>JAZHEH010002077.1:0-4800000 GCA_036589455.1 Ateles fusciceps
AAAAAGAATTTGACAAAATAGCAATGTGATGTGGTGGTGGTGTGTGGTTCAGTTACGTATTGCTAGGAATGGTAACATTCCCACCCCTAACCTTTACAGGACAGGGATAATAGTACAAATCAAGGTCTGCATATTTACATTTAAACATTGAAAAGGTCAAAATAAAGACATCTGACTAGTAAATAAGACATAGTAAATCTCCTATCTTTGATAGATACACTTCCCAAATATATGTATGTAAAGCTAGAATTTCATATAACTAAAAACTGGCAAAAAATCAATGACAATTGAATTAAATTTATAATGCTGATTCTGTGTGTTCACAGATTGCCATGCTTGTAGGAATAACAAAATAAAGGCATTTTGTTTAAAACCTATGTTTTTTATTCCATATATTTATGATTCCTTCTTCAATTTCGGCAAAATGAAGAGCTACATTGTTTGAATCAAGATTTTTGCACACTTTTAGGACACACTGACCTGTGTATATATGCAGATCACATAGGCAAGAAAATAGAAAGCTCATGCTTTCTAAGAGAAAGGATTTAACAGGTTAATTTACTTCTCTTTATCTGTTACTTGCAATTTCATAGTTCTAAAATAGACAATGGCATCACCCACACATCCTCCAATATTCAGTTATAGTCATCTTTTGCTTTGATAGTTATTGAGAAACATAACAGAATGCTTCCCTGGGATTGAGTGATGCTTATGTCATACAGACCTTCTTGCCCAGGTCTTGGAGTTGTGCTGAAGAGAGGAGCCAGTCTGAGAAAATATGACTATACCTTGAGTATGGGAAAGAAAGAAATGAAGAAAACTGGGTCTTTGATGATGTTATCAGTCCTCTGAAATAAATACCTCTGGAAAATACCTACTTTCACAGCTCTTATGTGAGAAAGCAAAAGTCCATTTGATTCAGGCCATTTTTAGTTGGTGTAACAGTCTGGAGATGACAGAAACCACTTTATGTATAATATGGGAATTATCGAACACATTTCGACATGTGGGAGAATGGAGATCAAAAAAGTCACCACTGAACGGTTCAACTGGTAAAGCTGAAGTGGGAGGTCTTAGTGTTCACATAGAAGATGCTACATTTCTCAAGAATCTCTAGAAGTTTCCATCAAGTACTCTCAGATATAAGCAGAAAATCATAATTTTTTTTTTTTTTTTTTTGGAGACAGAGTCTATCTCTGTTGCCAAGACTGGAGTGCAGTGGCAGGATCTTGGCTCACTGCAACCTCCACCTCCCAGGTTCAAGCGATTCTCCTGTCTCAGCTTCCTGAAGAGGTAGGACTACAGGCACGCACCACCACGTCCAGGTAATTTTTGTATTTTTGGTAGAGACAGGGTTTCACCATATTGGCCAGGCTGGTCTTAAACTCCTAACCTTGTGATCCACTCTCCTCTGCCTTCCAAATTGCTGGGATTACAGGTGTGAGCAACCCTGCCAGCGATCATGATGTTCTTAAGAGCTTGCTGGTAAATTACTATGAATCACCTGTCTTATCTGGCTACAATGGCCTTCAGAGGAAAAAAAAGATGTCTTTCTCTTGAGCCGTGTAAATCTTGGAAAATGTCTCTCATTAGCAAAGTCTGACCCCTAACCTATGGGGGAACAGGATCCTGGGTACCGACCAGGATCCCGCTCTTCTGTATCTACAGAAAAGAAAAAAGATGGGGATTGTGATACCAACTTGACTGCAGAAAATAACCCAATACCATATTTGGGTCTTCTTTCATTTACAGCTAAAGGTACCCACATCACAGCACTAGATGCATTTAGATCAAAAGAAAAAAAATATTTTGTAAGAATGTCAATTATAACATAGTTAAAAGACAAAAATATTGAAATATTCATGGTATTTTCTTTAAGATATGCTGAAGTTATTAAAATGTTTGATAGTCTTATGCAAAAGATCCCTTGATATATCATTAATTTTAAAACAGAGGATTTAGAACAGTGAATTCAGAAATATCCCTTTGTTTTCATGTATTTACTATATAAGAATCCAATTTTTGAATTATTTAAAATAAACATAGCTATATAATTTAAGAGGCTTATTGGTGACGGGGAATTAAAATTTTCTCCCATTGTGTTTTCTATAAAGGCATGCCACTGAAAATATATCTAGATTGACTCATAATTTAAAAATTCTTAATAAATTGTTACATTATTAATATTTATAGATTTGTCTTTGGCACTGTTTCATAGAAATACCCAACAGGTTATTTCTGGAGGGATGATTTATAAAGAATTTTCAAAGCTAAGCATTTATAGCTTGAATAAACAGGACCACTACACATATATTTAATAAACTTTAACAAATAGGAAAACTTATCGCCTACTATAAAGAACTATCTTTGAAACTAAGGTCACCAATTTATTCAAAATTTATCAAATATCTTTATTGCACTGTATCTGTATGCAAGTAAAGTTGTAAATATATATGATGTTAAATATTTGTCCTTAGGCTAACATGATAAAGATATATTATGTAGATATTTAAAATCATGAAACCATGGCAGTCAAGTTACAAATTAAACAAATTCTAAAACATAAGCATTAATAATTTAGTGAGATAATACAAAAAATAAGATTAGCTGTGATTCTAATTTTTTTAATTTCTAAGGTAGGAGTATGATACCATGTAATTAATCATCCAAATAGAACACAAAAATTCTATTTTGAGAGGATAGGGTGCTATTAATTATGGTGAGTCCCAGGATTCAAACAAAGGTGTGTGGTCACTGTACAGAAGGAAAAGGCTCTTTAGAAGAGGTACTATCTATGGAACTTGAAGATTGAATCTATGCAGAGAAAGGTCCCTATCTGTAGGTAAGCCATTAGTCTTTCATGAGAAGAAAAAATGAATCCTTCTCATTATGGCCCTCCAATAAACCAATTAAAACTCAAATAGATTACCTTGGAAGTTGAAGATGTTTAACATTTATTAGCATATTAGAAAGAATGGTGTATTTGTTTGGCTACTGTCATTTAATAAGATGATGGAAGTAAAGAGAATTTATATGTTTTTTTCCTTTTCAAATTTATTTTCTTAATTTGGCACAATAATTGTACAAATTCATGGAGTACAGAGTGATGCTGCAATATATAGTATAGTGATCAGATCAGGGTTATTAGCATATCTATCATCTTAAGCACTTATCATTTCTTTGTATTGAGTTCATTCAATATCCTCCTAGTTATTTGAAATGACTCAGAAAGTTGAAGGGTACTATGAGAACACTGAACATCATAGGGCATCAAAATAGGATCCAGAATTAAACAACAGAAAAAATTACTATTTAATAAATTTAGGTGGGACGATGTGGCTCATGCCTGTAATCCCATGTCATCCCAGCACTTTGAGAGGCAGAGGACAGCAGATCACTTGAGATCAGGAATTCAAGACCCTCTTGGCCAATATGGCAAAACCTCACCTTTAATAAAAATACAAAAATTAGCCGGGTATGGTAGCAGGCACTTGTAGTACCAGCTACTTAGGAGGCTGAGGCAGGAGAATCCCTTGAACCCAGGAGGCAGAGGTTGCATTGAGCCCAGAACATACCAATGTAATCCAGTTTGGGTGGCAGAGTAAGATAATAAATGAAATAAAATAAAATAACTTTAAGTTGAATCTAAGATCTATAAAATTAAATTCAAAAGTAAACAATTGTGTTCAGTATCAAGAACAATATAAGTATAGAAAATAAACCATTTTAAAAATAATTTGTTGAAATGTCAGGATGATCTAAGAAATAACTCTAGCACCAGGATTTGTTTTTTTCTTTATTTTATTCTAGTTTTAAGTGCTTACCAATTTTTTCAATCCTATAACTTTCTTGGTCTCCTTCAGTTGGCTCTGTGAGTTTCAGTTACTAAATCTGTTAGGAAAGTAGGCGTTTTTTCTCCATTGATTTCAATAGACTCATCTATTTTAAATTACAACATCTTAAATTTATAGACTCGTACATTGTTGGGTAGTTGTATAAGTAGTAGGCATTCTTGCCTATTTTCTAATCTTAATCCCTGTATTAGTAATAAATCATAAACTAATTAATTAGGTTTATTAAGAATAAATTAAGGTATCCCAAAATAAGTGTGCTCTTGGAAAATTATTTTTGTGAATATTGAGGACATGTAGGAAATAGGCAGGTTAACATAGTAAAGTATATTAGTGAGCCTACTTTATTAGAAAGTAAACGTTATAATCTACACATGCAAAAAAGTAAAATATGATCGTACAATTGCCATTATTTTCCCATATATCTGTATTATTTGAAATGAGGAGCAGCATCTCTCACTATTATTTCAGATTGCTGATTTTAGAGATTATTAGACAAAGAAAAAGGATGTCCTACAATTTTCTATTCTAAAAAGTTAATATAACTAACACAGTAAGTTATTACTTAAAATAATTGAGGTCAATTATTAAACACCTAAAATACTATTCCATAAAGTTTTATATTATAATTCATACATTAAAAATATAAATGAGTTGGGAGGGAGCATGCCGGACTAAAGGCTCAAGAAGGCATATTTTTATGGATTTTGCAATCTTGAGAAATTAAGCCCTTTAGCTGACCTTCAGTTATTCTATCTATATAGTGAGGATATCTTATGTCATACCCTGCTCTCCTCACTCATTTACCTAATTTATCATTACAATAGAGAATGACAGACTGACCTAAGATTAATATTTTTTCTTTGACTTACTGAAAACTTGATTCCTTGCAATGGCATAGAGAAGGTTTCCTTTTTGTCTCTTTGCATGTATTATATCAACCAGGGGGAAAAACTGTTTTGAATTATATTTTCATTTTAGTTTTCCTTTTCCTGCTTAAGAGACAAAGAAATAAACACACATGTACACACAATTTTACGATGATAAATATGAATATCAGTTAGATTAGACTAGGTCATGCTGCAGTATAGTAAAACTCTCAAAACCTCAGTAATTTAAACAACAAACTTTTACTTCCTCGTGCAACTTGTGCACTGAGGGCTGCTTCGATCACTGCGTGTTCTGCAAGATCTTGGGAGACTGAGGCTTCATCTTTATAGCCTCCTATTGACTGCCTCAGTGGGAAGGGGCCTCTGAAGAATCCTGTAAATGATCCAGTGCTCTGACCTGGGTGTGACACATGTCATACCTTCCACCACTTAACTGGCCAGAACAGAGCCCCAGATCACCACAGTAGAGCTAGGAGTTCTGTCCTTTCTCATTGTGGTCAAAGGGAGAAGATCTACATATTGGGAAACATTCTAGATTTCACATTAAGCAATACTATTGGCTCAGAAATCATAAATATGTTAGCCTCTGATCGTTTTCGGTACAATGTAGTCAAGTTGTTTGAGCGATTCTAACCCTGCCTTTATCATTGGAAAGATTGTTAAAAGTAAGAGTAATTGTGATTCAATCAATTTAAGTTGAACATTTTCTATTTGGAGATAAGAGAATGAAAGTTTAGAGAGCATAAGAAACCTAGATATATTTGGTACAGAATTTATAAACCAGACTTGCTTTTAAGAATAATATAGCTATAAAAATCAGTGAACTTAGCTACTTGCTTTCAATCATTGACATTTTCCAAGCTGCTAGCTGGCCTTTACTCTTCACCTTCAGGACAAATTTATCTCCTCTACAGAGCGTTCTGCTAATGTAGTCCTCCTTGCCCGCTTAGTCAAACAAAGAGCCAGAGCAATCTCTCGCTAACCATCCTGACTACTACATTCTTAGTGCTCATTATGTTTCCTGCATACATTATTTTATTACTTGTCACCACCACCTTCCCCAGACTGTAAATGCTGCAAGATGAAGGACTCCAGAGGTCTTGTTACCCCTTGTGTCTTTGGACCCTACCACAGAGTGACATCTCCAACTTCTGAATTCCTCTGTCCTTTGTATCTGTAGCTCTGCTTTGGCACTTTGAAGCCTCTATCACAAAACTTCCTGTGTTTTTCTGGTGATACTTACTGAATGCTAATTTATTAAAGATAAGCAATCTCTATAGGGACATTAAATAAATTGTTCTCTGAAGACATTTCACCAAAAAAACAGACTTCAATGTTAATAACAGTAATAATCATTAAAAAACATATCCAACTAATCCTAGGAACCAAGTAATCAAGTTTTACGTAGTTTAACTCTCTTGACCCCAACCACCCACTTGTTAAGGCAAGCATTATTATTAAACTCGTTGACACATGAGGGAATTAAAACTGCAAAGGGCCAACAATTTGCTCCAAATCAAATGGCTCATAACTAGTAATATCAGTAAATGATCTTAGATATATTTGCTCCAGAGCCTGTGGGTTTAACCATTTTCCTATAATGTCCTCTTATTGGTAGATTCTATCTTCACTTAAATATTCTAATTTTGGGTTTGTCATTATTCTCTGTTTTGTTTCCTTATATGAAAGAGAAAAAAAGTATTGAGACCAAATGATCTCCAGATCTCACTTTCCATTCCAGTAATTTATGAGTCAGTTTAGGGAAACTGATTTAAATTGCACGCCTTTAGATACAAGAATCTTCATAGTGTCTACTCAGATACAGCTAACTGAAGTTTCAAATATTTTAACATTAACATTCAATGCTGTCATGTCAGTATACTTAAAAGACAAGGAGCAAGTATAGCATGTTGTTTAAAAAGAAGGCTTATTCATAATTAATTACTAGTAAACATAAATCTGTTTCAAGAATGCCATGTCCAAGATAAATGGAAGTGTCACATGCTATAACCAAGAGAAAGTTAGAAATCAAAGGCATTTGAAACAACCACATAAATACATAATACATTTCCATGAAAAGTTCAAAACTTTTGCTAACTTTTGTTTCAACACAAAAATTGCTAAGAATTACCACGACACAGAATCTTAACTTTTATAAATGAAACGTGTGGGGAATACTAGATTAAACAAAGTTAAGCCCATGTTTTAGAACCTTTACTATAAAAATAGAATCATATATTTATTTTAGAAGGAATAAAGCATTTCCCAACTTACTTGGCCATGGAACCCCTATTTCTTTTATTAAGCATCTTCTGTGATAAATGGTCCCTGAAACATACTTTAGGAAATAATAAATGCTGATCTGAGATCTAAGGAAACATGAAATTTAAAAGTAGTGAGTTTAGTATGAATGTCCCAGAAACTTAAAAGTAACATAATAAAATTTTAGCTCTCTTACTAATGTAACTTTCAAATTAAGAGTTTATTTTTTCTGTGGCCTGATATAGACATTAGTTGACAAAAACATTTAAATATATTTATGTATGTGTGCATATATATGTAGATGCATAATTGTTATGCATATATATGCATACATATGTCAAATATAAACTCTTCCTCAATTCAGTTCTGAACAAAGCAATTAACATTCTAAAATGTTTATGAAAAACATGAATATCTATATTGGGAAGCTCTTTTTAATGGACAATATGCGTGTTCTTAGAGAAATATTTTATAGGAGCAAGTGTTGGTAAGAATCATTTTGGCTAAGGTAAAAATATTCAGTAAAATATAATCTTCACTCACTTTTTTTTTTTTCCGCAAGCTACAGCTCACTGCTACAAAGGTCAGCGGTTATAGTCCTCAGTGGATTCTTAGAATGTAGAATGAGGGAGTTTGAAATGATTTGTTCTGTCACCTGTTCCCAGAAAACTGACATAATTTAATATGCCTATTCTCCTTTACCTCATTAAACCAGTAAAGGAGAGCTGGATAGAATCCTAAGTTATTTATGACTTATCACTTATAAAATATGAGTTTGGGATTTTGAACTCCACTTGCCACAACTGCCTCCTCACGCCCACCCAATAGCCAAAATCATTTGTGTGCACAGAATAGAAAATCTGAGGTAAAGTCCCTTCTAAATTGGACAAGGCAAGTATATGTAGGCCAGTTATGGTGTAAATATACAACACCCTTTCTTTCATCAAAGCAATCATTTCAGGAGGATTCTCCTTTATACTGCCATGAATCAGAATAAATGAGTTAAATGAATCAGAATAAATTAGAATCAATGAGTTAAAAATAGGAAATATTCAAAGTATGAACAATAGTATAGTAAAGGAAAACAAAGAAATTTAAAACCTTTAAATAGAAGTCTTATCTGGTGGTTGATAATCTGGATTCTTAGAGGTTAGCCACACAGATAGTAAGGGGGAGTCTGCAAAGTGTATTTTAGAATTTCAGAAACCAAAATGGGAGTAATGTACTATAGGAGTACCCAAGAGAAGTGAACTGTTACATTTCCTTGCTTTTGCCTAGAATTAGTTAAATTCCATATGCTAACTTTGGTTATATGATTTTAATCTCTGGAAATTGAATGTTCTATTTCTGTTTGTTATATAACTAATTCATTGAACTTTTGGAAAAGGAAATAATTATTCCTTAAAAACAATAGTTTGGTTGACAAAACATTTTCAGAAGCTGTGACAGAGAGGTATCTATATAAAGGTGTATAATCCAACTCCAGAAACAGAAGACAGAGAAAGAAGAGACACTTTCTCAAGCAGAAAAGACTATAATCAAAAGAAAAGGTTAGTGTACTTTCAATAAACCTAGGGAAATAAATTTTTAAAAGCCATAAGAGCAAAAATCAGTATGTGTCAAGGAGCAACATTTCATAGCATTTCTGATACCCTTATAATATTTAAAAATCACAGCTTGCTAGGACTTTTATTAATGACAAGTGAAATAGATTAGAAATAGTTAGCCATGAACCTAACCTCCTTCAATTTGTAGAGTACTTATCAAATTTCTAAATGTGCTTTTTCATAATGCTTCTTTTCCCAGACGCTACAGGGAAGGATGTCATCGATGCTATTTCAGATCTGTCATATATAATCTTCTAATCTGCCAACTTTTTGCAACTAAAAGATGAGCTCATGTACAAGCTGACAAGAAGTGGTAATGAGTCTAGGCTTTCTTGAAGGTTGTTAAAAATTTAAGTCCCCCACATTGTGCAGGTGTTCTCTGAATTGGCTTGGCAATTTTTATAATGACAGCTGCTGTCAGGTGAGAGGATACCAGGAATGTTGTCAGTAACAGTCAAAGAGTGTTAGAAATAAAAGTGGCCCCAGATATTGGCAAAAGTGATTTGTGTAAACTTATCAAATCTCTCTGGGAGTCCTGGATGTTTCATTTTCCCCTAAATATGCTTTAAAATCACCATTTTTGCTGACGATTATACTGTCTTTACATGGAAAGTAAAGAACTTAATCTGATTAGCTGAAATAGGAAAAATCCCAGACACATCAATCTGGAGTTTATGGTCCTGACATTTCCGAGTCTGAAAACTTTTGATGTATAATATTACCACCAATTATTATCATTAGTAGCAGTAATACCAATGCTCCTATAGGTAATACTAATACTTCAATGTATAATGTAGTACCAGTGGTCCTATAAGTAATACTAATTCTTTAATGTATATTAGTAATATTCATACTTTAAAGTAATACTAATTCTTTAATATAGTACCAGTGCTCCCATAAGTAATACTAATACTTTAATGAAAGAGGTAACAGCTTTCAGTTATCTATTTGGAAGTGATCAACCAAAATAGGTTGCCATTTGACATTGGAATTTGGATAATTATTTTTTTTCATAAAGTCAGAGCCTAAGAAGGCTGATGTCTGACTTTAGATCTACATACCAGGGTGATGTTAACACAAGAAGTTATCCAAGGTTTGTAACTGACTGTGCTATACTAGATGAATATTACTGGAGTTAAGTCAGCTTTTGGTATAAGCTAAAAGCCTTAGGCCAGTTCCAGAAAGCTGTTATAGTTATCATTTTTCTTTTCTTTGTTTGTTTCATTGTATATTATTTTTCCTCTCAGTATTGGTTTTTACTATTGCTGGATTAGTTACCGATTCTTCAAAATTGGAGACCTTACCTAAAAAGCAAATTTTCATCTTCTAAGAAAAAGTATAATGTATGAGAACAAAAGGATCACCTTCAAAGACAGCCAGAGTTTAATCTAAAGGAATAGGTATGACTGCTTGGAAAGGCCCGCAGGTCACCATATTCCGCACCTGGCTGGTTTCACACATTCAGACTACCTACTGGTCTTGATAATTAGTGAATTTGAAAATTTTGAGTAGCAACAGGTTCTTACAGATGAGTAGAAAAAAAAAAAAATGCAGTCCCTAACTGGTAATAACAAAATATTCAGAAATTCCTTAGGAGTGAGACATTTGAACATTTACTTTTTTACCCAGTTTCCTATGAGGTCCCCAGAGAGAGGCTGACCAGAAAAAAGCAGGTCTCCATTATTAGAAGAGGACTGGATGGGTCCCTCAACAAGAATGACAAGCATCCAAACAAACCGTAGGTAATACAACTTTGACTCCTGGAGATGGACAAGGGATGGTAACTAATGAAAGAAAAGAACTTCAATAACTGGGTCGCATGGTTGCTTTTGGAAGAACAGCACATACAACTTGAAATGGAGTCCCAGTGGTCACTGGGTTTGTTTATTACTAACTGCCTTAGGTCAAGATTGGTGTTGGAATTTGGGAGTGGGGCCTATCTTAAAGATAAGCCTCCAGGAACCCACTGCTGCTGTGAGGGTACAAACTGAAGACTGAGCCAAGCCAGACAGACAGCCATAAGTGTGTGTTTCTAGGCCGGATCACCAGAATGTGGGCCTAGCAAATACAACTGTTAATTTACCTTAATGACAAAGTCTTTAAGCTCTGGAGAGTATATAGAAGAGAGTCAAGTATGGAAGTTTTGTTCAGAGGCAATGGATATTCTTCAGAGGAGATGAATACTTTTGATACAGCCAGTGCATGGTAAAACGCCTGGGTCCAGAAACTTTTTGTTCAAAATGTTCTATTATAAGGTTAAGTTAAAGAAACCTGCTGTTTCCCAAGATATCTATAAGAGAAAACTCAAGGCAGTGTTGTTGATTTCAGTCTAGCCCACCGAGGTAAAGTGCATTTTCCTTCTTTTGGGTCACAGGGTAAGTCACTATAGCAACCCTACACCTGAACTGATGCTGCATTGTTTAGTGTCTATTGCCACTATCTGGAATGATCTAGGATTCGCAAGGTCAGTGTCAGGCCAGGAGATCTGGGAATTAAACCATGCAGCATAGGTCACCATTGGTCTGCACTGACATGTGACCCATGTTATGAACCAAAGATTGCATCTCCCAAGAAACTGAGTCCAGTGCAAATATCATAGGGAGCAGCAGAGAACAGAAGCACATAGTACTGACTAGCTGAGTAAGCCGGTGTGAAACACTGTGAGCTTCACTTCCTCATGTGTAAAGAAAATATAAGCTTAGTACTTACTAATAAGGTTGCTATGAAAGTTCCCAGACTAAATCATGTAACGTTTTTAGAGGTAACTCTTCATTGAATAAATATTGACTATGATGACAATGGTGATGATGGTGATGATGATGATAATGGCAGCATCTAGATGGACTACATTTGGAAGCCAACCAACTTTGTAACATGGCATCAAATAGAATGAAGCATTTTAAAGGCTAGATTCCAGAAACTATTCTAGCTGGGGAATTAGGCCGGGTGGATACTTAACTTCTCCTGACTGATACCTATTTACCCTTCCAGTCCCACGTTTGATGCTACTTTCTCTGGGAATTCTTCCCTATTATGATATCTTGAGTCAAGTATTCAGCTTTGTGTGCCATGACATTGTGCCATTCCCAAATCATAACATTTTCAGTGATTCATTGTTAAAAAGTTTGATTGTGTGGTCTGTATATTAGTAAACTGTAAACTCCATGAAGGTTGGAGCCACTTCAAATTACACCCTACACAAAGCATAGCACTAAGCAGATAGGAAGGGCTCAATAAATACTTGCTGAATAAATTAATCTATCAATTGATGTAGTATACAAACCCACCTATTATCAACTCAGTTAAGAGTGTAATAAGTCCTCTGTGTATACACCCAGTAATGGGATTGCTGGGTCAAATGGTGTTTCTATTTCTAGTTCCTTGAGGAATTACCACACTGTCTTCCACAATGGTTGAGCTCATTTATACTCCCACCAACAGTGTAAAAGCATTCCTATTTATCCACATCCTCTCCAGCATCTGTTGTTATAAATCATTCTATTATAAAGACACATGCACATGTATGTTTATTGCAACACTGTTCACAGTAGCAAAGATTTGGAACCAACCCAAATGCCCATCAGTGATACACTGGATAAAGAAAATGTGGCACAACATGGAATACTATGCAGCCATAAAAAAAGGATGAGTTCATGTTCTTTGCAGGGGCATGAATGAAGCTGGAAACCATCATTCTCAGCAATCTGACACAAGAACAGAAAACCAAACACTGCATGTTCTCACTCATAAGTGGGTGTTGAACAATGAGAACACATGGACACAGGGAGGGGAACATGATACACCGGGGACTGTCAGGAGGTTGGGGGGGCTAGGGGGAGGGATAGCATTAGGAGAAATACCTAATGTAGATGACAGGGTAATGGATGCAGCAAGCCACCATGGCACGTGTATACCTATGTAACAAATCTGCATGTTCTGCACATGTACCCCAGAACTTAAAGTATAATTAAAAAAAAAACAATAAAAGAGTTTAGTAAGTAAATCCATCAGATATAAAACCACCAGCATCCAGAAAAGGGGCGATAATTTTTCAGCCATGATCTATGTGAAAATATGAAGTGAGAGTATAAAGCTGTTGGTATTATACAATGACATAATTAATTTAAATGATTTATAACTCCCCATTTTGGAAATCATAAGGGTGATTATTTATCCATTGAAGATTATGAACATTTTCCAGCCCTGGAAGAAGGCAACAGATACAAGCTGTGCAACACTCAATGATTCACTTATATGGAAGCTATTTGAGTACCTCTTATCTTAGATTTGTGGGATGCCACAGTGAACATGATAAATACAGTTTTGTTTTTTGTTTTGTTTTGTTTTCATGAAGATTATAGTCAAGAGAGAAAGTAAGAAAACAAAGAAGTCAGAAACCAAGAAAATAGGATGATGTCAGATATTGGAACGTGCCGTGGAAGAAAATCTGGATGTTATTCTGATTCTAATGGAAATCCATGGAAGGTTTGAGCAGATTTAGGTTATTTGAAAAATCATGACTATCATGAGGAGAATGTACCCATTATATTATTATTGCTAGATGAGCACAATATATAAAAACTTCAGACATCATTAATAATTATTTGCTAAAATTGTGCCTCTTTTTCTTTTTGAGACACGGTCTCACTCTCTACCCAGGTTGGAGTGCAGTGGCAGGACTCGGCTAACTATAGCCTCTACCTCCAAAGCTCAAGTGATCCCCCCCACCTCAGCCTCCCCCAGTACGTGGGCCACCATGCCTGGCTAATTTATTTTATTTTAGTTTTTGTAGAGACAGGGTCTCACTATGTTGCCCAGGCTATTCTTGAACTCCTGGACTCAAGTGACCCCATCTACCTTGGCCTTTCAAAGTGCTGAGATTACATGCATGAGCCACAATGCCTAGCTGTCTTCTTTGTCAATACTCCATAATTTCAAAATTCTTTTTTTTTTTCCAACAGGGTCTCACTCTGTCACCCAGGCTGGACTGAGGTGGCACAATCTTGGCTCCCTGTAACCTCTGCCTCCTGGGTTTAAGCAATTCTCGTGCCTCAGCCTCCTAAGTAGCTGGGACAACAGGCACATGCCACCACACCTGGCTAATTTTTGTATTTTTAGTAGTGACATTGTTTTACCATGTTGACCAGGCTGGTCTTGAACTCCTGACCTGGGATTATAGGCATGAGCTACTATGCTTGGCTTCAATTTTTTTTTTTTTTTTTTTTTTGGATATAGAGTCTCACTCTGTCACTCAGGCTGGAGTGCAGTAGCACTCTCTGTGCTCACTATAACCTCAGTCTCCTGGGTTCAAGCTGTTCTCATGCCTCAGCCTCCCGAGTAGCTGGGACTACAGAACGTGCCACTATACCCAGCTAATTTTTGCATTTTCAGTAGAGATGAGGTTTCACCATGTTGCCCAGGCTGGTCTCGAACTCTGGCCTCAAGTAATCCATCCACCCCGGTCTCCCAAAGTGCTAGGATTACAGGCTTGAGCCACCACGCCTGGCCCAAAATTCTTATAGTTGAACATTTTAGTTAAATTGTTCTTCATTCTCCAAAATCCTCTAAAGTATTTTGTTAACAGAGCAATAAAAACAACCTTAATTAAAGCAGCTTGGGTCACATTTCACATCAAAAACAGCTAATATAAACTAGAACCCAAAATTACCAAACTACAGAAAAATCTCCTACAATAACTCCGTCTTATGTAGCACCACCATTCAAATCATCTCACAAAGGTGGAAAAGTTATTCATGGATAATTTCCCATGATGTCTCTTCAGAGTCGAAACATTCCCTCCAAAATGTGACTTATTCTTTTTTGTCATTGTTTGTAAACAATTGAAATTTAAATTAAAGAAATTCATATATATTATATATGTCATATATATCTATATAATTTCAATTGGTAACCAACAAAAGAAAACAAAATGAAATCAGGAAAACATATACACATGCTTGTATATATATACACACACACACACGTATGTATTTGAAGTACACATATACATATATGTGTGTATATATGTATATGTATATATACACATGTATGTGTATATGTTTTTCCTGGTTTCATATACATATATATATACATATATATGTATACACACATATATTTCTCTTGATTTCATTTGGTTTTCTTACCAGAAAACTCTGGGACACACTTAAACCTTACCTTCTGTTGTCCTTGTAGCATGTCATCAGAGTGAGCTTATAATTGATGCTGACTCTCAACCTGGCTGTGACTTATTGTTCATTGCAGAGTTGAGCTCACAGCATTTGGCCATTTGTTATAAATTCATGCAAAGCTTTGCAAGTAGGTCTCCTTGATGTCTCATTATGCTAACACCTTTAAATGCCTGTAACAATCACTGATAATTCTGGATGATGTGGAGATTTTAGCTGGTCTGTAGGTTCTCCTTAATATTTTCAACTCATAAATAAACTATGTATGATATGTTCCATCACTTATTTAAAAATAAATTATAATCTGTTTTTTTCCACTGGGATGGAAGAGCTTTTGTATACTCTATCCCACACTAGATACTGGTATATGAAAGTTGAATAAGAGGTGTTTTTTTTGTTTTTTTGTTTTTTTTTAGATGTAGTCCTGCTTTTGTCACCCAGGCTGGAGTACAATGCCATGATCTCGGCTCACTGCCACCTCCTCTGCTTGAGTTCAAGCGATTCTTCGGCCTCAGCCTCCCAAGTAGCTGGGATCCCAGGTGCCTGCCACCACACCCAACTAATTTTTGTATTTTTAGTAGAGATGGGGTTTCACCATGTCAGCCAGGCTGATCTGCCTATCTTAGCATCTCAAAGTGCTGAGATTACAGGTGTGAGCCACTGTGCCTGGCCAAGGTGGCTTCTTTTAAGAGGTATAGAATGTAGTGGGGAAGACAAACAATTGAATCAATAATCACATGTTATATTTAGGAACTAGGTGCTATAAGGGACTTGAGTTCCCTCCTCCTTCCTTTCTCACACCCAGAAAGAGAAGAATGTAAGTAATAGGAAACTTCCTCTATAGGGTGAAGTGTCAACAAGGCTTTGAAAGGTAAACATAATTATTTGAAGATGGAATTTCTTCTATATACAAGAAGGCAGACAGTAGTGAGAATCCAGAGCAAATGTGAAGATTGTAGGAGGAATGCTACTTCCACTCACTGAGTGAGAAAGGGAAGAAGGGAAGGCTGTAGGTGGAGGCTGGTCAACTGTTGGAGAAGGAGTTGGGGTGGCCACAGATATATAGGAAGGTATGAAGTTAGGTTCTCTATAGATGGAGAGGGAGTTGAGTCAGGGGACTTGGGGAAGATGACTGACTAAGATAGCCAGTGTGAGAAGTGTGAGACCAGAGGTTTAGACTAGAAAATGAAGCCATAACCAAGTTGATAGTTTATTACAAAATGCTGAGATCAAAGGCCTGTAAGTGTTTATAGGAGCTGGAACAGTACTTATATTTACATAATATACTGAAATAATTATATCTTGATGTGAATTAACCCAGTTGGCTATTTGTATCACACAGGTAGATAGAATTATAAAAGACGCCAGCATGTTTTAGACATCTAAGTAATTCTGTGATTCAGTACTTACTTACAATTAATTTTTCCAGGTGAAATTCTGCCCCTGTCTAACATCCACTCAGCCTTCCCCACCCCTTCTATTGTCTAAACTACCCAACCTGTCATATCACCAGCTCTCACTCCTCACATGGCTCCCTCCATTCCAATTACCTAGAGGGCTTAAGTACTTAAGACTTTTAATGGTTATCCAGATTATAAACCCATCCTAGGAGAGAAGTAATACTTTTCATTTTGTTTTGTTGTTTCTGCAACAAAACTTCACAAGCAAGATGTACATGAAAACATACTAATGCTGGAGCTCCATGCCTAAGCACTAACTAAATCACAATTACCAGGAACTGAGGACTGGGCATCAGAATTTGGGGAAAGTTCCAAAGGTGATTTTAATATGAAGTCATAAGGACCACAGTGTTAGTTTCTAATTGTCATTCAGAGAAAAGTGATGTGTTTGAGTAGCTTTTGTAAGAAAAAAGAAAAAAAAAAATAACCAATTTTACACCAGTCACACTGCAAAAGCACAAAAATTGCAATTCTTGGTTGCAAGAGTGGGGTCAATGTCCTTCAAATCACAAATGATGATTTAGAGGTAGGTATTATCAACAATGCTACAATTCAAATAAAAATTCATGTTGTCAACCTGCCCATATACCTGCATATAATGTATTTAGCCAAAAACTAAAATGCAAGGTTTCTAGTGAACTGTAATTTTCTTATGCCATTTTCTAAAAGGCATAAAAGGTAACAAAACAATTGCATTGAAACAATGCTCTGACCTCAATAATCACACATAGAAAATAGTTTTATCTGGCAAAAGCCATTAGGAGAAACTGTGAACAAAGTGAAAACAGCTTTTGTGTATTTTGGATAATAGTAACTCAGCAGGACTACAAAAGTAAAGCCCTATTAAACCTACTCCACATTCTACAATTCTAGCTTTTCCAAAGAGTAACTCTCTGACTCCCGGGTTCAAAAATTTCTGTTCCCAACACAGAATACAATTATAAAGCCCTCTGCCTAGATCTACTGAGCATTACATTTTTCACTAGGATGTTAGACACTATGTAAATGCATTACAATTACACCAAGATCAATTTTATATACAGAAAGAATTAATAATGTTGTTGCTGTTGATTTTGGACACACCAAGGGATTGACTAGGCATTTGAAGGAGAAACCAAGAGCAAAATAGCTTTAGCTTGTGCCTTACCGTGTCTGGGCTTCATGATGTCTCTTTTTCATCTCATCAGAAATAACATCCCTGCTTCTTATCTCACAACACAAAATCCTTCTTGCCTTTTCTAGAAACTCACACTGCTAAAAGTTCTCCTTTTCCTTCTATTTCCTCTTCCCCACCCCATAAAGCTTTGCTTTAGCTAGCTAACACCTGAAAATAATAAAAATCACTTAAAATAAATTAAAATTCCTAAGACAAATCACATGGCAACATTAAAAATAGTTTTGGAAGTAAAAAAAAATTGTATACATTAATCACTCTGATAAAGCACACATCATTTTGTTTTCCTTCTGTGTCTTTGTGTCATATTCATGAATAATCTTTTATATCCATTTAATTGAGTCTCCTTTCTCCATAATCTTTACCTGTCTCTCCTGCCGGCACCCTGGGCCAAACAGCTGGTTCATGGTGGAAATAAAACTCCAATCAAGTTCAGTTTGACTCCTAATTTTGTATGCCATTTTTTCCACTGCATTTTTAGGGTCTGGTGATGTGTTTGAAGTGACCAAAGAAATTGAGAGCCTGTTTGAAGTTCCACCTGAGGACATTCAGCTAATAATTTTCCAAAATAATAATTAAAAAAATCTTCTATCAGGCAAGTTCATCAAATCTGTAGCTGCAAGAGAGACACGTATAGAGCATGAACAGGGGTAGAGTGTACTCTCTCTGTGTCAGGTGAGTACAGGAAGCTCTGCTGAGCAATGGGAGATGGATGTGGTAGCCCGCTCATTACCTGGAAGGTGTAATGGATGTGAAAGTATAGTTACCCTACACTAATGACTCCATCAGAAAAAAGCTCCCCTGTACCACTGTGGTGTTCAAGACCTATCCAGGAAAACAGAACCCAGGTAATTCCATAAAATAATTCAGTATGAGGAAACAGATACAGAAGTGTTGAAAAAGCTAAACACTGAGAAAGGGGGAGGGGGACAATTCAAGTATAAACAACTACAGAAATTGTCCTAAACTCTAGAGCTGTAAGGACAAAGAGAGACTACTGCTACCAGAAACTAGCGCTGAGGCTACCCTGGAGGAACTGGAAAGACAGATAAGAGGACACTCAGCAAGTGCTGAAATGATGAAAAAGAACCAGATACTCCTTAAAGCAGGAGGAGATAATTAGAAATGCTCTAGCTTCTCCCCAGCCTCCTAATCACAGCCTCCTGCTGGTGCTTACATTAGAGAAAACTAGTAAGAAGCCACTGGTGATGGAACAGAGAAAGGGAAACAAATCCGACAGCAAAAGGGCAAGTGATTAGCCCAACTTCCAATCCACCCATAACTTTATTCTACAAACAAATCAAATATGTATGATCCTTACCAATAATATATAAATGTATATATTTCTTTCTAGTTCTAGTTATTATTATGACAATGGTTGTTGTAACCCTATCAGTACCCTTTTCAGGAAAACATGGCTGGGTAAATGCGTTCATTTTTACTAACCATGATCAATTTAATGCCAGTGAAGCCATCAGAAAGACTCCCTTCCCATAGCCATGCCTCTTGATACTTTAGAATTTGCTGAAGATTTTTATGTCAAATATCCCTTAGGTGTTCTCTAGATAATTCAAATAGTTCACCAAATTTTACCTTATGCTGAATGTAATGTAAATAAAATTTAATTATTATATTATTATATATAGATATATTTCCCAATTTTCCCATACAACTAAAACTTTACAGTGTATCATCATGTTTATTAACTATTTTATCAATGTTTTCTACCACTTGATAATAAGCTCTTTGTGGATAAAAACAGAGTAATACGTGTGTAAGTCCCAATGTCAGTTGATCATTTTATGCATATTGTGATGGATTTCAGGGTTAATAAAATATACCTCCTCTTTTCTCATCACAATATACATTAAAATGTGCAGAGTATGTGGGCGATTACTTAACTGCAAGGAAAAAAGATACTATCAAGCATTATGGAAATGACAAAATAATATTTCTAGGCTTAGAATATTTAGAAAAAAATATTACTTAAGGTTGATTACTTAACAAAATACTAGGTTATTAATGGAATAATAACAATTTTGATAGTAGAGTTTCTGTGAAATGTAATGAAAGCAATATAGAATTTTGGAACTATTAATAAATACTAAGTGGTTTATAATTTGTGTCATTCTCATAATATATATATATATATATATATTCCTCATTTAGAGACAAACAAATGGAGGTATAGAAATTTAGATGAACTGTCTTACACTAAATAACTGACAAATTATAGCACTAGTCTGAGAACGTTAGTCTGTTACTTTATTTGAAATTATTGCTCCTCACTTTATACCAAGATGTATCTGATACAAAACCTCTGAAGCAGTTAATGTATGTTACATTAGGTAAATTTACCTCTAAGGCCATTTTTTATACAATCTTTTTCTTAGTTAAATAAAAGATATTGTATTTATTCTGTGCACTTATTTCTTGAAACTAAGAGAAATTAAACATTTTAGGAATGTGATGTAATCTCTGCACATAAAGTCTTATTTCTTTGTACCCACTGATCACTTAATGAACCTCACTGCACTTCATTAAAAATACAGACTATATACTCTTGGATGATTTTTATCTGTCAAAATTTTGTTTCAAGGTCACAAATCAATCTTTTATTCAAAGTGAAGTTAATTGTTCTGAATTAGTGGAATAGTAATTTTCCTAGACAGTAGTTAACAACTGCAAATGTTACCAGGAAACAAAAGACACTGGTAGGTCATTCCTGTCAAGAATGATGTTCTGACATATAATCTTCATTTTGTTTTAAATACCATCAGCATGTCAGCTGTAAAGTAGGGAAGTGCGGTCTTGTGAGACCGCTGGGGAACACTGTCAATTTGACAGCAAAGTTCATGGCAGTGCAGACTCCAGAACCCTGGAGCTAGATAAATTGGATCTGAATCCCAACCAGCTCCTCTACTACCTGTTGTGTCATCTGGTCATGTCACTTAACCCCTATAGGCCTTAGCTTCGTCATCTATAAAATGGGCATGGTAGTAATAACCCCCTCATAGAGTTGTCATTAAGAATAAGTATACATAAATATGTATATGTATACATACAAACATACATTACATACAGCAGTACCGGGTACACAGTACACTTTCAATAATGTTAACTACTATCATTATACTGCACAAGAATTTGAAAAACAAGCCCCTGCATTATTTTCTAACAGCAAAAGACAAGAAAGATTTCTCTATTTCTTCATGAGCTATCCTTGAACAATGGGTGCCTGAGGTCTATAACATCCAACTTCAGGACTGTCAGAAGTCCATATGGAACTAATGGGATAAATCACACTAATTTCTTCTCTTATCTGCCAGGTCCCTTACTTTCAGAGATGCTAGAGAGACTTGGTGGTCCTTAGGAAGGTGTAATTGATCCTTTGTTTGCTGAGACTCCAGCAGGAAGAAGAGTGCTTCATTTTATACCAGCAGTAGAACAGATAAGGAAGAGATATTGAATAAATATGGAACCCAAATGTCAATTGGCCATTCAGTTCCTGCAAAATAAATAAATAAAACAAACACACAAACACCAAAGAAAAAGAAACAACAACAACAATACTGTATCCTGAGCCCTAGAGGAAACTGAAATGTAGGCACTTGCAATTCTCCTGTGGACTGATCAAGGTTTTCCTATTGAGCTTAAACATTGAGTCTAAATGAAAACCTTATTTTGTTCTAGCAATAAAGAATTCATTCAGTTTTGCCTTTACTTGAGAGTTCATTATCTTATGTGGAAGCAATATCACAATACAATTCTAACATGCAAATGAGGTCATGGAAACAGGGACCAATAAAATGAATGCATGCATGGGACAAAGTTACCACTTGGGAACAAGAGAGACTTGTATTCTTATCCTAACTCTGCATGTTATTAATTGCTTGGGGTTAAGTCATTTGAATTCTCTATTTTTACAATAGGCATGATAACATTTCTTTGCAGAATTGCTAGTGTTATTAGATAATATACTGTTGCCCAGCTTCATGCCAGATGCACAGAAGGTTCACAGTAAATGAGGTTATTGTTACTTTATTAGTTTGTCTTTAGTACAGTGACAATTATTCTGTACATTGGCAGAACGTAGATGAGGCGTCTTTAAATAGGCTCTGATATGCTAACTTATTTTGACATTTTCAATATAAAAAAGAGCTATGAAAAGATTTAATTTATTGAATTCATAGTTTTTCATGTTACATATAGTGCTTCATTGTTAAACCTTCCCTTAAGTACAATGGGAGGAAAGAGATAAGTGGAAAAAATATTATTTTTTATATAAATCTTTTTTTACCATTGCTAACTTGATAATATGGACAGTCATCTTCAGCCATCTGTTAACTCTTCTCTCTGAAAATGTATTTATTTATAATTCTAATGGAAAGGAGATTTTCCTTGAATTAAACAGATGTTGTGGTGTTTGGCATCCTAAAAATCCAGTCCTCTCACATTTATTCCAGAGTGACATAGTTTTCTGTGGGATATCATAATAAATTTTTCCTTAATAATTTAGAGTCTTCTTCTTTAGCTTAAATAATATCAAAATTCCAACATAAGTTAATTGGCTTATGCTGTACCCAGTAACATTCCAAGTGTCTCTTTTTAGTAAGATGATAAGGACTAGCCATATATTCCAGATGTAACTTACTGTAGTCAATTTTTGATGATTATTACTTTGATGATCAACTAACTTAAGAACAACTTATATTTTATCAATAAGCTATCTTCATTTAGCAATGTGAGAGCCTTCAGATTTTAACTATAATTAATTATGTAATGATCAAAAGACACATTTTAAGAGAGAAAAAAATCCTAGAAAACAGGAAAGAAAAAAATGATTGTGGAAGAAATTTTTGAAGGAAATGAGGTCAGGGTAAAAGTAAGTCACACTTAAAACCTGTGGCCTTTACCTAGTAAAAATGTGTTTTAGATGCTTCATTAATGAGAAGAGTAACTTGTCCCAAAATACACTTCAAAGTTATGTGCTACAATTGGACACCTGTATGCCTAGATTCATCACTTTCCTTTAAGAAAATGTCATGGGCTAATTAGGAGGTAGTCTAACACTGTATCTTTAACAGGGTAGAATTATGACCTATTTTTTTTCTTTAACTATTCTTAGTATCTTCTCATTAAATACAAATTGGCTTATTCTATCATACTTAGGGCAAAAATAAATCGAAGACTTACTTTTGGGGTGAAACTTTAACGCTCAGCTCTTACCAATTTCATTTGAAGTGATTATGAGGCACTATTTTATTCATCATAGTATAGAACTGCTTCAGAACTGGCTGAACATCCAGACTTTCCTTTCTTTTAAAGTTTAATTGAACTTCGGTCAGTCTAGTTTCTTTAGAATGGCTCATTTTAATTGCCACTGCTGAACAATGCCAATTACAGTAAAACCTCAGAGATTTTAACTTCTCAGTCTTAATTAGTGAAGTTTGCAATAATGAGTATATGTTTATAAGTATTATTCCTTTTTAGAATCATTATTGCTAATGGCAACACTGAAAAATTTTGGGTCCATAAGAGCTGCCTCCTCCACATCATTTGATAACTGTTCCTATTCTTTGCTGTGCTACGTTCAGAATATTAGAGCTGGTCTAAGAAGAAAGAGGGGGTGGCTTCTATTTCTTATAGAAAAGCTGAGGACTCTGATACTGTAAACCCCACCCCCCAGAAATACAACTAGGACTTAGATATACTAGAGAATATTTTTAAAGCATTGCTAGGATGTCAAAAGGGTAGTAAAAATCTTCTGGACAGTCAGGTGAAATATACTTGACTCCATTGCCAGAATACAAAATGGAAAACTAGGGTAAACTTGGTTGCAGAGGCATCCCAGATATCTTAAAATAAATGAGTGTTTATAATTTTTGTGCACACAGTAACTCGAAGGCAAGTCTAATAATGTATTTTAGAAGGAATAATAATGTGCTTGCTTTAATAAATAGAGTATATATTTATAAGTAGCAGTATTTACTTAAAATTTCTCTCCTGAAGATAACTTCTTCACCTAAGCAGTTAGAACTGAGTCACCTAAATTTGTGTTTTCCAATAGAAAGGGTAACCTGTGACATTAACATATAATAAACTTTTTTAGGAAGAGCATATTACAGAGGGTTTGAGACAGGTGTCCATCTGTATCACTTTGAGAGGCTTTTGAAAAAACAGGAGGGCATATCCTAGGCCAATGAATTAGAATTTCAGAAATAATTTAGGACTTGTACCCAGGCACTTATTTCTTTCTCTTCTTAAAAGTTCTTCAGCTGACTTTGATGTACAAAAACCATTTTATCCTTTTGTAGATTACTGTTTAACTAATCTGTTTACTCTAGGCAGTAGAATTTTGAGGTTAATCTACTAGAGATATTAACATTTAATAATACTTGTTTGGTTTGTGTCTAGTTATTAATTTAATTATATTAATTGAGAATGATTTGGGCTATATCTCCAAATGAACTGTATATATCTACTAAGGCTTTAATTTGAAAAGCTGATGTACCAATAATATAAATTGTGTTTTTAGAATTGAGTTTAGATTATTCCTCACTTAAGCTATAGCTAGAAGTGTCAATGCAAACATGACTGTTTGGGGGTCATGTTGGTTCTGCTCCGTTTGCTGTGTTGCTGAAATGTTCCATGTCCCATCACTTCTATTTTGAGAGAGTTTCTTTATTTTCTAAGTACTTGCATACCAATTGCAGATAAGTTATAAATCTTTCTATCTGCAGTACCTAATAATTAATTCTTTTAGCATAGGTTTTGCCAATCTCGTTTTGACATAGCAATCTGCTTTACTCTTGATTGCTATTGTGAGCATGGAACATTCATATCTTATATACCTTGATTCCCAAATAAACACAGTGTATATGTTATTGTATTAAAAGACTCTGTCTTCTTTGTTGGCTGCTCTACTTATTGTGCAGTATCTAGCACAAAAAAAGTTTCAATAAATATTCAGTAAGCAAGACTGAGCTTTATTTTTTTCTACCAAAATAACCCTGATTGTTCAGAGTTGTTATTTTTGGTGATTTTATGATACCTTATTTCAGATTTTTTAATCTTTGGTGCAAGTTTTCTGCAAGGAAAGAATAATAAGAGTGGAGAAAAAAAGTTGGCTATTTCTAACCCCATACATCCCATCCCTCTTAATGCCATATGCCTCCACTCCATGTTCTGCTTTTTTTTTATTATTGTTTCTGGGATACTGGAAATGGTTTTAATGTCTGACCAATATTTAATGAAAGGCAAATAGTTTCCAAGTTGAGAAAGAGTTGGAGAATTTCCTCCAAATATTTAAACCACAAGACAATGATCCTTCTTTGGTGGCATTATTGAAGATTTCTCCTAGACATAGTGCTGAAGTATCTAAGTATCTAATGCTGCATATTCAGCTTCACCTGAGCAACAATATAGCAAGCTGTAACAAGGTGGATTTTGCAGCTCCGTTTGTGCAAAATTGGTGATGCCTTCATTGAACAAATAAGTGCCAGACCCAGGCAGAGCACTGTTGATACTGAGTTCACAAAAAAAAAGAAAAAAAATTAAAAAAAAATTGGGTCTCAGCCCTCAAGGGGCTCAAAGTAAAGTGAGGTAGATGAAAACGTAAACAAATAAAACAAAATATGTCATGATATGTGCTGGGCATTGCCAGAGTACCCTGTAATGACAGAGTATTGAAATTCTTATGAGAAATATTAAAATCAGACTTTTACTACAAACTTCTTTCTTGATAAATAAACAGGCAGGATTAAAATTGATTTTTCCCCTACTGAAATGTCATAAAAGAGGCAAGAACAATCCTACAATGAATGTTTAGCCTGTCACCTACTTGAAATATTTGAATGAAGGGAGAGTTTCAACTGTAAATTTTTTTATGAATATAGATTTGGGAGACCTGATCCTGTGAGAAAAGCAATTGGAGAAACATAGAGAAACAAACTTTGCACCATCAGGTTCTGTTTGCATCTACTTTGCCTATATAAGGGGTTTCTACTTACCACCATCTGAATTATTGACCAAAGAGTAAGGCCTGTTGAGTCACTGAAACAAAAAATACCAGAAGGCCTCAAACCCCTTCCCCTAGAAGTCTAAGTTTCTGGAGCACTCCCTCATATCAGGAAACACATAGGAAAAATACAGAAACATGATTTAACAGGTGGAACCATATGGTAAATAAGTATCCATACCCTTATTTACGGTACTGACAACTTCTAAGAGGAGGCTGATATTTCTCATCTCTACAATGGGACTAATACAAGTTTTGGGAAGATTTTTACCACAGTGTGAAGACTTCCCTGACTTTTATGTATCTTGGGATCAGGGCACGATGGAAAGAGATGTTTGTTTGGCAGAAAAGAAGCTGAGGATTACCACCATACTTTTACCCAGCAGCTGTGCAACTTCAGGAAGGTCACTTTGGTGACAGTAAGAGCTAACGTTGCTAATGTGCTTGTAGTGTGCGCAGCACTCAAAGTGTGTACATATATCAACTCATTTTCCACCCTTCTGTTCCTCAATAAATATTAAATTGAGTACTCATTTAGGTAAATAGTGGGAACTGTATATAAAATAGTGTTAGTCTTAGAATTCTCCACTAATGTTGAGTTAATTAGTAATTCATACACACAATTTAATTATACACTGTATATAAATAAGTAATTATTTGCCTAGACCTATATATGTTCTCTTGAATATGAATGAAATACATAATATAGCTAGGCCCATAAATAGCTTAGATTTATATAGAGAAGAAAACTAAAATACACATGAAAATTGATTTGAGTGGCCTTGCCATTTTGTCTTTATTTTATATAAAGTAGCACATTCAAATGTAATATTTTAAAGAGAAAAAAAAGATATATATTCTTATTTTTCTACAGAGATAACATCAACTGCTGTTTGAAAATAGTCAAGTAGTTATTATATTTGATAAGTAACTTATTCTTACTGCATGGTAATAAAAATAAAGAATTTAAAAATGTGTATGTTTTATTTCATATTAAAAATACTGCATACATGTATAAAGTTATACATTTTATAATCATTATTTTTTAAATATTGTTATTTATTTTCTGATGGGTAATATGTTCATATATTCTGTATAATTTAGAAAACCCTAAAAATCATAAAGAACATGTGAAAATACATCTTAGAAACATAAAATATAATTTAAAATAAAAAAGAACAAAACTTAAAAAACAATTACAATTCCTCTATGCAATATGCAATATTTCATTTAAAATGCTTCGAACAAATTATCCTTTAACCTAAATCTGCCAGAGAATTATTTCCTTCTACTCCTCTCCCGTTCTGGGTAAGATGATCACAAAGCAAATGTAAAAATTAGGAATGGTCAGAAACAGTTTCTGTTCGTTTTTATGTATAAGAATAGGTCAACGTCTTTGTCATAAGAGCATAGAAATATATAAAGATCCTTTTATGCTCCATATTCCCATTTAAAAAGAATAAAAATGTAATCCCCCCCCCATTGTTAGTGTTTGTTTTCTGTCTCTCATTATTTTCTACTAATGTGTTTATTGCAGAGAAAATTATATATAGAGACAGATAGATATAGATAGATATCTACATAATCATATATATATAGTTTTATATATATATATATATATATATATACATACACACATATATACACATATATATCTTGCTAGTGTCTAAAACAATTATTGTCCTTAATTACTTTCAAAGGAAAACCTAAACAATACCATTCAGGACATAGGCATGGGCAAGGACTTCATGAGGAAAACACCTAAAACAATGGCAACAAAAGAGACAAATTGGATCTAATTAAACTAAAGAGCTTCTGCACAGCAAAAGAAACTCTCATTAGAGTGAACAGGCAAACTACAAAATGGGAGAAAATTTCGCAACCTATGCATCTGACAAAGGGCTAATATCCAGAATCTACAAAGAACTTAAACAAATTTACAAGAAAAAAACAAACCCCATCAAAAAGTGAGCAAGTGAGCAGACACTTCTCAAAAGGAGACATTTATGCAGCCACAAAACATATGAAAAAAGCTCATCACTGGTCATTAGAGAAATTCAAATCAAAACCACAATGAGATATCATTTCATGCCTGTTAGAATGATGATCATTAAGAAGTCAGGAGACAACAGATGCTGGAGAGGATGTGGAGAAATAGGAACAATTTTACACACTTGGTGGGAGTGTACATTAGTCCAACCATTGTGGAAGACAGTGTGACGGTTCCTCAAGGATATAGAAATAGAAATACCATTTGACCCAGCAATCTCATTACTTGGTATATACCCAAAAGATTATAAATTATTCTATTATAAAGAGACATGCACACGTATGTTTATTGCAGCACTGTTCACAATAGCAAAGACTTAGAACCAACCCAAATGCCCATCAATTATAGACTGTATAAAGAAAATGTGGCATATACACCATGGAATACCATGCAGCCAGATAAAAGGATGAGTTCATGTCCTTTGCAGGAACATGGATGAAGCTGGAAACCATCATTTTCAGAAAACTAACACAAGTACAGAAAACCAAATACTGCATGTTCTCACTCATAAGTGGGTGTTGAACAATGAGAACACATGGACAAAGGGAGGGGAATATCATAGAGGTGGGATAGCATTAGGAAAATGCCTAATCTAGATGGTGGAGTTATGGATGCAGCAAACCACCATGACACGTGTATACCTATGTAACAAACCTGCACATTCTGCACATGTACCCCAGAACTTAAAGTATAATAAAAAAAAAAATGAAAAGAAAATTTTATCAAAT
Source organism: Ateles fusciceps (assembly GCA_036589455.1). NCBI lineage: Eukaryota > Metazoa > Chordata > Mammalia > Primates > Atelidae > Ateles > Ateles fusciceps. The sequence continues at coordinate 28,228 of JAZHEH010002077.1, forward strand.
GATATAATGTCTCAAAAATTAAATAAGTAAAATGTGTTTGTTAAGCTTAATAAGTGAAACACTTGTTTTCAGGTATAGGTTTTTGTTCTCAAGGCCAACAGACATTCTATAAACCTCTCTTTTGACATACATTGATTCCCTAAATAGAAATGTAGTTGGGTAGCCTATTCTGAAAATAGATGTTTTGCACAGGCACAGGGGAAAGTGTACTAATAATTGAGTGACTTTGGGAAGATGATGGGTTTTAGACAAAGTGCATACACTGTACCTCTGAGATCTGAACTGAATCCTCCCATTCAATATCCAATAACTCTCTCTCTGTGCTCCAGGTTATATTTTCAATGTGTTGCCTTATACACTACTAGATGGAAAGTTAATTAAATATGTTCTCCACTGACTGTTACTCCCAGCCATATCTAGCAACAGGCTAAGATTGGGTTAATAGCCCTGCCACCTGGTTTTCTGGTTTGCAATGGTAGTTGTTGCTCCATTACTATGAAGTAATATCTCCAATACTTTTGCAGCTACAACCTCAGTTTTACGTTAGCAGCAATCTCCCTTAAGGATTTAACATACAGGCTCTGAGAAACAAAAGGAAAGAAAATTACACTTTTATGAATTTCCAAATTGCCATAGCTCACACTCAATGTTTATTTTATTTTAATATTACTGCCAATGGGTTTTGTTGAGTGAAATAAATTTAGCACTAATGAGCATATTTTGAAAGTTTAGAAACACGATTTAATAAATGATTCAATGTAATCTCTACAAAAATGACTCTAAGAGGCTGAAGAGTCTTTGAGCAGGAGAGAAACCTTGAGGAAACAAAAGAGCATGAAAACAAACAGGTGAAGCAATTATGATTTTAAAATTGGCAATTAATCAAGGAGTTTGGTTGGTTTTTTTTTTCCAAAATCACAAAGACAAAGTTGCCCAATGACAAAACTAGGTCAATATAATTACAGCTGTATCCCAGACTTGTCACTTGATTAAATTAATCTAACAGGGCCTGGCACATAGTAGGGTTTATACTTGTGAGTTTCTTTCCAATATCTGCTTCCCTCTTGTTTCACAACATTTTAAATACAGATTATATAGTGTGGTCTGGCTAATTTTCATAGTTTTATCAATTATATTGTGCAATATCTTATTATCTTTTAAAAAAATAGTTACTATTTTACAACCAGGATTGTTTAAATATAGTTTCTCATTATTAAAATAAGGTTGTAATTTCCAGTCTTTGTCTTATGCATATGCCTACATTGTAATTTTTTTCTTACAAATTGAGATATCATAAGACTGGTTTGTTGCTTCTTACTATTACTATTTAATAAGCTGTTGATTTGTTAAAAAATATATCATCTAGGAGTTATTAGGGAAAATCAAATACAAAGGGAATAGAGATATTATTAAAGCTAATATTAACTTGGTTTTGAAACAGGACACAATTGTAAATTCTTATAGCACAATGGGAACATGGACAGAAAAAAATCTGAGGAAAACTGAATCAAATGTATTAATTTTTTTCTCATGTTCTATAATAGAATTAAGATATTAATAATTTGGGTGCTGTCCAAGTTCACGATGTTTCTAACAAACTTAATTTTTTTCACATAATAAATTTATATTTACATTGGTAAGTGTGATCTACATTTTTTTAAATATATACTTTAAGTTCTGGGATACATGTGCAGAACATGCAAGTTTGTTACATAGGTCTACATGTGCCATGGAAGTTTGCTGCATCCATCACCCCATCATCTACATGAGGTATTTCTAATGCTAACCCTCCCCAACCCCCCCACTACCTGCTATCCCTCCCCTAGCCCCCAATGCCCCTACAGGCACCAGTGTACAACATTCCCCTCCGCTTGTCCATGCTATTTAATTCTACCTCCAGTGAATCCCTTTTCTCTTGAATCCAATCCAATCTGGTTTTGTACTACCTCGAGTTAACCTGACCCGGATTGATTTCCTGTAGACTGGTCACTCAGCAAAGGAGTGGGTCCTTGGCAGAGTTCCATGAAAACCAGATAAGCTCCACTAATTAAGGCATTTAATCTTAAACCTCTTCAAAGTTAAGATTCAGCCCTCTTGATCATGCCAGTGCAGAGTCTGAAGCTTTTCCAACCATGTCTCCTTATGTTTGTGGGAATCTTGCTGCTAGTTTTCTACATGACACAGCCATAAGCTCAAGGCTTGGACTCCAGCCCACTGATCACTCCAGGGAAAAAGCTGGTGCTACTTCCAACCATTAAAGCTGAGTTAGCAAGACTGGGTTTAAGCCAAAGTTCTGTCAAAACATATTCTTATTGTGTCCTGTCCTTATTCCTATCAGAAGAGCTAATGCTTTCTTAAAGCAACATAAAATTTCCAAAGCCAAGAATCAGACTGCTTCACATGGTATATAATATTCACCCTTACTAGATGATTCCTGGGAATTACCTTAGAAAAAGTGTGTGTAAGGGATCCACTCATCTATTACCTCTCCTGTCTCCCAGTAAACCAGGACAACTAGTATATGTGCAGTGACCATATGACCCATTCTCTTTTTTAATGAAAACCAGCAGCTATCCAGAAAAATTGCTGAACCACCTCCATGCTTTCAAATCTCTGATTGCTCCTTCATCATTATATCACTCATCCTAGCAGCAGCATTTGGCAGCATTTATCATGCCCCCTCCCTCCTTTAAAGCCCCTTCTTAATTAATTTTTAGAATATCACACTCTTGTTTCTTTTTCAATTTTTCTTTGCTTCATGGTACTTGCATTCATAAATTGTAAAATTAGAATGTCCTAGTGTTTGGTGCTTCTTTATACTTTTCTATATTCATTCCCCAGATCCCTGTTCTATGACTTCAAATATCACCCATAATCCTTGAGTAACTACTTAGTATTTCCAGCCCCAAACTCTTCTCTAAATCATATATTCCTTTATCCAACCAATTTCTCAACTTCCTGTGAGAGTCTTAACCAAATGATTTCTAACCTTCCTTGATATATAAGAAAATCAGATCACTAAATTAGTACTTCAAGTTTAATAAATCCAAATTTGACTACCCATAACTTTGCTTCTCCAGTCCTTCCAATATCATTAAATGGCAACCATATTTTCCTGCATAATCGGAATTACCTGGCATCCTTGTTGACTTGTTTCTTTTCTAACACCCCACATTTAAGCCATCAGAAAAGTATGTTGACAATTCTTGTGAAATAGATTCGGGATCCCACCCCTGCTCCCCCAGCTCCACTGCTACCTCTGCAGTCTATGGCATCATCATCTCCTACCAGACTTAGCAACAGTAATGGCTCTTCCTGGAATATCTCAAGTATACATGCTGCTCAGGGTTTTTGTAATAGATGTTTCTTCTGCCTGAAATATTTTTTAAATACTTGAATAACGTGCTTTCTTATTTTCTTCAAATATCTGTTCACATATCACCTTATTAAAATTGTCATTAAATTTTTTCAATATAAAACATATCCCCCCACATTAACTTTTAACCACTTATCTTGCCTTACATTTCTTCACTGCATTTACCATGACTGGCAATGTTATACTGTAGTTTTATGTTATCTGTCTTTCCCTGAAAAACAAATAAGATAGGAGAGCAAGTCTGTGTTTTTCTTGTAATTTCTCTAATTTTTCCGTGCTTAGCCCCCTGTTTGTTGACACATAAAAGGAACTCCCATTGGAGTTCTCAGTATCTTGTTGTTAATTTTAGTTCAAAATATATTTTAATATAAACAAGTCATATCCTTTGCATTCTTTCAACACATATACTAAATAACCAAAGCATTAATTATTAATCTACCATTATTAATTATTCAATGCTAATAAATTATTCACCAAATATACTTTTAATCCATATAGGTATGAGACTGTGCTAAATACTGTGGGGCATACACCATACACATATAAGTAAGACACAACTGTTCTCAAAAATACTATGTAAATTAATAACATCATCAGAGAGAAAAAGATACAGAAATAATGATCTAGGAATATTCCAAAGGCATAAATAATTTCCAGATGGACAAAGTATAGTGATATAAAACTGTGTTGCATAACTAATTAGACAGGTTCTTGATGTAACTTGGATATAAAATAAGATTTTGAAGAAATAGCAATCTCATCGCTTGCTGATTATGTCTTTTGACATTTTTTCCTAAAACTTTTATTGATGTTTTGTTTTTAGTTATTTGATTCTCAGTTTCTTCATCTATATAATTGGGGGTTACATGTGTAATAAATGAGGAAAAATTGAATAAAGCACATAACTCACTACATGGAACAGAGTAAATCCTCAGTTATTGTTACAATAATAATGCCAATATAAACTAAATGAACAGCATGTCTGACATAGCCAAAGAACAAGACTTATCTTTAATATACTTTTTTAAAAAAGAAATAATTATCACTTTAACAATAAGTAAAAATAACACAAACTATTATTTAAAAATAGACAAACTAATTTCTATTTTGAAATGGTCATTTTGTCCTTGTTCTTCACAGGATTTCTAATAATGCAGGTAGATTTGCCAGATTTAGAAAATGCTCAGTTAAGCTTCAATTTCCAATAAATAATAAATAATTTCCAGATAAAAATTTTCCAAATATTGAGTGGGATATGCTTATAATTTTAAAATATTTGTATATTTTTACCTAATTTCTAATTTAACTGAGATGTGTAAATTTTATCTGGCAACTTTAAATATAGTCTCTGTTTTACTTTTTAACTGAAGTCAAACTCATGGCATAAGGATAAACAGGCACATGAAATACACATGCACACACACACGCACAGACACACACACACACAAACACACCCCACACAGACCAAATATGCAATGTTTGCCAATCTGATCCATTGAGCTTATAAGAATCAGCTGTGATGTATCACTGAAAAGGAACTCAGAAAATTATAAGAGAATCTTATAAATCAAATTAAAATCCATTTAATATATAAAGCAGAGATTGGCAAATATATCTTCTAAACCTAGTTAATGGCCTGTTTTTGCAGACCTTGAGCTAATAATACTTTTTACATTTTATATATTTTATATTTTAGTTTAATATATATTTTATATTTTAATTAATAAACATATATTAAGATCTTATGTGGTCTACAAAGCTTAACATTTATCATCTGGTAATTTATAGAGGAAAATACATTAACTCATAGAGGAGAAATTCATTCTTTTATTCATTTAGTGAATATTTATTGAGAACTCACAATGTTGCAGAAATCCTCTCAGATGCTGATATGGAGTTCACAGTATAGTGTGAAAACAGAGAAGACATTCAATAGCAACAAAAGAAACACATGAGCACTCAAATAAATCATATACAAAAGTATTCAGTATTATGTAAACATGTGACTCTACCATTAGGTAGTCTGGCTCATTTATACTGTAAGCTAGTAATTTAGATCTATCCAGGATAAAAAGCTATTGTCTGATTTCTTCTTTTATATTTTCTAAGTGATCATTTTAAATACTTAGTTCAAATTTACTTTTTATTTACCTTTTGATTTTCTTCAAATTGTTCCTTTGTTTAGATAAATTTTCAAATAAATTCTAGCAAAACAGAGTTGTTATATATGTACTAACCCATAGTATGATTCTCTTTGTTTTCCAGGTCAACTTCTTGTAACAAAAAAGTAGGTTCCAGGAGGGCACATATTGAATGGTAGGACATGAATGGGAAAAAACACTGAAATCCAGACCTATCAAATCTACTCTGCTTATGAATGTGTTCGTAGATATCACTGTCCAGTTGATTTCTGATCTGACCTTCCTCTTCACATATTTTCCCAAGTCATCAACATCTTTATTCCTTTAGTATTTAATTTTAAAGAACAGATATTTGTTATTTATACAACAGTAGTGTTTCTCCCTAGGAGCAGAGTTTTTGAGTACTTAAATTCTAATTAGCATGCATCTTTCCATGTCATTCCTTAAAAGAGACCTCCACAGAGCAACACCAGGCAAGCTCTACAGAGCTTGATCCCAAATATTTCCCTGTTTTTCTAGACTGGGCTTCTTATGAGCCTAACAGTTTTCTCTTATGCATTCAGAATAAAGTCCAGGTCCTTTTCCACAGGCAGCTAAGTCTGCATATTTAGCCATAGAGGTTTGCTTTAATCTGACCTTCTTTGCTCTGTTTATGAAACAAAGATAAAACAGGAAATCTCTGAACTCTCCTTATTATTTTGCCAACGGCATAAATGTGACATAAACTTTTTATAAAAGGCATGATGAAATATTGTCACAAACATTCAGTACTTATGTGTAATATTATTTTTCTTAGAACTTTAGGAGAAAAAAATTAAAACGTCCTTAATATAAATGGTTCTACATGGAATTCACTTGCATTTTAAGATCATATCATTTCTCATTAATATGTTTGCAGTTTGAATCAAAATATGTCTTTTAGTTCTGAGAGGAATTATCAGATGAATTTGCTGAATGTAATTACTTGACTTTAGAAAATGTGGCAAAACTATAACAAAAAAAATCCTTAAAAGAAAATTACATTTGTGCAACATAAATTAGTGGATGATAGATTGATAAGAAATTACATTGCTTGACATTTTTGAGTTCCATGAAGTCAGAGATTTCTAGGGTGAATCACAGTTAAGAAATCTACCTTTTTAGGGTCATAAAACATATGACAAATTAATATTTTCAATTAACTCCTTCTGTAGAAAAACCATAGAGTTTATGAAATATTTGGGGGATTGGGCCTTGATAAAAGCATTATAGAAAGTTAAAATCTACCACATTTCTCTCCTTTTTGCTCATTCTTTAAGACTCTTTGGCATAGTCCCAACTGGGAGATTGGTTTTACAGCTGCTTCTTGAAACTTTGCAGAACTGGGACTCAAGAGCCTCCTTACTCCCAACTGGCTTATAACAGAAAAGTTGAAATATTAAAGTTACCTCCATAATATTGAGATATGACATTTCTCAGTTAATTTTGTAATAGTGTAAATTCTGGGGTATCTTGGAATTATACTTGTAAGTATGCATATTTATTACTTTGATGTTTCTGTTTCTAAATATTACCATATTTTGTTGATTTAATTATCTATATATGAAGGTATATATTTCAAGTTTTGTATATCTCAATTTATTCACAGTTTGACTGCAACATTTCATTATTTTTGCTCACTAATAATTTAATATATAGTTCAATTGCTTAACAATGGAAAACATTCTATTTAAAGTGTATTTTTGTAAATCAAAACCTTAGAAGATGGTTTCTATTCATGAAACATGGCTGAAAACTTTTTGACTTCTTTCTCTTTTGTGAGATGGAATCTCACTGTGTCGCCCAGGCTGAAGTACAACAGCACAGTCTCGGCCCATTGCAATTTCTGTTTCCCAGGTTCAAGCAGTTCTCCCACTTCAGCCTCCTCAGTAGCTGGGATTACAGGCATCTGCCATCATGCCCGAGTAATTTTTGTATTTTTGTAGAGATGGCGTTTCACCGTGTCGGCCAGGCTGTTCTTAAACTCCTGACCTCAGGTGATCCACCTGCCTGGGCTTCCCAAAATGGTGGGATTACAGGCATAAGCCAACACTCCCAGCCTGACTTATTTCCTCAAGACCATTTTCAGAGTAGCGTGTATGTGCCAGATATACAGTGCTAGATGTATCTGACAATGTATTATAACATCTATTGAATTGGGTTATGAAATCCAAATCATATAAAGGAGATATGTATCCATAATGTTTTGACCACCCTCACTATTTTTAATGTTTTGTGCAGACCATTCAAAGGAATCTCAGTTGATACCCTACCCAACTATTAAAATAGAAGAGACAAAAGGGATTGATTTAACTCCTTAGAAAAGACACTTCTCTTCTTAGCTCACAAAACCAAATAACTGTAATGATTTCGAATAATCTATAAATACAGTTTAGATGTGGCCTATGGTAGAATATATGTCTACAAGTGTAAAAAATGTGGCCTTGTTTAGTTTCATTGTAAAAGATGGGATTAACAAGTACAATCAAAAAATTTGATTTACAAATATTATAATTATAAATATTTACAAATATAATAATTCTATGCTAAAATTTATTATTTTATATACTTGCTCATATTTATAGGGTCATTTGGAACTATTAGAGCAGTGACTGATTTACTCTTGGCTGCACATTGAAACTACCTGGGTAGATTTGTTAAAATTGCCCAGGCCTGGGGATCTGCTCAGATCAATTAATTAAGAATCTCTGGTGGATGAGACTTGTACATCAGTGTTTTATTTTATTATTTTTCTAACTTTTAGAAAAATTTAAATACAGGGGGTATAAGTGCAGGTTTGTTACCTAGGTATATTGTGCGATGCTGAGGTTTGGGACGTTCAATTTTTGTGGAATTGTGTGGTTTTGAGAGTTCATCTTGGTACTAATTTCTATTTTTCTTCCACTGGGTTCTGAGAGTATGGTTGGTGTAATTACAGTTTTTAAGAAATTTATTGAGACTTGTTTTATGGCTGACAATGTGGTCAGCCTTGGAGTATGTTCTATGTGCAGATGAGAAGAGCATATATTCCATGGTTGGGGGATGTAGTTTGAAGTCTGTTGAATCCAATTGGTCAAGTGTCAAGTTTAAGTCCAAAATTTCTTTGTTGGTTTTCTCCTCCAATGATCTGTCAGTGGGGTGTTGCAGTTGCCCACTTTTATTGTGAGGCTAAGTCTTTTAGTTGGTCTGGAAGCACTAGTTTTATCAATCTGGGTGCTCCAAAATAGGGTGCATATATATTTCAGATACTTGAATCTTCTTTATGAATTGAACCCTTTATCATTGTATAATACCCTCCTCTTTCTTTTTTCTGTTGTTGATCTACAGTCTTTTGATCTACAGTCTGTCTTATCTGATATGTTGTAGCTCTTCCTCCAACCCTTCACTTTAACCTTATAGGTACTGTTACATATGAGATGGGTGTATTGAACACGGCAGATGAACGGGTATTCATTAGCTTGATTGTTTGAATCTGGTTTGTCACTCTGTGCCTTTTAAGTGGGGCATTTTGATGATTTAATTTCAGTTACTATTGATATGTGATGTTCTAATTCTATCATGCAGTTGTTGGCTGGGTACTTTGTAGTTTCTATTGTGTAGTTGCTTTATAGGGTCTATGGGCTATGTACTTGGGTTCCTTTTTGTGGTAGCCATTATCATTCTTTTATTTCCATGTTTAGAACTCCCTTAAAGATCCATCACTTATAACACTGGATTACTGGACATAAATTTCCTTGCACTTGCTTTTCTAGAAGGCATTTTATTTCTCCTTCACTTATAAGGTTTAGTTCGATGAGATATGAAATTCTTGGTTGAATTTATTTTCTTTAAGAATGCTGAAAATAGGCCCCTAATCTCTCCTGGCTTATAAGATTTCTCCTGAGAAGTCCACTGTTAGCCTGATAGGGTTCCCTTTGTGATCTGCTTTTTTCTCTAGCTGCCTTTAAGATTTTTTTCCTTAGCACTGATGTTGGACAGTCTGGTGAGTATATGTCTTGGTAATGTTTCTTTTGTTTAGTATATCACAACTGTTTTCTGGATATCTTGTATCTGCATGCTTACTTCTAGCAATATTAGGAAACATTTCTTGAATTATTTCCTCAAATGTGTTTTCCAGATTGTTTACTTTTTTCTCATTCTCTCTCAGTAGTACCAATAATTAATAGTTTTGGTCACTTTACATAATTCCATTTTTCTTGAAGAGTTTATTGTGTATCTATTATTTTTTTTTTACTATAAGATCTGGGTTACATGTGCAGATTGTGCAGCGTGGCTACATAGGTATACACATGCCATGGTGGTTTGCTGCACCCATCACCCATCACCTACCTTAGGTATTTCTCCTAATATTATCTCTCCCCAATACCCCCACCCCCTACTATCCCACTCCTAGCTCCCCTACCCCTCAACAAGCCCCAGTGTGTGATAGTCCCCTCCCTGTGTCCATGTGTTCTCATTGTTCAACTCCCACTTATGTGTGAGAACATGCGGAGTTTGGTTTTCTGTTCTTGTGTCAGTTTGCTGAAAATTATGGTTTCTAACTTCATCCATGTCCCTGCAAAGTACATGAACTCATCCTTTTTTTATGACTGCATAGTATTCCATGGTGTGTATGTGCCACCTTATCTTTATCCAGTCTATCATTGTTGGGCACTTGGGTTGGTTCCAAGTCTTTGCTATTGTAAACAGTGCCACAAAGAGCATAGGTGTTCATGTGTCTTTATAATAGAATGATTTACAATCCTTTGGGTATATACCCAGTAAAGGGATTGCTGGTTAGTGATGCTTAGGACTGATGTTGGAGTTCTGCTTCCACCAAAAAAAAAAAAAACATATCTATTTAAAGACTGCACCCTCAACCAAAAATGAGAAAAATCAGACGGGCAACAAAACTTAGAACTTTACGTCTGCCCAGATTGCTGAAGTCACAGTGCCACAACATAACCCCAAATCTAAATTCTTCTCCCCTCTCACCCATTAAATAGTTGGAAAGAACTGCCTATTATATTGTAGAGTATGAGAGGAAGAGACACAAATTGTCTACTGCACTGGAAAGTAAGTAGAATTCACCCCAAAACATGAATGAATTTGTGAAGTGTGGCTGTGAGCCTCAGGGAGAGTACAGAACCACTGGGAGCTGTAGATGTAGGGGGTGTTTACATCCACTTATAGGTTCATCTCCCTGATGCTCCACCATTTTATTAAGATTGGGAATCATACAGTTAATTAATCATATAATTCCTCAGTTGGTGGAATAAATCTGGAGAAAAGACTGCCATTATGGCAGGAAATACACAGAGCTCTAACTAGATCATTCCGTCCTATACAAAAGATGCAGGCTGCCTAGGAAAAGAGAGCAAACTCTGTTGCCTCAGGGCACAAGTAAAGACGTCCTGTGACTGAAGGAAGAGAAAAATAAAATAACAACCCTACCACTGGCCATGGGGCTGGTTCTGGGTCCAGGTTCTTTATATATATAGTCAAACAAAGACATAGGATGAAAATAAACTTGTTGCTATGGGTATGGGGTAGGGAGGAAATGAGGAGATGTAGGTCAAAAGGTACAAAATAGCAGATATGTAGGATGAACAAGTCTGAACATCTAATAAACCATAGTTAATAAAATGGTATTACATTACTGTTTTTAAAAATAAAAAGTAAGTGGATTTTAGCTGCTCTTGCCACAAAACAGCTATTATGTGAGATGCTAGATATGTTCATCTGCTTCACTATAACAATTATTTTACTATCTATTTGTATCCTATAACATCATGTTGTGAGCCTTTAATATACAAATAAAATGTATTAAAAACAAGTACAAATTTTTATAAAGGAACTATATCAATATCATTGGCAGTGTGTTAACTTTGGAGAACAGAACACTTTCCCTTAAAAGAACACCAAAAAATCAAAACAGAGTTTGTCTGCCACAGAGAGGGGACACCTCAAAAAAACACATCATCTCAAAGACATAGGCATACAGTGCCTTTCTAATACTCAAATGCGGATTAGAAAAACAGGAAACTACCCATGTTACCCTACCTTCTTTCCTCAAACCATGCTAGAAGGCACAAAGTAACAAGCAAGAATAGTCTGCTACTAGGAGTGGATGAACACCATGCAGAGAGATCCAGGTAGAACAAATATAAAAATTAAAACACTACTAGACACATTATAATCAAACTTCCTAAAACCAAAGCTAAAGAGTCAATCTTATAGATAGCCATCTAAAAACCCACATATACAAGCAGAAGAACATATGTAAGAATTAGAGCAACCTTCTCATAAAAGAACTCTGCAAACCAGAAGACAAAAATGACATTATTAAAGTATTGAAAGAAACAAAAATGTCAAACCAGGGTACTATATTCAGAAAAAAAAATTATCTTTAAATGACAATAAATATTTTGGGGGCAAAATAATGCTAAGAATAATTCATTATCAGCACTTATAACTGCACTATAAGAAATGTTAAAGGGAATTCTTCATGTACCCCATAAGTATATAAACCTACAATGTACCCAAAATTTTTAAAAAATAAAAACAATTTAATAAACAAATACCATAATATCAAAGAGAAAGCTAAAATAAAGAGCTAGAAATTGTCAAAATAAATTTAATTGAGCAAATATTTTCATTATTTGTAATGATTCTAAATGTAATTGAATATCAAAATAAAAATATTAGCAAGATATGATAGGTGTATTGTGTGTTGTATTATATGACAACAATAGAATAAAATAAGAGAAAAAAGGTAAGTATACTAGTGTGCATACTGCATGTTTAAAATTATTTGCATATAGACTGTGCTAATGAGATATAAATAAGAAGCAAATATTGTAGTCAAAATGGAATAATAGAAATGTACTTCATTATTCTAGAATCATGTAGTAAAAAAGAAAAAATTACATCAACAGTTGGAACAAATGGATAGCTACTAGCAAGCTCTGGATTTTAAACCAACCATATCAATAGTATTAAATGTAAATGCTCTAAACACTACATTAAGAAAGAGATTGTCAGATTGGACATAAAAGTAAGCCCCAACTATATGCTATCCACAGAAAGCCACTTTAAATATAAAGTTATAGATAGGTTAAAAGCAAAAAAGTAAAAAAGTAGACCTCACAAATATTCTTGTAAAAGAAAACTTGAGTAGCTTTACTAATTCTATAGGAATATCATTAGGGATAATGAAGTTAATAGCAGAATGATGAAGAGTTCAATCCATCAAGGAGATATAATAACCCTATTGTTGCACCTAATAGTAGTGCTTTGGATTTATAGAGGAAAAATGATAGAATTGAACACAGAAAAAAAAAATCCACAAATTTGGTTGGGGTCTTCACTACTTCTATCTAGTAATTGATAGAATAAAAAAATAGAAAATCAGTATAATTATGGAAGCCCTGAAGAACATTATTTGTTCTTCATCTTATTACATTAATTATTCTAATTGGTGTTTACAGAACAATCCACTCAATATCAGAATACACATTTTTTCAAGTGTATGCACATGTAACATCTATCAAGATAGACCATATTCTGGGTCATAAAATAAACTTTAAAATATTTAAAATAATTGAAATAATGAAATGTGTGTCTCTGACCAAAATGAAATTAAACTACTAGATAATAACAGAAAACTATCTGTAAAATATCCATATATTTACAAATGAAAAAAAATACTGCTAGGTAACTAGAGCATCATAGAAGATAACACAAGGGAAATTAGAAAATATTTTTAATTGAATAATAAAACAGTATATCAAAATTAGTGGATGGAATCAATATGATAAAGAGGAAAAACCATATGACTATCTCAACGAATGAAGAATATGCATTTCTCAAATTTAACATCCATACATTCTATAATGATTTAAAATATTTTCTGAGGAATTCTTTAATTCTTTTTTCTAAGATACAAAATAGCAAAACTGCTTTCTGTCATCAATCTTAATTGACATCATACTTGAAGTTCTTTCCAGCGTAAGACAAGAAAATAAATACATAAAGCAGAAATGCAATGGTATTTATTTGAAGACAACATAATTGTCTATGTTAAAGGTCCCTAAGAATCTACAAAAATGCTGCCTCCACTAATATGTGAGTTTAGCAATGTTGCCACTTAAAAGGTCACTATATCAAATTTTATGGTATTTAACATACTGGCAGTGAATAATTTGAGTTTATAATAAAATGGTGTAATTTAACATAGCAATAAAACTGAAATACCATTAATTATAAAACTAACAAAATATGTACAAGACCTTCATGATGAACAATAAAAAACAATAATGAAAAGTTCATAGAATACTAATTTCATCAAGATATGGACCATGCTTATAGACAGAAAAACTAAATATTGTTAAAATGTTGATTTTCCCCAAATTTATCTACAGAATACATACATTTTTAACCAAATCATATTAGAATTTTTAAAAATAGAAATCGAGAAGATGATTCTAAATTTGCATAAAAAAGCTGAAAAACTAGCAAAGACAAAATGATTTTGAAAACTAAAATAACAAAGTTGGAAGACTCAGAAGACCTGATTTTCTGATTTCAAGACTTTCAATAAGGCTAGAGTAAACAAAAGCATGGAATTGGAAAAATGTATATATCAATGCATATAGGGGTCTAGAAACAAACCTAAACATAAATGGTTGATTAGTTTGATGATGGTACCAACGTATTTGAATGGAAAGAGAATAGACTTTTTGAGAAAAGTGCTGGAAATTTAGACATCCATGTGCAAAATATCTCAATGCATACCTTGCACTGTATGTAAACATGTAGTTCAAAATGAGTCAGTACTAAATATAACTGACTATCCTAACAAGGGAGTAAAAACAGCAATATGATTTCTATTAAAAGGAAGCTTCATAAAGATAACAAATTGAAAAGATTCACAGCAAAATAGTTCATATTTAGTAAAATGTAATAAACACATAGCCAGCAAAATAAAATAATCTATTGAAAAGAGATTAGGTATGGGATAAGCTCTAGAAAAAACCCTTTCATCTTTGAATATGCATAATTACAAGACACAGATGAGGGGGATTAGCAAATATATAAATATTCATTACTATATTCACTTCAATCCAACGTCAGAAGTCTTTTCTCCTGTATATTTTTTCTAAGACTTATATAGTTTTAGCACTTACATTTAGATCTTTAGTCCATTTTGAGTTTGATTTTGTATGTGGTCTTAGGTCCAATATAGTTTCCCCAACACAATTGGTTGAAAACACCATTCTTTCCCCCACTGAGTGATCTTGTCCCCCTTGTTGAAAATAAATTGACCATATGTGCAAGGGCCTATTTCTTGGTTTTGTATTCTATTCTGTTAGTCCATCCATCTATCTTTATGCCATTATCATACTGTTTGATTATAACAGGTTTGAAAATCTAGAAATATGAGACCTCACAATTGTTATTCTTTTTAAAGATCATTTGGTTATTTGGGGTTGCTTCAGAGTCCATATAAATTTTAGGATGAATCTTTCTATTTCTGTAAAACAAAATCATCGGAATTTGGATGAGAATTGTACTGCATATGTAGATTGCTTTGGGTAATATTGATATCTTAACAATATTAAGTGAGAGTAAATTTTTGTATCTGGCACCAAAAGCACAGGCAATAAAAGCAAAAATAAATAAATTACATGAAAATTAAGAACTTCTGTGCATCAAAAGACACAATCAAGAGAGTGAAAAGGCAACCAACCAAATGGAAGAACATGTTTGCAAATCATATATCTGATAAGACACTCATATTTACAATATGTTTTTAAAAACTTGTACAACTCAATGACAAAAATAATTCTTATTTTCAATATGGACAAATAATGTGAATAGACATTTCTCTAAAATACATACAAATGACCAATAAGCACATGAGAAGATGCTCAGCATCACTAATCATAAGGAAAATACAAATCAAAACCACAATGAGACACCATCTCACACCAATTACAGTGGATACTATCAAAAAACAAACCAAAACAAAATAAAACCAAAGAAAAGCAAAAAACTAAGACAAAATAAAAAAATAAAAAATAACAAATGTTAATGAGGATGTGTGGAGAAATTAGAACCCTTGTGCACTATTGGTGGCTGCAAATTAGTGAAGCTGCTATGAAAACAAAATGGCAGTTCCTTAAAAATTTGAAAGCAGAATTATCCTATAATCCAGGATTTCCACTTCTAGGTATATACCTACAAGTAACTGTTAGAATAGTCTTGAAAAAGTATTTATACACCCATGTTTATAGCATCATTTTTCACAATAGTCAAAAGGTGGAAACAACCCAAGTATCTATTAATAGATGAATGGATAAAAAAAAAAATGTGGTGTATGCAGGTAGTGAAATACTATTCAATATTTAAAAAAAAATCTAACACATTCTACAACATGGATTAACTTTGAGGAAATTATGGTAAGTGAAATAAGCCAGTCATAAAAAAGATAAATAATATATGATTCTACTCATATAAAGTATTTAGAGTAGTTAAATTTATAGAAATAGAAAGTAAAATGGTGGTTTCCAGCATATGGGGGAATGAGAGAACAAGGGTGGATTAATGGGTATAGAGTTTTAGTTTTGCAAGTTGAAAAGAGTTCTAGAGATGGCAGTGATGATTGCACAACAGTGTGAATGTGCTTAACACTACTGAATTGTATACCTAGACATGGTTAAATTGTAAATTTTCTTATTATGAGTATTTTCCAAATTAGAATTTTATTTTTAAAAAGGAATAATTGACATCATATCCCTAGAAATAAAGTGTCCATATTACTTTTGAGTTTTATTTAATGTTAGAATAACATTATTATCATTAACAGACATTTATGCATATATTAAAAATAATTTTGCACCATGAGTATAGGAAAATATGTTTGAGGCAATTGGTAGATATCTGAAAATAGAGATTAATGAAAACAGCTTCAGAAATAGCTCCCAAGTATGCCCTCCACCCCCTCATGATACTTATGTCCTTATGTCATCACCTCCCCCATGAGTGTAGGCTAGACCTAGAGGTTCATAATAAATAAAATGTGACAAAAGCAATGGAAAATCATTTTTAAGATTAGACTAAAAAACTGTGAATTACCTTTTGTTTTCATTTTATTTTGCTCCTCACTTTCTCAGCCTGATGAAACAATCTGCAATGTTTTTAATTATCGTGTGATGAAACCCACAGGAAGAGAACTAAGGAAAAGCCAAAAATTAAGGGTCTCAGCCCAAAGTCCATGAAAAAGCAAATCCTGCCAACATTCCTGTAAGTAACCTTGAAAGCAGATCCTTTCCTGGTGGACCTTGATATGATGCCCTAGTCAACACCTTGATTCAAGTCTTATGAGAGATTTTGAGACCCAGAGGACCCAGTCAAGCCAAGCCCAGATTCCTGATTCTGATCTAAAGTATAGGATCATAGTTTTATAAACCACTAAATTCTGGATTGTTTTGTTGCAGTAAAATAGAAAACTAATATATAACAAATGCTACTGAGAGAAACAAAAATAAAAATGCTTATAGTTTATAAGAAAGTTCTAAGAAGGCAATAATCTACCAGGGCAAGGAAACACGGAAATGATACTCTAAAATTACAACTCAGTGTGTTCTTGAAGTTAGAAGTTATTGATGTTCAAGGCCAGGCAGGGTGGCTCATGCCTATAATCTTAGCACTTTGGGAGGCTGAGGTGGGAGGATTGCTTGAGTCCAGGAGTTTGAGACTAGCCTGGGCAAAATAGTGAGACCTCATATCTACAAAAAATAACAAAACAAAACAAAAATGAGGCAGGAGGATCACTTGAGCGCAGGAGTTCAAGGCTGCAGTGAGCAATGATCACATCACTGCATACCCACCTGGGTGACAGAGCAAGACACTGCCTCCAAAAAAAAAAAAAAAAAAAAAAAAAAAACCAGTTATTGATGTTCAGAATTTTCTGAAGAAACCTAAAAACAGCTATGATTTCTTCTAAACACTTTTTTGTGATACCTTCTAGTGTCAACATGAAGCAGCTTGCATTTTTTCTTTCTCAGAG
This sequence comes from Ateles fusciceps, assembly GCA_036589455.1. Taxonomy (NCBI): domain Eukaryota; kingdom Metazoa; phylum Chordata; class Mammalia; order Primates; family Atelidae; genus Ateles; species Ateles fusciceps. The sequence goes on from JAZHEH010002077.1 coordinate 45,815, forward strand.
GAAACTAGCTCTCAATCTAGCTTATGAAAATAGATGTTATTTTTAACATCTACATATAGCATGTGAATTTAGGTTTTTGAAGCTGCAGAATGGGAAAGAATGAAAATGACTGAAACAGCTTTCTCAGTCATTTGTAGAGACACAATTTCAGATGATTATTCCCACTTCAATTTCAGAGTGAACACTGGGGCCGTGAAGCAACATTTGGACTGCGTGAATCTTACAGGAGAAAATACAGTTTTCCCAAATTGCCAAGAATCATTAGTCAATCACATAACATGATTAGCCAGTTTCATTAATCTTAAAATCCACTAAATACTCTGTAAATCCTTAGCTGAGTTATTTATCTTCTCTAGGTTTTTCTGATCCTGGTTTGACTAGCCAACTTTACTGATGAGTAAGCAAAGCTTCCTTTACTTTGAAATGTGTGTGATTCTAGATATAAACATCTGCAAGTGACAAAACAATTTATTTAACTAAGTTCAGTGGCTGATCAACAGCTTGTTTTCTACAATTTAATTGCTTAGCATTTAGGAGATATCTCCATCTGAATGTGCTTTCTAATCTCTGTTTCCCCATAAATTGGGAATTAGACAAAATACTTCACTAGTTTCACAGTGTGATCAGCATGATGAAATTACTCAGAAGGCATGGGTCCAATTCTGGTGACATTTTGCCAATACATACACACTACAAAGGTAAATAATTGGATGAGTGTATAAATGAACAGAATTGTATATCTGTGCTGTTCAAAATTGGCACATGTGGATATTAACATTTAAATTAAAATCAAATTAAATTAAATATTTAATTTCTCGGTCACAGGAAACATAATTTAAATGCTCAATAGCCATATGGCTCTAGTGGCTACCAAATTGGACAGCACAGATATGAACATTTGCATCATCACAGACAGTTCTATTGTAGAAAGACTCCTTAGACGTTATCCTTTGATTTTCCAACCTTAAAAATCAAGTTGAAATTCCCTGCCTACCTCATAATATAAATGTGATAATCAAATGTCATAATGAACGTATACATGGATATATATGGACATATGGAGTTGTGTACATAAGTGTAGTTATGATAATACACCTATATATGTATATATATGCCCATATACATATACATGTACACACACATATACATGTGTATATATATAGGCATATATAGAAATATTATTTTTCCATTGTTTTATCTTTTTTATCAATCAAAATATAAAACTTCTGGATGAATTTATAGTATTATTCACAGAGATAAATATGCCAACATATATAAAAGTATTTGTAAAATATGTTTTATATTTACACTAATAAATTACTCTTTTTAATACTTTCAAAATCACATTTCCACCTCTGTGATCCATGCAATTTTTACTTCATTTTCTAAATAAGGACAAGGTCTGTTTGTTATTAATTATATTGATGGATGTCACATAACATTTTGTTTAACAGACATGCAGAAGTATGTTACAGGTTGTTTTAATACTATAGTAAGCACTTGACAATACACCCATCATTTTAAATTAATAAGATATGAGTGACTACTACACAAGGAAAGCAAAATGTAATTTCACAAGGAGTGAGGAATATGCAATGTACAGAACTGAGTACCTGCAGTTTCTATTCACTTAAAACTTGGTGTAGGTCAATCAAATGATCACAAAACCATACCTCCATATGACTTATTGAAACATTTTCTCTTTTTTTGTTATATACACGAAAAAACCATCCCTCTATATTCTTGTTCCTAGCAATGTTGTCTCTTAGACAGGTGCTTTAGAAATAATAGGACTATTTGTTCTTTATACCTTGCACTCAGAACAAAACTACTTTGCTGAACTCACTGCCATTCTGAAGACACTGTATTTGAAATTTACAAACTACCTAATAACTCTAAATGGACTCTTATTTTTCATAACTTAGTTGCTCACCACACCTCCCTGTGCTCATTACTCTGACAATATGTGTGATTGTTAAGAGGTTGGAGAGAAAATTTTGAGCAACACAAAAATGTCTTATTGTTCTTTCAATAATATGTGCCTAGGAAATACTAAGGCATTTGGTAGATTTATATCTATTTTATTGTATTTCAAAAATACTGATTTTGTGTTCATACTTAGGCTTATGTCTATAATAAAAAAATGTTACACATAAAAAGAGAGATGAATTCGTATTTTTAAATTGCACTTTTATGTTTAGTTCTTCATGTAAATGCAATTGATAATTTTAAAATTACGATGTTTATATTAATGATGTTAATTAATAATGTATGATATTAATGTTAATATATTATGTGTATATCATTTTAAGACTGTATGTTACTTAGAGACTGTTTTCCTTTAAAAGCTGGTTATGCTAGTACACCAGAATAATGATTATTAGACATTTAAATATAACCCGTAAAAGTTACTGCAACATTATGTATTATTTTATATAAATATGTACATATTACTTTATATACACAAAAACTGATTTCAACTATTTTTATGTATATAAATATATATGCATTTATCTTAGTATATGAATACAAAATAATTGTGTGTGTTTTATGTGAGCATATGTTTGTATATGTTTTTAATGTGTTTATGTGTATTCAGTTGCAAATTAAAATATGAACACAAAATCAGCATATTTTGAAACAATAAAATACATATAAATCTAACAAAACATGTACGAGACATGGGGAAAACTACAAAATTCTGAATAATAAAATCAAACAAGAATTAAATAAATACAGAGATATTTCATGATTATGGAAAGACTTGATACTGTCAAGATGTCAGTTCTTCCTAATACATAAATTCAATGAAATCCCATTCAAAAACCCAGAAAGTTATTTTGTAGATATAAACAAACTAACTCTTAAGTTTATACATAAAGGCAAAAGACACTGAATAGCCAACACAATATTGAAGGAGAAGAAGAAATGTGGAAGTCTGACACTATCTAATTTCAAAACTTACCGTAGAGTTACAACAATCATGACAGTATGGTACTGGCAAAATAACAGATAAATAAATCAATGAAACAGAACAGAGAGCCTTGAAATAGACCCACATAAATATAGTCAACTGATCTTTTACAAAGGAAAAAAAACAGTATAATGCAGAAAAACAATCTTTCCAACAAATGATGTCAGAACAACTGGACATCCACATACAAGAAAATGAATCTAAATAGAGACCTTATATTCTTTATAAAAATTTATTCAAAATGGATCATAAACCTAAATATAAAATAAAAAACATAAAACTCTTAGAAAATAACACAGAAGAAAATTTAGCTGAACTAGTGTTGATGATAACGTTTAGGTGGGTGGATCACCTGAGGTCAGGAGTTCAATTTTGTACTAAAAATACAAAAATTAGCTGTGCATCATGGCGGGCGCCTGTAATCCCAGCTACTCAGGAGGCTGAGGCAGGAAAATCGCTTGAACCTGGGAGGCACAGGTTTCAATGAGCCAAGTTTGGTCATTGCATTCCAGCCTGGGTGACAAGAGCAAAACTCCATATGAAAAATAAGTAAATAAATAACAAAAATTTTTGGTCTACCAAAGACACTGCCAAGGGAATGAAATGAGAAGCCAAAACCTGTAGGAAAATATTTGCAAAAGACTCTGGACTGTTATCAAAAATATTCAAAAACTCTTAGACATCAACAATTAAAAAAACAGGACATAGAGATGGCAAATATCAACAGATTTTCCATATTCCATATTATATTACATAACAAAATGAAAATTAAAACAACAGTAAGATACCACTACCTATTACAATGGCCAAAATTTAGAATGCTGGTAAAACCAAATGCTGGCAAGAATGTGGTGGAACAATAGCTGTAACTCTCAATTTTTGCTGGTGGGAGTGCAAAATGGTATGGTTTTTTGAAGGACAGTTTAGCTGTTTCTTACAAAACTAACATACTCTTACCATATGATCTAGAAGTCATGTCCTTTTGTATTTATCCACAAGTTTTAAACTTACATCCACACAAAAAAATTTGCACAAAAAGATTTATGGTAGGTTTTTCCATAATTGCTAAAACTTGAAAGCAACTAAGATGTCCATCAGTAATTGAATGGATAAATAAAATATGGTCGATTCATATAATGGTATATAATTTAGTGCTAAAAAGAAATGAGCTATCAAATAATCAAAAGACATGAAGGAAATTTAAATGTAAATTGTTAAATGAAAGAAACTATTTTGAAAGGCTACATACTATATGATTCTAACTGTAAGTTGTTTTGGAAAAAGAAAGACTATGGAAAGAGTGAAAAAATTATAGTTGCCAGAGGTTAGAAGGGAGGGAGGTATACCAGGGCAGGATACAGATTATTTGTAGGGCAGTGAAACTATTTCATGTCATCAAAAATTTGCTAAAATTCATAGAATGAGCACCAAGAGTGAACCCTAATGTAAACTATGAACTTTGCATGATAATGATTTTCAAAATACATTTATCAGTTGTAACAAATGTACTACTTGGGTGGAGGATGTTGAAAAATGGAGGGAATATACATAGATGGAATGGAGGTATATATGGGAAATCTCTGTACCTTCTGCCCAATTTTACAGTGAATCTAAAACTTCTCCAAAGATAAAGTTATTAAAATAAATAAAACACTACTGAAAAATTATATATACACTATGTAAATATATTCACAGACTAATTTATATGTGCATAACCTGGTCTTAAGTGATTTCATAAATATATTTAAATGTACATATATGCTTTAATTGGTAAAGCAAACTATGAACGCAAATCGTACAGAAAAATATAAAAACTTTTCAGAAAGGCAAAGGCTTAAGCACATGGATTTGATTTCTCTTCCTCTCCAATATTCCCACTGAAATGATCAAAGGCATACATTGTGTGCAGCAGGAAAATGGTCACATATATTCCTTGTATACTTATCTCTTCTTCCTATTTTCCGAAAAAAGCTACCGGGCACCGTGGCTCATGCCTGTAATCCCAGAACTTTGGGAGGCCGAGGCAGGCGGATCACCTGAGGTCGAGAGTTGGTGACCAGCCTGACCAACATGGAGAAACCCAGTCTCTACTAAAAATACAAAATTAGCCGGGCGTGGTGACGTATGCCTGTAATCCCAGCTACACGGGAGGCCGAGGCAGGAGAGTAACTTGAACACTGGAGGCGGAGTTTGCAGTGAGCCAAGATCGTGCCATTGCACTCCAGCCTGGGCAACAAGAGCAAAATTCCAACTCCCTCATTCCCCCGCCCGCCAAAAAGTAGCTTAGCTTTGGGGTTTTTAGCCACAGATTTTGAATGACCATAAAAAAAATTACATGCACTCCTATTTTGTAAAATTTTAAGCTCAGCAGAGAGGATTGCTAGGAGTTCCAGGGAAATGGATGAAGAAAGAGAGTAAGAAGTCACTACATGGGCATGGAACTGACATGAAAAGGAGGCTAAGTAATATGTGTACTTGAATCCACCCCAGGGAGAATATAGTACCTCAGAAGTCATAATATCCAACGTGCGTCTAAAGCTAGCTATGTGTCATATCCCTGCTCTGTGCACTTCACCTGATTTATTCATTTAATCTCCATAAAAATCATTTGAGCTCAAGTATTAGAATTTACATTTTACAAATGAAAAAAACAAAACTGAGATGAAGAGAGGTTATACAATAGCAAAGACCATGGAACTAACAGTAGAGACTATTTGAGTCGGAACTACTTAGCGCCACTGCCCTTGCACTCACCCACTATACTCTGACTGCGAATGGCTGCATGGGGTTCTAGGCTTCACTGCGTGGTATTTTGTTGGCAAATTCTTCACTGCCGTGTCATTAAATAAAACCCCAGGAGTTTGTCTCCCTGAGATTGATGATATTTGGGTGGATGGTGGTGATTACAGGTAGAGAATTCCTGAGATTGGATTTTCCACAAGCCTACTACAAACAGAGCTCAGAGCATGAATATGTTAATTAAAAATGTTAGAAATAAAATATTCCCTAAGACTTGCAGACAGATAATAGTATGCAAAAAACTTTGATGGCTTTAGATAAGATATAGTTGGATCTGATGAAAAGTCAACAAATCTATCATTCACCAAATTCAAGACAATAGTTGGCATCAGAAATGTGCAAAGCAGATTCCAATAGGTCTTGCTTTAGAATATCTGAGACCTGAGATAGGGAAGTTGCTGGAGCATTTAAGGGGTGTAAATCTTGATCCAACTATAGCACTGGGGAAGGTCATCAGATACCTTAGCTGGCACAGTATAGGAATTCTGCATTGGTATATATTGTACCCTACACATACTTGGGGCAGCAGGATATGCTAAGCAAAGAGGTTTGGTTTTTTATTTGTATTTTTTTCTAACAAACAAGATCAACTTAACTTCTGCTGGAACAGGAGCCATGCCCTAACCAACTTAGTGGCACAACCAAAATGGACAGAGAAGACCCATGCCATACTTGCTGCTATGACTCTATGTCACCACCCTCCTAAGCTTTCTTAGATTTGAGGGCCTCTGAATCAGAAAAGAAAATTAAAGTGAATTTAAACTTTTTTTTCCTACCTCACTTCATTTTAACAAATTCAAATCAAAACAAACCCAATCTTCAAGGTGACCCTTTCAAAATTTCAACAAAGTGCAAGCACACCGGAAAAGCAAGCAGAAAAGCATCACTGTATCTAAAAGAAGACAAGCAGCTATGGGGAGGGGAAGAGTTGTGACTAACAATAAAGTTGCTTGCATCTGATATGGGGACATCCCTAGATTTTGGGGAGGAAATGAAGTAGAGCTTAAACAACATAAGTTGTTTCTTTTAAAATTTTGGATGTTAGAAGTCTAAGATCAAGGTCTTGTAAGGATTGTTTCTTCTCATACCTCTCACCTTGGCTTATAGATGGCTGCCTTCTCCCTATATCTCCACATGGTCTTTGTGTTCCATCCCTGGCTTCCATAGCTAAGTAAATTTGCCTTGAATTTCTTCTGTGCCCAGTAATTTTCTCCCTGCCTCCCGAGTTTCATAGTTCCTGGAAGACCAATAGTTTCTCAAATGTCTAGGCTAATACCCGGATGGTTACATTCTCCTTGCCTTCTCTGTCTCCTGTATTATTTACTGGTCCTAATACATTGGCCTTAACATAAAACATGGCACTTAGTCCTCCCATTTTTAAACATATAAAAAAATAAATAAATAAAATGATTAATTAAACACCCATATGCTGAAAATGGGACAATCCTGTACTTTTATTCCTACTTTAGGGTTATAAGGTTCTCTTCCCTACTTTTAGCTGGGGCGGACCTAGTAGAGAGTCAAGAATTTACCACCACCCAGTAGTGAAAAGGGTTCTCTCTTCTAATCCAGCTGTCAATAGAGGCCAACTAGGGAATCTGGGCTTCAACCTAGCAGTAATGAGAACTCTCCTCTCCTTTCCTCTATTGAAGCTGTTTCAGAAAAGGCCAACCTGAGCAATATTTAAATGATATCTAGAGTCTCATACCCAGTCTTGCAGTTACTCATAATTTAATTAAAAAAAAAACCTCTTGACACATTGAGAATCAGAAAAATCTCAACTTGAAAAGGAAATGACAATTAACAGACGCCAACATTGAGATGATATGAATGTGAGAAGTATCTGATAACATTTTAAATCATCCAACATAAATTTGCCTCTCTGAGCAATTATGATGTGATATAATTATAAAATAGATCAGTGAAGAAATAGATTGTATAAAAAAAGAATCATGAGGAGAGTGTAATCAAAAGTATGTAATTTTCATTTTTAAAAAAATTTATGCAATCTGAACAACAGAAAAAATAGTCTGGGGGAAAGAAACAAAGCCTCAGGAACCTGGGGGAACTATTACAAGAGATCTAACATTCATGTTCATACTCCTGGGAGGAGAAAATAAAGAAGGGTTGAAAAAGGAGTTAAAGAAACAATGAACTTTCCAAAATTGACAAGATATAAACTTACAAAATCAAGAAGAGCAAATCTCAAAAAGGATAATATATATATGTTTATACACACACACACACACATCATACATACATATACAAAACCTATATAGATAAACACACATATGTATACCTATAGATAAAGTAAACATCTGAAAACCAAAGAAAGAAAAAAGTACTGAAAGCAGAAAAAAATGGCACCTTACCTTTGGAGGAAAAACATTCAAATGGCAGTGAATTTGTCATCAGAAATCATAAAGGCAAAAAGAAAGTGGTACCACATTTTTTAAATGCTAATAAAAGAACTGTCATCCCAGCTTCTATATCAAGCAAAACCATTCTTCATAAATGAAAGAAATATCAATCCATTCTCTAATGGAGGAAAATAAAATAAACAAAAAAGTAAAACAAAACAAAACAAATGAGAACTGTTGCCAAACTTATCCTAAAAGAACAGGTTTAGGGCATTCTCTAAACAGAAGGGAAATAATAAAAGAACAAATCTTGGAATATTAAGAAGGAAGCATGAAAAAAATAGAAATAAAAATATGGGTAAATAAAATAGATCTTTCCTTTTTTCTATTGAGTTTTTTATATATATATTTTTTTGATGGTAGAAGTAAAAAATTTAACACTGCCAAATGCAGTTCTCGGTAAATGTAGAGAAAATAAATTTAACATAATTATGTTATATTCAAGGGATAGTAAAACAAAATAAAGGGATAAATGTTTTCTATACTTCAGCTGAGCTGTTATAATGTTGATAGCAGTTGACCTTAATAAGTTATGCACAGAGCAAATACTTAAAAATGCTGTACAAAGAGATATACTTAAAAATACTATTGATAAATAAAAATAGAATTTTAAACAATGGTCAGGTAAGCTGCAGGAAGAGAATTAAAAGCAAACAGAGAAATAGGAAAGAGAGGACAAACAGAAAACAAAAATAAATAAATGACAGTCATAAGTGGTGACATATCAATAATTACATTTATTAAATGTAAATAATCTAAATAAAAGACAAAGTTGAAAAAATAAGTTTTAATATGTGATGCTACTACATGTTGTCTATGAGAAACTCACTTAAATTATGATGATATATGCGGGTTAAAGTAAAAGTATATATAAAGAATACACAAATAACCAAAGAAAAGGGTCATGGCTGTATTAATATATTATACGAAGTATATTTCATGGCAAACAAAATTACTACTAACAGAGAAGATCATTACATAGTGATAAAAGGGCAAATCCAGCAGAAAGACACTAAGCCTAAACGTACATTCACCAAACAGAGATACAAAATATGTGAAGCAAAAACTGATAGATTGAAAGGAGAAATAGGCTAATGCACAATTACAGTCAATTCTTGTATATCAATATCTCAAGCAATGATATACAACTAGACAGAAATTTAGTAAGTATATATAAGAACCCAATATCACTGTCATTAAACTACATGATCTAATTGACATTTATAGGTCACTCTACCCATCAACAGCAGATTACATATTATTTTCATACATCCACAGAACATATATTGAATAGATTATATCCTAGACCATGAAACACACTTCAAAATACTGAAACACACTGAAATTTCACTAAGCATACGCTCTAACCGCAATGGCATCAGAGTGGGTATCAATAAAAGCATGATAATGGGAAAATCCACCAATATTTGGAAATTAAATATCACACTTAATGAAAGGAAAATTTATAGCATTAAAAAATTTATACCATTAACCAAAATGTCTAAAATCAGCAATCTAAATTCCCACCTTAACGGACTAAAAAAGAAGAGCAAAATAAACCCAAAATATGAAGAAGGAAGACAATAGTGAGACAACAGAAGCAGAAATCACTGAAATAAAAACAGGGAAATTCAAGGTAACAAAATTTGGTTGTTTGAGAAGATTGATAAAATTAATAAACCTCAGGTTAACAGTCAAAAAAAAAGAGAGAGCAAGAGAACAAAGGAGTAAAGACACTAATGTCAGGAATAATAGTGGGATTATCTCTATAATCTCTGCAAATATCAAAGAGTTAATAACAGAATGATGCAAACAACTCTACAAAAATTATTTTTATGATATGAATAAAATGGACCAATTATTGAAAGCACAATTGTCTGGCCGGGTGCGGTGGCTCACGCCTGTAATCCCAGCACTTTGGGAGGCTGAGGAGGGTGGATCACTTGAGGTCAGGAGTTCGAGACCAGTCTGACCAATATGGTGAAACCCCGTCTTTAAAAAAAAAAAAAAAAGAAAGCACAATTGTCACTGCTGAGCCAATTTGAAATAGATAGTGTAACTTGCCCAATATAGATTAAGAAATTTAATTGTTTATTTTAAAATACTGAAAAATAAATCTCCAATATAGAATGGTGTCATTGGAAAACTATACCAAACATCTGAAGAAGAATTAATAATTTTAAACAAGCTCATTTAAAAAAACAGAAGAAAACAGAAGACTTCTCATATGGTTTGGCTATGCCCCAACCTAAATCTCATCTTGAACTGTAGCTCTCACAGTTGTGGGAGAGACCCAGTGAAAAGTAATTGAATCATAGGGTTGGGTCTTTCCAGTGATAGTGAATAAGTCTCATGAGATCTGATTGTTTTATAAGGGAGAGTTCCGCTACACAAGCACTTTTGACTGCCACCACCCATGTGACTTGACTTTGCTTCTCCTTGCCTTCCACCATGATTGTGAGGCCTCCCAGCCATGTGGAACTGTGAGTCAATTAAAACTTTTCCTGTATAAATTACTCAGTCTGGGGTATGTCTTTATCAGCAGCATGAAAACAAACTAATACAATTTCCTAACATTTTATGTAGCTGATATTATTCTGTTACCAAACAGTTGATAAAGTCCATAGAGAAAGAAGGAAGAAAGGAAGGAAGGAAAAAAGGAAGGGAAGAAGGGAAGGAGGGAACCAAATAATGTTCCTCAGGAAAAACAGACACAAAAACCCTTAAAAAGCCATATATAAAAAGATGTATAAAACATGACAAACTTAGGTTTATTCCAGCAATGCAAAGCTGGATCAATATTTCAAAATCAAGAAATGTAACCCACCATATTAATATGCTAAAGAAGAAAAATGGCATGGTGACATCACTTGATGCAGAAAACAGCTTTGTCAAATTTCAACACCCATTCATGAAAAAAACTCAGAAAACTAGGACTAGAGGGGAACTTCTTCAATGTGATAATACCTTTTCTAAAGGCTACAAAAACCCTACAGCTAAATCATAGTTAATGGTGAAACGCTGAATGCTTTTTCCTAAGACTGGGCATAAGGCAAGGCTATCCACTCTCACCACTGCTATTCTGCAGAGAATTGGAAGTATTAATCAAATAAAATAATCTACCAAAAAAAAAAAAACCCTCTAGAATAAACACATGATTTCAAAAAGTTCACAGAGTGCAAAATAAACTTTTAAAAAAATTGCATTTTAGTATGCTAGCAATAAATATTTAAAAATCCAAACTAAAACTAAACTACCATTTAAAACCACTCATAAAAGGGGAAATACTTAGTTGCGCATGTAATAAAGCAGACAGATAAGTTTTTTGCTGGAAAGTTCAACTGCTGATGAAATAAAATACCTTTATAAATGGAAAGTTATGACATACATGAATTAAAAGACTTTTTACATATTTTGCTTTTGCTTTGTGAAAGCCCTGTCAAGAGAAGAAAAAGATACAGAGAGAAAATATTTGCAAATCACAAAGCTGATAAAGAACTTAGATCAGAAATTTATAACAAACTTAAAAATACAACAAAAAAAAATCCAGTTAGAAAATGGAGAAAAACATGAAGTGACATTTTACTGAAGAGAATATATGAATGGCAAATAACCATGTGTGAAGGTATTCAATAGCAGCACCCCTAAGGGAAATGTAAATTAAGACTATGATGAAACATCACTACACATCTGGTAGAATGACTAAAAGTAAAAATAGTGACAACAGCAAATGCTGGTGAGGATGTGAAGAAAATGTCCCTTTTGCTGCTCATAAAAATGTAATGTGGCAGAGTCAATATGGAAAATAGCTAGACAGTTTCTCACAAAGCTAAGCACACATTACCATACAACAGATCACCACACAATGGTGATATTTATGGCGATGCAATAGCTCTGTATCTTGATTGTGTTTTGTAGTGGTGGTTTCATGAATGTACTCATGTAATAAAATGACAGAACTATAATTGCATTTTATAATATCATCAGTTTACTGGATTTGGTGTTGCATTTACAGTTGTGTAAGGTATAATCCATGAGGGACCCTGAATACATAGTACTTGACAACTCTCTTTACTATCTTTGCAACTTCCTATGAATCTATAATTATTTCAAAATTTAAAATAAGGAAAACAAAACAAAAAGACCAGAATAATTTAATAAAACAAACATTGGGTAATGAGATAGTTAGTAAACCCTTTGTGTTAGCGTTAGATTATTGGTTATATTATATTAAGGAAAATTATTAAAAACTTGGAAATTGGGCAAATAAATAGCTGCTTATTCTCACCATTCTTATTTAAAAAAAAAAAACATAAGTTTCACAACTCAAATAGAAATCTCAGTGAGACTTTCACTGAAATAATTAAATTCTGATAAAGTTCATCTATTAATTACAATAATATTAGGGTAATGTTTTTAAAAACATACCACGCAAAAATTAAAACAAAACAAAAACAAAAATAAGATAATTGCAAAGATGTATATAACATCGTACTATATGCAGAAGGAGGCCTGAAGGAGAAGGGAATATGGATTTTTACTAGGAAATATCAAAACATATTTAAAAATTACTACAATTAATTGTATATATTATTGACCAGAAATTAGTACAGAGATATTTGACAGTAATCAGAATGTTCAAAAACAAAAATAAAAAACTTAAAAGAATAATTTTGTGTTTTTTAAAGTACTAATATTAGTGACAGAATATTCTGAGTCAAAACCATGGGCTTAAGAATCCAGTAAACTTAGATGTGAATTCTGGCTCTTCCATTAACTGCCTGTATGAGATTGAGCAAATTTTTTAATCTCTCAAAAACATCTTTCAAACACTTACAAAACGGAAACAATAACACTATCCTTAAAAAGCGTTAGGAGTGTTAATTGAGACAATGCACACAGTATGCTGAGTGCTTGACAAATAGCAATTTCTCAATATACATCAGCTGTCATAAACATAATTTATAATTTTAATTAATGCAACAGCAATTTTTGTGGGCTATCTATGTTTCAAGAGCTATGTATCACCACACTGATGAGGCATCGATAATCAAGAGATACTCACTTCTATGGGACTCTAAAAAGGATACAGACAAATAGACATAAATAGTTACAGTAAAATAAAAGAAGTATGGGAAGTGTGGTGTTCAATAGGTAATAAACCGGATCCAGGGTTAAAAAGTAGGCATGTCTTTTCTGAAAGTGAGTATTCCCTAAGGTTATATATGAAGGATGAGTGAGTGGTCTAGGTGAATATCCAGGAATGGAGAAAACTGAGTTAAGATAGCATGATTCAACACAGAGGATATATCTTATCCAAGACCAAGAGAAAATAATTTTTATAGTGTTAATATAATCTGCTTATTTTTCATTCCTTCCATGTATAACACCTACTTGCCTGATGATCAAAGAGGTTCAATAGATCAGCCCATGTCAAGAGCCTTGTAGGTCAAAATAAGGTCATGGCTCTTCAACTGATTGTTGTGAATGGTAAAATAAACACAGCAAGGAAAGGAGATGGCATTCTATGTGGGGGAGTTGTGAAGCAAAAAGAAAATTAGTGTCAGGAAATTTAAGATGTGAATTAAAAGAAGCAGTCTAATAGACGGTAAGCTTTCTTCTGCAACTAGCAAGATGTAATTCTGTATTAGATGATTATAGAAGGTCTTTACTAGATTTTTAAGAGAGGTTGCATTTCTCAAATTTACAGAATATTCAGCTTTACAAACATGTGGGTATAGGGCATAGCTTACATGAGTAAAGAATAAATTCCTTCAAAATTTCTGAAGTACAAAACATGAATGGAGGGGCCAGGTGCAGTGGCTCACACAGGTAATCCCAACACTGGGAGGCCGAGGCGGGTGGATCACCTGAGGTCAGGACTTCGAGACCAGCCTTGCCAACATGGTGAAACCCTGTCTCTACTAAATATACAAAATTAACTGAGTGTGGTGGCACACACCTATAGTCCCAGCTACTCAGGAAGCAGAGGCAGGAGGAGAATCGCTTGAACCCGGGAGATGGAGGTTGCGGTGAGTGGAGATAACACCATTGCACCCTGACCTGAGCAACAAGAGAGAAATTCCATCTCAAAAACAAAAAGAAAAGAAAAGAAAATATGAACAGAGCAAAAGTGCATAGGGCAGTCTCTAGGCTCTTCCTGCATTAGATTTTATCTAATACTTCACCTATCATTGAAGAAATTGGAAGTATTACCAAGAAATCGTGTGTATTTATGTGTGTGTGTGTGTGTGTGTGTGTGTTCCTGCATTCGATTTTATCTAACACTTCACCTATCATTGAAGGAATTGGAAGTACTACCAAGAAATCGTCTGTGGGTGTGTGTGCACGCGCATGCATTTGTGTGTGTGAAGATAGTTGATTGGCTGCTATCAATGAACATTTGTGATTTACAATATAACACTCTACAAGTGGATAACTATATTTAGGTACCAAACCACTCCTTGCCACAAGTTAACAACATATTTCTAATAGTTATTAACTACCACAACATTATGAAAGAGATTCTAATTTGTCATCATTTAGTTCTTGATGCAATTCAGAAAAGTAAACGTAGACTGAGTTTGCAGCAGAATGCAACAGCTAATTCAACTAAATTCAAAGGCACACATGTAATAAATGCATGTCAAAACATAGCATTTTCAAAGGTGATTGGGCATTTACATTTGGAGTGGGTTGTTAAAATTGTAATTATCTAATTTAGAAGGCAAGAGAACAATCTCCTTATGAAAATAAAGCCTCACCAATCCTGATCAAAATGCAGCTGGGAACCTTATAAGTATATGACACTAGAAATGGGGACAATATTAGGGTAACGATTTCAGGAGATGAACCATAGGGTAACTTGTACTATCCCCTATCACTAGGCAATAACTTCAAAATAATAGTCTCCTATATTCACACATATTATACTTATTCCATATTTCCTATTTTTTTTTCATTGATAAGTCTTTGGCAGGCACAACCTGAAGGAAGCATGAGTATTGTGTTTAGCCTGTAGGTGAAAAAATGAGCTCTATAGGAGTGTTCAAAGTTTCTTTAGAGAAAGGATTGAGCATATTGTGAGCACAGAATATAAAGCAGAGTTCATAAAAACAGAGTTCTCAATTATTTTGGGAATAGTAATAAAAAAAGTAATTGGACAAAAGTAAGCCAAGGGGTAGTTCAGAAAAAGAAAATAAAAATGTGTGGGAAATTTACTGCTCACCAAATACTCTATTCTTTTCCCTACATTTCCCGGTCCTCTTATAGCTAGCCACTGTCATACATGCTCTAGTCAATGGGCTTGAAGAAAAGTGACATCAGACATTTCTGGGCAAGGGCAGTGAAAAGCCTTTTTGTAATCATCCAGGATGTCTTTTCTCATTCTGGTGAAATTAGAACCTTGTTCAAGATGGTGGCGTCATGTGAAGCTTTCATCAGTCTCAGTCCCTGACTAAGAAGATTCCTCTAGTGTCTCAAACTGGAAATGAAACATGAGAAATAAATAAAGCTGGATTGCATTAAGCCCTTATTATTTTTTTAATTGCTAAACCTAGCCTTTCTTGACTACTACACCTGAGGTCCAGGAAAAGGGTCCCAGGACCTAACAGGATGCCTAACAGTATTAGGATAGCTGATCGTGGTGGAGAGAGAGAGTGTTCTTTGTCTTGGTCTATGGGTCCTATTGATATTTGTGTAAAAATCAAATAAACAACAACAATAAAATACAATTCCTTTTATATGCATTTTTAACTTAAACTTAATTTTTTTAGCTCAGATTTACTTAAACATCTCATTACAGTAGAGGTCCTATACAACAGGGGTTCCCAAGCCAGCCTGGACTATGTACTGGTACATGGCCTATAAGGAACCAGGCCTCACAGCAGGAGGTGAGAAGCAGGTGACTGAGTAAAGCTTCCTCTATATTTACAGCCACTGGCCAGTATTGCCACCTGAGCTCCACCACCTGTCAAATCAGTGGTGGCATTAGATTCTTATAGAAGCATGAGCCCTATTGTGAACTGCGTAAGTGAAGGATCTAGGTTGTACACTTCTTATGAAAATCTAATGCCTCATAATCTGTCAGTGTCTCCCATCACCCCTAGATGGGACTGTGTAGTTGCAGGAAGACAAGTTCAGGGCTCCTACTCATTTTACATTATGGGGAGTTGTATAATTATTTTATTATATTTCACAATATAATAATAATAGAAATAAAGTGCACTATAAATGTAATGCACTTGAATCAACCCCAAACCATTCCCCAACCCCAGTCCATAGAAAAATTGTCTTCCACAAAACCAGTGCTTGCTGCCAAAAAGGTTGGGGGATCCCTGCTAGATACCCTTTCCCATTTCCCTATTGTTAACATCTTACATTAGTATGGTACATTTGTTATAACTAGTGATTATTGCTACATTATGATCAATTAAAGTCTGTACTTTATTTACTTTTTTTTTTTTTTAGTTTTTACCTAATGTCTTTTTTTTTTTCTGTTCCACAACCCCAACCAAAATAACATCATTTTATTTTCCTGTTTTCTTACACTTTGTTGAACTGTGAGTTTCTCAGACTTCCCTTGTCTTTGATGACCTTTACAATTTTGAAGAGTACTGGTTGGGTATTTTGTAAAGTGTCTTTCAATTTTGGTTTTTCTAATATTTGTCTCATGGTTAAACTGTGATTATGGGTTTTGGGCAGAGATATCATATCAAACCAAGAGTACTGCAATATTGTCACTTATAATAATGTATTTTTACATCTCCTAGAGCTCTGAAAATTTTCTAAGTGATGAGGGTGATAAAGGTAAAAGTAGAGTCTTTTATTATTCAGAATAAACACCTTTCAACCATACTAAAGTTTATATCAGTGAGTTTATATCAATGAAAAATCCTCATGATGTTGGGTTGCCAAAGGAACAAATCTTAGGATTACAAGTGATTAGAGCGTTGGAATTTTCAGCTCCATTCCCAGACCTCCAGGGAGGGGACAGGGGCTGAAGACTGAGTTAATCACTTAAGGTCAATGATTTAATCAATCCTTCCTAAGTAATAAAGCCTTTATAAAACCCTAAAAGGATGGGATTTGGAGAGCTTCTGGGTTGCTGAACACGTGGAGGTTTCTTTAGAGTGATGGACCTGGAGAGGGCAGGGAACTCCATTCTCCTTTCCTCATACCTCCTCCCCTGCATTTCTTCCATCTGGCTGTTCCCTAGTTACATCCTTTGCAATAAACCAGCAATCTAATAGGTAAACTACATTTTTTAGTTCTGCAAGCCACTTTAGCAAGTGATCAAACCTGAGAAGCAGGGAATGGGGGACCTCCGACTTGTAGACAAGTTGGACAGATGTTGTGGGGAATCTGGAGACCTACTACTTTGATTCACATCTGCAGTGGGGGTATCTTGTGAATTTGAGTCTTTAACCTGTGGAATCTGACACTATCTCCAGGTGGATAGTTTCAGAATTGAATTGAATGGTAGGACACCCAGCTGGTGTCAGAAAATTGGTTGATATGAGGAAAACACTCATATGTCTGATGTCAGAAGTAAAGTGTCAAGTGAGTGTTAAGGGTATTGCAGAAGAAAACAGTTTTAGTTTTTCCTGCTATACACATTCATAACATTAAAATAATGTCACTGATGATGTTCTTCTTAATCCCCTGGTTAATTCAGTGTTAATTATGCTTCTTTTACTGTAAAGTTATGCTTTTCCTCTCTTTGCCTATTATATCTATAGAATAAAGTTGCTTGGATATATGTTTTTATACCTAGATTTCACATGGTCCAACAATTCAAACTGGAGTCTCATTTTTCTCTTAAGGAAGGCCCTAACATTTAATGATACCTTTTCCTGATGGTGTCTATACTAAGGAAGACCTTCAGGTATTAAAGATTCTAACTTATTAGAGGAAGATATATTAAACTCAAACTTCTCTTTTTTTTTTAATGTTACCAATACTTGTATACCTTTCACAGTAACTCAGAATATAGTTATTTCAGAATTACACATGGGAAAGTGTATTACCGAGTTCATACATGCATAAAAAATACCACAGAATGGGTGGTTTTAACAACAGATAGGTAATTTCTCTTAGCTGGAGACGCTAGAAATCTAAGTACAGAGTCAGTTTCTTGTAAGAACTTTCCTCCTGGATTGTAGGTGGTCATTTTTATCTGTGTCGTAGCCTTTCCTCAGTGCTTATGCACTAAGAAAGCGAGAGAGAGAGAGAGAGAGAGAGAGAGAGAGAGACAGGGAGGGAGGGAGAGAGAGACAGGGAGACAGGGGAGACAGGGAGGCAGGGAGGGAGGGAGGGAGGGAGGGAGAGAGAGACAGGGAGGAAGGGGAGGGGAAGAGAGAGCACAAACATGCATGCAAGTGAGCTCTCTGGTTCCTTTTTGTAAAAAGATATTTATCCTGTCAGATCCATACCCCATTCTTGTAATCTCATTTAACCTCAATGACTTCTTTAGAGACCACATCTCCAACTACAGCCATACTGGAGGTTATAGCTTCAACTTACAAATTTTGGAGTACACAAACTTCAGTATATAATAGAAAGTAAAGAAATCTAAGACAACTTAATTAAGGCAATATGTGCGATATCTCATTCAGTAGAAATAAAAGAACAGTACATTTCTGGGAAAAGTGTTTTTTGTCTTTGGAAAAGCAATAATATTTACTTTTCAAATGTATTAGATGTATGACATGATTAGATATAAATCTATTCAAACCAACCCTAAAATGAGGCCCCTTATATAAACACACAGCACAATTAGAATGAAACGGTCATCTTGACACTGCTCTACTAATGAGAATTGCCTCTATGAAATGACTATATTCATTTAATTAAAAAGCCCATTATGGATCTCATTCAAAATGCTGTTCACTGAACTCTTCAGAATAAATCTAGTTTGTTTTAGTGAAGTGTTTAGCAGTGTCATTTTTATGTGTTTTCAAAGATGGTAAAACAACAGGATCTTGGAAATTATAATGAGCCATTCACCATGAAAAGCCACAGTGAATGGCGTTTATAAGTTGGGAAAGCCTTAAATCAAAAGGGAGATCATGTCACCATAATACACTAAGAAAAAGACAAAAAAGATGCTTCACATACAGAAGAGGAAAAATGCAACAATGATATAAATGGTGATTTTATCTAGTTCCTACTCGCTCGGCCTATTTTCAGGTGTATTTTAACTATTTTACTTATCATATCTGAGAAGGAATCAGTACAATACTATGTTTGCTATGGTTTGAATGTGAGCCCAAGTTCATATGTTGTAAACTGTCCCCAATACAACAGTATTGAGACGTAGAATCTTTAAGAGACAATTTGGTCATGAAGTCTCTTCCCTCACAAAAAAATTAATGCTAGTATTCTGGATGTAAGTTTCTTACAAAAGAATGAGTTTGGCATTTTTTTCTCACTCTTTCTCTCTACCTTCCTGCTACCCCTGTAATGCCTTCTTTCAGCAAAAAGGCCTTCACTGGATGTCATGGATGTTGAACTTCCCAGTCTCCAGAACCAGGAACCAAATAAACTTTCGTTTATTATAAATTATCCATCTGTGGCATTCTGTTATAACAGCACGAAACAGACTAAGATGGGACTAGTAAGACACTGTTACATTAGTGATATGTACAAAGAAGTATACTACTTGATTTTACAAATAATTTCAATAGACTTAATCAATATAAAATCTTGAGGAAAGGCTTTTCAAAATGGAGGGTGAATATAAAAGTTTTAGTATATTAAAAAGTTAGAATTACAAATTTACAAGAAAAGTTCATGTTTAAATATATTACATTAGAATAGTTGATTATTTTAGGAAAAAATGCAATCAGATTCTGACCTAAATTTACATTACAAGGTAAATTTCAGATGACATAAGATTTAAATGTAAAAAGGTAACCATAATATTACTTGTTGAAAACATAAGTTAGTATTACTATACTCTAGAGCAGAGGTTGGTAAATTGTGACTCCCATAAGCTAAATTTGGTCTGCCACCTGACTACCTGATTTTGTAAATGGAGATTTATTGGAACACAGTCCTGCCTACTCATTGCACATTGTTTATGGCCTCTTTTGTACTATAATAACAGAGCTGAGTAGTTATGAGAGATATCATATGGCCCACAAAGCCTTAAACAATTACTATATTGCTCTGAATAGAAAAAGATTACTTTTCCCTGATCTAGATGTAAGGACCTTTTAAAACACGACAGTAGAGAGATGCCATAAAGGAGTATTATTCAGATGTTTTAGCTGATGAAGTATGTAAAATTTCTGCATGTAAAACTCAACCACTTATGCAAATTCAAAAGGAAAGATAAAATGAGATAGTAACTTGTTGGAAAAACCACACGAGATCATATCCTCTCATTTCCAAAATGCCAAAAGTGAAAGAGAATAAAAAATATTGTCACAATGATTAAAAAATAAAGAAGAAAAAGCAGATATCAGAAGCAAAATATTTTAATTGATTTTTTGGGAATAAAAGAAGATAAAGGAGTGTTAAATGATTTAGTAGAGTGGAAGAAATTGCATTCCAAAGGTCTACAAAGGGGATTCTGATAGAAAAGGGCCTATTAGTCCCACCAATCACCTGAGACAGTGCAGCAGAATAGTGAATAGTAGGTGCTAAAATTACGTCTGAAAGGCTCAGTGTTTCTGACTGCGGAAAGCAGGAGGACAATTCTGCAAATCAACAGAACTGCTGAGGCTCCAGACTGCAGGACATCAGGCACAGAAGAGTGCAAGATGAGGTTTACAGCTGGAACAGGGAGTGAATGTAAGTCAACGTGCTAAACACAGAGACCTTTCCCTCTTCTCACAACCTGCTCCTTAAAATGAGTTGGAGAATAAAAGATTGTTACATAAATTGTACAATTCTGAGGAAACAAACAAATAAGCAAAAATATAGACACACTGACATTTGATCAGAGAGGTCCTTCCCCACCAAACAAACAAATAAACAAACACAAAAAACTAAAATGCCCTGCTTTCTTTCTGCTCCCTGTACAGTGAAGACACAAGGAAAAAAACCATGTCCCCATACAAATTTTTCAGTAAGCTTTTTAGTGCTTCAATTATTATCTGAAGAAATCTCCCAGAAAGCAGAAAATGAAGCAATGGAAATTAAAAGAATAGAATCAAATATTTAAAGAATTAATCCAGAAGCTCCAACATATTACTAATCCAGAGAGGCCACTTGCCTTAGTCCATTTTGTACTGCTATAGATTACCACAGACTATAGCAATAGAACTTTCTTTCTCAGGGTTTCGGAGGCCCTCAAGTATAGGATCAAGGCACCTGCAGGTTTGCCATCTGGTTAGGTCCTAGTCTTGGCTTCCAAGATGGCACCTTGAATACTGCATTGTATGGAGGAGAGGAACACCATTCCCCACATGGCAGAAGAACAGAAAACAGTGTGAACTCACTCCTGTTCTTCTTATGGTAGCATTAATACATTTATGAGGGCATAGCCCTCCAGACCTGAATATCTCCCATTAGGCTCCACCCCCTCAACACTACTGCATTAGGGATTAAGCTTTAACATGAGTTTTGAAGAGGAAAAAAAACACTTCATAACACCATTAGAGCCCACTTTACCTACCTGGTCAGTCCTATTTAGAACTGTTTTTCTAGAATATTTTTTGGATAATGTCCTTTTCACATTCAAAAATACGCTAGTTTGGACCATAAATTATCTGATCACACTGTCAGACAATTAGAATTTCAAAGAAAAGAGAATAGAAAGATTTTAAACAAGAAAATTTTTAGTACATGTTGGTGAAATGTCAAAGCACTAAGGCTAACTTTAAGTCCCAAACATGTTCCAAAGGGGAAATAAAACACTAAAAATGTCCTTATGAAAATGATTAGGCATGGTAACACAGATTTGTTTTCTTTTTACATCTCTAGCTATTGCCTCTCAGCTTCCTTTAACAGCTCACTTTCTTTGCTGTCTAGTTTTTCTTTCATAAATTTATACATATGCTCTTTAAGCTTCTCAATCTATACTTTACCGTAAGATAATTTGATCTGTAACCACTACTTCAAATTCCATCAATAGGTCAGTGACTCTCTAATTGATATGTTTGGCATATATTTTCCAACTGAGCTCCAGGTCCAAATATATCCAAATGCCCACCAGACATTTCCACTAAAAAGTACCTAAATATCCTCAATACCCATCATATTCTTCTTCTTCTTTCACTCCCTTCATCTCCAACTTGGCCCTCTTCCAGGAATCTTCTTCACTGAAAAGCAACAATAAGTCGCAGAAGGCTGTATTCATAGTCATTTATTGACCCTTCCCTCTTCATTACCTTTATATTTAATTCATCACCAAGTCCTATTTATTTTTTCCTCCTGAATGTCCCCTGTGTCTCTTTAACCCTCTGTATCATCACTGTTACCATCCTGCCTTGGTCTCACCTGAACTCCTGGGAGAGTCTCCTAACTGCTTTTCCACCATGCATTCTTACTTCCTCTCCAATCCATACTGCACGCTGTATGTCAAGTGATCTTTTTAAAATATGGATGTGATCACAACAATTCGTTGCTTAAAATCCACTATAGTCATCCCAATTGCTCTTTTTAAAAAACTGATAAAAAGTAGTTGTACTCAATTTCTCTTAATAGTTTGAAAACAAAAATATCTTATAAGGCCTTAAGTAATCTGTCATCTCCCTCCAATTCTGTATTCTGAATCACTCATATCCATAGTTCCACTAGACTAGCCATAATAAATTTTCTTTTTCTAATCTAGGGGTTTTCAAAGTGTGATGTCTGGACCAGAAACAACAGCATCAGCCAGGCACTTGTTTGAAATGCTTTTCTGGGAATACTTGTACCCTACCCCAGTCTGCTTAATCATAAGCTCTATGCAAGGCCCAGAAATGCCTTTTTGGCACAAGCCTTCCAGGTGATTCTGATGTGCTCTATAGCTTGAGAACCACTGAACCTTTGCACACACTAATTTATTCTCTTACAATTGTCTTCTTTCTCTTTTTCTTACTTTCTAAAATCTTCTAGATTTCAGCTGAAATTTTATTTATTCCAGGACATTGTCATTGACATTCCATCTTTTCTTATGTTTAGTTTAGAATTTCTTTTAATAAACTAGTATTTAATTGTGCATTTTCTTTCAAAACAGCTATTATAATATGTGAATATATATTTATATATTTATGTCATTATGTGATTAAATATCTATTTCCCTACCTAGATATTACACATTAGGAGTGCCTGAACCTGGTTAGATTGACTCATAAATTTTCAGGAATGGTAGCATATAAAAAATGCAGAATAAATATAATTAAATTACTATATGTTAAACGTAGAGATAAAATAGTTACAAAAGTACATGATAAAAAGAAGACAATTAACACATTGTATTGTTAATGACAAGCATTCACTTATTTAAGACAATAGATTATATGTCATTATATAAAACTTACTGAATTAAAGTGTCAGCTAAACATTATAAGCAAGTGCCATTTACAAACACAAATTACATTCAAATACACCAATTGCTGATAATCACTAATAATTTAATGAAAGATAAAAACGCTTTAGCTATACAGAGCATGACTATACAAGGCTTATTTATAAACAAGGATCTTTGTTAAATTATTTTTCTTAAGTTCTTTTTCTTTCAGTGCACAATGCCTTTGTTCAACTATGTTTGTTTTGCATATGTTTTATATAAGAATCTTATAATGTTCGACAAAAAACAAATAATAAAAGAGACTAAATAGTCCAACGTTTTATCCTTGGGAACAGTTGTTAAATTATTTTTCTTAAGTTCTTTTCTTTCATTGCACAATGGCCTTTGTTCAACTATGTTTGCTTTGCATATGTTTTATATAAGAATCTTATAATGTTCAACAAAACCAAATAATAAAAGAGACTAAATAGTCAAATGGTTTATCCTTGGGAACAGTGATTTACTGGAAAGAGTTTGAACTAAACTCCAGGATTACTGGTTCCTCACATTCTGAATTATGTTGCCTGGTAATTAAGTAACATAGGCACTTTCATGAGGACCATGCTTCCAACATTGATTCAGCTGTGTGTTTTCTACCTGTGATTGCTGACAGACACAGAGGCTGAGGTGTCCAAGCCACAGGCATGCACTAAAGTAGAAAGATGATGATTTAAGATCTGAACTGTAGCAAGATGTCTGGATTGACTGATTAGGCAGCACTTATACATCTGCATCCCTCTACAGAGGCTTTAGGCCAAAGTAAAACCCTCTATCTTAACAAGTTATGTATTTGGGTCACTGGTTTTAGGAAAGAGACAGCTTAGAAAAGTGACCTAGAAAATTGAAAAGTTAGGACTTAATTGGAAGAAAAAAATGAAAAGGTAATGGGTCTTGCTCTCAGTTTGCCAAAGAAGGTTGTGAAATAGTATCCTCTTGCCCTTTCTTTACACTCACTAAAAGGAGATTATTTATATTGGGATCTCTCCATGATGACTAGTGTGAAAATAAGGTCACCCTTGCTTGGTTCTCTTCCAAATGCTCTTTTCTGTGAAAAATATAATTCTAATTTGGTGTCACAATAAATGTGTAGTAAGAGGCCCTGTGGAATTAACACCTACCTGTGTATTTTCTAGAAGAAAATGTCTGCCCCTTTTTATAAGCCTGAAACTCACAGGTCTTTTTTTTCATAATCTCATTACTATTCTACTTCCTTGTTCTTATTTGACCATTAACATCTGATACTATCCCCACTCTTCCTTCCTTATGATAGTGACAGGAGGCAGCCAAATGCCTAGGCAGATAGGGGCATGACTCTGCTGAAACCCAGCCTCCAAGCTGAAGACAGTCTAAAGCATGAAAGCCAAGCTACAAGTTAAATCCTTGGACCAGATTAAGAACGTTTTCCTGTTTGGTGCACTTTCCTCTCGTTGGTCCCCACCGTTTACCTATTTTGCATATACTCACCTTTTTCTAATTGGTATTCTACACTGTCGTGCCCACCTTTGAGTTGCATCTTTGCTTTCATCTATTTTGCATACTCACAAACCAATCAGCATGAACTCCCCATTCTAAGTCCTACAAAGACCCCAGACTCAGTTGGTAGAGGGGGAGACAGCCTGACTTCAGCGAAGAGATAGCATGACTTTGGGGAAGAGACAACCTGACTTCAGAGAAGACAATCTGCCCTTGTCATGCCCTCTCCAGCTCTCCTCTCCAGAGAGCCATTTTCGTCAGTCAATAAAATTTTTCTCCTTCACTACCCTTCAACTGTCCTTATGATCTCATTCTTCTTTGATGCCGGACAAGAGATCAGGACCCACAGAATATGGGTGCCCAGAAAAGGCTGTCACACAGGCCCTTGCCCTCACTGGCAGTGGGCAGCCACCCCATGAGATGAGGCAAGGGGCCAACTAAGCTGCTGACACCCCAGCATCTATCAGAATGTGAACGGTGGAACTAAAGGAGCACTGTATCACCCCATCTGGAGTTTCCAGGTCCTGCATTTGCTCACTTGTGCCTAGTCTGGCTGTGGGTCCTGCATGGAGCTTGTTCCCATGTTGGCACCTGCAGCGTCCAGCCAGATCCCTCAATTGCTTGCACACGTGCTCCTTCCCACAAGAGATTGAGTGTGGCAGGCCAAGTACAGGGGGCACCACTGCTGTGAGCCTAGCAGAGGAGCCAAGAAAAATCCTCCATCATTAGTTCATACCTCTTTAGCCACCTAGACCATGTCACAGCTTCCTAAAGAGTCTTTCTGACTTCTGGTGTTCCCCCTCTAATTAACTCTCGAGGCTGCTACTCAGATTAAAGTTTCTATAATATTGCTTTGATTATGCCCATCCTTCCTGTTTTAGCTACCATGTACTTTCAGCTAATGGCCAAATTCCTTATCAGAAGATTACATTTTTTTCTGTGATCGAACAGCAGATTTCTTATTTGTTCTTGTTTCCCACCAAAATATGCCTCCATCTACCATGCGCCATGTGTACTCACTCCACAGGAACAGGTAGTTCAAACATAAGACGTTACTTAATTGTCTTTGACTATGTCATGTTGTTTAACACTTTCAAACCATTATACTTGCTGTGTTCATTTGCCCAAAATGTCCTATCCCTTTCCAGTGGTTTTCTGCTTGGTCAATTCTTAGTCCTCCTTCAAGATGTCTTGTGTTCCAACACCTGTTTGAAAACTTCCCCATTTATCTCTCCTTTCTTCTCAGTGAGAACGATAATCATTCCCTCTGTAACACTCTTTTTTTCTCCATGCATCCATCAAGACATGATATATTAGACATTGGTAATAATTCTGTGGATTTTTTTTAATAAACCTTGCCATTTTTGACTTTTATTGAGCTGTTTGTTAGTGAATGGCTCAGACAAATGGGCACTTTAATAAAGATGTCTTGAAAAATATAAAGATTTTAAGGTTTAAAGAATGAATCACTAAAAATTAATTTCAAGCAATATAACGAACATAGTAATAGCCATTTTTGAAGGTCTGGGATGTAGGGAGAGGAAGAATGGAGAAAGGAAAGCAGCAACAATTCACCATGCCTAAGAAGACACAGAGATCTCACATAAAATGAGGTCATTAAGCAAGTGTATTGATCGTCATTTCTAATCCCCCTGACCATCAAAACAAAGTGATCCTTGTAAATATTAAGGGCTTTTTTGTTTTCAAGCTAGAGATTGCTATGGTTTGGATGTTTGTCTTCTCTAAACCTCATGATGATTAAATCCTTGAGCTTGGAGATGGGGTCCAGTGGGAAGTGTTTGGGTCATTGGGGCAGGTTCTTCCTGAATAATTTTTACACTTGGGAAGGAGTTCTTACTCTAATTGATCCCATGAGAGCTGGTTATTAAAAACAGCCTGGAACCGCCCCTCTTTTTTTGCTTCCTTCCTCTCTTGCCATGTGATCTCTTGTACATACTGGAGAATTAAGAGCCAGATTAACCTTTATTCTTGTAAAGTGCCCAGCCTCACATATTCCTTTATAACAATACAATAGACCAAGACAGATTTATTCAGAATTGTGAAGAGCCATATTTTTACATATGTTCTGTAATTTGACAGTTTTTAAAGTCTTGTATTTTAGAGTACAAAGAAATGTTGATGGCAGTACTTTTTTTTTAGTGAATTCCGTCTTCATATTTTCATTCTGTGTGGCATAACAAATTATAATGGGACCACTTTAATCAACTTGTTTTTTCATCTTGCTAATTTACAAGTCTATTTGGGACATCCATTAAAGTCAATATCCTTAATTTAATGGAAGATTTCCTTCTGAAGTTGCTACATTTTTTTCTATCTAAATTAACACTGAAGATATGTAATGGATGTGTTAAATAAATAATGCTATTAATGGGAAAAAATGCATAAATTACATAGAAGACCAATGATTTTCAGAGCATCTGTTTGACTTTCAACAGTTTAGATTCCCTTATTGAATGAATAAGCATTCTGAGGAAAACAAACCTTTACCCTGTATTCTCTATTACCTTAATGTTTTAATCACTATGGCAAAATTTTTAATCCATGTTATCCTATTTTTATTTTAGCATGGATTTAGCACAAGGAAGAGTATAAGCTAATAGTCAAACCCATGTAAACCACACTTACCAAAAATAACTCATGGATTTGGGTGGACTGTAAGTAGGGGTTATTATTTAGGAAACTTATAATAAACAGGAAATGCAGAAGTTTCTGGGAATCAGATTTCATGATTTTCAAATGTTTAAAGGGGATAAATGTACAAGGTTCTCTTCAAATTTGATGCTTCCCCTTCCTAAACAAAATTACATGACAAATATATAAAATCAGCAGTATAAATGTTAAATGTTTTGTAGATTTGTTTTGAATTTGATATTTGAAACCATTTAGAAATACACAACTAGTAAGATTCAAAAACTGTTAATCATATATTTATCATGTATTGATTGACTTTACAAAATATGTGGACATTTAGATACTATCATATTCCTTAACCAGCATTTCTTACTAGTAAATGCAGCACACATATTTCTTACTTATTTCAGTAATTACAAAATTCTTAGGAAATGACCTTCATGAAATCCTTTTTTCTAAGTCTCTCCTAAAAATAGAGAATAACAATGCTTGAGATTCATTAGTTTGATTACGCTGGAATCCTTTATGTTCACTCTGTGGAAATAATGCCTCATTTTATATTTCCAAAGCCCTCACACTCCCTTTGTGCATTGCTTTCTTTGTCTTTCTCTCATATATGAATACATTCACATACTCGCATACACATACACACACACACACACACACACACACACACACACACACACACACACAATTAAGGCATTTGGCAACCAGGCAAGATATTTGTTTCATTGAGTATTCTATATATTAAGATACCAAATAATCTATCACAAAAGGGTTAATGAGCATCCAGATGAGATGAAACCCAAGGGTTTTAAATGTTCATTGGATGATTTTAAATGCAACCCTGGCTTCCTGCTTTATCTATACCTCTGAAAAAATATCTCAAATTGCAGAGAAACATGGTGAAACCACAGGTGCAGTAAAGGTCATGGTGTTTGGATGATAAATTTGCTAACCTAACTACCCATATTTCTTATGGGGAGAAACTTTGTTTAAGAACTAACAGATATGCTTACAATATAGTCTCAGAAAATATTTTACAATCCTCTGGCTTTTTTTTAGTGTATTTAAAGACTACAATTTAAGTACTTGATTAGTAATTTCAAAGTGACATTAATAAAACCAAATTAGATGTATCAATAGGTTTTAACCAAAAAAATCTCAACAACCTATTATCACAATTGTATTAAAAGTATGGTCTCAGAAATTTTCTGGCTCTATTATTACAATACAATAGCTTTTGAGTTTTTAATAGCATAGCTCATTCCAACATCCATTAAAACCCTCATATGGGATTGTTAAAATAGAGATAAAAGGAACCACAGAAGAGTTAACTAATAATAACTGTCATTAGGTTCTCCCATGCTTCCTAAATTTCAAAACCCAGATATCTTGATAGAATGTATAGCTGAAGAAGAAACAGAATAAGGATTTGGTAGCCCTTATTATGAATGAGTTCCATCACATAAACCATGGGCATCATTGCATGTGTCAGTTCTGTGTGGGTCACTAAGGACACACAGTCGTTAGTGTGCAAAACACTAGAATCCTCATTGTTATAGAAGCTACATGCTATCCAAATGTAAAGTTTAACTCTCAGACAAAAAGAGAGAAAGAGACATAAGAGAAAAATGGTAAGTGGTTGCCATGGGCCGTTTAAACTCATCCTGACTTATGTAAAGTACTACTGACTATAAAAAATCTCTTTCCTTAAAACTTCCACAGCATTTCACTGTGCCACACATTTAGTGCCCACCTACACTGATTTGCATTGTTATTTATTCCTGCAAAGATCACTTTATAACTTTTAAAGCTAGACCATAAAATCCCATAATACAAGGTTGGTGCTTTATAAAGTTTCGATTTCTTCCTATCTCCAATGCATTTAATAAATGTGTTGCATAATTAAAGTGCTACATAAATACTTACTGGATTATTTTTATAGAACCAAATATAGCCTTATGCAACCAATAGTAGCTCAGCAAATGTTCTTGAATATAAGTTTAAAATATAATTGATAATCAGACAAAATTATTCTATAGGCTATGTTATTATAAAAAAAGGTCCCCAAAATAAAATTAGGAACATAGAAATCAATTCAAGAAACATAACTATATAAATAGAACTAGGGCTTTTGAAAACTACTGTGTTTCTTGCTTGTCTTCTCACAGGTCTAGGGGAGGATTTAGGCTTCTAGGTATCTGTGATGTGTTCCTCTTCTGCTGGGCCTCACCAGCCCTAGCCTTTGCTCAATCTCTGTAGCAGTACTAGCCAAGTTTGCACACTGTTTTTAAATTCAGTATTAGAAAGCTTCTGGACCCTCAAAATTAATGTGACATCAAATCAAAGAGATAAATAATATAGATAAAGAAATAGAGATGAATAAATTAATAAGAGCTTTTCTTAGTGGTTTTCCCTGGGGAAAATTATTAATGTGTTCAATTTTATGATGAGCTTTCATCCAAGTTCCCACAATTAAGATGACAATTCCTTTCCTATTTTGGCTTCAGGAAATAACTAATTTTTTTAAAATGAGAGTTAGATGAAAAACACAAAGTCATTGAGTAGGGAGAAGCTGACCAGAATGTAAGGGGTAGAATCTCAAAACTAACACAGAAAAGGTGATTCAATCTATCTTCAACTTCTGCTTGCACGACTAAGTTTATTAAGTTAAAGAGCTCCATATTCTCCTATACTTTTATCATCAGGTTATAATTCTAACCACCAAAAATAAGTCACTGGTTTTGGTTTGGCCAAAAGGTCCCCACATTGCCTACTTCAGAGACTCTAGAAAATACTGAACTATAAAAAATACAGTATTTTTAAAGCAAGTGAGAATGAAAGAAAGATAAGAAAAGAAAGGAAAGAAAGGAAAGAAAGGCAGGAAGGAAGGAAGGAAAGAGAGAGAAGAGAGAGAGGAAAAGGAAAGAGGAAGGAGGGAGCAAGGAGGAAAGAAAAAGAAAGGAAGGATCTTGTCATAGGACATATATACAGACATACAACTATTGTGTAATACAATATATAGCTGTATTGAGCAATATATATACACATATATATACAACTATTGTGTTACATATATATATATATATATATATATATAGTTGCAATTTCCCCCTACCTCCAATACATTTAGTGTCTTACGAAATTAGTGATAAATAAATATTTACTGGATTATTTTATAGAACCAAATATAGCCTGATGTAATCAATAGAAGCTCAGTAAATGTGCTTGTATATAAATTTGTATATGTATGTGTGTGTATATATATGTATATATATATTTTTTCATGTATATATATATATATTTTTCTGGAGACATGTTTATTTCTAACCCTAGCTACTGAAGTGATTTCTAAAGGGAAAAATCTTACAAGGAAGAACAAACAGAGAAACTGACATCTTTGTCTTCTAGCATTCAGAAGACAGGAGACATTTGTCTGATAAATGGTAAGGGGGAAAATAATCAGGAAAAAGAGGGCAAATTTTGAGGCCAGGAAAAGAGGACAAGGTGTGGGTAAGCCTATTAGTTGCCTTATTTCATGTTGTTCTTGAGATAATGGCTTTATATTCTCTATCAGTATTCTTTGCTCTCCTATGTTCACTCTTTAAAAAATACTAAGCAAAGTCAGTGACTTACAACTACACAGTACATGTCAGGGCAGAGGGAACAACCCAGATGTGTGCATTTTGAGACGATTTTCTATAGTGTGCCACATACCTCGTTGTTCTATACTTTCACTCTTTGGAAACAGTTACATGCAAAACCAATTACAGATAGTTATCAACAATGGCACAGAGGACATAATTCTGATAAAATAAATTTTACTATTTTTAGTGTAGCTTTGTATAGCAATGAAAAATACTTCATTTTAGTTTAAGTTTAACCATTCTTTTACATCAAATAGAAACTAATCATTTGCTAATTACATATCATGTCACAAAAAATTTGAACCCATGTATTACAAAAATTTATACTATAGAGTTATAAAATAATAGATTAAAAATCAAAGATATCCATTTGTCTTTTATTTAAATACCTTTTAAAATTCTGAAAATATTAAAGGTATATATGTATTCTTCAAATTTTCCATTTCTTTTCTCTACCAGCTTTCATCAAGAGAAAATGAATGGGGAATATCCACACAGTTTGATTATTTGAACCTGAGCCACTGGAGAATGGTAATTTGGATATTTTCTGGCTTTGATGGAGTTTAGTGCACTGTTAAATTTCTGCGTTCATATGTAAAAGCAGATGATCTCATTTTCTTAAATGACAAATGAATTCTGTGAGTATAGCTCATTCGTAGTGAACTTTACAAATGACTCACACCATACATGACTTGTGTAATTACATTTACATTTGCTTGTCATATTTACTCTAAAATGTCACTGAGTACTTTTTAAAGTAGATCTGTATGGTACACCAAAGATGAGAAAGCTGCAGCTATTCATTTCATATTAATTCTAGCCCTTATTAGGTTCATAAGAAAAATGAATTAAATTCATTTGCTAGGGTTGACTACAGGATTTCACTTGAGTTTCTCTCTGACTCTCTCTCTTCTTTCTTTCCCTTAGAAGAATTGCTGCTGCAAAGTCACACTGAAAGCTAATTACCATGTTGGAGAGATGTGGCATTTTACTTGGAAAGGTCACATGGCATAGTGAAAAGAGCACTAAACTTATAATTAGAAGTCCAAGGTTCAACACTGGGTTCTCCTCCTGTCTAGCACCTCTTCAGTCCTGCTCACCTTTAATCAACAATGTCACCACGGGCAAAGCAAGTGTGTTTTCATTTCCTCAGGAGCCCTTTCTATTTTCAACAGTTCTTATGATGACCAGAAAAAAATTTTCTAAATGTGAAACATTTCAAAATATTAAATTTATCTACAAATGAGATTGAAAACCAATTGTTAAGTAAAAACATTTTCTTTCCACACAACATTGTCCTATAACAGCTAGACGGAGCATAAAAATTCACCATACTTATGTCTGTGTAAGTTGATCAATACTTTTAAAATATGCTTTTCATTCTTCAAGCATTTTATAGCAATGGATAAGAGATTAAGTTTGCCTGAAAATAATAGTGGTCTTCACATCACTTAAAATAAAAAATCCAAAACTGATGTTCCTCAAAAGGTATATAGAAAGAATTGTCAAGAAAAATTAAAAGTCAAAAATGTGAATTTCAGGGCATGCTTAAGGTAGAACAAAGGGGCCATTTATTCCAATATAGCTGAAGAGGAAGAACTAGATATGTATGAGAGATATAGCTACCTCACTCACAATATCTTGTTTTACCAGTTTGCACAGTTCATGTTGGAAAGTATGCATACCATATGGACTCTACCACTTTCTGACTTATTATCCTTTGGCAAGAATTAGATTTCCCTCCCATGACCACCCTCATGGGCTTAACGGTTCATTACCTATCAGTACACTCCACTGTCCTTGTTCAAGTAGCCTGCATAGTGTACTCTTTGTACTGTGGCACTAAACAATGAGACTTTACATGTCTAAACAACTAAGTGTGATTATAATAGGCAATGATGACTCTGTTACATCTGCAATCAAAGCATGATGCATGGCTTTGGAGATTGTTGCTAGCTAAAAGGGACAGTTTCATCCGTTACCAAATTCTAAGATACCTCAGTTAGAGGAAACTATAAACATTGGAGGTCCAACAAACAAGCTGTTACTTTTGTCTTACTCATGGGATCATCTAACTTATTGTGTTTCAGGACAATTTCTTTCATCTTTGGATAATTCCAGTTATTACAGACTCCAAAAGTACTTTCCATGTACCTACTACATACATATTAAGTCTTATCAGGGGATAGAAAAAACAAATCTACTTCTTTTTTATCATGATGATTCTTTAAATATTTGGTAATATTAGCCTAGCTTTTTTTTTCTTTTTTGGCCAAGATAAATATTATTTCTTCAAACAAATTTATGTATATTCCTATTCATACATCATTTTAGCTGCTCTCCTATGAATATGCTCCAGTTGTCTACATATATTTCCCTCGTGGTTTTCAAAAGAGCCTATCATAATTCATTTGTTATTTAGCCATAATAAAACTATGGGATAACATGCTTTCATATTCAATATATTATAATTCTATTAATTTAAAACATATTGCATTAGCTTTTATTATTCTAATAATATAGCTAGCTTTCATAGAGTCTAATGAAACCCTTGAGTCTATTTTTAAACTGTTATTATGACAAATGTTAAATGTATGAAAATTAAACGAATACAGTAAAATCCCTATATGTCTGTCACTCAGCTTCAACAATTTGAACTTACAGACTATTATAATAAGACATGAAGTTAGTTGAATATTATCTATAAGGAAATGAAGAGAGAGACAGGGCATATTTAACTAGGATTTGAACTGTCAAGCTTGTACAAGTAGTTATGTAAGGAAAAAAACAATACATGTCTTAGAATTTCACTCTTGCTATAACATAGAAAATGAATTATAAGGAATGTGGTAGATAGAATAATATAATATTCCCCACTCAAAGATGTCCATAACTAATCTCCAGTACCTATGACCATGCTAGTTTGCATGGCAAAGGAGAATTAAGCTTGTAGATGTAAGTAATCAGCTGCCATTAAGTAGGGATATTATCCTGAATTATTTGGGTGAGCCCAATATAACAATCACAAATGAGTAATATGAAAGCAGAAGTCAAGGTAAAATGTAAATATGTTAGAAAAGCAGAGTGAAATACAACATGGCTGGCTTTGGAGGTAAAATGGGGCCATGAACCAAGGAATGTGGGCAGCCTCTAGAAACTGGAAAAGGAAATAAACTAGATTGTCCCCTAGAGCCTCTAGAAGAAATGTAGACTTTAAAACTACAGAAATGTAAAAGAATAAATCTACGTTGTTTTAAGCCATTGAGTTTGTAAGACTTTGTTAAAATAGTTACAGAAAACAAATACAAATTAGCTAACTTCAATGTTAATTGCATTCAGAATATCTTCTATTACTTCAGATACAGCTTATGCCCCAATTTTCATTTCTATAATTAATTAAAATAAGTGATATATCATATAGTGGTTAAGGATGTAATTTTGAAATTAAACTTACCAGGTTTGCAATGTAACTTTGCCTGTTACTATTCACATGACCTTGTATAAAATACTTAACCTCTTTTGACTCAGTTTTCTAATTTAAAATGAATGTGTATAAGATTTCATAGAATATGAGAATTAAGAATGTTAGAGCATATATGTAAAGCATATAGCAGTGGCTTGCATATGAACAATTATAAATAGTTATAATTATTTTGATTTTTCAAATGATTTACACATTATCCTCAAGCAGAAATTGTTTGAAATCCAGCTTTTCCTCAAGCAGAAATTGTTTGAAATCCAGCTTATGTTCATTGTCTTGTCAACAAGGAAAATATCAGAAGACTTGTCAAATGCCTGGCTTAAATCCAGCCCCTGTCTGTGTCTCTAATATTCCCTGATCTATTAAGCTACTAACCCTATTAAAAGAATAATTTTTACATTAGTCTAACGACTTAGTCTTTGCAAACCCATATTGAAGTAGAGTTGTGTCTGTTTCTCCTTTCAGGTACTGACTAATAAGCTCATTCGTAATTGGTTGAAGAGTTTCATCTGAAATCAATGTCAATCTTACTTGGCTAAGGTTTCCCAGTGCCCTCTATCCTCTGTGCTGCTTAATTCCAGAAACCATACTTAGTGTTGCTTGTATTACAAGTCTTGTGAATGAATGCCTACCAGAAGCTCATGGTCTATCAAAGGTCATTTTTAGGATCAAAGAGTCTCAGATTATTCATGATTTCTGTAGATTATTATGATCAACAGTGGCTACAGTATAACAGTGTTTCCAGACTTTTTAATTTCAGGATTTGTTTCTTAATTGGAGCTTCTATCTATTACTACCAACAACACTGTCCTATCTTGCTTGCTATCTCCAAACATCTGAAGAAAAATAAGCTATCGTGTCTTAAATAGCAATTATTTAGACAAATGATAAAAGTAAATTTAACAATTAGTAGGGGTGAAGAAGAAAATGTTCTATATGACTTGGCTTTTAAGGTAAAAGAAAGAACCAATCCCATCTGTGCTTTGGTAATAAGACAATTTGTAGCTGTTCTCAACTGCTAAAATATCAGTAGAAAAAAATATAGGCATGGTAGAATGATATGTGTTACATCCAAATACCTTTAGCCTTCAAGAATGGGGAGGTACATGAAAATGCATGAGATAAAAGCCCAGATGTCGATAAATGCGTTAAGGAAAACATGCAAATGAAGTCACAAAAACAGGCAAGAACAGAAAGTACACAAAATGAAAAGTTTGACCACGCAGACTATGTTAGTTTTCTGGCTTTGGCATGCTAAATAAAAAAATTAAGATGCAGGTGACAAATATAAAAAAAAAATCATTCACATTGTGTACTTTTTAAATAGAGCATCTTGCTAGTTTTGTGAACAAATGATGTTGGTAGTTTGATAGGAATAGCACTGAAGCTGTAGATTGCTTTGGACAGCATGGCCACTTTAACAATATTGATTCTTCCAATCCATGAGCGTGAAATGCTTTTTGAATCGTTTGTGTCATATGTTATTTCTTTGAAGACTGTCTTATAGTTGTTCTTGCAGAGACCTTTCACCTTCTTCATTAGATGTATTCCTGGATATTTCATTTTTTGGTGGCTATTGTAGATGAAATTGAATACTTGATTTAGCTCTCAGCTTCAATTTTATTGGTATATTAAAATGCTAAAAAAAATGCTACTTATTTGTGTACATTAATTTTGTATTCTGAAACTCTACTGAAGTTGTTTATCAATTATAGGAACCTTTTGGCAGAGTCTTTAGGGTTTTCTGGGTATAGAATCATATTATCTATAAAGAGAGATGTTTGAGTTAATCTTTTCCTATTTGGATAACTTTTATATGTTTTGCTTTTCCCTGATTGCTCTGGCTAGGACTTCCATTATTATGTTAAATAGAAGTGGTAAAAGTGAGCATTCATATGAAACAGAAAAAGAGCCAAATCAATCCTAAGCAAAAAGAGCAAAGATGGAGGTATTACATAACCCAACTTCGCACTATACTATAAGACTACAGTAACCACAACAGCATGTTACTGGTACATAAACAGACACATAGACCAATGGAACAGAATAGAAAACCCAGAAAAAAAAGCTGTGTCTACAACCATCTAATTTTTTACAAAGTGAACAATAAGAAGCAATGGGGAAAGGACTCCTTAGTCAATAAATGATGCTGGAATAGTTGGCTATCCATACACAGAAGAAGGGAACTTGACTCTTATATTTCATCATATGGAAAAATTAAGTCAAGATAAAGATTTAAATGTAAGACCTCAAACTATAAGAATCCTAGAAGTAAACCTAGGTAACACCATTCTGTACATCAACTTTGAGAAAGAATTTATGACTAAGTCCTCCAAAGCAATTCAACAAAAACAAAAATTGACAAGATGGAGCTTTTACACAGCCAGAGAAACTCTCAACAGAGTAAACAGACAACCTACAGAATGGTAGAAAATATTCGCAAACTATCCATCTAACAAAAGACTAATACCCAGATTCTATAAAGAACTTAAAGAAATTAACAAGCAAAACCCAAATAACCCCATTAAAAATGGACAAAATACATGAGCAGGCACTTCTCAAAAGAAATACAAGTGGCCAAAAACATGAAAAACTGTTCATCATCACTAATCATCAGAGAAATGCAAAGCAAAATCACAATGACATACCATCTCATTCCAGTTAGAATGGCTATTATTAAAAAGTCAGAAAACAGATTCTGGCGAGGCTGCAGAGAAAATAAAACACTTATATACTTACTGTTGGTGAAAATGTCAATTAGTTCAGCCACTGTGGAAAGAAGTTTGAAGATTTCTTAAAGAACTTAGGACTATCATTTGACCTAGCAATCCCATTATTATCTATATATCCAAAAGAAAACAAATGGTCCTGAGGGAATGTGTTCTCTTTCCAGGTCCACAAGGGGGCATAGTTTTAAGGGCAAGAACTTCCTAGCACCATGCCCCGCTCCCATCTCTCTCCATATGGGATATTTAATGGTTCATGTTTAAATTTCTCTGGCACGGGGTGGAGGAGGGGCTCTAAAAGTCAATCACTCCAGCAGAAATTCTAAGAAACTCCTTTCATTGGCCTGGGGTCTTAAAGAAGGTGGGGGTTCCTCCCAGGTTAAATGTCCCCTTCTTCCACACCCCTTTAAACTCCATGTTTAAATCCCCTTCCATCAACACTCTCATGCTCGTGGAAGCTGTTTTTCTCTCTCCTGAATTTTCCCTCTGAAGTTCCCTTCCACGAACACTCCCTTCCTGGAAGCCTGTCTTCCCCCTCCTAAACTCCATCTCTCTCTATTCCCATCCACTCTGTGTGGAAGCTGCCTTCCTTTCCTAAATTCCATCTTCGTAAATTCTCTCATTCAGTGTAAAAGTTAGCTGTTTGTTTCTCTCTCCTTCTCCTGTTTCTCTTTCTCTAAATAAATAAATCACTTTCTACAAACACTTTTAAGTCCGGCATTTACTGAACTGCTCAGTGGTCCCCTCATTCTTAAAAAAGCAGGAAGCCAAAAACCTGGAATAATGTCCTCTCAGGGAGCTAAGGGCACACTGCACCCCAATATTACATTTTGGTGAGCCAGCCAGGAGAGGGGTACACCAGAAGACAGGGGTACACCAGAAGAGAGGTACAACTGAAAAGACGGCTTCAAAATCATGAGTAAAACTGGCCCCATTCTGCCCTGTCTCTTTAAGAACACGAAGGGGCTCGGCCCAGCCCATCTTAAGTGGCACGGGCCAGACAAAATTAAAAGCACAAATTTTTTACCTCCAAACTCTCTCTCTGCTTTCCCTCTACTTCTCCATCCTTCGGATATTATCTCTGGGACCAAAAGGTTTTGGTCCTTTTGCAGGAGCCTGTGGGGTGAAAAGGGTAACCACCCCCTGCTTCTGCTCCTTGCCAGCTGGGAACAGCTCAGGCCCAGGGGTGAAACCCAGCATGCACTAAGGTCGGCCAGAGGAAAACAGAGGGGAAGAGCGAGGTACAGTCCAAGCCTGCAGTGGACCGGGGAGTGCGGCAGCCTGGCGCATGGTTCTGGCAGGCCTCTCCGGCATTTTCCAGTCCCAGGCAGCACGGTAAAAAGGCTCCCCCAGGACTTACCGGGTCCCTGTGTGTGCAGCGGCTCGGGGAGTGGTCCCACTGCGCATGTGGTTCTGGCGGGGTCAACATGGCAACCAAATGCCGCGGGAGCAGGAAAACTCACAGCGCGTCCCAGCAGCAGCTGCAAATGTGGCTTTTTAAACTAACGCAGAAAGCGGCTTTTTCCTCTGCCTGTGCCACTGAGGGAAAAGAAGCGGCTGCTGGCCGTGAGCCCCGCCTGGCTTTTAGGCACACCACACCGGCTCAGGGTGCAGCATTCTCATCCAAATATGGCTTAAAAAAGCTTTCTGCCTTTGCTTAATGCAAGTGGCCTATCTGCACAGTTGGTTAAGGAGTAGGGCCTGCAACTGCAAGGTTACTGGTTCAAATTCCCAGTGGAGTCAGTCTCCTGTTTCTCTCTCAATAAATCACTTTCTACAAACACTTTTAAGTCCGGTATTTACTGTGCACTGCTCCGTGGTCCCCTCTCTCATTCTTAAAAGGGCAAAAGGCCAAAAACCTAAAAAAAATCCTCTCAGAAGCTAAGGTCACTCTAAACCCCTAAACCCCAATATTATAGTCCTGCCGAAAGGACACCTGCATTCACATGTTCATTGCAGCAGTATTCACAATAGTTAAGTCATGGAATCAACCTAGGTACCACTCAGTGGTGGACTGGATTAAGAAAATATGTTTCATATACACCATGGAATCCTATGTAGCCATGAAAATAACAAAATCATACCTTTTGCAACAACATGGTTGCAGCTGGAGACGATTACCCCAAGCAAATTAATGCAGGAGCAAAAAACAAAACACCACATGTTCTCAGTTATAAGTGGGAGCCTCAACATGAGATACTCATGGACATAAGTTGTCAATAATAAAAACTGGGGATTACTAGACCAGGAGGGATGGTAAGTGGCAAGGGTTGAAAACCTACCTATTGGCCACTATGCTCAGTACCTGAGTGATGGGATCATTTGTGCCCTAAACGTCAGCATCACTAATTATGTCCATTCAACAAACCTGAACATGAACACCCTGAAATGAAAATGAAAATTGAAAAAAGTTTGAAGGCACAAATAAGTAAATTAATAAAAACCAAATAGAGCATCTCATCCCTGTGTTATCTTCTGTATATCAAAAAGTAACACTTTTAGATCCCTTAGATGTATTGTGAAATTGTGTTGTGATTCTTTCTTTGTCCAACAAGTGAAGCTCACTCTGATTTGAGAGTGAATAGGTAACAGTTACATATAGGCCAAACATTTCCTTGGGATATATTTCACATGGGAAGGATGTACACCTACAGTAATGGGTATAGCCAATGGTCTGTTAGTGATAATTCTCGTAGTATACTTACTGCCCCATAAAATAATATTCTGTTAATGTACATTACTGTTAGATAATAAAACATTCTATTAATAGAAGCCCAAATTTAAACTGGTTGGTAATTATATTTTATTTCACAAGTAAAATGTTTTGCTTTTTGATATTTTGTCTTTTCATTAAATATAGAAAGTAGTAAAAAATTAGAACTAGATTTAAAATTCCATTGGACAGGTGACACATATACTCTTATTTAAAATCTATGAATCACTAAAAAGATGATTAAATATATAGTCAGTATTAAATACATTCTTGACAACTTCCAGTATTTCCCAGTCAGATGGTCTCTGATGCTGTCCCTCTATTCTGCAGGTAATTAAGTAATTTTTCTTAAGATCTTACTAGAAGTTAATGATGGAGTTAAAAACATAATTTATTTCTTCAGAGTCCTTCTGTGCTCCTTTCACCTCTGTGTGGTGCTTGCTTGCATGATTTTACAGTAGTGAGAAAGAGGTGAATTATAAAGAAACAGAAAATGAAGAAATCAAAGGAAACTGTATGTTGATAATCTCAACAGTCCTTGAAGTTTGCTTATCTACTGCTAAACAAGCAATTCACTCAGAAGCTGAAAAAAACCTTAATACACTCATCAAAGCCCTCTTTACAATTATACAGGTATTAAAGAAAGTGTCCAACAGTGAGAGGTGAATCTTAAGTAGTTTAAAGATTGCATTTAGATGATGAAGATAAGAGCAATAATACTTAATGCTACTATAAAGCCTTTATTCCTGGAGGTTCAGAGTATTTAACTAAAGGCCAAATGATATAAACCTCTGATATCTGTAAAACTGAGCTGGAAAAGTTTATTCTAATAACATTTTTGTGTTGCTATTTTTCTGCTCTTTCGTTTTCTTGCAATAGAAAGCAACCCAATACTTACCTGAGATCATTCCAGCACAAATTCTCTTAAAAAATAATAAGGATATTTTCAACTTGCAGTAAAAGGAAATGTCTTAGTACTAAGTTTAAATAATTGTTGAGTATAATTAAATCTGTGTAAAGTAATTCTACTCAGCATAAAATAGAAAAAATATATATATGGCCAATAGAAATACTAAAAATTATGGTCGCATGAGATATTGCAAGCAAATATTAGAGAAATCCCATAAGAAAGAGAAATATTAAAAATAGATCCTGGCCGGGCGCAGTGGCTCATACCTGTAATCCCAGCGCTTTGAGAGCCTGAGGCGGGCATATCACCTGTGGTCCAGAGTTCAAGACCAGATTGGCCAACATGGTGAAACCCTGTCTCTACCAAAAATGCAAAATTTAGCTGGGCATGGTGGTGCACGCCTGTAATCACAGTTACTTGGAAGACTTAGGAGAATTGCTTGAACCGTGGAGACAGAGGCTGCAGTGAGCCAAGATTGTGCCATTGCACTTCACCCTAGGTAACAGAGGAAGACTCCATCTAAAAAAGAAAATTCCAATAGTCTAAAATAAAAGAATATAGGCAACATATACTTTTAGGTATTCTATGCCTTCCAAATTTTACAAATATGATATATCTCTATTTTCACAATATTGGATAGGACAAGTCATATTGGTTAGTAACACTAATAAAATGATATAATTCTAACCTTAAGGAAGTCATATAAAAAGTCTATGCTACCAAAGCAATGAAATGTTTTCCTTAAACACAAATAACTTTTTTTATACATAATTATAGACATCTAACTTTATATTTCATGGTGTGCTAAACTGCACTGAATATGGCCACTGAAAATATTAGAATCGAATAAACTTTGGATAGATTAATCTTCTATATGGCAAAATTCCATGTTTCCTGTTATTTTCAGAGTTGAAAAAATTGTATGGACCAGTCAAGTTGCCTCAGTCTTGCTTCCGTCTTGAGAATTCTGCTGGGGTATGTGGGTTAAAATCCAGATTTTTGAATGGGTTCAGAGTATGTTCTTCATACTTATTTCAGTCAATAATTTAATAAAATGAAAATATGCTTTTAAAAATAAAATATAAGGTAGTTAAAGCTAACATTAATAAATTAGTCCAAATCATTTTATGATATTAATTTTTAAATAATTGTTACTTAAAAATTGATAATTATTAATAATCGTACTCTTTAATTGAAAATAGTTAAGATCTTTAAAAAAATCATAAAACTAGCATAGCTGATTAAAACTTACTAAATGCTAACTAACATTTTGGGCTTTAAGCATCTGTTATTTTAGCATTATAAAATGCAAATGATTTTTTTCTCAATTGACATTTTTTTCTTCACTAAATTACCAACAACAAAATATGCAAGAAAAAAAAAGGTCTAGCAAAGAAAAAAGTCACACTGTAGAAACTACAAAGGGTACATACTAAACAGAGGGCTTCTATTTAAAATTAGTATCTTGATATGAATCTCCAGTTTAGTCCAGAATTCATAAAAGTAGTCATTAGCAATACAAAAAATACAATCAATAAATATCTAGCTATTGTCATGTTTTTAATGAATAAAATAACTCCCATTGAGGATTGTGGGCTACCTGAAGGAAAACCTACTAAAAATTAATTTTATTGACTATCTTAGATTTGGTTTATATAAAGATAAGAAAATACTTCCTGCACTCCACAATTATCTGTTCTCAGAATCAAAAGATGTTCACATGATAAATCATGCCTCTCTTTGCTTCTTCTAGTATGGGAGAGTACAGTTGCTTTTTTCTTGCTGAATCCTAACTTTGTCTCTCTGTATTTGTACAAATGGGGGAGAGTAGTTAGAAAAAATATAAATTAATGTCATGTTCAAGGCCACAGTGCCAAAAGAAGGACCCTTGTACCATTTCCCTGGGAGTGGAAATGTGGGTTACACAATGCAGCATCTTTGCATAGGGAAGCTCGTGTAGGTTACTGAGGAGACAAGCAGAACAGGAGGGGTATAATAGAAATTCAGGGAGAGAACTCGAGCTTGTGTTTGACTTGCTGACTTCACCTTGTGTTATTTTAGAACTTAGAGAATGGAGCAAGGCATGGAGAAAAATGACACCATCCCAGAACAACAGGAATTATAGTAAAAATCCACTAGAAATGGAGAGCTCCTCATATCTACTCATGCTTTACCTTAAAATTTTAAATATATAATATGTATCTTATGTCTATATTAAATAAATATAATCTTATTTAAACACAAGTACAGTAGTCCCCTTTTACCTGTGGTTTTGTTTTCCAAAATTTCAGTTACCTCAAGTCAACCTCAGTCTGAAAATAACAAATAGAAA
This sequence comes from Ateles fusciceps, assembly GCA_036589455.1. NCBI lineage: Eukaryota > Metazoa > Chordata > Mammalia > Primates > Atelidae > Ateles > Ateles fusciceps. The sequence continues at coordinate 89,447 of JAZHEH010002077.1, forward strand.
ATTCCAGAAATAAACATGAGTTAAACAATGTACCACTCCGAGTAGTGTGATGAAATCTTGTGTCATTTCCCTCTATCCTGTCCAGGACATGAATCATCTTTTTATCCACTCTGTATCTATTACCCACCTGTTAGTCACTCAGTAGTTGAGAGAGAAGAGACCACATTTACATAACATTTAGACCTGGAACCAACCCAAATGCCCATCGATGATAGACTGGACAGGGAAAATGTGGCACATATACACCATGGAATATTATGCAGCCATCAAAAACGATGAGTTCGTGTCCTTTGTAGGGACATGGATGAACCTGGAAACCATCATTCTCAGCAAACTGACACAAGAACAGAAAATCAAACACCGCATGTTCTCACTCATAGGCGGGTGTTGAACAATGGGAACACATGGACACAGGGAGGGGGAGTATCACACACTGGGGTCTGTGCGGGGGGAAAAAAGGGGAGGGATAGTGGGGGGTGGGGGAGTTGGGGAGGGATAGCATGGGGGAGAAATGCCAGATATAGGTGATGGGGAGGAAGGCAGCAAATCACACTGCCATGTGTGTACCTATGCAACAATCTTCCATGTTCTTCACATGTACCCCCAAACCTAAAATGCAATAAAATAAAAAAAAAAAAAACAATATATTGTTATAATTGTTCTATCTTACAATTCGTTTTTGTGGCTAATCTCTTACTATGCCTGATTTATAAGTTAAACTTTATCATAGGTATATATGTATACACAGGGTTTGGTACTATCCATGCCTTGGCCTTCCACTAGGGGTGTTGGAGGCTATCCTCCATGGATAAATGGGTACTACTGTATATAATTAATGGTAATAATATATTCATATCATTCAACAAATCTGTTGTCTCGACATTCTTCAAGGAAAAACAAAGGACAGCAGCTATAACAGCATTGCCCTGTGATTACAAAGTAAAGCAAAACAAAAGCAGTATGAACTAATATAAAAGCAAATATGACCCAAGAGAAGTTCTAGAAGGAAAACACGGAAAACTGACTTACAAAATTGATTACAATAGGGCATAACCACTATTAATCAGAAGCAGAGTGTCAAATAGAAAAAAATAATTTATAAATTAGATAAAATAATACATTTATAAGATAAACCTAGAAAGAAGGAATAGAAAAGAAACTTAAAACAATGGAATTGCAATACACTTTGATGACAATAAATAATCTAATGTTGCTGAAAAATGATATGAAAACTTGTTTAAAAAGCAGCAAAAAATTAGATTAATGAAATGGAAGGCGAAAAGATATTACAGAAAGAATATTATCTGAAAAGCTGATCTTTCTGAAGGAAAGATAAATATAAAAGGAACAAAAGTGAAAAGTCAATATCATCTTAGAAGATAATATTCATAAACCATAAAAAAGATTATATATACTGGTTATAAGAACTCATTATTTTCCAGTGTAATGTGTCCAAGATATAAACATACCATTGCATTTGATCTATAAAGATATAATTCATAAGCACTCAGCCAGGCAAAAAATACACACAAAGAAAGAAACATTTGTCTGTCTTCAAATTTTTATAGGCAGAATCTAATCTTTAGAAGAAACTTGAATAATATTTATGTAATTCTTAGGAAATAAATACTATGATTTGTTCAAATGCATCCTGTGTATCTTGTTTCCCAATTTCCCAGACTTTCTTGCAGTTAGAGATAACTTTTGTCATATTTCTCCACAGTAGAATCTCAGGAGAAGCCAGCTGGGACAGAGCCACAAAAATAAAGTTACAAGGCTATTACCACATCACTTGTAATCTTTAAACATTGGGGAAAAAAAAAACCCACAATTGATTGATTAATGTACAGCTCACCCACATAATGAAAAACGGTTTCCCATTTGCAAGATTTTGAAAATGAATAGTTGTTTGCTGATACACAAATACATTTATAATATGGAGTTTATGTTTTTTAAAGCAGGTTAAGTGTCTCTATGTATAATTGTATCCTCTTATTTAAAAAATACCATATGCATAAATTGGACCTTGATCAATATCATCAATATGTGAAAGGAGTTTATGCAGTGGTAGCATTATGCATATTTTTATAGTTCCTTTCTTAATTCAGTCCTTTATCTTTTCTTTTTTTCTTACAACAATATGTCTTAATTTAGGTACTATAACAAAATAATCCTGATTAACATTTATATTAACCATGGGCTTCGGAATGCACAGCTGACAAAGAAAGTTGTTATTTTATCTCATGCCAGTAATAACACAGGCAGAGTCAAGAAAATATGTTAGTGAGTTTTTTTAAGAATTGTTATTTGGAGTGCAAGTTAGATTACTACTGACAATTTGGACTCTAGGCATCTACTCAAACAGGCCTATATCTGTCTACAACGTAGGCAGATTAAGTTTTGCACTGAGGATTATATGATAAGATTTTTGCCAATTTAATTATGTTTGAAATAAAAAAAATCATCTCAATGTTTAAAACTCTGAGGTGAAATAATTGTTTAATATGAAGAATCACACATTATTTAATCTATTTTAACGCCCATGTTTCTCAAAATAGTGTCCCTTTAGCCTTTCTCTTGGCCCCCTCTCTCACAGTTAATTTATCTCTTAACTCCTCAGAGAAAAATCAGGAAAAACATCCAGGAGAAATTATTGTCTGATTGTAGTATTATGAAGGATATTACTTCTTCTTTAACAGTTTACTCTTTTTTTGTTGTTTTTTTACTGTTTTTAATACTTTATAAGCAATCAAGTGTTTTGTAGGCTAAAATAGAGTGAAAATCAATAAAAACATATAAAATTGAAGGAGAATTTTAAACTGTGTGGCTCACAAAACAAACTAGAGGAAATAAAGAGCCCAGTCCACACTAATGTAAATGCCAGTACATAAAGTAGCAGTAACTATTAGGTGAAACTTTCCCAGTCACTATATGATATTAATTCAAGATAGGTTAAACATGAATCTAATAGTTTTGTTTGGATGCTTGAATTCAATGGTGTCTCATTGCCTTCAAAGTGGAAGTTCTATTTGACATATGTCTCATGTTCTCACTAATATGTGGGAGGTAAAAATAAATAAATAAAATCGTGGAGATAGAGAGTGGACTGATGATTACCAGAGGCTAGGGAGAGTGTAGAGAAGGGAGCATAAAGAGGAGCTAGTTAATGGATACAAAAATATAGTTAGACAAAAAAATAAGACCTAGTGTTTGGTAGTATAAAAGGTCTGCTATAGTTAACAAAAACTTATTGTATATATCAAAATAACTAAAAGAAAAAATGAAATGTTTCTAACACAAAGAAGTGATATATGTTTGAGATGATGGATATCCCAATTATCCTGATTTGAGTGTTACACATTCTATGCTTGTATCAAAATATCACATGTACCTCACAAATATGTAGTACTGTTAAGTATCCATAATAATGCAAATTTAAACATAATTAAGTTCAACCTTTAGGATTAGCCTCTAAAGTCATTTACAACAGAGCCCTACCTATAATTCTAGCTTCTTTTCCTCTTGTCTTTTCTACAGTTTCATGATTTAAAAAAAGAATTTCCAGCCATAGTCGACTATCTTAGAGTTCTTAGAATTTGTGCTCTTCTGAGCTGCATCTGCTGCCTGATATGTTCATGTCTCTAGTGCCCTGTGATCTTCAAGGTCAGGCATCTTCCAATCACAATATACACAAGTGTCCCAGAGGAGGATATTGCTGCTGGGCTTTTCTGCTCTCACAGCCTACAGATAACCTCCACGTTTTGTCCTATTGAATAAGGTAAGAGGGGTGCTTTATTCAATATTACGTTCTCAGTGCGTATATTTAGTAGATGCCATAGATTTTCTTAATACAAGGAAAACTGAGATTTTATTATGAGAGATGAAAGTACACTATAGCTGTGTTAATAAAAGTAAGACTTTATTATGACTCTCTGGTATGGGGGTTAATAAAAATTGGGGGTTAATAAAAATTGTAATAGAATTCAGACTAATTTGGTATAAAAAGTGAAGTTTTATGACAAAAAAATGCAAGAAAGTTTTGTCAAATAAAGTGTTAAAACTATTGAAAAGTGAGAAGCCAGCAAAGATCTCAGTATTAATTTAAACTATTTATTTCTCAAATTCTGCCATGTGTATTTTTACAAATTCGTAAGTCAAAAGCACATTTGGAAACTTAGGAAGCCATGAAATTATACTTTCATTTGCATGTACATACATCTATCTTTTATTTAAGTTGATGTCACTAGCAATAAAGATTGCCAGTACAGTTCAAAACCTTGAACGTAGTATAACAGCATTCACATACAAATATTTAGCAGAGTTTCTTCAAATAAGAGAAAACTGAAAATCTTAATAAGTAAAATTGTTTGAGAAGAGAACAATTTTTAAAAAGCATGATTTAGTGACCATTATATTTTAGCACTGTGGTCTGTATTTTTCTATTTTAATAGATCTTAGATAAACCTGTTACTTTTTGTTTTGAATGATAAAATAAACATCATGTTCCATTAGATTATTTCTCTGAAACACATCACTAGTTAAGAGCAGAATTGGAAACCTAATTTAGATGGCATTAATTTAAGTTTACATTGCTTTAAAAATATACCATATTGTGTCAAGAGAAAATATTTCAGTTTGACATAAAATTGGCACATTGAGCTTGTATATTTGATAGCTTCCCTTGTCAAATTCTCTTGGAAATATACCAAAAAATATGACATATTTGGAAAGTGGAATGAAAATGTATGATCAGGAAGAAAAAGTGTCATTAAATAAGAAATTGAGGACTTTCACAACGTACAGTGCAAATAAGACCCAAATGAAGACAGTTGTGACTATAACCAAAAGTAGTAAGAATATTTGTTGAGAACTTAGTGTATGCCAATTAAAAATATACACAAGACAGGAGTAAGGATTTTAAACTCTGTGACTCATTAGACACAGTGTGTTTAGGCACTGTTACCAAGATAGGGCACAACCCATTAAGAGAAAAACCAGGGAAGGGGGTAAATGAACAAAGTGGACAATTTTTCCACTTAAGGAAATCCCTATTATGGAAAATCAGGAAACCACTAAAATGACACAGGTATCTACTTTTTAAGGCAAAAATATTCAGTATTATTATTGACATTCTCTTGATCAACATACAAATAATCTAAAGTCTAAGCGCATATGCATTTTTGACAGACAAGAAGAAAGAATACAAGAAAAAAGAAAATAAATGTTTTTGTGAAAGTACATTATGATTGCCCTTCTGGTGCTGATTCACAGCCACTTATTCTCTTTTCAGGCTCATAAGAGGAATATACTTTTAAATCCCTTGCAATTAGACAAGTCCATGCTGACTAACTTAAGGGCTATGGCCAAAGAATTTAATTGCTGGTATGGGACACTAATTCTCTCTTCCCTACCATGGTAAGCGCTGGACCCTCATGAGGGGATCTTGATGTCATAGAGGTGAAATTTTATCAGCCTATGGGCCCAGAATGAGAAAAGGTAGCAAACATTTTACTAAACAGTATTGAATGTATATATGAGAATAAATAAACTTATTGTTTTAAGTCATTGAAATAAGGTTTTCTTACTGCATCATGGTCTAGAACAGCTTGTGTATGCTCAGTACATATATGTATACCATATAGAGGCATCTGTATGTGCATATATGCATGGATATATACCAAAAACATGTTTTTCTTATCTCTGGATTGTAGACCCTTACATATTATTTTATCATGATTCTCTGTTTTTGCTTTTTGGATTTTTATTAAAGTACATTTTCTATTTCAGATGGCATGCAGTATATGTGGAATAATAAAATCAACTATTCAATCAATCGTGACTATTTTTTGGAAAATCAGGAGGAACAAGACTCTTGAACATTGATTTTTCAGTTATGTGAAGAGCCGTAATTAATATCACTTATCAACTATATATAGATATCTTTGTTTCCCTGAGGAAAAAAATTGACAATTTCCCTATTATTTACATATAATAAGAATGCATGCACTTGGCAGAATGTATTCATATAGGTTAATTTTTTTGATTTAGTATTTAGAAAATTGATGAAAATTAGCAATATCAGAAAAAGAAAGGTCAATAAATTGCAACCTCTTTGTGTTTGACACGATCTTGGAGTAACAAAAGCAGATATATAGTTTAAAGACAGTCTTACATGTGTCTTCAGAAGCTAACTACATGCAATTTATCTTTTGAGTGGACAGGAGGATGCACATTAATGAATACTGGTGAGAGACTTTTCTTGCCTTACTTGTAATAAGACTCAAGTGTGACCTGAATGGCTCCCTGGTGCTTAGATTTATATTCTTCTCAGAGGTATTGGATATTGTATTTCACTACAAAGAGCTAAAAACATTGCAATCATTATTTATAAATCATTTAGAAAAATGCATCTTCTTTGCAGCAACTACGGCAACAGGGAACGCGAAATGACACTGGAAAAGAATTGAGCTCAGTTGCTCTGGGTAATATACGTAGGATTTATATTTTATCACCACCTATATTTTAGAACTGAAAAAATCTAAACATTCAGTATATATGATTACTTTTTATACTTAACCCATGTGTTACATTAAAGTAACATTTAAATATAATGCAAATTACATTTATATAACCATCATGAAAAATTTATAAAAATGACTCCAGGTGAATCAAAATAATCTCATTTCAAGAGTACTGCCAACTTCCCATATTAGTAATAATACTAACATTTCTAGCCATAGTGCTTATATTACTGCACTTGTTATAAATTTAATAAACTTTCTGGAAATACAGATATGAACATTCTTTTTAGCTAATTTAAAGCAAACATAATTTCTTTTATTTAACATATTACTTTAAGAACACACCTACAGTACCCTCTTATATTACATTGACTATAGTAGGTTTTTGTCTTAGCAATTGTTTTACTCTATATTGATTCCTTTTTTTTAATCAGAAAGGTTTCTGTTACTTATAATATTTCTTACTAAAATATTTTTTCCTTAAATTAAAAGCATACCTTACATAAGGAGAGAGATAGCTAGGAGTTCTTATGTTGGTCAGCACTTTTATACCCACATTAGCAAGTCCAGGGCAAATTCCTCTCCCAAGGGAGATACTGGAAAATTACTATATTTGATTGCATGACTTGACCATCATTATATTAGTTTCCTAGGGCTGCAAGAAGTACTGCAGATTGAGTAGCTTAAAACAACAGAAACATATTTTCTCATAGTTGTAGAGGATTAGAAATCCAAAATGAGGGTGTCAGCAGGGTTGGTACTTTCTGAAGACTGAAAAAGGGACCTAGTCCAGCTTGGCACAGGCTTGTAGGTAGACTTCTCCTCCCTTTCACATCAAATTTCACATTATCTTTCTTCTCTATTTGTTGTGTCTAAATTTCCTCTTAAAAGGACACAAATCATATTAGATCAGGGCCCACTCTAATTACCTCATTTTAACTTAATTGCTTCTTTAAAGACTAAATTTCCAAATATTTAGATGTTTGTACATTCTGAGGTGCAAGGAATTAGTAATTGAACATATGAATCACTGAGGGGGCACAATTCAACCCATGACAGCCATTTGATTTGATAATATAACCTGTCAGAAATGTTTGTTTCCAATGTTCTTTTTGTGCGACAAATTCTATATATCCTAAATTATTTTGTATACTGTTGTGCTCTGACACGTATGTCAGATTAAAGAATGCAAATACTTCTCTCTCTCTCTCTCTCTTTGTTTTTTTTTGAGACGGAGTTTCGGTCTTGTTGCCCAGGCTAGAGTGCCATGGCATGATCTCAGCTCACCACAACCTCCACCTCCAGGGTTCAAGCCATTCTCCTGCCTCAGCCTCCTGAGTAGCTGGAATTATAGGCATGCACCACCATGCCTGGCTAATTTTGTGCTTTTAGTAGAGACAGGGTTTCTCCATTTTGGTCAGGCTTGTCTTAAACTCCCGACCTCAAGTGATCCACCCACCTTGGCCTCCCAAAGTGCTGGAATTATAGGCATGAGCCACGGCGCCCGGCCGCAAATATTTCTTGTTAGACTTATTGATAAATTCCCACCAGAAAATATATAGCAACTTGTAGATATAATAGAAATATTTGAGAAATTTTCCCCAATATTTTCCCCAATACTAAATATATTTTAACAAATTAATATTTCCTCTCTTGTAAGAAAACAAAATAGTATACTGTTATTTCAATTTGCATTTCTAAATTACCAGTGGCTTTAAGTGCTTCTACATAAATCATTTTGCATTTCTTTTTTGAAGGTGGGAAATAGCATGTTCAAATTTTTTGGCCTGTTTATTCAGTAACAGTATCATTACCTTCTTCGTAGTAAGATATATTACAGCATTTTTCTTGGGATTTTGGTATGCCTTTTAACTTTATTTATGGTATGATGTCCCTGAAGACAATTTTTAAAATTTATGAACTAAATTCAGAAAACAACACTCTTTTTCCTCATAACTCTTACACCATTTGGTGGCATGGTTAATTTATATAAAATGCACACATTTATTTGAGACAAGTAAACACAGTATAATTGGATTTTGTCTTTTGTCAAAATAACAGCATCATCATTTTTAAATTAGGAACTTTGTATGCTGTAGGTAGTGCTTTGCTTCAGGAATTGCACTACCCAGAGTGAGCTGGGCCACCACCAGCCACACCTCCTTCTCACCTGCGTCCTGGATATTGCTTTCTCACATGAATGTAGTAAGATGATCAAGTTGAGAATAAGCATTACTTTGGTAAAGGAATCCCTGTCCACTCTTCTCCTTGTGAGTTAGGATGCGGAGTGACAAAGGCTAAGCTTCTGTGCCTCTCATTCTGTTTCTGTTTCAGAAAGTGAGATGTAGGCTCAGCACAGGAGAGTGGTTCCCTAAAGCTGGACTCTCATCAGGGCCCCTTGGGTAATTAATGAAGACTCCTCCAGTATACTGACATTAGTCAATCTTCTTATTTTTTCTTGTTTCTTTTTGTTTTTCTTGTTGGTTTTTTTGTTGTTGTTGTTGATGTTGTTGTGGAGGTGGTTGTTTTTGTTTTGTCTTTTGCATCTATATGGAAATTTTCTTCTGTCATTTTAGATACCAAAAGGGGGCTGTAGAAGCCCCTTCTGATTTTTTTACTATTTAAAAGAAATTTTCCTCCGTTATGAATTTTACATCATAGTAAAAATAATTGACCACTATATTTATTTATTTAGGTCTATAAAAAGTTAACTAAAATTTAATGAGACTGATTATTGTTTAATTTACAGAGATCATCCTAATTATTTTACAGTCACCACACTTTATCATGCCTCTAATGAGGCTACTGCTTCCAATTTAGAGGCATTATCTACAAAGTCAGAGTTAGAGGGAAGACAGAAGTACAGACAGACTTAAGAAGGTTGATCTTTAGGCATCCTCCTCATGCATGAGCTAGCCAGTGTTTTCTTCTTTATTTCTGTGCCTTTGGACTGAGGGATTAACTAAGTCTGGGCTGTTCTTTGGTCTATGTTTTAGCATGGGGTTCTTCTCCTACCAAGCCTGAGTACAGTCTTCCCAGGACCCTCTCTATGCTGTCTCTATGGCAGTAATATCAGGATTCTCAGATTTTTCACTCTTTTTTATTAAGAGCCAAGAGAGTAGAGATTTAAAATTAACTAATAATGATGTAATGAAAGAGACTTTCCACTTTATTGTTTTTCATGCTCTTAATTCATCAATTAGAGGTTCTCTAGAAGATCCACTTTTGTAATATCTTGTGATTACAGTGCTACTTTAGGACTGAAATAAGATCACACGATCAAAGATTGATTCACCTACAAATATAATTTTTGTTTGGTTTTTAAATCTTCCATTGTTTCCAAAGAATATTTTATGATTTAAATTTCTAATTATACACAGCACCCTTTTAAATTAAGTATGATGAATGAGCCTGTGATCTATAAGATATTTAAAAAGAGAGAGAGAGAGTAAATTCTGCCTCTTACTTATCCAAGAGCAAGAAACGAATGGATTAATCAGTCAGTAGGAGTAGTATCACCCACTTTTATGTGTGGATCTATTATCAAATGAATACATTCTAATAAAGGCAGACAAGTAGTTCTAAAAATTATTTCACTTAACAACCACTGAAGGAACTTTTTGAATCGATTTCTGAGTCTCACACCAGACTTACTAAATCACTCTCTCTTTTAAGTGGTGGAACCCATGAACAGATGTCTAAAATTCTAAAGACAATTTTTATGCCCTGCCAGAGATGAAAAACATTGTGATAAATGATAAACCAAAATCATGATCTAGCAACGCAATTTGCCAATATTCTCCCTAATTTAACCTCATGACTTTTGCAATTAACTAATTAATCTTGCATTCATCAGAAAATATCCTGCTGCTATCATTAGAGAGGAAAAATAACTTGAATAAAAGCAATGCTATTTTCTGCATTTATTTTCCAATACAAAATTGGATTTTGCTGATAGATTAAATTATTTTTTCTTGCTACTAATTATAATTCTAACCTCCTAGTGACAAATATTTATTATTGATCGAGCTCTATGAGAAACACTTAAGACAAATTTTAAGCTATATAGATGATGCATAAAATTGTTTATATAAAACATAATACAAAACAGTAAATAAGAAGGTTTACATAATGTATAAAAATGTTCTATATTTAATGAGACAAAGGGAGGTTCCAATCTGACCATAGTATAAACTAAGAGCACAAATACAGGAATAGCAATTACATTTTAATATAACACTCTACATGGTCATTTGCAACAAAGCAGCCAGCTTTGGTAAGAAGGAAGAGAAATACTAGGTAGTTCTTCCTACAATCTCTCTTTCTCTTTATATATATATGTATATATATATATATATATAAATCGATTTTTATATATATATATAAATGGATTTATATATATATATATGGATTAATCAGTTAGTAAGAGTAATACTATATATATATATATATATATACACACACATAGAAAGAGAGAGAGAGCAAGAGATTGTAGGAATATCTATAATGAGAGATTGTATATATATTTATGTGTGTGTGTGTGTGTGTTGTGTGTGTATATCTTATCCAAGAGCAAGAGATGAATGGATTAATCAGTCAAGAAGAGTAATTATACATATATATATATATATATATAGACAGAGAGAGAGAGAAACACAGATATCACAGTCTTATTTATATTTTCATTATTTTCATATTATAAGTGGTAAAGGATAATTAATTCAACTTTAATTCCCAGAAGATTTCTGAACTAAATAATAGACTCTTCAAAACTCAGTGTCAGATCTAAGAACTGGGAAATTGTTTTTCTTTTGTATGGTAGCAGAATGTTTGTTTTAGTCATCTAGTTCCCAAATAGAATGCAGGAAAAATAAAAGCCTAAGTAAAACTGTTGCATTCTCCATTGTAAGACACACTGAGACGCTAAGAAGAGGGCAGGAATCCCAAGGAGTTTATCCATCATAACATATTGAAAAGAAACACTTTTAACCTTTCAAAGAAAATATGTTGACAGATATATGGAAACCTAACAACACATTGTCACTAAGTATGAGCACCTGATGTGAGGTAATGATAATTTTCTTTGTTTTGTTTTTGTTTTTTGAGACAGAGTCTCGCTCTGTCACAGGCTGGAGTGCAGAGGTGCAATTTCGGCTCACTGCAACCTCCACCTCCTGGGTTTAAGTGATTCTCCTGCCTTAGCCTCCATAGTAGCTGGGACTACAGGCACACGCCACCATGCCCAACTAATTTTTGTATTTTTAGTAGAGATGGGGTTTCCCCATGTTGGCAAGGATGGTCTTGATTTCTTGATCTTGCGATCCGTCCCCCACTTCGGCCTCCCAAAGTGCTGGGATTACAGGCGTGAGCCACCACATGCTGCCAATGATGATTTTTAAAAGTTTATTTGAAGCCAACAGTCCAGTAGAGTACCTAAAAGCAATGACTTCTAGGAAACATAGGTTACTTTATATCTACTTTGCAGAAGTGACTATTCACCATTTTCTTTCATTAGAACTGTTATCATAGCTAGAAGATTTGTACTAATGTTTTGATGCTACTAGCTAGGTGGAAAATTGGAACTATCTTAACCTTTGGTCAGAGTCCTCAAAGAAGAGGACAAAATAACTGCAAGTTAAGAGCCTTTAGCATTAGAACCTAGGAGTGAAACTGAGTTCTACCAAAGACTAGATGGGTAATTTAGAGCTAACTGCTTTATAAGTGGCTCAATTCTTTATTTGTAATATAGAGTTTATAATAAATAGCACATGTAGTGAAGAAAAAGTTGTAACAAGTGTACATTACATTTAATGCACCTAGCACACAGGACACCTTCAATTAATAGCTACAACTGCTGTAAATCACATATACATAATATAACATGCAAGCCCATCTTCATGTATTGATTAATTACTACTTCTTAGAAAAGGATTTGAAGCATATATTTAATATATTTAATATGCCTGCTCATCTGTTCATTTAGTGCTTGTCATTTATATTTAGTGCTTATCTATTATCCTCATCCATTTGATTAATTTAGCAACTTGTGTTATTTAATATATGTTTCTCTGTGCTTTCTGTTTCTTCCTAGTTAAAAATTGCAATATATACTAAGTAAAAGGAAGACGTAAGTCATTAAGGTGTTTTTCCATTTATCAGTTGTGATAAATGGATTTTTTTACCAGTTGTAAATGGAAAATAAACTTAAATGACTCTAGATAGATGAATATTTTTCTTTTCCTTCTTTTTTTAAATTAACAGGATATGAAACCATGCTATATCTTTTTTAAAGTTGCTGGTACTTTCTAGTTAATCTAGAGTTAATAGCACAGATATAAACCTCTCATAGAAAAATACACATTACACATATTCAATATATTTCAGAATTGGATGCTTCCTGGAATTTTTCAGGTTGCTTATCTGTTCAACTTTAAGTACTTAAACAGATTTATAAAAAATAGATAATTTTTATGTTTCAAAATATCATAACCATAAGTGTCAGGAATTTCTAATTTTGAGGTTATAAAATGAAGTAATTAAATCTGAAAGATATAACACCACCATAGTTAATTTAAAAAATTATTGCTAAAAATTTAAGCAGGCACTACCCACGGAAAACATTATAAGATACTTAATAAATAAGAATGGTGTTTTATGAGGTTTCACATTTGGATGGTGCACGTCCTGGGAAGAATTTCTTTGTGTCATTATGTCACAGAGACTATATAAGTAGTAATTACTACTAACAAAAGTAATACTGCACAAATTACCAGAGCCATCCTTTTTATTAACACAACTTGATAAAAAATAAGAAAGCTATTGCTAAAAGTATCGCATTAATATTCCTCTGAGATTTGAATTATAATTGCAGTCACTTTTATTCTGCCCCATAAGACACAAGAGGAATGCAGGAGGCAGCTGGCAATCTACTCATGTAATTATATTTCTCCCTATGTTCGAATTATTAGGCAGGATTTTTGCTAATAGTGCTGCAAATGAATGGTATCCTATTCTCTTTATATTAAACTCAATTATTAGCGGGCTGTAGAGAGATTTCCAACACAGCACAGATATCACATAGTGTATGTCTCTGACCTCCGCTCATAACTTATTAGTAAAAGAGAAGATAAGGAATTGCAAGAAATAAAGAAAAGTTAAGCTACTGCCTAGTAACTCTCAAAAATATTAAAGTCATAGAAGACTCACCAGGAATGAGAAAAGGTGAAATCATTTAAAAACTATTTTAGACATAGTTTCTTAGTTTCTATGTCATCTAGGTAGAAAAAGGGAGCTAAGCAGAAATTGGCTCATTTTCCATGCATCAGAAAAGCAATAGAGGAATTGATAGAAATAAAGACATACTTTTCTAGTCATCACTGCAAACTCACATCAGGGCAGTAAAATTTCCATCAAAAATATTTTAAACTGAGTTTAAATTTAAAGTAATGAAATATACATCTAATACAAAAATAATTGAGTCACAACACCATGCAATCTTGCTTCAGTGTAGCATCATGACATCATTCCTAGGCCTTTTTATTTATTTCAAGAAATAGTAAATAGATCTATTTTTTATTTTAAAAATTAAGCAGCTTTGCTATTTCAAATATACATTTATTTTTAGTCACTGAACATGACAATTCAGACACCGTTTTCCTTGCAAATGTCTCTCTAAAGCATTAATACTGGAATTCAAGAGTTCCTTAAAGGCATGGAATATAATGAAAAATACCACAGGGTTGCAAGTAAAAATATGCTTAGCAGTGTTGTTTTGAGGATTAAATAAAAAGTAAACAACACAGTCTCTATGTGTATGAGGAGGAAATTTCAATACATACTTGGTCAATCTTACTGATTTAGGATATCCCACGGGAATTATTTCAACAGCACAGGGTATTTGTGTTAGCTATAGTAAAAGAAGCTACTGCATCTATCAGACTCCCTTATTGTGTCTTTACTGTGCTTTTGAGTGAAATATCCACGCACGTAAACGCCCCTTCCTGAGACTGTGGAATGAGGTTGCAGGAACTTCTACCAGAGAGATGTTATGGAAGGGAGGAGACAGGGCTACTTTGTGTGAAGACAATATCAGGATAGAGCAGTCTGTCTTAACATAGCCTAGCCTTTGGATGAAAGCCAATTTGCATGGCATAGGTAGAAGGGTAAAAGAGGAATACAGCTTAGCAAAGTAAGTGGGAGCTCCTAGAAACTGAAATGGCAAAACTGTTTAAGTGTTAAAATAAAAAGTAGCTGTATCGACTATTTCTTGAATTAAGCAAAAAGAACTAGAAATTATGTCATGAGTGCTAGATTGTAGCAAGACTGTATGGTGTTGTGACTCAATTATTATATTAGGTATATTATATTACTTTAAATGGCAAGGCCAATCTATATAACACATACTAGTCCCCACCATTGTTCAGGCCCTGAGAATTTTTCCTTTTCCTGGATGAGTGCAATGCTGTGTATCTGTCTCACCCCATCTATGATGTTCTTCAAATATAAAGCTGAAATTTTTAGTCACTTGCTTAAAACCCTGTGTCTTTTCTTGTTTTCTGGAATAAAATTGATTGTCACAGGTTGATTTGTAAGTCTTTGAAAGTAGATTTGACTGAAGCCAGCGGATTTTAGCAGAAAGACATTTATAATTTATATTTCCAACAAAATAAAGGCTTCAATACACTTCCTTTGTCAGGGAAGAAGGAAGAGTAACAAATTAGAACAAGCACGATTATTTAAATGGTGAGTCCCTAACAGGGTTTGATTGTTGGCTCAGACTTTATCCAACACTGTTAGTGTCCCAAAGGGCACACTACTCTGTCCTCAACACTTTCTAACTCTTATCACATGGTAAACATTCAATAAAAAATTGTTGAATGAGTAACCACCATTGGATTCTCTACTTCTATGAGATCAACCTTTTTAGATTTCACATGTAAGTGAGGTCTTCAGGTATTTATCTTTCTATGCCTGGTTTAGTTCACGTCATATAATGTTCTCCAGATTCACTCATGTTGTCACAAATGACATGATTTCTTTCTTTTTACGGCTGAATAGTATCCCATTGTTTATACATATCACATTTTCTTTATCAGTTTATCTATTGACAGACACTTAGATTCACTATATATCTTGGCTATTGTGGTTAATGATGCAGTGAACATGAGAGTGCAGGAATGTCTTTGACACACTGATTTCATTTCCTTTGGATGTAAATAGTGGGGGATGCTGGATTTTTATTTATTTATTTATTTATTTATTTTGAAACACAATCCCACTCTATTGCCCAGGCTGGAGGGTAGTGGCATGATCTCAGCTCACTGCAACCTTCCCCTCCCAGGTTCAAGTAATTCTCCTGCCTCAGCCTCCCAAGTAGGATTACAAGTGTCCACCACTATGCCTGACAAATTTTTGTATTTTTGTAGAGACAAGGTTTCACCATCTTGGCCAGGCTGGTCTTGAACTCCTGACCTCGTATCTGCCTGCCTCGGCCTCCCAAAGTGCTGGGATTACAGGTGTGAGCCACCAAGCTAGGCCAGGATTGCTGGATTATGTGATCATTATATTTTTAACTTTTTGAGAAACCTCCATACTATTTTCCATAATGGCTGTATTTACTTACATTCCCACTAACGGTGTTCAAGGGTTCCCTTTTCTCCACCTCCTCACCAACACATGCTACCTTTTGTCTTTTGGATAATTTCCATTCTAACAGAAATTAAGTGGTATCTCATTGGGACTTTGTTCTGCATTTCCTTAATTATTAGTGATGTTGAGCACTTTTTCATATACATGTTGGCCATTTGTATGTATTTTGAAAAATGTCTTTTCAGGTCTTCTGCCCATTTAAAAAATCAGGTTATTTGATTTTTTGCTATTGAAATGTTTAAATTCCTGATATTGTTTGGATATTAACCTTCTATCAGATGTATAGTTTGCAAATATTTTATCTCATGAATGGAGCTCCTATGAAGAGAAGTGAATGTCAAGTTCCTGAACCCAGAAAAGAAGAGGAATTGGGTTGAGTGGCAAGTGGTCCTTTATCTAGGCCAGTTTAGTAGAATTTATTTTCTCCATGAAATAACTGAGAATGAATGGGAGAAAAAAAGTCAGCTGGCAATAGCTGAAAAAAAAAATACTTGAGACATAGTATAAATAGAAGTCAAACAGAAAACAAGAGGGGAATTGCTTGTCTCTGATTTATCATGATGGCTATCAACTATGTGTACTAATTCCCCAATAGCTAATGATTGAGTTAATATAATAACTAGCATGTACTAAGCAATTAGTATGTGATCAGTCATTATGCTCAGTGTTTTCCCTACATTATCTCATTTACTCTTAAACCATGTGAAATTGATATTACTATGTCCATTTTACATGTGACTAAATTTAGGCTTGGAGTAATTGATTACCTTTTTCAGGATCACACATTAGTCCACAGTGAGGCCAAGGTTCAAGTGAATACCTTTCTGATTCCAAAACTTCTTAAAATATTATAGTATATTTAATGTTGCTAAAACAGTATCATTTAAGGTCCCTTTATAATATACCAAGAATTAGGCAGTCTAAATTAGCCAATCTTTTTATCCATTCATTTTAGATTAATTCATCATTGAGGATCATGTCATGTGTGAATGCATGAGAAAAAGAAACATTTTTAATGCACATTAATCTCTGAGAATGTTGGACTATATAAGCTGAGGTTGAAAACTATACATAAATCTTAATTATTTGAGATCATGGTTTAATTATTTTTTCTAAACCTGAATTAGATAATTCAACACCAAAACAACATCAATTATCTACTTTTATTTGTTGACATACAGAAATTAAATTTTCAAATTTCTTTTATATTTGTTATTAAACACAAATTGTATATGCTGTAATTTTTAATTTATAAAAATTAAATTGCAAACTGTTTTGAGACTCTTAGGAACATGTTAAGAGTTGTGTTTGAATTTAATTTAAATTCTCAAAATGTTAAAATACTAATCTCAGGTTCAACACAGGTAGTAGCTAAAAAATTGATTATACTAAAAAAAAATTTTGTGGTTTACTTTCTTCTCAATTTTGATCTTCATTTATTAAGACTTGTTCCTTTAAAACTGTTTCAAAGTTTACATACATTTTGCTGAATGAACTGCTTTACCCACTAGCAATTTCAGGTGTTTACTATTCAACAGACATAGTCCTAAAAGTCAATACATGTTTTAAAATTTTCATTGCATATCCATGTGTTACTGCAGAGCTCTTCAAATTATTGCTTTGTTATGCCACTAAAAGTTAGCAAGATGACTTTTGATATGATACCTTAAATTTAAAGTAAAAAGGTGGATATTGTAGTTTCCAAGAAATGTGCAAAGTGTTATGCTTAAATAGTACAATCAGAATTATCTATTTTATGTTTTAATAATAAAATAATCTTGGTACATATTAAACTTTTAAAAATATATTAATAAAATCATCACTGATTCAGCATGGATTATTTTGAAGGCATACAGAAGCCAGAATAATAGTATGTGCATCTATTTTTACATAAACATTGGATCACATCATTTTGAAATCTACATTTCACTTAAATTTAACCATGTATTATGACCATATATCCATGTATACATCTTAATGGCCGCATGTCATTCATTGTATGGATGTGGCATAATTTGTGTATCCAATCCCAGATATTTGGGTACATATAATTAAGTTCAATTTTTTAATATTGTCTCCCATTCTTTAATTTTCTCATTAGATACAGAAGATAAACTTTTTTAAAGGGAATCATCAAATCAAAGGTATAATTTTTCAAAGAAATTTTAATATGTGTTATCTTTGTTATATATAAGAAACCGAAATAAAATCTTGTGTTCTTTTGCACACTTTGGCATCTAAAAGTCATTGAACAACACAACCTCACAGGTTAGAGGAACAATGACTTATATCAGGTGGGGGATGTAACCTCCTTGCAATAGCTCTACTGCAACTTATCATGGTTTTGGGAATTGCTGATTGGCCCTCTATTGCAAACCCTAAACTTAATAGTTTCTATTAAGTCCCACGTGAGACTTTGGGAGCAGATATATCCCAAAATGTTATGCAAATATGATGCCTCTAGTATTCAAATGATTATTCAGCTTTTGCTGCTTATAAATCCTTAATATCTCTCTGCTCCTCTTCCTAAAGCAGTTAACCCGAGACCAATTAGTGATAAAGTCATTGCAATTTTCTGTGATGCTGATATCTTTCCAAGTTGGGATGTGAAAAACAATTATATTTGGGGCTGAGTTCAATGCATTGACCCTGATTTTCAAATATGCTGTTTTTCCTACTCTCAATCAGTTTATAAAGTAATGAAATAGAGGGGCAAAAGTTAAATGTCAGTAAATTATAATTAATGAGGTGAAATGTTTGCAATCATTTAAAAGCAAAATTAAGCACCATCCATTATTTAATATACTTTTCTAAAATAGCTATATACTGCTTGTCTATATTTTTGTAGTCTACTTTGAGTTCTAAAGTTTGATATAATAAAATACAAATAAATTTGAGATTAATCTGAAATTTTCTCTAAAATGTGAATTACTAGTCACATGTTTGCCTCTCAGCTGTGCTTTTATCATTATATTTATCTGTCCAACATTTCATATTTCAGGAATTCACACAATCATTTAAAAACATCAGATAGATTTTGCCTGTATATGATATGTAATATTTCAGATTTGTGCTTGTTTCTAAAATTTAATAATTCAATGTTTATATACACACACATGCCACTTCTATAGCACACACAATGTATATATATAGATAGATAATATATTATCTATGTTTATAATCACATATTTATATATAATTTTAGCATTTGCTTCTGCCTAGGTAAAGGATTGAAAAGAATGAGCAATAATAATAAAATATTTAGCATTAAATGAAGGGATTTATCATTAATAAAATGAAATTCAAATTCATGTTAAAAGACCCAAATGGTAAAGAATAACACAACACAAAAATTGAAAGACACTAATACCTCCGTTTTAAACGTTTGGTTTCAGTACTCAGCACCATTCCATCTTGTTTTAATTATTACATGAGTTACTGCTGTAATCATAAACGATAGACTAACACCTCAATTCACTAAATTTTAGCTTGAATATTATCAACTGACTAGCCCCATTTAATTTGAGGAATTTAGATCATATTTTCTTTCCTCATATGAGTTTTGTAGATAGGCATTTCTTTTTTATCTTTATTAATTTAAATAACATATATAAGCCTGTATGTATTGTTCTGTTAGCTTGAGATAATGTCTCTTAATCCACACTATATAAGTGAGGAAATAAACGCCATTTTATCTCCCCATTTTTCCTCCATCATTTCCACTTCCTGACATCTATCACCATAGCCATCATGTACATTGACAAAGTTTTCTAAAATACCTACTCTCTCTTAGGCCAAAACTGTTTTGTTTTCTTTTTCATTTTTTGGTAGCAGCCTCTATCCAATTATGCTTTACTGGGGCATGAGGGTGGGGGTTGGGGTCAGTTAAGCAAACTCAAAATCTCTGTAGAATACACAAACCATGACTCAAAAAACAAAAACAAAAACACTAACCATAAACCCAATATCACAAAAGAATTTCATTTTCAAACCCAGAATTTCCTGGCATAGATAATACAAATTGCAAAACAGAGATATAAATAAAAAGAAAGCTAAGCCCAAACAATCCAGTTAACCTATACAACAAAAAGAATAATGTGAGTTAGAAATAAAAAAGCAGAAACAAAGCCACTTCATGATCATCTTTTGCTATCATTTTCAATGCAGAAATGCAGATGCTGAGCCATGGTTCAAATAATGCACTCTTAAATAACATTAGCATAGAAACATGGACTGAAAACCCAAATGGAAAGGTCTCTCAGGAAGAGTAGAGTGACAAATCTTTGACTCTCCCTCCTGTCCTTAAGACTTAGAACATGTGAAAATATGATAAATAAACTGCGTTGACCTTCTAAGCTATGTAAAAACCCACTTGAATGCTGAAAAATTCACAGAATATCTGAAAAATTGGTGCAGATATGACCATAATAAAATAGCACACCAATTAAAGAATGTCTTGTAATCAATGTCTCTCATAAAATGGTACACTTGAGACAATTGAAGGAGGTAATCCAAGGCTCACCAAGGCCCTTTGGTTGAGAAGGAAAAAGCCTGTAAGTCCAATCAGGTTGGAAGACTTGTTAATGGGCAGGAAAGTTAGCCCCCTGTGATACTGGCCACTGCACTGAGCAACATGACAGCAGTAGAATCCTTGGCAGCCCAGAAGTTCAGATAGATAGATAGACAGATAGATAGATGATAGATATAACAAAAGGCTAAAATAGCAAGATAGAACAAAAGGCTAAAATCGTAAAAAATACCAGAGCTAAAAGCTAAAATAAAGCATGCCATCTCCATAGCCTGGAAGATTATGCCACCATTAAGATAACAGTGTAGGCCAACATGGGTAATCATAACACACAGGCCAATTCTGGTAGATTTTCTGTTTTTGTCAATAAAGTTTTATTGGAATGCAGCCACATCCATTTATTTAACCATTGTCTGTGGCTGCTTTTACCATACAATGGCCAAGTTGAGCAGCTGTGACAGAGACTATCTAGGCAGCAAATCCTAAAATATTTGCTATCTTGCCCTTTACAAAAAAAGTTATTTTTTACTCTGGGTAAAAAATGTATACTTGACACTATGATATTTTCATGAGTTAGTACTAAGTGAAAAATGAAGTTATGAAACTATATATGCTATGTTCATATGTTTATAACTAAAAGGATGTGTGCGTGTGTGTGTGTGTGTGTGTGTGTGTGTGTGTGTGTATGGGGAAGGACAAATACCATAATGTTAACTGTGGCAATCTCTATTAGGATTATTAATGACACTATTTTGTCATTATTATCTGTTTTTTAAAATTTATCCATAACAACAATTTATAAATATATATATGTAAATACACTGAC
This sequence comes from Ateles fusciceps, assembly GCA_036589455.1. Classification (NCBI taxonomy): domain Eukaryota; kingdom Metazoa; phylum Chordata; class Mammalia; order Primates; family Atelidae; genus Ateles; species Ateles fusciceps. Next base: position 110,970 of record JAZHEH010002077.1, read on the forward strand.
ATATATGTATATATGTAAATAAATAAATTTCAAAATGATAAATAACCAAAATCTTAGAGGCAGTTTTTATCATTAGTTGTCAATCATTTGTTGTAACTGCTGAATTTTCAGAAAAGGAAAATGGACCCTTCTGTATTTCAGTAGACTAGAGCTCGCCAGCCTCACAGACTATGTGGGCCTCATTTTAGTGTTGAGCAGGCTGCAAATTATTTCAAGGTTTTGTGAGTTTGATAGCAGTTGTCTGGAAGGGGGACAACTGCTCATTTTCAACTGTGGTCTCACAAGCATGGAGAGACTGTTATTTTCATCTGTGCTCCTTTAATCGAACGTGAAGCATCTGTCACAAAACTATTGTCTGATGTGGCAGCAAAGGCTTCTCTCCATCTAAAAGCCCAGCAGGTGCTACGGGGAAGATCAGACAAGTACAACCAATATGTCAATACCTGTACCAGACCACCACCACTTTTTAAAATAATACTAAGCCCTGGAGCACTGGTAATAACAATCATAGCGATATTCTGTGAAGTCATACACACAGTCACACACACAGAAAGAGAGAATATTATGTATGTATACTGTGTGTGCGAGATATGTTTATACACATACACAGAGAATATTGTGTGTGCACAGTGTGTGTGTGAGATAGCTATACACATATGTATAGTGTGTGTGTATAAATATGTGTATATATCACACACACATACACACATCATGTGACCTAAAATAGACTTTTAAAGTAGGAATGTGATACTATATTTGAAAGATTTAAATCTCACATCATTCATGTGTTTCTATTTTCAGCATGAACTTAGGCCTTGAACTGCAAACTTTGCTTTTCACTGGTAAGCAGAGGTTTGCAAATGTTGCTATAGAAGATCTCTACACTATTTGAGGGTACTGAGTTTTCTTGGAAAAAATGAAAGAACCACTTGGACCAGTTGAATTTGAATGCATTTTTAAAACATTTTTCTTCTGGGGCTCAGGAGGAATTATTTAATTGAAGTCACCTAAGGGATGAATGTTGCTGTGGGAGGAAAAGAGTATCTGGGTCAAGAGCATAGTCTCAGGGTGGAAACACAACAGTGAATTGTGTTTACCAGCCATGGGAAATTAGGCAGGCTTCAAGTCCTCGGTTTGCACATCATTAAAGTGTGGGTGATAGATGACACTACTGCTTGTCTCCCTCATGAAGTTACTTTGACAATCAATGGGTTAAAATTTGTAAAGTGTTTAGCACAGTAGGTGGCATATATGAAAGGTTGTATGAATTTGCTAAATAAATGGCAGCAGGTGTGATGCTGGTCTGAAAGGCCACAGTGAGCCACTGCAGTAAAGCCACTAGAAGAAGTGAGCATAAAGATGGGAAGTCAAATTTCGCTGAAAACCCAAGACACAGGTCAGACACAAATTTAAAAAAGGAAAAAAAAAACCCACAAAACACCAAACCACTGAGAATTCCAGCTTTGTTAAAAAATAAAGTTAGAGTAGTCAGGAGAGTTAGGAGTAAATTTGGTTTTACTTTTACCCTGGCCTTTCTAAATGGATAAGCAAAGCGTGTGGGGCACAATGGACTCCGGTTTTGCTTTGCCTTTACTATCCCACAAATCAATAGTAGACAGTGTATTTTCCCTTTTGTTATCCCTCAATATCGGAGTGTTGGTGAGTTCCCATAACCCCCACCCACTCTTCACACCCCCACCTTGGGCACAGAAACTGTTGAAACGTGGTGTTTCTTTTATAAATCATTTGACTTCAATCCTTTTCACTGCCCACAGATTCCTGTCATCAATTTTTCTCATCTATTTCTTAATAATATATTCTGTTCTACAAAAAGTATGTAATTCCACAGTATTAATTGGGTGTCACTTAAATCTTTCTAATGATGTACAACTGATTCTTTTATTCATGTTGTATTTCAACCTCTTTTGGACTGTGATTGTTTCAATTACTGAAAAATGCTGCTATTGAATCCTATTTAGTTACATCAACAAGGTATCAACCATAATTATGTAAATAAAATTTCATTTTGCTGACATGACCAGATAATTTTAGATCAGTAGGCATGGCTTCAATGATCTACTTTGAACTTCAACTTAAAAATCTAAAATTTAAAGACAAACACATTTCTTAATTTGCTTTTGTTAATTAATACATAAATATTCATTGTATTTATTTCTCTTTGGTTTATAAAACCTATACTTCGATTAGTTTGGCTCTGCATAATTATCTATTTAGTTCTTAAAGCATAACACACACACACACACACACTCTCTCTCTCTCTCTCCCTCCTCTCTCCCTCTCTCTCTCTCTCCCTCTTCCATTTTAAATCATGGCTTAAATGTTGTCTTTCCAAAAATCTTTTCTAACTAAATGGAAACTAGTCATTCAATAAGCCTGACCTACACTGAATAAAAGGAAAAATATAAAGCAAATACCAACTGAAGCAAGTCTAATTATGATACAGATTTGGTACACCCTTTCTCGAATATGTTAAGGGAGAATTGAGATATTGAAGTCACACAAATGAGGTCAGGTGAGTGGTTAGCACAGACGCCTCTTATTTGATCAGAGTTCTTGGAACAGAGGGAAAACACTTGAGAAAGAGAAGGGTGCATGCCAAGAGTTAGGGTAAATAAAGTTATATAAATATTGGGCACCGTCTCTTTAGGTTATTTTATTTCCTTTCATCACTAGAAAACTTTAACCCATAGACAGATTTTGAGACGGTTTAAATCAAATCTTTAAATGGAAAAAAAAGCCTGCTGGGACCTGGTGCCTTGATGTGCCTCCCTACCTTTTATTGGGGCCATTGCTGTCTTTCTGAAGGATATGAGAAACAGCTCTTCGAAATGTAATCATTACAGAAGAAATTACCCTTTCTCTTAGTTTCTGTGAGAGAGTAGAAGCCTAACTTTGGCTGGAGCCTTGTTCCAACTTGTAAAACTACCTCCTGCCATGAAGATATAAGAACATTTACTTTTCTTTTGGGCAAAGTAATTAGCAAACATCGGTAACCTCTCAGCTCTCTATCCCAGTTCTTAAAACCTCTCCAGACATTTTTCTCACTGGAACAGGGAATCTGAATTTGGTTTGTGGTCTCTCTTCTATTGGGGGCAATAAAAAAAACTTCTGTCAGTCCATCTTGTCCAGTGTGATTGTTCTCATTAATAAAGACACAGTGGTTCTAGATTCTTGCTGCTTGCTCTATAATTTGGGGTCAGTTACATGGTAAACTTTAATTTCCAATTTGTAAATGGGAACTTTCAACACCTCCCAAATACAGTAGTCATCCAGATGAAGGGAGATAATATATGTAAAGTACTTTACAAAATGATGCATGAGAAGTTCAGCAAACCTGAGAATTAAAAAGATAGTCTAAGAGATTAAATAGGCAATTATGAAAGGACTCTGCCAATAAACATATTAAAAATTTTCTGTGTCAATTATAAATTTTTAAGTAAATTGAAATAATAGTACAATATTAGTTTTTCAACAATCAATGTGACATAGATTTTTTTTAAAATGTCTCTACAGAGCTGCCCAGTGTTTGCCAAAACACGTACTCTCATATACCAGGGCTGGAAATATAAATTGCTATCTTTTTATTTTTTGAGACAGGGGTTTTCACTCTGTTACTCAGGCTGAAGTCCAGTGGTATAGCCCCAGCTCATTGCAACCTCTGCCTCCTAGGTTTAAGGGGTCCTCTTGCCTCAGCCTCTGGGGTAGCTGGGACCACAACCATGTGCCACCAAGCCTGACTAATTTTTTTGTGTGTATTTTTGGTAGAGATGGGTTTTTGTAATGTTGCCCAGGCTGGTCTAAAACTCCTGACCTCAAATGATCCACGTGCCTCAGCCTCTCAAAATGATGGGATTATACGCATGAGCCACCGCACCTGACCTATCATGTTTTTGGAGGGCAATTTGACAATTAAGTATCAGAAATCTTTAAATATTGCCTGCCTTGCAATTCTACTTTTAGGTACTAAGTAGTAGAACATCGGTAAATGTTAATAAAGACGTAAGTTTTTCACATATATATTACTAATAAGGAAAATTGGAACTGACCTCAGAAATCAAATCATACAAAATAAATGCATTATTGTACAATTATACAAGAAATATAATATATAAACATTTGGAATCACATTTAAGAACCTTTTGTAGTTTGAGACAATCTTCATGATAAAACGTAAAGTGAAAAAAAGTTAAACAGCTTATATATTGCCATCCATATATTCTATATTAAAGAAGTTAGGGTTCTAAAATAATATATGACAAAAATTAACTGTAATTATTATCTTTGCAGTTTTCTGCAATTTCATAACTAATGACCAAATAATGTGAACACAATCAAAGTAATCAGTGTTGGTATTCATTCTCCAGTTAAAAAGCAAGTTTTTCTTTTAGGTCACTTTATCCCTAACAGGAATTAAAAGAAACATTTCTATATTGTTTTCTGTCTTCTCTTTAGGCTCTTTTTCTTGCCTTCTTTTAGCTTTTCTGACTTCATCCCTATGAACTTTCATTAATTTCCATATTGATATGTCATAAATTATGCTATCTCTAAATAAATATAATATTTTCCACGTTTTTTCATTTGAAAGATTATCCCAAACATTTTTTTCCAAATGGACATTTTTTTCACATGTGCCTTTTCTTCATGAAGATGTCAGTGTTATTCCTACAATCAGATGACACTATTTGATGTCGTTCACACAGAAGAGATAGACTACAGTCGATACGGCCAGTGCCCTGCAGTGGGGAGGGGAGACTGATAAGGGGCTGGAAGTCAATCTGCTTGAATCTTTTAATAAATACATTTGGCTTGTTGGTTTATTTCTGCTCCCCATATAGATAAAACCTACCACTGACTGAATATTGCCTATTAATTACCAAAAAAAAAAGCACTTCACATCTAAGAACTATCAAAATAACATGGACTTACCACAGGTTAGTGAGGATGTTAACAAAGACCCATATGAAGGATTTTATTTTCTCAAAAGATATGCAACTATTGTATTATTGTTTTTCTCTCTAAACCAACGTTTTCCTTTAAATTCCTAATGCTCTTCTTTTTATTTAAAACACATTTGCATGGTAAATCAGTGGGCATAAATGACATATTTCTAAAATTGTTAGACCTGACTCATATTGAGACACACAGGAAGCTCAAAGTGAACATTTATGGACTTTACAACACCTTGAAAAAGCAAACTCAGACCCAAAACTTTCACAGAACTGCTGCAGGTCACATTATCTTCTGGGTGAAAATTAAAATGACACCTGGAAAATATAACTTCCCTTTTCAGGGGACAAAGCCCAAATCAAATAACTTCCCCTACTTAATATCATTGTGGCTTGAAATAGGATAGCTTATCTAATTTGAGTAAAGGAAGAGGCAGTATCAATTCATTTATGTGGCATGAATACTGTTTTATTTGCATACCAAAGTGATCATTATAATTTTAGAATGGGTAGTTTTTTAAAGGAGAATAACAATCCTTTTCATCAAAGGACTCTCATTTGAAGCTAAATCAATATAAGCATTTGTAAGAATTAACACTGGAAAACTAAGGTAAATCTGATGGACATCTGTAAAAATCTGAATGTTTTGGATTTTTAAAATACCTACCTGCTCTTATTTTTTTGTTTTCATGTTGAAACAATGTAAGATTAAAGAAAACTTACAAAAATAGTACTGTTTCCTTATACTCTCACCCAGCTTCCTCCAGTGTTAACAGTTTACAAAATCATAGAAAAATGATAGAAACTAGACAAATACATTACTACAACAGTTTAAACTTATTTACAGATATTATTTAAATTTTGCCAGCTTTGCCTTCAATATACTTTTCAGGCCCAGGATCTAATTCAGAATCCTGTATTGCATGGACTTGTCATAGTTCCTTAGTCTCCACCAATCTGTGACAATTCCTCAGACTTTTTCTTTTACCATGACTGTGATACTCTTAGTGAATACTGGTCAGTTATTTTGTACTCAATTTGTGTTTATCTGATATTTTCTCATTGCTAAATTATGGTTATGGACTGTTGGTAAGAACACACAGAAGTGACGTTGAACCATTATTGGTACATGCCATTATGGGACTAAATAATGTGAACCATTCAACTTATTGTATCCTTGCTTTATGGAGTAGGCTATTTTCATAGGACTGTCATAGAGGTGACTGTTGGCAAGTGACTATCCCAAAATGTTCATAGAGAATAATTCATATGAAACCCGGTCAGAAAATATTAAGAAAAAAAAACGGACATGTTTTTGGTTCACTCCTCCTATTTAAAATGTCAAGGCATGTTTTTCTACTAAGCTGAAAGCAAAAATATTATATAGATAAACAAAAACAAATAAACAGAATGATGCATCTTCAGAAGAGACATTTTTATATTATATTTGGGACATTCGGAGAGGGGGAAAAGCTACATATATGCATATATATATTCACACACACACAAGTACACACACACACACAAAAGCTACATGTATACATATATATATTCACACACAAAGTACACCCACACACACACACACACACACACACACACACACACATATATGTAAAGAGAAAGCTTAGTTTACCAGGAAGCATGTGGATTTTAAGCTGTGAGGAAATTAATGTGACTGGTGTTTTGATATTAGTGTACGACAACTCTAATAACTAATTCATAATTACATATATTAAAGATGGAAATCTGATACTCATTTGAAAAGATGTCTGATATGGCTAACTAGGCAGGAAATAAAAGATCCTATTTTCAAACACATTTCTCCACAACTCAAATGAAACGTAAATAATGGGCATTAGTGTAAACTAAAATGTTGTTAATATTTTAGATATTACTATCATTCTCACTATCGAAGTCTCTCCTATCCAACTTAAGAAACTGGATTCTCTTGGTATACTTAGGATGCAATTTATTTCTTTCAGCTGAGATAGTCAAGGATAACTGGACACAGCTATTTTCTCCATCTAAAGACAAAGAAAATATTTTAACAGGGTTACTCTGGGGCTACAGTTATTTATCATGGGTATAGTTTGGTACACATCTATGTTGCCATAAAGCCAGCCCCGGGCTTGGCCCGGTGGCTCACGCCTATAGTCCCAGCACTTTGGCAGGCCGAGGCGGGAAGACCACCTGAGTTCAGGAGTTCAAGACTGGCCTGGCCAACATAGAGAAACCACATCTCTACTAAAAACACAAAAAATTAGCTGGGTGTGGTGGCAGGCACCTGTAATCCCAGCTACTCGGGAGGCTGAGGCAGGAGAATCTCTTGAACCCGGAAGGTGGAGGTTGCAGTGAGCCGAGATAGCGACATTGCTGTTGCACTCTAGCTTGGGCAATAAGAGCAAAACTCCATCTCAAATAAAAATAATAAATAAATAAATAAATGTCAGCCCCAAGTTTCAGTAAAAATGAAATAATTTAGCTAAAACCTGCCTGCTACTTGATTCCACTCCACCATATCTTGCTCCAACCCTTCAAGCTGATTTGGTTCCCAGTGGGGAGCCTAGGGCAGTGAGTGGTTCAGGGACCAGGGAGTTTTTGAGTGCTTTCAACTTATCCTTATGTTCCTTTCTCTTATATCATAGAATAAGGCAATATAGGATTTTAGGGGAGTAAATATCTCAGATTTTTAGTGTACAAGCTTACACAATTTGTCAAACAGGAGTGTGTGTCATACAAATGCTGCACTTTCCACACAATTAATAATTGGCTTTAAAACTAAGGACACTTACATTTTGAAATAACCATACTACATGGATTTCACATCCACTGAAATCAAGATTTGTTTTCCATTGAAGGTGTTATTTTCTCCCCCAAAGGTGAAGATCCATACATGCTTTAAATCTGGAGTTCAAAATCCAGGCATGTCTATTTGGATAACTTTTCTGAGAACTATTGTAGAACATCCTTTCTAGCATTGTTCAGTTAGAAGTTAAACTCCTTTTTCATTAATTTTCAGTAAAGAGTGAAAAGGAAAGTGTAATATGATCCTCTACCTCTTGTTTCTTTAGGGGAAACAGATCTATTAATGTCAGGCTTCCCCAGTCCTTCTCCATTGTACCTGCTTTGGTATTTGTTGAGCTTTCACAGATACCATGTACCCTGATGACTCTGCCCTCGCTTTTCCTTACTAATGTCAGATATGCTAAATCCATTCACACTCAAGTCAAAAATGAAAGATAAAATGACTGCAATACCCAGGCATGAGATACTTTAACAGGAGACTAGAGACTAAAAGGTTAAAACACACACACACACACACACACACACACACACACACACACACAAATAAAAATAATGGTCATCTCCCATATTACAACTGGTACATACGAGTTATGAGTTATCAGATAATCTCACCCACACCCTTAATTTCCCACAGGGATGGAAGGAGAATGAAACTCTTCATGGATGTTATAACATGGCTTTTCATTGTCATGTTGTGGTGACTTCAACTGTGATTTGCACAATTCTTCCACAAACATCAAATTAATATTTTATTCTCTGATGTCCTTGCACAACACATTGAAATTACAATTATTATTGAAATACTTCCTAGTGTTATTTGCCTACTTATTTTAAATTAAGAAATGCTGTCTTTAAAGTACTCAAGGTGGCTGACCAGAAGAGCATAAGGCAATTAAGCTAATATAAGAGAAACAGAGGCCAGAAAAAAAGAAAGAGACCAAATAAAATGTGCTAAGAACAAATGATGATTAAATTATTGTTATGAAGATCAGAAATCTTATATTCATGGTAATTATACCTATATGAGTTATTTAAAATTTTTAATTTTTATTATTTAAAAATATAAAATACACAGAGAAAAAATGTGTTACAAAACTGGCATGAATTAAAACAAAGATGTGAATCTACATGTAATGGGAGTAATATTACTCCAACTATATGAACATAAAATGTCAAGATTCACTTGGGGTGACTGGCAAAATATTAGGAAAATATTAGGGAAAGATAGAAGATTATAGTCTCAAATCTTTTGGAAGGTCGAAAGGTTTTGATAGAATGGGCTGAAGGCATCCAGTTCATTACGTTAGCATAGGGTAAAAGATTGGGACAATAAAAGCTTCCCCAGTGAAGTCTGTTTACCCAACATTTCTTTGACCCTACTCTGTTACTCACGTAAACTTTGTGCTGAATGGTCCTCTCAGGGGAGGGACAAAGGGGAATTACCTGTTAATGGTGTTTACTCTGGGTCCCAGAACCTAAGGCTTTTATCATTCGTAAAACCACTCTTTAACTATGTTAATTATCCACAAGCATGTTGACTTAGAACCTCTGTTATTAAATCTATACCGAATAAATATGAGGAGAAGCAGTGATTGGTGGTTGGTTAGCTGCAATCATCCTCTGAAAGCAGTTGACAACCATCCCTAGTCCACTCAAATCATGGTACTAAGTGTGAGAGTGTATTCATTCATCTCGTTGTGAAGTCAGGGTCTGCAGGACAGACCTCCGCAGGCGGTGATCAATGTCTCAATATACTATTTAAATAAATTACTGAGCTTTAATACTTACATTAACTTCAGCTTTTTTGATATTTCATCTCTGTCATTATTTGACATACCTGATAGGGATATTTAAAAAAATTGTACTGAGCTTTGTAAGCACACATGTTAATAAGAATAAAAAATATAGACTTTGCATTATGTCATGGCAAAATATTACCCTCATTTCTGGTTAGTTTTATTTTAAAAAAAAAAGGACAAAAAGGATATTCAAATAAACTTATAACTTCATTACTAAAAGCACCATCTGGTGGTTACTAGAAATGGATGCATTTCAATCTGTCTGTCTTTAGATCTTTTAATAAAACAATAGAAAAATATTTCTCTCTTGCATAGTTACAGAAATTCCCCCTCTGCATACTGAAGTTATAAGCTGAGAGAAACAGAAGGTGGATTCTATTGGTAGAATGCTTTACTCTTATGTGTGTGCCTGCAATAAAATCAATTTTCAGCTTTCTTTTTATTATAAACCTTAGGTATATAAATGAGAGGATTTTCTGATCTAAATCAGTCTTACATAACCAGAAGGCAATTGTTAGTTCAGGAATTACAGAGGTCTCCCCTACAGGGCACATTTGAAAATCCAAGTTGAAGTGCTTTAACTTGCCTAGGTTGTTGCCTGGTTCTAACACACAGTAGGCTCTAAATAAGTGTTGGTTAAATGAAAAAAAAATAAATATTTAATTTCTATGACTTAATGTGAGATAAGTACAAACTGGGGGGGAAATATCCTCATATTTTGTATTCATTAGATAGATATTTTTAACCATGCCAAAATTTGATGTGTGAATTTTACATTAGCAGGAGAGGAATGATGCTTTTTATTTTTAAGAAAAGATCATCGTGCAATGAATAAATTTAGAAATTTTTGAGATTTCAAAAATATGGCAAGGTATTAATTCTGGGAGCTTTAAAAGACTTGTTAGTATGAGCATTTGACCCAATGAATTATAAACACAGAACAAAGAAGTCTTCTGTTGCTACATAGCTTTGTTGTGAATTCAATAGAACTCATTTTCTACATTCTCTTGAGAAGATTGAAGAAGATTATTTCAAATTGAAATTTAAGATATGAAATTCTGAGCTGTAGGAGGGTAAAAGGTTTTTATTTTTTCTTCTTTGAAAATTAATTTTCCCCATTACAAATGGAGAAATTGAGTTTCAAGGGTAATCTAAGTAAAACCAAGTCACCCAGGTAGAAATGGTAGAGTTGACATTTGAGTTCCAGCTCTTTGCTTCCAAAGCACTGTTTCTCGGCATTATGAAGAAGCTTCACAATTATACCAATTAGATTTTTCTGATGGTTTTGGAGATGGGTAGATGAGGATGAATATGATTCTCTTTATATATGGGTAACTTCCTCTAAATTTCACTGTGTTATTTTACCACTCCTATGTGATCCAAATATACCTCTTTAAGTAACATAGTTGACATTAAGAATATTTACTCTGCATCTGACTCCTCTCACCATGTTGATGATAAACTCTTAGTGTTTCAAAATGTTATCTCATATCACAGTTAAACTAAAAATTATTCTGCTTTCACTAAACGATAGGGAAAGTTTAACAATTCATTCAACAGATACTTTCCTACGTGTTAGAACATTTCTGTTTCCAATGGGGAGAAAAATGCATTCGTACAAATTTTGTACTCAATGATAAAAACAAAGGTTTGGTATGGTTTCAGGGGGAAACTGCTTCTGCCAGGAACACTTACTTAGTTCTAGGGTAAAAATAACCTTCACAAATCCAATATCAATAAGAGATCTTCATCAAACAGATGCCAAAGTTTTAAAAAGTGATATATCTAGAGTTGACACACAATTTTAAAAATCTATTGGATTTTGTTATGTTTATACCAGAGAAAGTCCAAGACTTGAGGGTTGGGTTATTGGAACTACATAACCTCGCTCTCTCTCTCTCACTCTTTTTCTTTCACCCACCCGAACTTATGGCATGTAACCAGTTTTTCAAAATAGAAATGTCAGCATTTAATAGCTGTTACATGGATATTTATATTAGTAACAAAACACTACAATAGTAATAAGTTTTCGTCAAAATTGATCTGTTATCCATCCAACATCCATTGTCTCTCAATAGTATCTGGATGTTTCCTGGAGGTATTCCTTTTTCTTCACAAATCATAGACAAAAGATTTTGGTGGCACTGGCTTCTGGGGGAGAACTCTGATTATGATACAAGTGGCTCTGTGCTTCTATTCCTCTTGATCCAATAGGCAGTCACCCACACCTTTCTAATTGTCATATGACAATCTCCTGTCCACTGATTGCTTTCTGATTAAAATTATTCCAGACACATTAAATGCCAGAAAGTTTTCCCCCATAATTTTTTGGTGGTCAGGAGAGGAACAGTCTCCAAACTGGAAAGAGGCCAGCATTTTATTGTTCGCTGCCACCTTGAGAATGTAACAAAATCTAACCTTTGCATCAAGCTGTTACTGTCAAAGATTAGAGTTGGGAAAAAAACTTGAATCCTGAGAAATAGTGTTGAGGCTCTAATTTTTGCTTGGAGTCCACCCTACATTTGAACATTTCTGTTGCGTAAGACAAACATTTCTTTTTATTTCTCATGCCAGTTTCATTTAGCTTTTCTGCTGTTTGAAAATGAATATCTAATCACAAGGGCATCAATAGTAGTCATTTAAATACTTTCTGGTCAAAAGGCATTGTGCTAAATGGTTCAGGAGGCAGATACTTTTAGTACCTCCATTTCATAGATAAGGAAACAGATTTGGAGAGGTTAAATGACTTACTTAAGATCACACATTTAAAAGACATCAGAGTTGCAATTCAAACTACATCTTTCTGATGACAAATTTCATATATTTGAGCCTTACACTATGCGTGGACTTAAACTTTGATGTGACACTATCTAGCTGTGTGGTCTTGGGTGAGTTACTTAACTTCAATGGTTCTTAATTTCCTTAACTATAAATTTGGGAAAATAACAGTCCCTAATTTATACTAGGAGTAAAGGAGCTAATATATATAAAATTCTTAGAAAATAACCTATATAATAATTATTAGACAACAAATAGTAAATCATCTTATAATTACTAGGCCTGCATTGGTTCATTTTCAGATTAGGTTTTCTAACCAACAGAACACAGATTCTTCAGGCACATTACCACTATCTACAAACAGACCTAAATAAATATAGTAACATGGTTTTCATTTACATAGAGCTCAAGCTAAAATGGTTGTACTATTTCTGGTTTTCTCTCCTTATCCCACATGTATCTGACTTTATTGATATTTTTTCCTCGACAAATATTTATTAAGAGCTTAGCTTGTGTTAAGGTGTATTGTAGATAGAAAACAGAGAAGCAAACATAAAGCAGATAAGGTTTTTACCTTCTTGGGACTTAACAGTCCTGTGGGCTATGGGAAGAGACAGAGTATTAAATAGGTAAGCTCATATGCACACAAATGTATTTCTGATAAAAGTGCTACCAAAGTAAGGTATAGTGTGAGAGCATATAAATTGAGGCTCAAATCTAGTCCAGGAATTAAGGATCCCCTGAAGACATGATTTTTATCTTCCCCCTAGACAGATTGCTTTCAACCTAGAAAAGGGTTTAGGGGAAGGACAGCAGCATGCATATGAGCCCTGAGAAAGGAAATAACTTTGTGCTCTCAGGAAACTCTTAGCATCTTCCTGTAGTTAGAACAGAGTGAGGTGCGGAATTTATATGGTTAGTGAAGTGGCTGGAGAGGTTGACAAAAACAAGATTATACTTCTTTTTGTTGGCCATCTCATAGATTTCAAGATACATCCTGAGATTTTTAAGTAAGGCCATGGTATGGTTTCATTTTGTTTAAGAAATCACTGACAATTTTGTGAAGAATCAGCTGGACAGGATATAAGAGATTTGCAAAGAACAATTGGGAGAATAGTTTGTCTTGAAGAGTAAAAATACCTGTAGATGATTTGAACAAGGGTAAAGGTACACTGCTAAAGGAAGGTAGCTGAATCAATAATTATTAAAGAATTTGAATTAATGAAACTTGGTAATGAACTAAATATAGTTAGTTGATAAAATAGATGTTACGGTATTCCATGCGCATCCCTTCTACTGAAGCAGCTACTATTTATTTGTTTGCTAGACTCACAATTTATCCTTTTTTGCAGATAAACACAAGAAATTTCTTAGAAGTGATATACCTCTCTACATTCCTCATACCTATACTCCCAGACAATGATGAAATCTACAAAGGACTGTCCTCCTTCAAAGAGAATATCTTCAGTATCCAAATCTCTACATCAGCCTCTGGTTCTAGGGAACCAAAAAAAAAAAAAAAAAAAAGATAGTTGAGCACTTGGAACAGGACAAAAAGACTACCAGGATGATTCTCAATCTTTTTATCAAAGCAACTTTTACTTGAACTGTGGGTAGAGCTGGTCAAAATGTGAGTTCAGTTTGGGATGCATTGGGTTTGAGACCTATCAGAACCAACTAAGTAGAGAGATCAAGTTGTTACTTAGGTGTATAGGGCTCTGGATTTCAGGAAGGACTGGAAATAAAATTGGAATGTATTGATATTATAGAAAGCAAATGCAGCATAGGAATGGGAGAGAGAGAAGCGTGTGTGGAGAGTCAAGACTCCTCTTGAAGATATGTAATTGGCAGTGAGCCATTTGCTAACGCAATTCTCTCCACTTCCTCTCTAAGGCCCTTCTATGTTGAGTGTGGGAACTTTACCCTTTTGGTTTGTTTGGGTGTGGAGGCTATTTCTGAAATGATATCAAGTACTTTCACAGCTTTCAGTTCTTTGTCCTATGTATCAAAAAAAAAAAAAATGTGTGAGATCTTTTTCTCCCCACCTCTGCAGCACATCAGCTTTATCTATGTTTGATTCTAGAGGCAAAAACATCATGGGTCATTTTAAACCATCAATAGTTTGCTTCTGAAGAGGTTCAGGACACTTTTCCCCAAATATGGCACCTTGGCATTTGAAAAAACAGTAGAAGCAAGAAGGCTACTCTCAGCTTTGCCTCGATTTTTTCCTGTGAAGCAGGTCACAAAACCTAGGAAGGCAATTTTCTGACCTTCCCTCACTCTTCTCCTCTGGAGCAGGTCACAAGGTCCTCATTCAAGAAGTGCACTCCCTTTATCTGGAGGCATGGAGCCAAAGACACAGAGAGGCCATGAGAAATTCCAACAAACAGACCTTACTAAGTTGTCCCTAATTTATTATCATTAGATCATACCATTTTGTTCCATGACTGTTCACTCTTAATCAAATTTAAGCATAAAAATCCACAAGTTACCTGTTTCTTTGGTTTTTATTTCCTTATGAAGTCTCTCATGTCATGTAAAACTTGTATTAAATAAATGTATCTACTTTTCTCTTGTTAATCTGTCTTCTGATATAGGAGCCTCAGGAACAAACCTAGAAATTGTGAGGAAAATAATTCCTTCCTCCTCTATACCTCTTATTAATTTTACTTTTATTTTACTTTTAGAGTTGGGATCTTACTGTGTCTCCCAGGCTGGAGAGCAGTAGTGTGATCATAGCTCACTGTAGCCTCAAACTTCTGGACTGAAGCTTCCCTCCCACCTCAGATGCCTGAGTAGCTAGGACTACAGGGTGAGCTACCATCCCTGGCTTTGGTTTTTTAACTTTTATAAAGACAGGGTCTCACTATTTTGCCCAGCCTGGCCTTGAACTCCTGGCCTCAACCAATTGTTCCACATTGGCCTCCCAAAATGCTAGGATTACAGGTAAGAAGGATTGTACTCAGCCTCTCCTATCACTCTCTAGAGTCAAAACCGATTACTCCTCTCATCATCTCTAAATTGAATAAGATCTATAGAATCTTATTTCCAGCCAATGAATGGAAAGACAATGTGTTATATCCTGCTGGCTCATTTTCCCTTTCTCAGTTGCCATCTTGTCACAAAAATGTCTTCACACGTTTGAAACCATCACTTGACATTTTTTTTTTCTCTGATATTGTTTATGTGCTTCCATTTCCCTCTCATGTCATTTTAATTTCAGAATCCAAAAAGTTTCCTAAACCTACACCTCAGCTGTTTCTGCTGCAGGACATGTGGTGGGCAAAAGGATGTTTGTTTTATTCTTTAATCTGGAGTTTTCTCTTCTATGATGGATACAGTAAAGCAGCAGGGAAAAAGTTTTCCTCCTCAAAGAAAGGTGTAGGATAGTTCATCACTTGTGCATACGGAGTCAAGCTAATTATTTATATTAAAGTACTTATACCTATTGTGGTACTAAAGGATAACAGTATATGAATTCCTATAACTTGTAAGCCTAATCATACTGTATAAAATATAAAAATGCTAAAAAATATTTTAAAAGGAAAATAGAGTAACCCAAGAATGTGATACAAATTATGTTTATATATAATTTCAAGACTCTCAGCTCCCACAGCTTTCCAATATCATGTACCACTTAGGTGGGTGTAGAGTTCATTTTTTTACAGGGTGATTAGTAACATATCAGTAACAACGAGAAGCTATTTGGGCATGAATAATAAAGATCGTTATGTAAAACTGTTCCTTAATCATGGAACATTTTTTATTTAAAGAAGTAATTCAAATTCGCTATAGGTAAGGAAATAAGAGAACAAAAGGTTATATGTTGTATAGACAGGAATGAAAAGGAAAAAAATTGAGGGATTTCTTATTATTTTATATAATTACCAGATTTGAGACTGATGTTATTTGTTGCCTTCTGGTTTTCCTCCACTTAATTATAGAAAGGCCTACCTTCTCTAAGCAGTACATTTCCTTGGGAGAAGGCAACCCAGTGATATTCACAGGGTTATCCCCCCTCAAAGCCAATACCAATAGCTGGTGTGTAGAAAGAAAAATGTAAGGAGAAATGCAAGTATGAATTAGTAAAAAGAGAAGAAAAACAGAATGAAAGAAAATAAGAAGCCAATAAAGAGGAAAAGAGTAAAGAGAGAAACTGAGAAGGAAAGAAAAGGAGAGGAAATTTTTGAAAGGGAGCGTCGGGCAGTCATAGAAAGAGGGGCAGAAGAGAACAAAGGACAAGAGACTGAAACACATAGAGAGAGAAAGGGTGCTTGGTGGATTTGTCATTTCACAGATTTACAACTGGAATCTATCTTTTATCAAAATACATGTGTCGAGAGGCATGGTATTGCATTTCTTATTACATACTGTGCTAAACCCTAGGTGACCTCTTATTTTTGGTAATAAAAGTTATAATTTCAGCAAATAGGTTTTATCCATTAACTCCACAGCCTGCTTGATATAACCTGAGATTAAGTTAAATTTAAAGTCCAAGTGAGCTCAAAGGTGTAGGTGAAGGTTGTTGCTATTAGGTCTAACTGAATAATAGCTCTCTGCAAAATCCCAGCCACATAAAAGCCCTGCTCTGGCAGTCATAGCAACCTTGCCAGCTTTGGATATGATTGCTGACAGAGAGTTCACTGATTTTTCCATGGAGAATCCTGAAGCTTGCTGTTTGGGTTGACATTTTTACAACTGTGTAGTTGAAAACGGAGATTTGCAGTAATGCCCCCTCCCCCTCCTCCTTCCCTTTCTTCCTTTTCACTCATTGTCTCATCCTCTTTCTTTCTTTCATTGATTACAACCATTTCATTAGAAAATGTTCAGGCCACAGTTTGAGGATATAAGGATTGGAGCTTTACCATGACAGTTTCTAAAACTATAACTTCCCAAATACATTACACATTCATGAGCAAAATGTGAAGCCCTGGCGGAGAGTGCAGTGAGCTACAATCTGTGGTTTACAAGTGCTGTCATTGGGAGAAGTTACACAGGACTCTTCACGTAACTCGGCAGGTGATTTATTCCTATTTAGGGATTTCAGGCTACACCATAGGCACATAAATTGAAACAAGGTGACAAATGGCTTCTATGCTTCAGCGCTGATATCTCGAAAGGCACTGCACATGCTCCAGGGATAGAATCCTTTGGAGCAGGGATCTCTGAGAGCTGTGTGAGACAGTAATAGGCTGAATGGTCTGACAGCTACCTGGTAACCTTGGCCTGGCACCTGTGGTGTTTCTGAACTGAGTTTTCTCATCTGTAAAACATACGGAATAGCCAGGATTTCATGCATCTTGTCTGAGATGGCTGCTGAACATTGATATCAACAGAGTGTCCCCTGAACTTACAGTACTTAAGATAGCTTGTTCCAAGCTAAGATTAACCATAGGTCAGTCACCAGCTCATCACAGAGGAGTCTGTGGTGTTTCAGTTACTAGTTATAATAGACTCAACAAAGAATGACTTTTCAGAATTCATCTCAAATTACCAAAAAATTATTTATATAAAATTGTACCTTTACCTTCTGTGCCCTGTAAATGTTTAACCAAACAGGTCATTGAGCAGACATTTAGTGAATGCCTAATGTGTGCTGGGCTAGAAATCCTTCTAGGAATTTCCTTACATCATTAAAATTCTTTGTAAATATAGTTTTGGATGGCAGCTTATCCGTGAAGAATACCAGCATGAACACACTGGAAACAAAATCTTATCCTTAAAGAGTTTACATCCTAGAAGGGATCACTGTCAATTTAAAAAAAGAAAAGTCAGCTTGGTAAATCTAGAGTATCTGGAAAAACGCTAAATGCTAAGAAAAAAATAAATCTGGGGAAGGCTCCCTGCACTGCTTTGCACAGAGGCTTTAAGGAAGTATACAGCATGGCCCCTGGACTGAAGGTGCTCAGGTTAGTAAAGGAGTGTCAGGCAGGTCAACACATGTGGCACATGGACCATAAATGCCTGCCAACAGCAGGATGGATGTATGGGGGGCTTGTGGGAGGGGGAGTGGACAGGATATTTACCTGTGATTGGAATGTATGTGAGAGGTGGAGAAGAGAGTGAAGGATAACTTATAGAGGGGGCAGCATTTGTTTTAGGTCTTGAGAGAGGTAGAAAATTCTTCCAGATGGCCAAATTGACAAGGGTGAATATGTACAGGGGTAGACAAGAGTCCTATCACTGTAATAATAAATTGAATGATCCTATTCAGCCAGAAGTTGTGAATCTATTTAGGCAAGGATCAGCCAGGAAACTGAAGAAAGGGGTTTACCTGGGTTTGATTGGGTCATGAGAGGAGAGACAAAGGAACAGGGAAGGCAGGCTCAGATCACACCTGCTCGTCTTCTCTGTAAAACAGCAAACTTGATTTGGCTGGAATCTTGGGTAAGACAGTAATTGGCTCAGATTTATATTTTAGAAATGTCACTTGATAAATAAATGTCACTTGGATAGGAGTAATCTCGGGGGGCAGAACTGTAGGTGGGAGACCATTTGCTCAGTGCCGACTAGGCATTCAGCAAAAGTTTGAGAGTTGTTTTGTTACTCTTAATTGTTGGCTTCCCTAATCTTCATTACTTATAATGTGCCCACATGGTTCAAATGACTTGCTAACTACTCACAGAAGGAGCTGACATGTATCCAATTAATAATGCTTTATTCAATAGGGCTGATTGCAATCAAAATAGTGATATTTAAAATATTACTAATTGTTTGTATTTTGTTGAGTGGGGGAGAGAAGAGATCCTTCAATGAGTTTCATCCTACACTAAATCACAAATAAGCTGATAAGCTGCCATCCAAAACTATATTTACAGAGAATTTTAATGATGTAAAAAAATTCTTACAGCATTGGAATTGAAATGAAAAAATTGCATGTATAATCTGATTTCTATTTTATATGCATTTTATGTGTATATATGTTTATTTCATACATATTAATAAAATATGACCAATTTAATCATTGCTATATTCAGGTATTTGGATTTCTTTTTTTTTTTGCTGTTATACTCATCTTTTTTGCTGACAAAAATATGTTCTAAACATTCTATCAGTAAAATCATTAATTTGAAAAAATAATATATAGGAAGTTTCATGTATTTAATTTTCCTCAATCATTAAATTAGTTTCATAGCCCAGCATTTCATATTGCTTCTTAAGTTATGAGTAAAGGAAATGATTAACTTGTCAAAATATCAAAGTGGCATTTTTATCCGTTATAAAAATAAAGCAGGATGACTCAAATTAAGGTTTATATATGTATAGATAGATAGATAGATAGATAGATAGATAGATAGATTTACCTATGACTGGAATGCATGTGAGAGGTGGAGAAGAGAGTGAAGGATAACTTACAGAGAGGGCAGCAGTATATCTATATCTACATATATATACCTTTATTCATTAAGAATATATACATACCTTTATTCATTAAGAATAGTTTCTATTTGAATACTCTCACTTTCCCTCTACATTCTCATAGTTCTTTGCCTAGCTTTTTCTTTTTACTGTCTCATTTTAATGCCTCTAAGTTCTTATAGATACTAGTAATACGTTACCTTTGCAACTACCTTATATTAATTTGGATGTTATATGATATTTTATTTTGTTATAGAATCTACAAATTGATATAGTATGGAATTAGAAATTCTGGTGCATTTATCCACTTAAACATAAAAATTATTAGCTTGAAATGGCTATAAGATGTTGAACAGTGTAGTTTCTGTACTGATTCTATGACCTCTACTTTACCTACCCTTCATCTTGTTCAGTCAGGTTCATTCAGGCTGGGTGCTTCCTTGTTGATCCTCTAACAAACAAGCATGCTCCTGACTCAGGACTTTTGCACTTGTTTCCCCACTGCCTGCAATGCTAATACTTCAGATTTTCCCATAGCCAATGTCCATCTTCTTTAAGTAGGTTCTCAAGTTGCACACACTCAGCAAGGCCCATCTTTATCATACATTTAAGCTGTGCCTTGCCCCAGCATATCCATTTACTCTTATCTTTTGGAATTTGTTCCTGTATCTAGCATAAATAATTTTCTTATTTTATTTATTACTTCTAAATAATATTTATCATAATTATTGTTCTTAGAGTTTAAACCACATGGGGGCAGGGTGTTATATCTAGTTTGAACATTGATGAATCTCTGCTATCTGACTTATAGCAGACACTCAATAATCATATTTTGAATGCATTAATAAATTTACCCAAATTATGCTTGTTCTTATAATTTTCATAACAGCTTTGCAGAGATCAGCAAACTATTTCTCTGAAGAGGTAGACAGCAAATATTGTAGGCATCATGGACCACACAGCCTCTGTCACATGTGCTCAACTTCACTGTTATAGCAGCATAGCAACTGTAATTAATACAAAAATGAATGTGAATAGCTGGGTTCACTGACAGAAATAGGCAGTGGGCTATATTTGATCTGCAGGTCAGAGTAGTTGCAAACTACTGATCTAATAGTTTATTTATTCTTCCATGTAATAATTTTGAAAGGAAACAAGGAAGGAAGGAAGAAAGGAAGGGAGGGAGGAAGGGAAAGAAGGAAGGAACACTTTTTCACTATGTCCTATGAGAGGCTTGCACTTTCAACAGTTAGCTCATATATAATTGCTTTAGCAAAATTATAATTTTTAAAGGAAACAACAGGCCAGTATCCTAGATGAACAGAGATGCAGGAATCCTCAACAGAATACTAGCAAACTGAATCTAACAGCACACCAAAAAGATAATTCACTATGATTAAGTGGGCTTTATTCCTGAGATGCAAGGATGGTTCCAAATATGCAAATCAGAAAATGTGAGTCACCACCTAAGAAGAATTGAAAGCAAAAAGCTATATGCTTATCTCAATATATGCAGAAAAATCATTTAATAAAATCTAATATTACTTAATGATTAAAAACCCTCAAAAAACCTGGCATTAAAGGAATAGACCTGAAAATATTAAAAGCCATCTATGACAACCACACAGCCAAGATCATACTGAATGGGCAAAAGTTGAAAGCATTCCCCTAACGAGTGGAACAAGAGAAGGTTGTTCATTCTCACCTCTCCTATTCATAATAGTACTGGAAGTCCTCACCAGAGAAATCAGACAGGACAATAAACTAAAAGGCATCCAAATAGGAAAAGAAGAAGTCAAATTATTTGTCTCTTTGCAGATTTTATGATTCTATAAATAGAACACTTAAGATTCTGACAAAATGCTTCTAGACCTGAGGATAAATTTTGTATTCTTAAACTTCAGCAAAGTTTAAGAATACAAAATCAATGGACAACAATCTGTAGTATTTCCATACATCAATAACATTCAAGCTGAGAACCTAATCAGGATGCAATACCATTTAAAACAGACACAAAAAGAATAAAACAGCTAGGGGTACATCTAACCAAGGAGGTGAAAGATATCTTCAAAGATAATTACAAAACAACTTCTGAAAGAAATCATATATGACACAAGTAAACAGAAAAGGATTTCATGCTCAATGTTTGGAAGAATCAATGTCATTAAAATGACCATACTGTCCAAAGGAATCTCCAAATTTAATGCTATTCCTATCAAATTATCAATGTCATTTTTTTCACAGAGTTAGAATAAAAAAACTATTCTACAATCCATATGGATCCACGAAAGAGCCTGATATGGTTTGGCTGTGTCTCCACTCAAATCTCATCTAGAATTGTAATCTTAATAATCCCCCTGTGTTGAGGAAGGGACCTGGTAGGAGGTGATTGGATCATGGGGTGTTTTCTCCCATGCTGTTCTCATGATAGTGAGTTCTCACGAGATCTGACAGTTTTATAAGGGGCTCTTCCCCCTTAGCTCTCACTCTCTTTCTTGCCACCTTGTGAAGAAGGTACTTGCTTCTCCTTTGCCTTCCACCATGATTGTAAGTTTCTTGAGGCGGCCCCAGACATGCAAAACTGTGAATCAATTAAACCTCTTTCCTTTATAAATTACCCAGTTTCTGGTATTTCTTTATAGCAGGGTGAGAATGAACTAACACACAGCCTGAATAGCCAAAGCAGTCCTAAGTTAAAAGAACAAAGCCAGAGACATCACTTTGCTTGACTTCAAACTATACTACAAGGCATAACATTGTACTGGTACAAAAATAGACACAGAGACCAATGGAACAAACAGACAACTCAGAAATAAAGCCACACACCTACAGTCATCTGACCTTTGACAAACTTGATAAAACTATGCAATGGGGGAAAGGAATCCCCCATTCAATAAATGGTACTGGGATAACTGGCTAGCCATATGCAAAAGATTGAAACTGAAACCTTTCCTTATACCATATACAAAAATCAATTCGAGATGGATAAAAATACTTAAATGTAAAATCTAAAACTATACAATACCTGGAAGACAACCTATGAAACATCATTCTTGACATTGACCTTGAGTAAGTATATATGACTAAGTCCTCAAAAGCAATTGCAACAGAAGCCAAAATGGACAAAGGGACCTTATTAAACTAAACAGCTTCTGCACAGCAAACAAAACTATCAACAGAGTAAACAGACAACCTACAGAATGGAAGAAAAAAACTAAACTATGCATCCAATGAAGGACTAATGTTCAGAATCTATAGGAAACTTAGACAAATCAGCAAGAAAAATCAAATAACTACATTAAAAAGTAGGCAAAGGAGATAAACAGATACTTCTTAAAAAATGGCATGCAAGTGCCTAACATAAAAACATTCTCATCATCACTAATCATGAGAAAAATGCAAATCAAAACCACAATGAGTTATCATCTCCTCTCATTCAGAATGGCTATTACTAAAAAGTCAAAAAAAAAAAAAAAAAAAAAACCCAGATATTGATGAGGTTGTAGTGTAAAGGAAACACTCATACACTGTTGATGGGAGTGTAAATTAATTTAGCCCTATTGGAAAGCAATTTGGTGATTTCTCAAATACATGAAAATGGAATTACCATTTGATTCAGCAATTCCATTGCTAAATACACATTCAAATGAAAATAAATTGTTATACCACCAAGACACATGAACCCATATGTTTATTGCAGCACTATTCACAATAGTAAAGTCATGAAATCAACTTGGGTGTCTACCAATGGTGAATTGGATAAATAAAATGTGCTACATATTATAACATGGAATATTATGCAGCCATAAAAAGAACAAAATCGTGTCCTTTGTAGCAACATAGAGGCAGCTGGAGACAATAATCCTAAATTAATTAATGCAGTAACAGAAAACCAAATATTGCATGTTCTCATTTATAAGTGGAAGCAAAACTCTGGTTACAAAGATATAAAGATGGGAACAATAGATCCAGAGACTCCAAAAGAGGAGATGGAAGGGAACAAGGGTTACAATAAACTACCTCGTGGCTACACGTCCATTTTTGGGTGATGGGATCAATAGAAGCTCAAAC
Source organism: Ateles fusciceps (assembly GCA_036589455.1). Lineage (NCBI taxonomy): Eukaryota > Metazoa > Chordata > Mammalia > Primates > Atelidae > Ateles > Ateles fusciceps. Next base: position 134,749 of record JAZHEH010002077.1, read on the forward strand.
CTCAGTATCATGCAATATACCCATGTAACAAACCTGCACAAGTATTTCCTGAATCTAAAAAAAAAAAGCTGTCATTTTTTTACTGTGATTTATGTAAGGTATATTTTATTTTTCTTAAGAATTTCTTTGAATTACTTTCTGAAAAATATTCTAAATACACTTTATATGCAATTTTGTTTCCTATTTTTTTTTAATTTTAGAACACATTTTTTTTCTTCTCTCCCTTTTAATTATATAAAGCCATCATAGTGAAAACAAATATTTTTCTAGTGCTTAAATTAGTACTGGCATGTAGCAGGTGTTCAATAAATACTTGTTAAATGACCAACTAAATAGTTTGTCTATTGATAATGCAAATATTAGTGCCTTCAATTAGAGATGAAAAAATGAGACACTTGAAGTAAAAATGAAGTGGTGAAGACCATACAGCTAATTATTTTAATTTCCAGAGTCTTAGTCCTTAAAGTCCCCCACCGTATTACACTGATTCCCCCCTCTTCAATGTAATAAACGTCAAAGGCATAATATAAAGAAAAGGTAAAAGGTAAGAGGAAGACAGAGCTACATCTCCTTTCTCATAGGCCAGGCTTAATGTGAGGAGTGAAGGGGAAGAAGGGGCTCACTCTCCTGAGCAGGGTAAAGGCTGTACCCTGGGAAGCCTGTGTACTTTTATTCCTCACACACCTGATTTTATCCTCTGCAATGCATGTTCCTTTGTATCCTAAGTAGAATGATTCACATTGACAACTGGGACCACGAAACAGGCCAAATCTATATTTTGAATATAAAAGAGTCTACATGGAATCTGAAGGAATGCTAGTATAAAACAGATGCTATGAGTAACTTGATGCACATCGTACTGGTAGGTTTTTTAAAAAATGATAACATATTTTCAATGCAGTTTTTCAAAAGGAAAGATTTCATGGAGTAAATTTTCTTTTTACTAGGTAATGAAGTATGCATCTGTTTGGTTTCACTAAAATATATATTTTAAATATATGGTCTCAACCATGCGCTGATAGAGGTGGCAGCATAGAGCAGTGGTTGAGGTTGAGAATTTATGAGGTTGAGTAAATTGAGAATTTATGAGGTTATGGGGGTGAAAAAAATAAGTTGGTATCTTCAATCATGCATTTGGCATATTAATAGAATCTATTATATAAACTGTTACAAAGATTAGATTAATTAATACATTTAATGAGTTTAACACACTACCTGGTACAGTGTAAGTTCCTACTAAAAATTAGATATCCACATTTAAGTCATCAAATATAAACTTAAATGCTGAAATAACAGCAAATTAACCACAATAAAACTCATACATGGATTGTTGACCTTTAAAACACTTTTATTTTCACATGCAGAGAACAGGGAGTAAAGAAGAATTGGTAGGAATGGAATTCTGAGCCAGGAATTCAAGTTAGTATAGAAATAAAAGAATTTATAGTGCCACTGTATTTCTATTCTCTTGATTTATCATTTATTGAACATCAGAAATGATTTCACTTTCACCTCCATAATTCATGATTTCAATATTCTTTTCAGGCACTTGACACTACAAGTTGTTTAATAGAACAAAAATATAGACCTTGCTCAGGGAACATGATTTAAATTTCAAAGTAAAGAAGATTTTTTTAAAAAGTTAGTTTGTGAGAGTATAGAGAGGAAATTTAACAGTACGTATCACACAATCACATAAAATACTTCTGAGTCAGAGAAAATTCAAGCAGGTGTGAAACCCTGATATAAAGCATTTTGCAATTCCAATTTTAGATGTTCTACCAGAAAAATGAAATCCTCCATGGACACAGTGACTATAGTAGATGTCTCCTATTATTCCCTTGAATATTTAGAATATAAGAGTCCATTTACCCAAACTCCTTAATTAATACTAAAAATGAGTCATTTACTCTGCTACCCAAGGAAGGCCATAAAGACTAGGACAGAGTCCTTAATGTCTAGCTGAACATACCCAGGTGGGAAAAATATATCCTCATGTTCAAAATCTGTGATCAATTCTTCCTAGCCTTTTTGTTCTTGCTCAGTTTCCATGAATGAATCATGTTCTCTCTTGCCTTTGAGTCTCTGTTTATGTTTTTGCTTTGTCTGGTATATGCCCACCTCCATCATCACTGTTCTTGTTTTCCTGGTGAGCTCTGCTTAGCTTTGACTTTACTTAAACATTACTCCTTCATGTAAGCCTTTCCTTACCATATCCTACATGATTTCAGCTGCTATTGAACAGTCCATATTTCCTCTAAAACAATGTTTATCCCATTTCCATGGATAATTATACATTAACTTTTGTCTTGCTACTGGCTGATATGCCCTACAAGGCAAAAACATAGTGTGGTTCAGCATAAGGGAATGAATTCAGTAAATATTTGTTGAATGAATAAAAAAATTAATGTCCTTGCAATTTAGATTAATGCTGAGAGGCTTTTGTGGTAAAATAATTTCTTTTTGGGGAAAACTAAGATGTTTATATTGAGTAGTGACCCTTTAATATGAGTGTTTTAGGCATGGATGGGAGTTTCTCAATTTGGGTAAAGGAAAAGGGCATTTATGGGCAGAAAGAAAGCATTTGTAAAGACAAAACTGTGTGACCAATTTCAGTTGTAAAGGTCCCTGTAGAGAACAAAAGTTTGAGAAAAACATTGTAAGGGGCGAAATAGAATATACAAAGGCATTGGGAACAAGATGGATGAAGTAATACAGTATCACAGAAGTTCAATGTCAGTGGGTGTATCAGAAACTTGAAAACATTTACGTTAAATAAATTTGGATAAGTTTTATCACTACAGGATTTCTCAGAACCTTTTGCTATACCAATGTACTATACCAATGCACTTTGTTATGAAGTTATAGTATGTAGAAAGTATTTTAAATATGTTTGCTTATACAGCACTCTTTCCTTTTCATGGAGCATCTTGAATGATTGATGTACATAGAACAAATGTTAGAAGTCAATAGTATATGTCAGTGGTTTTCAACCAGGGTGGTTTTCCCCTGAGTGGATATTTGGCAATAGCTGGAGATACTTGGGTTTTACAACTGTGCAGCTCAGGAACTGTTACTCACGACTAGTGAGTAGAGGCCAGGAACGCTATTAATGTCTTGCAATACATAAGAGACAGTTTCCACAACAAACAATTATCTGCCCCAAAATATCAATAGTAGCAAAGTTGAGAAGCCCTAGTGTAGTATAAAGAGCAACAACTGTGGATTCTGATGGGAATTGAAGTCTCTATTTTGTCACTTAATAACTGTTAGATCTTAAACAAATCTTTAATACTAGAACACAGATTCTCCATGGGAAAATAGAAATAAAATTACTTAATTTGGAGAATAAAGTTATTTTTAAAAGATAATATGTATAAAATTATATAATAAAATATCTTCAGAGAACAGACATTTAATAAATGAAAACTGTGGAAGCTACATGGTATAGGCTGTTTTGCTTATTTGACTTTCCTTCATACCCAGGAAACTTATTCTCTCTGCTTCTAATATAGAAGCAGAGTTGTCTATTGCAAAAGTGGCTACTCTGTAAGTACACCAGTGGTATGCTCCCCAGACAGGTTCAAACTGAGGACTGTATGCCATGAACCACAATTAGGATCCTGAAAAGGAGTACATTATCCAAACTGGGCCATAAGCACCTCTCAAGGATTCCAAACTTGACATAATAAGTCTTTCTCTTTTGTCAGAAGACTGTGATAAAGTGGTTCTGATTATGACTAAAGCTCTTTTTCAGTAAGACAGTTTGAAACTGGCATTAAGAGGAAAGCAAATTTCATCACTATATCCAACCATCACTGAAGCCCATTGCCCCAGGTCATTTGAGGTAAGTAGACACATTTCAACCTCTATTTCACTTTAGCTAGCTCATTGAGCTTCTGTCACTTGCAACCAAAAGAGTTCCAACAGACACAGATGAAGATATTATTTTTTCTCTGTAGAAAATGGAAAGCTCTCATACTTTTTAACACACGCTACAATAGGGTTCGTCTAGGTAACTTGCTTGGTCTTATCAGAAAAGATTTTCTATGGAAAACACATTTTAATGTTTCATAGAAAACAGTACAAATTATATTATGGAATTAAAACATTAGTATTTCTCAAACCCCAAATTAATTACTGGATTTTATTTTGCGTATATTAACTCTGGAAGACTAGCTGCTCTAAACTAACAGTAATCAATATCTTTTATTTTATATTTTATTTTAAACATTGGTTTTTAATTCTAGCCATATCTGGCTAGCAGTACTTAGGTTATTTGTACGAATTTCCCAAAAAATTATTTTTAAAAGGCAAAAGAAATCAATTATTGTGGCTATTAAATAATCAAATATAAAATAACTAAGAATCTCCAGCTGCATTTAGCAGATTTATTCATTCATTAAATGCTTGTTTATGAAGCACCTACTATGTGTCACTTACTATTGTGAAAAGCTAATATGTTTATCTTAATAGTGGAGAAAAATAGCAATCAAGACAAAACCTTTGTAGTTTGTGCTATAAGGTAAATAAATAAGAGATTGTTTAAGTATGCAGGTGGTCAGGGAAGGCTTCTCTGAAGAAAAATTATTTAAGCTGATATCTAAAAGTAAAGAAAAAGTTGCAAAAGTAAGATTCCAGGAAACTGGAATATTTAGTACTAAGGTCCTCAAAAATTAGATTTTTGCAGTGAAAAAATGGAAGGACGTCAGGGCTTTAAAGAGAATAAAAGATCTGAATAAAAATTAAATAGATCAATATTAAAATCTGTGCCTATCTGGCCTCTGATTTGTGCTTATACAAGTACGCTAAAACAAACAAGATAAAAGGAATCAGCATCCTCTATATGAGGTAAACCAGGCCTAGACTTCCATAACATAATATTAAAAATGTTCAAGAAACAAGCCAAAAGAACATAAAAAATGAAAATCTTATTTTATAATAAAAAATATAATTAACATATACCAATTAATTCTGAGATGGCACAGATGTTGAAATTATCTCACAAAGACTATAAACAGCCATTACAATCATGCTCTAGGAAGTAAGGGTAAATGCTCTTGAAATAAATAAATAAATAGCAAGTTTCAGTAGAAAATAAAAAGTATAGCTAAATTTAAATTTTAGAACTAAAAACAATAGTGTGAGCTTCATAAAAGAATAGAATTTATGCAGAAAAAAGTCAACGAAACTGAAGATATTGAATTAATCAGAATAACAACAACAAAAAAGATCAGGGAAAAATGAACATATAAAGCCTTATGAACTTTTAGGTCAACACCAAAAGTTTAATATTTGTGTTACTGTAGTACCAGAAGAAAGAAGATTATGATATAGAAAAAGAAGCTAAACAAATAATGACTTAAAATGTCTAAAATTTGGTGAAAGTGATCAACTTACAAATTTAACAAGCTCAGTGAATCAAAAATAGGGTGAAAGCAAATAAGTCTATGCTGAATTATATCCAAATCAAACTGCTGAAAACTAAAGAAAGTAAATTCTAGAGTAACTAGAGTCACTAACATGAGTCAGTCTCTATGCTACCTGCAGGGACAGACATGCAGACTAGGGTAAATCCCTAATGTCTGGATGAACATACCCTGGGGGGAAGTCATGTCCCCATCCTTACTAGATTTCTTTTCTCATGCTCAAAATCTATGATCAATTCTTTCTAGACTTGAATAATTATACAAATATAGGGAAATAATTATATAAATAGTTATTGATAATAATCAATAACTATATTATAATTAATTATACAAATACATTATATACATAGTAAAACTCAATAAAAATTAAGTAAAATTATAAAAATTTAATTTTTAATTTTATTTATATTGTATTAAATTATAAAATACACAAATAGTTTAAAATAATAAAAGAACAAGAAATAAGCAGAAAAAAGAATAAATATAAAACAATAAAATGGCAGACCTAACAAACATATCAATGATCATATTAATTATAAATGATGTAATCCCAACAATTCAAAAGAAAAAGGGAATGTCAAACTCGATTTTTAAAATTGGTAAATGGATTTTATCAAAGTTCAAAATTTATGCTCTGGGATGTGCAGTAATAACAGATGGAAAAGGCAAGCCAAAGTGTGGAAAAAGTATTTTCAAATCACACACCTTAAAAAGAACTTTTGTGGAGAATATATAAAGAATTCTAAAAACTCAATGGTAAGAAACAAACAGTCCAATAGAAAAACATTTCTTGAACAAAATATTTCAAGAGACAACTCATCAAAGGAGATATACAGAGAGCTAACATGCATTTTTAAAGATGTCTAATCTGCTTTGCCATTAGGATAATGCAAACTAAAACTGTAAGGACATACTATTGTTATACATGTAATAGGATAAATCCACAACAACCTCCTGACAATAACCATTGCTGGTAAGAATGTACAGCAATTGAAACCCTCATACATTGCAGGTGGGAATGCAAAATGATAAGAGTTACTCTGAAAACAGTTTGGCAGTTTCTTTTAAAGTTAAATATATATTCACCATATAAATTTGCGATCTCATTCTCAGATTACCCCTGAGGAAAAAAAGTATATATATTCAAACAAAACTTGGACATGATGTTTATAGCTGTTACATTTAAAATCATAAAAATTGGAAAAAACCCAATTATCCTTTTCTGACTGAATGTATAAAACAAACTAGGATTTTTTACAATAGAATACTACTTATCAAAAAAATAAAAAGAAAAAATAAACTATAGGTACTCATGACACCACTATGAGTAAAAGGAGTTATTATGGTGAATAAAATAAGCCATTCTCAAAAGTTTACATAATGTATGATTCCATTATATGGCATTCTGGGAATGGTAAAATATAGGAATAAAGAACAGATTAGTATTTTAGCTAATCCAAGGACAAGTTGATACAATAACAGGCATGGGGCAGAGTCTGACTACGAAAAGTGGTACTGGTACTTGGTGAGGTGATGGAACTACTGTATCTTCCAATTATACCCAAATAAAAAATGGAAATCCACATTAAGGCAATTTATAGAAAACTGAATTAGAAATGGCTGATATATGAACAGTGTTTCATCTCACTGTCAATTAAATATAAATTTAAAAGGTATATTTGCCAAAACAATGTCAAATAGAAATGTATATGTGCAAGTACATGTGTACACATTTGTGTATTGGGGGTCTATGTACTTACATGGGGGATATGGACACTGGAATGTGGAAAAAAAGACATATAACTGTAAGCAGGAATTTTAAATTGGTACAATATTCCTTAAAGTTTTTCAAAAGTTTGTATAAATAAAATAAGAAAATAATTATGGATATAGACCAAAATGTAGCTATGATGTTTTAAATTGCAAAATTAATTTTAATATTGTTTAATTCAATGAAATATAAATAAGCAGTAATAGGGGTTTCATTAAGTAATAATAATAATAATATAAAGAGCCCTTGAAATAATGCTAAGAATAGTTACTTAAGTGGAAATAATCACAACAGATTGATTTTTTGAAAAATATTTACAGAATAAAAGGACGGAGTGAAAGTTTTTTGAATTAATACTTATATTTCTTAATTATGCACTACTCAAAACATGACAATTTATGTGTATTATGCGATATAGTCTCTATTTTTTCCCACAGATGCACTCTGCGCTCCCTCTTCCTTGCTGTGGGACAGCATTGATGAACTCCCTGGCATTGCAGATCTCAAACGGTTTGGCCAATGTAGGGTGGCAGAACTGAAGCAAAGAAGGATATTAAAAGTGTTTAGGCCGGGAGCGGTGGCTCACGCCAGTAATCTAAGCATTCTGAGAGGCGGAGGCCAGGGGATCATGAGGTCAGGAATTCGAGACCAGTGTGGCCAACATAGTGAAACCCCGTCTCAACTAAAAATACGAAAAATTAGCCGGGTGCGGTGGTGTGCGCCTGTTATCCCAGCTACCAGGGAGGTTGAAGCAAAAGAATCGCGGGAACCGGGGCGGAGGTTGCAGTGAGCAGAGATGGTGCCATTGTACTCCAACCCCGGGTGACAGTGCTTGACTCTGCCTCAAAAAAAAAAAAAAAAAAGTGTTATGCCTCAATTCTTTCTCTGCTATCTATGATTTGATAATGATTACATGCCTTGACAAAAGACCATAACTCCTATCAAGTGGCTAAACCTTAAAGGGATAGTTTTGACAGATTTCCTGTCCCTACGGTCTCCCGTTCAAACCCAGGAGGTTGTGAGAGTTTCACACTGGTTCAAGTCTGAAGATTTTCAATCGTCTCTCATTGCTTTTGTAAGTAGCATCTTTGTAAAACTCTCTCTAATCAGTTCATTTTAATTAACAGTTATTTCTAGCCAGGATCCTAAACAAGACTTACAGAAATGTATTAGCAGAATATTTGGAGGGCTATTGGACTACTACTTATTTATTTACATTATACTCTTATTTGACACATCATGTATCATAGTATTAATTAACTACACAACACTGTATTACACTATTAAGTGTACTCATCATTACAAAATGAAAAATACATAATTTACTAAAATAATATTTCTCAAACTATCTGTAGTGACAGATTAGTAGTGTTTTTAAAATCTATCATGGATATACAGTTTGTAAAATATAAAAATGAATTGCAAAAAATAAAACTTTAAAAATATACAAGTCTTCATTTTTCATATTCAAATTCCACAGATATAAAATTACTCTGTTAAATTGCTATAAAAGTTTCTAAATGTTTAAACTTGATTTTTATTGTGTTCCTGAACCTGCATCAGTTTGCAGCCTATATTCTTGGTAGCTCTGGTCTAAAATATGAACACATAAATCATCAAATAATATATCTATATATCTGCATCTATATCATCAATTTCTTTACATATCTACTTATATCTATCTATCTATATATAGTTAATGATGCTTGAACCATGTCATGTTACATATTGGGTGCTCAATAAATATTAGTTGAACATATAAATGCTCAAACTTGAAAAAAAAATCAAACAATTAACAAAACACAAACACACACACACACACACATATATATATTTATTTACTTATGTATGTTTTTTACTTCTAAAGTTTCAGAGGATAGAACTCTTTCATATACTTCTACAGGGCTTAAAAATAGTCAAAACCTATCTACATGGTTAAGTGAGCATACTTTTTGACCTGTATGCTCATTTAACCATTTAGACAGGTTGAATATACTGTTAAACTTAACAGTATATATATATATATATATATATATATATTGCTTAACAGTGTATATATATATATATATATATACACTGTTAAACTTAACAGTATATATATATATATATACTGTTAAACTTAACAGTGTGTATATATATATATTCACACACATAAACAGTGTATATATGTATAAACTTAATATGTTATATATATAACAATTGCATGTTTTATATATAGAGAATTGTATAAACATAAAATTATACTTTATAATATTAAATGTGCATAATTTTTATATATAAAACATTTATATATAAAAATTATATTTATAAATTATCTATATTTATATAATTTATAATATATATTTATATAGATAATTATATATATTTATATATTTACATTTATATATAATTATCTATATAAATATAATTATCTATATTTACATAGATAATTATATATAAAACAATTATATATATAAAATATTGTTTGTGTTTTATATATATAAATGTTTTATATATAATTTATATATGTATATGATTGTTTTAATTATTAATTACAACTTCATGTATTTATTATTTAAAACAATTGTATACATATAAAATTATATTTAATTTAATTTTATATATAAAATGTTTATATATATAAAACACATACAATGTTTTATATATATAACACATACAATGTTTTATATATATATATATAAAACACACACAATATTATGAAAAGATATAAAATAACTGTCAAGTGAAATATACCTTACAGATATACAAAATTAAATATCATATTTTAAGGAATGTATCTGTAAGAATAAAAAAACATGTATTTCTGTTACTGTAATTATGATTTTTAAAAACTATTAGTATTTAGCTTATATATAATCTTTAAATCTCTTCAATGAACCCAAATTTTGAATGAACACAAATAAATAAAATTATAACCACATCTTATTTATACAGTCATGAAATATCACAGAAATAATAAATAGAAAGCATTAATATAAAATATACGTATATCCAAGCTCAACTCATTATTACATGAGTGCAGAGGTGGTTAAATATAAAAAAAAACTATGAACATAATATTACATCAACAAATTAATGAGAAAATTAAATGAAAAGGCATTTGATAAGGTATAGCAGCCACTTATAATAAAAACGCTAAAGAAAACAAAAATAGAAGACCATTAAAACTGACAGCAAATATGATTATAAATGTCAAACCACTGAAAGCATTTCCAGTAATATCAGGAGGTGGGCAGGGATGCTGGATAGCTCCATTTTTTTTAATCAACAGTGTTATGGAGGACATAGTAAATGCAATAAGAAAGTAAAATAACATCAGCAAAGTAGAGATAATACCTATTTTGGTGATGAAATTAGAGACTAGTGAAGAGCCATTAAAATTAATTATCGACTTTTGTACCTTGGCTGCATACAAGGTACATTAAAATATAAAACTCTAGCTCATCTCTGTTCTGGCAGTAGTTACATAGAAAACCGATGAAAATAAAACATCTCCTATTCACATCAACAACAACAACAACAAACTAGAAAATGCTTATTAATGAATAAGAATAGTCTAGAAGAAATGGTAACAGTTAGAAGAAATGGTAACAGCAACTCAAACATCTTTATGTAAAACATAAATAAGCTGTAAAAAAATGGAAAGTGATATTACACTCTTGACTGAAACTCATTTCCCCCAAAATGTACTAAAAATTTCTTATAATTATGAGAGTAACTGTGAGTGTTTTGTTGTTTGTTTTTTCATTGGGAAGGGGAAGATAAGAGAACCTTAAAGTTTATAAGAAAGAATATAACAAATAACAACATTTTTGCTATAGAACAAAGGAAAATAAGTACATATGATTTATCAGACATTAGAAAACACATTAATTTACTGCAGTCAAATCCATATAGAAGTTGTAAAAAAATAATGACACATTAATGGATTAGAGTAAGAATACCATGCATATAAATTTCCAGTGAATATAAAAATGTTATGAAAGTAGTGTTGTTACAACTTAGTACCTAAATAATAGATTATAAATTACTTAACTAGTGGTGTTTTTAAAGCTAGCTAGGAAAATATAACATTAAACCCCTATCTTATACCATATATAATAATAAATTCCTGTTAGTTCCCTGGCACTAGGTTCAGAATCTTTACAAATGACAAACTTAACTTCAGGAACTTCAACATTTTCACTCATAAATGTTTCTCAGGAAGAACCTGGAAATGCTGAGGTGTTACAAAATGAATTTAGAAAAAATTGAGATAAATTAATACATTCAAAATAAATATTTAAATGGCTTTCTAAAATTTCTTAAAGAATTTTTCTAAAATAATATGTATAGCCCAGTGTTAAGGTATAACTTTGTAATCAAGACTTGAAATCCAAAAGTCTCTGAAAGGAAACAGGGATATATTTAAATATAAAACTAATTAAAAACCATTTATGGAAATACAACAGAAAAGTTAAAAGAACAAACAGTTTGTTCTTTTAACTTTTCTGTTGTATTTCCAAAAATGGTTTTTAATTAGTTAAAAAAAATTTATTTTTACCAGCAAACAATTCTTTATAGTATCTATAAAATAGAAGAACTCTTATAAACAGGCTAAAACAGGACAAACAATCCAAAGGAAAAATAATGAAGGATATGAATTGGCAATTACTGAAGAAAACAATCTTAAATATTAAGAAACCGTAAGAAATATTGTTCTGACTCACCAGTACTCAGAAATATGCTGTGTATAAAACTATTTCATTGTAGAGAAATGCCACTATAAGCATATCACTAAAAAAAATTAAAATATCAAACAAATAAGTGAATCCTTTTTTTAACCTGTATTTTAAGTTCAGAGGTACACATTCAGGTTTGTGGTAAACTCGTGTCACAGGGATTTCTTTTACAGATTATTTTGTCACCCAGGTATTAAGCCTGTACCCACTCATTATTTTCCCTGATCCTCTCCTTCCTCCCATCCTCCACACTTATATACGCCCCTGTGTCTATTTCTCACCTCTATGTGCTCATGTGTTCTCATCATTTAGCTCCCACTTATAAGTAGAAACACACAGTATTTGGTTTTCAGTTCCTGCATTTGTTTGCTAAGAATAATGGCCTCCAGCTCCTTTTACTGGAGGAAATACATATTGCTATAGCTAACTGTGAAATAAAGTAGGAAAGAAAAATCCATAAAATTCAGAAAGATATGTCTTCTTTGACAAGGTATTCCAAATTTAAGTATTGTATTTCATAGCCATAACAATAGCTATATTTCAAGATATAAGTGTAATGATGTTTATTGCAGTATTTACTAAAATATAACGATGAAAGACTTGAAACAAATTGAATTCCCATCAGCAGTAGGATACTTGAAAACTTTATGATACATCTGATCCATGGAATATTAAAAAATATGCAGAAACAAACTGAATGATTTGGAAGCATTTTTTGAGATATTTTTAAACAATTTTAAAAAGCAGACACAAAATTAATATGCTATTGTGAAAGAATGACAAAAATATATATACATATATATGTTTCGGTGAATGAGTGTGTAAACATGTATACTTGTACATCATTATATGAGCATAGAGAAAGATATAGAGTGATTTATATGAAGTCATTACTTCAGACTACTTGGTAGTTAATATATGTGAAGAGGAGGCAGGGGCCAAATAAAATGAAAAAAAAAAGGAGATCATACTGTCTACCACAAACATATTTTTCCTGTATGGGTGTGTGTGTGTGTGTGTGTGTGTGTGTGTGTGTGTGTGTAACTGTGTTTGGAATAATATTTTACACCCGAATAATAATTACTATGAAATGTATTTAGAGATGGTTGATGATATTCTGGTTTACAATTCTCTGACTATCCTCCTTTCTTCATTTTGTACAACTTTATTAATGAAGTCACCTTCATCACATGTTTGAAATATGTGACAGTGTAAATTAAAGTGAGAAATTAAAGATCAAGGTGCATAAGCATGTCATAATCCCCAGTCAATCATGAGCATCAACTGGCAATGAGGGAAGATTCTATTATTATAGGACTTCTCTTCTGTTTAGCATTTGTAAGAAGCTGCTCTCTCCTTTTGATGCTGAGGCTGACCTTCCATTTTATGGAATAACAGTTTAAAGTGTTTTTTTTAGTTATTCTTACCTATGTTTGAATAATATTAGATTTTAGGAGTGAAGTCATATTACTGATTTGATGTACGACCCACCAGATGGCCAGAGGAAAATTGTTAGTTTCCTACATTTGATTGCAATGAAGAGTAAATTCAAGCTCTCTCTCAGTTACCTAACACACTGAAGACAGATTATTCTGGCAATCATTAAGTGATCTGCATTACTCTTGGATCATTTTGTCAACTCCAGTAATTGCAATTAATTTTATGCATGGCCCACCTTACTTAAAGTACTCACTATCCCAGGAAATTGCTTGGACAGAGTTGTAATCAGAAGTTCTCATTGCTCCATGTGTTTACATTTGAGGAGAGACCAAGTTTGTCCCTGCTTGATAGAGCTATATTTTAATGTGAGTTATTGGTCTTAATATGACAATACAGAAATCCCTTAAGCCCCACAACAATTTCATTTTCCAAACCAAGATATATATATATATATATATATATATATATATATATATATATATATACTGGCAACTTGGCTTGCAAGCTGCAGAGAAAGAGAATAAGAAAGAACAATTGTTTTTTATTTTTCCTTAGTACAAGCTATTATATTTGCCTTTTCAGTGAAAGTTGACTAATAGAGAAACAAAAAATAACAAAAAGACTAAAAGTCTACTGCAAGATTTTTAGCAAGAAGATTGGTAACATTAAACAAAGCAAAACAAGTAGATATAATTAATTTACATATTTACCCTTATGAATATTTTTATATGATTAAAATTTGTGGCTAATTTTATTCTACAAACATAAATTGCACATTTAAATTAAGCATCATAAAATGCTGATTTTTTTCATTTTTAAGTACTAAGAGTTTAACGCATGTAAAAAAATGAAATTCAAACTATTTAAGAAGTTTTTACTTATGAAATAAAGGTAAGATGTAGTGACATTAGAAAATGCAAAAATCAACAGAATTTACAAATAAAAGTATAATCAAGATAATTTTACTTTTTTCAGTTAACAGGTGTTAACATCTATGGTATAGTTCTCAAGTCTTCTTTTTGATTTGCACAAATAAAATAAAAATGTGCATATTCTTTGTTTTGCATTGTATATCTCATATGCTTATAAATTCTTTAATGCCATGCTGGAAGATGAAATAGTTTTCTGTTGTATGGCTAACTCATCATATACAAATCTATTACCTATTATTAGGCTTTCGGATGCATTCCACTTTTGCTGTATTTCACATAAAACCATAATGAACACCCTTGCTCATATATCTTTTCTGAACTTTAGGTAGGAAGATAATGACACCATTGGTGAAGTTACATCAACAACTATATTTTCATCTTCTCATTCTATAACTCTTTTTTACATTTTGAAACTTTTTTGTGTATAAGAATACAGCTTAATTTCTTAAACTAAATTCTTATCTACATCCTAATCTAACTTCTTGAATAGTGAATCCCCAACTGATATGAAATGCAGCTGATGCATGCCAGGTGAGCCCTAAAATTGGGGCTTAGCCCAGGAAGGTATTTGGCTTCACAGGGAAGAATTCAAGAGCAAGTCAATGGTGGAAGATGGAAGAAAAACAGTTTTATCGAGGCAGCAGTGTTACAGCTCCATGACTGTATGTGCAGAGCATGCTGAAGAGTAGTAACTCAGAGGCAGTTCTGCAATCATTCTTTTACCCACTTTTAAAATTAGATGCAAATTAAGAGGTGGGTTATTCTAAAATTTCTGGAAAAGGAGTGTTAACTTCTGGGTCACTGCTGTGGGAAGGGTCAGTAACGTTCAGGTGTTGCCATGGCAATGGTAAACTGATAGGGCACCAGCGAGGTGCTTTTGCCTCTTTCCTGTTTCAGCTAGTCTTCAATCTGGTCCAAAGTCCCACTGCTACTTCAGAAGAGAAGCCATGAGTAGAGGAAAATAAAGCTATAAAAGAGCTCCGGGCTAGGAGTTAACAGATGCATTTCCAGACAAGAGGTTCTTAAATTTCAGCATGTATCAGAATCATCTGGAGTTCTTAAAATGCCGGTATCTTGGACATACTGCCTAGAAACTGTATTTATTGGGTGTGGGGTGGGACCATAGATTTTGCATTTCTAATGAACTCTCAGGTAATGCTGCTGCGGTTGGTTTGAGTAGCATATTTCAAATGTACCATTGCATATGAGAGAGAACATGATCCTCTCATGCATGGATTCTATGTTACAAACACTCCAATTTCTAATAAATTGCCACTGATGTTTACTATGTCATGGTCTAATGTATAAAATGAAAATTTTATTTATTATATCATATGTAGATGTAAGTAAGTAACGTAGGATAGCATCTTTTGGAAGTCACCCTTGATAATTCCAGTTTATATCGAAATAACAATACTGTATTTTTGAAATTAAGTATACATAACATAACATCAAATATTCCCTCCTTAATAACTTATATTGGACAATTGAGAGTAAATTTCCAATAGTGTGCTTTCTGTATCTAGAAGCCCTCATAGGGTCACTTTGAGGACTTCTTATCACTCAGAGTAAAGTATTCATATTGAACAAGTTATTTCCTTTGCCAAAATGATTCATTCTTATTAATCACCAGTTATTCTGATTACGTTCAAGGCCACAAATTGCTACAATGAGGCTCTCACTGGAGAACAATGTAATATTCAGGAAAAGGACAAGGAAAACATGGATTCTATTTGCTTTTCTCAGTATCAAAATGCTCAACCAAGGAGGATAAAACTAAAAGAGAAAAATCACACTCTTATGATTGGGAAAGATAGTCTGAAGGACCAAAGATAAAGATAAAAAGCCCATCAAGTGACGCCTCCTGAGGGAATGCAGTTGGTCTAATTGGCTCTGGTGCTGTGCAATGGAACTTGTGTCAACTTTCTTTGGAGTTTATATTGGAAATAAATTATAGGTGGGGCCAGGCACAGTTGCTCATTCCTGTAATCCTGTAATCCTAGAACTTTGGGAGGCCGATGTGAACAGAACGCTTGAGCCCAGGAGTTTGAGACCAGCCTGAGCAACATGACAAAAGCCCAATTTTACAAAATACAAAAAAAAAAAAATTAGCTGGGCATGATGGCCTGTGCCTGTAGTTCCAGCTACTTTGGGGGGCTGAGATAGGAGGATCACTTGAGCCTGGGAAGGTAGAGGCTGCAGTGAGCCATTAATGTGCCACTACACTCCAGCCTAGGCAACAAAGCGAGATCCTGTCTCAAAACAACAACAAAAAATTGTAAGTGGGCCTTGAATGCCAGGATAATGTGTTTTTTTAATGAAATAATAGATTAATTGAAACATTAAAGATTTTATTCAGAGCAGTAACATGATCATAACAATATTTTAGAAATATTTATTAGATACTATCCTTTATGATAATCTGAAAAACATTTCAAAGTAAATTTGACCATTTGGAGATTCCAGAAATATCCCAGGTTTGAGGTTGTAAGTCTCTACTAGTGTGACAGTGAGATTTCAATGAAAGGCATAAATAACTCAATGAGAAATAGTAAGTGAAAACATATAAAGATGGAAGAAATTAAGAGAAGGGAGCTTCAAAACTCACTCTGAAATTCTGAACTTCAGACTTAGAAAAAATGCAGAAGTATCAAACAGAAGTATCAAAAATCACATAAAAGGTAAAAGGTATCTTCAATTTAGTTGGTTAGAATTGAGTACAAAATTCAATTTGTTTAGAGAAATGCTGTTAAAATGAATCATTAAGACAATTTTTCCATGTATCTGTAGCACCTATGCTACCATTTCAGCATAGTCACACAAATGTGTAAAATGACTACAAGGGTCAATGGGCAATACTAAGTCTAAATGTCCACTTTAAATTATGATGAAACCAAAAACCTGAAATCCAGTCTAAACATCAGGGCCAGTTGGTTTTGGGATTTTGTATTTACCACTCACCCTTTCAGTGTGTCAGTTTCCTATCTGCACACAGGGTGCATGGTATTTTCTAGTTACTAAAACTGTTGTGAAGGCCTAATTAATTAATATATTTGATTTTTTTGAAAGAATATAATGTGTCTTTAGCTGGTCATAATTATGAAACACTGATTCTTAGGAATTCACTATACCTCTTATTCTCAATTTGAAGTATTTTACAATGGCATCCTAAGTTATTTGTGATTCAAAATAATATCTAGATACTATACTTTACATTCTCTTGTGTTTCATGGTCATGAACTCAAACCAGATTAAATTATGTCATGTCTGAGATACTTTATTATGTGTAGTCATAAAACTCATATTCCTGTTTTCTAATTTCAAAAAAATTAAATTGACTTCATTTTTGTTTAGATAATGGAAGTGAAGGATAATTTCAAAAGTTTTTGATGAAGAAAAACAAATAAAATGAAACCTAAAATAAGAATAACATCTCACAAAAAATGTCATTATAGTACTGCAAAATGAGTTACGATAATCCTGACCTTTTTCTATTTCCCACAATACATTATAAATTAGCACAGCTGGACTATTCTAATAGAAAATAGAAGATCATGGTCACATATTCAATTTTACTTTGGTATTTTAATCATTCCTTAGAAAAATCCTTCCCCCATATTCCTGGTCCTCCTGAATACTAATTAAATGGAAAGCATCTAGTTAGGCTAAATGTCTGCTTCAAATCTTCCCAGGGGTTATGCATATAAATATGAACTACTTCATTTGCCAAACCAAATTTGATTGTTCACTCTATGCCGGTAGCTGTGTTAGGTGTTAAGATAAAGGCATTTAAAAGACATTAGGTCATCACAGCAAACTTGGAAACTTAACTAAAAATTTTATAAATTTAAGATTAAAGAGATGTATGACTTACTTTGTTAAATGACTTTATATCTTTTTTAAGAAAAGCCTTGTGCTTTTTAATGAGTATAGCATTAGTGTGCACACACACACACCCAATGTTTAAAGTAATGAATGCTCATTATAAAATCTTAATAAACAGAGATGAGTAAAAAATAATAAATAATAATAGAAAAATGCAAGGAGAATATAAAATAATAAGAATCCCTTTGAGTGGATTCTTATTCTCTGTGTTCATGAATAGTATGTTTAAATATATATACTTCAGACAAAATGAGAATATAAACCATATATACTGGTTTAGAATCAGGCTTTCCCTCATTTCATATATACTTAAATCATTTTTTTAACCTTTCTCCTAAAACATGATGATTTTATATTAAGAAAAACATTGTATTATCTTGTTTATATTTTTAACAGTATAAATTTCTGTCTTAGTTTTGTGTTATTATGAAACAACATCTGAGCCTGGGTAATTTACAAAGAAAAGAAGTTTATTTGGCTTATGGTTCTACAGGCTGTATGAGAAGCATGGTGCCAGCATCTGCCTGGCTTCTTTACTGAGTAAAAACATGGTAGAGAAGATGAAAGGCAAAATAAGTATGTGCAAAGGAGAACAAAGCCAAGAGACATCCTGGCTTTATAACAATCCACTCTTGCAGGAATTAATCCATCCTCTTCTTTCCTCCCTGCCATTCCCAACCAACCAAGTTTCTTGAGAAGGAGAACTAACTACCAAGAGCATGGCACCAAGCCACTCATGAGGAATCCAGACACATGACCCAAACACCTCCCATTAAGCCCCACCTCCCCCGCTGGGAATCAAGTTTCAACATGAGATTTGGAGGGGACAAATATCCAAATGATAGCCATTCCCATGCATAATTTTCCCACATCTTTGACTATTATAATAAGATCATTATTAGATGTTGAAGTATTATGTTAAAAATATGAATTTTGAATGTACAATAACATAATTCATGAGAGATATTTCTAATATATCTTCCCAACAACAGTGAATGAAATTGCTCACTACCTTATGGCTTTGGTAACAGATATTTTAAAACTTTGAAACTGCTGCCAATACAATTAAAAATGTATTTTCTTACTAGTGTTGTATAAATATTCAGTATGTACCTTATATTTGGGCTTAGGGCAGTTGTGTAAGGTGGCAGATCCAAGACTTGGCCAACACATCATCTTTTTTTGTAAATTATCTTTCTTGAAACTTGGTTTACTTCCCCTAATAGGTTATTCAACTACTACAACTTTTTCTTATTGAATGATGAAAGCATTTTACATTTTAATTTTAGTTTTAATCTAATTATAATATTTTCCTAATTTATCTTTATTTTTGATACTTTTGATTACTAAGTTTTTTAAGTCTTATATAATAAATGTATAAAAATTTAATCATTTTCCATTTGGACTTGGTCATAGAATTTTCACAGCCTAAGTTCAGATAACTATACACCTTTGTTTCTAATTATTTTATGTTCTTGTTTTGTGACTTTATAACCTTTCAGTCTAAGAGAAATTCATTTTGTTGTACATTTTAAAGCAGGGGTCTTCTAGATGTCCCCCCAACCCAAACTAATTATTCAAATGAGATTTTTATATAATCAATCATTTTCTCTCTCAGGTAAAAGGGCATATATAAAATTCTGAGAAATTTTCAGTCTCTTTATGAGTTTTTCATTCTATTTTTCATCAATATTACATTATGTTGATTATTGTAGTTAAAAAGAAATTATGTTGTCCTATAATTTCCCTCTTCCATCTCCTCAAAATTCTAAGCCTTTTCTCATTAGACAAAAATGCGATGTTCTTTACTACATAGTATGCTTAGGTTTCATGAAATACAGTGTTAAAAATTATATGACCATTAAGGTTTTTCAGATCTTCTGCAAACCAAATGCAATGTTGCACAATAGGAAAAGCTGAAATTTTGAGTTACACATTTTTCATTGGCCAAGGATTAAATCTTGAATATGCCACTATAGACAATTGCCCTAAGCCTGTTTTTTTCTCAATTAAAAGATGTGGACAGTCATACTTCTCTCAAATAATGGTTGTGTGAATTAAGAGAGACACAAATAAGATACGTAAAGTACCTGGTACATACTATTTGCTTTACACATTCCTTTGCACTTTTATTCAACAGGATAAATCAACTTGACATTCATTATGACAAATTTAAGACAGTTAAAGGAGACATTAATAATACAACATTTTTACAAGTGCTAACCTAGTTACCATTATAGAATATGAAGTCTTCTCCAAATTCTTTTTAGGAAACAGTATATTTGTTAATGTATTTGAGAAAAATAAATCTTATGTTTTTAGATAAATATATAACTCATATCAATTTTATCTTAAACTCTAATGGTTCTATATACTCATTCACTCAGCTGATATGAGTTGAATACTGCCCAATAATAAATAGTGCTTGATTTTTGTGGATAAATGAGCTAGCCCACAAAAGTAACTTGACTTCCTTTAACATCTCCTTAGTAGAGAGCAGCAGAGCACAAGTGAGACCTTGAAATTAAGACTCTTTCCAATATTTCCAGGCATTACAATGTAACTGAATAGAATTGAATGAAATTCAAGAAATACATCAGAAAAGTTAATTTTTAATAGTAGCTATTGATCTCTCCAGGATACTCTTAATCTATTACCTGTTTTTACTTTTTAATTTTCTCCCTAATCCATTAATTATTTTCCTTCAATATTTAACTCAAACTATCACATGGGCTGCCATTGTTATCATAATTATTGGGCTTAACTTTCTTGTTTACATATCCACCATTTGTCCCCCGGCTAGGATGAATCAAACCACTATGCCTCTCTGTTTCTGGTCTTGAACAGCTGACTGAATACAGAAGAAAAATCTCACCTTCTTATTATAGCCTCATAAAATAACCAATTTTATCTGGATTCTAAGCCAGATCCTCCTCAATATTTCCCTAGTTGGTTATTTAACAGTTCCTTCAGGAATCCTTCTAAATATTGATTTCTTTTCTCAAATCCCATATGCTTCACCCACTCACTTCTCTTAGCAAATGACCTTTTCTCCTTCATTAAAAACAAAGTCAATTGGGTAAGAACTTTAAAAACTTTTCTCCTTTTGCCACTGGTAAAAGAAAATCAAACTCTGTGCATTATTCCATTCTTCCTACTCATTAAGGTTGAAGAAACTTCCTCCCCAAGCTAAATTCTAACCCTTTTTTTCAACTTTTCTTTCCTACTGTTTTCTAAGACATTGTGCTATTTTAATCATCATCATTCTCTTCATCTCTTTTCCCATCTTTTTGGCCTAATCTTTTAGGCAAATTACAATGCTCAAATTTCATCCTTAAAAACACTGTTTCTTCAAATCACTGTTCTCTTCTAACTGTGGTTCCACATATCCTCTTTACAACTTAGCTATTGAAATAATTTTCTAGAAAACATGTCTTTTATCTTTCACATGGACTAACTATGCCTGATATAAACTGGCTATAGAAATACATACAAATAGATAAAAATGGCAAAAATGTGTTAAATTCGGATTGGTGATGTAGGTCGAAGTCTGAGTGACCCCTTAGAATCATTTCACTTTACCATCAAATATTTTACCTCTTTAATACTTCTTAACTTTATCTCTATTTCTCCATTTATGTCACTACAACCATTGACATTTTACAGGTGACAAATCTGGGATTCAGAAAGAGTTCTTTCACTAGAGTCCAGGAGTTCAAGACCAAGCCTGGCCAACATGGTGCAACCCCGTCTCTACTAAAATTACAAAAATTGGCTGGGTATGGTGGTGCACACCTGTTCCCAGGTACTCACTGACGAGGCTGAGGCAGGAGAATCACTTGAGTCTTGGAGGTGGAAGTTGCAATGAGCCAAGATAGCACCACTGCACTCCAGCTTTGTGACAGATCTAGACTGGGTCTCAAAAAAGGCAAGAAGGAAAAGAAAAGAAAGAGTTCTTAATCTCCTGAAAGAGGTGAAAGAGGCTTATCCCAGACTTAATTCCGAGGCAGAATTTCTCTGGAGTCTATAGTTTTAACCATCATGTTTCTGCCTCTCACTTATGTTCATTACTTCCTGGACAGAAGAAATTCTAGTTTATGACACTGGTGTGTCTACGTAAGATAAAGTACATAGTTCTAACTACATAAACTAGATATACTCCACTCTGTCTGAGAGAAAATAAACCAATCAGAAATCAAGCCAACAGCTCTAATGTAACACCTTTAAGGGAGAAACTAGTTGGTTTGAAAGACAAAAGCTAAGAACAGAATATTAGAAAAGGCTAAGCTGTGATCACAAGCTGGTGCTGTGGTCCATGTTATCCCACTCCATTCAGGTATCACCCTAAAACTGATCCTATTCCTCCTTCTGCCCCATGAACAGTAATTTGGGGACTGGTCCAATTCTTCTTTTGTCCCAGAGAAGCCCAAATAATGGGAAGTAAAATCTGACCAGTGATGAGGATAGTCTGACTGGCTCTGTCCTTCCATCAGGGCCATAAGACTGTTTTACTTTTTTATTTGTAACAATCAAATAAGTGAGTCCTACTTGTCAGAGTCTGGTTTACAGATTTCTTAGGCAAGATAAAACATGCCTGTAGGATTAAGAGTTCTGAAACAGTCATCTGTAAACAACTCAAGTTAACACGTCTTCAGTATTAGCCCATTCTTAATTTGAAAAGAAAATGTAAATTTCATTTAATTTTTAACGTTTGATTCTATGTGTTTAACCATGACTCTTTATAAGCATCTGTTTGGGTAGTATTATTGTTAAATATTTTTCTGATGAGAACATTGAGGCACAAAGCAAAAGTTTAAGTAACTTGTCTAAGATCAGTAAGTGCTAAGCAGCAAAAGTGAGGATTGGAAGCCAGGAAGTTTACCTCATGAATCCATATTCTTATGCACAATGTTATTTGTCCCTTTAGAATTTATACCACTTCCGTAATTAAAATTCACAGTAAACTTTACCATGGCTTATAACAAAAAATTGCACAATGTCTCCACATTTTATAATATGTAGTTGTCATTGGCTATACAAATATTTTCAGTCCTTGGAACTGAATATTAAAAGAGAAAAAGGAGTAGGAGGTAAGGAAAAAATAACAAAACTGTAGTCAAGACAGCAGAAGGAAAAGAAAAATGTGCTCCCAAGAATATAGCATCTCGCCTTGAACTGACAGACTCCAGCGCTGTCCCTAATGACAGCAATGAGATGGAAACTAACAAAGCCAAGTATTATGCCTGTCATCTCACTGAACAGGAGCCGAGATGGTAATTTCCCTTATGTCCTTTAAGGAATCAGGGCCATGCATAATTTCATGTATTCTGTGTCCTGTCATCCTGATATGGTTTACTGAGCTTTGCATCCAACCCAAAATTCCATTCTGACTCAGAATTGTTAAATAAATAGTAAGTGACTAATAAACTTGCTCTTAAAAATTCTTTCTCATTAGCATCAAGTCCTTGACTAAAAGGGGCAAATTTACTTTAAATAATGGATCCCCTATGTGGAGACCACAGCTCTGACTAAACACAGATTATGTATATAATATTTATCTCCTCCTTTTCAAGCAGGTATTAGGAGGAGTGCTGTGGAATTTTAATTAAACATATTATATAACTCTCTGAATTCAAAAATGAAAAGAAAAATCTTTAATATAATTGAACTGAAGTACTTTTTGGCATAATGGAAAGCTTCAATTACAAGTGACGTATAATTCCCCACATGATTGACACATTTACCACAGTTACAAAATTACTGAAGATAAATGAGCTGCATGTGTTCCCTCTCAACACACCTAAATTTGAATCCCAAAAGGGAAATTTTCATTGGAAAAGGCTTTCTTCTCAACCGTATATTTAGAAGCAGAGAATGCCATGGATGACTAGCAAAAAAAAAAAAAGTTTTTGTTTATCCCTCTGTTTGTATGAATATTTGCATTCAACATCAGCACACCTGCCACATCATAGCAGGACAAGTGGCTTCTGAGCACATAAATGTTTACCTTCTGCTCCTCAGTACACATTTGTTTAAAATTTCTCTAAAAATTGAGTTTTCAAAATAACTGCTATATAGGGGCTGTATTTGGAGAAAGTTACAACACTGATTCAATTTTAAAGGACTTAGAGAATTATAGGAAATTGTGGATTCAAGTCAAACAAGCAAGGATGTGTTACTAGGAGAGGACTAAATGCTCACTTACAGGCAAAACCTCTATCTGGACATATTTTAAAGGGACAACTCTCTAACAGCCTAGCGGCCATAATGAAAATTGGATACACCTCTCTCTGAATTTATGGTGCTGGCTGAATTCCTATTGCATCCTCTGTAATTCCCATAGTGCCCTTTCGCTCCCTCCTTTTGCTACATCCTCCATCTCCTGGCAGTTTGCCTCACCCTCTGTGAGTCAATAGTCTTTAATGCAGCTTCTACCCTCAGAAGGAAGATAGCAGTCTAACAAAATCTATTCCAATAAATACTATCTTAATAGTAAGGGGGCATACAAAATGAGTCTAGAGATCATAGAATCACAATCATAAGCCAAACCCTCTCTATTATTTTAGTTATTATCACTGTTACAGTAATTTTTGTGTGGGAAAAATACTGCTTTTAGATTCACCAGAGTAGAACAAATCCCCAATAATCACATAATCCTACCTCTTATGAGATAAACAAACGACATTTATTTAAATCAAACTTTCGAAACGAACACTGATCCTACCAGTGAGAAGGATTCTACTTTTATAGATTCCATAAACTCTTTCAGTGCCCAAACCTTTACGTACTCAATTTTCTATCTTCAGGGTAGAAGCTGAACACTAATGAGATGTAAAAACTAATAATCTTTAAAGGAAAAAATAAAAAGAATAACATCTTCTCTTTACACAGGTAAAATCTGGATCTGTATTTTGACTCTTACACATAAAAATAGCCTTAAGTGGAATAAAATTTGCCCAGAACATGTTTACTGAATACTAATGTATTCAGAGAAATGATGCAGTCAATGAAAACAGTCTCATCACCTAGTTATGTTCCGTATATCACAAAGTTAGCACTATCTCCAGATTAGTTTAACTACATCCTTCTAAGCCTGTGTTCCAGCTCTGTGAAACACTCACATTTTTTAATTACATAAAAAAACTGTGAATAAACTAAATAGTCATTCAGTAATCAAGCAATCTGAAAAGCTCTCATGGTTTTCTCTTGTCATAGTTTGTTTAAACACAGGGAAATAATTTAAGTTGGACATCCCACTAAAATAATTAGTAAGACCTCCACATATGTAGGAGAGAAGAGAATCAAGAAGAATTTACTAAAATTACTTTATCAATACATATCAATACAAATATTACCTATTAATATATGCAAATAAAATCTGTTTTATACATACAGTTATTGGTTACGTGTCTCTTGTAACATTTTGGTTTAATAAACTTAATGGAATACTATGATGTCATTAAGTATATTTTAGAAAATTATAGTAAGGTAAATATTGGGTATATTAGTAAAAAAGTTTAAACTAGAATTACATCTTTAAAGTAGCTTAACTGTATTTGATGGAAATATATATACTTAGACTAGAAGGAGAAGCCAAAATACAAGCAATGTTTTAGAGTGTTGGGATTGTGAAATTTTTAAACTTTGTTTTCCTATTATCTATCTATTTATCTATCTATCTATCCACACATACATACATATAATCTAAATAAGTAATTTCTACTTCTTGGTAGAATAGTAATTACATACTCTTGATAGATATAAGGGTAATAAAATATGCCAGATTACAGTCATTAGAGTGAATCGGCAACCAACAGAATGGGAAAAAATTTTGCAGTCTACCCATCTGACAAAGGGCTGATAACCAAATCTACAAAGAACTGAAACACATTTACAAGAAAAAAACAAACAAGCCCATTCAAAAGTGGGCGAAGGGGTATGAACAGACACTTTACAAAAGAAGACATACATGAGGCCAACAAACATATGAAAAAATGCTCATCATCACTGGTCATTAGAGAAATGCAAATCAAAACTACATTGAGATACCATCTCACGCCAGTTAGAATGGCAATCATTAAAAAATCTGGAAGACAACAGATGCTGGAGAGGATGTGGAGAAATAGGAACGCTTTTACACTGTTGGTGGGAGTGTAAATTAGTTCAACCATTGTGGAAGACGGTGTGGCGATTCCTCAAGGACCTAGAAATAGAAATTCCATTTGATCCAGCAATCCCATTACTGGGTATATATCCAAAAGACTATAAATCGTTCTACTATAAGGACACATGCACACGAATGTTCATTGCAGCACAGTTCACAATAGCAAAGACCTGGAGCCAACCCAAATGCCCATCGATGATAGACTGGACAGGGAAAATGTGGCACATATACACCATGGAATATTATGCAGCCATCAAAAACGATGAGTTGTGTCCTTTGTAGGGACATGTATGAACCTGGAAACCATCATTCTCAGCAAACTGACACAGGAACAGAAAATCAAACACCGCATGTTCTCACTCATAGGCAGGTGTTGAACAATGGGAACACATGGACACAGGGAGGGGAGTATCACACACTGGGGTCTGTCGGGGGGTAAAGGGGAGGGATAGTGGGGGGGGTGGGGGAGTTGGGGAGGGATAGCATGGGGAGAAATGCCAGGATATAGGTGATGGGGAGGAAGGCAGCAAATCACACTGCCATGTGTGTATCTATGCAACAATCTTGCATGTTCTTCACATGTACCCCCAAACCTAAAATGCAATAATAAAAAAAAAAAAAATATGCCAGATTGATATATTTCTTTGAAAGTTAAGTCTAGCATATAAACATAAATGAATATAATGGATTTCCTAGTCATAGACAACTTTATTAGAAGAATCATTAACAGTTTCTACCTCTATTGCACTACCTATCCCTCACACATTCACCCAATCCAATCTGCCCTCTTCCATTTTCCTCCATGACAACAGTATTAACCGGATCTAATGGTCATTTTACAATACTCAACTTAATTTCCTAGTTGAATTCAACCTGATTGGCCATTCTTTTTTCCTTGAAACATACTTTTCCTTGTCTTCCAAGACATGTTTTTGTCCTTATTTCTCTCTAGTTATTCCTTCTGTCTTTGCAGTCATATTACTTTCTACCCAATCACTCACTACGCTAATACTTCAAGGCTTATTCCTAAGTGCCCTCCTTTTCTTACTTTTTATTATTTCCCTGGGTTTCTTGTTTCTACCCCAAGCTTTGCTTGTCTCTGTAAGCAGATGACTCACAGATTTATGTCTTCAGCCCAGACCACTCCTAAAAGCTTTAAGCAATTATATTAACTTTCTTATATCTCACTTGGATGTCTCAAAGGCCACACTCACCAGAAATGAATCCATAATCCCTCTTACTGCCCCTAAAACGTGATCACTTCCAGTGACCCTTATCTGAGTAAGAAAATACCACGATCCATGCAGTTAGAGACAGACATGATATAATTTGTTTACCTCACACATTTACAATATTCAATAGACTCTCTAGTCTCAAGAATTGTATTTATGAAACATCATTCATATGTATCAATTAATGTCTATCTTCAGAGTGTCCTGGGTCCAGTTGTCATCATCTCTGTCTCAGATAATCTGTTAGTCATTTAGCCCCACATCTGTCTTTCTAAACTCCAAAGTCACTTTTTAAAAATCACAAATTCATCTTTCTACTCTCCTTCATTAATGAACTCCTCCTGAAAATAAACTCATTAATACGGGATTACCTTTCCATTCTCTTCTTTCTCCATCTCTGCCACATCATTCCCTTTCCTCTTAATGCATACTGGCTATTTGTCAATCTCTCATATTCTCTGTGTCCTCCATCACCATTAGAGCTTGAATGTATTGATTTCTCTGCTTGGAATGACCTTCCTTGTCTTCCTCACCTAATTATCTTGTACTCCTTTTGAAGTTATTAGCTAAGAAGTCTTCCTATTCTCCTAACCTCTGTGAATGTCCCTCTTGCCCCCAAATAGGTTTCCATGGCACTCACACATATGGGTGTCATTATTTGATTTTTTATGTCACTTAAACTAGATAATAAGCTACATGAAAGCAGGAGGCTGTCAATTTTTGTTCATGCTTAATCACCAGCTATTATCATGAGAACATGTACCTGAGACAATGATTAATTGAATCTAATTTTCTACTTGAATTATTAGTAACTTGTTTAGAATTTAATTTCTTGGCTAAAGTACTTGTGTACAAGGCATATCTCAGGTGAAATTGTGGAATAGGTAATGATCATTAATCCATCTGCTGTTTTCACCCTTTTTTGCTCCAAGTTCTGAACTTCTGACAATTCCCTTTACTCATGGAAACTGTTTCAGTCAGCCTTCATCTAGCTCTACTCTTTCTGAGCATTCCAAAGATATTTCTGTTTCCAGATATCTAAAGAACAGAGGAAATTGCAGAAAGAATAAAAATTACAGAATTGATTGTTTCTACTTCTGAATGATAAGAGATGGTAGGTCAATTTGCTTTGTGGCCTTCAAGGTCTGGGTTGAGAGAGGCTCATCCATTCAGTCAATCATTTATAGATTCATTAAACAATTACAGATTACCTCATATTAACAACTTCCATTTGTCCACTACAATATCCTGTAGACGCTCTGTCCCACACAGTAGTTACTAGTCACTTATGGCTACTTAAATGTAAATTAATTAAAATCAAATAATTTTTCTTTGTTTGCATTAGCTACATTTTAGGTACTTTTTTCCATCATTATAAAGCTCCATTGGACAATGCTGTTCTATAATCTGTGTTTTAATACTAAACTCCATAATGGAAAAACATTGCTTTCTTCTGCCTTAAACCTAGATTTGCCTTCTAATCTATATGCTCTTGGTGATGGCTTAGGAAAAACAGCTTTCTGTTGTGTGGTCCTGAAGGATTATTTTCCTCTCTTATGCAGTAACAGGGCTGGGCAGGTGCTGTAGCTAGAAGAACACATCTTTTATCAAGGAATTTGGAATTTGAACTGAAGAAGCGAAAAACCATTTTCTGTACAGGTGACTCAACCATGATTTCCAGATTGTGATTTGGAGAGGAAGAGGAACTGGATTGGATGAAAGAACATGTGATAAAAAGTGGTTATTAGAAGGGCATCCAGGTTTGCTCTAATTCTTTCTTTTCTTTTGTCTTTGAGGTACTACGAGTTACTCCTGAATCTTCAAACGTAAGCTGCCTTTTTAAAAAACAAAAGCTAGCTTGAGTAGCCTTTATTTAATCCCCATAATAAACCATGAGGTATAGTCCAATATTCCTATTTACAGATGAGGAATCTTTGGGTTCAGTGAGATTAAGATTAGTAGTAGAGCATGGATTCAAATCTATATGACTTATATAAATTGAAAACATATCATATTTGCATTATGCTATAATATTTGTAAGGTAAAAGTTTATGCTGGAATCTGAAAATAAAGAAATAAATAAAGCATGACTTTTGGTTAGTTACAGTCTTAATCCATGTAAATCAAACTAAAGGAAAGGAGTAGAGATTGAGAAGATACCCACGTATTGGCTATTGTGAATAATGCTGAAGTGAATGTAGGAGTACAGCTATCTTTAGGAGGTGGTGATTTTATTTGCTTTGGCTATATATGCAAAAGAAGGATGGCTGGATCCCAAGGTAGATCTATTTTTAATTTCTTTAGGAACCTCTGTACTATTTTTGATAATTGCTTCACCAATCTACATTCTCACTAACAGTGCACAAACATTCTTTTTTCTCCACACCCTCACCAATACATGTTATCTCTTGTCTTTTTGATAATGGCAATTCAGACGGTATGAGATAGTATCTCCTAGTGGTTTTGATTTGCATTGCCCTGAAGATTAGTGATGTTGACCATCTTTTTTTGTACCTGTTGGTGATTTTACGTTATCTTTGGAGAAATGGATGTCCAAATTCTTAGTCCATTCTTTTAATCTGTTTTTATGCTTTCTCGCTATTGAGTTGTGTGAGTTGTTTATAAATCTTGGATATTAACCCCTTATCTGATAAATGGTTTCCAAACATATTTTTCCCAATTTGTAGGTTACTTTTTCATTTTGTTAAGTGTTTCTTTTGCTGTGCAGAAAACTGGTAGTTTTATCTAGTCCCATCTATTTATTTTTGCTTTTGTAGCCTGCGGGATCTTAAAAAAAAAAGGTGAAATAAAAAATAAAACAGTTTTTACCAGTGTCTGGTTGGAATAGAGAAAATGGGAGATGTAGGTTAAAGAATACAAAGTAGAAAATACGTAGGATTAGTAAGCCAAAAAATATAATCTACAACATGAGGACTATAGTTGACAACAGTTTATTGCATTCAGGATTTTCGATAAATAACTAGATTATAGCTGCTGGCGGTGGTGGGTAGGTAACTATGTGAGATAATGGATATGTTAATTTGTTCCATTACAGAAGCCATTTTTCTATACAGTTATGGGTGCTTAACTACAGGGTTATGTTCTCAAAATTGCATCGTTAGGCAATTTCATCTTTCTGTAAATACCACAGATTGCATTTACACAAACCTAAATGGTATAGTCTACTACACACCTAGGCTATATGGTATGCCTATTACTCCTAGGCTAAAAGTCATTACAACATGTTATTATTCCAAATACTGTAGGCAATAGTACAAATACTGTAGGCAATGGTAACACAATGGAAAGTATTTGTGTATCTGAACATATCTAAACATAGAAAAGGTACAGTGAAAATACAGTATTATAATCTTATGGGACTACCATTGTATATCCAGTTCATCATTGACTGAAAAGTTGTTATGATGCATGACTCTCTCTATGTATATCTTAGTCATCATGTTGTATACCTTAAACATACACAATAAGATTTATTTTATTTAAAAATGGATATTGATGTAGCCCTGTATGCATAGTGTAGGAGATCCCAGGAAAAGTCTAAGACTGTGTGAAAACCCAAACTTTTCTGACCAACACAAGCAAGAAATCAGGAGAAGTTGAGAAGATTGTAGTTGAGAAACTCCCAGAAGACAATGGGTCAGATATTAAGTGCAATTACTTACAACCTGGCATTTCCAGAGAGATGGACTCCACTAAGGCTAATTCAAACTCATGCCTGGAGAGAAGCAAGAAAAGAAGTTAATCTTGCCTTGATGAAGTCACGAAAGGGGTAGAAAATGGATAAATCCTGGACTGTAGACAGAAAGCCTACTAACCTATCAAGTTTCAGCGTAATAACCACTTCCCCTAGCAATGCTACTTTCTGAAACATAAACCTTTGCAGAAAGTTGATTTGACAGTAATGTTAATGCTTCTAATTTGAAGAAAATGGAGTATTGTTTCATTTCTCAGTGGCTTCATTCATTTTCAAACTGTAAATGAGAATATTTATATGGCTGCTGAGCAAAAATGAAAAAAAATGAGGTTTGATTTGTTTTTAAAGTTTAGAAATATGTCTGTGGATGACTAGCCAAAGATGGCAGAATTTAGATATGACGAGATGGACTGATGTAGCTATCTGCCAAACAGCATGATTAAAACCATTCAGACCCTGAAAATGGAACAGAGAACAATGGCTTTATTTCTGTAAACTAAACTGTCGCCATCAGACTTAAGTGCTCTTGTCTTGTCAGAGGATTTATTATTATTAAGAATTCCTCTGACATGCATTTGCCAAGTGCTTCTTTGAAGTTCCCATCAGTCACAGCTCTTTGGTGACATGGTCTGGCTAGTTTTCAATGATAAAATGAACTGAGGCATCCATGCAAATTAACACTAGTTTGATGCCCTAGACCCCTCATTAATATACCATTTCAAATGTGGATTTAATCTGCAATATGATTAGTTGGATGGGGAGGACCATATCAAGTGGTAGAAAAATGTCAGAAAATATATGTTGATCTCAACTCTGGCAAATCAAAGTGTGAGTCCCTCTATAAAGGAATGCTACTCGTTCATTATTTCAATGTTCAGCTAACATAAGTGAACGTACAATTAGTTAAGATGTCAGACAGACAGGTGACTTTAAGGTTTATCTCAAGATACTCAATAATGAATATTATTTTTACTCTTTATCAGGTAAGGAAACTTCTAAAATTGGCCTTCTCTCTTATTTCAGTGCAATTTAATTGGGCCAAAGACCATCATATAACCATTTGTATTAAAAACTCTTCACGTTGATATTCTCTGAATTCAGCTAGGTCTTCAGCACCATCTGCCAATTCCATTATCTGTCTTTTGTCAGCTACCTTTATCGTTCACTTCCTGAGAATTTCAGAACTCTCCCTTTTCCTCAAATTTTCTCTGTACCAAATTTCTTTCCTACTTCCTTAAAGCAGATAGTGTGACAACCTAGACACTTGTGGTTCTCAGGCTTGATTTCCCTCAACACTCCACCTCTTTATCTATTATACTTCTGCTGTCACAATAATCCTTGGTCTTTTTTCACCATTTACACAGAATGAAGTGACCTTCTTCTTGTTCTAAGCTATGCTTTACTCTTGCTTTGAGAGGATTCTCTTCTTTCTGTTCTAAGACCTGACTACAGTAGTTAACCTTATTTCCTTTACAAATCTTCAATCTCTTTTTTCTATTGGTCCTCCCTCTCAACTTCATTCCCTCAATCCTAATGATCTTCCTTTGGCCCCATGTTCTCCCCAGCTACTTACACAGTCAAAATATGCTCCCCACCAAATGGTCTTGTCAAGAACCTTTGAAGGGAAGGAGATTTTACTCTACTTGAAGTCTAACAACATAGTCTGCTAGAGTTTTATACTTACTTACTGGCAGAAGACACAAAATGTGTGCGTACGAAACAAAGGACTCTACTCCCATGACACAAGATGCAGGAGCTTTATGTTTGCATTTGTTCCCCATGCCCCTCAATCCCACAGCAGTGATGTAAATGGTGCACATGGTACTGTGCACACAGTAGATTTATGTTACAGCTAAGGAGACACCCAAGCATTTTTTCAAAAAAAACCAACCCTATATGACAATAGGCTACTGGCAACCTTGTCCAACTTCTTGCAGGAGGAAGACATTAGTTTTTCTACTCTGATTAGGAACAAATCTGCCGTCTGTTTTAGAGCGAGAATTAATCTCTACCTTCCAAGGCATTTTGTTATATAAACATCCTTGAAAAGATAATGTAGGACAAAACTGCCCATAGACATACAGAAATGCCATAGGAAATTGCTCATCCATAGGTTGCCTTTCATTTATTTATATTCTCACCAATTTCTTGGTAAGTCAACTGAATGTTCTCTACATGTCATATATTTTGCTAGGTGGGAAGCACATTACCAGACTTTAAGAATCCTATTTAATTTTTAGTAGACACAATGATCCTCAAAGTACATTTCAAGAATAATGGTGATTTTGGAAAGTCCTTAATTATTAATCATAAATCACATGTAGTCATTTTATTACAAACTGCTAAAAAAGTACTAGGCATTGAGGTCTGGCCAAAAAAAAAAAAAAAAAAAAAAAAATTCCACATATATTACAGTTGATCCAATAAAGAATAAATTGCAAATAATACTTCAGTATTAATGGTGTTGTTTTCACTCTATAAGACATACAAATGGACCTTCATGGAAAATATACTGTTTTATTTGCTATAAGCCTCTATTTCATTTTAAGCCAAGAGTGAAAGTCTCATTATATTAAATAACAGTGTGTGTTTGGTCTTTTGGGGTAGGGATGAGAAAACACATTTGCCAAGTTTGGCCATTGTGAGTTCAGAGTTCAGAAGCAAATTCAATTCTTTCTGGAAATGAGTGTAATAGAACAGTTGGTCAAACACAATTTACTTGCTGATAGAAACAAACTTAATGATTTCTGAAAAAAAAAAGAAAGGCTTACTAAAAAGGGTCATAAGGAATATCACACCAGATTTAGGATACTTTGGGCTTAAAATGGCATCTGCTTATAAACTCTGATGTAACCCTTCCCAGTCCTCAAAAGCAAAACAAAAATTAACAAATAAAAAATATATAAAAACTCAAAAACAAAAACTAGGATTATTTTTTTTTTAAAGATGAAGAGTCACTTAAAAATATCTAGAATTTCAATTGATAGTCAAATTGTAACAGGGGTTTTTGAAGGCTTTTTAAAAACTAAATGAGTAATAAACAGATTGTGAAAGAAGTAAACAAATAATATATTTAGTTGTTCCATTACAGAAAACCCAAATTTGCTTTCTGAAATAAAGCTTACATGGAATAACAATACTAAAAAAGTTATTGGTCTTAAATTGCTGCTTGCCTCCAGACTCAGAAATCCAAAGCTAGTATGAAACGTAGAATGGTGCAGCTGTCCTGTAAAATCGGTGCTATATTTTAAGGTCTTCTCTACCTTTGTTTTTTTAACTTTTTATTAAAAAAAAATCAGACTTATTAGAAATTGTAAAATTGGCACAGAAAGTTCCTCAGAACCCTACACTCAGCATTCCCTAATGAAAACGTCGTATCTAAACATGGGATATCAAAAATAGGAATTTGACAAAGGCACCACATGCTATTAACAAAATCACAGATCTTATTTGAATTCCCTCACTTTTCTGACCCTCCTTTGTTTTCGAAGCTATGCTTAGATATAAAACTCAGAAAATAGCCAGGAAGTAAGGTAAGACTGAGGTGACAGTAGAAATCAGGGGGTTTCTTGCAGAGGCACATTCCTATTAACACAGAGCTAGAAAAGTCTAGGCAAGAGTGGAAACAGCTCAGGTTAATGCCTAATGAAAAGCCTGTATTTTTTCCTTATGCCCTTCAGTTGACAGTGCCAGAAAATCATATAGTGGAAAATGAAGATGAGCTTGCTCGGTTAACAGAGTCAAACAAGACAAAGCCTTGCTGGAAATGAGAAACTGGACAGGGAGATTTTGACCTTCACTTTTCCACTGGCTAAGATCTGAAACTAGAGGGCAAGCTTCTGTCCACAACCCACCTGTCTATTATTTCTACTGCTGCGTAAAAATATAAAACTTCTGGAAGCTTGGCACAGTCAAGAATATAAGAAGATGTGATTATATGATATGGGAGGAAATAGCTGTAGAAAATAAAAGACTGAAATTAAAAGTGAGCAAGCATAGGATGTAATTTAAGACTGAGGAAAGAATTTAAAAGTAAATGGAAATAAATATATTGAAAGCAGAAGAGGAAACTGACATGCAGAGAATGCAATAAAATTAGGTAGTGGATTTCTCCCATATGTTACAGAGATGTTAACAAATGATATCCCAGGTTCTAATACACAGTGCCCATTGCCCTATGGTTTCCATTTTAAACAGATGTGGTTTTCACAAACAAATAAATAAACACTTTCTTTTCTCAAAAGTATTTGTTAAAGTGTGAGTGACATCAATAAATTTGCATAGATTGCATCATCTCTTCCAATATGGAACTGAAGTCCACTAGATGGTAGTTCTAGACTTTACAGTGACACTTGTTTTTATAAAAGAGTCAACCCACTCCTCAAGCAGAATGGTTCCAGCAGAGCAATTACTTTCAATGTATAAATTTATTGGTAAAAGTTTAATGTCAGCCTTAATTGCCTTCAGAATTCTTGACTAGAGACCATCTGGTCTCAAAGATTTATCTATACCTAGTTTACAAATGCAGTATCAATTATTCTGTAGTTGTACCACTACTTGATCTTATTGCTATAAATTTTAAGTTCCAAAAGTCATCTTAAAGTGAAAAACTCCCTCATCTCTGTTTGTGAAATGGAAGAAAGTTACTTTTTTCTACTGTAAAATTTCAGTTTCTAGAATAAACTCCTCCAGAAATTATTGAACAATCCTACTAGTCTATCAGTTTTCTAAATTTCTTCTAATCTTCTAAGCTTTCTACCTTTCATTTTTCCTATTTTTTTGAATCTTAGTCCAAAATTTTTGTAATACACTTTAAAAGTCATGCATTCATTCTTTTCTCCCTTCCTGACTTTTTTTTTTTTCTCTGCATATGTGGCTCACCACTCAGTGAGAGTTTAAATAGTACAAATCTCAGATTTCTATATTTTCAAACTTGGAGGAATGTTTCAACTTAATTTTACAAGTGTATTTTGCACATTCTACTAAGAAAAGTTAATATGAGATCTTCCCTCTTTTCTATTGCCAGGTTTTAAAAATGCCTTTGATATACAAAAGAACTGTACATGTTTAATTAGTGTAAGTTGATTATTTTGGACATAGGCATATACCCATGTAACCATTACCACACGGAAAATAATAAACATATCCATCGCCTCAAAAGTTTCCTTGCACATCTTCTTGTTTGTTCTGTTTTGTTATAAGAAATCTTAACATGAGATATACTCTCTTGACAAATTTAAGGGAGCAAATAGCACTGTTAACTATAGGCATAATACTGTATAGCAGACCTCTAGAACTTAATCATCTTGCATTACTGAAAATATATACCTGAATAACAACTTTTCATTTCCTTTTTCCCCAGCCCCTTGCAACCACCATTCTATTCTCTGCTTCCATGAGTTTAACTGTTACAGAAAATTCATATAATTGGAATCATGCAGTATTTGTCCTTTTCTGGCCTATACTACCGAGAATAATGTTCCAGTGTCATCCATGTTGTTGCATATGGCAGGATTTCTTTCTTTTTCAGTTTTGAATAGTACTCATTGCATGTATGTACCACATTTCATTTATCTACTTAACCGTCTATTGGCATTTAAGCTGTTTCTTTATCTTGGCTATAGAAATCATCTTGCATAACTGAAACTTTATACCCATCGAATAGCAGCTCCCTAGATCCCATTTCCCTAAATGCCTGGCAACCACCATTCTCTCTGCTTCTATTTTAAATAGCTCATACAAATAGAATCATGCAGTACTTGTTCCTGTTGGGACTGGCTGTAGCTCTTCCTAGAAAATAGAAGTTCTTAACATCTTGCTACCATTGTCTTCAGCTTTCTCTGAGAGAAAAGACAAAACTAAATTATTTTCTATGACAGCTCTACCTATTGTGTTAGATTTAGTCTTAGGTATAAAGATGTTATTTTTATGAAAAAATTTTCCATTTAACAATTTATCTAAATAAGTGTTTTACATTAGAATAGTTCTGGATTTACAAAAACAAAAGTTGAAAAGATTATATCAGGAGTTCCAGTATAACTCTTATGTAGTTTCCCTTTTTGATATCTTTTTACAAAACTATATTACATTTGTCACAGTGAAAAATGAATATTACTATGCTACTATTAACTAAACTTCACAGTTTATGCTGATTTCACCAGTTTTTTTTTCTAATGCCTTTTTTGGTTCCCGTCCCCAATACCATGCCAGCTACCACAGTACATTTAGTCCTCATATCTCCTTAACATCCTGTAATCTGTGACAGTTTCTGAGACTTTGTTTTGATGACAGTTCTGACAAAAATAAAGATCAGTTATATTTTAGAATGTACCTCAAATGATCTCAGTCTTACACCAATTGATCTCTGTCTTACGCTTTTCTCATGATTACACTGAAGTGATGGGTTTTGTAAGAGAAGATTATAGAGGTAAAGTGTTAGTCTCATAATTTATCAACTATCATGATTTATCATGCTATCAGCAATATTTATCACTAGTGATGTTAATCACCTTTCTTAGGTAATATATGTGAAGTCTCTCCACTGTAAAGCTATTTTTCACCACTTTCAATACTCTACTCTTTCGAAACCAATCACTAAGCACATCCCATACTCAATGAATGTGAAATTAAGCCTCTATTCTTGAAGTAGAGAGAATAACTACAAGAAATATTTGTACTTCTTCCTTATGGGAGATTTGTCTCTTCGCTATATGTTTATATTTATTTATTTAATCATTATTTTATATCACTAGGGACACGTTTATGTTATATTATGAATGATGATATAACATTATGTTATTTAGTTAGTTGCTGCAACTGTTCCAGCTTTTGCTAGAAAGCCAAATTAGGTTTCTCCTGTATCCCACTGAGATGCCTCCGTGGTTTTGTGTTTTAAACACTTTTATTTTCTGGCATTAAAGCTCATCATCACTGGTCCTTAGAGAAATGCACACCAAAACCACATTGAGATACCATCTCATGCCAGTTAGAATGGTGACCATCAAAAAATCAGGAGACAACAGATACTAGAGAGGACGTGGAGAAATAGGAACACTTTTATACTATTGGTGGGAATGTAAATTAGTTCAACCATTGTGGAAGACAGTGTGGCAATTCCTCAAGGATCTAGAAAAAGAAATACCATTTGACCCAGCCATCCCATTACTGGGTATATACCCAAAGGATTATAAATCCTTCTATTATAAAGACAAATGCACATGTATGTTTATTGCAGCAGTGTTTATAATAGCAAAGACTTGGAATCCACCCAAATGCCCATCAAGGATAGACTGGATAAAGAGGCACATATACACCATGGAATACTATGCAGCCATAAAAAAGGATGAGTTTATGTCCTTTGCAGGGACATGGATAAAGCTGGAAACCATCATTCTCAGCAAACTGACCTAAGAACAGAAAACTAAACACCACATGTTCTCTCTCATAAGTGGGTGCTGAACAGCGAGAACACATGGACATAGGGAGGGTAACATCACACACCAGGGCCTGTCAGGGGGTGGGGGGCTAGGGAAGAGACAGCAGGGGGTGGGGGGATGGGAGAAGGATGGCATTAGGAGAAATACCTAATGTAGATGGCACGGTGATGGATGCAGCAAACCACCATGGCATGTGTATACCTATGTGACAAACCTGCACGTTCTGCACATGTACCACAGAACTTAAAGTATTTTTTAAGAAGTTATTCCAGGCTAATTCTGTTCACTTTTCCAAGGATTTTTTATTCCTTTTCTTGAAAAATGATATTAGCAATCAAGATCTGGGCACTGAAAAGCCATGATTTTTAAAAATTAAATTTTCTAATTTTTTATTTATAGTACATTAGATAACTATTGATGTGTGTATGCTGATCTTAAAAATGCCTACATTAGTTCTAAAATTTTATGTGTAATATTATTCTTCAGATAATAGTTGGATATATTATATGAATACTTACACTATTCTTGACAATTTTAGTTCTTCTTTCTAATTCTTACATCTTTATTTTTAGTCTTATTGTTTTGAATAGGATCTCTAGGTCAATGTCAACTGTGACATCTTTTCCGTGTATTGGCTTTTAATGAATGTTCTAATGCCTCCTGTTAAGTGGGACATTTCCTGCAACTGTTTGATAATACTAATCAGGTTAAATAAGGAACCTACCAACAAACGGCTAAAAAATAAATCTTACAGAGGTACTGAATCTCTGAAGATCACTTTTTTTGACCCTCTTTAATCACTTTATGTGATAAATTATATGAATAGATTTTCTAATACTAAGATACTCCTCCATGTTTGAGATAATATTTCTTTGGTTAGAAGGTATTTATTTATTTATTCATTCCTTTATAGAACATGCAAACACATTATTTTGTCTTTTCACATCTAATTTCTTAAAAAAAGATCATATTAATCTTTTAAAAACCCATTTAATTTTTTTAATGTCTGTATTCCCATCAAAATTGTACATCTTTTTAAAATACTTTGGTAATTTAGATTCTCTAGAAAAATGTCATTTTTTCCCATGTTTTCAGACTTTACTTATAATCATTCACAATATTCTTTTATAATTGTTAAAAATTTATCTGTAATTACAAATTACAATACCTATTCCCATTCTATATTATTTTGTTGAACTTTCAATCTTTTTTCCTCTTTGGACCTTGCCATATATTTGTCTGTTTTATTTCACTTTTTAAATTGTAAATTCAATTCTGGGGTATGAATCAGTCTCTATATTTTAATTCATTTTCCACTTTATTAATCTGCTTTTATCAATTTATTTCTAGTTTGGGAAGTATCTCCCCTTGTCATGTTGTGATTTTAAAAAATTATTTGATTTTATTTTAAAATAAAATTGATAGCCACAATTTTATTTGAAATGCTACTTTAAATTCATTCCACATATGTGTATCTTTTCAAAATTTTTCTCTATATAAGATTTTGGGATATATCATCTTTTAATAGACAGTTCACTGAGAGCATTGAGAACATGTTCTACATATTTTCAACAATTGGATATTTTCAACAATTGGATATTAAAAGTTCAACTTGTGCTTGGATACAATCCGTATTCTTTCAGATGTGAGGTAAAAGTCTCCTACTGTGATTGAGGTAGCTTCACCTATGACCTGCACCAGCCCAAGTTTTAAAGGCAGGCTTACTACGTATAGATATGGCTGTGCCCATGACATATGTAAGAACAGGCAGAGCATTTAAAATTTCATGTGCCTCAGCGTTCTCATGTGCACAATGGACCCTCCTGTCTGGTTACGGTAAATTTTGAGCAAATGAGGCCACTGAAGGTTTACCTGGAATATGTCAAGGTGACAGTGTTTTACATTTACACACAAGTGTTCAGAAATATTAAATCTTCATGGTTAACTCTTTTTGTCACTATGCATAAATGATGTTTGTTATCACTAAAATGTTTTTTTGTCTAGTATTGTCATTTGTCCATAATTGTTTTTATATTTTTTATATATTTGTCCATAAGTGTTTATATATTTTTAAGGGGGCAAATTCCTTTAACATTAACAGTTCTTACAAATCAGTAAGAGTCATACAGACTAGTAGCAGAATTGGCCAATAACTACAGAAATAGTAAATAGGCATATAAAATCTGTAATCTTAGCTATAAATAAATGAAATTTTAATAAACACATAACATTTAATATTATAGGTAAAGATAAAAAGTATTAATACCTACTGTGGATATTGAGAAGTTGGAAAAATAATTGATTATCATAATGTTTTGATGAGAGTTCAAGTTGTTATAACTGTTTAGTAGATGCTATAGTGATATTTTGAAAAAT
The DNA here is from genome assembly GCA_036589455.1 of Ateles fusciceps. Lineage (NCBI taxonomy): Eukaryota > Metazoa > Chordata > Mammalia > Primates > Atelidae > Ateles > Ateles fusciceps. The sequence continues at coordinate 175,850 of JAZHEH010002077.1, forward strand.
AATATCCATTAAACCCACTTCTAGATATTTATTCTATGGCTATACATATACATTTTACATAACTAAAAATAATATGACACTACTCATATTCTTATGAGTGGATTATGTATTTTTATTGTTGTCTCCCTTCTTTTGGAAAAGAAGGAACATATTTATATGCATTTTTATTATGGTATATATAATAAATAACAAATATATGAGACATTTTAGTTTTTCAGTTGGAATACTATAAGCTATACTAATAAGCTATATGATGCATTTTCACCTGCATTGTTAAATAGATATAGATATCTATTTAAATATTTTCCAGATAAGAATGTTTACATAGGGAGAACATTTTCCTAAAATTTTGTTCTTGTCTTCTGAATCATGGTCAAGTTTCAAGTATCTACGCATATTATACACTCTGAATATTTTTCTGTACTGAATCTATGGCATACATAAAAATATGACAGGTCTGCTAAAATATAAAGTAAAGCATTGTTTACCATGTGCTTTCTTCTCTCAGCAAATATATTATCACTGATGGTGTGCTTAATTTATTTGTACCCTTTAACCTAAAGAAAGAAAATGTAATTTGTTTTTAACCATATAATTTCTCCCAGAAAGCGTGCACTTGTCAACATCAGATATCTACAGGCTCTGGAGAAAAGGAAATTTTGTGGAACCTCTAAAACAACTAATTTATGAGTCTACCCTCAAGAAATTGTAAGTCATTGAGCCTTAGAGATGCCCCTCACCCAAATTTTTCACAAACATCTTATGTCATTCCGGCATAGATACCCAGAGACTACATTCTGAGAAAAACTGGAGGAAGTATTAGTTCTTTCCACAAGTCTTGGCAATGTTAATCTGTTTTCATTTCCCTGTTGCCTGCTTCATGAAAATTGCAAAAATAATTGGGAACTTATTCTCACAACAGTGACCACAGAATGACCTTTTACCTAAAACTGTTTATTTGGAAATCAGATTCCTGATGCATTTTCTGCTAGATCATTTTAGATTAGAATAAATTCATCTTGTTAAAAACTGAAGGAAATATTTTTCACCTTTTTAAATTTTTTAATTAAATTGAAATCTAAGGGTACATGAGATGTAACCTAAAAATGGGCCCATTGGTCAAAGACCAGCCATACCAAAACCACATCCTTAATTTCTTAAGCATCTGCTACTTAAAACCTTGACTTGAGTGGAGCCCTGGTATAATCTATTCTGTTGCCAGAAAAATATGCAGATTCAGAGTTGCAGGGGTTTTCCACTTGGAGTGGTAAATTGCAAAATTTCCCCCAGTCTCTCATTTTATTGCTAACATATTCAGAGAATAGGGAGAATATTTGGTATAGTTTGGTACCTCAAATTAAGTTTCTGAAATTACACCAATGTCATGTTTCATGCTCTAAAGTAAAATGGTTGAGTAAACAACACATTATGATACTGCTAATAAAGTAGTAATAATATTATGCTAAGAAGAATGCATCTTGAACTGTGTACCTTTCAGATTGGGAGGCCGAGGTGGGCCCCCATGTTAATTAAAATTTTCTTAACCTCTTCTCTGTTTAATTTTAAATCATTCTGTTTTCTGCTTCTGCTTACAGACACTTTTTTCCTGCAGGTTTTCTGTGTTCTTTGTACAATTGTTTCAGATCTAAATATCTCAATGATCTTTCTTATATGTAATCCTTTTCTTCTCTATTCTGAAAATCACACCTCAACATCTATTTCTCAAAGCTTTGCTTTTTCCACTACAGTCTAACAAGGAGTTGGTAAAAGGAAGTCTAATAAGGAGTTAGTAATACGTTTGCAATTAATAATTATAGTTAATATAAAATAAATATGGTTAATAATTAAGTAGTTATTATGTATGTTCCAGGTTCTGCTTAAAGCAATTTGCACAGGTTATCATCTCATTTAATACACACAAAGATTCTAATATACCCTTCATAAAGATGAAAAAACTATGGCCCAGAAATATTCATCACTTGCTCAAGTTCACATAGCTTATAAATGATAGAGCTAGGTTGCTAACTCAAACTTTCTGATTCTGGAAGCACTGACCAGTAGTTCTCAAAGACCTCAAGTCTAGTGAATGAGAAACCTTAGTGGTAGGACCAGTAATCTGATTCTTTAAGACATGAAGAGAATTCTGATGCAAGTTCAGGTAAGAGAATAACTACACTAGGCTGTACTGTTTCAGGGCTTAATTTAACACAGAGATGGATATAAATGCATGACAGATATGTTTGAATAAATAAGGCTAATTTATCATTTTATTATCACTCTTAAATATTTGTCTTAAACAGTTTTATAACTAACTATATTAGTTGTTCAATTAATGACTTCATATTTGTTATGAATATTTAGTATACAGGAAATTAAGCTCTATGATGGAGCCAGAAATATACAAGACATTGTCATTTTCCTCAAAAAACTTGTATTATATTAGGGAGATAAATATTTTTTTAAAAATTCACTAAAAACAATATATAGTTTGATAGGTTAGAATACAAAGTCTTGAAATGAAAAAATGAAGTTTGAATTTTAATTTTAGCATTGATAAGCTGTGTGATATTATCCAAGTTATTTGACGATTCAAAACTCAATATCTCAATCTTTCTTAAAGAACTTAATGTGTGGCAGGTGCAGCGTCTCATGCCTGTAATCCCAGGACTTCAGGAGGCCAAGGCAGGCGGATCATGAGGTCAGGAGTTCAAAACCAGCCTGGCCAACATGGTGAAACCCCATCTCTACCAAAAATGCAAAAAATTAGCAGGGTGTGATGAGGTGTGCCTGTAATCCCAGCTACTCAGGAGGCTGAGGCAGGAGAATTGGTTGAACTGAGAGCTGGAGATTGCACTGAGACAAGATTGCGCCACTGCACTCCAGCCTGGGCGAGAGTAAGACTCTTTTTCAAAAAAAAAAAAAAAAAAAAACAGAACTTAATGCGTTAGGATAGTACAAAAAATAAATTTAAAAATGTGTGTTTCATACAATGTTTAACATACATTAAACTCTAAATAAATATGAATTACTTATCACTACTTTGCTTACTACTATTCCTCTTACCATCAAAAATAGTAGTACTACTAGCAATAGACAGATTTATACTAAGATCCTCATGAACAACAAAAAAAGTGGCATTTAGAAGTTGAAACTAAAAGATCATCGAAGATTTGGGTATTTAAGGAAAAGATTAAAGAAAAGATAGAACTCAAGTTGGCTTTTATTATTTTTTTTATCTCTCTCTGGCAAAAGGAAAAGAAATTGGTAGAAAGAGAAATCTGAAAGAATATTTCTGGAAAGTAAAGAAACCATTGTTGATGAAACAAAAAATCTGTGAAGGAAAATAGATGAAGAAGGATCAAACTCAGATTTAAAGTTAGTGTATGTGAACTTTATCTTGCTATAAACTAAAATCCTCCTCTACCAAAGACAAATTTCATGTTATACAAACATGCTATAGCATAACCCATAAATATTATAATATTCAGGAAGTGGATATTTACAGAGAACCAGTTATTTACCAGTTACAACCAGAATTATTTTAATTCTCTAAATGCCATGTCAAGCTAAAAATGTGTAAAAAGAAAACATAAGGAGAAGAATGAAAGCACTGTTAGAAAGGTAAATAATAACATTGTTATTGTAACATATTTTAAAAAGTAATGATCGCCAATCACAGAGAATCTCTGTAGGCTAAAACTTGTACCTGAGAAACAGATCACAAAATAATGGAAAATTGAATTTTTCAAAAGAGATCTGCAGTAGATTGCACTCTAATGAACCATTTCTTTTTGTAAATTCCATTAATAATTTTAGCTGTACATTTCTCAATCTTTTGTCTTAGGGCTCAGCCAATATTAAGTCAACCAACAACTGCATTAACAATAGGCAAGAGAAAAGAACTGTGTTTACTGTGGTTCCAAAAAGATTTTCCAAGCAAATTCACCGGTAAGAACAAATCCTCTTAACCATTGTTAGACTGGACAGGAAAATGTGGCAAATATACACCATGGAATATTATGCAGCCATAAAAAATGATGAGTTTGTGTCCTTCGTAGGGACATGGATAAACCTGGAAACCATCATTCTCAGCAAACTGACACAAGAACAGAAAATCAAACACCGCATATTCTCACTCATTGGCAGGTGTTGAACAATGAGAACACGTGGACACAGGGAGGGAGCATCACACACTGGGGTCTGTGGGGGGAACTAGGGGAGGGACAGCAGGGGATGGGGGAGTTGGGGAGGGGATAACATGGAGAGAAATGCCAGATATAGGTGATGGGGAGGAAGGCAGCAAACCACATTGCCATGTATGTACCTTTGCAACAATCCTGCATGTTCTTCACATGTACCCCAAAACCTAAAATGCAGTAAAATATATATATATTTAAAAAAAAGAAAGGAAAGATCATAATCTTATATGTGGGAGGCCAAATTTCCTTTGTATATTTCAACCAAAATAACAACATAACAGATTGAATGCAGAGACAGGGGAATCCAGATGTAACAGACTTGCCAAAAAGTTAAAAAAAAAACTACTACTACTCTTCTCACTCATATTTTTGTTGTTTTGGAAAATATAGTTTCTTTTCATAAAACAAACCAAAAAAAGAAAATGTGTAGTGTAATAGGTAGATTCTATTCTTTTTATTTTTTCTACTTTTTTAAAAGAATAAAAAATTATGTTTATTTAGTACATGATACAATTTTAGAAGTTCTGAAAGAAACCAATTATTTCTTTAAAAAGGATTATATATTATTAAGCATAATTTCTCATAAAATTGTCCATAAAATAACTGCATTTGAAGACTAAAAGACCAAAAAGATGGAACCAATAATGTTGAAGTTAGATGAATCAGCTTTCTAATACAAATAAGAGTGGCTGATTTTATAAATTTTTAAATCCAGTTTGATCTTATGCTAGTACATTTGTATAAGGAACAGTATTACCTCTTAAGTTAATTACGTAAGTCAAGTATATCTAGTAAGTGAATAAAACAAAGAGAAATGCTATGATCAAAAGTTGGTTATTTTGCTGAGAATGATGGCTTCTGGCTTCATTCATGTCCCTGCAAAGGACATAAACTCATCCTTTTTTACGGCTGCATAGTATTCCATGGTATGTATGTGTCACATTTTCTTTATCCAGTCTATCATTGGTGGGCATTTGGGTTGGTTCCAAATCTTTGCTATTGTAAATAGTGCTGCAATAAACATACATGTGCATGTGTCTTTATAGTAGGATAATTTACAATCCTTTGAGTATATATACAGTAATGGGATTGCTGGGTCAAATGGTATTTCTGGTTCTAGATCCTTGAGGCATTGCCACACTTTCTTCCACAGAATACCAAACACTGCATGTTCTCACTCATAAGTGAGAGTTGAACATGAGAACACATGAACACAAGGAGGGGAATATCATGCACTGGGGACTGTCAGGGGGTGGAAGGCAAGGGGAGTTAGAACATTAGGACAAATACCTAATGCTAATGCATGTGGAGCTTAAAACCTAGATGATGGGTTGATAGGTGCAGCAAACCACCATGGCATATGTATACCTATGTAACAAACCTGCATATTCTGCATATGTATCCCAGAAACTAAAAAAAAACAAGTTAGTTGTTACATTCACTCAATTTTAAGATCTCATGCCAATTACTCCTCAATTTAATGTACTGGATTTAAATCCCAGTGCCACTATGGAATGGTTTCAAGACTGAGAGGCAGGCAATATTCCTTCCATGGAGAGTATTTTCCTTACCTATGCAATTGAGAAAGGTATAATATTCCTTATGGAGATGCTTTAACAATTAAAATAAAAGTATATATGAAAAGGCCTGAAATATGATAGGCATTTATAGATGTTAGATATGATTATATTTGGTTGATTATGGAATTTCTGTGCTTTTTGCTCAGGAAAGGGGGACATACTGGTATATAGGAGCATGCTGATTTGTAAACCAAAAGGAATTTTCTAAGTTTTTGTTTTTGATTTTTGTTCATTCATTATTTTGCTGACTGTGGGAGGCAATCCACCATGGATTTCTCATGTTCCTGTATGTCTTCTGAGCAAAGGGCAAGTTGTTTGCCAACCAGTCTGTCTCCCTCTGGGGCAAAGGTTGGACAGGTTTGCTAGCAGCTCTCTTTACAAGGCTGGGGTTTCTTACACTCAAGGTTTCTCAGTTGTCACACAAATCCACTACATGCACACCATTAAGTTGGCCTACTTTGCATTACTTTTGGGGATCGGGGTGGGCCAGGGGAGACCATGTGAACATGCAATTCATGCTGCCTGCTGTGCCTGGATTCCTCATGTGTCTTCTGCCAGCTTCTATGAAAGTTGGGCAGGCTAACTTGTCAGCTTGCATGAAGGCTAACATCTCAGGCCCTTCACAGTTCTTGACAAGGACTAGCTTACCTAAAGGCAATTCTTTTTACATAATGAGGAAAATTACTTAAAAAGAAGGAAAAGGGTAATGAGTTGGAAAGCATACAGCTAATAGTTAATGAGATTACTTCACCATATTATGTTTTTTGAATAAAGATCATACTACTAAAATGTCCTCAAATTTTTATTACATACCACTTCATTGATAGTAAAAGAAAAATATTGACCAAGATATTTAAATATTCTCTACTTCATATTTTCACATGACAGGTGGTAAGATCATGTTCTTGTTCTTTTTCTGCTCAAATCACTCCTTTGATGCAGGCTTCATGGTATGGACTAGAAGAAATTCTTTGTTGTCTTGAGTGATAAATTGATTTGCCTGAGAGTGTGAAGGAGGACTGAGGAACATGACCATCTTTAGAGAAGGCAAAGTTAGATTAGTTACTTCAATCTTAAAAAAAAAAAGTAAGAGTTCCCGAAAGTGAACAGTCATTGAGGTTCTGTGTGTGGAGAAGTGAACAAAATGAATCATCACAGAAAGGATTAGATTAGATATAAATATCATCTAGTCCAAATCTCTTTAAGGTCACACCGTGCAGTTGGTAGAAAAGATCTCATAACTACAAGGCCAGCATATTATTTCTCTACAGCAGACATCCAAAACTGTGACAGCAATACAAAAGGAGTCTGGAGTCACAGTAATATTGATTTGGAGGAAATACACAAGAGAGAGCTTCTCATTTTCATTCATTGTCTCTTTCTTTCACTTTAATGCGGCTATTATTTTTTTCCATGCAATTGTGTAGCAGTTAAATGTAAGTGTTTTTGAAATTTATAAAAAATTTTTTCTCCTTTAGGTAATAAAGTATCTATTTTGATTACCATTATTTATATATATCAAATCATTCATAGTCCTATTAATGAAATAGTACTGATTCAGTTTGGTGTAAATTGTATTTACAATTTTGATCTTAGCTGGATATTCTCTATAAGTCTTGTCAATCTTTCCCAATGCAGCCATGCTAGTGAATCTGTTTTATGCCATTAATTGTCATTTACTGAAATATATATATAAAATATCTGTATATGTTTACACATGCTATTTTGCATAAATACACATATTTTATTGCAAATATCTTTAAAGTTTCATATATAAATGAAAGTATTCTATAAATAGTAATGTGGTGATACATATATCAATTAATGTAATATAACCATATCACTAGAAGTTGTGACTTATTGAGAAGTTCTAAGGATAGTTTGGATTCAGAAAGAGATTCTAAACAATGGAGGATTTCTCATGATGTCTAACAAAATATTAGTGTATTCACAAGTATTTTATGAAAACAGTGTTACTGAGCATTAAAAAATGCCCAGAGAAAAGTTTACAATCTTACTTTGAAGTGTATCACTGTTTTAATAGCTGCCAAACATATTGCCAATCCAAATCTAATTAACTATATTTTTATTATACCTATATTTTAATATAACTACAGAACAACAGGTTAGAGAATTAAAAGGACTGAAAACTGCTTGATTTTGTTTCAAAAAGAAATTTGGAAAGTCTGAGGAACTTAATTAGATGTTAAAGTCTACCTGCCAAAAAGGCAATGAAGTCTTTCTCAGAGCTAGCACCAAAGGTAAAGCTAAATAAGTTTTGTGGTAAGGTAGAACCATTTAACTGTGTTAATAATAAGTAGTAGGTGAGTAATTTCAGACAGGTGATTACCAGGTGATTATTTACTAATCAGTTCTTTGTTTAGATAGAAAACAAAAAGACTAAAAAGTCCTTGTTGTGTATTGTTAAATGTTATTCATTTAGCAAAATGGGTAATTCCAATATATTTTCTAGTTGGTTATCTCAAAGACACTGATACTTTCCTATATTAAAAATTATCTACCACCAAGAAGAGCTTAAAATGTTTATTTCAAGAAAGTACCACCAAATGAGCTGAGACTCCTCTCACCCCATCACCCCACAACCAGGAAAAGTTATTCTCTGCCTGAACAGAATATAAGAGCCAACCTCCCTTTCTCCCTTCATCCTCTTTTTTCCTTTTTTCTTTCCTTTCTTTCTTCTTCCCATTTCTTGAGCACCTAATATGTGCCAGACGCTGCTCGTTTATGTGAATCTAATGGAGAGCATTTACGGAAATCATCAGCAAGAAAAGCAGACAGTCTGATGATCAAATCAGTGCTACCCCTAAACCTGGGCAAGAAGGGTCCCTGTCCTGGGTCCATAACCTTAAAGGAATATTTGACATATCACAAACACATACCAGACATGTACTAAAGAACATATGGCCACTTTGTCACTTAGAATCTTATATTCAAGTTCAGTATAAGATAATGCTTAAACATCTACTTTCATATTAACATTGCTCAGACCTCTGGGAAACACTTTTCAGCATTTGTCCTATTCATTTTAAACTAAAGTAAATGGTATCTGAGTGCTGAAAACACGTGTGTGCTGTATTGCATTAGGAGATAAACAACACTTAGACACTATGGAAAGAATAGAGCAGTGGATAGTCTTAGGTAGGAGAAAATGGACACATATTTACTTGTAAAGTTACAATTAAGGCAATAGATTCTAACATAGCAAAATATCATTTCTCAAAATTGGGGAACATCTATTTGTTTTTTCTTATTTCATTTTGTTTCCCAATGTTCTCACACATTCATGCAACTTTCATTCAAATTGCACATCACAGTGAAGAACCATCTTGAAATATAAAATAATTGATGCCTACTGGTAATATGTATATATGAAGAATTAGACATAACATATGTGAAGTATAATTTCTTTTAACACAATAACAACCAAAATGTTCTCTATATTCTAGAAAAGTAAAATTATAAATAGCTTTATTATCATAAAATATGTTGTAAATTTATCTTCAAAATGTTAAATAAAATCATATAAATATGATTATTATTTTCATAATTAAAATTAAGAGGTTAAAACGGATTGTAAAATATAAGTATTTTACAACAAAAATAACATTTCAGCAGTTAATACTTCTATTTTCATTTACATTTTTGATGAAAATATATTTCATATAATTTGTAAACATTATATTTAATTTTAATCTTTTTGAGCATTGAAAATGAATGCAAAGATCATTGCAGAAATAAAAAGTTCAAAAATGCAAGATTTCTTCTCTGAAAACAATGAAAAAAGAAAATATGTAATTTTTAGAGAGGCTGTCTGCTTAACTTTTTAACAACTTCAGACAATAAAAAGGAGTTTATTTTTTGGGAGCATGACCCACTTAAAATTTGCAATCAGGACATTACAAATTCTTTATTAATGAATATTTAATTACTTAATGACTGATTGAAACAGTGAAACCAAGCAAAAAATAATTATTCTTATGAAATCTACTGCTTGAATAGGTCAGATGAAAGTTTTATAACTTCATATTCTTTATTGGTTGAAGATTTAATTACCCATAGAAACAATGGAAATGCAATGTGCTTCTATTTGCATACATTTGCTTATATTTGCATAAATGGTCTCTGGAAGGGCACTTGGGGAACTCTGCAGATGGTTATCTCTGGGACAGGCCGTAAATGGCTGGGTGAGCAAGACAGGGTGCTTTCTGTACTTTTTGATCACTGTGTACATGTTATTTATTAAAAATGCATTGTTTCATGTCAAATTTTAAAATACCCTGGTTAGAAGTTAGGGAATTCTTTCTCTGTTCATGCTATTCAGTTCACTTCTGTCTTCAATGCTTATAAAAATGAGATATTATAACTTAGAACTCTTTTCAGTAATTAAACAAATAATTGGAAGTCATTTACCTCATATGACAAGAAGTATGCCACCTGTACATCCAAGTTCATGGAAAGAAGCATCATTCATTATAACCAAGATACGGAATCAACCCAAATGTCCATTGCAAACAAAAACACATTCATAGTTCCTTCCACTGACTGAATGGACCACCACTCTCAGCCAAGGGGACCCAAACTAACCTGAAAAACTAGTTCAGGCCATGATATTACTGAAATGGGGAGGTCAGACATGCCTCACTATACTCTTCTCCTTTTGGAGTTCAGTTACAATTAACTGGCATTTATATTACAATAGAGATGCTAGACTGACAGAACAGACCGTAGCAGTAGGATACCAACTCCAGTCTGACTCTGGTACAACATTGTATAACAGATAACAGACCCTAAAAGGAAATCACAGGATTTCACCCCATAACATATTTCTCTGACATACTTTGAAATGACACTGCCAAGTTGTCTCTTGGGGGAGATTGCATTCTTTAGAGAATCTTCTTCTCTTACTAGGTCCCTCCAAAGAGTCTGACATTTTTGATAAAAGACATTTACATCTATTCTCTCTGAAGCCTGTTACCTGGAGGCTTCACCTACATGACAAGAACCTTGGCTTCCACAACCTCCATCCCGATATCTTAACTCAAGCTGATTTCAATTATTCAGGCAGAGCTTATCTCTTTCAAGTAATTGCCGATAAGAAAATCTTTAAATACACCTATGACCTGGAAGTCCTGCCCCCACACCCATCCCACTTTGAGATTTCCCACTAAAATGTCTAAGACTAAACTGTAGCCCAACCACCTTGGCCCCATACTCTCAGGACCTCCTGAAGCTTTGTCATGAGCTATGACCCCTTAACCTTGGCAAAATACATTTTAAATTCACTGAGACCTGTCTCAGATACATTTCTTTTTTTTTTTTTTGAGACAGAGTCTCACTCTGTCACCCAGGCTGGGGTACAATGACACAATCTTGGCTCACTGCAACCTCCACCTTCAGGGTTCAAGTGATTCTCCTGCCTCAGCCTCTCAAGTAGCTGGGATTACAGGCGCCTGCCACCACACCAGGCTAATTTTTTGTATTTTCAGTAGAGATGGGTTTTCACTATGTTGGTCAGGCTGGTCTCGAACTACTGACCTCATGCTCCGCCCACCTCGGCCTCCCAAAGTTCTGGGATTATAGGCAGGAGCCACCCTCAGATACTGTTTGGTTTACACCATCAGTGCATGAATGGATAAAGACAATGCAGTATATACACAAAATAGAATATCATTTAGCCTTACAGAAAAAGCCAGGCAAAAGAAAACCCTGTCATTTCTGACAACACGGATGAACCTGAATGACATTATGTTAAGTGAAATAAACCAGGCTCAGAAAAACAAATACCACATGATCTCACAAGTGGAATGTAAAAAGTTTGAGCTTATAAGAAACAGAGAGTAAAATATTGGTTGCCAGAGGCTGTGGACTGCAGACATTAAGGAGATATTGCTCAAGGACACAAAATTTCAGTTACACAGGAGGAATATGTTCAAGAGAACTACTGTATATCGTGGTGACTAATAACATAGCTAATAACAGTACACTGTATATTTGAAAACTAAGATAGTAGATTTGAAGTGTTCTCATCATTCACAAAAATTATAAGTATGTGTTATATGTTAAATAGCTTGATTTGGCCATTAGACAGCATATACATGTATTGAAACATCATGTATGTCATATATATATATACACACACACACACACACACACACACATATAGTTTTTACTTTTTAGTTAAAAAAACTATGGCACTAATGAATAATCAAAGGTAGACAAAACATAAGAGCATACTAAAAGTTTTACTTTATATTTGCTATTACAGTTTTTTGTAATTCTTTTTTAATCTTACCTTGCTATCCTGTTATTTAACTAGAAATCTCTTTCTTCATTCATCACACTTAAAAAACTGTCAAATAGTATGTATTAAAGATTACAAAAACAAAAACACATGGTTATATTTAACCGTGTGTCGTATATTTAACCCTCCCATGGCATAAAGTCTGCCAGGGAGAGAGTGAAAAAGACAATTGCAGTCCTATTTGGTAATTGTTATAAAGTGCTAAGATTGGAACAATACTGAAACATAAGAGAAAAGGTACATAATTCAGATTGGCAAGCAGGAGTTCACCAAGGGAAAAAGTGGGGTTGAGAAGATCCATTCAGGCAAAAAAAATTAAGATTGGATAAGGTTCATTGTAGGAGTTTAATTTTCACCAGACAAACTGGGGAAGAAGGCTGACATAGACCACCTAGCACTTCACATTATTTACTAAAGAGTTTATGTGTTATCCTGAAGCCTCTGGGGGAAATATTGGCAAGATTTTAGCAGACAAGTCACTGTGATCAGGTTTGTTTTTTGGAGCCATCACTTTACTACTGTGTGGAGACTAGACTGGAAGAGGGGAGCATGTAAAGCCAGAGGCAGTTAGGAGGCTGTCCAAGGAGAGAATGATGATAGTCTAAATAAAGGAGGTGCAGGTAGGGACTGCCACAAAGTGACAGAACTACTTGTAGATTGGTTTTTTTTGTTTGTTTGGTACATTGGAGATTAGTATATTTCCTACTAATATACTTAGTAGGAAATATACTAATAGTTTAATATATATAAATATACTAATAGTATATTATATTTCCTACTAATATACTAAGTACAGTCCAGGGTTGCCAGATTTACAAATAAAAATACAGGATGTACTTAATATTTATTTGAATTTTAAAGACAACAGAAAATAATTTGTTAGTATGACCATTTATTTGAAAAAAAGGTTTTCTTGTTTATCTGGAATTTATATCTAACCATGTGTCCTATATTTAACCTGGCATCATACTGCAATGAAGTATTGGATGTAATATCTTCATTTTTCCAACATTTAGGAATCCCTCTGTATTGTAATGTAGCTATAGGTTTATTTATGCAATACATAATTTTACATCAAGAATCAAAGAAAAAGCAAATTAAGGACTATAAGCAAACGCTGAAAAAAGTAAAAATTCTTAAACTTCTGTCAAGTAAAAAATCATGATATCTATAAATTTGGAAAGGAGATTTTATTTTTTGTAAAGGATAACAGCCTGCAAGGTGGTCATTCTGACAGGCTAAGAAAAGAAGCCGCCAGCAGAGCCCAGAAGCAGGCACTTCAAGGTATGGGAGGGTGAAACAGGGATTTATACTAAACAGGTTGGTCAAGTACACATATACCACAAGTTACAGGAGGAGCCGTGAATATTCATGAAGGGCATCCTAACACATGCATACTGAATGAACATGCAGGTTACGTACAACTCATACTGACTTTGGGGTAGAGACATAATGTTTAAATGTATTACAATTAGGCCCCATATGTCAAAAGGTGAAGCAGAGACACAAAGGCATTCAAGTGCTCAGTCTTTGTAAACCAGCCAGAATCGGGCCAGGAGTGGTGGTCTCTTATCAGAAGAAAGTGAGTGAAATCAGTCTCTTGTCCCATCTAAGCTGTAGTTGTGGCTTGTGGAACGGGGTGGAGGGTCAGATTCTGGCATTGAGCTCCAGTTGTTTTAACTGGCTTGTGTTGAGGCCAGTGCTTACTTAGCTGCTAGATAGAAGGAAAAACCTTGTGGCAGTTAGAACTTATTCTTTAAGTGTAGGGGTGTGTGACTTAACCCTTGCCTGGCATGGCCTTAGATCTTGTTTATAATTTGGCATCTTATTGGGCCACAAAGAGTCTGTTCTATCAGTCTTATGATCTCTAATATTATTGCTGGTCAGTTGTGTCTAAACCACAAAGGAAGCCAATATTACAGGCATATCTGACCTCTCATCCTGTCATGGCCAGGAACTTTCATTAATAAGGGTTTGCTGTGGACTCCTTAGGCAAGAGGGAGTGGGTTCAGTCAGTTGAGAGAGGGGTGTAGGATTTTATTTTTAGTCTTACTTCACGTGTATGAAATCATTTAATTTTAAAAACAATTAATGAGGTGGGTATTAATGTAGACTGAGATTTAAGAAATCTACTTTCTGAAAATGGCTAAGATTACAGAACTTTCTTGAAAACACAGAGCTAGACCCCAAAGTAGCCAGTGCTTGAATTTAGCTAGTTTTGGTTGTGCCATCATATAAATTCTCTTGAAGAGACCACCTAATCTATAACTTCTCTCAAGCCTCTGTGGCTGTTTTATATGAATTTGTAAGTTTACAGGTCTTAATAAGTTGCTCTGATGCTTTCTTCATATTTAGGTTGTTCTAAGAAAATTTATAATATTTAACTTGAGCTCATCTTACTAGACCTAAATTGATTTTGCAATCTATACACCGAGACAAATGAGACTAGCTGGCCAGAGTCATTTTTGAACTATCTATGCTTTAAGTCCATTCCACCAAGGCCTTGTTTCAAATTATTTAAAACACTCAGAGAATATTTTGATGCTTTCGCATTCACTAATATTTATTTCAGTATTACATCAGCTATTCTCCTTTGATTTTCATTCTTAAATGGTCCAGTTTTCCTCATAATTTTTGCCAACTTTTAAATAATTACATACAAATGACATTTGCCAGGGAGTTAATTTTGCTCATCATTATATTTTACATTTTTCAGGCTCGTAATTAATATTTGTACAAAAACATTTCTTTGAACAATAAAAGCAGGATCATGTTCTGAATCACTTAGGTGCTGTCATTAGGATATGTTTAATTTTGTTTTTGTTTTTGTTTTTAATTAAAACCACCAAAAAGATTTGTTCATTTTACAAGCTGATTAACATTTTAAAGACTGATTAGCATATAACAACCCCCTTAATCATGTATGTATGTGTTTACATATATACATACATATATGCCTATGTGTTCTGTATTACCTTCAGCAAGAAAGTAATCTCCACCAGCACTGAATTCAGCAGACATTGTTTATGCTCCCCTTAAGGCATTCATCATTTCCAGCTTGTATTCTAGCAATTTATGCATATTTTTTTTATCTCTGCTAAGGTTTTTACAGGTAGGAAGTGTGTTTAATTCATCTTTATAACTCCCACAGTGCCTACACACAGCTTTGCATACTGTGAGAACTTGTTAAATGTTGTTAAATGAATGACAGAAGAAAGTAAATTTTCCTTATTTCACTCTCGAGTCTAGATTTTTAAATCCAGATGCAGTAAATTTAGTCTTAATAAAATCTTTCCCTCATACTTTTGTTTCTCACTAATATAAATGTATATTTGATTATGAGAATTTAATAAAAAGCAGTGTCAGATGTATATTTCAACCACATAGTAGACAGCAAAGAGGCTATTTATTGGTGAAACTAGGCAATATATTCGTGAGACCAGGCAATATGCACAATAGTTGATTTTCCGAACAACACATAGAGCCGTAAAGTGATTAAACAGCATTGTTGCTGATAGAGTGTTGGGCCACAAGGTCAATTGAAATCAATATCTGAAAATATGTTTCTTAAATGAATCTATATTTGAAGAGTGGACATTGCTACCATCTTCTCTTACTGTGATTCTTTACTTTACCTATGTGTAAGTCACACGTAACAGGAACTCCTGACCTGTGTCTTCAAATGCAGCAAGACATGATTAACAGATGGAGCGACTCATTGATTTACTTGAATCATTCAACAGATGTTTACTAAGTGTAACGAGGATGCAGTGTAAGCTGGGAACTAATAATATATGCAATTTAAACAGGATTTTGTGTTTCTTACATTTCTTTTTACATACATTGCCTAGTTGATTATCAAAACAAGTATATGACACCAGAATCAAAATATTTCTGTTTGCATAGTTAATGTGTAAAAGGTGCAATAATGAGTCCCATGTTAGAATAAGTTATAAAATTGAGACTGGAACTCAGGTTCTCTACATGTTTCATACCCATTATATTTTCAGTAATTTCGGTCCTTTCTAGAAAAAGGGAGTATCTTGAAAGTATCTTAAAAAGAAGAGGAGGGACATTCTCTAAGACTAATTACTGCTAATTAAACATAGCTATCAGCAGATAGTGAATCAGGGAAAAGAAGAGACATTTTAAAGAGAGTTGATGGCCCACAGGCCAGCAGGATGTGATTATGACCTGATCAAATTATTTATAATCTCCAAAAAGTAAGTCATCAATCTAATAGTAGTTTATAGGGCATAGACTGCAAAGGAGGCACACACAAAACAATGTGCTCATTACAGAGTTGTGCAGAGCTGTGAGGTGGCCTGGCCCAAGAACGTGTGTGATTTATCTCCTCTGTCTCTAGTATAATTACTCATAGCTATTATCTCCATTATTTTATCCTGATTCTATGCTAAATAAATAGAGTTATGCATATGGTTTTCTTCCCATGTGCTGGACTGAATGTACTGTCCTCTTATCAGTAAATTTCTAGAGTGATACCTTGAGTATAATTTGGCATTCCAAACCCTTTGCCAATAGGGAGACTCTGCACCAAGTGTATATGATTCCATTGGTAGTGATGGTTCCCATTAAAAATTACCAGGCTAGCATTACAGTTTATCCTTCATTAGGTGAGTCAAACTGCAGATGACTCATTCATTCTTGAGGAGGTGCTGGCAGATTTCAAAAGTTGCAAGGCTTAAGGCCAGACTCTGGAATGCAGTAAATTCCTATATGTAATCTACCCATTAGGCTTTAAGAAAGCTAGCTGACTAGCCTGACCCAAAAGAACCTTCCATTTCATTGTGCCTGCTTTGAACTTCTAATTCTTCTCTCTCTGTATAATTATTCCAGTGCAAATAATTCTGTCAAATGCAAATCCTGTTCTAATTGTATTATGATTTACGAAGTATTTTTTTGAAAGAGAACTGGGTTATTTCACATAATCACATCAATTCACAATATGTCCTCACAATAGATAATAAATAATAATGCTAAAACAGGTCTAAAACATCTTCACTGAAACCTGTGGGACCAGATGTTTAGGTTTCAGAATATTTTGAATTTTAGAGAAGCAATTAAGCACATATTTTATATATTGTATATCTTAGAGGGGTCTGAGCTGCATCTTGCAATCAAATATGTAAATTTTTAAGATAAATATATGAATATCTACAATACAGGAGACACATGAAAGTGAAAAATAGTCATGTAGGTTTAGGTGGAGTTTTGATGATGAATTACAAACAAATGTTCAATTTTTAGAATGGTCATTTATCAGAACTTGGAATAATGGACTGTGATCTTATTTCAGAAGAGTTTTGTTTAATTTATTTCATTTATTCACTTATTCATTTTTAATTGAAGTACGCTGGGTATATGGTAGGTGCACCTTACAACAGTAACTTAAATTAAGCATACCCTGAGAATGACCCTGTATGGCAGTATCTGACAGCAATAATTTAAACACACTCTGATAATGACCCTATGGTCTATAAAGAATGTGTGCTTGGAGTTCTGAACTAAGGAATCAAGAAATGGTCAACCCAGAGATTCATTCCGTATCTATGAGACAAATTTGACTCATGGCCCATCCCATGGAATTACAAATAAGGGAAAGAGGTGCTTTGTTCGGAGTTGAATGAAGGTTGACAAGTGGAAGTTGCTATGGGGAAGGTAGGTACTAATTGAAAATGCTATATAGACTGCATGTATTTTACAAATGGTAGCAGTTTTCCTGTCCATCCTGCCACAACTAGACTGTCCTTTATGTAAGTCCCCTCAATAAAGTCTACGTCTTGTTCGCCGGCTCTGGCTCCTTCCACCTCTCAAACATGATGCCATTCCTGCTGCAGTCAACAGGGGTCCAGAACAACACCAGGCCTTTTTTTATTTTTAAAAATATGTTTAAATTAATTATTTGACAAAAATTATATTTATTATGCTCATGTTGTTTTGAAATGTGTATACATTTTAGAATGGCTAAATTGAGCTAATTCACATACGAATTACCTCACACACACATCTTTTTTGGGGTGAGAACACTTAAAACCTACTCTCTACAATTTTCAAAAATTGCACAAATACCACATGATCTCACTTGTATGTGGAATTTAAAAACATTTAACTCATAAAAATAGAGAGTAGAATGTTGGTTACTAGGAGCTGGGTGAGCTGTTGGGGAGTTGTTTGTCAAAGGTTATACAATTCCAGTTACACAGGAGGAAAAATTTCAAGAGACCTATTGTACAATATGGTGATGGTCACTATAGTTAATAACAATGTGGATCTTTAGTAATCACCAAAAAGCATTTAGTGAGTGCTCATTTTATATTCACAGTAATCGTATGAATTAAGTTCTTTTGCTGTCTTCATACAAATAAGGAGGAATCACACACCTAAAACATTTCTGCAACCTGACCAAAGTCACACAGCAAGTTGCTGAGAACAAGGACAAAATCATTGTCCTTTCCCTTAAACATAACATGCACTAACTTCACTAACTTTGAAAGGGAAATTGGAAAAGATGTGCATTGAAATTGGAAAATCTTTTTGCTTCCTCCTCAGGTCATCCGCACAGAAGTGGTTAAAAGGACAGACCATGAAGTCAGATACCTGGGCTTGAAAGTTATCTCAGAAAATTTGTGTAAGGCACTTCAAACTAGCTACTGGCTAATTTATGAAATGGCTGGCTAGCATTCCCTATATTATATGTTAAAATGACTAAATGAATAATGTCACGTGACTCGCCACTCCGCCTCACCTCCCTATACTTGTAACCACCATTCTACTCACTGCTTCTATGAGATCAACTGTTTTAGATTCCATTTATTTATAATGTCGTATATGTCTTTCTGGGTCTGGCTTCTTTTCTTCTTGAAATTCTTTCTTAACTTGATAACATGACACTGTATTCTTTTTTTTTTCTCCATTCTAAATGACTGTTCCTCTTTTTCACAATTTTTGATTTTTGCTCTATTGCATACAGCTGAGTAATTGACGCTACGATTTGCTTTAATGACTACAGCTGAGTAATTGGCCCTACAATTCACTCAGGTTCCAACATTCAGAACTGTCATTGATTTATTTATTTCTCTTTCATCTCACAGCTCATATATCAGCTCATGTAAGTAATTTATAGCTCAAGAAACCTTCTACCATCTCTATAACACTGCCCGAGTTCAAGCCCAAAGTATTTACCTGGATAACCAAGGGAGGATGCTGACAAATCTCCTTGTTTCTTCTCTTGTTCTATTTTTCCACAGATTAGTCTCTTGATAATATAGAGCAGCCAGAGAGGGACTTCAAAACTGTATCAGATCATGCCATTTCTCTACCGAAAATTCAGTGAATTACGTACTTATTAGGGTCTATATGATCTAGCCCTGAATAAGCGCACCAATTCAGCAGCCACTCTCATCCCTTTGCTCTCTTCTCTTAACACGCCATCTTTTTTTCTGATCCTAGAACACAGCAAATAAAATCCTGCCTCTGGGATTTTTTTATCTTCCTATTTATTTCCTGAATACCCAACCCATATCTGGTGCTGTAGAGCCCACAAGATAAAAATGATTTTAACATTTTTCAATGGTTGGAGAAAATCAAAAGAACAGTATTTCCTGACGTGAAAATCATACAAAATTCAGACTTCAGTATCTATTAGTAAAATTTTACTTGCTCATTTGTTTACATATTTCCATGCTACTTTTGCACTACAACAGTAGAGATGAGTAATTGCAACAGCGACTATATGGTTCACAAAGTCTAAATATTTACTATCTGGTTATTTACAGAAAAAGTTTGCTGGTTGCATGGTTCTCCAAGTGCGGCTGTTGCCATCAGCATCACCTGGGAACTTGTTAAAAATGTTAATTCTTGGGTCCCTCTGAATACCTGCTCAGAAGTGCTGGCATAAGGCCTAGCAATCCACACCTTATTAAGACCTCCAGGGGATTCTGATGCATAATAACATTTGAGAATCAATGTTGTAGAATACATAAATGGTTAATCTCTTACCATGCAGGTAATCCAGCTCCTTGGCAAACTATTTCTTGACTATGCTATTTAAAGTTGCAGCCCCTGTTTTTTTTTTTCTCTGCTCTTCATTTTCCTTCATATCATAAATCACTATGTAACATTACAGTAAATATTATTTTGCTTATTATATTTTCTTGCTATCCTCACTAGAATATAAGCCATAGACTTTACCTGTCTTGTTCACTATTGAACTCCTAGCACGTAGAACAATGCCTGACAGATAAGAAGCCCTACATTTTGTTAACAAATAAGTGGATGAATCAATATTTAAATATTGTATTTTTAAAATTAATGTTACTTTAAATAGCTACTGCCGGTCCTAAGTGTAATAATTTGCCTTCTTCTATTTTGCCATAGGAGTAAAAGGAAAATCATCTTTCTGGTTTCTGACTTTGTAAATAAATTATATATTTTTGTAGTCTGAAGCAACCTAGGTCAATCTTCAAATACCTGTAAAATTCTATAACTTATATCTTCTACGATTAGCTCAAGAATTCAAGAATTGGAGATTTAATGCTAGAATATAAACAAAATGCTCACAGGCTGAGAATCTCTGGTGGATTCCATTATTTTGTTATGTGTTTGAAATAGTGATTATTTTAGAATGCCCAGGCAATGCTTTAGGATTGCTTATAAAGAGGTTACTTAAATATTTGTTTTGTACATATGAATATATTATACATAGATGCACATAAAATGAGGTATAATTTTAATCTCATAATTCTAAATGAAAACATTATGGATTTCACCAAAATCATCTGTTGATCAGGGATTGACTCTAAATTCTTTAATTTTTATTCTAGAAATATTTGAGACAGGGTCTCCTGTGTCACCCAGGCTGGAGTGCAATGGTGTGATCATAGGTCCCTGCAGCTTTAAACTCCTGAGCTCAAAAGATCCCTCCACCTCAGCTTCCTGAGTAGCTAGTACTACAGGTGTGTGCCACCACACCTGGTTGATTTTTAAAATTTTTTTACAGAGATGAGGGTCTCATTATGTTGTACAGGTTGGTCTCAAACTCCCGGACTTAAGAAATTTTCTTACCTCAACCTCTCAAAGTGCTGGGATTACACATATGAGCCACTACTCCCAGATGACTCAAAATTCTTATCTTCCTAAACCAACATTTTAATCAAGCATTACTGCTTTCAGCTGTCATGCACACTCTGGCGTTGAATATCAGGATCTAGTGATTTGTACATAGTTACTTTTGTCCTCAATGTTACCTGAATGTTTTCTTTCATCCATTCTGGACCATAATCTGGTCACTGTTCTCTGGCCATCAGTGTTGTTCCTTTACCTTTTATTGTTTTTCACTTCTTACTCTATTTTCACATACATTCACAGCTGGGCAATGACTTTATCTCATCTCACATGACCCTGATTGATTCAGATCCCCATCCTCAGCCCCTCAATTACTATGTGATGTTGTTCACCCTTGGTTTTCATTTCATTTTCAATTTACATCCCCAAACTAGAATTTTCCAAAATTCTTGCTTTGCTCCATTCATGGATATCAATACTTGAATATCTACCACTGCATGGCTCTGCATTATGGTGGTAGATAAGAAAAGCTCAGACCTTTCTCTCATAAAGTTGTGTACATTTCTATTTCCCACTATCTTAATCATTTTTAACATCATTTTTTTAGATTCCTATATTTTCCTGTTTTATCTCTGTTAAGCTATTCTCAACACTGAACCATAAAAACTCTTCTGAAATACACATCTGATTATGCCATTTTTGTGCTGAAAATCTCCTAAAAAATGTATTCCTGTTAACATCAGGTAAAGTGTAGAATACATAATCTGATTGGAAAAAAACTCTTAAGAATCAATTTGCTTTTCTATTCCAACTTTTTAAATACCTATTTTTTCCCACTGCTACCCCACCCCCCCCAAAAAAAATCCAAAATATTCCACTGCCATTTGGTTTCAGGGCTCCAATCCTACTGAACAAATTTTACCTCCTGTCCTTTTGATATGATGGCAACTTCTTTGAGGCTGGGAGCTATATGTTATGACAGTTGTATTTCCAGGACTTAGTACAGTACTTGAAGTGAAGTAGGTGCTTAATCATTATATAAAGAGGGAATGAATGAATGATAAATGAGAATAATGGAAATCGAGAACTTTAAACATATGTAATATGTATATACATATATATTTAAAATAAGTTAATCATCAAATATATTAATTATTTCTTCATCTTCTGTTCTAATGAATAAATATTTAATGGATATTTTCTAACATCTCAGCATTGGAGCTGTGAGTTGGCAGGTCTTAGCTAACTGGGGTGTGTCTTAGAAAATTCCTCCTGTGAAACCATGCTCTCTGTCTACTCTTGGATTTGTGTCACATTTTGATACCATCATCTTAGAACTTAATCTGACCCTAGCCCTGACTCTACCCTGTAATGACCAATACTAAATATGACTAATTGTTGGTTTGGGTTTCCTTAATAGGCCATTATGTCTTTTTTTCCCCCGCTTAAATGAGAAATAGCTATATATTTTAGGAAAGGACATTTCATTGGGAGACTTTTCTTTTTATTCACTAAAAGGAAGAAAAATATTTATGACCATTTAAAGAATCCTTTTCAAATTTTAAATGTCTTATAAATACAATGTCTTATAAATAGCTTATTATTATGGTTTTAAATAATCCATCTTGACATTTAACACAATTCCATTGGAATCATAACTCGTCTTGCCTGGATAAGTATGACAATATCAGGTCTATTGTAGTTCATTGTTTCATACACAAGAGTAGCCCTTACATTAGTTCTTACCTGGAATACTGCATGACCGTATTCCAGTTTCTGATTTAGCATGTCACTCTACTTTACAATATAGTCACATAACTAATTTATAGAATAAAGAGCAAGTTTGAAATCATTGTAATTGTCTGCTAGGGAAAAAGCACACTCTCTTCAGTTGTCACTATTTCTAATTTTGTCATCATCTTTTTTCTTCAGCTGGCTGCTACAAAATACAGTACAGTCGGTTTCATTCAATACGATGCCTCAGCAATTTGCTATAGTAATATTTTGATCTTTAAGTTTTTTAAATATTAAGTCTTTCTCTGTTGGGCACTGTACTTCAGAAAATGACACACTTAAATCTTTTAAGAACAAGGAAAAACATTTGCCTTTATGCAAAATTAAAGTGGCAAAGAAGCTCTTAGAAGGACGGGAAAATGCTGGGATAATTTGGTGGCTAGATACACTGGATATACAGTGGTTTAACTTATACATCTTTTCTTTGACCTCTCACTACCTCAGCCTACTGAAGTAACAAGTGGAATCAAGATATTTGAGGCTTCTTTCAATATCATCATAACCCTCAAATTTCTATGAAAAAAATTGTTAAGCCATAGCCAGATTCAGTTAACTCAACACATTATGTTATCTGGTATAACACAGGAGTGGTGGGAAAGCTAATTAAAGTGGCCACAGGGAACTTCTAAATACAGTAGGTAGCTGCATGGAGTAAAAGTTAAAAAAAAATAGCATTTAGTTAAGCAACAGGAATTATTGGGCATCTGACATTTAATGTTTCTAATGTTTTTCATGAACTCCCCACCTTCCTCCTTTTTAAATAGTTGAACTTTTACATTATAGGTAAATGTGATAATGTCACTTTTTAAAGATAAATTTGTAAACTTACTAAACAATCTGCAATCAGTTTTACTAAATAGCAGGTGTAAGCCATGATTTAAATTACTCTTATAATGTAATTTTAAAAGTCTAATATTAAAAAAAAGTCAGCTTCCACAGATGTTTGATTTGAAAGCTTCCACTTATCAGTCTCACTCTAATTGCAACCAAATTAATACTATTTACTTTGATTTATGGGCAAAATGCTAATTTTGACTTGGCTGCCCTTCTGGGAATTACACAAAGCCCAGCAGTAGTGTTGCTTTTTCACCCACCAAAACTGCAGTGGGGATGGAGATCATACCAGAACATGGTGGAGGCAAGACATGTCTAGGAAGTAGCCCACTGCTTACCATCCTAACCCTTTAAAACCTGGTTTCTGTTTTATGAAACAACATACACTTTCTTGAATGCAATATACCTCTCAGACTTTGAATGTTAGCCTAAAACAAGGAGATGCTTCTTTCTTTTTCTAAGCTTTTCTCTTCACCAATATCACTTCCTCCATTTTTTTTAACCTCTCACACTTTGCCTAGCTAATGTCTATTTGTGTTTGATATTTGGTTCAAAGATCACCTTCCAGTTATCCTCTATTAATCATCTGCAATGAACTTAGTAAGAGAACTACTCCTGAAATAAAAGAAGTGTTGATGGCTATAATTGATAAGTGGCCTTAAAGGGGAATTTGAGAGTAGAGAATCAGGTCTCAAGTCCAGCCATTGCATGTCTATCTTTTGTATTAAATACCTAGGATTATCTCTGAGTCTCTGTACTAAGAGACTCAGTCAAGTAAGATGTTTCTCTATTGGTTTTCAACATTTTGATTTATCTTTGCCATATTTGTGTGTTCACATGTCTGACTCTCACACTAAACAATGAGCTTCTTAGGAACAGAACTATATCTTCTTTATCTTTGTCCTATAATGAAGCTTGATACTTGGTACATTTCCAGCATACATTAGATAAAGACGTGAAAGAGCAAATTAAGGAACTAACTCCCCATGTCAAACCAATATCCTCATTCATGCTTTCATAGACTGATATTTTCTATAGTATCCTTTCTTCTTTCAGTGGTGGTAGTGGGCTAGGGGAGGAGAGTGGCAGATGATAAAACAGGGAAATGAGCAAAAAAGATATACCTGAAAACAGTTGACTAGAGTCTGGACAAATAAATCAAAGTGACAAAATTTATTAAACAACTATGAAAGTAAGCAACCAATTAACATTGGCTGTGTAACAGGGATTTTTACAACAATTGTCTATTATTATTATTATTATTATTATTAGTGTTATTATTAGAGAGGGTCTCATTCTGTTTCCCAGGCTGGAATGCAGTGGTGTGGTTATGGCTTACTGCAGTCTCTAACTCCTGGGTTCTAGTAATCCTCCCATCTCAACTTCCTGAGTAGATGGCTCACTAATTTTTTTGTTTTCTGTTTTCTAGAGAAAAGGTCTCACTATGTTGCTCAGGATGGTCTTGAATTCCTGGGTTCAAGTGATCCTCCAACTTCAGCTTCCCAAAATGCAGGATTATAGGTGTAAGCCACCACACCTAGCCTGACATGATCTCTTCTGCTAATATTATAGTTAGTAGAATGAAAATCATTTTATACTCAAACAGCAATATAGCTGTTACTATTATCATTGATAGTCACAGACAACTTTGCACAGTGCATGGACTGAGCTCTAGTGTGATGAGAGATTACTTTCATTTTATAAAAAGTACTGAAGTAGAAAACATTTCCTGCTCTAAATTTTCAAATAACAAGAAAATACTAGAATACAGTAATCTTGTATCTTAAAAAAATATGACCAAGAAAAAATACTAGTGGGAAATAACTGGGGATATATACTGCCCAGTACCCAGGGAGAAATTAATTCTCCTTCAGCAGGCAGCTGATGCATATGCTACAAAGTTAACTACTGTAAAGTTGGTCAATAAAGCCAGTCTTTTAAGAAGACAATTTCTAATTGTAAAGGAAGAATTTATTCCTTAGGAGCAGATTATTGAACTCACTTACAATTAAAAGAAAATCCTACAAAGAAAACTTTACAAAGAATTGGTATCTACCCATTTGCTTTCTGGTATTCGTCATGTCAGAGGAATCCACACACACATGCTGATCTTCCATGTATTTCATAACAATTTGAAAAGGGACAAGTGAAATATTATTTGATTAGAAAACAAAAACTTACATAAACCAAGTAAATTTACCTTTATATTATTTTCAGAATGTGCCCTACAATACTTTTTATATGTATAAGATATAATATTACTGCATTACAATTTTGAGAGCTGACATTAATCATTTTTGTGTTGATTCCAGATTGACAAATACGCTGGGGAGTAAAGCCTTACTTTTGAAAAAAAAGCACATCTAGTTTTGAGTGCATGTTTTGCTATGTTTAATTTAGGGCTTATTGTTAGTTTATATAGTTGTGTTTTTTTTGTTTGTTTTGGCAGTTGAAGGTCAATGGTAAATCCTGACAGAAAAAGCTATGGTAAATAGTATGTATATGTATTATATGTAATAAAATAAATTATAATATATATTACAATATATAATATTATCCAATATTATAGAAACAATATGTTATATATAGTATATATAATAAATATATTACAATATATAAAATTATATAATAATTATATATATATATGTGCATTTAAATGACTCAAGGAGCTCTACCTACCATTCTCAGGGTTATGTCAATGTCTCCAACTGTCTGTCAACACTCTTGCTCAGGTCACGTTTGAACATTTTCTCTTTGATCTGAGTGTAGCTTTTGAAGAAATAGTGATTATCAAATAACCTGGCAACAGAGGAAACAAATCACAAATGCCTAATCATTTGTTTCTTTGATTCAAACCAATAACCTGTCTTCTTAACCTTCATATGTTTCAGAAGGAAATTTGCAAATCAAAGTCTATAGTCACACACATACAGGAATCTCTGTCTCCACATTCAAAAACTATAACCAGCCTATTAAGAAAATATTTTCTCTTCAATATTTTCCATTTTAAAAATCAGTTTTTGGCACAGATGCTTCCCATTTCTATCCTTTAATCCTCCCTCCCAGTGAGAGGGATTTTTCTGGTCTGCATTTGTTTTTTAAGTGTGTGGCCTCTGCCATATTTGTGACATCCTGCCATGATGCTCCCAATTCCACGGCTTTGTAATCTTTGCTCTCATATCTGCTGCCTAATTTAGTGATTCTTTCTTAATAGCTCAATATTTATCATGGTTTAAAATATTTATCTAGGCATAATTATTATAGAAAAAAGTGAATTTGGAATCAGGTCATAAATCCCAATTTACAATAAGTCATTAAAAGTTGCTGCTTCTGATTAGAACTTTCACCTATCCGTTAAGTGTAGGATTTAACTTCTTAAGAAATATAAATCAATTCTTAATTTGTTGAAATTCTGTTCACAAATAATTCTCCTATTGTGTTTTCTTGTAAACATTAGTAATTACAGCAACTGGACCACTAACCGCTATGTTTATCCACCTTACCAGTTAGCTCTGCGTGCTTCTGAATCCTCCCAGGAATGATAGGTGCTTTCCTCTGTCAAACTCTGATTCCCCATTGTGGCCCCTGTGCTCTGTATTATAATTGTCTGTTTACTTCTCTGTATCCTGATTAGACTAAATCTCATCAAAAAAAGAAATTATGCCTGCATTCAATTCCCCAGTGTCTAATACAGGTATTATAATATCTGTTTCATAAATATCTTTCAAATTAAAAATGAACATCAATTAAACAGTCAAGAGACTGTGTCATAAATCACATATGCATGTTCTACTATCTGCTAATACTGATAGTTTTCATTTATTGAGAATATATAATAGTCCAGCCACTTACTGTAGGGAAAAATATTGGTGTTTTCATCCCATTATATAAGTAACATTCTTCTACTAAAAGGTGTGTGTGTGTGTGTGTGTGTGTGTGTGTGTGTGTGTGTGTTTTAATGAACATTGAATCCTGCTAAATGGGATTTTCATCATGATATAGTTAATGGGAGAAAGAAAAATCTAGATAATAGTTTTTCTCCACAGGATTAATACTAGAACTAAATATAACAATATGTGTAAGAGTGTCTGATATACAAAGTCGTTTATTCAATTGGAAGCCTTTTTGTTTGTCTTTGTCTTGATCCATCTGTGCTGCTATAACAGAATACCTGAGAGTAGGTAATATATAAAGAAATGAAATCTATTTTCTTACGGTTCTAGAGGTTCAAGAACAAGGCACCAGCATCTTGCAAGGGCCTTCTATATGTGTCCTCACATGGTGGAAGTCAGAAGGACAAGCTAGGTGAACTCTGCATTAAATCTCTTTACTATAACCTTAATCCCACCCACAAGGGAAGAGCCTTCCTGACCTAGTCACCTCTTAAAGATCCCATCTTTTAATACTGAATTTTGAAGGGGATGTATTCAAACCACAGCAGCCTTTTAGGTTCAATCGTTTTTTTTCTTGTTTTTCTGTGTGTGTTGGTTTCACATTAATACTTTTTTTTTCTTTTGAAGTACAAATAACTGGCTAAGTTTCTTTAATAAGAAATATTTCTTCAACCTTTACTCTTCTAGAAAATATGCCATGACATTCACCTACCAAATTGTTTTTTAAGTAAAAGAGTTTATTTTTAGTTTTACTTGCCTTAAATTGAAATTGAGGTTGACAGAAGTTTAAGGAGCAATGCTAATCAACCCAGAATAGAAAATAGGAAGTATTTACAGCCTTATGCAGCATTTCTCCTCTAGTGGCAACTCTGCCCCCTTCTTGCCCCACTTAACATTATGATGGGGGAAAGTAGAAAATATCTCCCAACAAGTAAACCTTGACTTAATTCCTAAACAGAGACAGCCCAGATGAATAAAACCTGTGATCGCCAAACTTTTATAGCAGTCATGATTTCACTGAGATTCTGGAAGAATGACATATATATATATATATATATATATATATGTACATAACTATATCAATATCATCTATCTGTATTCACATCTATATCCATATCTACATCTATATTTACCTGTATATTTGAGAAGAAAAAATAAACAAGTCTTATAGGGTTTTAGATAAAATACAAAGAAGGGAAATCTATAAATAAATATTTTCTAACATTAGGACGTTGTAATTCAATAGAAGGAGAATCATCAGAAACTTTTTCATGTCAGGTATAACTAGAGTCTCATATTTGGGGAAATGGGACCAACCACATGAGTAGGGAGCCAGTTCTGTTGTGATTTTTAAGGTCTATTTTAAAGACCTCCCTGCCCTGAAATAGCTCCCAGACTGGTACTGGAAACCCCTATTAGATATCTTAAGCCCTAAAGACTTTGGTCCTCACATTTCCCTATTAAAGTGAATTTGCTTTACACGATGTAACACCATAGGAAGCATCAGCTAACACCTGATCAGGGATTACTTTCCAATCTGGCAGACAGCTAATTAAATGAGATAGATCCTCTGGGAAAGCACATTGAGGATGGGGTGCTTATAAAGGGGAGAGGCACACTGATTGAGAAGGCAAGATGGTAAAGAAAATGTGGTCTAATTGAAATTTATCCTAGGGATACATGTATTGGAAATTAACACTATTTTCTTTTCTATTCATTCCATGTGATTCTTAACCTGGGATGTATATCGAAATCATCTGGTGAAGGAAGGATTATTAAAATCACATCCTAAGCTCTAAAATTGAGCACATCAGTCTCTGGTGAATAGACTGGGTCTGCATATTTCTTAAAACCTCTCAAGGTGATTCTGTTATATACACCATTGCCATAAAAAGCAAGCAAGTTAACCGCCTTGGGCTCAATTCCATTTTCCCAACATTCGCTGGAAACTTTCTGCATAGAAGGCACAGTGTTTGGGTAATGTGAATGTAACAGATGGACTCAACAAGAATCTTATTTTCAAGGAGATTATAATCTACCAGGAACAATAAATCCTGAGCATTAGAAACACAGGCATAATCTGCTAAGCTACAAATATAATGTAGCGAGGTAGAGTACCTTTGAAGAGAACATTTAGGAAAGGCTTCCTGGAGCACAGATTCAGGACCCTTCCTCATTTTCCCTACCTTCCCTGATCCCTCACGGAAGAGTCCACTGGCAGTCTGTTTTACACCTTAATCTTCTTTGTGTCCCTAAGCTCTGCTAACTTTACAACAATAAATAGTCTCAGCAAAACGTGATTCAAGTCACTGTTTCTTACATCTTGCCCCAGGATAGGCTAACCAAGTATTGGATCACAGGGTCTTGGATTTCTAACATAGCTCACATCTGACCAACACACGAATGTTTTCATTTAGACAATTTATAAAAGGCAGTTTGCTTGCTCTGAAAAACAAGAATACATCAAATCTCATCTTTATCTTTGAGGATCACATGAGCTACTGTCAGTGAGAGCTTCATTTTAGGTTCTGAGGTCATGCTTGCCTCTTGTTTCTCTCACTTTATTTTGGGGTTGAGCTGCTGTGGCATCAGCCCTGCCTCAACTATGGTCTTTATATGTGTTCTTTAAGGACCAACCACTTGTCCCTGAATTCCACAGGCTGAGTTCTACCTCTGTTTTGCATTATTCACAAGGACTTCCAAGACCCGTTAACTTAAATATCTCCTCAGTGCCAGGAAAGAAAGGTAGGTACCTGGGTTCAACAAAAACACCAGACATAGGTAAAAAATTTAGGAGCAGCATTTTAGTTCACAGTACAACCAAGATTCTAGAAGAATGCCATTTGAAATAAACTTATCTCTGTGCAAAGACTAGCAGACAGTGGAAAAAAGTATCCTCTCCTAGTATGTTACACCTCTAAGAGTTCCCTAAATCTCTAGCATACCACAGTTGCATCTGTTCAGCCATCTAGCAAATATTCTGTATTTGCAAGCATTTTGCAAGCAGCTACCAGTGTTTAATCTTGGGATAATGGCTTCTTGATGTGCTAACCCCAAGAGTATTTCAAACAGCCTAACTGTGAATTACTCTTTGTAAAAAGGAGATCTGGCTGCTTGGAGTCATGTCTGTCTGTAACTGAAGGTATGACAACATTGAAACAGGTGGTTGTGTCTGTGCAATCACAATCTCTAAGTGTAACCTTGGCCACAAGAGTATTAAGAGGGAAAATGTGTACAAACACTAATCAGAAATTACTGTCATTAATAAAATACAATTATATTATTCTACATTTTACCAAGGAGTGAGAACTATTCTGTTGACATATATAAAAAATAAAATAAAATAAGCAGTATAGGGTGGCTGACATATTAGATAGTAATTTAAATATCTCAATTTAACTTTCTACTATCTAATTTTTCTGCCTCAGTTTTATTAGTAGTAAGAGGGAAAAATGATGCTCATTCTACTCTACATCCTTGAGGTTTCAATAATACTCCCTTAAAATAGGTAGCAATTTACTACTTAAAAAGCATTTTTGTGTACATTTTCTCTACTGAGGCGCTGAGTACATTTCTGAAGTAGGAAGGAAAGACTTCTTTTTTGGAGACAGCTTTCTCAACTACAGAGGTGATTTGCAGTTGGTTAATGGCAAGATCACTGACTCAACTATTGGAGTAATAATTCCCAGTTCAGTACTTGCATTATTAAGGGTCCTTTTGTTTCTAATTGGCAGAAATCCTGAATGTAAGTGGCTTGAACTACAAGGAAATTTGTCGCTTGATGGACCTAAACAGAACATGAGTAGGTCTGACTTTACTTGCTGAGAAGGCTCAAACCAGGTCACTGAGATCCATGCCTCAGGGCCCTTTCCTCTGGGTGTTGTTTTCATCATCAAGCTGCCTCTCTTCATGTAACCAACTAGCTGTAGGGATCCCAACCTCCTAAACTCATCCTATGCATTCCAAAGACAGTGAAGAGTTTTATTTTCCGGAAGGCCCTGGAGATCTTTCTTTTGATCTTCTTGTTCTGAATGTAGTATTTGTGCTATTCTGGACAATCATTGTTACTTGTGGAATAGACAGTCCAACTGGCATAAGCCAACACAGTAAGTGATGGAGAACATTTTACCTAAATGTAACAATTATGAAGGTGATTTCTCACAGCAAATATGGGAAGCTGTTGCCAGAAGGAGAGAGAATTAATGTTGAGAAGCAGAACACAAATAACCACAATAGAGCTCCTCTTTCGCCTCTCCCCCTCTCCCCCAACCAAACACAAAAAAATGCACACTACCACCTAATGGAATGAAATTATGCATGTACATATGAACACAAGTTTTGTAAGTAGGAAGCAATAGGCAAATATTGATAATATTTTTGTCTAGTTATATGTGTGTGTATATATATATTATGTGTGTGTATATATACATAAATACACACACACACACACACATACATATACATATGTATATACACACATAACCCCATATATATGTTAATTCCCTCAGAGATCCTCTGGACTATGTGGAGAGCTGTGGTCCTTCAAATATCAGTGAGACTTTTCTGTAAGCAGAGTTCACTACAAATCCAATTCATTACACTGGGAACATGAGGCGATATTTGCAATACTCCTTACTGACAAGGCACTTGAGGCTATACTCTTACTTCAAATTAAAATGCTTCCAATCTTACGTGATTATGTCAGGTTTCTTTTATCCCTTTTATTTCTTTATTTCATAGATATCGCTCTCTTTTTACTTATTTTCTTCCTATATCTCTCTCTCTTTTCACTTTTTTTTTTTATCTTCCTTTCATTCACCAGATAATGAAGGCTTTCTAAGTGGTAGCCTCTATATTAATAGCTGAGAAAACAAAGATGTGTAACCCAAATCTTTGGCTTTAAGGCAAGACAAACAAGTACATAGAGTAATAATTTAGTCTGGTGCATACTACAAAAAAAGAGTACTATGTGAACAGTTTATTAACTAGTGTCAACCATCCTTCCCCTGTCATTTCCCAAACCTTGTCTCGATGATGACAGTGATCTCCTTCTGTGTTCCCAAGGAGCCCTGTTGATACTTTCGTTTATCTCAGAATATTTTGTCTCTTTATTTGCCAAGCACAGACACTACCAGCAACAGAAGCAATTAGATATAATTTTACATATAATTTGCCATCAGTAAGGGAGGTGTTTGTCCTACAATTTTTCATAGTGATGAAGGATTATTCTTACCCAACCATTCTTTCTTAAGAAATGAAGCCTACAGGGGAGAACCAAAACAGTAATGTAGTGCTCATGCAAGGAATTTGTGCTTTAGTTTATATGATCAATGAGCAAATATTTCTGGGCCTCCTGCCCTGCTCTATAGTATCTTCCCTCTCACACACAGGAAGCACCAGTAATCCACTTTCAGTATCTGAGTTGACTGACCAGAAAATCAGGCATCGAAACTAAAATTGAAGATGGACTTTGAAACTTCCCAATGCCTTTTATTTCATTGCTTTTGCACTTCCACACGTAATACAAAGAAGGTAGAGAAGATAGCCTCTAATGTCCTGCTGAAATTTAATCATTCCAAAATAGGCTTTAGAAAGATTTGATGGTAGTGATTTAGGAAGGAGTAAATACTGATTATAATTCAAAATTGTACTGTTATGTTTGCACTCCAGTGCACTACAAATCATATTCACTGAAAAATTACTTAAGAAGACATAAGTTTGCTCACTTTTTCCAAATATTTGATACACATTTTTTTCTGAAGGAATATTTTTAGGAAAATATTACTTCTGTATACAATTCTGATAATTGGAGAATGATTATATCTTAATTATATGTAACAGATTTCTCTTAGAGGAATGCATTTCTTCATGCTAATAATTTCTCATTTTTACTATGTTACAGGATGTACACTAATATATCTGCCAGTTGAATGTTGTTTTACATTCTTCAAGGTGCAAGAACATATTAATTCCTCAATTTCATTCTTTGTTTTGTAACTATCAAGATTTCTTACTGAACTTCAAACTTATTCATATAGCCTTCTCAAATTCCATGGGTCAATTTAATTATTTAAAAGTATATTTAGTTCTTCTAAAATATCTTCTCTGGACTCTTTATGGAAACTTTTACGCATTCTGTTTTTTCTGCCTGGAACATTCTATTGCTCCCATCTATTTGCCTGTTTAATTGCTTTTCAACATGTAGCTTCCTCAGAAGTACTATTTTTTCCAGGAGTCTCCTCTTGAATTCCTTTTACAAGTTACCTCCTAAAAAAATGTTTCCTAGAACCTTTCTCTTGTCTCCATATTTTGTATTATGATTGCTTATTTAATTGTCTGTAGTTGACTGGTCTTAATTCCTTGAGAGCAAAAATAGGTTTTGCATCACAGACCTTAGCACAGTGTTGGTATATAATAGGTATTCCCTAGATATTTGTCACATGCATAAATAAATAAAACACAAATGAATGTCATTGATTACATGCTAGCTAACTAACCAAATCCAAACATGACTGATTTGTTTTTGGTTACTAGATGGTGACCAAAATCCTATGTAGGAAGTCTATATAATTGTCTCATATTTCTTTTAATTTGTAGCATATAACCAAGATGTAGTATGAGTGTATATAATTATTTTCTTTCCACAGTTCATGTCACATTTCTTTTTCTTTAAAATAAAATACATTTTGCATCTTTCCTTTTGTTTGGTGACCCCATTTTTTCAACTTGCTTTATTATGGGATAGAATAATATTTCCTTAATTTTGCCCTTTAAATCTTGTGGACTTTCAAATAATGACTGCAAAATTAATGACAGTGACTAACAAACATTCACTTCCATGAGTGATTCTGTAGGCTACTAAGGAGCCTGCAAATGAACAAGCCTGATGGTATTACACTTTTTGGCATTTAGCAACAAATATTATTCTGTGGCTATTTTAGATTGTTCAGCCCAGCCATAACTTTTTTCTAAAATAAATACATAACTCACGGTAAGTACTAAAATATTTACTTGTAAGAGGTTTTATTTAATGCTTTGATTTTGTTCATGAAGATATGCTACTATTTCAAAGGTTGATAATCACCCAACATTAAAATGGCTACAAATTCATTCTCTATTTTAAAAAGTCAGATACTTCTGGCTCTCCCTAAAAATAAACACAGGAAATTACTATTGTCAAAAAGTATCTCTTACTATAGTGTTTATTAATGGAATCTTGACAAAATCATATCATTTCAGACAAAACCACCATAAATAGGCACTCCATGTTTCATAAAAAGGGCATCTTTCTTGTAGAAAAACTGAAGATACTGTGTCAAAGAAAAAAGGATATATAAAGAAGTTAATATTGTAACTGAATAAATGGGTCTTTAAAATAAAGAGATCCATTAAAATACTGTAATATTTTATTTTTCTTTAGGTCTATTTACAAAACATACTTCAGAAGCCTTCTAAAATATAAATTCATTAGTTATCATATCTCCTTCCCTAATAATTAAATAACAAATGCACATGCTTATGGTAGCTCTTCATTCAATCATTGATTCATTTGATATATATCTTTTGAGTGCCTCCTCTGTGTCAAACATGGCTGTGGGTGCTAGAGGTAGATCAGTGAACAAAAACGACAAAATCAGAAACTGCCACTTCTTCTTCTTCCCTGCAGAACTAATTCATCAATCAAAGACCATTTTGTGTCTATGAATTTTTAAAAATAATTTACGTATTAAAATAGCTTTTTTAAAGTGAGAAATATTTAGTATTATACTGTATCAGAATACCTGATACAGTATGAATGCAATGAAAGTGGATTATTGCTTATTAAATGCTATTGTAATGTTTTGTAAAGTTAGCTGGTACATTACACACTAAATTGTTATATTTCTATTATTTTCATCACAGGACACAGAACTTTCAAGGAAGCAGGGCAGTAACTAACATCAAAGATGTTTTCTCATGCCCAAATAAATTATAATAAATGTATAAAATAAAATTTTCCCTTTAAAAACCTAAATGGTTTGCATTACTTAAAAGGCAGGTTCAAAAATATTTGCTAAAATTAATACATAATATAATTTTAAAAATTCAACATTGAAAAAATTTTAAATTTTGTGTTTACTTACAAAAGTATTTATATCAAATTTCATTTATAGATAGCCTGCTATTATGCTTTAATTC
This sequence comes from Ateles fusciceps, assembly GCA_036589455.1. Taxonomy (NCBI): domain Eukaryota; kingdom Metazoa; phylum Chordata; class Mammalia; order Primates; family Atelidae; genus Ateles; species Ateles fusciceps. Next base: position 211,734 of record JAZHEH010002077.1, read on the forward strand.
ATTAAAAAGTCTCTAATAAGAGATGTTTGTAAAGTGGTAGGCATAGAATTTGAAAAACATGACTAAAAAGTCAGCCATTAAAAAGATCACACAGCAGTACCTTGATCCTCTGAGAAATATTTTACTAACTTCTTTTTACTTTAGACAGGTGAGTGCATGAACTATTGCCCTGTTGTTTGTTTGTTTATCTTAAAATAAACATTATAAAATATTTATTAAATTGTCATTTTGGGATGAAACTGAAATAATCAGACTTTTAAAATCATGTGATTGGAAGAATGTATGTCGTTATTTGAAGTCCCTTTATAAGTCATTTCACATGTGTGCTATGCAGCCCACATCTTCCTAAAGTGGTTTGAAGTATAAGCAGTCAAACTGACAAATTCCAATAGGTGATTTACTATGAAAAAGTAATAGGAGAAAATGTTGGGGATCAAAGAGAAACAAATCTAAATTTTTAATTGTCAAGAGAAATAAGTTATTAAAAAGAAACGATCTGGAAATATGTATGAATATTTATATAGATTTATATTTGTCTATATTGTACATACATATTGTATGTATATGCATGAATATGGTACAACTATATCTGTATATATGCATATATATGAATATATACCACATATACACATGTATATACATTGTAAAGCTAAATGAGATTATCGGATAAGTAGTTCATATGCCAAAGGAAACTACCTTGAGAACCTGTTTTGAAAATTGCATTTCTATAGTTTACCTATTTTAATATGATTTCATTATTTTATTGGGACTACAAATGCTAAGAACACAAAAGAGTTTCTAAGTCAGCAGCAAAAAGGATCACAAGAAAGCAATCATTCTTTTCAATTGTTTTTTTCCTAGTCCTGATTTACAGGAGAAAGTCCTCAACAGTGTGTGTGTATATATATTACACATGTTAGACAAACTAGTTTCTCTCAGACATCCTCTGAAACTCTTAGCTGATACTCTATGTCCCTTGCATCACTTCTAATATTTCCTACAAAAATTTGATATTACATTGCTAGGGAAATCCTTCCTTTTCAAGATCCATTCCGATTTTATCTGAGGCTGGATCAAAGGAAAAGGTGTGGATTTATTTGGAATCTTTTGCCATTTCAATGCTGACAACTGATTAAATCAGAGAATAATACTCTGACACACTTATTTTCACATAACACAACTAATCACATTATAGAAACCTAATAATTATCAATGATACTAGATTGTTTAGCACTTATGACATAATCTTGAGTTGTATTGTGTCAACTACAAATTGTTTACTAAATGGAAAAAAATGTATATATGCTAAAGCTAATCTAATCTATTTTAAAGCCTACTAACTAAGCTATTTCTGAAGTTTGCTTACTTGAGAATCCTCTAATGATTCTTGCATCTTCATTTGTTCTCACATTTGCTTATTTTTGGCATAGGCCAGGTAAAATTTCCACCCACTCACATCCATGATTTCCTTTAAAACTGCTGCAAGACATTTCCAATAAATCTCTTAGTGAACCCTGAATTCATTCTGAGCTCCATTATTTTGCATTTCCATAGGAATTTACATTAAAGTTGGCAAGGAGGTTATCCCAGGCTGACTTTAATAATCTCTGTTTACTTAATCACGCCTGAACTATACTTTAAGTTCTGGGATACATGTGCAGAATGTGCAGATTTGTTACACAGGTAAACACATGCCATGGTGATTTGCTGCACCCATCAAACTGTCATCTACATTAGGTATTTATGAATTTCTAACAACATAATAAACTCACAAAGGTCAATAATTCTTTCAATTCCATTATTTATTCAGTTATGCCTAGTACAAAAGTGCGTAAACACCAAGACAGAAAATTTTGCTAAGTGAGCATTTATTACCTTGTTAAACTTTCTTTTCCTAAGAGAATATACCAATAACACAAGATGTATGAAACAAAGTTTTAAAAACTGAGATGAAACCTGATTCCTGTAACAGAATGAGGGTGGAAAAGATAAAGCCAAGGGGCATTGGAGTCCCTGATCTTGCAGGGCTCAACAGATATAGGAGGACTTTATCCTTACTCTGCTATATTCCATTGAAATTACTCAACTTAGATAAATAACAAACATTGGTAGAGATGATGGGAGAGGAGAAAAAGAGGGGAATTTTTTCTAAAGGGGTGCCACACCTGTAAATTTTGGTTCCCAAGCATCCTTGCATGTATGAACCAGAGAAATGTAGCTGTTGGGTCGAGGATGTTTCTCCAACATTAGTGGATGAATTGCTTCTGCTCACATCTTAAACTCATATCCGGAAAAATATTGCTGATCTTGCTGCCCTGGCTGCCCTCTGGGGGCTCTATTCAAAAAGCAAAATTGTTTCTATATTATGCAACGGTGAAAGACCCACTTCTCTTTCTCTTGTCAAAGACAGAACTAGGAGCTTTCCTTGCGCATTTCAGGAAGGGACTTTCCTCTGGAACCCATTTACTTTAAGCCCACAGGGAAAGATAAACTTCTTCCTACTGCCTGTTACATGATAGCCTCTTAGTCCCTGCACTCGGTCTGAAGATAAACATTCACTCAAGGGGCAGATTTGTCTAGTATGAGTGGAGCAGTATGAGTAGACAAAGGGAATTTACTATTTGTTTAAGAAACTCAGTGATTTGAAAAACAAGCAATCGAACTGACAAATTCCACTAGGTGATTTACTATGAAGAAGATGTAATAGGAGAAATTCTAGAATCGAAGAAGAACAAATTTAAATTTTAAATTATTAAGAGAACTATTAATGGAGACAATTAATAATAGTATTATGATAGACTGAATTGTGTCTTCATAACATTCACATGAATTTAAATTTGGGAGTTGAAGCATTAACTCCCAATGTGACTGTGTTTGGAGATATGGTTTTTAGGAGATAATTAATGTTAAATGAACTCATGTGAGTGGGATCTTACTTTGATATTATTGGTGGCCTTATTATAAAAAGAACCAGAAAGAGCTCTCTGCCATGGGAGGACATACAAAGAAGGTGGCTGTCAGCAAGTCAAGGAGAGAGCCTTAATCAGAAACTGAACCCTGCTGGAAACCGACCATATTGGCACCCTGATCTTGAACTCCAGCCTCTAGAACTGCACAAAAATTAATTTTTGTTCTTTAAGCCACTCAGTCTATGATATTTTGTTATGGAATCCCAAACTAAGATGAACATAGAACAAACATTTAAAATAATGGAAATTAAGACTAAATAAAAGCTTAAGAAACAAGAAAAATATCACTCTATCTACTATTTGAATAATAAAATTTCCCAAAAGAGACGGAGGAGTAAAGAGAGAACACAATCACATTAATTAGATGACTAGTCTTTGAAAATTAGTTTAATGGCATAGGATCATTTTTGAAGAAAACAAATGTACTTTCATTAGGTAAACCCTTGTGCATTAAGAAGATGTACACAGCACACAATTGCGCTATTTCTGTGTCGGGGTTCTTAGCTTAGATCCAAACTAAATTTTTGATATGTTTTCTTGACCACAGATAATAAGGACTTGTGGTGTTCTCTAAAGTGATGCTCTGAGGTAAGAATGACAGCAGTGTTACACATAGTATTCCTAATGACTTCTAAAAATAACATGTGACATAATCTGATTAATTGGTATACTTTTGTCCATTTCAATCTTTAGAAGACTTTATACAGATATTAAACTGAAATATTATATTAAACACATTAAATATCATATTAAATTATTAAATATATTAAACATATTAAAATAATATGTGTATCAAAGATGTGTACAAATTTGGAGTCAGGTTAGAAAATTATTATATGGTGCTCAATCCCCTGAGCATATGTTCTTGACTTAGTTTGAATCACAGAGCCTGAAGTAAGACTTTGGTTGTCCAAATTTACTAATAATTCTGTGCTCAAAAATTTTCGGTGATTCTCCATTGTTTGCAGAGGAAAGACAACATTCTCTTAGGCCTATTTGGCCCTTCAAAAGCCAGTCCCCCCTCAATATCTCTTTCACTTTCTACTATTCTTCATTCTATGCCAGCAACAAGGCTCTCTTGCTGTTACCATAGCAGGTGCACTCCTGTCTCAAATATTTGAACTTGCTGTTCTTCCAGCCTAAGTTGTTTTTCTCCTGAGTCATACACATGACATTGCACAAAGTCACCTTGTTAAAAAGATCTTCACTGTCTATCTTGTTTCAATTTAAACCAAGCCACATATATGTACTCCTCCCCTGACCAACTTCATTTATCTCTATAGCATTTACCAGCTTTAAACTAGACAATGGCATTTACTTACTGTGGCCAACAGACTTTCAAGGAGGTCCTAGGATTCCTGCCTCCTGATGTTCACTTATTTATCATGTTTATTGCTTATATTTTCCTGCTAGATTATAAGTTTCACAAAGGCATTTTTAAGTCTTCTTCATTTACTGATATATATTGAGTATTTAGAATAGTACCCAATAGATAATAGACACAATAAATATTTGTTGCATGAGTGAATACATAAGTACATTATTTTTGTCTGCCCTGTCGGTGGATTTATCTATTTATTTTCTTTGGATTACTGCCTATACTATGATTACAAACACTTGAGGCCAAAGTTAATTCCAAGACTCATATGCTTGGTTAAGGAAATTAATGGCAAGCAACATTAACGCTATGTCAATAATAGTGGACCCCAGGCCTGGGCAGAAAATATACAAAATTAGCTTGGAAGAACTTGGTATAGCAGGAAGCAAGGCCACTAGATGTATTAAAGAAATTTAGAAGCCGACTATAAAAGACTTTCACAGATCAAAAATAAGAAAATGTGAGCATAAATAGAACTAGTAACTACAGTGAATACAAAGACATAAATTACCTTTAAAATTATGAGTTATTATGTCTCCTCTAAGGAAAGCTTGAGAACTGGTCATTTGGAAAACTGATAAATAAAGGAAATGAATCAAACATATATACTGCTTTTAATATACAAATCTTAAGATAACCTAGTGGTTATCAACTGGATTTTTTTTTTCATTTGCCCCCACAGGTCATCAGCAAAGTCTTAGAGACCTTTCTAGTCATCACATCTAGAGAAATGTGTTACTGCCATCTAGAAGGAAGAGGCCAGACACATGAATAAATATCCTACAATGCACAGAACAACTCCTCATAACAAAGAATTACCTAGTCCAAAATTGTCAATAGCACCAGGGTTGAGAAATCTTGAAATAACCAAGTACAATCATGCAATGAATAATGATATTTTAGTGAACAATAGACCACATATACAACAGTGGTCTTATAAGTCTATAAAACTGTTTTTATTGTGAACTATTCTATGTTTATCCATGTTTAGAGACACAAATATTTACCATTGTGTTACAATTGTCGATAGTATTCAGTGTAGTAACATGCTGGACAGGTCTGTAACTGAGAAGCCATAGATTATAATGTATAGCCTATGCATGTGGTAGGCTGTGCTGTCTAGGTGTATGTAAGTTTATACTTACAATGTTCGAACCATGACAAAATCATCTACTCATGCATTTCTCAGAATGGATCTTCATTATTAAGCGATGCATGACTGTAGTTGAAGAGATAAAGTTTTTCTTTGTGCAAGTATCCAGTTAATAAAAGTAGAAATATTTAAAGTAAAATACAACATTTTTATAATCTCTAATAAAAGATGATTTTGGCATTTATTTTTATGGCTGTTAATACTACATAAACATGAAAGAGCAGAAAAACACATACATCATATTATTGTCAATAAACTGCATCCATGTCTGATGGAGAAATATAATAAATGGTACCTGCAAGTTGCAATTTGTTAAATTCATACTTTTAGATATTCTACTGGAAAGATGGCACAGTTTCTTCAAGAAGTAAATTGCAAAGAAGTAATAAGAGCCAATGGGACACATCAACTACTTGCAAGAGATGGAATGCATTTGCTTTCTTCTTGATATAAATAAGCAGACAACAATATATGAAACCATTATAGAAATTTGAAAAAATTGAATATTTGACTACGATATTAAGAAATGATTTAGAATCTTCTAGGCCTGATGATAATATAGGGTGTGCTTTTTAAAAGCCTTTTCATGTTTCTAAGATATAGACTAAAATTGTTATAGGAATATGATATGATGTTGGTGGCTGGTTCAAAATAATCTAGAGTGAACAAAGTATAGGAGTATATGTGAAATAACTTGAATTCATCATACAGCATTCTCTTTATTGTATGCTTTTAAAATTTGCATAGTAAAAGTTTTAAAAGTTTCTATTTAATCACTACTATAGTCATAGTAAGAGAAAACATAAAATGAAATCACAACAAAATATTCCATAACGTATATCAACTTCACACAAACCTTAGGATTATCTGCTTTAATGTAGACTTTTAATCATATTGTATATAATTTTAAATATTAATTTTTTAATGTTCTGTTTATATTGAAATACTTTTTAGCATTACTCATTTTAAGAGTCATTTTATTGCTAGATAATGGCCCATAAAATAAGCATCATTTGTTTAATTTATTTTTCATTGCCTACTTACCATTTAAGTTTTTTCTACTTTTCAGTGTTATAAATAATACTGAAATAAATACTTTTTGCATATAATGTATTTTTTAACCAAACTCATTTATTTTAGGGCATGCAGGCCTTTAAAAAACCATATCTTTGGAATAATTCCGAGAATTTAAATAACTGAATTTAAGGTCTCATTATTCTAAATATTATTGAGACATGAAGACAAATCACTCTCTGTAGATATGAAAAGTGTATTTGGTAACAAAAAATTCAACTTTGTGTAACAGTTACCTGAACAGGAAGTATTTTGTTTACCTTACATAATAAAAAGTTCAGGGCTATTATGGCACCATGGTGTCATCAGTAACAAGTCTCTTCTATCCTTCCTGCCATCTCTAATGCTACCGATGGTTATGCTCAGTTGCTGAAGCACCGTATCTAAGGACCAGACTGGGATAGGATGGAAGAGGCAAAACTTTCTTTCAAAGCATTATCTTTCTATGTAGATAGGTGGCTAATTCCTGAAAGACTTCCAACTTCTCGACATTCAGAATTGTGTTGCAAGGTCATGCCTGACTAGAAGGTATGTAGGAAAATATGGGTTTCATTTTCTACTCTCCATAAAAAAAATAAGGTAGATGAAAATGGATCCTGAGTGAGCCAATTCATAGTACATGAGCCTGGGTTCAGGAATCCCAAAAGTGCAAATGACAACCAGTCTTTAGTCCAACCATTCACATTCCACCTAATAATTACATATAAAATGCTATACTGTTTTTCAGCTGTATTCATTATGCTGTCAATTAGAATACATTTTTAAAATTTTTATTAGTTTTATTATTTTCTAAATTACCTATACATGTGTTTTGTCATTACCTAAGTAGGCAATTTTTAAACCATTTATCTCAACAATTTTGTTGGTGGCAGATGTTACCATGCTTAAGAGGTCTGAGAGGTCAGAACTGAAATTAAGTTGTCTGGGTTTGTGTTAATGCTCAAGCTCTTGGCAATGATGCAAACTTGGCATACTCCTGGGCATACAGCAAGTGTTCTGTATATTTTAGTTTATTGTTGTCTTGTTTTTGAAATAAGAAGCAATCACTAGAAAACTGAATTTTTAGAAAAAAAAAAAACTTCACAAAATAATGTTTTCTACTCATCCTCCATGAAAAGAGCTTTAACTCCAGATATATTTTTCTACTTTTTGGCATTCACAAGTTTTTCATAATATGCTTCATTATACAGTGAGCTGATGAGCTCAGAAAATACCAGGTAAACTTCAGTTTTAAAGTGTTAATGATAGACACAAAGTAACATCACTCTCCTGTAGAATAATTTGATTTTAACCAAAACTATTTTCTAATTCCAATGGAATGCATATTTTGCAATGTGATATCTTTGTTAGCAACTTTCTGATGGATGAACTATTTTAGCAAAGGACAATTTCCAGAAACCATCAAGTAACACTTTAGTGATGATTGTACAATTTGCCATCACAGTTCACATAAATTTCTTTAGGTTATTTAACAAAAAATGAATTAGAACAACAAATATTTTGAAGGTTTGCTATACCCTTGAGGAAATTCCAGCCTTAATCACATATATACTCCTGGTGGAAGTTATACTATATTTGGCTATAGACCCAGGGATGCTTATAAATAACAGAGGCAAGTGTTAATGAGTCCATTATTAGTGTTAGTTGTTTTTATTAAAATATCTCAAAGCTCCAGGATGTGAACTAATATATTCTTTTATTTTAGATGCTTGATGTTTTAAGTGGAATATGAAACATCTTTGAATCACAGTGGCAGATTCTTGAGGATGATTAAGCATGGTGTCTATTAAAAACCTATTCCAATTACAAAAAGACCTGTGCTAAATAAAACTATACTCACAGAGTGAGGAATTTGGTATTTAACAATCTTCAAAGATTTTCATTTATATTCCTAAGTTTTTCTTCTATATTTTATGTGTTCAAAGTAAACCCAGCATCTGAAAATTAAGACCCAAGTAGAGACCTTCCAGTTTCAAAGACAAGTTTCTTATAAGAGCTTTCTGTATTCATCCTCTCCATTTTCTGACTTTTTATACAATTATCAGCCTAGTTATTAATTTAATATGTTATTCTACTTCCAAATGTGTCATGATTATCACCAAACATATTTTTCTAAATCCACTGGATATTTTCCAACCATCACCTTGCTTGGCCCCTAAGTAGCATTTACTTTTGTTAGCCTGGACCTATATTTCCCTTGGCTTTTATCATTTATCTTTTGTGTCTCTTCTCTAATGTTAGGCAATCCATTTACTGCCTCTTTTGGAATCTTACCTTCTCTACTGATTGGAATTCCTCAAGGCTCCCTCTAAAGATTGTCCACTTTTCATTCTATAATATTTCCCTAAGTAATCACATATGTACCAACTGATACCTATAAGGAGATAAACAAGAAATTTATATCTTAAGTCCAGATCTTACTTGTAGCCCCAGATATTTATATCCACTGCCTCCTTGACAAAGTTTCTTGGATGTGTCAAATCTCTGCATGGTCTATATCCAGATCTCCTTTTAAACCTTGGCTCCTCATGTAATAGAACCTGTATGAATCTAGCTTCTCACGTCAATGATTAAAATTCAATCCTGACCAGGCATGGGGGGCTCACACCTGTAATCCCAGCACTTTAGAGAGGCCAAAGCAGGTGGATCACTTAAGGCCAGGAATTTGAGACCAGCCTGGCCAACATGGTGAAACTCTGTCTCTACTGAAAAAGAAAAAATTAGCCGGGCATGGTGGTGCACACCTGTAGTCCCATCTACTCAGTAGACTGAGGCCAGAGAATCACTTGAACCTAGGAGGCCGAGTTGCAGTGAGCCGAGATTGTGCCACTGCACTCTAGCCTGGGCAAAAGAGCGAGACTGTCTAAAAAACAAAAAGTCAACCCTGATATTCATCTCCCTATTTCCCCTGTCCAATTAATCAAAACTTCTCTTGAATCTATTTGTTAAATGCTATTCAAGACTCAAGCTCATTTACTTCTGAGTATCTTTCACTAACACCAATTTTTTTTTAGTTCAACTGCAATTTTACCTTTTCCCTTAATATCTACAATAGGAACCTAAATCATCTACACACATGTACCCCCTGGCTTTCCTGCAGTCCATTCTCTGCATTCAGCCAGGGCTATGTCTCCATCACATTGATCAGATATTGGTATTCCCTGAGCAAAACACTTACAGACTTTCCTTTCCTTTTAGAAACATTGAATCACCCCCCGCTTACCTTTCATTTCTGCCTTCAACTTGCTCCTCATGCTTACCAGTTTCCCCTGCAGCCTCAGGGTATTCTGTTCCTCCCCTACTTTGAATTCCCTTTTTATTAGCTTTCACTTATTCTTCATATTTCTGCATGCTCTCAGTCTCTCTCTGTCTCTATTTTTCTCTCTCTGTATATGTGAGTATATAATATGTACACACACACAGGTGTATACGCACACACACATACACACACACACACACACACACACACAGATAAAGAAATCTCTCCACAGTAACAAATGTGTATTTTCTTATAAGGCTATGGATGGCTACCTATAGTCTCCTTTATTCTTTAAGCTTGGGCTATGACTATGCCTGGCTTTATTTCTCCCTGGCATTTAGCAAAGTGCTTGAGACCTAGTTAATTTGCAAGAAAACTTTGTTGAAAAAATAACAAATAAGGACTCTTAGCCGACAGTAGAGTGATGTATCACTACATTAATTCTACTTTCATGTATATATTTATACTTTACCAAGTTAAATATTTTCCCTATAAGGACATGTTTACTAAGTGAAAAGAAGTATAGAATTGAATGTACACAAATGCGTGTAACAATGATGTATCAGCACAGAGAAAAATTCTCATTTATTGATAATTTGAAGCCAAAAATTTTAGAGAAATATGAGTTTTGCAGATTAATCTTCCATGTGAAGCAGTTATATAGTTGAGTTGTTGATTTAACATATATTTTCACCTTAAAGTATATGATTTGACCTTCAGTTGGCCATAGGAAAGAATATGGGAGAATACTGTGGGATTTTTGGACATACAATCTTTCCTCAGATCTTGAAACCAAGGCTCCACTGAATAGTTAAAATTCTTTGCTTACTGTTATATAAATCAGTATTACTAATATTTAGAATCCCACATACCATATAACATTTAAAGAAGTGAGGAAGAGAAGCATAAATCTGTCAACTTTCCCATTTACCAACTGATATGGTTTGGTTTTTTCCCCACCCAAATCTCATCTTGCATTGTAGTTCCCATAGTTTTCACATGTCCTGGGAGGGACCCAGTGGGAGGTAACTGAATCATGGGCGCGATTACCCCCATGCTACTGTTCTTGTGAGAGTGAGTCTTCATGAGATCTGACGGTTTTATAAAGGGTTTTCCCCACTTTTGCTCGACACTTCTCATTCCTGCCAGCATGTGAAGAGGGATGTGTTTCCTTCCCCTTGTGTTATGATAGTAAGTTTCCTGAGGCCATAGGGAACTGTGAGTCAATTAAACCTCTTGCCTTTATAAATTACCCAGTCTTGGGCAGTTCTTTATAGAATCATGAGAACAGACTGATACACCAACTATGGACATTAAAAAGGCCCACATTCCTTGTCCAATAACCACATCATCAGCAGAGACAAAATACGTAAACACACACAAAAATCAGAAGGACAGTAGGATAGACATGGCAATTGCATAAATGTAACTTTTTGTTAAACTGTGGTGAATGTTCTTATTTTTATTATTTCACTTTGGCCTGGGAAAACTGCCATCAGAAGACTGGCCTTGTTCCATAATTTTACATTTGGGAATCACTCATTTAATGTGAGAAGGACTCTTAGCCCACGGTAGAGTATTGCCTTTTCCCATTCTAAGTGATATTTTTTAAATCCTCATTTTTTTAGATATATGCTCTAAATAATTTTAATATCAATTGGATAACTGTTTAAAAGTTAGAAGAAAAGTTGAAATTGGCCTGTGTATTGTCAATAGAAAACATGGATAAGGCCATTCATTAATGGAAGAATCAGAACAGTAAATGGTGAATATAACTAAGGCATGCTCTTAAGCAAAGTTTCATTATTGAGACTGTTAAAAAAGCAAATAAAGTTTAATTGCCTTTTGATTAAATAGAATCCTTTTAATGTCTTAGAATTCATTGGTATGTCCCAAAACTCTGGCATACTTTTTTAAGCACACAGTGTGCTGCTTAACAAATACCTATTGATCACCATCAATAAGGAGCAGACACAATTAGAAGAAAAAGAACAGAGCTAAATCAATCCTCTACTGGGTGGGGAAAGTTTAACAATGTCACTCCCTGGGTTTGACAGTAATTTTATTTAAAGATTTTTATAAATAACCCAAAAGTGGGAGTACACAGTAAATTATCCAAGCTATTCTAAGCACAGGAATGCTGAATCAGTGGGAGTAAAGTGCAGGAAGAACTCATGGAGCTGGGTAGGGTAAGACAAATGGAATTGAGCTCCAGTGTGGGCAAGTGTGAAATAAAGCATTTAAAGAACAACTCCAGATACAGAGTAATAGATCATAAGATACCACTTATGACCCAGGATAACTACCTAAGGCAATCTCACTACTAAATATATTTCCAAAGAAAAAGAAATTGGTATGTTTAAAAGACTCCTGCACTCCCATGTTTTTGCAGCATTATTCACAATAGACAAGACACGAAATCAACCTAAGTGTCCAACAACAGATGAACGGATGAAGAAAATGTGGTACATAAACACAATGGAATACTATTCAACCTTTAAAAGAAAAAAAAATCTTGTCATTTACAACAACACAGATAAATCCAAAGAATATCACTTTAGGTGAAATAAGCCTGACACAGAAAGACAAATACCTCATGATCTCACTTTATGCATATGTGAAATCAGAAAAAGTTGAACTCATAGAAGTAGAAAGTGGAATGGTTTTCAGGAGCTGGGACAGAAAGAAGGGGTCTGTGCAATATTGATCAAAGGATATAAAATTTCTATTGAGATAAAAGGAGTAAATTCAAGAAATCACTGGGCAGAGTGGCTCACACCTGTAATCCCAACACTTTGGGAGGCGGAGGTGGGTGGATTGCTTTAGGTCAGGAGTTGGAAACTAGCCTAACCAACATGGTGAAAGCGAAATCATGTCTCTACTAAAAATACAAAAATTAGCCGGACGTGGTGACACATGCCTGTAATCCAAGCTCTTGGAGGCTGAGGCAGGAGAATCGCTTGGACCCAGGAGGCGGAGGTTGCAGTGAGCCGTGATTGTGCCACTGCACTCTAGCCTGGGCAGTAGAGTGAGGCTGAGTCTCAAAAATAAAAAAAAGAAATTTTTTTTGTAAAACATGGTAACTAGAGTTAATAATAATACATCGTATTCTTGAAAGATGCAAGAGTGGATCCTGTTGTCACCACAAAAATAACAATGTGAAGTGAGGCATATGCTAATTAGCTGGCTTTACTTTAATGTATACATACTTTAAAACACAATGTTGAACACAATAAATACATATAATTTTATCTGTTAATTAAAATGATCTTATATTCCATACAATTATTTAAAAACTAAGTAACCTCTTGACCTTTTAAAATTGGCATCTTTCTTATTCCATTCTGGCTGTTATAATAACACATTTTAAGCTGCATGCGATGATTAATTTTATAATTAACTTGACTGGATTAAGAGATACCTAGATAGCTGGCAAAGCATTGTTTTGAGGTATATCTGAGGAAGTCTTTACAGAGGATATTGTCATGTAAGTTGGGGGACTGAGTTGGGGAAGATCTGCTCTCAGTGGGGGCAGGTACCATCCAATCAGATGGGGGCCCATATAAAACAAAAAGGCAGAGAAAAAGCCAATTTACTCTATTTTTTTGGATCCCGGCCTTTTCTTTCTCCAGCCATTGAACATCAGAACTCTAGGTTTCCTGGCCTTTGGACTCTGGAACTTGCATGAGCAGCCCTCCAGCATCTCAGGTCTTCTGCCTAGGACTGAGGGTTGCAACATTAGCTTCCCTGGTTCTTCAGCTTGAAGACAGCCATAGTGAGACTTCTCGGCCTCCCACAGTTGCATGAGCCAATTCCTCTAATAAATCTTCTGTATCTCTATGCATGCTTTTGATATTGTCTTTCTATAGAACCCTAACTAATATAGAAATACATTCCTATAAATAAGAGAATTTTTTTTTTTGCTCACCGTTCTGGAAGCTGGAAAGTACAAAATCAAGAAAGGGTGAACAAGCTCCCTAAAGTCTCTTGTTACAAGTGCACTAATCCTATTCATGAGGGCTCCATGCTCATGACCTAATCACATCCCAAAATACTTCACTTCTTAATACTGTCACATTGAGGATGAGGTTTCAAACTAAATTTTGGGAGAACACAAACATTCAGATCATAGAATTCTGTCCCTGGCTCCCCAAAATTCTCATATGCAAAATACATTCACTCCACTCCAATAGCTCCAAATGTCATAACTCATTCCAGCATCAACTCAAACATCTAAAGTCCAGAGTCTCATCTAAATATCTAAATCAGATATAGATGATACTCATGGTATGATTTATTCTGAGGCCAGTTGCTTTCTAGCTGGGAACATGTGAAATCAAATAATTTAGGTGCTTCCAAAATACAATGATGGGGAAGGCAGGGGGTAGATATTTCTCAATTCTAAAAGGTAGAAATCAGAAGTAAGAAATGTGTGGTAATTGGTATCAAGTAAGTTCAAAACCCAACAGGGCAGACAACATTATATCTTAAAGCATGAGAATAATCTTTGACTCAACATCCTGCCTTCAGGATACACTGGGTTGTGTCTCCAAAGCTGCACATAGCCCTGCCTCTGTGGCTTTCCTGAGTGCAACCTATGCAGCGGCTCTCATGGCTTAAGCATGAATTTCTGTGCCTCCCTCAGGATCCCTCACCTCTTGACACTGTTACATTGTGGATTAGCTTTCAATATATTAATTTAGGCAACACAAACATTCAGACCAAAGCCGCAGCTAAGATTATTTCAATTAATTGTGGAATATGCATTTTTTGGCAAATTTTATGTGGTATATCCCCTAAAAATATATTGTTTATTAAACTTTAGAAAAGCAGGTTTCTTTGATTCATTCAATTTAGAGAGAATGTCTGCATTGGCAAAGCCAGTCATCAACATATGGCAAACAACATTCTCACTACTGAATTCCAATTACACAGCTAAAGAGATACAGAGACTAAAAGATAAATATACATATAAGTATATATGCATGTATATATATTTAGAGAGCTAGAGATAGGTAAAGAGATTACAGAAACATATGTGCATATATGTATGTATGTGTGTATATATACAGGCATACACAAACGCCCAAACACATGTATACCCCAAGAAAGCATTGGTAAGAAATATTGAAAGAGTCAGAGTCCTGTTTCAGTCTAGCTGAAACAGAATTGTAAACAAGAGATATGTAAACAGGATAAAGCAAGACTTCTCATTTCAATATTTCTTACTAAGACATTATTTGCTTTGCTCTTGGGAGTATACTTTACAAACAAAGCATTCTCCAAACTGTCTCTTTGTTTGATTCCCTGGAGGTTTTCACATCTTCTGCCAGTGAAAGATGATAGCTGAGCAAGAGCTGTGCCTTTCCTCTCCGAAAATGGAAGAAGGGCAATTGTGAAAGACAAGGCAGAAAACGACAATCTAAAGCTTTTAGACAGTTTTAGGATAGGGTAGTTATAAGAATAGTATCTGTGGGTCTGGAAATTAAATTTCTTAAAACTCTAGATGCACTTATAACCCCACACCTTCTTACTGTACCAACAGATAAAAGCATTCAGTTGTTTGAAGGATGATGCCCTGAAGTAGAACTTGAACAGAACTGCCCATTTATTTCCTTAAAAATGAAAATAGGAGAGAATAGATGAACAGAAAGTTATGAGGGCAGTATAAGGAAGCTATGATGTGCAAGGAGGCATAATATTATATTTTGAGGAAAAAAAGTGAGAAAGGTCAAACAGAATTAACAATAACACTTTAAAATTAAAACAGATTGCCAACCTCAGAGAAAGCTTATCTTCCATCTCAATCTTGCACCAAAGTTAACAAATCTAAAAATGCCTAGATCTTTAAAAGTCAAACACTATACTTATAAAAGTATGCCTATTATGAAGTAGAATGTGTAGTAAAGTGAGATGATATACTTATTAGGTAATGTTCTGATATGTTTACCTATACAGTTTCCATTCTTCACTGCCATAAGGCCTTAGGCCCCCCATTTTACCACCAATTAAGGGAAGCCATAGCAGACACTGAAAAAACAAAAATAGGAGGATGTTTTTGCCTTTGAGTTTTTAAATGTTGAAGTCCTAATGCAAACAACAGGAGTGGAAGGAAAATTCACAAGCCACTGGGATGCTACAGAATGAGTAGACAAGCCTCTTCCACCCATCCTGGAGCTGCACATGAGAAGCATCAAAGAGAAGAGCAGAAGAGTTAGTAAGTTTGTAAACAGGTCTCTGATGGCTTTCTGTCTTGCATTTTAACACATCTGAGTTTCATACAAAGAGGAACAATAGAATCTCTAGACTAGTTTTGGGATTCGAGAGCAGAGGATATCTGAGCCCACAAGAATCATGCAGTTCTAGAGTTCCCAGCATGTAATTTCCTGTAGCAATAAAGTAGACAAAATTGTCCTCTGATTCTAGATGTGAGATTTCCCCTACTGAGTTTACCACAGTGACAAAATTAAGATACTATCCAGAAGATTCCTACGGCGATCTTAGAGCTGTAGAGAGTGACTTCAGGTTAGGATGCTGAACAGACAGAGTAATGTGTGTAGACTCTTCTTATAAGATCCCTGGTTGGAAAAAAAAAAAAAAATGTTTTCCATATGTCAGAGCAGAATAGCTCTTGCTGAATAGGAACCAGGAAAAAAAAGAAGCTGTAAAAGATACCAAAACAGGCCAATAGTCATCAAGAACCCAGCCACCTTTCATAGGCTTTGATGTGAGTCAGAAACTTACATGCAACTTTGGAAACAAAGGGAGAATGTAATAACCCTTAATCTGTTAAAAAAAAAAAATCTAATGGATTGAGTTTATTAAGAAATAGCTAATTTTCTTTCACCAACAGTCTTAAAAGAGCTGGTGGCAGAAATTAATTAGAGTTATGCATAAAAGTTACATATTTTGCACACCACAATTGATACATCTTAATAACCATTGGTACATAAAATTAACATAATAGCTGTAATTTATTGAGCACTTACTCTCCAGGTTTGGTGCTCAGTACTTTGCATGCATTATTTTATCTTCAAAACAACCCCATAATTTAGAAATTGTTTTACAGCATTTCCATTTTAAAAGTCAATAAAGCATAGTGATTTGTCCAAGGTTACCAAGCCAATAGGTGGTAAAATCAGGAATAAAATTAAAATATATTTGCACCAAATATCCTACCCTAAAAATTATACCATATAACTATGAGCATAAGGAGGGATAGTGGTGTTGGTGAGTGAATACATAAACTATAGCTATATTGAAGGTTGTGTTTCCACCCCCTACTTTAGAGGACCTAATCATCCAGTTTCAGGAATTCTCAGTGATCACTATAGATATCTTGAGTCAAATAATTTTTTGTTCTCAGTTGTTTGCCCTATGCATTGCAGAATATTTAGCAACGTGCCTAGCCTCCCTCTGCCCACTAGATGCCAGTAGAACTCCCATCCCAACTTGTGATGACAACAAAATCTCTATTCATTGCCCAATTGTCCCTGGGGCAAAAGAGCCCCCTGGTTGAGAAGCACTAGATTACATTAGAGTGCCTGAGTGGCCACTCAAAGGACCTTTTCCTTACCAACTGTCCTGATTCTAGTTTTGAGATTTGTTGTGATCTCATAACTGATGTTGAAGACTCGAATCAAACTAATTAGAAGAATTGAAACTATATCTACAATTCATGAAAAGAAATTGCATCATGAGACATATTTTAAAGTTTTATTACTCAGCCATTCCCTAAACAAATTGCTGTATTGTTCAGCTAAACGTTCTTAGGTCAATTATCCTATCTGTGCATATTCTTTCATTTCTTACGTGAAGATCACATTATCCAATTTGTATAATATTGAAGGACTGTGTTAAGGAAAAAACTTTTTCTTCCCAGGTTCATGAGCGGTGTGGTTTCAAAGGCAGGAGCTTCCCAGTACCAGGGCTCAATCCACACCCCCATCTGGGAATGTAAAGTTATTTGTCTAACTTTGGAGGGGGTGGGGGGTTGGTGGAAAATCCATGTGGGTTTCTTTGTTGAAAAAGCCCAAGGAAATCTCTGAGGAGGGGGCCTCTGTTGTTGACCAAGTAGCCAATCAGGTATCAAAGTCAAAGATCAATCACTCCAGTGGAAGTTTTAAAGAACTCCTCTCATTGGACAAGAACAAGAATAACTTGTTCTGGGCGGGGAATAACTCCAGGGTTAATTCCTCCTCCCCCCTCTGTTCCTTACCTATTCCGATATCCCCCCTCAGGATTCCTCTCCCACAACAGCATGGGATCTCTCTCTCTCTCTCTGTCTCCCTCTCCCCCCTCTCTCTCTCTCTCTCTCTCCCTAATAAATTACTTTCTGCTAAACTCTTTTGAGTCTGAGATATTTATTCAAAGAGTAAGCCCACTGTGCCTCCAGGGCCCCTTTCCTCATTCTTGGAGTAAGAGCCACCAAGGACCTCCGAACTGGGTGAGGGACGGAGCTGAGTATGCAGCCTGGCCGCCTTTACAATATGATTATAAAAATAAAATTAGGCTGGGCATGGTGGCTCACGCCTGTAATCCAAGCACTTTGGAGTCCAAGGCAGGCGGATCACCTGAGATCGGGAGTTCAAGACCAGCCTGGCCAACATGGTGAAACCCCGTCATTAAAAAAAAATAATAATAAATTAAAAAAATAAAAATCAGTAAATAATAAAAATAAAAAAATTAAATAAAATTTGTTTAAAGGGTATGCAAAATCAAACCAAAATGGGCTAGTGGTGATCAAGAACCTAGCTACCTTTCATAGGCTTTGATGTGCGTAACATGAATACATGCCATTTTGGAGATAAAGAGTGAATATAATATCTCTTAATCTGTTAAGAAACTACAACACACAGGACAGCCCAAAACATTGCTCAACTCAAGATGTTAGTAGTGGCAAGGCTGAGACTATCTAAAACTGGATGACTAGGTCCTCTAAGGTAAGAGGTGAACAAAAAACCTTCATATAGCTTCAGTTATATATTCATTCACCAATATCTTTATCACTCTTTAAATTCATTAAATACTCCTGCAAATCCAGGACACTAAAACTACTTTTACTTAGACCATACTGCAAGGGAAAAAAATATCAAGGATTAATGGTATAATCAGAGAATTACTGATTCATTTATTCATTCAGTTTTAATTCATTTATTTCATTCACATGAGCATCCATCCCTAGATAATTCTGACTCTCCATTTATGTAGAAATATATATGAATAGGAGAGACATTGATAAGTTCAAACAAAGTAGAGTGTTATAAGAAAACATATTAAAAGACATACCAAAATTAATTATCTGTTTATAAAACATGCTGCATATTCTTATAGGACTGTGAGAAAGAATGTCCAAAGCTATAACTAAATCATTAATCGACTGTACACAATCGAATAAAGTCTAGTATATAACCTATGGTGAGGTTACAATACTAAACATGACATATACCCTGAACTTCTAGCAATGTTAAACTAATGATGGCTATAATTCTAAATATAGAAAGTCATCTGTCTTTGAATAGCAATGCTAAGGTTGTTTGATAATAATATAAGTTTAATCACATTAATTTATATATAATTTTATAGTAGTATATAATTAATATAATTTATTTTATGTGATTTATATAATACCATAAGATTAAATAAAAATTAGAAGTCAGAGCATGATGCTAGGAGAAAGTAAATCTTAGACCAACGGAAAAGGGATTAATTTATTATGGAATCCATTACCATCAGAAATAACATGGATATAAACAAACAAACAGATTCTAGAAAGCTTTAGATGATTTAAATGGGTGACAACTCACAATATATAATCTTTGGTAATGAAATATATTAAAATAAAGAAAAAGGAAGTAAAGACATAACCAATACAATAATTTCTGCTACTAGTCCTATAATGATAAGTAATGATCACATATTTTCTGTATGTAACATCTAAAACTAAAAGGCAATATTTTATTGGTATAGACAAATCTTTCTGTCAACTCTTTCTCTAAACAAGTAAAATAAAAAAAAGTATAAGGAGAGAGATTTAGTATAATCCACAGTTCATTCTGAGTACGTCTACAATAAGAAATCTTTTTTATCACCTGAACATCTGCATTATATATAAACAAAAATATTAATATAAATAACTTATCTACAATAACTCTATGTGTCTGGTTTGTAGGATGAGAAAAAAATATGCTTATCTGTTCTGGCAGTGATCTGATTAACAAGAACCCACGGTATAGTGACTTTGCTAAGAGTAGCCCTTTTAATTTAGATGACCTTTCAATATTGGCCTGTTACATTTCTAGTTGGCTAAATATGATGATTTTTGTGAATTTTTGATTAAGCAAGGTGTTTAGTACAAAGGAATCAGAAATATCATTGATATTCTTAAACATGAAAATGTGAGCTTATTAAATATACCATTCTGAGCAGGCAAGCATGAGAAATTTTAAATATGCTTTGCATTTCACAATAGCTTCATATTATACAGAGATTCAACCATCTAATGAACTCTATTTGTTGACTCAGGCAAGAAAACAAGGTAATTGCATGATCTCAACCCCACTGACATTTTAAGCCATGGTGTTAGAGCTATTACACCCTATATCTGAAATGAAATATATTAAAAATAACCAAGTTGCTTTGAGGAAATTGGGCATAACCTTTTCATATAAAAGAAGGAAAACTCATTGAATTGGAATAAAAGTATACTTCTAGTAGGAACATTTAACTCACTAGATAAATGTAAAACATTAACATTACTCTGCAAAAGTTATCAAAGTGATTAATAATAACATAAAAAGTACATTCCAGAAATTAATTGAATCATATTTGATAGAAAACATAAGGCCAGAATGTTTAAGGACTACCCATTTTAGGGGTTTTGTGTTTCTATGGGCTATTTAAGATTATATCCATTCTTTTTTGAATGTTTTTCTCTCCTGAATAATGAAAATAAACAAACAAATATTTGCTGAGTATTTATAACATACCATTTTCCTCTTAGTTTTGTCCATGTGGGGGGTGAGGAGGAATGAGTAGGGATGATTATCAACAATTAGCAGTATACTTTGTAAGTATAGCCTTTCTATACATATCTATCACAAGATTATCATCAAGTTATTATGGAGATTTAAACTAACTGATATAACAATTACTCTATAAATGGCATTTGTACTACATTTCTTTAAGGATGCTATATTACAGAATTGTAGTAAATATACTCTTATTTCAGAGCCTGTAAAATGTTATATACAAAGTATATGGAAAATATATACAAACCACATTGACAAACTATGAAATAAATAAAATTTATATGTTTCTCTAAAGCAGTAATCAGGGGTATAGCTCTGAATTAAATTGTCAAAAATAATCTTGACATAGATTGTATAATACAGAAATTAATAGAGTAGTAACATGGATTTAAAACTGTTTTTGTATATATTTGGAAAATCGTATTTTGTGAGGAGGGTGGAAATAATAAAATAATAGTGTGTCTCAAATAGGTTGAATCTAAAAGCTACATTTTCACTCCTGATAATGATCATTTAAAAAATGTAAATTTAAAAATTCTTCTCAGAAAATAAGCCAGTTATCAGTATAGGTATATGCAAATGCATATCCAACTGTGAACCCATTAAGTAAAAACCACTGCTTCATTTTAGGAAATACAGAATATTTTGCCAAATAAAACCCATTTTTAGTGTGTATACAATTTCAAAACTTTCTGAAAAGCATCAAATATGTAGATTTTGTTATGGGGACATACTGCAATAGAACTATACTTAACAACAAAGGTAAACCAAGCTATCCTGCCTATTAGAATTTAAGGAATATTCCCACAAGTTACTCAAGACAAAGATTAAGGCAAAATGTCTCTTATGGGCTCTTTAGAATGTAAGGAGCTAAGACAGAGCACTATAAAGCTCAGAATCATCAGATTCAGCCTGAAGTGATGTGAAGCTAAAGCTACTCTTTCAAGTCTAAGATTCTGCACCTATAAAAGAGGACTAAAACCAGAAGCAAATAAATTAAATTAAATTCAATAATTTCCCATGTACAGCTCCTAGAAGTCCTATTTCAAATGATTTACAATACTAAATTTTCACATTTTTCTTCTTCCCTCCTTTTTTTCTTTCCTTAACTTTCTCTTCCTTTTTTTATCCTATTTTCATTTTATAAAATAAAGCTGGATGGGCACAGTGGCTCACATCTGTAATCTCAGCACTTTGGGAGGCCTAGGTGGGTGGATCACAAGGTCAGGAGATCAAGACTATCCTGGCCAACATGATGAAAACCCATCTCTACTAAAAACATTAAAATTATCTGGACATGGTAGTACACGCCTGTAGTCCCAGCTACTTGGGAAGCTGAGGCAGGAGAATTGCTTGAACCCGGGAGGTGGAGGTTGTAGTGAGCCGAGATCACACCACTGCACTCCAGCCTTGCAACAGAGTGAGAAGACTCCATCTCAAAAAATATATATGGGCAAAATGTCAAATAGGTACATATTCATAGCTTTACTAAAAAGTCAAATAGGTACATATTCATAGCTTTACTTTTTTTTCTCACAAGAAAAGCTGAAACCATTAACTCTGCTCAGAAACTTAGAAAAAAATAACAATTTTTGAGGAAGAAATCTGTAAAAAGAAATCTACTGAGTGAGAAAACACTATTGCAAATATTCCTATTTTCCCTATTTTATTAATCTCTAAATTTAATGCAATTAGAGTTCAAATAGGGTAATATTTGGAATTTAACAGTGTTAATGTGTTGAGACACATATGAAGTTTTTTGAAACAGCAAAATCGTAATTATTATAGGTGACCCTACTATACTGTGTCTATCTGGAAGCCAATATTGTGCCATTTTTCATAAATTATCTCATTTAATCCTCAGAACAAAACTATGTAAAAAGCAGTATCATACTATCATTTTACAGGTGAAGTAATTGAGACAGAGAAAATGGAAACATTGTTTTAAATGTCACAGCTAGTACAAAATGGACCAAGCAGGAAGACCCCGGAGACCGTACATTAAAGATTATATTGTACACCTAAATTTACAAAGTGATATCTGTCCTATCAATAATGAAAGTTATTCTGCAGGACAGTAATTGAAGTAATAGAGCACTGGCAAAGAAAAGATGGGTGAAATTGAGTAACCTATGAATAGGCCAAAGAACATATTAAAAACCGTGTGTGAGAGATAACACCACATAGGAGTACAATTTACTGGGAGCAAAAACCAGAAAGATATCTATTTTCTAGTGTTTATAAAAAATTAAATGCTTGCAGAGAAAATAATTTTATTGCAAACATACATCTTTTAGAATGTTAATGTCAAATAAATGAAAACTCAGTAGCTTCTGACTTGAAGTTTATAAATCAGCACTGATTCTGTAGCAATGAATTAATTAATGGATACTAAAGTGATTCTTACAAAGGCAGTGCAAGTATAATTTATGCTTGATATTGATGGTGTTTTATATTACATATTATTTTCAAAACACCAAACTGCGTATAAAAAAATTTCCATAACATAAATGTGACCTAAAAAATTTCAGATGCTTTATGAAAATTTAGATACATTTACTTCCCCAGCCACATAGATTTGATTTTGCAGGAATGAGTGTAATATTTTAATAGAACAGTCTTGATTTGTCATTTCACCTATAAATTAAGAAGTACTCTCCAAAATCCAATGAAGAAATCTTGTCACTGTGCAATTGTAAATGTAGGAGCTATTTACATTATTTATTCTTACAAAAATAATTCTCACAATGAACTAAATCTGCTAATATAGTCTGCCAAAAGAATTTGATTTTGTTAATAAATGTGCATACTTTAATAAATTTGTAAAATGTTTGTTTAGTGCCAAAACATTCCTATCACATCTTGAATTGAAGATGATCGGGTATAATTTCTTCAAACTAAATTTGTAGAATTAAAAAAATACATAATTATTAATAATCCACTAGAATGAATGCTCAGGAGATCAAAGACTGCTTTCTTAAATATTTAAGTGTTTTTAATTATGTATACCCGGTGCCTAGAACAGTAACTCATCCTATGAAGATGCTCAAAAAAATACTTGTTGAACAAATAAATTACATAAAATAGCTAATATTTATTGGATACTTACTATTTCCAGGTATTATAATAAGCACTTTTAGTATATGTCCTTATTTAATACTTACAGTACCTAATAAGTTTATAATTTTGCTGTTCAATATTTACAGAAGAGGACTTACATGTCAATTCCTTTACTAATTATTTCATTTTGGGAAAGTTGATGAATCTCTTTCTGAGTCTCCCTGTCCTCTCCTGTAAAATGGAGATAAAATAAGCTTATGTGGCCCGAGTTGTGAGAAATAATGACTAAAGAAATTAACACTGGAAAGATGTATCATAGTTATAGACACATAGTTGATATATAGAATCACTAAATATCTTATTTCAATGGACTATAAGGGCATGTTTTTTTCTTATCTTACAGTTGCAGTCAAATCAAAGAGAAGACATAGTTTTCCTTGCTTGAATATGTGTAAACCTGTTATTTCTGCTGTCTTAGCTTCATAATGTGACTTCATGTTGTTTTAGTCAATAAACTGTTTAAGGAACATTTAAGGTAGGTATATGAGTCCTGGTTATGGTCAAAAGACTTCTTTTGAATTTTCTGCTAAATATAAGTAAGTATCTGCAAGAAAACTTGCAGAGTAGATGCCATCAGCTTGGAAAAACAGAAAAAGACAATAAAGCAAACAAAGCAGAGACAGAGAGTATTCTCTTCAGAAATTCTTTAGTACCAATGTTTTTATTGTCCCAGAGAACAGTATAATGTGGAAAGACATGGTCACAGAGGCTTCTGGGTTGAAATCTAGCACAGAGGAGTAGGATGCTAAATGCAAAGGGGTTTTAAAAATAGCTTATCTGATTTATTTCACCTGTGTTTATCTTTTCTCAACGTACATATCAATGCATAAATGAATGTAAAAATATGATATTATTGGTGAAATCTACAACATTCTAACTGACAGGAAAGCATGATGTATATTCATTGGCAGTCTTTTTCTCTCTAAGGAGTATACCGAAGAGTAGTGAGTCTTAAAATTCACAGCATTTCAGATTTCCTAAAATGTAAATATTTTTGGATAAAGGAAGAATATTTTTATATTCTTGGATAAAAGAATATTTTGGATAAAAAGAAGAATAAATTTTATATAGTGTAATTCAAAACTTTCTTCTTTTCCAAAACAAGAGTTTATGATTTGTACCACCTACCAAGTGGTGGGGTGATTACATTATCACATTCTACATGGCTTCCCTCAAAGTTGCATGTGTAGCAAGCTCTTCTATCAATGTTGGCTGAAGACATAAACAAAGCCTTAGTATGTGTTAAACTTTTTTTAAGTCCCACATATCAAACATATATTATTGGTAAAGCGACCATTTGTCGGTACTGTCTGTGTTTCAGACCCTATGAGAAACTGAGCATTCAACGGTGAGCAACGAAAACTACTTTTCTGGCTGGTAGCACTTGGTGTTCAATGCCATGTAGTGAAGAACGACACTGTATTTTGAGATTATATTAGCTGAAATATATTCATGAAGTGACAGTTGGAAGGAAGTCTGATTGAGCCAAAGATTGTAACTCCAATGGAGATGGTGTGGAAGACTATTCTAAGCATCCATTGGTCCCTCTTATGGCCATTGTGAGGATCAAATGATATTATCCATTTATATCATTTAGTAGGTGCCTGAAACATAATACGGCTCACTTGGCACATGTTATCTATTTGTATTATTAATAATATTATTACGATTAGCAAAATAGTAACATGCCCAAGTGCCCTGTGTCGTGAAAGATTGTGGCTGATAAAAGGGTCTCAAAGAAAGGCAGTGTGGCTCAAGTGGAAAGAGAAATGGAAAATTGTGTAAGACGGGTTGGAAAGGTAGGTAGGAGCCAATCCTGTCAGGGTTTGTAGCTGTGCCATTTTTCTTTTAGGCTAAGAAAGGTTTCAGACAGAAAGAGTGTAAATGAACTGATCAAATTGAAGCTTGTAAATGATGACTTGCAGCAATGAGTCACAGGGATTGGAAGGATGTCAGACCAGATGCATATTCATTGCTTAGATATTTCCATAGTACTTTTTCCAGCAAAGAGCAGTGGCAACAAGGAAAATATAATATGTGTATGACAGTCGGTAAATATTTTATTATTTTACTATACTTTGAAAATAGACATAGATAGGTTGTACTCATTCTTATTAAAATGGATGTTGTAAATAAAATTCTATTCCCAGAAACAACATATACTTGAGCTTTAATAAGTTTTATTGCTTTTATCAATGTCTGACACCCAATAAATTATAGATATTTATTACTATTATAATTACTAGTATCACTTGCTAAATGAGATACTGGGGATGATAAAACATAGCATCTGAAGCATTTTTAATTCCATGGTTCAAAAACAACATGGAAGAAAAACATGTACTATAATGTAAACATTGTTCAGAACCACAGCTGGGTCTTGTAATACTTTATACAAAAATATGACAGCTTCCCTAACACAGACAGTTGATAGGAAATTATTGATTGATTGATATCTAAATTAAATGTTTTTACTAAACTGATTTATAACTATAGTAGTATCAGGCAGCCACAAATCAACAACAGTATGACTCTGACTTACATTGAATCTTAAGAAAAAATAAAAAGAGTAATACGTAAGTGGAAAGAAGGAAGTTTGAAAAAGGACACAGGGATAGAACATACTGATCACATCTTAGTCATACCATAAGAGCTTTATTTAAAGGAATTAAACTCAGTGAAAAGATCCCTATGAAGTCCTTTTAAGCAGGTAAGTAAAAGCTTAATGTATACGTCTACAAGAAGTTTGACACAGCAAAATTCAGAAACTCTTAGAAAGATGATAATTAAGAATTAAAATTATTTCTTATCAGTATGACACCCAATCACACCAACAATGTGAATTGTATATCTAGGTGCTCATGGATAGATACTGAATATATTCACTGACAAAATTTATGGAGATCATTCACTCAACAAAAGTAACTTTTATATTTTTAGTAAAAATGTATACTTTTTGAAGTTAAACCTTTCATTTTAGTGATATATTCCCTTGCTCTTAAGACTGTAGATATTTCCTTTATGTGATTTTTATGAAAGAACACTGTGTAAGGTCACACAACAGGGTGACACAGTTGATTAATTCCAGGATGGGAAGAGAAGATATGGTAGAGGCATGTGATGTGGTTCTCTTTGTTTGTGTATCTCCTTGACTTTAGTATTTCACTTCATTCACTAATCATGTATCACTGTTGTAACTTGGGAAAAAAACATCAAGAAAGTAAAGTTTAAAAATATAAAAATCTTTTAATACTGATTTCAGCCAAACATGATAATTTCTAAACTCAAAACACAAGTGTTTATTAAACTCATAGATTATTGAATAATTTTCTTCAATAAGTCCCTTCAATCTCCAGACTTCCACTTGCTAGAAAATATCAGAAAGCTAATCAATCTTATACATTAAAACATTTTCATGTCATGTCATTTTTTTCTACTACCTCATTATAAGTGAGCATTAGGTATATCAAAATGCAGTATATATGCACCTATGCACATAGGCTCTTTCTCCTTTCTTTTACACACACACACATGATCAGCCAAAAAAAAAAAAAAAGACCCACAAAACTAGAAAGCATACATTCTTAGCTTATTTTTGCTGAGAAATATTGTTCAGACATTTTAGTCACTCATTTTTTTTAGTTCTGGGCCTCAAACATCTTCTATAAGGCAACTGTGTATGATTAAAGACAACGGATGCTAGCACATTACTGCCCAGGTTCAAATGTTGTCTTGGTTGCTTGACATTCCTATGGCCTGGACAAGCTATCCAGTCTCTTTGTGCCTTGGTTTCCTCATTCATAAAATGGGAGAATAGTATATTTATCTCCCAGATTTGTGATGACAATTACATTAATCAACACATGTAATGTATTTAGAAGAGTGTTTGATATCTAGTAGGTATCAGTTTTCAACATGTTCCCTGCCTCTGGGAGAATATTTTCCTTTTCAATCCTTGAAGCTGGAATGACTCTCTTCTACCACTCATACATCAAATGCCCAGCATATTTTGTTATTCCTCTTTTTCCCCCTTTATTTTCTTATGATTTCTTCATCCTTTTTACTAAGCTTTCTGCTTAATCTTCAAACGATTTCTGAGTCTCTATGTAACATGGGGGTGAAAGTGCAGCATAGCAGAGTTTTCTGCTTTCCTAAGCATTCATAAAACACATTTGGAAGTAAGTTTAACATCCTCAGGATATCAGTGTACATTTCTACACCTCCAAACAAGATACCATTTGTCACAGTTACAATAAATTAGGGGTCCTTTAATTTCAAGATTTTTACAAATGGTTTCATAAGTAAATAGTTTCCATTATCCATTTCCTACTTCTAAGACTGCAAGCTGTGTGCCTTGAGTATTTCACTTCTCAGTTTTCTCACCAATAAACAACTGATAAAAATACCACCTATCTGATGGATTTTGTGAGAATTAAATGAAGTGAAACCTGCAAAAATAGACAAAACAGTGTCTGGGGGGCCGGGCGCGGTGGCTCACGCCTGTAATCCCAGCACTTTGGGAGGCCGAGGCGGGTGGATCACGAGGTCAAGAGATCGAAACCATCCTGGCCAACATGGTGAAACCCCGTTTCTACTAAAAAATACAAAAAATAGCCGGGCATGGTGGCACGTGCCTGTGGTCCCAGCTACTTGGGAGGCTGAGGCGGAAGAATCGCTTGAACTCAGGAGGTGGAGGTTGCAGTGAACCGAGATTGCGCCACTGCACTCCAGCCTGACGATAAAGCAAGACTCCGTCTCAAAAAAAAAAAAAAAAAAAAAAAAAAAAAACAGTGTCTGGGACATAGTAAGGAGTCAATGAAGGATAGTTACTGATATTATTAGTATTATTAACTTGGTTTTGCTAAGTGATATGTAATCATAATGCAAAAAAATATGGAGCATGTTCTGAGTTCCTTTGGGACAGGGTTGGAGACTGATGTGTTATATAATGTAAGCACTTTCAAAATAGCATCATCATCATCTAATCAGTATAGACAGCATAGAATGATGCTTCACTAAATATTTGATTCAACATGTAATAGGCAATCTGTTTATTTTAGTAAATAAAATGCTATTTTTTTTTTCTGCATCATGTTTTCTCAGCCTTGGCACTACTGATATTTGGTTCACATCATTGTTTGTAGGGAGATTTTCTTGTATTGCAGGCTGTACAGCAGCTGCTCTAGTCCATTATGCCTGGTCGACGGGTGGGGGGGGCGCGAACGGGGGACAAAATTACCTTGGGTTGACAACAGTTGATTTACGTTGATCTGTAAAGATATAGTATTGGATCATATTCTTCAACAACAAAATATAGCTTATATTGAATATCAAGAGAATGAAAAATAGATTATTCTTACAACTAACATAGTACCATCAGTGATTTGCAATAATTAGCCCTTTGTGGGGCCTAATTTGATCTAGTTCCAACATAAACTCACACCTTTTTTGCTTCATTAAGATTGAACATCAGCCACACTCTTTTCCTCTCATTTTATTGATGTAAACAAGAGTCAGAGTTTGGACTTTAGCCATAACAAGACAGCACTTTAAATATGGATACTGTAAAATCATGATGCACTTCCCAAGAAATGCAATTTTTCTCCCCCCAAAACTACTCTGACAATCTCTAAACCCAGATTTGGTGAAGACTGCCATTCCCCTCTACTAGCATAAGAAAGGAATGTAAATGATAACTCAGGCTTTGAGGACTCACAAAGGTATCCAAAATTATGGAAACATGTTTAAGAATAAATTTGAAACTTCCTTGACAAATCGAATAAGTGTTTGACATTTTACAGTTTTCAAGGTATAAAGCCAAAACTAGTACAAAATAAAGGTGGAGGTGGTACAAAATCTAGTGATGCAAAACAATTTTTAAACATATTACCAGAGGCAGAAATTAAAAGGAATGGGGTCTTTATTGCATATACAACATGAATGCATGTATGTATGAATATGTGGATATTTATGGGAGAAGTTTCACATCTTTCATCGGATTCTCCAATACCTCAAAAACTTCAAGGGTAGTCAGTTCTACTACAACACTTGTTTTGAAAATGTAAATTTGTTCAAAGGCAATGTATGTGTATATGTGTGTCTGTGTGTCTATCTGTATCTGTGTGTGTGTGTGTGTATGTTGTAAGCAAGTATATCCGTAAAGACAAAGGCATATGTATATCTGTACAGATAAATATATTTTGCTCATGTGCAGTTCTGCCCACAAGAACACTAGGCACATGCAGAAAACTGTGTCTGGCTCCAGCTGAATAGAGCTTGGTAGGAAACACTCACACTTGACACATCTCTCAGGTGTCTCAATTCACCGTGTGTTATTAGTCACACCCATCCATGTCTTATGTCCAATTTCAGTAACGCTCCATCTGTCACTTTATAATAACTCACAAGCTTCAATCATTCTAATATCCACATCCGCAAGGTGGTTTATGTGCCATAATTATTATAGTATTCTTGTATTTTTTAACCATTCAACATGTATAAAATTGTTAAACTCTTGTGTTTTTGATGTTTGTTTGTCTTTTAACATGTCATTACAACGTTTTTGAGTGTCATGCCCCTAACTCTATTTCCCATAAGCCCTGTGAATTTTATTGAACAATTTTGCAGAGCACAGTGGTTTTTCAGAATGCATATGTCATATTATAGCAGACCCCGACTGTAGTTTAATGACGTTGGCAAACATTCCTCGCTGTTGTTGGATTTAGCTCACTGTTTCCACACAAAGGTTTTGCTAATGAATGTTGAATGTGGGGATTTTAGCACTGTGTTAGCACAATTTATTTCTTAAATATTTCCCTTTTTACATAAAAGCAGAGAAGGCATTGTTTATTGAAAGAGTGGATTAGATGAGTGAACCATAGGGGAAAACAGGAGAAAGGTGCAAAGAGAGAAAATACATTATGAAAATGTTCCTTTTTCCTTAATCATTCTCTAATTAATTTCTTATCCACTCTCAAGGGGCTAGAAAGTAGGACGTGTACCATATTACACAGAAGGTGGCATTAGCTCTTTTGTCACTGTTGGTAAGATTTTGCATATGAATCAGCTGTTGTGATGTGGATAGCTCAGTAGGTTCTGACCTCTTGCTCAGCACTGTGGTTCAACTGCAGACACCACGGGAGGGATTGCCAAGGCCAGTGTGTACCTGGCTTCTGGTAGGGATCAGCCTTTTACAGAAGAGATGAAATTATCACTCATAAAATACATAGTACCTTCCCAAGCCTCATCTTAAATTATTCCTTTGGATATAATAACAATAACTAAAACACTGGAGGGATACAGTTTGCAGTTTTGTATCTGTTTTCAATTGTATTATTGAAAAAATTAAAGTATCTTTTTTCAAGTATCTTCATTCATCTCTGCAGCCTGAATTTCAAAATTATCATCATCTGATGTGTTATAATGGGAAGTTCATTGACATAATTCTTATTCTTACTGCATTCTTTCTTTAGGTTCATTTTCCCTATTAAAATAAAACTGAAGTAAAACATTTTTGCATATATATACGTGTGTGTGTGTGTGTGTGTGTGTGTGTGTGTGTGTGTGTACACAAAGTCAATCTGACCAGCTGGATACACTATTACTAATTGCACTACTTTTGTATTAACAATAGAAAATTGTAGGACTTAGAATCAATTATATCACAGTTGTGAAGTGTAAACAGCTTCCACTCCCTTACAATACTGGATCCACTTCTTTACTTTGTCTCATGAAAGGTGGAAGAGCAGCATTTGCTAATTTGAGATTTCGGGGCTAGACGTAATACTAGCCAACACTTAGTATATGCTAGACACTTTTCTAAGCATCCCACATATATCAAGTCATTATATTCCCACTACAGTATTATTCTTGTTTTAGAGGTGGCAGAGCAGAAACACGGATTGGTTAAGTGACTTGCCAAAGAGATCATGCTCCTTACTATTTGCTATACTGCCATTCTGAGTTATAGAAATGTGAAGTAATGCTGGATTCCTTATGACCATAACTGGGGATATTATTGATTTGATGACTTGGATTTCTTTAGGATGTTACATAAGACAGAGAAAAAGTTCTTGCTGGGATTTTAATATATCTTTTGGGTTACTGAACGTTTTTGGACTCCATATTTCTCAACTGCAATGCATGCATCATTATTATTTGGATTATGTCCTCATATAAAGTTAATTGTATCAGCTTTGAAGAGTCATGTTGGATAGTTGTGACTGCATGATTTGAGATGGGAGATACAATCAGGGAAAATTTCTGATGTGGAAGATCTGGGGCAAATGTCTGGCTTTCTCAGAGCTTTCAGTAGACTATAAAAAAGAAAACTTTGTTAAGTATTTGAATAATAGTCCCACATAAGAGAAAGCCAGGTTTCTCCTATAGTTTCTATTCCCCTTTTAAGAGGGGGAGAAAGCCTCATTGTTCTTATCTATAACCTAAGTCCAAAGGGTAATGGGGAAGTGAAAATTGGAGAAGGAAGAGGAGGCAAGGAATATGTCATTAGAAGAAGTTATGTGCACCTTTTCCTATCTCATGCATGTGTCCACCTACCCTCTTTCTATATTCTTCCTCAAGAGAGGAGATGATGCTCACCAGATAGTTAAAAAATATTAGACACTGGTTGAGCAATTATTAATACTTGATGCCTTAAAGTAAAAGAAGCCATGCCTGTCCTCTCTCTATTTCCCCTGCTCCTACCTCCTTCCTTCTTCCTCTCCAACATGAGATTCTCTAACATTTCTCTCTGGTTATCTCCCAAGTCTACATGGATGGGCAGACACAGATGATAACTTGACTCAGCCTCTCCAACAACACCAACCCACATGCTCAAGGAATGGTCACTTCTTATCAGTTCCATGTTGCTAAAAGAGTAACTTGATACTCTCTGAATCACCACAGATACAGCTGACTACAGGCATTTTAACATTTTTTAGAATTAAAGATACCTATATAAACCTCAAGTCTAAGTAGCCTCTTCTAACTCAGCCTTTTCCAGAACTCTTCATCTTAACTGAGACTTGTCAATGGCCTCCCCTGCCATTTTATCCTTTGTTGTGTGTATGACTTCTTTAGGAACCCCAAGGGAAGGAAAGAAGACGACACATCATTCATTTCTTTGTGACTATTCATAGTGTATTTGAACAGGATTAAAACCCCGTCCTTAATGATTAGCAAATATTTCATCCTGATTATGTTAAACTTTTCTTTTCCTTTTTTTTTTTAAACCATTATGAAATATCTTGGGTTTCAGTCATTAAATTACACCACAGCATTGCAAAAATTATTTGATATACTTTTGTGTGGATGAGAGTATATGAAGAAATTAGTAGGAGAAAGCTGAAATATATTAACTGACACTTACAGATAGTTTTATTTTACTTTTAATTTTCCAAAAAATTTTGGAAATAAATTTGATACAGTAGCACTAAGAAGGAATTAACACAGGTCACATGCCTGTGTAGCTGAAGTGTTAGCAATAATTCAAAATGGTTTAAATGAGTTCCTGAACAAAACTAATCATACACATGATACTTTTATAGCACTCAATAACTTAAAATTAATTCAAGAAGCCTTAGTCAAGGAAGACTTCTAAGTGGTTAGGTTTATTTTTTAGTGCTTAGCATAAAATCTGTTCTTTAAGAGGCTGTCAACTTTGCAATATCTTTCTCTCCAGGTTCCCCCTCCACTTTATTGAGTTCTGGAGCTGTTGATTTTTAAGTACAATATGTAGATTGATAAGAATGTTATTTGTAAGAAAATAGATGTAGGATCAAGCAGATAGAAAATCTATGATAAATAAATCATAGATGGAAAATCTATGATAAATCAAACACAGAATTAAGTTGAAGTGTATGTCTAAATAGATTGGAACAGACACATTTCTTCAACAAATATTCATTTAGGGAAGTGGTTCTTCAATTTCAATGGGTATACAAATTACCTGAGGTATTTGTTTAAGATCTGAAAAATTCAGAGATCCACTTCCAGTAATTTTTGTTGAGCAGGTTTGCCACTGGGTGCAAGTACTCAGTGCTTTATGTGAATTTGGCTCAGTGATCCCTTTGAAAAAAACGATTTAAGAGATAATTGTCTGTAACTCTACTAAATATTCAGGAGATGGAAAGAAAAGAGTATTTGCAATTGAGTATTTCATGAATGGAAAGAAAATGCTTATGCAGTTAGACTAATAAACAAGTATGTCAATAATCCATGCAATTGAAGAAGAATGAACATGATACTCCAGGACCAGAGAGGGAGAAGAATCTAACTCTGCAGCAGAGATAAGGAAAACCTTCATGTTAGTGACACATGGAAATTGAGTAGTGGAAATCCTATAAATACCAACTAGGAAAAGACTAATTATATATGTATATGCGTGTGTGTAATATATATATATATATATGTGTGTGTGTATATATATACACACACACACACACTGAATAGATATATAATATATATATTCAGTATGCGTGTACATATATTATATATATATATTTATTTATATATATATTCAGTGTGTATATATATACATATATATAATTATATATATAATATTATATATGTATTTTATATATATACACACACACACACACACACACACACACATACACACACACACACACAGTGATCCCAAAGGTAGAGATTCTTTCAAGATTGGAAGAGGCAAGGCTTCAAGTAGTTTGCAGAGCCCAGGAGAGAAGTCGTATGTGGAAGAATGAGAGAGCAGAAGAGGATTTGGAATTGTGTGCACATAATGAATGTCCTTGTCCCTCTGTGCCATCATGATCCAAGGTTTGTGCTGTGGGTAAATATTATCATATTTTATTAGAATGAGGAGAGATTGTAGGCAAGAAATTTTAAAGGGATCTATGGTATAATGCAGGCAAGCAATAATAAGGATAAGGCCAAAAACAGTAACAATGTTTTAGGGCGAAGAGGAGAAATGGAACTGAAAGGAATCCTGAAGAAATAGTTGATAGTATTTTGTGAATTGCTGGATATGGAGGCTGCATGGGAGCATGGGTCCAGGGTGACTTCAGGCTTGGGAGAAATATATGCATCAGATTGAAAGAATCCACAGAGATGTGTTGTGGATAGCTTGATATTTAAGTGCAGTCTTAAAACTGTCAAATGTTGACAATAAATTAAAAGCATTTCAAAATACCAAAGCTGGTCAAACAAAACATGTCTGTTGATCATCTATGGCCCATGTTTTGCAGAATGCATCCTTTGATTCACTTGGAGGAAAAGCAGACCCTGAGTGATAAAACAAAATGTTCAGAATTATGTAGCTTATTAGTGCCAGAGCTAGAACAAGAATGCTCATTACCTTTCATTTCTACTACAGATAGTAACACTGAAACAAACGAATCTGAAATATTTGAATGTGTGTAAATTGAATACTACTATATGTTAACTATTAGATGCTGTTATCAGTATTGGCTTAGGATAAGCAAAATGAGTGGCTGTGCTGACCTAGAAATAGCACTGTCTCAGTGGGCATGACCAAAGGGATCAATGGGATAATGAGAAGTTTTTCAGGAAAAGGGGGCCACAGTTGATTTATTGTGTACTCAGAAGTGTGTGTATGTTATCCACATGGTCACTAATTAATTTCTTGTAACTATTACTCTAAGTTTTTCTGAATCTAATGGTTTAGTGAATCATGCCTAAGCAGAACTATATACTGAATATAAAGATCAATGCCAGGGTTGGTAGTTGTAGGCATGCTAATAAAACATTCTTGATGCCAATTTTAAATCACTTCAACCTAAAATTGTAAAAAACTTTATAAAATACTTTGTTCCCAGAATAAATTCCCTTATTTTAAAAAAAAGCAATTATCATCCTTGTAAATAAAAGGACTATAAATATCTGATATTAATGTAATAATTATGATTTTAGTTAATAATGATATAGTGCTAATAAATGTGCACACATGTGCCCCACCTGAATTTACCCATACTGCTTATAATCTAAAGAGAGAAAGATATTAATAAAACACATTTTATGGGAGATGGAGAAAAAAAGGTTGAACATAAGCAATGATGCTGCTATTAGCTAATTGATTTCTATACAACACACTGAAAGGAAGTGAATACTTTGGTAGACAGGATGTAAGGTAAAACAATAAAGTATATTGCATTTCCTTTAGGGGTAGGAAAAGTTGTTAGAAAAATTAGACACAGAGAGGGAAAGTTACTCAGGGTTCTAATTCCTTTCTAACTACTCAACATAGAAGTATGTGTGTTAGCTTTCATGGTTCTCCACAGTGGTCACCTCGAATCAAAAGTCGTCAAGTTTGTGGATTTTGGCATAAAGTAATGAGACATATGTTACCTGTCTTTTTTTTCTTAAATTTAATTACATTATGTAATGAATAGCATATAAAACTTATATTTGCTGCATAAATGTAGTCATCAAACAAAAGCTACCCAGATTAAAAAGTCAAGCATTTCTAGTACTTTAGAGACCCCTCATGTACCAATTTTTGACCACATCTTTTTTTTTCTTCCCAAAGCAACACTGCACTTAATTTTATATAAATCTTTCCCTCATTTTACTTCATAATTTTATCATTAGGTATCTATCTATCTATCTATCTATCTATCTATCTATCTATATATATATGGAAAAATGGCATATTATTAGGCTTTTTCTGGTTTTAAACTTGATATACATTGAATCATGCTGTATATATTCTTTCTAACTTGCTCTCTTCACCTAATATTATGTTCTCAAGATGCTTTCAGGTTGATGATGCATGTAGCCGTATGTATTTATTTTTACTGCTTTACAGTATTCTATTGTAAACACAAAAATCCATTTTCCACTATCCTATTAATGGATGCTTATGCTATTTTCAGTTTGGGCTATTATGAACAAAACTACCATAAATATTTGTGTGAGCATGAGACAGAGTCTCTTGGAGGTATAATTTTAGTAGTAAAAATATCAGGTTGTACAGTGATCCCTGATGTAATATTTTACTTTTTTGAATGGATGTTCTTTGCCAAGAATCAGAACAGTATATTATTTCCTAGTGTACCTAAGAGTGTTAAGAATGCATTTTTTAGTGTTTAGTACATTTGTTTTCAAATTTGGCCATGTCAATTGGCAATCATTCACATGATATTTATGGAGAGTGGCTAGTTTAAACCATTTTACTATACTTGCAATTGATATTGACATATTTAAAATTTGATAATCTTGAACTTTGGTAAATCAGAAATATTTTTAAAATTCCTTTTGTGTCTATGTGACATGCATCATGATTCCTAATATAAGGAATAGCAGTGAATTGAGTCTAAAAATATAAATTAATCTTTAAGTTTATATATCCATTCTCTGTCATTGAAAATACATTTTAGGCTGATAAAGGACTTAAAATCTTAAGGAATCTGATTAGTTTAACCAACATGAATATGCATTTAAGGTTATTTTACATTAGAAATCCAAAAAATATGTAAATCTAGAAAAGTTTTATAGTGCAGGTTCATTGGCATAAGTTTTAGAATGTCAGGGTTTTTTCAAAGGTTGGTTGATCCACTTATTAATTAGAGTCTTGGGATACCATTTATCTCATGTTTTAAATAATATAATGGTAAGAGAATTGAGGCACATCTAAAAGTAGATAATGTACAAAGTGGATATGTGTCATTTTTGTTTCTTTTATTTATTTGCCTTTTTAGAATTTTGACTGGCTTCCTCTATTTTAGGGAATCTCTCATCTCATGAGACAAGGCATTCCTAAAGTTATAGAAACTAAAAGTGTCAGGCTCATTTCCCAATCTCCCTTATTACTAGGGTACAACCGTGTGACCTACACTCTGCCACTTCAAAGCACCCTCCACCAGCCTTAAATCAGAAGCTGGTGATAGCCAGGACTATAAAGAGTCCACTGCTGAAAGAGGTAGCCATTGGCAGCTACTGTATCTTGTCTAGTATGCTGTGTTGCTGAGGTTAGCATTGCCAAAAACAGCTTCTGGTGCCCAGTGTGATCACATTGTTGCTTCACTGGATCAATTTATGCCAAAAGGCATAAATTTGAATGGTGCTACTGGCAATGTCACCTCAAATCCTGTCTCTCCAGGGCTGCTGTTAATGAATTCCACTACCTAAACCAGCCAGAGTCAGTTTCTCTTGCTTTTGACAATAAACCTTGACTGATACAGTATATTAAATACTTAAGCAGTACCAACTCTATAGTAATAATGCATATAACACCAACACATCAGAAACACTTGACTTACTTAGTATTGCATTCCCAGCACCTAGTTCAGATAACATATACAAGGTATGAAATAACTATATATCAAAAAATAATAATAAATATTTACTCATGAAAATGTGTACTCAATGAAGCATTATTTAAAACACTTTTAATATGATATTTTTGTGACACCTGATACTACCTGGTGGGTTCATATTACCTTTATAGAGATGTTATTCAACAGTTTAGGAGTTACATAATATTAAAACTCTCTTCTCTCTCTCTCTCTCTCTCTCTCTCACACACACACACACACACACACACACACATATATCATCAGGTACAAAGTTACAGGGTACATAATAAAAATTATCACATGCTATTAATATTAGCCAAGATACATACTTGAAATCCATTAGTTTCAAACTTAAACCTAAATTTCAATTTTTAGCCAATAACATGGGAAGAAAAACAGCTTTATATAGTCTTTCATTCTGTTTTTAACAAAATACTTTTTGGTTATAAAGGTGAATAAAGATAAAGTGTATTTAGTGCATATAATCAGCACTGTCATTGGGCTGAACTTTTACAAAATGGAAAACAAATGAAACATATCAATGTAAGCAAAAAGTTTTAAGAGGAGTCTTCAACTACTTTTGTTGCCTCTCTTTGTCTCTAGATTTCAGAGTTGAAACAATACCAAGAATTTGATTCCCCATCTTCCAAAAGAAACTATATCTGGTTACATACCAATGGCTTGCTGTTTATATCTCCCCCAGTTCAATTTTTACTCTCAATATTCCAGCTGAAACATTTATCACCTTATATCTAGCCAATTATAATATTCTTTTATTTCCAGGTCCAAGTTTCTGTCCACCCAGTCTATTTTATATATATCTGTAGATTAAATCCAAAAATGTTTCTTTCCCCCAATATTATTTCCCTACTGAAAAGGCTTTATGAATGTTCACTACCTATGTTTTAATTTTTAAATGTATTTAGCATTCAAGGAGTTCCACAATCTAACTAAATATAACTTTCCAACTTATTTTCCAAAAATTCTATGTGTAAACTTTTGTAATTACCAAAACAATTCATATACTTTCCCATAAAATTCCCTTGGAGAATTGCAAGTCATATTATTCAATCCCAGTCCAGCCTAATTCATGGTGTAAAATCTTATCTGAAGCTTTTTTTTCTGAAGTCACATTTGATCACCCCAATTCCAACCTCACTAATTAATTTATTGAGCTTTTTGAAAGAATTCTATGTACTTCATTGTTAGATAGCATCCACTTCCCTCTAACAGGAAGTATGAAAATTGCATGTTATATATTTTTTAATTTCCCACATCATCTAATCCTGCTCAATGCCTATAAAAAGCAATCAATAAGTATCTGTTGATTGATTTTTAGATGCAACCTGAGCATCAGTGCTGTTCTTCCTGATGAGCTGGAAAATGGAACATGGAGGTTCACTGGACTTGATTAGAGGTGAGACTCAGAATACTAAATTAGATGTGTTACATTTCTGTCTCATTTTGGATGCGTGGAAAACACTTCTGTGTGCTTTCTCATTCTTTTATTATTAATTCTTAATTTTCTTGCAGGATTTAGAGAACCAGGCTTGCACTATTTCCACTTGTAATTCTCTTAAATTCTAGGTACTATTCCAAGCATTGATAATTTGTCATGAACAAGATACTCTTCTCCTAGATCTTGCTTTGCAGTAGGTGAAAACAGAACTACCTAACTAATCAAATAAATAAATAAGGTGATTTCAGAGCATAATTACTTTAAATAGAACACATGGTGGAATGGAACAAAAGGTGAGAAGGAAGAGGCCACTTCATGTAAAAAAATCTGTTGAAGTTATAGATGAGACAGAAATACTGAGACAGAGCTATTCATGGGCTGGGCAGAGCCTTCAAGACAAAGGGATCTGTAAAAGTTCAGAGGCCGAGTCACCAGTGAGTTTGAGGTGTTTAAAGGTAAAATTCCTGATGCTCCCGGCAACTATTTACAGGCTACAGGGAGAATAGTGAATGAAGGGAGTTGGAGAACTAGATGTGGGGTGGGAGTGGAGGAGGAGGAAACATGTGGCTTCTTCTTATAGAGCACTGAGAGGACTTCTGATTTCACATTAAATGCAGTGGAAAGCAATCAATGGTTTTAGTTAGAGGAGTCTCATGATCAGGTTTATGGTTTTAAAAGTTACTTTTACAGTTATGTGGAGATTAGCTTACTAAAGATAAAAACAGATAAAGGGAAACAGTTTATTAAGTTATTGCAGTGGACTATGCAGCATGGAATACGATGACAGCCATAGAGATGCAAAGAAGTTGGCAAACTCAGCGTGTATTTAGGTGGTGGAACAAACAGGACTTGCTGATGGATTGGATGTGGGGGAGTAAAGAAAAAGAGATACAAGAAAATGTTGAGGGTTTTAAAAATGAGTGTGTCATGAGCTAGCTTTAATAACATTTCTAACAAATGAAGAGTTTTGTCTATGTAAGAGGAAGTGCAAGACAGAATGAGCTAAATTACAGCAACAAAATAGAGCAAAATTATTTTAATGGATGACATTAGGAGGCAGAGGGATGAGCTCTCAAGGGAGACCAGATGTGCAACCTGCACGTGACACCGGGTCCTGGCTGCAGAAGAATCCCACACTTGGTTTATTGCTGTGTCATCACAGTCTTAAAATTCTTAATACTTTTTTTAACAAGAGGCCCTCCATTTTCATTTTGCACAAGGCCCTGCAAATTATGTAGTTAATCCTGCTAGACAGCCACACTCAAGAATAGAAAGAAAATTTTGAGGATGGGTTAACAGTAACTAAAATGACAGCTTTTTTAGTCAAGAATTTATAACTCAGATTCAGAACACCATAGGTCACTGGAAAAGCTGAAACTTACATTTTCACTTTCTAAAGTGTTTATTCAGTGCTCTCTACCATAAAACTGACTGCCTCTTATTGCCTCAGCCAAATTTGTTGATAATTTCTATTTGACCTTATATATAAACCCATATAAAAATATTTCATGCATACTTGAAATTAATATTTTGATAAAGGGTAGAAAGTTTGACATAGAAACACTAAAGTTATTACTGATATTATTTAAATTCTAATATCCATATCTTTATGATTTTATATATGACAAAAACATATAAGTATATTAATATATTCCAAGGTAATTTTGATATTATCCAGATTTTTTCTGAATTTTTATTTTCTTTGCAATGATGATTCTAAGCCATTAAATAGAAAAGTTCATTTCTGGTATGTCTTAACTAAAGATTACACAGTTGATCCTTATAATGATCAATTCTGTTTGATAAATTTTAGCCTTGAATTCTGCTTTTCTTGATATAATATTTCTATCTAAAGTAATAATGTATTTTCCATTTTTTAGCTTGTTGATATTTCTTTATTGT
Source organism: Ateles fusciceps (assembly GCA_036589455.1). NCBI lineage: Eukaryota > Metazoa > Chordata > Mammalia > Primates > Atelidae > Ateles > Ateles fusciceps. The sequence goes on from JAZHEH010002077.1 coordinate 253,372, forward strand.
TCTGCTTTTGATGTTTCTGTGGTATTTGTTTTGGGTATATCTTTCATAAAAGGCACATTGTTAAAGTGTCATCCTATAAAATTGTTTAATTCATTCACATTTATTTTGATATCTTTTTTATTTATACCTTCATAATATTATTTACTTTTTGATTTTCTTTGTTTTCTTACCCCCCATTTTCTGTTATACCCACAAAATTTTTGTAATATTTCTATTTTCTAGAGCAATTTTCTTTTCTGGTTCACCTAGTTAGCATCTGCTTAAGCCTCAGATGTCAATTCAAAGTTTCTTGAACACCCTACACAATAGATTCCACCTCTCTCACTTTATTATCTCCTTTCATAAAGCCAGACACTTTCATTTAAAGCCCTGTTTATAGTTTGGAATTATATATTTGTTTTATTATAATAGAGGAATGTAACTTTAATTGGTCAATCATTCTATAATGTCTATTAAAGCAGAAATTCATAAAGTAATGTAAATAATGTTTTTTAAAAATTTTAATGCAAAACCTGTTAATATAGTTTCACTTATTCTTTAATGAACACCTATATTTTATTTTCTAAAAGAGGAACAAGAACTTCTGCACCCTAGCCAAGCAATCTGAGAGAAAAATCTGCTTTTTAATTATTTTTACTCAGTCATTTAAAGCTGTGACAGGCACACCTAATTCTACATAGCAATGGTTGTTAGTGACTTGACTTTACTGCATTTCTTATAGCATTCAAATTAGTTTTCCTAGCATAAACATCTCTCAAATTTTATCTCATATTTAATTGAATTGCACCAATACAAAACAAGTCTAACATAGAAACAGATTTAGAAATGAACTCAACAGACTCAGGTTTAGCATAAATCCCCACTGGCCGCTGTGTAGATTCTTGGTGGATGCCGACAAGCAATGAAGTGCTACTGTTCAGAGTACTATGGACATAATCCATCCAGTAAATGTCACAGAAAGAAAAGATTTTTTTAAATGTGTTTTTCTGGTTTTATATCTTGCTAGTCATCTAACTTAGACAGTATAGAAGAGCTAGATCATTTATTGAGTAACTTTACTCAATAGTGTGTCACCAGCATGTAGGTAAATATTCAACCCATAGATAATACCCCATCAATATTTGTTAATGAATATGAATTTTATTCTTTCTTTTTAATCTGAAAACTTCTTTTTTTATATTTTTATTTTTGCCAGGTACAGTGGCTCTCACCTGTAATCCCAGCACTTTGGGAGGCTGAGGCAGGCAGATCACTGAATGTCAGGAATTGGAGACCAGACTGACCAACATGGTGAAACCCAATCTCTATTACAAATGCAAAAATTAGCCAGGTGCGGAGGCATATACCTGTAATCTCAGCAACTCAGGAGGCTGAGACAGGAGAATCTCTTGAACCTGGGAGGCAGAGGTTTCAGTGAGCTGAGATAGCACCACTGTACTCCAGCCTGGATGACAAAGTGAGACTCCATCTCAAAATAAATAAACAAACAAACAAATAAAAAAATCCTCCATTTTTAAATGAATGGCCTGAAATTTTATGCAATCCTGAGGCTAGAGACCATAGAGACTATCATCTTTATTTTCAAAATATTTTTCAAATATTATAATTTTTATATTAATTTGTAATTTATAAAAGTATCTCAATGTCTATTTCAAAATCAAAATATGAGAGAACAGGACTCAAGGTCAGTTATCAGTAACTTCTTCCTATATATTTGACTACTTTTTTCCATAGTAACCTACTTGATCCACCTGAAATCTGCTTCCAAATGACATAGCTTTCCTTGCAGTCTTCTTTCAAATAGGCTTGCCTTCAACATACCACACAGTTTCAGCTTAAGGTGGGGTACATACACCTCCCACTCACCATTTTATTTTCATAACCTGTTTTCCTATTCTCAAACCTCTACCCTTCTCTCCCTCCTCCTGCACCTTTCTCACCATTATCTCCATACTACTGGTCACTCTCACTTATTTACTACATGGCTGTGCATTCTGTCCTCATCCTTCATCTGTCCAACACCCTGCCTCTTAGTTCCCAGATCTCCTACACCACAATTTCCTTTTTTATCACTTCACATTAGCCTTCTGCATGCATAGCCATATCCCTATTTTTATTGGAATTTGCTCTTCCAATAAAATCTTCATTTGGATCAGCCCACTCTCCGATGTCACTCTCCACCATTCCGGAATAATTACTTTTATGGCTTCTCTCCAAAACCCCTTTGCCAGTAATCCACTGGTTTTCATCCATTTTTCCTTATTAATTACCTGTTTCATGACCCCACTTGTTTTCTAGATTGATGTACACTCTCTGTAACTAGCGTGCACTCCTTGTCCACATGAGTAAATCCCTCTATGTCCCCTACCTTCAGCTCTTTCATCAAAATTCCGCAACTAATTATACCCAATCAGCAAAACATTACAACAGAAAATTACAAATCCCTACTGACTGAATTCAATTTGTGCTTGTGACCATAAATTTCAAATGGGCACTCATTTAATCCATAAATTCCTGATGCAGACTACTGTTTACTATTTACTATGCTACCTTGAAAGTTCTCTGCAAGTTTTAATATTTTCCCTCAAGTAATGCATTTAACTAGTGATGTTTTATAATACCTCATAGAAAAATAATTAAAATAAGAATCAGTTTTATCAAATATTCCTACTGACTTCTTTCCACAAATAATTTGCATTCTCAAACTAAAGTAGGTTAACTGTCCATGCTTATACATAAAGACTGCTGGTTTTTTGGAAATACAGTTTCTATTGCTGTTGACTTATTCATTGACTTCACTCTTGAATTTATCCTTATTCTTTCCAACATCCTCATTCGCTCTATTGTATTATTCCCATCTACCAATGTTTTAATGTACTTTATCTCACATTAAAAATCTCTCTTGACCTTGTGCCTTACATCTCCAATAACCTGCTTTTCAGCTGTCTTTCAGTACATCGTTCACCTCTTTGCTTTTGAAAGGGTTCTTATGAGGTCACTGATGACCTCAACTTGCCAGATCCATGGTATATAACCTGGCCTTATCTTATTCTGTCATTCTTAAAATTTATCACAGTTATTTACAGCCTCCTACTGAAATACTTTCTTCTCTAATTTTCTGTAACACCATCCTTCATTTTCCCTCATCTTCCAACCCTAAATTTCTTTGATTACATTCTGTTCATATCTATCTATCTATCTATCTATCTATCTAATCCCTGGAACTTTTTGACAAGACTTTGCTTCACTTCCCTTGGTGATTTGTTTTTCTCAGTGATTTTTAAAAATACTATTTATATGCTAATTAATTTTAAAATCATATCCCCAATCCTAATCATTTCCCAGAGTTTTAATGGCATCTTAAACTTAACAAAGCCATGTCAGTACACTTTATATCCCCCCTCTCACCACAATATCTGTTTTTCACTCATATTTTTATATCTCAGTAAATGAGAGTTGGATATGCTGAAAGTTATTCTTCATTGCTTTCTTTCCCTCATTACCTCCATCTCCAAATAGGTGTATCTAAATACTCTTCAAGATCTGGTATATATCTGTGCCTAATTCCATTCTCTATCTACAACTCTAATCCCATTACTTTCACTTCTCGGTTTGGCTACAAGGAGAACTTCCACACCAACATCCCTGCCTTCATTTATTTTCCATACAGCAGTCAGAATAATATTTTCAAACACAAATTGCATTATATATCTATCCTACTTGAAAATATTTCAACAGTTTTCCACTGCCATTTACAAAAAAAAAAAAATTTAATGCTGTATCATGTACTATAAAATGTATGTGATCTTCCTACTGTTCACTTTATAATTCTCTGATTTCTTCTTACATCTTTCTCCTGTGCTGTCTTGCCTCTGTACTGAAACAAAACAATTTGTTTCTGTCCCTCCATCATGCCTACCTCATTCTTAAATTAACACCTTGAACTTTTTGGTTCCTCTCTTTAGTACAGTCTTCCAAATATCATCACCTGGAACCTTCTTATCATCATACCTCAGCCCAAAGGTCACTTTGTAAGCGATGCCTTCCTAGGTCACCCTGTACTCCTGCCATGGTTTTATTTTATCGAGTTCACTCTGGCTTCAGTGCAGACAATGGATTTGGAGAAAGGAAGTCAGGCTAGAAGCAGGGAGCTCAAACTGGATGGCAGTTAAAATTATCCAGGTGAGAGAAATGCCAAGTCGCACATAGGGAGCATTGGTTTGAATTTGTAGATTGACTTTTTCAAAATCCCAGTTCTTGCGTATGTCCAGTATTTTTTCACCCCTCAGACAGTCAATAATTATTTTTCACATTTGGGATTTGAGGTGGAATCTGTCAGATTAGATGTTAATCTCTGTTCAAATATTTCAGAATCACACAAAAGAATAAAGAACAAGTTTTAGAGTTGCTCTATTTTCACTAGCCAGCATGGAGTAACAAGGGAGCTGTAGCCAGAAAGAGCAGAGACATAGTGTTTCACCTTTCTGCCAAGTCGTTTCTTTTTGTGTTTCTCTGAGCAGCAGGCATTAGCTGGGTCAGTGGCACTCTTTAGCGCTGGCACCCCCTCTCTTCATTTGGAGCCAGTTGTAGCACTGCCTTGTTTTATTTAAAAAGCCATACTTGCCAATGTAACCTGGGAAGCGGCACTGTGGCAGGGTTGTCCCATGGAATTGACTCCAGTGTTTGGTATACATTTGGGGGAATAATGAAATCAATTTGCACTTTCCATCAACTGCCCAAAAGCTGCCCTTGGCTCTGGCTTCTGCTGATGTAAAATAAAGTATGTTAGCAAGATTTTATAGTACAGCTGCCACGCCTTGTAATCTAGGCAGGTATTTCCTTCCTTGCAGAGGTTCAGTGGATGGCTGACTGTCATTTAATCATGTTCATTGCTACAGTTTATCCTGTAGGAATTTGTCAATATTTTCCAAATTTGAGTGGCATTCTAGGTTTTAGTATTGTTAGGGATTGTCACTGTGTCATTTCGGTCATTTCAGTGGAAATTCAAAAATGAGGCAGAAAGTTTAAATATGTGAGCTGGGATTGCCATGTTACATACACATGCAACTGATGGGTGAAATTGCAGTACCATACCCATAGGTTTGTGAAATCATGCCCTTTGTTATTTCTCTGCTTCTGATAACATATTGTCTTCTCTATGGAATTTTAGAATGTTTATAATACTGTATGGAAAGTCTTACTTTAAAAAAACCTGGAACATATCATAATCTGTTATTTATATTTATTCAAAAAGCTCAGACATATATTTTTGTTCAAAATAATAATAAAAAAATTAAAAGCTTCACTGTATAAGATGACTAAAGGGACTATTATTTATCTCCTCAAAAATTTGACTTTATCTTTATCTCATTCCTGGGAGAAGTGTGCCAGGTTTTTACTTAACTTTTGTTATTGTGCTGTTAAGCTATGGACTGCTTCCGGGGCAGTAAAATTAAAGCATAGTTTTAATTTTTTTTGGATGTCAAATAAGGTGATTATTTCAGGTATACCCAATACTCAACATACTAAAATTAGGATTATTTTCTATGTTTAAATAAATAGATATACATAGACATGTACAGTAATTAAGAGTGTAGATCCTCTTATGAACCTTGTTATAAAAGTTCCTAATAAAATGCAAATTCAGGATTTTTTTTAAAAATTAGGAGTTGACTTTTGATTATCCCTCTGCACAGATCCCACTAGAGAGTAGTAGTATAAAATGTTGGTCCCTTACAATACGTCATATAATAAAATTCATGACATTTATATAAAGTTTACATTAAACATAGTTAATGTCAAACCCAGGTGAAGTCCCTGTGAAATAAATTTCAGTAAAACAGGAGACAGAAAAGTGAGTTATTTTTTCATGACTCACATTAAAAGCTTCATACTTTTAGTGTATAAACTGATTTTGGCCAAAAAAAAAAAAATCTCCCTAATAAAGCAAAGGCACAGACAAACCAACCAATAAACACCTTACCATCAAACTCGGGCTTTTCAATAATCATTTATGCTGATGAAATTTTGAACGCTCATGAGCTAATCGTGCCTTTTAGCAGTGAGCTTCTGCCTCTTACTATGTTTAGACACATACTTCTTATTACAATGCCATTTCATCAAGTCCCAATCTATTCTAAGATCATGATAAAAATGATAATCTTCAAATTACTACGTTTCTCTTTCCACTCGAGTGAACTAACTGAAAGAATTCCATGTCTGCATTCACCATGGATACCCAGAGGAATACAAGAAAACACGTGGGAAACTCAAAGAATGCCTAAGTATCTGGGTAGCTGCTGATCAACACACATTTTGCATACATTTAATATGCTTAATGTACTGAATATCCCCCCACGTATTCAAGTAACTACGCTGCTTTTCATACCAGAGACAAATTTAATTTCTTTTTGTTTTATTTTTAAACATATTGACTGCATTTAATTATGTGTAGTGGAAGCAGTATGACTGTCAGACTAAGACAAGGTGGAATTTGCACCTTTCTTGGCTATATAACTTTGGTTAAGTTACTTCACTACTATGAGCTTTCCATCATCAGTAAGAGAGAAGTCATTATAGCTACTGGTCTAAAGGAGATGATAATAAATATCTTTTGCATGTTCATTTGACCCAGGCAAGAAAAAATAAGTTTACCCAGGTGGTTTATTTTCTGAGGTTATTTTAGTAAGTCCTGACAACCATAAAAAAATGAACTTAAAATGATGACCTATACGGTTCATTCACCAAAATAATTATTCACGTGTAATAAGTTAATTGATTATAAAGTATTTTTTTGAAATGATGCAGTCATTGTCTTAGATATATGCTGCCTGGAAAATGAAAATACTTGAAGTATTTTATTTGAGAGTTAGACTATGCATTTTGCATTTCTTAGAGCCACTGACTCTCTGTCCATAAGTTTTAAAACAAAAGGTAAGGACCAGGATAAAAGATCCATAAAAAGTTTGCATTGCTCTCACCCCAGTTAAGCAGTAATTTTGAATAAAGCAGTTGCATGTTAGTCATCTGGTGTGACACTGGGAAGTGCAAACCATGTCCCTTGCCCCAAGCCTGACAATTTTTAAACTAATGTTTACCCCCTCATTAGAAATGAAATATAGACTAAATTTCAAAGATCTTGAAAATTATAAAATAATTAACAGAAATTTTTAACCTAGAGGCAATCATTTTTAATTAACTTTTTGATGTACTTAAATTTTCTTTAGAATTCTTTAAAATGTCAGTGTATTTTTATATACATATATTTACACACACACACACACACACACACACACACACACAGAGTTCTATATACTGACTTTGAAGTCATTTCCTCTGACTCAAATATATACTTAATTTATAAAACATGAAAATATATGGGAACAGATTATGAATCTCCCACAGATAGCCACTGCTACTGTGGATTTTCCTTTCTGGTTATTTTACATACCCTCCAATGCAGAGACATTTATTCAAACTCAGTACTCTGCCAGCAGCCCCAATATTTGAATTTCCCTGGCTCTGCTCATTTGAGTGCTGGTTAAATATCTTGGATTTCTCACTGGATACACATAACTTCCTGCCATGGAAGAGATTAAAAACTTCCAATACCATATGGACTGAAATGTTAAAATATCCATTCCCTACCTCTAATTACATCTATACAATACAAAAGAAATATAGCATGAAACTGTAATCATAAGGAATATCATATTTTCAATAATGACTATTTTTGTGATTTTTTTTCAAACAACAAATATCAAGCTTTTTTCAAAAAGGAAAAATGACACACATACCACTCTTTTGCTGTGGACTTGAGCAACTTCTTCACAGTTAATTCAATTCATTCTGAGGATCTGGGAACATTATAGACTTTCTCTGAGCATGCCCTGCTCTGGCTGATTTTATTCTCTTGCCCTGGGAATACTGAATTACACTGAGCAACCAACAGAAAGAATTTTCAATCATCTCAAAAGGCTGACTGAACTATTTCTTTCTCTGATTGCTTGCCTTATTTGTCTGCTTTCTTTTAGCAAAAACTGGTCGTTTTGCTCTTTCTGTATGTATTAATTAACATTAGCCAGTCCATTACACTTGAGCATTTAAATAAAATGGTATCTGGAATTCTCTCCTCTGTGAATGCAAACTGAGAGCAACTGAAGTATCTTTTTTGATCCTATCTACTCATTTTACCTAGCAGCTCAATTGACACTTTATTCAGAAAGTCTGACTGAAATGCCCCATAGACTTTGTTCCCACAATATTCCATACAAAACTCTTACTACGCCCTATTGTAACAGTCAGTTGGCTTGTTGTCTTTTTCACAGTATTTGAGAAAGCCATGATGTGAGCTCTGAAGAATTCACTATTGCATTTCCAACATACGGTGAAATACCTGACAGAGAGATATCATTTTGATAATGATCAAAATGAAACCAAATCTTTCAAGGGAATTATTATTGTTGCTAACGAAAGGCAATTAGTCCAGATATTTGGATAGTCTTCCATCACATAGGAATTATTGTAACTTAGCATTTCTCTCTGATAGGAATTTGAACAAGCTCAGTAAAAAATAGCAACAGGATTACTTAGAGACCAGCATTCTCTTCACACTTCCTGACCCAGCCCTAATCTCACTCCTGGATGTCACCAATCAGTTAATAAACCTCCTGCTTTAGAATAAGGAAACCTTAAAAGGAAATGTTCTAGCATATGGAAATTCACGACTGCTCATGAGGAAAAAAAAGTAAAAAATAAAAACAGGTGGCAGGAAAATCTACCAACAGCTCTCTTTTTGATATTCATGCTGTTGCTGGATTCACAGATGATGAAATACTCCCAAGCAAAGGCTTTTAAATGGAAACAAAGTAGGTCTTGCATCCGCCCTAATTAGCAATCAGCAGAAGGAAAAATAAAATCACAAATTGCCTACCTGTGCAGAAATCAATGCACATATGACTTTAAGATTTTGAGACTAGGGCAACCCTCCTTGTTTTAAGGAAGCATCATAGAACAGTGTGTGTTGTGTGTGTGTGTGTGTGTGTGTGTGTGTGTGTGTGTGTGTGTGTGTCTGGGCAAAGATTATGAAAGTTACAGAGAAAAAATGACTAAAGAGCCAGGGAGAATTATTAACGCCAGATTGATTATTTGATTTTATCAATTTAGTAAATATAGTTATGCCTTGCTTACCAGTGGAAATACATTCTGCGAAATACATTGTTAGGTGATTTTGTCAATGTATGAACATCATAGAGTGACTTACACAAACCTAGATAATATAACTGACTACACATGTAGGCTATATGGTATAGCCTATTGCTCCTAGGCTACAAACGTGTACACTATGTTACTATACTAAACACTATAAGCAATTTTAACACAATGATAAGCATTTGTGTACCTAAGCATATCTAAATACAGAAAAGATAAAGTAAAATTACAGTATTATAATCTTATGAGACCACAGTTGTATATCTGGCCCATCATTGATGAAAACACTGTTAAGTGGCACATGATTGTAAATAATAAAACCCTTTCTTTTAATGTCAAAGTATTTTCATGAATAGTCTGTACATCGCAAATCTCAAATATTGCACATTAATATAAATATTCTTTTTAATCAATAAATTAAAATTTCCCACATATTCATAATTACTAAATTCAGAATAGCTTGCAGATACCCACATAGCAACAGAACACTATGGAACATATTTATAGTTTCTAAGTGCATTTTTACAATTGTAATTATCCTCCAAAAAAATCCCACTAGAGAATAGCAACCATATTTTCTATAAATAATAGGCCATTATATATTTTACAGTTCTAAAAGCAATTCTGAGATTGTGTTTTTCTCATTCACAGACCTTGTTGCATTCCTCCTAGCTCAACCCCCTTTTTACAAGTAGACTCTGAGTAATGAAAGTAATGTACATGTTTTACCATAATTGCACTGCAGCAGCAGCTGTAGTGATATATTGAATAGTGTTAGCATAGCTGGGGATTGTATACTTCCTCTGTACACCACATGGCAGGGGCATCTACAGTATACAATGTTAAGAAATATTTACAGCTCCTTCCACAGTTGCTAGTAAATAGTAGATAGCTAAAAATTTTTTTGAGTAAATTGATGAATTGATAAATACAAAGTTATACAGTAAATACTACAGGTAGATGGTGAATGTTTCTTAGATAAGATGAAATTGGCACTGGGCTTAATGGACTAGTAGGAATGTCAGGTAATTGAGATAAATTCTAATTTGGAAGGACAGACAAGGAAAATGACCTGGATGCAGGCTGATGAAGAAGCTAGGAAGGGAAGAGAGCACATGGCTTGGTATAGTTATCACATGAGGTAAGAGCAGTGAAGAATCAGCAAGACCATCTGTGCCATAGTAACATGACCCTGGAATGCAAGTTTAGATTAAAAATGAAATAACTTTCTATATATTTTTAAATAAATAAATAAGGACTCATATTTGGTTTAAGATAGTACAGTCTAACAGAAAGATAATGTGAATCACATATATAATTTTACATTTTTAATAGTCACATTAAAAATGTAAAAAAGGTGAGAGTAATTTAAATACATATAATTTAATCCAATATCTCTAGCATGTAAGTGATATAAAAATTATTAATGAGCTATTTTTTTTTCAAACTAAGTCTTCAAAATCCAGTGCATTTTTTACATGTTCAGTGCATTTTAATTTGGGCTATGCACATTTCAAGGGCTATGGATTCACATGGACTGAACAAGAAACTCTCAGTTATGAACTGGTCTTAGTCACTTTTGTTCTTCAGAATTCTCATGGTGAGGTCTGATATCATGTTGGATAACTAATATTAACTATTCCTCAATAAGACTGCATCTCAAAATGTAGCCAATGAAACCTCTGCATCAGAATAATATGAGACACTTAATAAAATAATCATCTACAAAGGATGACAAAATCAGAACCTCTGGGTTCGGCAATAAAAACCAGCATTGTTTAACAAGCTAACCAGGTGTGTATTATGTAAACTAATGATTGAAAACATAGCTCTTTTAAAATATTCTGTCCCAATGAACAAATAACATAAAGACATATATTACATAAAACCATTAATATTTTGAGATCAAATTGAATCTAATTATTCTTTACCTTGAGATAAAGTAAGTTGGAGAACAAGAATTATGGAATACATCATTTTCAGAGTCTTCAGTCAATTCAAATCCTTAATTTTTCATTGAAACCCCACACTGTAACACAGTTTTTTTTCTTGTTTTTTTTTTTTTTTTTTTTGAGATGGAGTTTTGCTCTTGTTGCCCAGGCTGGAGTGCAGTGGCACGATCTTGGTTCACTACAACCTCCGCCTCCCAGGTTCAAGCAATTCTCCTGCCTCAGCCTCCCAAGTAGCTGGGATTACAGACATGCACGACAATGCTTGGCTAATTTTGTATTTTTAGTAGAGACGGGGATGGACAGGCTGGTTGGACAGGCTGGTTTCGAACTCCTGACCTCAAGTAATTCACCCGCCTCGGCCTCCCAAAGTGCTGGGATTACAGGTGTGAGCTACCACCCGGCCAATATAGTTTTTTTAAATGGTCTTTCTGCCTCTGGTAACATACAATCTTCACGATCTTTAGGATTGATGCCTGGTATTCATATTATACATAGTATCTATTAAAATAGTGCCTGAAAAAATAGTAAGTGTTCAACAAACAACTGATTTATGAATGAATGAAATCTTTCCTTTAGCTAGTTAGTTAACCATGTAAACTGCTATTTCATTCATTTACAAAGTGAATATAATATGTATCTGAAAAGATTGTGTGAAATGAAAGTTGATTTTATATATGGGTTTTTATTTGACACAACATTTCCCCACTGTTCATTTTTCCTGTAGGGAAAAAAGTGAATTTATAACATTACAGCTGCTAATAACATGTTCTAGTCCCGCTCCCAAAGATATTTGTATTTGAAAGCAAACATCAGATGAGATCCTCTTTAATCCATAAGGGGTTGCTCTACAGTTGTTATTCTCCCTTGTGAAAATAGTGCAGGGAGGGGGTGGGAGTCAAGGAAAATTTCCAACAATTTTATGATACAAAGAGGAACCTAAGATTCTCCTACCCACTTAAACTTGGTTAAAAAAATAATTATATACGTAAGAAACACATACGTTTCTGCCAAAGGTTTTACTTATAGGTGGTCTCAGAAATCATTTTCTTTCAGAATACAATGGTTGCAAAGTTATGGCTTCTGTTTGGATTTATGTATTGGTTTGAGCAACATATCTTTGGTTTTCATGGATACTGTGTGGCCTCTTCACTGATTAGATTCCTATTACAGAAAAATACATACAGGGGAGCTGGCACCTAGGTAATGATAAAAGCAGCAGGCTTCTCAAATGCAATATGGACTGTTTTCCTTTGCTCTTCTGTTTTGCTTAGCGATTATAATCCATTCATAGAACATAATACTTGTCTAACTCTGGCCCTAAGCAGCCATGACTCTTTTTATGTAAGGGAAAAATCTTTGTTTTAGAAAGAAACAACAAGTCTTTAGCTGTGGGATACATTTCTTAGAAACAATAGAATTAAATTCAGATCAGTTCTCGGCAGAGTTTCAGTTCTGAACAAAGCTTATCAGAAAGGGGCATATGGGGACAGTAAAAGCTTGTGAATTTAATTGGATGGAAGTGAAAAGAACTCTGTTTCTGCAGAATTTTGATTTCTAAAAGACCGCAAATTAATTACTTCAGGGGAGTCGAATTAAATTGATCTTGGTCACCACTAAGCAAGAAAAAATAAAATAATGAGAATATCTGGCAGCTAAGTATAAATTTTTCAAGTTTTACAACCTCAAACATGAGGTTAATATTCTGGAAGAGATGCCTTAATGCAAAGTGAAGGTTGCTAATGCAATTCACTATCGTCACTTAATAAACAATTTCATCTATGTACTAGTTCATTTTTAAGACATCTCTTCATTTTAAATTATTAACATTTAAATGATGCTTCTTATACATTGTTTTTCTTTGTCAAACACTGGCAAATTCAGGTATGTAAGATGCCAACCCAACAAAATTCCAATTCTTTGATCTGAAAGAATCTGTCTTCAAGAAAATATTTGGTGCTATGATAAAAAATTTTAGACTATGATAAATTTGGTTGTTTTTTTTTTTTTTTTTTTTGACACAGTCTCGCTCTGTTGCCAAGGCTGGAGTGCAGTGACATGATCTCAGCTCACTGCAACCTCCACCTCCTAGGTTAAACCAATTCTCCTAACTCAGCCTCCAGAGTAGCTCGGACTACAGGCACCTGCCACCACACCCAGCTAATATTTGTATTTTAAGTAGAGACGGGGTTTCACCATGTTGGCCAGGCTGGTCTTGAACTCCTGACCTCAATGGATCCACCCGCCTCAGCCTCCCAAGTGCTGGGATTACAAACATGAGCCACTGCGCCCGGCCCCAAACTATGGCAACTTTTGTTTTCTGTTTGCTAAATTCAATATTGTTACTGAAATTAAGTAAATAAATTTCACATGCTAACATTTTTTAAAAATAAAACAGGCTGTTTTGTTGTTGTTATCATTTTGATTATTTTGATTAGGGAGAAGGAGCTGAATATGTGTGGTTGAAAGATGTGTCTCATCCACAGCTCTGACTCTTGTTTCACCCCCCACATTTTTGGGCCTGGTGATCAGCACATTGTTCCTTTATTAAGTCATGGATTATCAGTTTGGAATGAGCACCCTGATGGATGACAGCAAGACTCAGCCCCATCCATGGACAGTTCCACATATGATAACTCTATCATGTAGGACTCAGAGAGGACAAAAGCCATGAAGTTGCTGCTCTGGATTCTTATTCACCAGTGACTATCAGGGATGACTAAAGCCAACTAGTCACTTTTTTTATAATCTGGATGCTTGGATGAAATTCCACTTCAGATGGCCCAATAGTACACATTTTCATTTACACATGCATATACACATGAGTGCACATGTGTATATGCAAGTTTGAACACTTGCATTCTTAACCATCAAGACAGTGGGAGTAATCTTTTAAACATATACTAAGAATAATATAATGTTAACATAAAAATAGGCCCAAGCACAGCAATTTATTAGTTAGACTGAGATTGAGTTCATACATAATGTAACAGTGGCTTTGGACACAATATTAAATTACATTTTGTTTTAGAAATTATACATTTTTCAGAAAAATACATGACAGGGTGATCTTAAGTTTGCATGGTAGGGAAAATGACAAGACCTTTAGAGAAGAAACACATTTTGTGTGCTAAAAAAATCAATGAGTATCAACCCTGAAAAAATATTTTTTAAAAAATCAGAGGTTATTTATTGATTTGTCTTTTTTTTCCCCAGTACTGTTTACTTTTGAGTTACAAAAAGAGGTACTTATATAGTTCTCTATGTCATGTAAGGGGTTAAAAACAAAAAGTCATGGCACAGTTGGATTTCTGTTTATTTATTTTTGTATTTTTCATTTCATTAGATTTTTTTTCTCTAAAGTGCTCATGCTGTTATAAATATCCATCATGGAATATCATGCCAATGACCATGGTATGGTATTTGTTTTGTACTCTCCCATCAATACTTCATCAAAAGAATAGAAACCAAAGGATAGAAAAATAGCAGAAAAAACTTCTTCATCAAAACCACATTAAGTATTTACATGTTTAGGTATCACTAATAATGTTTTTTCATTCTTCCATTTGTGTCCTCATGTGACAAATATTTAATTTTCAATATAAGTACAGTACTATGTTATGTTTGGGGAAGCATGTGTACTAAGAACCATTATTTATTGAGAATTTTATAGCACATCAAACACATTTCTCATCTACAAGAAGACAAAAATGGGCAAAATGATCATTGTGTTCTAGCATGCTATAAATTCAAGTATGCTTCAAGTGTTTTTGAAGTATTCTTCTATTTATTCTTGAAGTATTAGAAATCTGAAAATATTGAAGTATCTGGGCACCAAGTCCTCATTGTACTTTGAATCCAATGGAGCAGACAGACATGTCGAGGGGCAGTCCCTGTGCATCATGGTGAATGCCAGCATAGGCCTTGGTGCAGAGTGCTCTGGGGTCATGCTAGTGCTCTTACTCCAGCTTTGGAGACAGACATTTTGATTGGAAAAGTCTGGAGGTCATCACATACTACTCTGGCTCTCTTCCTGTTCTCCTCCTGGTGTCAGTGTCCCACCCAAACTCTCAAGATGTGAAGTTTACCCCTACACAGGCCATATCCCTGAGTTTCAGATGGATCCTTTTTCCTTTCTGGCTCCTCTCTGTCACTGGAGCCATGACAGAAAACATCTGCTAAATGGACCCATTCTGAGATCTTAATGCCTCAGAATAACCTAATATGATGTCCGTTTTTGCTACATTTGTACTGAAATTGAAAACGAATCCAGCCTTCCTTAGGCGTGGCTGAATGATACCCCATTAGTGCAGACGGCGCCTCAGTCAAGGAGTACAGAAACTGTCCTTTAGTACCCAACTTCAGTTAGTTTCTTTAAAGGAAGGATAGAAGACATTGAGGAAATGAATGCAAGAGGGAAAGAGGTTAGCTTATTTCTGCCTAAGCATTTACATTGGGAAAAGTAGTCAGACTGCAGTGGTGATCTCTAAAAACTGCAGAGTATGCCTGGGCAAAGGAAGTAGCAAGGGTTTGCCTCTGAAAGCAGGGGCAGTGGGCAACCACAGCCCACACAGAAGCGTCTTTATTTCACAGAAAGCCACTAATAAACTACTAAAACAGAAGCCTATTTGATGGAGAAAGAGAGAATGTGTAAGGGGCAGGAAAAAAATCCTACAAAGAATTCAAACTGAAATTTAGTAATAGAGAGCTAATGTATTGAAAAAATAAGCTTGCTGCTAACAGTAAAGACGCTGCCAAGAAATAGATGGGAATTAGTGCCAGGTTAACACATAAATCAAAATTTTGCAATTATGCAAATGAGAAAGCCAAAGACTTTATTTCATTTCCATCTGATTCCAGAATAAAGGCCCTAATTTTGATGAATATATAAAAAGATTTTAAGAAAGCAAGATGATGAATTGCGGCAAACTAAAGATATCAATCTCACTCTGGAAAGGGAAGACGATTAAATTTTTTTATATCTGTATAGCATATATATTTAAAACATAAATATGAATACATATATTGCTATAATTATGCTTGGTATTATAATTTATACATATTCAAGGGAAATCTTCTTTTCTATAGCACTTTATACTCTTTATGACACTTTTATACGACTTTTAGGGCAGATAAGGCAGATATGATTGTCTCAATTTTTTAAGTGATGATTAGTTTAATATGGTAGTTAATTTAAACAAAGACTTCTTATTTATAAAAGTGCAGTTAATTATCGTGAATTTATATTTTTAGAAAGGTAATACTATAAACTGCTTTGAAAGGCATGGTTGGGTCAGAGAGGATAAAAAGTGAAAGTCACTCAGGATTTGTGTCAGCTCTATAAAGGCATAGTTTCTTAGTATTGATACTGAACTGCTACAGAAAAGCAGGGGCATATATTTAGGCTGTAGGCAAAACCACTTCAAAAATGCAAAATACTAGGCAAGTAAGCTGTGCCTATCATTCAGGATTACATATCATATGACAAGGTAGAATATTTCATTCCAAATAGTCCAGCTTTTCCCTTAACAGCTAAGGATTAAGAGCCATATATCCTAGTTGTTGGCATATGGACAGGCAGATGGATGGACTTAAGAATTTGGGAAGGCACACCAAGTTGATGCCAAATATGTTGAAAATTACATAAAACAGAGACCAAATAACACAGAGCAAGTGTTTGAAAGCATAAAATACTTTTGAAAAGGAAGACATAAGAGTATATTTTTAGAACAACTAAAATACTAAATTACAAGAAGGCATTCATTTGTTACAATGAAGAAACACTGAGCAGAAAGGTGAATCCGTTGAGTAAGCATTAGATCCAAAGGATGCTACATCAGGTACTATGAGAATGTTTAGGCACAATCACAACCTTTGATTGTTGACAGCCCATAAAAATGCACCCCAGTACCATAGGGTGAATTCTGATCAGAATTAATGCTTAATCTGAGTTTTTCATTATATGTGTCTTTAGATTTTGCTTTTGTAGTGAGAGAACACAGAACTACTCTCTGCAGTCTCTAAAATAGAACCCAATATTTCTTAAATAGACAACTTTGCCTTTCTATGTAGATTATATGGATTAGGATAGAGCAGAAGCATGTCAGTTTTTTCAAAAATCATAGGAAATTTTGTGGGACTCAATTAGTACCAATAAAGTAAAAAGACTTAAGACTACAAGCCATCTAGTAATTTAATTTGCAGGACTCACTATTAGGACCTCTTCTCTCTCAGCACTTCTTGCTTTGTGATTCTCTCTAGTGTGTTGGCTTCAAATATCCTCCATATGTTGCTGACTTCTGATGTCTATATATCCGCATATCTATATCTAGTTCAGACCTTTTCCTTGAACCCCAAATGCAATGACTGCTACAGCCTTGACATTTTCACTTGCATTTCAAATGCGCATCTAAAAACTTGACATACACAAAACCAGATTCTTGATTGTTCTTTTCCCCTTAGTTACTTTGTATACAGCCCCTCCTCTTTGAAAGCAATTCTATTCTTCTTGCTCAGATAGTCATCATACAGTTATTACAGACTCCTTTACTCCTAAACCTTATACACCACGAGCAAATCCTATCAACTCTATTTTCCAAATAAATTCCAAATCCCACGACTGACCATCCAGGTTCAATATATCATCTCTCAGCCAAACTGTTATAATAAACTCTGGAATCACAATAGCCTCCTAAATGTATACTTTAATCCTTAGAACCCTTCCATCTATTCTTTACATAGCCCAAATGAATTATTGATTATGTCACTCATCTTCTCACACCCTTCCCCACTTGGCAGACTGGCCATTACCTTCCCAATGCCTTACATGGTCTGCCCTCTTGCAGCCTCTCTGGCCCCATCTCCTCCACTTTAGCCATCTGATCTCCTTGTTTATCCTCAAACAAGCCTATTATTATATTGTCTCAAATCATTTGCTCCTGATGTTCTTTGCCGGGAAATCCATTCTATATCTTCCCTCAGTTTTTGGAGGTCTTTGTTCAAATGCCAGCTTATTATAGTGGTCTGTGCTGACTACGTTAGATATACAACACACATTCACCATCACCAGCAGCAGGATTATCTAGTTCCTTGACCCTGATTTATTTTCCTCAATGATGCTTTTTGTCATGAGCTATGTTTTAAAGATGTACACACATTCCAGCTCTCCAAGATGGCCGATTAGACACAACTCTGGCGCACAGCACCCAGCTAGAGACGCAGAAATCCAGAGATTTCCTAGCTCCAACCGAGGTACCAGGTGTATTTCAACGGGTCTGGTCTGACAGTGAGCAAAGCCCATGCAGGGCAGACCGAGGCAGGGAGGGGGTGCTACTTCACACAGAAAGTGCATCTGACTAGCCAGTCAGAGGCTCCCCCTCTGGCGTTCTGGTCCAGATACAGCGCCTTCCCCAAAGCCTCAGCAATACACCGAAGAGGGGGATCTTTGCCAGTCAAGTGCCAGGAATTACAAGCGTGGAGTTGAATAATAATCCAGGACAGTGTCCTGGATTGGCTCACAGACCTAAACAGAGGCACAAGCCCAAAAGGCGGTGGGAGAGCCTGAGGACCGAGCTATTTACCCCTCTGCCCGCCCCGAGAAAGAGGGAGCTGTAAGCGAGAGGACACACAGACGGAGCAGCTGGGCGGGCCCCTACCCCATGACCAGAGAGAGAGGAAGCTAAAACGGCGAGACAGCCGGGTGTGGCTGGGCAGGTCCGTACCCTCCCCCACAAAACCCAGAGGGCTGAAACTCTGACTCTAGCCGGTTGCGCAGCCACTGCCACAGTCTGAGCTGAAACCTGAATGATCCAGCCCAGTGGAGGAAGGGCACAACCCACAATTAGAGGGGTGGGACTGGGCTACATGTTTTAACAAAAAACACAGGAAGCCTACCTAGCACCGGGACTGCATTCTTGACCACCCAGCAGCACAGCCAGATCAGCGGAAGAGGCGGGCCTAAACCCCCAGTGTAAACAAAGAGACACCGGGAGCTTCCCTAGTAACCTGAAGGAGTCCCTAGAAACCCAATAGCGCCTCCACAGGCAGACAAGCAACCTCATCAAGCAGCTCCCTGAGACCACAGCGAGGTAAATCCACAAAGATGGGGAAAAAAACAGCGCAAAAAAGATGAAACCATCAAAGACCAGAACACCTCTTCTCCTTCAAGGGATCACAACTCCTCAACAACACAGGAAGACAACATGACAGAGAAGGAGTATGACCAATTGATAGAAACAGGCTTCAGAAGGTGGATAATTAACTTTTCTGAGCTAAAGGAACACGGTCTAACTCAATGCAAAGAAACCAAAAACCTTGAAAAAGGTTAGATGAAATGCTGACTAGAATAACTAGCTTAGAGAAGAACATAAACGACTTGATGGAGTTGAAAAACACAGCACGAGAACTATGTGAAGCAAACACAAGTTTTAATAGCCTAATTGATCAAGCAGAAGAAAGGATATCAGAGATTGAATATCAACTCAATGAAATAAAAAGAGAAGCCAAGACAAGAGAAAAAAAGAGTGAAAAGAAATGAACAAAGCTTCCAAGAAATATGGGATTACGTGAAAAGACCTAATCTACACTTGATCGGTGTACCTGAATATGATAGGAGACTGAATCCAAGCTGGAAAACACGCTCCAGGATATTATCCAGGAGAATTTCCCAAGCCTAGCCAGGCAGTCCAACATTCATATTCAAGAAATACAGAGAACTCCACAAAGATATTCCTCAAGAAGAGCAACCCCAAGGCACATAATCGTCAGATTCACCAGGGTTGAAATGAAGGAAAAAATGCTAAGGGCAGCCAGAGAGAAAGATCAGGTCACCCACAGAGGGAAGCCAATCAGACTCACAGCTGATCTCTCGGCAAAATCCCTACAAGCCAGAAGAGAGTGGGGGCCAATACTCAACATCATTAAAGAAAAGAACTTTTGACCCAGAATCTCATATTCAGCCAAACTAAGTTTTGTAAGTGAATGAGAAATAAAATCCTTTACAGAGAAGCAATTACTGAGAGAGATATTGTCACCACCAGACCTGCCCTACAAGAGTTCCTGAAGGAAACACTAAGCACAGAAAGGAACAAGTACC
The DNA here is from genome assembly GCA_036589455.1 of Ateles fusciceps. NCBI lineage: Eukaryota > Metazoa > Chordata > Mammalia > Primates > Atelidae > Ateles > Ateles fusciceps. The sequence goes on from JAZHEH010002077.1 coordinate 273,625, forward strand.
GGTCATTGCAAAAGCAAACCAGTTGGCAAAGACCAAAAATGCAATGAAGAAAATGAGTCAACTAATAGGAAAGAAAACCAGCCAGTAACAAAATGGCAGGATCAAATTCACACATAACAATATTAACACTGAATGTAACGTCCTAAATGCTCCAATCAAAAGACACAGACTGGCAAACTGGATAAAAAGTCAAGACTCATTGGTGTGCTGTATCCAGGAAACACATCTCACATACAAAGACACACATAGACTCAAAATAATGGGATGGAAGATTTACCAAGCAAATGAGGAACAAAAAAAGCAGGAGTTGCAATCATAATCTCTGACAAAATGGACTTCAAACCAACAAAGATCAAAAGAGACAAAGAAGGACACTACATAATGGTAAAAGGATCAATTCAATAAGAAGAGCTAACTATCCTAAATATATACGCACCCAACACAGGAGCACCCAGACACATAAAGCAAGTTCTTAACGACCTAAAACGAGATTTAGACACCCACACAATAATAGTAGGAGACTTCAACACTCCACTGTCAATATTAGACAGATCAATGAGACAGAAAATTAACAAGGACATCCAGGACTTAAACGCAGAGCTGGACCAAGTGGATCTAATAGACATATACAGAATGCTCCACCCCAAATCCACAGAATATACATTTTTCTCAGCACCAGATTGCACTTACTCTAAAATTGACCACATCATTGGAAGCAAATCACTCCTCAGCAAATGCAAAAGAATAGAAATCATAACAAACAGTCTCTCAGACCACAGCGCAATCAGACTAGAACTCAGGATTAAGACACACACTCAAACCTGCACAACCACTTGGAAACTGAACAACTTGCTTCTAAGTGTCAACTGGATAAACAATGAAATGAAGGCAGAAACAAAGATGTTCTTCAAAACCAACCAGAATGAAGACACAACTTACCAGAATCTCTGGGACACCTTTAAAGCAGTGCCAAGAGGGAAATTTATAGCAATAAATGCCCACATGAGAAACAAGGAAAGATCTAAAATTGACACCCTATCATCAAAATTGAAAGAGCTAGAATAGGAAGGTCAAAAAAACTCAAAAGCTAGCAGAAGACAAGAAATAGCTAAGATCAGAGCAGAACTGAAGGAGATAGAGACACAAAAAACCCTTCAAAAAATCAGTAAATCCAGGAGCTCATTTTTTGAAAAGATCAACAAAATAGACAGACTGCTAGCCAGATTAATAAAAAAGAAAAGGGAGAAGAATCAAATAGATGCAATAATAAATGATAAAGGGGATATCACCACTGATCCCACAGAAATACAAACTACCATCAGAGATGACTACAAACAGCTCTATGCACATAAACCAGTAAACCAGGAAGAAATGGATAAATTCCTAGACACTTGTACTCTACCAAGACTAAACCAGGAAGAAGTTGAAACTCTGAATAGACCAATAACAAGGGCTGAAGTAGAGGCAACAATCAACAGCCTACTAACCAAAAAAAGTCCAGGTCCAGATGGGTTCACAGCCAAATTATACCAGACATACAAAGAGGAGCTGGTTCCATTCCTTCTGAAACTTTATCAAACAATACAAAAGGAGGGAATCCTCCCTAACTCATTTTATGAGACCAATATCATCCTGATACCAAAATCAAGCAGAGACTCAACTAAAAAAGAAAACTTCAGGCCAGTATCCATGATGAACATCAACACAAAAAATCTTCAATAAAATACTGGCAAACAGATTGCAACAGCACATCAAGAAGCTTATCCATCACAATTGAGTAGGATTCATCCCAGGGATGCAAGGCTTGTTCAACATATGCAAATCCATAAATGTAATCCATCACATAAACAGAACCAAAGACAAAAACCACATGATTATCTCAATAGATGCAGAGAATGCCTTCGACAAAATTCAACAGCCCTTCATGCTAAAAACTGTCAATAAACTAGATATGGACGGGACGTATCATAAAATGATAAAAGCAATATATGACAAACCTACAGCCAATTTCATACTGAACGGGCAAAAGCTGGAAGAATTCCCTTTGAAATCAGGCAATAGACAAGGATGCCCTCTTTCACCACTCCTATTCATTGTAGTATTGGAAGTTCTAGCCAGAGCAATCAGGCAAGAAAAATAAATAAAGGACATTCAATTAGGAAAGGAGGAAGTCAAACTGTCTCTATTTGCAGATGGCATGATTGTGTATCTAGAAGACCCCATCGTCTCAGCCCAAAATCTTCTCAAACTGATAAGCAACTTCAACAAAGTCTTAGGATACAAAATCAATGTGCAGAAATCACAAGCATTCCTATACACCAATAACAGATAAACAGAGAGCCAAATCAAGAGTGAACTGCCATTCACAGTTGCCACAAAGAGAATAAAATACCTAGGAATACAACTAACAAAGGATATAAAGGACCTCTTCAAGGAGAATTACAAGCCACTGCTCAATGAAATAAGAGAGAACACAAACAGATGGAAAAACATTCCATGCTCATGGTTAGGAAGAATCGATATTGTGAAAATGGCCATACTGCCAAAAGTAATCTATAGATTCAATGCTATCCCCATCAAGCTACCAATGACCTTCACAGAACTGGAAAAAACCACCTTAAACTTCATATGGAACCACAAGAGAGCCCACATAGCCAAGACAATCCTAAGCAAAAAGAACAAAGCCGGAGGCATCACACTGCCAGACTTCATACTATACTGCAAGGCTACAGTAAACAAAACAGCATGGTACTGGTATCAAAACAGAGACATAGACCAATGGAACAGAACAGAGGCCCCAGAAGCAACACTACACATCTACAACCATCTGATCTTTGACAAACCTGACAAAAACAAGCAATAGGGAAAGGACTCCATGTTTAATAAATGGTGTTGGGAAAACTGGCTAGCAATGTGCAGAAAGCAGAAACTGGATGCCTATCTGTCACCTTACACTAAAATTAACTCCAGATGGATTAAAGATTTAAACATAAAACCTAACACCATAAAAACACTAGAAGAAAATGTAGGCAAAATCATTCAGGACATAGGCAAAGGCAAGGACTTCATGACTAAAACACCAAAAGCAATGGCAATAAAAGCCAAGATAGAAAAATGGGATCTGATTAAACTCCAGAGCTTCTGTCCAGCAAAACAAACCATCATTAGAGCAAACTGGCAACCAACAGAATGGGAAAAACTGTTTGCAATCTACCCATCTGACAAAGGGCTAATATCCAGAATCTACAAAGAACTAAAACAGATATACAAGAAAAAAAACTAACAACTCCATTCAAAAGTGGGCAGAGGATATGAGACACTTTTAAAAAGGAGACATATATGAGGCCAATGAACGTATGAAAAAATGCTCATCATCACTCATCATTAGAGAAATGCAAATCAAAACCATGTTGAGATACCATGTCACACCAGTTAGCATGGCGATCATTAAAAAATCTGGAGACAACAGATGCTGGAGAGGATGTGGAGAAATAGAAACACTCTTACACAGTTGGTGGGAGTTAAATTAGTTCAACCATTGTGGAAGACAGTGTGGCGATTCTCAAGGATCTAGAAATAGAAATTCCATTTGACCCAGCAATCCCATTACTGGGTATATACCCAAAGAACTATAAATTGTTCTACTATAAAGACACATGCACACATATGTTCATTGCAGCCCTGTGTACAATAGCAAAGACCTGGAACCAACCCAAATGCCCATCAATGATAGACTGGACAAAGAAAATGTGGTACATATACACCAGGGAACACTACGCAGCCATAAAAAAAGATGAGTTCGTGTCCTTTGTAAGGACTTGGATGAGTCTGGAAACCATCATTCTCAGCAAACTGACACAAGATCAGAAAGCCAAACACCGCATGTTCTCACCCATAGGTGGGTATTGAACAATGAGAACACGTGGACTTAGGGAGAGGAGCATCACACATTGGGGGCAGTTGTGGGGGATAGGGGAGAGACAGAGGGGGGGTTGGGAGGGTGGGGAGGGTGGGAGGATAACATGGGGGAGAAATGCCAGATATAGTATTCAGCTAAAGTAAAAAAATAAAAAAATAAAATAAAAAGAAGATGACACACATATACAGTTATCTAATTATTTGTAAATTCTCTATTTACAACTTTGCCTACTCACTATAAAGTGCATTTGTAACCCCAAATCTAATCCTTCTGGTGCTTTTATGGTCATTCATAAGCCTGCATAGAGCTGTGAAAAATTGGCATCACCTTCAGCGTACCAGCTGAGAGTCTAGGAAGGCAACTCTCTGTCTTCTTATTTCAGCTCTCATATTTAAACAAGTGTCCTCTTCGCACTCTATTGTATACCACCTTTTTATATTTTGTGCTTTTTGCTGGTGATTTTGCTATTTGAAATGGCCCCCCAAGTGTACTACTGAAGTGCAGTCTAGTGTTGCTAAGTGCGAGAAGACTGCAATGTACCTGACAGAGAAATACATGTGTTAGGTGATCTTCATTCAGAAATCAGTTATAGGGCCAACAGGCTGTAAGTTCAATGTTAGTGAATCAACAACATATAATAAACAACATATTCAAACAGAAACACACATGCAAAGAAAGTATATACTGATTGATTGACAAAAATGTTGTTACCAGAGGCTCACAGGAACCTAACCCTGCCTGTATTTACACTGGGACCAATGGGATAGGATGTGCTAATTCTGTGTTCATGGACACTTTATAGAGCACAACTACCATGAATGAGATTCAGCTTTCAACTATATGTGTTCTTTGTTTTTTTTTTCCAATATTATAGTCCTTCCTAAAATAAAGGGGATTCTGTAAGAGCAGGGCCTTGTCTATGCCAAGAATGTAGCAGGTGCCTAGTCATAATTCTACATTATTACATCAATTGACCTTCCCAAAATTTCAGTGTTGTAGGGGCTACTGCGTGCATTTTGCATTAAAGAAGCATATATCTAGCAGATCAACACTTGCTCAAGATCAAACAATGGTAATTGTCAGTGCTAAGGTGTGAAACCAGGTACTGCTTTGAGTTCCTACTCTTCCCAACACTGCTCAAGGTGAAGTTGGTGTACAACTATATGGCAGATGAATGAAATAAAGGAAGGAATAAGTGAATTAAACATGTCAATATCAGGTACATACAATTCTAAGCCGAATCAATCATCTTTTGCTCACAGCAATCTCATATCCCTTGTTATTAAACTAATTGTGATATGAAGACCTATTTTTATTTCTAGATTAAAATTCTAAAAAGATACATGCAAAAATTAAATCTGGAAGCAGCCTAAAGTCGATTGAAGATCAAGGAACTAGAGTCAGAAAATATAAAATTTACTCCTATCTCAGGCTACTTTTTTCTGCAGTTTAGAGGGCATTATTGTACATATAAGCGTTATCTTCACTGCCCTCCTTCCTGTATTGTCCAAGTAATCAAGGAGGACACTGAATATAAAAGCAATTTGCAAATGGCTAAATGTTATGATATATTATTGAGATAATGAATAATCATTATGCAATATTAATCATTTTTTCTAATATTTAAAACAAATGTTAATCAATAAAATCATAAGGAGGGAGTTTTAGGATAAATAAGCTCATTTTTATAATAAGAAACCATGTGAAATCAAAGACATACGCACAAATTAACATCACTCAGGCACAAGAGTTTTGCTTTTCCTTCAGGCTAATGGGACTGATTTTATGCACAGTGCTCACCTGATAGCTCTATTAGCCTTTTTTTTCCCTTTCTAGAAATCAGTGGGGCTGGTGCACAAGTAAAATCAAATAAAGAAAGGACCGTTGACCCAGTTGCAGCTTGACAACTGTGACACAGAACACCTTCCACTCACAGACCTTGAGCTTTAGTTTTTGCCTCATGAGGCCTTCTGAGCTGTCACATTGACTTAATTGTTTCTTTGGGGAGTAAGTAGTGATAGTTGACCATGATTTGTGTTGATTTTCAATAAAGTTACTGCCAGGGGTATTTAAGCCAAAACATCTGCCTGACAGCTTCATTGGCAGCAGTGTATGTGACACTAATAAAGAAATGAAAAAGAGATTTCCTTCCATTGTGCATTTTCTCCATTTTCTTTGGCAGGTGGAATTCTAAGCTCTGCAATAGTCAAGCCAAGCCTGCTTGTACATCATTCTTGCAAATAACCATTTGCTCAATTAGTCTGGGGAAATTTAGAAAGTGTTGTTTGTCACTTTACTTACTTAGAATGTGAGCCAGGTGGATGTGAGCTTTGTTCTTGTCTTAATATAATCTCGTATCTGTTATTACACTAAAACAGAAATATGATTTTTTATTATTTCTGGTTCAGAGATAGAGAAAAATTCAATTACGAGATTCAAAAAATGTATGTACTTTTCTTCTATTTTCAGAAAAAATAAACCAAAAGAAAATTACTTTAAAAATTAACGTGTGGAGGGATAGTCCAACACAAAGAAAAGAAATGAGGGAGGGGACATGAAAGAGAGAACAAAAGAGGGGGATAACGGCTGATAGAGAAAAACAAAAGACATTCAATAGATTTTGAGGTATGTCTGGGACTGTCTCTATTTATATGTGATTTTTTTAATAATCCCTTTTTTTTTTTTGCTTTGTTGTCTTAGACATATATATGGCTTTCTGGTTAAGCCCTTCAGCCAATTCTCAGATTATTTATTGTATATAAAATAGCTGCAGAAACCTATATCAGTGGAAACTTCTGTAGAGGTGGTTACAGCAATATCAAGAATAAGGCTGGAATAGAATCAATATGATTGATTTGGTTTAGACCAACACTTGTCTAAATTAATCAAGATAATAGATTGGTCAAAAGTCAAATAAGTTATAGGAATTCAGATACCAAATTGTTAAAAGAAAATTATGTCATTATTTTTTAAATTTCTCTTTGTACTTTATAATCAACCTATATTTGAATGCTTTAAATCTAGTAGGTTTTGATTGAGGATCAAAATTAGTTGTTTGCAGCAGATGTAGCAGTGATTACCTTTTATTCAATTATGTAGGGTGTGGGATCAGTGATTCTTTCATATTGCTCTCATTACAAACAATAAAGGGAAATATGATGAAATGTTCAAATGATTAACACATGCCTTCGTAATATGAACATATTTAATATTTTCACAACTTGGTTGTTGACTGCCAGGCAGCATCACAGCACGATAATATAAAATTGTGCTCATCCAGAGAATATCCACATGTCCCAACTCCACTTAGTGAAGCAAGTTTAAAGTGAGGGGAAAGAGGGAAATGAGTATATTGTAGACAACTGGTTTTTTGAAAATCAAACAGGTATCTGTGACCAAGATAGAAAACATATGTTGAGGAGAAAATGTTTTTCTCTAAAACATGTTAAAGATGAGAAAATTGTTTTTTACCTAATATACCAAGTGTGTTTTGCAGCCATAGCAACTCCAATTCACGCCTATAAAGAAGCACAGGTGGTACTGGTTTTACAACTCAGTTCATTCATAAGCAACCAATTTATTGCTTATGATACATTTAAATGTTAAGTTTAGGGGCATATTTTTCCTTTTGGGAAAAACACTTCAAACTTTCAACCTCGTACAAATAGATAGCCTGAAATTATTTTTATAACTCATTTTATATTGCTAGATATCAAGTTACTATCATAAAAAAACAGCTAAAATATTTTTTACAAATATATCATCTATTTTAAATAAACACATAGTGTTTTATTTAAGTAATACATAGTGATATAAAATTTGTTTTTAACTATAGAATTTTTTCTACAGATAAGACACAGAAAATGTCTAGTATTTCATTAGCTGAATTACTCACTCTTTTTAGACTAAATAATATGCATATTTTAAAATGTTTTGTATTTCTATATTGTCTTCTATAAAGATTGACGTGTTCCCTCACTAATACATAAAAATTCCCATTGTCCTATTTCCTTACCAATACTAGACTTACAAATACTAATCTGGCAAAAAAAAATGAAGGTAATTAATTTTGGATGTAAGTAGTGTATAGTTTACATGCTTTCATTTATGTGTGAATGTAGGCACTTCTTTATGTATGGACAATTTATATTTCTTGTTTTCCTCAGATTGCTTGTTTACATTCTTTACCCATTTTCATTTAAGTTATATGACATTTTATCACTGATTAATTTGTCTAAAGGTCTACTTTTTCTATTTAATAAAATAATTGTTTTTCACTCTACATATTATCTCTTTCCTTATAATTTTGTTTATTACACAAAGAAAAAATTAATTATTATATTTCACTATTGATCAATATATTAATAGTGATTAATTTGTCTATAGGTCTACTTTTTCTATTTAATAAAATAATTCTGTTTTTCACTCTACATATTATCTCTTTCCTTATAATTTTAAGGTTTTATTACACAAAGAAAAAATTAATTATTATATTTCACTATTGATCAATACTGACATTTTCTAACACAGACACATTGGGAAATTTAATGAAAGCAATAGAGTCTTTTCTTAGGGAGAAAAAGTGCTCGGGAAATTTTGCTTACAGATGTGAAAGATTCATGAACCACGTGAGTTTATTAATGGACTCAATGCAAAAGGGTGTCTTCTTAGTTGTCTTCTACGTGCTATCCCTTTAATACTTTTCTTTCAATCATGCTTGTGTAAACATCTACCTTAATATTTTCTAGTTGTTTAAGGATATTTTGTATTTTCACAAGCTCATTTATTCAGAAAATTATTATTGTTAAATAATGATGTGAATAAGAAATTCAAATCAGTACATATACAGGTCAAATCATCTGACTGCAATGCAACAAAAGGCATAAATTAATTTTTTTGTAAAATATTAGAAATATAAAAATAGGTAATCTCTTTAATAACTCATATATCAAAAAGGAAGTCCAAAAGCACCATTTGGAAAAGCTGTAGAATATAATGAAAAGAGTAGAAACTATGAATTGTAGTTAAAGCTAAACTCAAAGCCAAATTTGTTTTGGAAAATCTTTGACAATGCAGTCAAATGCAGTCTCCAAACAATGTTCTAATGAGATATTTTATAAAATAGAACAATTGTCATGCTAACACCAGGTACAAACATTATTTACAGCAATGGACTGAATTTTACAAATTAATTGTCTAAATGACAGTATATTTAGACAATTTGTAAATTAATTTGTAAGTATATTTAGACAATTAACAGTATATTTGGTGCAAAAGTAGTAGTAATATACCTGAAAAAATAAGTAAATGGTGGTTTTCTTTAAGGAGTGAAGTTACAGACAATTGTCTTTCTTTTTCCTCAAGTACATTATTAATTTCTCTTTGAAAAAAAATGCTACTTCTAATAATAACAAAAGTAAATGCAGAACTATGTGTAATCACAAATTTGTAAGAGGTGTGTATGTGTGTTGTGTATCTGTGTGTGTGTGTACTTTTTATGCCATAAACATGAAAGAATTGTTTACTGGGTTTTCCAGTGCTCTTCCCCTGAAATAGAAACAAAGAAGGAGTGGGGCTGTGAGCAAGAGGACCAGAGAGAGACAGAGATACACACTAACACCTTTCCTAGAGTATAGACCACATAATGCATTCATTAGCATCATGAAGATAGAGTACACACCATCATGATGCAATCATTAGCATCATGTACAGTTAAATCAAGAGCCATCATAGAAAGTAAAAGTACACACTGAACAAGGTATATCTGAAAAATGCTGAATGATATCATGGATGGAGGGTTCCTTGTGAAAATCAATGAATTTCTTAATCAGAAATACTCTCAGGCTGGCAAATTTCTGAGATAAATTTTGTCAAGGTAAAGAGCTTGTTCATTAGATTTGAAGTTTATTTCAAAGTCTGCCATAAACACCAATTGTCAAATTATGTTCCATTTATCTTCCTTTTAAAATAAATTTTATTGTGAGATACATATCTGTCATTGCCATATAGTATTTGAAATTATATTTAATGTTTTGTGCCCTTTAAAGCCACATGAGGCAATTATTGGCTAATTTCATCTTATGAATGAAGGAGTCAAGCTCTTAGATTTCCAGTATCTTCCTCAAGGCTACATATATTCTAAATTGCTAAACTTAAATTAAGGTTTTACAGAATCAAAAGTTGTCCCTGTTATTACTTGCTGCCTCTTCAGTATTTTTCTTCCCCTCTATTTTCTTTTCAATCTCACAGATTAAGTTGATGGGAACTTGTATGGAGACAATGGGAGACAAACCATTTCAAATTTTATTTATGAAAATATTCTTTTTTGTTACTACAAAACATGATTTAAGATAAAAATGTTATTTTAAAATTGACAATTTATCTCTACACCTATGCAAATATTATTTATCATTTAAGACATAGCTTGGGCTTCACAGTCTTCAAAATGGAGTGCCATAATTGATATCCACTTTCTACTCCTCAGCTTCTTCTTTTACAGTCCTCATAGATTACGTAAAAACCTTTTTATCTGTAAATATGTTGTGTCCAAGACCAGCAGTTAGCATTTTAAAAATTTCATTCTTTTTTCTGAGTTCCTTAAGAAAAGAAATGTTTGTAAACTTTAATTCAGTGCTGGGCAAATTTTACACTTTCCACAAGTTCCTGTTGGTTGAGAAATATGTTTTTGTACACATGCACTGGTATATACACACTAACACCTTTCCTTGAAAACAATCTGGGTTTTCAAGAGATTCAATTAGATAAAATGAAGTCCTATTTGTCTGTGTCATTTCAGAGGCACTTACTTCTCTAGACCTGCAAGTGGTCTTTTATGTGAAGATGGTGTCTGCTATAATTGCCACAGATGAGTTTACAGTTTTATCTTTTTTTTTTTTAAGTGCTGGTCTTCATTCACTTCCTACAGTGAAGAATCTTTCTGTAATTCACTTTTTTTTCTGAGACGAAGTCTCACTCTGTCGCCCAGGCTGTAGTGTAATGGTGTGATCTCAGTTCACTACAACCCCCCACCTCTGGAGTTCAAGCAATTCTCCTGCCTCAGCCTCCCAAGTAGCTGAGATTAGCTGAGATTACAGGTGCCCACCATCATGCCCAACTAATTTTTGTATTTTAAGTAGAGACAGCGTTTCACCATCTTGGTCAGGCTAATCTGGAACTCCTGACCTCAGGTGATTGTCACCTGCCTTGGCCTCCTAAAGCACTTGGATTACAGGCATGAGCCACCGCGCCAGGCTGTAATTCAATATTTTTATATAAGGACATTTCTGTTTCCTAAGCAATTTAGTTTCTTTGTTGACCTTTTCATTAGTGCTAAGGTCTGATATTTTTTATATGAAAGTAAATGTGAAAGTCTCAGAACGGGCTCTGTAACAGCCATTATAAAACTGTATAGGAAGTCTGATACTCCAGAAATGAATATTTTTCTGTTAACAAAGTACATCTGACAAAAAAGATCAAATAGTCTGTCCACTTTGTAAAAGCTCTGGAGGTTTCAAAAAGCAAGTCGTCAGGGTTTACTGGACAGTGTGCACCTTAGCAGGATGCTAATCTCTCCAGACTCCTAAACAAAGATAACTAACAGACAAGTGTCTTTGATTGAGAAAGCAATGTGACCCACAGGAGGTACACAGTGTGTTACTGCCCTTTGAGTAATCCTGAGCCACATTCAGTCTTGAGGTTAAGGTAGGAATCCTCCCAATACTTTCTGTGGCATTTCCTTTCTCTCTCTCTCTCTCTCTCTCCCCCCCCCCCCTCTCTACTGTCTCCTCTCTCTCTATCCTTCTCTTTCTCTCTTTTGCATCTAGGGCTCATCAGACTTCTTCAGATGATTGCATGCTTTATCTTCTCACAAAAGCTATAAACCAACTGATATTTGAATAATACAGAAATAGGGAAAGGTTAAATGTCTAGGTAAACATATATTTCAAAGGATACTTTACATATGACACTACATTTTCCTATCTAGGATCTTATTTTACCATTGCTCTTAGCCTAATTTGGCATCCAGTGGTGATATCACCACCATCTAGATGAGAAAGGTGAACTTCACAGAGCCAGAGCAATCAGCCAGCCTGGCAGCATTGAAATTTGATGTCAGGGAGAGACGGGGTCTGACTCAGCCCATGCTCCTAACATTACACGACATTGCCTCTGATTATCAACCTCAGCAAATCCTGACTAATCGGTGAAGTTGACATTTGTGAATTTCTACCTTAAAAATAAGATGATCAAGTAAAAGGAACTATAGAGAAGAAGACTGGCAGAGCCCTTGCAAAATATCTCCAACACGATTGCAGGGGAAGCAGATTATTTTCAGCTGATTCAATAGGCATTCGCTCTTTATTAGAAATGCTTTGTGCTAATTTTTGTCCTATTTTTCCAAAAGAATAGTTTATTTATCCGATTTTAATATGTTAGCAATGCAAAGAGAAGAGAGCACAGTCTGTGGAAAGTCATCAACTGCATCAGCCAGGGTTAATGTTGAGTGCACACTGAACACTTGTTCAACTCAGCACTGTGAATGCAAGCAAGCTCAAGAAAATCAATTAATGTATCATTTCCATTCATAGATAGATTCCTTTCTGGTTACTCCACACTGCCACTATTAATAAAGCAGGCATATTAAGCACTATCATCAGCAGGGGGTAAAAAAAAGAAAATACAGGCAAAAAAATCTCAGAATTTACAAAAGAATAACCTGTATGAGTCATTCAGCATCACTCTCCAACGCTCTGACATTCAAAACAAACCTGCTATGTGTGGCTGTTTTAGGAGGAGTGTGTGTGTGTGTGTGTGTGTGTGTGTGTGTGTGTGTGTGTGAGAGAGAGAGAGAGAAAGTAGCTCTCATGCAGATTTTTCTCTTGTTTCAAGTTGGACCCTACATCCAAACAATGCAACAGAGTCACTGAATCACCCAACACATCCCAAACTGCCCCATGTAACAAAGTCTTCAACTGACATGAAGTTTTTCAGATATGATCTACATAGAAATACAACACTTGCCATTTCTTTGCCTATTCCCTAATTAGATGTTTCTAATAGTCTTCTGCTAGCAGTATTCACTCACTCCCTACCTGGTGGCACCTATCAGGAAAACGAAACATGAATATTAACTAATCTTAAAGAATAGCTTTTCTGTACCAAGATTTTTCTAATGTAAACTGTTATGTGCATTAGCTTATGGAATCTTGTTATAACTCTGAAGCAGAGTCTATTATTATCTCCATTTTACAGAGGAGAAAACTGAGGCTCAGTAAGTATCCTGCCTAGGATCATAGATCTAGAACATGGTAGAGCTGAGATTTAAACACAGTAATTGGGTCCAGAACCTGCTTTTTAACAATGAATAATACTTGGCTTTATTAGCAAGGCAATGTATTAGTCTAGTATTAGTCTTCCTCCTTATCGCACACTACAGAATGAGCCCACTAAACTAAATGGATTCTACTTCTGACAAGGAATTCAAATATAGAGGCTTAATATAATTAAGTTCGTCCAAAAATAGTGGTTCTCAGGCTTTTGGAGTCTGATCATCCTTTATCTCCTACATAAAGCCAGAGGAAAAAAAAAATATCAAGGACAGAAATTCTACTTCCCTAAGTCTTCTCATGCACAGAAGCCACTCTTGCTTCTCCATGTTCTTTGCTTCTTAATTTGAGACTGTGAGATTCTTTCTGGATATGTATACTATTTGTCTCAGATATCCCTTGTCAGTTTTCTATCTATGGATACATAAAATAGAAGGTTCTTTTTTTCCAAAAATGTGTGACTGTCCAAAGGATGAAGGTAACAGCTTTAGGTTAACTTATTTCACATTACTACAGACTAACATAAAAAGAGAGTGAAGGGTTTTTTTTTCTTCTTTTTAAAAAAACTTCTAGTTATTTTGGGACCTGACACTAAGCATGAAATACACCACTTCTCTCAGCAGGCGTGGATTGCTTTAAAGTTCTGTTGCAATTTTTACAACCTAAAATTAGTGTACAACTCTGATTTCTCACCAGCTAGATGAAGACAATAAAAAATGTTTAAAATTTCAAATCAAATATTACATATTCAGGTCAATGGGTGGCTATCCTTGTCCTGAGCTTGAATTAGTAATTTTTTTGAAAAAGAAGATAATAGCCAAAGGAAGCATGTTATGAATGACCATAGATGATTCTCACTAATTTGAAGTTGCTGGTGCTTTTTTCCAATATGATTTTGCCAATCTTTATTCCAACTGTGAGAGAACAAGAGGGAACCTTTATTTCTCATTTGATTTCCTGCAAGGCATTGGATTGTAAATTGAATACCCTACATGAGATTTTTGAGACTTCAGGAAATAAATGAAGAGGCAGAGAAAATAAAAAAAAAAAAGAAATATAAATTACCATAAAATAATGCATTTCAAATACAAAAACATCCATAGAAATATTTTTAAAACACACATGCACACACACCCTTGTGCTTACATTTCTATGCTATTTGAATGCATTAGAAAATAAAACTTGATTTAAATTCCAGAGAGGTCTTAATTAAGAGAGGAAGAGAATAGTCATATAAGGAATTTATTAAGTATAAAATCATTATATAATATAAAGACTGGTACATTTTTAGACATAAGATGACATGAAAAAATATTTTCTTTATCTGTAATTTTTAATACAAATAACCATGGTAATTATCATCAAAAGCAGATTTTTTTAATGTCCTTAACTCCTTTATTTATAATATATTTCAATTATTAGGCAAGCTAACTAGTATTAACTGAAAAATAATAAAACTTGTTTGTCCCTCTGCAAATATTTTTTAAAATCTTATCTATAATTTCACCTTACTGTGTTAAATGCCATCAGGTTCTAAGTTATGATGTATATATATATCACCTAATGTAATGTAATAAGAAACTCTAATGTATTTATTTCATATAACTATGGATTATGGATTACAAGAATGGATCCGAGTATAAAGGCATATTTCTTATAAAAAATAACAGCTATATTATTAATATAGCTGTTTGTGGGAATGAGTTGGAAATGGGAACCCCTGCACTTCTGGGTGCAGCTGCAGCTGCCCAGCCCTGGCTGTGGACCTGTGCATCCCTGTGTTCTTGGGGCCCAGGAAGCTCCTTGCCTCTGCAGGCTTGAAAGTGCCTGCTCCCACTGCCTGGCCTCTCCCCCACTGCAAGTGCCCACTCCGATTTCAGAGTGAATCTGTGGTCACCTGGGCACTGTCATGACCTGGCTGGGTGTGTGCACGCTTGGGGTGGTGCTGACACACCAGCCCCTCCCACCTCAGCCCTCTCTGGATTTTGGATTCCCACAATCACAGGAGGGAAGCCGAAGGGGAGGGCTGAAGGCAGCTTGGTGTGAGTATGCAGGTGCCCCTCAGCATGAACAGCCTGGGTGGCATGTATGGTAGGTTCATGGCAGCAGGAGGCAGACAGGCTCTTGGGCAGAAGTAGGCAGTTCCCCAGTGAAGCCTCACCTTCAGGTCACCAAAGGCCTGAAGCCTGGAGGCCAGGTTGCTGGTTCCCTGGAGATGGAGTGAGAACTTATGGTGCTTTTTCCAGGCCCACCTATGGCCATCCAGGACCAATTAGCATGCACTCCCTTTTGAATTCCATAAAAACCCCTGGACTCAGTCAGACTCTGGCTTTCCTGACAACCTGCCTGCAAAAATGAGCTACCTATTTCAGGTCTCCTGAGAGAGTTGTACTGTTGCTCAATAAAGCACCTCTTCACCTCACTCACCCTTCAGTTGTCAGCATACCTCACTCTTCCTGGACTTCGGACAAAAACCGGGGGTCTGCTGAATGGTGGGACTGAAAGAACCATAACAAAAAGAGGCTGAAACACACCTCCTAGCTCCCCATGTTGCAGGCAATGAGAAGGAGGGAAGAGAGGAGAGAGGATCTGCAGCTTTTGGGGATCCCAGGCCTAGGAGCTCCCCAATTCAGAGCTATGACACCCTCTTTGGGACTCTGCAGTACCTGGCATCTCCAAGCTTCCAGGCACCACCATGTTCCCCAGTACCAGCAGTGGAAGCTGCTTGTGGTATGCCTGGTCCAACCACGGCCTCACAGGAAGCCAGCGCCCATGCCAGCACCTGGAGCTGCCTGCCCTGCCGCAGCTGACAAGCCTGGCTGTGCACAGCAGCTGGACCCCATGCTCTCGCTCACTCATACACCCCCTCCCCTGCTCCACATCTGGCTACCCTTAGCAGGCATGAGATCAGTGCCAGTAGTGTGAGCCGAGTGGGGCCTGCCAGGCCGAACAGGTGGACGAAGCCAGTGGGCTCCAGCAAAACTTAGGCAAAGGCACCACTGACCACAAAGCTTTCCAGCTGGCAAGGTGATACCCAAGGATTCCATGACAGAAAGGGCAACATGTCGAGACTTTAATGGAATTTTAAAATGACATATTTGCAAATTTATCAAGGATATAACAAGCTCTTCTTTGTACAAAGTAAAACAAATTTGAATGAAGTTCTAATTCTATTATCTAGTCAATTGCAGAACTTAATAAAACTGATTTAAGTCCCTTTTTCCTAGCCACTCACTTAAATTCTTTAGCATATTTGAATCTAGCACTACAGTGAGTCTCACATGAGGCACTGAAATATTTAGCAAGACATCTTAATAATCCATTATCAACTTGTGACCCTATAAAATGTCATAAACCATTACCAAAAGCCTACTATTTTATCTGAAAGGTGTATGTGTTAGTAATACATACAATGATGGCCAAATGGTCTCTCTATACATCTTGATTTTTCAGTACTACTCTATGATGTTTACTTCTGATATTTTCAAATCGCCTCTTGTCCAGAAGACTATAACCTGTCTGAACCTGTGAAAATATTATCCTTTGGTAGCAGATAGCACATAAGTTAGTCCTTCAAGTTTTCATTTACAGAAGTAAAATTTACTCTCCATTTATTGGTGTTCCTTAGCAGTCCCCTTTTTGCTGTGATTTGCAGAATTGTCTACTGATATTCAAAATATTTAAACAACAAATTCTAACATAGACTATGAATTCTGATTACAAAAATCAACAGGAGAAATAACCAAAATAGTTGGTTCACAAAAATACTTTCCTTTTTTGATAATTACAGTTTTTTGTTTTTTTTTTAGGAAACATGTCAACATTTAAAACAACATGCATATTTAAGAGTTTTCTTTATTTCAAAAATGTGGACCACAGTGTTTAAGAATAATTATTTTAGTCAGCCTTGGAACATGCTTAAATAATTTAGTATTCTAAAGAAATTAGTAATGTTCTCTTAGACATGCAAGAATTTGTAGCTGGACAGACCAATGTGACAAAACCTATTATTACAAAACCTAATATTAGAGAACCATGCCACAAAGAAAACTGGACAGCAATCTCTTCTGTTTATCATTCTCAAACACATTCCATATTTGCAACCAAAATATCAGATGTGGAGAAGTTTGTGTCTAAAAGTAACTTTGGGTTCAGTCTTCCTAACTTATGAGAATGAACAGTGAAACATATCTATATGTAGAAGGATTCAGAAGTCATATTCCCTATGTCTGTATTGTTCTTTTAAAAATTACCTGGCCAGGCATGGTGGCTCACACCTGTAATCCCAGTACTTTGGAGGATGAGTTGGGTAGATCGCTTGAGATCAGAAGTTTGAGACCAGCCTGGCCAAAATGGTGGAAACCCCGTCTCTACTAAACACAAACATTAGCCGGGAGGGGTGGTGGGTACCTGTAATCCAGCTACTCAGGAGGCTGAGGCACAAGAATGGCTTGAACTCAGGAGGTGGAAGTTGCAGTGAGCCGAGATTGCACCACTGCACTCCAGTCTGGGTGACAGAGTGAGACTCCGTTTCAAAAAAAAAAAAAAAAAAAATCATTTGAAGACTGAGTCTATCTGACAAGACTTGAAGAAAACTAGAGAGAAAATGAAAAAAAAATGTGTTATAAAAAAAGGGAATGCCGATGATACACTATTTGAGAAAACTATTTATAAATTTGAAATAAAACTAAAGCTAAATGTAAAATTAATCATGGGAAGGAAAAGAAATACAATATCTCTACAGATACTTAAGTTCCTCCTATAGTGAGAAGAATACCAGTACATTCTAGGAGGTGCAATCCACAAAAGAAAAATCTTTAGCAGATGATGATATTTTTTGTCATTAGATACAAATTGTTATTTTCCTATGCTATCTTTCCATAAAGGATTTTTAAGAAAAGCAATCTAGGTAGGGGAAGATGATAGATCATTAGATAAGGGCTACCTGCTAAAAGTTTGAACTGAGACTGAAAGCATCTCAACTCATCTTTAGAGTGGCTGCACATCTAAGAAGTAATTCTACAAGCTCAATGCTGGACACAATAGTCCTGTCCTCTGTGCCTTTGCAAACACTGTATTGGAACCAATTTTTCTTTGTTTCAGGAAGAATAAAATGTGAGTCCAATAAGAAGTATTATGGTAAAACAAAGAAAAGGACAAAAAAAGCAAAATGAAAAATGTTGAAAAGGATCAGTGCAGCAGTTCACAAAATGGTTCTTTTTTTTCACATAATAAGGTAAAACTAACCTGGATATGTACCAAAGAGGACAGAATATCCAACTGAGAATGTAAGTTGCCATAATAAATGCAAAAGGATGACCAACAGAAGGGAACATCAGAGAGAGAAAGAGAATAGATATACAAGGGATTTGAGAAATACTTTTTAGGAGACCAAATTGAAGAGAAAAACTCTACATTAAAGAGTCTGCTTAGCTACTTGGGAGGCTGAGGCAGAAGAATCGCTTGAACCTAAGAGACAGAGGTTGCAGTGAGCCAAGAATGTGCCATTGCACTTCAGCCTGGTAACAGAGCAAGAATCTGTCTTTAAAAAAAAGTCTGTTGAAAAGTAAAGTGACACAGGAGAAAAGTTTTAAAATGAGTGCCTGAATGAGGAAGTCGATGAACAAATGTAGAAAATGCTGAACAACTAGAAGATTAAGAGGAAAGTATCTGAAAGCCAAATATGGAAAAGGATGGTAGTAAAAAAGATGTAAATGAGGTAAAAAAAAAAAAAAAAAAGATAATCAGATGGAAATTAGAAATGTCCCTGAGATGGAAAAATTCAATATATAGATTAAAATGGCTCATTGCACTTCAAACAATATCATTCCAGCAGTTTGACACATCATGACTAAATAAAAGAATACTATAAAGTAAGATTCCACAAATAAATTACTTTAAGTGCTATCATGTTAGGCAACACATACAATGAGGCAACACTGAGAGAAATCTAAAAGAAAAAACTTCATCAATCCACAAAATACTGAAGAAAATATAAAAATAAGAAATAGTATTAAAAGAATATTAGAATTATAATATATTGACATTTCACCCATAAATAACTAGAATATATTTTTGAAGAAGAGGGAAAGAATAAAGGAATGAAGAGTTCTTTTCTCAGGCAGTTGGAATAAAATTATTTATATTCCTTCATTTTTCACTGTTTTAAATGTTGGAGACATCAGAAATTTAAAAAAAAATCTTTAAAAAATAAAAAGACACATCTGTGGAGAACATAAAGCAAGACATATACTTTCTGAAATGTTAATAAAGATGAGACAAGAATACACAGGTGATATTCAAAAACATAGAGCAAAGGAAACAAAAGAAATGTCTAAAAATAGAAAACACACGATCATATTATAAGGCATAATATATCACTTACAGGTAAGAATGATTTCAAGTGGGTCTTAGGATAAAATTTATTGAATTGTACATAAATCTATTTTATGAGATACCCCTTAAATCAAAAGTAAGTGACCCACATTTTTTAAAATATGCATATTTAAAAGTATGCTAGGAATATTAGAAAAAAATTAAATAAAGCTCATAAAATTAAAATATTATAGATTTTAGCTAAAAAGCATTTTATATACAAACTATGTCAATATACATTTTGTTTTTTTCTTCTTTTAGAGATAGGGTCTTTCTCATCACCTGGGCTGAAGTGCAGTGGCATGATCATAGCTCACTATAACCTTGAACTCTTGGGCTCAAGGAATCCTCCTGCTTTAGCCTCTAGAGTAGCTGGACTACAAGCACATACCATCACACCTGGATAATGTTTTAATTTTGTGTAGAGATGGGTTCTTGCTATGTTGCCAAGGCTGGACTTGAACTTCTGGCCTTGAGAGATGCTCCTGTCTCAGCCTCCCAAAGTTCTGGAATTACAGGTGTCAGCCACTACACCTGGCTTCAATATACATTTCTAATTGGTGCTATTTCCAAGAGACATATAAATGTTTGAAACATTGTATATTAAATAATATGGAGTAACAATGCATATATAAAAATCTATACTAATAAAGAAAAGGATCAAGATATAAGGATCCATTATGAAATTAAGAATCAAGGTATAAAGATACTTTATGAAATCAATGCACAGCTCTCAGTTTTGAGAGATCAATAAGCAAAAGGCAGCACAAACATGGCAAAATGTAAATATTATCATTAGGAGAGTTATTGTATTGAAAATTGTACCCTAGACATAAATAATACATTTTAATGCCCAAAGCTCATGATACTAAAACTTTTTCCACTGTCAACCTAGGAAAATCTCAATTTATCTCACAAAGTAAAAATAAATTAATGTAATAAAATTAGAAATTAATTAGAATTTTTTAAGATCTTATAAATCAATATATACAGACAAAAAAAAAACCCATAGGAATAAATAAATCTAAGGTCAAAATAGAAAACAAAGGCATAAATAAAATCCATTTAGAAATTATATACTAATCAGAAACATACTTGCCAATATTCATGGCATGTAGTCAACACTGCACTCTGAAATAAGGTCATGGTATCAAATGCTTTCATTACGCAAGAGAGGAAATTGTAAAAACTGAAATTTATACTTAGTAATATAAATGGTGTAAGAATATATATTTAGGGGAGGATACAAATTAATAAATGTCAAACAGGGAAAATGAATCAGTGATAAGAAATCAAGAGAAAAGTATTATATTCAATAATGATTTCTTATAGCCATTTTTAAAACAATGATATATACATTCAAACTTCTGGAAAGTAAAACCCAGAAAGCAGACTAGACATCAGTGTTTAAGAAAGTCATTAAGTCCACAGAAAGAGAAATGACTTATAAAACTGAAAATAGAAAGACTGTCATTTTATTTTACTTTCAAATTAAAAATTTGTATTTATATCACTCTGCAAATCAAGTTGAGAATCTCTTAAAAGTTGATTAATTTCTTTAAAATATAGACATTTCAATACAGTTTCATGGAGAGAAGAAATAATATTTTTGACTGTAGAAGTTATATAGAAATGAGTTTAGAAATATATCTTCCCCCCGTCCACTGGCCCAAAAGTTGCAGGACCCAAAGAATTAAGTTTGACATCAATGAAATAAATATCCATTTTTATAAGGATGACATCAATGAAATAAGTATTCAGTTTTATATACTTTATAGCAGGCCACAGAAATTATGAGAAGGTTTACAATTAACATGAAATGCTTGTGTAATTCTGGTAATAAAAATGGCAAAGAAAAAAATACTGTCTTTATAGATATTGATACAAAATACTTAATATTTGATAGGAAATTAATTTCAGCCATATCTTACCATGCTATGCCATGAAATTGAAATAGAATTTCTAGTAGCAGAGCATGGATAGTTAAAATTAGAAAACTTCAGCAAAGCACACTGCCATGTGTGTACCTATGCAACAATCTTCCATGTTCTTCACATGTACCCCCAAACCTAAAATGCAATAAAAAAAAAAAAAAATTGTGAGAAAATAGAGGAAATTTAATACCTGGCAGGGTATTGTGTGACACTGGAGAGGTCTTGTCAGTTTGTGATAAGGGTATTGTGGAATTTTTCAGAATCATTCTTTACGTTTTAGAGATATACCCTAAAATATTGTAAGGAGAATAATCTGTGGTCCAAATTCATTCTGAAATCAGCAGGATTAGCACTGCACTGATACTTGCTGAAGCTCTGTGAGGTCAGGGAGGCACTCTCTACTCTTGTGTTTTAAACTTTTCATCGTAAAAAGTTCAAAATAACTCAGATTTTATAAACAAATAAAATATGTTTTATTAGAAAAAAAAAATTAGAAAACTTATAAATCAACTTTATTAATTAGTCAATAAAAATCTCCATTGATATGGCATAGTTATGTGACAAATATTATTATAAACATCACAAACTGGGAGAAATAGAGTATTTTCTTAATATGCTAAAGGATTTATAGCTAGAATCAATTGTTGTTCTTGTATATAATAATGAACTGCAGATGACATGCCAAGTTTTTACTTATGAGACTAGAAATGTAAAAGAGCAAAAAGAAACTAAATTAAAAAAATGAAAAGACACAGTGCTGTTAACAACTTCATCTCAGCAAACTGACACAAGAACAGAAAATCAAACACCGCATGTTCTCACTCATAGGCAGGCGTTGAACAATGAGAACACATGGACACAGGGAGGGGAGCATCACACACTGGGGTCTGTGGGGGGGGGAACTAAGGGAGGGACAGCGAGTGATGGGGCGTTGGGGGAGGGATAACATGGGGAGAAATGCCAGATATAGGTGATGGGGGAGGAAGGCAGCAAACCACATTGCCATGTATGTACCTATACAACAATCTTGCATGTTCTTCACATGTACCCCAAAACCTAAAACGCAATTTATATATGTATATATATATATAAACAACAACTTCATCTGTTTGTTTTTGTTTGTGACCTTCAGGCAATTCACTCCCTAGTTCTCTGTTACCAACTCATTGTGATGTTGCTCACTGCTGTGGGTAGTTCTTCTCCACAGTGTTAGATGATAGGTAATGAGTTGTGCTAGTGGTCCTTCAGTCCAATTCCCCAACATTTAGACACATCTAGGCATTCCAGAGATTGAAATCTATTTTAAGAATGGGTCTGCCTCTTCCATTATTGCTTCCACCACTCTGAAACCTCCCCAGATCTATGTACTGCCTTTCCCATTTTTAAAAAAATTCTTCATGGTTCAGTTAGAGTTTCTCATTCAAGACTCAGGTTGCATTTTTAATAAATTTATGGAATTATAATTGATGTAGGATATACTACACATTTTAAAAATATATAATTTAATAACTTTAAGATGTGTATGCACTGATAAAGCTATTAATATAGTCAAAATTAAAAACGTTTTCACCACTTACAAGCTTCCTTGTTCTCCTTTTCAGTACTCCTACAGCCAATCTCCTTCATCTCCAGGAAACAACTAAACTTTTATCACAATAGATGACTTTGCAATCTCTAGAATTTTCTTTTACAATGTCTATGGAGTCATACAGAATGTAATCTGTTTTGATTTGGCTTCTTTCACTCAACATAAATATTCTGATATTCATCTATGTTGTAATATCAACAGTGTGTTCCTTTATATTGCTGAATAGTATCCCATTATATGGATACACTACAATTTGTTTATCCATTAAACTGCTGATAGAGATTTGGATTGTTTCCAGTAGTTGGATATTACAAATAATGTCCCTATACTTTTTCATGCACAGGTCTTTGTATGGGCATATGCCTTTATGTCTCTTGGTTACCTAAAAATCAAATAGCTCAGTACATAGTTACGTTCATGTTTAACTTTTAATCAACTGCCAAATGGCTTTCCAAAATGATTTTTACAATTTTACATCCCTACCCGCAATATATGAAAGTTCTAGTTATTCTGCATCTTTGCCAATACTTGGTATGATTTGTCATTTTTATTTTAGCTAGTTTTCTCAGTCTGTGGTTTATATTTTTATTTCTTTCACAGTGCTTCTCAAAGAGCAGAAGTTGGTCAGGCGCCATGGCTGATGCCTATAATCCTAGCACTTTCGGAGGCCAAGGTGGGCAGATCACCTAAGGTCAGGAATTCAACACCCACCTGACCAACATGGTGAAACCTGTCTCTACTAAAAATACAAAAATTAGCCGGACTTAGTGGTGGGCACCTGTAATTCTGGCTCCTCAAGATGCTGAGACAGGTGAATTGCTTGAACCCTGGAGGCTGACATTGCAGCGAGCTGAGACTGCACCATTACACTCCAGCCTGGGCAACAAGAGCAAAACTCCGTCTCAAAACAAAACAAACAAAACAAAGAGCAGAAGTTTTAACTTTAATTAAGTCCAGTTTATCACTTTATTGTTTTATGCAACAAACTTCTGTTGTCATATATAAGAAATATTTGCCTAACATAAGATCACCAATATTTTCTCCAATGTTTTATTCTAGAATTTTTATGGTTTCAGGTTTCACATTTAAGTCTATGATCCATGAAATCAAATGGGTATGAAGTATGAGATGAGGTTATTTTTGTTTGATTTTGGCATATTGATGGCAAACATCATTTGTTGAAAAGACTAAGCTTTCTCGCCTAAACTGCCTTTGCATTTTTGTCAAAGATCAGCTGTCCATATATGTGTGGGCTATTTTTGGATTCTCTTTTCATTGATCCGTTGGTCTTTGTTAATGTCAATTCCACATTGTTTTACATACCAATGTTTTGTAAGTCTTGAAATAAGATAGTGTTGACATTCCATCTTTTTTTTTTTTTTTTACATATTTGTTTTGGCTATTCTAGGTCTTTTGCATCTTATGAATTTTAATATTTAAAAATGTGTCAATTTCCACTAAAAAAGGGGCTGCTTTAGACTTTGGTTAGGATCATGTTGAATCTATAAATCAATCTAGAGATAAGTGACATTCCAACAATACTGTCTTCCAATCATCTCACCCAATACTTATGTCTTCTTTATCTCAGCTGTATTTTGTGGTTTTCAGAGTGCAGGTTTTGGCTATTTCAGTCAGATTCATCTCTAAGTACTTCATATTTTTATACTGTGAATTGAATTGTTTTTAAATATTTTTGATTGCTATTAATATAGATATATAGTTGATTTTTGTGTAATATTCTTGTACTCTATAAACTTGCTAAACTCACATATTT
The DNA here is from genome assembly GCA_036589455.1 of Ateles fusciceps. Lineage (NCBI taxonomy): Eukaryota > Metazoa > Chordata > Mammalia > Primates > Atelidae > Ateles > Ateles fusciceps. Next base: position 298,541 of record JAZHEH010002077.1, read on the forward strand.
TAGTAGCTTTCTTAAAAGATTATATTATATTTTCCACATAGATGGCTTTAATACAAATTGTTTTACATTTTTCTCCAATCTCTATATCTTTTATTTCTTTTCTTGAATTATTGCACTTGCTAGAACTATTGTGCAATGTCAAATAAGTGATGAAAATAGATACTTTTGTCTTGTTCCTGATTTCAGGGTGAAAACGTTCATTTGTCTTCATTATGTATGATGTTAGTAATCACCTTTTTACAGATGGTTTTTGGCAGGTTGAAGACGTTCCCTGCTCTTCCTATTTTGCTGAATTATTATTAGAATTACATGTTAAATTTTCTCAAATGCTTTGTCTGCATGTACTGAGATGATAATATGTTAATTATGCAATGAATTACATACTGACCTCACATTCCTGGGATGAGTTTACTTGGTAATGATTTTGGGGTATGACATATTAAATGTGTACAGAATCGTATACAAATGTTTATGAAGTGTACTTGCCTGTAGTTTTCTTTCATGTATTTTGTCTGCTTCTGCATCAGTATACTGATATAATGATGGCCTTCTTGAATGAGCTGGAATGTGTTTCCTCCTCTTCAATTTTTTTTCAAGCCCCTTCAACTTATATAGTTTATATTGTTTCTTCCTTCAGTGTTTGGTAGAACTAACCAGTGTTGCCACCTACACCTAGATTTTTGTATGGGTAAGTTTGTAAGTACATATTTAATTTTTAAAACAGACAAGGATCTTCAGGTTGTCTCTTAAATTTTGACAGTTTATATATTTAAAAAAATTATAAATTACACCCCAGTTATCAAAGTAATCCTAAAAAAGATGTTTATGATATTCTCTTGCTATTCTTTTAATATATTTAGGATTTGTGGTGATCTTCCCTCTCTTATTCCTGACATTGGTAATTTGTATATTTGCTTATTTTTTGTCAATCAATTTGACTAGAATTTTATCAATTGTATTGCTTTTCTTAAGTTTCTTTATTGTTTGCTTTTTATTTTGTTGATTTCAACTGTCAATTTTATTAATTATTCTTCTGCTTACCTTGTGTTTAATTTGTTCTTCTTTTTTTGGTGTATTAAGGCAGAAGCTAAGGTCACGGATTGAAGATTTTTTTTTTTTCTAATACAGGCATACACTGACGCAAATTTCCTTTAAGTTCTGGTTGTGGTTTTGATATTGTTTCATTGGATTCTACAATAAGAATCTTCTTCCACATCTCTCTTGTGCCACACTTTTCTAGTTTCAAGAATTAAAGAGGACATTAAGTCGAAGTCTACATCTACGTTGACACACCCACCGCAATACTATATACATATATTTATGTCTGGATACATACATACATGCATACACACCACGTCTGTGTATATAAAGATTTATATATAATTATATATACGTATATGATTATAATATATAATCTTATTTATCTAATACAATAGCATATCCGAAAAAACACACCACATATTCTATTCTAGGCTCCAATTGCTGATACCAGTAATAGTCATCACCAAAAATTAGTGATATCTGGGGTAGGACATTACAAGCAGAATAACAATATTACAATAGCTACCATTTGTTAAGAGGACTCACTATGTATCAGATTATGTAATATCCTTTACTATGTGATGTTATGGTATCTTCATATCATCCTATAAAGTAATAAGAGAATCATTATCTTAGAGCTATAAATACAGATTGGCATAGCTACATAGTCTGCCTGTGATCCAAGAGCTAAACATGGCAAAGCCAGTGTTTGAGCCCAGGTCTTTTAGCCTTCATAATGTTTCTAAAACGAGAAGAAAAAAATATTTTCTTTTTAATTTCAGCCTCTCCATGTCAGTCTATGGCATTTGTTCAGATTTGTTCAGATTTCATTACCTGTGAGCCTTAAACTCAATTGGAAGAAATCTTTCATCAAGAGTTTAACCATATCTCTCCAATATAATAGAGGAAAATTCTACCATCCGTGAAAATTGCTTCCTCTAGTAGAGCATGTCATCTAAAAAACTGTCTTTTCAGCGATTGTAGAAAATTATAGAAGTGTCTCTGCCAGACTCCACATTTTTTCCCTGAGGCCAGTTTCCTCCTGCACATTTTCATTTGGTGCGTTCAAAACCATTTATTTGCTTTTCAGTTTCTCCCTTGAATCCTCCTTTGCAGGACTCCCATTGTTAAACTGAGTTCAGACACTCTCTTTTTAGGATCTCTTCCCTTCCCATACATACAATAGTCAAACAAGCAAAGTAATAGTCCCAAATTCACTGAGGCCTAACTAAACATTAAATATTCTTAGGCCTGGTGGGTACTATTTGTGTTTCCCACAGCCAATTACTCAGAGACCGTGTGGGATAGTGTATTTTCTCTACCATGTACTTACACTTTCTCCTAACATTGCTGCACCATATCCAAAACTGTTTAGGTCTATAGTACTACTATGGTGGCAACAAACTATTTTTCTTATCCTGTAACAGGACTCTTTTTATCTCTTAACCTGTCAGTCCTTCAAGCTCAACACGGGAAGCATATCATCCATGTCATCAACAAAATCCTAATGCCACTTGGTTAAATACCTGCACACAGAAATTCTCTCAATTTAGAAGTTAGTGTCAGTTTACTTTAGAGATACCTACCAATCTTTACATAGATTACTCCTTGCTCTCTACATATGACATCTAACTCCTGAAGTTTCAGGATTGCAAGTGAACCTTCCTTGGCTGTAGAAATGTATTTTTAGCCTCTCTAAGACCAGGTTTTGTGCACTACATTAGTAATCCTCAACCACTAGTGATTTCGCTTTTGCTTCTCCTGGAGACACTGCTGGTTGTCACAATTGCATGTGGACACTAATGTTGGTATCTATGCATAAAGGCCAGTCATGTTTACCACATGCTCAGGACCAGCCCCAGCGTCCACCAATTACCTGGTCCAAAATATCAATAGTGTAGGAGTTGAGAAATCCTTTAATGGATGCTTTCCTACTTCAGGAGTTTAATTTGTTTGGTTTTGTCTAGGAATGTGTCAATAGGAAGAAGAATTGCCTTAGCAATTATAAGTCCCTGAGGTCACATTTTCCTGGTCCCAGTTCTCTACACACTTACCTGACCCTGCCCAGCTATACCAGATGTTAATCTTGTCTCTGAGATGCAAAGATATGAAGGTATGATAGGAATAAATAATTCAAAATAAGCTTCATGAGCTGCTTAGTTCTGCAATGACTTTAGTTCCTCACTCTATGTTTGCTAAGCTGGAATGAATAACATGTGAATCACAAAGATTGCTGTCAATTATTTGAAGTCCAGAGTCAGTCATTCTAACTAGATGAACCACAAAAAAAGCTTACAACTAAACCTATTTTATTTGTCCACCATAGTGTTAAAATTTTGAATGCTTTCATAGACATTATGCAAGCTATAAGTTTCCATAGTCCCTACTAGTTGATAATCTTTATTTATATGTGTTGCTTTGTGTGCCTTCTATTTTACTTACCTCTCCTGCTCTGGAAAGCATATGAGTTTGCCTAGGCTTGATTAAATGCAACCCATGGTCAAATTTAAGCAGAGTACTTTCCTAAAAATGTGCCCTTAAAGCACATGCTTGTCCAGTCTATCATCGATGGGCATTTGGGTTGGTTCCAGGTCTTTGCTATTGTAAACTGTCCTTTGTAGGGACATGGATGAACCTGGAAACCATCATTCTCAGCAAACTGACACAAGAACAGAAAATCAAACACCGCATGTTCTCACTCATAGGCGGGTGTTGAACAATGGGAACACATGGACACAGGGAGGGGAGTATCACACACTGGGGTCTGTCGGGGGGGAAAAAAGGGGAGGGATAGTGGGGGGTGGGGGAGTTGGGGAGGGATAGCATGGGGAGAAATGTCAGATATAGGTGATGGGGAGGAAGGCAGCAAATCACACTGCCATGTGTGTACCTATGCAACAATCTTCCATGTTCTTCACATGTACCCCCAAACCTAAAATGCAATAAAAAATAAAAATAAAAATAAAAATAAAAAAAAATAAAAAAATTAAAAAAAAATACTTGAAGAAATAAAAAAAAAAAAAAAAAAGCACATGCTTATTTTGACTTTCTTGTTCTTGTCACTCCAGAAATTATAATTTCTAGTGGAGCCCAATGTGAGATACAAAAGGAGAAAAAAATGGTATTTCTCTTTATAGCTTAGAGCAGCATGTCTAAGTCTATTTGCTCAGGATGAAGACACTCTCAATTGAGGATAGCTGCCAGGCCACTTTACTGCATTCTCTTCCTGCAGAAGGGTCTTGCCACCAGTTATAAACATTCTTCCATCACTTTGAATGTTCCATGTTCTTGGACTAAATCACCCACAGTAATGCTTTTCCTCCTCTGAATTATTGTGGAGATGAGAGAGGAGAAAGTGGTTGAGCATTCTCACAGCTTCCTAATTAATCAACATCGTTTCAGAAGTTTGATTAAAAAATATAATAATGTGAATTTGAACAATGGATGGTGTTCAGGGAATAATGGGAAATAATAAAAGTGTATTATTTATTAAGCTTAAAAAGTAAGCACAATTGGAATTAATATTTGGCTTATTGTTTCTGGTTGTAATAAGTGCATTAAATACACAAGTATACAAACAAAAAAATCTGCATTAAAGAAGATCAAAAATCAGAAAATATTTAAAAAGAAAACATTACATTCATACTAGAACCAAAAATCATAAAATAATCTGTAATACAGTTAAAAATAAATTTTCTCCTGTATTTATAACATTGTAGTATTCTCCTGTACACTTGACTTATAAATAAAAATTAACATAATAGGGCTTTATCATATCTCAATATGAAAGATTTAGAATTTAAAAGATAATCGTTCACTCCAGATTATTAAAAGAATAATAACGCAATTCCAATTAAATGTATCAAAGACACTTTATTAGAGTACTGACATCATAATTCTAAAGTTCATCTCAATATCCTAAACATCTCACTTGTCTACCATTAGAGAATCATTTTAATAAATTGAAAACAAAGAGGTAGATCTTTATTTACTATAACGAGAAAATGTCCAAGAAGTATTGTGTGAAACAAATAATTTCAGAAGCATACAAACAGAATTTAGATCAGTATAGCTAGTATAATATTTTTTGAGAAGAAAATATTCATTTATATAAGCACAGAAAGTATCCAGAAGAATACAGAACAAAGAGTTAACAATGACTTGTGTCTAGAATATGGTTCTGGAGAGGATAAAAGGTGATAGAAAACAAGATAGTGGGAAAGAACTACTCTTATCAGTATAATTATATATAATTTTATATATGTATATATATCATTTTATAACTAAATATAGAAACGTGATGAAAATAATAGCCAAAATATATTTTAAACAAGAATAATTAAACATAATTTAACCTTTGAGATTAAGCAGTATGCCAAAAGCACCAGCAAAATAAAAATTTTAATAGAAGCACATGTATTTTCATATATATTTGTATATATGAAAACATATATATGAATACATAGTCCATACACATAACATATATATAATGCATAAAATGTTAATGTATGTATCCATAAGTAACTACTTAATGATTGACAATTTAACTGTAAAATTTTGTAGTTGTAATTAAATGACATGAATTTGGGGAGCTAGGTAAAACGTTTGACAATAAAAAGTTAGTTGAATTAATGCAAATAAAAAACATGAGACTATTAGAGGAAAATAAAGTGAATAATTATTTACTATTTTCTTGAGAGAACCATTGTACCATACAATAAAGGCAGAAACAATAAAATATAGAATAATTTATATATGAAATTAATTTTCTAATGATACAATCAAATGCCACCTAAAATAATTAAGCGCCAAATAGCAAGCTTTGAGAAAAACAATTTTCAATGTTTATAGAAGCCAACGGATTAATGAACTACTTGAAACCTATTATAAGTTAATAAAATTATAAACAGGCAAAGAAAATGAAAATAAAATACAGAAATTAAAATATACAAAGGTCAAACAAATGTAAGAAATTGCATGTATCACTAGTAATCACAGTGGTGGTGAATATTAATAGAACAAAAAAATATCATTTGATTTCAATTAGAACAAATCACTGTAAAAAGTTTAAATGTTGAGGTGATAAAATAAACTGAGCTATTACTATAAATTGTTAATCATTAAGTATATTGGAAATGACATAAGTGCAAACAGTATCATCCTAAATTTGCTTATCCTGAAAATGTTGAAAACACTACCAAAATAGAACTGGAACCCATGTATAATAAAGTAATATTATTCGCTAGCTAAAAATATGTGTAGAAGAATGTTTACTGATATATAAACATGTTCACAAGATGGTAAGCAAACATGTCAAATTATAAGCACTTTGCTTACATTATTATTTTTGTGTAATAAAAAATGCATACACAATTGTTCTAGAAAAATGATCATAAAAGTTATATAAATTTTTAGAACTTGGCTCTTATGTATTTTATCATTGTGAACATAAACATATAATAAAATGACATATTAATGAACAAAAGTATGAGAGAAAAATATATATTAAAAAACTGGGCCACACAAAACTCTATACTATAATCTATAGCTTCAAACTATAGCGAAATAAATGTATCAATATTTTGAAATAAAAATTTAAAAAGAAGCTTTTTAAAGAAGAGATCTAATTATCTTTAAAAGGCAGAAAATTTTTTAAAAAGTAAAATTTGGGAATGCAATCATTTATTCTTTTAGTATTTATTAAGCTTTTATTATATACAAGACATGGAGTGAGGCACTGTAATTAAAAAATCCAACAAAAAAAGTCATATGTTACTTTCTGTTGGGTAAATTAGATCAAGTAGGTTTGGCAAACATTAATCAAATAATTATGAAAAAGAGGAAATAATCTCAACTTAGGTACATCTCATCTAACCCATTAGATGGTGGTGAGCAAGAGTAAAACAAGGTGGTTTGACCATACAAGGATTTTTGCAATGGCTTCCTGAGGAGCTGGTGAATGGGAATTCATTATATGGATGTGAATCGTAATCTAGGGCTAGACTTACACCAACACATTGTCAAAGGCGGTAGAATAACAAGCGGAAAACAAAAATAAAGCCAGTGCTGAGAGTAGAGTCATCCATGAATGGAGATTGTAGAGTGAAGAGAGTGTAATGTGAAATTCTGTGAAGGTAGAGCATTCAGGGTTTTTTTATTTAGCTTATATTTTGGTTTTCATTCTATGAACAATAAGACTCCACCAAATTGCTTTAAATAAATAAAGGAGGATGTAACATGATTCACTTTTGTTTTGAAAGCTGCACCTTGCCTGTAGTATAGAAAGAAATCCAATAGAACAAGAGTTAAGGAGACTAAATAGGACAAAAATTGTCACTAGTAAAGATGGAGAGACGTGAATGAATTCAAGATATATTCAGGAGATATAATCGATAAGACCCCAAGATAGATCACTTATGGAGTATGAGGGTGGAGATGGGTTTAAAGAGAATTCCTGAGATTCTGACTTGCCAGAAGGGATACCTTCATTCACAAAACAAGAAACATAAGAAGAAAAACATATGGAGAAAAGATCTTGGAGAAAACGTCTTTTAAGGTGTCTCAGTTATCTGAATTCAGGTGTCAAATAAGAAGTTGGTATACATTTACACATGTGGGAAACTCAGAGAAGAGGCCAAGCAATTGAGAAATAATATGTTTATTTTTAGTGAATAAATGGTAGTGCATTCTGTGTATGTAAATGAGATCAGAGAGAGAGGATGAGAGAGACAGAGAGAGAATATGGTGGAATAAGAGAAGACTACAAGGATATAGCCATAAGAAAAACATAAAACACAGGTAGAGGAATTTAAGCTTACAAAGGTATGGAAAGATACATGATTAAATGAAAAATGAATGAACCAATGTATAGAAGCCAAGGGAGGAAAACATTTAGAGAAAGAAGAAAAGTCCAACTGTTAAATATTATTGAGATATCAAAGTAAAGCCAATAATTTTTTTTTAAATATAGAATTTGGTGATAATAAAATTTGGTGGCAAGCTTAGCAAGAGCTGTTTGGATGGCACAGTCAGCTCTAACGACACATGATAGTGAGTTGAAGAATTTAGTGATTGATCCAGAAAAGCAGACCAGGGAAGAATCTTTTGTAAAGATCTTCTATGAAAGGGAAGTTTAAGACAGGGCAGTAATGGAGGAGGATTGAAAGTTGTAAGAAAATTTTCTCTCTCTCTCTCTCTTCCTTTCTTGAGTGGCAATATTCAAGTATGTTTAAAAGCCTATAAAAATGATATAGATAAAGGTCAGCAAACTCGAAGACATGAGCTAAATCCAGCCTGCCACCACTTTTTGTAAATAGGTTTTACTGGGACACAGATGTACCCATCCTTTACATATTTTCTGTAGCGCTTTGCACTACAGTGACAAAGTAGTTGTGACAGAGACCATATGTCCAATAAAGTCTAAAATGTTGACTGTCTCGTTATTTGCAGAAATAGTTTGCTGCCCTCTGATCCAGATCAAAGAAGTAATTTGACTACATAAAAAAGTGAAAGGTAACTGATAAGGTCAAATTACATAACATCAGAGAGTATTGGTGGAGAAATTCACTCAGACATTGGTAGTATTTTACCCTGGGATGTAGAACATTGATATAATTTCCTTTAATCTGAAGGTAATTCTCAACTAGTTCTTGAAAAAAAAATCAATAAATCTGTAGATCTTTAGCCATTATAAACAAGAATAAATTGAAAAAAACAGAACTTTAAGGCATTTACAATCTTTTTTTTTTTTTTGAGATGGAGTCTTAGTTGACAGGCTGGAGTGCATGGCGCGTCTCAGCTCACTGCAATCTCCGCCTCCTGGGTTCAAGCAAATCTCCTGGCTCAGCCTCCCGAGTAGCTGGGATTACAGGAGCGCGCCACCACGCCCAGGTAATTTTTGTAGGAGAGACGGGGTTTCACCATGTTGATCAGGCTGATCTCGATCTCCTGACCTCGTAATTCGCCCGCCTCAGCCTCCCAAAGTGCTGGGACTACAGGCGTGAGCCACTGCACCCGGCCAATATTTAAAATCTGAAGGAAAAATTATATCTAATGATCTAACAATTTTATTCTGTATTATAAGAATATGGACTAAAGGAGCTCACATGCCTTATTTATAGTTTGTAGTGCAGTGCTCTATAGTAATTGGATGAAGAATATATGACTAGAAAAGATGTTTAAGAATAATGATTACATAAACAATTTGTTATACATGCTAAACTTTCAATGAAATATGGATTTTGTAGAAAACTACAGTATAACATTCTGCTTAAAAGACATAAAAAAACCCTGAATAAAATTTATAATTTTTTCTCAGTATTATATCCAAAAGGGGCTATATGAAGGCAAATTTTCAGGAATATTTTGTACATTTCAAAGGAAAACAATTTCTATATTATAATAATTTTAGAGCTAGAACAAGATGAATTATTAAACTCAACTAATAACAAACAATATTGAGCCCTCTTATTATTTAAGAGATAATTATAAATTACAAATCAAAGTAAGCTGAATATGAGCTGATCTGGAAAAGAATATAATAAAAGAACAACAATAATTTATTTCAGAAATACAAATAAGATTTACTATTACAAAATAATATATATATATAATTCATAAATAAAAACCAAAGTACAGGAAAAAAAGATATTCCTCAGCAAAATAAAAAAAAAGCTAAAGATTTATTCAGTAAATTTAGTGTCTGTCCTGATAATTAATTTTTACAAATAGAACTATATTATAATTGTGATAAATAAGATTTTGCTAAAAGACAGTGTTCTACTAGTTTAAAAATAGCAGAGTCCAGCGTTTCCACATTCTAGTGTAGGTACACAATATATTTTTGTTGAATAAATAAATGAAGTGGACCAAAATACAGTAGTTAGCCTAATTAAAGTTAGAAACAAAAAACGTTCCTTCAAATCATCATAGTCATTTAACGGTATTCTAGAAGACTTCCTCATAGTACGTAGAAGGGTAATAAATAAGAAATGTAACTATTAAAAAGAGAACATAAATATTGTGTCTTGCAAAAATTATTATTGAAATATAAATTAAAAAATTATTCTACTAAAAAGAATGTATACAATCAAAATATTGATGCCTATAAATATGGACATTTATACACATGCATTATCATATCTGTATTAGAATTTTAAAATGAATCAAATGAACTAATCTTTTTTTTAAATTTTATTTTAGGTGCACACTATATCTGGCATTTCTCCCCATGTTATCCCTCCCGACCCTCCACTGTCTCTCCCCTATCCCCCACCTGCCCCCAGTGTGTGATGTTCCTCTCCCTGAGTCCATGTGTTCTCGTTGTTCAACACCCACTTATGAGTGAGAACATACGGTGTTTCTTTAAAGGGGACATAGAAAGGAGTGATGTCAAAGGAGCTCTATGCCAATATTTTTCATAATATTTCCTTTTGAAAAATGTGCAGATATTTCAACTATTTCCAGATTGATTCATAGATTCACATAATTCTGGTGAAAATACCATATATTTGTGTTCAAGGAAGAGAGAGATGCAAAAATCTCATTTCAAATAAAAATGGCAAAGAAAAACCACAACAATTCTTTTTTAGTAGATGTGGAATTTAGTGGTTGGAGCAAGAACACTTATTTATAAAACTTAAAATATATTGTAAACGATAATAGCATTTGAAAATATGCTTCTTACATTGTAATAAAGAGTGAATCTTTAAGTAGAATAAAGAAAACACAAAAAACGACCTGGATATATTAAAATTTTACATTAGTATTAAGTAAAATATCCAGAGAGAACTGTAATATTTTAGCAGGAAAAAAACAGTTCTCTATTTTTATATGGATATGCTAAAGTATGTTTTAGATAGATTAAGAATTAAGGCCGGGTGTGGTGGCTCACACCTGTAATCCTAGCACTTTGGGAGGCCGAGGCGGGTGGACTCTTGAGCTCAGGTGTTCGAGACCAGCCTGGGCAAAACAGTGAAACCCGTCTCTACTAAAATACAAAAAATTAGCCAGGTGGGGTGGTGTGCACCTGTAGTCCCAGCTACTGGGGAGGCTGAGGCAAGAGAATTGCTTGAATCCGGGAGGTGGAGGTTGCAGTGAGCCAAGATTGCACCACTGCACTCCAGCCTGGGCAACAGAGCTAGACTCTGTCTCCAAAACAACAACAACAAAAAGAATTAGTGTAAAAATAAACCTATAGAGAAAATTATTAAAACATAGTAAATGTTTCCTGTACACAGGATGAGAAAGGTATTTTTAAAGTAAAAGCAATGTAAGAAAACATGATGAATAATGTTATTATTGATGACCTCAAAGACTGTTTATATGCTGCATTTCAAAATAAGAAATCTAGTAACACAAAATGCGAAAAAAAGGTTCTACTACACTAATGTCAAATATGTAAATATTAAATGCTAAAAATAACCTATCAAATTGTGAAAAAGAGATAAATAATGTTAGGGGTATACGTGGAAAAACAGGAACTCTTATACAATGTATGTGGTAAGATTAAAAACCTGTAAAAAATTATATGTTTTTGAGAGAGCAATTTTGGCAATGTGTTAAGTGGTTTATATTTTGTATTCTTTCTGGCCATGTATTTTCTCTTGTAGGAATGTATCAACATGATGAGATAATTTAAGAACTTTTTGTGACAGTGAAATGAACCATCACAAATGTCCAACAAAAAAGGGAGGCATAAGTAAAAGATGACACATCTTAGGGACATACTTTCAAAAAGAATATTTTTAAGTGTTCCTATTCATTATAAAATGTGAACATTAAAGTAATGCTATGCAATCATATACATACAGTTTCTAATATGAAATTAATTTTCTGTTACAGCCACAGTCACGTACCTGTGGATATGATAGAATTCATGTACCAGAATTTTTAAAGTATTACTTCTGCATAGTGGTATTTGTTGACAATTATTCTGATTATTTTTATAAATAACTTTATGTTTTCAATATTTTCTGTATTTTCTAAAAAGGCATTCATTTACTTTATAATTAGAAAATAATGGAAATTAAGATGTATCATGTTAATCTACAAAATTACACTTGTTCATATCTCTGAATAAACTGTATTTTTCTAATTGTTTAGTATAAATAGAATAAAAAGTCAAACATTGTAGAATAAAATCATACATTTGCTTATTTAATTAATTATGTAATCTGTTTCAATAAATTTTTAGTAAAAAAGTCAATGAGAAAGAGAATGAATGATATCTTCTTTCTACCTCAAGGATTCCTTAACAAGTCTTCATGTTTTGTTGAAGAATCCTATATACATTCCAAAGGAAGATGCTATACGAAAGGTGAAAGGGCAACACACTGAAATATTGATTTTAAATCATCTCTTATCCTCCAGTCATTTGAGAAAAGCCACACTACGAATTGTCAGAGAACCAAAGAGATTACGATTTGCAAAAGTTAAAAATTGATATTTAAATTTTAAATTCCCTTATCTCTTGAGTTTCAAGATTGATATCTAAGTAACATTTCTCAGAAATTAAAAAAGGAAAAAAAAAATTCTAATTAGAGTGCCATAGGCCATATCCCAAGGATGAGAGGAAAAAGTGGTTAGAATATTTGTTCTCTGTGGTTCAGAAATACAGTTCAAACAATTACTATCAAATTGGAACCCTAAGTTCAATGAAAAAAAAATCAAATCTTAGAGTGGCATGGACCTGGTGTAAGAACGTAATCACCAAAGACAAGATGAGCATGGTTACCATGATGACAGCAAAATCAAAGCAGTGATTAGAATAGCCTGACTCAAAAAAAGGTCTATGATACTGACTAGTGGATCATGGTGTCCCTAGAAAAGAAGTACATAGAAGTCCATTAAATTCATACTTGATCTGCATAAGTGGAAGAATTTGAGATCAAGGGAATAGAAGTCTAATTTGAATCAACAAAAGAGAGTGTCATGACCCCATAATCAACTCCCAGACTCAAACCAGTTTACAGACACAGAATCCATTGAATGAAGAGGAAGACAGGTCCCTTTGAGGGGAGGAACCTGCTATACTATGAAAAATGTATACTGTTAAACTTTCTCCCAGTCTTCTCCAGCAAGATCTATAACTATTTACTAAGGTGACTGTGCACTGAGGAATGTGAAATAGTCAGGCTTTTGGGGGATTACTCAACACTGACTCTGAAGTGACACTAATTCTTAGAGATTCAAAACATCCCTGTGATCCTCTAGTCAGAGTAAGGGTTCACAGAGGTCAAGTAATGAATGGAGTTTTAGCTCAGATCCATCTCACCATGAGCCTAGGGAACCAAAGCCGTGTGATTTCCCTAGTTCCGTAATACATAATCAGAACAGATATAATCAACCACTGGCAGAAAATCCCCTCACTGGAATAATTCTGCTTTACCAATCACAAAGAAAACCATTTGTTTTCTCAAGCAAAGGTAATATTATTATTTTGTCTTTTTTTAATATATATATGGGGTTTTTGCCAGTGGTGCCCTCTCAAACAACACAAAATCATATCATGGGAAATATTCCATTGAAAAACTTAAAAATAAACGTGTTTCACTGTAAAATATATTACACTATGGAGACAATAATGATGCAATATAGACTTCTGCAAATATGAGCTTAGATTATACTTAACCAATATAAATACTAAGTATTAAATTATATACAACACACATATAAATGTGCTACAGCAATATCAATTCTCCTTTAAATCACTTACTAATAACTTAATTCAAAAGGAATATTTACTATATTGTTGAAAACTCTCACTTGTGATGTGTGATGCATAAACACCTGAGGAATTAAAAAACTGTTTCCAAGGCCAGGCACATTGGCTCATGCCTGTAATTCCAGCATGTTTTGGGAGGCAAGGTGGGCAGATCAACTGAGGTCAGGAGTTTGAGACCAGCATGGCCAACATGGTGAAACCCTGTCTCTACTAAAAATACAAAAATTATCCAGGTGTGGTAGCACATGCCTGTAATCCTAGCTACTCGGGAGGCTGAGGCACAAGAATCACTTGAACCTGGGAGATGGAGGTTGCAGTGAGCTGAGATCGCACCATTGCACTCCAGCCTGAGCAACAGAGTGAGACTCTGTCTCAAAAATAAAAAACAAAACAAAAACAACAACCAACAAACAAAATAACCGTTTCCACTTGTTAAGAAAATGAACTGAGTCACAATATCTGATGAGACTGGGAATTTATAAGTGGTTTCTTTATCTCCTTTCTTCTTTAGACATAGTAACAACAAAATAATTATAAATGCTGCTTTCTTTGCAAGGTAATAAAATGTTTGGTCAAGGAAGTATTTTACAATTCCTGGGGTATTATTAAATATTGCCAGCTCTGATACTCAAACTAAATTACAGCTCAGACAAGGGACTGAAAGGTCATGTTTATTATTCACTTTAGCAAAAATGTAACCACAACACTTGTTTCTACATCAGGGAGTATTATAACCATCATTATAACTAATAATAACAATGAAAATAATACAGCTACATTGTATTTTGCATTTTTCAGTAAACAGTAGGACTCATGGTTAATAATCATTTATATTTACACTGAAGCTTTTTATGGAGGAGTTCAGAGTGGTTTTCAAATAGTATCTCATTAATCATTTCAACAAGTTACTTGGAAAGTTATTATCCTAGTTCAATAGATGAAAAAATTTTATCACAGAAAGGTCAGATATATATTTACTTGTCCAATATTAGAGAAGTAAAGTGAGTCCACTTCAAATTTGAGACCTCTTTTTCACCCCTTGATCTAACCACTGGACCAAGGCAATACTGGTCCATGTTGTGGTTTGACCATCAACCTAAAGTATTTCAAGGCTGACCTCTCTGCTATTACTTTTACAGATCTATAAACAGAGAAGAAAATATCAGTTTTTCCTCTATGGTGACCACACTAAAAAAGACTGAAACCTAATTAATGTGTATTTCCATTGCTTTTTAAAGTCTTATTAGAAACAATTGACAAGAGTAGTTATCAATTTAAAATTGTAAATATCAAAGCACTTAATAGTGAAATGAATGCATAATGAGGAAATTTGTGATAAAAAAACAAGCAATATTTTTATGGTGTCATTTGAACATAAACGTATTTAATATGAGTCAGTTAAAGGAAACAAGAAATCATATTTTTAATAACTTAATACTCCAATATTTAGATCTTC
This sequence comes from Ateles fusciceps, assembly GCA_036589455.1. NCBI lineage: Eukaryota > Metazoa > Chordata > Mammalia > Primates > Atelidae > Ateles > Ateles fusciceps. Next base: position 313,762 of record JAZHEH010002077.1, read on the forward strand.
AAAGGGGAGTGAAAGAATCTATCTTTCAGTTAATATGGCTTGAGGAACAAGGGAAGAATTGAAAATGCAAGTATAGGATTTATACCCAAAGACTGTTTCTGTTTATCTCAATAAATCATCATAATTTCAAGGCTTTACCTAATGACATTTCATTTTAAGGCAACTAAACAACAATTGTTATCCCTTAAAACTGAAAATATACAGTGAATATGGATTAAGTAGCATTGTCCTTCCAAAGTAAAAGAACATTTGTAGGCATTTTTTTCTATATTATTTGCTATTCCAAAAGTAGTGTGTATATAATTGTTTAACTTTAAAAATTTACCCCAAATAGAATCAAATCATAACTCTATATATTCCTATTTTGAATCATATATTGCTGATTTAGATCCTATAAATATAGTGAGTTATCTTAAACAACTCATCTATGTTTATCGTAGTTTGTCTGCTTTGAAACATTCAAATATACTGTTAAAAATTAATTCACTTTTTAGTTTTTAAATCAATGATATTTGAAGATCTCAATCATTAAAATGTAGGTAAAAGTAAAAATTATAAATATGAGTCATAAGTTTTGAGGTTATAGTTACTCTCCACCTGACCATTTTTGTTTAAAATCTCCAGTCAAATGTTTACCTTATTTACTTCCACCAGAAAAATTTGTGTTTAAAAAACGAAATAAAATGGAAAAAATGATTCTTGTTGCTAAATTAAATGATTATACTTTCCCACTTTTCTCTGAGGTCTAAATTAGTAAACAAAGAGATGAAAAACTGAGGTAAAGAAGACAACATACCTTCCAAGTTATGGTGTATGGACATCCCGAAATTCAGAAAAGAATCATACCAAATTGAGACAATAAGAGAGGAAATAAAAAACTACTTTTATGTCTTTAAATTCCTTTTTTATCTTCCACAAATATTTACTTTTGAGACAATGCATATAAACTGGAGAAGTTAGTACAAAACTGTGTTTATTGAAAAGCAAAGCATACTATTCTACCATCTTGTATTCAATATATATGTTAGAATTTTAGAAATACATATAGAAGATACATGAGTGTTTAATTGTGTATATAGCTGTTTAAATGAACTATTTCAGTTACTTTGATATTTATATTTCATATCATTTATATAACATTAAAATATATTTTATTTCCCTGTACAAACAATAATGCTAAATATCATAACCTTATTATGTATTTGCTTATTCATTTTAAGCAAATACATAATGAGATTATGGTATTTAGTATTATTGTTTGTACAGGGAAATAAAATATACTAATATTTTAATGTTTGTGTTCAGGGTTTTCCTTTTAATCATGCTTCTTCATAATTTTTCTGAATTTCTTACATTTTTACCATTTTTAAATATTTTATTAATATGCATCACCTTTGCTGTCATTTCATTTTCCAAACATATGTTTAAAAATATTACAATATATAGATTTGACTTAAGGTCAAACTTTAAGACCTTAAATCAAATGACTTTGCTGTCATTTCATTCTCCAAACTTATGTTTACAAACCTTATGTAAGTAAACTTAAGGTCTTACTTTTCACTTTTATTTATTTGTTTGTTTTAGAGACAGCATCTCAGTTTTGCCCAGGTTGGAGCACAGAGGCTATTTGTAGGCTCAAACATAGGTCAGGACAATCTCAAACTTTTGGCCTTAAGCGATCTTCCTACCTTAGCCTCACAAGTAGCTGGGACTACAAGTATACCACATTATCTGGCCTTACTTGTAAAGGACTAATTTTCCCCTGGTTATATTTGTTTAGACTTTGATTTCTCTTCACAGTGAAAGCATTATTTTTAAACTCTTTAGCAGGAGTTTAAATACACAGCCTTTGCACATCTCTAGCAGCTTCTAGCAGATGTTTATCTAAAAAGCCAATTGTTTTGATACCTTAAGAAATACTGTGTCTTTTTTCCCTCAACCTTTCCCTTACAGTTACAATTTTAATGGCTTATGGAGTGCATGAAAAAAATAGCCCTGTAATTTCTTTTCCTTTTATGAATATTGAGATTTTATTAAACTGACTCAATGAATGATGGTTCTTCTGGTACTATAAAAAGCAATTTTAATTTTTAAAACACATTCAACATCACTTCACGCTTCTCACTGATCAAAAGACATACTAGTTTTTCAAAACTCTCAGTGTCTAGTGATATACAGGTTGCTTCTGCTTCACTTTGATTTAGTGAATCATGAAACTCTAGAGACACGAAAATTCAGATGAGTCACCAAGTCCTCAGTGAAAATATTACTGAGCAACTTCTAAAGCATAAAACTACCTCTAAATGCAATTCCTGAGAAGAACTAGGGATGATTACATTTTATAAATATAGAAAAGTCTCAAGAAGGAAATTCTGGTATCCTGTGGAGATTATTGAGGTGTGTCAAAAGCTACACATTCCTAACACCATCGTCTTCTCAGCTTGGAGTCTTAGACAGCAGTCATTTATTAAAACCCGTCCATGAGATGCTAATACCAGCTAATTCTAGAAAAAAAATGGGCCATTTATTGTCAGTTTAAAATCTTTCCTAAATTAGCTATGTTGGGTCTTTTTTGGCAGCTGTCACTCTTCACCACTACACTTTGTGAATTCAAATGAAAACTCTATGCACAAATAGATTTTAATTGGACCTAATTCAGACAATCGATTTTTTAAAAATCAGACATAGTTTAAAGTGCTTTCTAAATATCTAGTTACTTAGCAGAATTTCAAAGACATATGTTTGTGGGGGTGTGCACTCATGTGCTCACACGTTTGTATGTGTGCTTTACATATTTTCCTCTCAAGCATAAAGAAATTGTATGACTGTTCACATGAGCACCCAAGTTTTTAATAACCAAAGCTCTTTCTTTTCTCATTGAGAAATGAATGTAAACAGCTCAGTCTTTTTCTCCATAACTCATTTTGCTTTTTGAGTTCTAAGAATGACCATAGAGATTTTACAAACTTTATGCTAATCTGAGAATTGCTTTGTGTTGGGAAACACTGTGCTAGCTGAGTCACTCATTTGAGTGATGTGTCACAGAGAAATGAAGTGACTAGTCTAAAGTCACACAAAAATGGCAGTATGTAGTATAAATACAGATTTGACTATGTTATGTTTTTTTAAAAAAGAATTTCAGGCTATGTAGATGTAAGATACTTATAATTTGTATTTTTATTTTTTTATTTATTTTGAGGCGGAGTCTTCTCTGTCACCCAGGCAGGAGTACAGTAGTGCAATCTTGCACTGCAACCTCCACATCCTGGATTCAAGTGATTCTCCTGCCTCAGCCTCCCAATTAACTGAGATTATAGGCATCAACCACCACGACTGGCAAATTTTTGTACTTTCAGTAGAGACAGGGTTTCACCATGTTGGCCAGACTGGTCTCAAACTCTTGACCTCAAGTAATCCACCCACTTTGGCCTCCCAAAGTACTGGGATTAAAGGCGTGAGCTACTCTGACTGACAATATTTATAATTTTTAGATGTGATAATACATTTGCCTTAAGGACCATATTCCTAAATAAAAAATCTTGGTAATTTTAACCCAAAATTTTTGTTACTAATAATTTAAATTAATTTTGATGGACATTAATTCTGATGGAAAATGTTTATATTCTCTGTATACACACACACATATATATACACACATACATAGATAAACTCACATACACACACACAAATATTCTACTTGAATATACAAATACAGTTTGAATCATAACATTTTACCATGACACAATTGTAGTCAGCCACCTAAATGAAGTTTGTTTTCTATAGCTTTACGTTGAGAAACTGATAATTAAATTCAAAGTAACTGGATCTGCTTTCCTTAGGATCCTCTTTGTACATGCATTACACTTTGTAGTCCTTGGAAATTCATTTAGCACATTGCAAAATATCAATCTCTAAAGTGTGAAAAGAAGTTAGTAGTCTATACCAATTATTTGAACCTGATCTAACACAGTTAATAAATATAGGTTGTTAGAAATGGTCTATACCACCCACTGCATAACAGTGAAATAAATTATGTAATCCTGAACTGAAAACCAGTATATTTTTTAAATTTCACTCAATATTGAAGAGAGTAATCAAAATAAATATTTGGAAAACATACACCTTTATTGTCACCTTTACTGCCATTTTCCTAATAGCTGCACTGTTAGCACTATGGGATCATTAAACTTTATATTTCAGTTACTTTATTATTAAAACATTTTGGATGGGGAGTCTCTTTAGAGACTACATTCATTCAAGTTTTCACCAATTTAATTTTTTTAAATGTACAAACCAAACTATAAATGTTCTCTATTGTCCTGTATTCACATTGGCTTATAAAGACCCTTGCTATTTTCAGTTGATAATACATATCCTAGAAGAACTAGATATTCAAAACTGTTCTTTACAATTTCGAAGGAAAAATTTGATACACAAGAATGAAGCAACTTTATAGCCCTGGTAATATTTTTTAATGAGATAAAATGATGCCAACCTTCATAAGCTATTTTTAAAAGTAAATATTTGCATTTTCTGTATTTATAGTAACACTTTACTGTTTTAGGAAAAGCTGTATCCTCTTGGCTTTCAGTTCTCTTTTCTGAGTACATATTGAGGAGAAAGTAAATGATTCAGTTCAACCAAGCACACTGATCCACTCAAAGTATGATGATTGAGATGTATGTATCCCTTATACTTGTGTCATATATCAGATTAATTATTCATAACTATCTACTCTATTTCTCTTTTATAGATATGAACAATTTTTACTGCCCACATTATTAAAGTATTATCCCTCATTTTATCAGTATGGTATGTGCACATGGACTTTTCAGAATTAAAACTTGCAAAACATAGAGACAAAATTATTTTATTTAAAAATTGCATACTATATTTGTATGAAGGCTCACAAACACCTTAATAATCTCAATGTTTTTAAAAAATTCCTCAAGAGAAAAAACAAAATGGATATTATAACCATATTTAGGTCATGGTAACTGAATATAAAGTTAGATGGAAAGTAGAATTTTGAATTTAATGCAATTTTTATTTCTTCAAGGCACTATCTTAGAAAATTAGCATATGGTGCTAAATTTTGCAATTAAATATTTATGGCTTTATTGGGTAGAGTTTGGTGTTTTGATGTCTTTTTTTAAAAACCTACCTTACAAAAATGTCTTATGAATATATTAATGGTAATGGTTGTCTATTTGCTAAACTAGTGATATGTGAGATTTACGAAAACAATGCCAGGATAAAATTCAGCATACCTCTACTATTCCAAAAACATTGTAAACTTGGACAAATCACTGCCCTCTCTTGGCTTTATTTTGTAGAGAAGTTTTGTCCAAAGGAATATTTCTCAACAGGAGAAATTTTACTCCTAGTGACAAAGAAGTAAGAAGTAATTAGGGTTTTCCCTATAACAATTTCTAAGTGTTTTCTTTTCCTCATTGTTTATATATGCCTATAACTGTAATACACCATTCTGTCAAACAGTGGGGTGACCCCTGCAATGTTTGTTTTTGTATTAAAACAAGCTGAAATTCATTTAAATGTAGTTTTATAGCACCCCCCTCCTCATCCTAAATGGACATATGATCCTAAACGTATAGCCTACTTCTTTCCATGTTTTAGGGCACAGAAAGGTTGAGCTACTTTAGTAGGGAATCCCATTTTAATTCAACAGAATTATTACAATATTTAATTACATTCTTCATAATTTAATGCTTTAACAACACATTCATTTCCAACAATACTAGTGCAATTTCATGAAATTAAACGTCAATCTATATAACACATACAATATCAAAATGTGTTTTTAAACACATGTTTTAATTAAATGAACCATCTTTTAAACTTGCTCCTATCATGGTAATGCCTAGGGTTTTTGATAGAATAATCTGTGAAATTTAAGATATCTGGAAAAGTTTTAGAACCTCGGTTATCAGTTCCTAGTTCTTTAAGAATATTTCTTTCTTCTTGGTGATTCTTAAAAATAAAAATCAGCATTCGACTCCGAAAGTCAAGAGAAAATGAATTAATGCATCTATATTTTTCTTTTCTTTTTATGTTAGCAGTCTTTCAGAGGATCACAAAATATAAGGAGAACCCCAGAATACAACAGGATGAACTTGTGTTACTAACATTCAAGTATATTGTATAAAAGTGGGCCTGCAATAAAAACATCAAGCCTTGATAGACTTTTATAGAAAATCTTTTATTCTCTTTAATTTTTAAGGGCAATTGCTTATACAATTTCTTTTTAGGGATTTATTATCTGGGATTACTTCTCTTATTTTCAACGATACACAAAAAAGGAGAAAATAAACTCTTTGAAGAACAGTTCAATAGTCCAAATTGTACTGAGTTAGAGATTATTTCAAATTCAGTGCTCTGTCTGAAAACATTTTCATTAGCATTTGCAGTTAGGACTATGGAAAAATTGGAGTATATACTATCAAAGAGCAAATTATATTTTCCAACTGTTATAGCTAGCATTAGAAAGGGCAACATCTTTAATTACTCATTAAAACTCTCTTTGAAAGAATAATCATCTAAAGTCAGATACTAAGACATTATATTCCCAGAATTTAACCTCTGTTCACCAGTTTCTTCTAGCAACAAGGCCTTGATAGTCAGTCTTTCACATAATAATCAACTTTACCAAGAAAAGAACAATTTACATCCAGTATTACTTATTGATAAGTTGGAAACTTGTGACTATTTTTCTACTCATTAACATGTTCCTGTAAGTGATCTTTAAAATTAAATAATCAGAAACCGGGTCCAAATTTACTCTTATAAAAACAAAAATAATATAACATGGAAGGTATGCCTTCATTTGAGGCTGTTACAGAAAGGGAGGATACCCAGAAGTCAACCTCTCTCCTTTGATTTATAAATATTTGTATCACTCAATTTTGAATAAGTTTAACAAGAATACATATCATTTCTTTTGGGGATGACAGCAATACTGACAAACAATCCCTGTTATGACTGCCATTTTGTTATTGCTAAATCATCCACAAAATCGTGACCTGATTTTAGTTACCAGGGGACAAAGCCAAAACATGGAATTGACGTTTCAGTCTGATTAAACACAAATAGCCAGTGCATAAAACCCTTTGAAACAGAATCTATATCTCAGTAATTAAGAAAAAATAAAGGAGGAGGAAGATAAAGGAAGGAAAGGAAGGAGTGAAAGAAGTGGGAAAGAAGAAAAAAAGAAGCCTTAGGAGCCTGATACAATTACACAGTAGGCATCTGACATTCTCTATGCTGGTATAATAACTAAATGGCAAGTAACATAGGTGTGAGATCCCTGTTGCATGCTTTCATTAAAACTAAAAATTTACAACAAAATCAACCCTCGGGAAAATTGCTCTTTGGTTTAAATCTTCATTACCTTCTGGAATTTTGGTAAACTCACTTTATTTTTAAATTAAGCTGGCCCTTCTTCTTTACTCTATTACAAAAGTCAAACACCAAGAACCAGACAGAAATTTCAGAACGAAGAGTTTTGTTTGCGTGTTTTTAAGTCCAACCCCTGTATACAAATTGTTAAAAAGCAGATGTGTTTAACATAGTGCTTTATTCCAACTTATCCTTGAATGAACTTCCTTCAAGTTTCAACCATTAAACAACAACAAAAAGCAGTCAATTTCCTGGTGGTTGTAATTTAATTAAGTAACCTTTCACACTGAGCAAAACCCAAAAGCAAAAGGGTGATTAATCTTTCTAGTGATTAGAGACACCTCTAGGGCTTCAAACATTTACCTCTCCTTCCCCCGCAGTAGAAATGCTTTTAGGAGGATCATGGTTCATACCTCACATTCCCTGGAGCCAGAGATGGTATATGTGCAGGGCCCAGATCCATTAACCGATATATCCATGGTCTCAGAGTTTGTAGGCTTGTAGTCCACATAATACTCCTGTAAAGGGGAATTCATTTGTCTTTCAGACTCTCTGGCCTTTTCCGCCGCCTCTTCATAAGAGAGTGTTGCTGGAGTTGTTTCATGCTGGCTGGGTAGCGTTTCCAAGACACATAGATCACCAAGAGGATCATGGCCACTGAGAGAAAGAGAGCCACACTCCCTGCAATAATTTTGTGAAATGAAACATGCTCATACTCTTGCTCTGTGCCAGGAATCTGAAACCCTGGGGAAGGGCTTGGTGTTTCAAAGGTGGGTTGGGTGGCATCAGGTTTGAAGATGGTAGGTTTAGGGATAATCAGAGGTTTCTGGGGCGTTTGGGGCACCAGGTGTGATCTTTCCGTGTTGACCACCTGGATTTCAGAACAGATATTATATGTTTCCACTGCATCACTAACCTTTTCACCCTGGAGGTGCTTAGGTCCTGCACATATCATGGTGCTTTCCTTATTTCCTTTGAAATTTTTCAGCCAATAAAATAAAGGACAAATGCTCCGACTGCATTCCCACATATTTCCAGACAAGGTGATGGATATTAATGATATCCACGCATTGACAGTTTCCTGTGAGATGTTGGTGAGCTTGTTGGAATCCAAATTCAATTTTTGTAAATTGGGGAGGCATTTAAATGTGCCCGGCTCAATTCCTTGGATGTCATTCCCTGATAAATCCAAGTTGTGTAAGGAACTCCAAGTCCATGTCAAGCCTTGGCTAATGGAGCGAATCCTGTTCCATTGTAAGTAAATTGATCGGAGGTTGAAGAGACGTGGAAAATGAGCAAAGTTGATCTTGGAAAACTGGTTGTGCTCCAAGTGGAGCTCCTTTAACTTCAAGAGGCCAGCAAATGCATTTCGGGACAAGCTTCGAAGACGATTGTAACCCAAATCCAAAAAATCAAGATTCCGACAGTCTTGAAAAACTCTTATGGGCACAGTCTTTAGTGAGTTAGATCTCAAGTGCAAAATGATGAGTTTCCGAAGGCCTTTAAATTGTTCCGATTGCAACGTCTGAAGCTTATTGTAGGAGAGGTCCAGATTGCGGAGATTGGGAACTGGGTGAAATGTTTTATTGTGCAGATAAGTAATTTTGTTGGAGCTCAGAATTAATTCTTTCAGTCTACGGATCCCTTGAAATGCATCTTCATCCACTGAGCTAATGTAATTATGGTCAAGATAAAGCCATATAAGCTGGTTAAGGCCGGCAAACTGATTGGATTTGAGTTTCTGAATGCTATTGAACCTTAATGATAAGCCTTGTGACCCTCCAGAAATGTTCTCGGGGATATCTGCGAAAGCATGAGACTCACAGTACACAATTTTGCCATCGCATCTGCAGTTCTTTGGGCAAGCTCTCTGAGCCCCCGTGAGCATAACAAGCAGCAGTGTAGGAAGTAGCACCAGCACCACACTCATGCCTTTCAGCTGCGTAATTAAATGGAAACCTACGATATTAAAAAGAAGACAGATGCACATTGTGAAGCTATTAAAATAAATCACCATCGGTTTACCAATATCAGGGGCATTTCCTCTAGTGTAGGAATGGGACAGTTGCTTTAAGGAAAATGCATCAACATTTCAAGCATTATTTTCTTCAGTGTTGCACGTTTGCTGTTTAGGTTTCACTTTTTCTTCCTTGATCTTCAAATCACCACAGTCCCACAGAACTAAGAAAAGCCTTTTTGAGTTTCAGGAGTTCCTACTTATTTCAACATTGAAAAGCACAGAGCCTTTCTCATTACTGAATGCTGACATTTTAGTAACAATAATATTTAGCTAACCATTGTATTGAACAACAGTATGAAAAGGAAGTGTACTACATACTCTGGTAAAGGCAAAATTGTGACTTAGTAAACCCGGTACTTGCACGTCTTTCCTAGATGAGCAAACAGGCTGTGATTTGGCAAAAGAGCTTCAGTAAGCTGTCAAGGTAACCCAAGTTTGCCCTGCCTGAAATTGTGTGCTTATTGCATAATGGGATGGCAATATATGAGCTCTGAAAAAACAGCATTGAGACTAGTATAGCCAGCCAATGAAGCATTGGATGAAGACAAATAACAGTATGAGGTGCTCTAAATTTGTTAATAAGCATAGATTATTGCATACTGTGACTCCCTGCCCAGTGACACAGGAGTTAAGACATCTAAACACTCATAACAGAGAACATTCCAAAGTTAAGACTGTCAAAATTCTTATTAAATATTTGCCTAAAAAGCAAAATAATATTGCATAGTATTACTTTGTCATTATTTTAAACATAGTTGCTTTTGCAAATTTGAAGGATAAACAAGGAAAGAAGCAGCGAACTACTATTTTTCTCCACATCACCCTGACCTGTTCACATTTCTCACTGACTTTTTTTCCCCTACCTCCATTAACTTCAGAAAGCCTGCAAAGTTACAATCTATTGGCACTTACACTGTATTTCCAAGTCATTGCATGTTAAGGGACTTCTTTTCTCTGTCACCAGCAGGTTTATTATTTCTTAATGGAGAAAAAACAGAAACAACTACCATGTGCTGCAGTTTTTTTTTTCCTTAAATTTTTATATTTTTAACCAAGAGGCAATCAGCCAAATTCCTAATCTCAAACCCATCCTTCTTCTCAAACAGTTAAGTTTTTTGTTTTTTTTTTTCAATTTAAAACCCGATCTTGCTCTCTGTCCTCTTGCCAGCTACAGACTCATTGAAATACATTCCAGCTCTCCCAGACAGGAGAAAGGCGGGGGGTTGGGGGGGGGAAAGCCAGTCACACTTGAAAAAATAAGACTGGCAAATGACTGCTGGAAATTGGGAAGCTGTGTTCAGGATCCAGCCTCAAAGATAAAACAAGCCCTGTGCAACCTCTGATAAAGTAAGGACCCCACCCCTACACACATGCAGCAAAGTGTTAATAATCATCCTGACAGCTACCAGAAATACAAGCCTAGCTAATATTATCAAGAAATAGAAGCAAACACAATATTTATCTCATGCTCAATTCCCAAGCTGTGGATAAGCAGACAGTAGAGATAGTCTTAAAGATATTTCTCTAGAGACTGTTTAAGTTCGTGTTGTGTATTTATAGATTTAAAAAAACACTGCAAAAGGGAAAATGATCTAAAAATATAATAGCAACTATAGTGAATCAACTGGCAAACTCAAAGGCTGCTGCTCTTTGCCTGTTTCTCTGTCTTTTATCTGCTAATGCCAGGACTGAGGATAGGAAGCCAAGAGGATCAGCTTTGCTAAGAAGGAAACAACAAAAGTTCACTTACCCATCCTTTGTCATCCGAAAACGTTTCCCCCTTTCTCAGCTTTCTTCTTATTTAGTCTCTCGTGCTGAAACCACCACCACCTTCATGACACAGTGCGGCTGTCATTCACACCATTCTGATCCCGCATGTGAGCTAGTAGCCCCATACAAACTTCCCCGAGAGGACAGGCAAAAAAAATAAATAAATATATATATATATGTATATACATATATATATCAAAAATCAGCACAAGGTGGGATGGTGGGTGGGGGGTGGGCAAGGAAAAGGGAGCCGTTGGGGGGGATAGGGGAAGGGGGAGGGCCTCTAGGCTCTGAGGACCATTGTGTAATTCACCAGAGACCCATCAGCAGTAATTGGCAATCTGTGCAAAAGAGCTACAGCCCATCTCGGAGGTAACCAACTTCTCTGTAAAGAGAGGAAAAAAGAAAATCTTCAGAATACCTGGCATTCCTTATTGTGCTGGCTTTTGCCATTCCCAGATAAAGCAATTCATCCTCTGGATTTTCAGTTCTTGAAGCAAGTAGGCCTCCTGTGCTGTATGAGACCCCAGTTTAAAAGCTATGCAGGCTAGGTTTATCCATTTAGCTGGTCAGGTTTAAAGTGTTTTGTAGCTGTGCTGAGAGGCAGCCCTTGTCTAATTCAGAAGCCTTTCCAGAGACTGATGATGCTCAGAGCTTGTTGGTGCTAATGCTTGAGTTTGTGATACACTGAGTGCCCTCCGCTGGAGAAAACAGATTGCACATTAAAGACGGGAACAAGTGAGACTGTCAGTGCTGTGCAGCCTTCCCTTGCTCAGAAAGGGAAATTAAAGGCACAGAATCACTATTTTTTTCTCTCCAATAATTTAAAAGGTTAGGCCAAGGAGTTCCTTTTAGTTATAGCAAATATTAAGTAAAATACTACTTCTCTAAATGGTATGCAATTAACAGGTTTTAAAAGTTGTCTTGACCTGAATTTTTTTTTCTGCACATGTCACTGGGGATTTATCATCTTTTGCAAATGATAAAAATTGTTGAAGTTAAAGTTTTATTCACTGTTGCTGTTGGTTTATTTATTTACATTATTTTAAATTAACCACCTATGGAAGCAATCTTACTCAGGGGAAAAATGAAATTTTATCCATTTTAAAGAGGTTACATTTTTATTGTTTAAGTCTAATTTTAAAATCCTCAACCATTGACAATAAAATGCATTTTACAATATTGTGCATTTTATTGAACGGTCTAGAACATTACTTTCTAAAACTTCACATTTTTAGTCTTAAAGTAGTTATAATCTATAGTATGTTACTAAATGTGAAGGTAACTAAGAGATAAGAGTAGAATTCTAGCTTGATGTTCTTAGTGCAGCCACTTTCCTTAAATCATCTACATTTAGAATGCAAATCATTTCTTATGCAAATCACTTATTGTAATGTGCAATTCCAGAAAAACAAAAGCACTTGACTTCTACATTATCATGGTATTACTCTAAAATGTGTAGAACATCCTCAGATTTAGGAAGGATGACACGATAAAACACCTGATATAAGTAATTTAAAAGAACCTGCACACTTTCCTTAAGCCTGAACAGACATTGAAAAACGTACATCTGGTGCATCACCTCCACTTCGTTCCTCATTTTTACTAGTTTATTCCATAATCCTCTGGCAGATAACAATTTTTAGAATAATCCAGGAGAATGAATCAATGTAATGCAGGGAGAGACTGCTAGGTAAGATTGCTAACCTAATTTAGCAGACGTGAGAAGTTTAAATAAATTTTGCATAAGAATTTAGAATTGCTGTGGATCATTGCAAATAGATATTTTTATTTAGAAAGATCCTTGGTTTTAGATTGTTTGCCAAAATATTAATAATTAAGGGGGCTTATCATATGAATAACACATATAATTTGACTCAGATTTATGAATAAGGAGTTGCAGGCAATTGTCTCATTACTAAGATTTCTTGAGAAACAGAAAGGAATAATGTGTCCCCCAAATATATTCCTTTCGAACTAACTGATACTTGAATTTCTATTTTAGAAATGTGTGCCTTTGGCTTAAGGCTTAATACCTATTAAAATGCAAATGCACGCCAAAAGAGGCAGGATTATTGTGGTTGCTGAAAATAAATATATTTGTACGCATATATAAATATATAAATGTACGCATACAATTTGTTCGTAGTGGTGTAGTTTAACATAGAAACACAAACCCCACCCAAATATCAATGCTAGAGAATGAGTGAAGGGAAAATTAATATATTCATAAAATAGAACACATGCTGCCATTAAAATTAAAGTAAAGGGTGGTATTTGCTGATGGGAAATTAGACTACCATGTATAAAGTAAGGAAGGTAGGGGCAGAGAACTGAGATATTTAAGGGCAAAGAAAGAGGGTCTATTACTGTAAATAGAGCAAAATAAAATATTCAGAGTAGATTTTCCTGGAAGATGGATTACAGAAGTATTTGATTTCATATTTTATTATAAAATTGTCTTGTTTTCTAATTTTAAATATAACGAATATGACATGTGATATCTATCAATATATGTGTGTGTGTATAAATTTTTCTTTGTGTCAATTCAGGATATGAAAACAGCTTTGATAGAGTTGGGAAAATCCCAGTATATTCTCTACATCCATAGTGTAATAACTGGCACATCCATAGTGTAATAACTGGCTGAAATACAAATTTTGTTCAAAGTACCAAGATCTAACAGATGCTACCTTCTGAAGTAGCTACTGGATTATATGCAGAATTTACAAAGCAAGTGGCCAGTCTCTTGAAAACACTGTAATGATATAAAAAGTAAAGAAAGTTGAAAGTAGTAGAGGACGTTGTGTGTAAGATTTGCTTGGAAGAAGCTGTTTTGGTATTATCTTTACGTACGCGCGCACACACACACACACACCCTTTACCCAAGAAAAAGTGGTGGGTTTGTTGGCTCCTCAGCTTAACTATGGTAACAGGGACTTCCACAGGCACCTTGAAGAGCTTGCTGTGTGTTGCCAACAGTGAGGCTAGCAGAATGGGATTGAGGGATTGTGTTAAAGAAAAACTACTCTTCCTGGGTCCACGAGGGGCATAGTTTCAAAGGCAGGAGTTTCCCAGCTCCACGCCTCCATCAGGAAATGCAAAGTTCTTCGGGTTTCCTACGTTCGCTAGGTATAGAAATCCTGGTGAAGCTCCTTTGTCTCAAAAAACCCTCCGAAAGCTCTGGGAGGAGGGGGCTCTAACTCAGAATTGTGGACCAAGTAGCCAATCTGGTATCAGAGTCAAAGATCAATTACTCAAGAGGAAGTTTGAAAGAACTTCTCTCATTGGACAAGAACATGAATGGGACAGGAATAACTCAAGGGTTAAAAATCTCGCTGCTCCCTGGTATATGGATTCCTTCCCTGGATCCCCTCCCTTGGCAGCGTGGGAGCTGTCTTTCTCTTTCTCCCTCTTTCTGTGTCTAATAAATCACTTTTCTGCAAAACTCTTTGGGTCCACGATATTTATTCAAATTGCAAACTCATGGTGTCTCCTGGAGCCCCTTTCCCCATTCTTCTGGGTAAGAGAGGCCAAGAACTTCTTGGAACTGGTTGGAAGATGAGAGCTTTTTGGCCCGCCTCCTCCCTTGCCCCTCCCCCCTTACAGGATGGTATCTGATTTCTGTTGTTATATCCAGAGGATAAACAGTGGGTTTTCCAGAGCAAGGGAGAGTTAGTGTTGTGTTGAAATTGAATTTCATTTTCAAAGTTTGTCTAGATAAAAATAGGTACATGTGTTTTCCATGGAAGAGAGGAGGGTATGTGGGAAAGAGAGTCAGTTTGGAGCTGTTATAAATCCTGATGAGACTCGCCATCCCACAACAGTCTGTGTGAGTGCATTGCCAAATCAGGCAAATAAACAGAAAACAAACAAACCAATTCAGTGTGGACAAGCACCACATAAAACCAGTTAAAAGGTGTATTCTTTGTCTATTGTTGCTAATGAGCTGCTAAGGATCTATCAGTTTATTCATAAAAAAGAAATATGTTTCAACATCTCTTAGGCTCAGAGATCACAAATCCTTTTTACAATAATACCAGTCAACCAAGATGTTTTCTGGGAAGATCACAACAGCAGTTATTTAAGTGTGGGAGGTCAGCAAGAATGAGAGAAGTTGACTATACTTCCTCTTTTTTTCTAGGTAGGAAATAGCCCATTTGCACCTGGTCCTACTGAGAGAGTGGGGGAAAATTCTTCCAATTTATATAAAGCATTGATCAACATGATGGACTTAATATTTTCATTTACCAACTTGAGCCTTCATGTACTAAGAATATAATAGGATTTCTTTGTTACCCCAAAGAGCATTTAGAGACTACACCTTGGGTAACTTGAAATTGACAATGTTGAAAGTATTTAAAACATAGAAATGGTTACCAGCAGTGAATCTGTATCCAAATGAGTCTGCAGCAACCTCAGTTCTTGCCTCCTCAGAAGAAAGAATTCGACCTAGAAGGCAGAAGGAGAGACCCAGGCAAGTCTTAGAGCAGGAATAAACGTTTATTAAAAACCTTTAGAGCAGAAACAAAAGGAAGGAAAGTATGCTTGGAAGGGGGCCAAGTGGGCTGCTTGAAAGACAAGTGCCTGATTTGACTTTTTGACTTATATGTTGCATACCTGTGGGATCTTGTGTTACTGCTGTCCTGATTCTTTTCTTGAGCTGTCCACATGTGCAGTGGCCTGATAGAACTTGGGAGGGAAGCATGTGCAGTGTGTTTACTGGACTTCTAGGCATGGTCCCTTGCAGCTTTCTTCCCTTACTAGTAGAATGTTCCTAGGGGAAGGTCATATACCTGTTAAACTCCATCATTTTGTCTCTTAATGTTCATGCTTGAGCCAACTCGCCCAGCTTCCTGAGATCTTAACAAGAAGTGGCTGATCACCAGTTTCACATGTTTTCTATCTACTGGGAGACTGCCTTTCCGGGGCACTGGCTGTGACCAATTATTAAAGAGACAGTTAACAACTGTCTGACCATCACCTGATGGTCCTCTGACATTCCTGGGTTGCTGAGGGGAACCCTCTCCTGCCCTGTTCAAGTCTGACTAGCTGCCTACTGTAACAAAATTAGCAAAGGTTAAAAATGAAGTGTGATTGCTGGGTGCAGTGGCTCACACCTGTAATCCCAGCACTTTGGGAGGCTGAGGTGGATGGATCAACTGAGGCCAGTAGTTTGAGACCAGCCTGGCCAACACAGTGAAACCTCGTCTCTACTAAAAATACAAAAATTAGCCTGTCATGGTGTGTACGCCTGTAGTCCTAGCTACTCAGGAGGCTGAGGAAGAAGAATTGCTTAAACCCAGGAGGTGGAGGTTGAAGTAAGCTGAGATTACGCCACTGCACTCCAGCCTGGACAACAAGAGCAAAACTCTGTCTCAAAAAAACAAACAAACAAAAAAACTCATGTCATTGATAAACAGGTGATATATTAATGTATGTCTGTCTTGTTTCACTTTTGTCTCACTCATTAATTAAAAAAAATCAGACAGTACTTATATTGTAATTACAGTTGAAAAGCCAGTTGTTAAACATTTTTATCAGCACACCACTATACCTAGGGTTAATATATTTATTACTCCAAAAGTGAACTTGTTTTAACAAATAAATACTAGTGATGGCCTGGATTTGAAGAATAAACCTCCTCTTTCTTACCCCAGACACAACTGAATGTTAAGAGAAAAAAAGGCAACTAAATAAAGCACTGCATGTGAGTAACAGCAGGCTCCTTTCCAATTCTGACACTCCTTGCTAACAATTTTTTCCTTATAAAACAATCCTGCAATATCCAGACCAATGGAACACTGGAAATAAGAACATAGCCGCACTTCGTATTGAAAGTTACAGTAACATTTTGGTAGCACCATATGTGATTTTTCTGTTTAGTACTACAACAGTTTCCAGCTAGCACGGTAGTGACAAATTATAGATGCTCAACAAAATATTTTAAAATGGGTGAATGCATTAGCCAATTAAATACTCAAGTAATCTGCCAACCACCAATGAATCAGTGAATCAAGTTGTCTATCAATTGCTATATCACAATTTATGTTGCCTTTGATACCTTCAATATTTTATTTCTCAAATATTATTTCCCCAATTAAAAGATTAAAAGGCTGTGTCAGTTAAGAAATTTAAAGTTGCAAGTAAAAGAAATCTTAATTCAAACTGAATGAAAGTTAAATGAAAAAAAAAACAACATTTTTTGCATAGTCAGATACAACTTGATCCAGTAATTCAATGTATCACTGATATCCACTTTCCTCTGATCCATTTCTCAGACCTAAGGTCCAATGTATTTCCATTCTGATTCTGGTTTTAAGACAGCACCAGCCCTATGCATATTAATATTCAAGAAATAATCAATGTTTCATTGGCCCTAGTGGTGTCTTTTGCTCACACCTGAATAATATTCTATGTCCACAGAAATGAGACTCCCCCAGGTGGTTCACTTACAGTTCATGGATTCTACCCTTGGGATAGTTGTGGGAAATAGCTTCTAAAAAGACATATGGACTGAAAATGGGAGAAAAATATATGTGTCCAGCCCTTTCAGAATTGTCATTAAAAAGTGGCTGCCCTGGTGCCTGCCAGGACACATTCTTCATCTAGGTGGGACCAATGTAACTAATCTTTACCAATCAACTATAAACAGAATTGATGTGTATCACTTCTAGGCCAAAGTGGTCAGGAAAGTGAATCTATTTTCCCTTACTTAGGCTAGAACTCAGGACTCTAAAGTCCTATTAAACTAATAAACTTCAAGGAATCATTTATATTAGCAGTATAAATGAGATGACAGGTATGAATGGATGTTGGGAGCAAAAAAATATATATACACCATGCAAATAATGCACAAATCAACCCAACATACAAATAAAAATAACAAGAGCAAAACCAAAACAATATAACAAAACACAGCGATTTCCCAATACTTTTCATTTGCTCTTGCTCTACCTTGGCATCAAGTCTGTGTGGTACCTATAGTTTCTTTATTTTCAATATTTAAATATCTCCCTACTCTGATTTACTAAATATTCTTAAACCTCCTAACTTGACTCTTTAACTGATAAAGAACATAGTTGGCCGGGTACGGTGGCTCATGCCTGTAATCCCAGCACTTTGGGAGGCCAAAGTGGACAGATCACGAGGTCAAGAGATCGAAACCATCCTGGCTAACATGGTGAAACTCCATCTCTACTAAAAATACAAAAATTAGCTGGTGGCGTATGCCTGTAGTTCCAGCTACTCAGGGGTCTGAGACAGGAGAATCACTTGAACCTGGGAGGTGGAGGTTGCAGTGAGCCGAGATCATACCATTGTACTCCAGCCTGGGCAACAGAGCAAGACTCCAACTCAAAAAGAAAAAAAAAACATAGTTAATAGGTTGTGTCTGCACACACACACACACACACACACACACACATAATCTCCTTCCAGCTGCCAAGACAGAGTCATTTTATCAAGACAGGGAAATTGTGATGAAGAAAGAGTAATTCACTCAGTGTTGGCTGTACAGGAGACTGGAATTTTATTGTTACTCAAATCAGTCCTTTGAAAACTTTAGAATTGGGGTTTTTAAGGATAATTTGTTGGGTAAAGCATCAGAAAATGAGTAGTGGTGATTTGTCAGATCTGAGATGAAATCATAGGGATTCAAGTCAAAGCTGCCTTTTTGCACTAAGTAAGTTCATGGGTGGGGGCCACAAGACCAGATGAGCCAGTTTATCCATCTGGGTGGTGCCAGCTGATCCACTGAGTGCAGGGTCTGCAAAATATCTCAAACACTAATCTTAGGTTTTAAAAATGCAATAGTAATATTATCTCTAGTAGCAATATGGGACATTTAGAATCTTGCAGCCTCCAGCTGCATGACTTCTACACTCTAATTTCTAATCTTATAGCTAATTTGTTAGTCCTACAAAAGCATTCTAGTCCCCAGGCAGGAAGAGGATTTGTTTTGGAAAATGGTTGTTATTGTCTTTGTTTCAAAATGAAACTATAAACTAAATTCCTCCCAAAGTTAGTCTGGCCCATGCCCAGGAATGAACAAGCACAGTTTGGAGGTTAAAAGAAAGTTGGAGTCAGTTAGTTCAGATCTCTTTCACTGTAATAATTGTCTCAGTTATTTTTGCAAAGGCAGTTTCACAGACACACATGCACGTTGAAACCCACACTATACAAGCACATGCTTAAAAATAATTTACTCCTCAAGACACATTTTAGTTATGTACATAATTTGATTTTAACATGAAGAACCTCAAATCCTCTTTTTCAAAATGAAAACCTTTTTTTTTCTCTTCAATTTATCATAATTTAAAAGTACCTCATTTCTGATAGTAGTAATAATTGGTTGCTTAACTTGTTAAACATTTAAAGAAAAATAAAATTTTACTGTATGTGCTCAGCTGCATTTAGGAATCTTGATGCCCATACTCCAAACTTTTAATCCCAATATTTACATTAATAAAGATACTGTTTATATTATTATGGAGTTACAGAAAATATTCTATTGCAATGCAGACTCTCTCATTTTCCTAACCAATGAACTAACTTATCATATAAGAAAAATAAATTGATCACCTATGCTATTAACGAGAAGATAATGATAACATACAACATGTGATAAATATTCTGCAATTTCAGTTGGTGTAATGGTAGATGGAAATCAGAAATTAAACCACTAACAACAGAAAATCAATATTGGGAAAAGGGTCTTTGAAAATATTTTAATGGCCATTCATGTAAACTGCTCTCATACCATCCGTAGAATGAATAAATTAGCAAACTTTGTGGAATCTACAGTATGAATAGAAATGAACTAGGAAAAAAAGGAGAAGAAAAAAAAGAGAAATACAGCAGAGAAAACAATAAGAAAATAATCCTGAGACAGGTGGCTGCTTGGGTTAGCTGAAGTACTACAAGGCGGGGGGAAAAAACAGATAAAAGAAACAGATTCATAGATGATTCAATACTGGAGTTCTCAGACAAAGATTTATAAATAACTGTTGTTATTATGGTAAAAATAATAGATCTCAAGATGGGGGATTTCAGTAGAGAAGTAGAATCTGTATACAAGTATCAAATCAAAATTCCAAACCTATGAACATAATAACTGTAATCAATAACTTCACAAATAGATTTAAATGGAAACTGGGAAAAGGTGATGAAATATTATTTAGTGAATTAGATGAAATAATAAAAAGTGAATTTAAGTTTAGTGGCTTTCATGTATATGTGTATATATATAATATATATATATATATATGTATATTTTTAACACCCACAGAAAGGAATACATTTTACTAAACTAATAGTACTTTTCATGAAACAACACTTACTCTATTTATATTTCATTTAGCTTTGCTCAATAATATACTAAGAGTATATTTAACTTCTCAGTGTATGTAGTATAAACATCACCTATATAAACATACTTCTATACAAACTATAGTTAAGCTTAAGAGCTTTTTCAATAGCTCACAGAGCTATAAATAGAATTCACTGTGTAGTGGCATCATGTTTTTTACACACCATGAGCTTTTTTAGCCATTACTGACAATACCTATTAGAAATTCTATTACCAAGAAGTAACTCTTAGCTTAAGCGTTAATAATTATTTGTTTGTCTTCAATGTTATTAATGTTTGTCTTTAATGTTTATCAATCAATAAAATATTTGCAATATGAATAATGAATATATGAAAATAGTTTTTAAGATAAATGCAAAAATTGGAAAGCCAAATTGTACTACATCAGTACAACCATGTAACAATATTATACAAAGAAGGAGTAAAAGAAACACGGAAAAAAATTATTGACTTGATGAGTTGATACTTTATATTTTTATAGCTATAGACTTGATAGTCTATAGCTATATTTTTCTTTCTGCAACACAGATGAATCAGAAGGATGGAAGATGATACCCAGAAGAATGTTGCTTCATTTTAAATTATGATAAATTAATTTCAGATATCATTATAAATCCAAGTTTTTGACTTCATTAAAGAAAGGTCTGGAATATTTTGTAAATGATTTTAAACTAAACGTCTTTTCTGATTATATACCACATTCAATTAGCAGTCCATTAGATGGGGTTGATTGGTTAGAGTAAGTATTTTACATTCTAATTTTATTTTTGTATCTGAACAATGCTGACATATTTCATTTCACTTTACATCTCATGATTACCTTCTATAAGAAAGGGGATAGTAACAAAATTTATATAGCAAAGATATTTTGAGTTGATTGAATAATGATTGAAAGACCTATAAAATGATCAGTGCTATAACATTGCCAATAAGAGTTATGTTTATATAACTGATAAAAAATACATTTAGTAAGCTAGTAATATTATTTATTATTTTCTTAATATCATCCTGACATATCCAGAAATTATATTTTGGTAATTGTCATCATATTGACATTGTTGATTAATTTTGGCCTTTTACAAGGTGTAGCTTATAATATCTTTCACAAACAAAGTTTTATACTTGCGCACTAGATAATTATATTCATTATCATAATAAGATAGTGCCTATCTGTTCATGGTCCTCTGTGAAGTACTACACAGAAAAGTTTTACTGAAATCACCTAGTCAGGTTTTTTTCATCTGCTAACCCACCAAGCCTTAAATGGCACTATAGATCGATATTTTTTTCTCTTTCTGCTCCACTGGTACACTTTTTCAAATGAAAGCAAAATAGTATATTAGAGAAAATGAATATCGAAGCAAAAAGGAAATAGATTTGCATTCTAGTGCATGCTTAGTAGCTATTTCTCCATCTAAAAAGTACTTATTGGGCATGGACTGTCATCAGTGATCAAAGCAAAGATCTCTGTCTCTACGTTGCTTGATATAAAAAATGAAGTCAACCATTCCTCACTCAAATTCCTTACTTGTAAATAGATAATAGGATTATAGTATATTATTCCCAAGGTTGTTTTGACTATTAAATGTATGTATCTTCATATCAATATATATATTGACAGATACACCAATATTTTTGCATTTATTTAACACGTTTGCATTTATTTAACCCATGTTGTTTTTCCCTAATAGTCGGTAATATTTACCTAAGCCAGTTTGTATATATTTTGTGTTTTTTACTACCAACTTTTTTTTTATTGTACTTTAAGTTCTGAGATACATGTGCAGAACGTGCAGGTTTGTTACACAGGTATACACGTGCCATGGTGGTTTGCTGCAGCCACCAACCCGTCATCTACATTAGGTATTTCTCCTAATGTTATCCCTCCCCCTGGACCCCCCATCCCCTACAGGACCTGGTGGGTGTGTGTTGTTCCCTTCCCTATGTCCATGTGTTCTCATTGTTCAACTCCCACTTATGAGTGAGGACATGCAGTGTTTGGTTTTCTGTTCTTGTGTTAGTTGGCTGAAAATGATGGTTTCTAGTTTCATCTATGTCCCCCTCATAGGACATGAACTCATCCTTTATTATGGCTGCATTGCTGCCAACTTTTTACTCAAAGGTGTTTTCTTAATGACTGCCATTGCTGGTGTGTTACCAGGTCTTCTCAGACCTTTTTGTCATTTGTGTCCTATCACATTGGCATTAGCACCCACTGCAACCTGTTATGATCCAGCCTTAACTGCTAATAAAATGATATAAAGAATATCATCGTTTCAGTAATTGTTTTCCTTCATCTCCAAACAAAGGCATCAGATTACTTTAAATACTAACAGTCTGAATAATTACATACTCACTGAATTAGATCAATAAATAGTCTATTATATACATGCACAGACTTTAATATAAAATGCCAAACTATAAAAACCCTGGAAGATTACCTAGGAAATATGATTCTGGACATGGAATGGGCAAAGATTTCATGACTAAAATGCCAGAAGCCATTGCGACGAAATCAAAAATTGACAAGTGGGATCTAATTAAAATACAGAGCTTCTTCACAGCAAAAGAAACTATTGAGACTAAACAGACACCTTCAGAATGGGAGAACATTTCCGAAAACTATGCCTCTCACAAAGGTCTAATATCCAGCATTGATAAGAAACTTAAATAAATCAATGAGAAAAAAAACAAGCAACCCTGGGCAAAGGAGATGAATAGATACTTTTTAAAAGCAGAGATACATGCAGCCAACAATTATGTGAAAATAAGCTCAACATCACTATCATTAGAGAAATGCCAACAAAACCACAGTATGATACCGTCTCACATCAGTAAAAATGGCTATTATTCAAAAGTCAAAACTAACAGATGCTGATGAGGTTGTGGAGAAAAGGGAACACATACACTGTTAGTGGAAGTGTAAATTAGTTCAATCATTGTGCAAAGTAGTGTGGTGGTTCCTCAAAGGGCTAAAGATAGAACTACCATTTGACCCAGCAATCCCATTACTGGGCATATACCCAAAGAAATATAAATCATTGTGTCATAAAGACACATGTACACATATGTTCATTGCAGCACTATTCACAACAGCAAAGATGTGGAATCAACCTATATCAATTAATGGCAGACTGGATAAAGAAAATGTGGCACATATAGATCATAGAATACTAAGCAGCCCTAAAAAGGAATGAGATTATGTCCTTTGCAGGAACACTGATGGAGCTGGAGGTTATTATCCTTAGCAAACTGACTCAGGAACAGAAAACCAAATACTTTATGTTCTTACTTCTAAGTGGGAGCTAAATGATGAGGACACATGGGTACATAGAGAACAACAGACGCTGGGGCCTACCTGAGGGTAGAGGACGGGAGGAGGTATAGGATCAAGAAAAGTAACTAATGGGTACTAGGCTTAATGCCTGGGTGACAAAATAATCTGTATAATAAACCCCCCATGTCACAGATTTATCTGTATAACAAACATTCACATGTACCCTTAAACTACAAAATAAAAATTTTAAAAAAAGAAATAAGAAAAAATACTGATTTCTCATATACATGTGTGCACATGCACACACACAGTCACATACGCATACAAATTTGTCTTATGCAACTTTCTACTTGCCATAAATTACTGCTAATGAAAATATAGTCATTTTTAAAACATTTTTTCAATAAAAATGTTCACATCTAACTTTTCTATAATTGGCCATTGCTGTAAAGAAAAATAGCCAAAGAAATAGTGATATTACTAGAAATTAAGAGACAGAATGGAAGTGGCCTGCCACAGTGTGGTGAAATTCTAGAGTTCTAGAACTGTCCAGATGCCAACTATGAATATGACTTTGGCCTACTTATTTAAAATTTTAGGTCTTCAGTTTTCACATCTATGTACAGCCCAAGTTTATAAAATATAGTATATTTAATACAGGTAATGGTGAAATTGATGTAGGTATTAGTAGGAGATTAAAACATTTAGACTTGGAAACTTCTATAAGAGACTTAAAACTTATTTCTAGCAAATCATTACTTATACTTCAAATTTGGAGCAGAGGCTTTATTTTAGGAGGTGATATTCTCCAATTAGAGGGGAGGCAAAACAGACTGCCCACTCTGAGTAGGCAAGTACTTCACTTCGGCAACAGGAACTCAAGAGCTTGTTTCAAAGGACAAATGGGCTGGGAGATGTATGCTCTATACCTCAACATAGTAGTTACAACCCAAAGATGCCTTGTTGGATCTATTCAGATTACTACTGTAGGGCTCAGCTGATGTACAGCTGATGGAGGAAGAGTAACGTGTCATCTGCTTGTGACAGACTAAGTAATCAGAATTGAGAGAAATCATAATACAAGCAGCAACTAACATCTATTTAATCCTTACTCCATGACAGTCACTGCTCCAAAAATAGACTAGATGTTAGTCTATTTTTTTCAAACATATGTGATAAACACTATTACTATTTTCATTTTACAGATGAGAAAACTGAGGCACGAACTTAATGGTTCAAGAATATGCAGCTAATATTTGGTGAAACCAGTGTTAGAACCCAGGCAGCTAGACTCCAGGGCTCACACCTTTAGCCACTAGGCTGGCCCGTGGAAGGCTGGGCCAGATCAGTTGCTCCTGAGCACGTGGGGGAAAACAAGCAGGGATAAAGTTCCCTTCAGTGCTGGAGGTAGATTCAGTCCTGCCCAGGTTGATTTTTATACTAAATTAAGTCATATGGACAATGACTAACCTGCAGAAAACTAAGTTAGGCAATGAACTCCCTCTGAATAAAGAAAAGTGTGGGAGATGTAACTTCTGGGCATCCTCCCTCTGACACAGAGTTTGTGTGGGCTGAGACCAGACTGGTCTCCAGCAGGGGGGCAATGGAGAATACTGAGCTGCTTCCAAGAATAACTGTATCTCCACAGATAGGTAGAAGGCTGGTGGGCTGAGGGGTTACCAGACCTATCATTTTATATATATATAGATATGTGTATATCTATCTGTCTATCTACCTATGTATCTATCTACACACACCCCTCTCTCACTATATATATACACAATTCATTTTACATAAAATGAATTATATGTGTGTGAGTGTGGGTGGGTGTGTATAGATTAGATATAATTTTTTCACCAAGCAATTGACTTAATCAATGACAATAAAATGGACTAGGAAAGGCAAGAATGTGTTTCTCTATGACCAGACATTTACTGAATATCTACTATTTGATCAGAATGCTATTAGAAATGAAAATACAAATAATTATGATATATCTAATTTTCAAGGGATTCTGTCTTTCTAAAGGAAATAATATTATATATTTTAAAATATAGATTAAAATCATACTTAAAAATGTACAATGCATGACAAAGGAGTGTGATAGACTGAGTTTTGAAAGTGTAGAGTATGAATGTGGTGAATTATTCCTTTGGCTCTTGTAACTTTTGACAGAGAACAAATTTGTAAGGCTGGAAGCCGTTTGTCTGTCAACAGAAATGTCAGCAAAATTCTCATAATGCAAGTCTTCTTAGGCTGCATAACAATTCAATCCTTGCTTACATTCTTCTTTTAGGTCAATTTTTCATTAAGTTACTCATAATATAGAAGATATGCCTGAGTTGTAATTTGTTAAGTTTTTGTTCAATATTAACTTTTCATTTGAGACATGAGCAAGTCTTTGTATTTGACTGTTTTTTATATCAACACAGACCCATAAATTTACAACTACATACATCTCACATGATGCATACAGATGTATATTATATAATCCTACAAAAAGGAGGTATTATTTAAATAACCAAAATCATTCATTGAGTGTTTCAGAAATCCATATTTATGAAAAGATTGCTGAATTAAGCATTATTTCTTGTCTTGATATTATAGCTGGTTTTAGTGGACATTACCAATATATAAAACCCATGGGCCTGGCACAGTAGCTCACGCCCATAATCCCAGCAGTTTAGGAGGCCAAAGTGGGTGGATCACAAGGTCAGAAGGTAGAGACCATCATGATTAACACGTTGAAAACCCATCTCTACTAAAAATACAAAAAATTAGCCGGGTGTGGTGGCACGCACCTGTAATCCCAACTACTCAGGAGCTGAGACACGCAAATCCTTTGAACCTGGGACGCAGAGGTTTCAGCAAGCCGAGATAGCGCCACTGCACTCCAACGTGGGCGAGAGAGTGAGTCTCTGTCACAACAACAAAAACAAAAACCATGGATAAATTTCAGAGTGAAAGGGTGCTTTAGTAATTAAGAAACAGTATGTTCAATATTTTCATCACATAACAAGATCGTGTATAATCAGCAGTCTATTTTTGCCTCAAAGACCTGCATACATAGGACATTATTTCTACTTGGCATGATTTAGGAAACTGTTCCTTGGAGAAAATGTTGGAACTAATGAAGCTCATTTTATTATTGATTTGAGACTTGTGGTTGATTGACTTGTTAACTTAATAAGTCACTTGACTAAATGCAACACTTAAATGAAACACTCTTTCTTGAAATAGCCTTCACCAATAATGTCAAAGCAGTTTGATTTGCTTTCAAAGGAAATTCTGGTTTCAGTGTTCAAAGTTATATTTTTCATGTGTGAACCGACGTTAATGCAAGATTTTTTTAATCTGGGAACTACTGGCATTTTAGACCAGGTAATTATTTTTGTTAGGGATGTTCTGTGCATTATAGTATATTTAGCAGCATCCCTGGTCTGTATTCACTAGATACTAGATACAACCCACTCAAGTTATGATATCCTAAAATGTCTACAAATATTACTTAATGTCCCCTAGAGTTAAAACATACCCCCCACCCTTTTCAGTAGGACTGTTACTTGAAGTCTAAGGGAATTCACAAATCCAGGGCAACCTAAGAACAAGAATTTTTCTAGAAAGGTCTTGAGTCATAGAAAACACATTCAGTATAAACTAAATTGAAAAAAAAATGAATTCTGTGTTTTATTGTGTTAAAATTATTAAAAGACTTAATGATTAATAATGTATATATATTTTAAAGTGAATCAACTTCAAGATAGAAATTATTTACTTAATGCAAATTAAGATCATCTAAGTTTCCAAATTAAAAAAATATGTTTGAAATCATTACTGTTCTTGACAGTTTCTTTTGATCTTAAAATATCTAGCCCTGAAAGTCTAACTTCTAAAATTTTCAGAATTGAAGATTGGTATAATTTTGTTTCTGAAAATGATTGACATTTTCAGAATGAGTTATTTCGTACATCATTTTACCAGTAGTGGCATTTTCCAATTAACAAGCATTTTACACTGAAGGTTAATTGAGGAAAAATATATTTTAAATAAGAGAGATATTTGTTGGCTCTTTTAAAAAAACATGTTTTAAAAACATGTACTTAAAGATCGTGGACACTAAATTAATTGTTAGACTTATCTAATCATCGCTTGAAACTCAGAAAAAACAACACTGTGACAAAGAAATTAGAAACATAGTTTTATTAATATAATTTTTAATTAAATATTATCTTTAAATAAACATGACATTAAGAAGACTTACATTCACCAGAACAAACTCCATTCTTTTCTTATACAGTAGAAATTATCATTTATATTAAAGATCATCCTAGAGTTAGTTGTGTCTAGAGTGCAATAAAAATAATTCAAACTTGGAAATTGTTAATAAATTTAAACTCCATAATTTGTGTCAGCCTCAGAACAATTCAGCAATCTGAAAAGTCCCTGTCCTTATTCCTAATGTTAAGGAGGAAACATATGAAATTGCTGTATTTAATTACTAAATTAATATGTGCTCGTTTATGCTGTAGAGTAGAAGGTGAAACTTCTGGCATTTCTGGAAGCCAAGATATGTCAGTTCTTAATTCAAAACAAGATTTACTAAACGTGTCTGTGATGGATCACACACCCTCTTACAAGCTTCACACTTTTCTTCCTCAGTGATGACTTAGATTTCTATAAATAGAACTGCTTTGAAAAGCAGTAGAATATTACAACCACATCAAGACATTCAAGGGGTTTCACAGACAAAATATTTACACAATGCCAGTGGGTATTCTCTGTGGGAGGACACTGACAAATGACTTAATGACACCATTCATTCACCATGAAAAGCTAAACCCTAAAGCTGCCCTATAGATTTTCAAGTTGAAATTAACAGGTGAGATAATAATAAATATGTCACGTGGTCTAGATTACTATATAAAATTTTTTTTGCTGAAATGTTTTTATTCTCAGTGGATAAGTCCTTGAAAGTTTTGTTTTAGGTTTTTATCTAAAGGTAAAAGCCAATTAAAAACCAGTTGTCTCTTGAAAAATGGAAAACTCCATGTATGTATAGCTGATGCTCCTGTTGAGGGTATATTAGGCTTTTCGTTGTAAAAGTTATGGCTAGTATATTGGTTCTAATGTATTCATATAATGTTTCTTTCAGTAATATTAGATTTAGACTGCATTTCTCCTGAAATTATTCTTTGTTTTAGGAAGATCTGTGGCCACATAGCTAACCACAGGGTATCTGATCCACAGCCCAGAGGAAAGGAGGAAGGACATTGGTACAGTTTAGATTTGTGTCCTCTCCCAAATCCCATGTCAAATTGTAATCTCCATTGTTGGAGGAGTGACCTCGTGGGAGGTGATTGGATCATGGAGTGGATTTCCCTCTTGCTGTTCTCATGATAATGAGTGAGTTCTCAAAAGATCTGGTTGTTAAAAGTGTGTAGCACCCCCCCACTTCTCTCTCTTCCTCCTGTTTTAACCATTTAGGACAGGCCTGCTTCCCTTTCAATTTCTGCCATTATTGTAAGTTTTCTGAGTCTTCCCAGCCATGCTTCCTGTACAGATGTGGAACCATGAGCCAATTAAGCCTATTTTCTTTATAAATTACCCAGTCTCAGGTAATTGATTTACAGCAATGTAAGAATGAACTAATAAGAACATTAGTACTAAGAGAGGGGCATTGCTATAAGAATACCTATAAATGTGGAAGCAACTTTGGAACTGGGTAATGGGAAGAGGGTGGAACAATTTGGAGGACTCAGAAGACGACAAAAAGATGAGGGAAAGTTTGGAACTTCCTAGAGACTTTTTAAATTGTTGTGACCCAAATGCTGATTGTGATATGGGCAATGAAGTACAGGCCAATGTGGTCTCAGATGGAGATGAAGATCTTATTGGGAACTGAAGCAAAGGTCACTTTTGTTATGCATTAGCAAAGAGGTTGGAGTCATTTTGCCCTGTTCTAGAGATCTGTGGAACTTTAAACTAGAGACTAATGATTTAGAGCATCTGATGGAATAAATGTCTAAGCAGAAAAACATTCAAGACGTGGCCTGGCTACTTCTAGCAGCCTATACTTATACTAATGAACAAATAAATAACCTGGAAGTGAAACTTATATTTAAAAGGGAAGTAAAGTATTAATGTTTTGAAAAATTTGCAGCCTGACCATGTAGTAAAAAAAGAAAGACCCATTATCTGGGGAAGAATTCAGGCTGGCTGCAGAAATTTGCATAAGTAAAGAGGAGCTGAATGTTAGTTAGCACAATGCCTCCAAGAGACTTCAGAGACCTTTATGGCATCCTCTCCCATAACAAGCATGGAAGCCTAGGATGGAAGAATGGTTTTGCGGGCTGGGCCCAGAGCCTTGCTCTCCTGTGCAACCTTGAGGCACTGCTCCCTGCATAGCAGTCAGTCCAGCTCCAGCCATGGCTAAAAGGGCCACAAACACATTTCAGGCTGGTACTCCAGAGGGTGTAAGCCATAATCCTCAGCAGCTTCCATGTGTTGTTAAGCCTTCAGGTGCACAGAAGGCAAGGGTTGAGGCTTCGGAGCCTCTTCCTTTCAGAGGATGTATGGAAACACCTGGATGTCCAGGCAGCAGTCTGCTGCAGGACTGGAGCCCTCATGGAGAACCTCTACTAGGGAAGTGCAGAGGAAAAATGTGGGGGTTGGAGCCTGAACACAGACTCTTCACTGGGGCACTGCCACCATCCTTCAGATCCTGGAATGGTTGATACACTGACAGCTTGCACCCTGTACCTGGAAAAGCTGCAGTCACTCAAAGCCAGCTGGTAAAAACAGCCAAAGACGCTGCACTATGCAGTGCCAAATGGGCAGAGATGCCCAAGGTCTTGCAAGCCCACCCTTTTCATCAGGGTGGCCTGGATATGAGACATGGAGTCAAAGGAGATTGTTTTGTAGCCTTAAGATTGAATGACTGACATTCTGGGTTTTTGACTTGCATGGGGCCTGTAGCCCATTTGTTTGGCTAGTATATCCCTTTGAAATGGGTGTACTTACCCAATGCCTATATGTCCCACTGTATCTTGGAAGTAGCTAACTTCTTTTTTATTTTATTTTACAGGCTCATAGGTGGAAGAAACTAGCCTTGTTGCAGATGAGACTTTGGACTGTGGACATCTGAGTTAATGCTGGAATGAATTAAGACTTTGAAGAACTGTTTGGAAGGCATGATTGCATTTCGAAATGTGAGAAAGAAATGATATTTGGGATGGGCTGGGGTGAAATGATGTGGTTTTGATTTGTATCTCCACCTAAATCTCATGTCAAATTGTATTGGAGGAGAGGCCTGATGGGAGGTATCTAGATCATGGGGGCAGAATGCCTGCTTGCTGTTCTTGTGATAGTGAGTGAGTTTGCACGAGATCTGGTTGTTTAAAAGTGTGTTGTACCTCCTTCCATGCTCTCTTTCATCTGCTTTGGCCGTGTAAGATGTGCATCCTTCCTCTTTGCCTTCCACCATGATTGTAAGTTTTCTGAGGTCTCTCTAGCTTTGCTTCCTGTACAGAGTATGGAACTGTGAGCCAATTAAATCTCTTTTCTTTATAAATTACCTAGTGTCAGGTAGTTCTTTAAAGCAATGAGAAAAAGGCCTAATATACACATATTGGTTTTACACTGGCAGAGAAACAGGTAGAGACAGAGAGACAAAGGCCAACTTGGATCATTTTGCTAATGTCTCACATGAATTTCAGATTGTGTATGTGTTTAGAAAAAAATTAGTAGGAATTGTTGTATTTTCCCGCAGATTGTCCTGAAGTTTCCCAATGCAAAGCTATCGTCATCCCAACAAAGTCAATGTCCCTTGCAGATACTGAGATGAAAAATAAAGGACCCTAGGAAGTATGTGGTGAGAATAGTACAGTGGACAACTGATGCTGCTAGAGGTCAATCGGTTTCTAAGGTGAGCTAGTGTCTGTAAGCTGGTGGCACCACGGAATGAGGAAAGCATGAAGGACATGCATGTAATAACCAGCTCTGACTGTAACTTCTTTTTTTAAATTTTTCACAAGCCATCAAAACATTTTTGTTAATATAAAGCATAGATTCTGCTATCACTGTTAAAAATTGGGGCAAGGTGTGTGTGTGGAGTGTCAAGAGATGACCAAGCAGATTTATTAATTTTTGTAATATTGGTAGAACATATAGCAACTCTCTGAATCTTTTCAAAAATACTTGGAGAAGGAACCTGGTTTGAGAAGGAAGGAAGGAAAGAAGGAAAGAAGGAAGGAAGGAAAGAAGGAAAGAAAGAAGGGAGGAAGGAAGGAAGGAAGGAAAGCAGGCAGGCAGTCAAGAAGGAAGGAAGGCAATCAAGAAGGAAGGAAGGAATGTGAGAAGGAAGGAAGGAACGTGAGAAGGAAGGAAGAAAGGAAGGAAGGCAAGAAGGAAGGAAGGCAAGAGGAAGGAAGGAAGGTAGGAAGGAAGGAATGAAATAGAAAGAAAAAGATGGAGCAAAAAAGAGAGAAAAAGTAAGAGGATGAGAAAAACAGAGAGTGAAGAAAAAGAAGAAATCCCTGAAAGATGCAAAATTCAGAGATTATGAAAGGACTACAGATATGAGTGAAATAGTAAATCCTGTCATAAACTGTTAGGATTCTACATTCAGAAGGAATGGAATAATCCAGTGTTAAATAATACACCTTTCTTATTAACCATGGCTGCTGAAGGAAAGTTCCCACTAAATAAAATGTAATTACAACTCTTATTTTAGATTGAGGGAATACATGTACAAGTTTGTTACAAGGTATATTGTGTGCTGTGCTTTGGGGTGAGACTGAACCCATCAATGTTAGGAGAAAGTATAGAGCTGAATACATAATTTTTTAGCCCTTGCCCTCCTCTCTTTCTCCCCCACTCTAGTAATCTCCAGTGTTTATTGTTTCCATCTTTATATACATGTGCACTCAATGTTTACCTCCTACTTATGAGAATATGTAATATTTTTGTTTTTCTCCTTCCATGTTAATTTGCTTAGGATAATGACCTATAGCTGCATCCACATTGATGCAAAAACATGATTTTTATTATGGCTGTGGGAGTATTCCATGACATATATGTACCATATTATATTTTTATCCAATGCACCCTTGATGGGCAGCTGGATTGATTTCGTGATTTTGCAATTGAGAATAGTGCTGTGATGAACACATGTGCATGTGTTCTTTTGGTAGAACAGTTTATTTTCTTTTGGGTATATACTCAGTAATGGGATTGCTGGGTCAAATGGTAGTTCAATTCAGTTCTTTGAGAAATCTCCAAACTGCTTTTCATAGTGGCTAAACTAATTTAGATTCTCACCAAGAGTGTGTGAGTGCTCCTTTTTCTCTGCAGCCTTGCCAACATCTGCTATTTCTGGATGTTTTAATGACAGCCATTCTGACTGGAGTGACATGATATTTCATTGTGGTTTTTATTTGCATTTTTTGATGATTAGTGATGTTGAACATTTTTTCATATGTTGTTGGCACTTGTACGTCTTCTTTTGAGAATTGTCTGTTTGTGTCCTTTGTCCACTTTTTAATGGGCGTAATTTGTATTTGCTTGTTGAGTGGCTTAAGTTTCTTATAGATTCTGGGCTCAAAGTCTAACAACTTTTTTTTGGATGCATAGTCGCAAATATGTTCTCTAATTCTCTAGCTTGTCTGTTTATTCTTGATATTTTCTTTTTACTTTGCAGAAGCGCTTTAGTTTAATTAGGTCCCACTTATAAATTTTTGTTTTTGTTGCAAATGCTTTTGAGGACTTAGTCATAAATTATCAGCCAAGGTCAATATTGAGTAGGGTATTTCTAGGCTTTTTTCTGGGATTCCTATATTTGAAGACTTACATTTAAGTCTTTAATGCATCTTGGGTTAATTTTATTTATATGGTGAAAGCTAGGGATTCATCTTCCTCCTTCTGTGTATGGATAGCCTAGTTATCCCAGCTCCAATTATAGGACAAAGTTTTTCATTTCAAGTAATACACACTCAATATGTACAACTTGAAAGTTAAAAAAATATATTTTATATAGTACACTGCTTTAGAGATAACACTATTAGTGACTTCAGCAGCATTCTAAAATCATCTTATGATTAAACATATATAGACACATCTACCTGTATAATTTACAAAAATAGTAAAATGTATTTTTGAATATGGTATTGTTACTATATATATGTGTATATACATATATATACTTATATATATTTGTGTCAACAGATATTTTAATGTATTTTTCTTTAAGAGAATATACCAAAATCTACTTAATTTTCTGTTTTTAATTAATTTTCATGAAAAATTCCTGCTTTACAATAACTACTCTTCAATTTTTTTATTAATAAGAAATTACAAAAAAGTAGTTAAACAAATATAAGTTCACATTAAAAAATGGTGTTGTGCTTCTGCATTGTCTGATGTTGGTTAGTAAATTTAAATAGGTTTTATTTATCATGTTTAAAGAGAATTTATCCTATTTAAAGCTCTCAGAGAGGACCAAAAATTGGTATTGAATTTTTCAAATTATCTTTTCATTTAATAGGGATGGTTAAATGACTTTTTTCTGCCTGAACTATTAATGTGGTATATTATATTTTTAGGTACCTAATACTGAAATATATTTTCACTGCTGTAATTTAAATGTTGTGCTGTTATGAAATCAATTTTGTGTATTTTTGAATAATTTTTTTATCTGTAATTTCTTTTTTTGCACTTTGTTACTTTATTTTTAACCTGTGTTCATCTTGATTCTTTTAAGGGGTTTTAGAAAAATTCCATTTTCTAAACTCTAGATGAATTTAAATATATTTTTAATTATAAAATTACTGATAATGTAAATATTTATAAATATTTTTTTTCTACCAGTCATACTTATTATGGTTTACCAGGTTTTTACAATTTATAATGTTATCTTATAAATAATTTTATTTATTAAGTGTTGAGAAATTTGTATTAGCCCAAAACATGCTTAGATGTATTCAACAACAAATAATTTGTCATTTGTTTAATAAATCATTATTAGAGACTTCACCATTATACTTCTCATTGTTATTTTTCATATTGTAGGTCTTGTAGTGAAGGCTTTTTCCATTTTGTAAAAAATAAATCAAGCTACCAATGACCTTTTTGAAGAACTGGAAAAAACCACCTTAAACTTCATATGGAACCAAAAGAGAGCCTGCATAGCCAAGTCAATTCTAAGCAAAAAGAACAAAGCTGGAGGCATCACACTCCCGGACTTCAAATTATACTACAAAGCTACAGTAATCAAAACAGCATGGTACTGGTACCAAAACAGAGATATAGACCAATGGAAAGGAAGAGACCTCCACGCAACACAACACATCTATAACCACCTATCTTTACAAACCTACAAAAACAAACAATGTGGAAGCGAGTCCCTGTTTAATAAATGGTGTTGGGAAAACTGGCTAGTCATGTGCAGAAAGCAGAAGCTGACCCCTTCCTACACCTTACACTAAAATTAACTCCAGATGGATTAAAGACTTAAACATAAGACCTAACACCATAAAAACCCTAGAAGAAAATCTAGGCAAAACCATTAGGACATAGGTGTAGGCAAGGACTACATGACCAAAACACCAAAAGAGTGGCAACAAAAGCCAAAATAGAAAATGGGACCTAATAACTCATAGCTTCTTCACAGCAAAAGAAACAGTCATTAGAGTGAATCGGAACCAACAGAATGGGAAAAATTTTTGCAGTTACCCATCTACAAAGGGCTATAACCAGAATCTACAAAGAACTAAACACATTTACAAGAAAAAAAACAAGCCCATTCAAAAGTGGGCGAAGGATATGAACAACACTTTACAAAAGAAGACATACATGAAGCCAAAAACATATGAAAAAATGCTCATCATCACTGGTCATTAGAGAAATGCAAATCAAACTACATTGAGATACCATCTCACGCCAGTTAGAATGGCGATCATTAAAAAATCTGGAGAAACAGATGCTGGAGAGGATGTGGAGAATAGGAACGCTTTTACACTGTTGGTGGGAGTGTAAATTAGTTCAACCATTGTGGAAGATGGTGTGGCGATTCCTCAAGGACCTAGAAATAGAAATTCCATTTATCCAGCAATCCCATTACTGGGTATATATCCAAAGACTATAAATCGTTCTACTATAAGGACACATGCACACGAATGTTCATTGCAGACAGTTTACAATAGCAAAGACCTGGAACCAACCCAAATGCCCATCGATGATAGACTGGACAGGGAAATGTGGCACATATACACCATGGAATATTATGCAGCCATCAAAAACGATGAGTTCGTGTCCTTTGTAGGGACATGGATGAACCTAAACCATCATTCTCAAAACTACACAAAACAAAAATCAAACACGCATGTTCTACTCTATAGGTGGGTGTTGAACAATGCGAACACATGGACAAGGGAGGGGAGATACACACTGGGGTCTGTGGGGGAAAAAGGGAGGGATAGTGGGGGTGGGGAGTTGGGGAGGGATAGCATGGGGAGAAATGCCAGATATAGGTGATGGGGAGGAAGGCAGCAAATACACTGCCAGTGTGTACCTATGCAACAATCTTCCATGTTCTTCACATGTACCCCCAAACCTAAAATGCAATAAAAAAAAAATAACAATTTAAGAGAATTAACTTTTCTCATAATGTTGTCTTAAAATATCTTTAATTCTTTTTTTTTTCAAGACAACATTTTACTCTGTCACCCATGCTGGAGTGCAGTGGCGAAATTATGGTTCACTGCAGCCTGAAATTTCCAGGCTCCAGCAATCTCACCACC
This sequence comes from Ateles fusciceps, assembly GCA_036589455.1. Classification (NCBI taxonomy): domain Eukaryota; kingdom Metazoa; phylum Chordata; class Mammalia; order Primates; family Atelidae; genus Ateles; species Ateles fusciceps. The sequence goes on from JAZHEH010002077.1 coordinate 350,409, forward strand.
TCAGTCTCTTTAGCGGCTGCAACTACAGATGCATACCATCAAGCCTGGCTAATTTTTTTGTATATTTTGTAGAGACGACGTTTCACCAGATTTCAACTCCCAGGCTCAAGCCATTTGCCTACCACAGCCTCCCAAAGTGCTAGGATTACAGAAAATATCCTTAATTTTTAAAATGACATACATATCGCTTATTTTTAATTTGCAGTTTCAAATTTTAAACTTAAATATTTAAAGCTTCATTTTCTTGATAAAGCATTATTCATAACATTTTAATTTTTTCCTGAGATTTAACATTTTTAAAATTACTATTTCACATACTTATTCAATTGTGATAAAAACACTCAGTGCTTTTAACTGTATGAAAAATGTTAGAGATTTCTTTGGAGTTTAATACATAATACATGACTGCCTGTATACATATATATTTAATATTTTATAATATTTTGTCTTTTAATATACATACATACCTATGACCACATTAATATTTCTCTGAAAGTTTGTTTTTTCTATATTTTAGCTGTCAAAAATGATAGTGGGTTTTTAAATCACTACATATTATTTTAATTTATCCTAATATTTGTAATATTATCTGTTTTGTGTTAATATAATATTGCCAATAATACTTGTAAGTTTATCTTAGACCAAAGTGTTTTTCCTACCCTCTACTCATACTTAGCATTTCACACAATTCTGACCCCAGATGTGTTGGTATTTTTTTTCCACATACCAAGGAAATTTACAGTGGACACCAACGAGGTACACTATAATTAAACTCAATTCTGTTGCTACCTGGATATAGTTTCAGATCCCTCAGACTGAGAATTCAGTCCAACAAGACTGGCCCTATTTCAGATGGTAATCACAAGTAGTAGGTTGTAACCAGTACTTCTCACCTACTAACTTTAAATTGGGAGTTCCCATGACAAGTTCCTGAGATTTGATTAATTTACTAAATCAATTCACAAAATTCAATTTGCTATTTTATTATAAAGGATATTACAAAGAATACAGATGAATGCCAGATGAAAAGATAGAAAGGGCAAAGTATGGGGAAGGTGGGACACAGAGCTTCCATGCTGACTCCAGATGCACCACTATCCAGGTATCTCCACATGTTCAGCAAGATGGAAGTTCTCCAGACCCAGTCCTTTTGGGCTTTTATGAATGCTTCATAATTTCTGAAGTTGTTATTGATTACCTCATTGGCCACTGATTGTAAACTCAACCTTCAGCTAAAAAGAGAACTACCATTGTACTACAGCACTATTCACAATAGCAAAGACATGAAATCAAACTGAATATTCACTGATTATGTAGACTGTTAAAGAAAATGTGGTACATATACATCATGGAATACTATGCAGCCATAAGGAAGAACAAGGTCATGACCTTTGCAGGGACATGGATGAAACTGGAGGCCATTATTCTTAGCAAACTAATCCAGGAACAGAATCCCAGCACTCTAAGAGGCCAAGGCAGGTGGATCATTTGAGGTCAAGAGTTTGAGACCAGCCTGGGCAACATGATGAAACCCCATCTCCACCAAGAAATAAAAAAAATAGGTGAGCATAGTGACATGCATCTGTAGTCCCAGCTACTCAGGAGGCTGAGGCAGGAGAATTGCTTGAACCTGGGAAGCAGAGGTTGCAGTGAGCAGATATCATGCCACTGCTCTCTAGCCTGAGTGCCAAGAACAAGACTCTGTCTCAAAAAATAAAAAAATAAAAGTGGGAGCAAAATAATGAGAACATTTGGACACAGTGGGAAATGACACACACTGGGGCCTAGGCGAGGGCAGAGGATAGGATGGAGAGGAGCAGAAAAAAATAACTATAGGATATTAGGCTTAGTACTAGGGTGATGGAAGAATCTGTACAACAAATCCCCATGATAGGAGTTTACCTATATGACAAATATGCACTTGTACCTCTGAACCTAAAATACAATTTGTTTTTTGAAAAAAATCACTGAAATATCACCTCATACCTATTAGGATACTACTTTTAAAAACAAAAGCAGAAAATAAGTGTTAGCAAGAAGAATGTGGAAAATTGGGGCATTTGTTCACTGCTATTGGGAACATAAAATGATACAGTCATTATGGAAAACAGCATTGCACTTCCCCAGAACATTAAATATAGAATTCCCATATGATCTAGCAATGTCATTTTCTGAGTATATATCTAAAAGAATTGAAATGGGAATCTCAAAAAGATATTTGTACACCAATGTGCCTAACAGCATTATTAGCAACAGTCGAAAGATAGAAGCAAACCAAATATCCCTCAATGGATGAATGAATAAACAAAATATGATGGTAATATGTACAATATAATTCAGCGTTAAAAAGAAATACATTCTGACTCATGCCATGAAAGTGATGAAACTTGAGAATAATATACTAAGTGAAAAAAGCCAGTCACCAGAAGACAAATACTGTATCATTTTGCTTAAATAAGACACCTAGAATAGTCAAATTCATAGAAACAAAGCAGAATGGTAGCTTCCAGGGGCTGAGAGGGGTGGTTAAAAGATGGTTGTTTAATGGGTATGGAGCTGCAGTTTGCAAGATAATAAAGTTCTGAAAATGGGCTGCACAGCAATTTAAATATACGTAACATCATTGAATTATAAACTATAAAGTGGTTAAAATGGTAAATTCTGTTATGTGTATTTTACCACAATTAAAAACTTAAAATTGAAATGCTGTCATTCAATAGAAGATTGGCTAAATAGATTGTGATTCATATACAATCAAGCACTACTTAGACTTCATCATTAGTTGCATATTGGTAATTATTGACATAGGGATGTGCTTATATTTTAAATTTTAAAAGCAGATTATAAAGTGGTATAATATGACTACAATTCTACAAATGTTTGCATGTCTAAAAGTAGAAATAAGTCTTAGAAATACACACTAAAATATTTGTAGTGATCATGTTCCAGTGACGTATTTGGAAAGGATAAAATCAGACCAAATGTTTTTCTATTTTTTTGTAATTTTTCTCTGGTAATAATTAATAAAAAGATGTTATCTTCCATTTCTGAATATCAGTGGGCCTCCTTTCACTAATTAAACATACTTTTCCATGAGATTTCTTTTTTCTTTGAAAATTAAATGCCTGGTGTAGTGGCTCATGTCTTTAATTCCAGCCAACTCAGGAGGATCATTTGAGCCCAGGGGTTTGAAATCAGCCAGGGAAAAATGGATAATGTCTATTTACTAAAGTAAAAATAAAAATATTAGCTGGGCATGGCGGTGTGCATCTGCGGTTCCAGCTACTTGGAAGGCTGGGTGGGAGGACCACCTGAGACCAGGGGGTGGAGGCTGCAGTAAGCTGTGATTGTGCCATTGCACTCCAGCCTGGGCAACAGAGGGAGGTTCTGTGGCAAAAAAAAAAAAAAAAAAAAAATACTAAATTTTAAAGATTTTTAAAGTTATTTATTTTAGTGTTTTATTTCTTCTTTCTTTTCTCCCTATGATATTTCTTCTGTGCATAATTTGGTTACTTAGATAGGTCTTTAATGCTCTTCTTGAATATTTTGATATGTTCTTTCTTTATTATTCATTTGTGGAGAGATTATCTTGATATTTTTCTGCTTATCTATTTTAGTTTACTGTACTATCATTTGTACTATTTTGTGTTATTTTGTGTTTTAATTTGCTTTTTTAAGGGAAATCAACAGGATATACTGCATTCTATATTGTTTTGCCTTTTACTAACTGATGAAGCTTAGCAGCTTGTCTCATCTTGTTATCCAAACTGGAATAATAGTAGTCCCAATGTTAAGTGACTATGAGAATTAAGTGAGATTAATACAAGCTTGGTTCAATAAAGAATTACTGATATCCTTTATAGTAATGACAATATTTATTTTTATGAAGGAGATGGCATTTTTAATAATTTTTTAACATTTCTTTAACACACACACATACACAAACACACAATATTTTGAAGCTACAAACTGGGATCTGTTTCAAGGCTGTAAGATTTCACTGATGGGAGTCATAGGGAGGAAAGATCCAAAGATGAAGAAGAGAGGATTTAAAACTAATTATTGCACATGTATCTATGATATCTCAGAAATTGGGTCACCCACTTACTATGTATCATTCAAAATAATTGAGAAAACTGAAGATAAAGTGATGCATTAAACAATGGGACCCAAGTTTCAAAATTCATTTGTAAACCTCTTTAGTTCCAAAGATAATTTATCATAAAATTAGTACATATGATCAAACTGTTTCTTGCAAAGTATTGTGTATATTATTTGAGTTTATTCTACACTTTTCAGAAGCTTACCTAAAACATTGACAATAGAAGGGCAAACTATACATTTTAAACTGTGCCCAAGGATACCTTAGAAAATGGTAAGAAACATATAAAATTTAGATTGTTTTGGTGTTCCACAGCAACCATTTATCTTTCTCATAGATTATTAGGTAGGAAATTGTTTGTTTGAGAAATGATTGTATTATTTTACAAAAACTCATATGGATAGCCTTTATTTACCCTGATGTTCTTCAGGAAAGAATTCAAATAATAAACTATTTCCATTATTTTGCATTAAGTGAATGAGATTGAGATGGGGTAAAAATATGGCTTGATCCTTGAATTTTCATTATATATCTACTATTATGTTATATTTTGTCGTATACTATGCTAGTATTTTTATAAGGCAATTAAGACCTTGACAATTAGATCCAAAAAGTCTAATATAAATATAGTGTGCAATTGCAATAACCATACAATTTCAGTTATCATGTTCTCTTTCTGTACAGTTTTGTAACATTTATTCTTTAAATTTACATTTGAAATATGCTTTAATGGTGTTTGCCTCTCTAAATAACTGTTGCAATAATAATAATACCAACAATGATAAGTAACATTTATGCAATGTCTCTTCTATGTGGGACCTACCTCCTTAATTAAATTTATATATGTTAGCTCATTTAATCCTCACTAAAACTTAGTAGGAAGCTTAGTAATATCAGCAGAAAACTGATGCAAATGTAAGAAACAGCATAGAATTTTAAAAACATACACTTATGCACACACACATATTTTGTTGATATTCTCCAAACTCTGATGAAATCTGAAGAACTTTCTTAAAAAACCTCTGATTTATAAGGACATCAGGAGCTAAATTGCATATGCCATAATTTTTTCTATTTACATAATCATTTTTGAGCCTTTATAGATTTAAGCCACTATGCGCTAAAATTTAAAACACATAGAGATACTGTTTCATTTCTTTTCCTTCTTCCATATTCACAACTGCATGCATATGCCTATTTTCTAACAAAATAATCCATTTTAACTGTGTTCTCTTCGGTTGTCTATACTGTAACTGCTTTCATATTAGAGATGATTCAAAATCTTTATTAATCTATAAATTTGCAAAGATCTTATAGTTTTACCTTTATTTTTAAAAAGGGTAATTATCAAAACCCAGAATCTTCATTAAGTTAAATATCTTCTAAAATACCATAGTTTCATAAAATAAATTGACTTCTTTAAAAATTAATATTCAGACTAGAAATTAATAGTAAAATATCTTTAAGCATATAAAATCTATTTTATATGTGTCCAGGCATGGTGGCTCATGCCTATAATCACAGCACTTTGGGAGGCTGAGGTGGACAGATCACCAGAGGTCAGAAGTTTGAGACCAGCATGGCCAACATGGTGAAACCCCATATCTACTAAAAATACAAAAATCAGCCAGGCGTGGTGGTGGGTGCCTGTAATCCCAGCTACTTGGGAGGCTGAGGCAGGAGAACCACTTGAACCCGAGAGTCAGAGGTTGTAGTGAGCCAAGATCATGCCATTCATTGTACTTCAGCCTGGGCAACAAGAACAAAACTGCATCTCAAAAGATAAATAAATAAAAATAAAATCCAAAAATGACAAAGAAAATATTTATCTATTTGGTCAAATACAGGTCTTGCTTTGTATACCAGCTGTTCTCAGGTTCTCAAACTTGAGTGTACATTAGAATCACCTGAAGAGCTTATTAAAACACAGATTCCTGAACTTCATTCCCAGAGTTTCTGATTCAGTAGTATGGGTGGAGTTCAAGAATGTTGCATTTCTGACAGCTTTCAGGTGATGCTTGTGCTGCTAGTCCAGGACCCACACTCTGGGAATCACTAATGTATATTGATTTCACAATGCGCACACTCTCTATTTTTCCTTTCAGGAAAAGAGGCCCAACTCCATTCAAACTCTGCTGCTGTCTGCTAATTCAAAGCCTCTGCAGCAGCCTCCTCAGTATCCTACACATAAAAGTCTGCTTTAGTGACAGCCCTGAAATGTGACCACCTCTGTGATGAATAGATCAGCATAAATTGCTGAAAGTTATTTTTTAATGAAAGGATTGCAACTTTTCTTCTTAGCTATGCCAGTTTTGTGGTTTGGGATTACGTACAGGTTTTTCACTGAATAGATGAATTCCTAAAAATTTGTATATGCATATTTCATATCATAAACAACACTAAAGTCCAGATAGACATAAAAGTAAAAATAAACATTTAAAAGTATACAAAAGTTGGTTCAAAATATAAAAAAATATAGAAGTTACAGGCTTGGAGGCACAAGGAAAAACATTATGACCAAATCGCATAAAATGAAAACTAATTTCTTTATAACATAAATATATAGAAAAGCAAACCCCAAAAATATTTAAGACAGTTCTGAGAGTCCACTTATAAATACATTTTATGAAAAAAGGATGTAAATATTAATAAAAATATATTAATATTCTAGTAAGTATACTAGAAATGGGCATAAGAGGCAATTCTCAGGTGGGAAATGCAATCATCGGAAGTTTTGAAAATGGGAAAATGCAATTTTTTGTAGTAAAACAAACACAAGTTAAAACAAAAAGGAAATAGTAGTCCATTTAAGAAGTTAAAAAATGATGAATGCTAATATGTATGTAGAGAATATTTCTGGTGGGATATATTGATTAGCATAACACTTGGTACATTGATATGGTTTGACTCTGTATCCCCACCTAAATCTCAGCTCAAATTGTAATCCCCATGTATCCAGGGAGGGACCTGTAATCCCCATGTGTGGAGGGGAGGGAGTGATTGGATTATAGGGGCTGTGTTCCCCACTATGCTCTTGTGATAGTGAGTGAATTGTCAGGAGATCTGATGGTTTTATAAATGGTAGTTTTTCCTGTGCTCTCACTGGCTCTCCTGCCACCTTGTGAAGAAGGTGTCTGCTTCCCCTTGCACCATGATTATAAGTTTTCTGAGACTTCCCTAGCCATGCAGAACTGTGAGTCAATTAAATCTCTTTATAAATTACCCAGCCTCTGGCAGTTCTTTATAGCAGTGTGAAAACAAACTAATACACACATCAATTTCAAAAAATTTATCAATAACCATGAATATGCTTTTATCTTTTGAGCTATTAGTTTTTCTTGTGAAAACAAATCCTGAGCAGAAAAAACTTCTCCCAAACTGAAGATGTTCATTTTTAGCATTGTCTATTTAAAATTGAAACAAACATAACTATTGCTCCATATGTGCTTGTTAGGTAAATTGCTTCAATCAATATAATAATACATTATATAACTTTTAACTAGCATTTATTGGCACTCTGTAACAATAAGGAAAACAATTTTGGGTTAAAAAAGAAGCCATTTGTATATGTATATCCATTATATAGTAATATAAACGTCTATACATCTATGATAGGAGAAAAGGTAGTAAAGAGAGATAAGAATTAAAGATATGTTTCTTTAGCTTAATTTATCATTGTCTAAATTGAATGTAAATATTTTGCTACTACAAAAGAGACACAAACCTCTGTCCTGTCTATCAGAAAAATGGTACACACTTGTTCCTTCCTTACCCAAAGATGAGTTGTAAGATCAGATGTAAGCTGAGAAAGGTTTTCAAAGTTGTGAATGACAATTCCTCTAACTCCTACTTTTGGTTAGAATAGGATAAACCAAATTGCTTATCCCAGTTATTTTGAAGAAATAGATTAAGTTTTACTATTTGTGAAGTAAAACAAGAAATAAAAGCTCAATGACAGGATTAGCCAACTTGGTATTTTTATTTACTTATTTTAGTGCATTCATAGGATAAAGAGACACTTAAGTGTTTTTTCACCAATTGAAAATCCCAGAGTCTCCTTTTATTTCTTTAATTTTGATGGCATAATCAAAATATGAAATACTGCTATTTCTCTTCTTGCTACATTAATAAACTGTTGTATTGCAAAGACAATATCTCTTGCTTTTTAAGTTAAGATTATCTTGATTATGCTACAGCTGCTCTGTGTGTGTCTAAGCAAACACTGTGAGGGCTCCCCTGTCCAGGGAGGCAAGCCTGGCTCTGTCATGGTTCATTGCCTTGAAACAAATCTGCCCATGAGCAGAACCACGAATAGCTGAAAGTCTGAGGAAACAAACAGTGGAGTGAATCCACTCATATTTTCAGAGGTGAGGTAATTGGGTCAAGCAGGAATTTTTGCAGAAAAAAAATTGATCTCTTTTAAATTACTTTATATAATGCTGCACTGCAAATGAACTAGCCACAAAAGTATTTAAGTACTGCCATTACTTCTTACACATGAACTCAAACAAATGTGCAACTCAAACATGTCATTTTAGTATTAAAATTATCTTCCATTTTTTAAAAATAATACACATACGGTAACAAATTTTAAAAGGTACATAAGTCACAAATTTTAAAAAGTTCTCTTTTTTGTACTTGGATCCATTTTTCCTCTTTCCAAAGATAATTATTTCTTTTATAATTTTTCCTTTTTTAAAAATGTTTGAATATGTATATATGATTATTAGCTTCAGCTGTAAAGATAAGGTGACTATATTCTTTTTATTTTTCAACTTTTATTTTAGATGCAGGGGGTATATGGGCAGGCTTGTTACCTGGGTGTTATTGTGTGATGCTGAGGTTTGGGGTACAAATGATCCCTTCACCCAGGCACTAAGCATTGTACTCAACAGCTAGTTTTATAACCCTTGCCCCATCTTTCCCTCTTCAATCAAGTAGTCTTCTGTTGCCATCTTTCAAATATGACTCTACTTTATCTAATTTCTTTGTCTTGTCCTTATTCCATGAGATACATATCTGTGGTTCCTTTGATTTCTTACTTGATCACATGTTTTGAACAACCAAATGAAAATTACAAATAATTAGTGTAATTTTATATAATCAAATATTTATATAACTGTCGTTTCACCAGCACAAGATTCATTTATTCAGTCAGGATATAAACCTTACAATGTATTATTCAGTCAGGATATAAACACTTACAATGCCATGAGCCAGTCACTGAGTCAGAACTTGCTCTAGGAAGGTAAAAAAATCACTCAAACACATGCAACCAAATGTGAGAAATTGTTTTGCCCCCTCCATATGGGTAGAAATCTCTTGGTTCAGTATTTGGAATTAATAACGGCTCTCCAGAAGACATGAGTTGTCTCTTGTTCATATCTTTTAAACCAAAATAAAATGTAAAAGGAATAATGGGATTTCTTGAATTTCCTTTATTTATTTAGAGATGCAGGGAATAAACTAATTGACAAGGGAATCTGACACTGCTTATCAAGTTTAATCATAGAGGCTTGACATTCTGGGGAAAAAAGCATAATCAAATATATATGTAGCATAAGTTTCTGAGCAATTTGATCTCTTCATAGTAAAAACATTTTGTGAGAAATCAGAAATCAAATTTGTTTTGAATAAAGCTTATGATCTGAGTTATAAATTATTCCCCAAAGATATAATTTTCTGTTTATATGCTTAAAATATCTTAAAATTTAGGGAGGGCAGAGGACATAATTTTTCAACAAGTCCACAAAGGCATTTGTTTCTTTAGCTTTAGTTATTTATTTATTTTTTAGACAGTCTGGTTCTGTTGCTGAGGCTAGAATACAGTGGTGGATCAATGTTCACTGCAGCCTTGACCTCCTGGGCTCAAGTGATCATTCCACCTTAGCCTGTCAAGTGGGGACTACAGGTATGTAACACCACACCTGTCTAATTTTTAATTTTCTTCTACAGATGGAAGTATTACTGTGCTGCCCAGGCTGGTCTCAAACTCCTGGACTGACATGGTTTGACTGTGTTCCTGCCAAAATCTCATCTTAAATTGTAATCCAAATTGTAATCCCCCACATATTAGGGGAGGGATCTCATGGGAGGTGATTAGATCATTGGGGCAGTTCCCCCATGCTGTTCTTGTGATAGTGAGTTCTCACAAAATCTGATGGTTTATAAGGGGCTTCCCCTTTCACTTAGCACTCACTCTCCTGCCACCCTGTGAAGAGGTAGGTGCCCTCTGCATGATTTTATGTTTCCTGAGACTTCACCAGCCATGCAGTACTACAAATCAATTAAACCTCTTTTTAAATGTATAAATTACCCAGTCTTAGATATTTCTTCATAGCAGTGTGAGAATGGACTAATACATGGGCTCAAATGATTTTCCCCCCTTAGCCTTCCAAAGTGCTGGCATTACTGGCATGAATTCCAGCAACTGGCCTTAGATTTAGATTAGAGGCATAAAACATTCTTACAGTAGCACATTTTGTTAAGCCAGATAATTGCAAATAAAAATGAAAAACTCTATAGTGGCAATCCAGTCAAACTAAAAAGTAAAAGGAGAGTGAAAAGATGGGAAACTACTTTCAAGACATGTTAAAATGAAAGGGTTAATTAATTGAGAGAATATATAAGTCATAATTAAGTTAAAGGCATCATAAAGATGATTATTGTTCAGAAAAGTTTCTGAACATTTCTTAATGGTCAGAAAGTAAAGTCACACAGAAACACACACACACACACACACACACACACACACACACATTCAAATACCAAATGCAAAAAAGTACACCCCTGACAAACAATATAATAAATAAAAAATAATAAAGAATAACCTCTTACTATCACCACCACAACCCCAAATCACCAACAATTCTTACAGTTTACTTTCAAGACAAATTGAAATTCTGTCTCCTGTGACCTCCCTTGTCTAAGGCACTGTCATCACTCACCTAACTATTGAAAGACATCTCTACAATCCCACTCTTTCTCTTTGCCAATCTATTCTACACTGAACATCCAAGACGATGTTTTAAAAATATCATAAACTATGTCATTGCTCTACTCAATGCTTTTCTTGGGGCAGCTCCTTTTTGAGAGGGCAGCACAAGATATACTCTTGGCAGTTGCAGGATGGCACCTTAGCAATATGCTCATATATCAACTTCTTAGATGTTTTGAAGTGTGTAGCAAGTTGGGACACTTGCCCCTTTTTCAAATGAACATATTTTCAAATTACATAGGGATACAGTATGTTACTGAAGGTGCAGACCAACACAAAGTAAGTTGGGAATAGTATTTTCCTTTGTGACAACCCTAAATATACATTCAGGAATAGCTAGTAAGATTAAAATTTGTTTCTCTCAAACTCAAGAACAAGCATCCCATGCACATTTTCCCACAGCCCTCCTTCATTTACAACTTCTGTCTGCTACTCTAACGAAGTAAGGATCGAGATGGTTCTTTTTGGAGTTCCTTTCATTTATTCTAGAACAGACTTCAAGTGAATCCTTGGGTTGATTTCCCCCTTCTCTCATCCAGTCCACAGTATATTTTAGAAAAAATTCTCAGAGTACTCTTTAGGCATATGGCATTTTTTAAAGGTACTATAGTCTTGAAACAATTACAATTTAGCAGCTCAAAACACCTAATTTGTTCTGCACACTAATTCTGGGGGAAAGGAATATGGACAGAGAACAGCAGTGGTGCTTAACTCTGCTTTACAATGTGACCTCAGCTGGGAGCCAAAAGGATAAGAATGCCTCTGAAGGCTTCTTCACTCCCATTACAGGCACCTAGGATTGGAATCTTCTTCATGTGGCTTGGCTTCCTTACAACATGGCTGACTTATTTACTAGCTGGTTGGTATGGTTTTGCTGTGTCCCCAACCAAATCTCATCTTGAATTCCCATGTGTTGTGGGGACAGACCCAGTGAAAGGTAATTGAAACATGGGGGCAGGTCTTTTTGTGCTGCTCTCATGATTTCAAATAAGTCTCATGAGATTTGACAGCATTATAAGAGGGAGTTTCCTTGCACAAGCCCTATTCTCTTCTCTGCCAACATGTGAGACATGTATTTCATTTTCCACCAGGATTGTGAGGCCTCCCCAGCCATGTGGAACCTTAATTCCAATAAACCTTTCTTTTTAAATTGCCCATTCTCAGGTGTGTCTTTATCAGCAGTGTGAAGATGAACTAATACAGTAAATTTGTACCAGTAGAGTGGGGCACTGCTGAATGGATACCCGAAAATGTGGTAGTGACTTTGGAACTGGGTAACAGGCAGGAGTTGAAACAGTTTGGAGGGCTCAGAAGAAGACAGGAAAATATGCAAACATTTGGAACTTCCTAGAAACTTGTTGAATGGCTTTACCCAAAATATTGATAGTGATATGGGCAATAAAGTCCAGGCTGTGGTGGTCTCAAATGGAAATGAGGAACTTGTTGGGAACTGGGGCAAAGGTAACTCTTGTTATGTTTTGCAAAGATACTGGTGGCATTTTGCCTCTGCCCTAGAGATTTGTGGAACTTTGAAATTGAGAAAGATGATTTGGAGTATCTGATGGAAAAAATTTCTAAGCAGCAAAGCATTTAAGATGTCACTTGAGTGCTGTTGAAGGCATTCAGTTTTATAAGGAAAGCAGAACTTAAAAGTTCAGAAAATTTGCGGCCTGACAATGCCGTAGAAAGAGAATCCCATTTTGTAAGGAGAAATTCAAGCTGACTGCAGACATTCACATCAGTAATGAGGAGCCAAATGTTAATCCCCAAGACAATGGGGAAAATGTCTCCAGGGCATGTTAGAGGTCTTCACAGCAGCCCCTCCCATAAGGCCTGGAGGCCTAGGAGGAAAAAGTAGTTTCACAGGCCAAGCGGAGGTTCCCCAAGCTGTGTGCAGCATAGAGACTTGGTGCACTGCATCTCAGACTCTCCAGTGGTGGCTGAAAGGGAACAATGTTATAGCCTGGGCCATGGTTTCAGAGGGTGCAAGCCTCAAGAGGTGGCAGCTTCCATGTGGTGTTAAGCCTGTGAGTGCACATAAGTCAAGAATTGAGGTTTAGGAACTCCGCCTAGATTTCAGAGGATGTATGGAATTATCCTCTGTCCAGGTAGAAGTTAGCTGCACGGGCGGGGCTCTCATGGAGAACCTCTGCTAAGGCAGTACTGAAGGGAAATGTGGGTTAGGAGCCCCCATGCAGAGTCCCTACTGGGGCACCACCTAGTGGAGCTGTGAGTAGAGGGTCACTGTCCTCCGGACCCCAGAATGGTGAGTTCACTGCCAGCTTGCACCATGTGCCAGGAAAAACCACACAGTCAATGCCAGTTCATGAAAGCAGCCAAGAGGGAGACTGTGACCTGCAAAGCCACAGGGATAGAGCTGCACAAGACCATGGACACCCACCCCTTGCATCAGTGTGACCTGGATATGAGACATGGAGTCAAAGGAGATCATTTTGGAGACTAAAGATATGACTGCCCCGCTGGAGTTTGGACTTGCATGGGGCCTATAGCCCATTTGTTTTGGCCGATGTCTGTCATTTGGAATGGCTGTATTTATCCAATGCCTTGTATCTAGGAAGTAACTAACTTGCTTTTGATTTTACAGGTACATAGGTGGAAGGGACTTACTTGCCTTGTCTCAGATGAGACATTGGACCTATAGAGTTTTGAGTTAATGATGAAATGAGTTAACACATTGGACTGTTGGGAAGGCATAATTTATTTTGAAATGTGAGGAGATGAAACGGGAGTGGCCAGGAACAGAATGACATGGTTTGGTTGTGTCCCCACCCAAGTCTCATCTTGAGTTTTCATATGTTGTGGGAGGGACCCAGTGAAAGGTGATTGAATCATGGTGGCAGGTCTTTCCTATGCTGTTCTTCTGACAGCAAATTAGTCTCATGAGATCGGATGATATTTTAAGGGAGAGTTTCCCTGCACAAGTTGTGTTCTTTTTATCTGCTGCCATGTGAGAAGTGTCTTTCATCTTCTGCCTTGGTTGTGAAGTGCCTTTTACCTTCAGCCATGTGGAACTGTGAGTCCAATAAACCTCTTCGTTTTTGTAAATTGCCCCATTTTGGGCATGTAACAGCAGCATGAAAATGGACTAATACATAAGTCATACTTAGCAGAGCATGGTTCTAATCTTAGGTGTTAGAACCTCAGAGTGAAATCATTATTTAGTCCATGATGAAGCAGTCACAAGACTGACCAGACGTCAAGGAGACTGCCAATGGAAGGGAGCGTGTCAAAGAACCTGGGACACATGATTTAAAACCTCCTCAGCACTCTCCTTCACTTTTTTTGAGCTAACAGTGTTTTTCTCCCTCTACTTTTTATTATTTTGATCATTGTTTGTGAAATGTGAAATTAGGGTGTAGAGGAGGCTACCAAGTGAGCCCTGACAGTGGCATTCATTTAGAAACTTCATTTGCTCAAATTCATTTGTTAAAAAAAATAGGAAATTAATATGGATTTTGTAAACAACTGATCATCTTGTTGATTAGGGCTTTGTTAATGAAATGAAAGTGAAATTAATACTTTACTTATTAAAGTCTGTGGAACATTTCTAACTCACTTGAAATTTATAAGGTATGTAAAATCATTATAAAGAGTTAGGATGAGGATTTATAAAAAATTTGAAAGCAACTTGGAAGCTAAATTTTGTTATGTGTTTTATTTGATATTACATGAAGAAGTAAAAAATGAATATGTGGTAAATACGTGTGTGTGCCGGTGTGTGTAATTTTTATGCTGATGTCAAACATTATTACTAAAAGTTACCCAAAGAAAGGAAGCCAGTAGAGAAGATATGAGGGGATAGAAGAGGCTTTTACAATGTCAGTAGAAGTGGCATCCAGTAACTAATATTTTAAACATAAAATATGTGTGTGTGGGTAAGTATCTTTGGTCAAGTACAGTTATAGCTCAAATATTAAATAAAATTATGGATCTAGGCCTTCTCTTTGGTGAAATAGTTTTGATGTGTGTGGTATATAACATAAATGGTATATTTTTGTTAGAATATTTATAACTCAATGTAGTTCATAGTTAAAATTATGCTAAAAGGTTTCAATATTTTAAGATTGCCTTAAAAATGTGCATTTCAGGATTATCATTTTAGCCATGAAATTTTTATAAGATAAGCTTTTTAGAAATATTAGTTCAGAGGGAATTCCAGGTAATTAATAAATATTAGGACTTTGCTATATATACCTTTCTTAGAATTAAGGTATTTTTATTGTAGAAATACTCTGCTGCTACCACACAAACATTCTTTAAAGACAGATGAAATTTTTATACTCAAATGTCCAATTAGTGTTTCTTAGTGAATTTTACCCTAGTATCTGTTTTGGGATTATAGTATATTATCCCTTAAAGAAACATATTTGTAAAACATTAGTGATGCAAGTGTCTCTTAGCCTAAAGTAGAAATGTGAAAAATAATTATGCAACATTATTAAACATCATAACAGTGTCATTCTCTCATAGGAGTTCTTTTAATTTTCAGTTCTTATCTCTTAAATCTCTCTGTATTTAATAATTTGCTCCATTATTTCAGTCAGAAGCCAAAGTGTGTGTGTGTGTATGTGTATATATATATATACATACACACACACACATATGTAACCACACATGTACATACATATGTAAATAGAGCTCCTTGAAGTGGTTACATTAAGGAAAAAAACAAGTAAATAAATATTAATTGTCTAAATTATTATGCACTATCAATACTGGGTAAAATGCTAGTCTGTGCCATACATTCCACATTTCATTTTGTGATGAGGAAGGGGTTGGAAATAGAAAATAGACACATAGATTTTCTATGTAATGCTCCTAATAATTTTTCATCAAAAATTGTTTGGCTATCATTAGCCGTCTACTCTTTAACAATTACTTTAAAATTATTTTAAATATCAGCAAAATAAAAACATTTTTGTCAAAGTGATTTAATGAAGATAAAACTAAAATGTGTTTACGTTTCCTGCAAACAGCATAATGTAAGTCCATGGCTTGAAGAGCCCAAGTCTCCAAATTTTTAATAGAAATTAGCAAAGAAATTCAAGAATAAGAAAATAAGATTCAACACTGAAAATCAAGTTAAAACATGCTTTTCACCCCCATAACCTTCTAGAATTTTTTTGAAAAAAATTAATTGATGGAATGTCTGACCAATCTGTTTGATTGTATGAGAATGAGAATCTCATTCTTATTTCTGATTATGAGGCACAGGAAAATGAAACCTTAACACTTGATAGAGGATGTATCATCAGTTGTATCTCAACATAGGTAACATGACACTCAATGGAGGGCAGATATTGATATCTTGCAGTTGACTCTCCTTTGATGGATATTAATTGCAGTATGATTTTACATTCTTTAAAAATGATAAAGAAAATATCAACAAATAAACAGCAAATGAAAAGCAAATTGAATCAATGGTGTAAAAAACAATCTTGTAAACATTCTGGGTTAAAAAATAGATACGATTAGAAAATATTTTAAAATTTTTATCTTTAGCACTGTTTTAAAAGGCTATCAAAAGAATATAAATTTTAAAAATTTAAGTGTATATACTTATTAGATGGTGAATATATTTAGAATAAATGCACTAATTAATATTAGTAAAATTAACACCTGTAAAAATATTTAAAACTATATGAATATAGTCTAAAATGTCTTTCCATACCAACTAAAACAGAGAAAAAAATGAAGAAAGATAAAAAGTAAAGAGTTAAATGAGCAAATTCTCTTATATTTCATACAGAAAGGTAAATATGGTTTTATTTAATGTTATATATATTTCAAAATATATTTTATTTTATTTAAAAAATTTATTTATGTTTAAAATTGATTTCTATATAGGAGAGTTATAAATGAATTTTTCAAAAATGTAAAGGTGGCTAACAGCTAAGTAACATTTTTTTTTCAAATTAGTCCTAAATTTTGAAGAGAAGGAAAAATAGACATATTATAGTCACAATAGCTGAAGATAGAAAATATTTAAGGAACCATGAAAAGCAAGTAACAGTCTGAAAAGACTATATAATTTATGATTCCATTTATACAGCATTCTGGAAAAGGAAAAACTGTAAAGATGGTTAACAAAGCAGTGGGTTTCTGGCTAGCCATATGCAGAGATTGAAACTGGATCTTTTCCTTACACCATACACAAAAATTAAATCAAGATGGATTAAAGACCTAAATGTAAAACTCAAAACTACAAAAACCCTAGAAGTCAACCTAGGAAATAGCATTTAGGACATAGGCTTGGGCAGATTTCATTACAAAGATACCAAAAATAATTGCACCAAATAGAAAAATTGACAAAGGGAATCTAATTAATCTAAAGAGCTTCTGCAGAGAAAAAGAAACTATCAACAGAGTAAACAGACCACCTACAGAATGGGCAAAAAAAATTTCACAACCTATATACACCTGCAAAAGGTCTAATATCTATCATCTATAAGGAACTTAAACATATTTACAAGAAAAAAAAGAAACAGCCTGTTTAAAAATTGAGCAAAGAACATGAACAGACGCTTTTCTAAGGAAGACATACATGCAGCCAACAATCATGTAAATAAAAAAAGCTCAACATCACTTATCATTAGAGAAATGCAAACAAAACCACAATCAGATACTATCTGTAACCAGGCAGAATGGCTATTCTTAAAAAGTCAAAAAATAACACATGGTGGCGAGGTTATGGAGAAAAAGGAACACTTTTACTGTTGGTGGTAATGTAAATTAGTTCAACCATTGTGGAAAGCTCAAAGAGCTAAAAAGAGAATAACCATTAGACCCAGCAATCCCATTACTGGATATATACCAAAAGAAATATGAATTGTTCCATTATAAAGACACATACACATATAGGTTTATTGCAGCACTACTTACGATAGCAAAGACATGGAATCAATCTAAGTGCCCATTAATGATAAACTGGAAAAAGAATGTGGTACAAATACACTATGGAATAGTATGTAGCCTTAAAATAGAACAAGATCATATCCATTACAGAGACATGAATGGAGCTGCAGGCCATTATCTTTAGCAAAGTAATGCAGAAACAGAAAACATGTTCTCACTTATAAGTGGGAGCTGAATGATGAGAACACATGGACACACTGAGGGGAACAACACATACTGGTGCCTATTGGAGAGTGGGAGGAGGGAGAGGATCAGGAAAAATAACTAATGTGTATTTGACTTAATATACGGATGACAAAAGAAACTGTAGAACAAACTCCCAAGGCATAAGTTTACCTATGTAACAATCTGCATATTTACCCCTGCATTAAGCTAAGGCCAGGTGTAGTGGCTCACGCCTGTAATCCTAGCACTTTGGGAGGCTGAGGCAGGCAGATCACAAAGTCAAGAGATCAAGACCATCCTGGCCAACATGGTGAAACTTCATCTTTACTAAACATACAAAAATACAAAAATTAGCAGGGTGTGGTTGTGCACACCTGTAGTCCCATCTACTCAGGAGGCTGAGGCAGGAGAATTGCTTGTATCCAGGAGGTGGAGGTTGCAGTGAACTGAGATCGCACCACTATACTCCAGCCTGGTGACAAAACGAGACTCCATCACTCACACACACACACACACACACACACATACATACAAAAGCAGTAATTCTCAAGGATCTGGAAAGAGCAATTGTTAAATAGTTTAATCATGAGGTATTTTTAGGGTTATAAAACTATTCTGTGTAATACTGTCATGGTTACAGACATTATGCATTTGAAAGAAGATTTAATTAACACACGGAATTTTATATCAGAAAGAGTTCATCTTAAATGTACACAAATTTAAAAAAATAATTCATGATGTCATGGCACCCCTGATGGAATGTAGACTGTGTTAATAGAATCTCATTCTATTACAAGTATATATGAACTAGCCTTACTGAACAGGGTGAGAGAAAACATGATGGCCTTAAATAATTTTGGAAATAAGAGGGAACTATAAGACTAAAGGCCAAAGAAACTGTACAGAAACCCTGTACTGTGACTAATAACGTTTTGTGTGTTTTTTTTCCTTGGGAATATAGATTAACAGATTTGAAACCACTATACATGTATACTAGAATTAAAAAACTAAGTAAGTGGATAGCAGTTGGAGGGAACCAGGTTTCCTCATTGTTGGAGATTATAGACAAACAAGCAGAGAAGGCTAGAATAATACACACAACAATAGATTAGATGTAGAGACATCAGCATAACTTCATACTTAGCTTAATATTGATAGAGATGGATAAATTTATAGATATATACACAATAAGTTCTCACTTAATGTCATTAACAGTTCCTTGGTAATTCAACTTTAAGCAATAATTAATAACAACCAATTTTACCATAGGCTAATTGATACAAAAAAGATTTAAGTTCCCATGGCATATTTCTTATTACAAAAACGTCATGAAACTTCTAAATGAAGACCAAAACACTTCTAGTATTAAATATTAAAATAAATGAGAGCTGTATATGCATTTAAGAAAGAGTAAAAAAAATAGTAAGATAATTATTTAAGTTCAGAATCATGAGTGGCCAGAGGCCATCAAGGCAGCTCAGGGTACTTGGCAGCAAGCAGTTCTGGAAAGGACACCATCCCATCTCAGGGCACACTCACACACATCCACACTCACTCAGACTGGGACAATGTAGGCAAACCAATTTGCCTCATGTGCATTTCCTTGGCATGTAGGAAAAAACTGGAAAACTCAGAGAAAACACACGCAGACATGGGGAGAACATGCAAACTCTACGTAGACAGTGGCATTGTCTGGGAATTGATTTCTTTCTCATCAATGTTATAACAAAATGAGGTTGAACAAAATGATGTTATTTGAAGACCAGCTGTAGAGACAAAGGTTAGTATACTCACATATGTTTCTGTGCTCTGAGTCAACATGGAATAGTAAAGCTCTATGACTAACAAAACACCTAACACCATATTTTGGTTTTTGAAGCCATTTTTCAGAAGAAAAAAAGTAGAACCAGTACTCCTAGGAAAAAATAGCTTATCCTAGGGCTACAATAGGGAATATACAGTTGAATCTTGAATGTCTTATTATGCTGGAAATTTGGGAGGTACTCAAAGAAATAACAACAACACAATAGCAATATTAAAATCATACTGATGGGGGTATGTGAAAGTAACATGGGAACCAATGAAAGTTCCCAATAGCCAGAGCTGGAACAATCTGAGCAATCGAATAAATAACATAACAGTAGGTTATAACCCAAAGTATAAGATAAATATCTATAAATTCACATTAATGTAAATAATCAATTGAATAAGTAAATAAATGTAGACTAAAACACAAATTTTCCATGCAGTACACTTCCAAGCAATGTGGATGGCCCACTCTCAAAGGTGGAGGACGGGCAGTACGACTCTACTTTTAAGGTGTGGGCTGTACATAGATGACTTTCTTTTAAAATCTGGAAACGGAGAAAAGAGAATAACTTTGCAGAAAAAGGTGCAAGCATAGCTTGTTTTATTGTGCTTTGCTTTATTGCATTTGGCAGATACTGTGATTTTTACGAACAGAAGGTTTGTAGTAACTCTGCATTGAGCAAATCTGTTGTAACCATTTTTTCAACATGTGAGCTGTGGTAAGCTGGACCATTATCAGTTTTAATTTTTAGGGCAGTCCCATAAATGCAAAGGTCAAGAGAAGATGTTTAATGACATATTGGGCAGATGCCCCAGGAAGAGCATGAGCGCTAATTAGGTGGGAATAGGTATCAACAGTACATGTAATATCTTAGCTTTCCAAATTCAGGGATGTGTGTGAGATCTGTTTGCCATAACTGATTATGTTCTAGTCCTGTATGGTTAACATCTGTTGAAGGAGGGGACGTGCCTCTGAGCTGGTAATCTGGGCTTTGTAAAATAATTTGTCTAGCTAGTCTTTGGGTAAGTTGAAATAATTTAGTTAAGTCTCTCCAGTTTTGGTGGAAAAATTGATGCAATTGGGTGGCTTATCAAGCAACCTGAGTTGCTTGATAAGAATTGCCATGAACTAGTGGACCAGGCAGTTAGCTGTGGGCACGAATGTGTGTAATAAAAATAGAATGTGTTTGTTGATCCAGAAATTGCTGAAGTTGAAGAAAAAGTGCATACAGGATGGGCTAGAGAGTGGACTTAATGAGAGAAATCTCAAGGTTCTTCAATAAATAAATGGAGTAAGTAGAGTCACTAACAATATTGATGGACTGAGTGGAGGTTTCCAGGGCCAATATTAGGGCTCTAAACTCAGCTCTCTGAGTACTAGTAAATCCAGATCCAGTGAGGGAGTTATGCAGTTCCCCACCAGATAGCTGCTTTTCCATTTTTACCAGAGCCATGAGTAAAAAGCATTAAAGTGTAACTACCTCTGTAGGAGTATGAGTAGCAGTTATGCTCAAGGTGGGGGCAGAGCCAGTTAATGTCGCCCAGTAATTTTGATAATCATTTAAGGTGTGTAATTTGTTAGTATTCAATTTAACCTCTGAGGACTTACTGACTGGGAAGTTAGAATGTATCCAATATATTTCCAAGGGGGAGGACATCTGTACCTTTTCAGGTGCTATGATTAAACCTCTTAACTATGTATTCCTTTTGATAGAGGCATATAAATTCAAAAGTATTGGCACCGTTGGGGCTGCCAGTAAAATGTCATCCATATAATGGATGTTTTTACAATCAGGGAATTCTTTTCTACTAGGGAGAGAAGGCTGGTGCACACTATATTGACATATAGTTTAACATTCCTTGAGGAAGTACTTTCCAATGAAATTGGTGAGCTGGCCTTTCATTATTGATAGCTGGTATTGTAAATGCAAATTATTTTCTGTCTTATTCTGCAAGGGGAATAATATAAAAAGTTTTTTTAGTCAATAATGACTATAGGCCAATCTTGAAGAATTGCCGCAGAGGAAGGGAGCCTCTGTTGAAGTGGTCCCATAGGTTGCAAATTAGCATGTAAGTCATGCGTAAGTCTCTATTTACCAGATTTTTGGGGAATGATTAAAATGAGTGAATTCCAAGGGCTATCTGATGGATCTATATGACCGGTTTTTAATAGTTCCTCAACTAATTTACGGGCTCGTAATTTCTCTCCCTTTAAAGGTCATTGTTCTACCCAAATTGGATCTTGAGAGACCCATGTCAGGGGTAGGGGAAGAATTACAACAATGGCCATTATTAGAAAGGGGTCATACGGCAGTTATCTGCTATGGCTTCAATTAATCCCTTTGTAAATGGGCTAGTGGCTTTGTTTTCTGTAATGCTTTTCCTTGTTTCTTTATAAGTGTTGACTGGGCAGGTCAAGAGCTCCCAATCTAATGCCACTTGCCTAAGACAGGATTGCATAACTATAGTGTCTCCCTTGTCTTTTCTCCAATTTACTGGGGAAGGGGGCTCAGGCAAAATCTGTCTCCTCTGTGGCACCTTTATCCAGTAATGGCAGGGCTGAGGGAGGAGGAGGAGGTGGCGACAAGGTAGACGATGATTCTTCCTCCCTGCTCTTTTTAGGCTCTTCTGTGTAGAGCAGGGCTAAAGTAGCCTTGACTAAGGCCCATAACATTAAAGATGTTACTGGGACCCTTTGGCCTTGTGCATGATGTTGTTTAAGATTTCTCCTTACTTGCTCCTGGAGCTCTAGGTCTAGCATGTCTTCTTCTGGGAACCATGGGTTATAGAAAACAATAGTTTGCATTAGGTCCCTTAACTGAGCCTCGAAACCAAGGATCCACTAGCTTTAAGCAGTTGTTTCAGTACTTTTATATGTTGTTGCTGTTGAGCGGATAACTGTTGTACCCTTGATAGTGTGTAATAAGAAAGGCACTTTACTTCTGTTGGCTCCTCCTAGAACAAATAATCCCAGTGTAATCATGAGAGAAGCATCAGAAAAATCTAAGAGACATTCTGCAAAATATTTGATCAGTACTTCTCAAAACTTTCCAAGATCATGAAAAGCAAGGAAAGCCTGAGGAATTCATAGTCAAAATGCTCTTAAGGAAACGTGACTACTAGATGTAACATGTCCTAGATGAGATCCAGGAACAGAAAAAAAAAATTAGGTAAAAACTAAGAAATCTGAATACTTCATGAACTTTAGTTAATAATAACATAATGTTATTGGTTTATTAATTATAAAAATTTACTATTTAAAGTAAGGCACTAATGCTAGGCATGGATCTCTACTGTCTTCACAACATTATTGTAAATCTTAATGTTTTCTAAAATAGAAAGTTTATTAAAAATCCTTTTAGTCATGTGTGGTAATGCCACTTGAAATTGATCACCCTTTCTATGAAAATAGTCTGATATTTCAAAAAAAAAAAAAAAGCATGTAGCATAATCAGACAAAATATTTATGACTATGAATGTAAGTTTATTATCAAAATAAAAACAGAGTTTTTTAAGATTGGTCATCCAAAGATAAAAAGCAAGAACTCAAGGGTTAAAAAAAATCACGTAAGAAAAAGAAACAGCAATTGTGTGTAAGCAGAAATATAACCTGTGCCCAGTGGTGATTTTGTAATAAGTAGAACTAAGTAAAATTCAGTGTTGTCTTTATAACTGGTAAATAACATTCCTCAATAAGGTCACAAAGAGAGCACCTAAAATTCCACATGATTATCTTACCCAGAAGTTCAGAATACTTCCTAAACCTTTCCCAAATTGATATTTGCATGCACCCTTAACTTACTTATGTACTATTAAATAATGAAGCTGGGCGTCTAAAATGATTTCTGAAGCTTGAAAATACCACTAGCATGTATAATGATTGCTATTGAGTAAGCTACACAATGGCTATTGCAACTGTCCAAGTCTGAACACTGGGGATCCTAGCTTGGGCCTGATCAGTTCAAAGACAATCTCTGCTCTGTACCACAGCTAGCTCTGCATGCTTTCTTTATTCTCTGCACTCTTTCTCACCCTTGCCCTTGTCACATTCACTTTAAATCCACTGACAATAAAACTTATCAACATTCCATAAAAATGTCATAAAATACATGCAATACAATACTGAACATTGGATATGAATGGTTAGTGTTTTTACAATGGTTAGAAATACCATGAAAATTGGAAGAAAAAAAAAAAGAAAAGAAACCTGGAGCATATATAAAAATATATATAAAGAGAGGCCTGGCACTGTGGCTCACACCTGCAATCCCAGTATTTTGGGAGGCTGAGGAAGGCAGATCACTTGAGGCCAGAAGTTCGAGACCAGCCTGGCCATCACAGAGAAACCTCGTTTCTACTAAAATTACAAAAATTAGCTGGGTGTGATGGCACAGGTCTGTAATTTCAGCTAATCAGGAAGTTGAGCCACAAGAATCACTTGAACCTGAGTGTGAAAGCTGCAGTTAGCCAAGATTGCAACACTGCACTCCAACCTGGGCAACAGAATGAGACACTGTCTCAAAATAAAACAAAACAAAAAACAAAAATACATTGTATATATATATATGTATGTGTGTATATATATGTATGTATATACACACACATTTCTATAGGAACATCCACAGTTTTCTTATTAATTGATATATATTACACATAGACATATATGTGTAATATATATATCAATTATGAAAATTGTGGAAGTTCCTATAGAAATGTGCATAAGAATAAGAATTTCCACAATTTTCTTAACGATAGATAAGATCTCTCTCTATATACATGATATATATATATATACATCTATCAATTAAAAAGAAAACTGTGGAAGTTCCTATAAAAATGTATAAAATGTGAATATAATAAATAAATACTAATATTAATTAGCAAAGGAAAGTATTTTCAGTTTCACAATAAAAAAATTTACTTATGACTTTGTCAGTCATTAGAAAATAACTAAATAGGCAGGTCGCGGTGGCTCACGCCTGTAATCCCAGCACTTTGGGAGGCTGAGGTGGGCAGATCAGAAGGTCAGGAGATCAAGACCATCCTGGCCAACATGGTGAAGTCGTGTCTCTGCTGAAAATACAGAAAAAAACAATTACATGGGCATGGTGGCATGCATCTGTAGTCCCAGCTACTCAGAAGGCTGAGGCTGGAGAATCACTTGAACCTGGGAGGCAGAAGTTGCAGTGAGCCAAGATCACACCATGGCACTCCAGCCTGGCAAGTGAGACTCTGTTGCAAAAAAAAAAAAAAAAAAAAAAAAAGAAGAGAAAAGAAAAAAAAATAGCTAAATAAGAGCAAAGTTTCTGTGACTTGAACACTGTCAAATATAACTAAATGGGTATATATTGTTTCCACCTCAGGAGAATTTGGTCTGAGGAATTAATCCTGAATAAGTGCAAAGATAATGGTATGAGATGATCTGCATCACTGTGGTGTTTACCATTAGGAGAATTCAGATTCCTATAAATTATAAAAAGTTGTTAAATAATATACAAATTTGTACAATAGAATGGTCTATAATCATTTGATAAATTTTATAGATAATATGTAATGATATGGAAGGCTGTTCATAGTATTTATAGAAGTATTTGTAACTGTCATAAATAGGATATATGTATGATATCTATTTTAAAAATTTGTATATGCATACAAAATTACTAGAAGATTATTCAGCAAAAAAAAATTTGTCTCAAGTAGTGAAATACTATGATTATTATTAACTTTGATTTTGTGTGTAATAACTGTTTCTAGGAAATGAATAGTTATTAATTTACAGTAAAAAACCTAATTTTTTGTCAATTATGGTTTCTATGAAATAAACAATTAATTTGTTCAAATTTTGTCTTTAAAATATGATAGCACAAAATCAAATTACTCATGTGAATATTGTTTTAATAATAGTTAATTATTTTCACACTGAAAGTATGACTTTGCAATTTTACTGATGCAAAGTAAAATCATTTATTTACTTATAAAATTTAGCATTGCTAAAACAGACTAATTTCAGATTTACATGTGGCCTTTCACAAAACATGAAACACAATGACTCAGTTTTGTCATGTAAACTTATTGTATGTTGACTAAATGTTAATGATATTCTAATGGATAGCATCCTATCAATAACCCTTGAAATTTCTATGGATGAGTTTTCTCAAAGCATTAGGTTACTAACTAGTTATCTTCCATGTCTATTTATTTTATCATTGTAAAATCATATAAATAGGAAATGATTGTCAACTTGTACTTTTCAGTCTATTTTCTCCCCATTATATATTATGCAGATATGAAGAGCTGTCATTAATTTTGTACACATTTTTTTTAGTGATAGAATGAACATGAGGCATAGTCATGAGTTACATATAAGTACATACATACAGACATCCACACACCGATGCATTCTTAACACAGAATTATTTTTTAGGTCTTCTAACATTGTTTGAAGACAATGTCTACTTGTATTTTGTTGTTGTTTTGAACGAGCTTGCTCTAAACTTAAAAAATAATAATATTTATCTATTGATCAAGATACATTTAAATTGGCTATTTAATAAAATTATTCTTAATAATTCATTAACAGATTATTCCACTGAAGCTGCTCACATATTTTTATCTTCTCCATCTTCTACATGTCAAAATAACGAACTCTTTAAATTATTACAATTTGCCTCTCATTAAGCAATATCAATAATTAAAATAATAGTTAACATTTATTGAGTGCTTACAATCCATCAGGCATGGCTTTAGAAGTTTTAAATGAATTACCCAATGTTTATAATAACTCAAGAGGGTAGAGATAAGTTAGATTGAGTTTCCCAGAAGTAGAGCTTGAGAGAAAGCTTATGAGTATAGGATTTATTGAAGCAGTACTTGCTGAGTAACAGTAAGACCACGAAAAAAGTCAGATAGGAAAGAGAAACGAGTTGTGCTCATAATGTGGGTTCAGCAGAGGTCTAACTAAACCTTCCTCCCCCCCCCCACCCCCCACACAATAAAAAACACCTCTGGAAAATTTAACTAGACTCTACCCTGCTTTGGATAAAAGAAGCAGGGCTTTGTTCCTATCTAGTAATGGCTATGGTCCCAAAGGAGACAGTTTTCAAGGGAAGAGAAGAGGAGGCCAGGTAATGTCCATGAATCTCAGTGCTAGGCAACCTGGATTTCCCAGAGACTCTTCTTATTAAAATGCTCAATGAGCTATTAGGGAAAGTACCCAAGCACCACAGCCACTGGAGCATTGGCACATCCACAAAACTCATAATTTTACTTTGGGAAACCTGGACAGGGCATCATCAATATCTAATATAAAAGGTCTATTAATTCCTTCATTTTGAAACTCAAAAACACTGAGGTCCAGAAAAATTATGTGATTTTCCCAAGGGCACACAGGTAGGAAAAGTATAGAATTAGGATGCAAGTCTTGTCAGTTTGGCTATAGACCAAGAAGTCTTATCTCCACATATTAAAATGACTCAGGTTTTTAAGTTAGCAACCTATTTGTAGAGGTCTTTTTAATATATTCTGGAAATCACTTACATATTCATATTGAAAATAAAAGTATCACAGATGTCAGAAAACTCATGAAAAATATTTTCTTATATGTAATTCAGGGTGTTATTGAAAAAACATTAACTTCTTTTAGAGTGATCAAAATTAATCTATACAGATTTGATTTCCCATTCCAAAATGAAGAGTTTGCCCAGCAAACTTGTTTAAGAAGGAATTAAAAATGAATATGTAATTAAGGCACTCACATGCAAGATTTAAAAATTACCTCGGTAGGAAATATGCAATGGGAAATAAGCACTTAAGTTAAGTGATATGTGGTCCTGCCAATAGCAAATAAGAATTGACATGCTGCAGACCTAGATATTACACTGACTACAATAATAAACATTCATGAATATAGTGTAATGAGCATGAAATTATGAGTTTTAATAAGGCTATGTTATGACTAAATTTGGAAATACTTTTTGGGGTAATGGCCCTACATAATTTAAAGATAGCGGTAAACCACAGGCAGTAAAATTCAATTACACTGACTATAAGATGCATTCAAACATGCTCCCATGAAGCATACAATTTCCAGCATCATTTTGCCAATAATGCTTCCTGCAGTTATGGCTGGCCACACTTTTATTCCAGTCATGTAATTTATGAACATAAAAGAAGAATTGAATGGTTAATGTGGAGTTTTAAAAAATGTAATAGTTTATTATAATTATAAATTATATCTTCAGAAAGCTTATGTGGACTTTGCAAAAACAATCTCATCATTTAACAAAAGGAGACATAACAAAGTTATTAATCAGGATCCTGAATCTAACAGGACATGAAAAGAACCTATGTCAGTGGCAGAGGTGATGTTTAAGGTAGCTAAGAACATGAAGATGGACAATGCTGGTGAGCATGTCATTCTGATTGGAACCATTCACCTTCAAAATTGTCAGACATATTCATGAGGGAGAAAAAAAATTATCTGACATTGTCTCCAAGGAATAGATAGCAACTTAGAGGAATTTTGATTTCATTACTTCAATAAGTGTATCTATATTATGTTTCTTAGAAGGAGTCATTTCTTGCTATATAGTGGATTTAAATTCCTATATTACAAAATGCTAATATAGCATATCTTTTACAAAGAGAGTAATTTCGTTTAAGAGTACTCTGCAAGGAAAATAAAATTGTCCACAATGTATGCAAATTGCATAGAAAGTGTTGATCTGAGTGAAATTTTCACACCCTTAACTGACAGATTATTAGATACTAAGAAGAGAATATATGGTACTATATTTAACAAATTTACAGGCTATAAAATGAAAGCACACATTAAGGCTCTGTTTAGATGATAACATAGCAGGCTATTGAAAAGTTACATAGTAAGTTGTACTATATTTTGGCATCAAACACTATGCAAGTGAGTATAAAGATTTTTCTGTTGTATACCATTGTCTGCAAACTATTTTTAAAAAATCGGTCATTACATAGAAAATGCAGCAAAATATTAATCTTACACTTTTCCTCATTACAACCTCCAATTCCACTCACTAAAATAATAGTCATATAAATAATATCTCAGAATCATTGTCATCTTAGTAGCTGTGAATTCTATCATAGGTAATGGTGAGGAAACCAAAGATAAGGCTTTTATAGTTTTTGAAAATGTAGTGAGCTATTATGATTATAATTAAATTTTGCACTAGAATTTTCTAGGAATATTTAAGACAAAAATGAAGTTAAAAGTGAACAAAAGATGTAGGTAAAAATAATATTTGCCTTATGGTATTAAAATTTGTTGGGAGTCCTCCTTCATTATTTTCTCATCTCTTGAGTTTTTTTAATGTGTTTTTTCCCAAGGTTTAATAGAGTTTATTCTTTAGGGCAGTTTCATATATACAGAAAAAATTCATGCAGAAAGTACCAAGAGTTTCCATATATCCCTTTTACCTTATATCCCAATACAGTTTCCTTTATTGTTAACATATTGCATTAGTGCGATAATATACATTTTTTAAAATTGATGACCAATATTGATGCACTATTATCTGAAGTCCATAGTTCACATTAGAGTTCACTCTGTTTTGTACAGTTCCATGGTATTGACAAATGCATAATGCCATTGATTCACTATTCTAGTATAAAGAGAGTAATTTAACCAACCTAAAAATTTCCTGTGCTTCACATACTCATTGCTCTCTTCCTCTGTCTCTTCAAATACTTGGCAACCACTGATATGTTAACTGTCTCTAGAGTTGTTTTTCTTTCTTTAGAATGTCATACAGTTTAAATTGTACAGTATGTAGACAGGGAAATATACTTCATTAGCTTAACAATTGCATTTTAGGTTCTTCCATGTCTTTCACTGACTCAACAGCTGACTCAACAGCTCATTTATATTTATCACTGCAAAGTATTCATTATTATATTGATGTACCACAGTTTTTTGTTATGCATTTAATTATTGAAGGACTTACTTATTGCTTTCAAGTTTGGCAAATATAAATAAAACTGCTGTAAATATTTTTGCATGGGTTTTGTGTGTTTTCAACTCATTGAGTAATTATCTAGGAACATGACTGCTAGATTGCATAGTGAATCTCTGACTAGCATCATAGGAAATTGCCAAACTGTCTTCCAAGTGAATATACCATTTTGCATTTCTATCAGCAATGAACGAGACTTCCTATTGCTCCACATCCTGACCAGCACTTGGTTATTGTCAATGTTTCAGACTTTAAGGTTTCTAACAGTTGTGCCGTGGTATGCCATTTTTGTAGTAATTTGTAATTCCTTAATGACACAAAACATTGAATGTTTTTTTACACGCTTATTTGTCATCTATATGTCTTCTCTGAAGATGTGTTTATAAGATGATATGCACATTTTTAATTAGGATTGTTTGTTTTCTTATTGCTTTAAGAGTTCTCTGTATATTTTTGTTAAGTCTTTTATTAGATATCTTTTGCAAATATTTTCTACCAGTTTGCAGCTTGTCTTTCATCCTTTCAAAAATCTTTCACAAAGTAGAAGGTTTTAATTTTGATAAAATCTGACTTTTAGGTTTTTTATTTAACAGATCCTGCTTTTGGTCTTGTATCTAAAAGCTCATTGCCAAAATTAGATCATCTAGATTTTCTGCTATCTCCTAGAATTTTTCTAGGTTTGTGTTTTCACATTTAGATCTCATACAATGTAATTTTTGTGAAATAGATTTGTTTCTAGATTCTTTTTTTTTTTTTGCATGTGGATATCTAGTTTTCCCAGCATTATTTGATTAAAAAGACTATCCTTTCTCCATTGAATTGCCTTTGCTTCTTTGTCAAAGATCAGTTAATTATATTAGTATAGGTCTGATTCCAGACTCCTTATACTGTTTCATTGAGCTATTTATTTGTCTGTTCTTTTGCCATTACCATACTGTCCTTATTACTCTAGCCTTATAGTCAGTTTAGAAGTCTACTTGTATCAGTCATCCAGCTCTGCTCTTCTTCAGCACTGTATGGGTTATAATGGATTTCTACCTTTACATAGAAACCTTAGAATCAGTTTTCAATATCAACAAAATAATTTTCCATGATTTAATTGAGATTTTCTTAATTCTATGGATTATGTTGGTAAGAACTGACATCTTAACAATATTGTCTAACTTTTTCTGAATTTGAAATATCTCATTTATTAATAAAATATTCTTTTGTTTCATGTTTTTTCTCACATAGGTCTTGTGCATATGTTGTTAGATTTATTCTAAGTATTTCATTTCTTGTGTGGTAATGTAACTAGTTTGTGCTTATAATTTAAAATTTCAAATTGTATTATTATTATATAGAGAAGCAATTGATTTTTATATCTTACCTTGTATAAATAATTTTTAATTGTTGAATCAATCTTGGATATTTGAGAAAATCCCTACTGGGTTATGGTATATAATATTTTCATATAGATTTAATTTGCTAAGATTTCATTGAGAATTTTTGCATGTTTTATGACATGTATTAACCTATAGTTTTACTTTCTTGTAACATCTTAGGTTTGGTCACTAGAATGTTTTCTGAAGAAAAATTACTCTTATTTTTTATTAATTGGTAGAATTCACATGGTACTTTCAATTTTAAAAGTTTGTCAATCAATGAATCAATTTATTTAATTCATGTAGGAAAGTGTAGAACATCCATTTCTTTTTGTGTAAGTTTTTTTTTTTTTTTTTTTTTTTTGAGAGGAGTTCAGCTCTGTCATCCAGGCTCGAGTGCAGTGGTGTGATCTTGGCTCACTGCAACCTCTGTGACTCCCAGGTTCAAGCTATTCTCTTGCCTCAGCCTCCTGAGTAGCTGGTACTACAGGCATGTGCCACCATGCCCGGCTAATTTTTGTATTTTTAGTAGAGATAGGGTTTCGCCATATTGATCAGGCTGGTCTTAAACACCTGACCATGTGATCCTCCCGCCTCGGCCTCCCAAAGTGCTGGGATTACAAGCTTGAGGCACCACGCCCAGCCCTTTATGTGTAAG
The DNA here is from genome assembly GCA_036589455.1 of Ateles fusciceps. Taxonomy (NCBI): domain Eukaryota; kingdom Metazoa; phylum Chordata; class Mammalia; order Primates; family Atelidae; genus Ateles; species Ateles fusciceps. The sequence goes on from JAZHEH010002077.1 coordinate 382,423, forward strand.
TTTTGATAGAATATGTCTTTAGAGAACTTGGTCCATTTCATCTAGGTTATAAAATCTGGGGCATGGAGTTGTTCATAATATTCTGATATTATCATTCAAATGCTATAGAATTGGTGGCGATAGCCATGCTTTCATATATGTCTTCTCTCTTTGTTCCTTGGTTAGCCTGGCTAAAGAGAGTTATCAATTTAAAAAATCTTTTCAAAGAACTAGCTTTTGATTTCATTGGTTTTCTCCACTGATTTCAATTTCATTGATTTCTACTCTGATTTTTACTGTTTCTTTTCCTCTGCTGTTTACTTTGAATTTAACTTGTTTTTCTTCCTCCAGTTTCCTAAAGTGGAAGATTATATTATTGATAGTAGATTTTTCCTTTCTTTATGTAGTTATTCAATGTTATAGTCCATCTAAGCACTGCTTTATTTGAATCTCACACATTTTGGAGTTATTTATCATTTTAATTTTGCTATAGTTTTAAAATTTCTTGCTAGACTTCTTTTTAATTCATGAGTTATTTAGAAATGTAGTGTTTAATCTTCAAATATTTTGAGATTTTCCACCTATTTCTCTATTATTGCTTTTTAGTTTATTTTCATTGTGGTTAAGAGCATACTTTGTATGAATTTTCTTCTTTTAAATATGGTAAAGTGTGTTTTATGGCCCAGACTGTAGTCAATCTTGGTGACCATTTGATTTGAGCTTTAGAAGAATGTATATTCCACTGTTGTTGTAGAACAATTCTATGCATATCAATTAAATCCACTTGAATGATGGTGCCATTCAGTTCAACTATATCCTACTGATTTTCTGCCTGTTGTATTTGTCAATTACTGACAGAGGTATATAGAAGTTTCCAGCTCTAACAGTGGACTTGTCTTTTTTTCTTTGCAGTTGTATCACTTATGGCTTCACATATTTTGGCATTCTGTTTCTAGGTATACAGACATTAGAGATTGTTTTTTCTTCTCAGATAATTTTCCCCTTTATTATTAGATAATGCCACACTTTATCACGATTTTTTTTTTCTGTTTTTGAGTTTACTTTGTCTGCAACTATCATAGCTATCCCAGCTTTCTTTTGATTTGTGTGAGCATGACATATCTTTCTCCATTCCTTTACTTTAAATCTAATCGTGTCTTTATATATAAAATGAGTTTCTTACAGATAACACCAACTAGATGTTCTGTAATTCAGTGCAGTTCTGGCACTAATAACCCAAAGTTTGCATCAGACTCTACAGGTATAAGGACTCAGTCCCACAACACTGCTGTCACTTCAGACACCAAATATTTAGTGGAAAGGTTACCACAATTTTCTCTTCCTTGGCTATAAACAGGGTCTTTTTACTACCTCATCCCCCACCGCATGGTTTGATAATTTGCTAAAATGGCTCACAAAACTCAGGGAAACAACTTTCTTGCTATTGCCAATTTATTTTATAGAATAGAACTCAGGAATAGGAAAATGTGAGAGAAGCATAAAGCAGACATTTGGGAAAGGGTGAAGAGATTTCATGCCCTCAAGTGGCTTCACCCTTCTGGCAAATTGATATGTTCACCAACCCAAAGCTCTCCAAATTCTATTATTTAGAGGTTTTAATGAAGGCTTCACTATGTAAGCATGATTGATTAAATCACTGGCTATTGGTGATGAACTCAATCTCCAGCCCAAAAGATCAAGAGGTGGGGCTAAAAGTTTGAGTTCTCTTAATCTTGCCTTGGTCCTTCTTGGGACCAGCCCTCATCTTTAATTTATCTAGAAGTTCCAGCCACCAGAATTCTCATATGCTTTCAAAAGCCCTGGATATATCTACAGTTTCAGAAGCTGCATACCAGGAAATAGGACCAAAGACCAAATATTTATTTCCCATTGTACCACAGTAACATATAGTTGGTCTTGTGTTTTTATTCACTTTAAAAATTTCTGACTTTTACTTTAGACTATTCACATTATAAGGTGACTATTGATACAGCTGGTTAATATCTACCATGTTTATCATTGTTTTCTATTCATTGTCATTGTCTTTTTCTTTCTTTGGTTTTAATTGAGCAGTTTGTATGATTCTGTTTTCTCTCAATTTTTGAATTTATTTTGGTGGTTGTAATATACACTTACAACTAATCTAAGTCAATTTCAAATAGTATTTTACTGCTTCAAATGTAGTGCAAGTACAATATAACAGAGTATTCCCAATTCAGCCCTCCTGTCCCCTATAACATTTCTGTCACTTATTTCACTTACCCAGCTGTAATCACCTGATATATTTTTGCTACTATTATTTTGAATAAACTGTTATCTGTTAGATCAATTAAGAATTAGAAAATTATTCTCATATTTCCGTTTATTTCTGTAATGTTGTTCCCTTCCTTATGTAGATTCAAGTTTCTGAGCAATATTTTTATTATTTTTCTCTCTGAAGACTTTTTTTTTTCCATTTTTTTTATTGCATTTTATGTTTTGGGGTACATGTGAAGAACATGCAAGATTGTTGCATAGGTACACAAATGGCAGTGATTTCCTGCCTTCCTCCCCCATCACCTATATCTGGCATTTCTCCCCATGCTATCTCTCCCCAACTCCCCACCCACTGCCGTCCCTCCCTATTTACCCCCAGACAGACCCCAGTGTGTGATGCTCCCCTCTCTGTGTCCATGTGTTCTCATTGTTCGACACCCGCCTGTGAGTGAGAACATGCGGTGTTTGATTTTCTGTTCTTGTGTCAGTTTGCTGAGAATGATGGTTTCCAGGTTCATCCATGTCCCTACAAAGGACACGAACTCATCGTTTTTGATGGCTGCATAATATTCCATGGTGTGTATGTGCCACATTTTCTGAAGACCTTTTAATGCTTCTTAAAGGCTGGTCAATGGGAGAAAAATTCTCCCAGGTTTTGTCTGACTGAGAAATTTTCTATTTCTCCTTTACTTTTAAAGCATAATTTTGCTGAATACAAATTTCTAGATACTGTGTTTCTTATTTCAACACTTTAAATATGTCACTCTATTCTATCAGTATCTAAAGCAAAGTATAATTCTTATTCTTGTTCTTCTATAGGTTAACATATTTTCCTCCTTTGGATTCTTTGAAGATGTTCCCCTTTCCCTTATTTACAGTTTGACTATGATATATGCACAGGTAGATTGTTTAGAACTTATTTAGTATCCTGTTCTCTGAGATTTCTGGATCTATGATTTGTTGTCTGTCATTGATATTTGAAATTTCTTAACCATTATTAATTCAAATATTTCTCCTGTTCCTTTTTCTCTTTATTATTTTGGAATTTCCATTGTATATGTGTGGGTATGTGCATATATAAAGAACTGTGGAATAATTACAAATGGTTTCATATATATAATAAAATACAATATAAATAGATATTATAATATATATGCAATATATTCATATATCTATATGTAAATATGTATCTATTTATGTTACATTTCTATAATTTACATATGTCATATTATTCATATATATTTATATACTATATATACACACATATGTATATATAGTATACATACATATATACATATATTTAAATTATATTTTATTTTATATATACAAAAAAGCATTTGTAATTATTCCACAATTCTTTATACTCTATTTCACTTCTTTTTTTTTTCTTTACTTTTCAGTTTGGGAAGTAGATGTTGACATATCTTCAAGTAATTGATTCTCTTTTCAGCCACGTCTGCCTACTGATAAGCTGATCAAAGGTATTCTTTTTGTTAGGGTGTCTTTTATTTCTAGCATTTCTTTGAGATTCACACTTAAAGTTTTAATCTCTTTCTTATGTTACCCATCTGTTATTTCATGTTGCTCAATTTTTCACTGAAATTGTTAGCAGAATAGTCATGATAATTTAAAATTTAGGTATAATATTGAATAAAATTGTTATTATTTTTTCCTCAAATGTTTGGTATTATTTTCCAGTGAAATAATCTAAGTTTGCAGTCCTCACTACTGGGAGTTTCCAACTAATAATTCAATATTTCAATACATGCAAGTTCTATTCAGGCTAGCAACTTCTTCTTTGTTGAGTTTCTGTTGTGTTTTTCAAAGACTTTATTCATTTCATCAAAGTTGTCATATATATTGGTATACACTTGCTCCTAATAATCCTTACTATCCTTTTGTTATCAGTTAGATCTATTGCCATCCCTATGTTTTAGTCTTTTTCTTAGATCAGTATAAGTAAAAATGTATACATTATATAAACATTTTTAGGAACCAGCTTATAGTTATATTGGGTTTCACCATGGATTATTATCTTCAAAATATAAAGTAGTCATTTAATACTTGGTAAAAATATAGGTTTATTTGACCATAATAATCATTTACTTAGAAAGTTGTATTAGGTAATATATTTCAATTTTTTACTTTTTCCAAATTGTTGTCATTCAAAATTATTTCTAATATTTAACAAAGGATTAAAATAACATAGGAATCTGCCAATTTACAGATGCATTTTTTTGCTATTTTTAAAATCAACATTACTAGAACTTGATTCATTATCTCAAGATGGAAAGAAATGTGTTTTTACAATATTGTAAAAAACTTGTGAATAATTGGTTGAAAGGTAATATGATGTCTATATACAGTCAACCAACATTATACAAAATATTTACTCATTTTAATAAATTAAATTTACATTATTTTTAAATTGGCTTACTTTAAGATAAAAAGGCTAAAGGACTTTCTAATCTTTATGATTTATTGATAGTGTATTTCTTATGATTTAGTAATAGTGTATTTTTTATGCTCATTACTTTCTTTGGTAAATTGCTCATTTATAGCTTTGTTTATATTTTGAGTTGTGAATTAAAATTTAATGTATTATTTGCAAATTCAATAGAAAATAACTGCTATTTAATGTATTTAGTCTTGTTTATATATTTAATACTTCTATTTTTTAAAGTTTGTTTCTTAATTTATATTCCTTTTTTATAGGATTCATTTGGTTTGGTAGTTTCTATTTTTAATGTCTTGTTTAGAAAGAATTAAACTAACTCAAATCATAGACAAACAAATTATCTTTATTTTCCCCTAATTGTTCACATCTATATTATTTCACAATTTAAATTGTCTAGAAATTATTGTAATGTCTGCTACAAAAAGAAATTTAACCAATTTATAACATGCTATTTGAACTATCAGTAGATTAAAAAAATATGTAAGCAGTTCTTAGAACTTTGAAAAACGATATTTTTTATTTATTGGAATCTTATCTATTTTACATTTTTGTATTTCATGTAATTTCTATGTCTTATCTGTAACCTATAAATTTCACATCTTTGCTATTTTCTTTTGTATTAGTTAAATTTTTGGAAACATTTTCATAATGGTTTCTATAACCAGTCATGTACATCTGTGTATCTGTGTACTGATCTTTATTAGTATTAATATTTCTATTTTACATATACATCTTAAACTATTGATTTAATGTATATGTGTATATATATATACTTGCATTCTTGCAGCTATATATTTTAATATGTATATATTATATATATAATTAAACTATTCCATTCTAACTTGAATAGCAGTATGTGTGTGTGTGTATATATCTATAATACATATCTACACTTTGTTTTATTAATATTAATATATAGTAATCAATAAAAATATATGAATATTTACAGTAAAACTATATATACACATCTGTGCCTATGTATACTGTTTATGTATAAATACAAGTGCACATTTAATATATAATTTTCTACATAGAAAATGATGAGTCTTTGTTTTACCTATTGAAGTAATTGTGTATTTTCTCATTTGACCATCAGTGTGACCAACTATAGAATCTCAATTTATTCAAATAATTTTATTAATGCTCATTCAAAAAAGTCATACTTGACCATAATATATTTTAGTTTAAAGATTTTACTGTGTTCAACTGGTCTAATATTTTATTTAGGTATTTTTCAATGTGAATGTAGAATTTATAGTATTCAATTATTTTTTTAATTTACATATTACTTAATGTTAGTTTTCTAAAGTAGATTAGCAATTTTTTTTCTTCTTTAACTGTACTTTAGGTTCTGGGGTACCTGTGCAGATCATGCAGGATTGTTGTATAGGTACACACATGGCAATGTGGTTTGCTGCCTCCATCCCCCCATCACCTACATCTGGCTTTTTTCCCCATGTTATCCCTCCCTAACCTCTCCACCCCCCTGCTTTATTGGTCTTGCACCCCCCCCCCACAGACCTCAGTGTGTGATGCTGCCCTCCCTCTGTCCATGTGTTCTCATTGTTCAACATCTGCCTCTGAATGAGAACATGCGGTGTTTGATTTTCTGTTCTTGTGTCAGTTTGCTGAGAATGATGGTTTCCAGATTCATCCATGTCCCTACAAAGGACACAAACTCACTGTTTTTTATGGATGCATAGTATACCATGGTGTATATGTGCCACATTTTCCTTGTCCAGTCTATAGTTGATGGGCATTTGGGTTAGTTGCTATTGTAAACAGTGTCGCTATGAACATATGTGTGCATGTGTCTTTATAATAGAATGATTTATAATCCTTTGGATATGTACCCAGTAATGGGATTGCTGGGTCAAATAGAATTTTTATTTCTAGGTCCTTGAGGAAGCGCCACACTGTCTTCCACAATGGTTGAACCAATTTACACTCCCACCAACAGTGTAAAAGTGTTCCTATTTCTCCACATCCGTTCCAGAATTTGTTGTCTCCAGATTTTTTAATGATTGCCATTCTAACTGGCATGAGGTGGTATCTCAATGTGGTTTTGATTTGCGTTTCTCTAATAATCAGTGATGACGAGTATTTTATATATCTACTTCTCATCTGGTTTAGAACATTACAAGTTAATTTGTCACTTCAGGAGTGATATTTCTTTTTTGGAAACTGATTGATTCCAATCTGTTTTGATAAGATGTTTTTAACCATCTTTTAAAAATTTCATAATAACTTCTATTTTAAAATCTTACAATATCTAATTTTGTTAATTTTAAAAATCTAAGTTATCAAATTAATTAACAGTGCTTTAAGTGGAATTTTTAAACAATTCTTAATTTAGCTATATGGTTTTCTACTCCTTTAGTATTCCCCATATTACATATATTTTCTTTGTCTCAGTGCTCTCTGTAATATAATATTGGTCACTAAATATATTTCAATTCTTTTTATTTGCATCATTAATTTTTAAAACTTTAATTAAATTAAACCATAATCCAATTTGTATATTATTTATTGAAAATACCCACAGGCAGAATACACCAAACATTATATTTGAGGGTTGATCTTTATTTGTGGTCATGTGTGTTGTAATTGGAAGGTATTGTTACTTTCTATTTCTTAGTTGATATCCTCTCTGAAAAATTAGGGGGCACTAACTTTAACTTTAGTCTGTCATCCTGATCTTATAAATTACTTGTGTGAATTTGGGCATATCAACATACATCATAATATTTTCTCCAAGTTTAAAATAAAAGCATTGATGTAAGACTTTTAATTCTGTGATTTTGAAATACCGTGTATTCTGAGAGAAAAGCACTATGCTAGGATGCAAAGAAAACTTGGACAGGAGCCACCATTTTTCCAGATTACCCCAGTTTCCCTGGCACTCTGGGCTCATGTAGTGTTTGCATAATTCTAACTTTGATTTCTGAGAAGATACAACTTTCTGATGAATAATTTTAGGATTAGGGAATTCAACCATGTTCATGTAATTTAAGCATGAATTAGTAGAAGAAAAATTTCCTAATTTTATTCTTATTTCTGTTATATTCATGCAGAGGAAACAAATGGAATGAGAATGCTGAAAATGATTTTCATCATGGATCAATGCTGAAAAAATTAACCCTTTTCTTTTTTTTGAAAACAAATTGTTTAAAAATAAATAAAGAATGGCACGGAATCATGAAGAGTTCATGGGCCTAATCCCCAGGAAATCTGTTTAAAAAACAAAAGCTGTTTAAAAGTATTTCTAAAACTATTTAAAGCCGTTGGAATTGATTCCCAAACCATAAAGTACGTAAAGAAGCACATATTTGAGGATATATACTTAAATTCAATAAGAACCATGACAGTTTGTGTTACTGTACTGAGACATACAATGACAAGTAGGTCATTTCTCATCTTCCTCCCACCTGCTTGTTACTAAGGCTAAGTGTCAGGTGACTGTAGCTAAGACACAGGGTCTCTCTACTTCTACCAAGCCATGACCTATGAGATAGAAGCTCTACCTTCTGTGTGATATTACCAATAGTATTAGAGCCTCAATCACCCTAGCTCCAACTCAAAAATCAGTGATTCCATTATAGGAGAGGCAAATCAAAAACATCTTAGCTCACTTCCCCCACTCTACCAAATTCTAGATTCCTAAAGCTGGGGTGTTATTCAGATAGGAATATGCCATTGGTCTCATGCCCAGCTCCAGAGGACTGTCCTATAAATATTAACTGGTAGTAAAACAAACTGTAAAACATATAGCTTCTAGCCTCTCTCCCAAAGGAACAAACTTAATTTCCAACAGAATGTAGAGAACTTCAAGCCTAAAGGCACTTGTAAAAACAGTGGAGGTTATGATTTAAAAAAAAAAAGTTGTGTGGAGATTGGTAAATACATTGGATACATGGGCTAAATGGTAGGCTAGTTTGTTTTTCTTAGAGAATCAGGAAAGGTGAGAGCAGAAAAAAAATTCGATTTTGGTTTGAATACATCTCAAACACTAACCTTGGGATGATCCATCCAAAGGAGACAAATTCCACTGGCTTAGTCTATGAAGCAATTTATACGCCATGCATTGTTGAAAACAATAGCTCAATCAGTCAACAATTAGTGGAACTTAAATCCTGGGTGTTGGTATGGTTTGGCTGTGCCCCCAGCTAAATCTCATTTTGAATTTTAGTTTCCATAATTCCTATGTGTCATGGGAAGGACCTTATGTGAACTGATTAGATTATGGTAGTCATTCCCCCCATGCTGTTTTGGTAATAGTGAGTGAGTTTTCATGATATCAAATGGTTTTATACAGGGCTTTTCCCCACTTCTCTCTGCACATCTCCTTCCTGCTGCCATGTGAAGAAGGACGTGTTTGGTTCCCCTTCTGCCATCACTGTAAGTTTCCTGAGGCCTCCCCAGCCATGCTGAACTATGAGTGAATTAAACCTCTTTACAAATTACCCAGTCTCAGATATTTCTTTTTAGAAGATTGAGAAAAGACTAATACAGATGTGTTTATGGATAAAGATAGGCAAAGATAATTCTGCCAAAATCACTGTCATCCCAAGTTGACTATGTGGATGACTCAATCTAAACATCTGAGAAGAAACATCAGGGGCTTAGCATTATATACTAGAGGAGACATATACACCACTAGAAATATCCAGTCAGTCACTAAACTAATAAGCAATTAAATAGTAATATCAAGCACTAGAAGATGATAGATAGATAGATAGATAGATAGAGGAGTTACTGCAATATATCTAACATCTGAAATAAATATTTTCAAGAAAATAAAAATAAAATGAATGATAAAACATACAAAGAAAAATAAAGATATGGCCCATATACTGGAAACATAGCAAGTAATAAAAACTTACTATGAGAAAAACCAGATGTTGGATTTAATAGAAAAAAAAAGTCATTTAAGTAGTCATTAAAATATATATTTGAAGAAATTCAAAGTAAAATGTCAAGTCAGTGTTATAGCAATTAGAGAATATCACTAAAAAGATACAAATTATTTAAAAAGAAGCAAATAGGCTGGGCATGGTGGCTCATGCCTGTAACTCCGGCACTCAGGGAGGCTGTACTGGTGGATCACTTGAGGTCAGGAGTTTGAGAGCAGCCTGGAAAATATGTTGAAACCTCATCTCTACTAAAAATATAAAAATTAGTCAGGTGTGGTGGCATGTGCCTGTACTTCCAGGTACTCAGGAGGGTGAGGCAGGGGGATTGCTTGAGCACAGGAGACAGAGGTTGCAGTGAGCTGAGATCATGTCCCTTTACTCCAGCCTGGGTGACAGAGCAAGACTCTGTATCAAAAAAATAAAATAAATAAATAAATAAAATTAAACAAGAAGCAAATGGAAATTCTGGAGTTGGAAAGTATAACTGCAATAGAAATTTTATTAGAAGGATTCAATGGTAGATTTGAATTGGTAAAAGAAAGAATCAATGAACTTAAAGATGGATCAATAGAGATTATGCAGTTCTAAGAATCGAGTGAAAAATGATAAATACAAATGAACACAGCATCAGAAAAATATGGGACTGGTAAGCACACCAATATATGCATAATGGGAAAAACAGAAGGAAAAGATAGAAGAAAAGAAGCAGAAATATTTTCAAAGATGTCTAAAAACTTGCAAATGTGTTGAAAAACAATAATCTGCAAATCAAGGAAGTTCAACGAAGTCCAAGTAGAATAAATGCAAAAAGATCCCTAAGTAGAAATAATAGTACAAAATCTAGAACAAAATACAAGAAATATCTTGAAAGAAAGAATATTTTTAAGACTCCTTGTTTACAAGCAAATCATAATAAGGTTAAAAGCTAACCTAGTGAAAACAATGGATGCCAGAAGCCAGTGAAATACATATGTAAAGTGGTCAAAACAAACAAACAAAATCTGACAACATATAATCCTATATACAGCAAAACTATCTTTCAATAACAAAGGTTAAGAAAATACCCAAAAAACAAAAACAGAGTTAATGCAGACCCACCTTATGATAAAAATTAAAAGAAATTATTTATGCTGAAAGCAAATGACTGAGACAGCATTTCAAACCACATGAAAATCAAAGAACTCCTGTAATGGTAATTATGTGACTAAAAGACAGTATAAATGCATATTTGTTATCTTTTTTATCTTAATTGAATTAAAAGTAATTATATAAAATAAGATGGAAATAATTGCATTATTATTCCTATAACACATGGAAATGTAACATGTTTGCTATTTACAGTATAAAAGAGGCAGGTGGGAGCAAACCTGTATTGGGATATATAAATGGCTGCAGATTGTACCTTGAATGCAGCTGAACAAATGAAGAGAGACACAAAGGATAAATAAAATTAACATAACAAAACTGAATATATACTTCCTTCTCTTCTTGATTCAGTCAAAACAAAGACTTAAAATTATAAGAAGTAGTAATTATAAGTTGTATTTTTGGATTTGTAACATTTATAGATGTAATACATCTAAGAACACTACCACAGAAATAGGCTAAAGGGAATAAGCCTTAGAGAAGTGATATTTCTGTATGTCTCTGGGATTAAGCTAGTGTACATCTGAGGCTGATCCTGACAGGTTTAGATGTATATAGTGAGCTCTAGAAGAACCATTGAGGAAATAATTTTATAACATTAAAAAATTCACTAAATAAATTAAAATACTACACTCAAAAAGCATTCTAATGCAAAGGAATGCAGCAAAGAATACAACATAGAATACTATGGAGCCATAAAAAGGAATGAAATTATGTTATTTACAGCAAGATGGTTATAGCTGGAGGCCATTATTCTAAGCATATTAACTCAGGAACAGAAACCCAAATACTGCATGTTCCCACTTATAACGGAGCTAAACATTGGGTACACATGGATATAAAGATGGAAGTAATAGACATTAGGGACTACCAGAGGAGGGAGAGAGGCTTGACAGTAAGAGTGAAAAACTACCTAATGGGTATTAGATCACGACCTGGGTAATGGGATCAATTGTATCTCAAACCTTAGCATCAAGCATTATACCCATGTAACAAACCTGTGATGCAACCTCTGAATCTAAAATTAAAGATCAAATGATTAAAAAAAGAAGAAACAAAAAAAAGATTTGTGATACCATAGAAAACAAAAATTAAAATGGCAGATTTAAATCCAATTTTATCAATAAAGGCATTGTGAAAAAATTAAATAATATAGTCAAAGGGCAGAGATTTCCAACCCAAACAAGAACAAAAAGAACTGAACTATATACTCTCTATATATTTAGATTTAAAGATACAAATCAGTTAAAAATAAAAGAATGAGAAAAACTAAATCATGCAAACAGCAACTATAAGGAAGCTAGTGTTGCTATACTAACATCAGCCCAAACCTAATGCAAGAAGAAAAAAAAAAGTTAAGAGGAAATCAATGAAATAAAGAATAAAATACAAAAGAAAATTAATAAAACCTAATATTGAGTCTTTGAAAGATCAAAAAAGTAAACAAATTTTTGCTAGACAAATAAAATCAAGAAAAAGAAGACTGAAATTGCTCATATCTAAAATAAGAAAGGGAATACCCAACTTACACAAATAAAAAAAGCATTAGAAATGAATACCATGAACAATTGTATACCAATACATTAGAAAATATCAATGAAATTTTGAAAAATTCATAGACACAAGAATTGTAAAATTCTTCTGAATTTTTTGTATCTATATTTATAATACATATGTGGAATCTGGGAAGTCCAGAATCAAGTCACTGGCATAGCTGATTCCTGGTGATGGCCCAGTTTTTGCTTAATAGATGGTGGCTTATTGCTGTGTCCTCACATGGTGGAAAGCAGGAGGAGTATTTCTTGGGCCTCTTTTAATGGGACACTGATCCTGTCCATGAGGGCTCTGCCCCCTTGACCTAATCACCTTCTAAAGGTTCCCATCTTTTAATGCCATAACCTTGAAGATAAGTTTCAACATATGAATTTTTGAGGGACATAATCATTCAGACCATAGCAATTGGTGTATGAAAAGCCAGTCTATTCTGTTTCATGGTAATAACCAAATCAAAAATGATATTAAGAAACCATTTTCATTTTAAAAAGCATCAAAAAGAAAAACCCTTTAAAGCAAATTTAACAAAAACACTGCAAAACTAAATAAAGGGTAAGAGACCCCATGTTGATAGACCAGAAGACTTAATATCATTAAAATAGCCATCCTTCCAAAGTGATTTACAGATCTGAAACAAAACTTATTATAATCTCAGGTATTTTATGTGTAGAAATGGAAATGCTGATTCTAATACTTATGTGGAATTGCTAGTGACCCAATATAGTCAAACAATCTTAAAAAGAAAAACAAACTAGATGGGGTTATACTTCCAGAAAACTGAAAACTTATTACAAAGCAGTGCTAATCAAGACAGTGTGGTACTAGCATAAGCATACATTTTTAGATATCCATAGAATAAAATTGAGAATCCAGAAATATAATCACGTGTCTATAGTCAACTGACTTCCAACAAGGATATCAAGTCCTTCTGTAGGAAAGACTTATCTTTAAATGGTGGTTCTAGTCAGATAGTCCCATGAAAAAGACTGATGGGCTAACCTTATGTTACACCATATATAAAAATTCACTCAAAATGGATCAATGACAGAAATATAGGAGTTAAACAATGAACTTATTAAAAACATATAGGGGGAAACCTTCATGATGCTGGATTTGATAATAGCATGGGAAACAAAAAACAGATATGTTGGACTTCATTCAAATTATCAACATTTATGTTTCAAATGACACTATAAAGAAAGTGAAAATACAATCCACAGAATGGGAGAAAATATTTGTAGCTCATACATCTGATAGGCTAGTTAGAAGACAGTAATAGAAAGCCACATATTACACAATTCCATTTATACAAAATGCCCAGAATAGGCATTTCTGATCATAAAGACCAAAAGAAGATTATTGTTTGCTTAGGAATATGGGAGGTATTGGGAGGTAGAGGGGTGATAGCTAATGGTTACATAATTTATTTTTGAAGTTGATGAAAATGCTCTAAAACTGACTGTGTTGAAAGTTCTAGGCAGAGCAATCAGTCAATAGAAAGAAATAAAAGGCATCCAAATATAAAAAGTAGAAGTCATGCTATCTCTCTTTGCTGACAATATGATTCTGTATCTACAAAACCCTAAAGACTCCTGGAACTGAAAAACTGATAAACTTCAGACTACAGTAAAGTTTCAGGATACATAATCAATGTACAGAAATCGGTAGCATTTCTCTATGTTGATAATGTTCAAACTGAGAGTCAAATCAAGAACACAATCCCATTTACAATATCCACACACACACAAATGTACCTAGAAATACATCTGACCAAGGAAATAAAATATCTCTACAAGAACAACAAAACACTGCTGAAAGAAATCATGGATTATAAACAAATGGAAAAACATTCCATGCTTCTGGATTGGAAGGATCAATATTGTTAAAATGAGCATACTGCCCAAAGCAATCTATAGATTAAGTGCTACTCCTAGCAAACTACAAATGTCATTTTTCACAGAACTAGCAAAATTTATTTTAAAATTCATATGAAACCAAAAACAAGCCCAAATAGCCAAAGCAATCCTAAGCAAAAAAAAAAAAAAAAAAGCCTGATGCATCACATTACTCAACTTAAAACTTTACTATAAGGCCATAGTAACCAAAACAGCATGCTACTCGTACAAAAACAGACACAAGACCAGTGGAATGAAATAGAGAGCCCAGAAAAACAGCCACACACCTAGAGCCATCTGATCTTTGACAAAGGGGACAAAAATATGCAATAGAAAAAGTACCTCCTATTCAATAAGTGGTGCTGGGACAACTGGCTAGCCCTATGAAGAAGATTGAAACTGGACCCCTACGTATTACCATATACAAAAATCAACTTAAGATAGATTAAATATTTAAATGTAAGACCACAAACTGTAAGAATCCCAGAAGAAAACATTGGAAATATCATTCTGGACATCATTGGTCTTGGGAAATAATTTATGACTAAGTTCCCATAAGCAATTACAACAAAAACATAAATTGACAAGTGGGACCTAATTGAATATGGAACTTCTTTACAGCAAAAGGAACCCTCAAAAGTATAAAAAGACAACCTACTGAATGGGAGAAAATGTTTGCAAACTATGCATTTGACAAAGTTCTATTATCTACAATCTATAAGGAACTTAAACAAATCAACCAGAAAAATGCAAAGAGCCCAATTAAAAAGTGAGCAAAGGACCTGAACAGACATTTCTCAAAAGAGGACATACAAGTGGCCAACAAACGTAAGAAAAAAATGCTAATCATCACTAATCATCAGAGAAACGCAAATCAAAACCATGAGATGCCATCTCACACCTGACAGAATGCCTATTAATAAAAAGCCAAAAAAACCAACAGATACTCGCAAGGATGTGGAGGAAAGGGATACTTATACACTGCCAGTGGGATTTAAATTAGTTCAGTCACTGTGGAAAACAGTTTGGAGGTTTCTCAAAGACTATGAGTTAAACTATTATTTGACCCAGCAACCCCATTACTGGGTATATAACCAAAAGAAAATACATTGTTCTACCAAAAAGACACATGCACTTGCATGTTTATCACAACAGTATTCTCCATAGGAAAGACATGGAATCAACTTACATGTCCATCAGTGGTGGACTGCACAAAGAAAATGTGGTATATATCTATATACACCATGGAATATTGTGCAGCCATAAAAAAGAATAAAATGATGTCCTTTCCAGCAACATGGATGCAGCTGGATGCCATTACCCTAAGCAAATTAACATAGGAACAGAAAACCAAACAATAAATGTTCTCACTTATAAGTGGGAGCTAAACAATGGGTACTCATGGACATAAATATGGCAATGATACAAACTGGAGACTACAATAGGGGGAATGTAGAGGTAGGCAACAGTTGAAAAACTAACCACTTTGCTCAGTATCTGGGTGATGGGATCAATTGCACCCCAAACTTTAGCATCACACAATATACACTGATAACAAACCCGCACAAACCCCTAAATCTATTAGAAAAGTTTATTTATAAAATAAAATTATCATGATGAGGGCAGATATATATGAATACACTAAAGTTTGTTGTACACTTTAAATGGGTGAATCATTAATTCCCTTCAATTATATAGTTTAAGTGGGCAAATTATATTACATTTAAGTTATATTTTGATAATGCTGTTTAAAAATAGTAGATGAAGAAAAAATAACCTAGCACATTTTTACAATTAGAAAATTTATACTTGTATTCAAATTTGGTAGGAGCACTAGAAAGAGACAAAATTAATTATAGTTGGTTTTAGTAAATTACACCATTGCATGAAGATTACCCCATTAGCAATAATAAAAGGACAAAATTACTGAGACACAACAAAACTCAAAACTAAATAATATCAGAGTTCATCACAAAAGAGTTATCAAAGGTTTTAAGTGGAATTACTGTGTAGGATTATACTGTGCAGTGAAAAGGGATATTAGAGTCAGAAGAATTCCTTTATCTTAGAGGCTTCCACTCTTAAAGCCAGCGTGGTATGATTCAAGCTGCTTTTCTGAGCCATAATACCTATGCGGTAAAAGGAATTTGCAAATTTTAAACTATAAAACACTATAGAAATGTGAAAGATGTATTAAAACTAAGGGATAGAGTTAAATTCTAAGAAGTGCATGTTTCATCATGTATTTATTCTGAAAAGTTACTAACTACAGTGGGGTTTTCTAAATCTTACCACAGGATTGCTTCATCTTTAAAATATTTGGTAGGCATGCCAATAATGCCAAGCCAAATTTCACACAAGCTTCTTTTGTTTCTTTTCTTTCTGAGTGGGAGAAGCATGTTATTGTGCTGGTATTAACTTGTGACATGACTGAATTTCAAACAGAATGTCTGTAAACATGAACTTTACTATTATTTTCCTATTTTCACTGACTCTTCATCACCTTTGTTTGACCTTTAACCCAGTTAACTTCCTAAGACACTTTTTATTGTATAGAATTAACATCTCCTTTCTGTTATTTTCAAACTTGTGAGTAGTAATTAAATATGTAAAACAACCATCAAGGAAAAAATTGTTAATAAGAAAGATAGATTGATGATTGACCATTTATAGCATTTAGGACTAAATATTAATTAATTAGGACATATGCATACTACAGTAGAATCCCTTAGTGATTCTATTGTGATAATAGAGCAATTGCAGAGCCAGGCTAATTCTAATGAAGTTGTATTTTGTACTATCACAATTAAAATATTTGAGAGAATATAATTATTTTTCTAGTAATTTTTCTCCAGGATGTGAGAGTAGTAGTCCATAATGTAACATAATTATTCTTTTTAACATATTAAAAACTTGTTTTCTTTTCAAACTCCTGTCATATATCAAGATTTGAAAATATATTTTGATGCTTCTTAAAATTAAATCATAGTGAAATGGTTGTGCCAAACTTCTACAAATTTAGGAAGTATTAACCAAAGGTCAGGAATTCTTTGCAGTGCACGCATTATGTTTGTGGAAGAAGGACTTTGAATAGGCTTATTATTAACTGGCTTTTCAAGCCTTGTGACTGAGAGTCAGAAAACTTTGATTTAATAAGGCTACATAAATTACATAAGTAAAAGTAATAAGAAACTCTGTCTTTGCTAGGTTTGGTGGCGTGTGTCTGTAGTCCCAACTACAGAGGGGCTGAGGCTGGAGGATCCCTTGAGTTCAGGAGTTCAAGGCTGCAGTGAGTTATGATTGCACTGCTGTGCAAAACAATAAACAAACAAACAAACAAAAAAACAGGGTGGGTATGCTGGCTCACACCTGTAATCCCAGCCTTTTGGGAAGCAGATGCCAGAGGATCTCTCAAGGCCACAATTTTGAAACTGATCTGGGCAATACAGCAAGACCCCATCTCTACAACTTTATTTTTAATAGTTCTGTGGGGTGGTGAACACCTTAGTTCAAGCTATTTGGGAAGCTGAGGCAAGAGGATATTGATCTCAGGAGTTGAAGGCTGCAGTCAGCTACAATTGTGCCACTCTACTCCATCTTGGATAATAACAAAATCCTGTCTCAAAAACAGACAACAAACCCAACAAACAAACCAACAAAAGAAAGTCTTTAACCTATATCTGAGATTATTTTTAAAAGTTTAAGCTTACTGAACACTCCAGGTTATTTCCTTTATACTTCTTTTGAGTGACATGTAGATTTTACTGTATTATTTTAATATTTATATAAGTTGATATTAAATTGTTTTTAAACTTTCATATGCATATTAATGTAATGAGAAATATCCTAAATTATCATTTTAAAACTTCTCAAGGCTATCAAAAAAGTGGATATTCAACTAATTCTATTCATTCTTCCTTCCCTGTAAAAAATGCTTTTTTATAGTTTAAAAGAAAAATGTATTTGAGTTCCACCTGCTCACATTATCTTCAGTACTGAAGTAGCAGCAAAAGTTTATAAATGGAAAAAAAATGCTGTGGATAATCAGATGTTTCCTGTTAGTGTTTTTTATGTGTTGAGAAATTTATTTAGTCAATATCATTAAATAATATATTGATAAAATCTCTTCAATTGCTTCCCCCTTCAGAAAATATTTATTATTATTATTAATTATATTATTCCATGTTCTTGTTGGTTTTTTATTTGTCAGGTCACTTCTCGAATAATTCCATTAAGTGTACTTGCACTAACACTTTACCTTCAGTAGAAATCCAGAAGAAAGATATTTTATTTATGGATAAATGAAAAAATACATTAATGCAGACCTTAAAAAATCTAAGAGTTTATCAATATTCACTAAATCAATTTATACTCACAATAATTTATGGGGTAGAATGATTGACAGAAGAAGAAATCTACATTAAATATGAACTTGTATGCCATGACAAGGAGGCAGGATTTTAAAGGTGATAAGTCTCAGATACATTTTCCAGGTTTATTAAGGTAAAATTGACAAAAATTGTATATATTTAAGTTATACAACATATTTTGATGTAGGTATACATTGTGAAATGATTACCACATACAAGCTAATTAACATTTCTTTCACCTCACACAGTTAAGTTTGTTTATGTATTTACGTTGGTGAGGAAGATTTACTCACTGAAAAAATTTTAAGTATACAATATTGTAAACTGTATGCACTATGCTGCACATTGAATCTCCAGAACTAATTTTGATGCAGGGGAAGGTGAGCTCCAAAACTGGAGCTTGTCCTGGGAGGGTTCTTGGCTTTGCACAGGAAAGAATTCAAGGGTGAGCCAAGTGTGTTAAACAACAACTTGTATTGAAGCAGCAGGGTACAGTAGCAGCAGAGGTACTCCTTCTTGAGGAGCAGGGCTACCCCATACACAGTGTGCTCACAGTAGCAGCTCAAGGGGAGTACTGCAGTCATATTTATATGTACTTTTAATTACATGCAAATTAAGGGACAGTTTATTCAGAAATTTCTGGGAAAAGTTTGATACTTCTGGGTTGTTACCATGGAAAGGAGTGGTAACTTCTGGGTGTTGCTATGGCAATAGTGAACTGATATGGCACTGGTTGGCATGTCTTATGGAGAGATGCTTTCACCTCTTCCATTTCAGTTAGTCTTCAGTCTGGTCTGGCGTTGAGCCCCACCTCCAGAGTCTAGTCCTGCCACCTACCTCAGTTTATCTTGCATAACAGAAACTTCTCACCATTTGACCAATATTTTCCTATTAGCCCCAACCCCAACTTCTGATAACTACTCTTCTACTCTATTCTATTCCTTTTTTAGATTCCAAACATATGTGAGACCACGCAGTATTTGTCTTTGTATATCTGTCTTATTTCACTTAGTATGTCTTTCAGGTTCATCCATACTGTTGTAAATGGCAAAGTTTCCCTCTCTTTTAAGCCTGTATATTCCCTTATGTGTGTATATGTTTATGTGTAATTTTCTTTATGCATTCTTCTGCAGACAGACAGTTAGCTTGTTTCTGCATCTTGGCTATTGTGAATAATGCTGAAATAAACATGGTAGTGAAGATAGTCCTTCAAGATATTGATTTCATTTTCTTTGGATATACACACAGAAGTGGGATTGCCAGATGATATGGTAGTTGTATTTTGAATTTGTTGAGGAAGTTTCATGCTATTTTCCATGATGGAAAATTTACATTTTACCGATGATGTACAAGAGTTCCTGTTTTTCTATATCATTGCCAATATTTATCTTTGTCCTTTTGGTAATAGCCATTTTAACAGACATGAGGTGATATCTCACTGTAGTTTTGATTTGCATTTCCTTGATGATTACTGATGTGAGCACCTTTTCATGTACTTTTTTACCATTTGTAAATCTTTTGAGAAATATTCATTTAGGTTCTTTACACATTTTTAAATGAGGTTAATTTTTATTTGCTATTGAGTCTTATAAATCTCTTAAACATTTTGTATATATATATTTTCCTATTAATGACAATCCTTTTTTATTAAAATGGCAATAATACAAATAGCTTATATCAGTAAAATACAGTAGTATTCAGGTCTAATATGAACATTACATCAAAGCCTATGGATAGATAAGGTAAGAGATTTAGGAAATTGGGGGAAGAAGGAAACATCACTTATCTTGATTACTCTAGATTTTGGATATTAACCCCTTATAACATATATGTTTTGCAAATATTTTCTCCCATTTTATAGATTATCTTTTTCCTCTGTTGAGTGTTTCCTCTGCTATGCAGAAGTGTTATAATTTTATACAATTCCAGTTGTGTATTTTTGCTTTTGTTGTCTGCTTGGCCAAAAAACTATTGCCAAGAACTATGTCAAGGATTTACTCTACATTTTATTCTAACAGTTTCATAGTTTTATATTTACAATTTTTAGCCACTTTGAGTTAATTTTTGTATATGGCATGATGTAAGGGTCCAATTTTATTTTCTTGCATGTGAATATCAAGTTTTCCTAATTCCTTATATTGAAGAGACCATTCTTTTCCCACTTTGTGCTAATGACACATGAAGATCAGTTGAAGATAACTGTGTGGATTTATTTCTGGGCTCTGTATTCTTTTCCATTAGTCTTTATGCTTGTTTTTATGCCCATACCATACCATTTTAATTACAATAGTTTTTTAAGATAGTTTGAATTCAGAAAGTGTGAAGCCTCTATCTTTGTTCTTGCTCACAAATGCTTGGTACTTTTGGGTATTTATGGTGTGATACAACTTTTAAGATTGTAGTTTTCTATTTTGTAAAACATGCATCACTTTGAATGTTAAAGATATTTTACCAATATTAATTCTTCTAACCCATTAACAAAGGAGGCATTTTCATTTTCTGTGTCTTCTCTAATTTCCTTCATCAATGCTTTACAGTTTTAAGTGTACAAGTCTTTCATTCCATTCATTAAATTTATTCCTAATAATTTTATTAGTTATGTTGACATACTTTGTAAATTCAGTGTTTTTTTCATTTACTTTTCATATATTTTATTGTTATATATAGATATGCCACCAATTGTTGTATATTGATTTTGTATCCTGAAACGTCACTGCATTTGTTTATTTAAAAGACTAAAAAGGAACAATTGTAAACAATTATATAACAACAAATTGGAAACCTAGAAGAAAAGAATAAATTTCTAGAATCAGAAACCTGCTAGTACTGAATCAAAAAGAAGCAGAAAACCTGGACGGAACAATAGCAAATAAAGAGGTTAAACAAGTAATAAAAATCCCCCAACAAAACAATGTCCAGGATCAGATGGCTTCACAAGTGAATTCTACTGAACTTACATAAAATTAATACTAGTTCATCTTAAACTTTAAAAAAATATATACAAAAGGGAATACTTCCAAATTCATTTCTGGAGACTATCATCACCCTGATATCAAAGCCAGATATAGACAGAAAAAGAAAAAAAAAAAAGGCAACTATAGTTCAGTATTCCTAATGAACATAGATGCAAAAACCTTTAATACTAGCAAACAGAATTATCATCACATTAAACTGATTATTCACCATGACCAACTGGGATTTATCCCTGACATGAAATGATAATTCAATATATTTGAATCAATCAGTGTTATACACTACATTAACAAAATGAAAGATAAACACCACATAATCATCTCCAGAGATGCCAAAAAAAAGACAACATTCCATATCCTTTCATGATAAAAAGTCTCAAAAAATAGATACAGAAAGAACTTAACACAATAAATGCCATATTTAACAATCTCACAGCTAATAGCCACAATAATCATTGGTGAAAAACTAAAAGTTTTTCTCTAAGATCCAGAACAAAGTAAGGATGCCCAGTCTTGCCACCTATTTCTATTCAACATGGAAGTCTTGGAACTTCCATGAAAGTCTGGTAGTCCTATTAGCCAGAGCAAATAGACAAGAAAAATGAAAAGCAAAGAATCCAAATTAGAAAGAAGGAAGTACAATCATCTCAGTGACATGATCACGTATGTAGAAAAGCTTAAATCATGAATCATCATGTTTCTGTAACACGATCATGTATAAAGAAAAGCTTAAAGATTCAACAAAAAAATCTGAGAGCTACTTTGAAGTTTGAAGTGGAGGAGTGACCTGGTATGATGTAAACTTAAATAATAGAATAACAGTGGAAAAAAAATAGAATAGATGTAGAAGTATAGCCATTGTAGTGGTCTAGATGAGTGTTGGTAGGATCTTGGACTAGAGGCTGGAGAAATGTAATCATGTAGAATGAATCCAGCTTTCTATTTGGAGGCAGAATCAGTAGAACTTGATGCTGGATTAATAATATATCTTCATGTTGGGGCTTAGGAAAGTAGAAGGATCATATTTCATTGAGTCAATGGAGACTACAAATCCAATTTATGGAGAAAAGTCAAAAGCTCCATTTTGAACACAGTTAAGTTTTAGATAATTAGACCTATGCTGTCCAATACAGTAGACATTAACCTCATGAAGCTATTGAGCACTCAAAATATGAATTATCAAAATTAAGACGACAGTGAGAGAAAAATACACACTGGATTTTGAAAACTGTGTGGAAACAAAAAAAAATGTAAAATATCTAAAATATATCATTAATAATTTTATATTGATAATTATATTGAATTCTATATTGAATTACAAATCAACAGAATAAAATTTTAGATGTATCAGATTAAGTAAAATTTAAAAATAATCACTAGAAAATTTAAAATTACATCTGTAGTTCTCATTATAATTATATAGGACAGAAGTGGATTTGATCAGCAGTCAGAAAATTATGGCCTGCTTCTATATTCCACGTGAACCATTTTTAAAGGGTGGTAGAAAATTGAAGAAGAATGTGTGAAGAGGCCCAATATGCAATATGACCCACAAAGCCTAAGATATTTATTATTTTCTCTTTTTAGAAAAAGTTTGTCAGTCCTTGAATTAGATATCCAAGTGAAGACATGAAATATTCAGTTACAAGTAAGAGCTCAGAGTTAAAAAAACAAAACAAAGAAAGAGTCCCAGCTGAACATTTTAATGTGGGAGTTTGAGCATGTAGAAGGCATTTTAAAAGTTTGGGCCGGGTGCGGTGGCTCATGCCTGTAATCCCAGCACTTAGGGAGGTGGAGGTGGGTGGATCACTTGAGGACAGGAGTTCAAGACCAGCCTGGCCAACATGGTGAAACCCCACCTCTACTAAAAATAGAAAAATTAGCTGGGCATGCTAGCGCTCACCTGTAATCTCAGTCACTCGGGAGGCTGAGGCACAAGAATTGCTTGAACCTGGGAGACAGAGGTTGCAGTGAGCAGAGATGGTGCCACTACACTCAAGCCTGGGCGACAGTGCAAGGCTCTGTCTCAAAAAAAAAAAAACAAGTTTGACATTAATCGGGTGTGTGGTGGCTTGTGCCTTTAATCCCAGCATTTTGGGAGGCTGTGTCAGGGGAATTGTTTGGGGCCAGAAGTTTGAGACGACCCTGGCCAACATAGCAAGATCCATCTCTAAAAAAATGATACTAAAATTAAAATTTGGCATGGAAAAAATCATTCTAAGAGAGAGTAGATAAATATTTAGATATAAGCTTTCCCAATAATATTTACTGCCAAATTCAATAATATAAAATGTTGGGCAACATCACTTCCCTCCTCAAAATCTAGTGTGTAAGATTGTTAATGTCACCTGACTGGATGGTTAAAAAGCTAGTTGAATTACTGTTTTTATTTTTATAAATTTACTACCTGTTGTATTTTTCATGTGCTTATAGAAGCTTACACAGACTTAGTGATGATATCTACTCCTGCTAACCTTGAAACATGTATTTAGTTTAGAAAACATTTTTCTAAATTACAAAATGTATGTCAGCATTAGAATAAATGACAATTTTCACATGAAACTGAAAAACATGGTTATATTTTCCTATTCTAAAAAATTAAAATTAAAAAAAATTAACCTCCATTAGCTTATTTTAAAAATAATTATGTTGCTGAGAGCAGTGGCTCCCACCTATAATCTCAGCATTTTGAGAGGCCAAGGTGGGTGGATCACCTAAGGTCAGGAGCTCAAGACCAGCTGGGCCAACATGGGGAAACCCCATCTTTACTGAAAATTCAAAAATTAGCTGGGCATAGTGGCATGTGCCTGTAATCCCATCTACTCAGGAGGCTGAGGCAGGAGAATCTCTTGAACCCGGGAGGAAAAGGTTGCAGTGAGCTGAGATCATGCCACTGCACTACAGCCTGGGCAAAAGACCGAAACTCCGTCTCTAAAATACAGTAACAATAGTAATAATAATAATAATGAGGGGAACGTGTTTTCTTTCCGGGTCCACGAGAGGGCATAGTTTCTAGGGCAAGAACTTCCCAACACCATATTTTCTCCTCCTCCCTTCCATCTCCATCCAGGAGATTTAATGATTTCTGTTTTAATTTTCTCGGGAGCAGGAAAGGGTCCAGCGGAAGTACTAAGAAACTCCTTTCACTGGCCCAGGGTCTTGGAGAAGGTGGGGGTTCCTCCCAGGTTAAAAGTCTCCTTCTTCCACACCCCTTTGGACTCCATGTTTGGATTCCCTTTTGTGGAAGCTGTTTTTCTCTATCCTGGATTTCCCCCTCTGGAGCCCCCTTCCACACTCTCTCGTGGAAGCCTGTCTTCCTCTCCTAAACTCCATCTCTCTCTCTATTCCCTTCCACTCAGTGTGGAAGCTGCTTTCCTCTCCTGGATTCCATTTTTCTGGATTCTCTCACTCAGTGTGAGAGGGGCTTTCCTTCTCTGGTTTTCCCCCTCTGGAAACGCTTCTCACTCATTGTAAGAGCGGCTTTTCTTTCTCTCACTCAGTGTGAGAGTTAGCTATTTCTCTCTCCTTCTCCTTTTTCTCTCTTTCTACAAACACTCTTGAGTTCTGCATTTATTGCGCATTGTGCCATGGTCCCCTGTCTCATTCTTGAGAGGGCAGGAGTCCAAGAACCTGGAGAAACGTCCTCTCAGGGGAGCTGAGGGCACCCTGAACCCCTGAATCCCAATATTACAATACTGTTGCTAAGCAGTAATTTTTTGTTATTTGAATTAAATAAAAAAGTTTCTTCTAGTTTTCTTTACTTTCAATATGAAAAATGAGCCTATTTTTTTTTTTTGTAATTAGACTTGAATGCATAGAGCAAAATTGTGTAGACTTATATAATCATACACTTAAAAGTACTACTAGGAATATGGAAATATTGTGTGCATATGCATACACATGCTAGTGAAGCTCTAAAGAGAACACATCATCAGTCTTGGATAGGAAAATATTTGTATCTTTTTCAAGGTAATATTTGTGCATCGGGATTGTCAAAACTTGTATTCTGGTGTCATATTTAAACCTTAAAAAATTCTGAATTTTCACATGAAAGACATAAGCAGTGGCATCCAGAATTAAAGAACGACTACTTTGAGTAAAATTTGGAATGGACTGAGTTGGGGAGACCTTAGCTCTAGTCCTAGTTCAGTTCTGTCAAACTCAAGAGACACTGAGTAAATAAATTAACTTCTTTTATTCTTATTTTGCCTCTTATAAAACAAGATGTTGGTATTAATAATTTTTAAGTGTTTTCCTCACTCCATTCCTATTTGGAAATTACACATTCCATTACCAAATAGTTTGGCAATACAGCAATCCACAAGTCCACAACTCTAGCTCACATATGGTAAGAATATATAACATTTCCATATTAAGCTATTATAACTCTGAAATATATTGACCGATACTATGTTGGTAAGTGAAATATGTTTTGCACTTGGTAAGGTATTTATATTTTCTAAAATATACTAAATTTAGTAGTTATTTAGAAAACTAAAATATTGGCCTTTCTAGGTTCATTTTTTCCCTATTTTATCACATTGAGCAAAGACATGGAACACATAATTATGTTTCATGTGTACACTCTAGAATAAAATTTATTGCTCTTTTTGATTTGCAGTAGTTTTTAAACTTTCTAAACTTAGGAAAGATATATACTTCACAGCAAAGTAAAGAACATACATGTAAGTCTTCAACAGAAATCATTTTCTAGTTATTTGAGCTTCATAAAATAATTTCAAGGGTGGATAGAATATATTTTCATGTGGTGTGCTTATCAAAATATATGTCCATATTCATATGACTGGAAAATTCAAGGAGCTGTAAGCACACATGTGCAAATTGAATCCTGGGAAACAATTCTCAAGAAATCATCACTGTCTTGCAAATATGGAGCTATAAGTCGAGACAAATGAATATGAGGAAAATTCAATAATTGCTTGTAAATCAAAGCACTTTTTCCTAGTGCATTGGGCTTAGGATATTCAATACATTTACTCAAATAGAAAAGAAATTCCATCTTCCTGA
The DNA here is from genome assembly GCA_036589455.1 of Ateles fusciceps. NCBI lineage: Eukaryota > Metazoa > Chordata > Mammalia > Primates > Atelidae > Ateles > Ateles fusciceps. Next base: position 408,994 of record JAZHEH010002077.1, read on the forward strand.
TTCCACTTGGCTATGAAGCAGGCTTACACATCACACTGCCTTGTAACTGAGTTGTCATTTCAGTATTATCTTCCTTTAATCCCTCTTGTATACCTTTGTCAAATTAAGCTTCAAGAAATATCATTTTCAAAATTTTACTGCTTTGATTACAAAAGTTTCAATACACTCCTTTGGTTACACGTTTCGGCAATGAAAGTTTTCCACAATTTGACATCTACTTTCTTTTCCATGCCAATATACAAAGAAAGAAGTTGTTGCCTTGTTTCATTTTATTTTCTTTCTTCCTTCATATCCTTTCCTTTTTCTTTTTCTTTTTCTTTTTTTTTTTTTTTTAGAGGCAGTCTTGCTCTGTCTCCCAGGCTGGAGTTCAGTGGCACAATCTCAGCTCATTGCAACCTCCGCCTCCTGGGTTCAAGCAATTCTCTTGCCTCAGCCTCCCGAGTAGCTGGGACTACAGGCGCATGATGCCACACCCTCATTTTTTGTATTTTTTTAGTAGAGACGGGGTTTCACCATGTTGCCCAGACTGGTCGAAAACCCCTGAGCTCAGGCAATCTTCCCGCCTCAGTATCCCAAAGTTCTAGGATTACAGGCGGGAGCCACCGTGCCCCTGCCCCCCCCATACTCTTTTCTTTAAGGAATAGGCAAAAAGATAATGGACTGTAACTAGGAAAGGACAGACCGCAGATCATGGAGCCAAAATTAGCCCAAGAGACAAAATCTAGGATTGAAAGGAAAACTAAATGTGAATGGAGTATGTAAACAGACATAAATATAAAGAAGCAAATCTCAAGTTTGAAAACCAGTCCTAGTAAGAGGGCCTAGAAGAGATAGAATGAAATGAGGAGTCCAAAGGGGGGCCCTTAGCCATCAGAACCAGCTGGTGCATTTTACAGTTTTTCTGGGTAGACTGTATACATGGGCAAATTTTTTCAAGTGTGAAGGCAACTTAAGCCTTTAGTAGTAGGGATAACTGAAAAAAGAAAGAGAGAAAGTCAAAGAGACAGACAGACAGACACACACACACACACACACACACACACACACACACACACACAGAGAGAACGAGAGAAATCAGAGAAAGACAGAGAAATGAAAAAAAGAAAACAACCAAAAATAGAATATACATAGACTATGGGGACTTTGTGGCTTTCAGATCCAGAGTATTACTGAATTCAGAAGTGGCTGTGAGGCCGACGCCAGACTTGGGTATTTAAGCACACATTTGAAATGCTCGGTACTTGAGAATTGTAAGAATATTACATCTAGATGAAGGATAATTTTTCATCATCTTCTTAGATGTCAAATTCCTTTGAGCAATTTGCAACATTCAAAAAGTATACTGACATATCAACAAAAAGGAAAGGGCATTTTCATTACCTTGAGAAATGGCAACCAAAGGAAATGTGCCAACCAATTAAAGTATGATCAATGTCTCTATTTCCTTTCTTTTCTGTCATAAACTGTGGCTAAAAAAGAATTAAGTTATTATTTTTTCAAAGCCTGCCTTATCTTGATAATGTCACAGCAGAGTGCTCATATAAAAAGTGATTTCAATCAGGAGAGTTTAAATATACTATATGGTGAATTACACTGATACAATTTTATGAAGGCAGTATTAATCATGTTTTAAATACATGGAAGTCTGTTTAAGAGTTTGGTTCAATTTAAAGTAAAAAAAAAATGTCATTGTTCAGCTCAAAGTGCTTTTATGACTTTGTGGCAATATATGTATATAAACAAAATTAGGATGAGTTACTAGTTTAAGGAACCATAATCTTTATTTTCTTTCTTAAATCCAATTACAGTAGAGTACATTTTCTTCCACAATCTATCCATTTCCTTATTTTGGTAGAAGACCTATGTTTTTCAGTCAGCTTGGCGATTTGGATATGTAAAACTAGAGAGCACATTTTCTCTATCTGCTACACAGCAAGTATTTAAGAATTTGATTTATGGATGGTGGATAGCTAGGGAAGACAGATACACGTTTGGCACATGCTCAAGTGTCAATATATTAGGAACCTGGACACATCTGGAACTTTTACAGTTCTAGGGCCATTGATTATAAACTGTCAAAACCTTACTGAGAAGAGGAAGCCAAATGAGACTCTCAAGGTCGAGTATCTTAAAGCTGACAGTGTGTATGCATGCTTGCTTCTTGCATCTGGCCCTAGGAGCATCTGCTATTCTCTTTCTGTTTGTAGAGACAACACAGAAATCCAACCCTTTCTGCACTTGATGTGTGCCAAAACCCCAGTAGATGGTACCATGCTGTACTCAGAAATGAATCTCTGTATGACATAGGACCACCCTATGAGTCTGTTCTGATATGGTAATTAGGTTAGTTCCCTAACATACCAGTTGGTCTACTTGGGAGAACAAGTTAGGGAAGCTTGCAGTTAGGAAGACGTTTATAGGAATTTATAAAACAGATAATGGGGGCTGGGTCCAGGTGGTGGATGGGGATTGGCTTTGGGGGAAGAGTTTGATTGCTATTCCCCCTGTCTACAATTATGTTTACAATGAAGCAGAAAGCAAAGATATCAAAGGATAATGAAGATGGATAAAGATATATTGGGCTTAAGTAATAGAGAAAAAGTATGAGAAATGGTTTGTGAGAGAAAAGAAAGAATGAAGTGTGAGTGGACCAGGAACTCCTAATGTGGTTGACTGAAGGCATTAAGGGTGAACTGTCTCATGATCATAAACTTAAAATTGGGTTTAATCATTCTTTCTGTGAGTTTTCCCTAGTCATTTCAGCAGCAGAAGACTAAATTATTTATAATCAGAAAAACAGTGTTTATGAGTTGGAATTTTTTTATAAGGAGGAAGGTAGTTAATGAAACAGACTTGATTTGAAATTATTTTCTACCTTTCCTTTTTATCATTGTGCCATAGTTGCCATAGTTTTCCTCTAGCATTAATAATTTATTCCATTGTCAAATGTGTACATTTTATATTTGTTTGGTAGTTAGCTAATGTAAGTGCTTTTCAAATTAAATAGTAATTACTAAATAGTAATAGTAATTTGGAAGGTATTTTCATTATAAAATTAGTATATTTTATAATAAAGTCAGAAATTTAGGATGAATTTTATTTTGTAAATAAAGCTATATTAACAATGCTACATAATTTTGGTCTTATTAGTGAGTTATTGGTAAAAATTATTCATGAACATTCTTAAAAAAACGAGAGAACTGACTATAACACTGTAAAGAAAGAATTGTCTATATACAGCAAATCTCTAGTAATTACATTGTTAGAGTGATAAACACATTTGTGGATTGACTCCAAGTGTTTTGCCCTCTGATGCCCACAAGAATTTTCAGCTCTAAGGAAGGAAGAAACTGTAGTTTCCTGGCTGCAAAGCTGCAGGATGGATGGGCAGCCATAGATGCAGAGATGCTAGAGAGAGAGAGAGAGAGAGAGAGAGAGACAGCGAGAGAGACAGCGAGAGAGAAATGAACCAAAGCCTCATAAAAACAAGGTACATGCCTTCTCTAATGATAGCATAACAAAGCCTCTAAATGTTGTAACAATCTAATAATATTTCTGAAATGAATAAGATGGTAGGTTAAGGATAATACAGTGCATATTAAATAGAGTTTAAACTAGGAAAAATATTTAAATTATCATCATTGTGGTTGCTCTTCTCATTGAGAAATCTATAAACAAAATTCATTACATCAACTTGTAAAGAAACTAGAATATATACATAAAATCATCTTAAAATGTGAAATAGATATTTGATACAATAAGAAATGGCTACTAGTATTTTTATAGAAAAGCATTTATTTATAATAATGATATATATATTTAAAATAGTTAATACCCTAAGAATAGAATACTATAAATTGTATTTCTATTGAAAATGATACCTACCTTACTCCTAATATTATTCCAGAGAGTCTAGTTCATGCAACAAGAGAAAATAATAGCACTAATATTTAAAAGGCTATACCAAAGAGCCTGCAAAGATATTCAGATAAAATATACCTAAATACATATATACACACACACTAACAAACATATATACCTATATAGACATACATATATACATATATCAGAAAGCTATAACTACTTTAAAATTTTAGTAAATTTTTGGTAAAAAAATAGTAAAATACTGTTTATTTTGTTTTTTTTTGGTGGGGGTGGGCAATACTTCTAGCCTATAATAATCTAGACTAGAGTATCTGCTATGGTGACAACCCTTTATACCATGTATTACATTCTGCTTGATGTTACATAATTGATATTCAAAACTATTAATTCACTTTACTAGTAAATATTTTCAGAATATTGATTTATAATATTATATATTAATTACCTTTTGATTGTAGTTATGTTATAATTTAAATTCAAAATATGGATTAGCTTGTGCTATATCATTCTTGAGTGGTTTGCATATTTTTAGAATAATCTGTTTTCTAAAACTTTGCTTGAAATAAGTGAAGCCATTAATTCTGGAGTCCCATTATTTTATAATGTTTTTGTAACTATTTTCAATACCTTTTATTCTTATTTAAATTTTTCTTTATATTTCACACTATTTTAAAATTTTTTATTTTATAAAGTTGCTGCACATGCACTACAGGGATTTGGGAATACATATGAAAGTAAAACTAAGCTTTTAAAAAAATCACTGTAATTGCACAAACAACAGACAAACTCTGTGAACATTTTAGTGTATAGAAAATTTTCCACATCCCATCATTCTCCATTTGAACACCAGTTTTTTGCCTTGATAATTTATCTTTCTTCCTTTTCATTTCACCCTTTTCCCCTGGTGACTTTCTGAACCACTTTTATGGAGTTGATCTCATGTCCACCTAGAAAGCCGATCAATTACATCAAAGTTTTCCTCTAGAAATTGAAGTGGTTCATTTTTAACAACTTAAAGTCTTTTTGATACTGATCCTTCCTTCCTCTTCGCTCTGATTTCTATCATACTTAATATACCACCTTCTAATTTCTGTATTTGAACAAGGTGAAATAAATCTGGACCAAGCACTGCCAAAACAAGTATGTGATTTGAAAACTGACTTGTCTCAATCCATGTGAGTCACAGCAGTGGTATAGTTTACATGTCATTTTCTATTAAGGAGAACAAAATAACTTGTAAAAATAAGTTACCTGATTTGGCAGAATGACTAAAGGACTGCATCACTGATTTGTTAACAACTTGCTTCTCTTAACTGTTATGGAATTCATAAACATTTGTACTTTGGAAAATGAAATGCATTAGATAGATTTCTTGCATGTTTTAATCTAGATGATTACCTTTCTTACTTCTGCTAAGACAAAGACTTGCTTTCTCAAGAGGGTAAGAAAGGGATGTTGGCAGAACAAAAAGCATTATGGATGTGTTGGGAGAAGAGTTTTAATACTCTTCTCATAGCCATGCATGCACTCACAAACATGTCTTTTTATCACAGGCTACAAAGAGATGGGATTGTATCTGTCTCTCTACCCATTAGGGAGAAACTGACTTGTTTCTATTCCTTCTTTAGCAAAAGCAAACTATACTTACATATACTCAATCTTTCTCATTCCAGAATATCATTAGGATTAAAGTTCCAAATACCTGGCTACATATTCCACAAGGAACTAATGTCTCCTGGGTGCATCTTACTTTCCTCAGGTAACTGCAGGAAAAAGATAGCTGGATAAGAACTTAAAATAGTGGCCTAATATCTTTGTCCAAGCTATATTCTTATTTCTATGCAAATCCCTCTTTTCACATGGCTTGCATTTCCAAAGGTTTTGTTGTACCTTCAGGCAAATATATGTGTACAGAGATAATTATCAAGCATGGCTCATAACACAAAAATTGAGGAGTAACTTTCATAAAATAACCAATTTTTTTCCAGTATGTTTAATATTGCTAAGGAATTTTGTGTTGCTACTGAAATTTGACTTGTGTTTGACTTGTGTTTCAGGTATTGTTAATTACCCAAAAGAATAAAGATGAGGAAAACCACTTTTCATATTTTTCCATAATGCATGCACATGAAGGATGAAATTAACATGTCTTTATTCCTAGCTTCAAAAGGTATAGGCCTGGTTGCTTTTGTTTTTGGGTTTTCATAGATACAGAAATAAATAATGCCACAAATTGTCCTAGTTTTCTCTATCCTCAAGAATATGAGATGTTACCTTTATATTGATTACATATTATAATATATAATCACATATTGTTAAATGTTTATTATGGATATTAAAACTATAGTATTGTGGATATATGGCTTGAATAAATATACTATTACAATTAATTTTACCTATTTCTCTCAATTTTTAATGTGATCACTAGAAAATTTAAATTGCATATTTACCTTGCATTTGTGACTCACATATTTTTATTAGACAGTACTGTCTTGGATATCGAGATGATAGAATAGACATAGATTTAGATATATGTATACAAATGGATGACTGCACTCTGTATGTACGTATATTTGCATGGAACACAAAAATCTGTAAAGACTTACCTCCCAGACAATGACTATCCCTGAGGTGATGAATTTTTTTTCGTGATAATTTTAAACAATAAGTCTTGCAGAGATGTATGGAGATATCTACTTGGCTTTTTTCTTTTCCTTTACTTTCTTGACTTCCTCCTAGAAGGAAGAGCCATATTCATTGTTCCTTGTAAAACTGTGATCTTCATTTTCCCAGGGTTTGTTTTAACATTGTATGACTTTGAATTGAATGGAGTTAAATCCGTTCTCCTGATTCTGAGCTTGCATTTGTTTGTGAAGCTTACTACCTTCATTGGATGTCCTGACTTCCCAGAGCTTCCTGCACAACAAGAGATCATCATCTCTGATACTAGCTTTGGTGGTATCTTTTAAAGATTCTGTGTTTGTGAAGCAAGCTCTTCCTGAATCTGCAAGAGACTCAGAATCTTATCTGGTAGGCAAGAGTTAAATCTTGGAATGCAGAAAAATTTATTTAAAAATATGTTTTAATAAAAGTATATATCACTATTTTATGGAAAATATTTCTAGATACCTAGTTGAAACATTTCCTTTCCAATAATTAAAGTTATACAATAAATATGAAATACTTTTTTTCATAATACCTGGGCTTTCCTTCATACAAATGCTTTACTTATTACCTTATAAATATTCTCTCTGTATCACAGAGGACTTAGTTTAAGGAAGGCAACTTCTTTTAGCAATATTAAGATATTGACTCTGGAATCAGTCAGGGAATGAAAAATGAAGTTATGCATATTTAATCTACTCAGCAAGGATTTGGGGCTGCCTCTGAGAATAAGAGAGAAAATTAATAACTCCCCACCCTCCTTCACAAGGATATTTATGAGGACAAAATTATATCAAAACATATAGGAAAGCATTTAGCAATTGTAACAGGATATAAAATGTAGGACACTTTATGGTTGATAATTATATTATTTAAACTTAGAAGAAACATTCATTTGACTTTTGTGAGTTTAACATTTCCTTTCTGCCCTCAGGGCCAATTCCTTTTTTTCTTCAAATAAAAAAATCTATTTCACATCAATAATAGGATGTATATTTTTCTATTTATTTAAGTTGTCATATGATTTATGTCAGGCAAGACAATCAGAACTAAGTGGACGAGAAAGATCTCAGGGATGCCTAGTATTTTCTTTGCTTAATTTAGCATGTTATATTTGCTAAAGAATAACTCAAGCTTGATTATTTGAACTGGCTTGGTTACCTCCTAAACTGTTAATGGGAGTTGTGGTAAATAGTCCCAGTGTAAGATACCGTTTGTTTAGGTTCTTGTTTATTTGCTAACTTGTTTAATTTCTACCACTCTCCTCTTCTGCCCTGCTCTCCTCCTTTCCTCCCACAGCTTAAAACACACACACACACACACACACACACACACACACACACACACACACACACACACACACACACACACACACAAGATCCATAAGACTCTGAGAACAGGAACTTGACTTATTTATTCATGGCTGTATTTTTACACTTAGAAAATTACCTGGTACATAGGAAGTGTCAATAAATATTTGTTGCATTCATGCATGCATGAATCTTCATTTATATAAGCTCCCCCCCTTCAAAAGAAACTTCTCTATGAGAAATGGTTTAACTGATTAGGAAATAGTTATCATTTTCATATCTAAAGTGCAGCCTGTGAACCAGAAGCATCCACATCACTTGACAGATAATTAAAAATACATAATCTTCGGGTCCCACCCCAGACTTTAGGAAATATAATCTGCACTTCAACAAGTCCTCCAAGAACTTTCTATTGCCTATGACAGTTTGAGATGTCCAATCTTTTGCTAGGTAATCATTTCCATACTCTTACCTGCACCTTAATTAATCAAGGCAAATTTTCCACTGAATCTCATTCAATCATGCACCAAAACACTCACTATCAAACTCCACATAGCATTGCCCAAACAACCGAAATTGACATATGGAGGGTTATAGATTTGTAGGTGATTATATAATAACATTAGCTTCTTCCTTCTTATCTTATAAATCTGAGAAGTTTGTAAAACTGTGGCAGTTGAAAAACTTAGATGCAACTATCAACTGAATACTTACAGTATGCTAAATAAGTGATTAGCTCTGAATTATACAGGTTAGAAGATAATTTAGGTTAATGAATAATCTCTTGAGTTTACAATTTTGTACATAAGCCAAAAGAGAGAAAAAAAAGGCAGAAATGCAAGAATTAGAAACTAAATAATTCTGTAATACTGATTAATAGGCATAGAAACTAGTATTTTTAAGTCTTATAACTGATATCATAGTAATTATCTAAGGTAAATACACAAAGGAGCATGGAAGAAAATAATAGTTTAATCTTAAATATATAGAACTGATACTCAAGGAGAATAAAATACTTAGCCAAGAGGCTAGGGAAGAATATTATTGAACAATTTTTGTGTCATCACTTCCTTAAATCAATAAAAATACTCAAATAAACAGAAATTTAAGAGGAACTGGCACCTCTTAAGAGAGGAACTGGCATCCTCATAAGAGAGACATCTCAAGTGTCTGCTGGTCATTGTCCTTTTGACACTATGAGCCACTTGGTATACTTTCAATAGAATCTTTTATTTTTCTTCAGTTGACTAGATTTGGTTTTTGTTACTTACAAATAAATTTCTTTGATCAAAAAGAGGTATGTAAGCAAAAGACTTCAAGTTAAATGTAGGATATAATTCATAATTATTAGAAAGAAGTATAAAATTATTGAATAATATAAAATAAAATGCTATCCCATAGTGAATATATATACAACTCTTGCTGTATTCAGACTTATCACTTGTATTCACTAAGATTTGTATATATATTCTCTACAGGATAGCATTACACAGAATGTATTGGGAAATTAGGGATTCAAATAATTGCAATGAACATGGAGAATGAAGACTTGGATTGAGTCAATATGAGGATAGATCAATTTAAAGATGAATACTGGCAATTGTGATAAAGACTATTTTGTTCCCTTTTACCCATGTGATTATATTCCTTTAGATAGAAAATCACAAGATTTTGGGGAGTACCTGGTCACCAACCCAAGGCTACATATGCCTGATTACCTGCAGTTAGGTATGATAATATACCTGAGGACCAGGCAATGGGATATAAGTAAATGTATTTATGAAAGCTGAGACACACAGCTTAAGCTATAGTTATTCTTTAGGGGCATACTCTTCACTTTTTCTTCCAACTTTTCCCATGAGTAGAAAATAATCTTGTTGAAAGGTGCTGAAGGAACAATTTAAGGCCACAATTTGGAATCCAAGAGTTTAGGATGTCATAGCACACTGAGGAATGTTCATAGCAGCCCTGGGCTACATATATTTGGACTGCGGTATGAGAGAACATTAAAATTTTATCTTACTCAGCCATTGCTATTTTGGCCTTTGTTGGGAAGCTTGATCATTATCTTTTCTATTACGCTAAAGGAGAACACAGCTCATAGCAGTATTCAGAGTGAGAGATTGACAGGTACAAACTTAAATTCTTGCTTCAAGGAATAGAGGAAAATGCAAAGACTTTAAACAGAAAAAATATCTTAATGCATAATCCTGTAGAGAACTTTAAACTCAACAAGTGATTTCACAGAATTGAATATATTCGACAAGAGCTGAAAATACACGCTTGCAAGGCTTTTATCTTTTCTCTTCTTTCTTTCTTTCTTTCTTTCTTTCTTTTTTTTTTTTTTGCTGAGACTTAGGTTATAAACAGAATGATCAGAATCTTAACAATAAGGATAGGATTTCTGTGTACTCAGAAATTCTGAAAAATTTGGCCTCCCAAAATTTAGAGGAGAAAGTAGAGATATAGTATTATTTGCCTGAAATATTTGCTAATAAAAAAAGCAACAAGTGAAAAATTAGAAAGCTAATATTACTCAATTTTTCAAAATTAAAAAATGATGTGAAAGATCACTAACCAGAAGTAGCTGGTGTGTGCCAATCTCCTGGAGAGAAGAAAGAGTTGTGAGTAAGCTCGAGTTCTTCAACTGGACCATGCAAGTGGACAAATTGGGATTTACCAAGGAAGCAAGACAACCTATGGAGAATGTAGAGAATGAGACAGAACAACTGCCTACCAGGAGCATTATGGAGTCATGGCAGGACCCCCACCATGGGGAAGCAGTAAGTGAGGAGAGTCTCTGGGGACCCACACTTCTGCCTCAGACCTTTGCAACCTGGGGCTCAAGAGATCCACTATGACCTGCCCTCAACCAGGGCCTCCAAACTAACATAGAGAGCTACATGAAGGCTGGACAGAGTTGCCACTTAGACCTACACAGAGTTCTGGGAGCACTGGGTTGCCAGCACCCTGGCACCAGCGGCTGCAGCTCTGACAAATGGGAGAGGCTAGGCTCCCCTGTACACCTTTAGGATAGGGGTTGAACCCATGAAGCTGAACAGGACAAACTACAGGCCTCACCTCCGCTACATCTTTCTGGAAAAGGCCCACTGGCCTGAGACTGTAGCATGGCCACCACAACCCTGCATGAGCTCTGAGGCCAGAAGCAGCTCTACACTTATCTGGGAAGGAGTGCCCAGGTGGAACAGACAAGGATGCCATTTTTACTGTTCCACAACTGTGACTTCTATTGCCCACAGGCACTGGAGGAGGGACAGTGATTAAGAACTAATGTGGACCCCCAGCACAGCAACTGCCTTATGAAGGAGCCAGATTATTTTCCACATGGGTCCCTGACTCTGCTACTCCTCACTGCACAGGGCCTCCCAACATGGGACCCCAGCCATCACTCACCTGGGCTCTCAGGCCAGTACCAGCCCTATACTTCCCTGAGATGGAGCTCCTAGCAGGAGCACTCAGATTGCCATTTTTGTTGCTCTGCAGCCATTGCTCCTGTTGCCCTCAGGCTCTGGAGGGAGCACTGTAATTAGGGACTAATGTGGGCACTCAACACAGCACAACTGTCTTAGGGATAAGTGACCAGATGGTTCTTCGTGCAAGTCCCCTTCCCTGCTACTCCTAACTGGGCAGTGCCTCTCAAAATGGGCCCCCATTACAAACACCCTCCCCACTCCTGAACACCTCAGACTGGGGAAGAAACAGGAGCCTGAGTACTTTGTTCGTGCTTCTAGCATACCACACAGATTGGAGCCATACAGTTACCATACAGAGAGGAGCCAAGTTTCTCCTTTCTGTGAGCCCTTGAACTCCCATTCTTCACTAAGTGGGGTCTGTATCAGTTTGTTCTCATGTATGTCTAATAAAGACATATCCAAGGCTGAGTAATTTATAAAGGAAAAGAGGCTTAATGGACCTACAGTTCCATGTGGCTGAGGAGGCCTCACAATCATGGCAGAAGGTGAAAGGCACATCTTACATGGCAGCAGGCAAAAGAGAAATGAGAGCCAAGAGAAAGGGGAAACTATTTATAAAACCATTAGATCTCATGAGACTTATTCACTACCAAGGGAATAGTATGGGGGTATTACTTCCCCTATGATTAATTATCTTCCACCAGGTCCCTCCCACAGTTATGGGAGCTACAATTCAAGATGAGATTTGGGTGGGGACACAGCCAAACTATATCAGGGTCCCCAGCTTAGCTGAGTAGCAAAGCCACCCCACCCCCTGGTTGTGCATTCCCAGTGGCAGAGACTCTGTGTTTCTGTGAGGTGGAGCTCCCAGAGGCAACTAAAAGCTCTCTGCCACTGACAATGCAGTGATACTGCCTTTGCTGCACTAAGACTGGTGAGAAAGCAAAGACCCTGAGTATTTTACCCACACCTCCAGCAAGCCATGGCACCCTAAGGAGGAAGGGCCAGTCTGTCTCCCCTATGAGCCCTTTGCCCTTGCTGCTTGTAACAAGGAAGGGCCCCCAGCTTGGGCCCACAATGCAGCTACCCTACTCCTGGGCCAATTGCACTGAGTGGTAGTGGCTCTGCATTTCTCGGTGGTGAAGCCCCAAAAGACAAATGAAAGGCCCTCTGCCACAGCCACTGCCAAGGCTCCTTCCCCTTCTCCTTCTAAGCTGAGATGGGAACATAAAGCCTGAGCTCACCCCAGGGCCATGGTGTGCAGCCTGGGAGTGCCAAACCAAGATCTGTAGCTAGCACTCAAGTAGGAGAGGAACCCACACCGTCAGTACACTGAGAAGGAGCATGGCTCCCACTATGAGAAAATACAGAGGAGCCACTTGGCTCAAAAGCCCACTTAGCTATTATGCTTAAATGCCATCTGCAGGATCACAGCACAAACTTCAATACCAAAAGTATTTTGCTGACACACCCCCCATGAAACCAAGGACAAAAATTCAGCTACAAATAAAGATCTCACACAAAGTTGCTGCTCTTTGAAAACATGCAGAAAAAGATCAGCTAACTGTTCTCAAATCACAGTTAAAAGAACATGAGCCCATACAGATGAGAAAGAACCAGCACAAGAACTCTGATAACTCAAAAAAATGGGGCAGCCAAGATGGTCGAATAGAAACAGCTCCCATCTGCGGCTCCCACCAAGAACAAAAACGGCAAGTACATTCTGCATCGTCAATTGAGGTACCCAGGTTCTCTCACAAGGACTGGCTAGGAAGTTGACACAATCCACAGAGAGTGAAGAAAAGCAAAGTGGAGTGAGGAATCACCTGGGAGTTGCATGCGGCAAAGGGAGCTCCCTCCCACAGCCAAGGGGGATAGGGAGACATTGTCCTATCCTGCCCTGGAAAACATTGATTACCCAAAGATTTTTATAAGCCATGCCTCAGGAGTTCCCTTCATGAGCCCATGCCATGATGGCCTTGGGTCCCAAGCATATAGCTGTGCAGAGTCATGGCAGCTGCTCTCATGTGCCCTACTTGGGCAGACACAGACACAGGAGTCTTTGCATGCTCCAGCTCTGAGAATATGGTGAGTCTTTGCATACTTCAGCTCTGGGAACTATGGTGAGTCTTTGCATACTCCAGTTCTGGAAACTTTGGTGAGGCAAAAGATCCATTCACTCTCTTGGAAAGGGGGCTGAAATCAGGGAGCCAGCAAGCGTTGCTCAGTGGGTCCCCTCCCATGGAACCCCACCAGCCAAAACCCACTTGCTTGGAATCCCCACTGGCCAACACAGCAGGCTGGAGACTACCTAAGAAGACAGGGTTCCAGTGGGAGGCGGAGTGGCTGCCATCACTACAGTTCTAGTCAGTTGTTTTCATCTGCTACTGGTGCCAGCAAGACTGACTGGTTTGGGCCAGGAGCAATTCCCCACAATGCAGCATAGCATCTGTGACAGTTCCTGGACAGACTGTTTCTTCAACCAGTACCCCAAACCATCTCTCCTCACTATGAGGGGCCTCCCTTTGGGATTTTCAGCATCCCCAGTCAGGGGTTTCTGAACAGAATTTTGATCTCCCTGGAATGAGCCCCTAGGAGGAGGGGCAGCTGTGATATGTGGGGTCAGCAGTTTTAATCTTTTTTGCCTGCCAGCTTGGGAGAGTCGGGGCAGCTCAGATGAGGGAGATTCCTCCCAGTATAGCACACCTGCTCCACCAAGGTGCAGCCAGACTACTTATTTAAGTGACTCCCTGATCTCATTTTTCCTGACTGGGTGAGAACTCCCAATGTGGGTCTCCAGACACCTCATGCAGGAGTGTTCCAGCTGGCATCAGGTTGGTCCCCCCTCTGGGACAGAGCTCCCAGAGGAAGGATCTGGTTGCCATCTTGGCTGTTCTGCAGCCTCCACCAGTGATACCTCCAGGTACAGGAGGGACCCAGGAAATAGAATCTGGAGTGGTCCCACAGCAAACTACAGCAGTCATATAGAAGAGTGGCCTGACTGCTAAAAGAAAAACAGACAGAAAGCAACAACAACAACAACAACAACAATGAAAAAGATCCCATAAAAACCCAATTCAAAGGTCAGTGGCCACAAAGATCAAAGGTAGATAAATCCATGAAGATGAGAAAGAATCAATGCAAAAATGCTGAAAACTTAAAAAGCCAGAGTATCACTTCTCCTCCAAATAATTGCAACAAATCCCCAGCAAGTGCGTAGAACTAGATTGAGGTTGAGATGGATGAATTGACAAAAGTTGGCTTCAGAAAGTGGGTTATAACAAACTTTGCTGAGCTAAAGGAGTATATTCTAACTGAATGCAAAGAAGCTGAGAACCATAAAAGCATTACAGAATTTATTAACCAGAATAACCAGTTTAGAGAGGAACATAAATGACCTGATGGAGCTGAAAAACACCGCATGAAGACTTCCCAGTGCAAACACAGGTATCAATAGCTGAATAAACCAAGTGGAAGAAAGGACCCCAGAGCTTGGAGACAATCTTGCTGAAATAAGGCAGGCAGATTAGATTAGAAAAACAAGAATGAAAAGGAATGAACAAAACCTCTGTGAACTATGGGATTATCTAAAAAAGCCAAGCCTACAACTGAAAAGAGTACCTTAAAGAGATGGGGAGAATGGAAGAAACTTGGAAAACATACTTCAGAATATCACTTAGGAGAACTTCTGCAACCGAGCAAGACAGACTAACATTCAAATTCAGGAAATCCAGATAACCCCAGTAAGATACTCCATGAGAAGACCAACACCAAACACATAATCACCAGATTCTACAAGGTTGAAATGAAGGAAAAAATTTTAAGAGCAGCCAGAGAGAAAGACCAAGTCACCCACAAATGGAAGCCCATCAGAAAAAAAGCAGACCTCTCTGCAGAAATCCTGTAAGCAAGAAGAAATTGGGGGCCAATATTTAACATTCTTAAAGAAAAGAATCTTCAACCTAGAATTTCATATCTGGTCAAAGCTTCATAAGAAAATAATAAAATCTTTTTCAGACAAGAAAAGCTGAGAGAACTCATCATCACCAGGCCTGACTTGCTAAGAACTCCTGAAGGAAGAACTAAATGTGGAAAGCAAAAATAGTCCAGCAACTATAAAAACACATTGAAGTACACAGACCAATGACACTAGGAAGCAACTACATAAACAAGTCTGCAAAATAACCAGCTAGCATCATGATGACAAGATTAAATTCACACATAACAATATTAACTTTAAATGTCAATGGGCTAAATGACCCAATGACAATCTGGATAAAGAGTCAAAAACTATTAGTATGATGTATTCAAAGACCAATCTCACAAAGACACAAATAGACCTGAAATAAAAGAATGAAGGAAAATTGATCAAGCAAATGGAAAACAGAAAAAAGCAGGTGTTGCATCATTAGTTTCTGACAAATATACTTTAAACCAAAAAACATAATAAAAGACAAAGATGGGCATTACATAATGGTAGAGGGGTCAATTCAACAGGAAGAGCAACTATCATATGTATATATGAACCCAATACAGGACCACCCAGATTTACAAAACAAGTTCCTAGAGACTTACAAAGAGACTTAGACTCCCACAAAATTAGGTCGTTTCCTTTGCAGGGACATAGATGAATCTGGAGACCATTATTCTCAGCAAACTGACACAAGAACAGAAAACCAAACACCACATGTTCTCACTCACAGGTGGGTGTTGAACAATGAGAACATGTGGGCATAGGGAGGAGAACATCACCCATTGGGGTTGGTTAGGGGGTGGGGGCTAGGGGAGGAACAGCAGGGGGCAGAGAGGCTGGGGAAGGAAAACTGGGAGAAATGCCTGATGTAGGCAATGGTGGAACAGAGACAGCAAACCACCATGGCATGAGTGTACCTATGCAACAACCCTGCAGGATGTGCACATGTATCCCAGAACTTAAAGTACAATTAAAAAAATAGTGGGCTACTTTAACACCCCACCCCACTGTCAATATTAGAAAATTAACAAAGATATTCAAGATTTGAACTCAGCTGTGAATAAAGTGCACCTAGTAGATGTCTACATAACTCTCCACCCTCAAAACAACAGGATATGCATTCTTCTAGGCACCACGTGGAACTTACTCTAAAACTGATCACGTAAGTAAATTTCAGTTCAGTGCAAATGCAAAGGAACTGAAATCATAATGAACAGTCTCTCATACCACAGTGTAATCAAATTAGAACTAAACATTACAAGACTCACTCAAAGCCACACAACAACATGAAAATTGAACGACCTGCTTCTGAGTCCCTCCTGGGTAAATAATGAAATTAAGGCAGAAATCAAAAGTTCTTTGAAACTAATGAGAAAAAAGAAACAACATACTAGAATCTTTGGAACACCGCTAAAGCAGTGCCTAGAGGAAAACTTATAGGACTAAATGCTCACATCAAAAATCTAGAAAGATCTCAAATCAGCATCCTAATGTCACAATTAAAAAAACTGGAGAACCAAGAGCAAGCAAACCCCAAAGATAGCAAAAGATAAGAAATAACCAAGATCAGGACAGAACTGAAGGAGATAGGGAAACATTAAAAAATTGCTCTAAAAATTAGTGAATCCTGGAACTGTTTTTTTGAAAACAATTCATAAATAGATAGACTGCTAGCTAGACTAATAAAGAAGAAGGGAGAGAATTAAATAGAGACAATAAAAAATAATAAAGGGGCTATCACAACTGATCCCACAAATACAAACACCCATCAGAAAATACTATAAACACCTCTATGCAAATAAACTAGAAAATCTAGAAGAAATTGATAAATTTCTGGACACATACACTCTCCCAAGACTGAACCAGTAAGTTGAATACCTGAATAGACCAATATCAAGTACTGAAATTTAGGCAGTAATAAATAACTACCAAACAAAAGAAGCCAGGACCAGATAGATTTACAGCTAAATTTTACCAGAGGTACAAAGAGAAGTAGATACTCTTTCTTCTTAAAATATTCTAAACAATTGAAAAGGAGGTACTTATCCCTAGCTTATTTTTTGAGGCCAGCATGATTCTGATGCCCAAATTGGACAGAAATACAACAAAAAAGGAAAACTTCAGGCCAATATCCCTGATGAACATCGATGCAAATATTCCCAGCAAAATACTGGTAAACAGAATCCAAAAGCTCATCAAAAAGCTTATTTACCACTATCAAGTAAACTGCATCCCAAGGATGCAAGGTTGTTTCAACATATACAAATCCAGAAATGTAATTCATCACATGAACAGAATTAAAGACAAAAACCACATGATTATCTCAATAGATGCAGATAGGCCTTTAATAAAATTCAACATTTCTTCATGTTAAAAACTCTCAATAAACTAGGTATTGAAGGAATACACCCCAAAATAATTAGAGAATTTACGATAAACACACAGCCAATATCATACTGAATGGACAAAAGCTAAAAGCATTCCCCTTGAAAACCAGCACAAGACAAGGATGCCCTATCTCACCCCTCCTATTCAACATAGTATTGGAAGTTTTGGTCAAGGCAACCAGGCAAGAAAAAGAAATAAAGGATATTCAAAAAGGAAGTGCAAAGTCAATTTGTCTTTGTTTGCAGATGACATAATCCTATATCTAGACAACTCCGTCCTGTCAGCTCCAAAGCTTCTTAAGCTGATAAGCAACTTCAGCAAAATCTCAGTATACAACATCAATTTGCAAAGGTCACAAGCATTTCTATACACCAACAACAGTCAAGTAGAGAGCCAAATCATGAATGAACTCCCACTCACAATTGCTACAAAGAGAATAAAATACCTAGGAACACAGCTAACAAGGGAAATGAAGAACCTCTTTAAAGGGAACTACAAACTACTGCTCAAGGAAATCAGAGAGGACACAAAGAAATGAAAAAACATTCTATGCTCATGGATAGGAACAAGCAATACTGTGAAAATGGCCATACCAAATTAATTTATATATTCAATGCTACTTCCATTAAACTATCGTTGACATTCTTCACAGAATTAGAAGAAACTATTTTAAAATTCACATGGAACCAAAAAGAGCCCATATAGCCAAGACAATCCTAGGCAAAAAGAACAAAGCCAGAGGCATCACATTACCTGACTTTAAACTATACTACAAGACTATAATAGCCAAAACATGGAGCTGATACCAAAATAGACACATAGAACAGAATAGAAAACTCAGAAATAAGACTGCACATCTACAAGCTTCAGATCTTTGACAAACCTGACAAAAACAAATGATGAGGAAAGGATTCCCTATTTAATAAATGGTGCTGGGAGAACTGGCTAAAAATATGCAGAAAATTGAAGCTGGAACACTTCCTTATAACTTATACAAAAATTAACCAAAGACGGATTAAAGGCTTAATGTAAAATCTAAAACTATGAAAACCCTAGAAGAAAATGTAGGAAATACCATTCAGGATACAGGCATGGGCAAAGATTTCATGATGAAATTGCCAAAAGCAATTTCAATAAAAGCAAAAATTGACAAATGAGGTCTAAGTAAACTAAAAAGCTTCTGCACAGCAAAAGAAACTATCAGTAGAGTGAACAGGCAACCTATAGAGTGGGACAAATTTTTGCAATGTATCCATCTGACAAAGGTCTGATATCCAGAATCAACAAGGACCTTAAACAAATTTATAAGAAAAGAACAAACAACTCCATTAAAAATTGGGCAAAAGACATTAACAAACATTCTCAAAAGAAGACATTCACGTAGCCAACAAACATGAACAAATGCTCAACATCACCAATCATTACAGCAATGCAAATTAAATCCACAAGGAGATACTATCTCATGTCATTCAGAATGGCTATTATTAAAAAGGTAAGAAACAACAGACACTGGAGATGTTGCAGAGAAATAGGAATGCTTTTACACTGTTGGTGGGAATATGAATTAGTTCAACCATTGTGGAAAACAGAGTAGTGATTCCTCAAGATCTAGAGCCAGAAGTCCCATTTGACCCAGCAATCCCATTAATGGGTATATACCCAAAGAAATAGAAATCATTCTGTTGTAAAGATACATGTACCGATATGTTTATTGCAACACTATTCACAATATCAAAGACATGACATCAACCCAATGCTTGTG
Source organism: Ateles fusciceps (assembly GCA_036589455.1). NCBI lineage: Eukaryota > Metazoa > Chordata > Mammalia > Primates > Atelidae > Ateles > Ateles fusciceps. The sequence continues at coordinate 428,410 of JAZHEH010002077.1, forward strand.
AATAATAGACTTGATAAAGAAAAAGGTAGTATGTATTGTGAAGAGAAAATAAATCTTGGGGCCCCAAAATCACTAAACTAAAGGAAACCATCAAACTGGGGGACTGATCAGAGGAAACCTGCCTCCCATTCTATTCAAAATCATCCCTCTTCTCACTGAGATAAATAACATATCTGATTGCTTCCTTTGGAAAGGCTAATCTGAAATTCAAATAGTACAATCATTTGTCTCTTATCTACCTATAACCTGGAAGCCCCCCTCCTGGCTTTGAGTCATCCTGTCTTTGCTTCAAGTTATCTCACCTTTCCAGTCCAAACCAAGGCTCATCTTTCATATGTCGATTGATGTTCCATGTATCCCTGAAATGTATAAAACCAAACTGTTTTCTGACCACCTTGGGCACATATCATCAAGACCTCCTGAGGCTGTGTCACAGGCACATGTTTTCAACTTTGGCAAAATAAACTTTCTGAATTAAATGAGACCTCTCTCAGATTTTGGTAATTCACCATGGAATACTATGCAGCCATAAAAAAGGAATGAGATCATGTTGTTTCAAGGGACATGGACAAAGCTGGAAGTCATTATCCTCAGCAAACTAACACAGGGACAGAAAACCAAACACCACATGTTCTCACTTATAAGTGGCAGCTGAATGATGAGAACACATGGACACATGGCAAGAAAACAACACACAATGGGGCCTGACATGGGGTGGGTGGGGGTAGGGAGAGCATTAGGATAAATAGCTAATGCGTGCTGGACTTAATAACTAGGTCATGGGTTGATAGGTGCAGCAAACCACTATAGCACACAATTATCTATGTAATAAACCTGCACATCCTGCAAATATACCTCAGAATTTAAAATAAAAATAACAATAAAAATAAAAAGAAGAACATAACTCAAAAGCCAGAGTGTCTTCTTTCTTCCAAATGACCACATTACCACTACTTCAAAATTACAAAAACAGAATTCTCAATATGGATAGGAAATGAAGAACACCAAGATTCAGGAGAAAGTAAAAATCCAGTCCAAGGAATCTAAGGATTGCAATAATACAATGCAAGAGCTGAAAGACAAGACACAATAGTGTACTGTCTTCAAGAGACCCATCTCACATGCAGGGGAACCCATAGGCTTGGAGTACAGGGATGGAGACCAAATCTACCAAACAAATAGAAAACAGAAAAAGGCCAAAATTGTTGTTTTAATTTCAGACAAAACAGATCATAAATCAACAATGATCAAAAAAGACAAATAAGGGCATTACATAATGGGAAGGCATTCAATTCAAGAAGACTTAACTATCCTAACCATATATGCATGTAACACAGAAGCACATGGATTTATAAAGAAAGTTCTTAGAGACCTATGAAGAGATTTAAATAACCATGCAATGATAGTGAGAGACTTCAACACCCTTCTTACCATTAGGTCATCAAGTCAGAAAACAAAGACATTAAGGACCTGAATTCAACACTTGATCAAATGAAACTAATACACATCTATACAACTCTCCACCTAAAAACAACAGAATATACACTCTTCCAATCTTCACAAGGCACACTATGTAAAATTGACCACACAATTGGCCATAAAACAATCCAAAGCAAATTCAAAAAACAACAAAAACAAAAATTATATTACTCACACTCTCAGACTGCAGCACAATAAAAATAGAAATCAAAACTAAGAAAATGCTGAAAACCATACAATTACATGGAAATTGAACAACATGTTCTTGAATCACCTTTGGATAAATAATGAAATTATGGTAGGAATCAAGAAACTTTTGAAAATAATGAGAACAGAAATACAACAAACCAGAATCTCTGGGACACAGCTAAAACAGTGGCAAGAGGGAAATGTATAGTGCTAGAAATAGAGAAAGAAGAACAAACCAATCCCAAAGCTAGAAGAAGACAATAAATAATCAATATCAGAGCTGAACTGAAAGAAATAGGCAAAAAAAAAAAAAAAAAAAAAAGATTAACAAAGTCAGGAATTTAGTTTTTGAAGAATAAATAACATAGATACACTGCTAGGTAGATTAATAAAGAAAAAAAAGAGAAGATCCAAATAAACACAACGAGAAATTACAAAGGGGATATTACCAGTAACTTCACAGAAATATAAAAGCTCTAAGAGATTGTGAATATATCCATGTCCACAAGCTAGAAAACTTAGAAGAAATTGATATATTCCTGGAAACATACAACCTCGCAAGACTGAAAAAAGGAAGAAATCGAATCTCTGTACAGACCAATAATTGTTCCAAAGCTGAATCAATAGTAAAAAACCTATCAAGCAGAAAAACCTCAGGACTGGATGAATTCACAGCTGAGTTCTACCAGATGTATAAAAGAGAGCTGGTACCATTCCTACTAAAGCTATTCCAAAAAATTGAACAGAAAGAACTCCCTAACTCATTATATGATGTCAGCATCATCCTGATACCAAAATCTGGCAGAGACAAAAGAAATAAGAAAATTTTCAGGCCAATATCCTTGATGAACATAGATGCAAAAATCCTCAACAAAATACTAGCAAAAAAAAAAAAAAAAAAAAACCCAGCAGCATATCGAAAAACAAATCCACCATGATTAGCAGGCTTTATCCTTGGGATGCAATGAGGGTTCAACATACACAAATCAACAAATGTAATTAATTATATAAACAGAACGGAAAACAAAAATCACAAGATCATCTCAATAGATGCAGAAAATACTTTCAATAAAATTCAACATCGTTTCTTGTTAAAAACCATCAGGAACCTAGGTTTTGAAGTAACACACTTCAAAATAATAAAAGCCATCGAGGAAAAAACACAGCCAACGACCTACTGAATGGGCAAAAACTGGAAGCATTCCCCTTGAAATCTGGAACAAGACAAAGATGCCCTCTCTCACCACTCCTGTTCAACATAGTGCTAGAAGTCCTAGCCAGAGCAATAAGACAAAAGAAACATATAAAAGGCATCAAAATAGGAAGAGATGATGTCAAACCATCCCTTTTTATAGATGATATGATTCTATACCCAGGAAACCCCATTATTTCTGCTCCAAAGCTCCTTGATCTGATAAGCAAGCTCAGCAAGGTTTCAAGATACAAAGTCAATGTAGAAAAATTAGTAACATTCCTATACACCAACAATATCTAAGCTGAGAGTCGACTCAAGGACCAATTCCATTCACAGTAGTCGCAAAAAGAATAAAATACTAGGAATATAGCTAACCAGGGAGGTGAAAGATCTCTACAATGAGAATTACAAAACACTGGCCAAAGAAATCAGAGATGACTCAAACAACTTAAAAAAACATTCCATGCTAATGGATAGGAAGAATCAGTATTATTAAGATGGCCATATTACCTAAAGAAATGTATAGATTCAATGCTATTCCTATCAAACGAATAATGCCATTCTTCACAGAACTAGAAAAAAAACTATTTAAAAATTTATATGAAACCAGAAAAGCACCTGAGTAGCCAAGGCAATCCTAATCAAAAAAAAACAAAAACAAAAACAAAAAACAAAAAACAAAACAAAGCTGGAAGCATTGCATTACCCAACTTCAAACTACACAACAAGCCTATAGTAACCAAAATACCACAAGACCGGTATAAAAACAGACACATAGATCAGCAGAACAGAAGAGAAAACTCAGAAATAAAGAGACTTTCTTAATTGTGAACATGAGCTCTGGACTAATGATTTTTTCTAAGCACTCCTCTATCTGTAGCCAACGCATTTTTACATATTGTGTGCTTCAGTTTAAATTCAATTTAAAATGTTTTCAAATTTTACTATGATTTTCTATCTGAGTTGTGGTAGTTAAAGATTATATTGTTCTACTTATAAATATCTGGGAATTCTCTTTTACTGATTTTTTAGTTTAATTCCCTTTCCCTGAGAACATGCTTTTATTATTTATTCTTTCAATTGTTTTAGGTTTGTTAGTAGTTTTTCTATGGTCCAGAACATTGTCTGTCTAGCTAAAGGTTCCGTGTGTACCTGCAGACAATAAGCAATCTATTTTTAATGGAAATGTTACATAAATATAGATAAGGTTATGTTAATTGATACTTATATTCAGATAATTTATACTTTTACTGATCTTATCTCTATTTGTCTTATTTAGTATTGAAACAGAATTGTTAAAGTCTCCAAAAATAATTCAAGAATTATCTATTTCTATCAGTTTTTCCTTTATGTATTTTGAAATTCTGGTAAGACAGCAATTTTATGTAATTTATTTTTCATTTTGGAATAGATAGATAGATATATAAAGGGGAGTTTATTAGGTATTAATTGACATGATCACAAGGTCCCACAAAAGGCTATCTGCAGGCTGAGTAACAAGGAGAGGCAGTTCAAGTTCCAAAACTGAAGAACTTGGAGTCCGATGTTCCATGGCAGGAAGCGTCCAGCATGGGAGAAAGATGTAGGTTGCCTGCTTTTTATTCTAGCTGGGTTGACAGCTGATTAGATTGGGCTCACCCAGATTAAGGCTGGTTCTGCCTTTCCCAGCCCACTAACTCAAATGTTAATCTCCTTTGGCAACACCCTCACAGACACACCCAAGTTCAATATTTTGTATCCTTCAATATAATCAAGTTGACACTCAGTATTAACCATCACAAGTCCACCTCTTGTCAACCTGAATCCATATACATCTCCTGAGATCATGCATAATCTTCAAATAAAGACAGTAATAAGGTCATAATTACACCTAACATAGTACAACTCTCCTTCCTACAATCAGAAACACACTAATCCCCAAGCCAAATACTATTACATAAAGTTAACAATACTTAAATGGTGATGTGAAGTCAGTAAATCTTATGTCACATGATAAAAGAGAAAGGAAATAAAATGAACATATTTTCTTAGTACAATGTATATATGAACAAACATGTTTTTAACAAAAGAAGGAGGGAATACTCATGACAATTATAATCCTTATTTTTGCAGCTTAGTGGGAAAAAACAGGAATGCAGGTAGTGCTCAAATAAAAACAAACCAACAGCATCTTTTATAATTTGTTATTAGGTCCCATTGAAATATAGGCCTTCTGACTTTCATTACAATTTTCATTAGGTATAAGTTAAAAGGTGTGGAGATTATAATTTATTGCTATAAAATAAGTAAAAAAAAATAAAGAATTTAAAATGGAGAAATGAGAGTTGAACAATAATGATTGAGAGTACAATATGTAGTCATTTGATGATGGATTGATGAATTAGAGGAGAAATACTTCTTAGAACTGACATAAAAATAAGTGACCAAATCACATGATTTAATGTATTGGAATCATCAAAAAAAAAAAAAAACACCAAAAATTAAAAATCCTACACACACATTCAAAAGCAAGTTTAGACATTTAGGCAGATGTTCAAATCTTAAATGAACTAGTAGGAGAGAAAGAGCGATTGTTTAAAACACAAGGAACCAGTAAGAGTCAAAGGGATACTGACAGTGTGTACACACTCACACACACACACGCGCGCACGCGCATGCACACGCACCTCTATATGCACATGTATACAAGTATTTGTATACATTTATATATATTATTTTAATAACATGTGCATATGTATTTACTAGTATATATGTATGTGAATATATATCAATATATTAATTCCGTTAATACATATATAATACGTATATATACATTATATATAATTATAAGTAATAAATTATATGTATGTATTTTTGTCAGGAGAAGTTGGAGTAGTTGTTCGAAAGGAGCAAGCAGAAATCACTTTTTTCCTCAGGATATTATGGATATTAGGAATAACATATAGAAGGTACAATTTCATAATTTATATTGTTTTTCTAAGGGAAACATATGAAGATTATGTTTTCTGTTATGTGTCCATATTGTTTGAAGTAATAACAAAAAAAATTACCAACAAAATATTTAAACTAAATCTACCCCTGAGGAAAAAAAGAAAATCTTCTCAAATCAGAAAAAGTATAGAAACTTCTATTACAGAATGCAATAAGAAGTGACATTTTTGTTGAATGTTTAGTATGTTTGAGAAACTCTTCTAAGAACCTACTTTTATTAACTAATTTAATCTACACACAAAAACTTTTAACTACATTTATGTTATTTTCAGATTGTGAAAACTTTTAACTACACTTATGCTATTTCAGATTGTATGAGACAGCTAAGGACATAGATTTGAAGCAACTTTTCTAATGTTACTTCACTCATAATTGGTAGATGCTAAATTCAAATACAAGCATAATAGTCCTTAAATTCTTTAACACTTTGTACAGTTTGTCAGTATCTGTGTGGTCTGTGTTCCAGGGCTCCCTGTGGATATAACAATTCGTGGATACTCAAGTCCTTTATATAAAATGGTTTAGTATTTGCATTATAACCTATGCACATTTTTTCATATATATTAAATCATCTCTAGGTTACTTTTAGTACCTAATACCATGTACATGCCATATAAATAGTTGTTACGCTGCATTATTTAGAGAATAATAACAAGAAAAAAGTCTGTACATATTCTGTGCAGATGCAGTCATCCTTTTTTCCCGAAATATTTTCAATCCACACTTGACCGAATCCATAGATGCGGGATCCACATTTACAGAGGGCCAACTATATATACTACTATTCATATAGTTGTCACTTGAATCTTCCTGATGGTAGTATTAGAATTTTAGATTATTTGTCTCTGCATAGTTAGAATAGTGTATGTTTTAGTTAGCCTCCAGAGTAGCTGGGACCACAGCTACACACCACCATACCTGGCTAATTTTTGTACTTTTTGTTGAGATGGGTTTTTGCCATGTTGCCTAGGCTCAGACTCCTCAGTTGTTGCACTTTTAGGTATACATCTTATATTCATTCCAGTTCAACTTTTTTTTCTGTTTCCATCACACAGGAAAGAAACGTGACTATGCTTGTTGGGAGGCTATTAAGTTTTCTAACTGGCATTTTGAAAAACGAATTGAGCAAATATGAAACAAGAGCCATAATAGAATGTAGGTATTGTCTAGTTAATAATTTCATTTGATAGTGACCAAAATTAAGATCCCAACAGGCTAAATATTTACTTACAAGCATATAGCCAATTGGTGCCAAAATAAGAGTAGAATGTAATATTCTATTGCCTACTTAAGTAATGAAACTTTGTATTCCACAGACGTTTTGTTGTTCATGTTATTTTGTAGACATTATTTGTGCGGTTCTGCAGATGTTTTATTATTCATGAAAAATCATCATGCAATTTGTACCACACTTTTAGGAATCTTTAGTTCTTTTCAAATTTCAGCTCTTAAAAATATATACAGGCCAAGTTATTCTATTGTAATGAACATGAAGAGATAAAGACTTTGCCTCAGGCAGCTAAACAGATTATATTTCAAATTATTGTTTTAGGATTATTTTTAGAAACATATTAAATAAACACTCTTCATAACCCTTGCCAATGCATATTAAACCTCAAAATAAATTGTCATCATATAGCAATAGCACAATCCACAAAAGAAAAGCTGTTTTTTTAAATTTTAGAAAATTAATATAATTATTATTGTTAAAATATCCAAATAGTACTTGCTTATGCATTCCACATTAAAATGTCCCCACAAAGTACCATGACACACCTCAGAAACTACTATTCTCACAGACATTTTTCTAAGTACCACATACTTATATTTTTATCCTGGATTTTGATTTTACATAAATTGAATTATATTTTGGAAATCTTCCACTGTATGGAAAATAGGTCTATCATTTTTTAAGTACAGCAGAATATTCCTGAAAAATTTTCCTCATAATAGATACAAATGTGTTCAAAATACTATTTTGTAAAATGCTGCAAGGGATGTTCTTGAACACATAAGTTTATATTTTGGGGCCAGTGTTTCTGATAAATAGAAGATGTGTAATTGGTGTGTAAAATGATATGCATTTTATATTTGGTAGCCAAGTCATCTGAAAGAGGTATTCCATTTAAATTTCCAGCAATTGTGTATGAAATGAACATTTCCTCATAACCTTACCAATTTTCAAGCATTTTTAAATTGGCTTTATGTTATTTTGCAGGTGTTTTAATTTGAATTTCAGAGATCATTTGAGGTATTAAAGACTTTCACTATGTTTGTTTAGTTTATGGCTCATTGTATTACTTCTTATGTTAACTAACTCATGTCCGTAGTTAATGACAGTTCATAACACTTGCCCCCATTTATTCTGTGGGACTGAGCCCTTTCTTATTGTTTTGAAATAAAAATTTATATAATTGTGTTCCAAATAATTATTTGTAATATATATTGCAAATAAATTATTCCAGCCTTTTTCTTTTTTTCAGAATGTCTTCTTTTTTCTAAATGCTCCTATTATTTTTGCCACCTAAATATTGATTTAATTTATAAAATTAAAACCATCAATCTTTTTCTTTATAAATTCTGGATGGTTTCTCTTCTTGCTTATCAAGGCCAAAAATATTGTTTAAATGTATTTGTCTATATGTTATATTAATATTATTAATTGTAAATACCTACAGACATATACTGCTGTATATGTAAGTGCTAGTGTTCTGTGTATGTGTGTATACTCTTTTGTGAGCTGTTTCATTGATTTATTTTTTTCTAAATTGTGAGTCTGATTTTTAACATAACTTAAAATATCCCATAATATTTACCTGTAATGTATATCTTCATATATACATGAATTTTCTATTCAGTTTACGTTTTGGCTAATTTTATTACACAAATTGAAAGCAGAATGCTGCAATAAAAGATCCCACCTAAAAAGCCTGCAGGGGATTTTTAGCCTATTTCCTGATAGTTTAGACTTTTTGGATTTACAGTATAGGTTAAATTACCACAAGTATTTTTAGGCTAGGATTACAGATTTCTTGGTAGTAAATTTTCAGTTAAAAACTTACAAAAATCCAGTTGATTTATTTCAGGTAAGTTCTATATTAAAATAAGCACAGATAAAAGTCTGATCATAATTTTTAAACCTAAATATTCTTTTTTTATTTAAAAGCGTCTTTTCTTGGCCTTTCCGTCTCTCTCTTTCTGAGTTCATCTGAGACCATAGGCTTGGATGAGAAGACTTTTTTAAAAAATGGCAAAATTATAAAAAGACAAAAAAATATTTGGATCTTTGCCTCTTTGCTTGTATCTATTATAGCCAAGAATATTGCTTTGGAGGTCCTCCCAGAAAGTTCTAAGAGAAAATATTTTCTTGTTCTATTTAGTTTTTTTTTTTTTTTTTTTTTTTAATCAATTGCCTTTTCTAAGTCTTTGATGTACCAAATTAGTGGACTCCTAGTCAGTTCAGATAATAGGTCACATGTAGAGAGCTACCCTCACAGATGTGTATTCCTTTTTTTTTTTTTCAATTGTCTAATTCTTCTCAGAGGTCCTCTCTGTTACCAAAAGCTGTAAATAGAGCCACTATGTCCCAACATTTGGTTGTTAGATAACAAGATCAATCTCTCCAGAGTCAGTCTGATTTCCATATCTAACAGATGAGTGTCATAAGTGCAAAAAGTTTTGCCAATGCATAACCAGAGCCATTACTTTGTAGCATGCAGTAAATTCGGTCACTGTTGTGTTCAACTGAATGCTCATTGTTTTGTCAATGCTTTAAAATTAATAGTTTATAAAATAAGTCTGTAAGAATATTCTATTGTCATTTTAGTAGAACAGGAAGGTAAACAAATACATGTTACCCAATATTGCTATGTCCCCAAGGAAATATATCATTTAGAAAAAGATAACACTGCACATCTTTGTTAGTTAAAAAAAATCACAGTTTTAGACTACAAAGCCTTTTGAGATCATTTTTTGAGATCAATTTGAGACTTTGAGCTATTAACCAGAAACCTTAAATCATATAGAGATCATGACACGATTAGCTTAAATTTGTCTTTATTTCCTTAAAGAAGTGTGTGTTTACATAAAATATTCAGGTTAACACTATCAAATTAATTTCACCTGACCCAGTAAGTTGAGTTCTGAGTATTAATATGTTCAGCCCAAAGACTGTAAGGATACCTAAGAACAAACCCTGGATTACCAAATAATATGAAAAAATATACAATACTATTTATAATAAAACAAACTATACCTATACCAGGAAGTCACACTTTAGAAGTGGCTATGCTGCTTTCAGAATAAAAAATATTGATTCCAGGTGGGCGCAGTAGCTCACATCTGTAATCCCAGTACTTTGGGAGGCCAAGATGGGAGGATCGCTTGAACCCGGAAGTTTGAGACAAGCTTGGGCAACATAGTGTGACCTTGTATTTATTTTAAAAAAAATAAAATAAAATGAAATGTTGATTGCTGGTTGGAGACTATTGTTCATCATCCTTGTCCAAGTTCACTGCTGACATCTAAGAAATACATTATCTTTGATCAATTTATGAAAAGACTAAATATCACAAAGAAAAATAAAATTACACTCCTATAAAGGAAGTAAAAAAGTTCATAAAGGTACAGTTGCAGTTGTGAAGTGTTATGAAGTTGCTATCAAAGAGAAGGTTTACTGCAGAATGTTGCAATCTACAGTGTAAAATAAAGTCTAATGTATTCTTTTCCTTGGCAATTCATATTGGATTATACCCTGTTGCAGTCTTTTTAAGAAAGATTTATTAAGGATTTTTATAACAGGGAAAAAATATTTTAATTACTATCTCTCAGATGAGAGAGATTTATTCCATTTTAAGACAGATAATTTTAGGTCAAACTATATAATATAGTGGGTTTTAATTCCATTCCTATAAATAGTGCTATTTCAATATTTCACAGAACTATTCATGAGTAAAATTTCTTCCCCTTGTAAGTAGAGTGAGCTACCACAGAGGTATAGAATAAAGGGGGAGAGAGACAGAGACAGTGACAGAGACTGAGAAAGAGAGAGAGAAGAGTACTTAAATTATTTTCCGGAATGTTTTACTGATAAAGAACAGAAATACTGTACCTCCTGTCTGAAAAAATCACAGTTATAGTTATTTCCTCAATATCCGTAATAATTGGCTTGTTTATAGCTTTAGTAACTTATAGTCAATGAAGAAACAAACAAAATGCATTATGCCAATATTTTCTTAATATAACTAGTTAAAATTAGAGCACAAACCAAAATAGAAACTTATTTCATATTCTTAGCAAACAGTAATGTAAACAGATAAATATTGAAAAGATTTGGTAGTAAATATTGCAATAAAAAATCTCCAATACAAAGTTTGTACTTATTGAATGCATTTTCAGTAAATAAAGGAATGAACTGAACACTAAAATATTTGACGGTTTTTCAGCCCAGTGATTTTCAGGCATTAAAGAATTTCAGTTGAAATTGTAATATTTAGATCTGGTTGTGTTTGGTTCAGGAAATATTCATAGCTTTATAGAAATCCACTGCACTTCCTCAAACACCACCAGCTCATGGTTCACATGTCAATCAACTGGAGTTGGAGGTAAAGAAGGAATTTGTAAAGGCCCCATTGAACGCTGCTGGCATCCACAAACACACAGCTAAAAAGAGTATTAGGAACCATTCTGTTTACAGCAATTAACTGGACCCAAAGCTCTGTCAGCAGTTCCGGTAGTGCGGTCCTTTTTTGTGTCTGTTCTTTAATATTAAAAACTTGTTCAAATAGTGTGAAAAATTGAATCCATCCCTCTGCTGCAACTGATACATATGATAAACTCAAAAGCTACAGCTACAATGATGCATATTAATGCATCCAGTAGCTATCAGCAAACGGAATGTGTGACAGAAAGCAGTGGCTTTGTGGAAATTTTGTGCTAGTAAATTTACTTATCTTCAGGTTAAAACATATAAATGTTAATAAAAATCCTCAAGCCAGCAACTAACTGGCCATCTAGCTGATAGTATTTAACAGTGCTAAACTAATTCTTTTAATAATACAGTGAACATCGGCTCTCAGTTTTAACATTAAATAGCCATATAACTGAGCCCTATTTTATACTTTTTAAGACCAAGTGACCATGTAAGGGAACAGGGAAGGGGTTAGTTATGTGTGTCAATATCAAATAATTGGCAGAGAACTCCAGTGCTGCCTATGGGTTGTGTGAATTAGTGGATGTCTTTCACTTAAAGAAATCCCCAGATCATCCTCTTTGCACATGTGGTTCCTTTCCCCCCTGCAGCTAAAAAACCACCTCAAAAAATTGCCACAGGGACCTCAAACTTCTCCTTGTCATTACCATACTTGTTTTCTAAAATATCTTAGATCTCTATTTAACTAGTCTGCCAAATCTTCATTTGATATTTAATGTAATATACAGAACCAGTTATCCTTTTACTGATTTATGGGATCACAAGAATATTAAGAACTGGTTCAATATTCCAAAGAAGATACTTATCATAGAGCAGGAATTGATAAACCAGTGTGAGAAATAATCTCACTTTACAATGACAGGTATGGTGACTTCATTTTCTTACAAAAAGAATGAAGTGTAATTCTTACGTTCTTAGTTTATTTGTATGTTTTAAAATATTTGATTCATTTCTTTATTTACAAAGTTGTGCAATGATCACCATGGAAAGAAATACTGCTTCCATTAGCAATTACTCTTCATTCCCTCCAACCTACAACCCCTAGCAACCACTATTCTACATTCTATCGCTATCCATTTACCTTATCTGGACATTTCATGTAAATGGAATCATATTTTGTGACATTTCATGTCTGGACTCTTCCAATTAGTTTAATATTTTCATGGTCAGCCATGTTATAGAATGTATCAATACTTCATTTTATTTATGGCTGAAAAATATTTTACTGTATGGAGAGGCATGACTTAGTTTATGAATTCATTAGTTAATGGGCATTTTGGTTTGTTTCCATCTTTTTGCTATTATTAATAATTCTGCCATGAACATGTAAAAATGTTTATAAATATACATTTTCATTTTTCCTGGGTATATACCTGGGACTGGGATTGCTGGGTCATATTATAATTCTATATTTAAGGTTTTGTTTAGAACTGACAAAGCATTCTCCAAAGATTTTGCTCCATTTTACATTCCCACTAAAAATATATGAGAGTTCCAAGTTCTCCACATACTTTTCATCACTTTTTATTCTCTGATTTATAGAAAAAGTTGTAGTCATCTTGTGGGTTTGAAATGGTGTTTCATTGTGGTTTTGATTTGGTTTTTCTTGGGTAATTAATAATACTGTTAATCTTTTCATGTGTTCTGATTATTGACCATTGATACACCTTCCTTGAAGAAATCTCTGTTCAGGTGACAGAGTGTTATTTGTATTTCTGTGATATCAGTTGTTATATATAGTGTTTCATTTCTGATTTTGTTTATTTGAGTCTTCTCCCTTTTTTCCCTTGGTTAGTCTAGCTAGTGGTTTACCAGCATTATCTTTTTAAAAAACCCATTTTTCATTTTGTTGTTTCTATTTTTTTTTACTCCCTTATTTAGTTCTGCTCTGATTATTATATTTTTTTATTCTACTAATTTTGGGCTTGGTTCGATTTTGGTTTTCCAGTTCCTTGAGATGCACTGTTAGATTCTTAATTTTGAATGTTTTTACTTTTTTAATGTACGCATTTACTGCTATAAATTTCTCTTAGCACTGCTTTTGCAGTATTCCATAAGTTTTGATATGTTGTGCTTCCATTTTTATTTGTTTCAAAATGTTTTTGATCTTTTTATTTACCCAGTGATGGTTTAAGACTATTTTTAAAAAATTCAGATGTTTGTACAGTTTTCAAAATTCCTCTTGTTATTGATTTCTAGTTTTATTCCATTGTGGTCTCTTACTGTTTATTATTGTGGTTTTCTCTAGCAGAAACTTATGAGTCCTGTCACTTATTCATTTCTGTGTTTGCTGTATCAGTGAGTTTTATCCTTTTACGTGTTTTCATAATGGTAGCTATTCTTTCACTTCCATTTCTAGTACTCCCTTAAGCATTTCTTGTAGGGCCATTCTAGTGGTGATTAATTCTTTTAGCTTTCTCTCGTCTAAGAAAAACTATTTTTCCTTTGTTTCTGAAGGAAAACTTTGTTGGAGATAGTATTCATGGCTGACAGCATTTTTTATTTCTAATACTTTGAAAATATTATTTCATTCTCTCCTGGCTTGTAAGATTTATTTCTATTGACAATTCCACTATTAATCTGAAGTAGTTTCCCTTATATGTGACTGAACAGTTTTCTCTTGCTTTTTTTTTTTTTTTTCCAGAATTCTCTCTCTCTCTCTCAATTTCTCTGTTCCTTTCTTTCTTTTTGTGGACACCTTGAGAATAATGTGCCATGGAGAAGAGATTTTTGGGTTGCATGCATTTTGAGATCTTTGAGCTTCCTGTATCTGGATGTCTAAATCTCATGGTAGACTTGGGAACTTTTTGGCTATTATTTCATTAAGTAGGTTTTTTTCTGTTCACTTTCTGGAAAAAAAAATTGTATATCTGATTGCTTTGTGGTGTTGTATATGTCACATAGGTTTTGTTCATTCTTTTTACTTATTTTTTTCTTTACGTCTTATTGGGTTATTTCAGAAGATTTGTCTTCAAGTCTAAAATTTGTTCTTTTGCTTGTTCTAGTCTGTTGCTGAAGCCCTGTAATGAGTTTTACTCATTTTACTTATTGAATTATTCAGTCCTAGAATTTATATATTTTTAAGACATCTAGCTCCCTGGTGAATTCCTCAGTAAAATCTTCTATTGTTTTTCTGATTTATTTTTTATTGGTGTTGTCTCTGTCTCACTGAACTTCTTTAATAACATATTTAATAATCTATTTTCTCTTTCAATTCTTCCACTTTATGCTTTGTTCATTTTGGAGCTCTGTTGAGAGATGCACATTTTTTGTAACTGCTAATCATCTTGATAGACTGACACTTTTATCATTGTAGAATGTCTTCTTAACTTTAGTGTCAGTTTTCCATATTTGGAATTCATTGAGTTTCTAAGATCTCATTATGTGAATGTTGGTAGACTTAATGTTATTTCACAGGCCTCTAAGAATTTGTTCATTTTGCTTCCTTTTTTTCCCACCTGCTCCTCACAGCAGATAATTTCAATGGTTCCTTTTTCAAATTTGCGGTTTCTTTCTTCTACCAGATCAAATCTTCTGTTGAACCACTCTAGTGAATTCTTCATTTGAATTATTCTAATATTCAACTCTAGAATTTATTGTTTTATTGTGTGTATATGTAAATTATTACATTTATATTGATACATATACACATATACATGCACACACATATGCATACATTCTAATTTCTTTGTATTCTGTTTGGTTAGACATTGTCTCACACTATGCCTTAGTTCCACAGACATGGCAATGGTTACTTTCAATTTTATGTCTGTATCAATGAAGATTCTCTCGAGATACAGAACTAATAGCATATGAGGATATAAAAAGAAATACACTGTAACTGTGGGGACTGATGAGGTTGAAATTTATGACAAATTGGCAGGCTGAAAACTCAGACAGGAGATAATACTGCAGTCTAGAGGTGGAATTTCTTTCCTAAGCAACCTTGCTCTTAAGAATTTTCAACTGAATAGATGAGTTTCACACACATTATTAATGATAATTTTCTTTACTTAAAGTCAATTGATTGTCAATGTTAGCTACATTTACAAAATAGCTTCCAGCAACATTTAAGATTAGTGTTGATCAAATAACTTATATTAGAATTTAGTCAACTGGATACATAAACTAACCATCACAATGGTCATATTTATAATGGCTGATTTAAAGTATTTGTCTAGCAATTATAATGTCTAGGATTTTTTATAAACAAATTCTACTAACATACTTTCCTGTACCTTTGCACATACTTTTTAATTAAAACATTGGACTTTGAAAATAATATACAAAAAACTCTGGAAGTTATTTCACTTCATTCCCAGGGTTTGTTTTTGCTATAGTTGTTGTTGTTATTGTGACTGTTTAGTGTCTTTTCTGAATGAATTATTTGAAACCATATTTTTTTGTCAGATGTGGCCACTAAAGTCCCTGCTTGGTTAGCTGCAGGTTTAAACAATTGCTGCTGATTATTTTTGATAAATGCCATAGTGAAATGTTGTTCTCCATGAGTAAGTACTGAGTCAGGCTAAATAAAGAGAAACCTAATGGAGAGACTTCTCAGAGAACTGCCAGACAGGTCAAATACTGACAGTTATTTAGGAATGGAGTTTATAGGTAGTTTCAAATCTGTTATTCTCTTTTAAGTAACTGCTAGCCTACAACTTTTCATAGCTACTTTAATTGTGAAACTATTTGTTTTTAAAATTACCATAAATATCTGAGGGAAGAAGAATGGTAATAAGATTAAAATCTCACAAAGTTTTTTGTTCTTACCAAGATTCACCTTTTTTTTGGTAATAAAAGTACAGAGATTTATTGCAAAGCAAAAAGTATACATTCAAGGAAATGGAGTGTAGACTTATACAAGAAAGAGTCGTGCTCAACTATGTTTTTTTAAGTCCTCCTCAGATTTTCTAAGCCATTGGTTAATTTTCTAAGCTCTGAAAAAGTTTGACAAATTTTGCCACTGTTTTTATTGCTTTGGTAGTGGGATAAATTTTCATAGATTATTCCTTCACCATTCTGTAAGGGGCCACCATATATTTTGTGTTGGAAATTGGAAGTATGGTAGGTCTCACTGGGCTCTCCATAGGTTTGCCAGCGGTATTCTGCAGTTGCTTGTTGCTTGAGATTTTTTTAGCTTGCTTGGTGCCATGAGAGGTACAAGGTTAGAGATAACCGGGTCTATGCAAGTTTGTATCTTTTTAAAATGTCAGGCTTTTATTGATGTTAGTTTAATCACAAAAGCCACAAGCTACATATAGTTCTTAAGGAGGAAATTTTTCTTAATACTTCTTGTTCACTGGGTAGTCAGAGCTGCAGGCACACAGGTCAAGCCACTCCACCAGTAAATTAATATTGTGAACCATACATAATAATACACTTAATCAATATATAAATGTTGTAGATTAAATATTCTACAACAAACAAAGTAACATTTAACATTAAGAGAAAAAGAGATAGGAAAAAAGATTAACAAACTAGTCCTTGGGAAGTGAAGACAAAAGGAGTCCTGGTTTGGGCCAGGGTGGTCCTAGGTCTTGCAAGGAAGATTCAAAAGTCTGATGTGGTAGAGCTTTTGGTAGCAGAACCTGAAGGGTTCTTATCATAAGTGACTGTAAGATGGTGTCAGTTAAAATGGTCAATTTGAGCTGTTGGAAGCCTTGCTCTTTTATGGTTATAGAGTCTTCTGTTGAGAACTGATAGCTGAAGAGTGTACTTGTTTGTGACCTTATCTGGTTAGAAGTAGTCTTTATTTATTCTATTCATTTATTAAGCAAAATATTTTATTCTTGTTGGGAAAGTGCCCTGTGAAATGTAAAATGGAGTATTTTTTCTGAGATGGAGTTCCTTATGTTAAGAGTGCTCTACAGGGTTGGTGGAATGTGCCTTAGCTATTCTGATTAAGGATCAGCCTTAGGCAGGTACTGCTCTCTGGGAATCAGTGGATATAAAGTTTGCTATTTCCCTGCTCTGCTTCTATGTACAGTTTTGGATTAAGCACTTACTCCTATCTCTGTCTCCCTGTTCTCTTCTTCCAGCTTCAAAAAGTGTTTACCAATACCTTCCAGCAATTCCTTTAATCCATCCCTATTCATGCATGGATTAAGCACATTTGTACTTTGCACTTATCCATTAAAAAATTTTATGTATAGCAAATGCTATACATATGTGCCCTGAAAAAGGAGAGAGTGATAAAGAGAACGCATTCCTTACTGCCTTTTCCACCATAGGTTAAAGTTTTTGGTTCATAAGAGATACAGGGAAGAGGGATTCAGGTAGAGCTTCTTGCCCCCTCCTGCACAGCTGTTAATCTCCTCCTATAGTTGGAGGAGATTAGCTCCATGATGAACACTTCTTAGGGCTTTTCCAGTATTTTCTGTGAGTGTGAAGTGAAGTTCATGCATGGAGAAACAGCCTGCAAGGAGGTGTAGAAAGTGGGAGAAAATTAATGTCCACACTCTCAAGTATTTTTATATTGTTTTTTCCAGGCTGCACTTGGCCTTCATCAAATTATCAACTTTTCTAGCTGATCTCTTCTTACTAGTGTCTAACCAATGGGATTGCACTAACCCCAAATGTGTACATGTTCTGGAACTTTCTTTTACCATTTAAAAATACACATATTAGTATAAAGAGGCATTCATTTCCTTTCTAACTGCCTAGTATTCTCTTTGTATACATACTACAATTTATTTCAATCAGTTTCCAAGTAATGGCTATTTGGATTGTTTTCAGACTTTTACAAACAGGGCTGAAATTAATAACATTCACAATATCATATAGATGATGGATAGATAGATAGATGTAGCTCAATATCTTCCAGTGTAAACTTTAGATAGATTCTAGAACAGACTATATCTAGTTTTATATATATATACACACACACACACACACACACACACACACACACACACACACACATATATACATATAAAACTTCGGAAAGGAGTAATTTATTTACCTTGAAAACAAACTAAAATTAATCACAAGGAAAAATGCATTTCCTAAAATTTAAATACTAACTGGAAATATATATAGACTTAACTTTGTATAAAAGTTACCACACACATACACATGTCTGTATCTATATTTCTATCTGTCTATCTATCTAGTTAGCTAGCTAATCTATTTACCTACCCATATACCTATATGCAAATATTCATTGACTACCTTTTTAACAATGAAAATACATTCATATGGGAAATAATCAGAAACATAAACTAAATGAGTCATAGAGGAGCACTTGTTCTTTAAGTGATTGATACATGTTATTGGTTTTAATAATTAATACTCTCCGATACTCAGATTCAAAATGAATTTTATAAAAGATAAAAATTTTTTTGAATTTTTATAAAAGATAAAAAGAATTTCAGAAATAGAGATTCAGGAAATCATCCAAATGCAGACTGTGATAATGTTAAAGTTTTAAAATAGGTGGTAAATATTAGATTATACAGTAAGCGCTGTTACTTGAGCTGTTTACCATTAGCAGAAATGACTGCTGCATACCCACAAGAATGTAATTTCAATACAGATAAAATATATAAATCGGAAATAAACACTGAGAACTAATTGGTTGGTATTACCATTACAGGTATTTTTTAGGTTATATTTTTATTTCCTAACTTTTCAGTGAACTATCAAAATTTACTTAAGTTACTATCAAAATTATTTTTAAAAGCCTAACAGTAATAACCTTTATAAACATAAAATAGGAATAATGAAAAAACTGTAACGATTCTACGGAAGCTATACTTTAGAAATATCAGGTTGTCTCTGTGGAGTAGGATAAATTAAATTTAGTGAGATAATTAATGTGAAAGTATTTTAAATATTATAAAGGCTTATATAAATGTTGGTTATTAGTTTACTATCATATTAATGGGTTAGGTAGAAAAAGCACAGAAGCAGCTTGTTTAGATCAGAGTAACACTAGAGCAATCCAGGTAAATACAAACCAAGTATAAAATAAAGAAGTTTTAATTGCATTGTAAAATACCAGGGAGATTTGTTTATTTTATCTGAGCAGGATGAATAAAAACCATCAGAAATAACATCAAGTGATCTACCCAGTATTGTATTTCTATCCTGTGTTTTCTCACTTTACGCACCATATCCCCATGCTCATTCAATTCCAGTGTTATCAGGGTCTACTATGCCTGGGTTGTGCCTGGCTATTCAGATGACATAGGCAGGAGCAATGTAAATAATTATTCAATAGATCTTGGAGTCTGTGCTGTTAATCCAGACTCACAGAAACTTAGATCATCATTATTATTATCATTATCATCATCATCATCATTGATCCTAACTCATTTCTTTCTTGAAACAACTTTGTCATCTGGACCAATATTATCCCTATTATATAAGAAATAGAAATAAAATGCACAAGAATTACTTAAACTGTTCAAGATAACATTGCTACTATGTGAAAAGGTCAAACAGGCTGACTCTAAAGTCAGGTGATTTACAACTGAGCTCTTGTTGAGAAGATTAACATAATTGCTATACTACTTCTATTTTTTTCTGACAGTTCCAAAACTAGTTGATCCAACACACACTACCCTCCAAATTCCATTTTACTTAGAATTATTTCCCTACTTCCTTTTTTTTTCTTACTTTCTCTTCCGCATAATCAGACTTTGTATTGCATATTCTTGAATTTTGAATACTGATATTTGACACTTTTCTTCAATATCTCAGTTAAACATAATTTTTCATTTTTATTCCTTTCTGAGACATTCAAATCGCTAACAAAGGATAAGATTACTGGAAAATATTTAAAATAAAAAATCAAGATTAGTTGGGTCAAGCCTACCATGATTCAAAATTAACTATTAAAATATCTAATGACAAAATCTATTGTGTACTGGTAAAGATTATGTCAGTACAAAACAATGTTTGGTACAATAAAAGCCACCATCTCATCTGTTCATTACATAGCATGACTTAGAGCAAAAGGCAACATAGAGACTATTGGCACTACTGGCCTGAAACTGTAGGTGTGATAGCCAGTCACCTAAAATATATATTTCTGCTTCAGGGCAAGATGAAAAAGTGATTGTGTCAAGTTGTAGAAAAATAGTTTTTTAAAAATATGTCAATAAATAAGTGAACAGAAATTTACAGCATAAGACGTTTTATCAATGTAAAAGTCAGGTCTTTTCAATGCTAATAGCATTTAATTTGAAATAGATTGGCAAGCAGGTAAGAAGAAAAATGAAAAATGGAAGAAAATCAGTAAAATGAAGTATGTAATATCACTTTTTAACTACTAATAAAACCTTGCCTAAATTTTAAAAGCCTATTATAGTCTTGAAGTTACTATTTATTTTAGTTTAATATCTTTTATAATTAAATTTAAATTAATAATTTGATCAGAAAATATTTTATTATTAATATATTTACAATTATCTTTAAAACTGAACACTGTAAATTATCTTGTACACCATTTACAGAGTGCATTCAAATATTCTCTATGAATTTTAACATACAAATTAGAGAAATGTGCTTTCACAATGGAGGGCAAAGGGGCTGTAAACTGAGATGTGGTAAAACTATTTGTGGAAAATCAAAACCAAACCAATATAAAACTGTATTATAAGCATCTTAAATTTAAACTACAGTTTTAACAAATTTATAATGCATACTTGTGATTAATTTAAATATGTTGAAGCTCAAACTTTTCATAATGGGATGAGGTTTCCAATGGGTAAGTAGATACATGTCAAGAATATACCAAATATAACCTTTAACAACAATTTTATAATTTGCTCACTGGAATATTTGCAATAATAGAAATAACAGTATTTCAGTTTTATAATCAAAACCCATCTCCCAAATTTAAATGTAGATGCACATATTTTATGTGAATATTAATGTTCTTGTAAGATAAGTCTCTATTTTACATCTTTAAAATTGCCCTCATAATCCCTTCTATTTAGTTTTCTTTAGGACACTAGCAATAAATTCATTTTACAAAGAGCTGAAATCATGGTAAACAAGGCAAAATAACAAATAAAGAGACTCTGTTAGACTACAATTTATTTTCTCTACCAACAAAAGTAATTTTCCCATACACTAAATCATAAAGGCAATAAAAGGTATATATAAATATTACTAATTTCTGAGATTCATAGGAAGAGCAAATGACTTTCCATGGGCCAGTACCTGCTCTAATAATCTCTCTTCATAATTTGTTCATGCCTATCAGATTGAGAAGAGCCTGCATTCTTACCGACATTGAAAAATATGGTTTATTATCTAATTTCTTAACTGCAAAATTAACATCTTACTTGACTAAAGTAATTCATTTTGAAGTTAGGTAATTCACATGAAAACAAGAAAATTATCCATGGAAAAGCTCAGAGGAAACAATGATATATGATATTTTGTTTTTATTTGCATTTCAATTTTTTGAAAGTGACTTTTAAGGAAACTTTGTCTCCAAAAAATTCATCTATACACATACCCAAAGAGGTTTTGGACAAGAACTGTGTTATGGGTTTTAGGGGAACAAAAGAAGTACCAGCATTCTTTGACAAACATTTCTCTACTTTTCTCAGTGGATTATTTTATTATTTTATTGTATTTTATTTTGAGACGACATCTCATTCTTGTCACCCAGGCTGGAATGCAGTGGCACAATCTCGGCTCACTGCAACCTCAGCCTCCCAGGTTCAAGTGATTCTCCTGCCTCAGCCTTCTGAGTAGCTAGGATTATAGGCATGCACCACCATGCCCAGCTAATTTTGAATTTCTAGCCCTCAGTGATTATTTTCAAAAGGCTCTTTCTTATTTACCTTTTTTCACCAGTGTTACTGTTTGACTGTGTCCCCACCCAAATCTCATCTTGAATTGTAGTTCCCATAATCCCCATGTGTTGTGGGAGGGACCCAGTAGAAAGTAATTAAATCATGGGGATGTTTTCCCTATGCTGTCTTACAATATCTGATGGCTTTATTAGGAGCTCTTCTATTCTCTTGTTTCTCATTTCTCTCTGCTTCCCAGTGAAAAGGTCCCTGCTGCCATGATTGTAAGTTTCCTGAGGCCTCCCTAGCCACACAGAACTGTGAGTCAATTACACCTCTTTTCTTTATAAATTACCATTCTCAGGTATTTCTTCATAGAAGAATGAGAACAGACGAATACACCAGCAACAATTACAGCAACATATAATTTTTAAAAATAGTCTGTAAAATGTGCTCACAAGAGTGATCATTCCATGTGCTATTTATCTAGATAAGCTTAGGCCTTTGATTTCTCATTTCCAGCCCCATGCTGCCTTCACTGCTTCTAGCAGTTCATTAAGGAGATTTTCCAGGTTTATGTGCAGCCATTTCAAATAAGCATGTTCCTTTGCTGAATCACCATCCTAACTCTAGTCCAAATCACCATCATCTCTTGCCTAAGATTACTACAATGATTTTCTTTCTAACTATTCCAACGCCATACACTCTCTTTCACCTCTTCCACAATGTGTTATTTATGCTGCAGCCAAAGTGATCCTTTTGAAATACAAATCTGATGTCATCCATCTTTTCTCCTATGCTGTTCTTAAACAGTTTACTACCATAGCAACTACACTTGTCAAAAGATCAATTTCCATTCCTTTCTCATTTACCTCTTAATCCAAGCCTCAAAAAAGCCATTCAAAAATGGCTTTAAATGATGTGTCCCTTCTTACTATACACGTGAATACAAATAGTTTTCAAAAGTCATAAAGGTAGGTGATACAGCCCTTGTTTCTGCAAGTTGTCCTAAGCCTATTACTGTTTTTTTTTTTTACTCCTTTCCTCTACTCTCTACTATAGGTTTTCTTCTCATTCAGTGAAATTATTTCACTGGGATTCTTTACCTACTGGTTTTAATCAAAGCTTCAATTTTCCAAGATTTAATCCTTAGTGATACTGTTTTACTATAATCTCCCAGACACTTTGGCTCCTAGATACAATAATGCACCCTAGGGGTGTACTAAGTCTCATCCATAGTTCTCTCTGTTGTTTACTATTAACAGTGCAAACAAAACACCTCAATTGGTATAGTAATTTCTTTGGTTGCCTGTTTTGTCAATGGCATGAGAGATTAAAGTGACAAGGGGCAGCCTCAGCTTCCAATATAATGGAAGCAATGTGGGGACTCCTAGTGGAATCAGAGTCCACCAATCTTTGTTTGTTTTATTTACATGAATATTGCTTTTGTCGATCATTTTTCTCTGAGTTTCCTGATTCTACTTGTTCTCAATTCTTTAATACAAATAATTGTTCCAAATAATAATAATATTTAATATTGATTTAACACTATATGTGTGCCAGACACTTTTCTAAGCATCAAACATTAATTCATTTCAGCTTTCAAATGATTCTATGAGATAGGTATTGTTACAACTCTAATTTTAAAATAAGCAAATGAAGGCATACAGAGGTTGTTACTTGCCATGAATTACCAAATCCAAGTGTTAGTGCTGAGAATGGAATCCATGCTAGCTGGTTCTAAAGTCAAGAATCTCAATGTCACACTTTGAGCTTAACCATAAAAGTACCTCTTATAACCAGAGTAACTGAAGCCAGATTTCCTGGTTCCCAAACCAGGAGTCAAACCCAGGCATCCAGGGAGAAAACCAGGGGTCCTAACCGCTAGACCACCACAGAAGTAGAGTAGCTACAGTCAGAACTTAGGCTCTTGGCCTTCCTAACCCTGAAGAATGGAGAGAGGGGCCCTAGAGGCATGGTGAGTGTTACAGCTTATATAGAACTCATGGACCAAAAGAGTGTGTGATACTGCAGTTTATTAGGCAGAGTGAAAGAACAGTTTCCAAGCATGTGGAAGGATTCCAGCCCAGGCTGGGGCTAGAAGTTTTACCCCTGAGTTATTCCTTCCCCCATTCATGTTCTTGTCCAATGAGAGGGGTTCTTTCAAAGTTCCTCTGGATTGATTGATCTTTGAGTCCATTATCAGATTGGCTACTGTTTTATAACTCTGAGTCACAGAGGCCCCACCTCCAAGAGCCAGAGTGGGGGGGGGGAAATAAAAGCAAAGGCCCTACCTGGCCTGCTAGAGGTGGGAAAGTAGAAACAAAGGACCCTAGTCCACCAGAGGTGTGAAAGTGGAGACAAAGGGCCCTAGCAGGTCAGAGGTGGGAAAACTGGAGAATTTCTGCACTGGGAACAACCCCTGCCAGCCTACCCCAGGAAGTCCCTCTAACACACTCCCTCAGTCCTCCTTCTGAACAGGAAAGTCCAACTGCTATTGGGTCACAGGCATTGATTGCTTTAACTACTTCCTGCTGAACTGGGGTGTAGAAGGGGCACTGCCATTGAGGTTTCATCCAGAGGGGGAGTCTTCTAGAGTCGCAGGTCGATCCAGTGGTTCATGATAGAAATCATGAGCCAAGGACTTCCAGGGTTCCATTTGCAGGACCATTTGTAGCCAAATGGCCTCAATTCTAGAAGAAGCAAATCTGACAAGAAAGTTAAAGATGAGAGGTCCAAAGGCAAGCAATAATCCTATTATTGCTTGCCTTTGGACCTGTCATATTATAAAGGGGCCTAGAAGAGGGGAGAGCCAGGGTAGCTAGTTGTTACAACAGGCTCCATGAACCTACTTCTTGGAGGTCCTTTGTGCTGTCTTCTATTCAGTCCCTGAGTTCTTTGGATACCTGATTGGTTTACAAAGTAACAGCATTCTTCTAAAAAGAGACAAGTTCCTCCTCTCTCTGCTATTAGCAGATCCAGGGCCCTTTGATTTTGAAGAGCCACGGTGGCTAAAGAGTTAAGCTGCTTTTGTAGAGTTACCACAGAATCAGCAACCTTTTCCATGTCATTATTTAACTCCTGGGATAGTTTATAGTAAAACTGAGCAAAGGTAATAATTTCTCCAATGCTAGTACTGAGCCTGCCCATTATTCTGGCCCCCACTATGAAAGGAAGAATTGGAGTTGAAGTATGGTGTGGTCTGAGCAAGAGAAGACTCTACAATTGAGAATTGATGTAAATGGTCATGGTGGGCACTAGGAAGGAGAGGAAGCATATTTCCTCAGGGTTATTGTTCAGATAGCAGTAGGCTGAGGAGCCACAAACAAAGAATAAGCCTGATGCTAGGCAGTTGAGGCCTGGGGGGTAAGGTAACCCAGTTCCGGCATAGAGAAACATTGGAGTTGTTAGTAAACTTCACACAAATGAAGTTTGAGGTAGATGGAATTTGTAGATTGGTGACCAAGGGACCTATAAGCCCCATATGATTTGAGGGTGGGTCAGTTATGTTCCATAAGTGTGGAACTGAAATAGGGATATATGGTTTGAAGCATAGTGGAAGGCACATCCAACAGTCAGTTGGGTTGTCGGAGGAGGCCTCATGTATTCCTGTGACGGTGGTGTTAAATAAGTTGAGCATACGGGAGTGTGTGTGAAGGGTCTCGTGCAACTTAGAAAGATTCAGGTCCTTGTAGGACTGGGGGTACTTTGTTGTTTGCTTAGCCTAGAGATTAACTCCTGATTACTTTGTGGTTTGCTTAGCTTAGAGGTTACTTCCTGATGACACCATTCCTGTGCTTGATCTTGAACTCCGACCCCATATGCAATCCTGACGTGGGTGAAATATGTCTTAGCAGCTGAACAATTAGGCCCAGTTACTGCTCCTGTCCAATATGTGTGTGAGCTCTATGTGCACAGGTAAGCAGATGTATAGCAATTTTTATGCATGTAAGTATAGGATATAAAGGAGGCCTGTTGACCTAATCCCCAAGACCAACCAGAGAGTGGACTTGTTCCCTGTCCAATATTGTTCCAGTTGTGACCCCTTTGGGTGCATTTGCAGGTGGGATGGGAGTAAAGCAGGGGACAAGCAGCAAACAGGATAATGAGAACCACAAGAGAGATCATAGTAAGGGAATGATAATATTGAAGGGAGAGGAGGAGAGCTATTAGAAGTATAATTAGGCAGAAAGCCATGAATAGGGAGAGTCTATGAGATGTGGGACAATCCTTAGGGACAACCACATACAGTCTGGTCACAAATAGTAGTGTTAAAAGTGATATTTCTGTCAATGTTAGGATGTAAGTTAGACTCATGAGTAGTTACTTGCCTGTGAATCTTGTTGGAAGAGCAAAGTGTAGATCCTCGAAAGGGTTACAGGTGTATGAAGGGCAGCCTCCTGGAACTTCAGGCTGTGGGGCAGAGGGCCTATGATCTACTTCAGGAAGCATCCAAGGTTTCAGCCGAGTGTGATGAATCCACGAGTCTATTCCCACTACCTTAACTACCTTTAGGGTAGACAGAATGACTGAAAATCCTCCTTTCCAAGATAGACGTAGAGAGGGAGAGTCTGAGGGGAGAGACTTGACAAGTACTAAGTTTCCAGCACAGAACAACTCTTTCCCTTTCTCCCTTGGGTGTCTTTCAGGTAAGGTCTTAAGAGCCTGTTGGTACTTAGCCAAGGAGGTTACATCTTTTATTAGATCTGCTGTTTCTTTGTCTAATATGAGATCATTGGTAAGAAAGGGCCGTCCATAAAGCATCTCATAGGGACTAAGTCCTATTTTCTGAGGAGAGTTTCAAATCCTTAAGAATGCTATTGGTAACAGAGAGGGCCACGGGAGGTGGGGTTTCTGCGTAAGTTTTTTTAAATGTCTCTCAAGAATTTCGTTCATCTTTTCCACTTTTTCTGAGGACTGAGGCCTCCAAGCAGGGTGGAGATGATATTGTATTCCTAATACTTTGGAAATTCCTTGGGTTACTGCAGCTCTGAAGGCAGGATGGTTATCACTTTGAAGACAGTGAGGGAGTTCGAATCTAAGAATTATTTCATTAATCAGGACTCTGATTAACTCTTGGGCTTTTTCTGTCCTACAGGGGAAAGTCTTGACCCAATTTCTGTCGGTATCTACCCATACTAACAGATATTTATATCCCTGAGACTTAGGCATATGAGTAAAATTCATTTGCTAGTCTTTACTTAAGTAATGACCGGTTTGCTGTCCTCCAGGAGGAACTTTTGATATGCCAAAGGATTGTTTTACTGGCATATTTCATATCCTTTGACTATTTGTTGGATAGCCTTGAAGAGACCTTTTTCTGTAAATATAGATTTTGCCATTTGATATGTATTTTCTATACTCATATGGAAGGTTTGATATAGGGTATTAAGTATTTTCCACTGGCTGGCAGCAGCAACTTTTCCTTCCTCAGTAGCTAGTCATCCTGAAGGAAGAAGATTACAACCCTGGGAGATTGTCCATTCTACCTCTTCTGAAGTGTATTAAGGTCTAGTCGCCTGGAGAGGGTTTTCCCATATTAAAGGTCCTTTAGAGAGATCTTCTCCCTGACGTTTATATAGATAATGGTTCCTGCTCTGGCTAACAGGTCCCACACTAGTAAGGGAGCCCGGACTTTCTGTCATGATGAGGAAGGCATGGGAAAAGAGCACATCTCCCCCAGTTACAGCTTAGGGGCTGGGAGAAATATGGGGAGACTGCTTGTCCTAGGACGCTTTGGATAGTTACAGACATGGAGGACAACTGTCCAGGACAGATGAGCAAAACTGAGAAGCCCACACCAGTGTCCAGGAGAAGATCCACCTCCTGGCCCTCTATGGTTAGCTTTACCTGGGGCTCAGTGAGGATGATGGCTTGTGCTTGCACTTGCCCTGGGCACCCTCAGTCCTGCTGTTGGGTCAATTGGTTAGCCTCTTCGGGCCCTGGGAACGTTCATCCTCTGGGACAGTGTGCCTTCTAGTGAGTCCCTTGGCACAGTGGGCAAGGATGAGGAGGTGGTCCATTCCTCTTGGGACAATCTTTTTTACAGTGTCCCAGTAGGTCACAGTGTTAGCAAGCTCTGACAGACTGGTAGTTAACTCAAGCCTTTTGCTTTTCTGAGCCCTTTAGGTCTGCCTGCCTGAGGGCCATGACTAGGGCCACAGACTTTTTCTTGTCCTTCCTATCCCTTTTGGCCTGTTCCTCCTGGTCTCAATTATAGAACACTGAGGTTGCTAGATTTAGTAACAATTCTAGACTCTGTTCTGGCCCCAGGGCCAGCTTTTGGAGCTTTCCTCTAATATCTGATGCTGATTGCATAATAAATTTTTGTTTTAGTAATAGCTGACCCTTGATGAAGTCTGGGGGACAGGGAAGTACATTTTCTTAAGGCCTCTCATAACCGCTCAAGGAAGGCTGTTGGGTTTTCTTCCTTTCCCTGAGTTATGGTGGATAACATTGTATAGTTCATGGGCTTCTTCCTGGTCCGTCTTAATCCATCATGTATGCAGGCCAATAGGTGCCTATGATCCAGTCCCCATGTTCTGAGTCAGGATCCCAGTAAGGGTTTGTACTCGGGACTGCCTATCTACCTGTAGGGAATCTATCCTTTTCCTCTGGCATCATTTTGTCATTTACTTGACTAAGGTACCAAGTGTCCCCAAACTCTTGAGCTGTTGTTAGAGAGGCCTCTCTCTCATTACTGTTTAAGGTCTGACTAAGCAGTAACATGATATCTTTCCAATATAGTTCAAAGGACTCACCTAGGTCCTGCAGAACATCTATGTACTTGTCTGGGTCATCTGAAAATCTTCCTAAGTCCACCTTGATTTGCTTTAAGTCAGAAAGTGGAAAAGGAACATGTACTTTGGTTGGGCCAAATTCTCCTCCTACTACCTGTAGAGGGCAGAGTTGGGGCATCATAGGAGCCTGTGGTGCCTTGGTTGTTTCAGCGTTCCTTGACTTCTCTTGGGACATAGGAGCTGAGGAGACCTGGTCAGTATTGGTGAAGGGAGAAGCCACAGAGAGTTGTGGGAATGGGGGCAGTCCCAGGGAGGGGCCAGTAGGGCATAAGTTACAAGCCTTACATAGCTGAGGATTATCCCGTAGAGAAAAGAAAACTTGCACATAGGGGACCTCAATCCATTTACCTTCCCTTCTACAGAAAAGTTCTAATTGTAGAAGGTTGTTATAATTTATACTTCCCTCAGGTGGCCAGGATTTTCCACTCTGCAGTGGGTATCACAGCCATGCCATGTTGCAGAAGAAAATAAGCCACTTCTTCTTCAAAGATTGTGGGACAAATTGGTCCCAATGATCCAGGATACACTTTAAGGGTGATTTTTGCCTTGGGAAGAGTAGCACCCATCTGAAATTGAACACAGGGATACCTGCATCCCCTGGTTATTTCTTGCAACTGCCAGCTCTGGGGCATCCCCCCAGTTGTATAGCCCCTTATAGTTTTCCTTGAACCCTAGATATGTGATCATCTTGTGGGCCTTCCCCATGTGTTGGGTTTAATCATGCTTACTGGCATTATGGGCATGTCCTTACTGTCTAATGTCCTTTTTGGCCACCTTAAAGGACATGGCAACTGCCGGGTTTAGTGGCCCTGTACCAGCATGTCCTTGAAGAACTAGGCCATTGAGGCTTGGGCGATGGGTGCCATTTATATTCCTAACAAGGGTCCAATTAACATAGCTCTGACCATAAAACTGACCCAGAAGAATAAATTGCTTGAGAAGAATCTCTAAGCACAACAACCTTAATGAAGGTAACGGCTGGCTGCATGGCCAAGGCTGGGACAATGCCTTCTGGACCAGAGCCTTTCCCCTCCACTTTCCATCATAGGAATATGCCCTAAGGTTGTGGGACCTGTAATTAACTATTTGAGTCTCGGACCAGGTCTAATTATGGTACTCTAGATGGAGAAGTTCTGCCATATGAAGAGCCGATCCTAGGCAGGACAAATTGTACATTATCAGATTCTGGCACCATTCGGTTGGATTGGGAAACTGCAGGTGACAGAAAACAAAATGTCCTATAACTTCCAGTACCCGCTGATAGACCTTGGCTCTGTTAGGACATAGGCTAGTCCAGTGGACTGAGGAAACTGGTCCTGTATATTTATACTGTAGGAGGTCCTCATAGGTATAGGCCTGAGGGCACCACGGGCAAGGGTACCTGCATTGCCACCCCAAGAGCCTCAAGGTCCCAGCTAGAAGTGTAATGGCCTCATGTGTAGAAAATATCTTGGAAGAAAGAGCCTGGAAGAAGTTTGCGTCACAGATATCTGCACACAGGAGGTCGGGGGTCTGAAAGGCTGGGAGTAGCTCATATAGATGGCCTTCTCTTAGGGGGTCTAAGCAAGGGCACAACCTCAACTGGATTGAACGGGAGTTCGGGACCGTTGCTCTTTGTCTCTAGCTGACCCTCAGCTTGGCCCAGAGAAAGAAAGAGCAGAAAAACAGCTGGTTTGAGGCTAACCAACGCTCCCAGTTCCAAAGAGCTGGGGATTGTTAGAGAGCCGTTTCCCAGGAAGCCTGACACCTGTGTCTTGTAGTACAGCAGCCTCCCTAATTGCTTTTAACTGGCCAACAGGTGACCAGTGATTTACTTCCTTAAAATATTTAGAAGAAGAGAAAGGACAGATTAGCAAGCAAAAGGGGTCCAACATTACTCACTGCTCTGAAAATTGATGGCTGCTGGCTGGCTTGCCAACAAATCTAACCAAAGTAACTGCAGCCAGATTTCCTGGTTTCCACACCAGGAGTCAAACCCTGGGCCTCCTGGGTGAAAACCAGGAGTCATAACTGCTAGGCCACAACAGAAGTGGAGCGACTACAGTAAGAACTTAGGCTCTTGGCCTTCCTAACCTCAGAGAATGGGGAAAGGGACTCCAGAGGTGTGGTGAGTGTTACAGCTTAGATAGAACTCGTGGACCCAAAGAGTGTGTGATAGTGCAGTTTATTAGGCAGAGTGAAAGGACAGCTTCCATGCCTGTGGAAGGGGATCCAGAGAGGATTCCAGCCCAGACTGGGGTGGCAAGTTTTTACCCCTGAGTTATTCTCTCCCCCATTCATGTTTTTGGCCAATGAGAGGGGTTCTTTCAGACTTCCTCTGGAATGATTGATCTTTGACTCCATTACCAGATTGGTTACTGTTCTATAACCCTGAGTCACAGAGCCCCCACCTCCAAGAGCCAGAGGTGGGAAAATAAAAACAAAGGCCCTACCTGGTCTGCCAGAGGCAGGAAGATAGAAGCAAAATATCCTAGCCAGCCGGAGGTGGGAAAGCTGAGACAAAGGGCCCTAGTCAGCCAGAGGTGGGAAAACCAGAGAATTCCTGCACTTGAAACAATGCCCCCAGCCAAACGCAGGAAGTCCCTCTAGCACAGTCTCTCACTCTGAGGCAGACTTTTCACTCGGGTACTATTTCCTCCTGGATACTGTCCAGTCACATGTTTCTACATCCTTCACGCATTTCACCTACTGACCTACTAAATTATTTTTATTTTCACAAAGTTTCTGAGACTCTTGGTGGATTCTGAGTCTTTACATAGCTGCTTCTCACTTCCAAGGTCTAATTTCTTTACATCTTAGCTCAAATGGCTTACTTGAAGAGATCATCAACTTCAGACATACGAGGATAAACTATGGGTTATTAAAGCATCTCAAGCATCTTATCTTGTAGCACCCACTAAGCTCTACTGTATTGTATATGTTTCTCTTCATATGCTGTAAGGTTTGTGGATGTAAGCATCACATCTCTCTCATTTTATTCCTACGGTTTAGTAGAGGCCTTGGCACATACTATAAAATCAGTAGATATTAATTAAATAGCTCAATGAATAAATCAATGAAGAAATAAGTGGATGTGTGCACTGAATACCATAGGCTATATTAGTGTGAAGCCATAAGAACAGTTTGTTAAATTTATTTACTATCAAATTCACAACAAAGAGCTTAGAGAAAAATAAAAGAGAATTACAAATCTCTTCATACATTTATCAAAGTTCTCTCAGCTTTGTAGAAATATGCTGATATTCAAAGAGCAAAACAGCTATTAATAATGTCTCATGTAGCTGATTATTTTAGAAATTTTAGGAATAAAAGTAAGGGTTTTTATTATATTTTTGTAGAGATATATAGTAGTGGCATTTGTGAATGTGACTTAATTATTTACAGCTGTATGTATACTAGAGGTTGTAAAATAAGCCAAACTCAAAGGTGCTATGTTTAATGAAAAATGCTAGTTTTAAATATTACTAATTTACATTTGATATTTTGTGAGTCTGGTATGCATACAGAGCTGGGCTAGGTGTCATGATGGGTAGAAAGTATTTATCACAATCTCTATATTTTTAGTATTTGCCTGGAAAACTGTGATAAAAAGAAACAGAATATAGAGTCACATTGAATTGCAACAAATGAAGGTGATAGAAGATAAATGCCAGTAAATTTCAGAGAGCTGAAAGACCTGCAACTAACAGGTAAGTCTTTACAAGGAGGTGAATTTGGGTGGAACTAGAGAGTGATAAAGATGTATATAAATAGTGAGGAAGTAGTAAGGTAAACTAAGTATGGAAAATATGTAGTCTATCAAGGCCTCTAAATATTCTGTAGAAGATAAACTATTTTTAGACCAGGAACAAATATAGGGACACATGTCATAGTTTTAGGAGGAAAAAGCAGTTTACTTTGCATGGCCATGGATCATGTAACATAATTTAAAAGTCTTCTGATTTTCTCACCACAAAGATAACTGAGGTAGCCTCCAGTGAACTGGACAAATCAGATTGCTCCATATTGTGTCATATTTGTCATGATTAGTTAGAAGCAGCCACAGAGTCATTTGAAATAATTGGCTAAAATAAAATTCTTACTTTACTAAGAGATCGTGGCTGTTTTTGACCTTTTTATCTCAGATAAGCTTCCAAATCTTGGAAATGCCGTTGCCTTACATGGGATAATTGAGCCTTGTTTCCCAAAATAAGTAAATTTCATTGGACAACATTTAACCTATGTCAGTTTTTAAGTACATGATAATTAAGTAATTCACCCATTTGACATTTCTAACTCAGGAAAATTCAGAGCAGTTGTGGGCTAGAATCACAACTTTAACTGACTGTGGTGTTTCTTTCTGGTCAACTCTAGCCCTTTACTTCTCATGTACATATAAAATGGAATAATGATAAATTGTCTGGAGGCGCTTAGTGAGAATAATCCATTTTTATATCCTTTGCAGACATTGATCAGCTAATTCCATATGCCCTCTCTCTTCCTCAGATTCCTCAGAAAATGTTTAACTTAAATGATACAAATGAAATGAATTGAGATATCTGCTTCAGTGAAACGATTTACCCTTTAGTGAATAATAGGTTTCTAAGGACTTTTTAATAAGTAAAGTTTAAGTTACATACAATTGTAAAGGTAGAAAGAAAATATATTTTTATTTGTTTTATTATCGTAAAGCTTTCCAGGCACATTTTGTTTTTTTGTGGAAAACAATTATTTTTTTAATATTTTATCAACATTCTTTATAATATTTTCTAGAAGAAATAGTTTTAAATTAGATTCTTTTTATCAGCTTTAATATGAGTTTCAAAAAATCATTTGATTAGAATCAAAACTATTAGAAGAAAAAAAAATACAAAAGTTTATATTGTTATATGGCAACTAATCAAATCTTGCTGCTTTAAATGCATATACCCAAATGAAAATAAATTAACTTAAGTCAGTCAGCTAGCTTACTTTTCTCCCAAGAGATTCCCACAGCTGAGCTCCTAATGCAAAATACGAATTAAGAATATTTAAACACAGTCAGTGAGTTTCAATTAAATATGGAGAAATAAACTCATGTCTCAACTTCTAAAAATTGCATTTACTTTTTGTAAAGCAAGATAAGAGAAAGTAATTCACATAAGCGAGAGTAAGTGAAGGTAAGCCATAATAGAAAAGAGCTTTTAGGACATCTATGAGAAAAAGCAATCAGATGAGAAAGAGTGTTCACAAATGGCCCAGAATGGAGGAAGTTCCAGCCTAAAATTGGTTTGGGAATGCAGTTGAGATGCAAACCTCTTCATAATCTATGAGGAATCCAAAAACTAAACAAATTATAAAGTTTAGCAAGAGACAGAAAACAAGTTAAAGAGATGAACAGGACAACTCAATATTATCATAAACATTTTCTTTTGTTTACATTTTTAAAGATCAAATTCTCTTTATCACTCCAAATTTGATCACCTTTGGAATTTGAGAGTATGAGAATGATGCAGAGCTAACAATGAAAATCTTAATTTAAAAGAATAATAGTGGTTAATTTATATGGCTATCACTGAACCACTTTAAAGCTACAATTATTAAAACAGTTTGATAGAATCTCAGAAATGATGGGATCAATTATTGGAACAGAATATAAAGCAAGAATCAGTCTTCAGCATGGAACGTGCTATAGTGTACACTAAAGATATTTCACTTCATTAACAAGTTCAATTACAAAATTCTCAATATGTCAAAATTTGACCATGTATGTTTACACCATTCTTAATTTCTATAGATTCCCTGACTTCATTTTCTTGACTTTACATGTATCTGAAAGTGGGTTTGTTAAATATGCCCACTGAGATTATCTGTTGACCTTTTATATCTAATGGTATCAACATTATGATTTAATTTTATCATTTAGGGTGCATGAAGATTTTTGTTGTTGAACTGTTGGATTATATGTAAATCTTGTTAAAATGTTATTATAATTTCAGTTTAATGCTATTATGTATAATTTTGTTTTTAATTTTAATATTATAGATTCTGCTTTTGTTGATGTTGCCTAAAATATCCTTAGCTACAATTTTTATTAAAATTCCCTTGACCATTTTTGTTTCTTCTGTTTGTATATTTTAGGGAAAAGAGGAAGTTCATTCATTTAAACATTATACTTTTTTTTTCTATTTTTAGAATCCTTAATAGTTGTTTTAAATTTCTGAAGTGAATTCTCTGCAATTTAATCATAATTATATGTTTTAGTACTTACTTTTCTTGTCATATTTCTTATATCCATGTCTTCTCTTTTCTTAAATTTAAGTAATCATTTTTTCAGAATGAATATATGGGATGTAAACTTTATGAATCCTCATTTGCCAAAAATACTTATTTTCCCTCATTTTGACCACAAGTTTGTCCAGCTATTAGATATTAAGTTAAAATACTTACTCCTAGAATTCAAAGGCAGTGATCTACTGTTTTCATATGGTGTATTTCAGGTAAATAGTCTAAAAACTGCCATGACTTCATTCTCATGTAAATATAGTCTATTGTAGGACACCTCGTACTTTCTGTTTATCTTTTGAGTTTAATATTTCTTTCATGCATATTAATGTGTTTATTTCAAATTGGTGTTAATAAATTTGAAATTTACTTTAGTGTCTTTACAAGTGTTTTATAATCTTTGGCATATGTTCTTTAATATGTGTTTGTGTTTATGCATGAGTGTTGTCTTATATCCCTCTTTTTGGATTTTCCCATAAATAATAAATGAGTATTAAAACAGTGGATTAATTATTAACCTCTCAAGTTTTTCATAATTTTTATCTTTTTGTATTAAACAATTTTCTAAAAGAACTTATCAGATTTTTTACGTAATTAGTATGGTAACTATGCAGTTATACTTGTTAATTATTGTCTATTTATTTTCAAGGAACAGCTTTGAAGAGCATTATCTCTTCTTGATTTCTCTCTACCCCCTCTTACATATTTCTTGTTCAAATATATAAAATCCCTTGGTTTTCTGTGAGGCTAGCATTTTAAAGCTGATTATTTTATACGTATACACACACATATATATTTGGCTTGAGGATAGTTAATTCCTCTTCAATTTGCTGCATACAATACTGTTGATTTTGACTTTTTTTAAAACCATAAAATAATTTACCCATACAAAACAAGTACACATACCAAATTTTACAGGTCAATGAATTATTACAACATAAACATTTATGTATCCATAAGGCAGATCAAGAGAGCATTGCCAGCACCCCAAAACTCCCCACTCCATGTTCTTCTCCAAAATTCATTCCTATCTATTTAATCTAAGGTAATTACTATCTTGATATTTTAATTAAGATTGATATAAAGATAGATTTTTGTCATCTAATATGTGAATATCTAAAAATCATCATTTAGATTTGTTCTTTGAAGTAGATATATAAACAGATGTAATTATATAATATGTATTGTATGTGTATCATCTTTCACTCAATATTATATTTATGTGATACATCCATGCTATTGCATGCTGTTCCATTTAGTTTATTTTATAGCTGTATAAGAATCCGTTTTATAAATATACCACAATGTATTAATCTACTGATGATAGAAATTTGGGTTATTTCTAGTTTTTGACAGGAATAAACTGTACAGACATAAACATTAAACATGTTTTTAGAGTAACTGGGAGTCATATGTAGGTATTGCCATGTCTATCTCTTATCCATACAGCCAGCAAAGGAAGCTCCCAATGGCTTATTCTCGTTATAGAAAGAGAAGGTTTTCTGGATTTAATCTGGGTTCAACATCGCAACCTGTGAGGAGACAATTTTTCCCAAATTTTATAATTACTTACCCTACTGGCTTCTCTATGGGCTTCTTTCACTCTCCTCTTTTTCTGAAACTGAATTGGGAATTGGAACTATTCTTTGGGAAAATCACTATGACTTGTATGCTGTATGACATTGCACTTTTTTCAACTGTTGATGGCATTTTTTTTATATGAAGCAATTTTTCAAATATTCTTATTCTTCTCTAACATCCTTTCCAGCATTTTAATTCTGCTATGAGTTTTGTCATATGGGTGTGTGTGTGTATTCTTTTTCTATGAATCATTTACCGTATAACAGAAGAGGTAAATAAACTGACTGTCACAGTAATTTTGAAGCAGAATTAAAAGATTTTTAAAAATTAGTGAAGAAATGATGAAAAGAAAAGAACACAACAACCAATAATAATACTATACTGACATTTTCATTAGATGTTCCAATCTAAAATCTCACTGAGTTTGTGATATAAATTTATGGAATAATATGCCCCCTTAGGAATATCCAGCAAATGGGATATATGGTTGAATGGCTCTCAGCATCTGTTTCACCCTTCTTTCAAAGTCCATTTATACTGAAGGGGCAGTCTAAAAAATAGATTTTTCTGGACAATCTTACAGCTAAGAGCTTGGATATGATTAAGAAGGAGGCTTTGTTTCTTTGCAGATGATATTTCTCTTCTGCCACACTGTTGAGGAAGAAATGAATTTTCCTGAGTTTCAAAAGTAGGGCACAAAGATCCTCCCTAGACCTAGATGGTTGTTTAGCTACTATAACAGTAGCAGATATCTTGATATTTAGATCATAGATAAAATGGTGCATTCTTGGGGCAATATATTCAGAGGTGGCTTCTTTAGTTCAATTATTTTAGTTGTAGCAAAATAACAGCAGCCCTTTTGAACCAGGCTGGTGAGGTTAAACTGAAAGCCATTTCTAGATAGAGAATATTTCTCCAAGTCTTCTAAAGATTGGGTAAAAATAAAATATTTTGTATTAAATTTCTTTCTACTTCAATATGCTAGCATTGTTTCTTTTTTTTTTTTTTTTTGCAACTTAACCTTGACTTTAAAAAGTATTTTACACTTTAAGAAATGATTGCAAGCAACAAACTCTTGAGGACACAAATTAAGAACTAGCTATCATCTGATAGAGTTTGTAGGCAGTGATAACTTGTTCCAATTAGAAAATAACATTGCTGTAAAAAAAAAAAAAAAGGATGAGACAAAAAAATATAGAAATACAAAAATCTTGAATAAATTTCCCTTATATGATTGACTCCCTCATCCTCATTCACCAAGGCATTCAGAGGGGAAAAGGACAACTTAAAGTATTTCCTCTAATTACCTAGAATGAAGTGCCTTTGACACTAAGGGAATGAAAAATACATACATTCAAGAGTAAATTAGTTGTGTTTATCTCTTCTGTACAGCTTAAATAAAATGATAAGATAATAGCTTGGCTCTATGTGGGATTAAAAGACCCACAAGTTTCTATTACTTCCTTAAACCAATCTTTTTTTTTTTTTCATTTTTTTAAGTGCATTTTAGGTTTTGGGGTACATGTGAAGAACATGCAAGATTGTTGCATAGGTACACACATGGCAGTGTGATGTGCTGCCTTCCTCCCCATCACCTATATCTGGCATTTCTCCCCATGCTATCTCTCCCCAGCTCCCCACCCCCCGCTGTCCCTCCCCTATTTCCCCTTACAGACCCCAGTGTGTGACGCTCCCCTCCCTATGTTTTATCTTAAAGGCATAAGTCTGAAGTGGTCAACTACAGACAAAGTTGCAGCCTGTGGGTTGTTGAATTACTATGATGAATTCACAATCATTTCAGATCTCCTATGTAAAAATTAGGTATAACTTGAGAATGACTGAGACTTAAAAAACTGAAATATGAGTGCTTATGCAATTACATGATTTTAAGTACTTAAGTCCAAAATGCCCAGAACTCTTTTGTCTGGAGACATAGTTTCTCCTTCACTATCTGATGAATCACACTCCCCCTTTTTCAGAGATAATAATACCTGAGGCTGGGGATGTCTATTTCCTTGTATGTCTCACATCTACTACCTTTTCTTGCCATCAGACCTCTAAACCCAAATCAAATGACTCCTTAAATAAAAGTTAAGCCAAGAAAAAAGTCTATGTACTGTAAGAATTATATTTTGATGAATTTTATCGAGTACCTCAAATAATATACATGCAAAATAAAATTTCAATATACAAAATGGGGCTAAAAAGAATATTTTTGATCAAGTTGAATTTGTCAAGATGATACATTTATTAGAGATACTGCATTATGCATTTCAGCTCAACTGGCTAGAAATAATTCTGTATCCCTGCTCAACTGGGAAAATGCAACCTAGATTCAATAGTAGGCAATATTAAAAAGAGTTGAGATACCAGGAATTCAAGTTTACTGTTGAGGAAGGCACCCAAAACCTTTAGAGATGCCAGATTTGATTTATCCTTTGACCCATTAACTCAATCTCAGGTAATCTCCACAAAAAGGGATGGAGGACAATTTATTCCTGAAGTTTTAGTCAAGGAAAACTGTAGTGATTGCAATTTGTCAGCTGTGGATTAACTGGGACATTATATAACATAAATACATATTCTCATTTCTCAAGGGATGACATAAACCTAGAATTTGAGAGATTAAGGGCTATAATTTCAGTAGTTAGTATACAATACTGTAGGTTCCAGGGGCCAAACTGATTTTATCAAAGTAATCTCTGTCAATTATTAATTGATTGTTATGCTACTAGGACAGAAAATACATGAAAAGAAATTACAGTCTAATTTTATTTTTATAACTGGAAGCAACAACAACTAAAACAACAAAAACTTGTTTTGGCAATGGGAACTTAATCTGAGTGGTATGACAGACATTTGTTATCTTTCGTTTAATTCCAAGTCTGATTCAATTTGCAGCCCTAGATATTCTCCAATTAAGATGAAAATTGATAGTAATGAAGATCTCTACAATATTCTACAACTGTTTACTCTAAATATTCTTACATGCCTCAAGGTAAACAGAGGTTATTTATAAGATAACTGGACTCATGGGATAAATAAAATTCCCAGAGCTTTCAAAAATTATTAGACACTAGCTCTTTGTCAACTCAATTCTTGGGTGTCTCAGAACATCATTTTTGCCCATCAATTAAAGAAGAAGTCAAGGGGTTGAATAATAAATGAACTTCTGTTTTGTATGAATCTCACAGAGACTCCAGTGAGTTCATGACCAAACTCTAGTAATTATCTCCAAAATTAAATATTCAACAATCATACAAAAAACAAGAACTACATTACTCACACGAACAAAATTTTTTTTAAAGCTTTGGTAAATATGTTATGCTGTCTGCTTTCTTATGAGGCATAACTAGATTCGTTCAATGCATCTTTGATAAATCATCTAAAATTCCTACTCCCTAAATCACTGAATTAATTCTTCAACATTATATGTAGGAATTTCTAGCATTTCAACTCCATTTAGTTTTGGCCACCTTACCATCTGAGAGAATACCCACAATGGGTCCTTGTCTTGTGTAGTAAAATTATAATGGAAGATGGTGACAACTTGAGTGCCAGGAACTGATCATTCCTCATAGTTAATTAAGAAAAATATCACAGCCCATAGGAAATTCCTGAGGTTAATAAAAATCTTCAAAATTTTAAAAGAGGAAAGTGTTTCTGTAAAATCTCTGTTTAATTCTACTCTTTTGATAATAAAATATCAAAGCTTTTTGGATAATTATTTTTATTTATTTTTGGATAATTATTTAATTATTTTGGATAATTACTTTTGAAAATAATGAAGAAAAACTATCTAAATCTTGGTTAATAAATGGATATCCAAATTTGAGAAGCCAAATGGGCAAAAATTAGAATGAAGACAAAGAAATACATGGAGATATACATAATCAGGTGGCCAAAAGTCAGACAATTTTTTTTTTTTTTGCAAGTAGCAAGAAGTGATTTTTATGTACAAGGAATCTCCTTAAGACTATTGTCAGATTTCTTAGCAGAAACTTTCCAGGCCAGAAAGGAGTAAAATGGTATTTTCAAAGTGCAGAAAGAAAAAATAAAAATAAAAAACAAAATCCTGTCAACCAAAAATACTACATTCATCAAACTATCTCTCAAAATCAAAGAAAAGTATTTTCATAGATAAACAAAAGTGAATTTATCCTGATTAGATCTGCCTTACAAGAATACTAAATGGAGAATTTCAGGTTGAAATGAAATAAATTCTTGTAAGTGGCACAAAAGCATATGACAGATAAGGCTTACTGGTAGAGGTAAAGACAAACAAATACAGAATATGATAATACTGAAACAGTGGTGCATAAGTCACTTTCAATATTGGTACAGAAATAAAATACAAAAGTTTGGAGTGCAGTGGTACAATCATGGCTCACTACAGGCTTGACCTCTAAGCTCAAGTCATCCTCCTACTTCAGCATACTGAGTAGCTGAGGTCACAAGTGTTCATCACCATGCCTGGATAATTTTCATATTTTTTGGAGAGATGGAGTTTTACCATGTTACCCAGGCTGGTCTGAAACCCCTGAGCTCAGATGATCCACTTGTGTCAGCCAACAAAAGCATGCGATTACAGCCATGACTAATCACACCTGGCCTTGGCTCACTTTATTTTTATAAACACAGATAGCCTAATAATAAAAGAATAAAAAATATATATATTCAGTAACCAAAAACAGCCAGGATAGCTATAATGATATTAGACAAGAAAAGTCTTTAGGCCAAAATATGTCACAAGAGACAAGAAGAACATTATATAATGATAAATGGGTCATCTGAGAAGAAAGATATAACAATTATAAATACACATGCACCCAACATCAGAGCACACAA
Organism: Ateles fusciceps; assembly: GCA_036589455.1. Lineage (NCBI taxonomy): Eukaryota > Metazoa > Chordata > Mammalia > Primates > Atelidae > Ateles > Ateles fusciceps. Next base: position 470,200 of record JAZHEH010002077.1, read on the forward strand.
ATATATAAAGCAAACATTGATAAAACAAACGAAAGAATTAGTAGGACAACAAGAGAAGCATATTTCAATATTCCACTCATAATAATAGATAAAACAAGCAGACAGAAAAACAAAAAGTAACATTTAACTTGAACAACACTGAAGATCAAATTAACCAAAGATACATATAGAGAACATGCTACGCAACAACAACAGAATACACATTCTTTTCAAATGCACACAGAACATTATTTAGAATATATCACATTAGGTAACAAAATATGTATTAACACATTTAAGAAGATAGTAATCAGACCAAGTATCTTTTCTGACGTATACGGAATGAAACTAGAGATTGATAGCAGAAGAAAGACTGGAAGATTCACAAATAAATTGCAATTGACAACACATTCTTGAACAACCAGGGTCAAAAAGAAATCCAATGGGAAACCTGTCTTGAGGTAAACTAAAACTGAAACACAATTCACCAAAATTTATGAGGTGCAGCAAAAGTAGTAGTAAGAGAAATGTTTATGGTAATAAATGTCTACATTAAAAAAGAAGAGAGATATCAAACAAGTAACCTAACTTTACACCTGAAGGAACTAGAAAAGCAAACAGTCCAAGACAAAGAAGAAGAAAAATATTAAAGACTAGTGCAAAAATAAATTAGAGAAAAGTAAAATGATGTTAAAAAAATCAATGAAAATGAGTTTGTTTTTGTTTTTTTAAAAAGACTAACAAAATTGACAAACCTTTGGCTAGACTAAAAAAAATACAGATAAGACTAAAACAAATAAAAGCAAAGTTGAAAGAGAAGACAATATAATTGATGCCACAGAAATAAAAAAACAACAGTTTTTTTTTAAGTGAACAATTATATGCCAACAAACTGAGTAACTGAAAAAGAAAATCTAACAAATTACTGGAAGCACAAAATCTACCATTTATAATAGCATTGAAACATAAAATATGTGAATTAACTGAAAAAGAAAATCTAACAAATTTCTGGAAGCACAAAATCTACCATTTATAATAGCATTGAAACAAAAAATATGTGAAAACAGATTTATCAAAATATGTACAAGATATGTACAATAAAAATTACACAATATTGCTGATAGATATTAAAGAAGATCAAAGGAAACAAAAGAGAGACCATGTTGCTTGGTTGAAACACAGAATATTCTTAATATTTCAATTCTCCCCAAAATGATCTATAGAGCTAAGACAATCCCAATCAAAATCTAAACTGGCCTTAAAATATATACTGAAAAGTCACTAAGAAATTATTGTGAGTGTGGCTGGTTGGTCTAGCGGGGTATGATTCTCACAGTGTGAGAGGTCCTGGATTCAAATTCCAGATAAGCCTAAGTTTTGGTCCAAAAATTCTTGTGAAAACATAAATAATCTAGCCAAAAACATTTTTGAAAGATGAAGAAATTTGAAGATATACACTGTCTGCTGCTAGACCCAAAAAGTTTCATATTGGATTTTTCATTTCTATAAAGTTTGCAGAAAAGACAAATATATAAAGAATTCATGGCCAGTGATTTCCTGGTCTGGGAGGATAAAGGATACTGACAGTAAATAAGCATTAAGGTATTTGTTTAAAGTGAAGAAAGTGCTCTAAAACTGGATTGTGGTTATCATTGTGTAATAAATATTTGTGAAAACAATTGAACTGTTGGCTTATAATAGGTGAATTTTATGGTATTTATATTATACATTTATAAAACTGTTTTTAAAAGTATTTTTTAATAAGAATGTGTCTTTAAAAAGGCCACAATCTGCCATTCCTAACATATTTAGTAAAAAACTATGAAACAAACCAATGAGAACGAAGACACAATGTACCAGAATGTCTGGGACACCTTTAAAGCAGTGTCGAGAGGGAAATTTATAGCAATAAATGCCCAGCAGAGAAGTGAGGAAAGATCTAAAATTGACACCCTATTGTCAGAATTGAAAGAGCTAGAAGAGCAAGATCAAAAAAACTCAAAAGCTAGCAGAAGACAAGAAATAACTAAGATCAGAGCAGAATTGAAGGAGATAGAGACACTAAAATCAATAAATCCAAGAGCTGGTTTTTTGAAAAGATCAACAAAATAGACCACTAGCCAGATTAATAAAAAAGAAAAGGGAGAAGAATCAAATAGATGCAATAGAAAACCATAAAGGAGATATCACCACCGATTCCACAGAAATACAAACTACCATCAGAGATTACTACAAACAACTCTATGTACATAAACCAGTAAACCTGGAAGAAATGAATAAATTCCTGGACATTTGCACCCTCCCAAGCCTAAACCAGGAAGAAGTTGAAACCTTGAACAGACCAATAACAAGGGCTGAAGTTGAGGCAGCAATTAATAGCCTACCAACCAAAAAGGTCCAGACCCTGACGGGTTCATGGCTGAATTCTACTAGATGTATAAAGAGGAGCTGGTACCATTCCCTCTGAAACTATTCCAGACAATACAAAAAGAGGGATTCCTCCCCCAATCATTTTATGAGACCAACATCATCCTGATACCAAAACCCGGCAGAGACTCAAAAAAAAAAAAAGGAAAAGAAAAAGAAAACTTCAGGCCAATATCAACGATGAACATCGATGCAAAAATCTTCAATAAAATACTGGCAAACCAATTGCAACAGCACATCAAAAAGCTTATCCATCATAATCAAGTAGGCTTCATCCTGGGAATGCAAGCCTGGTTCAACATACTCAAGTCTATAAACATAATCCACCAAATAAACAGAATCAAATACAAAAACCACATAATTATCTCAATAGATGCAGAGAGGGCCTTTGACAAAATTCAACAGCCCTTTATGCTAAAAACACTCAATAAACTAGGTATCAAAGGAACATATCTCAAAATAATAAAAGCTATTCATGACAAACCTATAGTCAATATTATACTGAATGGGCAAAAACTGGAAGCATTCCCTTTGAAATCCTGCACTAGACAAGGATGCCCTCTGTCACCACTCCTATTCAATATAGTATTGGAAGTTCTAGCCAGAGCAATTAGGTAAGAAAAAATAAATAAATAAAGGGTATTCAATTAGGAGAGGAGGAAGCCAAATTGTCTCTATTTACAGATGACATGATTTTACATTTAGAAGACCCCATTGTCTTAGCCTGAAACATCCTGACACTGATAAGCAACTTCAGCAAAGTCTCAGGATACACAATCAATGTGCAGAAATCACAAGCATTTCTATACACCAATAACAGATTAACAGAGAGCCCAATCATGAGTGAACTCCCCATTCACAATTGCTACAAAGAGAATAAAATACCTAGAAATACAACTAACAAAGGATGTAAAGGACCTCTTCAAGGAGAACTGGAAACCACTGCTCAATGAAATAAGAGAGGACACAAACAGACAGAGAAACATTCCATGCTCATGGTTAGGAAGAATCAATATCATGAAAATGGCCATACTGCCCAAAGTACTTTATAGATTCAATGCTATCCCCCATTAAGCTACCAATGACCTTATTAACAGAACTGGAAAAAAACACCTTAAACTTTATACGGAACCAAAAGAGAGCACACATAGTCGAGACAATCCTAAGCAAAAAGAACAAAGCCGGAAGCATCATGCTACCTGATTTCAAACTATACCACAAGTCCACAGTAATCAAAACAGCATGGTACTGGTACCAAAACAGAGATACAGACCAATGGAACAGAACGGAGGCCTTGGAGGCAATGCCACACATCTACAACCATCTGATCTTTGACAAACCTGACAAAAACAAACAATTGGGAAAGGATTCCCTGTTTAATAAATGGTGTTGGGAAAAATAGCTAGCAGTGGGCAGAAAGCAGAAACTGGACCCCTTCCTGACACCTTACACTAAAATCAACTCCAGATGGATTAAAGACTTAAACATAAGACCTAACACCATAAAAACCCTAGAAGAAAACCGAGGCAAAACGATTAGGACATAGGCACAGGCAAAGACTTCATGACTAAAACACCAAAAGTACTGGCAACAAAAGCCAAAATACACAAATGGGACCTAATTAAACTCCAGAGCTTCTGTACAGCAAAAGAAATAATCAGTAGAGTGAATTGACAACCAACAGAATGGGAAAAAATGTTTGCAATCTACCCATCTGACAAAGGGCTAATATCCAGAATCTACAAAGAACTAAAACAGATTTACAAGAAAAAAACTAACAAACCCATCCAAAAGTGGGTGAAGGATCTGAACAGACACTTTTCAAAAGAAGATATGTATGAGGCCAACAAACATATGAAAAAATGCTCACCATCACTGATTATTACGGATACGCAAACCAAAACCACATTGAGATACCCCCTCATACCAGTTAGAATGGCTATCATTAAAAAATCTGGAGAGGACAGATGATGGAGAGGATGTGGAGAAATAGGAACACTTTTTACACTGTTGGTGGGAGTGTAAATTAGTTCAACCATTGTGGAAGACAGTGTGGTGCTTTCTCAAGGACCTAGAAATAAAAATTCCATTTGACCCAGCAATCCCATTACTGGGTATATACCCCAAAAGATTATAAATTGTTCTATTATAAAGACACATGCACACATATGTTCATAGTGGCACTGTTTATAATAGCAAAGACCTGGAACTAACCCAAATGCCCATTGAGGATAGACTGGACAAGGAAAATGTGGCACTTATACACCATGGAATACTATGCAGCCATAAAAAAAACAATGAGTCTGTGTCTGTGTCCTTTGTAGGGACATGGATGAATCTGGAAACCATCATTTTCAGCAAACTGACACAAGAACAGAAAATCAAACAGCATGTTCTCACTCACAGGTGGATGTTGAATAATGAGAACACAGGGACAAAGGGAGGGGAGCATGACACACCGGGGTCTGGTGGAGGGGGGCAAGGGAGGGACAGCGGGGTGTGGGGAGGTCAGGGAGGGATAACATGGGGGGGGAGAAAGGCCAGATATAGGTGACGGGGTCGGGGGGATGGAGGCAGCAAACCACAATGCCATGTGTGTACCTATGCAATAATCCTGCATGATTTGCACATGTACCCCAGAACCTAAAGTACAATAAAAATAAATAAATATGAAACACATAAGAATTAAAAAAAGATGCATGTGAGTTTAATTATTTTATTTTAAAAGCAAAGACTATTTTTTTAAAATTAAGTTAGCAAGTCCCCAACATTATAATTATCTCAGAAAATATGAAGTTGTGACTTAATAAGTAAAAAAAGCCCTGAAGACTGTAACTCCAGAAAAAGAAAATATGTATGCAAAGAAATTCTCCTTACTTCAAATTTTGAGTCCCAGACATTTTAACAATTTTTTTCAAATCCTTTTATATTAGCTAATTTATGATATTTAATGTGTCCCAGATTATATAAAGCTTCTTCTTCTATTTTACTCAAAAATCTGATGGAGTGCAGAAAGCAACCACCACAGTATCAACAAGGAGAAACATAGCAAGATGTTATTTAGGAATATTGGTGGAACCTATATTATGAAACTGGAAAATTGAACTGATTTTATATTAAGAATTTAATTAGCTCTTCTGAAGATGAATTTATTTCATAAACATTTTAGCTTATAAATATAAATCCAATAATCCTGTGAATGGTACAGAGTGAAAAATTTAATGGCTGTCTTGATAGTGATTTAAAAATTTCACAAAATGTATATAAACTTTTATATAGATATATGCATATACTACACAAGCACTGAGTTTATTTTACTATGAGGTATCTGCATTAACATTTAAAATAAAAACACAATTTTTGCAAGCATATAAATGGTTTGACATTTCTTTCTGGAAATTTTAACAACTAGACAAGAAAACAAAAATAAGTATTGCCATTATTGAAAGAAAATCAACATGTACTTCTATTTGTTGGTGATATTTTTATTGAAAAGAAAAATGTTCACATTCAAATGAATAGCATTAATGTGATATGCAACAAAATAGTGGGCTTATGGCATAGATCATTTTTGAGAGGAAAATATAAAAAATGAAATGTTATTACCTTGATAATATTTTTATAAGAGAAAACTCACTAAGTGGTTGATTGAACAGAATTTCTATCAAAATCTCAATATATGTTTGGATTGAATAATTCAAAAAATATTTACAAATAATTAGAGGCGATAAAAATAGATTATTCACTGAATGTCTTTGACATAAGTTTCTAATGATGCAGGAGAAAATTAAAGTTAGATTCTGCCCCACACTTACTGAAAACTAAATTTATTTCATAGCAAATACATAAATGTGATAAATATACAAATATATAAATGTGATATAATATTCCTGTAGAATATTGTATGTAAATGTGTACAAAAGTTTGGCTGGAGAAGAACGGTTTAGCTGTGACACTAAAGGTGGAGACATTTTGGAACCTTTTAAAATATTTAACAGTTAATATTAAAAAGCAAATAATTTTTAAAAAATATTTATAATATATGACAAATATAAAGGATTACTATTTCATAAAGGGCTCTTACAAATCAATAAAAATTTAACTGGTAGAAAAATGGAAAAAAATTCACTGAAAGTAACCTATAAAATTAATTTGAATAATTAATAAGCATTTAAAGAAGTGCTGCACATCAATAAATTATCAAATTAATGGAATTTTAAAAAATGATAAGCTGTCACATTTTTCTGTTCAATAATCAAAACTAAAAATATGTTGCAATATCCAGCAGTAACTACAATGAATTGATACGAACACTATCGTACATATCTTAAAGAAACAAAAACTGGCAAATTTTCTGAATGTCTACTTGGCAACTTTTAAAAATATTTAGCAAATTGAATATGTATTTGTTTTATATGTCATTTCAATGAATTAATCCTAAATAAATAATAAAAGTATGACACAGTTATAGGGATCTTTATAAGTTATGTTTATAGGATCAAAAATTACAACTATACAAGATGCTAACCCTGTATTAAAAATATTTCCTTTATAAAATGGAGAACTGTGAGTCCATTAAAATGTGGTAGAATTATGTCATAATCTCTAACACATAGTTAAGTGTAAAAATAGGCAGTAAATCAGAATTATCTTCTCCCAATGTATGTGTGTGCAAGTCTGTATGTGCTCACGTGTGTGTGCATAAATCAGTATTTCATATTAATATGAAATATCTAGGTGAACCACATGTTGACTGCCTTTGCATTGGGTTTGTTTTTATTTGTATGTGTGTTTTGTTACAATAGAGTTTGCATAACAGGAAGGAAAAAAGCAAGTATGTTAAAGCTAAAATATCTACAAAGTACAAGAAATATGAATTAAGAAAAGTATAGAAATGGAATCTTAAGTCTTATAAAGAATAACAATAATAATATATATTGTTCTCCAAACTTAAGAATTTCCCTCTTTTGACCAATTTCTCACCCTGTGTGTTTTACAGTCTTCTTTTGATATCTACCTTTAATTTATGTTGGATTAACTGAGGTAAAGACACAGACAGGGGTAGGGAGTTGGGGAAGGATAACATGGGGAGAAATGCCAGATATAGGTGATAGGGATGGAGGCAGAAAACCACATTGCCATGTGTGTACCTATGCAACAATCCTGCATGTTCTTCACATGTACCCCAGAACCTAAAGCGCAATAAAATATATATAAAATAAATAAAAATAAAAACATTTGTTCTGCAAAAGACAAACTACAAAAAGAAAAAAAATAAATAAAAAGGAGGCCTCTAATATGTTGATTTGGAGAATTTAGAAAAACAAATATTTCAAATATATCAGAATTTTACATGCTAATAAATTTAAATGAACAAATTTTTATTAATTCATGTATGTCAGCAGCTTTTATCAAAAAACCCATTTTATTTTTCCAAAGGTATATGAAGTAGTGTCTATAATTAATAAATCAGGCAAAAAGAGATGTCTAGCTAGCATTAGCACAATAATACAAATAAAATCAAATCTTGAAAGAAATGAATCTTTTAACCTTTCCAGATAGTATAATAAATATGATAGTTTAATAAATTCATATAGCTCTATAATACAGATTAGGCTAAATATGACTCTGTAAAACGACATTTAAAAGAATAGTGTTGTATACAGCATATGCATGACAGTGTTTCTTATAATTTTATAGTAAGATAATAATTACTTGAATAATGTAACATAAATCACATTGATTTAAAATAGTTTATTCATAAACTAACTTGCTTGATTTTAAAACAAATAAAATGAAACTATCTACTAAGATGACAATGAGTATTGATTATTGTTGCTTCACAAACTTTAATGTTCATATATATGATGGCATCTTGTTAAAACAGAGGCTCTGTTTGAGAAGTTCTACACTAAACAGATAAGCTATGCTTCTCACAAGCTTCAAGATGAGGTTGACATTATTCATCTATGAACTATACTTTGAGTAACATTATAAGATTAATTATTAATAATTCAAAAAATAAGCTTAATTTTTAGGAAGAAGTAGTAAAATTCAGGCATTCAAAATCCACAAAAACACTTTTTAAACCATATTAAAAATACCAGGTTTTAAAATACATTTTTTTTCTCTGCATGGTTTTTGGATCTTCATTTATAGGACTGGCTAACATCGGTACAAAGTTCACAGTATTATATCCATATAGCTACATAAGATGTTCAGCTTCTCTCATTCTCAGCAGGTATGGTTTCATTAGCACCAGTGATTTTAAGAGCCTGAGTTTCTCCCAGCAAGATGTAGTTTTATTAATACGTGTTATATTTATATATCTCTCATTTTGCTATGTTATTATGTGGAACCAAATCTATAGCTATTGCTCTAGTATCTGTTTACTTCATAAATATTGACTGCTAGAAGTGTGAATCTTACGAAGGTCTTTTGCATAATTATATGAGGGTAAGCAGTAAACAAAAATGACTGAAGAATAAATGAAAATAATAACTTAGCTTAAATGTAAAGTAAGATGACAGGAACACCATGAAATAAGAGTCACAGAAAGAATATGTTTGCTTGCTGTTATTTAATGTTTTTATTTTTGAATAAATGTTTATACATCTATCTCTTTCAGAAGAATTGTGAATTGTTTACAAATATATGTTCTGAACAATCTTTGTTTATTTTCTTAGTACTGAGGTGTGATGGTAAATGTTTACTAACTAGCTTTGTATAATAAAAAGCCAATGGGTGGTATTTTCAGATTTTCATGATGTAAAAATTCCCCATGGCTAATTTCAAGCTACTGATGTGAGATCTCTCGAACGTATCATTAGGAAAAGGGGCATAAATGGGCTTTCTCAGAAGCCAGTGCATATTATTTCCAACACAACAGTGATTTAGCGGAGTGAACATTCACTTTGCTTCAATGACGAACCACAACTGTCAATTGACATTTTTTATATAACCAATTATAACATGCTTCCAATTATAAAATGTGGAAAATGCAAGTAAAACAAAGACGAAATTAGCAATAAATCTAACACCCCCAAAATGATTATTACACATATGCATATATCCTTTGAGAAATTTTATTAAAATATTTACATCCATATTTATTACAGAATTGAAAATGTGTTTTATTTCACTTTGGTATTCTACCTAAACTGACAATATACTATAGTTTTCTACAATTATTAGTTATTCCTTTAAACATAGATAGAAGACTGAATGAAACTCTATGCTCTCTATATACTAAAATAAATTGATTTTATTCTCTATAGTTGAATCATTCTAAACATATTTAGAATGTTTTGAAAATTATTGGTCAATGAACATTCTGATGCAGAAAGCCTTGTAAGTATCATCTCTGCTTCTTTAAAGTAAATACCTAAAAATGAAATTATTTAGCCAAAAAGTGCAATTACTTTAGGGTTTCTGATAAGTGTCCCTAAATTGCACTCAGGAAAATTTATGTCAGTTTAAACTCTGAAGTGGAGTTGCTGGAGGCCCTCTTTCACCAGACTCATAAAACAATCTTAATTAGAAAGAAAAAACAATCCAAATATCTTTAAAGTTTAAGTACACCACATACTACCTCATTTCATTTTTATATTCTTTAATTTTATTATTTCAATTTTTCATTTTTGAATTGCTTGTTAGCATACTTTTGTGTAGGACTATTTATATAATAATTCCATCAATCATTTTTATATTTGTGTCAAATTTATCTTGTATGGAATAATTTATCTTTATAATTTTGTGTACAATATTTATTGAAATAAAAATGCATAAATTTTAAACTTTTAAAATTATGTGATACAGTGTATCATACATAATTATAAACATTATGTCAAATGTATAAAGTGTTTTTCCTGTCAGTCTCTAATTTCTCCTCCCTAATATAATTATTTTCTGTTACCTCTAATACAACAGATACAATTCTGGGTACTTTGGAGAACAAAATAAGAATAGTAAACAAAACCAAATAACATAACTACTGCAGTTTACAAAAAAAGTCCACATCCTATGAATGTATTTAAATAATACTTTACTTAAATCTATCATTTCACTATAAATACTCTATTACTTTCATAACTGTATATTTTTATTTCATTTTTTTTTCTTTTGCTGGCATAAAGTTTCTATTTTTCTCTTGGCATTTAGAGTATCCTAACATTTACAACATGCATTCATGATTTATCAAACTATAACATGAATTAATATGTGCCTTAATTTAGAACAGAATGAAGACCTTCTGAAATTGTAACCCCATTTATTTCTCCCTTCAAACTTCCATGCCACTTTTATAATACATTTTAGAATATGCTATGACTCCCCCAAAACATTGTTATTGCTATTATTATGCTACATTGTAAATGTCGATTTAAATTTATCCACTTAAGACCAACTTTGTTATTCCTTATTACATTCTGAATCTGTAAACTACCACTTAATACCATTCCTTTTTTGTTTCAAAAGTAACCCTGAGTGTGAGTTCTGTCTTAGTGAATTACATGAGTTTTCAGTGATCTAAAAAGGTTTTTGCGTTATCTTCATTTGTGAAATTTTCACTGTATATGGGATTGAAAACTAGAAATTATTTTCTTTTAGTGCTTAGAAGTTATAATCCTATTGTCTTTTTGGCTTACATTGTTTCATTTCACAAGTTAACAGTCCAAAAGTGTTCTTTTAAAGGTAATTTGTTTTTCCCTGATTGTTCATTACATTTTTCTCTTTTATTCTATGTTTCTACAATTCTTCTCTGTGACATCAGGTTTTGAGTTGCTTTCTGTGTTTTTCTGCTTTGGATTCATTTTTCCCTTTCAATTAATGATTTATTCATTTAGAAGCATATCTTCCTTGTTCTTGCTCTACTTTCTTGAGCCCATAATTATATGTAAGATTTTTCACTGACCTTTGCACTCTACAATATTTTCTATCCTTTTCTTTACTATGTTTGATTCTACATATTTTATTCTAACATATCTGCTAGATCACTAATTTTCTCTTCAACTATTCTCAAACCTATCTATTGTTATTTTATATTGTTTCCTTTTCACATCTGAAATGCCAATTTTAAGGTTTCCAATTGTTTAATAGAACGTTTATATTTTGTTTTTTGTCTTCAGAATAACTCTACTACCTGGGATAATTCTACTAGTGGTGCACAATTTTTGCTCCTTAGCTCAGCTAGTTCCAGATTTTTGTCTCATGACCAGAAAGAATGAGGTGAGTGGACATCAAAAGTAAATGGAGTAGAATTGATTAAGTGAAAGGAAAGGTCTTAGCAAATAAGAGAGGATATGGGGGGTTGGTTCTCCTACCTAAAGACAGGAAAGTTCCCTAATATGCCTGAGCCCAGGTCTTTTTATGAGCTGAATAAGGAGTGTGTGCTGATTGGTTTGTGAGTATGCAAAAAAGGTTAAAGCAAAGACACCATTCAAAGTGGGCATGACAGTGTAGAAAACCAATTAGGTGGCTGGGCATGGTGGCTCATGACTGTAATCCCAGCATTTTGGGAGGCCAAAGATGTGCATCACCTGAGGTCAGGAGTTTGAGACCACCTGGCAAACATGGTGAAACCCTGTCTCTACTAAAAGTACAAAAATTAACTAAGCATGTTGGCACATGCCTGTAATCCCAGCTACTCAGGAGGCTGAGGCACAAGAATCACTTGAATCTGGGAGGCAGATGTTGCAGTGAGCCAAAGTCCCACCATTGCACTCCAGCCTGGGCCACACAGCAAGTCTCTATCAAAATAAATAAATAAAAGCCAATTAGGAAAGGGTAGGTGTATGTAAAATAGCTGAAAACTGGGGATCAATCAGAGGAAAGCATACCAAATAGGAAAGCGGGTTCTCAATCCAACCCAAGGATTTACCCAGTACAGTTTCCAGCTTGAAGGTAGATTTCACAGGAAACCTGTTCCTATCTGCCTAGCGATTTGTCTGTATCCTGCCTCTATCAATCACTAGCTGAAGTAACTTCAGGTTTTTCTGTTATTTTGCTCTTTTTCCTTGTTTTTATTCATTTTGTTTTGCCTTCTTCTGTGCTAGGTGTCTTTGATTTTATGCTAGATATTATATTTGAAAAAAATTCATCCTGTTCACTGGCAATATTCATTACTGATACAAAGAATGGCATTGTTTTATATTTTTACAATTTCTTTAATGCCTGACCTAATGTAAGACATACTGATTTGCTAGATCTACATCTGCTATCACTATGTTATGATATCATATGTTATGTAGTCTCTGGAAAACTCTACACATGAGAAAGAGAGAGAGAATGAGAAAATCAGAAAGATCTTAATATTATCATATTATCTCAGGATCATATTTAGAGATCAACTGATTCAAACAAATTATAATAATAGAAGCAAAGTGATATAATAATATACCACAGTGGTTATTCATTTCCCATACAGATGTATTCGCCAAACTTCTTCAACTCATGAGAAGCATTGCAATCCATGAAAAGTTGACCTCTATTGACTATATCCTACAAGCTCTGTTGCCATTGGAAGGTATCAGCAGAAATATGAAGAGAGTTAAGTGTAATTTTTGCTATGGTTTTGTTCCTCTACCTAAGTAACAAACCCTGTAGAGTACCTTTCTACAACAGCTACCTCTCTTCTGGGTTCAAATCACTGCTTCATCCCTTTGCCTCTTGAGGGTGGGATGTTAATGGCTTCACATTGCTCCTGATTCACTATTTTTTGTTTGTATCATTAAGTTTATCAAAACTATTGAAAATAGTAGAGACCTCACTTATAAAGCCATTGACATTCACTCCTCTTTAGTAACATTATGAATGCTAATCTCAAAAGCACAAAGTTCAAAAAATCATTGCTTTTGTATTTAAATTACCTGGGTCTTCAATCTTCCATCCCTTTGGACAAGTGGAAAATTCCATACTGGTTGTTTTTGCTGGTAAAGTATCTGAAACGTATTAAAAGTACCTTGTGGTAGGCTGCCTCTGAGATGACCTCTAATAATTCTTGCCTCGTACTATTGACAGCCTTAGGGAATCCCCTCTTTCCCTGTGTGAGCTGGACTGGCTTCAAAATAATTATAAGAAACTATTTCCCTTTCAAAATTACAGGCTATGAAAAGACTGTGGCTTACATTTTGGGTATTCTCTCTCAGATTGTCTCTTGAATGGTCCACGCTGGGGATGCCAGCTTTCATGATTTGAGGCAGTCTTGCAGAGTAATCCACAGGGTGGTGATGTTGAGGTCCACCAAAAAGCACATGAGTGAGTTTAGAAGAAGATCCCTCCACCACTTCCTTTGAAATGAATCTTCAGATAAGATCACAATCCCTACTGACAACTGGACAGCAAATTAGGAGTGCCCTTGAGCCAAAGGCACCCATAAGCCATGCCTAAATTCCTGATCCTCAGAAACTGAGATAATAAATGCTTGTTTCTTTAAGATACAAAGATTCAAGATAATAAGCTATGTAGTAGTAGATAGTTAACACAGTCTTCTCTTTCCTGGTTTATCAGGTTTGTGCCTAATATTCTCTTTGCTCAAACCCAAGCCCTTACTTCATCTCTGTTGAATCTCTTTCTGAATCTTTCTTGAGGCAGGTTCTTAAATTTCCATACCACCTTATGCACATGAAACACCTATTCCTTCTGACATCTTTCCACCTTTCAGAACTGTTGCTGGTGAACAGAGTGAAGGTAATCTGTGTTCTTTTTTTTTTTTTTTCCTGAATTTGCATGGCCCTCTCTGCCTTTTCCAAACAAGGGCAATTTCCTTTCCTTGAGTTACTGTTTTCCCACAAATCTTCTACCTGACTGAAGTGCTCAGGGCACATAGGATGACTTCAATATGACTAAGTTTACAAAAGACTTTTATCTTAGGTTGTTTCTTATTTTTGGTTCTATTACAGTATCTGAGGAAATGAGTCAAGAGCTTGTATTTCTGTTTTATATGTGTTGAGAGAAAGTTCTGTTACACACACATAAATTAATAATTTAATTTTTTGCCTCAAATCTTCTTTTCTTAAAGCCAACTCACTGCAATTTTCTAATCACAGAAAAACTTCTTCCAGCAGAAAATGGCTCTTCGTTTCTACTCAGAAATCTCTCAGTTTAGGACTACTCTTACTAACTCATTATTAAAATGCTTTGGTTTCCCTTTTTATAAGTTGTTCATTACAGTCCATATCCTAATGGAATGAACCTTTCTTTGTAATTGTTTACAAAGTGTCTTAGTTCAGTTGAGCTGCTATAACAAAAATGCCATAAACTGGATGGTTTATAAGCAAAATACATTCATTTCTCACAGTTCTGGAGGCTGAGAAGTCCAAGATTGAGGCTCTTGCAGATTCAGTGTCTGTGAGAGCCCATTTCTCATAGATGACATCTTCTTACTCCACATTTACATGGTGAAAGGGTCTAGTTAATTCTCTGCTTTCTCTTTTATAAGGGCACTAATCACAATCATGAGGGCCTTACCCTTATGACCTCATATCCACCCAAAGTCCACCTCCTATTTTCATTGCACTGGGGGTTCAAATTTCAGAATATGAATTTGGGGGGATGGCACAAATATTCAGACCATAAAACAAGTATATGTATTTGTTTTATTTTTCAGAAAGTGATTATATTATTTCTGCCCCATGTTATGCCTGAGAAAATAATGCTACCTTTACACTTGAATCACAATATAGCTATCAAATATACCTTTTTTTCCATAAAACTCCATTATATAGCATTTAATATTTAAAACTGATATTTGAGGCAAATTATTATTATTATTACTATCATTTGTAAGTAAACTATCAGCAAGGACTCATGGAAGATACACACTTCAGTCTACTTGGTATTTTCAAAACTCCCTTCACCAGACATGGGATTGGCCTCACAGCTTAATCCTTTCATTCTACATATTTCCTATGATGTCCTCATATAACAACAATGTCTGTGAACAAATGAGTTAATTCTTACGTATTTTATACTTTAAACACTTACGTATCTAAGTGTTTTCTACATCTAATTAGACTGCAATTACTTTGCACCAACCTAATACAAAATAACTTGTGTTATCTTTTTTATTTCAGTCCCACAAGCCTTAGTTTGTATTAGTCACTTTTAAGAAAAGTGAGGTTAAGTAATATTTTTTGAGTCTCCATGATTTAGTGACACATACACTACAGATTTCATTCTCTTATCTTTCACATAAGCAATGCAGTTACATACTGGAAGAGGATCTTTTTAAGTGAATTTTTATTATTGTTATTATACTTTAAGTTCTGCAGTACATGTGCAGTACATGAAGGATTGTTACATAGGTATACACATGCCATAGTGGTTAGCTGTACCCATCCCCCCCCATCATCTACATTAGGTATTTCTACTAATGTTATCCCTCCCCAATCCCCCCAACCCCCAACATCCCTCCCCTAGACCTCCCACACCCCTCAACAGGCTCCAGTGTGTGATGTTCCCCTCCCTGTGTCCATATGTTCTCATTGTTCAACACCCACTTATGAGTGAGAACATGCAGTGTTTGGTTTTCTGTACTTGTGTTAGTTTGCTGAGAATAATGGTTTCCAGCTTCATCCATGTCCCTGGAAAGGACATGAACTCATCCTTTTTTATGGCTGCATAGTATTTCATGGTTTATTTGTGCCACATTTTCTTTATCCAGTCTATCAATGGTGGGCATTTGGGTTGGTTCCATGTCTTTGCTATTGTAAACAGTGCCACAATGAACATACATGTGCACGTGTCCTTATAACAGAACAATTTATAATCCTTTGGGTATATACCCAGTACTGGGATTGCTAGGTTAAATGGTATTTCTATATCTAGGTCCTTGAGAAATCACCACACTGTCCTCCACAATGGTTGCACTGGTTTACACTCCCACCAACAGTGTAAAAGTGTTCCTATTTCTCCACATCCTCTCCAGCATCTGTTGTCTCCTGATTTTTTTAATGATCACAATTCTAACTGGCATGAGATGGTATCTCAATGTGGTTTTGATTTACATTTCTCTAATGACCAGTGATGATCAGTTTTTTTTCATATGTTTGTTGGTTGCATAAATGTCTTCCTTTGAAAAGTGTCTGTTCATATCCTTTGCCAACATTTGATGGGGTTGTTTGATTTTTCTTGTAAATTTGTTTCATTTCTTTATAGATTCTTGATATTAGCCATTTGTCAGATGGGTAGATCGCAAAAAAATTTTCCTGTTATTTTGGTTGCTGGTTTATTCTAATTCAAGGCTGGTTTAATATACACAAATCTATAAACGTAATCTATCACATAAACAGAACCAAAGACAAAAACCACATGATTATCTCAATAGATGCAAGAAGGCCTTTGACAAAATTCAACAGCCTTTTCTGCTAAAAACTCTCAATAAACTAGGTATTGATGGAACATATCTCAAAATAACATAAACTATTTATGACAAACCCACAGCCAATATCATAAACTATTTATGACAAACCCACAGCCAATATCATACTGAATGGGCCAAAACTGGTAGCATTCCTATTGAAAACTGGCACAAGATAAGGGTGCCCTCTCTCACCACTCCTATTCAGCTTAGTATTGGAAGTTCTGGCCAGAGCAATCAGGCAAGAAAAAGAAACAAAGGGTATTCAATTAGGAAAAGAGGAAGTCAAATTGTCTCTATTTGCAGATGACATGATTGTATATTTAGAAGACTCCATCGTCTCAGCCCAAAATCTCCTTAAGCTGAGAAACAACTTCAGCAAAGTCTCAGGATACAAAAATCAATGTGCAAAAGTCACAAGCATTCCTATACACCAATAACAGACAAACAGAGAGCAAAATCATGAGTGAACTCCCATTCACAATTGCGACAAAGAGAATAAAATACCTAGGATTACAACTAACAAGGGATGTGAAGGACCTCTTCAAGAAGAACTACAAACAACTGCTCAAGGAAATAAGAGAGGACACAAACAGATGGAAGAACATTCCATGCTCATAGTTAGGAATAATCAATATCGTGAAAATGGCTATACTACCCAAAGTAATTTGTAGATTCAGTGGTATCCCCATCAAGCTACCATTGACCTTCTTCAAACTGGAAAAAGCCACCTTAAACTTCATATGGAACCAAAAAAGAGCCCGCATAGCCAAGACAATCCTAATCAAAGAAAAAGAAAAAAAAAAAAAACAAAAAACAAAGCTGGAGGTATCATGCTACCTGACATCAAAGTATACTACCAGGCTACAGTAATCAAAACAGCATGGTACTGGCACCAAAACAGAGATACAGACAAATGGAAATGAACAGAGGCCTCAGAAGTAACACCACACATGTACAACCACCTGATCTTTGACAAACCTGACAAAAACAAGGAAAGGATACCCTATTCAATAAATGGTGTTGGGAAAACTGACTAGCCATATGTAGAAAGCTGGACCCCTTCCTTACACTTTACACTAAAATTAACTCCAGATGAATTAAAGATTTAAACATCAGACCTAGCACCATAAAAAACCCTAGAAGGAAACCTAGGCAATACCATTCAGGACATAGGCATAAGCAAGGACTTCACAACTAAAACACCAAAAGCAATGGCAACAAAAGCCAAAATAGACAAATGGGATCTAATTAAACTTAAGTGCTTCTGCACAGCAAAAGTAACTATTATTAGAGTGAACCAGCAACCAACAGATTAAGTTAATAATGGAGAAGTCTGGAGGCAGTGGCTAGCACCTGTAATCCCAGCACTTTGGGAGTACCAGGCGGGCAAATCACGAGGTCAGGAGTTTGAGACCAGCATGATCAACATAGTGAAACCCTGTCTCTACTAAAAATACAAAAAAAAAAGTCAGGCGCCTGTAATCTCAGCTACCTGGGAGACTGAGGCAGAAGAATTGCTTGAACCTGTGAGGTGGAGGTTGCAGTGAACCAAGATCCCGCTATTGCACTCCAGCCCAGGCAAAAGTGCAAGACTCTGTCTCAACAAAAAAAAAAAAAAAAAGAAAGAAAGAAAAGAAAAGAAAAGATAGTAATGGAGATATTTCTCACTGCTCCAATGGTCACAATAGGATTTTCGTCATTCAAATACATAAGAACAGTGGTTCCCAACTGTTTTGGCACCAGGGACCAGTTTTGTGGAAGACAATTTTTCCACAGATGGGGGTTGGGGTAACAGTTTTGGAATGAAACTGTTTCAGATCAAAAGGAATTATATTCTCATAAGGAAGTCCCAACCTAGATCCCTCACATGCATGGTTCACACTATGGTTCATGCTCCGGTGAGACTCTGATGCCACTACTGATCTGAGAGGAGGTGGAGCTCAGGCAGAAATTCTTGCTCCCTATTACTCGCCTCCTGCTTTGCAGCCCAGTTCCTAACAGGCCACAGATTGGTACATGTCTCTGGCCCAGGGGCTGGGGACACCTGCCTAAGAACATAAACATGGAAATATTTTTGTTCAAATATACCTAACCACTAGGTGACTAAAAAACTTTTATCACCAAGTATAGGATTGAGAGTGGAACTTACTGGCTGAGAGTAACAGCAAGAAACATTCCTCCCACTGAGATTAAATCCTCTATAATTGGATTTAATTGCTGGACCTACCTGGTAACTAAGAAAAATACTAAACATCATTGATTCCCTTATCATTGGAAAACAAGAGGTCACTAGATCAAATACATGGCAGGTAAATTTAGAACTAAAAAAAACCAAAACATTTTGGATAAAAGTTATTTCACTCTTAGACCTGTTGCCATGAGAGTCCCATAAATGGACTGGATTTATAATTAGCTGACTTTCAGTCAGTTATAAATAATGACCACTGACACAGAAAATGCATTCCGCAAGTAGATGCTTAGATTTCCACAAAGGCCTTACGAGCTAAAAGATCAATAATGTAATGAGCTTTGTTTTTTTCCTACAGACCAACAAAAAATACACCCTGCAACTCTTATAAAAATTTCAGGATTGAAGATTCATATATACTTATGACTAAATTTTAATCATTAGTATAAGAGTCCATTCTTGATAAGTATGACATTGTTTCGCTAGTCTTTCCACATTTTAAAATTAATTAATTCAACCATCTGTCTATCCAGAAAGTATGTTACTATGATATACAGCTTCTAAATGGCTCCCAACCAATCCTCAAATCTTGGTATTTATGTCTTTGTAGAATCCCTTCCTCTTGAGCATGGACTAGATCCTGTGACTGATTTCTAAAGAACAGAATAGGGAAAAAGTGATGTTACTTCCACAATTGATTATAAATAGATTATGATTTTTTTCTCTACTAGGCCATATTTTACTCTGTCTCTCTCTTTTTTGTCTCTCTCTCTCTCTCTCTCTCTCTGTCTGTCTCTCTTTCTCTCTGTCAAAGCGCTGATTCTAAGGAAAACAGGAAGGTATGCTTTAGTGAATTCTCATAATTTTATTTTGGCCCAGCATTCATTTTGAATATAAACCTAACTTTCTCATACTAGAAGCAGGACTCAGTCACACTTGACACAGTGTCCAGTTCTTTAACCACATCCCCACTCAGTTCCCAAATGTGATTGGTCCACATACTTGCCTGATACAACTGTTCCCGTGTCACCACTTCTACTTCCCTATGGGATAGCTAGATATAGCTTACCTGACTGGCTCCAGTGACTCTCAGACCTCACATAGACTGTACAGATACAGATATGTCACAGTGACTACCTCTCAGTCACAGCACTACCTCTTGGAGCTCTAAAACTCTTGTTCGCTTGCTTTAAACCCACCAATTAGACTCCCGTGGGTAACCTATTTGGATAAGGTCCTGGATCCAATAAAGGCATTTTTGGATATCTCTCTCTCATCTCTCTCTCATCCTCTCTCTCTCTCTCCATGCTTCCCGACCTCTTTGAGTGGCCTCTAGCATGCAGTGTAAATCTCAAGACCTCTAAGTAATAAAATCTTTATTTTCACCTTGTGTCTCTCCAAATCATTGAAAGAATACTCTCTATCTTAAAGATCCTAAATTAAAACACATGCTATAAACAGCCCTACAGAGAGGCACATGTGCCAAAAAGCTTATCTTTCTGGCTAACTGCCAGTAACAATCCGAGGGCAGCCAACAGCCAAATAAGTGACCTTATAAGAGAATTCTACCCCCAGTGGAGCCATTAAGTAATCACAACCCTGGCAAAGACATTAATTGTAGCTTTCTGAGAGAGCTTTCTGAACCACAAGCACTAAATAGTGCCTGGATTCTTAATTCAGAGAAATTGTGATATAACAAATGCTTGTGGACTAAGCTCTTAAGTTTTGGGACAATTTGTTATAAAACAATACATAAATAAAATAGTTAATTATTAATACATAGACTCTATAATCAAATGAATTTCTGGCTCCATAATTCATATCTTCTTTACATTAGTCAATGTATAAATTTTCTATATATCAATGTCCTTGCTTATAAAGCAGGTATAAAAATAGTGCCACTCACATCAAGTTATTTTGAGTTAAAGACTCAAATATACATACAAATATCTTAGAGGAGTGCCTGATTCACAGTAGGCACTTAAATATTAGCTATTGAAGCTCATCTATTTGAACAACAACATTAAGAAAATAAAAAGTTACTAATACAGTTATGAAATTGACCAGGTGACACAATCACTTTGGGTTTCAGTATTCTTTCATTCATTCAAAAATATTTAATAAGCATCAATTTCTGCATCAATCTGCATATATATTTACAAGGAGAGGGAGAGAAAGCAACAGGAATAATAGTGCTGCCATTAAGTGAAAGAGGCAAACTGCGGGAGAAACAGATTTGAGGGAGAATATACGGGGCAGTCAAATACCAAGAATGAAGTTGTATGAGCTGTCAATGCTTGTGCAGTTAATACATTATCATTATCTAAGGAGCATTATCTAAGGAGAAGTCATTCTCAAACATTTATGAGCATCTGATATAGGGCCCAAGAAGTTGCATTTCAACAAAATGACAAATAATGCTATAGCTGCTGCTCCACAAATCACACTAGGGTCCATTAATGTGGAATATTTTAAAACAATAAAAATGTGAGTTTGATTATTGTTTATAATCATCGGGAAAAATGCTTGTCTCCCTAACTATAAAACCAGTTCTTGGTTTAATTGAGAAACAATTGCTATGGTTACTGTGGAATTTAGTACATTTTATGAGTATAAAATATAACCTTCCAGTCAACACATTTTTCCTACATAAATTTAATGAGCATTGTATTGCACATGGAAATTAATAAGTGGAAATCTCAGTTACACTTGTCAGTTCCAAAATAAACAGACTTAGCTGTAAACATTTGTTTCAAGTTTGTTACTAGTGACATAGAACTTATTTCTACCTATTTAATGTTGTGTAATGCCATTTAAAATTGTATTTTTGTAATATTTTTTTAAAGGTTTATTCCTACTATATATTGACTTTGTATTGGAGGCCTTGTTAAATTTCATATTTGTTCTAAAATTTTGAACATCTTTCTTAGGATTTTCTACATAAATAGTCATTTGTAAACAAATGCATTATACTTCTTTATTTCCAATCAGTATATGTTTAAATGTTTTCTTTTGCTTAAATGTAGTAGCTAGGGTCTCTAGTAGAATGTTGATTAGAAGTACTGAATGCAAATGTATTTTCTTTCTTCAAAAATTGGTAAGAAACTAATCAATTTTCTACTATTATGTATAACACTTACTGTAGAATTTTTATATATACACTTTATACAGCTATTTATATTTTTCTGAAAATATTTATAATGAATAAATTTTTAAATTTTTGTCAAAAGCTTTTCCTGTACTTTTTGAGATGACTGTAGATTTTTTTTTTTTTAATGATAGCAATGTGGAGAAAATACTTTAACTGATTTGAAATGCTAAACCAACATTGCATTCCTGGAATAAAAATCTTTTTTATATTACCAGATTTGATTATTAAACTTCTGTAAAAAATCATTGCATTATGTTTAAGGGGTACTAGTCTTGACATTATTGGGTCTATAATGATAAATTCCTAAAATGAGTTACAAAGTATTTTCCACTAATTTTTTGGAAAAATGTTGTGTAAAAGTATAATATTTTTTCTTGAAATATTTGATGTAATTCACCAATGAAGGTAACTAGCCCAGTATTTTTCTTTATTGGAAGATTTTTATTAATAAATTTAATTTTTTAATAGACATAGTGTTATCCTGGTTTTATATTTCTTCAGGTTATTCTGTTAGTTTATATCATTTAAGGACTTTGCACATTTCATCAAGGATGTCAGATTTGACAAAGTTTTGTTGATACTTATTATTTTTATTGTTGTAATATTTGTAGCAGAGGCTAGCAAACTTTTCTTCTGTAAGACGCAAGATTGGAAATATTTTAGGCTTCTCAGTTAGTGTGGTCTCTGACATAACTCTTTGAATCTGTTGTAATCTGAAAGTAGCTGTAGAGAATACATAAAGAAATAGATGTGGTTGTTCCAATACATTTTTATTTTTTTTTTTTTACAAAAACAGACTGTAGGCAATACTTGGTTTTGAGAACTTAATTTGCTGATTCCTTATTTAGAGATATCTAGATGTATAAATAGGATCAACTACAATGTGTCCTGTTGTGTTACAGATATTGTCAATTTGTGTTTTCATTCTTTTTTCCTCATCAGATTGTTTAGTGGCTTTTCCTTTTTAGTTATCTTTGTAAAGAGCAAAATTTTGGTTTGATACATTTTTTCTATCTATTGTTTTGGAAGTAACTTTCTTTTCTAAAATTTAGGGTGAATATTTAAGTTATGTGTTTTAAACCTTCCTTATTTTCTAATACAAGCACCCAAAGATTTATAATTTTTCTAAGCATACAGAAGAAATATATATTCCACACATTTTAATAAGATATTTAAAAATCTTTTTAAGTTTAAAATATTTTCTAAATATCCTTCTGATTGCCTCTTTGATTAGTTAGTTTTGTAAAAGTGTGTTTCTTATTTTTCAAACTGTTCAGAATGTTTCCAGATATATTTTTGTTATTGGTTTCAACTTAAATCCCTGGTAATGAGAAACCATACTCTGTATAATTTAAAATCTTTGATATTTCCTGAGACTTTTAAAAGAATCACTCAACATATGTTCCATCGCATTAAATGATCCATGGATGCTGCAAAAAAAATGTTTATCTATTGCACCACTACAATCCAGCCTGGGCAACAGAGCAAAATGCTGTTTCAAAAAAAAAAAAATGTTCATCTTATCTTTTGAGTATAGTTTTTATAAATATCTGTTAGGTTATGAAATTGTTTAAATCAGTTATGTTTTTAATTTTTTTCTCTATTATATCAATTCCCAAGAAATAGATGTTAAAAATCTCTAAATATATTTGTGAGTTTCTGCATCATGTATTCTAAATATCTTTATTGGTTTTATCTTCTTTGGCACTGTCATATCTTTTAAAAAAATTTACTATTTTTAAATTATGAAGCACTACTATTTGTGTCTGGCAGCACTCACTGTCTTAAAGTATATTTTGTCTGATATTAATGTGGTCACATTAGTTTTCTATAAATGGTGTTTATGAAGTACATCCAAATTTTTAAATTTTAACTATGAAGTGAATTTTTATGATCAACATATAATTGTGTCTTGCTTTTTGAATACATTCTGATAAGCTCTCATTTTAATTGGATTGTTTAGTACATTTATATTTTGTATAATTTGTTATATGTTTTCTGTTATGCCTACCATATTGTTATTTGACTTCCACTGTTTTCTGTTTCATAAATTTCTAAAAGAAAGCCAGTAATAATTCATAATGCTGTCCCCTTTATTCAATGGAATATTTTTCTAGCTGTTCATAAGATTTTTTAATGTACCTTATTCAGTTATATGTGCTTGGGGTTTTCTAAACTTATTGTGTCTATAAATTAATATCCTTCAGCAAGGATATTAATTTTGCCTTGTTAAGTCTTCTAAAAAATTTTGCCTTTTTAAGTCTTCTAAAAAAGTCTTAAAATACTTTGTTATTCCATAAATATCTCTTTATGGAAGATATCCTTTCTCTAGGATATCGAGTACATGTATGACAAACCTTTTGACATAGTCCCACAGATCACAAAGATTCATTATTTTTCAACCTAATGGTTCCTCTATGCTCTTTAAATCAGATATTCCTATTAATTTATATTTATGTTTGCTGACTCTTTTTTCTATCATGTTTATTATGATGATCAGTTCATTCAGTATTTGTTTTTAATTTTAGAAATTTTATTTTTTTACTATAATTTGCTTTTGGTTTAAAAAATCTTATTTTGGCTAAATTATATGTTTTCATTTATTATGAACATATTTTCATTTATCGTTATTAAATAGCTACTTCATAATTTTTTCTGTAATATCAATTTTTAGTTCATCCTTATGTATATCACAGTTGCTTGCCCCTAATTTTTGCAATGTAGGTCTGCTATGGTCTAGATATTTATGTTTTCTAAAACTCATACGTTGCAATTCTAACCGTAAAGTGACAGTGTACGGAGGTGGGACCTTCAGATGTGATTAGGTCATGAGGATGGATCCCTAAAGAATGAGATTACTGTCCTTGTAAAAGAGACCTCAGAGAGATTTCTTGCTTTTTCACCCTGTGAAGTCTCTGAGAAAAAAAAAACAAACAAACAAAAAACTAGCTCTGAACCAGAAAGCAGGCCTTCACCAGATACTGATTATTCTGGTATAATGACATTGGACTTCCTAGGCTTTAGATCTGTGAGAAAGAAATTTCTTTTCTTTTCTTTTTTTTATTAAGCTACCCAGGTGATTGTCTTTTACTATAGCAACACAAATGGATCAAGATAGGGTCATGTTTTTTCCCACATATCTAATAATTTTAGATTTTTCCTGGGCATTGTAAATAACACATTGTAGAGATGGATTCTGTTTTGCTCTTCTGAGGTGACCTGTTTCTATTTTTTACTTTTGTTTGTTTTAAAAGGAAGATAACTTATCAGTACTTCAAATAAGGTATCTGTCTCTCCTGTGTTGGAAAGTAGCAGAAATCTTTTCTGTTCTTTTACCCTTAGCTGTGTTACTTGGAGTATTCTCTGGGCATTTGAATTTTGCAGATATGACCAATATTTAGATGTAGTTTATAGGTAAGAAAGAAGGAGCCTTCTGTTGCAATGTTTCTAAAGAAATTTTCCTCCTCCTTTTCCAGTTGTGGCAGTATCTGGATTTTCATACTCTGGTTATCCAAGTCAGTTGAGACAACAGCTTTTCTGTTAGAGTCTTAACCACCCTTTATAGCACTGGGTGAGGACTTTTCTCAAATAAAAATTTGTAAAAATGGGAAAGGTATCAAATATCTTCATTTTTCTGCTATCTGTATTAGTTAATTATTTCTATAATAGCTGCTTATATTATCCATTTTATCTCATTTATTACATGGGTGGGAACTTTTCTTAAATAAAAATTTATAAAAATTGGAAAGGTATCCAATGTTTCTTCATTTTCCAGCTTTTTCTATTAGTTAATTATTTTTATAATAGCTGATTATGTTATTTTACATATTTATCTCTATTTTGGATTGCTGTAGGGATTGTATATGCATGTTTAACTTATTAATGTCTATAATTAAATAATATCGTATCACTCCACATATATGTAGAAAGGGTCTTATGAAAATATCCTTTGAGCTCCTTTTCTCTACATTGGAATATTATTTTCATATATTTTATTTCTAAATGTATTTTATACCTCACAGTGTATTAATGTTATTTTTGGTTTGAAACATTTAGTTATCTTTTAAATAAATTAGATTTTTAAAAAAGTATTTGCCCACATATTTATTGTTTCTACTGCTCATAATTCTTTCATGTGTATCTTAGTCCTCATCTACTATTATTTTCCTTTTGTCTCATAAACTTTAATAGTTTGAATCGCATTCAGTAAATTTCTATGTGAGAATAAATATATCTCCTAGATTTTCTTCCAGCCAAATATCAACATATACACAAGATCTAGACAATCTGCAATTTCTGATTATGCTTTTTATGGTCACTTCTAGACTTTCGTTTATCCTTACTTGTTGGAATGGTAGCAAACACTGGAACAGTCATTATGTATGTGAAATGGAAGCCACAAATTGAGAACTGAAAAAAGCAGCAAGCTACAGGGAGCCTAAGACCATGTCAAGTTTCAACATGAAAATTCAATCTACAAGCTTCAACTATACATGAAAATGATATAAATGAATATTTTTACATCATTGTTAATTTTGTGTTTCTTCTTTATCAATCAAAATGCTGTCCTATCCTACACAAAATTTAACATCGAGAAATGGGATATCACACAGTAAATTCTTAAATATTTAAATATGTGACACAGCTTAGCAGTGAAGTACTGGATATCAAGGACTAAATAACAGTCTAGAATTCTGGTGATTTCTGTAGAGCATATGACAGCTTCTAAGGTAAACCACATACCAATAGAGGTTACAATTCTCGGGGAAATAACATTTTAAAATGAGAATTTTAATGCATATGGCTACTATTATCTCTGTTTTTACAAAAGAAAAATTATATATATTGAGACAGAGCATCACACTGTCACCAGGCTGGAGTGCAGTGGCACGATCTTGGCTCACTGCAACTTCTGCCTCCCAGAGAGGGACTACAGGCATATGCCATCACGGCTAGCTAATTTTTGTATTTTTACTAGAGATGAGGTTTTACCATGTTGGCCAGGATGGTCTCAATCTCTTGACCTCATCATCTGCTCACCTTGGTCTCCCAAAGAGCTGGGATTACAGGTGAGAACCACCGTGTTCGGCCAAATAATAATTTTTAAATAAGGATTTAAGCATATGGCTAGTATTTGCTCTGCTTTTGCAAAGTTATATAAAACAGGATGAATTTAATTTAAATGTAGACATTAGGTAAGTTTTCATGCAAACACATCTCTTAGGGATGCTCCTTGGCTATAGCTTGAACTTCGAGATGACTGAAGTCTATAAAAATGGGAAAAAACTTATCCCTAAAATAAAGCTGTTATAAGAGATGACTCTCAAAAAATAAGATTGTGCCCTTAAGCCTTTTTGAAACATTCCCAGTAATTGTTTTCTGCTAGATAATGAGAGCCAGCCAAGCAGCATAGATGAAAAGAATGTCTTTTTCTTTTCACTGAAACCTATTGTTTCAGATGGCCCCAAGTTACATGTGATTAAGTTCAGAAAAACTGTGATGGACAGAACACAAGACAAGTATACAAGAGACCAGATATTTTAAGCTTAGAAACTATTTCTAAATATCATTGCCCCAGAATTATCCAGAATCCATAGACAGAAACCTACTAAAGTTTTGAAGAGATTATATTGCCCCAAATGCTAGTTTGCTTGAGCAATCCTGTGGTTGTTAAATCCCTGTAATAACCTCAGAGAGACCCCCAAACTAACTAGCAGATTGCAAGTTGGAAAATCTGATTTCAAAAAGATCATATTATTTTAATGCCTACTTCACATGTACCAGAAAACAAAATGTAAAAGGAAAAATCTTACACCAGGTTAACACTGACTACATAGCACTCAGAAAGCATAATCAGTGGTATCGAGGTGGGCTATCCAAGGAACTTAGAACATATTCTACTTCTGGAGTAGGGGACTCAGAAATTTCTTCTTTACAGGAGTTGGTCATTTTATTCAATGGCGACAATGACGTGTTTCTCATTCTCCTTGACAGGAACTTGAATTGCAATTATTCTGCTCCTACACAACCACTATATGTCAGGTGATTATTTGTGGACATCCTCACCATGAGGGAATTATATACAGACCTAAAGAGAGCAGCATACAACTCAGAGGTCCAAACCTTTAGATTGTAAGTAAAAATCTGTATGTTAGATGCTACCTCTTAGGTCTTAGGGTGTAATTGAGTGTATTCTATGCATGGGAACAAATATATACCCAAATATTTGGCTGTACTGAAGTGCAGGTGTGGGGATTCATATTTTATATAAAAATATACATTTAGCTTGACAATACCCAACCAGAAAAACAAACTACATTGTCTAGTCCTTTTATGAAAGTATTGCCATGTGACAAATTGCTTGATAGACTGACTATACAAGTAGATAATGGCCTGCCAATATATGACAATAGAACTCTAAAACAGCAAATCTCATCAACCACCTGAGAAGCCAAACCAAAAACTTGGGAGCAATTGGCTGAGAATCATCAGGACTGGGTCATCATTTGTTTGCTTACATAATTTTGCCCCTGAATCCAATTCAGGACTAATCAAAGAAAACCAAACATGTTTTTCAAATAAATTACATAAGGCACTTAATTCTAGTTAGCCCTGGCTCCAACAAAACAAATCACATAAGACACTCACTTCTAGTTAGTCTGGCTCCAACTTTCCTATAGTGAAAGGTGGGTGGATCTCCAAGTCAAGAGATCAAGACCATCCTGGCCAATATGGTGAAACCCCATCTCTACTAAAAATACAAAAATTAGCTGGGCGTGGTGGAGTGCACATGTATTCCCAGCTACTTGGGAAGGTGAGGCAGGAGAATCGCTTGAAACTGGGAGATGGAGCTTGTAGTGAGCTGAGATCACGCCACTGTACTCCAGCCTGGGCGACAGAGGGAGACTCCATCTCAAAAAAAAAAAAAAAAAAATACATATACACATACACACACACACACACACACACACACACAGATTATATCTGAATCCTCTCCTTTTTTTTTTTAACTATAAAGTTTTCTCCTCTCCTACCTGCCTTTGGCTCTGTGCCAAATGCAGGCATTGGTGGCTGACTCCCTTGCAAAATCTAAATATATAACTTGTGTTTTGTTCTTTGTTTATTTACACATTCAGGTCAATAGGAAATTTCAAATACAATTCTGATAGGCACCTAAAATAAATGAGCATGGTTCCTAAAATAAATAGGTTTAGTTTTTTTGCTCCTTTTTGCTACTCATTGAATTTTGGCATAAGCTAGAGTAGTCATATTCAACCCTCCGAGGTTGAGGGTAGCAGGTGTGACTGCCTTTACTGCCTTTGTTAAAGAGAGACATTATACCAACTCAGATTTTACAGGAGACAAAACAAATATCTATTTTATTTAAGATACTGTATATTTGGAGATATTTTTAATAATATCTAAACTGATAATAAATAACAGATTTTTAAAAAAATACCAATTATATGAAATTGAAATATTAATAGCATAAAATAATTTATCATTTTAAATACCACTCAATGAATATTGAGATATGTGTAAATTTGTATAACCATAACCAAATTCAAAACATAAAACATTCCATCATCTCAAATACTTTCACTATGCCTCTTTACAGTAATCACCTTCCATTTCCCAGACAGTATCAAGCAATCTATTTTCTGGCATTTGTATAGTTTTGCCATTCTTTAAATGTCATATAAATAAAATAATAAAGTATTTAGTCTTTTGTATCTGGGTTGATTCACTTAACATGATGCTTTTGAGATTCATGTTATATTATTGCATGCAAAACTATGTGAAAATAAAGGGAAAGCCCTGGATAATCAGTAAACAGTGGCACTAACTCCAGTAAAAAGTCCCATAGTCCCATAGAATAAGAGTCCTATAGTCACAACTGGTCTACAGACCATAGAGTTCCCCTGGGAGAGAGTCTGCGGGGGCAAGAAAGACAGCAATAGATAGAACAAATCATAAAAATCATCAATATTAAATGAACAATAGATAATGAAGACGAACATTCAAAAATATTATAAATCATTATTTAGAGATAACAAGTTTACTCACCAGTTGCAATAAAATTAAAAATACTTTTCAGTGTTTGTGTGGAGGGTGACTGAAGTGACCAAGCTGGAATCTTGGAACAACCTTTTTCTTCTAATAATTTTTTTGTGTATATTTTGATGCTAAGAAAGACAAATAATAATAATAAATAATTTGGCAAAGTCATAGATACAATGAATAAGAAAAAGCTGTGAAAATGAATACATAAAGATAAAAATAAGAGCTTAGAGGATTCTTGGAAGGTGTGGAATAGTATATACCAGGAACCCAGCTCTCAACTCAGACAACAATTACCCTGTCAGGATTGTCTTACGTGACTATTTTTGAACTTTGGAATTGATTGAAGGCATTCAATGTCCAGAAGGAGGCTTGGACAGTAAATTGTGGCTAATTTTGGTCAATTTCAGTTTTAGCTTGACAACAGCCACCCATCCTCCACCTCCTACCCCTATGTTAGGCAGCTATGTACATATTTCTGGAGCAGTATACATACATCTTGTAGGAGCAAAGGTGAGTAATAAAGACACTCTTCTCCAAATATCAGCCATCGGTGTTTTGATCACTGATTTATGCTTCTAATCCTAGAGGGGCAGAGACAGAAGCCTTCAGTCAATGCTGTTGCACCTCTTCACATTGCTGCAAGCCACTCCCTCTGCAGCTGAAATAATTTTCAGGGGATTTAAAGGACCAGTGCCTTTCAGCCTCCTCATTTTCTCTTTTTCCTGTTTTGGGAGGCAGGCAGTAAAGATAGGACATTCGAAAGCAACTATACATGTAGGGAAAATTAGAAAGTCACAGTGCCAAGGCACGGGATCAGAAAATACTTGAAAAGATGTTCAGATTATGTGAGCTCAGAGAGCTGTCTATAAAAAAAAAAAAAGAGAGAGGGAACAAAAGGAATTAATTCTCTGGAAATTGGAAGAGAGCACATGATGTTGTCTCAACTGAAATCAAGGCACAAGGAAGAACGATGGGTGAGACTCAAAGAAATTTTCAGATTTCAAGGAAAGTAGAGCAGACAAATCTATGTCTGCTTATTTAGGCCACTAGTTCTTTATTTTTAACAGGTCTTGAATCCACCTGCATCAAAAAGGGTAATAAACTCAGCTGCTATCATTAATAGATGCCCACTTTAACCAGCACATAATTTGCTCATTCCTCTGATGGCATTCTTTCACTACAGCGCATAATCATAGATAGTGACTGAGGAGAGGGTTTATTAATAGAAATTTAAGGAAAAGGAAAAGGCATTTCTCACATTAAGACAAAAAGCAGAAGCTAGTATTTGGAGGAATCCAGCAAGGCCAGTTGTACTCTAGGCCAAGTGTCAAGAATCACAGAGAATAAATTGGGTGCATAGCTTTCAATGCAGAGGAGAGCACTGAAAGTGGGTATTCTTTCAGCTCTGGTCTTGGACAAATTTCAGTTGTAGAACAGGAAAAGTACTGATTGTAAGGACTTACACTGGAAATTATAGAAAAGAAAATATATCTTGTTGATCAAGTTCAATTTGTTGATCTAGTTGGACATGTTGATCCCAAATGTGTTAATCAAGTCCTGATTCTTTTCTCATTACTTGAAAAATTCTGGGCCAATAACTTATTTCTGTGCTTTAGTTTTCTCTTAGGCTGCTTGGATAAAAATAATGACAAGATTAGCAAAGTTAGCAACAATAATGATGTATACAAATATATATCCAGTTTATATATTCATTTATCATGAGTTAAGCACTATAACTTATTTTATTTCTAAAATTAGGTAGTTTTAAGCCCTTGTAGCTCTTTAATACTTCTTTATGATGTACAACTGAAGACTGGAAAAGTGGTAGCACCAAGAGTTGTCTGAATATTTAATAGTTTTGAGATAAGAATCCTAGTCCTAGCCTCGCCCTATCCTAGTTTTGAGATAACTATCCTAGTCTGTTGCAATTAAGTTCCTCCAATACAACTGTACTCTATTCAGCAGATTCAGATGCCTTCAGGATCCAAGACGGCTAAAATGAAAATCTGTAGGGTGAATGAGTGTAATACTATAGGGATTTAGAAAGCAGTGCCTGGTCACATCTAGTCTACAAACATTCTGATTCAGATAAATTTAAATCAAAATGGTAATTAGATAAAAATAAACCTTCACACTGTAATAGGCATCAAATATTTTTATGATATATGTATCACTAATGCAAATATATATGTTTATTAGTTAATTTTCTTCTAAATCTCTCTAACACTTTCTCTTGGTGCCCCATTCAGAATCACTTTTATCCTGCTGGTACGCCCATCCTCCAGACCCCGTGGATGTTGCATACTGGGAGCTAAGAATTGCCCTTCTTTAAAGAACTGTTCTTGAGCAATTAAGACTTATGTTACACAGCCGATGATTGATCGATTAACTTAGGAGCAGAAAGGGAGTCTTTGTGACTCAAAGAGAAGATTATCTCCATGTAAATAAGTCATGTTCCAGAGTTTCACCACATGATCAGGCTGAGGGAATCTACATGCTTACCTAGTTTTGCCCTTCTGCTTCTTTGGATCACTGCTTTAATAAATCACTTGATTAGAATCCATATCTCGGGCTCTTCTAGTTTATCTGACTTAAGACAACCTCATACTTTCCTCACAGAACATATATTTCTATTATGGAGATGAAGGACCTACAGTGAAATATACCTAAAAGTAAAACAAAGATAAATAAAACATATTATCTGCATACTAACTTACTAAAAACTAACCTTATAAGTGAAAAAACAGTTATTTATCATAATAGGTAATGCTAACATTGAAATGATAAGTTTACTTTCCCTTCCTATTTTGAAAATAAGTTCCAAATATCACAGAAGTATGAAATGCTATCTTGGTCTGAACTTGAGCTGGAGATTCTTCCAAAAATGAAGTGTTTAATTAAACTTTTTACAAAATGGAGTAATCTATACAAGTCATCAGCAATCATAAGAGAAAGTACGGAGGAATAAAAATGTATGTAAATGTGAGGTAAAAAAGCAATACCAGCGTCTGGAGAACATTATGTTAGTGGAGATTCTGATTCTTATAGTTGACTTTTAATCCACCTGTAATCCTCTTCAGAGTGCTTCAAACTACATTGATTTTTACTAAATATAAATAACTATTTTACTGACAGTTCTCATTTCTGAAGCAAGTGCCAAGTCCCTGCAACATTTCGAATAATGGTTTATTGCTAGAGAAAAGATTAGGTGGCAAATCGATTTCTCAGTGCACTTACTAAAATTTTAAATTCATTCATAGTGATATATCCCGCAGTAGAATCTGCACAAAATAATCTCACTTTTTTAGAAACAGTTTATAAAGCATTGCGAAATTCAAGAACCTACAGAATATGCAATACCAAGAGTGAAGACTAATGTAAAATATGGACTTTGGGTGATGATGTGTCAACTTAGACTTCTTAGTTCTAACAAATGTACCACTCTAGTGGGAGATATTGATAATGAATGAGGCTATGCATTTGTGGGGGAAGAGAGTATATGGAAAATCTCTGTGCCTTCTTCTCAATATTGCTGTGGACCTAAAACTGTCTAAAAATGTCTATTAAAAAAAGAAATATCTTGATTGCATCCACAGGAAGAGAATAGACTATATGGTCTAACAGAAAAAAAATGTCCATCTACTAAATAAAATACAGCATTTGAACAAACAGATCTTCAAATGTCTTACACCTCAAGATAATATATTTTTCCCAAAGAAATGATAACAGACTAAATTGCATAAGAACTTTTGTATAGGCTCTTCCACAGCTATGCAGTGATTCTCTTTCTTTTACCCTCTAGTCTGAAAAAAAAAAAAAAAACCCTTAACTTTTGACTGTATCTTGGTAATACACATTTTTATATCCATCTTAGTAGACAGAAAACCCCTATATAAGAACTCCCTCTTGATGCAGCAATAGAACTCTAGCTAGCATAAAGATCAATGTGTTCTGTACTTGGTTATGAAGCTGTCAGTAGAGTCCCCGTTGTTGATTCATGATTTTGATACTTTATTACACACTGGTCTTTTCAGCATTAGGACAAAGTTATTGTTTGTAGTGAAAGTTTGCCATGAAGAGTGAAGGAAAAGAAAAGATATTGCCATAGATCAACAATGATCCAGTGGCAATCTAAGGGAAATTTATTTTCCATTACATGTTTGGGTATTAAATTATACAGAGAAATTATTCAGCTTGAGGAAAAACAAAATCACATTGATAAAAGAAAAAAATATTAATTATTTCAAAATAAAAAATGCTTTATATTAATTTTTTCAAGAATTATTCACAGTGTCTCAGGTTATTATTTTCTTCTCCAAAAAAAGTAGACCAGTTTCTTCACTGTTTCTCAGGCAGTGGAAAAGGCTAACTGCATATACTGTGGCCATCAGCTGTCCCTAGAAAAGGAGCCTTCAGACCTTCCCTCTAAAAGGGCTGATGTCCCTTATGGTATGGCATAATAATGAAGTTAATATAGATAAGAATTTGGGTTTTGGGGCCTCCTAGACAAACGTATGCCACCAATATTTTGAAATCTTTTGACAAAATCCATGAGTGTAATGGCCATGTTTAACAATTGCTGATGCTTCGGAAAAAAAAAAAAAAGCCTTAATTTATAGTACCTGCCCATATCTGTAGTGTAAATATTTCCAAAAATATCTATTTCAACTTAATGGCATGATATCAGTGAACACTGGGAAAATGATGTGCAGTATCACACCACTGTATTTGTAAACATACTGAAACAACAGAATAATAACCTCAAGAGTATAGATAATAGTGAAATAGATTAAGCTAATTAGAAAGTAATGAATTTGAGCATTTTAAGCATTTATCTCTTTAAAATGATTTATGAAAATGTACATTTATGCAATTTACTTTTTTAATACTGGCTGTATTTAACAACCACTTACAAAAATGTTTCTGAAAATTTAAAAATTGGCTCTCATGAGCCATTAGAAACTGGATCCAAAATATCATTAAATACAACCATACCTTTCCGTGTGTGTGTGTGTGTGCATCTTAATTCAATTTAGTCTATTATAATCAAAATGTAGTAGTCAGCCTTATATGTAAGGTATGTAAATATCAACTACTTTAGTGATAATCTGTTGGTCAAGATAAAGAAATGGGCCATTACAGATAGTATTTGCTTTGGCAGCCTTGCTTTAGAGTGTTTTGGGATTTGATCTTAAGACCCAGAACACTGACTTTCCACCTGAAAAAAAATTTAGGATTCTTAAGTAGGCATGACACAGCTGTCATTAGTCAAAATAATACTCCTAATTTTTAGATAGCCCTTCTGTCCCAAATTCTGGTGTTCTATCTTGGGGACATGTGGTGAAAATCTTACCAAGTATCCCATTTGCCCCAATCAAATTTTGGCAGTGAAACAAGATCCTCCTTTCTTGATCCCTTTCCATTTGGCTCTATTCTGGATTCAAATAACCATGTGAAGGAGAGGGTTTCCTAATTGGATGGCATACTCTTCTCCATAAAAGATAACACATACAGAGAGTAAACAGATGAAAAGAATTGTGACTGCTTCTCCCTCCCTTCCTCCCTTCCTTTTCTTCCTTCCTTCCTTCATCCCTCCCTCCCTCTCTCCTTCCCTCCCTCTTTTCTTTGCTTTAGCTTTTCTTTCTTTTCCGTCCTTCCTTCCTTCCTTTCTTTCTCTTTCTTTCTTCTCTTTCTTTCTCTCTCTTTCTTTCTTCTCTTTCTTTCTTCTCTTTCTTTCTCTCTCTTTCTCTTTCTTTCTTTCTTTCTTTCTTTCTTTTCCTTGCTCATCTCTCTCTCTATCTCATTCTAAAGTTTAATGACTATAGTGTTCTCTGTAACCTGAATGTGTCCTACAAAGTTAGATTTAGGGGAGGCATGTTGCATAAAAATCAAACTCTGAAAAAATAATTTTCATTTTATATATAGAAAGGTGGAGATCAGAAAAATGAAATAATCTGTCCTAGGTTAAACAAAATATAAGTTCCAATATTTGAATCCAGATATGTCCCTTTCTGAAACTCATTTTCCCACCATCTCCTCTTATCTTAGTTTAGAATTAAACCTCAATATTAAATGAGCACTGGACGCACTTGCAACGTCAGTCCCTAAACACTCCTTTGTTTCAAGGGTCTTAATCTAATCTCAGAGAAAAGAAACTGCAGTTACTTTCAAGGGAGAAACACTATGGAAGAAGACTACTAAAATGGAATTATGGTAATTGTAAATACAGGTAATTAAAAATAATATATTAAAAAATTAGGCAATTGGTCACTTATTTACAATAATATTACTATTATTCTCATTATCTAATACAATCATAATTAGGTAAAATATATATGGAATCATGTTTTTAAAACATTTTAGAAAGTGGTTCACAGTGAAAAGTACATTTTGTGTCATGACAGAGTACTTGCACTTGTGTGTGTGTGTGTGGCGCGCGCGCATGTACACACACATAAAGGTGTTCAAACAAAAGATTTGCAAAACAATATTGAACCTTGCTGGATCAAATTTCACTTTTGCAATTTTATCTCTTTTATTTAATTTTTCAAAAATGTTCTTCTTAGCTGCTTAGTTGGTTTCATACCTACTAATAGGTTACAACAACACACAGATTAAAAATCACATAAAATGAAAAATTATATAAGGTACACAACATTAATTGTTCTGGTAGCATTTTCTAACATATTTTAAAAATCAACCTTAAATAAATGAGGCCTGTAATTTTGAGTATATCTTTTAACCAAATAGCAGAAAGAGGGATTAGAACATTCTAGAAGTTGTCTAGTGTTATTCTCTAGTTGTTGCTTCATTCTCTCCTTAAGGTCCAAACATATTATTTGCTTAATACCCTTACTATGCCACTCACCATAGACCCATCTTATTTTTGATAGCTTTTATGATTGAAGAGAAATGTTTTTCTCTGAAGCTTCCACTCTCTTATCCTTACTATGACTTTGGATTGTACTATGACATAGGACACGTCTTTTCTTTTCCAGGGGCAGCTTTTCAAACATTTGAGGACATATTTCCTGTGCCATTTCATGTGTCTCTTCCAAAACGTAAACACCCTAGTTAAATAATACCTTACACATGTCATAGCTTTGAGTGTCTTCACTGTCTCCCAGCTTTCTTCTTGAAATTCACTCTGATGTATTTATGTCCCAATTAAAGCACTTTGCATAGAATGCAACACAATTCCTAGGAGTTGTTTCTCACTCACTCTTCTAACTCTCTTAAGAGCCAAAATATTTAATCATAGATTCTTTACATACACTCTTTAGCCCCATTTTTACTTTTGACAAATTTATTATGAAACATAAAATTTAGGCTTCAAGTATGAATTTAGATTTTTTAAAATATTGCATATATAAAAGAATTCCCGGCTACTCGTAGTTGATAGATAGACCATGTCATCCAGCATTCACTCTTTCTCCAAAACATGTCTCAACAGAAACTATTATAGGCCCACTTAAATTGTCTTTCTTAGTTTTTAACTTTGAAACTAAGACTAGCAATGTAAAGAGGAATCATTTACTGTTGACTTAATTTTTTTTTACTGTAAGTGAATATTCAGACTGAAGACTTCTAAATTCTTGCATCTCTACATATATATTTATAATATTTTTAAATGGCAGCAATTCTCATCCACTTAACAATCCAAGTTTTGGGTGGGAAAGCATTTGGAGGAAGTAAACCTGTTAGAACTGGATAGTGGGATAGTGCCTGTTTTCTTATCTATTAAATCAGAAAGGTGTCTATTAAATGTCTGATTTGAATGCATTAATTAAGAGGCATGTAGGTAATTTGAAAATTATAAATTGCTTTTAAAAATTAAGACAGTGTGCAGCCATATAAAATAATAAAATCATGTCCCTTGCAGCAATGAGGTGACAGCTGAAGACCATTACCTAAGCAAATTAACACAGGGAACAGAGTCAAATACCAAATGTTCTCACTTGTAAGTGGAAGTTAACCATCAGGTACTCATGGATATTAGAATGGCAACAGTAAACACTGAGGACTACTAGAAGGAGACGGGAGAGCAGAAGGAGGCCAAGGGTTGAAAAACTAATTGTTGGGTACTATGTTTACTAACTGGGTTATTTGTACCTCGAACCTCAGCATCATGTAATACACTTATTTCACAAACTTGCACATGTACCGCCCCTTAATCTAAAATGAAACTTGAAATTATTTAAGAAAACATTAAGACAGTGATACAATTAAATATTCACAAGAGAAGCAAGTCCTTGACCTGGACACCTAACCCCTGTGCTGCTTAATCCTTCTGAAAGAAGTAAAATAAGCAATTTTGTACTCCATAAAGACATTTTTTACATGCTATTATTTAAAATATATCCTTGGTAATTTTTTAATTTTGTGATCTTCTTGTCTGCATGATGGTTCTTAACCTTCTTAACCTTTATATGTCTATATTGTTCAACTATTGTTCAACATTATTTTTCAAGCGCCATCAAAATTCAAGACAATCATCTAATAAATGCTTTATAAAATGCATTTAATTTACACTGCTTTGGCTGTGCTTTTGGCTCCCTCAGCTACCATGTAAGGAGGATAGTTACCCTACTGCAGAGATCATGTCAGGGTTCCAATAACCGAATGGAGAAAGAAGAGCCCAGCTGAGCATGGTGGCTCACACCTGCAATCCCAGCACCTTGGGAGGTCGAGGAGGGTGGATTGCTTGGGTTCAGGAGTTTGATGCCAATCTGGGAAACATGTTGAAACCCCATATCCACTAAAAATACAAAAATTAGCCCAGTGTGATGGGGCATGCCTGTAGTCACACCTACTTAGAAAGCTGAGGTGAAGGATTTCTTGAGCCTGGGAAGCAGAGGTACAGAGGTTGCAGTCGCCACTGCACTCCAGCCTTTGTGACAGAGTAAGACCCTGTCTCAAAAAAATATATATATATATATTATATATATATATGCATATATATATATTACACTGCTTTTTACACTAAATTCATAGACCCAATAATTCTTCTCTAAGAATAATTTCATTGACCAAGACACAAAAAAGTCTCCAGCAGAATTTAGGAACGTAAAATATGTCCAGTGCATTATACCTAACATGGTACTAGACACATGGTGGATACCTCAACCAAATATTATAATTATATACAAAAACACTTTATCCAAATTAATAATTTGGAAGATACATAAGTAAACTTCTCACAAAATGTTATATTAATAATTGTTATTCAAACTGATTGAACACGTATTTTAAGTGACCCTTTGAATGTCCCCAGTGACATCAGTTTCTAAAAAGGTGTTTCTGAGTGTGCCCCAGTCACTTCAAGTTTATTATAGTTAAATTCAACTGAAGTCCCTCTGCTTCTAATCTGGGAAAGCCTTCATCATGTGCTGTATCTCTGGATGAACAGCTGGAGTTTGGGTGCCCTTTTTGCCTACCTCAGTGGTCTACATATTGATAAACAAGGAATCAACAGTTTGGGTGGGGGGATAAAATATTTAATCTATGATGCATGAAGCTTACAGAAAAAAAAATACACATTTGTTTTTTCTCTTTTGACTTCAATGTCCCTGATTGCCAAATAGCTAAAGAAATGTGTGTGGTTTCTGATGCTTTCTAGTACTCCATTTTTAGAATCTGTTCCCTTCGATTTTTTTTTTTTTCGCTATAAAGGAGTACCTGAGACTGGGTAGTTGAGAAAGAGAAATTTATTTTGGCTCACAGTTCTGCAGACTGTGCAAAAACATGGCCTCAGCATCTGCTTCTGGTCAGGGCCTTGCGAGTATTCCAATCATGGCAGAAGACAAAGGGGGAGCTGGTGTGTTACATTGCAAGAAAGGGAGCAGTAGAGCAGGCGAGGACATGCCACTATTTTTAACAACCAGATCTCATTCAAATTCATTACTATGGGGGAGGGCACCAAGCCATTCATGAAGGATCCACCCCCATGACCTAAACACCTCCCACCAGGCCCCACTTACAGCATTGGAGATTACATTGTAACATGAGATTTGGAAGGGACAAACATCCAAACTATATTTGATCCT
Organism: Ateles fusciceps; assembly: GCA_036589455.1. Lineage (NCBI taxonomy): Eukaryota > Metazoa > Chordata > Mammalia > Primates > Atelidae > Ateles > Ateles fusciceps. Next base: position 510,414 of record JAZHEH010002077.1, read on the forward strand.
CTTTTTTGACCATCATATATCACTCTATTTTGATCCTATCTACCACTACAAAATAAACTGATACCAAACTCTGTCTTGTTAGTAAGGCCATCTTATCCAAAGCACTTTGAACTTGGAAGCTGAAATGTACATGGTACTTTGTCAACTTCTCCATCCATTGTCTAGTTAAGACAATGTAAATTATAACTTAAAGGTACTAAGCCTTTAAGTAAAATTTACAAAATTACATTAATATTAACAAACAACAGATGAAATGCACAGCCTAGCTGTAACCAAGCTCTACAACTATGGGTTCCGCTTAGGAAAGCAATTCTTTCTTTAAAAAAATGAATTGGCTACAGTTTCCAAGCAGCAGATGAGTAGGTTTGAATCTAATTTTCTGCTACTGCTGAGTTAAATTTCATGATATCTTAATTTACCTCTTCACTCCCTCCTTCCATTATGTCTTTCAGATTCACCATGACAACTGCTTTTCTATTCACTTCTTCTCTAGTTTCTTCTACCTCATAATTTAGAAACTTTTCTACTTTGCCCAAAAATGTTCTCATCCTCCAGAGGAAAGGTAAGTATTTAATCTTATATATTCCTTTGATTCCTAGAAGTGCCACCAGGACTTTATTCCTAGAAAATACTGTTTTGTTTTGTTTTTTTAAGTTTCTTAACATTGGAAACAAAAACTATTTAGTTATCTAGGATGTCCTGGATAGGAGCTAGGCATAAATGATCAAACACAGCTGTGGCATATTAAAAATGGCCTCAAATACAATGACAGTCCTCCTACTGAGAGGTGGGATTTAATGCCCCTTTCCTTGATTTGGGTTGACCTTAGAGACTTGTTTGACTAATGTAATATGGCAGTAATGTTACTCCGAGATTTCCAAGGTTGAGTCTTATAAAGGCTTACAGCTCCTGGCTGAGTTTCTAGAAACCGTTACTCTTGGTTCCCTCAGCTACCATGTGAGAAGGATAGATACCCTACCGTAGAGATTATATCAGGTTTCCAGAGACTGAATGGAGAAAAAGAAGGGCCCAACTGAGCCCAGTCTTCCATCCATCCTTGCTAAAGTGCCATACATGTGAGTGAAGCCATCTTGGATCATTCAGACCACAAGCTAAACAATATTTAGTGACCCCTACTAATGCTGTGTTGAAGCAAAAAGATTCCCCTGCAGAGCTGTACCCTAATTCTTCACCACAAAATAATAAAATAAAATAATATGATTGTTCTTTTAGGTCACAAAGTTTTGGATACAATTGTTATGAAGCCATAGCTAACCAGAACATAATTCAAAATCCAATGTATTTACAGAGCTCATTGTTCAGATGGACAGTGAGAGTAGTAAGATTGCTATCACAGCACTTAGTCCTATAACTATGATGCAGTTTATATTTTGCAGTAAATGCTACAAAATGTTGTGGGGTTTGAAACAAATTATCTTGAAGTATCTAAATGACTACAATTTAAGTTAAAGACTATCTTATATTCATTCCATTCTATTTTATAATCACTGTGAATTTTTTAAAGAACCTGTTTTAAAATCAATAAGAAGCTATTTTGAACTCGAATAAGTGTGGTAAGATCGGGACTGAGATAAAACAATGTTTAGAATGACAGTAACATTATTCAAAAATTTCTAAACCTCCTTAAGGATCACATATGGTGTGTGTGTGTATTTGTTATATGTATAATAAATATATTTATTTAATTGTTGACTTTGTTTGTGAGTTAATTTGAAGTCAAAACTCAATGTCAGTCTCACTAGTTCTTAGCTTCTCTAGACTTGCAAAAAAATCGCTTTCTTTATTTCTATGTTTTAAAACTGTGTCTGCCAGTTGAACAGAATCTGCTAGCATATATTCTGAGCCTCTGACTGTTAGACGTTAGGTGGCAGAAATGATGATGAAAGAAGAGCAGTCAGTGCCTAGGCAACCCTCTTTCATCCTGAGGACATCACTGATGGTTCTTTTTGTTTTTCTTTTGTTTTGAATACACATACGCTTACATAAATATAGGGCTGTCATTATAATCTACTGTTAAGAATGCCTTAATTCAATCATCAGAACTTGTATGGAATCTGGCAAAGAGAATAAAGGAAGAGTATTTGTGCTAAATGTGTTTGGCGCAAATGAAAATTGAATTGTAAATGGGGGATGACAGCATTGTAGCAAAGAAATGTAATGCCTTTTATCCACCATCTACACCTTTACTCTCCTTATCCACCATTTTTACCACTTGTGTTCTTAGAAGTCACACAAAACCAAACCAAACAAACCATGTTTTGCAGAACAGTGCAGCTCTAATTTTGTATATTTACTTTTTACTCAATAAAATAAAAAGTTCCAAATAAGTTAAATATGAAATATCATATTATTTTACCTTAAAAAATGTACCTTAAAATTTCTGACCATGATTCCTGTGAAGTTAGAAAATATCTCTGCCATGTATTTTCCACTAAAATGTATTTAGGTTTTTTTGTATTATTAATTTTTTTAAAAGTTGATTATTTGACTCCTAAATATGATAAATAAATGACCTTTTCAAACAAAACCCATTTAAAAGTTCAAGTATTATAATAACAGAAGACATATTTATTAGATACAAGTTTAAATAAAAGCAGGTCTATGGACTCTAATCCCCTAATGAAAGTGGGTTCTAAAGCAAAGATCAGGTATATCTGCACAAAATAAATAAAATTATGACTTCTTTGCCAGGGAGATCTGAATAGTTGTCCCTAGTATAGTGTATTTCATTTTCTAATGACGATATCTATAAAGTGATTAGGAATATAAAATAATCTTCGCAGCAACTCATCAAACCACCACCAAATGATAATTTGTTAAGAAGAGCTTGAAGAAACTCTATATTCAAAATATACCAATTAGGAAAAAGGTATTCTGTAAACATAAAGCAGATCACTTGCAAAAGTGAGAAGAATTACTTTTATCTCCCACACTGCATATATACACATTGAAGAATCCAGGAAACCTGGTACAGCACTGCAAAGGAAACAGTTTCTGAGCCTCTTGAATGAGGAGCCAGAATTTGATAGCCTTCTTCCTGTACCACGACTAGCATATATGATCTCTTGCTTCAAGAGATAGTGCTGCCCTCAAACCTACAGATTTAAAGGACCCGAAGGTACTGCTTTGGAAGTTCTGAGAGGAGCAAGCATAGTAAAGTACATGGTTTTGATTACTATTTTTGAAACATTTGACTTATTCAGAGTATTAAAATATCAACAACAAAACAGGTAGCGGAGGTATAGCAGTTTCCATTTCTGGAAAATAGAGGGTCATTAGAAGAAAAGTATTTGAAAACTGAAAATTACCCTGTGGATTATAATGATCAAAGTTGCTGCTCTGCAAGGCAAGATCAAGGTAACAGTCAAAGATTAAGTTAAGGAATTAAAAAAACAACCATAACAAATTATATTTTAGGGTCATGGGAACAAACCCTGCAGAACCATAAAAAGAAACTCCTCTGGAAAGATACAGAAGAATAGATCTTGGAAAATAATCTTCTGAAAGATGACACAGACATTTTACAGATTGCATTGGTTTATTTTGTGGCAAAAGAATAGAAGCAGTGAAAAATGTAAACAATGGCTCACTTGAGGGTATGTGTTATAGCACAGGTAGGTTGATCCAGATGACATGAAAACACAAGTGAGCAGCCACTGAGGAAAACATAAAGTAAGAAATTATATTTTTAAATTAGGAATTATTGAAGTAAATAATTGGATAGAGATGAATAAATCATATATAGAAGAAATGGATGAGGGAATAAAGTCCCCAGCATGACAAACTTAAATTTTCAGATTAAAAAGTTTGAGTGTCAGATATACTAAGTTTTAAAAACATTCACTTGTAACTTGCTGGAATTTACGAATTCATATGATAAAGAAAAAATATATAAGAGAGGAGAGTTTATAAAAAAGAGTTATGTATAAAAGAAAAAAAAATACCAACATAGAACTCAACTTCTCCTCCACAATACTGAAAGTTAGACATAAGTTGGATTTATAGACCTAAGAAAAATAGCAGACTATATGTTCTGAAAATTTCTCTAGCTACAGAACACCTAAAAATGCTGGATAAAATATAACAATCTCTCTCTTTCGCACAAACACACAGACTTAACTCTTAAGGAAATAAGAGAAAATTAGTCCGTACAAACTTGGGATGAAACTAGAGCTGCCCAGAAGATATTTGCTCACAAAACTCCTTGGGCCAGTGATAGCTAAGGAGATGAAAGTGACATTCATAAGAACATTGCAATGCCTTCAGAATGCTACATTTAAAAAATGAGAATAGAGGCTAAATGGTACGCAATATGGAAGAATGAAGAAAGGAAAACAAATTTATAAACCTCATAGAATACAGAGAGAGAGATAGCCATGACACTGTGTGCATAATAGCTATCTCAGAAGAAGAGAAATATAAATTAAAATGGGGAACATCTGAAGATATAGTGATACATTTATTTCTGAATTCAAAACAGATGGAAAATTACAGATTGAATGTGCTCACGGAATTACAAATAGGAGGGATAAGGCAAAATTCGGCCTATACACATTGTATTATTGTAAAAGATTACAGCAGACAAATTTAATTCCAAGTTTAAAGAGACAATATACATCAACTACATAAGAACAATATCCAGATTTATAAACAATTTTGAGCATTATACTAGATGTAAAAAAAAAAATAACAAAATGATTGTTTTAAAGTATTCAAGACATGCACATTATTATGTAGTTCTGTATTTAGTCAAATCACCATTGAAAGGTTATTGTGTACCCCAAATATGTACAAGCATTCAATCCCTCAGAGTCTTTACCACACAAAGACCCATATTAAAAATCTAGGATAAGACACTCAAACATTAAAGCATAAACTAATACAGGATACCTTAAAAGTTCTTGGTAGGGGAGTAAATCTAAACTCTGGTAACTATATTTTTGTTAAAAAGAAAGAAGATAAATGGAGCAGGGGTGGGAGCTAGTAAAAAGATATTAAGACAACAAGAATGGGGGAGGGGGATTAAAATGTGCCCAACAATCTTAGTCCAACTAAAATATTGTATTACCTAAAAGCCTAGGGTTAGACTTCTCTTCATTGTTGTCATTAATTATCACTGAGTCATTCTCCTTAATTTCTCAAGAATTTGCTTCTGGATCACTGTTTAATATTTCTAATGACTCCTACCTTTATTCTCGGTGGTTTTGATAATACACATGGGTGATCCTCCCAACAGTCTACTCTCTCATTTCCTTGAACTCTCCTTACATGGTGGTGTCCATCAACCACTTTCAATCATATGTTCTCAAGGTCATGTCACAGAACTTTCATTCTCCAGTAATTGTAATCCTTCCACAAATTTCATTTGGTGCATCTCACTGATATCCACAGACCCATATATATTTTTCTCACACCTTCTACTTCCTTAACAAAATCCTTTTCGCACTAACACAATCAATCTATTCATCTCATTACCTTTTCACCATCCCGAGCCTTTTCTATGTACTGAACTTAACTTCCATGGTCCAGCACCATAATCGTGTCCATGAAAACACCCTCCATCTCACCACTTTCAGATTGGCTTATGCATCATAATGCTCACTTCCTAAAGTCACAACTCTGATTAAATATAATTCAGCCTACTCCACACCCACACCCATGCAACTGAATGTGGCTATAGGAAAAAAAGTCACATTGACATTTCCACTTTAACTCATGACCATGATCATGAAGTGATCTCTAAGTGCACATTATACTGTATTTTTCTAATCATACATTTTATGATTTCCCTAGATAATTATTTTACCTTTTCTATATCTTAAAACCCTATATCTTGTCCATGCTTACTCTTAGCTGATGAACTTTTCTTACTTTACTGAAAAAAATAAAGAAATAATCAGAAGCAAACTTCCACAAACTCCTACAACTTCATTTACGAACCCTCCACCATCTGTACCCAAATTATCTACCTTCCCACCTGTTACTATAGTGAACCATCTGTGCTCTATATGAAGCCAATATCTCTGCTTATATACTAGATCTCATCCCTTCTCAGTAACTTAAAGAAGTGGCTCCAAAGATTCTTTCCTCTCTCATATTTTGTTAGTTTTTCCTCTTTATTATATAATTTCCATAAAAATAGAACTATACTGATATTTTTCCAATTTTATAAAGTATTAATATGGCAATATTTTTCTACTTTTCTACCAGGTTATGTTCCAGTTCTCTGTTCCTGTCTGTAGCGAAACTTTTAAGAATAAATTTCGTTACTCATTGTTTCTAATACTTGTATTCTAATTTTCTCCTGAACCCATTCAAATCAGGCTGTTCTTCCTTCCACCATTCCATTGTTCATACTGAGGTCATGAATAACCTTATAATTGCTACATCAAATGGCTAATTTTAAGTATAGTCTTATTTGAAGCATTGGTCAAATGTTATCATTTTTGTATCTGATTTCTAATATGTCAGACTCATGTGGTTATATTTCTGCCTCACTTATTTTTTTTTCTTAGACAACTTTTCTTTTTTGTCAAAGTAAAGGATTGTGTCTCAATATTCAGTCCCATGATTCAGTCCTTGATTTTCTTCTCTGATTTAACTACATTCACTTTTTCTGTGATTCTAAATTCTGGTAACTCCCTAATTTATATTGATAGCTCATATTTATTTTCTAACTCTAGATTCATACCCAGCTCTCTCCTCAACATCTCCACTTGGAGGTCTAACAAACATTGCCATTTCAAATCCAACTTGATGTTTTTGTTTTTACCTCTCAAACTTATTCCATGCAAAATCTTCTTATCTGAGCTCATGGCAACACATATTCTAAGTGTCCTAGCTTAATATCTGATCATTTTTCATCACACAACAAATCCACTATTCCAGGAAATACTGCTTCATCTAACCTCACAATATAATCATATTATTTCTTAGACACTGAATTAACATCTTGGTAGTTCCCACACATCATCATCTCTCAGGAATTAAGTTTTATTATTATTTTTTCAATAAATTCTTCGTTTGTTATTTCAAACAATTTCCTCTTCAGTCTGTACCTAAAAATAACAGAATGATCCTTTTAATATATAAGCCTGATTTTGTTTTCCTTCATTTAAAATCATCTAATGGTTCTGCATCTTGCTCAAGTTAAAAGACAAAATACACACAGTAACACACAAGGACTTGTGCAAGCCCTTCACTGCCCTTATTTTCTTAGAGTTTACATTTTACTACTTCCTATCACATGCTCACTACTCACACACTTTCTCTCTGCTTCTTCCCAAACACACTAATAAGCACCATCTTGTCTATAGAACTGAGTTTGCATATTTCTCCAGTCTGATACCCAAACATCACCATGGAAAATTTCTTAGCCTTCTTAGGTATATGCTCAAATTCTACCTTCTCAATTGGCTTATTCTGATCAACATGTTTTACATGGCAATCTATGAGTCCTACGTTCCTTTATTATTTTTTATAACTCCAGTCATTATCATGTTTTATGATTCAGTTATTAATGATAATTATTTTTTGCCTCTGTTCTATGCATTTACATTTCTAAGTAAAATTATTGGTTCTGGAATTTGGTAGGCTCTCAAAACACATTTATTAAGTTAATGAATAAATATAAGATTAAAAATAAAAAGATGGAAACAATTATATCAGCTGTAAAAGGACTGAAGTTCAATCCAAGATGATCACACAGGAAAAAAATATATATTATTATAAATTGTCAGGACAAAAACAGAAAAGACTATAGGTCACATACACATAATGGAAACTAATTCTATGGATTGTTAATTTGGGCTGCATATATTTTTATGAAAGAACATTATCATTCTATTTCTGTTTTACCAATGTCCCTAATATTTGAGATAGATATCTCATCTTCCAAATGCCGTTAAGTTTCTTAGATTTGATCTATCAATATTTGTACCTTTATTCTTATCAAATTGAGCAATGTGGATAATTTCAGTCCCTCTTACTCTTTTCTATTGTTTGAAAGCACTTATCTCCTTCTAACCTACTAAACAAATTAAATATTGTGCTAAATATCATTTTTTCTCTCCTTTATCTACAATGCAGGCTTTATGAGGGTAGGTAATTTTGTACCTATTTCATCCCATAGACATTTGTGGTAGGCACATTGTAGGTGCTCAATAAAATATGTTGCCTAAATAAATTATGTATTATATTTCCAGTTATTGAACCTTGAATTTCTAGGATATTTCATTTTTGGAGAATAATAACTTATTTTGTTAATATTCTGTTTAATAACATTTACTTATATATATTGCTATTTAAAAATCAATCGTCTTATAAATTATGAGTCTTTTGCCTTCATTCACTGCACTGTCATTATTAGAATATTGTATTACAACTATTAATATTATTAAATGTTTTGAGAACTTGTTTCTATGCTTTCATTAATTTTAAGTTTAGGAACTTGTTTCTGTGCATAAAACCTTTAGTGGCTTAATAGTTTAAACTTAAGATATCTCATCACAAACATTTCAGCACTAATAAATTTGCTAATGGCCTCACAACATGAAACCTAGAAAATATAATTTTCACTGGTATAGAAAGATCTAAATTATCAAATTGAATTCAGCTGATTAAAAAGAGCTAAAATATTGTGTGTTAACAAACATTATTTATTTTTACATGATTTGGTAACAACAAAATGAATTAAGTATATACTACTAGTGTAAACCAAATATAAAATTCTAAGCTGCCCAGCCATTGGAAAGGCCTTTTCTTCTCCTCAAAGGGCGTTCCAAAGTTTACCTAAAACACTAGTTCAGGACATAATGGCAAAGGGGAGCTGGACATGCCTTATTATATCCTCCTCTTGTTTAGAATTACTGATAAAACAGACTCTTTACATCTGATTAAACTATGTTTACAATCTAGTCTCTGAAATCAGCTACATGGATGCTTCATCTGCATGATGAAAGCTTGGTTTTCACAACCCCTTTACCTTAACCCAGACATTCCTTTCTATTGATTCTAAGTCTTTAGGCAATTGCTTTACTCTTTCAACCAATTGCCAGTGAGAAAATCTTTGAATCTACCTATGACCTGAAAGCCCCCCACTTCTCATTGTCCTGCCTTTCCAGACCAAACCAATGTATACTTTACATGTACTGACTGACATCTTTTGTCTCCCTAAAATGTATAAAACTAGGCTTTACTTGCCACAGTCACCTGGGGCACATGTTCTCAGAATCACCTAAGGGTTGTGTCATGGGTCATGGGTCATTCGTATTTGGCTCAGAATAAATATCTTCAAATATTTCACAGAGTATGATTATTCTCATTGATACTCTTTTTCTATTTCTTTAATAATCATTTTTTATAAAGAAAAAACTAGACACTTTATTTACTTATTTATTATTTTTTGAGAGGGAGTCTCACTCTACTACCAGGATGGAGTGCAGTGGTGCAATCTCAGCTCACTGCAACCTCCCCGTCCTGGGTTCAAATGATTCTCCTGCCTCAGCCTCCTGAGTAGCTGGGGTTACAGGCACCCACCACCATGCCCAGCTAATTTCTGTATTTTTAGTAGAGATGGGGTTTCATGATGTTGGTCAGGATGGTCTCTATCTCTTGACCTCATGATCCGCCGGCCTCAGCCTCCCAAAGTGCTGGATTACAGGCATGAGCCACTGTGTCAGGCCACATAATTTATTTTTATTACAATAGTCACATGAACTTACAGAGTTATTAAATCTAAAGTATTTGTATGTGTGTGTGTGTGTAAGCTTGATACATGTATACATATGTGTGGCTGCCTACGTGTGCAGGTACATTTGAAAACAATGAGGAAATATTTTTATTCTAGTATTGAAACTAGATTAACGGACTAAGTATAAAGTCATCTGCTGAATCACAGGTAATGACTTGGGGCCTGGTAATAGGAATGAATGTGGCATAGTGAAAGAGCATGAGGAAAGTCAGTGAGTCCAGGGCACAGTGAGTTAATGTGAGTGTTGTGTAAGATTTTAAAGGTAAGTTGGGATCAGATTAGACAGGGCCTTGGAGACCATGGCAAACCCTTCTACTGTTTTTTCAAGTGTTATTTATCATTTCAATTACAAATTATTTTTTTATATAATTAACAAACAAAATAGGTGTACAGTTATATTTAAAATATACATTCACTATTATCTTTACCTTGAGATCTCCTAAGTATGAATGCTTCTTAAAATTTTGTAATATGATGACTTATCACTCTTACATCAAAGCAAAATGAAATACTTTTCTGCAACTTAGATACATTCAAGTAGAAATAAACTTGCTTCATACCAAAAGAGGCAGTTATCTCAAAAAAATAGATTATTTTTACTACAATATGGTTCAAATTCAAATTTTATTTTTATTACAAAAATTCTATATGTTTTACAATTTTCAATAAGTTTTAAGCAATTAAATATCAGGTGATGTTAATGATATGATATCCCTTGTTTCAATTGTACTTAGCATGAACTATTAATATATAGAAGTAAAATTTTATAATGGTACATATTTTTTATTGCTTAGTCCCTTGTATGCCTAAGGAAATCCTTAGAAAAAAATGGAATGGATTGAATAAAAAATAAACATAGTGTCTATGATACAGGAAGACTAATTAAATCTCATTTGTAAAATGTTCGTTATTTTTATGTCAAATAATTTGTTTCTCCAGAAAACTCTAATTAATTAAAACTATAATTTAAAGATATTCTATTGAACACATATTTGCCTTACATGCAAAAGGAAAGTAAAATATAAAATATCTTAATCTTTTTATAGTCTTAAAACATGCAGATTAATAAATTTAACATCTCACTTCTAATTAGGTAAGAGCAGAGATTTATAATATCAGGAAAGTGAGGTCTAATTCAATTCCTTACCCAAAATAAGGAATTAGATGAACCATGAGTCAAGACAATATAGAAAATGAACAAATAATATGCTAATTTTTAAATTTATATTTGAAAATTGTATATAGTAAAAATGCCAAATTGTCTAAGAAATCAAAATAAATAATTACAATTTTTATGTTTCAAAAATGAGCCATCTGTCCAGATAATGTTTTGGATTTGAAGATATTCCTTTCTGCCCCAGTGAAATGTTGTGGCTTTCCTTTTTTTAACATCAATAAAGAAACATTTTAATAATGATATTAAAAGATTAAATTTTAATATCAATAAAGATTCTATTCGAGAACAACTAAGGTTTATTCCATGTCATGTATCTCACAACTTCCAATAAAAGTACTGCTCTTGAACCTAGCAAGAGAAAAAAAAGCACAAAAAAATCAAAATTTTTTTTAATAAGAAAACACATTGGAAAAAACTTGCAGTAACATATAGTATGTCTTAAGTTGCAAAGTTGAAGTGTATATGTGCTGTTTCTTCTTTAAAATTTTTTTTACCAGAGATTGTGATTATAGAAACACATTTTATGAACAGTTATTTAAAATCAACAATGCTTAAATGTCCTGAGCAAGAGTATCTAATTTATGTTTAACAATAATCAGGAATTCTGAATTATGTCACAGAGTTCAATTATGACATTATTGAATCACATATTCAGTATAGATTTAACTTTTAATCAAGTTCTATAGCCCTATTTTCAAATAAGACATCTCCACTTGGAGACATCATTAAAATAATAAAATTTAGAGTGACAAAACATGAATATGTTACCTTAATGTCCCCTTCCCTAAATTACGTCTTCTCACTATTATGGAAAATAAGATCATAGACCCAGAATTCAAAATCTTTTATGTATAATTTTAATGGTTTTTTTTTTAAGCCTGCATTGCAGAAAGGAAAAAACTTCTCACTAATTGGGAGTTGGGAGTATTACACCCCTTATGTAAAATTACAGGCTGTCTTTTGCCCAGAGCACCACACAAGACTATTTCTGAAAAAGATTTTGTGAACATTATGGGAAGAAGGTTATATGATACCCAGGTTGGGTGGAGCTTAGTGTGTACAGGAGGTAGAGGAGACAGACTCCCTGGCATTCCGGCAGAGAGATGCACGCAATATCCTGGAAGGAAGTGTCTTTGCAATAGCAAGTTAAGAAACCTCTCAAAAGCTCTTTAAAAGACATACTAATAACAAACTTTTGGGAAGAGTTGCAGTTTTTCAACATATAACCTTCAGAAAATATTTATTCCCATAAAAGGACTTATTTCCTCAATACCACTACCTGGAACTATCAAAAACTCAGTTTTAAACCAATATAGCCAATACTAAGGCTGCCTCCATCTTTCTCTTTCTTTTTTACTTTTCATAACCAAACTTCTGCTTTTTCCTTAATCAAACCATATAGTATTGAGAATGTGTCAATTTTGTCCTTGTTTCTCTATCTTCAAGTCAGTTAAAATAAACTTTTAATTGTACAGTTTTGTCCTGATAAATCCCTTTAAATATATGGGATTTGTATACAGATAGATAGATAGCCCTTTAAAATATGTGTACATCTGAATCTCTGAAATGATAAAATTTAAATTATATGATATGGGCTTTTAAGTTTTATATAATCAAAATTGCCTAATTCAAATTGAAGTGTGTATGATATCTAATGTGTAGTGCTTTTAATATGTTAAATTAATGTATATTTGTTAATTTTATGATATTAATTTCTTCCTGTCACTTGCTGAAATCTTCAAATCTACGTATAGTAATTATGTCATATGTGTTGAGATCACATACTTCCCATCAAACCCATTTAAACCATAACCCCAATCATCATCAACACACACCAAAACAAAACAACTCCTTTGTTAGATATGTGTCTGATCAATTATTTTCCCAGTTTGGGGGAGAGGGTGAGAGAGGAAAAGAGAGGGGGAGGAGGGAGAAAGAGGGTAGGAAGAGGTAATATAGGAATCTGCTTCCTTTGTCCCTCCATCCTAGGGTAATAGCAACTCCTGCTTTTGTCAACTTTTAATTTTAAAATAAAAATTTAAATTCAAATTAAACACAGGAATGTAACCTTCTGGTGGCTGTCTGAGTGGGTTCCTAGGGCAGTTGTCTTATGACTGGTTTGATAAAGGAGACTTTGGAAGCCAGGAAAGAGAGAGGGTATTCTTTATTTTTCTCTGTCTTGAGTGATATCTCTGGTATCAGCTTCATCTTCTCTGAGTCTCCAGCTTTCAGTGAAAAAATCTCACCACGTTTCTTGCTCTTACCAAACAATGCCAATTTCAGGGTTCTGAGCCTGTTTCCTTTGTCTCTCCATTCTAGGGTAGTGGAGACTTCTGCTCTTGTCAACCTTATGTTAATAATTCCCCCAGCGGACATCTCAGCCCTTCCATTAGTTGTGTAACCAGTTCTTTCTATTAAATCCCCTTTATTTTGCTTGTTGGAACTGAGTGATAAGTGGGAATATCCTTGTGTTTAAATCTTGCAAACTCCTGCTGTTACTTTGTGTATAAACTCCTACAAGTTAATTGCTCCAAGGTTGTGCTTTGATATATATAACTGAACTAGTATCCATAAGTGTTGTATTCAATAATAGTTTTAAGAGCATGCTCTAAGAATTCCTACACACTTTCACTGGTGGAAAAATTAGCATCAAAAAATAAATGCAACATTGTAATTTAATATCTCAAACATAGCATTTCATGGTTTTCTTAATTTGTATTCATCTGGTTACCGAGGAGCTTACAAGAAATACCTGATATACTTTTATTAGATAATTTAAGGTTTTTGATAAATCCTTACCCACATACTAACTCTAAATTAAAGGTAACAACATGTATCATAATCATATCACAGGTGCCTTCTCTCATATTTGAGGCTAATTATATCTCCTAGGCCTGTCCTTATGATTTTAGTGCACTATTACATAGTGGTAGCAAGGAGGCTTCAAACCTGTCGTCAGCTCCGCTTTGAAATTATAAATGGTGGTTTAAAGACTAAAACCTTAAAAAAAATTAATACATTTAACAAAGGGGAGAAAAATCAGTAATCTGAAAGACTATTGTAATAGACAGACTGAGGTGCATAACTGTTTAAAATTGTATTTTTTAATAAAGAAGTAACATGATTATTTTAGACTCTAGAAAACACAGTTAAAGAAATAATCAGCCAGTTCTAAGTAGGAGAAATTCATTGCTAACAGTGTTGTTAATTTAACATTCTGGGGCCATTTTCACCCATTATATAAAGAAAAATTTTGAGAAAATTACATGTATGTGTGTGTGTATATAATATGTGTATACATCTAATTATATTAAAACATGCATATTACCTACGATTTTTACATGTATGTTTTATGTGTATAATATACGTAGCAGCTTCTCTGACCAGCAAAATAATCCATTAACTTATTTTTAATTACTCTAACATTTATTCCTGCCTTAGATCTTAGACTACTCATTATAACATTATTTTACTAAAATAAATAGATAAAGGAATTGTGCTTTGTTGTACGACATCATCAACTTACAATGCTCTACAGTTTCTTTTTCTTGCTACTGTGTGAATGAGGTGGAAAAGGCTCTCAATCACTCAGTGTACTCTTTATGAAGCTTCCTGAGGACATCCTTGCCTGGCTTTGTACTAAGTATGAATATTCGCACTTCTTCTGGGCAATGGATCTATTTCAGTTTGTGAATAAGGAAGTCTATGACTGAGGAAACTTCCTTTTCTATGTTGCCTGGGTGAAATCTTAATCAACTTTATGGCACATCTATAAGAATGTTGTAGGCTCATGAATGAAGTATTGAGCATCTTCCCTGGTTCAATCTGATCTATCCAACCTTATTAGTTTGATCTACCTTTGGTGTATTGTCATGTATCTGCATAATCCACTTGTTGAAAGAGAATGCATTTACATTCCTTAATCACATATACTGTAACTATATAATGAAATTATATACAAGTGAAACAATGGTTCAACAACTTTCATCATAAAGGGTTTGCATGCAAGACATTAAATTTCTAGGTTATTTATTTAATTTTAAAATATCTGTATAGTATACTTTTCTCTTTTCTGCTTTTTAAAAACAAGTATAACTCAAATATTCATACAGTTTCTCTAGTTCTGGAATCCCATCTGTTTTTTATTCAGAAAAGGATTCAGAAGAAAGGCCAGAAAATGAAAGTATCATAACAGACAGACACAGAGCTTATTTAAGCTTGAATTGTAATAAAAATATTTTTAACTAAATAAAAATGACTGTTGAAATAGCTTACCAAAATGTAACAGGAATCAAAGTTTTGCATCTGTTGACATATTCTTCCACCTGTGAATTTAAACTGACTGTGTAACAACTCAATCCTAGGATATATCCTTTTTCTTTATAAAAGTAAGATTATGCTTTTAAGAAATTGTTGGCCTATAAACTGTTCTCTGGGCTATGCTACACAGGGTGAGTTGAAAAACAATGATACAAGGTAGGGTTAAGTGAACTTTTTTCTGTAAGGGGCCAGATAATAAGTATTTTAAGATTTGCTGCCATATGGTTTCTTTAACAACTACTCAAATTTGTTTTTATAGTATGAAAACACCATTAGACAGTGGGTAAACAGGCACAAAAGGGCATACCTGTACTCTAATAAAGCTTTATTTACAAAACAAGTAGTAGTCTATATTTGGCTATGGGTCTATAGTGTTCTGATCATAAATAAAAGTATCTCCTAATTCATATTAAATCTTATTTTAATTTATTGGAAGATACTTGGTAAAACAAAAAGCACAAACAATGAAAATGAAACAGATTATAACCCTAAGAAATACTTGATGTCAACGTCTTGGTATTTTTAGTTTATGGACTTTTAGTTTTTCTTTCATGCAGAAATGTAATAATATAAAAAATATTTGCTGATAAGAATGTGATCATACATATACTTAATATGTTACCTTTTTAAAATATACATATCATTATGTTTTGACTCAATAAAGAAAGAAAATCATATTTGTGCTTTGAAAATGCCTACCCAAAATATCCTGGTACCTTCAAGGCCTTTTTTCCCAAGACTTACAATAGGTTCTTATAGGATCTTTTATTTCTACTTCATTTTAATCATCATCATAACCATGATAAAATTGCTTACCAAAAAGTCTATGCTAAAATACACTCCAAAGAGCAGTTTATGAGTATAGATTTTTAATATGGTAACAGACCAACTACCAAGCAAGAGATATTAGCTGGTCATTATAAACATAGCTACAAAACAACTTATCCCTGTAATTCTCAATTCTCAGAGGTATGGGATGTAAAATTCATATGCTCAGCTATTTCGGAAAGGATAAATATAGTGTTCTCAAGGACATAGCTACCAGACATATTTCAAATGCTTGTAATATTGCCTTTATCCAGTACTCTTTACAGAAGTCATAAAATTGCTTTTTATTATTTATGAGGTTTAGATTTTATTTCTTATCCATCCTTCTATCTAGATAGGAAAATATGGGGTGAAGTGTTGACATCTTTATTCTTCACCTGTGTGAACACAGCCTAATCCCATTTCAGGGGGTCTGGAGAGCTGTTGACTATTGGGCATTGAAAATGAACATAGTGTGGAAATCTGACATAAGTTCTATTAGCACAGATTTTCATGGAAGTTATATTCAAAACTTGATCATTTTTAATATCCAAAAACTATCCAGGGTCTGAACAATGGCAAAATTAAAAAGCAAATGTAACAGTAAGCCTAAATCAGAGGGATATCTTTTGCTACCAAAAACGAAAAAGTTTGAAGTGGTTCTAAAAACTACTTTGGAACTTTTCATTAGAAGATAAAATAGTATTTAATTGCTTCATCAGTATATGGGAAATGTCTCTCACAATATGCACCCAAAAGGGCAGTTAAAGTCCTTATCTGTGTTTTTCTAACTGCTAAGAGAAAGTAAAAACATTCTGGAGGAAGAAAACAAAAACCTTGAAATGCTTAGATTTAGAATGGGTCACATAGTGGATGTCTGGGAGGAACTGTAGTGAGCACATGGTCACATGCGGAGTAGAAGGAAATAGGCTACAGCTAAATATTCCTGCCACCTAAATCCCCGCGTAGCCATGGGTTAGTAACAAAGCTTCTGACTCTGATAGTACCTGCAGAACACAAAATATCTTTCCACTTTCAGTCATAATGTTGCTCTGGGTCTAATGCAATCAATTTTACCTTGATAATTTAGGTTTAAGAGTTTTCCTGGCTGAGTTATAAACTTTGTAATAGCCTTTCTAAAAGGTGAATTATAGTATATTACTCCAAATCATTCCTCAGTTTTATTCAGTTCAAAATGTCAATTGTTCCTTCTATGGGCATGGTATGCTTTGTAGAGGATGTAGAAATTTGTAAGTGTAGACTCTGCCCTCAGAGAACTTGCAAGAATGTGGAAAGAAGACAGAGTCAACAACAATCCTAATGTAAAGCAGAGTGTGGACAGTGCCTTAAGGAAAATTCAAAGACCTAGAGACCTAAGAAGAATGAGCTCACATTTGGCCCAGCAGATCAAGGAAAGGACGTGAGAATGAAGGAAGATGGCAATGAAGAATGGCAAGATATTGTCATGGTAAATACTGTGTGGAACAAATTTGCTGAGCCAGGGAAACCTATGCTATATTCATACCCTATAAACAATTCAGTTTGCTATGCAGAAGTTCTTTAGTTTAATTTAATCCCATTTGTCAAATTATGCCCTTGTTGCAATTGCTTTCAGGATATCTGTCATGAAATATTTGCCCATGCCTACATCCTGAATGCTATCCCCTAGGTTGTTTTCCAGTGTTTTTATAGTTTTGGCTTTTACATTTAAGCCTTTATCCATCTTGAGTTAATTTTTGTATATGGCGTTGTATATAGTGTAAGGAAGGAGTCCAGTTTCAATTTTCTGCTTATAGCTAGCCAGTTATCCCATGACCATTTATTGAACAGAAATCCTTTCCCCCACTGCTTGTCTTTGTACGGTTTGTCAAAGATCAAGTGGCTGCAGGTGTGCAGTCTTATTTCTGAGTCCTCTCTTCTGTTCCATTCATTGGTCTATTTGTCTGTTCTTTTATCAATACCATGCTGTTTTGGTTACTATAGTCCTATAGTATAGTTTGAAGTCTGGTAGCATGATGCCTACAGCTTTGTCCTTTTCGCTCAAAATTGCCTTGGCTGTTTAGGCTCTGTTTTGGTTTCATATGAATTATAAAATAGTTTTTTTCTAGTTCTGTAAAGAATGTCAATGATAGTTTAATGGAAATAGCATTAAATCTCTGAATTGCTTTGGACAGTATGGCCACTTGAATGATATTGATTTTTCCTATCTATGAGCATATGTGGCAATTTCTCAAAGACCCAAAGACAGAAATACCATTTGACACAGCAATTCCATTACTGGGTATATACACAAAAGAATATACATTTTTCTTTTATAAAGACACATGCAGGTGTATGTTCATTGATCACTATTCACAATAACAAAGACATGAAATCAACCCAAATGCTCATCATTGATAGACTGGATTAAAAATAATTGTGGTACACATATACCATGAAATTCTACGCTACCATAAAAATAACAAGATCATGTCCTTTGCAGGAACATGGATGAAGCTGGAGCTTATTATCCTTAGCAAACTAAGGCAGGAACAGAAAAACAAATACTGCATGTTCTCACTTATAAGTGGGAGCTAAATGATGAGAACACGTGGACACATAGAGAGGAACAACACACACTGAGGTCTATCAGAGGGTGAAGGGTGGGAGGAGGGGGAGAGGATCACAAAAAATAGCTAATGGGTACTAGGCTTCATACTTGGGTAATGAAGTAATCTGTAAAGCAAACCCCCATGACACATGTTTACCCGTATAACAAACCTGCACATATAACCCTGAACCTAAAAGGATTTAAAAATCAGTTTGATGGAAGCCAATATGATGCACCTAAGAGAATAGTTTGGAATAAATGTGAGAATATAGTCTGATGAAAGTGATCAAGAACTGGGGAAAAATTTGTCCTACTAATTTTGAACCTGGAAGCTGAACTTTATCACTACTTTTAATCCAGGTCAGATTTTTCATTTTATTTCCTTGTGAAACAAAGATATAGTAAAGCTAGATCAAAGGCAATATAGGAGACATGAATGAGACAATAAAGCAAAATTTAGAAAATATTTATCTGTAAAAAAATTACAATATTATAAAAATGGGAAGTATATTTTGTAAAGATTAATATAAAAACTATTTTCATCTCTTTGTGATTTAAGGAATAGAAAGTACTTTCACAGACATTATTACATTCAGCTACCAACTATACACTACTGTAAGAAGAAGATACACAATTTTAATAAATGAAGAAACCAAGCATCAAATTATGAGGAGTGAGTTGGTGGGGTAAGAAGGGATAACACTATCTAAAAAGCCTAACTTTTCCAAAGCAGGATGACTAATAAAACAAGATTGCTTGGCACTAAGAAATGGGTTGTGATTGTCCCAGGTTGGTATGGTTAAAAGAAATTCTATTGAAACTTAGAGGTAAAGAATCAAAGACAAGACTATTTGCTACAAAGAAATGGGTCTTGTTTCAGTTTTGAATTAGGAAAAATAGTTCAACCGAGGGACATCAGACAGAGTTAACCAGTGAGGGTTAATGCGAAGTTTATTCTGAATAGAAAGAGAAAATAGAAACCAGTAAAAATCGAATAGATGCCAGCATTTGTAATGAAGGAAAAGCACACTGTGACCACACTCTTAATTTCCCTTGTGTGGCAAGTGAGAGTTCTGTCATGTAGGGTTATCCAAAGCATGTGACAAGTGCAAAGCAATTTAGCAGACTGACAGTAGTAGAAACTAATTAAAAAATTAATAAAGGAATACATTTGTACTACCTGCCACTCAAATGTTTCCTGTTTTAGAAGAATACTATTACAGTGGACCCTTGTCTAATTCTGTTTTGGGATGAGGACTGCACTGGTGGGACCAGAATGTTGTGCAGTTATTTAGAGAGGCTTCTGGGAACTAAAACATATATGGATTTTTTAGCTGGTCCTTATGGGGCTCAAGGTTATAACTTTGCCTACATCCTTAATACCACCTACATACTATTGGGGCTCAGGTCAAGCATATCTTCAACTGCTATAATATTTTTCATTTTTAAAGTAATAATTACAGACTTAGACTACCTGCTTATTTTTGTATTATATTAGTCATTGTTGAATATATCTGTAGACCAAACCATTCCAATGATAATTTTAACTTAACTTTGCATCTTTTATTTAAATGTCACTCATTGTTATTTGTCTTACTTGAATCTTCCTAAGCTGCCCAAAATCATGAAGCCTATTTTGTCAGCAAGAGAGAATGGTCATTGAAATGCTTTGAAGAGGTCTGTAGCTCACTCCCACACTGTGTTTCTCAGGAAGTGTTGAAGATAGTATTTTCTGCATTTTTTTGTGGTGACACTGTTGTATCCAAGCAAGTTAGAAGGAACGTGCCATGCTCTGAGTTCCAAATTAAGAGTTCTTTAGTAGCTGGTGACTGAGAGTCAGTTTACGCTCAAAAATCTTTTGGCCTCAAGGAAGGGGCTGGATACCTTTTTATACCTTGCTTAACATAGGGGGAGAAGAGAGCCTAGCTGAAGCAGAACTTACAGAAGCAGAACAAGCAAGTTAGATAAGGAGGCTGGTAACTAGGAGGCAGGAGGTTTCCATGATTGTTGATTACCAAGTAGGGTATACACAAGTGGTTCCCATGATTGCCGGTTACCAAGGAGGGTATTCGGTACTTGTCATACTATCAATCAAGGGGGTATTCACAATAGCAAGTGGGCTTGCCAAGCAGGATATGGTTACAATGGTTATATGTTTCTATAGTTCTAAGTATCGCATGATCCAGCACAGTAGCATGACCCAGGTATGCACTCAAGGGAGAAATGGCGGGAAGGGTGAGGTGGAGGTTAAGATGCAGTCTGTCTGGCTTTCAGCAAGATGGAGTCTGTCAGGCTAACACAGGGTGGGTTAGCACAACACTGCAGGGTGGTTGTAGCATGCCAAATAATTGACAGCATCCTGCTTCCTAAAGTTTTGGCTTCTTTTCCTCTTAAATTACTTGTACTTTAAATTTGATTTTCTGAAAACAACTACTAACAACAGCCTATCAAATATATTGAATCGGGCTTTGATAGTTGTGTAAGTATTAACAAAATTATACCAGCCCATATAGAGTTGTTGAGTTTTTATGCCCTTTGTTTCTATTGCAGTAGTTGGCTTGTACATTCAAAACCCTTGCCTTCCATATGGGCTTTATGCCACATGGTGATCAGGTAATTGTCTTTTTTATGTGCAAACAACAAGAGCAAGTTCAAATAAATTTAAGTGAAAAAAGAAGAAACAATAAAGAAAGAGAAGGGAGGGGGAGGACAGGGCAGGGCAGGGCAGGGAAGGGTAAAGAAGGAAAGGGAAGGAAAATGAAGAGAGAAGGGAAAGAACGGGAAGGAAGAGGAAAGGCAAGGGAATGGAAGGGAAAAGGGAAGGGAAGGGAAGAGGGAAGGAAAGGATGGAAAGGGAAGAAGAGAAGAGGGAAGAGAAGGGAAGGGAGGAAGAGAAAATAAGGGAAGATGGAAGGGAAGGAAGGGAGGGAAGGGAAATAAAGGGAAGAGGACAGGGAAATAAAGGGAAGAGGACAGGGAAATAAAGGGAAGAGGGAGAGGGGAAGAGAAGGGAAAAGAAAGATTAAAGGGAAGGGAGAAAGGAAAGGAAGGGGAAAAGGGAAGAAAGGGAAGGGAAGAAGAAAAATACGATTTAGAAATACATTAATTAGCTCACATAATCATATTTCAAATCCAATGAATATGATCAACAAGGGAAACAGCCAAGCTAAAATTCAATCACAAGAAATACTGATTAGGTTTTGTGCCCTGTTCAAGCTGCCATACCCATTTATTGCCATGTCATTGGGCCCTTCTCACTGTCACATCTGTCACAAATGATCTTTGACCACCATTCTCAGAAGGTAAGGTGATGTAAAATCTTATCTATAGTGGCTTTTACAGAGAAAGACTGGACGCTAACTGTCTGTTCCCTGCCATTTTAGGCAATTTTTTTCTTCAATACAAAGAGTGGAAAGCCAAAAAGGACAAATACATGTTTTTTTGTCTTAAGTTCTTTACTTGGATATTTAGTAATTGAACTAAATTGGTCTGCTTTTACCAAATATCATCAAAATTTCCTCTTACCAGTAATATATCTCCAGGACTAAGTGATGGGCCAGTGAATGATAGAATAAAGAAGCAATCTATGTTGTATGAGCTCTGTTTCAAACTAATTAAGAACATAAACTTTTGTGTTCAGGAATTTTGGTTCAAATGATGATTCTTCAAATTTCTGGCTCTGTGGGACTGAATAATAATTGAATTATTCACACTTCATTTTAGTTTTCTTATCTGATCTGGCAAAGGTAGCATATCTGTCACAGTGGGTTTAATTGGGTTTACTTCTTGGTTGATTTTCTATTATTCCATTGCTTTTTCAACATCCATACTAGCAAATTAATAGAGAAAAGGCAGAGATCATGACTCCTAATTCCTTGAGTCTTTGAAGATGTCACTATTCTCTGTCATTACCCCTGTGTACTACTGATTCTGACTTACTACCATTGCTGGGAGCAGGGTGGGCATCATTATGTTAGAGGATTCTTGTTGGCTTTTCTCACTAGGGTAGCCCTTACAGGTTACAAAACTAATTTGATTATTAATTATTGATTCAACCTCCAAGTATGTCTAACTGAAATATAAAATTCGAGACCAGGAAAATGACCCATGATGGGTCTGTGAACATATTGAGCCTAGTGAAACCAACATTAACCACACCTTGGCCGGAGCTCCATTGGTAACCTATCTCATATAATCCCACTCTATCAAGGAACCATAATGATGTTTTCTCTCCTCAAGAGTCCATGTCCATATACACTCTGCATTTAACAGTTCTCAAAATATCTGAGTATCCCCCCTTTCCTTTGTGTATGATTGCCTGCATAGGATTCTTTAAGGAAGCGCTTAGGGAATTATTAATAAATAATCATTTTATATTGTTGCAAGGGAACCCCACCTCATCTGCTCATGGGGACCTGCCCTCTCATTCAATCAATAACTTTGGAGTCTGAGATTTCCCTCGACAGTGATTTTATTTTTAATTGGCATGGTTGATAACCCTCAGCATTTTGATCATTCACCTTTACTTTATTTTAATTAAATAGATTAAGGAATACTCTTGTTAGTTACCAATTAGGGAAGCAGGATTAGTCAGAGGAAAAAATTGTGTTACAGAATTATGATACAGTTTTAACATAGACTTCAGTGAATCCCAGTGGGAGTTTTGAGACTGAGATGGCTCTACTGAAATATCCTAATATGGGGCAAGGGGCCATCCCTCCTGTCACCACAATGACAAGTTGATATACACAATATGCCTCAAAGGGAAAAAGAAAACTTTGGTGGAGATGGTTTTTGACATGGTTCGGCTGTGTGTCCCCACCCAAATCATATGTCAATTTGTAACCTCCACATGTCAAGAAAGGGAGGTGATTTGATTATGGGGGCAGTTTTCCCCACGCTATTCTCATGCTAGTGAGTTAGTTCTCAGATTTGATGATTTTATAAGTGTTCTGAAGTTCTTCCTTCACTCTTCTCTTTCCTGCCAACCTGTAAAGAAGATGCCTGCTTCCCCTTCCACCATGATTGTAAGTTTCCTGAGGCCTCTCCAACCATGTGAAATTGTGAGTCAATTAAACCTCTTTCCGTTATAAATTACTCAGTCTCAGGGAAGTTATTTATAGCACTGTGAGAATGGACTAATACAGTTTTCTTCACCCAACAAAAAACTCTCTGCAGTGTGGGTGGAGGAGGCCATGGAGGAGGGAAAGTGGAGATTCAGCTGAGTGACCTGTTATCTGTCAAGATTTTTAGGAGTCGAAGGAAAAATGCTTTGGTCTTTCTTCCTGAAGGGAGAAAGGTCTAAATTATTCTAAATAAAACACAGTAAGTACAGACTATAAAGGAAATGATTGATCATTCAAACACGTTAAAATTAAGGTCTTAGATGTTAAAGGAAATCCAGTAACTGAGGTAAGTTAACAGCATATAAACATGACAAAGAATATATTTTTTGAATATTTTTAAAGGTTTGAAAAGTAGGTAAAAAGCTTGACTGTGTGCTTCATAGAAAGATACATGAAGTGACAGAAAATGCATTATAAAAAATTAACCATATATTTAGAGAAATATGAATGAACAAACAAATAAGGTACTATTTATATTCACAAGACTGGCAAATATTAAAACATTTAACAATGAATGTCAAGTATTAGTACTTATGTATATACTATGGCTGCTGAAATTGTAAATTGCTCCAATACAATAACAATTTGCCATTATTTTACAAAACCAAATATATGCATATACTATGGCCCTCAGGAACGATACTATTATTAAGATACTTCTGAAAAATTTGGTATGTATGTTCTAGGAGATACAAAGTGTTCATAATAGAAAATTTCCACTATACGTAAGAATAAATATATGAAAAAATCCAAGTTATGGAATTTTTATACAGATAACACTAAAAGTGAAGAAATTATATTGCACGCAAAATCATGCACAAACTGTGTTAATATGATGTTGAATAAATGTGAACTTACAGAATATATTTGGCATTATTTAATGTATATAAATTTTCAAAGCCTGCAATAATCAGTAATACGTACACTAAAAATATATACATATTCATTTGAGTTTAAAGGGGAAAAAGGGAGAGTGATAAGCCAATAATTTCAGGTAAGAGTATTGTTGGTGTAAGTATGAGGTGAGCCCCGAATAGATGGGGAAAGAGGACACGGAGGAGTTAACTTCCAGGATTAGGCCCTCAATTTGTGATTATTCTTATTTAATATGAAATTCATGTGGTAACTACTCATGGCATATAATTTTTTTCAGACTTGATATTTGATAAAAGTATTTTTAAAGGAAGGTTAAGGGTGATCTATCCTTAAGTTCCTACTACACGTTTCTGTAGCTAAATTTTATCAAACCTTTTAAATCAGATAATTTGTATGGTATATAAGTTACTATCAAGTAGAGAGAGAGGAAATCAGTTTTTAAACTTTCTATTTTCCCTTATGTAGGTTGTAAAAGAAGACAGGATGCTTTTGATTGCTAGGTCATCCAGGGACTACAAGTTTTCCAGGTGTAGGTTGTAAAAGAAGACAGGACACTTTCGATTGCTAGGTCATCCAGGGACTCAGATTTCTTTGTTCCTTACTCTTCCATAACCTTAGTTACTTTGCACACATGGTCAGTAATGAGTCACTACTATGACTATGTCCAAATTCCAAAGTAGGAGAATTAGGAATAAAGTCAGGAAGAATGAGCAGCTTCCTTCAAAGGCCATAACCTATGTGTGCATACCTCTTCTCATCTATCATTTGCTAAAACACAGTCACGTGACCAATATTAGTTACACAGAAGGGTGAGAGATGTAGTGTCCACCTATGTGTCTTCCTCCGCTAACATGTTAGGTTTTAATACTGAACAGATAATGATAAAACAGATATTAGAGAAAAAATAGCACTCTCAGTCACCCTATAGATCTAACCACCCAACATAAAGCATTAGAATATTTTCTCCAGGTGAGCAGAAGAATATATCATGACCAGAAATTGAAGGGTGATTCAACATTAGAAAACCTATCAACTCAAGTCATTATGTTAAAACATTAAAGGCAAAAAAGCAAATAATTGATGCTTAGATAGATAATGGAAGTTTGATAACAGTGGATGCATATCCATGATAAAAACTTACTTAAAGTGAATAATAAGAATAAACTATCTTAAACTGATGTAGGTAATTAGCTTATACACCAGAACATGTACTTATAGGGGAACAGAATCTTGAATGCATTATTTTTCTCCTAATTTTAGGGCTTTTGGATATGACTTACAGAATTGCTCATAATCAGCTTCTGCACGGCATTTCTAATTATAATGAATGTCCAGCCACACTAATCAAACGGCCATTGTTTTAACTTACCAAACAACTTCTTAATTTGAGTCTTTGCAAACATTATTAACATTGCTTGAGCTAAATCAGATCCTTCATTAATGTGGTCAAAATATGTTTCATGATCCAAACTAAATTTCTCTAAAAGCCTTTAGCTCAAGATAGTAATTTCCTTGCAAGTACTCAATTAAGTGTTTTTTAACCATGTCGCTCCCATTTTTCTTATAGATGTATTTCTCTGACAGACTGCTTCATTATATCACCCATCACAAATCCACAGGACCTAACACACAGTATAAATGACAGCAAGAAAATTTTCTGTTTCATATACAATGCCTGTTTTAAGATAACTAAAATTTTCATTACTCAGTATTAGAGAATACGGTGATTCATAAATAGAAAAGCCAGGAAGGTTATTGGACTGCCTTTTCACCATCTATACCATCTCATTCTGCTTTCAATATTTAAAAATAAGTGAAGTGGTGCTTCATTTTGATATATTTCCAGAGTACTAGCTTACTGCTGAACATGAGGTTATCCTATAAAGCTCGAATTGATTTGACTATTAATTCCTAGAAATTTTATTGCTGTAACATCTAGAAAGGAAAGACTTAAGGAGATATTCATAGGTTGATAAGCTGATAAAAGTTTGGGTCTACATATTGCACAAGTGTTTCAGATATGGTTTCACACGTTTTTGTATATTTCTCCCCCACCCCACTTCTACATCCTCATATTGCTCTTTTTATATCATTGTATTTTTACTTCTTTTAAAAATATTTCTACCTTGTTTTTATGCTTTTTGAATGAGGGCCTGTGCGTGACTTGGCACCAAACGACAACCTACAATGCACGTTATATTAAAATTAAAGGTCCTTCTGCATACTTTATGATTCATAGCTCTAATCATATTGTTGACATTTTTGGAACTTAATCCGCCACGACAAGTGTGTGTTTATGCATGTGGGTGTATATATTGTGAATTATGTATTTGTGTAATGAATCATAGTTATGGGAGAGTAATCTGTGATTATCATCTAAATTGGAAATGTGAAGAATTGGAAATAAAAGAACAGTGAGAATAGTGATATAAAATGTTAGCTGGAATGGAGGAAAAATAAACAGCAGACACAGTAAAGGAAGAGTCATGCTTTTACAATGAACATTTATAATTATTCTATTATACAGTTTATGATTAGATAAAATGATTGACTTTACATTACAAAAGGAAGAAGCCTCGACTCCCCTAAGTGCTTCATGTTAAAAAACAAAACAAACGGAGAGCCTCATTTCCCAACCATACAAAAAGAAAAGAACCTGAGATAAACTTGAATCTTTTTGCAAATTGACGAGGTCATGGAGGAGTCATTTGTATATCTAGCTTAAGAATAGGATCCGGAAATTGTGTGTAGTTACACAGCTACAAAATGCACAATTTGTTTACTTTTCTCTTGACTTATGGGGTATTTGCAGAATTCAAGGCTACATTCAAACTCAGTCAGCATTTACTTGAATATCTCTTTATGTGTTACCTGGGTCCCAGAGGTAGTTAATAATGAACTCTGGAATATATAAGGTTTGTGAAAAGTGTATACATATGTATATTCATTACTGAGGCTGACATCATTACCCAGGAAGAATTATTTTAAATCCATTCGTTGATCATCTATTATTTCTTTTTAAAGAAATGTAGATATTTGTGTATGTATGTGTGTGTGTGTTGTGTGTATGTGTGTATATGTATATATATCTCATATATATATGATAATTTATTGGCATGTTTCTTTGGTTGGGATTTTAAGTAGATATAAAATTAGAAATAAATAGGATGAATTGTGATGTGTAGTTACCCATTGGTAATCAAGAGCCATGATGTAATGATTAATATGAACTATACTATGAATGAGTTTCAGATTTTAATGATTTGACTACTCTCTTGTCATGGCATTTCAGGGCACAATTGACTAAAATGTTGCATAATTTCATAGATGTCTGGTTTACTCATAATTTTAGATTGCTCTACAACTCAAGAAACAAATTTTACTGTTGCAATTTTTGTGTTTTTCCCCTTTCACTGTACTTGATTAAGGAGCATGCTTCCCCTGATTGAACTGAGTAATTTATGGACTAAATTTTTATGGTTTTTAATCAATGGGAAATGTATTGCCATATCTTGATTTTTCTAGTATAGAAGTCAAAGTATGCAAAAACACCTCTTTGGAATGCAACCTCTGTTGTTAATATGATTACCATTTTTATTTTCTATTATTTTCATTATTTTGTGTAAAGAACTCCCCAGCTTCTAAACATTCTCAGAATTTTATTCCTTAAACGCAAAAGCAGGAAGAGCATTCAGAACAACACTCTGCCCATGTTAGAGTTCCCATTTAAGCTTCAGGTAGGAGTGAATATATGGGCGTTAAAGTTAAAATACTTGCCTTTTTTTGACAATGTCTTCTCTTCACTATACATGAAACAGGTTGTTTGGCATACATTTTCTTAATTGGAATAATGCTTTAAAAAGTTTTTTAAAGAAACAAAAAAAGTAAAATGGTAATCATTTTCTTTAAATAAACACCAGCATTCTTATGTTATACTCTTGTTTCTTTAAGATTTTTGGAACATCACAACAAAATTTCAGATTGGTAGAAAGAAACCATAGATATACTTGGCAAGACTAATTTAAATTCCTAATTTATACATTAAAGCACGTAGAAACTTAGCTGAAGATCTTTGGCAAGATGGAGAAAGAAAAAATACAAACTTCTCTTAGCACAGATTTCTTAGGAACGTGAAAGCCCCTTAACTGGCAAGCAGCTACTAATGACATTAGCTGAACTATGCAAACTTCTGTCTAATCGAAAGAACCTAATTTCATGCTGTGAAATGGCCCTTTCCATCACTGATGCTGACATTATTATCCAGGAAAAGCTTTTTAAAATCCTTCATTCATTTATTATTTCCTTTTGAGGAAATGTAGGGGAATAGAACTTCCCTGGTTCTGAGCCCAAGCTCAATATCACCTAAAAGCCTGTTTTCATCATGAAGACACATTAAGAAATGGTCAGGAGTCCCTGATTATTCTATGTGGTTCTGTACAATCAACAACTCAGGATAATTTCCTCAGTTGTTGTTTTACAAATGTAACTTATTTATTTTCTCATTCTGATATTAGTCCACTTCTTCAAGATTACTTGCTGGATATACTTCCATTTCCTTGTATGAAAAAAGACTGAATGAAGCTCTGGTAGTAAGTGAAGTCCTGAACCCTCACAGTAGAGAGTTCAGCCCTAATTCTGAGTTGGACTCTCTTGTTGAAATCCAGACTGCATCATTAATCATCTACAAAAAAAAGGATGAGATTTAAAGTTTGATGCCTCTATTTTCTCATCTATAAAATGGCATTAATGATAGTATAAACTTCTTAGGGCTAATGTTAATAAATGTATTAATATATGCAAAGTAATTAGAGTAGTGCGTGTTTCTATATGGTAAATATTGCGTAAGTGCAGCTTATGATTACAATGATGGTGATGATTTAACATTATCATTTATTATTTAAAAACCAATTAAAATTAACTCTGTGGAAAGCTACGCATGATCTATATACAATCATCTTTCATTATAAATGGAAAAGTGGCCTTAGAACTTTGCATATCCCAAGATACATATATATTCAATGTCCACAGGCCCCCTTAAAGAACCTGTATCTAAAAGGTTGGTACTCCATATAGGCAGGTTTTGAACCCCGCTAATACTGTATTTTCTACCAGCGTTTGGTGGCAGATGAAACCTGTGGATACAAGGTGCATTAGTCTGTTTTCACACTGCTGTAAAGAACTTCCCTGAGACTGGGTAATTTATAAACAAAGGAGGTTTAATTGACTCACAGTCCCCTATTGGTGGCGAGGCCTTAGAAACCTTACAATCATGAAGGAAGCAGAAGGAGGCACCTTCTTCCCAAGGTGGCAGGTGAGAAAATGTGAAGGAGAAACTTCCAAACACTTATAAAAGCATCAGGTATCATGAGAACTCACTACCATAAAAATAGCATGAGGGGAACCACCCCGTGATATAATCACCTCCCTCCCTTGACATGTAGTGATTACCGGCCCCTCCCTAGACATGTGGGGGATTACAATTCTAGATGAGATTTGGCTGGGGACACAGAACCAAACCGTATCACAGGGCAAACAATTAATTTTTAAAAATCCACATACAAGGAGACCTTCTAGTTCAAACCCATGTTGCTGAAGGGTCAACTACAGATAGATAGATAGATAGATACATACATACATACATAGATACAAAAATTAAGTGTACACATATATACACATTCTCAGTGTGTGACTGATAATGTAACAGTTTTTACAAATGGAAAAACATACAACACTCTATGTTTATTTATTTAAAAGCTCATGTAAAGTAAAAATGCAAAAGTTGCATTTTTGATTCATATTGACATATACTTTATTGTAAGGTGTTGCCTCTTTGGAGAAAAGGAGAAAAACTATGAGATAGAGTGAAACTTAGCAATATTTTTTTTAACAGAAAACTTTATCAGAAGCAAATTGTAGCATTTTTTTAATTCCAGTATAGGGTCCTTAGACACAGGTTATAATTGCCATTTTCTTCGGTATGTTCAAAGTAATAAATACAGATTTAAAAATAAATGAAGCATAAAATCCAAAGAAACAATACCATTTTTTGACCTTGCAAGATACTCCAGATGTGTTCTAGCTCTTACTACCTTTCAATAGAAAATGTTCTCAGTCAAATGGAGAGTTACCCGCTTTCTGTCTTTCAATCTTTGTCCATCAATGTACTCTTTACTCATACTTAACTCTTTAACTCAATGTGGTATTGCAGGAAGTCACTAGTATGCTACCTACTGTTAAATTTAATGGACATAATTGGCCTCTTTACAGCATTTAATGCAAGTTTATACTTTTCTGACATTAAGCTTTTGGCCACCTTTAGCAGTGTCTGCATGAAACTAAGTTAACATTTCACAGATTCTTACCTGTGCTTTGCAGTTCTGCACTCTCTGTACCCACCAATCTCATTTACTCCCAACTCATTTACAAGAATAACCAAATGGAGATATTTCTCAAATTTCACATCAAGCCCAGACTTCTCCTCTCAAATGTCTATATTCAGATGCTTTACTGATATAGTCTTACATATGTTGCACATTTTTCCCATACCTAGAAAATCCGAAATTATTTTTTTCTCTTATCACAAACATTTCAATCCCTTGGTGTTCTCACAGAGTAAATGCTACTCCTTATACCTGGTAAAAATGCTAGATATCTTGACACATCATTTTCCTTCATCCTCCTAAATGAAAATACACATCCAGGATATATTCTGCATTGAGCCATCTCTCCCCTTATTTACCAACACCATCTACTGCACAGATTCGTATGGCCTTTCCTTTAAATTTTGAGCAGCCCACCAACTGGACTTGTGCTTCCTGCCTTGGGTCTCTCTGGATTCATTTGCTACATAGCAGCCAGGATGATCTTTCATGAAAGGTAGCTGATTATGTTATACAGCTTTAAACTCTGCAATCACATCTTGTTGCATTGGGATCATAGCTAAATTCATGGCTCAAAAGCATTGCCTGGAGGAGATCCCTTCTTTCTCCTGTAAAAGCTGTCAGAATCAAAGTTGAGTCACCTCTTTGAAAAAAAAACTCTAACAAATGTTGCCAGGGAAGGCTATGAAGAGAAGGGTTCACATGAACAAATGCCTGACAACAAGAATTATCATAAAACACTTTACAAAATCTGAAACCTGGTACAAAGGCTATCCCAACCTGCACAAAAAGAAATACTTCAGCGAGAACATCTGCCCAACAACTGCCTATAAAACCTTGAAATGGTGCCACCTTTGCTCTTGATCCTTGAAGCCAAGAATAATTATCTCAAAAAACTTTATAACCCTCCTCATTTTTTCTTTAAAAACCTTTGTCTTTCTTTGCCCTGAATATGTACATGGTTTCTATGGCACATGTATTCCCATGGCAATGTCCGTTCCTGAATAAACATCATTTTATTTTAAAGCATCTCTCTCAGTTTGTTGTTTAGGTAGACCCTCTTATTACTCATTTTGAACTAATTTTCCTGTTTCTCCTATGCTTTAACTCCCAATCCTCATTCAGGTCCCTGAACACACCATGTTCCATCCTGTCACAGAGGTTTGCTCTTTTGGTTCCTCTTGGTGGAATGCTTGCCACCATCTCTGGACCCAGTTAAATCTTAATCACATATCAAATTGCAACTATACTGACATAGTCCACGGATGGATTAGCTGACCCCTATTATACACTGTCATAGCACCCTGTTCTTTCCTTTACAACACATATAACTGTTTATTACCATCTTTTACTTCCAGAATATTACAGCTTTTATTACTGTGTTAGTGCCACAGGATGACACCAGTGTTATTAATGTTATAAAAACAGAACCATAAGCAGAATTTACAGTTCTTTCTGAATAAGACAGGGATAACGTGAAACTCTGTTTTACCCTGTAGAGACCCTCTGGCTATGTTTTAGGTAAAAGCTGTCAAATACAAATTGTTTATATATATATTTTTAACTGTATGTTCAGATACTAAAATTCTTAAATATTGTTAATCCAATTATTTGTAGTATTTATTAATATTCAGAGACATATTCTGGCCTCAAATATTGGTTCTGCCATTACTTGTCTCTGTGACCTTGTATCAGAATTATTTAACCTTTGGGGAGGGTCTTTCCTTTACAGAGAGTAAGAATAAAACATAAGGTTGAAAAATTAAGTAAGGTAATGCATATGAAGTAGATAGAATACCTGTTGGCCCTTAGTAGACACTTAATAACTGTGAGAAATTCATATCTGGTCTTACACTATATTTATAACCCTAAAGCACATGGTTTGCATATCATTTGTTCACTATTTACCTCCCAGCGCTTACTAAAAAACTTGCCACATGATACAACATTTTTGAAACATGAATAGATAAATGAAGATAAATTTGAATATTTGCTAATTTATTTTACACAAATAATTGCCAAGCCTGCAGTTAAATTTAGAGTAAAATTCTATTAAAAATGCAGACATGTTAGAACTACCCAAGATCAAAGTTATAAGAGTAATCATATTATATTACAAGAGTAAATATCCAGGGAGGTTTCATTTTTCTGATATTTAGAAATGACCCACAACACTTAAAGAGGCACAAAGTCTTTTTAAATACAAACATTCAGAATTCTGTAAGTTTTTGGTATAAAGTTCTATTCTTAAAATACAAATAGGTATTACATGAACAGTAAGTTCTGTAATAGAATCATTTTAGAAAATTCTATTTAAAGAAAATCAATATATATACATTTAAATAACAGTAGAATTTCTCATACTTTTAGCATTTTAGGCAGATTTTCTCTAAATAACATTGAACATTTTATTACAGATTATTGTGTTGAAACTATGTTCTGAAGAATATTTATGAAGAAACATTGATGAAAATTATTTTTGAAGAGAAAGAAGGAGACTGGCTTGACATAGAGATTCACTTAGTTGTATTTAAAAAACCCTCCTTTTCTTAACCTAATCTATAAATTAGAAGCAATAATCTCTTTATTATGATGCTATGAGAATCAAGTTGAATCATAGTTACAGAAACACTTAGAAAATTAAGAGGACTGTAAATATAGAAATTATAACAATAATCCCACATAAGACTGTAAGAGACTTAAACCCACGTTAGTTGTTAATTAGATATAATTAATTTTAAGCTATCTTTTTCACTTATCCTGTCCAATTTCAATAACAAAAATATGTGAAAGTTCCTCAGGATGCCTGCAAGTAACAATTATTTTCAATTTCAAGGTTACTAAAAAGTCATAGGTGGCTGCACAGGGTGGCTCACACCTATAATCCCAGCACTTTGGGAGGCCGAGGCGGGCAGATCACTTGAGGTCAAGAGTTCAGGACCAGCCTGGCCAACATGGTAAAACCCTGTCTCTACTAAAAATACAAAAATTAGCTGGGCATGGTGGTGGGAATCTGTAATCCCAGATCCTCAGGTGGCTGAGGCAGGAGAATTGCTTGAACTCAGGAGGTGGAGGCTGCAGTGAGCTAAGATCATGCCACTGCACTCCAGCCTGAGCAAAAGAGTGAGACTCTGTCTCAAAATAAATAAATAAATAAATAATAAAAATTAAAAAATAAAAAGTCATAGCTACTTAACATGTGCTAGAGATTATTTCTGTATATTATATTTCCCCACATTAATTCAAGGTTGGATTTCTAAAAGTGTGTTCTCCTGGATGATTGCATATATGAACATCTTGACAATGCCAGCTTACATTGAAGATTGGTGTAAACAATCATGCATAGACACTCTGAAGGGCATTTTTTCTTCTATAGCAAGAAAGTCTAGGGCCATGGAAGGTTAATATGTTACTCTAAAGATGGTTGCTCAAATGTTGATTATTAAATAAAAATTGAATTTTTGAATAGTGTTAAGAAATGTAGTCCAGGCACAGTGGCTTATGCCTGTAATCCCAGCACTTTGGGAGGCCGAGATGGGACAATCTCTTGAGGCCAGGAGTTCTAGACCAGGCTGGACAACATAACAACACCCTGCTTCTACAAATAATTTAAAAAAATTAGCCAGCATGGTGGTGCATGCCCGTAGTTCCAGCTATCTAGGAGACTGAGATACGAGGATTACTTGAGCCCGGAAGTCAAGGCTACAGTGAGACATTATCATGCCATTGCATCCCAGCCTGGGTGACAGAGTAAGGCCCTGTCTCCAAAAAAATGTACATATATATAGTACTTAACACTTATAAATATAATTCCTTACCATACAAAATATCCTCATGCATTAATAAGAAAAAGATAATAAGCACCAGAAGAGAAAGAACTAAGAAAGAACTAGTAAAGTTAAGGGGAGGAAAACCCAATCACATAATATTATAATTCCACATAGGAATATTACATACTACAATCATTCTTGAGAACAATTTGCCATTGTGCATTTTTAAAAAATCATGTTTAATCCAGAATTCTCCCTTTTAATGTATCTTAGTGGTTGAATTGTATTATTTTTGGAAAATTGAGAGCACATCTTCCACTTCAGTGTTCTTGCATACTCTCTCACTGGAGATCTCAATTGGAGAGCATTATTTGCCTAGTTTGACATCACTATTTTACCTGCTGGTTCATCTTACTCATTTTACGTAAGGAATATATTAGTTAAAATATATTTGTTATTGTAACACACAGGCTGTATAATGGATTAAATAGGATAATCATACAGAGTAAAAATAAATGTCTCTGATTGATGTTTCTCAAAGCAATGCTGATATTTGTAACCAGGCCTTCATTTGGAGTTCTGCCATCTATGTCAAAGAGCTTCCAAGAGTTCAGTGATCATTAGTATCAAGCAAAAGAACTCGAAAAGAGTTTAGAGGAAAACATATGGAAGATTCTATGGACAGACTGGAAGTAAAGCACATACCTTCTGATCACTTTTTGTTGTTTAAATCTTGGTCATATAACCTCCTCCATCATAACTATATGGTAGGCTGGTAAATGTTGCTTAGCTCCCTGTGAAAAAGAAGAAAGTTTTGATGAATACCTTACCTGCTTCAGCCAGAAGGTACAAGATAAATCATGTTTCCAGGACAATATTTTTAACAACATGTATTAGTGTTTTTATTTGAGAGTTATGAATTTATGCTTTTGCTACGAAGCATCCACTACATATTGTAATTTATTTGAAAATCTACAAATTCAAATTATTCATGTTTCATTTTAAGGTTTCCGTTTCTTTGTTGTGCTTTATTCTGCTTCTGCTCTGTTACAGACATCCACTTCTTTAAAAGCAACTTTAGGCCAGGTTCAGTGGCTCACACCTATAATCCCAACACTTTCAGGGACTGAGGGAGGAGGATCCCAGTCTGAGCAATATTACAAGACCCTCGTCTCTACCAAAACAATAATGTTTAAAAATTAACCAGGTTTGGTGGCCTGTACCTGTAATCCCAGCTACTTGGGAGGTTGAAGCTGGAGGATCACTTCAGCCCAGAAGTTTGGGGCTGCAGTAAGCCAGGACTGTGCCACTGTACTCTAGCCTGGGCAAGAGTGCAAGACCCTATTTTTAAAAAAGCAACTTTATTTTACCAGTTTCCTCTTAACTTCTTTCACTTTCATCAAAAGTATCTTAACTTATTAATACTTTAACTTTTAAATTTTTTTCTATTGTTCAAACTCCTGTTATGTAAATAGTATAAAAAAGGTTTCATATATCCCAATAATATGTCTTATTCAAATAATTAACTCACTCGTATAGGTATTTAAATATGCATGATTTTATGAATGATCAACAAAGGCAAGCTATAAATGAAGGAAATAATGGAAGAGAACAATTGATAAACTAATGTTCGTGTTTATTACCCAGCTATTGTCTCTGAATCCCTAAATACTATTTTTTAAAGTACTTTGTTTGTTAAAGTAGCGTAAGCCCGTAATTTTTAAAAAATTGTTTATTTAAAGCCTAAAAACATTTACAATGAAAAACAACCTGCTGATGCTTCTGTGTCTACTTCAACATGAATTCTCAAAATTAACTTTTTAAAATCGTTAGTTTCTTCTTGCAGTTATTTCTTTTGATTTTTTCCAAATAACACTTCTAATTTTATTCCAAATGCTCTAATAGATCGGCCATATATGTGTCAAAAATTTTGCCAAAGGTACACCCACCAAACATATAGCTATTTAATGCTCCCCACCCATCTCCCGTTCATACATGGAGATCTTTTTACAGAACTCAATCCTCAAGGATCACAATAAACTTGTCGGTGCCTTGAGCTGGTGTTCTTTTGTGCACCTAGGAATTTCTTTTGCCTCTCTCTTGTTTATAGAGTATAAACCTCCCCATTTGCTTTGCAAAAGCTGGACCCAGGAAGAGGTAAATGTGCCACAGTTGATGCATAGGTTTTTAATCAATCCTCCAGTTTTCAACAAGTAACTTACTCCAGACTTCTGGAGTGGCTTGTGCTTCTGCATCTGAAGTATCTCACATTCAGATTACTCACAGAATATACCTTGTTCTCTACCATGCGGAAAATGGGTATTGCTGTATGACTCCCAACGAGAAATAGTATCTGGAGATTCTAACTTGCACTGTACTCAGATTTTTGACAAGTCTTTCTTACCAATCCCAGCCTTTTGCAGTACTCAATTTCTTCATGTGAGACTATAGCAGGCTCCATGACACAATCAGTTTTTAGCTCATTGGCATTCTACAGTGCAGTCACACAGGTAATAACTTAGCTTCCTAAATCAGTTAACTGCTCTTCTACTTCCCTTTTGTCTTCAAATTTTGTTGAAATATCTGATCCACTGTGGCATTTCCTGCAGTTCTCTTGGTCCTTGGGAATATAAACTCTTTTATTTTATTTTTACATTGAGAAGATGTAAATATATGAGGTGAACCTCCAATAATTAATTAAATTTCTAATTAAGTTTTTCAGGTGATAGCAGAAGAGATATCATATATGCCTGAGCTGTTGATTTTCAGCCTTACTTATTTCTGAAATTTGTTTTAATGCTATAGAGAGCTAAGCTAATCAGTCTACAAATATAAAAAGAAAATGATTTCTACTCTTAAGCCTAGACTGAAGCTTGACATATGCCATAGTCCATGCTTTCTTCCCCCTGGAAACCATGTTGTCTTTCACTTAGTCTGTGTATCATGTGGGGACTGTATTCCAATAAAGAAAGCAAATGAAACTCCTTTGATCAGATACCATAAAGAGAAGGGGAGGAAAATTTTAAGGAGGAGGATGAAGAAAACAGGTGTTCAGAAGAAAAAACGTTCATACTTAGCTCACCTTAGCCCTAAAAGATCACACTACACTTTCCCCAATATATATCTCTCTTTATATTAAATGTATATCATTAAACTCCCTGTTTGTATAGAGCTATAAATTTCACTTAAGCCTCATAGTATAAAGACATTTCTATTAAATCAAAAATAGCAATGAAATTATTTAACTCTTATAATAAATTAGTTACAAAAATATATATTAACATCAAAAATGCTTAAGATTTTTTGTTGGTGACAGACAGTAAACTGCTGAAGAGTATTTACAGAATGACCTCATTTCTAAAAAGTAAATGATAAGTTCAATAGACGATAGCATACCAACAGAAAACTGTAAATTAAGATATTTAACTGTTTAGAATTTATTCCTTTGAAGAATAGGAATATGGTAGACTTTCTGAGTTTTATGCTTCTATAATGGTAGCATTTTCTTACAGTATATGCATATAACTAGTTTAATGATAAAAATGTCATATTAATATAATATATGTCATTTGTCTAACATAATGCCAGGATTCAAAGAGATTATAAAGAAGAATAAAGTGTTGACTCCAATATCATGTAACTTGTATATCAAAACAAGACATGGTCACAAACCATACAATTACAGAAAAACGTATATGAATAATTATTAAAATAAGTGGTTTTATTTTAGTTCAATGACACAAAGTTCAGAGTAGGATAGAGGAGGAAAATGATTTACCTCAAGATGCACATTAATAGAGAAATTCTCTTTGAATAAGCCAACTAGAATTGTAGAGTATATTAGAGGCAGAGGTTATTTGGGTTACATGGACCCAAATACTTGGAGAAAAGTTGATATTAGCAAATTATTTTAAACCCCCTTATTCTTAATCTGAAAATACTCAGATTAATGAATGCAATAGTGTAGGCATCATGCCCAATTGTGATTTACACAGAAAAAAATATATAAGTAGAGGAAAATTAACACTTGCCCAAGAAAATATGGAGGGCATGTGAGGACATTTTCCCCACCCTCCCTTGCTCACCCCCACTACCACCATGCTGCTTGGGATAGAGTTTGGTCCCTATTAAGTATTTATTTTATTTAAGATACTGGTAAAGCAGCTGTAAAAATGAACCCAAAAGTTATTGTGTATTATATGTCATAAATACATTTTTAGTTTTTAAAAAGTCAGTTTTTCAGGTTTATGCTCTAAGGGTAATTGTGATTTGGGGAGCTTAGTTTCTTTCAGTTTATGGCTATGCAATTTCTCAGCATAAGTCTTCTAACTTTTGATTCAATATTTATGCTCTAGCTTCCAATGTCATAATGTTGTTCAATTAACAGATAAGGGAGACAAGGGTAAAGAGTATACTCAACCATAATCAAGCAAAACCAGCAACCAAGTTGAGAAGTAGAACTGAACCTTGACAGCTCACTGAAGGGCACGTCACCAGGACAGTTCCATGCCCTATAAGCCCTTTTGGAAGCCAGCAAAGTGTAATTTCAAAAACATCACAGGTGATTTCAATGTGCAGCCAATGTTAAGTACTTGCTGAACTTAGGTGAACACGGGTCACCAAGAAAAAGGTGAAGCTGAATATAAAGAATAGGCGTTTCCACTGAAGTAGAACTTGGAAATCCACATGGGAAATTTAAATTTACAGAATAATAAAGGAGTTTTAAGAAGGTTAAATTAGCAGGTAAAATATTTTCAAGAACCTGAATCAAGAATTTTAATTATATGTATATAATGTATATCAAAAAATATATCTTTTTAAATTTTTTATTTGGTAAAGATAGGGGTTTTGCCATGTTGCCCAGGATGGTGTTGAACTCTTGGACTTGAGAGATCTGTTCACCTTGGGCTCCCAAAGTGCTGAGATTTCAGGCATGAGCCATTAAGCCTGGCCTATTGAATTTTAAAATTTAATACACAAAGTAGAAGTTTGTGGGGATCTACTAAGAACCAATTTAATCTACTGGAATTTCTTGTGGAAGGAATATCTTAATATTCATAATAAAAGTGAAA
Source organism: Ateles fusciceps (assembly GCA_036589455.1). NCBI lineage: Eukaryota > Metazoa > Chordata > Mammalia > Primates > Atelidae > Ateles > Ateles fusciceps. Next base: position 550,304 of record JAZHEH010002077.1, read on the forward strand.
AGATATGAAAAAAATCAGCAAAAGATAGCACCTTGATGTATATTTACATGAGTTGTAACATGGAGCACATAGGCTTTCCATGATACAGAAAATAAGAGAGAAAAATTAGCTCAATTAGTAGCAAAAAATGTTCATTATGTAAATAAGTAATTTACTCTGCAGCCTTAAGGGCTTCTGTAAGGCCCGGGAAAGATTAAAAGAAAAATGAAATTCAATATCAATATTGAATAACAAAATTAAATTCAATATTAATAATTGTCAATAGTGAAATTCTTGAGTTCCAAGTTAAAGAAAATGATCTTACTATTAGAGAACAAATATCTTAATAGAGAAAGATAATTTAAACAGAGACTTATACTTTACAAGAAGACTAAAAGTGAAAAGCAATGTATAAACTACTCAAAGTAAAGTACAGAGAACCAAAAGTCTTCTTTTCAATTACGATATTTTCACCTGTCAGGGGAAAGGAAAGAATATGTAGTTATGCAAGAATTCAAAGACGGTAGCATCCATACAATTAATATAAAGAAAGTTCTTGAAAAAAGTTATAACCAACAAATAAAAATTATTTTTTTTAGAAAAAGAAAGCAGGAATATGATGAGGATAAGAATTAATAGTAGAAAATTATTATAAAATATGTGTATTATTAAATGTAATGCTATAAAGAAATTTCAAGTATATGTATAGAACTAAAAGTTGAAAAATATATTATCTAAATCGACGAGTTGAAAAAAATCAAGAGAAGGATGGGAAATACGAATACTTGAATACTCTGAAGCAAAGGTGGCAAATGTATTTCTGTAAAGGGCAGGACAGCAAATATTTTGGCTTTGTTGGCCATGTGGCTTTTGTCACAACTGCTTATCTCTGATGTAGTGATGCAAAGCTAGCAAAGGCAGGCATAGACCATGTTTAAGCACATGGTGATAACTGTACTACAGTAAACATTTATAAAATCAGGCAGTGGGACAGATTTCACATATAGGAAGTAGTTTGATGACCTCTGTTTTAAAGAATATACTTATTTGGGGAGGGGGGAAAAAGAGAGGCAACAATATAAATGCATAAATGAACAGAAAGAAAAACAATATGGAAGAGGACTTGCAGAATGACAGCATGAGGGCCTCTGTGGACATGCTCCCTAGTGAAGCAATCATAACTGGAACAATTTGTATACATATATAAATTTTGTTATAGGTTTATATCTATATACAATATACAGATATAAAAGTCTTTGGAAATTTTGTTCTAATTTAGACAGGAGATGAGAGATTGAAACAGGAAGCCCGGCCTCTTCAATTCCTAATTGTAAAGACACGTGATCTAATAGCGTTGGAGAGAGCTGGCCTCTTCAATTCCTATGTGCTGACCTGGGATTCAATCTGTGAGGTGGAAGGCCTATTACCAGGATTCCCTTTTTGCTCAATAAATTATGTTCCTCACCCTTCTATGTGTCCTTGAGTCTAGTCTTTCCTGGTCATGTGACAAGAACCCAGTTTTAGCTGAGCTAAGGAGAAAATTCTGCAACACTAAGAGCATACATCAAACGAAGAAACATTTGTTCAAGGAAATCCACTAAATCTCAGAAAGATGAGCGAGAGTCTCTGGCACTTGATCCACACCCATATTTGCCTCCTACCCTCAGGTCAGTGTGACCAAAGCCTCACTCTGAGTGGGTATGGCTGAAAAGATTAGGTTTCATCCCCCACCCCAAGTTCCCGGTCAAGGGCTATGGAATCTCCCTGGAAAGGGCAAGACACTGGCATTTCTTATTCTCTCAAGCTCCATGTTCCATGTGAGTACAGTCCAGAGATTGTGAGCTCCCTCCCTCTGCCTAAGAATACTGGAGCACTCATCTCCCTTACCCCCAACTCCCCCCACAGGGATGTTGCTCTACACCAGGAGAGGCAAGCCAGGAAAGACCAGTACTACTGTCCTTGCCTGGCACCTGGCTGGTAAAGCATTGGTGTCATCCTAGGAAAAGGAAGCTTCTGTCACTGATGTTTGTTTGATGATTAAGGATTCTCAAAAGCTTAAACTATAGGATTCTTTAAAATTTAAAAACAAATTGGAAACAAAATTAAACAATTCCAGTGTATGTATTCCATATTCTCCTGACATTAAAAAAAGAATAGCTAAGGAAATCCTCCAATAGCTTGGAAAAGAAAAAAATAAATAACAAGAGAGAGAGATGGAATTAATAAACTACAAAACAAAGGCAAAACACAGAGGATTAAGAAAACTAGAGTTTCTTCCAATAGATCCAAAAATTAATAAAATAAATAGCAAGAACAATTACAAAAAAGAGAAAGTAAACAAATAATTCATAAAATGAATTAGAATATCCACCTAGTAGTGGCAGATACTAAAGCACTAAAAATGCATATTATGAAGATATTTACAGCAATAAAATTGAAAATGTAAATGGAATAGCAATATCCTAGGGAAGTGTTACTTATCAATACCGACAAATTAACAAACTAGAGCTAAAAAACATGAATGAACCTCACAAACATAATTCTGAGCAAAAGAAACCAGAAACAAAAATAATGCATACTGTTTAATTTCATTTTTGCATGTTTTAAAAATTCATCAGAGATAAACTGTGTGTAAAACTCTAAAGGAAAACAAACATATTTATGTTTCTTTGTTTTGCTATAATAATCAGGCTAATGGTTCCCTTTTAAGAGGTAGGCTGGAACGTCATTTCAAGTGAGCATGAAGAAGGTTTCTCTGGTTCTAACAGATTCTACTTGTGGATTTAGGTTTCAAGGATGTTATTATGTTATTATCTGTATGACTTTTTTCCCCAATTTTCACAAGTATGTTCAATTTCACATTTAAAAAGATATTAATGCATATGTTACATCCTCACTATGGACTATGGAATACAATGAGGTTAGAAGGAACAAATTTGAAAAGTCACAGCAGATCTGGTGCAAATGAAAGAGTTCAAAATTCCTTTCTTCTTTTTAGTTAACAAGAGTGTACAACACAAGTACTTTTTTCAAATATCATTTGCCCATATATGTGTGAGTCTGTTTTTGGAATCTTCATTCTGTTCTACTGATCTATTTTACAGAACTTGACATGCTAACACACTGTCTTGTTTACTGCAGCTTTATAGTAACGGTTGATATCACATACTGTGAGTCCTCCAACTTGTTGAATGTTTTCAAAGTTGTTTTTGTTATTCTAGGTCCATCGTATTTCTACATGAATTTTAGAATTCATTAATTTAAAAATATCTGCGAAAATTTTGATTTTGATTAAATTGAATCTATAGAAAACTTTGGAGAGAAGGAACAACTTAACAATATTGAATCTTCTTACCCATGAACACAATGCCTCCCTCTATTTAGTTAGATATTATTTTATCTCATCAATATTTTGTAGTTGTCACTGTAGAGGTCTTCCTTTTCTTTTGTAGGATTTATCCCTATTTCACATGTTAATGCTATTTTAAATAGTATTTTTAATGTCAATTTTTATTTTAATTTTAGAAATACAGTTGATTATGTGTATTCCTCTTCAGAAAGCCAACTTGTGGTATAATAGTTTGTCTCTTTTTTTTTTTGTTTATTTTGCATATCCCAGATTTTCTCTCTGATCTTCTTTTTCCTTCTTCTGTTTACTTTGGTTACATTTGTTCTTTTTAAATTTCTTAAGGTAAATGCTGATTTGAAATCTTTGCTCTTTACTAATGGTGGTTTTCAGTGGTATAAATTCCACATTACTATTGTTCTTTTGGCAACTCACAAATTTCTATATGTTGTGGCTTTTTTTTATTCAGTTCAAAATAATTTCTAATTTTCAATTTTATTTCATCTTTTACTCACGGGTGTGTTATTTAGTTTCCAAATAGTTGTGGAAAATCCTGCAATCTTTCTGTTTTCAATTTCTAATTTTATCCCATTGTTGCCAGGGTACATTATCATATAATGTGATTCATTCTAAATATACTTAGAAATTTTCAATGGTCCAGAATATGGTCTTCTTGATAAATGTTCCATGTGATCTTAAAAAGAATATTTACTGTCTTGTTGTTGAGTGTGATATCCCATAAATGGTAATTAAATCATATTTGTTGAGTATTGCTCAAATCATTTATATTGTTATTGTTTTTTATTTTACTTTTTCTATCATTTATCAAGAGAAAAGTATTCAAACTTCCAACTACAAGTGTGGATTTGTCTATTTATCTTTGTAGTTCTGTAAGCTCTTGTAATTTTGAATCTCATTTATTTGGTATATAAATATTCAGGATTGGTATGTCCTCTTGAACTGATCCTTTAGTATTAGGAAATAAACTTTCTTGTCTTCAGTAATATTCTTTGCTATGAAATTTACTTTGATATTAATATAGCCATTACAGATTTTTAAAAATTTGTATTAGTGTGGTTTCTGTATACTTAATGTGTGTTTGTTTTAGGCAGCATAAAGTAGGTTTTTGCTTTTTTTTAACAAATACAATCTCATATTGTTTTTATTTAAGGTAGTCAGATTACTTACATCTAATGTGATGATTGATATCCTTAGGCTTAAGCTAATCATCTTCTTATTTGTTCTGCAGTTTCCCAATTGTACTTTGTCCCCCTATCCTCTTCATCAGCCGTCTTTTAAATAAATTACTTTCTGAGATTACATTTAATCTCCTGTGTTGGCTATAATTTTTTTTGTTGTTATTTTTGGGCATGTTTTGTGGTTTATAATAAACACCTGTTACTTTTTAGATTCTACCTTTAAGTGATATTACATCACCTCACATATAGTATAAGAAACTTACAATAATATACTCCCATTTTTCTCTCCTGTCCTTTGTGCTATTGTTGTCACGTATTTTATTCTTATGGGTGTAGACTCCCTATGGCATTGTCATTAATTTTGTTTAAAATATTTAAATAGTCAGAAAAAAATCTTGTTTATTTACTTACGTAGCCACTACTTGCGGCGCTCTTCATTTCTTTGTGTAGATCAATATTCTTATCTAGTGTCATTTTCCTTCTGTTCTAAGGACTTCCTTCAATATTTCATGTAGTACAGTTCTCTTGTTGATACTTTATTCCTGGTGATGGTATTGTATTCCTGTTTTGGGGGATTTTTTTCTGATATGTAGTAAAATTACTTGAAAATGGTTTCATCCTTCTGGGTTTTACTTTTAAAATTTGTCAAGACCTGAGCAAGTACTCTGTTTTGGTCTGATTATTCCCCTCATTCTCCACTACCAAGGCACAGCCAGTCTTTGCACTTTACAAAATTTCCTGTGAATCATGGAGTTTCTCAGTTTATGGTGGGAAGAGGCACTATTCTTGGACCTGTGTGAGTACTGGGCACTGTTACCTTGCGTCTTTCCTGGTAGGTTCTTTTCCAGCCTTGGCTAATTTTCTCACATGATTGTACTGATTAGTAGTCAGCTAAATACTCAAAGGGGAACCTCTGCAGATCTCTGGAATTTTCTCTCTGTGCAGCACTATTTTGTCCAGTCCTCCATCCCATAAATTTTGCCAGCCAAGTCTCCTGGACTCTCAGATCTATCTCTTTAACTTAAGGATTTCACCAGTGTCCTCCTGGGTACCTCAATCCTCAGCCTAGTAATATTTTCAAGCTGTGTTTATCATAGGCTCACTTTGTTTGCCATCTCTTAGAAATCTCTGTCCTTTGTGGCCTGATTTCCAGTGTCTTATAAGCCATTGTCTTATAAATTTCATCTGTTTTTCATCATTTCAGGCAGTGGGATAACTCTATCCATGTTATCCATCTTGACAGAAAGTAGAATTCCTGGAGAGTTGTAATTGCCCAAAGTAGGTAGTTTAAATGATAATTGAATGATTTGAAAGGCACATTCAGTTAAATCTAAGGTATACTTATTTAAAAAACTTCTTTATGGAAGTAGATAAATATGAGCCTATCATTTAAAAATAACTTTATGATTTGAATCACAATTTCCAAACCATCTAAAAGAAAGTAGGTTGCTGATGTTTTTAATCATTTTATGTGAAATATTTATATGATACAAGTCAGTCTATGACTCAAAAGCACTGGCAAACCAATTCCATATTTGTTAAATACATAAACATTAATTTATAGATTACCAAATTTTCTCTAATATGATTTCAAAAATTGACATTGTGTTAATTTGTGATGTTTCATGGGGTTGGAGAATTTTAGAATCTGTTTGTTTTAGCTTCAAATCAAAACCAAAATTTTACATTGAGGAAGCCATTTTAGAAAGTAAGAATAATCTGACACTCTGTGCATGTGTGTTTTTCCATTTTTAAGTATTTAATAATTTCTTATATTTTATATGCCTTTGCAATATAAATGTTTTCTTCAAGTAAAATTTAAATACCATACGAAATATTGTTTTTCAAAAGTCTCTCAAAATCTCACTACAGGAGCCTACTACATAGAACCTAAAATTTGTAACTATAAATATGTGAGATTGAAGAGAAAGAAAATAAATTTAAATGTTCTTCAGTGAATGCTGTAACCATGAAATTATGACTGAAGTGATCATTTGCTATTAAAAATATTCCAACAAGAAGCTTTATCACAAAAGTTAAAATCACTCACCAATAAAGATAATTTTGAAGTTAAAAATAATGACAGGTAAAAATTGACCACAGTACGTAACTTAAATGGACAATGTGAACAGCAAGAGTATATCATCAAAAGTAAAATACATTGCTATAGATTCTAGTGATTCCTCTTGCCATGCTTGTGATGTATTTAAATATCATAGGGTCAATATTAATATGGTAAATTGCATGAGTTGTTTCAGTAGAGTTCAGCCTTAGAGGCTCTCAGAAGGTCCTAATTTTGATTCCTTCCCTAAGTAAATGCAGATGTCTACATTTCCTGTGATCTTATTCTTTTTTACATTTGTGGAATTGGAGATTCATCTTCCCTTTAAGTATAAAGCAAATTGCTATGCAATATTAAAATACCTAATGTACGGGTTTTATTGTTTGGTGGTGGTGGTGGTATAATGCTGAAAAATCTATAGAAGGGGAAATTTATTTTTATTTGAAATTGGGAGGAAAATTTACCTCATGAAGATATGGTTAAATGAACTTGAATTATGTTTAAGTCAGTAATCTTTATCACTTTATTCTAGTCATAATTAGATGGACTAACAAATAGTAGGCTCTCAATAAAAGAAATTTCTCTAATTGAATTTGAATCAATTTGAGGACATCAGAACAACTGGAGCAAAAATAAAGAGTAACATAAAAACAAACTGAAAAAGAAAATGATCTTACAAAAGTGTCAATTTATTTGCAAAATACTTTGCATTTCTTTTTCTTGTTGTTTTTTAGAGATGGGATCTTGCTCTATTCCCAGGCTGGAGTGCGTGGTGTGATTTATGGCTCACTGCAGCCTTAAACTCCTGGGCTCAGATGGTTCTTCCACTTCAGCTTCCCTGGTAGCTGGGACTACAGGTGTGTACCACCATGCCTGAACAGTTTTTAATATTTTCTGTAGAGACAAGGTTTTGCTATGTTGCCAGGTTGGTCTCCAACTACTGGCCTCAAAAGATTGCCCCACCTTGGCCTCCCAAAACGCTGAGATTATAGGCACGAGATTTTCCTAATTTGCCAATTGAATTTTAGCTTTATTACTAATAAATTTATTAAATTTATAAATTAATATAATTTTAAAATATTTTATTAGTAATACATATTTACTGAAGAAAATTTAGAATTAGTAAATAATAAGATAATTGAAAACGATGGCCACAAACAAAAGTCCAGGCCCAGATGGCTGCCCTGGTGAAGTTTAGCAAATATTTAGGTCAGTAATAATCACCCTCTTTCATTTCTAATTTGAATACATTTTCTCATTTGCTAAAAATTTGGAAAGTTTATTATAAAAAAAAAGTATACTCAGCTTCTTTCTGGATTAATACTTTCTCAATTTGCAACATGAGTTAATAAAATACTGTTTTACTTTTGACCAATTGATAATTTATGATAACAATTGTGTAGTTATGCATAATATGATAATTCTTTTTATATAATAATATTCTTCCTTTTGATTTCTAAGTTAAAATTGTTTTAAACTTTCACACTATAGATGCACATTGTAATCTAATGATATGACATAGAAACATAAGAGTAACTGGCCAGAAATAGATCAAATGAAAATCTCTGAAACTAGTCATCTATTTCTCTAGCTATTTTTTAATGCATACATAAATATTTTTAGGAATGAGATAGTACCATATCATAAGCTGTACTATCATCGGAGAGGCTTTTTAAAGTCAACAAATTATTTTTAGCATCATAACTTTATCAAAATTACATTTGCAATGCACTATAATTTATTTCGTCAATCTCTTATCACTAAGCATTTATAGTGGATTAAAAATTTATTTGAAGAACATCTGATAAACAGTTATCTGTGGAAATTTATCATAAAAATAAACATCTGAAGATGGAATTGCTCCATCAAGTATATTTAACTTTGATAAATATTGAGACATTACCTTTCAGAAAAATGGAAGTTACATTTTTTTCTTATGGCTCAAAAAGCAGAACAGAAACATTTTTCTACTATAATTTGGAAGTGAACCCAAACTTTCTTTTCTGATGGTAACACCTTCTTTCTCCTTTATTTATTGAACTCCAATAGAATGACTACTATGGTTTGGATGTTGCCTCCAAAATTCATATTGAAACTTAACTCCCAATGTGTTAGTGTTGAGAGGTGGGGTCTTTGAGAGGTGATCATGAGAGCTCTCAATGGATTATTCCATTTGTGGATTAATGGATTAGTGAGTTTAATGAATTAATTATCATGAGAGGGAGCTGGTAGTTTTAAAGAACGGGAAAGAGAGCCCTGAGCTAGCATGTTAGCACACTCAGTCCCCTTGCCATGTGATACCCTGCACCTGATTTGAACCCCTTACAGAGTCCCCACCAGCAAAAAGGCTCTCAGCAGGAGTGGCCCCTCAACCTTGGACTTTGAGCCTCAAATCTGTAAAAATACATTTATTTTCTATAGAAGTTACCATTTCAGGTATTCTATTATAAGCAACAAAAATTAGATTAATACAATGATCCTTTTATAATGTTTTTACTATTCCTTCCCTCATCTTCCTATTTATGCCTCTTGGTAGGCCTTTAGAATGCTTTCAGTTTTGCTTCTGACCTCTGATAACATATGTTTTGTTGTTGTTTCTGTTGGGAAAAGCAACAAAGGAGAAAAGATTTACAGAGTGCCTACATAAACTGGTTATGAGTAACACATAAACAAGGAACAACAAACTGTGGAAGGCCACAGGAGACCTCTGAGGAGGAAGGCTTCTCCATGCCTCATGTTCTGGTACAGGGTGACCTAGGCTGTTACCATAAACATTGTGCTCAAGGACGTAAAACCCCTTCATAGCACTATGATTTAGCCAGATTGTAGGCCCCTTGTAAGGTCCGTGTTCCATCAGCTGTACATAGATAATAAGCTAAAGATAATCACATGTTCTTGTTTTGTGAAACTCCCAAACCACTACTGTTATAAATCCTTAGGATGACATACTAGTTTTGGTTCACTGATTCACTCCTGGCTCACTGATTCACTCCACCCCTACGCTGTAGATCCAAGTGATTGTAATCAATAAATTGTGTGGATGATCTGAGCTCAGGGCCTTCACTGTCACCTCCAGAATAGTAAAGTGATGGCCCCCTGGTTCCACTGTCTCTGTTAATCTGTATTTTCTCATTCCTTTGTTGCCACAGAACACAGGGTACCCATGGGTGATGTAGGGCTGGTTCCCTACAGTTTCCTTGTGAAATTCAATAGATGTTTTCACTATTTCATGCATTTTTTGATGGGTTTACTTATTCCACTACAACCTCTTCAGTTTTCTCTGTATTAATGTTGCATTCCTGTTCTTTTTAAAAAGGTTAATTTTTAAAGGATTTCTTTATATCTGTTATGTGGATGATTAGCAATCTTTAAATTCTTGCATATCCCCAAATTCTTATGCCTATCTTGCTTTGTGTCCATGTCACAAGGCTCTTTTCTCAGTATCTGTAGCATCTATCCTATAATTTTTCAATATCTCATTTTGCAGATGAGTCCAAAGCAGCAGATACTTTACCTATGGAAATCATGCATCTTTCAAGAGGCATGTAACACTTAATTTTCAGAAGACTTAATAAGGTATTTTACAGACAATACTGAGATACATGTCTTTTCTCATGGCTTTAGTGAGGCAATTCAGGCTGCAGTTTCATGGCTTTTTACAGCTCTGAATATTCTTTGCTTTTGTATAATTTCATCTATTCTATTATTTTCCTTCATATTTATTATTATATATGTGCTAAGTCACCTGGATGTTACTTTCAATCTCTGATCTTTTCTCACACTTCGATATATTTTCTTCTGTATTTTTAGCTATTTTTTGCATTTAAGCTTTTAAGCAACTAAATCTAGTCTCACTTGTGATCTGCACTTGAATAGTTTGTAGACTCCATTTGTTAAGTTCCATAAAACACTGATTTTGTTATTGGGAATGTCCTTCCATACTGCAACTTTTAAAAACTCAAGTTGCTTTTTATCTTGTCTTTGGTATATATGCCTTGCTTATTCTGGGTGGCATCACTCTTTCCAGACGCAGGTTTAGTTTTTTCAGAGAAGTTTGGAAATATATGAAAAAAAAGAAAGAAATTCATTGCTTACTAGGAGTTTAAGAAGGAGGAAAAAATTAAAGTGGCAAAAGGCAATATTCAACATAACGATGCTTTTAAATTCTCAGTGTTAATCAAAAGAAGGTTTCTCAGTGGTGGTATGAGTATCTGTAATGGAATACAGAACACATACACATACATATGCATACATACACATATGGCTAAAAATTATTGAAAGAAATGTACACACAAATTCCACAAGCTAAAGAAAACAATTAGCTTGAAGGATAATTTCTCAATAGACACAAGAGAAACCCAAAAAGTAGACCACATTAAAATTGAGGAAAATAAATGATATTAAATCTCAAAATCTATATCCTGAATTAATAAAAGAATCATCTGAATAAAGACAGTTTTAGATAACTTAAAAACAGAATTTGCCATCAATGAATCTCTCTTAAAATAATTTTAAAAGAACCAACTCTGGGAAGAAGAAAATTATCTCAGAAGAAAAGCCCAAGATGAACAGGGAAATACTAAATGAAGAAGTTGAGAAACATGTTGGTAAATTTAAATAAACATTAAATTTATAAGATAATAATTATTATGTCTAATTTGTTTGAGAGACAAAAATAAAATAGAATTAAAATATTCTGATTACTCATTTAACCTAAAGAATGAGGGATTATCTTACTGTGGTGTACTGTTATGATACAGTTTAGGATAAGAATAAAGTTATGGAATTAATAATTGCATTAAAACAGTCAATGTGCTTTTGTAAGTGCTACTGCTGAAACTTACAAAAGAAAACAATATAGAATTAAAACAAAGATACAAAAGAAATATTTGGGTAATGTAAAAAAGCAAAACAAAATTTTGATTCTGCTTTAAATAATGGAAATAAATTTGTTTGAAAATTATTTCTGTAAGCAAATTTTATTATTGAAAACCCCTTTTTTAACTTTTAAGTTCAGGGTATATGTGCAGATTTGTTACATAGGTAAAGTTGTGTCATGAGGGTTTGTTGTACAGATTATTTCATCACCCAGGTATTAAGCCTAGTGCCCATTAGTTATTTTTCCCAATCCTATCCCCTCTTCCCACCCTGCAGTGTGTGTTGTTCCTCTTTATGTGTACATGTGTTCTCATCATTTAGCTCCTACTTAGAAGTGAGAACATGTGAAAAATCACCTATTTTGACTCTCCAAAATCATTTAGATATATTTAAATAGCATAATTTTGAGGTCATGTACCATATTATTACTAAAATATATATGTTGGTTAAGTAATTCTCCACCATTGCTTAGTTTAGTTTGCTTTGGTTTGGTTTTTCCTCCCTGGCAAATATGTCTTTCGGCTAACAGTGATGTCATGTGCACCACATAAAAATACACGGAGATAGAGCATATACTTAAGAATAAGAATATCTGCTTCCTCATTTGTTTTGCTTATTAATTTTCACTGGATACCACTTTATATTTCATTGAAACAGAATCAATTTTTCCATATAATTCCAATATGGAAATAGTCGTATTGAATTTTTAAGGTTCTAACTTATACATATACGTTAGGAAAAACTGTCTCCTATACAATGAAGAAAATTAAACATATATTTAAAAGTTCCATGTAGAAAACACATCCATCTGGTTTACAGAGATGAGTTCTATAGTACATCCAAGGAAATTATCATTATAATCTTACATAAACTTTATCAGATATTAGGGGAAACAAACATCCCCACAGAACTTTATAAGTCTAGTATAAATGAGGTATCACACCTGGGCAAGGAAAATTTAATAAAAGAAAAGTACACCATTCTTTTTGCTTAGAACAATTTTAAAACTCCAAAATTCATTTCCAAAATTCATATTGAAACTTATCTCCCAATGTGGTAGCATTGAGAGGTGGGGCCTTTAAGAGGTGATCATGAAAGTGCTGAATGGATTATTCCATTTGTAGATTAATGGATTGGTGAGTTAATGAGTTAAAAAGTTATCATGAGAGGTGAACTGGTAGTAGACACAGATATAATTTTTAATACTACACTGGCAATCCTTGCAGAGTGGGTAGACGATTAAAGAAAGAAAATACTTCAATGGAAGAAGAAATACTTATATGCATATTATTTATTTAGAGTCCACCAAAGTGGGGTTCACTTATTATTCCTTAAACTTTTTATTACATAGTTTTTAAATACACAGAAAAAATATATTTGAAAACAAGAAATAATTTTAGCTTTTCTGTTATAAATCAATTTAATTAAAAAATTCTCAAGTATTTTAAAAGTAGCTAGTTAAGTTTTTCATATTTTTAAAAAATATATCAATATTTTATATATTTACTATTTAGAAATATGCTATTAATTTTTTTATTTTTCTTTTCCTTTCTAACTTAATTATATTGAAATAATTTTATTCTTGCTAGGAAAGATTAATTGCTCTCAGTTTTCTAAGTCATTGTTTTTTATTTTTACATAATTTACCCTGATAATTAAAGTATAAAAATCATACTTTATTTTTTACTAATTTCACTACACATTATAGAAACATATTTATTTATTCATTTAAAAATATTCTGCTATTTTTTACCAAGCAATAGGTTAGGTACTAAAATTGCAGTGGTGGATAAAATAGTAAGTCTCCATCCTCATAGAACTTTTAGAGGTAACAACATTTATGAAAAAAATCAGGCAGGGCGGTGTGGTTCACACCTGTAATCCCAGCACCTTGGAAAGCCTAGGAGGGCAGATCACCTGAGGTCAGGAGTTTGAGACTAGCCTGGCCAACATGGAGAAACCCCATCTCTACTAAAAATATAAGAATTAGGTGGGCATGGTGGCAGGTGCCTGTAATCCCACATACTTGGGCAGCTGATGCAGGAAAATTGCTTGAACCCATGAGACGGAGGTTGCAGTGAGCCAAAATCACACCATTGCATTCCAGCCTGGGCAACAAGAGTGAAACTCCATCTCAAAAATAAAAAAATTATGGAAAAAATCAGTCAAAAGCATTTTGATAGGTCTTTGGAAAAAAATTAATCAGAAAACAGATGTGGAATCATATGAGGGTTCTGAAGGCAGCTACAGGCTGTCTGGAGTGGTCACTACCACCATGCTAGATACAGTGAAGAGGTGCAAGTGGTAGTCGCAGGAACAGCCCTGGTGGTGGTGGATCCCCTGTGCCCTGCATCCCCCCAGGCAGCCAATTGCCCCACTTCCACCCTCACATGGCCAGGCAGAAACTGCCTGCAGGCCCAGAGCCTCTGCTGCTCTGGACCCTGGCCCCACATTGAAGCTCTTGCTGCTGCCATGCTAGGAGGGTGCGGGGGAGGAGGTGGAGCTGGACCTTGTGTGGTGCCACACTCCATGAAGCCGGTGAGAGTCAGGCACAACAGGAGCCATCTCAGAGCCATTAACCCTGTGAGCTGCCAAAATAGGGGCAAGGCCAAGTCACCAACTGGCTGGGGAACAGCACGGTCAGTCACAGAGCAGTGAGCCGAGAGAGGCCCAGCGAGCACCTGGAGCCCCCATCTCAGGCTGCGAGGAGGCACCTCCCAGGTACTGGACCCATGCCTCTCTGCAGTGTGCTCCCTTGGGAGCCTGGGAAGCCCCCCATCCTACCCCACAGTCTTGGGGGTTTCTCTTCCAGCTACCTGGCCTCTCCCTACTCCTGGCACCCACTTTAATCTTGGAGCAGGGTTAGCTGGGGACAAGCCCAGGCACTGTCACAGCCCAGCTGGATGTGCACACACTCAGGGCAGTGCTGACACATTGTACCCATGCCATCTCGGTCCACTCTAAACTTTGGGTGCCAACAAGTGCAGGGGTTTGAGGAGCAGAGGGGGTTCTGAGGGCAGCTTGCTGCTGGCCTGCAGCTGTCCCTTGGCACAACCACACTGGGTGCCATAGATGGTGGCAGGGGGCAGACAGGCTCCTGGGCAAAAAAAGGGTGGGTCCCCAGTGAGTCCCCACTCTCAGGCCAGGGAGGGCCTGAAGGCCAGGGACTGAGCTACCAGTCCCACAGACTAGAGTGGGAACTTGTGGTGCCTTTTCCCCACCCACCCGTGGCTGCCCATGAACCAATCAGCATGCTTTTTCTCCTCTCTGAGGCCCATAAAAACCCCAGGCTCAGCTGCAGAGAGGAACTACCCTCTGCACTGAGAGCTGAACACTCATTAGGACAACCAGCTGCAGAGACAAGCTGCCCCCTCTACCAGGAGCTGAACACTTGACAGTACACCCCAGCTGTGGAAAGGAGCTCCCCTGCTGCAGGTCTCCTCTAAGCTTTTCTATTGCTCAACAAAGCTCCTCTTTGTCTTGTTCAACCTTCCTTGTCTGTGTACCTCATTATTCCTTATCATAGGACAAGAACTTGGGACTCACCAAATGGTGAGGCTAAAAGAGTTGTAACACAAACAGGCCTGAAACATGCCTCTTGCTCACCACATGGAGACAAAGAGAAAAGAGAAGAGCTGTAGCCCTTTGGAGATCCCAGACCTGGGAGCTCCCTGAGCAAGGGCTGTGAATTTATCTTTGGGTCCCTGTGGTTCCTGGTATCTCCAAACTTCTGGGTGCCACTGTGTTTCACAGTGCTGCATCCAGCCATAGCCTTGCCAAGAGCTGGTGCCCATGCTGGTACCTGGAGCTGCCTGCCCTGCTGCAGCAGCTGGCATGTCTCTGTGTGCAGTGGCTGAACCCTGTGCTTGCTCACACACCCCTTGCCAGTCCACATGTGACTCTCCCTTGTCACACATGGGACCGAGGCTGGTAGCATAAGCTGAGCACAGCCTGCCAGGCTGAGTGGGTGAAACGAGTCCAGTGGGCCTGAGCAAAACTCAGGTAAAGGTGCCACTGGCCACAGAGGTTTTGGCCAGAAAAGCAACACCCCAAGGATCCTATAATAGTTCCACATGATGTATGTATTGTGGGACATTTGTGGACACAAATGAATGCAGGCTTGAAAGAAGACACATAAAAATAAAAGTATCAGGAAGCAAAGTTAGAGAAGTTAAAAAAAAAAAGAAGGAGCTGGAGGCCATGGCAGTTAGTGCCCATCTCTAAAGAGCAACAAGAAGGAGCTTTAAAAAAAATAATGCTCACAGTCAGATTTGCTTTTTCTATGTTGCTTGAGTATGATGCTGTGAATGAATGCAGATTACTGCTAAATTAAGAAGAAATAGAGAAGACTGGGTTGTGTAGGTGTCAGTCATAACTTCAGTTACTGACATGTTCAATATGAAGTACCTTTAAGATATTCAAAAAGACATATTAGGTAGGCAGTTACACCTATAATAGCAATGCATGAATTAAAATTATAATATTGGACACATCATCTTATAAATTCTGAGTTAATTGGATGAGATTCTGTAGAAAAAAATGGACACTGTAAGAAATAATAGTGTCCAGGACTGAGTTATAATGACCTCCAATATTTAATGATAAATGGAAGAGGAGGAACTGACAACTGAACCTGAGAAGAAAGCGATAAACTTTTAATATCAGAAGAACAAACCCATGTGGTGCTAAAGAAATAATAGTTTATCAAAAAGAAGGGAACAGTGGACTTGCTTTATTAAAGATTCAATGCCTTACCAAATATGACAAGTATTAAAATATGTTTAGATTTCAATGATGGCTAAATATGTAATTAAGACACTGGAATTTATTCATCAAATTCCTGATAATATTAAATGTTACATGTTCAATTGGATGATAAAGCACAACTTTTCCAATTTCATTTCTCTTATATAAGTGTTGCCATCTACAGCAGCCCAGGTAGTGTCATTCACACAGACTCTAAATTTTTGCTGTGCACAGATTTCACTGCCTTTCAAAGGCTCAGCCCTGTTCCTGGATCACTAAAGCAGTAAGTGCCACACTCCAAGGTAAATAGAGGAGTCATAATGTAAAATTTATAAAGAATTCAATTGAGCTAGTTGCAAAGCTCTTAAATTTTTACTGCTGAAAGACTATAGTGAATTGGAAGTTGTTGGTAAGTAAACAGAATATTTTAATATTGTTAAAGATGTTTCCTCCTTACCCCAAGTGCAAATAGTGATGCTGTAATGAGACCTCCTCCAACTTGGAGAACTTTTAAATTATCTCTTCAGATTAGATTGAATAAGAGACTGTGGGTTTGACATCATCTAGAATCTGAAAGGTAAGGGTTGGTCAGCCTGACTTAACTATGAAGCCATGGAAAGGTGGGTGTGTGGGAACTGGTCTGATCTCCAAAAGAATCTCAGAAAAAAAAAGTGAGTGATTTTCCACAGAACAGATATGGGCCACATTGGTCAGGTTCAGGGTATAGTTATCACCTAGAATGGAGGATATAACTCACCAGAATGAAAGTCAACCTCTTTTGCAAAGAGGCTTAAAAAACAGAGGTAATCAACAACTGTGGACACAGTATTCTCTTCCACATTTCACAGGAACTTCATATTTGAGATCTCCAGCTAACAGGTTAGATTTCTATTTCTTTCCTACAGAAAAAATAAATGGTATTACATACCTCTCATACCCAAATAATTTAATGATATCTCATGAAAATATTAGTCAAGTAAGAACTTTCCTGCCCACTTTCTCACCTTGCTCTCTATTTAGCATATATGGATGGCATAGAAATCATAATGAGTCAATTGGGTGGGAAATAGGTACATTCTTTTGTCCTACAGAAGACCAACCTCCTTCCAGTCCAAGCTAAGCAAGGATAGAAGCTACAACTTTAAGTAAAGTCTGAAGGCCTTATAATTACATCAGATTTGACATATTATTAATTAATTCAGATTTTGATTTTACCTGATGGTGACCCAAATATCATGGAGCTTACCCTAATTTTCATTAACCAGTAGCAAAGAATCACACACACACACAAAAGTAAAAGGATAGTGATAGTACAACATAAAACCATTTTTTATTACAGCCTGTATTCATCCATTTTCATGTTGCTAATAACGACATACCCAAGACTGGGCAATTTACAAAAGAAAGAGGTTTAATGGACATACACTTGTACACTGCTGGGGAGGCCCAACAATCATGGCAGAAGGTAAAAGGCATGTCTCACATGGTGACAGACAAGAGAAGAGAGCTTGTGCACAAGTTAATTAGTCTTGTGTTAGTAAACTAGTCTCATGAGATCTGATGGTTTTAAAAATGAGAGTTTTTAAAACTCGTGATTCAATTAATGCCCACCAGGTTCCTACCATGACATGTGGGAATTGTGGGAGATACAAGTCAGGATGAGATTTGGGTGAGGACACAGCCAAACCATATTATTCTGCCCCTGGCCCCTCTCGAATCTCATGGACTCACGTTTCAAAACTTTCCCACATTTTTCTGTCTTTTTCTGAGCCCTCCAAACTGTTACAACCTCTGCCTATTACCCAGTACCAAAGTTACTTTCACATTTCCGGTATCTTTTCAGCAGCACCTAACTCCTGGTACCAATTTACTGCATTAGTCTGTTTTCATGCTGCTGATGAAGACATACCTGAGACTGGGCAATTGCAAAAGAAAGAGGTTCAATGGACTTACAGTTCTACATGGCTGGGAAAAACCTGCTTCCATGATTCAATCACCTCCCACTGGGTTTCTCTCACATGTGGGAATTGTGAGAGTTACAATTCAAGATGAGATTTGGGCAGTGACACAGCCAAACCACATCACAGCCCTTGAGTACTGTTTCATTGACATAACTGTGACATTTATACCTATTATAAAAATAATTCTCTCCATTATGTGTTATAAATTATATCAGTCTTTTAATAATTTATATTTTTAACAAATTAATATTTATATAAGTTAAAAGCCTCCTATAATTTGTTTCTTTTCTTTCATTGCTTCATCTAAAGCAGAAGTTTGTAAACAATAGCTTGTAGGTAAAATCTACCTCTCCACCTGTTTTTGTAAATTAAGCTCTATTGGAACATAGGTATATTCGTTTGTTTATGTATTGTCTAAAGCAACTTTTTTGTTACAACAGGAAAGTTAACTAACTGCAACACAGCCTATATGGCCACTACAATCTAAACTATTTATTATACAGAAAAAGTGTGCCAACCTCTGATTTAGAGCAGTGTTCCATGTAACTTCCAGAATTTGATGCAAGAGAAGCTTCATCATATTTTCACTAAAGAGCTGATTTTCAAATTGATAGTAGTAGACTGATTTTAAATGGAAACTAAACTTGCTAATGTGTCTATGTGTATAGCACGTTTTGATAAAACACTGAAAACTGTGAAAGTTGTGCATCTTACTTACGAATCCTAATGTTAATTTCTCTCATTTATTTGTGGCAGGTGTATGTCAGTATAGTTCCACTGTGCAACTATACTCATATTTAAAATAAAAGAGGTGATGTTTAAGACTTACTCTATTAGTAAACTGCAATTCATGTAATCTACACATAATTGAAAGAGACTGGAAAATTTTTTTTACTATTTTTAATATTCCTTCTGTAATATAAATTGAAATTAATTTCAAAATGGAATAAAGAAGAAAATGAAAATATAAAAATTCAAACATTAGCTATAAAAGACAAATAATAGGACCAAGACAGATCTATTAACTGATAGTGATAGCTGATATCATGATAAATATATGCTATATAAACTAAAGCACCGGCACCATCAACCTGGCAATTATAGTGATATATTTACAAATATCTAAAAAAGCATGAAGTTCAATTTGAAACATGAGAGCAAAATAAAGTCTGGAGACATGTTCTGTTTGGTCCTGAAATGCGCTCACATATTTTTATCATTAGTATAAAAATATCACTAGTAGTATAAGTGTCATAACTATGTTTTTAAAAAGTTCTAAAATAAAAAGATGTAATGAAAGAAAAGATGGGAGAATAAAACAGGAGAAAATAATTCCCTATATATTCTCCAACATGAATATATCTCGTTACATATGGTATGAGTCAAATTAAGGACTGGCCAGCTGGGCAGTTGCCCATGACACTTAAATATAAAATATAGAATTTTCAAAATGAAACAATTTGGAAACGTATAAATTAGCCCTGCTTTTACTTAGAGAGTGATATCTTTTTATTTTTCATTTTCCCAGTTCTATCAAGGCACAACTGACAAATAAAAATGGCATACATTTAAGGCATACAATGTGATGTTTTGATATACGTATACATTGTGAAATAGTTGCCACAATCAAGCTAATTAACATACCCATCACCTCACATAGTTACCATTTTGGAGGATGGGAAAATATTTAAATTTGACTCTCAGCAAAGTACACAATACAGTATGATTAAGTAATTTTTTTAAAACAAAAATTATTTGATATACATACCCATAGTAAAATGGTTACTAGCATCAAGCAAATAAGCGTATTTATCAGCTCACATAGTTAATGCATTTTATTTTTGTGGCAAGAGCTCTAAAATCTTCTCTTTTAGCAAAACCTTAAACATGTTTATATTAAAAAACAAGACAAACAAAAATTATTCAACATAAGATACTGTCCAGTCCATTTCCTTAAGCCATATGTACATTGTGTTGCAAAGAATGAGTGCTTTTTGTCCAGGGTATTCCAGCTGTTGTTGATCTAACTTGGAAATGGAATCTGAAATTCTGTTTGTTGGAACATTGTATTCCACATTTATTTTTCTGTATTTCTGTAGGTGTTACAAGCTGTTTTTTTTTTTAACTTGAAGTTCAAGGGTACATGTGCAGTTTTGTTACTTAGGTAAACTTGTGTCACGGGGGTGTGTTGTACTGATTATTTTATCACCCAGGCATTAGATCTAGTACCCATAGTTGTTTTTCCTGATTCTCTCCTTCCTCCCACCCTCTACCATCCTATAGGCCCCAGAGTGTGTTCTTCCCATCTATATGTCCATGTGTTCATCATTTAGCTATTTAGCTGCCACTTATAAGGGAGAACATGTGGTATTTGGCTTTCTGTTCCTGTTAGTTTCCTAAGGATAATGCCCTCCAGCTCTATCCTTCCCTCTGTTAAATACACACACACAGTCAATCAAATAGAAAAATTACAAACAACAAATTTAATGTCCCAGACATTGTGATAATGTTCAGTTATGAGAAAATGTCCCACAATTATGATAAAATCTCTGACTTCAAAAAGCTTATATTTAGTAAAGTTATAATAAACATATGCACATACATACATAGACACAAAGACACACATACATGCTCTCACACGTAGACATACATAATGTAAGGACTTTTAGGCTGACTGACAGTGCCATGGATGCCATGGCAACCTCTGTGACCTGCACAGATACTTCATATGAGTTATGGAACTAGAAAGTTTGAAGTAACCGGAAGACCATAAAAAGGAAAAGAATGATCAACCCCTGTGGTGTATAATTAACTTGAGACATTCTTCTATTGTTCCTTATTCCCACCTCAACTAATAAAGCAACTGGACTTTGTAACCTACCTTGGTCAACCTCATGACTCCAGACACTACGACTCCCTCTCAGCTTGCAAAAACCACCATAAACTGGAACTTTTGTAACTTTCCACTGACTACCCCAAACGTATAAAACCAAATCCTATCCCACCACACTCCGCTGACTCTCTTTTTGGACTCAGCCCACCTGTACCCGGGTAAATAAACAGCCATGTTGCTCACACAAAGCCTGTTTAGGAGGTATCTTCATTCAGAACGTCCATTTTACACATACATACTAGAGGGAAGGAGGAAAGAAAGTGGTGGAAAAGAGAAAGCTGACCATGTGGAAATCCAGGAGATTACAAGAAGTGGGTGCACAGATATCAATGCCTTGAGGAGTTCCAACTGAGAATTAATTGTTATACATGACTTCAAGCCTTTCACATATTTCAGTTCTACATTTTTCTTGCTAAATCAATTTCAGGGTTCACTTACATATCTTTATTGGACTTTGTTCCTATAAGACAAAGAACATACCTAAATGACAAAATTATCTTTTGGTATTTAAAGTAAATGTATAGTTACATTACAATACTAACTTCCTGTGAAAATCAGCTTTGTGTTAGTATATAATGACATGCTGCCTAAAATACTTGGAAAAGCAACAAACAGAAAACAAAATTACAGTCATGTAGATGGAAGACACATGTTTTGAAAAATGATTGTTAGGCAATGTTGTTGCATTAGTCTGTTTTCACAATGCTGATAAAGACGTATCTAAGACTAGGCAATTTACAAAAGAAAGAGGTTTAATGGACTTACAGTCCCACATCCTGGGAGTTTTTGTCCTAGCAATATTCTAGTTGTTATGTATGGTTCCTCAACATTTGGTTTAGTCCTTTAATTTTCATCATTCCAGTAGGTTTCTAGTAATTTCTCACATTGCCTCAGTTGCTATTCACTAATCACTAATGATATTGGGCACCTTTTCAAATCCTTGTTAACCATTCATATATCTTATTTTGTGGAATGTCTCTACAATTTTATTTTTATACCTTTTCCTATTAAAAAACTTGGATGTAGGAGTTGTTATTTTGTTGTTGTAGTTTTTGTTTTCTGAGACAGAGTCTCACACTATCACCCAGGATGAAGTGCAGTGGAATGATCACCACTCACTGCAGCTTTGACCTCCACTGGCTCAGGTGATCCTCCCACTTAAGTCTCCTGAATAGCTGGGACTACAGAACATTCCACCATGCCAGGATATTTTTGCTCTTTTTTTTTAGAGATAGGGTTTTGATGTGTTGCCCAGGCTGGTCTCAAACTCCTGGGCTCAAGCAATACACCCATGTTGGCCTCCCAAAGTGCTAGGATTGCAGTCGTGAGATACCACACCCAGCCAGGAGATATATTTTTTTTTTCTTTATGAAGATTTTGTCAGATATATGTATTATTAATATTTTCTCCAAATCTGAAGCTGGCCTATTCTTCTGATAAAAAGATGAATCAATTAATTCATTTTACTATATTTTCAGTGTTTGTGACTTCTGTCTGAAATAGCTTTTTCTTACTCCTGGGAATTAGTGTATTCTATGTTTCCTTTTTGAAGCTATACAGTTTTCACTTTAACATTTAGTTTTACAATCATCCCTGTCCACTTTGTGTGCTATGAAATATAACTCAACATTGTTTATTTTTGTTCCTATAGATTCAGTTTTTCTAGTAATATTTATGAATATCTATTACCTTTGCTTTCATTGACACCTTTATAAATAATCATTTACTGTATATATGTATATCTAATTTTGCTCTCTGTTTCACTGTTTGTGTAAACTTGCAGAAACTTCACAGTATTTTAATTTTCATAGGTGTATAGTAAAACGTATGATACTATGGAGTCTTCCAAATTTATTCTTTTTCAAGATAATCACAATAAATTCATAGATTTTATATCACTGTATAAGTCTTACTGCATTTTAATGAAATTCTACAAAAAAATACATTTGGGGTATTAATCAGAATTGCATTGATTCTATAGGTCACTTTGGGGGAAATCTGCATTTTTATGATATTACATCTAACAACTAGAAGGATTGTATATCTATTTATTTAGATTATCATAATTTTTTTCTAATACTTTGCTTTTTTCAGTAGGCATCTTTTGCACATCTTTTATTAAATCTATTTCTCACATTTTGTGTTATTTTTTCTGCTATTGCCACTGAAAGTTTTATTCCATTTCTAAGGTTTTTTGTTTGTTTGTTTTAATGTAGAATTGCACTTGCTATTTTATTTAAACTTTTTCCATGTACCTTTGTTGATTTCACTTATTAGATTTAGTAGGTTTGGGGCAAATGCGTTTGTATTTTTATTTAAACAATCATGTGTTCAACTGATAAAATCAATTATACTTCTTTCTTTATGCCATTTATACTATTTATTTATTTTTATTGCCTTATTGCACTGAATAAGACGACCAATAAATGCTAGTGTTATGACAGAAAATATGCTTGACATTTTTCTGACTTTAGGAATAAATCATATTGTTCCATTAAATAGAATATGATTGCTGATTTCTCTAGATGCCCTTTCTTAGTGTGAGAAAGTTTTCTTGCTACTTTGCTGAGACATTTTCTCATGAATGGATAATAATTTTGTAAACTAATTTTTCTGCATATATTGAGATCATATAATTTCTATCAAATACATTCTGTTACTGTGAAGAAATACCTGGGTTGATTTTGAAATGTCAAATCAACTTTACATTTCTGAGGTAATCACCTCTTGTTATAATGTATTTTCCTTTTTACAATATTGCAGAAATCAATTTAATCATTTTCTTATAAAATTTGGCAAATATGTTTATATCAGTTGGTTAATTGTAATTTTCATAACATCCTCAACAAGGTATAATATTAAGATTACAGTAGGTCATGAAACATGCTAGGACATTTTTCCATCTGCCAATTTACTAAAATAGTTGTGTACAATTGGTTTCATTTTTTTTCCCTAAAATGTTTGATAATATTCACAATTGAAGGTTTTTTAAGATTTATTATTTCAATTTATTTAAAAGATATAGAGCTTGTGAGGTTGTCTACTTCATCTTGTGTCAGTTTTGTAGGTTGGTTGTTTTTCAAAAATGTGCCCCTTTCATCGGTGCTGTCAACTTTGTCAGCATAAAGTTGTTCATATTTTTCTCCTGGCATCTTTCAAAATCTGTGAATATGTCATGACATTGTTCTCTCAACACCAATATTAATTTATTTATTCTGTCATTTTTTTCTGGATAAGTCTTGTTAGAGATTTATCAATTTTGCCAATTATTTAAATAACACACTTTAAATTTTTAGTGGTTTTCTCAATTCTTCTTGTTAGGGCAAGAACAATGGTCATATTGAAGAAATTACTGCTGCATTTTGGACTCTTTCAGGCCCTTTCATTTCTGTGTGCCCTCCACTTTTGCTAATAGCTCAGTCAGTCAGCCTCTCCTCAACCTAGATAATTTTCAAGAAGCCATATTATCTACCTACCTAAACTGACACCATAGATTTGCTCCCAAGAACCTATTAACACTGTCTGTTATCTATGAGTAGACTGAAATTTAGGTATTCTGTGCTTCCTTGAAAACAATACTCCAGATCAGACTATTTTGTCCAGATATTTTAGGTTTTCATAGAAGACAGTATCTTTTAATATTATAATCAAAAGTAATTCTCTATAGGTGAGTTTTAACTCATAAACTATTTATTTTAGTTTTGAATTTTCTCTGATAGGTGCTTTTTAATAAATCTTAAAGAGAAACTAATTTTCTTAGAAATGAAAAGAACATATTGACTTCTGAGAGACTCATTTAATATATTTGTCACTCTATTTTAACATCAGTCTTATTTACTTTCTTCAAAAATACAACAATAACTTAAGTTGCCTTTGTTTTTTGTTTGTTTTCTCCTCTGTGTAAGGCACTGAGATGTTTGGAAATTGTAAGACTTTTATCTTTCTTCATTTCTTCTTTTTAAATATGTAGCTTTTAATTCATAATAATTGTGAAGCTAAACTGAGGGAAATATAATTTTATTTGCCTCTCGAACATGACATATTGTGGAGTGATTATATTTCTGATAAATTTTCCACCAAGTAGATAAATCTAGTGAAGTAAAATGTAATTTTGTAATCCAGGCAAAATGTATAAGTTTCTCTGAAAATGTTCTTATATTCATATCTTTGGAGAATTGTGGCCTTATACAATATTCTGTAAGAATCATATATGTTTTTGTAAAAATAGATGCAATGAAAAGAAAATAGAATGCATAAACATAAGATTTGGGCTTGAAATCCATCTCTGCATTAACTTAATCTCTGTTTTTTCTGTGAGAAAAATTATGCATATATTAATATCTATCTTTAATGCTATAAGAAATAAATGAGCTTATAAATCCAATAGTGCTAAAAAAATGGGAAAACACTACATAATTGATTTTATTACTTAATTCATAGCCCATCATACTGCTAGATTTGATGCAGTGGCTAAATAAAAATTTAAAAACCAAACCAAAACAAAACAAAACAGAAAACTTACAATCTAAATGTCTGTCACCTGAAGGTGAACCATTAAAGAGTTGAATGTTACTTGTCTAGAACCAGCTGGCAGAAAGCCTATGTCGAGTTAGTATTTCAATTTCATTATGGATATTTAAAGAACACACACATGCATACACACTCACACACCTGGGCCCCATTTTGTAAATTCTATTATGCCAATTGCAGGCTTGGCATAATCACTAGGTAGAGCTGCTATCAAAAGGTCACTTTTACTCATTCCTTTAGAGCCATTAAAGAATAAGCATCAATTACATATCTTGCATTGACTATTAGAAAGGTCAAATGTTGTAAAAAGGCATAACTTTAACTTAAAAATGTGATTATGCTTCCTGAATATTACTGCTTTTGCATTTATCTATAAAAGATAACAATATTTCCTCAAAGGGCAAGAACTGCAAGAACCATGAAATTTGTTTTTATACTTTCATGTTTGTTTAGCTGATATACAAATTTTCTTTTGCATTGAGGGAATAATGTTAGTCAAAGAGAAGAAAGCAGTGATTTAATCTTTTAAAATGTGTCATTTTAATGATAAAAGTAATTTATGTTTAGTGTAAACAAGAAGAAGCCAATGTTCTCCTAAAAGCAGACTGGAAAAAAAAATATACTTACACACAGTATACACACACATACAAATGAAAACAGCCCTCTACTTAGTATGCTAAATGAGAGAGAAGATTATTGCATTTGCAACAATCACTTTTGTCTGTTTAAAACATATTATTTGCTATCTACTTTAACTGTTCTCAAATGGTATCTTTTTGAAACTGTATAAAATTCTATGGGCTAGGGGATAGAGTGTTTCAAAGAAAGAGATGAAAATAAGTAAAAATACCTATTTTTTTTTCACAGACAACATTAAATATCAGCCTAGCAATACCACAAACAACAGAAAAGATCCAAAAACACCCTATTAGATTTTAAAAGTTGATTCTATTTTTCTTGAATTATTTTATTTAACTAAGCCCAGTCTCAAAAATAATAAGAGCAAACAGTAAATAAAATACAAGAAAATAGATAAACTAAGGGTAAATACCTAGAAAAATTACATTGAATATTTTACATGTCACTTTATAATTTTTTATAAAGTAAAATAAGACATGCAAAATATGGAATCCTGTTACAAATACTCTTTTAAGAAAAATATTCTTAACTATAAGGAATTGTTTTCCATGTACCTATTTTTTTCTGTGTATCATTAGTGGCTGTATTTTATGTTGTTAAACAGCTGTATTTATTCTTTATCAAGGAAAAGTGTATTTCCAGGCTTTCATCACTCAAAACATATTTTTCTTCATATATTTTTATGTTTCCCTGAGTATTTTCTTATTAATAAATTACACATATTGGAATCCTTGAATCCAAAGATAAGGGAAAATTTAAGGATTTGGAGCTCACACTAACAATTTCCTTCATCTACTTGTACCAATTTCTTTGTCCAAATACAATGTGGGAACTTTTAGTATTACATCACTTGTATCCCTTTACTTAATCAGTTTTGAATTCACAAAAATTAGAGAATTTATAAATAATAATATTTATTATTTTCTAAAATTAGGCTTTCTCATATTTCTATACAACATTACATAAGAAGACAACTGAAGAAAACACATAGATTTTGAACCTAAACTCTACCAACTGTGAAATCTATATTCAGCAAAAGTGCATTTGATGTGAAGACTAAGTCATTCTCACATTACTGTGAATTCAGGAAACATAAAATTAATGTATCCACCACTCAATTCGATGATGTAAGTACGTTATTATATTTTATAGATAAAACATAACATCTTGTCCAAGAATTTCAATTCAGAAACAATATTTTTAATCATTTTATAACTTTTATTTTTTTGTCTTTTTAAATAATTTTTATTTTTTAACTTTTGCAGTGCATGGTAGGTGTATATATTTACGTGGTACACTTCATAACTTTTAGTTTGCAGTGCACCAGCAACTATTATATTTTTTCCATATTGCTATCTGAAATTTATTAGGTGACATCAGAAAGGGAAATCTCTGTCTGTGGAATGAATAAAAACAGAGGGGTCTCTGTCTCCATCTATAGTTAGAAATGGGAAAAGTATAGAATATTTTCTTGCTCCCCACAATGATATATTATTTAGGTTTCTGCAGTTTTTAAAATTTGGTACGACATGACTTTTAGTGAATGGAGACTCCAAAATCTAAATTAAATTCTTTGTTAGTCTTAGTTTTCACAGTCTTTTATCATTCCCACAATTTTTGATTTTCTGTAGACATTTTAGTTTGCAATTGGGCAGATTGCATCAGCTAATAGCCAGCTGCTTTTTTCTGGCTGAAATTTACTCTGATGTTTTAAGAACCTTCTGTGTTCATTAACTAAAAATTAAAGAAAGCCAAATATTATTTTTCCTTTATCTGACCTTAGATTAATTCATTCAAAGGACAAGATATGCCAGAGTCATAAAACACTCCTAAGATTCCATCATTTTAATAACAGTAGTAGATTATTTCCCTAAATGGGTAATTATAGTTTGACTTTTACTTGTTCATTTCATAAATTCATGAAAATATGTGTTCCAACACAAAATGCACGCATTGAATCATTTTTAAGTCGACCAAGGGAAACTTAAGCTACCTTTTAATTCCTACAATAACATATGGGAAAGCTATTTTAATTTTTGTTCTACAGAGGAGGGCTAACTTTTAAAAAGACATTTCTATTGTTGTTCAGCTGGTTAATGACAGTAGCATATTTTGCATCCAGATCTGTATGACTAAGAATATTCTATTCTTACTAAAGCATACCACTGCCTCTTCTCACACTCCACCCCTGTGCTTGAACCCCGAAAATGAATATAACCAAAAAAAGAATGTGAATGAGGATTTTTACACTGAGACACATTATGAGCTTGTCAGTACATAGATTATAAATTTAATTATGTGAATAAACTCCTGTAAGGTACTAGAAAAATGGAAAACTAATTTTCGTTCAATCATGAGCCTTTTATATGCAATCACAGGTCCCAGATGATCACTACCTAAGCACTAAAAACATGCATGAAAAATTTGCTTATTTTTATGACTTGAATAGAGAAAAGTTTGGAAAGCTGCATATAAAACCCAAATAATCTGCCTGTAATCCCAGCACTTTGGGAGGTCGAGGCGGGTGGATCACGAGGTCAAGAGATCGAGACCATCCTGTCAACATGGTGAAACCCCGTTCTACCAAAAATACAAAAAATTAGCTGGGCATGGTGGGGAGTGCCTGTAATCCCAGCTACTCGGGAGGCCGAGGCAGGAGAATTGCTTGAACCCAGGAGGCGGAGGTTGCAGTGAGCTGAGATTGCACCATTGTACTCCAGCCTGGGTAACAAGAGTGAAACTCCATCTCAAAAAAAAAAAAAGGACAACCCAAATAATCCTTGAGTTTTACTTATTGCCTCCACTTCTAGACATGGAAGTAGGGTAAGTGATGTTTGGGCACATTACTTTCTAAGCCTGAATGTTTTTGTGAGTACAAAAGCCAAATCTTATAATATTGACTAGAAGCAATGAGAAGCTTCCCTAGAAGCAACTGGAAGATTTACATAATAGCTACAAAAATAGTATTTATTGTATGTTTGCTATGTTCCAGGCATGGTTCTGTGAACATTATATGTATTCACTCATTTAATTTGCGCATGGCCTTATGAGTTAGGTTATATTATCATTGATGTTTTACAGACAGCATAGAGACTCAGAGTTAAGTGTTTACCAGATGCACCTCAACCAATCCAGACTCCAAGGCCTGTGCTATTAATCACTGTGTTCAGCTGCTCTTCATCAAATGAAAGGATGGTTTGAAAGTACTTTGTAAACTGCTATTAAATTGATAATTTTTATTATTTCTAATATTGTTTCATTTTATATGCCTATTATGTATATATATATGTGCATGTACTGAATATTATTTAACCAAAGCTGTCATTTACTATATATGTTAAATGCTCTTTTATTATAACTATTTAAATAGGCTCAGAGTTAGACATAAAAATATATTTTATATATTTACATAGTCCAAATGAGTGATCTTGCTTGATAATACTTCTTTAATTACTTATATGAGGCCATAATCTCATTTTCAATGTGAAGATATCAACAGAAGATACAAAACTGAAATTAAGTGTCTCTAATTATAAGCTTTTTTGACTCGTTGGGGTAGCTTTCCTGCTTTCCTATGCCGCGTCGTTTTGAATGTTAAATGTGGTAATTCACACAAAGCGCTTATGGCCACCCCACAGATAGTCCCTGCTTCCTTTCATTCCTCATACATGCATGGCAGAGCCAATGAGCTGAGAACAGAATTTCAGAGAGTTTTCTCTAAGACAACAGTATACAACAGTAGGCATTAGTGCACCATTCTCTGTTTCTTCACCTTCAGGCTGTCACTGTCAGCACGACAAAACTGCAGCACCTCAGACCACTGAGCTCCATGAAGATCAGCTGCTTTCTACATTGATGAAACCTATAGAAGATTCCATGTTAGCTAGAAATAAACTTGTTTCTGTGTGTGTATGCTTTTGTGCACATGTGTGTGTGTAATCCTAATGTAACATAAACCTATTCTATCCTGATTAAAATAATATTTCACATAAATTCTGGACTTTTTAAATAATAAATATCAGTTATTATTGTACTTGGTTGTTATTATAATTGCTAATGTTATTGTCATCATCAAACCATGACATTCTGCAATCCTATTAATTTGTCCTTTTGTATGATTAGGGTTGTCTTGGAAAAAACTGGAATTATTCATTGTTGTCAAAACGTCTAAATTGGGGCTATACAATATAGTTATAGATATTGAGAGGTTCACCGGAAGTTTTAGCCACTGCCCCATGACAAATATTTTGAAAGCTTCCTGACCCAAAAGTAGCTTTCAGTGTTAATTGGCCAAACTACACTGGTAAAATACAGAAATTAAAATACACACTGAAAAACAGATACTTGAGATTTGAATCAGTAGTCTTATTAAGGGCTGCCATTTTAAATTTTGGTATATACTTCTTTGTTGATATAGAATTTGCATATTTTTTTCCTGTGAAAGAATAATTAAAACAGTGACTGATGATTCACAAACATCTTTCATAAGTTTGTGCTTACCACATTTCTGATGAGCACATTACTGTTATCATTTGCTTCTCATCTGACACTGCTAAGGGACATCCATTCCTCATTCTTTGCCCACTGTTTTTGTGCCAGTTGATTTTAATGATCATATGAGACCACTGAATGTGAGCACCTCTGCATTGAAGCACCAAGTTGCATTGCCCTTGATTGTGTTCATTTACCTATCATTGGGATAAATTTTCATGGTTATGGGAAGAGCAATTGTAAATGATATTGCTATGTGAAGAAAAACTTAACCAGAAGAAGTAAAATTCACTTCTCTAACTGTGGCAGGAATTTAACTCAGTTTACTTAATCTTTGACTTGACTATGCTATTTCACTGATTTATTGAAGGTCATTACTACTCATGTTTCTGGGTCTGAAATTACAAAGTTTTAGAAATTTTGATATTTCCCCACATTCTCAGGGTATTCCAGCAAACTAAGCATGATTCTAAGAGGAACTTCACAGGATATAAAGAAAAAATAATAACAGAATAGTATACTAAGGGAGGACTTAAATTGGATTCCCCAAGATCCATTGCAGAATCTTTTTATTTTCAGAACTCTTAACATATTTCAACCATAACTTATATTTTTCTTTTTTAAAATTTGTATAAAGCTGCCTTTCTCTTAAGTATATATTTTATTTTAGTTTTTTTTTTTTTGGTGGGAGGCTTGTTTTTTAAGAGACAGGTCTTGCTCTGTCATCCAGGCTGGAGTGCAGGGGCATGAGCACAGCTCACTGCAGTCTCTACCTCCTGGGCTCAAATGATCCTCCTACCTCAGTGTCCTAATGTGCTGACATTATAGGCATGAGCCACTGTGCCCAGCCTATGTCTATTTTATTAACAAACATTCATATCTGACATCCAACAAAATGCCTTACACTTACCAAAATATTAAAATTTCTCACTACTGACAGTAAATGACATAAACTATTTCATTCTTGTGAAGATCAATTTTGCAAGTTTAATTAAAATTCTAAAAATATATTTATTTTCCTTTTATCATTTAATATTGAGAAATTTAGCCTATTAAAATAGTTTCCACAGATTCAAAAAGGATGTGAATAAACAGAGACTTCACAAAATGGTTGTAAAAATTCCGTCCAGTTTTGCATATGTATGTGTATCTACTTATGTGATCTGTTCATTTCACATTTGCATATTATTTACATTTTAAAATTCTCAATGTATTTTAATCATGTATTGATTAAGAAACTACAATGTATTGATAGTTTTAATACTTTGCAATTTTTGAAACAATGTGGTAGATCCTATGTACTAACATGGAAAGACGCATGAAGCATAGTTGAGAAAAAAAATGAAAATACAAAATAAAAAGGCTTAATGTGTGTGCATTCACCCATGAATATTCTTTCAAGTCTCAAAAACATATTTAGTAGATATTGCCTCTCAGAATAGTATAAAAAGGGACTCCATTTACTTTTTCAGTTTATAATTGAACACAATTAAAAAGAAGCTACTATATTGATATTGAGATAGGAAAGAGAAAAATATGACAACATAAAGTGGAAAAGTAAAATCATTACCTACAGCAGAAAGTAATAATTATTTTAAATTGTGTATTAACAATGTCAGGTAACCTCAGTATTCAGCTTTTTATTGGAAAAAAATTCATTTTCTAAAATTGCATTGCTTTACATGTAAGTAATTCATACGTCAGTGTGGAGTGGTCATACACAAAGCTTCCATTTGCTTACACTTTATTAAAAGTTTTGAAGTTGACAAAACATTTCCAAAAAAAAAAAAAGGATTTTGGAAATCTATTTTGAAACAATTCTGATTAATTCATATATACTTTTTAAATGTCTCTTTTTCCAAGCAGTTTTGCATGATAATAGTGTATTTATTTATTAACATTTCAAATTCTCTAGGTTTTTTATCCTTTTTACATCAAAAGTCATAATTATTTCCATAGCAACCATATTCATTGTCAAAGGTAGAAATTTTTCACTTCTGTTGGGTATTTTTTAAGGAGCAAAGGAACGTTTAAGCAACAAAAAGTATTTTATAAAACCTGACAAGAACTGAGAAAAAAGTACTGGGTGGTTTCTTTAATAACTTAAACAGATAACTTATTAAAGCTATAAGTTATAGCCAAAACTCAACACGATTTTTCTGTAGTAATCTCAAGTTTTAAATGATATATTTTAAGTGATATGTTTATATATATAGATATATAAAAATATAAATGATATTTTTTAATGACTTTTTTTTGCATTTCTTCTTCTACTAAGGTAAGTCAACAACCATAAAAGGAAGAATAAATATTTTTTATATATTTAGTTAGGGAATATGATGTAAATGTCTACTTTTCTGACCTTCATTTTTTTATTTAAATGAGTCAAAAACTAAATTAAGTCAAAAATTCCATCTAAAAACTAAAGAATTATTTTTCTCTCAACTGTCTCCAAATTTTGATCAGCATCTAACTTAGTGTATTATATATTGCAGTTTAGAAAATAAACACTTTAATTATGCTCTTTAATGAGCAATAGATAATATTTGCCATAACACATTCATGAATACAAGAATGATGAACATTGAAGCACAACTTGTTTTTCTTGCAGCTTTTATTGCTTGAAGTTGCTGTTTGGCACCACCGGATGGAGATACTGAGTTAGTAAAGTAGAGCGGAATAATTTTTACATAAATTGGTTATGAGTAGCATATAACTGGGAAAAACAAACCACAGCAAACTGTGGGGAGCCTCTGAGGAGGCAACTTCTCCATGCCTCATGTTCCAGTGCAGCGTGACCTAGGCTCTCTTACCATAAACATAGTGCTCAAGGACGTAAAACCCCTTTGTAGCACTATGATGTAACCACACTTGGAGGCTCCATGTAAGGCCCATGTTCCACCAGCTGCACATAGATAATAGGCTAAAGATAATCACATGTTCTTGTTTTGTGAAACTCCCAAACCACCACTGTTATCAATCTTTAGAATGACAAACCAGTTCCGGCTCACTGATCACTTCTGGCTCACTGATTCACTCCACCATCATGTCATCCACTCCCCCACCATCACGCCACCCCTACCCTATAGATCAAAGTGATTGTAACCAATAAATAGTGTGGATGATCAGAGTTCGGGGCCTTCTCTGTCTCCTCTAGAAATAAGTAATGGCCTCCTCGTCCCACTTTCTCTCTTAATCTTTTTCTCATTCCTTTGTTGCCACCGAACTCGGGGTACCCAGGGGTGTGATGTCGGGCTGGTTCCCTACACCTATAGATTTGTTTACAGATGGCAGGTTATTTTAGCTGGATTTCCTGACAGTCATTCCTACCACCAGCAATAAAACGTGCTTTATAAGTAGAGAAATCAGATACAGAATATTAGAACTGTCTTGCCTCATGCTACATAGTGAGTTGGTTGAAGAACCCAAGCTACTGGTTTCCCTTCTAATTTATTGTTTAGTAAATCAGCAAGTATATTAAAGAACAAAAAGATTAAGTTAGCAAAAATTTTAAATAGAGGTGCTTTAAACCTGCCATCATATCTGTTTATTGATGAAATTTTAAAACTTGGAAGAAAAAGGAACTTTCTTTATATAGTTTATTTATATATTAAATTTAAAATGTATCAAATAACTCATATGTAATAAATGAGCATTGTAGCCTTTTCTGTAATAAATGTACACATCCTTTTGTCTTTACTAATAAGCATAATTTAGAGAAAGTGACAAAAGTGTGATGAATTATACCAAAGTTAGAGAAAATATTAAAACTGGGCAAATTCTTGAACTAACACTCTCAAGTTTCAAAGACGGAATATGAGGTTTGAGTTGTACAATGTTGTAATGTCCCTTTGAGGGGCTGAGTGCTCAGCATGAGAATAATGACCAAACGAAGGGCAGATTTGAGCTCCCCTCTGAGTTTTCAATGAAGTCTCATATTAAGGCTAATTATGTTACTCTTCTAGCTGTCTGGTTTGCAACCTCTGCCTGCTTTACACATCTCTATGACCATATTAAAACAATTTATTGTTTATTTCTGTTTTCATCTCCCCCCACCATGTGAACCTCTTTCAGTAGGAATTGTGCCCAGTTTTCCTCTGAATCTCAGACAAATATTTGGTAAAGAGCACAAATTCAATATGTTACTTTTGACTATATATGTACAATTTGATAAACAAGTCAACGAGGTACCTTTCTTCCAATTTCTACCTGCTCCCTCAAAATTCTGTATTTATGTCATCAAAATACATTTCCCACTGAAATAATAAATTTCACAATGGAATATTATATAGTTTGGAGAGTTTACTAAATAGTTTATCATGTGAAGTTTTATTTTAACTTTAGACAGAAATTAAGGAACATTTCAATATTTTTAGGGAACATTTCTACATCAAGCCCTATATAGTCATTACGTTACAAGACAGGAAACCAAACTTCAAAGTGTTTAAATGAATTGCCACAAATCAAAGAGGTAACAAAAAGCAGAGCTCATGTTCAATCACAGCATCCCAAATCCTTTTTTCTCTTTCCAGGGACCCTTTTCTTCTGACACTACACTATGGTTCTAGAAGTAAGCTGAACTCTTTAGATGCATAACACATTAAGCCATAAGTAGATATTTACACTTGAGGTAACTTCATATATATATATATATATAATATACGAAGTTTTAAAATTATAAGGTAACTATGGTTCTGGTTAATATTATATATTTTTAAATATTTTTTATATTTTTAAAACTACAGTTCCGGTTAATATTATAAGAAACTCGAATAACCTTAGGATACATCTTAATAAAAAAAAAGAGATTTCATGGAACATTCACCAAAACAGACAACATTCTAAGGCTTAAAATAAACCTCAACAAATGTTAACAATTGAAATTATACTCTGGCCATAATGGAATCAAACTACAAATTGAAAATTGAAGATAACAGGAAAATCTTGAAATACTTAGAAATAAAAACAAACAAAATCAATAGCACGTCTAAAAAGGTCTCAAAAATTTTAAAATACATAATTGAAAATGAAAATACAACATATTAAAACATGTCGGATGCAATTAAATCAGTGCTTAGAGAAAATTTTGTAGTAATAATATTTATTTTAGGAAAAAGAAAAAGTGTCAAATCACTCATCTAATGTCCCACCTTGAATGACTAGAAAGGGAAGGGCTATTTCATTGGTGATTTTAACCCAAAGGGAAAAAAAAGGAAGGAAATAATATAGATGAAATCCAAAAATCAATGGAAAAAGGGACTCAGTAGAGAAAATCAATGAAACTGAAAGCTGGTTCTTTGAAAGATTCAATAAAATTAATGAAACTCTATTTAATAATACTGACAAAAATAAATATAGAAGAAATGAGTCACCAGTATTAAGAATAAAAGGAGTTATCACTACAGATCCTGCAAATACTATAAGGATAATAAATGAATAATTTTTAAATTACATTCATAAATTTGACAACTTAGAAAAAAAGTGAACCAATACCTTAAAACCAAAACTACAAAAACTCAGCATAGATGAAATAGATAATCAGAATATACCTATAACCAATAAAAAATTAAAATTTTTCATTTAAAATCTTCTCAATAAAAGAAATCTCCAGGCTTTAAATGGTTTAACTAAAGAATCTGTCAAACATTTAAGGAATAATTAATATTAATTTTATGAAATCTTTTTCAGACAAGAGAAGATTAGGGAACATTTTATGAAGCAAATATTATCCTGATATTAAATCCAAACAAAGGCAAAATAAAAGAAAAAATACAGATAAAGTTATCTCAAGAAGTTAGATATCCTAGACTCAATGAAACACAGAAAATTGGATCTAACAATATACAAAAAGAATTGCACAGCATGATTAACTAGGATTTTCTTCAGATAGGTAAAGCTGGTTTAACACTTGAAAATCAATCAATGTTTTTTTCCATGTCAACAGTCTTCAGAAAAAAATTATATTATTTGGTGTCCAAGAAAAAGCATTTGACAATATTCAATATATATTAATGATAAAAAACACTTAGAAAGTTAGGTATGATTGAAAAGTACTTCAATTTCATAAGGAACTTCTACAAAATCCCTGTAACTACATTATCTTTCATGTGAAATACTAAATTATTTACTTCCAGGATTGACAACCAATCAAGGATGTACAGTCTCAATATTCTTTTTCAACATAGTACTGAAAGTCTTACCCACTACAATAAGGTAAAACAAACAAAGAAAAAAATAAAAAACAATTAAAAATTCACATTTATATTTGAAAGGAAAAAATACAACTGTTCCTTTTTGCAGAAGAGATGGGAATATACAAAAGAACAAGCTCCTAAAACTAATAACAGAGTTCAATAAGGTTGTAGCAAAACGTCAACCCATAAAAATAAACTGCATTTCTATATACTAAAACTGAACATGTAGAAACCAAAATGAAATATATAGGACCACTTACAATTGCTTGAAAGAAATAAAATATATAGAAATACACCTAATAAACATGTACAGGATATATATATATATATATATATATATATATATATATTAGGATAGATATATATATTTTAGCCCAAAGGGAAAAAAATGAAAGGAAATAATACAGATGAGACCCAAAAATCAATTAAATGAATAAAAGGGACTCAACAGAGAAATTTGAGTACTCAAAATTATAAAATACTAATTAAAAAAAACTCAAAGAAGACCTAAATAAATGAAAAGACATACTCTGTTCCTAGACAGGAAGACTCAAAGATTCACAGTAAAGATGTCAAATCTCTGCAAATTAATCTATAGGTTTAATGTAATTTCTATCAAAATTCCAACCAGGTTTTTGTACATATACAAAAGCTTTTTCTAACCATTATGAAACATACAGATTTTAGAATTATACAATCTGGACAAAAAATAATAAAAGAAGAAACCCCTCCACTCTATATTTATGCTTATTACATAGCTATATTAATCAAGACAGGGCAATATTGGCAAAGATATAAACACATACGTCAATAAAAAGGAATAGAGAACCCAGACATAGACTCAAATATGCCCAACTAAATTTTGACAAAACAAGACACAAAAAAATATTTGATGCAGGAAGGATAGCTTTTTTACAAATCATTCTGCAGTATTTGGATGTCCATAGGCCAAAAGAATGAATGTGTACTCAAGTGTCATATTTTATACAAAAACTGACTCAAAATTTGCCATGAACTTAGAGGCAAAACATTAAGCCATAAAACTTAAAAAAAAAAAACAGTATCATAATATTATTGCACTATGGGATTGATAATGTGCACAGATGTAATATTTATGACAACAGTAGCAAATATCCCTGAAAGAAAGTAATTTATTTAAGATCCACAGACATTTTTTGTAGATTCCATATGTGAGATTATACAGCATTTGTCTTTTTGTGTCTGGTTTATTCAATTTTGTATAACATCCTCCAGATTCATCTATTTTGTTGCAGGTGACAAGCTTTCTTTCTTTCTATGGCTGAATACTATTTCATTTTGTTCTATTCCAATAATATTCTACATTTTCTTCATACAAGTCCTGCACATTTTACTCTAAAACAACTCTTTGTATGTAGTGAATACATAGTATTTATTCCAAAAATAAGCTATTTTCTTAAAAATGAGGTATGTTAACAAGAGATCATTTGAAATTACTGCACTTTTCATAAACATTGGTGCTACCAATAATATCTAGAAAAAATGATCATTATTTCTACATTATTCCATCTATTTTCTCTTTTATAATTTTAATCTACGTTCTTAAAGTAGTACTAGTTCAAAGAATAGTGAGTACTGTAATAAAATGAGTTTCAGTAACTGTAAATTTTGTAGGCAAGGAAACTGTTCAGGAATCCTTCCTGGGCAATGACAAGAATTTTTCCAATATGGAATGTGTCTTGGTTGAAGTTGAGTGAGGTTATGGCTAGAAAATTAAGAAAGATCCATCAGA
Organism: Ateles fusciceps; assembly: GCA_036589455.1. NCBI lineage: Eukaryota > Metazoa > Chordata > Mammalia > Primates > Atelidae > Ateles > Ateles fusciceps. Next base: position 588,993 of record JAZHEH010002077.1, read on the forward strand.
AAAGATTTCCCATTAGGGGCATTTATTGTGAAAGAGTAGATACTGAAAATATCCCCCAAATATGAAATAATGTCTGTGTGCATGTGTGCGTGTATGTGTGTGTATATATATATATACACACACACATACACGCACACATACACATATACCTTTAATTATGAATATTTTGATAACATATGGCATGGTTTAGAATATACAAAAAAAAGACACCCTTTATATTTCACAATTATTTTTACATTTCATAATATATAGACATCTTGTATAATATAGGCATATGTGTGTATTATAACATATGCTGCTGTGCTGTTAATCTCCTTTGTTTCAACAAGTCTCTTTTTACATTGAAGGTAGCACTGGTAGATTTGTGCTACGCATGCAGAATTTTGTAATTAGATGTTGCAAAGCTACAACTTTCTGTTTACCATAACCACCTCCCTTCAGCTAAGTTTCTGTATCCTTTGCTAAATAGCTTGTAAACTAATAATAGTTACTGAATAACTTAGAGAAAATATTAATAAATTTCCTTGAAGTGTCCATTTTTTTTTCTGCTGTTGTTTTTAAAGTTTTAAGTAAGTTTTTTTTTTTTTAATTTTATGGCAGTTGTGTAGATAGGTATTGAACTATTGTTTTTTACCACAAGGAGAATAGTTAAGTACAGTTCCTACTTCTCTTACTTACAATATGCAAGTGACTATTAAAATGCTGGCTTATACAATACAAATGAGCTTTATGGATGAGATATATTCTCTCTTTCTGTACTTTCAGATATGTTCTTAATTATTCAAATGGTCCATATTACTTCGTAGCTTTCCTCTACAGTATCATTTAAAATAATTTTATGTTAGTTAGATTGAAATAATCTATTCCAAGTAATATTAACAAATGCATTTTATTGAGAAATAGATATTCCCATCCACGCTGGTAGAAATGCTCATTTCTGGAGAACAATTTGACAACAAAATAGTAAAATCTTATCATGTGCACATTGAACTGATGAATTCTTCTATGTTGGGATGAATTCAAAATATACAATTGTAATTGCTCTCAGTTTTAGTCTGAAGAACATTTATTGCCTAGTTTTATATTATGCCCTAATAGTTATATTGATGTAAATAGCAAAAAATATGTGTTTGAATATGGTACCTTTTTAAAATAGAGTGTCGTGGAATAATTACAAGTAACATCACAGAAAAATCTGCCATGACAAGAAGAATATTCCTAATATCCATGTAATTGCAAAAGTAAATTTAATGTACCTGTTGTATATAGAGAGATAAAGAAATAAATACTAAAAGCATTATTTTCCAAACATTGGTAGTGGTTATGCCTAAGGTGGTTTTTGAGTTTTTTTTTACTTTTCCAAATTATCCCAGAGAATATACATAACTTTTAATTAAAATAGCAAGGCTGAGCGTGGTGTCTCACACCTGTAATCCCAGCACTTTGGGAGGCCAAGGCTAGCATATCACAGGTTCAGGAGTTCCAGACCAGCCTGGCAAATATGGTAAAACCCTGTCTCTATTAAAAATACAGAAATTAGCTGGGCTTGGTGGCAGGCACCTATAATCCCAGCTACTCAGGAGGCAAGAGAATCGCTTGAACCCAGGAGGCAGAGGTTGCAGTGAGCTGAGACTGCGCCAGTGCACTCTAGCCTGGGCAACAGAGCAAGACTCTGTCTCAAAAAAAAAAAAAAAAAAAAAGAAAAGAAAAGAAAGAAAGAAAAGAAAAGAAAAAGAAAAACTAGCAGTACTTTTTGAAAAGAATAGATTTTAAAAGTAGGAACTGTATTGTGAAATATCTGAAATGATTAATATACTATTTTTACTTATTGCTTTAAGTATACATAAAGTGTCTGCTTTGTACTGGGCATCATGCTAATGTTAACAATTGATAGTGTTAACACAGAACTAAGTTCAGAAAGAGAATAAGTACAGCAATAACAATACAGTTAAGTTAGTGTTATCAAATATGTTTGAATAGAATTCAAATAAAATGCAGAAAAGTTTGACTAATTTCAATATTTCTTTTTATTACACTAATTAGTCTTGGATTTGATGATTTTATTGTTCATACATGACAAATTTTTAAAAGAATTCGTTATCCAGAGTGTTTGAATGATTTAGTCTTTCCTAAATTAACCCTAAACATTTATAATCCATTTCTTCACACACAGTTGTAAAAGTGATACACATTTCATAACTTTTTTTTCATCTACCTCCTGGTATAGTTGCAGTGTTTTTAGTTCTCCTTTCTGGAGGATTAATTTAAACATTGTTTTGGCAATAAGTTGGTACATATATGTGTATATATATAGTTTGTTTGTTTGTTTTGTTTTGTTTTTTTGAGATGGAATCTCACTCTGTCTCCAGGTTGGAGTGCAGTGGTGCAGTCTTGGCTCACTGCAACCTCTACTTCCCAGGTTCAAGTGATTCTCCTGCCTCAGCCTCCTGAGAAGCTGAAACTACAGGTCCACACCACACTGCCCGGCTAATTTTTTGTATTTTTAGTAGACATGGGGTTTAACCATGTTGGCCAGGATGGTCTCAATTTCTTGACCTCGTAATCCACCCACCTCAGCCTCCCAAAGTGTTGGGATTACAGGCATGAGCCACTGCACCCAGCCTGGATGGCCTTTTTGATGGTCACTTGGTTTTCTTCGCTTCCTTCTAAATTGCTCAGATAAGAAGATTTTGTCTCTGGGACCTGTTCAGTCACCAGGTGGTTTTGCTCTCCTCAGCTTCCTTATCCCCCCAAGTTCCTGTTTCCTCACACATAGTTGCATTTCTTCCCTGCAATATGAACTCTTATTTGGTCAGGGAGATGGATTTGACATTGAGCTCTTATCTCCTCAGCTGCAGCACTGGATTAAAGCCTTCTTCTTCCTTGGCAATACTCATCATCACAGTCATTGGCTTTCTGTTCTCCAAGCAGCAGGACCTGGACCAAATCTATGGTGTTTTGGTTAACACCATTACACTGTCTGTCTATTCCATTACCATGCTCTTTTAATTATAGAGGCTTTATAATGTGTTTTAATGGCTGGTAGGACTTAGTCATTCTTTGTAGTTTATCTTTTTCAGTAATATCTTGGCAATTCTTACATGTTTTTTCCCCCTCATATAAACTGTGTCAATTTAGTTCTAACAATATAAAATAGTTTATTTTATTTTATTGAAATTTCATAGAAATTATAAATTGACTTGAAACTGAAATCTCCATTATATGTCACTTTACATATGAACCTACCTAAGATCATTTGATTTCTTAAAATATATTTTTGTGTCTTCAGGATTTGCAGTATTTTTAAATTTCATAAAGAGAGGTTTGGCACTTTTCTTGTTAACTTTGTTTCTAAGTATTTAGTGTTCTTTGTTGCTATAAAAGGATTTTACATATCACTATGTTCTGAGGACTGAGGTCTGATTTTTTTTCTTGCCTAAATTTCTCTCAATTTAGTTTTACTTAACCCTATGTAGATGGTGACTTACTTTCCAATCTGTCTGTGGCATAACAAGAAGAAAATCAAAATGTTTTACTTCAAAATATATTTCCTTGCCATACCTTGAAATTGCCCTGCAAAGTCTCTTGTGGGAAAAAATGCACATTCTGTAAAGAATCTCCTTTCCCCTTTGTTTCCTTTCCTTTTTTTTTTCCAGATCCAGGAGACAATGAACTAAAAGCCAGGCATTCTTTTACACCTGATATAAAACATTTTACAACCTGCTCTCTCTGAAGTCCGCTATCTTAGAGCTTCCTCTGCACAACACAACTTGCTGTCCACAATCCTTTATCTTTAACCTGAACATTTCCTTTCTATTGATCCCAGGTTTCAGATAAATTCAACCAACTGTCAATCAGAAAATGTTAAAATTTACTTACAGCCTGAAAGCCCCAATTTCAACTTGCCCCGCCTTTCTGAACCAGACGATTATATTTCTTAAATGTATTTGCTTGATGACTCATGACTTCCTAAAATATATAAAACCAAGTTCTACCCAACCACCTTGGGCACATGTTCTCAGAACCTCACGAAGGCTGTGTCATGGGCCATGGTCACTCATATTTGACTCAGAATAAATCTCTTCAAGTATTTTACAGAGTTTGACTCTTTGCCAACAGTTCTTTGTTTTTTATTTGTATATATTAAGGCTGCTAATTTTTTATGCTAACTTCATATCCTGCTTTACAGAATACTTTTAATGTTTGAATTAGTTATATCATCAGTTTTCTAGAGTTTTCCAGGTATACTATTGATGCAGCCTCATTGTCTGGGGTGACACCTGAGGTTCCTCTCATAGCCATGGAGATCAAGGACACAGACACACAAACAGTGAGGTTAAGAGCAGAAATTTAATAAGCAAAAGAAAGAGAATAGCTCTTTGCTACAGAAAGGGGTTCTGGAAAAATGATTTGCTGATCCACAGCAAAATGTAGGGAGTCTTTAGATAAGTTGATGGGAAGGTTGTGTCTGATCTACGTAGGGCATGAAAAACTGCTTAGGATCAGTTGTGCCATTTGCATAGGGTGTGAATCTCTGGTAGCCCCCACCCCAATCTTTTATTATTCAGGTGTCATTTCAGCCTGAGCTACCCCATGTTGCCCATTTCTTTATTACTGTATGCATGTGAACAAAAGGGAAGATGGGGCCAGGTACAGTGGTTCACACCTGTAGTCCCAGACTCTGAGAGGCCAAGGCAGGTGGATCACTTGAGGTCAGGAGTTTGAGACCAACCTGGCCAACATGGTGAAACCCTGTCTCTTCCAAAATACAAAAATTAGCCTGTCATGGTAGCACAGGCCTGTAATCCCAGCTAATTGGGAGGCTGAGGCAGGATAATCACTTTAACCTGGGAGATGGAGGTTGTAATAAGCCAAGATTGCACCACTGCACTCCAGCTTGGGCAACAGAGTGAGATTCCGTTTCAAAAAAAAAAAAAAAAAAGGAAGAAGAAAGAAAAAAAGAAAACAAGAGAAGATGAAGCTTCCATGATGGACATACCTGGGCACAGCTGCCAGCATTCTCCTATGCAAGTTTCCAACTTCCTTATTTATGTTTGCAACTTGATTTTTCAGGCTGCTCTTTGTTAGAAAAAAATAATTTCTTGGCTGTTTTTTGTTAGAAGGGAAGTTCTGCTGAGGACTCCTTTGCCCTCACTGCCTGCCTAAGTAATTTATTTCTACCTCATTTATCACTCTCATATCTTCTGCAATTTAGAAATAAGTTTGTTTCTCCTTTACTCATTCTTTTGCATCTAATTGATTTCTGTTTTTGAGTTGTACTGGCAAATACTTACAGCACAATATTGAATAGTGGCAGAAATAGTGGACATCCTGGCTGCATTCCTATTTTTTATCAAAAATGCCTCTAGTGCTTCCTCATAAAATAAGACAATGGCTTTAGGACAAAGGTAAATGTGTTTTCATCATGTTAAGAATGTAACTTTTAATTCCTGTTTAATGAATGTTTTTATTAAGAATAGGTGTTGAATTTTGTTATAGGCTTTTCAGCATGTAGAAAAATAATCATATTTTCCCTTAGGTATATTCATATTGTGTGTGTTGTTATTGAATTTCCTAAAACCAAAGCAACATTTCATTCCTAATATAAATCTCACTTGGTTATCATATATTCATTCCTTAATGTGGTGTCCAATTCTGTTCCTAATATTTTCTTTAGAATTTCTCTGTCAATATTTATTAGTGAAATTGGTCTGAAGTTTTCTTCTTCAAATTGTATTTATCCTTGAATCACAAGAATAATTAGAAAGATTTCTTTCCTTTTGAATAGTCCAAAATGAACAATAAGATATTAGGACTACTTATCTGGTATTTGAATAACTGATTGAATTATACTCTATAATATCTGGACCTGGTTCATTTTGGGGAAGGGTAGTGCTTAGTATCTTTACATAATCAATGAAAATGTGTATATTTAAGCTTTTAAACTCTAATATGGTCAATTTGATAACCTGAATTTTCTGCAGTAATTATCAATTTTATTTAGGTTCTCAAATATATTTGCATGAAAGTCTACAAATTAATTTCTTTATGATTTCTTCTTTTTAAATTATTTTTTCCTCTTGTTATATTTACTGTGTATATTTTTGTTTCTCCTTTGTCTTCTTGATAAAGTTAGGTATTGGCTTGTACAGGACATTTTCTCAACTGACTTATAATAATTTTCTTAACTAAACCAGGGATTGAATTCATTAGATCTTTTATTTTAAATTCTCTGCTGGAAGCATTCCCTTTGAAAACCTGCAGAAGACAAGGATGCCCTCTTTCATCAATCCTCTTTAAAATAGTATTAGAAGTTCTGGCCAGGGCAGTCAGGCAAGAGAAAGAAATAAAGGGTATTCAAATAAAAAGAGAGGAAGTTAAATTGTCTCTGCAGATAACATGATTGTATATTTAGAAAACCCCATCGTCTTGGCCCAAAATCTCTGTAAGCTAATAAGCAACTTCAGCCAAGTTTCAGGATACAAAATCGATATGCAAAAATCACAAGCATTTGTGTATACCAATAATACACAAACAGAAAGCCAAATCATGAGTGAACCCCCATTCACAATTGCTACAAAGAGAATAAAATACCCAGGAATACAACTTATAAGTGATGTGAAGGACCTCTTCAAGAATAACCACAAACCACCACTCAAAGAAAAAGAGAAGACACAAACAAATAGAAAAACATTCCATGCTCATGGATAGGAAGAATCAATATCTTGAATATGGCCATACTGCCAAAGTAATTTATAGATTCAATGCTATCCACATCAAGCTACCATTGACTTTCTTCACAGAATTGGAAAAAACTACTCTCAATTTCATATGATATCATAAAAGAGCCTGTATAGCCAAGAAAATCCTTAGCAAAAAGAACAAAGCTGGAGGCATCATGCTACCTGACTTTAACTATACTACAAGGCTAAAATAACCAAAACAGCATGCTACTAGTACCAAAACAGAGATATAGACTAATGGAACAGAACAGAGTCCTCAGAAATAACACCACACTTCTACAACCATCTGATATTTCACAAACCTGACAAAAACAAGCAATGGGGAGGGATTCCCTATTTAATGAATAGTGTTGGGAAAACTGGGTAGCCATATGCAGAAAACTGAAACTGGACCCCTTCCTTACGCTTATGCAAAAATTAACTCAAGATGGATTAAAGACTTAAATGTAAGACCTAAAAACATAAAAACCCTAGAAGAAAACCTAGGCAGTACCATTCAGGACATAGGCATGGGCAATGACTAAAACACCAAAAGCAATGACAACAAAAGCCAAAAATGACAAATGGGCACTAATTAAACTAAAGAGCTTCTGCATAGCAGAAGGGCTAATAATCAGAATCTACAAAGAACTTAAACCAATTCACAGGAAAAAAAAAACCAACCCCATGAAAAAGTGGGCAAATAATATGAACAGGCACTTCTCAAACATTTATGTAGCCAACAAACATGAAGAAAGGCTCATCATCACTGGGCATTAGAGAAATGCAAATTAAAAACTCACTGAGATACCAACTCATGCCAGTTAGAATAAGTTAGAATGGCTATCATTAAAAAGTCAGGAAACAACAGATGCTGGAGAGGATGTAGAGAAATAGGAATGCTTTTACACTGTTGGTGGGAGTGTAAATTTTTTCAACCACTGTGGAAGACAGTGTGGCTATTCCTCGAAGATCTAGAACCAGAAACACCATTTGACCCAGCCATCCCATTATTGGGCATATACCCAAAGGATTATAAATCATTCTACTATAAAGACATATGCACACGTATGTTTATTGCAGCACTACTCACAATAGCAAAGACTTGGAACCAACCCAAATGCCCATCAATGGTAGACTGGATAAAGAAAATATGGCACATATACACCATGGAATACTATGCAGCTATAAAAAGGAAGAGCTTATGTCCTTTGCAGGGACATGGATGAAGCTGCAAACCATTATTCTAGGCAAACTAACACAGAAACAGAAAACCAAACACTGCATGTTTGCATTCACATGTGGGAGTTGAACAATGAGAACACATGGACGCAGGGAGGGGAACATCACACACCGGGGCCAGCCAGGAGTTGGGGACAAGGAGAGAAATAGCATTAGAAGAAATATTTAATGTAGATAATGAGTTGATGGGTACAACAAACCACCATATCACATGTATATCTAGGTAACAGATCTGTAAGTTGTGCCCATATATTCCAGAACTTAAAGTATAATAAAAAATAAATAAATAATCAGCCCCTTTAATAACTGCTTCTTTGTTATTTCTTTTTTGTGTGTGTGTGTGTGCTCTGTTTGACTTAATTTGTTGTTATTTTCTGGTGTTCAGAACAGGGAATATAATTATTTTAATTTTATTCATTTTTTTGTTCAATGAATTTTTTCATAAATTCTTTCCATGCATTTTACAGATTCAGTTATGTATTTTTTTAAATTTTCTTATTTTTAATTGTGTAATTTCAGTTTGTATTCCCTTTTTCAACTAGAAGCTGGCTTTAAAAATTTGGGATTTATTTTCTTACAAATAAATAAAATAAAAAACATTTATTTTCTTATTAAAGCAGACCTTCTGGTTTTATTGTTATGTAATTCTAGCTTTTAGTTATTTAATTGCTATTGTTATTTAATTCTAGCTTTTGCATTGTTATCAGAAATTGTTGTAATATTTATTTTTACCTTATGAAACATACATTTTCTTTGTGATCTAATATATAAACAACAAGTTTTTGAGCACGCACTGTGAGTCATGCCTGTAATCTAAGCACTTTGGGAAGCTTAAGCAGGAGTTTCACTTGAGGCCAGAAGTTCCAGAGTGGCCTGGGCAAAGGCCCACACAGCAAGACCCCATCTCTATAAAATATGTTTTAAAAAATAGGCCAGCATGGTAGTGTACAGATGTAGTCCCAGCTACTTGGGATTCTAAAGAGGGAGGTTAACTTAAGACCAGGAATTCACAGTTAGTGAGCTATGATTGTGCCAGTGCACTCCAGGCTGGATGACAGAGTGAGACTCTATCTCTAAGAAAAGATAAAAAAGGAAAAAAAAAAATGGGTTGATATTTTTTTCAGTGCCTTTTTTTTTTAAGTGCTACCTTGTTTGGGTGTTTTGAAAAGTATGATAGTGTAAAATTTTTGGCAATGTTAGTTATTTAATCTTCTTGCCTCAAGTTCTTACAATCTTATTCTCATCTTTGAAATCTGATAGTTTTACTATAATATTTCTTGGAGTTCATCACTCTTGGTGTCAATGTAAAATAATGAGAAGAGTCAGAATGTAATTTTTGAAAGTTTATTCATGTGCAAATTGCAAAGATGGACCACCCGGAAATGCAAAATCTAAAGGAATGGAGTCAGAGTTCCAAAGTAAGGAAGTTAAGATTTCATTTAATAGGCAGAGATAAGGTATTTTTAGCAGGATTACAATATTATTCATAAAAGGTTGGCACATAGTTATAGCAATTTGATTGGTTATAGGCAGTGTTTTTTTCTGGAAAGGATACATTTAACAATTTTTCTTAGTCGTAGGTTTTCTGTCATCTGATCTAAGCAAAGCAGGATAACAAAGGGCAATTAACATATATAAAAAGGGCTATTAATTTAAAAGGCAGGTTTTTGCCCCCTGACATCATTTGCTTCTCTCTAGTCATTGCCCAGAAATGAGAAAATAGTTAATCAATAATCTGAGGACAGAAGTTGGTACTATATGTGACAGAGATTACAGTTACTACTCTCTCAAGGCTTAAAGTGTTTTAAGGGGGTTACTACAGCTTTTAAATTGTGTTTATTCTCACACTAGCAATTTTTCCAAATATCCAGTGAGTGCTTTCATTTTGCACGTATCAACATTTTTCTATTTCTGATATATGTTCTTGGAATATAGTTTTAAATATTAGCTCTGTTCCATTGTTTTCTTTTCTTTGACAAAAATTCCCATAAGATAGATAGTATCTCTTTCCTATGTCTTCTTTTTCACTATTTTCTCTACTCATCCATTTTTCTTCTTTCTTATGTCATCTTTTATTCTTGGTGTGCTTAACGGTCTTCCATGTCCATTTTTGAGTTTTAATTTAGTTACATTCTTCCCTGGGAAGCTTGTAAGTTATTCTTTCAAATCTGAGATTATTTTGTCCTTTTTCTTTGGTTTTATTCCTGAGTTCAGTCAGCTCTTTTATATTTTTCCTGGTGTGCGTGTGTGTGTGTGTGTGTGTGTGTGTGTGTGTGTGTGTGTGTGTTGGAATTTCTCTTTGAAAGTCATTTCCCATATTCTAAAACATTTTTGAGTATATGTAATTATTTAAAATACAGATTACAGTTTTCTTCTGTTTTGTGATTATTTTTCTTACTTTATTTTCCTGCTTTTCTGCAATAGTTCTCTATAGATTTGACTTTGGTTTTGTTAATTTTTAATATAATGACATGTTTAAATAATCACTGGAACTCTTCTCAGTCTAGCAAAGTCCATGTACTTTAGTCCACATACTTTCAGGTTTATTTGATTTTTTGTATAGTAAGGAGGAAGTTGTGGATCCTCTAACTCTGTTGTTGTGGCTTCCAGTGGCCTAAATCCCTGTATTCTTTTCTTCATCATACACTGGCCAGTGACACTACTTCTTTCCTCTTGCCTTTTTGATTTCCTCCAGAATATATGGATTGAAGCTGTCCTCCTAAATTGGGCTTGTCTTTTTAAATCAGCTTGCTTGTGATTAAATCTACTATACCTGGTTACTGTTCTAAGGATTTTCTTATTTAGGATGTAATGGTGGGTGCTTTACCTCACACTCAGGCCTCTTCTCTAATGTTCTAGTTTTCTGTCCTCAGATTTTCTTGTTCTGAGACTTGTTTGTGACTGGTTAGGACAATTGAAAGCATACAATTTGGCATCTGCATTTATTGTTTCTTTTTTTTTCATAATTTTTTTTTGTTTGTTTGTTTGATATGCATTGTTTTCAGATAATGCCAAGGGTATGGTATCACATGAAATTTTGCCATGTTTTTACCTCATATTAGGGAGTTATTATTTTTTGGCTTATATTCTCTTAAAGTCACTCAAACAATTACATGCTTAATTGTTCTTCTCTCAACAACTTTTACTAGAAGATCAGAGTTTAAATAATAATTGAGAATTAAAATAGTTTTCTTAAATTTTAATACTGAGCAGCACAAAGCTATTTCTCTTATATTGTATGTAAGAGCAAACCATCTCAAAATGCTATTTACTTATATATTCAAGTCAAAGGATAATGAAATTCTTTAGAAAATGTCTTACAGTCTGACACTGCTCTTCCTTTCATTATCCCTCAAAAGTGATATAAGCAAAGGTGCCAAAATTACTTTAAAAATTATCATTTAGTGCTGTGAAATAATAAAGTATTTTGTAGAAACTTTGAACTTCTTGTCAAGAAGATATTTAAGGGAAGAAAATAGATTATGCAGTTTTTCTTTGAAGGGTTTCCCAGGAAACAAGTCATAAGGTAAATTTCCAAACTAACACTTTATTAGAAGGTACATTCCTGGGGAGACAGACTAAGGGAAAAACAAAAGTAATGAAAGCTTGGGGAAAGTGAAGAAAGAAAACACACAGAAGGAAATACACTACAGATGCATCTTCTTTCTCAGATGAATGGTGTGGTCTACTTAACAGTAACAGTGTCATTATTATGCTGAGTCACATCAGCAAAGGCCGTTATGACCTTGGGAATGACCTCTAACCCAGAACCAAAGCAGGTAGCATAGACCCAGAGGTCAGGTAAGGCTGAGTTCATCTGGGGTAATATATAATGGAAACCTGGGAGTCAACTTGATTGGATTAAAGGATGCAAAGTATTGTTTCTGGGGTGTTTCTGTGATGTTGTTGCCAAAGGAGATTAACATTTGAATCAGTGGACTGGTAGAGGCAGACCCACCCTCAACCTGGGTGAGCACAATTTAACCAGGTGCTGGTGCAGCTGGGGGAATAGCAGGCAGAGAACACGGCAGGACTAGACTTGCTGAGTCTTCCAGCCTTCATCTTTCTCCCCATGCTGGATGCTTCCTGCACTTGAACATCAGACTCTATAGTGTTCAGCCTTGGGACTCTTGGACTTACACCACTGGTTTGCCAGGGGCTCTCCGGCCTTTGGCCATAGACTAAAGGCTGCACTGTCGGCTTCCCTACTTTTGAGGTTTTGGGACTCCGACTCATCCACCCCTGGCTTCCTTGCTTCTTAACTTGCAGACAGCCTATCTTGGGACTTTACCTTATGATTGTGTGAGTCAATTCCACTTAATAAACTCACTTTCATATATACATATATCCTGTTAGTTCTGTACCTCGAGCCCCCTGACTAATACAAACAGAAACCTTCATAAGTACTATTCTTACCTCCTCTTAGACATGGAAGCTTTTTTCCTGTATTGCAATAAGCTTTGCAGCTTAGTCTTAAGGGAATGGTGATGCCAGCACTCCATTAGCCACCCCAGGTAGTTTGTCAGTAGGCTGCATGTTCCTCAAGTCCACTGTCCCTGAGTGGATATATGCATATATGAAAGTGAGTTTATTAAGGAGAATTGACTCACACATAATAAGGTAAAGTCCCACGATAGGCCTTCTGCAAGTTAAGGAGCAAGGAAGCCAGAGGTGGATCAGTCGGAGTACCAAAAGCTCAAAAGTAGGGAAGCTGACAGTGCAGGCTTTAGTCTACAGCCAAAGGCCTGAGAGCCCCTGGCAAACAAGTGGTAAGTCCAAGAGTCCCAAAGCTGAAGAATTTAGAGTCTAATGTTTGAGTGCAGGAAGTATCCAGCATGGGGAGAAAGATGAAGGCTGGAAGACTCAGCAAGTCTAGTCCTTCCACATTCTTCCACCTGCTTTCTTCCAGATGCACCAGCACCTGATTAGATGGTGCCCACTCAGATTGAGGGTGGGTCTGCCTCTCCCAGTCCACTGACTAATACGTTAAAAAGAAAAAAAAAAAAAAGCCCTCAAATGACCCTTTGAATCCCTCTATTCCTGAACTTCCATTCATTTTTTTCTCAAAAATTTGGCTCTGGTTTCAAAAGCACTGTTAATATTAATAGAAATAAATAATAGTGACTTAAGGAGTGATTTTTTTTAATCATGATTGCTTTCCTCTTCAATTTGAAATACTACTACCTTTGAAACATCTCAACATTTTTCTTCAAGTCCCATTCAAAAGCCTCTTCTCTATTTACATAGCGAAGTGTTTGTACTAAGCACATATCTTTTAATCCCCTTCAAGATTCTTATTGAAAATAGCACAGAAATATACAAATGGAAGAAAAGAAACAATCAAAGAAACAAATCACTGCAAGAGCAATTGAAAAGTGAACACTCATCATATGAAATAATAATTTTGCTGAAAAGCTTATTTAAGAAAAACGTATAGAACTGCACCATAAAATTATTTCTATTTTTAGATACCTTTGCTCTGCCTCTAGAAAACAGTTTCCTGAGTGGAGATCAAAAGATGGGGGAAAGGGAAATGAAAGAAAACCTAAACCGCCTAACTTTTCCTGAGATATAACTTGCTCTAACTAATCCAGCCTTAGAAATAATGACTACCATCCAGGTTTTATTTTCAAATTCCGTCCAAATACACACGCCAGCTTGTGTATTTGTTTGTTCGTTTGTTTTTTATAATCTAAAAACTTTACCTACAGAATTGTAGTTGTAACTAAAATTAGTCTTTAACTTAGTGGATCTGATATGATTTGCCTCTCAGATCCCTCATCTCATTGCATGTCCTTATGCCAACCTGTTGAAATACACCATTTAGTTATTCTGATGTTGAGACAGGCAATAATGAATCTAAGACACACATACAGGGAGAGGCAGAGATAAAAAGGGAAAAAGAGGTCTGTTCTGAAGGCCCACAGCAGAGCTGATCTAAATTGCCAATCCACAGAAATTTTCAACTGAGAACTTTAGCCAAACCATTGTTACACACTAGGAAAATGGGAGGAAACATTTTATTGAAGAGTCAACTTGATAATAAAAAAAATGCAAGAACATGAAGGCTACTACATTTCAGAATCCAGCTTTTGACTCATCAAATCACTTTCTTAACCTTGACTTAAATTTCATGCTTTTCTTGAAGCTAGAGTGAGTTGGAAACAGCCTTCTTGTTTTTTTATATTAACAAATATTGTCAACATTAGAAAACAAGACAAAAATACATTGGATAATGTGATCAGGATTGAATTGCCAAGTTTTTCCAAGTCCACTTGGAAAAACTTAGCATCTTCTTTATAGAAACCTTTTACAGCTATTGATTCATTACCCCTCAAATTACAATTAGGATTATTGCAATTTGAGGACCTCCCCATTTTGACCCCAAAAACCTTTAATTTTACTGGTTCAGAATCTTACGTTGGTTTAAAATTACTGTACAAAGTAAAACTTCTTAAAATTTAATTGTCTTTTCATTTATTTAACTTTTCCAGACTGAAAATGTGCTTTTTACATCATTTCCTCATACATGTCTTTACGCCACTTCAGGGTTTAAATGATACTGGTTTCCTGAAGCCCAGGAATTTTTCTCCTGTCCTTGCTCTGCATATTGATTACTTGTAAGCCTTGCCTTGGTGGTAATTATTTTTAGGTTATATCTCCCATAGTATATCTAAAGTGAGACGACTGAGGTACTCATCTAGTTATCAGCTCAGTTAGAATTGGTGCAGGAATTGGAATAGTTCTTAAAACTATGAGGCATAGATTTACTCAACTGAATGGAACTAGAGAAAGCAAAGCTGGAGCTGACCATCCCCTCATGCTATCAGGGTTCCTTTTGCATAAGGGGCCTGCTATAAACATTTCTTCAGTACATATTAAACAATCTTCATTTAAAAAACACAAGCTATTAGGAAAATGAAAAGAAATCATTTACATTTTGAACTCAACAGACCCAGTGGTATCTGTCTCTTTGCACTGTTATAAAAAGATTTATAAAACTGCGAATCCTTTCCGCTACAGGAAACTGCAGCCACTAAGACTATTTTACTTTATATTTTATTGTAAAACAGAATTGAGACCATTTTCAAAATTCCTCCTTAAAAACTTTTTTTGTCATTAGGAAATCCACCCCACATCCCCCAAAAGATTTACGTATTTTTCCTGTGTATCTATCTTTTTTATCCCCTTCCCAAAACCAACCTCCTATGCTTGGATAGTAACGCCAAGTCATGTAGTGGAGTCAACAGGCCATTAGCATTAAAAAACACATACCTCTTTTTTATTGAAAAATCCTTTTTATGACAGAGAGAACCCAAAATTTGCATTTAAATGGAGACTATTCAAGTAAGATACTGCACGAGATTACTAGATTTTTTTAACATGTGATTTTTATAAGGTTGATAAATACTGCCACTATCAGATTTTTTTGGAAAGAAGTCAAGAAGAAAAGGACTATAAAGATTTATAATCTCTACATTCAGGAATTTTGATCTGCATTAAGTTCTCTACAAAAATAAGTCATTTTTCAATATTTAAACTTTAAAAAGATAAAACATTAGATGGCATGCTTAGGTTCTTCTTTATGCAAAATCAGTTAAATCCTTGATGTGACTATCCCATATTATACTGTCAGTCACCTCCTGGGGTATACAATATTACAAATTTCTCTCTAGTGAACCCTGTTACTCTACAATATCTGGCACATAAAGTTTCTGGTACAAACTCTATTTTGGGTGAAACTATTATTAGCCAGCTAAAGTTGATTTCAAAATGCAGCCCATGATAGCAGTTATAAAACTTTATGGAGCTTATTAACTGCATGAGATCTTGAAATCTAGAGATTCTGATTTTGATTTGGGTGGGACATTGAAAGAGTATTTCAGCCATGATGCATGTCCATATAAATATGCATGGTGAGTAATAATGATGCTAAATAACAAATATGTTGTAAATCTCTGTGTTAACACAAAGGGTTAAGTGGTTAAAGCAGGCTCATAGGAATGATAATTCTTAGCTGACACCACACTTGATTAATAATTCACAGATTCAAACAAAAACCAAGCAAAATATATGTTCTGGAGGATCATGCAATTATTAATCACAGTTCCCAAAAATCTTTTTTCTTACATTAGGACACTGCTTGTTATTGGATTAACAGATTAAGTTTCTGAATGATGTGTTCACAAAAACATAGTTCACAAAAGAAGTTGTTTCAATTTCTGGGCTTAACAGTTTTATACTCTGTAAGTTGCATGACTATAAAGTACGTGCAGTTTCCCATTCTCTAGAGAGCTATGCTCTTTACATCTATAAATCCAGGATTATTTATAATAAGTAATCTACAGAGGCAAAATATGTCCTCAAACATTTACTTTGTAAAAATAAAAACTCTGTTTCTTACCATGAGCAAGTTGATAAGAGGTCTGGTGCAGGACATAAGCATGTCTATGAGAAAGTCTATTGGAGATCCCTGACTTCAATCTTCTAAAGGAAGAGTCTAACCACCAAGAAGAAAATAACAATTTTGCTATTAAATTATTTCTTCCCACGTCTACTCCTAAACTATACATAGGAAAAATCTTTACTTCAGATTGTCTTTCTGATATTCTCTCTTTGTTAACATTCATACTATAACCAAGTCTTATTCCTTGAATAAATTATTTATCTTCTGATCAATGGATTACTCTGTAGTTAAGGGGAATTTTTCACTTTCTCTTTAAGGATGACCACCTGTTGTCTGTAGGAGTCCTGATTTTCTTAACTTTTATTTTTAATTTTTGTTAAGTACATAGTATAGTTGTATATGTTCGGGTAACATGAGATATTCTGACACAGTTGTGCATGCATAATAATCACGTCAGGGTAAATGGGATACCCAACATCTCAAGCATTTATCCTTTTTGTTGCAAACAATCTAATTATATTTTCTATTTATGTTTAAATTTAGAATTGACTTCTTGTTGAGTGCAGTCACCCTGTTGTGCTAGCAAATACTAGGTCTTTATTCTTTCTATTTGAATAAAGTCTTAAAAAGAAATTCATATTACAAATCTGACTTAGACATTATATACATACAATTGTTTTGCTTAAAGTAAATATTGTTACTAGTTAGTAGAAACTTGCATAATATAGATTTGTACCTCTTTTATTGTACTTAAATACTGCTGTGGTTTGAATGTATCCCCAATCCTCTTAATCGCCAATGCAACAGTGTTAAGAGGTGGAACTTTAAAGAGGTGATTAGGTCTTGAGGGTTCTACCCTTATGAATTGAATAATACCATTATTACCAGACAGAAGTGGATTAGTTATGGAAAAGTATATTCCTGATAAAAGAATGAATTTGGCCCATTCTTTCCTTCCTTTTGTCCCCTCTTGCCCTTTGGTTTTCCACCATGGAATGACAAAGCAAGTTGGCCCTTACAAGATCCCACCACTTTGATATTAGACTTCCCAGCCTCTAGAACTGTAAGAAATCATTTTTTAAAATTATTTGTTTTAGTTTTTTCTTACGTTTTATTTTTTATCTTTGTGGGTACATAGGTGTATATGTATTTATGGGGCACAGGAGATATTTTGATACAAGCATACAATGCATAATAATTACATTTTGGGAAATGGGGTATCCCTCCTCTCAAGCATTTATTATCTGTGTTAAAAACAAGTTAATTATACTCTATTAATTATTTTAGAATGTACAATTAAGTTACTATTGACTATAGTCACCATGTGCTATCAAATACTGTTTTATTTCATTCTTTCTAAACTTGTTTTTTGTACAAATTAACCATTCTCGCCTCCCCCTCACTGCCCCTGACTCCCCTTCCCAGCCTCTGATAACCATCCTTCTACTATATCTCAAGGAATTCAATTGTTTTGAATTTAGATTACACTAATAAGTGATTACATGCAATGTTTGTCTTTCTGTGCCTGGCTTATTTTACCTAACATAATGACCTCCACTTCCTTCCATGTTTTTGTAAATGACAGGATCTCATTCTTTCTTATGGCTGAATACCACTCCATTGTATATATATACCACATTTTCTTTAATCATTCATCTGTTCACAGACACTTAGGTTCTTCCAAATCTTTGCTATTGTGAACAGTGATGCAACAAATATGAGAGTGCAGATGTATCTTTGATATGCTGATTTTCTTTCTTTTTGGTATATTCTTAGCAGTAGAATTGCTTCATCATACAGTAGCTATATTTTTAGTTTTTTGGAGAACCTCCAAACTATCCTCCATAGTGCTGTACTAATTTACATTCTCACCAACAGTGGGAAGGTTTCCTTTCTCCACATCCTTTCCAGCATTTGTTATTGTCTGTCTTTTGGATAAAAGCCATTTTAACTGAGGTGAGACAATATCTCATTATAGCTTAATTTGTACTTCTCTGATAATAAATGATTATAACTGCTTGCCATTTGCATGTGTTCTTTTGAGAAATGTCTATTCAGATCTTTTGCCCATTTTAAATTGGATTATTAACCTCTTGTCAAATGATTACTTTGGAAACATTTTCTCCCATTATGTGGATTGTCTCTTAACTTTCTTGATTGTTTACTTTCTGGTGCAGAAATGTTTTTTTTTTTTAACTCAGTGTGATCTCATTAGTCATTTTTACTTTGGTTGTCTATGCTTTAGGGTTATTACTCAAGAAATCTTTGTCCAAATGTCCTGGAAAGTTTCTCTAATGTTTTTCTTTAGTAGTTTCATAGTTTGAGGTCTTAGATTTAAGTCTTTAATCCAGTTTTATTTGATTTTGGCATATGACAAGAGATGAGGGGCTAGTTTATTTTTTTTGTATATGGATATACAGGTTTCTCAGCATAATTTATTGAAGAGACTGTCTTTACCCCAGTGTATGTTCTTGGCACCCTTTTTGAACATGAGATCACTATAGATATGTGGATTTGTTTCTGGGCTTTCTATTCTCTTCCACTGGTCTGAGTCTGTTTTTATGCAAGTACCATGTTGTTTTGGTTACTATAGCACTCTAGTATAATTTGAAGTCAGGTAATGTGATTCCCCCAGATTTGTTCTGTTTGCTTAGGATACTTTTGGTTATTCTGAGTCTTTTATGATTTTATATAAATTTTAGGGCTGTTTTTCTATTTCTGTGAAGAATATCATTGGTATTTTTATAGGGATTGCATTGAATCTGTGAATTGCTTTGGGTAGTACGCACATTTTAACAATATTAATTCTTCCACTCCATGAATATGGAATTTATTTATTTTTAGTGTGTTCTCTTATTTTTTTTTTTTAGCAGTAATTAATTGAGTAGTATTGCTATTAGTTCCTCTTTAAATGTCTGGTAGAATTCAGCAGTGAAGCCATTGTGTCCCAGGATTTCTTTCTGCTTCAATTTGGTAGGTTGTATGCATCTAGGAGTTCATCCTTTTCTTCTAGATAGTCCAATTTATTGGCATATAGTTCCTCATAGTGATTCTTTAAATTTCTGCAGTACAAGTTGTAATGTCTCCTTTTTCATCTCTGATTTTAACTATTTTTATCTTCTCTATTTTTTTCTTCATTAGTCTGGCTAAGGATTTGTCAATTTTATTTAACTTTTCAAAAGACCAACTTGTTGTTTCACTAATCTTGTGTATTTTTATTTCAGTTTCATGTATTATTACTCTGATCTTTATTATTTCTTTTCTCCTAATTTTGGGTTTAATATGCTCTTGCTTTTCTAGTTCTTTAAGATCCATAATTAGATTAAGATTTTTCTTTTTTTAATGGAGGCACTTATGCTAAAACTTTCTTCTTACTACTGCTTTTGCTGTATCACATAAGTTCTTTATGTCATTCTTCTATTATTTATTTTGAGAAAATTTTCAGATTTCTTATTATTCATTGACTGGTGATTCAGGAGCATATTATTTAATTTCCATATATTTGTATAGTTTCCAACATTCCTCTTGTTTTTTGTTACTAATTTCATTGCACTGTGGCCAGAGAAGATGCTTGCTATAATTTCAATGTTTTTTAATGTTTTAAGTTTCACTTTTGACCTACCATATGGTCTGCCTTTGAGAATGATTTATGTGTTGAGAAGAATATATATTCTGCAGCCATAGGAAGTAATGTTCTGTAAATAGGTATTAGATCAATTTATTCTTGGCACCAATTTTCCTTTCTTGATTTTCTATCTGGGAGATTGTCCAAAGCTGAAAGTAGGGTGTTGAAGTCTTCATGTTGAAGACTTATTTTATTAAAGTCTCTTTAACTCTAATAATATTTGCTGTATATTCTGGGTGCTTCAGTGCTGGATGCATTTATATTTACAATCATTTTATCTTCTTGCTGAATTGACCTTTTTATTATTATATAACGACTTTCTTTGTTTTCTCTTACAATTTTTGTCTTGAAATCTATGTTTCCTGATACAAGAACAGCTACTCCTGCTTTTTGTTTGTTTGTTTCCATTGGTATGGAATATCCTTTTCTATCTCTTTATTTTCAATCCATGAATACCATTATAAATGAAGTGTTTCTTGTAGGCAACGGATCATTGGGTCTTTTTTGTTGTTGTTTATTTTTTGTTTGTTTTTGTTTGTTTTTTCCATTCACCCACTCTATGTCTTTTGATTGGAGAGTTTAATTCATTTACATTCAACGTTATTAATAAGTAAGGACTTATTTCTGCCAATTTGTTATTTGTTTTCTAATTGTTTTGTGGTCTTCTCTTCCTTGTTTCCTTCCTGTCTTCCTTTTAGTGAAGGTGATTTTCTCTGGTGGTATGATTTAATTTTTTGCTTTTTATTTTTTGTATATCTATTGTATGTTTACCATGAGGTTACCATGAGGCTTTAAAATACTGTCTAATAAACAATTATATTAAAATGATGACAAATTAACACTGATTACATTTAAAAAACTGGTAAAAATTCTTCCCCCCCCATTCTGTTGTTGTTGTTGTTGTTGTTGTTTTGAGACAGAGTCTCACCCTGTTGCCCAGGCTGGAGTGCAGTGGCATGATTTTGGCTCACTGAAACCTCCACCTCCAAGGTTCAAGCAATTGTCCTACCTCAGCCTCATAAGTAGCTAGGATTACAGGCACACACCACCACGCACAATTAATTTTTGTATTTTTAGTAGAGACGGGGTTTCATCATGGCCAGGATGGTCTTGAACTCCTGACCTGGTGATCTGCCTGCTTAGGCCTCCCAAAGTGCTGGGATTACAGGCATGAGCCACTCTGCCTGGCCTGCTGTTTTTTTTTTTGTTGTTGTTGTTGTTTTTATGTCTTATTGTACTATGTCTTGAAAAGGTAGCACAGTTTTTTTTTTTATTGGATTATCATTTAGTATTTCTGTTTAAGAGTAGTTCACATATAACAATTACAGTGTTATAACATTTTTTTTTAATTATCAAATGTTTTCTTCTAGCTCATTAACATTCTTTTCTTTCAGACTAAAAAACTCCCTTTAGCATTTCTTGTAGGACAGGTCTAGTGCTAATGAAACTCCTTGGCTTTTGTGTGTCTAAGAAGGTCTTTATTAATCCTTCATGACTGACATATATTTTTGCCAGATATATTATTCTAGCTAAAAGTTTTATTTCTTCAGCCTTTTAAATATGTCTTGCCACTCTCTCCTGGCCTGTAATGTTTCCACTTGAAAGTTTACTGCCAAATATATTGGAGTTCCATTGTATGCTATTTGTTTCTTTTCTTTTGTGGCTTTTAGGATCCTTCCTTTTCCCTGACCTTCAGCAGGTTGATTATTAAATTATTTGAAGGAGCCTTATCTGTGTTAAATGTGCTTGTGTAGAAATAAGGATGACACCTATGACCATCTAATCTTCAACAAAGGTGACAAAAACTAGCAAGGGGGAAAAGACTCCCTATGCAATAAATCATGTTGGGATAACTGGCTATCCATATGCAGAAGATTTAAATCTGACCCCTTCCTTACATTATAAACAAAAATCAACTCAAGATGGATTAAAGACTTAAATATTAAACTCAAACTATATAATACCTGGAAGACAACCTAGGTGATACCATCCTGGACATAGGAGCAGTCTGTAAGGTTGACGAAAAGGATGGAGTGGCAGACCTAGGGTCATGTTTAGCAAGTTTCTTTCAACCTGCCAGGCTGGCTGCCTCACCTTAGGCAGTAAAGACAGAAGCCTGGCTTACAGACTATGTGGGATATTTAGGGGGTTTGCAGGTAGCTTGGTGCTATTCTAAGGAAAACCACCTCTTGGTTCTTAAGTGCTAACATCCTACTTACTTAGATCACCATCCTGGGTTTGAGAGCTGGGTGTGACCACATCCTGGAACCCAGGTGCCCTGTTTGCAAGGCATCAGGCTATTTTTGCTGTGAGCTTGGCTTAGCAGGGGAGAATGGGGAGGGGGTCTATGGGATTGCTTTGCTGTGACCCTAACACAGGCAAAGATTTCCTGACAAAGATATCAAAAGCATTTGCAACAAGAGCAAAAAAATAACAAATGGAATCTAATTAAATTTAAGAGCTTCTGCACAGCAAAGAAACTAACAACAAATAGACAACCTACAAAATGGAAGAAAATATTTGCAAACTATGCATCTGACAAAGGTCTAATATTTAGCATCTATAAGGAACTTAAACAAATTTACAAGAGAAAACCAAAGAACCGCAATAAAAAGTGAGCAAAGAACACGAACAGCCTGGGAGGTTGAGGCTATAGAAGCCATGGAATGCCACAGCATTTCAGCCTAGGAGACGGAGTCACACAAAAAGACATTTCTCTCTCTCTCTCTCTCTCTCTCTCTCTCTCTGCATAGTTGAGAAGACATTGGCTTTAAGCTTACATGGCTAGCCTTACCTTTAAGATATTTTTCTTGGCAATCTTATTTTTTCTAAGCCTTTACCTAAGCCCTATTTTGTTTCAGCCAATAATGGTGTTCAGACTTAAGTTCTGTTTCTTTGGGACATAAATATCACCTGAGTCATGTTCTCCAAAAGTGCTAATTTAAGAGTTAACTAGCTAACAATTGTTTAGGACTTGACAGTGTTAAAGGGATAAGATAAACAATTTGAAATCTGGCAGAGAAAGGATTTATGAAGCTATAAAATTTGTTTCTATCTGAGTGTCTCTGTCTACATGTTTATATATGTCACTCGTATGTGATATTTCACTATCAAAATACATTAAAGACTTCTAATTAATTGTCTTAAAGTAAGCACTTATTTTATTAAAAAAAAAAAAGTGGAAAACAACTCCAATGCCTTTTAGTTCACATGACTTGGCTACATCTTTCCTAAATAAGATTAGTTGAATATTGTTGGTTTAATAAAAACAATTACGTCTTCTAAGTTATAAAAAAAGTACATGTATTTAACTTTATAGATTTTGCTCTTATGATACTTGCCTAACACACAGTAATATAAAAATTATGAGGAGAAAAATTAACTTGAGATGATGGCTAGCTTTGTTTAATGAACTATTCAAGCATAATTGTTAAGAATAAATTAAGTGAATGTAAAAGCGATAAAAGGTCATAAGTGAACTTTTTATAGTTTCAAAATTCTTTTCAGTATTTTAAGATCTTAAAGCCATGTTATGGCAAATTAACTAACATATAGTCATAAAATGAGTCATTTCTAAGTAAGTTAAAATACTGAAACATTAATTATTAAATAAAAGTTTAAGTTTATATATTTGGCATCATATTTTTATGGTACAGGAAAGCTAAATATATTTAGTTAATAAAAAAAATTGAGAATACCTCTCTAAAAATTATGAAATGGTTTCTATCTACTCTGGTATAAAATAGTTCAAAATTATTTACTTCCTAAGTTTTTCACTGAAAATTAGGATTACTAAGAATTAACATTAAAATTAATATATGTAATTGAGATTATAAATATAAGAAAAATAATTCTATACATTAATTGTATGAGAAAAGTAGGATTGTTAGAGTAGGTAGCCAGGCAAACCTGGGCAAGGCAGGAGAGTGCGTCTCCCATCACCCACAGGAATGTCAGGTGACCATCAGTTGATGGTCAGTTGGTTGTTAAACTGTGTCTCTAATTGAATAATTGCTTGCAGCCCGTCCCAGGAAAAAGCAGTCTTCCAATAGATGGAAAATACCTGAGGTTGGTGATCAGCAGCTTCCTGATAATATCTAGGATTTGGGCAAGTTGTCTTAAGCATGAACACTAAGAAGCAATATGGTAGAGTTTAAGTGGTATATGACCTTCCTCTAGGAATACTTGACTAGTAAGGGAAAAATATCTCAAATGAGCATGAATACTACTTCAATAAACACACTGTGTATGTCGCCCCTCCTAAGTGCTGGCAGGCCACTGTACATGGCCAGCCCCTAAGGAAACATCAAAGGAGGAGAAACACAAACTTTGGAACCACGCCAATATCTAAAAACCCCAAGTCAGGGGTCAGAAGTGACACTTGGATCTCTCAAGTTGCCTGGTTGGCCTTCTTCCAGGTATTTATTTTCTTTCATTCCTACCCTAAAGCTTTTTAATAAACTTTTACAGCTGCTCTAAAACTTGCCTGGGTCTCTCACTCTGCCTTAACACACCTCAGATGAGTTCATTTCTCTAAGGAGGCAAGAATCAAGTTTGCTGCAGACTCATTGGATTTGTTGCTGCTAAAATACTTTGGTGCTGAAACACGGATACATTCCCTAGTGGTAAGAAACCTCTATGCCTTGCCTACCTATTTCAGCTGGAAGTGTTCAACTCCTGTACACGTTTTTTGTTTTTTTTCTCTCTCTCTCTCCTTTTGCTCTCCTGCTTACTGACCAACTTCCAGAATGATTCGTCTCTGCCACAGTGGGTCTTCTCTGGCCAGCTGATCTCTCAGCTCACCATGTTGGGTGTGTTGTGGGAGTGGGATGAACCTTGGAGTCTACACTGAGAAGATCTTGAGATGCTAATGGCCCTCTTGGATGGGAGGCTCAGAAGTGTTATAGAGCTAAAACCTATGGCCATGAAGTGTCTGGGGTTTCTTCTGGTTTTTCAACTAAAATTAACTCTTTCCCAAAAACACTTACCACCTATTCTTTTGTTTTCTTTATATGTATTCTGAAATGGACTTGCATACCCATCAGATCCACCTTGGGACCAAGGGTGCCTTTCCTGTTTTTACTTTATGTGCCACATGATTTCCTTCTTTGTCTTAAATACACACTCCTTGTTTGTTATTTGTGTGCCCATGGCTCTGCTGTTTGCTTGGCAGCCAAGAGACAAGCTCTCTTGCAGATGTCCCCTGATATTTATTCCTACTTTTACCTTATTATCTCATATGACCTCCAACCCTTCCCCTGTCTGTTGGCTCACTGCCAGGACAGACATTACTTGGAACCTGGCTCTTTCAGCTTCTTGTGATTTACCATATGCTTTTTGTCCGTTATGTTCCAGGACTAAGGTTTTTGGTGGGTTTTGAAGCAGTTTGTCCACCTTAAAGGTCACTCCGTGGACCTTTAAGGACGTCACCTACTTCTGTTTTTGATTCAGCTCTATTTTTGGAGAAGGTAAGATTCTTTGTTTGCCATTTGCAAATCCTTATTCCAAGCCCCAAGTCCTCCATAGGTTCCTCATTTATGTCAAGAGAGAAAATAAACATTGACCTCTGGAATCCAAAGGCTGCTGCTTTTGGGAGCACATGAAGGCTTTCTATGAGTATCCCTCTTGCTTCCTCCCACTGTCTCCTGTAGCAAAGTGATTATCCTGTCCATCTAAACATTTGTTCTACATGTTACCCCAGGAGGGCAAGGAACCCCCAAATACAAATATTCCTCCATTCCTCTAATCACTTTCATGCTTTCTCTATACATATCTAAACCTTGTAGGTCATATTCAAAAGAAGGAAAGTCCTGCCCTTTTGTAACACTTAGCTGAAAAACAGGTTTCTCATTTACTTAAATAAAATGGGTTTATAGGAATCTGAAAAAGAGATGATTATTTTGTTGCTAGGATGCTCTAAAAAAAGAGTCACTTTAAGGTCATGGAGACAAGGATATAGACTGGCCCAAGATCACAGGCAGAAGAAACAAAAGTACCCATAGAACAGAGATGAAGACTGATCCCAGACTATAGGCACAGAACAGATTATCAATAGAACAGAATTGAAAGCAAGGTTAGGAGTACTGGGTAAGATAAGTTCATTCCAGAACCCCAAGGGTAGATAGGGGGCCCCCTATTTATTCTGGTATTTCCTCTGTTCTCAAGTGAACAACTGTGATGAGATGGGACAGAATTTAAGCATATCTGGTGACAACAGTTCATTCTGGAACCCTAAGGATGAATGGAGGATGCCCTGTTCAAGAGAGGTTAATAGGAACATAAGAGGGGATACTTCTTTTTTTTTTCTCCTCTGCTTTCTCTTTGCAGATGGTTAATAGCATCTCCATACCATAGGACATGCCCCTCAGATGTATCCTTAAAAACTGGGAGAAGTTTGATTCCCCCAAACCTTGAAACAAACAACTAGATTTCCTTTGTAATACTGTGTGGCCTAAATACAAATGGAGAAAATTACAAAACTCAGCCTTAGAACCCAGTCAGTGCACCTGTACAAAAAATCCTCAAATTAGCCTGCTCAGTGTTTTATGACAGAGCAGAATAAAGAGGGTAGGGCTAAGAAGAAGAAACATGGACAAATGACAGACTCAATGACTGACTGGTTTACCAGCCATGAAGCCCACTTCAGATTGTCCTTGAATACCCTCCCAGGTAACTGCCATCAGTGTGAGAAGCCAGGCCACTGCAAGGCAAACTTCCTCAATGGGATAAATGGGAAAAAGCCCTGCAGTACTTGCCCCCCTGGAAACAGGACTTCCCTGAGGGCCAAAGGGACCTGGGACAGAATCCCAACCCCTGATGGCCTTGAGCTGAAGGGGCTGTCACCTCCAGCTGCCATCCAAATCAGACATCATTAGCAACAGAACAAAGCCAAACTCTATGGATAGGAAGTAAAATTATAAATTTCTCTTTTGGGTTCAAGAGCTGTCTACTCTGTGCTAATTTTCTCTGAGCCACTGTCCTCCAAATCTTTTTGATAATGAGGGCAACTGGCACCCCATCCCTCAAAAAAAAAAGGAATCATACTCCTTTGAGGCAAAAATATACTTTCCAAAATGGGTGCCTGCTTAATATTTCTCCAACCTCTAAATCCATCTGTTATTGATACCTAAATCTTTAACCAATAACCAAATCCTGGACAGTCCAACCTCAGGGGTTTACAAACAGCCCACACTTATCTTGACAAGTCCTGACAAAAACTTATCTGAGCAATGTTTTGATTGGGGATAACTTCTACAGTATGTAAATAATCTCTATTCCCCCTTTACTGGACTCACACAGCAACGTGCAGTAAAATTATAACTTCCTAAAAGAAGAAAAAGGACTTTTGTCTAATTAAAAGGTTATAGAAGTAAATAAGTATTTTTGGTAAGGAAGATAATAAAGAAAAGAGATTTTTGTACAAAAGGGATCTTGTATGGCAAATTCTTGTCCTAAAGTAAAATGAATGGTTGTTTAAAAAGAGGAATGCTTAGGACAAGTCAAAAAGTCCAAACATATCATAAATTATCTGTGTAAGTCATAAGAAGGTACATAAAATGGAATTTAAGTAATTGTACTACAGGTATTAGGGGTACTGAATGTTTTAAGGTCATAAACTGCTACTGTGACTTTTAATAACTGTACAACTTGCCTGCTTTAAAGTCATTAAATTCTAGGTAAGTACTGGGGACATAAGGAGTCAGCCATGTCCCTTAGCTATCCTGGAAAAAGTCAGAATTTTATTTTGTTTTGACATTTTCACTTGTCTTAAATTGCAATGAACCTCCTATATTTGTGGCCAGTTAGCTCACAAATGCCTCCCTGCTATCTGTATTGAAACTTATGCCACAGGCTATGTATTCCTGGATATTTTCATAGCCCTTAGCAATCTCTCTCTTTCAGTACCAATCTACAGGCATTCCATTTTGCCCAGGGAAAGGAGGGCTATTTAGTTAATTCCTCTTCTCATGGGACTTGACATTATAGCTAGTGCAGGACCTGGAAATGCAGGAATCACAAAACCCTCCTTGCCCTGTAGTTAACTCCCAAAGAAAGTAGCCAACAACATTGACACAATGGCTAAAAATTTAATGAACATGAATGAAAAAAGTGGCTCTTAGCAACCATAGCCTTCCAAAATTGTTGAGAACTAGATATGTTTATTGCAGCACATGAAAGAATTTATTTAGCCCTAGATGGAAAAGGTTGCTTTTAGGTAAATCCATCAGCAGATGTACACAACAACATCAAACAACTCCAATGAAGCCTCTCATTTATGGGAAAAAGCCTCTTAGTGTTGGTGAATTTGTGAACGAACCTGGAAATTGTTCTCCTGGTTTCTTCCCTTTTTAGGCCTACTTGTTATTTTCCTATTTTTGCTCCTTTTTTTTTTTGTCCATGTTTTCTAAATCTAATAATGTGATTTGTTCTTCTCATTTTTAGGCCATAAAGCTCCAGATAATCCTCAGTGAGGGACACTGGCCGATCAATATTTAAGAGTCACCCTTCTACAGAGGACCCCTAGAATGCCCATTAGTGGGACACAATAGAGGCAAAATTCTGCCCCTGTCTCCCTTGAACCTGGCTGAATACTGCTTTCACCAACCCACAGAGCCACACTGCCCTGACAGCTAGCAAAAAGCCAAGACCCATGGAACAACCACCACTGCCCTACTGTCAGCAGGAAGCAGTTACAGAAGACTGACCTCTGTCTGTTTTCCCCAAGTATTGGGTTACAGACTCTTGAAGGGGGAAATGTTAGGTAGCTAGAGGGGCATGAATCGGTCAAGAGAGTGCCCCCTGCTCCAGGAATGTCAAGTAACCATCAGGTGATGGTCAGGTGGTTGTTAAAGTGCCTCTTTAAAATAATAATTGGTTGTAGCTAACAGCAGGGGAAAGGCAGTCTCCCAATAGATAGGAAACTTCTGGGCCAGGCACAGTTGGTCATACCTATAATCCCAGCACTTTGGGAGGCTGAGGCAGGTGGATTACCTGAGGTCAGGAGTTCAAGACCAGCCTGACCAACATGGAGAAACCCCATCTCTACTAAAAATACAAAAAGTTAGCTGAGCCTGGTGGCACCTGCATGTATTCCCAGCTACTCGGGAGGCTGAGGCAAGAGAATCACTTGAACCCAAAAGGTGGAGGTTGTGGTGAGCCAAAATTGCACCATTGCACTCGAGCCTGGGCAACAAGAGTGAAACTCCAAAAAAAAAAAAAAAAAGGAGAGAGAAAAAGAAAGAAATAAAGAAAGAAAAAGAATAGCAAAGAAAGCAAAGAAAGAAAGGGAGGGAGGGAGGGAAGGAAGGAAGGAAGGAAGGGAGGAAAGAAAAAGAGAATACATCTGAATCTGGTGATCAGCAGATTTCTAATAAAATTTCAGGAGTTAGGTGAGCAGGCTCAACCATACAAAGAGGCGAAATGGTGGAATTTAATCGATATATGTATGCCGTTCCTCTGAAAACACTCTACTGGTAAGGAAAAATGTCTCAAATGAACATGAACAAAACTTCAGTAAATACAGTGCATATGACCCCTCCCATGTTCTGGCAGATTACTGTGCTTGTGGACAGCTTACCTCAAGGAAACATCAAGGGAGGAGAAATGCAAACCTCTCAAGCATGCCAATGTATAAGTATCCCACATCAAAGTATGGATGAGGAAATTGGATCTCTAAAGTTGCCTGCTTGTCCCTCCTCCAGGTGTGTTTTGCATTCTTTCATTCCTGCTCTAAGACTTGCTTTGGTCTCTTCCTCTGTCATATGCCCCTCAGTCAAATTATTTCCTCCCAGGAAGCAAGTACCAAGTTTGCTGTAAACCTACTGGATTTGCTGCAGCTAACAGAATTTTTTTCTAGTTTAAATAAAAGAGATTAAAATATGTTTTTATTAGAGACAACATAAATTTATCTACTTTATAGGTTACTTAAAATATGTTTCAAAATGAAGAAAAAATTATGTATGTATAACTAAATGAATCTAGGCTTAGCATGGTGATGCACACCAGTAATCCAAGCACTTTGGGAGGTGGAGGCAGGCATATTACTAGAGCCCAGGAGTTTGACACCAGCTCAGACAACACAGTGAGATGAAAGAGAAAGAAAGAAAAAAAGAAAGGAAAGAGAGGAAAGAAAGGAAGAAAGGGAGAAAGAGAGAAAGAGAAAAAGAGAAGGGAGGGAGGAAGGGAGAGAGAGAGGGACGGTTTAAATTGATCCAATATGTTATAGAGAGAAAAAAATATAAAAGTTTTGTAAGAGGTTATAAAAGATATCTGGAAGTCTTATGTGGTCAAAGCTCATTGCGATTAGGTGCATTCATTTGTAAGGTTTTACTAAAATTAGCTTTAGTACTGATAACACACTAACATAAAATGAAATTCAGCTTTCTCCTTTGAACAAGAATTTCATGTTCTATTAATAAGCAAGAGTAAAAGATTTCAGGGGTTTTGTCAGTAAACTGACAAAAATAATGGAGGGAGAGATAGATTATGTTTGGCTCATACTATTTCATTGGGTCTTTTGATTTTTGGGAAACAGTCTCCTCTCTAAAAGAGTACAAAAGTTTTCTTTCTAAAATCTTTGAAATATCGCTTTGGCTAAATGAACTGATATGTGGTTCTATTTTGATATTAAACATTTTACACTTTTAATATTTTATATACTTCCCCAAATCAAATTATAAAATCTAAAGTTAAATTTTTTCAATCCAAACTATCTGTGAAACATAACAAATGGGAACCCCTGGAAGTCCAAGACAGACACATTAGGCTTATTTGTTATGTTAAAATCATACAGAAAGCATGATCAAATAAAAAATGATATTAACTTTTTGAGTTAAATTTATATAAATGTGATATTAATATGTGCTCCAAAATTGTGTGATATTCCTAAATTCTCATATATTTTGATATATATTATCAGTCATAATTATGATTCTTATGTTAAATTGTTATATGCCACATAAATAACCAATTTTTTTTGTCAATTGCATCTTTAGCCATGGCTATTTTAAGTCTTTTGTCATCTCCAAACATTGATTTACTTTAATTTTTCTCAAAAAGTGATTTGCAATTGGCCACAGTCAAAATTTCATCTTTTTGAGATAGCAATTTATTTAAAAAGACATTGACAAGTACTCTTAAATACAGGTTATTGATAACTTTGAAGATAATACCATTGGACTGTTTAAAAAGTTTTGTGATTTAATTAAATAGCTGATGCATTCATAAGAATTCATCAACAGAATTCAGACAGAACACAAAATAATTACATGGAATTGAACTAATAGAGGACTAAAATAATTTTTATGACTTTTTTTAAAAGAATGCTGATTCTTTTTACATTAGGTTTTCCAGAGTCAAGAAAACCTGTCTTCTTTTGATCTATAGCTCACAGAAATTGGGTAAAGCAGATATTTGTGAGGAAAATTAAAACATTTTTTTTTTTCAACTGACATCTCCATAATTTAGGGACTATTTGTGAGTATTCTTGATTTATGGGAACATAGTTACTTGTATAATTCAATAAAAATATGTTTTTACTTGTAACAGGACAAAATTGAAGACACTTTTTTTTTTTATTTTGTTTTACGAAAGCTTTGACTGGAATGATGTATTTTAAGATCTGACTACACTACTTTGAGGAATTACAGTTGACCTTGTGGAGCTGATAAAAAGCCCTTTGGAAACACTGGCCTGGTACCTTGTCTATGCAGTTATCTCAAAAGTTCCTATCTTGTCGTGAGTAAAGAATGCCACTTTCTAACAGGCCCAGGAACCTCAAGGTATTTTGAAACAACAAAATAAGAGCATTTCACCCAATTTGTATGGGCACAGTCTCATTGCGAATCATTGTCTTTGCTTCCTGATCTAGAAAGGCTTTTAAAAGTCTAATAAATGAGGCCTTATGAAAAATGTTCCAGCAAAGCCAATTTTAAAATGCCTATATGGCCATTCACTACTTCTGTTGCACCTTATGCAAATACTCATGCCAAGTATAACACCAAAACATGCTTTGCAAGTAAATTGGTCTTACTAAACTTTATATTTGGCAAAAAATTTGAACAGGAAAATATTTTGTTTCAGGAGAACACTGTGAGATACATGTTTTAGATTACAGCCCTATCCATTATTTTTGCGTTTTTATTAGTTTCCCACAATTTAGATTAAATCCTGAATTATTTCCTGGGCTATAACATATCTCTAAAGAACGAGTAGGTTTTAATTTTCTTTATAATGGTATTAGTTACCTCTTCAATGGAATAGTTTTTTTCATTTTGGCACATAAATTCTCTTTTTTGTTATAATCCTTATATACATTGTATTTCTACTACAACTCTTTTTAAAAATTATTTCTCCTGAGAAAAATAAACTGATGGTATGTTTGAGGACTAGAGATAATTAAACAAGTAATAGCGGCTGTATACATGAGTGACTTGACTGAGGTCTCATTTGTTCCACCCATTGATGCCATCTCAATTTGGTTGTGTTCTTAAAATTCATCACTGACATGTATCCACACCTAAACCTTCATTGGGGGCAGGACTTCCTAGGAATAAGCCTTGCCAGTGTTGTGAGATTTTCCCCTAAATACGTGATTCTTTTTCTGTGAAAGATTTTAAGAGAAGGAGAATATATAAAAGAAAAGAAAATTGTAGGACCCTTTACATTTATTATAACAAGGGAGAACACAAGCCCTGGAGACTGAGTTACATAGCATGTTTGCAATTGTGCTTCTTAGTATAATCTTAGTTAACAAAGGTTAACCTATAACGGTTAACCTTTCCTCGATTCTTGTTCTGTGAGGGACTGGGACAGACCAGCGACTAGATCACCCCTTCATTTTAATCACTGATCTTTGTTATAGATTAATTGCCTCCTTCATTATACTCTACATAACTCAGACCAAATGGCACTGAAGACCCTGTGAAGGTTTTATCTTCAGCGTGGAATGTTAAAGAATACCATTCCAAAAGAAAAAGACCACCTTGGCTGGGTGCAGGGCTTACGCCTGTAATCCCAGTATTTTGGGAGGCTAAGGCAGGATGATTGCTTGAGTACAGGAGTTTGCGACCAGCCTGGGCAGCATGGGGACAGGCTGTCTCTACAGTTTTTTTTTAAAGTTTGCCAGGCTTGGTAGCATACACCTGTAGTCCAGCCTACTCTGAAAGCTGAGGTGTGAGAATCACTTGAGCCTGGGAAGTTGAGGCTGCAATGAGCCAGAATCACACCACTACACTCCAGCCTGAGTGACAGAGCAAGATCCTGTCTGGGGGGGGGGGAAAAAATAATATTAAATTTATAAAGGACCAATTCAATTAATCAGATTACTGTAACTAGGCATTAAGCATTAAATAGAAAGCTATTGAACATCTTTTAAACTTCCCTAAACTTTGTCTTTATAATTGAAGCCAAACTTCGACAGTTCAGAACACTGACTTCCATTCTTTGGAATCTTAGCTTCCTGAGCAACCCATCCTTACATTTTGTGCTTGAATAAACTATCTTTAAACTAGATACTGACCTTTTAGATTATTTTTGGTTGACAAGCCAAAGAAATTAAAATGAACTTTTCAATTGCACTTTAAAGTTTATCGAGGTTCTAAGACTATATATTCATTTAATCCTCACAAAAAGGCTGCAAGCAGAGTTACCAATCTTATTTCAGAGATGAGAAACTGAATCTTCAAGCACTTAATTAATTTTTCTAAGCTAATACAGTTAGCAAATAATGACAGCAGGATTGATTTGGGGTCTCTTAAGGCCTAAACCACCCCTCTTTTCATTATAACAGCATTTTCCAATGTGTGTTCTCTGGAACTGTATTATGAGCAGAGTGAAAAGGAGACCCTGTGCTAAATTAGGTTCTACAAATGTTGAAATAAATAAAATTTTCTATATTTTTTAACCAGAGGACTCCTCATAATTTGCAACATGCTATCAAATAATTTGAATCAATTTTATTTAAGTTTGGGTTTGTTTTATGGCAGGGTGAACTCTGAAATGAAATGCTGGACTTTGTGATTCTATACTTCAGAGTTTAGATTTTAACTATCAGTTAAAGAACACTATCACTGAGTCTGCATTGAAATGTTGACTAAGATTCCCTACTTAGGAGAATCATTGAGAGCCTATGGTGGATAAATACAAATGATAGTTTTAATTAATATCAACTGTTAGAGAAAACTGGTAATAAACAAGTTAAAGATGTATCTGCCCCTTTGCCTTGTGTAGATGCAAATGAAATATCCAAAATATTTTCTAAAATAGTATGTGATACTAAAATAACCTAAACTTCAGATACCATTTTGAGCCCAAAATGCTGGAATGGTTTGGGGTAAGCACAGACAGATTCTCAACATTGAACATTTAGAGTAATTCCTTCTCCAAGTTAGTTTTATTATACCTGATATAAGATTTTTAAAAATGGAATTGCTCTCTTATTTTAGACTGTAGTCATATTCTTGAGCTTCCAAAAGCTCTCTTTTTTATTTAAGATGAAAACAATTACTGCAGTGTATTGTACTGAATTACGTCTAAAAATTCAAACCATTTCTGCAGCAAATTGTGTTTAACTGTCTTAATATCCTCTTTTAATATGGGTTTCACTAGAGAGATAAAAAATTAAATGTTTGCCAGAGTGATGCATTAATAACTCAAAATCCTTAATTATAACAGTGCCCAATTTAATTAAACCCTACATTACAAACTGGCGACCTTCATATCATGGACCCCAAGTTGAATGGTTTATAGCTGAGCTATTAAAAAAAGTTATTTCATGTTTCAGAATATGATACAAGTTCTCCACTTATGAGAGGATAATCTTTGTTTTCAAATGGGAAGAAAAATGCTCTATACATACCCAACATTGACAACGTAGGCACAGCTTTTATTTCATTAAAAATATTTCTGCACACTTCCTTCTTTGATAATTTCTGCTACCCTAAATTAGCAACTGTTTTAAAAATGAAACAAAAGAAAGCAGAAAGGAAGATGAATAAGGTGTCTCATGTAAATTTTTTGACATAAATATAAAGAACTTAAGTTTTAAGAACTAAATGAATAGCAATCTGTGTATTCAAATACTACTTGTTTTTAATGTGATATTGCTTCTCTGGAAAAGCTCTTAAACTCTACTCTCTTTTTTTCTTCCTTATTACATGATTATTATGGGTCTCAGTATTAGAATAATGGATTGCAAACTTGAGGATGAATTTTTTTTTTTCCTTTATAATTATTTATTTTATTTTATTTTATTTTTTTATTGCATTTTAGGTTTGGGGGTACATGTGAAGAACATGGAAGATTGTTGCATAGGTACACACATGGCAGTGTGATTTGCTGCCTTCCTCCCCCATCACCTATATCTGGCATTTCTCCCCATGCTATCCCTCCCCAACTCCCCACCCCCCACTATCCCTCCCCTTTTCCCCCAACAGACCCCAGTGTGTGATACTCCCCTCCCCTGTGTCCATGTGTTCCCATTGTCCAACACCCGCCTGTGAGTGAGAACATGCGGTGTTTGATTTTCTGTTCTTGTGTAGTTTGCTGAGAATGATGGTTTCCAGGTTCATCCATGTCCCTACAAAGGACACGAACTCATCGTTTTTGATGGCTGCATAATATTCCATGGTGTATATGTGCCACATTTTCCCTGTCCAGTCTATCATCGATGGGCATTTGGGTTGGTTCCAGGTCTTTGCTATTGTAAACTGTGCTGCAATGAACATTCGTGTGCATGTGTCCTTATAGTAGAATGATTTATAGTCTTTTGGATATATACCCAGTAATGGGATTGCTGGATCAAATGGAATTTCTATTTCTAGGTCCTTGAGGAATCGCCACACCATCTTCCACAATGGTTGAACTAATTTACACTCCCACCAACAGTGTAAAAGCATTCCTATTTCTCCACATCCTCTCCAGCATCTGTTGTCTCCAGATTTTTTTAATGATCGCCATTCTAACTGGTGTGAGATGGTATCTCAATGTAGTTTTGATTTGCATTTCTCTAATGACCAGTGATGATGAGCATTTTTTCATATGTTTGTTGGCTTCATGTATGTCTTCTTTTGTAAAGTGTCTGTTCATATCCTTCGCCCACTTTTGAATGGGCTTGTTTTTTTTTTCTTGTAAATGTGTTTCAGTTCTTTGTAGATTCTGGTTATCAGCCCTTTGTCAGATGGGTAGACTGCAAAAATTTTTTCCCATTCTGTTGGTTGCCGATTCACTCTAATGACTGTTTCTTTTGCTGTGCAGAAGCTATGGAGTTGATTAGGTCCCATTTGTCTATTTTGGCTTTTGTTGCCACTGCTTTTGGTGTTTTGGTCATGAAGTCCTTGCCTACACCTATGTCCTGAATGGTTTTGCCTAGATTTTCTTCTAGGGTTTTTATGGTGTTAGGTCTTATGTTTAAGTCTTTAATCCATCTGGAGTTAATTTTAGTGTAAGGTGTCAGGAAGGGGTACCAGCTTCTGCTTTCTGCACATGACTAGCCAGTTTTCCCAACACCATTTATTAAACAGGGACTCGCTTCCACATTGTTTGTTTTTGTCAGGTTTGTCAAAGATCAGGTGGTTGTAGATGTGTTGTGTTTCGTCGGAGGTCTCTGTCCTGTTCCATTGGTCTATATCTCTGTTTTGGTACCAGTACCATGCTGTTTTGATTACTGTAGCTTTGTAGTATAATTTGAAGTCCGGGAGTGTGATGACTCCAGCTTTGTTCTTTTTGCTTAAGAATTGACTTGGCTATGTGGGCTCTCTTTTGGTTCCATATGAAGTTTAAGGTGGTTTTTCCAGTTCTTCAAAGAAGGTCATTGGTAGCTTGATAGGGATAGCGTTGAATCTGTAAATTACTTTGGGCAGTATGGCCATTTTGACAATATTGATTCTCCTAGCCATGAACATGGAATATTTCTCCATCTGTTTGTGTCCTCTCTTATTTCATTGAGCAGTGGTTTGTAGTTCTCCTTGAAGAGGTCCTTTACGTTCCTTGTTAGTTGTATTCCTAGGTATTTTATTCTCTTTGTAGCAATTGTGAATGGCAGTTGGTTCTTGATTTGGCTGTCTTTAAGTCTGTTATTGGTGTTTAGGAATGCTTGTGATTTTTGCACATTGATTTTATATCCTGAGACTTTGCTGAAGTTGCTTATCAGTTTAGGAGATTTTGAGAATGAATTAGAATCACCTGGAGGGCTTGTTAAAAACAGATTTCTGGGCCCCTTTCACATAGTTTCTGATGCAGCAGACTGGGAAAGGTTCATGAATTTTATTTCCTACAAGTTTCAAGGTAATACTGATTCTCCTGGTTCTTTTTTATTCATGGTGAGTTTCTTTGACAACTGATAGTTTATCTAATGAGAAGACTCAGAGTTTGCACAGCCACACATGATAGTCAGTGTGGGGGCTGACCATTTCAGAGAAACAACCATGTGATTTAGGGTGGGGATCTGAGTCAGAAAGTTTTAGCTTTCATAGACACAGAGTTTAGCCATGTGGGCAATATATCAACTGTGCCTACATAATAAAGTCTCCATAAGACCAGACCATAAAACTCAAGTGAATTTCTGGGTTGGTAATACTCCAGACATATGTTCACACATGAATATCAAGAGGTAATAAATCCTGAGGACAACGCAATTCTCAAATTTGGAACTCTCAGTCTGCCCTATGAGTGTCTCTCTTTAGATGATAATAGTTTGTATCCTCTCTCCTTAATAACTACATCCATCAGTATAAATATCCATGAGTACAGCGGCTCTCAATGCATTCCATGTGTCTTTTTAGTGAATTATTAAACGTGTGTGGTTTTGAAAGTTGTCTTGTAGAACTGTTCTTTTTAACTTTGGACTCTTCCCTGTAACCCTAATTCTTTGCAGTGGGGGTCATAAGTTTTGGAAGGACTTGACATTGTGGAGAATTGTGCCTTAAACCTCTTAGTTCGGTTAACTCTAGGTTTGGAAGTAGGAAGATGAAAGAGGGGGAAGTGAGAAAAAGAAAGAAAGAGGGAGAGGAGAGTGAGAAGGAGAGAAGAAAAGTGGCTACAGGATGCCAGGTGACAACATGAATGAGGGTGAAACCATTTTATTTGTGCCTCAGAGTATACTTTTGAGGGACTGTGTTAGAGGGACTTCCCAGGGTTGTCTGGGGGCATTGTTTTTGGGTTTTTGTGCCTCTGCCAGGCTAGGTAGCAGCTCTGTGTCTCTGATTTTTCTGCCTCTAGCAAGCCAGGTAGGAGCCCTTTGTTTCACTTTCCCCACCACTGGCAGGCCAGGTAGGGCCTTTGTCTCTGATTTTCCACCTCTGGCTCTTGGAGGTGGGGGCTCTGTGACTCAGGGTTATAAAGCAAGTAGCCAATCCGATAACGGAGTCAAAGATCAATCAATCCAGAGGAAGTTTCAAAGAACTCCCCCTCATTGGATGAGAACATGCATGGGGGAGGGAATAACTTAAGGGTAAAAACTAGCCACTCCAGCCTAGGCAGGAATCCTCTCCAGATCCCCTCCCAGGAAAGCATGGGTGGTGTCCTTTCACTCTGCCTGATAAACTGTACTTTCCCACACTCTTTGAGTCCATGAGTTATATTTCAGCTATAAAACTCATGGTGCCTCTGTGGCCCTTTTCCATTCTTTGGCTTAGGAAGGCCAAGAGCCTAAGTTCTGACCACAGTTAACCTGGTGGCCTAGTGGATAGGACTCCTGCCTCTCACAGCCAGGGCTCAGGTTCAGCTCCTGGTGTGGGAACCAGGGAGTCATGCTGCAGTTTTACTTCGGTTACACTTTTACCTTCAGTATAGGTATCCCTCAATTTCTGTGGGGGGATGGGCACCAGGACCCCTGAGGACATCAAAATTTACTTACACTCAAGTCTCTTATATAAAATAATGTAGTATTTTCATATAACCTACACATATCTTCCCATCTATTTTGTCATCTTTAAATTACCTATTATACCTAATAGCATATAAATACTATATGAATAGTTGCTATACTATGTTGTTTAGAAAATAATGACAAGAAGAAAGTCTGTACAGGATCAATAGAGACATACCCATCTATTTTCTTTTTTAAACATATTTTCAACCTGTGGTTAGTGGAATCTAGGGATGCAGAGCCCATGAGTATGCAGGAACCACTGTATTAGCTTTTCCTCATCTACCACTAATCTCTGCATCACCAAAGCTAGTTACACCTCCTAAAGGACAAAAGAAAACCTGAGTGAAGGCTTTGGGTGTTGCCATCTTCAGAAGTCTAATCTAATCTATCTCCTAGATTTCTATGTATTTCAAAACCTACAATACCAGGTCACAAAAATTTCTATGCTTTAGTCATCCTATGGTTTCTGGAATACTTAAAGTATTGAAGGATTCAGAAACATTATATCAAAAATCTTAGATAGCATCCATTTCATGTATTAATAGGGAAAGAAAGTAATCTGTTTTTCTTTTATATGCTTGTCACAAGAGCATGCACCAGCTCCAAACAAGATATAAAAATTCCAACAGAATACTACTCCTCTGAGATTAGAGAGAGCTTTTATAAAAGGAGAAAAAGTCAGCTGGAGTACTCTTCAGTTCTTTATGGGTTGTGGCAGGGGGTGTCAGGGGTGGGGAGAAGGTCCACTTGCCTGATGAATTTAGAGAGGAAAAAACAGTGTTAATTTAAATTTCTTCTTTCCCCTCA
This sequence comes from Ateles fusciceps, assembly GCA_036589455.1. Classification (NCBI taxonomy): domain Eukaryota; kingdom Metazoa; phylum Chordata; class Mammalia; order Primates; family Atelidae; genus Ateles; species Ateles fusciceps. The sequence goes on from JAZHEH010002077.1 coordinate 628,664, forward strand.
GCAAAGTTTACTCTAATACTGTTAAGTATTTCTAGAGCAATATTAATAATCTCTCGAATGAATTCACTGAGATGTGACAAATAATTGCCATTGATGGCAACTCTGTGGCACTTCAGAGTGCAACTATGTGATGTGTTATATTTTTCTAAATGTTTTATATGTTCATCATTTACTTTAAATTGTGTCTTTTCTCTTCAACTACAGATTTTCAGTGGGGTTAGAAATTTTATGTACGAGTTCAAGAAAGTATTAGACACTTTCTATATGCAGAGCTCTCTGCCAGGCTTTATGCTGGATAAAAATTGAAGGAAAAATGACAAAAAGTGTCTACTCTGGAGACACTAGAAAAGAACAACTGTGGCTGAAATGGTTTCTATTTAGCATGGTTATAAAGTAATTACAATTCTTCAATTATATTTGCATCCTCTACATTTTTTGCATATACTTGGTCCTCAAAAATATTTATTGAATGCTTACACTGTCATAGCTTTAAAGTTTTTAAAAAATGCGTTTATGAGCATACCACTTAGGTGAACTAATTCTAAGGGGAACATAAAGGGAAGAGCTCTGTGTTCCAAAAATAACTAAAAAATTACTTCTGCAATAATTTAATTCCATAAAATAAAAAATACAAAAAAAGCATGCATTTTCATCTCAAGGAAAAATGGATATCAATACAGATTTTTTACAGGTGAACACAATGAAAAATAAATATTATTTATTACCCACATTTTTTGAAACTGTTTCACAGAATTACTCTGCCTCTACTTCCTCAAAATTTAGTCTTCTGCTTTTGTATTTTATATGTATTTAATCATTTCAATTAAATTGGAGATCATTGAGTTTTGAAATTAGATCTGCTTTTATATAGAGATCTTTCAAAGCTTTTACTAGAATTGAAATATGCAGTAGTGAGAAAATATGGTTTGAAGTGGGTATATTTTTCTGTTCCTTTATAATGACGCATTTTAATAACTTTTTAATGTCAAAAATATATGTCTGTACCATCTTCTAATAGAATCATCTATATATCTAGTAACATGAGCACAAGATCTACATGAGGAAAACTATAAAACTTTGAAGAAAAATATCAGAAAAACTAAGTGGAGTACTCTATATTCACATGGAGGAATACTCAGTATTGTCAAGATGTTAGTTCTTTTCAATTTGATCTGTAGAATCAATGCAATCCCAGTAAAAATACCAATGAATTACTTCATGGATATTAATAAACTGATTCTAAAGTTTGTATGGAGAGGCAGAAGATTAGAATAGCCAACACAATACTTAAGGAGAAAAACAAAGTTGGAAGACTGATACTACCCAAATTTAAAACTTACTATATAGCTACAGTAATCAATACAATCTTATTGGTAAAAGAATGATCACATAGATTAATGGAATAGAATAAAAATCTTCAAAATAGACCAGCATATAGTCAACTAATCTTTGACACAGGAGCAAATGCAAAACAATAAAGAAAAGATGGTATTTTTCAACAAATGATGTTGGAACAACTGTCATCTACATGTAACAAAAATGAATCTAGATGCAGATCTTACACTCTTCACAAAATTAACAACAACAAAATGAATCACAGACCTAAACATAAAACATGAACCTATAAAACTCCTGGACCGTAATGAAGGAGAAAATCTTGGATTTGGTGATGACTTTTTAGATATAACACTAAAGACTCAATCTTTGAAAGAAAATAAAGTGGACATAATTAAAATATAAAATTTCTGCTTCATGAAAGACACTGTCAAGAGGACAAGACAAGCCACAGGCTAAAAGAAAATATTCGCAAAAGACACATGTGATAAAGACTGTTATTTAAAATACACAAAGAACACCAAAAACTCAACAATAAAAAAAATGAACAATTACAAAATGAAGAAAGGACCTTTTTGAACAACATCTCATCAAAGAAGATATTTCAATGGCAAATAAGCATATGAAAAGATGTTCCACATCATATGACATTAGATAAATGAAAATTAAAATAACAATAATGTATTCCTACACATTTGTTAGAATGGCCAAAATCCAGAACACTGAGAACACCAAATGCTGGTAAGGATGGGCAGCAATAGGAACTCTCATTCAATGCTGGTGGAAGTGCAAAATGGTCCAACCACGTTGGGAGAAATTTGGTTGTTTCTTACAAACTAAATATACTGGTACCTTACAATCCAATAATTGTGTCCTTTGATATTAACCAAAAGGAGTTAAAAACTTATGTCCATGTAAATATCTGCACTCCGATGATAAGAGCACCTTAATTTATAATCGTCAAAACTAAGAGACAATCAGGATTTCCTTTATCGGGTAAATGGATAAACTGTGATACATCCAGACAATAGTATATTAATTAGTGTAAAAAAGAAATGACCTATTAAGCCACGAAAGTATTCTTAAATGCATATTACTAAGTGAAAGAAACCAGCCTGAACCGGCTGCATATCATTTAATTTCCAGTAGAAGAAAGATATTCTAGAAAAGCAAAACTATGGAGACAGTAAAAAGACCAATGATTGACAAGAATTGGAAAGGAGGAAAGGATGACTATGTATACCATACAAGATTTCTGGGGTAACGACAATACTCTGTACGATACTATTATGATGGATTCATGCCACTGGAATGTATAACATGAAGAGTGAACTGAAACAATGTGCCCATTTCAGTGCATTGTATTAGAATTGCTAATGAGTAAAAATCCAACAGACTTAAACAGAGAGACATTCAATAAAATAACTGTCCACTGATATAAGGTAAAAAAACAAATGTAAATAGTCAGGATTTTCTCTGAATTAAAGTTGACTAAAAACATATGATAAGTAAATGCAATGTGAATCCTGGATGGGAAAAAAATCATCAGTCATTAAAGGCATTATTCAGCAGTTTAAACAATTTGAATACGAATATGAGGCAATAGTGTTGTATTTATATTTCTTCATTTTGACAAAGAAACAAATTATTTAAGATAATTTTCTTCTTTTTGAGATATAAGAATTAAATTATTTAGAGGCAAGGAGAGAGAATTTCTATTTTCTTGTTTTCAAAAGAAGATAAAAATATGTATCGTACATACACACAAAAATATACATGTATATGCAAACATATTTTAGATACTGAGAAAATATCTAAAAGAAGATAAATAAGAAAGAGAATGAGAAGGAGAGGGAGAAGAAGAAGAAAAGAAAAAACGGGAGTAAAATGTGAACAAATCAAATAGGGGCACACTTGGAGAATCCTGGTGAAAGTTATATGTGATTTCCTTATATTAATCCTTGTAAATGTTATAAATTTGAAATTATCTAAATTTACACACACACAAAAGAAAACACATGCACAAACATAAAAGAATTTTATGACAAACATAAAAGAATTTTCTTATTTCATTCACAGGAAAAATTCCTACAAGAATCTTGTTTTATTTATTAAATCATATACCTACAACTTATAAATACAGAATTTTATTATACTTGATTTAAAATTATAAACTAATTGTGAAAATATTTCAGTACTTGCCTTCCAGAATTATGATCTTTTTTTCAATTTGTACCTACATTTCTCTTTTATTTAACAATAATACTTGATAGTGTTTGTGTGTGTATATGTTTCAGAGGGTGGGTGGGTAGTTTATTGAGAGACCTGGTGATTTCTTGTTGATAAATAGGCATGCAGATAGAAATATAGATGGTTTTATCTGTCTCTGTCATCTCTACTTCTTTCTCTCTCAATCTTAAATACACAAATAGATATTACTGATGCAATATTAAATAAATAAACTTTTGTTTAGATATCATTTCTAGTTTCTGCCAGTGTACAGATATACAGAGATTTTCGGGAGTTCTAAACTAAAACTCTCTATTCTAGTAAGGAACAATGAATGACTCCTGAATTAGAGGTGATTCCCCCCCCCCTTTTTTTAATTTAATTTTTGATTTCAATCTTTTGTATAGATAGGGTCTTACTTTGTTGTCCAGGCTGGTCTCAAATTCCTGGCTTCAAGCAATCCTCCTGCCTCAGCCACCCAAAATGCTGGGATTATAGGCATAAGCCACCATGTCCAGCCTACTAAGGATTTTCTACAATAATTTTCCTAGCATTTAAAAAGACAGAAATCCCCAAAAATCTAAGTAATTTTACTGAACTATGTCATGACTTCATAGCTGGATTTGATGCACCAGGAGTTGCTCAGGAGTAGTAATTTGCAGCATAATATAAATGGCCTAACATTAATGCAGTATAAATTTACCCTTCACCTTGTGTATGTGTGTGTTGGCTCCCTTTGTGCTCTTTCAACAACTATTGAAGAGATTATTCACCCTCCACATTGTGTCTTTCTCTAGTTTCTTCTTCTTCACTCTATCAAATGGTCTTTTGCATCCTTGAATTCACTCATTAGAGGAGCTGCAAATGTGGCAAATTCCACAGAAGAGGACATCATTGTCTAGAACCTGATTAACATTGCTTTTGGTTTGAAAATCAATTTGGATAAAATAAGGCTTTTAACACTAAGGTCTTCTAATTTGCTCAAAAATTTTATCTTGCTTAGTAAAATTTAATAATGTTTCTATACTTTTATTCATATTTATGCTATTTTTCTAAATATTTAACATTTTGCAATTTTAAATATTCATTAATATTCAATTAAATTTTCTACCCAATTATTACTGATGTAAGAAAAAAACTATTGTTTGCCAGCCATGGTGACTGACGCCTGTAATCCTAGCACTTTGGGAGCCTGAGGCAGGTGGATTGCCTGAGCCCAGTAGTTCGAGACCAGCCGGGGCAACATGGTCAAACCCCATCTCTTCTAAAACACACAAAAAAACTAGCTGGGCTTGGCGGCATGCACCTGTAATCCCAATTATTTGGGATGCTGAAGCAGGAGAATTGCTTGAATCCGGGTGGCAGAGGTTGCAGTGAGCAGAGATCACACCATTGCATTACAGCCTGGGTGACAGAGAAAGACTCCGTCTCAAAAAAAAAAAAAAACAAAAAAAGAAAAAGAAAAAGAAAAAGAAAAAAAACTATTGTTTTACAATTGCCCATCACATGAAAATTTCTCTTGAGTGTCTTACATCATTTTCATTGTTGACTTAAATTGTTTGGGTCTTTGTTTAAAACAGTCGTTCTTTAGTAGATAAAGAAAGCATGTTTGTATTCTTAATTGGGTTTTAAGTTTATACACAAAATGAATGTTGCATTTTTTCAGAAGTCTTTTTCGTCTATTCAGGTAATGGTAATTTCTTATTTTCTTATTGATATCATTGATTATATAAATTTATTCACTAGTGTTAGATATATTTTATGTTTTTATTGTAGCTCATTTATAATAATGCTCTGTTATTTTTCAAGTACTCTATAGAAACAGTTTTTTAAATGATAATGAGAAAACTTTGATATGTGTCAGATATATTCAAAACTTTGAGGTACCCATGTAAGTCAGACAACACTGCTATGTCCAATTAAAGACATAACCTGCTGATTCAAAAGATTCACTTGGCTAACATATTAAACTTTGGTATTTCTGGCTTTAAAGCCTGAAGTCTTATTTTTCTTTTTTTTCTCATCACACTTAACTGCCTTTTTCAATATTGTGATGTCATTTAGGTATCCTCTAGTGAAGCCAAAGACCTCCAAAATTTACCAGATAAGGTTCAGAGATAATTCCTATAATTCCTATGTTATTTTAAATATTACTGAACTAAGAAAAAAATAATCTAATTTTTTAAATGTATTCAGTATTTATAACGAACATTAATGTGCAGATGTAAATGTTGAACAATTACAACATAAATATAGACTCTATACTTCAAAATATTGTATTGTACACCTTAAATACAGTTAATATTCTGTCAATTAAAAAATATAAACATATTGACAAATATTACTTATGAATATGGGTGTAGAAATACTAAGCAATTGATATCAAATGACTCCTATGTGTTTCCAATTAATAGCTGTTTCCAAATCACTACTCCAATATGTATTTTTAAACTTGATTAAATTAGCATAGCACCTATAAATAGAAATAATTTGAAAAATGTTGAAAACAAATGAGTTATATTAAGAAAGGCTTTCCAATTATTAATATTATTAAGATTAATAAGAGAAAAATACATGAACTATAATAATTTTTTAAATATTAAATCTAGAGTGGTTTTTGTATGAGTTAGACAGCTGCCTCATATTTTACACAAAAATAATTATAGGCAAATTAAATATTCAAATGTGAGACATAAAAAATCACAACACATTAAAAAAAGACTGATACTAAAAAATTAATCACTACATCAAAACAAAAATCTTTCCACAGATTACGGGAAAATGTTGATATGAGGTAAAAAGTTTTACCATGTATGCTAATAGATGTACTTTCATTAGTTTCAAAGTAAATTTTTTTAAAAAGTTTGTTTTTAGAGACATGATCTTGCTTTGTTGCCCAGACATGATCTCTCAATGAATTACAGAGGCATGATCACAACTCACTGCAGCCTTGAATTCCTGGACTCAAGAGAGCCTCCCATCTCAGCCTCCCACAGTGCTGAGATTACAGGTATAAGCCACTGCACCTTAATTTTAAATGAATCTTTAAAATTAAGTTTAATAAAATTATGCAAATCTCAGTTTTTACATGTACAAATGTCTTTAGAAATTTATTCTTAAAGAAAAAATCTATAAACATATGAAATGTTTAATTTCATTATTAATAAAAAATAACAGAAACTTTTTATTATAAATTGGCAAAAGTAGAAATGATGGCAATGCCCAGTGTTATTAATACCTTTGGAAAATTGTTAAACTCAAGAACTCTTGAAGGAAGGGAAAATGTGAAGAGAAAAGTCTCAAGAGAGATAGACCAAAATGCAGACAACATCATAAAATTCTTTGAAAAAGTACATATACTTGTTCCAGCTCACCTTTTGAAAGAGTACATCCTATGAAAGCAAACGACATATTTTTAGAGATCTATATACATGATATATTCATTACGTATTTTATATAAAAATCAATAAATTGCAAAAGTTTAAATATCCAATAAAATGTAATTAGATAAACAAAACATGATACATTAATAGAAGGAAAAACTCTAATCTCCTAAAAGAAGATAAATAATGAAATTAAAATGGTTAATGAAAAATATATATTTAGTATTGCGTTAGTCTTGTATATGATTGCAGTCCTTTTTTTTTTTTAACAACTTTTAGACTTACCAACTGTGATATGTAAAATATCTATTATTAACCTGCATTACATTTAATCAAAATGTAATGCAGGTTAATAATAGATATTTTACATATCACAGATGATATGGTTTGGATCTATGTAGCCACCAAAATCTAATGTTGAAACCTAATTCCCAAAAGTGGAGGTGGGACCTGGTGGGAGATGATTGGATCATAAGCATAGTTTCTCATGGTTTAACACCACCACACCTCACTTCCCTGTGCTGTCCTCAGGATAGTGAGTTCTCAAGACAGCTGGATGTTTAAAAGTGTGTGCACTTCCCCCTCTCTCTCTTTCTTCTGCTCTGACCATGTCAGACCTCCTTGCTTCCCCTCTACCTTCTGCCATAATTGTGAGTTTTCTGAGGCCTCCCCCAGAACCAGATGCTGTCATGTTTTCTGTAGAACCTTCAGAACCATGAGCCAATTAAATCTCTTTTCTTTATATATATATTTGTTTGTTTTTTTTCTTTTTAAACTTCTATGAAAACACGCATTGTGCCTAAGGTGGGCATGCTCCTCTTTTTGCTTTCAGGAATGCCCTGCTCTATGGAGTAACCATTGTTTTTGTTTCTTTACTTCTCTAATAACCCTGCTTTTACTTAACTTGCCAGACTAGCCCCAAATTTTTTCTTGTGTAAGATCCAAGAATCCTCTTTTGAGGTCTGAATAGGGATCCCTTTCCAGTAACAGTTGTGCTAAATACTTAGCATGACAGTTGTACCAGGGGACCAAAAAATTTTTACTATGGCAGTTGTTGGAAAATTATGAAAATACAAATTCCAACTATTTGGAAAAAGAAACCATCTAATCCTAATATTATGTGGTAACCTAATTGCTACAATTGCTTTTCAAAGAATAAAATGTTATTTTGTGTGTGTGTGTAGAATTATTGAAGAGTAGTGAGGTAATGGGTGTTTTCATTTAAGAAGGTTTATAGAATTTTGCTTTCCTAGAGGAATGAAAATTTGTCAAGTATAAAATGGCCTGGGGCAGGACAGTTGAGTAATAGATTATGCCTGGAACTGACTTAGAGGCTCTAATAGTAAGCTTTCATGCCATCTACACAACTCCTAGCAATCACATATAATTTATTCTTATTTGTTTATTGTCTTAGAATCAGTTACTTGTTTCAAATTTTAAAAAATATAATCTTTTTTTATACTTCTATAATTTAATTATATCTTCTAGTTCCATGAAATGAACAGTTTACTCAGTTTATTTTTTTCATATATATGTGTTAATTCAACTTATTGGAAATTTAAAAAAAAATGTGCTGCATGAATGATCTAAATTTTTGAATAGTAAATTTTACATATATGTATATATACACACACATACACATACAACTATTAGCAATGACTTTCTGATGGTATAATTATAAATAATTTTTTCTTCATTAATTTTTTTGTAAGAATTTATAATTATTTTGTACTTTCTTGATAATAAAATACATATTTACATGGTAAACCTACATATGGAACACATAAGTAAAATGTTAAATAGATAGTGTCAGTTTACAATAAAATGTTAATAAAATTTGAAAAGGAACTGTATTAGGCTGTTTTTATACTGCTATGAAGAACTACCTGAGACTGGGTACTTGATAAAAAGAGACATTTAATTGACTCACAGTTCACATGGCTGAGGAGGCCTCAGGAAACTTACAATTATGGCAGAAGGCAAAGGGGAAACAATGTATGTCTTAGATGACAGCAGAAGAAAGCAAGCAAAGGGGGAAGTGCCACTTTAATACTATCACATCTTATGAGAATGCACTCACTTCCATGAGAACAGCATGAGGAAAATTACCTCCATTTATCCAATCACCTCCCACCAGGTCCTTACCTCCACACGCATTGGGATTACAATTCATGATGAGATTTGGGTGGAGACACAGAGCCAAATCTTATCAGCAACACATTAAATTCACACTATATGCTGCATTCACTCAGCGTGTTAAAAAATACAAGTTAGCATCTTTCACATTTAACTCTTTTGCATTAAAAAGATTATATATGTACGTTGATCTGTAATTAAAGGATATAGATTAGATGCTTTTACTCTTTTGTAGCTGTTTTGGATCTAAGGAAGTTTTATTTTTTTTAGTAAGAAAGGTCATCATTGCCAATAGAGAAATAATTAGATTGCAATGCATTACCTGGAATGCTTTTTGCTTTATAAAACATTTTCCAGTAAAGTTCTACAAAAAATGAAATTTCTCCCCCTTAGGTTATATTTCACAAGGATTATGAGTATTAGATGTCTTTCTTTTGATACCTGCCATGAAAGCTCTGCCTGGATAAAACCAGCCAAACTGTCTAATCTCCTACAGCTATTTGTGATAGTCACTATGCATGAGAATGATAAGTGAGAGATGCAACTCAAGTGTTCCCACTGGGAAGAAATTCTACCACCATCTGTCTAACATTGCTGTGGCTCCTTAAATGAAGGTTTCAATACCTGCGATCATTTTGAAAATATGCCAAAGCCGTCTTTGCTCACTAATCCCTCTGACAGTTGAAATGCTATAATGAAAATATTACAAAAGTGGCTCTTATAAGAGACATTCATATGTTTTCCCTGAAGTTTAGGGCACGTTGTTTTTAGCACCTTTCTCTCAATTAGCATTTCCTCTTAAAAGACTAATGCCTGATTTGCATGTGCATGTTTTTAAAAATTCTGTTTATTAAATAATTAGTGACCAACTATTAGTTATCTTTTATTAGGTTATGAACTGATATTCAAAATAAGGCATTGAATAAAAATCAGATGTAGCAATATAGCACATCAAAATCTGAGTATGATAAACAGTCTTTCAGGTAATTATTCCCTAAATCCAAGTAAAAGTATAATTAATGGGAGTAAATACATAAAAATCTAAATTAATGCAAACTTCACTAAGCTATTTGACAACATGTATTGAGGGCTGAAATCAATGTGATTCCCGGTCTCTATATTGAACAATATTGGAAAGTTTCTGTGTCCTTATTATAAAATGCTAGGGACAATCAAATATTTGCTTCTGGAAGATATGACAGTGAGCCAATTAAGATAGCTTTCTTATCAAGACTAATGGATTGCTCAGGACTTACTTCAATACCCTTAATTCATTTTGCCAGTCATTCAAAGCCACTTTATCATAAACTGTTCCTAATCTTAGGCATTTACACAGATTACAAGTCCTACCTTAATATTACACAAATCACGTCATCAAACTCTGTAAATATCCTCTCCTAATTTTTCCATACTGAGACACCACTAATACTATTTCTAGTTGATATTCCTTCCTTATTGCAGTTAATCTAATCAACTTAAATTTGGTTAATCAACAGCTTTTTCTGGTGGTTTTTGTGGAGGGCAACAGTCAATATTTCCAAAGCAAGTGAAACATCACATAGGATTAAATATTCCATTTCCATAAACTTATTCTTAGAAAATAACTCAACTTTACACATGGACATGCAGATACTCCAAAAGGTGGAAAAGTAGAAAGGAATTGAGAGATAAAATATTACCTACTGAGTACAAAGTGCACTGTTTGAGTGATGGGTATACTAAAAGCCCAGACTTCACTCTACACAATATATCCATGTAACACAACTATACTTGTACCAACTAAATCTATAAAAATAAAAAAAGAAAAGAATCCACATTCAATTAATATACATATGTAATTAAATGGGTGTTAATTGAAATGCCGTTTACAATAAAGAAACAAATATTCAATAATAGACGTTCATTTGAATTAGCATATATTCATAAGGTACAATGCCATAACATAATGAAAACTCAAGGATTTAAAAAATAGATGGACATATTGTATTATATTCAAAAGGAGTGAAAACAAATGATAAAATGATTCTTGTCTTCTATTTCAACCAAATCTGTTACTTCTCAATTGTATTCATTTCAGTAAAGAATATTAACACCTATCTTGTTGCTCCAGCCAAAAATCATAAGGATTATTTTGGTTACACTTTGTGTCCCGATCTACATATATTGTATTGATCTTTACACTTCGTTTAATTACAAAGTATATATGTCCCCTTTTATTATTTGCATTGCCTAATATTAAAGCTGTGGGGGCTCAGGACACACCACCCCAAAATGGGACTATGGGAGACTAAATATGCTATCACAAAATATACTTCTTGGCATATTTTGAGATGACTATTCAGAGAAGCTGCAGACACAGGAATAGCTCTGAAAAGCTGTCCTTTTGTAAAAGAAATTTACATCTATCTATATTAGTAAACAGCAAATTCAAGAACAGGCTTTCTCTGAGCCTCCTTATCTGCCTAAAGCAGATATAAAAAGATCATATCAATGCTTAGCCCAGAAGGAATTTGGCATAGCCCATCACCTATTCTTCTGAAGGCTACCTGAGTAACTTTATCTGTATAGTAAAACAACCTTTGTTCATCATGCGTATCCTCCCCTCACCCTCCTATGGCTTGTGTTGCCACCTCTCCACAACAAGCCCCTATTTCTTTCTCTAGCTCAAAATGCTATTTAAGCTTTAACCATCTGGCCCTACTTTGAGTTTTATATTTTGTGGGACTCCTGTGCATATGCACATAATAAATTTGTATGCCTTTTTCTCTCTCTCTCTCTCTCTCTCTCTCTCTCTCTCTCTCTCTTTAAGAGATAGAGTCTTGCTCCTTTTTTATTTTTTAAAGAGAGAGTCTTCCCAGGCTTAGCCACAAACTCCTGGGCTCAAGGGATCTTTCTTGAACCTCAGCCTCCTGAATAGCTGGACTACAGGTATGAGCCACAGCATCCAGATTTGTCTTACTAATCAGTCTACCCTCAAGATCATTACAGAGCTGAAACCTTCAGAGGGTGGAAGGAAAGTTTTCTTCACTGCTACAAAGTCATTATTATACCTTTCCAAGGATACCAAAATACCAGCCACCCTTCTTCCATTCTTAACCTTTAAACAAATTCTCAACATAGTAGCAAATTGGATTATTTACAAATGCAAATGATAGAATGCAAATCACTGTAACATCTATTCATAGCAATTAGAATAAAATATAAACTCTTATTATAGCATATCCTGTATAATATAGGTAAATATATATTCTTAACTCTCCAACTTCATCTTTTATCATTCTGTTTCTAGTTCACAAAAGTCAACTTCACTGACTTCCTGTATTATTTTTCAACTAAGTCAAACTCTCATCACTTTGGATCTTTACTGCTGTTATTTCATTGGAATGGGCTTCTCTAGCATTTCCTTATTTTTTGAATATTATCGGGAAATATGATTTTAAGATAATCTTGCCCAACCCAAAATGTTTTTCAAAAAGGTGCAGAGAAAGAAAACACATATGTTGGTTTGCGTATTTTAGCAACATTATCATTTTACAATTTTATATTAGAAAAATGGTCTCACATACATATGCACACACTCACACACACACACACAATTTCTACAAAATTTCACAGAGGAACCCTCCACCAATTGTTCAGGTCAAAAAAGAGGAGACTATGTTACTTCCCCTTCTCTGAACATTACTGATGTTGGGCAGCTATTTAGGAGATAAATGGTTTCTTTAGATAAAGACTCATGAATTTGATATTTTTCTTTTCAAGTTCTTGACAGCATTAGTGTTCTTTCTCAAAAAGATAGGCAAATCATTTGTGAGGAATTTAAAAGGAAGACAGTTATTTAAAATAATAACCATACAATACTCCAAAACAAACAAAAATCTCTCTTCATATCACTATTAGGTTTTGGGCCATATCTTCTAACACTGTGAAGCCAAAGTAATCACAAATCTGGTTAGACCAGGGTTCAAGGTGGGGCATCATTTGAAAGCTGACACATTTTGTACATGATCTTGAGGAACTGTGTTAGAGGAACTTTCCTGGTCAGCTAGGGGCTTTGTTTCCAGTTTCCCGGACTCTGGCTCCCAGGGGATTTGTTCAAGGGAAATGACTTTTCCCACCTCTGGCCAGAGAAAGTTTGAAAAAAACCCTCATTGGATTAGAACAAGAAGGGGAAGGGAATAACTCTGGGGTATAAACTCCAGCCACCCAAGTCTGCAGCAGCACCCCCTCCAGGTCCCCTTCCATGGCGTGGAAACTGTCCTTTCACTTTGCCTAATACACCACACTACCACACACTCTTTGGGTCTATGAGTTCTATTTGAGCTGTAACACTGACTGCGACACCAAGACCCCTTTTCCCATTTGTCAGGGCTGGAGAGGCCAATAAACTGTGTTCCAGAAAATCTAGTGGCATCTAATCCGATTACAATCTCTTAAATTGTACTCCTTTAGAAAAACTTCCCTCCTGCCTTCTCTACTGCAGCTTTCCTAAATTCTGAGCTCTTTTTCTGAACAATATAGCATTTATTTTTATTTATAATTTTAAATGTATCTAAATTAATTTTTCATAGAGATAGGGTCTCCCTATGTTGGTCAGGCAGGTCTTGAACTCCTGGACTCAAGTGATTCTCCTACGTCGGCCTCCCAGAGTGCTGAGTATGAGCTACCATACCCAGACAACATAATATAATATTTATTATGCAACCACTTTTAAAAATTATTTTCATAGATGATTAACTGTGTGTGTGTTCGGAAGGTTTAAAATGGAAAGCTTATTTTCTATTAAAAAATGATCTGTAGATTGGGAAGGCATGATCTTCAATACAAGTAAAGGGGTGGTCTCCACAGAACAAAGGGAGGGACTGGCTTAAATAGGGAAAGTTCTCACCTAGGTTCTCAACCAGGTCCACTTATGCAAATGAAAGTTTTACACCTGTTCAATTCTGATTGGTCAAAATAGTTGAGCCCTGATTAGGTGGTTTTTAGACCCAAAACTGGAAGTCTCTGTCAGATGTTTCTTTCAAACAGCCAGTGAGTGGCAGGGGAGTTTCCAGTCACAGTTTATCTTGACACTGACAAGGGGAAACTCTTTGGCTTGGTTGTAAAAAGGGAGGTCCTGTGACAGTTAGTTCTTTCTAAGAATGCAGAGTATGCGATTGTTCCCCTCTCTTAACTATGTAGGCCTGTTTCTGTTTTAACTTTGAGAAGCTCAGTTAGCCAAGGAGCTCCATTTTGTGTGTTAGCTGGGGCAAAATTTAACAACATATAGAAAATAATGTCTTACATTCTTAAAGAGCTAATTTCTAATTATTCTATATATCTGTCCACATATATCTACAAGTTGAGGACATCTGAAATACTTACTAAATTGATGTTTTTTTACATGGAAACTCTACAAACATGTTTTGACATGACATTATTTTTCCTGTGTCCCAGATGTTCAATGCTATGATGTTTTATTGAACATTTAACAGCCATATTTTGTATAAAATGTTAGCATTTAGAAGAATCTCAAGAAGTTACATATCTTTGTGTATCTGAGGACATTTCATTAAGCAAAAAGCCCAAAGATGTTTCTCTAAAAGTTTGGCAGTGTGGAACTTCATGGGGATTTCCTTGGATTGTCTTTACTCACATATCATTTAGCAGTTAGCAATTCACTTATTCATTTTGTTCTTCTCCTTGGCCATCCTTTGCCAGAACAATTAGATTCCACAATAGGAAATACATTTGGTGCTAAAAAAATTTTATTATTTATTTTATTCTTGGATATGTGTTTAAAATTTATTGTAAATATGTCAAATATAAAGTAAGATTATCTCTTACTATTGGAAAATAACAGTTTTATATTGAAATTACTTTTTAGTCACTTTATATTTCAAGGGAAAACATACTTCTCCTTGCAGTACTTAGATGAGTGATTTGGAATGAGCCACTGAGGATCAGAGAACTTGCCTTCAAGTTTTCATGACACCACTTGTAAATAGAGTTCTGGGTAATCTATTTTTTTTTCTTTTTTTCCACATTGGAATTTTGTATAGCAGGTAGGCTGGAGCACTGGTCTCCCATCAAATGGGCATTTATAAAATAATTTCACATATGTGTTTCTTGAAATTGAGAAGATAGATTTTTGGTTAATAAGGAAAAATGTGCTATTTATTTATTTTTTTAAAAAAAGCTTTTTATATATGTTAAAGATAAGTCTTTACCTTTCTGAAAAAATATTTTTAATACTATTCCACTGATCAGACTTAAATACCATTGATCTTTCACATTCTTTAATTAGTTAAGTTAAACAAACAAAATAAATTCAGGGGCATGATTAAAACAGATTTGATAAATGCTATATTTTTAAAATTTCTATTAAAGTGTGTTATATTTTGCTTATTTAGTTTTTTTATATTTAATTCTCCATTTCTTTTTTCTGATTTTTCCAACATAGACAAAAGGTAGTCAATAGAGTAAGTTCCAAATTGCAAGTTAATATGCCTGTATTTTCTAGGCTTAAAATTTTAGTTTTACTCCCATAATTGACTTGAGATAAGTCAACTGACTATTCTCATCTCTGGTGGTATTTACTATAGCTGCATTTGCACTTTGCAAAAGTACTCAATAAAAATATATCTTTGCCCCTGAGAAGTATTTTTCTCTAATTTCTAATAGACAGAAGTTTTCCCCACTTAGATGGAATAGGACTCGGGAAATGTCATCAGTAAGCAGTGACACTGTTGTGTGGAGATCTATTCAGAATGCCAATATAATCATCATTTGGATGCAAACATCATCAGCTTCTCTTCGATGACTTCTTCATTCTATTTATTTCGTACACACATAACAATTTTCTGCCAAACTACAATTCCCAGACATTGCAAACTAGCAGAGTTTAATAACTATATAAATTAGAACAATATACACATATTGTCAATGACATTCAGAAAATAAAACAATGTTATTTAGTTTGCTAGACATAAGAAATTGAATGACATCAGAATAAAGGACTGTTCTCCATATTTAATCAGTCTAACTTTATAAACAGTTGATTATGTTGTTCTTATTTATCAAATTTCACTACTTATAATTATGAATTCTGTCACAGACAGCATCTAGATTGAAAATAGCCCTCAACAGGTTGTTGATTTAGGGTCATGGTCCACATGAGTCAATCAAATGGTTGTAAGAGAATGCATCAGTGTGTCAGAAAAAAAAATATTAGAATTGAATTTATAATTAGTTTTAAAATCCTACCCTTTGAAAATGTGAATGTTTTGATTCTAACATTATATATTATGTATGATAGAACATGCATATTTAATTCTTCATTTCTTTTTTCTGATTTTCCCTACGTAGACAAAAGGTAATCGAGTAAGTTCCAAATTGCAAGCTAATTTGCCTTTAGCATGTATTTTCTAGGCTTAAAATTTTAGTAGATATATCTGAATACAACTGCATTATTGTTTTAATTTTTTCCTCCCTAAAGCCTCCTCTAGTTTTTCAAATTGTTTTCAAAGGCTGCATGATAGTCTATTAAGTGGTTTCTTTGTAAAGCATTTTGAACAATTTCAATTTGCAAAATATTATCTTCTTCCAGTTTTCAACAATTATTTATATTCCTTATTATTTTCAGAGAAAAAAATAAATTTAGAAAAATCTGAAGAAGAAATGCATTCTGATTTTAGAGTTGATACAATAAGAAAATTTTAAGGAAGAGACACTTCAGCAGAGAGCTGAGTAACCATCATGAATGAAATAAGCAAAGACAAAGACGGGAAGACAATGCAAAGCTGAGTATATGCTCTAAGGGCTGCGGTTTGTCAGAGGCCTGCACGCTGTTACCCCAGGTGCTGGGTTTTATGTCATACAGCTCAATTATTGAAACTGTTTTTTAACAATCTGTTTTTGGGACAGTTTTAGATTAACAGAATTATTGCAAAGATAACTCAGAAATTCCTATATAATCCACAATCAGTTTTCTCCATGATTAAAACGATATTGATTTCCTATTCCTACTCGGACAGATGTCAATATACGCAGGGGCTTAGAACAACATAAATTTCTTGTCTTAAAGCAGGTTAGAAGCCATAAAATCGATTTGTCAGCTGAGTTGTGTTTCTTCTGGAGACTCTGGGGCAGCAGACCCCAACCTTTTCAGCACCAGGGATGGATTCTGTGGAAGACAATTTTTCCACAGATGGATGGGGAGTGGAGTGTGTGGCAGGGATGGTTTGGGGATGAAACTTTTTCCACAACAGACCAACAGGCATTAGTGAGATTGTCATAAGGAGCACGTAACCTAGATCTCTCCCATGTTCAGTTCACAGTAGGATTTGGGTTCCTATGAGAATCTAATGTCATCGCTGATCTGACAGGAGCACAGGAGCACAGGAGCCAGAGCTCAGGCAGTAATGCTGGGTTGCTGCCTCACCTCCTGCTGTGTGGCCAGGTTCCTAACAGGCCACGGAATGGTACCAGTCTGCCCCCAGGGTAGTGGGGGACCCCTGCTGTAGGAGATAATCCATTTCCTCACCTTTTTTACTTTCTAGAGGCTATCTCTATTCCTTAGCTTATAGCTCCCTTCTTCTACTTCCAAGGCCGACAGAATAGCAGTTTCCAATCTCTCTCACACACACACACACACACATCTCAATTTCATCATCGCATTGGAAACTTTGAGCATCCTGCCTCTCTCTTATAATGACTCTTGTGATTATATAAGGCACATCTGAATAATCCAGAATAATCTCTCCATTTCAAGACCCTTAATTTATATTTGTAGGTTTTCTGTTTTCATGTAGGGTAACAGTTTCACATATTTAGGGGATTAGGAGGTACAATTTTGCGGGGAAGGGAGGCACTATATCTTACACTGATAAGGTATATTTTTCACAATTAGTAAACCAATATATTGATATTCTATTATGCTTTAAAGTCTATTGTATCCAGATATGTAGTCTTTCCTAATATTGGTTTTGTTTCAGGAGCCAGTCTATGATACCTCACTACTTTAAGTAGTCATGTTCCCTTAATTTCTTAATGGTGGTGATGTTTCTCAGACTTTGGTTGTTTTTTGATAAGCTTAACTACCTGGGTAATTAATTGTTCAGGCATTTTACAGAATACTTTTTAAATGGGAACTGTCTGATATTTTTCTCATGATTATACAGGAGTTATAGATTTTTTGGGAGGAAGACCACAGTGGTCAAGTTGCTATCACATCTTATCAAGGGTATATACTGTCAATATATAACTTATCATTGTAATTGTTCACCTTGATTGCCTGGCTTGAATCATTGTCACTTTTCATCATTCCAAATTTACTCTTCCTTAAGAGTAAATTTGCTCTTTTAAATTCAGTTTACACATAGTACTCTTAAGAAGAAACTATGCGAAGTCAGTCTTCAAGGAGCAGGGAGTAATGCTCCATATCCTTAAGGGAACAGTTACAACATAAATTATTTGAAATTCTTCTGCAAGAGAGATTTCTCTATTATCCATTTGCTTAAGAGTTTGATCATTTACATCATGAATATTTATTTTATATTTTGGGTTATAATCATACACAGTTTACTTACTTTATTGCTGAAATTTTTCCAATTTTGCCATTTGGAACTCTTTCCTTTGCTCCTATGTCCCTTTCATAGTCCCCATCAGAGTGTGTGTGTGTTGTTTTGCTTTTATTGAGCACTTTCTTACAATACACAAGAGGCTCCAGGCACATTTTGTGTATTTTCTTTTGACACTTTCTTTTTTGACACTACAATACACAAGAGGCTCCAGGCGCATTTTGTGTATTTTCTACCCCAGTCCTAGAGTGAGTCATTCATCCAAGCGGCCTGGTTCCTTTTATTGAAGAATGGTATTGGAAACTAAGATCTAGATGTAAAGTGTTTTCAATAGTACTGAAATGTCACTGTTTCTAGGTTCTTACAGCTGACAAAAGAAGAAAACATATGGGTATACACTAATTTATGTATATAAACATGTATAGATAATTCTATATGAAACCATCTGTATCGATATGAAGCTGAACATAAGTTCAAACTAATGTCTCCAAATCTAATCCATACTTCATGGGTCATTCTGGGTTCTCCCCACATTTTTCTGTAACCTGTCATTGAAACATCGAATCCCCTCCCCATCTGATATTTATGTACTTAATTCAATTCCTGTATACATGTAGTGTGGTTTCAGAATTTTTAACCCATAACCCCATAGGATACAACTTTCCAACCAGTTATAATGCTTATGTATAGTTCTTTTTGCTTTCGTCTCAAAGACTTTACATTTTCAAAGTTATGTATTTCATCATATTTCATTATTCTACCAGCTTTTAAATTGATGTTATTTAATGCATTTCTAATATATTTAAATTCTTTGGTCACATTCTGCTTTTTATCCTCCAATTTTCAATACTATTTAAAAAAAATTTGAATACATTAGATTTGTTCTTTGCATAGTAAATTTCTGTGGGTTTTGGCAAACACTTAATTATAGTATCATTTAAAATAAAATCACCATCCTAAAATGTCCCTGTGCTTTACCTATTTAACCTTCCCTTATCAAACACAACAAATAACCAATAATCTGCTTATCATCTTTTTATTTTAGTATTTAAACACTTCATCAAACACAAAGGTCCTACTGATTGTATCCCAAATGACCTTCGAGAAGTTTTGCATTTTGTATTCACATGTAAAATCTAATTGGCATTGATTTTTTGTAAGATTAATATTTGTGTCAAGATTCATTGTTTTACTTACAGGACATCCATACGTCTCACCATGATTTTTTAAAAAGACTATTCTTTCTTCATTCACATGCCTTTCCTCCGGATCAGTTTACTACATTTTGACTATATTTGAGTGGGTTTTCTCTGGGCTCTCCATTCTGTTCTGCTATCTATGTGTCTAATACTTCACCAATACCATACAATCTTGATTATGGTAGCCTTATTATAAGTCTCCAAACAGAGTCATGTCAGTCATCTAACGTTGTTCTTCTTGCTCAGTATCATGTTAATCATTCTTGGTCTTTTGCATTTTATGTAAACTTTAGAATCAATGTTGATATTGACAAAAGAGCTTACTGCAGTTTTAACCGAGTCTGAGTTAAACCTATAGATTAATTTGGGAAGAACTGGCACTTTAATGTTGGCTCTTCCAATTCATGAACACACAACATCCATTTATTTAAATATTTGATTTTTAAAATCAGTGTTTTGTAATTTTTTGGATATAGATCATATACGTGTTTGGTTAGAATTTATATCTAAGTATTTCTCTTTTTTCTTATCTAATGTGAATGACGCTGTGCTTTTAATTTTAAATTCCAGTTGTTCATTGCTAATATATGAGAAAGCAATAGAATTTTGTATGTCAATCTTGTATCCTGAAACCTTGGAATAATTTCTAATTGTTCAAAGAGTTGTCACTGCTATTGTTGCTGTTGGAATTTTGGGATTTCCTACAGAAACAATCAGTTATCTGTGAATATATGCAGTTTTATTTCTTCCCGTCCAATTTTCATATTTTTTATTTTATCTTTTTGTCATACTGCACTGGCTAGACCTTCCAGTACAATGCTGAATAAGAATGGTGGAGAGGACATCCTTGCCTTGTTCCAAACATTAGAGAGAAAGTATTCAAGTTCTCACCATTAAGTATGAGATTAGGCATTTTTAATTTTTAATCATAAATGAGAATTACTTTCTTTGTCAATCTGTTTCTGCATCAAGTGATATGATTATATAATGGTTTTTCCTTAGACTGTTGATGTAATAATGGTTTTCATTGATTAATTTGCTACGTCTTAGGCTACGAACGTTGCTGAAAGATGCTATCCCTAGCTTTTACCTCACACAACTCAATTACATTACTTTGTAAAGAGATTCAAGATATGTTGATCCACACAGAGGCTAATTTCCATTTGTTGAAGTGAAGTGGCAGGAATTTTAAAAATTTTATTAATGTCAGAGATGGAATGTTAAGATTTCTTCTATGTCACATTATGTTTTGTGTTCTGTTCTCAGAAATATGATGAGTATGGAAAAATTGGATGTTCACCACAGGGAAACCAAATTTTAAAACTTGCTGCAAATAAATCTTTTGCTTAGCATGTTTCTTCTTCCAAAGTATTACAGAATGAAAGATCCATCACCAGAAGTGAGAGGGGTCACATACAGCCTATATAGATCAAACAAACACATCAGAATCACTAGGTATGGTGGCAGTAGACAACCAAAAGTCTTACTTACTTCAAGTAGGATGATTTTTGCTTGAGAAGTTAGGCAACAGTAGGCAAGTCCCAAAGAAACTGCATGCTGGGCTCTCTTGATTACAGATATTATTCATGTTTTCCTTTTTATTCTCTTCCACTCTGGACCCCCTAACTCTAAGTTGCCTGTGCCTCATCCTAATTTAATTTACTTACTATTACCACCAGCCTCACATTTTACGTAATGTACCATTCTGAGCATTTAAGTTATTACAATCCCCTCCTTTATTATTTTCAGTCAGCTTCCAAGGTATCACATAATTCTTTTCTCCTCCTGCTTTACTAGTCTCACCTTTATAGGGATATTTGCTGAATTCTTTTTCTGTTTCGAACATTTTAGTGTTGTAGATACTAGAGATCAGTATTTGGCCTTCTCTTTCTACCCACATCGTAGTATCATCATTTTATTCAGTTAGATGGCCTTAGAGTGAAATATGTGCCTAGAATTTCAAAGCTTTATCTTCAGGCTGGTTACTCTTTTAGTCCAGATGCATATATTCAACATGCTACTTGCACAGATATACCCCACCATACTCCACACACACAGCATAATCTTCTCTACTTCATCGGATGACAACTTTTTTCATTTAATGGCTCAGACTAAAGCTTTCAGTCATTTTTGACTCTTTTTCTATATTACATCTAATTGGTCAAGAATTCCTCTTGGCTTTATTAAAAAATACATTATAATTCAACCACTATCTACACCACTATAACTCTGATCCAAGCTATCTTTGTTTTTGCTATTGATTGATCCAGTAGCCTCTAAGTTCATCTCCTTGCCCCTACTAGTCTATTATCAAAACAGAAGTCAGAGACATAGAGGTCAGACCATAGCACTTTCTTATTCAAGTCATTCAATGCTCTTACTTTTTATTATTCAGAATTAAATGGAAAGTACTGCAAATAGCCTATAATTGTCAAAATTATTTGACCCCTATTAGCTCTGTGACCTCATTTTCTTCTATCTTGCTTATATAGATTCTGTCTTAATGACCTCTCTGTTTTTCCTCAAACACACAAGTCCCATCCCATTTCAAGCATTTTGCACTGGGATGTTCCCTCTCTCTGTATTGCTTTGCCAATATTTGCATGTATATCAGCTGATTAGTAAGACCTGCCCCAACAGCCTTATGTAAAATTGCAACCCACTTATCACTCTCATACTCTTGGTTCCCTTCAACCAATTTTATTTTTTCCATAACATGTACCATATTCTAACCATTATATTTTATTGTTTTACATTTATATTGTTTAATGTATATTATTCCCTCATCTCAGTCATTTTAATATAATTAGGCATTAGGAAGCATTACGGTTTATTTTATTTACCATCACTTTCCAGATACTGTAAACTCTGCCTGGCACATAGTAGAAACTCAATATGTAATTTGTGAATCAATGAATAAGCCATTCCATGTAACAAAAAATATAATGTCTGGCAAAAAGCAAAGCACAATTTTTCTATCTTTGTTCAAGTAACAAAAAGTGGTTGCCAACTGGATGATTCCCAATTTCATATTCCAGAAGCAAGAACGAAGTCTGTAAAAAAATCCTACCTCCAAAAAGAAGAAAACTTTCTGATATTAAAAAAATAGAAAGGAAAGAAACTTTACCAGTGAAGGATTTGTGATCATATCCAAATATTATTGCATAAAATCACACACTCAAAAATAGCCCAGTGATGCCCAAGCCAAAATTTAACCTTCATACACATAAAAAATTCACGAAGACATGCAAGCATTAGATTCAGTTTCATCAACTGAGGACAAAAACACAAGATGGCAAATTCTTCTTCTTAAGGACTAAATACACAAAAGTATTTCAATAGAAAAAAAATCTCATAAAGGCAGGATTTCAAGTGACTGTAAAAAAGTTAATGATTCTTTTGAGATTTTAATTTCAGTTATTCATGAGGTACATGTCCTCCAGACTCTACAGCTTTAGTAATTGCAATCAAATCCCTTATAGGAGAAGGCTACTTTCTCTTTAAAAGGGAATCTGGAAGAAAAGACAGAAAATATCTCAGAGATTTTTGAGGCAAAAAAAAAAAAAAAAAAAAATAGACTCTTAATGCCTCACTTCCAGATTTTATCAAAGCCAGATAAAAGAGAAAGTACATGTCTGTAGACATTTTCACATATGCACGAAAGTACATACACCCACAAGCATAACTTTCTTTTGACAAAAGGATTCTATGATTGGTGTCATACATACCTTCTACAGAATTCTGCAAGCTATCAAGATAGTGTATAGGTACCTGGAATAAGATCTCTTCTCCCTAAACAGGAAGTCAGAATGAACTGGCACCCTAGGTGTAAGACCATTCCTTTCTCACTGTCTACTCAAGTATTACCGTAAAGAGATCCATTCCTCTCTTTCACCCTGACCCAAACACTGCCTTAAACTCACCAGGATTAATTTTACTATATATGTGCATATATTTATCTCATTAATGTCATTCCAAGAAAACTCTCATAGTCCTAGTAACATCTTGTATTCTTTACTTGACTTACCATATATCTTTATCTACTATTCTGTCTCCTTCACAATGCTTCCTCAAATTCTAAAATTATTCCTGTATGGCATTTGAAATTTATGCTCCATTAACAGTTAAGTATCTCATACTTTTATCATGTGTTCAAAATATTTCTTTCATCTTTATGTTTGAATGTAAATCTGAACCTTTTTTAAGGACCCTAGTTAACACAACTTACCACCGATCTTGTTCCATGGGTCCTGGAGGTGGTGTGAGCATTGTTCTTTTTCCTCATAACCATTTTCAAACCATTCTCCTTTTCTACATTTAAAAAAAAGAGAGAGAGAGAGAGAGAGAGAAGAAGAATCAGAATTATATGTAATTTCATGATTATATCACACTGTATTATTTTGATGCTATGTAGTTAAAATTTAAATTAAAATTTGAGTTAATGTGATTGCATCTGCTTTTTATCCTTTAAGGAACTATTAAAAACCAAGATATATTGTTGATGAACATTATTTGTATATTCTATTAACCTGCTTTTCTCACTAAATTATATAGCTTGGCAATGTTCTCGAATGCCATAAATTCTAATAGTTGCATATTATGCTACTATATGGAATTACATTGATTTATTTAACAATTTCCAGGTAATTTCAATTTCATTTTTGCTGGTTAAATAATGCTTTACTCTCTTAAAATTAAACATGTTACGAATTATATTTTTATCTCAATAGACTTGATACTTATTAAATTCCTTTCTACAACTTGTCATTTTAATTTCCACAGCCTATTTCTGAAAAAAATAAAAGTAACATTACACTTTAGATTACAAGGAAAATCTCAATGACTTCTTCAAAGAAGACATTTCAAAGGCTACATTTTATGATCATCGTGCATTCAATCTAAAATATAGTATACAAAGGTATAAAGGAGAAAAATAGCCACATTAAAAATATATTCCATTAAATAATTTTTGGGTCTAAATGTTAATAAAAACCACAATTATCTGAGCTTTAGAAAACAATGAAAATGACAACATTGTATATGAATACCTATAACATTGTCAAGTAAGAAGAAGTCAAGTAAGAAAGAACATTATAAATGAAGCATTCTGCTCAAAAAGTTAAAAAGAAAGCATAAAACAAACATGGAAAGCAGGAATGTCCCAGGGGCAGAAACAGTCCCAAGGGCAGGAATGTCCCAGGGGCAGAATGTCCCAGGGGCCTTCAGACTTGCCTGAGTTCTGCACCTCATAATTTATAATTAAAACAAAGTAAAAAAAAAAAAAAACTGGATTATTACATTGAAAATCATGTGGCCTATTTCAGAGTCTTTCATAAATACTATGCTTTTTATCACTTCTGCCAAATGGCCCATAAGATGCTGCCTTCTATATAACACCACAATTTTAAACTGCAAAACATTAAATGTTACAGAAAACATGCTGTGGAAGTCCACTTTGTCAAAATATCCTAGTTCTATATAGCAAGGCTGTGCAATAACTTGTAAATGAATAAACAAGCATTATAGGATAAGCCAAATCGAACATTCAAAAAAACATTTTGAGCACCTTGTAAACTATAATCATCCAATCCCTCTTGGACTCCTGACTCTGTTTTGGCAATTTGGAAGCAAGATGAAACTAGATAAAGTGTTTACTGCAAGAGAGGGTGCCTCTGCTGTATACAAAGGGAATTGTAAACTTAGCCCTGTGATCCTGCCATTAGTCTTTTTAATGATTCTGAGTCACAACCTCCCTGAGATAACATCTTTTTCTCTCTATGCTTGAGCTTTCAGAAGCCTAGAGGAATCTTGATTTCTTTTTTTTTTTTTTTTAGCCTTTTATTAAACTTAAGCCTAGAAATAAGGGAAAGCTAAAGGAAAAGGATTAGAGAGGTTTACTCAGCACTGTCAGAGAAAGAAAATCCCTGCCTTACTGCCAGATATATTAAACTCCTGATCTTGCAATTGCATAAAATTATCACTGACATTATATCTATGTCAATTAAATCTGGTGCTGCAGAAAATGATTTAACCAGTTCCCCTCTTTCAATGTCATTCAAGAACTCTAATTAGTGTTGAGAGGTGTGTTTCTGTTTAAGTAGTGCTATAGTCATCTACGTATTATTCAAAGGCATCATTAAAACTCGTTAACATGGGAGTATCTCAGAGGAGTTTGTAGGCTTTCAGGAGAGTACTGTTCAGAAAAGTTTGTTCATAAAAAGTAATTTGGATTAAAAATGTTAAGAGTATAGTGTTTTCCATCATGAGAAAATATTTCTTTCTGTGTTGTAAGCAGATTGCTAATGTTTCTGCTTTATTTTTCAAAGATGCCTCATTTTTATAAGACCTAGATTTTTGTTTCTTATTTTATTCATAACATTCACAAATAGACACAATTTTGTTCAATACCCAATTTCTGTAAGAAAAGAGAAAAGCAATGAATGAAAGTTTAACTTTTCTAAGTTTACATAGTAAAACCTCTTTTACTCTGTTGCTACCCTCCTCTATTTTATTGTTGATCTTAACTACAAATAAACTGGTTTGGCAATAAGAAAAGATTTGAATACCCAGTAGCAAATTGAAAATTGTAACTTGGAAAGTATTGCTTTCAGACTCACACATTTTCCTATCTTTCCTTCTTGATTAGTGCAAAAGCTCATTGACTCACTATTCCATTGAATCCCAATTAGTTTTTGGATAGTTTGCATTATTTTATGGTGGAAGCATGCCTGATAAAACAGATTACTATAACCTGAGAGTAGATTGCTGTTCTTATGTATTTTCAACTCTATCCAATTCAGTACTGAACATATAGTTAGACATTCTTTAGTGTTTGTTAATTAACACTTTTTTCTAAATAGAGCATTTCAAAATTAATAACATATCTTTATTGACATATTTTCACTAAAAAATTATATGTGAAATATTTTATTGTTTTTATATTACCAGTATTTAACAAGTGAATATTATATGTTAGATATAGGGCTAAGAAACAGGAATATAGAGAGGAGTATAATGTTAACTCAGATTTTAAAAGGTTCAGAATCTGGTATGGGGGATAAATAAGTAAACTAATAATTATAAAATGCAACAATGGGTTTCATAATAGAGATATACATTAGATAAATAAATATTTAGGTAAATGATTCTTTGTAAAGGAAATACAAGTTTTGGGGCCAAGATTCAAGGTTGGGGAGAATTGGACAGAGCATATTTTCTATAATAGAAAAGTACAATGCTAAATCCTGAAGAATAAATACAATGTGGCCAAGATGAAAATTTGGAGAAGGATATACTTAACAAAGATAAGGTCTGCTAAATCAGATAAGGGTAAAGGACATAAAGACACTTAAGGCAATTTCATATTATTAACAGAATATATGTAATAAAATTGAGAAACGAGACTGAAAACAGAGTAAGCAAATGATTAATAACTAAAACAATATTAAAGAATGCTATGGTTTGAATGTGCTCCCTTAAGTTCATATGTTAGGCACTTAATCCTCAGTGTAACAGTATTTAAAGATGAGATTTTATCAGGTGATTAGATTATGAGAGCTCTGCCCTGATGAATGGACTAATGCTGTTTTCATAGAAGTGATTTAGTTATCACAGATGTGAATTCCTGAAGAAAAAAATAAGTTTGACCCCCTTCCTCTCTCACTCTCACTCTCTCGGTCTGCCACCATCACCATGCAGTGATGCAGCATGAAAGCCCTCACCAAACACCAGTGTTATGTTCTAGGACTTCCTAGACTCCAGAACCACAAACCAAGTAAATTTCTATTGTTTATAAATTACTCACTCTGTGATTTTCCATTATAGCAACAAAAAGCAAATAAGACAAAGAGTTAATACTTTGTTTTAAAGGTAATAAATGAGACACAAAAGAATAATGCAGAGAAAATAAATCAAAAACATAACATAGCAGCTTTAAGTTATAACAGCATAGTATTATTAAGACTTAAATATTAAGTACTAAATTACAACAACATAGTATTATCCTTAAATGAAAAGAGTGTAGATATACCAGTTAGACACTGGTGTAGTCAGGGAAGATCAGAACCCACTCTATGTTGTTTTACAAATTGATTTCAAATTTTACAGCATAGGTAATTTAAAGTAAACATGTCAGGAAAGGGGTTCTGACCCGCACCCTAAAAGAGGGTTCTTAGAATTTGCTCAAAAAAGACTTCAGTGCAAAGTTAAAGCAAGTTTATTGAGAAAGGACAGTGGTGAAAGGACTCTACACACAGAGTAGGATGTTACTGAAAGCAAGAGTAGGAGGCATCCACCCTATGTGCATTGCTTATATATATATGGGCAGATGTGTTCTGCTATCATGGTTTGTGATAAAGGATTAATTTTCTTACTTACTATATTTTTCAAGAATTGATATTATTATCTTTAAAGCAAAATTAGGAATGCCTTTGTTCTCCAGATATTGGGGTATTTGTGCACTCCAAGTCTGGTTCTGCTTAGTGAACATTGTTAATTTGTTCCCTTAACCATAAACATCTAGAGTCTAGAAATGCCTAACTTTCTGGGAATGCAACCCAGCAAGTCTCAGCCTCATTTTCCTGGTCCTCACTCAAAATGGAGTCGCTCTGGTTCAAACGCCTCTGACCAAAGCAGTGTAAAGGAAATAATTAAGATAAGATAAAAAATCAAGGAAATAAAAATAATAAAACCAATTAAGAAAATCAATTACACAAAGCCTGTTCCTCAAAATGTTAATACAATTGGTAAGGCTGACAAACATCAAAAGCAAAGCAAAAAGACACAAATCACCAGTATCCGGAATAAACTGGGTTGTCACTGAAAATCCTGCTGCTATTATAAGGATAATGAGAGTATATTACAAACAACTTTATGATCCCAAATACAACAATTTAGGAAAAAATTGACCAATTCCACAAAAAACGCAAGCTATTAAAATGCAACCAAGATGAAATAAATAATCTGAATAGTATTAAACCTTTAAAGAAATTTAATTCATCATTTAAAAATTCATAGAATGAACATCTACAGGCCCAGATGGTTTCATTGGAGAATTCTATTAAATATTTAAAGAAGAATTAGAACTAATTTGACACAATCTTTTTTCTGAAAAAGAAGAGGAGAGAATATTTCTCAACTTGTTGTATTAGGATAATGTTACCCCGATCCCAAAACCAAAGAGCAAAAAACCAAAATAAATACCTAAAAAGTATAGATGAATATTTCTCATAATCTTTGACAAAAAAAAAATCCTCAAGCAAATATTAGCAAACTAAATTTAACAATGTTGAAAAACAATATATAGTCGATTGAGTGTGACTTATTAGAAGTTTGCAAAGCTGGTTCTATATTTTAAAAAAAAATCAATGTAATCCAACATATCAACAGGCTAAGAAGGCAAATCACATGATTGTATCAATTGATGCGCAGAAAAATCACTTGAGAAAAGCTAGCATCTATTAATAATAATAAACAACTCAGCAAGTTTTCAGTAGAAAAAAAAAATCTGGAACTTGATAAGGATACGTAAAAGAAACCTAGAGGTAGTATCATGCTTAATGCTGAAATATTTAGTGTTTCCACTCTAAAATAAAGAACAGGGCAAAAAAAAAAAGGCAATTCTCATCACTCTTACTCAACATAAAACTACAGTGAATCAAGTAAAAAAGAAGTAAAACGCACAAATTGGAAAGGAAGGAAAAATGTCTCTATTTGCTGATGATACAATTATCTTTGTAGAAAATTTCAAGTAATTTGCAAAGTAGAAACATTTTGTAGAATATGAACCTTAAGCAAGGTTGTAGCATAGGAAAATAGCACATACATAGACACACACAGACAAATGAATCACATTTTTGAATAGTTAACAGTGAACATATCAAAACCAAAATTAAAATCACAATATCATTTATAATTTTTCCAAGAAAATATTATAAAATATTTAGGTATAAACTTAACAAAACATGCACAGTATCTACATACTAAAATTACAAAATGCTGATAAAAGAAATGAAAGAAGTACCAAATAAATTTAAAGGTATGCCATGCTCATAGAAAGAACCAACATAGTAAAGCTGTAATTTATTTTCAAATTGATTCACAGGTTCGGTGATATTCTTATGAAAATCCCAACAAGTTTTGTTGTTGTTGTTGTTTTGTGTCATGTTTTTACACTTTGACAAGCTCATTCTAAAATGTTTATGGGAAACCACAGGCCCTAGAATATCCAAAACAATTTTGAAAAAGAATATAATTTGGGATGAATCTATTCAATATGTTCTTACCATATAGCTATATAATCATGAGAGTGCATTATTGGTGAAAGACTAGGTCATGAATCAATAGAACAGAATAGAGAACCTAACATTAGACTCCCACAAAGGCACAAAAGCTATTCAAGTCAGAAAGCATAGCCATTTGTCTGTTTGTTTGTTTGTTTTTGAAGATGGGATCTTACTCTGTCATTCAGGCTGGAGTGCAGCGGCACAATCATAGCTCACTGAAGCCTTAAACTCCTTGGCTAAGAGATCCTCCCACTGCAGTCCCCTAAATAGCCGGGACTCTAGGTACATGTCACCACACCTAGTTAATTTATTTTTAAAAAATTATTGTAGAGATAAGGGTCTCACTATGTTGGCATGGCTGGTCTTGAGGAGGCCGCCAGGGGGGTTCCGGGAGCGCCGACCGGAAATCTTGGCCTCAAGCAATCCTCCCACACTGGCTGCCAAAAGTTCTCACATTACAGGAGTAAACCACCACACCCATGTAGCATAGCATTTCAAACAAATGGTATTACTGCAATCAGATATCCATAGGCAAAAAAAAAAATCTTGATCTTAAATTCACACCTTATGCAAAAGTTAACATAAATAAATGCATCTTGGATTTCAATGCAAAATATAAGACTTTTTTTTTTTTGTGAAAAGTAGGAGAAAATCTTTGTAACTGCAGTTAGGCAGACTTCTTAGGCTTGACACCAAAAGCACAAAGCATAAAAAGAAAACACAATGATAAAATGGACCTCACCGAAACTAAAAACCCTTGCTCCATGAAAGGCCCTGTTAAGAAAATTGAAAGATAAGCTCCAGTATGGGAGAGAAATAAATGCAAACCTATTATTTAACAAAAGACTTTTATCTAAAATATATAAAGAACTCAAAAAGCTCAACAGATAAAAATGAATAATCCAATCAGAAAATGGAAAAAAAATGAATTGAACACACATTTAACCAAACAGAATATCCAGATGGCAAATAAGCAAGAAAGATGTTGAACTTCATTAACCACTAGAAAATACCAGGTTAAAATCACAATGAACTATACTAACATACCTATCAGAATGGCTAATATTTAAAAATAAAATCATGATAATACAAATGCTGACAGGAATGTGGAGAAATTGAATCATTCATACATTGCTGGTGAGAACATAAAATGATACAGTCATTCTGAAAATTATTTGGCAATTACTTATAAAACTAAAATGCTCTTACCATATGACCCAGAAATTGCACTTTCAGGTCTTCATCCCAGATAAATGACAACCTAAGTTAACACCAAAATCTAAATAAATGTTCATAGCAGTTTTATTAATATTCACAGTATCCAAAATCTAGCAACAACCCTGTCCTTCAATGGCCAATGATTAAATAAACTGTGATACATACTTACCATGGAACACTACTCCGGGATTAAGAATATCAACTATTGACATATTTAACAACCTGGAAAAATCTCAAGGGCACTATGTTTAATGAAAAGAAAAAAAAAAGCCAGTCATAAGGGGACACATACTGCATGATCCCATTTATATTACAGTGTCTAAATGAAAAAACTTTGTTATAGCCCCAAATTAGAAGCAGTTTGATGTCCTTCAACAGGTGTATAGGAAACCAAGCTATTATATATTCATGCTCTAGAATATTACTAAGAAACAAAATGAAAAAAAAATATGTGAAATTTAGGTAAATTATCATTAAATTATGCTGAATGAAAGAAGCCAATCCCAAAAGTTTACCTATTGCATAGTAATTTTTTAATTTATTTTTATTTTTATTTTTTTTGATACAGAGTCTTGCTCTGTGGCCTAGGCTGGAGTGCAATGGCTTGATCTCAGCTCACTGCAACTTCTGTCTCCTAGGTTCAAGCAATTCTAGTGCCTCAGCCTCCCAAATAACTGGGATTACTCAACTAGGCACTCACCAGCACACACGGCTAATTGTGTGTTTTTAGTAGAGACTAGGTTTCACCATGTTGGCCAGGCTGGTCTTGCTCTCGTGACCTCAAGTGATCAGTGATCCACCCTCCTCAGACTTCCACAGTGTTGAGCTTACAGGCGTGAGCCACCACGCCTGGCCCTGCGTAGTCTATTTTTATAACATTTTTGAAATGGTAAATTTATAGAAATTGATAACAGATTAGTGACTGCCAACGGATAGATGTGGGTATGCTTATAAAAGTGCAATACAAAACATCCTCGGGAGAATGGAAATATCTTGTATCTTGACTGTATACATGTCAAAATCCTGATAGTGATATTGTATTAAAGTTTTGCAAGACGTTACTATCAGGAAAAAGGGTAAAGCATTTATAGGCTCTTCCTGATATTTTATTCCAACAGACTGTGAATCTATATTTAATTCAGTATAAAAATATTAATTAAAAAACACAATCGAGAGTTAAATAATATATTTGTACAAGTCACTCTCTCCTGCAAACACTTTTTTTTCTTTTTTTTTTATATATTAAAAAAATATGGAACGCTTCACGAATTTGCGTGTCATCCTTGCGCAGGGGCCATGCTAATCTTCTCTGTATCGTTCCAATTTTAGTATATGTGCTGCCGAAGCGAGCACTGCAAACACCTTTAAAAGAAACAAAAGCAATAAAAAAAATGCTAGAAAAATCAAAATCAACCATGCCTAAATTGTAGAGAATACATTTAAAAATATGAAAAAAGATGTAATTTAGACAGAACAGACATACTGTAATAAATGTATTCACACTTATAGTACAGCAATTTTAAAGTTGATATATTTCTCATAACAGAATAAAAGTGACATAGTGTTATATATTAAATTGAAATACAAAAGATTGAATTAGCAGACAGTTATTACGTTTTAAAATAAAGTCTTAGCTTCAAATAAACCTGACTCTGACAAATAAAAATATATTTCCATTTACAGACAAAACAGGAAGTCTGTATATATCATTTTAAAACTAAATTCATTTTTAGTGTATTTTCTATATCAGTAAGTATATTTATATTTTAATTGTTTTTATGATAGACATCCATACATTTTAAAATCATTCATTAAACATTTATATATGTTTTTACCTCATAGAAGGAAACTTGCTTTGTTGAAGGACATGAAATTTTAACAGGTTTTTAAATATATTTGTCAGATATTTCCTCTATATGAAGATTGCTGCTTTCCACATTTTTGAGATAGCTGGAAGCGTCTTTCCTTCCCTTTTCCCTCCTTCCTGACCACCCCTCTATTTCTTCTCCTGTCCTTTCCTTCTTCTTTGTCAATGTTATTGAAACATGACTTACATTTTAAATTGCCATTTTCTTGATTGCTTTACAGAAGGAATGTATCTCTATAAGACATTTGCTCATTAATATTCTTTCTTTTATTTTTGCTTAGTAACCATGCCTCTTCTTTTTTAATGCTTACATATAACACATGGGCATGTTAATATTATAAGATATACTAACATATGTTAGTGTATATGGGTATGTTAATATTACAACCATGCCACTTCTTTAAACAATCTTCAAATATATATACATTTGAAGACTTTATATATATATATATATATATTTATATTTATATATATATATATGTAAAATAGTATAACCATGGCTCTTCTTTAAAAAAAAACCCAAATATGAGCCATGGTTATACTATTAACACTTTGTGGATATATTGTGAAGGTTCCAAGAGAAACTTCTAGGTAGACTCCATCGGGTCTTTCATGACCTAAGCTACTATTGCCATTTGTATTGCCAAGTTAATATCAATGTGATTGTTGTCATTGTTGTCTTGGAAACATCTCTAAAAGACAACTCCTTTCATATTTCCTTGGATACATAATGAGCAGCTTATGTTTGGTCAAATACACCTTGCCACCTTCTCAGACCATCTCAGCCAGAAACCTATTTTTCATGATTTTATAGTATATCATTTATGTCATAACATTCATTCTTTATCATAGAAATTAGGAAGGTGAGCTGTGTACTAGACTAAATTTAATCCCAAATTCAGCAAACTATTATATTTTTGACAAGGGAAAACTTAGTCCTTTTGTTTCAGTTTGCTTATATATAATAGTAAAAGCTTTTACTATTCTTACTATTCTTGCATTCTTAAGGCCTGTTAGCTATTAGGAACTATCAGACACATTCTAGTAGCTAATTTTCCTGTCCTGAAATTATGTACTGCATCTGCTCTATGTACCTACTGGAGATCTGACCTCAAGTGTTTGGTGTCTTTTACCACATAAAATTATTAAAAATTATACATTTTGATATTGATTTAATTCTCTGTACAAAGAAAGAAGCTCTATGCAGTGAGTTTGTGGTTTAACGGTCACAAAAATATTAGCACTGCTACTACTCAGCATGTGTACAATTTTTCAAATTTATAAATATTAAAATTTTAAACTTACACTAAGGCTTTTCAGTTTTTTTAAAGACCCAGGTACGAGTGTATGCTTAAATATTTACCTCTATTACATAACTAATGAAGGTATAAACTTGTATTTAGTTTTTCAGAGGATGCTGAAATATGATTTTAGGAAATAAATTAAGACTATGTATTGAGCTAGTTACAAGCTGAATATTAAGTTAATAAAATTTTATTTGTATTTTTAAAATTCATAAATGGGAGTTAAAATGTGTCTTTTCACTAAATATTTTTATTACAAAAAATAGTAAAGGCTACCTCATTATGCATTTGGAGGATTAGAAGTGTTAAAATACAGAGAACTTTCATAATACGGTTGGAACACAGTGAGCACAAACTAGAGTAACTTTATTTAAGCAAATTCCCTTATTTAGACCCGTGTGTAAATATCAGGTCTATGCTACTATATTTCAAGCTCCTGGAGAAAAGAGATGATGTTTCTTGTAATTTTATAACTCAAGAGTGACTAATATGTACTTTATGCTCCATGGATACTTACTTTTTATGCAGAAAATATGATTCTTTTCTTAGCATAATATCTGATAAGCAGATCATAGATCAACTGTTCTTCTTCAAAAAATTCTTCTCTAAAGTAAACCAAACACTAAGACTTTAATCTATGTTTTAATCATACATAACACAATTTAATTTTTTCTTTATGTATTTATTAGCCTTACATGCTCTCCGAGATCTTGGATTTGATGTGTACCTAGCACCTGAAGAATATCTTATACATAGTAGATAATTACTTGTTGAATAAATGAATATGATATTAGTTAACTTTACCTTTGTTGTTTTAGAGGCATGTATTTTTCAAGATACATTGTCATTGCTATTAGTCTATTAAAAAGTCACTTATCTATCCTAATAAATCTGTTTGAATATGCTCAATGTGTATTTTTAATCCTATTTATTTTCTAAATAGTAAGCCTACAATTTATTACATTCTATGTTGTCAGGCCCATTTTAAATTGATTTTGTCTATCCATTGGTATTTAATAGAGAAGATAATAGCCAAAAATTAACTATATCTTTTGGTCACAATATTCTAAATTTGTTTATGACAAAGTTTTTTAGGACAGTATTTCAACACCTTTTACTGCAACACACTGAAATTAAAGATGAATGCTGCAATAATGCTATCTTTCAAAACTTCTTAGAATTATCCTGGGGAAAACTCTTTCACATGTACACAGACTTTTAACAGTTCATTTTAACAGTTCATTTCCACAAATCTCATAGATATGATTTTACTTTCATGGTATGTTTATTTTGATCAAAGGTAGGTCTTATAACCTATAAAACAAAGATATGACTAAAGGAAAAGGGATTTTTCTCTGTAAAAAGGGATGAATTATTCTCACTAGAAAGCCATTCTATTTCTAGCAAGTTTGCTCCAGGAGAAACTTCCTGTTGCTATTACTCTTATAAAGAGAGAGAAAAGCAACATAGAATTTTTGACCATTTACTAGAAATTCACAGATCATCCTGATTGTGTCTGCTAACTATGCTAGTTATCACAATGAGGCAGCACAACTTTTTACCAAGGTCCTGAAAGATGTGCTCACCAACGCAGAATAGGAATGGAGCCAAGTTTGGTGAGTTTCTGGCATAAACAATTGTATATTATATTCTAGCTCTTTTTTTTTTTTTTGGACACTCAAAATAGTACTTGAAATAATTTATTTTTCCCAGCTTTACTGAATTAGAGTCTACCAATAAAAGTGTATATATTTAAGATATGAAACATGATTGTGACATGATTAAATTCACACTGAAAGAAAATTGTGGACTGGCCTCTATATTAAGCTGGTAGGCATAGATAATACATGGAATTGAATCTGGCAAAATAGAACTGAAAGAGCTTTGAGAGGAAACAAAAAATTCAATGTAGATTTCCATGAGATCTCTGAGGGGAACCGTTTAAATTCTATTCCGAGTCTCAATGTAATTTTTGCACAGAGAGCTTGTGGATAACTAGGTCTCATGGTGGAAGCATAAATAATTACAAAATATGAAAGAATTAATTTGATCTGAGGCAAATATAGTTTGTATATTTTTAGCATCTCTGTTTTGTTTGCATATTTAGTCTCATGTACTTTATTTGCCAGAAATGTCTGGAAGAACAATATTTTGTCACTGGATTATTCTCAGTAAATGTATGACGACTGATTAGGATCCTATGAGGCATTGATTAATAATCTCAGGATCAAAACATAGAAGAAATTATAAAAAAGAATTCACCTTTTAAAATCATGCAACCAATTGAATAAGATTACCCAAGGTTATTGATAATTGTAATACACATTTGCCCATTTTTTCTTTAAATTATTCAAAAATAACCAGCTGAGTGCCTACTCGATGTGAGGCACTGTGTTAAGCACCAGAAACAGAGCAGTTAACATGAAGATTCTTGCTCTCAATCAGCCTAATGTGTAACTATAATGAATTTTTAAAAATAAGAATATTAACAGCAATACATTAATACATTATTTACTCACTTTAGTGCAATCTTGGTTTATCTATGACATAGTCTGTTTTGAGAGTTAACAACAGAATTAATAATAAATTAGATAAACTTTAATACCCGTGATATTTTTTTATAAAATAAGTCTAAAAATAAAGTAATAATAATAAGCCTAGTTTAAGAAATAAAAAGCCACATTTAAAAATGGGAAATGATTTTTTCTTATCTTCCAACAATGAAAGGTTACTAAAAATAACTAAGGTGAATTCAAGCAGTAAGAAATGAAAAAATAAAACAGAAAGAGAATAATGAGCCTTAGTAGCCATAATAGAAGAAAAGGAGAGATGGCTAGCACAAATGTCAGGCCCCAAGAACTGAAATCAGAATAGGAACTTCTCATTCAACCTATTGCCTAATCTATTTTTTAAATAAAAACAAATTTTAAAAAAAATGTAAAAGAAAAAAACAAACTTAAAAATGATCTAAATTTATTATGACAAGTAGGAAGTTAAGCCCTGGAGACTGAGTCATGTAGAATGTGTGTAACTTCTGTTTTTTAGATCATAAATTAACTCTCTTCCTTATTATTCTTGTTCTATAAGAGACTAGGAGAGATCAGAGACATGACTCCCTCCCCCTTATTCCCACTTAGAATCTCTGATCTTTGTTGCAGATTCTCCCTGTACCTAACTCAGATCAGATGGCACAAAAGATATCATGACTGCTACATCTTCAGTGTGTCATGTTAACTCTACCTTTCCAAAAAATAAAAAATAAAAAAAAACTCACCTAGTCAGATTTTTAAAAACTATGCGTTAAGCTTTATATAGAACAATGTTGAAATTCTCTTAAGCTTCTCTACACTTTGTCTATGTAAGTGACCTTAAACTTCTATACTTCAAAACACTAATTTCCATTCTTTAAAATCTGTGGTTTCCAAGTAGCCATCCTCAAGCTTGGCATTTGAATAAATATTATTTCTACTAGATTTTGACCCTTTTGATTATTTTAGGTTGACAACACAAAGTATTAATTCCAATTTTAATTGAGAAAAGCATTTATAGGTTAATTTGGACATACTACCTACTTGCACATTTGTATTTTTTAACTCTAACTAATTTAAACAAGATTAAATGTTTAAAAGTAAGATGTATCTCTTCAACTCAGTTGCCTATGCCTGAACTCAGAATCATGATGTTCTGTCCCGTAAAACTATTTGTTTCTGTCCCGTAACCAGTTTACTGAAGTATTTGGCCCACCTTTCTATAATCACTGAAAGTCAGCAATTTATAGGAATGATAATAGCTCAATTCATGAGAAGCCCATGTTATATGTAGGGGTTATATGGAAGTAGCATTCCGTAGTGTTTACTTGCTTTTAAAAGCAAACCTTTGGAGAACAAATGTTAAAATCTTAATTTTGCATGTGAGGCTTAAAGGGGTTACGTAGATGGTGAGGTAACTTCTGAAGGTTACATGGTTAGGAAGTGATAAAGCTTAGCCACTGTTTCACAGAACACAATTGGAGACTAGTGAAAGTGATAGACTAAGAGATGGCACACATCTCCCAGGAAATAGAGTTAGCATGAAAAACAATGTTGTCAGAGTAAGTCAATTCCTGGAGAATTCTCACAATGAAGAGGGAAAGATGAGAATTTCAGATAGATAAAATTGGTATACAAGAGTGCTGGGTCAATTTAACAATGAAAAGTAATTCAAAATGGTAGATCAGAAAAAAACTAGGTAAATGCAACGGAAGAAGAAAACAAAGCCAGAAATGATGACCAAGTCTATAGTATGGTGATACTCACCGAAACTAACAAGTAAACAGGAACATAAATTTGGATTCTAGATATGGGGTTAACACTCACTTCCAGGGGGCACAGAGAAACATCAAACACGTAAAATATATTTGTTCTGCTGTAGCCAATTGAGGCAGGTCAGGTGGAGTGAAGTAAAATTTTATTTTCAAGACTGAGAAGTAGTGTCTAACAATAAATAAAATTACTGCAAATTCACACAAAAATAAACTTAGGGAAAAAGATTTAAAACCCTTACTAAATATAAAATGCCATTAGAATGACCTTGATAAATCAAGAGGAGAAGGGCATGATCCGAGAACAAGAAAGGTGAAGATGAACAGAAGCCAGGAGATAAAAATAGGCTGGAATGAGATAAGAAGTGAGACTCCTGAAATAAGCAAGCATTTTTAAGAAAGTAAAACACAATTGCCTAGTTGTGAAGTATATTGAAGAAAGTAAATAAAATCAAAGTTACTCTCTCCAAAATAAAATCTAGATGTAGAGGACAAACCCAAGACTTTCCACAGAATATAAAAACAGAGAAACTACAACAACAAAAAGAAAGTTGATACATGTGAAAGGTAAAGACCTGAGAACTACTACTAATAGAGACTACTACTTCTCTTCTAAAAAAGAGAAGAACACATAGAGAACAAAAACTTAAGAACTAATTATAAGATAGCATTTTCTTTTATTTATTTATTATACTTTTGGTGTACATGTGCAGATCATGCAGGTTTGTTACATAGGTATACATGTGCCATGGTGGTGGTTTGTTGCATCGCCTGGTCATCAACATTAGGTATTTCTCCTAATGCTATCCCCCCCCAACCTCCCCCGCCTGCTATTCCTCCCCTATACCCCCACCCCCCAGGCCATGGTGTGTGAGGTTCCCCTCCCTGTGTCCATGTGTTCTCATTTGTTCAACACCCACTTAGGAATGAGAACATGTGGTGGTTGGTTTTCTGTTCTTGTATCAGTTTGCTGAGAATGATAGTTTCCAGTTTCATCCACGTCCCTGAAAAGGACATGAACTCGTCAATTTTTATGGCTGCATAGTATTCCATTGTGTATATGTGCCACATTTTCTTTATCCAGTCTATCATTGATGGGCATTTGGGTTGGTTCCAAGTCTTTGCTATGGTGAACAGTGCCATAATAAACAAACGTATGCATGTGTCTTTACAGTAGAATGATTTATAAGCCTTTGGGTATATACGCCATAATGGGATTGCTGGGTCAAATTGTATTTCTATTTCTAGATCCTTAAGGAATTGCCATCCTGTCTTCAACAATGGTTGAATTAATTATCTCTCCAACCCACAGTGTAAAAGTGTTCCTATTTCTCCACATCCTCTCCAGCATCTGTTATCTCCTGATTTTTTAATGATCAGCATTCTAACTGGTGTGAGGTAGTATCTCAATGTGGTTTTGATTTGCTTTTCTCTAATGACTAGTGATGATGAGCTTTTTTCATGTAATTGTTAGCTTCAAAAATGTCTTTTGAAAAGTGTCTGTTCATATCCTTTTCCCACTTTTTGATGGGGTTGTTTTTTTCTTGTAAATTTGTTTAAATTCTTTGTAGATTCTGGATATTAGCCCTTTGTCAGATGGGTAGCTTGCAAAAATTTTTTCCCATTCTGTTGGTGGCCAGTTCATCCTAATGATTGTTTCTTTTGCTGTGCAGAAGCTCTTAAGTTTAATTAGATCCTATTTGTCTATTAGGGCTTTTGTTGCCAATGCTTTTGGTATTTTAGTCATGAAGTCCTTGCCCATGCCTGTGTCCTAAATGGTATTGCCTAGGCTTTCTTCTAGAGTTTTCATGGTGTTAGGCCTCATGTTTAAATTTGTAATCCATCTAGAGTTCATTTTTGTATAAGGTGTAAGGAAGGCACCCAGTTTCAGCTAAGAAAGCATTTTCTGTCATGAAGTAAATTTTATGTATTCACATTGTGAAACCACTTATGCAAGAATTATAACAGTGGGAGAAATCTGACATAGCTGACTCATCTTTCTTCTAACTTCACAAGTTAACTGCCTTTGTTAAATTGAAAAAAGGTGATAACATTTTCTTCCTCAAACTAGCCTCTTCCTTGCTTTTGGAATTAAACTACCTTTGTAAGACTAATGAAACCCCACCAAGTTAGGATTATGGGAGGGACCTGAATTCTACTAAATTTATACATATTTAAACAATAACCAGTCATTGTTCCCTAGCTTGCTTTTCTGTAATCCCCTACTGCTTGCATGTCATGAAGCCAGAGGTCTTAAGATTTATAACTTCTCCAACTGCTGCAATCACTATTGTCAAAACCTAAGACTGATCTTTGAGACATTTTTCAGACTTTTGCATTTTGGTGGATGAGCTGATACCACTCAGACCCATGGCTCATACCAGAACTGACTCAACAAGTCCTGTGACTCCTACCCAGAAACTGACTGATTCAGTGCACAAAGACAGTTTGGATCCTGTTATAATTTCATCCCCAACAAACCAGCAGCACCCATTCCCTAGCCCCCTCCTCTCCAACTTATCCTTAAAAGCCCTATCCTCTTAGCTCAAGAGAAGGCAGAATTGAGAAATGTGTCTCATCCTACCCCTTAGCTTGCCTCTGATTATTAAATTCTTTCTTTGCTGAAATAACTGCTGTTCTCAGTGCATTGACTTTCTGGACATTGGGCAAGATAAATGTATCAGGATGTTACAAATGCAAGTATTAATGATGTTTCAGACAAATTGCTTAAAGTAGTTTCTAAACAAGAAAGATGGCTTGTTTTCATTGTTGTTTTCATAATTGTTAGTGGTGGTAGCACTGGAAGAACAAATTATAGTACTAAGTGTGCTAAGACAGTTGAAAACGAAGGTTAAATTTCACACATTAATCAGATTAGATTAAGATTTTTTTTTTTTTTTTTTTTGCCAAGAGACAATGAATACATAAATGCACACATTTAGGGAAGAGGTGTGTTTGAAGAATCTTACACTAAACCAAATTAAATTGTTGTCCATGTGGATGGCCACCAGAAATATTGTCAAATAATGAATAAATAGCACTCATAAAACCTATGGAAAGGAATCACTGGAAGATAAATAAGAAAGAGCCAAAGGATAAGTCAATCTTACTTGTTCTCATTGGCAAGACAATACTATAAGCTTATGTAGCAATGAATTCTGGAATTAATTAAAATAGTGATAAGCCTAAATTTATGTAATATATTGTAAAACTGAATGTAAATAATGTTATTAGACTAAATGTTTTTGTCTCTCCCAAATATAAATATTGAAGTCCTGGCACCCAATGTAGTGGTATTTGGAAATGACACCTTTGGAAATTAGGTTTAGATGAGATCACGAGGGTGGGGCTGTCATGAAGAAATTAGTGCCCTTATAACAAGAGACACCAGAGAGATCACCCTCTTTCTCAGGAAGACTCAGCAAGGCAGCCATTTACAAACCAGGAAGAGGGCCCTCACTATAAACAAAACTTGCACGCTAATTTTGGACTGCTGGCCTCTAAAACTGTGAAAAACTATATTTCTATTGTTTAGATAATCCGGTCTATGGTATTTTGCTATGGTAGCTAAAGCTAAGACAAATATCAATATTATTCGTAAAAAAATTATCCTATACATCATTTAAACAACAATAATCTGAAATAAAAAAGACTATAGATTTTTTTGACATGTGCAACAGGTTGATGGGGCATGGAAGACAGAATTAAATTTATGGTAATGAAGGGGTGAAGGTGAATAGAAAGGTCTTAAAAGATAGCATTTATATATATCATTGCCAATGGACTTGGATAGCCAAGACATTCTTTATTTTTAAATGGAACTGATAAATGTTGATAAATGCATATTTAGTCAATTTATGAAGCAATATAGAAAGCATTCCAATATTAACTCTTAATATTTAAATAATTACATAGATTTGTAGATAAATATAACTGATTAAAAAACCTGATAAGCTAAACTAAGCTAACAAATCAAAGTTACTTTACGAGTGCAGAGGAATTAAGGATGAAAATTAGACCCATAGGAAACATGATGTAAATATATATATAAATACACTCTTTGTCTTCCTATGTTTGGCTTATTTCACTTAGCAAAATGTTCTCTAATGCCATTTATGTTTTTCCCAAAACAGAGTTTTCTTTTGTTAAAAGGCATAATAGTATTTCATTGTGTATATGTGTAGGAGTTTAGTCAGGGTGGTGGGAGAAATTATAAGAGAAAAATTATAGAGAAAAGGACACAAAACTTCTTAGAAGGCCAGGAGGTTTTTGCAAAAGCCTCAGGAAAGAATGAACAGAAGGTGGCAGTTCTTACCCAGAGACAGTAAGACAGAAGTAGGTACAAAGGAATGTGGGGGAATTTATCTAAAGAGCTTGTTTACTCATGTGGTCCTAAGACAAACATTTGAACATCTACTGGCACATGACTACTTTCTACTTAGAAATCAACAGTTATTACCTACAAATGGTGTTTGCTTTAGCCCTCAGAACCTGGCCTTTAATCATTTATAGTACTGCTCTCTCCAGGGAGGGTGACCATGTTAATTATCCACAAGTGCATTGACTGAAAAGCTTTGTCATTAAATCTATAAGGAATAAGTACCCACAGTGCCAGCTTGTGAGGGCCATGGCTGCTGACTCTTTACAGCACCCTCCTCAGGGTCTGTAAGCTGCTTGGACCACTAGCACAGTCTTTCACTGGCTATCTATCTGTGTCTGACTCCATTTGTTCATCCCTAGCTGTGTCAGGGTCTGTAGGTCAGACCCCAAATATATGTACCACATTTTACCCACTCATTCATTGACAGACATTTTGATTGATTCTGTATCTTGGCTATTGTGAATAGTGCTGCTGTGAACATGGGAGTGCATGCACCTCTCTAACATGCTGATTTTAAGTCTTTTGGGTATATACTCAGAAATGGGGTTTCTGTATCAAACAGTAATTCTATTTTTAGTTTATTGAGGGACCTTTATACTGTCTTTTATGATGGTACAGAACTATAATGGGGTCCATGCCCTGGTGCACTAAGACCAAATAGCCACACCAAGATTTCTGGAGAAGAAAAGCAAGCATTTGTTTGCAGGGCACCAAACAAAGAGGATCAGGCAGCTCAAACTTAAGTCTT
The DNA here is from genome assembly GCA_036589455.1 of Ateles fusciceps. NCBI lineage: Eukaryota > Metazoa > Chordata > Mammalia > Primates > Atelidae > Ateles > Ateles fusciceps. Next base: position 672,607 of record JAZHEH010002077.1, read on the forward strand.
GATCTTTCCCATAGCTAGCAGGTAAGAGTTTTTGAAAGTAGGGGTAAATATCAGGAAAGCACAAGTTGCAGGAAAAATTATAAATCAATATATAGAGGCTATAAATTGTTTTTGTCCTATAAGACTGGGATGTCTTGAAGCAAGAGCTTACAGACTATAGGTAGATTCAAAGATTTCCTCACTAGCAACTGGTTAAGGAAGAGAAGCTGTGTTTGAAAATTTAAGGTCTGCAGACATGTTTTGGCTCATGGGCATGACTTTCTCTGAGGAAATTTAGAACTCTAGTGATCAGAGTTTTGTTCCCAGTTACCTCTTATTTGAGGTCTACATGCTGGTGGACTGCTTGGTGGGGGTCCAGGTTTCTGCAAAACAACTCAGAGAGGAATGTTAGAATGTTATCTTTAGATTCTATAGGGAACCAAACTTCCCACAATTCTAGCTTCCTTCACTATTGTTTAGTAGGCTACTATGACATTCTTGTTTATCAAGTTGCTTGTTTACTTTTCAGGGATAGTTACCTGACTGGAATTTCCCTTGAAAGAACTCAAAATTTTCCCTTACTTTCAAGTTTGGTGGAAGCCCACAGGCCCCTAAGAAGAGGTCCCTGCTCCATCTCAGTTCCCTTTATTCTAATCCTTACAAACATTTGTTATCTTTTGTCTTTTTATAGTAACTTTGAGAGAAGTGAACTGGACATTTGCTATGAAGCCTGTAAAAATTTGCATTTTCCATAATTGTTTTCTTGTTAGTTCTATCTCAAAAGACTGGTTATCTATCTTTGGGGTCTCTCTCTCTCTCTCTTTATATTTTTAGGATTTATAACAACATCTCCTATGACATCAGGAGTCTACACAAAAAATATCAAAATTGATGTGACTAAAGATATAGAATTTGCATTTTGCAATATGACAACAATTTACAGATTATTTACCAACTGTGTGTTATTGAGTGTTAAGAACTATAGCAGATAAAAAGTTGGATGGATGAACATTAACCAAGATGGTTAATGTCTGAAAGAAGCTCCCAAATATGAAGAATGCTGCAATAGCAGTATGTGCCTAGTGTTGTAGCACATAGTAGAGAGTGATGGCTAAGTGTACATGTGTACTTACAAGGGTAGAGGAAGGGTGATACTGTGGAAGTGTTGGACTTAATGACATAGCCCTACACTGATTCAAGGGAGAAAGGAAAGGCAGAACTGGTAGAGGGAGTAGTAACAAGCAAGGGCACAAGAAAATAGATTCTCTTACCCAAACACAATATCTTTTTGAACTAAACCAGAATGATTACATTGAACTTTAAGAGAAACCAAGTAAATGATCAATGGTTCATGACCAAATCCAAGCTAAGGGGATATTGTCTAAGTGAACAGTAGTGGCCTGAAAAGATTATGAAATTAAGCATGATCTAAATCAATGTTTACAGGTCAAAGACATGCACTTTTTAGAAGCACAGACAACTGGGGAATTGAATTGAGGAAGATTGAGGAAGTGGAAAATGAGCAAGAAGCTGGATACAGTTAATTTCTCAGAGAAGCAAATAGTTGAAATGCCATTCTGAAACCTATTGGCCCCCTTACCTTTTACACATCTCTGTGAGATGACATGACATACACATAAGAGATTTCTCTTTTGCTATTTACTTTTCTCTTCTGAAACCTGGAGAGAGCCAAAGCAAAGGGATGGTTGTCTGGAGAGTTAACCTTTTAAGTTTTCTGTACAAACTACTTTCATTCCACATCAGTTCTGTGTTGGGCTTTAACTTCACCCTGAGTTACTAATGGTGAGCTTCTATCTTTTATGTCTCTGACAATGGTAACTGTGTAATCAGTTTCCAAAAACTCTGGCCATCAAAACACAATAAATTACAAATTGTTTTGCTGCTTTCTTTTCCTCATTTCTGATGGATTTAGTCTTGAGGGAAAACACTTAAAGTGGAAGAAAATGATTTTCCACCTTATAATGTAGGAATAAAAACACTGATATTGACCATGACTCATATTGATCATGAGAATTTAAATCCTCCAACAAATTTAAACTGATTTCCTAAGAATGTTTATTTATAAGCCTTCAACAATAAAAGAGACCTCTTATTTCTGATCAATAATTTCTTCCCAGTGGATTGCAAATATTCCTAAGGCTTCTACTAATGTCTAAATGGTGATGATTCTATAACTTTTCTGCCTGTTATTTATTTGCAGAATTATAGTTGTCTACAGGATATTTCCACTTGTATGTCTTATAAGTTTTTCAAACATTAAAAAATACTCCAAAGGTATGCATTTTAGGTCTTGTAAAGTCCTCAGCCTTAGGATTCTATTTATACTACCTGTTAATACCATGTTTTGAATTATACCATTCAGCTATAATACTGAGACCCAGCTATAAACACAAAAATATATTTCACTTTTTTTTCTCTTTCTCCACACATCACATCCATCTATCTCCTCACAAGACTACATGAATGGTATCACGAAAATATCTGTAAAATTTTGCCTTTCCTCTTTAGACCCTGCTTCTGACAATGCATGAAGGTCTTTACCAGTTTTGACTTCCTGCAGTAGCCTCCACTGCACTATGCCATTCTTTACCAACTCCTGAAAAACAGTCAACTATTTCACTTTTTTGCTTAACATCCACAGTCTCTAATTGTCATGGGAATAAATCCAAATTTTGTAGATTTACCCACTCCAGGCTTGCCCAAGATGCTCACTGTATTAACTGGGAATAGGGGTAGAAAAAGTCACTATATTAGTCTGTTTTCATGCTGCTAATAAAGACATACCTCACACTGGGTAGTTTATAAAGGAAAGAGGTTTAATTGACTCAGAGTTCCACATGGCTGGGGAGGCCTTAGGAAACTTACAATCATGGCAAAAAAGAAAGCAAATGTCCTTCTTCACATGGCAGCAGGAAGGAGAAGTGCCGAGAAAGGGGGGAAAAGCCCCTTATAAAATCATCAGATCTCATGATAACTCACTATCACAAGAACAGAATGAGAGTAACCACCCCTATGATTCAATTACCTCCACTGGGTCCCTTCCACAACATGTGGGGATTATGGGAACTACAATTCAATATGAGATTTGAGTGGGGGACACAGCCAAACCATGTCAGTCACTCATTTATACCTCTATGACTTTCACACAGATCCCTTACCTTCCTATATCCAGCTCTCCATCTCTTCTCCTGTCAGCCCTCATAATCCCATATGTGAATTTCTTTATATTATCACCTCAAAATGCCACATTTTATTTGAAGTAATTTGTTTCTCTTTCATAAAGTGTATGTATCTCAAAAAAATTTATAATACTTTGTTTTCTCTTGCAGGGTCTCTGAAACAATTGTAGACTTGAATTCAACTGAATATAATTCAAAAAAGTCCATGCTATTTGCAATCTGGAAAATTATTTGTAAAGGATCTAAGGTTTCCTCAAGCATTGGTTAGGTTCTCCAGTTTTTGTACTTAAACATAATTTTGTTCATATGTCTGTCATATAATTTGAGCTTTGTATTTTAACTTATACATTTACATATTTATTTTTAGTGAACAAAGAGAGGTATTTGTATATATGGATTTGTTAAATAACACTTCTTTCAATAAACACCACTTGCTAGGCATTAAGTAACTTTTTTCATCACTGAAATTATACCCTGAAGTCTGTTAATGAAGAGGGTTGGCTGTAAATTAAGCTTGAACATTTAAAATATTAGAATTTATCTCTAAACTCTTTATGCTGATACTGCTATCTTGACTTTTTTTTTTCTCCATTACTTCATGGATGATGTTACCTAATCTAGTCATCTTGCAAACTGCAGGTGTTGATGAAGCATATCCATTTTAATTGAACTGTTAACCCATGGGAGAATTTCACTTATTTTCTTTTAATAACATTTATGTTTTTAGATTATTTAGTGCCTTTGATTATTTAGGAGAACTTCTTATGATTGATCAAGTAAAATGACATGATTAATGTTGTACATTATCCTTTCTTTAATATGATTTTACAAGTGGAAAAAAGCATCTGGATTTAATCGCAACATTACATTGAGCATCAATGGTGCATGCAAAGCAGCTCAGACTAGTGCTAGGTATACAATTTCTCCTGTGAATACAGAAATCTACTGGCTCTTCAAGTTTTATGAACATTGTCACCTTTTTAGTTTAAAGAAATTAACAAAGGTGGTAATAAGCACTGTTAAGCATGGTTCAAGAGATCAAGGAATCCTTGTAAATGTCTACGATTTTATTGTATTTTACTGTAATTATTCTTACATGTAGTTTTCAATTTTACTAATGCAGAACTTTTCCATAATTGTCTTAGGAAAGAGAAATCCACAGTAATCCTCTTAACTCACCATAATGGTGGTTGCCCTTCCACTCCCAACTTACCCAGCCTATTTAGATTCTCCATCTTCAATCATTTCATTTTTCCTTTTTTATATGTTGCCTGCTTTCCTATTTAAAAACATTTATGATTATTGCTGGAAACACCCTAAAAGAAATTTCTAAATGCTAGGTTAAAAATCCCCAGATAAGAAGTGTTGTGGAGGTAAGAATATAGTCTTTAGAGTCAAACTTACTTTAGCTCATTTACTAAATTTATCAACTATGAGAACAAAAGTAAACTCCCTTAATTTCATTCTTTCAAAAAATTGGCAAAATTATTCACACCCATGATTACTGTGTTGACTAATTAAAATATTCATAAGGTGTATTAACCGACACATCTGGCAAATATTAAGTGCTTAAAACTATTGGTTATGTTTACAATTATTGGGGCCAAGTTCCTTTTTTTACATTCTGGCACTCTTTCTACTGAAGAGATATTGATGTAAATAAATTTTCAAATAAAAAAAATGTTTTAACTTAAAAAAATACAACTGTTCTGAGAAAAATGAAAGCCAAGGTATATATATTTATATTCCTCCCACTTTCAAGTGTATATACTTTGAATAAATTCCATATGGTGGAATAAACTAATAATAACAATTAAAAAAACTTGAAAACTAGAGTTAAAGATTTCAACAACTCAAAGATTTGGATTCATTTCTGACTGAAAATGTGAGTTATCATTTTAATGAATAAAGTCAATTAGAGGTAACAAAAAGGCAGCCCTTCAGTTTGACAACTGTAGAGAGCAGAAATCCTAAGTGGGGCAAAGATGGAAGAAATGAGTTGAGAATTGCCTGTGGAAGGAATACTTCCCACATGCAATCCTGCTTGCACAGCATTTGCTTTGGCCTACAGGTTAAGGCACATAATAAATCCTTTAAAGAAGTGGAGTGGTATTTTTGGGAAGGTCATAGAATCTCAGAATGCAAATTAGCATGCCAAATGATTTTTGTTTACTTTTGCATTGGAGCAGATGCCATGACTACCTCTCTCCTTTTATGCAAGTAAAGTTAAGCCTGCCAGTCTATATTCCTCTCATTCTTAGAGAGAGATTGAAGATAATAAAATTAAAAAAAAAATCCTCTTTCAGGATGCCTAGAATAAAGATAAAATTTTGAAATATTACTAATGAATATTAATCCTTTTCCATTTATACTGTTTGTATACACCATTTTCATGACTATAACTTGCTTTTTCTATAGTTTTTACTATAGCTTTTGATAAACAACACTTTATATTATTTTTAAAATTTTTCAAACTCTTCTTTTACATGTTGCTTAATCTTATTTAATTTCTCTTTACCAAAAACATGTTAGATAATCTCCTACATATTTTCCTATAAGCATTCAATGTTTATTTTTTTCTCATTTTTAGATTTTTTACAGAATGTAGAGTGGTATTTTTCTTCTCTCATGAATAATACATATAAGTGGTACTGGTAATTGTTCTCTCTTAGATGAAATGAAAGTCTCATGCTCTATGAACATCGGTGAAATTCAGAAATTTTATTTGGAATTACACTGAATTTATAGTTATGCTTTTGGATGTTTGAATCTTTCCATTCATAAATTTTAAATATCTTTCATTGTAGAATATTTCAAATAGATTTCTCAAAAGTATTATAATTTTATCCATGAAGGTCTTATGAATACTTAGTTCAATTTATTTCTGTGTACATGATACTTACATCTTTATGAATAAGACCTTGAAAAGAGATATACTGTATATTTCTTGTTTATAACTAGTATATAGAATATAATTTATTTCTCAAAGTTGATGTTACATCCAAAAAGTTGCTAAACTCTTTAATCAAATCTAATATTTTATAGCCTCCTATAGGATTTTCTTTTATTATAGTTATATTATCTGTGAGACTGTTTGCTTTCTTCCTAATTTAGATATATATATATATATATATACATATATATATCTCTCTCTATATATATGAGAGAGAGATATATATTCTTCCTCTACTAATTATTATTCCCAGCACAAGAAAATTCTTTAGTGTTTTCTTGAATTTAAATGGTCTTTCTAATATTTGGCAATGATAAATATGTGCATTATATATTTGTGTAGTCTCTCTAAATAAGTGTTTTTTGCTATAGTGAAATTGCTAAAAATGTTTAAAATTTCACATACATAATATCTGCTAATAGGAAATCTAATGGATTTGCTTTTTACATCTCTTGATATAATGTTTTTCTCCTTTAGTGCTTTAATGTAGTACATTGCATGAATTGATATTCTAATCTATAAATAATTCTTAGGGTGCTGGGAAAACTCATCTTTCTTATGAATTTCAATTATGCATGTATATGATTTTGTCTAACTTTATGATTTGTGTCTCTTATCTGTAACTGAGTTTGCACTAAGTTATTTCTGTGTCATGCATCTTCTTCAGCTTAGGTTTCTCAAGAATTCTCTAGCCCGATAACAGAATTAGTCACATTGCCTTGTGACTTAATCTATTAATATATAACATTTGTGGAATATAGGCACATTTTCATTTTTTGATGTTTGTAAAATTTCCCTCTGAGTTGTTTGGCAGGGATGATTTTTGGCATGTAGATTTTAAGAACTGATTCAAATTTTTAATCATCATTTTTTCACACTTTCTTTTCACAGTATTTTAATTTACATTTGCAAAAAATTAAGTATTTTAAAAAATTACATATAGGGCATATATTTAAAGCATTTTACATGTATATTATAAAATCTATTTGTAGCTGTCTCTTTTTATTCCCACACATTATCTATTCAGTCATCTTATTTGTCAGACATTTGGCTATTTTACTTGTTTCTTCAAATTAAACTATTTTGTACTGTTATCTTTTGCAATGTACATGTTTTCAAATTCATTAATTTCTGCTGTTTTTAAATTATTTATTATATTTTTTATTTATTTTGAAATAATTATAATTTAGTGGAATTTATTTTAAAAGTCCTGCAAATTGTACACCCTTACTTAACTTCACCCAATGGTATATGAAAACTAAGAGATTGACATTGGTATATACTCTGAACTAGACTTTAGACTGTTTTCACCAGTTTTTATGTGTGTGGGTGGGTGTGCCAAGATGTATGTAATGACCACTGCAATCAAGAGAGAATTGTTTCCTCACTACAAAGAAATTTTCTTTTGATTTTATAGTTCCACCTTGCCTCCCCCACTTCATCCTTTACAAATCACTAATCTGTTCTTGTTCTCCATAGCACTGCCATTTAAAAACTGTCATGTAAAGTGAATTACACAGTGTATAACCTTTTGAGATTGGGAATTTTTATTAAAGAGAGTGCCTCTGAGATAGACTCAGGTTGTTACATGTATAGTTTGTTTCTTTTGTTGCTGACTAATATTCCATGGAATGTACATATCACCGTTTATTTAGCCATTCATCTATTGAAGGAGAGTTGTGTCCAGTTTTTGGCTACTATATATAAAGCTTCTATGGACATTTGTTTATAAATTTTGGTGTTAATATAGATTGTCATTTCTCTGAGATAAATATCCAAGACTGCAATTGCTGGAATATGTGGTAACAATATGTTTGGTTTTTTGATAATTATCCAATAATATTATAGTGCTTTTGCCATTTTACACTCTTACTTCTAATGTAAGAGAGATTCAGTTTCTCTGCATTGTTGCCTGCATTTGGTATTATTTATTTATTTATTTATGTTCGCATTATAACCATTCCGATAGGTGTGTATTAATTTCTCATTTTAATTTGTATTGTTCTACTAGCTAGTATGTTCAACATATTTTTTATGTACTTATTTGTTATACATATTGCATGTTTAGTGAAAAGTCTATTCATGTCTTTTGCCCATTTTTGGTTGTTCTGTTGTACTTCTGCTGAGTTTTGAGAGTGTTTTATACATTCTAGATGTAAATTATTTGTCAGATATGTGGCTTGCAAATAGTTTCTCCCAATTTTCAGCTTGTCCAGTTTTTTACATAATCACTTTTCTTTTGGCAAAGTTTACATACTTTTTTTTTCTTTTATAGATTATGAGACGTCTTCACTTGCCCTGGGTTCCAAGTCCCAAGCCCCAAGTGTTTTCTCTTATATTTTTTCTAAAAGATTTTATAGTTTTACATTTAAATCTATAATCCATTTTGAGTTAGTTTTTTTGTGTGTGTGTATATAAATTGTGAGTTTTAAGTTAAGTTGATGGTTTCATTTGTTTGGCTTTGTTTGTTTGGTTATGGATATCTAGTTATACCATCACTATCCATGGAAAATATTATCCTTCCTTTAATAAATTGGTTTAGCAACAATTATGGAGCTTTTGTTATCAAATGTAAATAGAGACATTTACACTCTATGTTATGGAAAGCAGACTATGCTTGATAGTATGCTTTTCTTCCCCAAATCTTTACCATTCTGTAATTACCCTTTTAATGAAAAAAAATGTTTAAAGTATATTAAAAATAAAGGCAGAATTTAGGAGATACTGTTCAGATACTTTTCATTAACTAAATTCTGACCCTTTAGATATGCTTCAATCACTGACTGTCATAGTTTAAATCTAAAATTTAGATGAAAAATACTTTGTTGTTCAAGTTGATTTGATCTGAAAGCTTTGAGATAGAACATTTGTAAAATATTAATGTTTTTAAAGTAACATGATTCCACTAACTCAAATTTCATATTTTAATTCAGGTATTGCTTTACTGTCTTTTAAGAAACTCAAATAAATATGCTAAACATATCCCAAAAATGTTTCATTGATGAAAAGAAAGCAACTTATGAAGCTTTGAGATGTGTGCCCAAAACCTAAACAACATTCATTAAATTAGACAAAAGGCATATAAAGACTAAGAATTGAATGTATCATTAGGATGCTGGTAACAATGAAGAACTAAAAAATTATGTGAAGCTAGATATTCTATGCTTCTTTCTTTTAATGAAATATACTTACATTTGCATTACCCTCTTAGATTCCGATTAATCCAACAGAAAAGCCTCTCCAAAATGCCAATGTGAATTTTTCTTATATGTTTAGTTTACTCCCACAATAACAACTAATTATATGAAACTTCAAATGAATAACAGGAGGCTATTATCTAACAAATACCTTAAAGGAGGCAACTGCTTTTCAAATTAGTTTTGAAACACTGCTAGCATTTGTTTCTATTACCCCTAAATGAAATTGCTAACCTTAAGAGTATTTATGGAACCAGATTTTTAATTATATTTGCAAGCTATACGGGTCTGGTAGTATGGTCATTTGAAGGAATTAATGTTTATTGGTGTTTACTACATTTTAGCTACCATATACTATACAACATTTTTTAAGATTCCACTTAATTTTTGCATATTTAATAACTAAAATTGTAACATGTGCTCATCTTCTGAATTAGTGAGGTTGGAAGATTTACATATGCATATTTAATATTCAGTAAAGTGTGAATTGCTACAGTTTGTCGAGAATTCTACAGTTTAACAGTTTACAAATAAGAAATTGAGGGAAAAAATATTTGTGGATTGTCCGATATAAAACAACTAATATCTATAACAAACCTAATGTAGAAATGGAAAGCTAACTGAATTTAGCCCCATAAATGAGACAGCCCCTTGGTCTGCTTTTTTCAAAATGTTTGATAATTCTCCCTCCATTTGATGAAGGCCAATGAAATTGTTTAAAATGGTAACATTCTAGGAAACACGATTTCTGACATTTTCATCGCTACCTCACACTCAGAATGCCTAAATCGTCCCAGGCACCTCTTCTCCCTCCACTGTTCCTCTTTTCCAGCTTGATAGATACCTCATGTTTCCTGACATTTCCAGTTTTTTCTTATCTATTATTAGATAGGAAAATAGATAGGTTGGTCCTCCCCCTCCGAACAACAAGATTTCAATGCTGTTTACTCGTGATTTGTAACCTCCTGAAAAAATACTCTGCCTTCAATATCCATATCTGAACACCTCCTCCTTAGACCCTCAACAGAGTACAATTCTCTTTTGAGATGAGAGGAGGTCATTCAATGTAAACCTTTTAAAATCTTCACTCCCTATCTCATCCTTCTACTTCATCTAAGTTCGAGCCCTAACCCTGGAAAAGAGGGCCTGATCTGGTGCACATGCCAGTTATACCAAAATCTGCTAATTAATCTTGTTTAACAACTTTAAAAAAAAAAATCTTCAATACTACAGCTTATTTCTTACTAATTATCCTTTCTGCTTTATTTTTTTTAAGGAGAATAAAATTAAATTTGGTATTTTATTCATTTATTTATTTGAGATGGAGTCTGCCTCTGTTGCCCATGCTGGAGCTCAATGGCGCTATCTGGGCACACTGCAACATCTGTCTCCTGGATTGAAGTGATTCTCCTGCCTTAGCCTCCTGAGTAGCTGGGACAAGAGGCAGTCACCATCATGCCCAGGTAATTTTTGTATTTTTGTAGAGACGGAGTTTCACCAAGTTGGCCAGGCTGGTCTTGAAATCCTGACCTCAGGTGACCCACTTGCCTCAGCCTCCCAAAGTGTTGAGATTACAGGCATGAGCCACTGCACCCAGCCTCAATCTATTATTTTAGATGTGACCTCAGGAGTAATTTTCCTTTTATGTAGCCAAATTTCTCAAAAAAGTAGTAGACTATTCTGTAAAATTTTTTCTTTACTTTTTAATCATTTTGCCTATGCATTCACTGGGCACTTGTGTCTTCTGACTTCCCTTCTCTGAGGAAGAGATTGATGATACTAATGAATATATCTATTTTGAGGTATAGGATGATACTAATGAATATATCTATTTTGAAATTATGCCTTCTCTTGGTCTCCCAAATAAATTTTTAATAATGGAATCTATTTTGTCTTCCACCAAATATCCCAGCCACCCTTATTCTTTTTTCTCATAAAGTTTCTGCTCCTCTTTATTCTCCATTTAAAAATTTAGTTGTCTTTAGGTATGCGCCCCTGTCTCTCTTCAGTTTTAATACTGAGCATTGGCTCAGAAATATCTCCTACCCACACAGTTGACCCCCATAAACCTCTACTATAGCATTTAATGCCCTTTATTGAAATGATTTGCTTTTTTGTTATTTATTCCCAGAAAACTGTGAAGCATTTAGATACAGGGACCATGTCCTATGCATCGTTTGAGCACCTCATATTCAGCATAGAGTCTCAATTATTGTATACACTCAAATATTCACTGATTGAATAAATGAGTAAACATACCTTTTGACCTAAAGTAGATTACTCTTTTCTCGTGACAGAAATTTTCATGTTTATCAGACAATGAAGTACAATCAAGATCAGTTTGTGATGTTAGCTTTATCTTTTCAGGATTCCAAACAGCTTATCTTCTTTCTGACACATTAATTCTTCACATATATTTGTAACACTGCATGACTCTCTAATATATTTTTACTTTTCTGCAATTTTGCCTTAAATTTATTGTGTTCCAGAAAATCCTTCTGTTTCTTATTTTAAAATTGATCGGTATTTGTGAATTTTGATCAGTGTGGCTCTCAGCAGATGAACTTATTTTTTATTTTTTTATTTTATTCTTTTATCACTTTATTTTTTATTTTTATTTATTTTTATTTTTTTTAATTGCATTTTAGGTTTTGGGGTACATGTGAAGAACATGCAAGATTGTTGCATAGGTGCACATTTGCTGCCTTCCTCCCCATCACCTATATCTGGCATTATTTTTAAATCCCTGGTGGCTTTTATGCACTAAATATAGTAAGCAAATGAGAAAAAGGCAGAGTTTCAAATGAGCTTTCTGAATTCAAGTTGATTCACTTGCACATTTGGAATAGTATAGCTAATTCTCTCAAACTACTCATGCTACTCAAAATCAAACATTCTCATATTCCATAAGTGAATAATCACTTTCACTGTCCTCTCCTTGCTGGAGAGATGGGAAAAAGATACTTACTAATTAATGATCTCAACATGTCCTCCAGTTTGAATGGTCTCTTAAATTTGCAGTGAATTTGGATTCATAGTCTTCTTCTGAGCTAGTTAGTCTCCTTTTGATGATTCAGTTTCTTCCAGGTTATTGCTGAAGTTTCCTATACTGCCAGCTCATCTTCTGGATGGCTTTAAGAGTGATTAGGATAGGGGAGAAGGCTTCGTAATTCTGGCTGAATTCCTCTAGTCTGTGATGTCCTTTGCTACTCTGGTCCCTGGATTTAGACTCCTAATTTGCAACCTGTTCAATCTAGTCTTTTGCACATTGAATCGTACCCATTGCCATAGTCTGATCAGAAATTTGCACTGTTATCCAAGAATTCACTCTCCCCATCTCTTTGTTCCATACCAGGCCACTGCTTGTAGTCCTGTCTTCTCAGCCCTTCCATGATCCCTCACTGTGACTTACTGGAATATTTGGAATGCATGCATGCCCTCTGTGGAACTTGCTGAGCCAAGAGTGTTCTGTAAGGCTGTCAATTAGGACACATTTCTCAGCAAATTGTGTGCTCCTTCTCCAAGGACATATTGAATATGGCTTAAAGGCTTGGAGTCTTTCCAAGCTATTCCTCCCAATCTAAGCATGTCCTTACTCATCATTGGCTGCCAAATTTATTGAAATTTTTAAACATTTTCTCTCTTCTTGAGGTTCCGTGGCAAGAGAAAGAAATAGAGAAAAAGCGTGAAGATGGGCATTTCTGTCTCTTGCCATTACTGTACTCCTCTGCCCTAGACATCTTCTGCTTTATTTTACTTCCTTTTTCTCTCTGAGAAGACTTCCATTCCATAAAACACCAAGGTAAAATTCTCTAATTCTGGCCTCCGGTATTTCAGTGGCATGCCAAATAATTTAGAAACACCTCTTTTCTCTTTAATGATTCTCTTACAACAATATCATTGCAATGTTCATACAAGAAGTTTTTACGACACATATATAAATAATTGCATTTTAGTTCTAGCTGGCATCAAGTAACTGTTGATAGGTCAGGATGGAGATATAAGACAAAAGACCTAGAAAATCCTGAAATAAATGAACATTTGTGAATACCTTTAACTGCTACACACATTTTAATGGTTTTTAAATCTTTGTCATAGACATCATAGAGCCCTCAAGACAAAGGTACTCATTCTTTCTAGGTGCTGGTAAATATTGCCTCTTCATGGCATTGCATTGCTCCCCATTGACTGACCTTGGCAAAGAAGAACTGTCTCATCTGAAGTTATGTCCCTTCTTTGAGGCAGGCCTATATTCAATTACTGGTTGATGAAAAGTACAAAGGCTAAATCTTTTGACTTCAGAACAACTCTGAAACTCAGCAGCAGCTGCCATGCAATCTGCTGAAGCTTTGGAGGCAAATATATCTCAGTTTAACCTCTCCCTCTGTGAAAGCCAGCTCCTTCCATTTCCCTACAGGTGTTGTCCTGAGAGTTCTCCTCAATCAATCTTCTGCAAAGAAATCTCCCCGTTAAGACTCTTTCTTAGAAAATCTGACCTTTGATAATTGAAATGGAGATTTTGGAGCCAGACGCCCTACTCTGTAAAAACTGCATCATAGTACAATATTCACCTCTAAGCAATCCTATTTTCCTCACTCACTCACACAAGTTTTTCTCCAAAGTTCTCTTCAGCAATCACCTCATGCATACAAATCTTTCTCAGAGTCTGCTTCTTATGGAAACTCATCTATGATAATCCATCACATTTTAGGAATAGTAAAAGGAGCAAGATATTGTGCAAGTGAAAAACCAAGATAGCAATCCCTTAAATTTTCACAGTAATTTTATGTTTTGCAAGCAAAGTGATATTGTAATCTTTGATTTGATCTACTTGAGTAAAATAGTAGGAAAGTGAAAACATTGAAAGAAACCAAGTAGCAGTATTTGCTGAGGATTAATCTTTAAATCTATAACGTTGACTTGAATTTATGTGTATTAACCTGTACTTCTGATAGTGGCAGGAGGCAGTCAAATGGCTAGGCAGACAAAGATGGGTCTCTGGTGAAACCCCACCTTAAAGCCAAAAAGCAGCCTGAAAACAACTGAACTGCTGGTCCCACATGAAACCCACAACCCAGAGTGAGAACTTCTGTTCCTGTTCGCCTACTTTTTCCTGATTTATTCTTTCTAAATAATGCCTTTTAACCAAATGAATGTGGCCTTTTAAAATTCTATTATACTACAGCTTGTTCCTTCCCCATTCTGAGCCCATAAAAGCTCCAAACTCAGCTACATTGAGAGGACTTTCCTGCCTTCTGGTAGGGGGACCACCCCTGCATTCCCTTTCTGTGGAAAGTTGTTTCATCACTCAATAAATCTCCCCCAAATTGCTTTTTCTTTGATTGTCAGCATATCCTCATTCTTCTTGGGTGCCAGACAAGAACTTGAGACCCACAAGAGAGGATACCCAGAAAGGCTGCTTCACAGACCTTTTGCTCTTACTGACAGAGGGCAGCCACCTCTCACAACAGGGCCAGAAGCCGACTGAGTGGCTAGCCAGATATGCACTCACTCACTCACATGTTCCTTCTTGCAAGGGGTTGAGTGCCACAGGCCAAGTAGACATGGTATCCCTGCTGTGAGTCCAGCAAACGGACCAAGAGAAAATTCCTGTGTCACTTTCTCTGTTGGTCTGAGAAATGTTTTGATCTTACTACCATGGAAATAAATAGTAAACAGGCCCAATGAGAATACAATGTCTCTATATCTTGCAAATAATTTATCTGACCACATTAGACACATTGAAAATCACAAAGAAAGAGAAGTATATCTTTGAAAGTATGTGAAACAAGATTTAGGAGAAAACATTTTATGTTGTCTAAACAAGCATCCCCAACCCCTGGTCTGCAGATCAGTACTGGTCTGTGTCTTGTTAGGAAACGGGTTGCACAGCAGGGGATGAGTAGTGGGTGAGTGAGCGAAGCTTCAACTGTATTTACAGCCTCTCCCCCATGGCTCACATTACCATCTGAGCTCTGCCTCCTGTCAGATCAGTGGCAGCATTATATTCTCATAAGAGAGTGAACCCTGTTTTGAACTGCACACAAGAGGGATCTAGGTTGTTAAGTTTCTTATGAGAATCTAACTAATGCCTGTTTTTCTGAGATGGAACAGTTTCATCCTGAAACCGTCCCACAACCTACCATCTGTGGAAAAATTGTCTTCCATGAAACCAGTTCCTGGTGCCAAAAAAGGTTGGGGACCTCTTCTCTAGAATATAAAAATATCTGGCTTCTGGTAAAGTAGTAGCAAAAAGTCACAAGGAGATAAAGTCTGAGAAAGATACAGGCATCAGGGAGCAATGAAATAAGTATACATGAAGTAACGTGTAAAGAAATTAAAGCAAATTTACAGAATCCACACTGCTAGCAGCAGTAGAAGGCTGATGTAATAAAGAAAAAAAAAAGTGTAATAAAGAAAAAAAAAAGTGACAACATGGAAGACAAACTCAGGAGCTTTTCTTGTATTAAATTCTTTAAGTGGAAAAATAAGTTAAAATAACTAATATGAAGGAAAAATTGAATCAATAGAGAGATCATTTGCAATGCTGTGTGCAGAAAAAAATGGTAAAAAATAATGAGTGATAAAACAAATAATTCTTTTCATACTAAAGAAAGTCTACATGAAATACTTATGAGACAATAAAATCAATTGTAGAAAACAAACAAGGATTTATTATTGCAATTTTTGATGATTTTAAAGAGTGGGGGAACAATCAGATTAGAGTTCCTGATGAAACACTCCTTCTTCTAAAGTGATTTATAAAACATTTAACAGTCTATTTTGGATAATACTTGCAAAGATATTCCTGTATATGTCGGTTTTAGAAAACAAATGAGCACACAACTCCTTATTATAAAAGTTTTATTTCAATGTGCTTTACCATTGGCAAATATAAAACTTAACTATAGAAGAAAAAACATAGAAGGCAATAATAAATAATATCACTTAATACACACTGGGGTTATAGCTAAATAATTTTTTTAAATATGGCTTTAAAAACAAAACTGAAGGTTTAAATATACTTTATATGAAAGGATATATGTTAAATAATAATGCAATAATAACCCACAATAATTCTTTACTGAATTACCACACTACCCAAGCATAATTGACATGTGTCTTATATAACTTTCATCATATTACCATGGACATGTTTCTATTTTACAGGTGAGTAAATAAAATTAATAATATATATATATATTTTTATTTTTCCTAATGACCACAAAGTAAAAAATAAGAAAACTTTTAAAATCATTGGTTGCCTGACAATATATCCCACAACTAGTTTTATTCATCTGCTCCATGGAACATACACCAATATCCATATACATGTCTTTTTTAAAAAAAGAATGATTTTTATAAATGAAGAATTAAAAAACATAATTCCCCCTCCCTACACTTACTGGAGGCATTTTTAAGTTAGTTATTGTTAATATTCACACTGCTTTTAATTTTTCTAATGATACAATCTTATATAATTTTAATATTGTCATCTTTTCATCCTTCCATGTAATTTATCTTAATTCCTTCTGCCCAGAGCTTTCTATTCTCCCCCTTTCTGACTTCCTTTAGTAATGGCCAATATCATTATTTTTCCAAGGTCTATTGGCTTATTCTTTGTTTTTGTTTTTAATTTTTTTCTTCCATTTAATAGAGATGCAGGTCTCACTATGTTGCTTATGTTGGTCTTGAACTTCTGGACACAGGCAATTTGATCTCCCACTTATGCCTCCTAAAGTGCTGGGATTATAGCTGTGCTAATTAGTTCAGAATAAGCCAATGGGGTCACTGTCGGTGGTTATTAGTTATTCTAATTAGTTACTTTTAACTAATTAGAATAGATCCATAGATACGTATATTTCTTTGCTTATTTTGTTTCTACCTGCTTCTATATATTCTATGTATCCTATAAATCGATGAAGAGAACATCTTTTCCAAGCACAATATCCATCTGGCATGCTGTTTTATATTTTATAATCTCCCCTAGTCGGCCTTCAAGGCTGTGATCCATTGTTCTCCTAACACAATTTATCATCATACTTCTTGCTAGATCTAAGCCTGAAAGTAGTGACATATAAGGTAAAATGCATGCATTTTGAAAGTAAATAGACTAGAGTTAGAATTCAGGATTCACCATTTACCAGCTGTGAATCATTGAGGTCATCTGAACATTTTCCTCTTTAAGTAATGATACGTTTAATAGTTAAAGTAGAATCCACCTTCCAAATTTTTTGTGATTACTACATTGTATACCTTTTTGAAATCAGTTATTCTGTTGACAGGGCTCAAAAAATGCTAATCAACTTCCAAACTGAATGCATAGTTCAGCTGTGAAAAGCCTCAGCGGATCACCTGAGGTCAGGAGTTCGAGATCAGCCTGGCCAACATGGTGAAACCCTGTCTCCACTAAAAATACAAAAAAAATAGCGGGGCATAGTGGCAGGCACCTGTAATCCCAGCTACTCAGGAGGCTGAGGCAGGAGAATTGGTTGAACCTAGGAGGTGGAGGTTGCAGTGAGCTGAGATCAAGCCATTGCACTCCAGCCTGGGCCACAAGAGTGAAACTCCCTCTCAAAAAAATAAAAAAGTTTGTTCTTAAAATACTATATTCTCTGTCTCTTTTCTGTGTGTGTGTCAGTGTCGGAGATTTGGTGGGATGAGGTGTGTGTGTGATTCCCATCTAAATAGTAGGCTGTGTATTAAAATATTTGAAAGGATTGTTTAATGATTACTTTTATGATAATAGTTGTGTAAATTTTATAATGGTATTCAACATTTAATGTATGTTTTTTGTGGGTTTTTTTGTTTCTTTTTAAATCTCACATACTTACATGCTGCTAAATAAATAAATGTTCAAAACTTAAATATTAAGAGAAAATATTATTTGTTGGTACTTTTGTTGTTATGATTGCTTTTGCTTTTGACATTAAGTTACTGATGGGAAAGAAAGAACATTTATACTACTCTTGATGTAACACATTTATAAGAAAGTAACAGTTAAATCTATAAAACTTATTTGAAAGCTATTGGTCAGAGCACAATTTCATTTTAAAGTTGTCATTTAAGAATACTCAAATGCACATAATAAAAGTCGACATTTCATAGTATTATCTACTATTCAAAAAGAATTATTATTATTTTTCCCCTATTGATGTCATGCTGAAAGACAATAAGATTTTAACATTCTAAACTTTACATGAAAAGAAGAAAATTTCCTATCATGTATTAAATGCTAAGAAGGAGTCTTCTTTAAGAGAATAAGGGGAATTGGAACACAATTTCAATAGACCCCACCCTCTGCATCACAAAATATAGGAATAGTGTAAAATTTGTATTGTGCTAACTAAATAATGCACAAAGAGAAATTCAGTAAGTATGAATAAATAAATCTGTAAGAGACAACACTGGAGTGTGTACTTGCTTGCAGAGGTCCTTATGGTATATAGATAGGTAGATAGCTAGACAAATCAGTGGAAAGATAAAGAATATTGCTAGCCACACTGCTAATTCCCCTATTGTTTGCCATCAGGATGTTAGGTATTCAGTAAGTAGAATTTTTAATCTTTACTTTGGGAAGAAAAAAACAGGAGGCAGACTTCTCTGAATTAACAGAGTACTGTGACAAGATCATATTTTTAAAAACCCTATGTGTTTAATACTATTTCGATATCTACTTTGTATTTTAATCACTTAATTTCTGTTTTAAACATTTTTTTGTGTTATTAATATGAGATTTAGAAATGTTCAAAATCTAGAAAGTAGGAAAGAGAAAATTATTCATAACATTAGCATCAAAACCATTTTAAAAGAATATGTCTAATTTTCTTTTTGGTACATGGTGATGAAGTTTAAAAAAATGATAAAAATGCTACCTCTCCTGAAAGAAAAGATAATTTGGGGATATTAAATGTGTCTCAATGCAAAGCTTTATCTCCTCTTTTTCTCTAATAAATCAGGAATATTATTTTAATTATGTATGGCATTTATTTCAGCATTCCAATCAGTGCAATTCATTGGGCAGCTTTGTTTTGTCAGGCATAACAGATACACAGATGAAATTTTTTCCTGTAACCTCAAAAATCTCACAATTTTTAAGAGAGATATAGAAATATATCAAAATATTTCAGATGCTATTGAAACTTTTGACAGTCATCATATATTAAACAACAAAAAAAGCCTCAAGAAATTTATAAAAACAGAAACTGAATCTCTATGGAATTCAGTAAAATTTACATGAATAATAGCCTGTCAGACAAATAGACCTTATACTTGGAAAATTGTAAATTCCCTTTAATCAATTATGGATTACATTAAAATTTCAGAATCTAGAAAATAAGCTATATATCAGAACATATCATATATAACTATCAGAGAACTCTGAGGTAAAGTTATTATATCAAACTTTCATAGTATTTGATGAAAAAGAAATAAAACTAAATGAAACATTCTGTAATTAGCTATGATGGTTCCACTTGTATTATACAAACTCTTTTCTTAAGAACAATTATAAAACTAGATAACATACCATGAAAATAAAATTCCCAACTGTTTGAAGGAATGAGAAAGTGAGCAATAAATTCAGGACTTCAAGGGGCTACAGAAATATTCTTTCCCTGAATCTTTTCTCCTCTAAGGTCATTTGTTGATTCCCGACGCAAAAATTTGCAGCCCAGTCAAAAGCAGCAACCTAGAGGTTTTGTAAAAGTATCAAAGGTCTGGGGAGAAGAAAATTAGAATCTAGGTCAACTAAAGCAGCAAAGTCTGGAAACCAAGATTAGGGAACCAGATATTAGAAACAGAGAAAAGGAAAACTACAGATATGAGCCTGACCATCTATGTGAATTTACACCACAATTTATTGCCAAATTCTAAAGGGGTAGGAGACAGCAACCAGCAATAAAGCTGGCTTACAGAGCTCAGAAAAAACAAACAAACAAAAAACAAAAGCCAAGAAAATGTACAGGCTTAACAAGAAACTGCATACTTAGCATGCTAGTATTTGTATTGAGATCCCTGTTAAGATATAACCTAGGAGTAGGGCAAATTAGAATTATACTTGACTTCTTCCCTTTTGATAGCCTTCAGACAAAAGCAATTGCTAATGGGGACAATTGCTTATTCACCCTACTCACTCTACTATCTATCCAAAAACTATCTTCTATTAGGAGATGTGCTATCATCCAGAGGCTTTTTGATTTACCATATATATAGCATCTACAAATTAAAAACGTGATAGGCATACGGTGCAATAGAAGATAGTGACCAGATGCTAAGATAAAAGGTCAACCTAAAGGCACCTGAAATAGTTCAGATTTGGGAGTTATCAGGCATGGACCTTCAGTTTGCTGTGCTTCACATGGTTAAGAAATAGATGACAAGATGGAGCATCCCACAAGTGAAACTAACCTTAAAAATATATAATTATATAGAAATTCAATAATAAAATATAATAACCAAAATTAAAAACTCAGTAGATGGCTATGATAGTAGATGTAGCATTCTCATTTAAGTGGTACTAAGAGGTGGGCATTTGGAAACTAATTAGCTTAAGAAAAGATCGTGAGAGTTGGGTCCTCATAATAGGATTAGCATCCTTATAAGAGATGCCAGACAGCTTGCTGTCTATCTGTCTGCTATGCAGGGACACAGCAAGAAAATGGGTGTCTGCAAGCCAAAAAGGAGACTATTACCAGTAATTAATGAGCTAGCACTCAGACTCTAGGGCTTCCAGTCTTCAGAACTGTGAGAAATTATCTTTTTGTTCAAGCTGCCCAGTCTTTATTACTAAATTATAAAGCCTAGCCAGAAAAACACACCATAATGTTTTCTAGATCAGGAGAAAACATTGAGTGAAGGAGGAAAGTAAAAAAAAATTAAAAATACAGATAATAATATAAAATGATTATGGAAAGATGTACAGTTCTAATATACAGGTTATTAAAATACAAACAGATTTAGAATAGTTTCACAAGTAATATTTAAATAGATAGTAGAAGAGATTTCACCAAATTAACAAAAATTCTGTGCATGAAAATTCAAGAAGCCATGCAAACCCCAAGCAGAATAACCTCCCTGCCCTACCACATATATCCATAGGGTACATTAAATAAAAATATTAAAATCTAAAGTCAAGGACAAACATTTTAAAACAGCTAAAGGAAAATAAATACTTATTTCCTTTAAAGATGAAAAATGACAGTTACTTTTACCAGAAATTCTATATATTAGAAGAAGGAGACGGGCCCTGTGGGACAGGGAGGGCGCGGGGACCCCACCACCCCGGGAAACGGGGCACAGGGGCGGAAAACAAAACAGGGCAGTTCTCACCTAACGGCCCCCGACCAGGGGGGCGCGGACACCCCGGGGGGGGCGGCACACCCGCCGCCCCCCGGGGGGGGGGGGGGGGGGGGGGGGGGGGGGGGGGGGAGGGGGAGCGGGGGGGAGAGGGGGGGCGGCGGCGGGGGGGGGGGGGCGGGGGGGGGGGGACGCCGCCGCGGGGGGGCGGGGGCCACGCCCCAGGCCGTGACAGGTGCGGGAGGCGGGGAAGGGAGCAAAAAGAAAAAAAAAAAAAAAAAAAAAAAAAAAAAAAAAGAAGATGATAAAATTATGATGAAAATACACCAGAATTTAATATCTAGTGAAAATATCCCTCCATGTAAAACATTTACTCTAAAATTTCAATTTGATGGGCCCACATCACTAAATCTAAACCGACCCCATTTCCTACTCCTTTCAGCTAAATTCCACATCCTTAATATTCATTTCCATACATATTTTGCAAATTTATGTCTATATAAATTTGAAAAATGCAACTTTTTTGGTGTTTACCTCACCTTCTCTCAATGAACCTGTTTCATAAGGTATACTTTGGTTCTGCTGGAACATGAATCTAGTTATAGGTCTATTAGCAAAAAGAGGTGGATAATATGATTGAACACATAAATAAGGTATAAGATTTCTTATATGAGTTTACCTATCATGGGTAAGATGCATACCCATGTATAGATTTGCATTTTGAAAACTATATTTTATAATTATGATTATGTCTATAGGTTAGATTTCTGATAAATTTGCTTTTAAAAATTCTTACTTTATTTTATATTTTCCTAAATGAGCATTTATTAGTGGTATAAAAATCTCAAAAAGCACAGTATCATGTATGTGTATTATTTATGCAATAAAATAATTTTTAATAAATACTACAAACATGAACATTTGACAGAGATTTATGACTTTTACAACCTCAACACTTAGAGTTAGATCCAGGGCCAGAGTGTGTTTTAGCGATGCAGGAATTGAAGCATTAGAAATATTAATTAAAACTTCAGTTGTCTCAGAATAGAAGGTTCAGCTTAGGGAAAAAGTGGTTTAACACTAAGAGTATTATGACTATTTATTATGTCTTCATAAATGTGATGCACAGCAACAGTAAAGTGCAAAGACACCAACACATCTAATTCATATTATATTTTTTCATATTTTTTCAACATATTTTTTTTCAAATGAATGCCACAGGATGGATCACAGATCCATCTGAAAAAATTTACATGAATGCAATTTGAGCTGGGCAGGGGGGGTCTGTTTTTTGGTCATTCCTTCCCTTCCCTCCCTCCCTTGCCTCCCTTTCCTTTCTTTTTCTCTTTTTTCTCTTCTCTCCTTTCTCTCTTTCTTTCTTTCGAGACAGAATCTTTCTCTGCTGCCCAGGCTAGAGTGCAGTGGTATGATCTTGGCTCACTGCAACCTCCGCCTCCTGGATTCAAGCGATTCTCCTGTCTCAGCCTCCCAAGCAGCTGGGACTATAGGCACCCACCACCATGCCTGGCTAATTTTTGTACTTTATTAGTAGAGATGGGGTTTCACCATATTGGCCAGGCTAGTCTTGAACTCCTGACCTCATAATCCACCTGCCTCACTCTCACAAAGTTCTGGGATTACAGGCATCAGCCACTGCGCCCAGCCATTTTTTGGATATTTCTAAGTTGAGCAATGCTATAATTACTAGAATTAGAAGGCTGCAGAGACCTTATGTGGAAGACATAGCAAGCATTTATGGGCAAAAATTAAAAATCAGATATGGAATGGGAAAGTGAATTTAATCTTGGCAAAAGAGAGAAAATAATGTAAACATTTTGAAATATTTAGAAGAGAACAAATCAGACTAGATCATAAAATGTATATACCAACACAATCTAGTTAAATTGCACTTTATTTTTTTTTGTTTTGTTTTGTTTTTGTAAAATTATGACTGGAGGTCATAGCAGTGAAATTATCACATGCCTTTTATAACAGGTCACAGAATACATTTTGTGTACATTAAATTTCAGGAAATGTTTTATCTCTCCAAATGAATAATTATAACATGAATGCAAAAAAACCCAAAAAACAAAACAATCTTTCTTGTTATGGAAAGAAGAGGACATACAAAATATATACCATAAAAACTTAATGGGTAGATTTGATCTTTCCTTTGATCAATATTGAAAATAATGAATGTTGGACTAACTCTCATCTTTCAGCAACCCCAATAATGGACACCACTAAGCATATTTCCACCTACTAAAATAGCTTCTTGTGTTCAATCCAAATGCTTTTTTTTTTTTTTTTTTTTGCAGTGAAGTTAGGTATGAACTTGCCCGACTATGGGCAACAAGGCAATTTCTTATGGGGAATGTTGGTTCCATTCAATAATATATGTTCAAAAAGCTCCTTTTCATGATACAAACACCTAGGCTAAATATGGCTTTTGAATACTTTCTGATATTGCAAATAAATAAAACTTGAAGCCTTTTCCTAAGGAAAAAAAGAAGCATACCTCACCAAACGAATTAGATGTGTTGGTGTCTTTGCACTTTACTGTTGCTGTGCATCACATTTATGAAGACATAATAAATAGTCATAATAGAAAAAAGGTAGTTAGAATAAAATAAAGTGGCCCATCAAGTATTCAGCCCAAGTTTATTACCACAATGGACTCGGGTTATAATTACCAACAGAGGAGAGAATAACTATAAGTTATTTTGATATAAAAAGCATATTATACTAAGCCAACATAATAACACAGTTTTTATGAAGCACAATAATTACACTGAAGACTCACAGAAGTGCATTTTTCTAAAAGAAGAAGGTAGGTGTTGATAAGCTTCCATGGAATTTTATAGTTGCAATGCACAAAAATAATTGTCACGGCAAAATAATAAAAGTGTGTTGATTTTTGTTGTAATGCTTGAGAGAGATTAAATTATAAAATTAAAAAATATTTATTAAATACTATGAAAAGTCTTATGTTTAATATCTTTATTTTGAAATGACTTTTTAATACAAATTTCTTGTATATTAAATGTTATTATCCTTCACTAGTAGTATGCAGGAGATTGTTCCTGTTGCTAAGAAAGCTTTTCTGTAATGCTTTAGTGAATTAGTATGGGAGAAAATGACTTTAAAGTAAGTGTTTATTTAAATATCTACTTTATAAAACTCTCATTAAGATTTGATCTCAAGCTACTATGATTTTATCACTATATTTAATTTTACATTTTGAAACTTAGAGAAAAATCAAATGTTATTACCAGTTACTTAATGTCTGGTAACTAATTAAGGCTCATTAATGTACATTTAAAGGCAAATGACGGACTGTTAAAAAAAATACATAGGAGTAAGTCATGATAGGACTAAGCATTATACTGGGACAGCGTGGAAAGAGGTATGAGTTTGTACAAAAATTATACAAACTTGACCATAGACTATAAGCTGATGAAACAGATTATCATGAGGAAAACATCTGATATAAAATAGTTGAATATATTGTTTAGTGATACATATGTAGTTTTAGAAATGTAAGTAGAAATAAAAAATATGGTCAGGTACAGTGGCCCACACATGTGATCCCAGCACTTTAGGAGGCCGTGGAGGGTGGATTGCTTGAGTTCAGGAGTTTGAGATAGTCAAACCCCATACTTCCAAAAAAATAATAAAATAAAATAATAAAATAAAAATAAATTAACTGGGCATGGTGGTGAGTGTCTATATAGTCCCAGCTACTAGGGAGGCTGAGGTGGAAGGATGGCTTGATCCTGAGAGACAGAGGTTGCAGTGAGCTGTGATAGCACCATAGTTGAGGCATCCAGTTAAGAGCTAAAAATTACCTTGAATTATTAATTTTCCATTTTTTTCTGAGACGCCTTGTATATTTAAAATATAATAAACATGAGAAAATATGTCACATTATATATTTACTGATTTAACTATTTTCAAATTCAGAAACAGACTAACAGAAACAGAAACAGCAACACTAGAGAGTAGCAAAAGAGTAACATTTCAAATAGTAACATTTCAAGAAAATATATACACATTCACAATATGTGATGGTATCCACTTACTATCTACTGCCTCCATAGCCCCATATATAGTCTTCTAAAGGTGAGGGGGCAACAAAAGCTTATTAAAATAAAAAGGTTAAGAGGAGTAAACCATTTTTGAACCATGTTTGTAGCACAACAAAACACCTGATGAGTTAGTGAGAGAGTGCGCAAAGGAAATACCTCTGCACTTTCAGTTCCAGGTAGTACACCAAAAATAATAATCTTATTGCTTTCCACATTTAACAAATAGAAGTTAACTGTCAGTAAATAGTCCATTTACATTCTCATGTATTATTTTTATTTTATTTATTTTATTTTATGTGTTTATTATTTCTCATTTTATCTATTTCCTCATTTCAGATTCATTAATGCTTTGAATATATGAGCCAACATTTATTTTCACAGCCTTTTTACAACTGTGAATTCTTTAGAGAAATGCAATCTTGCTTCATTTATTGTGCCTATCCTAAAAGGAAAATATATCACTGTGGCAGAATTGTAGAAAGGAAAAATGTAAAAAAGAAAAAAAGACTGTGAAGATTTTATCATATGCCTATGTGTGTGATGCATGGAATATTTCTTTAATTGCAGTCAGGAATATAAATCTCATTTTGATGCTATGACATATTTAAATATATTTAAAATGCATTATGTTTTTTTCTGAAACTTTCCTTTTATCTCTGTTTTATATTTACATGAATAATCCATTTAAATACCAGATTCTGTGATAACATTTGCTATAATGGTTTTAATTTTATCGGCAGAAATATATTCAAAGGTGTAGTGAACTTTTTTTTAAATTATTTTCATCTGTTAATTTATAATTTCTGCACAGCAAGGATAAAAACAAATGTGCATCTCATGTCAGTATAGACAATAATTGAGTTTTGATTAATTTTACATTTGTCTACACACCTAAAAAGAAACCAAGGGGTTTGTAATTGAAAAAAAAAAACACTTCTTGACATATTTTATTCCTTCTTTCAGCAAACGTGTCCTGAGAATCTACCTTTTGCCTGGCACTTTATGAAGTTATGGAAATAGCAATGAAAAACAATGGACCAAAGGGGTGTGGAGATCCCTGCTTTTAGTTAGCGAAACATGTAGAAGAATGATAAATAGAGTATTCAGACAGTTATTGATAGTTTGGATATTTGTCTCCTTTAAGTTTCATGTTGAAATGTGATTCCCAATGTTGGTCATAGGGCCTGATAGGAGGTATTTGGATCATGGGGCAGGTCGCTCATGAATGACTCTGTGTGCTGTCCATGGTAGCAAGTGAGTTCTGACTCTTAGTGCACCTGAGAACTTGTTGTTTAATGGAATCTCACACCTCCTCCTTGATAGGCGTTCAGGCAAAAGAAACAGTAGGTGTAAAAATAGCAAGAAGACTAGCATGGCTGGAGAGGAGAGTAAAAAAAAATCAAGGTCTATGGACCACCCAAATTCTTGAACAAAATTTATCTAATGGAAACTTCTACGTTGAATCTTCAGGAAGTATAAAGACGATGAGACTGAAATAAAACATGCATGCTTAGGACTTTTAAAAAATAATTAACTCCAGCTTTCTCACAGTGGGCCCTATTCTAGAGAAAGGCTGTAGAAATCTTTATTCTAACATGATGCCCATCTCACAGTCAAATACAACATTGACACAGGATAACCCATACCCTGGCACTGATCTGGAGATTGTCCAACCATTACAGTCCTCTATTTTCCTACATTTCATTTTACCTAAACTATTTTAAGTATAGTGTACATAAAAAGTTAAACAAACATATATTTGAAGTTTCACAAAGTTTTTCAAAGTAAAAACATATACAACCACCACTCAGACCAAATAAAAGAAATTGATAGTACCAAAGAAGACTCCTGTGTCCTCTTCCAGGAATTTTCATCTCCAAATTAACTTTTTCTTTAATTAGAGCAGACAAATTCTGCCTGTGCACATTATAACATGCTTGTACCTATATATATGTTTTTATGTCTGTTGTTTTTGCTCAGTATTACATCTGTGAGATTTAAACACTCTGTGAGGTCTAGGTGATGCACACATTTTAATTAGTGAATAATCTTTATTGTATGAATACACCACAATTCATTTATTTCTTCTGCTGTTGATATTTAAGCTGACAACAATGGAATATAGTGTGAAAACAAACGTTCATCAGCATAAATGTTCATCAGCATTTATTCCAGATTTTAAAAATCTTGCACACTGGAGTACATCAAAAGTACATCAATGGATATGAAGTAATGAAAATACCGGTCAAAATATTTGAGGTATAATCAGAGGCCAAGATGCTAATATTAATAGTTCATTGCATTGTGTCCAGTGGAAGATGCAAACATTCTACATTGCGACCGAAAATGGAGAGGAGCTCTGCTAAGCATCACCAAAGAAAGCAATTCAACCAAAAGATCAGGGGAGACCAACATGAAGTTAATTCCTACTGCGTCCATTGTTAAGACCAGAAAGCAAATGAAGCATTTTTTTCCTTTTGTTAAAAGAAAATTGTGTCTAGGTTTACTAACATCTTCAGTTACTGGACATTAGTACTAGCAATGATTAAATTATTCTCAAACTTTTCATGTGATTGAGGATCATTTGAGATTCAGGAGAACAGATAGTCAAATATAAGGTAAAACGAGTGGTAAAAAGCTTCACTTTCTTCTAGATAAGTATTAGAAGATGCTGTGACAACTGGCTTTATGATGCCCAAGCAGAAAGAAAAAATAAATAGTAATTGAAAAAACTCAATATTGATCTACTCAGTATATACCTAGGGCCAATTCACAAATCACGTATTCACCTAGAAGTATTATCTGCTACAGGAAAATCTTGAAATGCATTAAAAATTTACCAAATTAAAATGAAAGAACTATCTTGATTTTCAATAGTGAATGGCCTCTTGGAGAAGAGAGCAGAGAAAGCAGTCTCTCCACCTCTCTACATACCTTGGTGTTATACCTCACATTTTGCTCTGAAACAAAAGATACAAAGATATCTGAATTCTATCCTCATTGACTTCATCAGATAAGAATTTTATTAGGCAATGGAAGAATATGACTAAAAAGAAATTTTCTTTTGCAAGTGTAGAGAAGTGGGGGTTTTAAACAATGCTGTGTAATGCCTTTTAAAATATTTCTGACTAGCACTTCCTTAAAATGCCACAGAAGGCAATTCTGTAGGATCAAGTAAGAGCAATAATTATGTATTCAATGAAGTGCTTCTACTAAGAAATCCTTAAATTTCCTTGAGGGACAACATCATGAAATCCCACATTTTTGCACTAAGGTGTACAGTATGTTGTCTAATAAACAATTACCTAATAACAATGTTGAGTGCACACACACAACACATACATACACACAAATATAATACATATCTATATAAAGGGAATAGTAAATAATATATTACTCCTGGGCTAATAACTTATTGACTGCTCAGACAAAGGAACGGGTCGATGTAAGAAGCAGAGGGGAATTTCTTTGGTGCTTTTCACAAATAAATCATGGTATGATAAAAGATACCCTGTAGAAAACATATTATGAAAAAAAATCATTTACCAGAAAACTTGACCATAAATCTACTTGTGATTTAATTGGAACCATATAGCCTACTAAACCAATTCAAAGAAGGTGATTAAAGTGAAAAATATTTCTCCTTGAGATTAAAACTACATGATATATTTTTATTGTCTAGAATGATGATGTATATGAAGAATAGTTGGATATCAAAACTATGCCTTCTAATGTTTGTAACAGACAGGAATAATGCATAATTCTTTCACCAACATCATAGCTAGCATGCTTTATTTTCCTGGTTTTCTCTTTGCTTACATTGATTATTTTATCTACATGGTACTACCCTCGAGGATTACAGCTCAGAGTCTAGGCTTGTGTTTGAATAGCATAGCAAAATGTAACAATGACACTAAGAAATGTACTTGTACTCTGATGTTACATTGTAAAGTAGTCCAAATCTTTCTTCTAGGTTTCATTTGGCAATGACACTTTCTTTGACTGTCATTGCTTCTATCTATGTCTATATTGATTCACAGATAGCTTATTTTATACCATCACATTTTGCATGACATCCTGGGATCTTCTGATATTCTAAATGTTTTTTTAATTGTGTATATGTTAATGTTTACCCTTTGTGCTATAAATCTCTATGAACTTTGTAAAATGAAATATTTAAATAATATTTTATTATTTTGTTGCTCAAATTGTTCAATCTTTGGACATTGGCAGTTTTGCCGTGGGCTTCTGTGCCATTTTATATACCTTCCTCATTTTGTGTGCATGTGTTTACACTGTAAAAATGCACTAGGCTTATCTTGTCTGTATTCTGATCTTAAACTCAGCCATTTTCTTATGAGTCTGGTTCTTTTTGTTGGAGGATGGTATTAGAAATGGAGATATTAGTGCTAAGTGTACTCATTGCTCTGGGTATCATTTCTTCTAGGCCCACTCAGCTGACAAAGAAGGAAATATATGTATGTTTAACATCCATGTCTATACATATAAATATTTCTATATGTCACCAACAACATCTGTAATAGTATAAAAATGAGTTCATATTGATATCTCCAATTCTAATCTATTACCACATGGACTTTTCTAGCAACTTCTCTTTGCTCATCTGTAACCTTCCACTGCAACAATGAGAAATCGGGTTCCTGCCATCTGTCATCCATTTACTTAATATTTAATTACAGAATATGCACATAGTTGAATCAGAATTTTTAAACCATATCCTCATAGCCAATATTTCATCAGCTGGAACACAGTACTTATACAGTTTGTCTTTAGTCTTATGGAATCCACTTGTTTCCAAAATTACTTGGGTCAGCATTCTTCATACCCACCCCATTCAGTGAGGTTTCATGCATTTATAATATAGATTCATCACATTCTACATTACCTTCTGGGATCTCTTGATATTCTAATGCTTTTTAAAAATTTTATATGCATTAACATTCACTCTTTGTGCTGTAAATTTCTATGTACTTTGTAGAATGCATATTGTCATACAGTCTTCATTACATCAACAAATGGAATAGTTTCAGTGCATTAAAAAATATCTACTGTGCTTTACTTAAAATCTTTCTCTTCTTTTACATTTTTCTAGAATGTCATGTAATTGGAATTACACAGAACGTAGCCTTTTCAGACTGGCTTTTACACTTAGCAGTATGCATTTACAGATAATTATGTTTTTTGTGGCCGGATAGTTCATTCCTTTTTATTAATGGATATTATTTTGTCTTATTGATATACCACAGTTGGTCCATTCATCCATTACAGAATGCCTTGTTTGTTTCCATTTTGGAAAATCATAAATAAAGCTACTATAAACATTTGCAGGATACTTTTTGTGTGTGTGGTATATGGACATAAGTTTTTAAATTAGTCAGTGGATATCTAGACAGGATTGCTGGATTGTATGCTACATTTATGTTTGGCTTTATAAGAAACTGCCAAACTGTCTTCCAAAGAGCCTGTACCATTTTGTAGCTGTCCAGTTTGCATTCCCACCATCAAAGAATGAGAATTCTTGTTGCCTCTCATCCTTACCAGCAAGTGGAATAGCTGTTCTTCATTTGGTTTTGGTTTTATTTTGCTTTATTTTTGGATTTTAGTCATTCTAATTAGTTGTAATGCATTTTGTTGTTGTTTTAATTTACAATTTCCTAACGATAAATGATGTTGAATATCTTTTTCTATGCTTATTGGCCATCTGTATATCTTGTTTGCTAAGGCATCTGTTCAGATCATTGCCAATTTGGGGGTTGTTTTCTTATTGTTAAGCTTAAAAGCTGTTTTATATTTTGGATATAATTTCTTTATGATATATGCTTCTTGCAAATGGTTTCTTCTAGTTTAAGGCTTTTCTTTTTATTCTCTTAACTGTCTTTCACTGAGTAGAAGTTTTTAATTTCAGCAAAGCCAAATTCAACAATTTTTAAATTTCTTATGTCATGCTTTTGATGCTGTATCTAGAAACTCATTACCAAGCACAATGTCACATGGCTTTTTCTCCTATGTTTTCTTCTAAACATTTTAAAATTTAAAAAAATTTTACATTTAGGTCTACAATCCATTTTAATTTTTGTAAAAATGTGAAGTCCATCTATATTCTTTTTTTGTATATGAATTTAATTTTTCTAGTACCATTTGTGAAAAGCCTATTCTTTCTTTTCTGAAGGCCTTTGTTACTTTGTCAAAAATTGTAGAGAATAGATACTATGACCTATTTCTATTCAGAATGATTCTAAGACCATTTCCCCCACACCAACCTATTTTCCAACTTTTCAGGCACCAACTGAGTATCCTACAATTCAATTCAATTCTGACACTAACTACCTGGACTTAGATCAGACCCCATAGTCTAAGGACTCAGTGCCACAAGACTGCTCTAATTTCAGATATCAATAGAAAGTCTAAGCCACTCACATTTTTGACTAACCAGCTATAAATTGTATTTCCACACCCCCTCCTGAAGTTTGATGATTTGCTAGAACAACTCCTAGAATACAAATAAGTACTTAAGTTACATTTATTAGTTCATTATAAAGGATACAGATAGGCAGTCAGAAGAAGAGGTACATAAGGCAAGACACAGAAGTGTTCTGAGCACAGAAGCTTCTGCCCCACTGAGTTAGGGTGGACTACTCTCTAGGAACCTGGATGTCTTCACCATTTTGGTGAAACTTGGGCTTTCTGAACTCTATCACTTAGAGTGTTTAAGGAGGTTCCATTATGTAAGCATTATTGATTAAATCAGTAGCCATTGAAGATTGATCTCAATATCTACCCCTTTGTTTCCTCCCCAGAGGTAGGGAAGATGAAGCTGAAGGTTCCAATTCTTTTATCACTGATTAAAAAAAGCTTGTTTCTCTGGTAACAAGCTTTTGTCCAGAAGTTATCTAGGGACATATCAAGAGTCATGTCATTAGCATCAACTCAGGTATGGCAAAAAGGAACTTATTATGAATAATGATAAATCTTCTTTTCAATCTAACACTTAGAAAATTATAGGTGTTTTAAAACTTCTGTGCCAGGAACCAAAAATAAAGACCAAAGATTTACTTATTATAAGCTCATAGCACTCAAGCCCTTAAGTTACATTTATTAGTTTATTACAAATAAGCTAATCATAATAACATTAACACAATTGGCATGATTTGCCTTAAATGTTTGGTAGAATTCACCAGTAAGCCCATCTTGACCTGTTTTTGTTATGTTTTTTTAGAAGGCTATCATATATTTATTATTTTCTAATAGACACAGGCCTATGTATATTACTTATTTTTTCTTGTTGAAATTTGGTAGTTTGTGTTTTATAAGAACTTGATTCATTTCATTTCAGGTTATCACAATGGTGAGAACAGAGTCATTGTAGTATTTCTTCATTAACATTTTAATATCTGTGGGATTAGTACTGATAGCTCCTCCTTCATTTTTTCATGTTTTTAATTTCATTTCATTGACTTATACTTTACACAGATAAATAGTTTGTATCTTTTCTATTTCTCTGGCTAAACAAAATCTGGCTAAACATTAATTTTATTTGTCCTCTAAAATAATGAGGTTATTTTTGGTTTCATTGATTTTCTCTGTTTTTTTTCCTGTTTGCAATTTTATTGATTGTTGCCCTAATTTTTATTATTTTTTTATTCTGCTTACTTTATTTTATTCTACTTACATTGCTGTTCTTTGTCTAGTTTTCTAAAATGAAAGCTAAGGTTTTTGATTTTAGATACTCTTTTCTGATACATGTGTTTAATGCTATAAATTTTCCATAGGACACTGTTTTTGCTGCATTTCTCAAATTTTCTTAAGTCATATTTTTATTTTATTAAAGCTATGTTTTTAGCTTATCTTAAGACTTTTTTAACTAATGTAATATTCAGAGATATGTTATTTAATCTCAAAATATTTTGGGATTTTTTTCAATGACCCTTCTCTTACTGAGTTCAAGTTTAATTCTGTTGTGATGGAAACACATGGTACTGGGTAATTTATAAGAAAGGTATAATTGACTCACAGATTTGCATGGCTATGGAGGCCTCAGGAAACTTACAATCATGGGAGAAGGCACCTCTTTACAGAGTGACAAAAGAGAGAATGAGTGCTGAGCAAAGGGGGAAGCCCCTTATAAAACCATCAGATTTCATGAGAACTCACTCACTATCATGAGAGCACAGGGGGGAAACTGCCTCCATGATCTAATCACTTCCCATAAGGTCCCTCACCTACTACATGGGGCTTACAATTCAAATTACAATTCAAAAAGAGATTTGGGTGGGGACATAGAGCTAGACCATTTCACATACTTTGTATGATTCCTATTCTTTTAAATTTGTTAAGATGTATTTTGCAACCCAGAATATGGTTTACCTTGGTGGAAGTTCTCTATGAGGTAGAGAAGAACGTGTCTTCCTTGTTGTTGAAAGGATTATTCTATAAATTGAATCTACTAATTAGAGTGATAGTGCTGTTTAGATAATCTACATCCTCACTAATTTCCTACCAAATAATTACTGACCAAAAGATATTGAAGTCAGCAACTATGATACTGAATTTCTCTCCTCTCAGGCTTATCATGTTTTCACCTCATTAGTTGTGACTCTCTGTTGTCGATGCATACACTTTCAAGTTTAATGCATCTTCTTAAAAAGTTAATCCTTTATAATTACAGGAATACCTTAGGTGTATTGTAGGTTTGGTTTTAAACTATGCAATAAAATAAATAACACAATTGTTTCATTTCCCAGTACATAGAAAGCTTGTGTTTACAATATACTGCAGTTTATTAAGTGTGCAATAGCATTGGATCTACAAAACAATGTACATATCTTAATTTTAAAATACTTTATTGCTAAAGTAATGCTAATAATTAGCTAAGCCTTTAGTGAGTGAAAATCTTTTTGCTGGTGGAGGTTCTTGCTTCAGTGTTGATAGTTGCTGATTGACCAGGATGGTGGTTGCTGAAGGCTGGGAAACACGTGGCAATTTCTTAAATAAGACAACAATGAAGTTTGCTGCATTGATTGATTCTTTCTTTCATGAAAGACAGCCCTGTATCATGTAATGCTACTTGACAGCATTTTATCCACAGTGGAACTTTTCTCAAAATTAGAGTCAATCTTTTTAAAGTCTACTGTTGCTTTATTAACTCATCTTTAAGTACTATTCTGTGTTGTCATTCAAACAATTTGTACAGCTTCTTTACCAGGATTAGATTTCATCTTAAAAACCATTTCTTTGCTCATTTATAAAAAACAACTCCTCATTTGTGGAAGTTTTATTATGAGATTGAAGCAATTAAGTCACGTCTCTAGGCTCCACTTTTAATTCTAGTGTTTTTACCATTTTCACCACAACTTTAGTTACTTCCTCTCCTGGAGTCTTTAATTCCTTAAAATCTTTTATGAGAATCAACTTCTTCAAAACCCCTGTTAATGTTGTTATTTTGACCTCCTCCCATGAAATACAAATGTTCTTAATGTCATCTAGAATGGTGAATTCTTTCCAGAAGGTTTTCAATTTACTTTGCTCAGATCATTAGAGGAATCACTATCTATGACAACTATAGTCTTATGAAATATATTTCTTAAGTAACAAGACTTGAAAGGCAAAATTACTCCTTGATGCATGGGTTACCAAACTGATGTGTTAGCAGGCAAGAAAACAAATTAATCTATTTATACATCTCTGTCAGAGGTCTTGGGTGACCAAGAGAAATGTCAATTAGCAGAAATATTTTGAAAGGAATTTTTTTTTTTATTTTGAGCAGTGGATCTTAACAATGGGCCTGAAATATTCAGTAAACCATGTTGTAAACAGACATGCTATCATTAAGAAAACGTTGAATTCATTAAAAAATTGATTTCATTGTCATTAATTGAAAGATTGTTGTTTTATTGATAAAGTATAGGCAGACGAAATTTAAACTAATTATTAAGGGCCCTAACATTTTTGAAATAGTAAATGAGCAATTGCTTCAACTGAAAGTCACTAGCTGCATTAACAGCTAACTAGAGTCAACTGTCTTTTGAAGCTTTGAAGTGACACATTGACATTTTCTGTAAAGCTATGAAAGTCTTAGATGGCATATTCTTCCAATATAAGGCTATTTCACCTACATGGAAAATTTGTTGTTTATTATAGCCATCTTCACCAATTGTCTTGGCTAGATCCTCCGGATAACTTGTCATAGCTTCTACATCGGCACTTGCTGCTTCACCTTGCACTTTTATATTATGGGAGATAGCTTCTTTTCATAAACCTCATGAACCAACCTCTGCTAGCTTTAATATTTTACTCTGTGGCTTCTTTACCTCTCAGCCTTTACAGACTTGAAGAGGGTAAGGGGCTTGGTCTGTATTAGGCTTTGGCTTGAGGGACTGTTGTGGCTGCTTTAAGTTTCTATACAGCCCCACTAAAACTTGCTCCAAATCAGTAATAAGTTTGTTTTACTTTCTTGTCATTCATATATTCTCTGAAGTAGCTCTTTTGATTTCATTCAAGGACATTTCCTGTGCATTTACAAGCTAACTGTTTGGTGCAAGAGGCTTTCCTTGTAGCCTATGTCAACTTTACCCACGCCTTCCTCACTAAGCTTAATTATTTCTAGCTTTAGGTTTAAAGTCAGAGACATGAGATTTTTTTCTTCCATTTGAACACTGAGAGGTCACAGTAGGGTTATTAATTGCCATTATTTTAATATTCTTGTGTTTTAGGGAATATGGAGGCATGACGAGACAGATGAGGATGGATGATATGGTTAGGCTTTGTGTCTCCACCCAAATCTCATATTGAATTATAATCCCCATAATCTCTACATGTAAAGAGACCAGGTGGAGGTAACTGAATAATGAAGGTGGTTCTTTCATGCTGTTTTCATGATAGTGAGTGAGTTCTCATAAAATCTGATGGTTTTATAATGGGCTCTTCCCCCCTTTTGCTCAGCATTTCTCCTCTCCTGCTACCTTGTGAAGAAGGTGTCTTCCTTCCCCTTTGCCTTCTGCCATGATTGTAAGTTTCCTGAGATATGTCCCCAGACATGATGAACTGTGAGCTAATTAAATCTCTTTCCCTTATAAATTACCCAGACTCAGGCAGTTCTTTATAGCAGTATGAAAATGGACTAATAGAATGGGAAAAGGGCCGTTCCGTGGAGCAGTCAGAACACAAACATTTAACGATTCAGTTCATTGTTTTATATGGTCACTGTTCATGGTACCACAAAACAATTATAATAATGGTCTCCAGCTCCATACAGGTTTTTCCAAAGGACATGATCCTATTCTTTTTATGGCTATGTTTTTTGACATTTTAATAATAACCATTCTGACTGGTATCAGATGCTATCTCATTGTTGTTTTGATTTGCATTTCTCTGATGATTAGTGATATTGAGCATTTTTCACGTTTTTGGCTGCCTGTATGTGTTATATTTAAAAGTGTCTGTTCATGTCTTTTGATAATTTTTTTTAATGTGACTATTTGTTTTTTTGCTTGTTCAATGGTTAAAGTTCCTTATAGATTCTGGATATTAGACTTTGCCAGATGCATACTTTGTAAATATTTTCTTTCATTCTATAGGTTGTCTGTTCACTCTGTTGATAGTTTCTTTTGCTGTGCAGAAGTTGAGCTAATTTGTGTATACAGTTTCAGATAAGGGTCAAACTTTATTCTTTTGCATGTAAATATTAGATTTTTCTTTCATTATTGATTTAAAAGACTGATCTTTCCCCCATTGTGTGGTTTTGGTATCCTTGTTGAAAATAATTTGACCACCTATGCAAGAGATTATTTCTGGGATCTCTTTCTATTTCATGGTCTATATGTCTGTTTTCATATAAGTACCACACTGTTTTGATAACTGTAGCTTTGCAGTACATATTGAAATTAGGAAATGTAGAAACTCTAACTTTGTTCTTTGTCCAAATTGTTTTGGCTATGTGAGACTGTCTTGAGATTTCATATGAATTTTAGAATGGGCTGTTCTATTTCTTCAAAAGCATCATTGGATTTTGATAGGGCTTGCACTGAACCTATAGCTCACTCAGCATAGTATTGACATCTAAACAATATTAAGTTTTTCAATCACAAACATTAAATGCCTTTGTATTTATTAATGTCTTCAATTTTTTTCAACAATGTTTTGTCATTTTCAGTGTACAAATCTTTCAAATCTCTTGCTAACATAATCTTTATTTCATTTATTTTGATGAAATGATACATGAATTATTTTACGTTTCTTTTTTGAATTGTTAATTGTCAGTGAATAGAAACACAATGAATTTTTGTGTGTTAATTTGACCCTGAAATTTTATGAGTCTGCACAGCAAAGAAACTATCATCTGAGTGAATAGGCAACCTAGAGAATAGGAGAAAAATTTTCCAATCTACCCATCTCACAAAGGTCTAATATTCCAGAATTTACAAGGAACTTAAACAAATTTACAAGAAAAAAAATGCCATGAAAATGTGGGCAAAGAATATGAACATATACTTATCAATAGAAGACGTTTATACAACCAACAAACATATGAAAAAAACTCATCATTACTGATCATTAGAGAAGTGTAAATCAAAACCACAATCATCTCATGCCAGTCAGAATAGTGATTATTAAAAAGTCAAGAAACAACATATGCTGGTGCGGCTGTGGAGAACTAGATATGCTTTTACATAGTTGGTGGGAATATAAATTAGTTCAACCATTGTGTAAGACAGTGTGGTGATTCCTCAGGCATCTAGAACCAAAAATACCATTAGACCCAAAAATCCCATTACTGAGTATATACCCAGAGGAATACACATCATTCTATTACAAAGATACATGTGCACCTCTGTTTATTGTAGCACTATTCACAATAGCAAAGACATGGAACTAAACCAAATGTCCCTCAATGATAGACCAGATAAAGGAAATGTAGTACTTATACACAATAGAATACTATGCAGCCCCTAAAAGGAATGAGATTATGTCCTTTGCAGGGACATGGATGAAGCTGGAAGCCATCATCCTTAGCAAAATAACACAGGAGCAGAAAACCAAATAACATATCTTCTCATTCATAAATGGGAATTGAACAATGAGAACACATGGACACAGGGAAAGGAACAATGCACACCAGGGCCTGTGGTGGGGAAAGAGTAGGGAGGGGAGGGGGAAGTATCAGGACAAACAATTAATGCACACGGAGCTAAAACCTAGGTGACGGGTTGATATTTGCCGCAAATCACCATGGCACATGTATATCTATGTAAAAAACCTGCACATTCTGCACATGTATCCTAGAACTTAAAGTTTAAAAAAAGAAAGAAAAGAATTCCATTTAAAAGAACATTCAAAATAATAAAATAGCTAGGTATAAATTTAACAAATGAAGTGCAAAATTTGTACACTACAAACTATTAAACATTGCTAAAAGAAATTAAGGAAGACCTAAAGAATTGGAAAGACATCCTATGTACATGGATTACATGATTTACTATTCAGATTGCAATATTATTCAAAGCTGTCTAGAGTTTCAATGCAATCCCTGTCAAAATGAATGGCCTTTTTTTCTTACAGAATGGAAAAAACAATTATTAAATTTATATAGATTTGTAAGCTTTCCCAAATCACCAAATCAATCTTGAAAAAGCAATGTTGGATGGCATACTTCCTGACTTCAAATTTTCCTACAAATTTACAGTAATCAAAACAGTGTGGTACGAGCATAATGATAAACTAGTAGAATAGACTTGCGAGTCCAGAAATATATCCTCACATCTAGGAGGTCAATTGATTTTTGACAGGGATGCCAAGATTATCAATAAAAAAATAAAGTCTCTCCAACAATTATTGCTGGGACACATTGATACTTACATGCAAAGGAATAAAATTGGAACCCCACCCTCACCATTTTAAAAAGTTAACTCAAAATGGATCAATGCCCAAAATGTAACAGCTAAAACCATAAAAGTCTTAGAAGAAGACATAGGTGTTAATCTTCATGGATTTGGATTTGGAAATTAATTCTTAAATATAAAATAAAAAATACAGACAATCATACAACAAAAAATGATAAGTTACATTTCATCAAAATGAAAAACCACTGGGCATCTAAATACAACAAGAACATAAAAGCCTGCAGAATGAAAGAAAATACTTGTAAATTACAGATCTCACAAGTATCTAATATGCAGAATGCATAAAGAACTCATATTGCAGCTACAAATTACCAATTAAAAAATAGACAAACAACTTGATTAGGCATTTTTCCAAAGATACACAGTGTCTAACAAGCACGTGGAAATATGCTCAACATTGTTTGTGGCTAGGACTAGGGAGATGCATATCAAATACAAATAACATTACTTCAAACTTCCTAGGATTGCTATAATAATATTTAAAAAGCAAAACAGAAAGTTGTAAATGTTGATAAGGGTGTAGGAAAATTGGAACCCTCATATATTGCTTGTGGGAATGTAAAATAGTGCACCTACTGTGGAACACATTTAGACAGTTCCTCAAAACCTTAAACAGTATTATCATATGAACAAGAAATTACATATTTAGAGATATATATATAGAAAATTAATTGAAACAGGTACTCAAACAAGTGCTTGCACATGGATGCTCATAGAATATTCACAGTAGCTAAGATAGAAGCAATGCAAATGTTCATTAACAGATAAATAAACCAAAACTGATATGTATAGGAGACTATATTCATCCATAAAAACAAATGAAGTACTTATACATCATATGATGCAGATGAGCCTCAAAAATATACTCAATGATAGCAGCCAGATATAAAAGGTCACATATTGTATGAGTTAATTTATATAAAATGTCCAGATTAGGTAGATTAATAAAGACAGCCTATTGGGGTTTACCAGTGGTTCAGAAGAGGGAGTATGGAGAGAAACTGCTTAATGAATATAGGGTTTCTTTTGAGGGTGATAAAAACATTTGAGAACTAGATTTTAGTAGTTGTTGTGTGACACTATCGTACTAAATGACACTGCATTTTTCACTTTAAAACGGTAAATGTTATGTTATATACATTTTACCTCAATAAAAACCTTATTAAAATTAATGTTGAATTATTTATCCTATTTTATCTTTTAATTTTACACAATAAAATGTGTCTATATCTTATTGTATCATTATTGATAAGATGATATTACTTAACAGTATGATGGATTAAGAAAATTAAGGCTTACAGAAACACATGGGTGAATATCTCAGACCATTCTTGCTTTATAAATAAAAATTTATCAGCTGAATTTTTATTTTTTCTTTTGTGTCATCTTAGGGGCATAGGGATTTTTTTCTTCCTTACAGAATTCATAGAATCTAATTTGTATATTTCCTAACATGACTATAGCTTAGATGTTCATAATATCTACTGAGAAATTTTATATATTTTGATGTCTATAACAAGCCCATAAAAAATCATATAATTATAATACTGAATGGGAAAATAAACTTCTAATAACTTGTCCAAACTACTATTTTACATATTAAAAACTATAAATAATATAAATTAGAGAAACTAGATAACAACTAATTGTTTTATTATTATATATAAATTTATGATGGAATGAGAAAAGGAGTATGAGCAATAATCATTCTAGAATACAGTGATCAGGTAGACATCTGAAACAGAATAGTTCTGGTTTTCAGTTTTATTAACCCAGAATAAAATTCATTTTACTGATAACACCAGAGCTAGATTTGTAACATGGAAGAGGTGAAAAATTCATGGGAAAATTTCCAGAAGAATTGGTAGTTTACACATAGATTCAAATTAGAGAACTATGAGCACTGCAAAAATCCAAATCATTGTTTCATTTCATTTGTAAATTTAATACAGCAGGCTTTTTCTTTACTGGGTATTAAGAAATTATATCATAGTATCTATATTTTGCAAGACATAAATAACAAGATATGATAAATTTATAGTGTCTTTTTCAACATAGATTAAAAGATGTAATAAAACATATTACATATTTTTAAATAATTTTATGAATTTTTGAAGATATTATTGAGGAAATAAAACAATTTTGAGATAAAATAATTCTTTCTAATGACTTCCTGTTGCAGAGGAAATATTTTCTCAGTTTTCAAACAATAAAATTACGTATTTGTGTGGGTGTGTGAGAGTGTTTTTCTATACATAGAGTGGGGAGGGAGAGAGGGAAAGCGGGAGCAGAGAGACAGACTTCATATATGCATTACATATTTTCATATTATAGATGATGGTAACTGTGGTTGCCATTTGAAGGTACCATAGCAAATCCAGATACAGTAACTTTTTTTCAGTTTATGCCATAGAAACCACTGAAGCATAAAATTTGAAAGTATCATTGCTATTCCTGTTCTGGTTTAAAGACTTCTATTATTATTTATTATTACTATCATTTTAAGAAAACATTAACTGGTTTCCTGTGAAAAACAACTGAAATCTATGGAAGCTAATTCCTTTAAAATACTGTCACCTTTGTCAGTCACCCTAGGCTCTAGATATCAAACCTAGCTTTAGAGAAGGAAGCTCCTGTACATCTTTACTATTAGATACAGTAGAGATTTTTCATTATTTTATTTAATCATGTCTTTTTTTTTTTTTTTTTTTTTTGACAGGAGCTCTTGCTCTGTCACCCAGGCTGGAGTGCAGTGGTGTGATCAAGCTAATAGCACCCTGTATCTCCCATCTTCAAGCAATCCTCCCACCTCAACTCCTACTTTATAAAGAGCCACCAAGTTACTACAGGCTCCTGCCATCATGCTTGGTTGATTTTTTGATTTTTAGTAGAGATGAGGTCTCACTATGTTGCCCAGGGTGGTCTCGAACTCCTGAGATAAAATGATCCTCTTGCCTAGGCCTCTCAAAGTGCTGGGATTACAGGTGAGAGCCACAACACCTCGCCTCAATCACATCTTTTAAAATTCTTTTTACCTTTCTACTTATAAGTGGAAACTACCACACTGGTCATTAAAATTAGTCATTTTATTCTGGAATGCAGTTACTAGAAAAAATTTTAAATTAACAAGTGACAAAGACAATGACTATGACTATTCCCAATAGCAGTTGTGAATATTAATTATTAGGTATCCTCAAATGTTCAGAACTAGCATAGTTTCCTTTTCTTTTTTTTGTTTTAGCTGTAGTCATCTTAAGAATTGTCACCAACAATATTTTAGGTTGTGAGGCAATAAAATTACCAAAAGGTCAGAGGCTTAACAAAAAATTGTCTTGTTTTTTGCTTGCTCTACATGTCCATCGAGGGTTGTTTGGGTTGTTCTCTGACCCAACCAGTAGAAGTGAAAAAGTGCAATGATACCATGTGCTCAAAAAGGGAAAGATCAGATGCATTTGATCACAGCATTAGTGATTACAGTGACATTCCATTCCAACAGGTTAACCATTTTATTCCCTATTTTTGCATATGAGAAAATGAATATTCAGAAATGTTTTTCTCAAGATCACTTATATAATAAATGCCAGAAACTAAAAGTAAACTCAGATATTTCTCAGTCTGAATTAGGTTTCTTCACAGTAAACCATGTTACATCACACAGTAGTCAAACAGACAGTTGTGACATAGAATGTAGTTCAAATTTACTTAGCAAATAAAACAACCTTATCAATAAACATTCTAAACCTAATACCTGGATATTTAATTCTTCAAAACTACTTGTGTTCACATTATTCTGAGTCTGTAATGGTTTATAAATAAGTACAAATATTTAATGGTTATGAGCTACCCACTTAAGATTAATGAGCATGAAAATCCTTAATTTAATCAGCCCATTTAACATTTCCAAAGGGAAAAGAAAATATTAGTAGAATTTTTGATCCAGGCATATGTGTTGGTTTCACTGGTTCTCAGACTTGCTATTTTTACAAATATAATTAAATATCATGCAACTATAATATTTATTTAAATATATATTAGAACAGAGTATAATTGTAATATAGATAGATTAGATTCCTATAGAATAACTTTCTGCTTTTTAAAATAGATTGTGGTAGCTAATTTCAGAATTCTGGCTGAGGTTGTAACTTCAGATTCTGTATTTAGAACATACTAAGATTCTAAGATATAAAATCTCTGAAAATAAATGAGCCAGAAATATCACTTCTAACTAATACTACTATATCACTTGGGACCTAAAACAGTATATACCTAGAGCAAGTTATTTAGATAGACAAATGGATGATACAGGTAGGATGCTGGATTCCCTTTCCAGACTACTTATAGTTGTCATTATTTTGGTGGCTCTTTATAAAGTAGATTTGAGATTCTGATGTGCCAATACTAAGTATATATATATATATTTCTCATGTGTAACAAATGAGGGATATTTGGGCAACAAGTTATAGAATCTTACTCTTAGAGGCATAATAAAATCAGGTTTGTCTTTTTCTCATATGAGGAGAAGCCTAGAAAACAGCTGTTGCTGAATTTGACAAACTTGCTCTCTGATCTCAGAGCTGTCACTGTTTTTCTCTGGTATCTATAACATGGCTGCTATGGCTACACTCATCCACCGTTAAAATCAAAGAACAGGAGGGAAGGACATCATTCATTTACTATGATTATGATTATTTTATATCTTTAGGAAAATAAAGCCTTCTCATGTCCACCCTAAATGTCCCTTAACTCATATACCTGTGGCAAAACAGGGTTACATAAGCCATTCCAATGAAGCTGGTAAAATGAGCAAATAATGCTAAAGATTATCTTAGAACTGCCACAACTCTTTAACTGATTCTAGACACAAATATCATTCTGTTAGTCTATAAAAAGAAGATGTAGACGTGATAAACAACTGCTACATACATGTTGAGTGGCACTGTCAAGTCACAGATTTACGCAGTGAAGATTATTTATTTCAAAGCAAAACAAAACCTCAAGTGAAAGTGACATACCATCGCTTCTGTCATGTTCTATTTGATAGAAGAAAGTCATCAAATCCAGCTCATCTGCAAGGGGAAGAAATTAGACAACAGCATGAATACCTGGAGGTGGGGATTATTTGGGGCCATTTTAAAGGTTGCCTATCACAC
Organism: Ateles fusciceps; assembly: GCA_036589455.1. Taxonomy (NCBI): domain Eukaryota; kingdom Metazoa; phylum Chordata; class Mammalia; order Primates; family Atelidae; genus Ateles; species Ateles fusciceps. The sequence continues at coordinate 717,387 of JAZHEH010002077.1, forward strand.
TGGGAAAAAAGAGAAAACATTTTGTTCGAAAAATAGCATCTTAAAAATGGCATATAGCTGAATCTAAGCAATATGCCAAGATTTGTTACCTTTTAATAGGGTATTTAGCCCTCTTTACAACTGTAGCAATCCCTTGTTCTTATTTATTTTAGGTAATAATCTTGTCATTCTATTTACTGAGTTTTCTTGTGTATTTGTGAAATTTTCATTCCTGCATTGCAAAAATATTGTGTCCTATTTGTGGACACATTGCACTAATAATTGTTTAACAATTTTACCAAACTTATTTTAATTTATATTATAATAATTAGGAATGTGCCAGGTGTGGTGGCTCATGCCTTTAATCCCACTATTTGAGAAGCCAAGGAAGGAGGATCCCTTGAGCCTAGGAGTTTGAGACCAGCTTGGGCAGCACAGCGAAAGCCCATCTCTACAAAAATTAAGGAAAATTTAGCCTGGCAGGGTGGTGCACACCTATAGACTAAGCTAATTAGAGGCTGAGGTAAGAGGATTGAGCCCAGAAGGTTGAGGTTACAGCAAGCTGTGACCACCCCACTGTACTGCAAACTGATGGACAAAGCAAGACCTGGTCTCTACATAAATAAATATAAAAATAGGAATGAACAATTTATATTATAACCCCAAACAAAATACACCATTCTGTCTCCATGATTTCATCCCATTTCAGCTCCATGGCCAAATCAGAATTTAATGTGAATTATTTGATACTTTTATTCTTCATTATTATTTTATTATTGAGCTTTGGCTATTGTGTTTCTTCTACATGAAAACCACTTTTTTTTTTTACAAGTATATCAAACTTCACAGCCATCTTTTCAACAATTTTTAAGATAAAGATAACATTTATATGAATTTTACCAAACTAACTTCTACTCATCCACAAAATCTCATGTATAAATTTCTCAGCAGCCAGGCACAGTGGCTCTGGCCTGTAATCCCAGCACTTTGGGAGGCCGAGGCGTGTAGATCACTTGAGGTCAGCAGTTGGAGACCAGCCTCGTCAATGTGGTGAAAACCTGTCTCTACTGAAAATACATAAAACTAGCCAGGTGCCTGTAATCTCAGTGACTTGGAAGGCTGAAACAGAATTGCTTGAACCTGGGAGGCTGAGGTTCCAGTGAGCCAAGATTGTGCCATTTCACTCCTGCCTGGGCAACAAGAGCGAAACTCAGTCTCAAAACAAACAAAAAAACTTCTCAGATAGAAATTTCCTTCCCACTAAGAAAACTTAGTTTTGTCTGTTACAAGATTTTATGGAACTTTGTCCTTTCCCTTCATAGAGCTTATCCCTATTTATATTTATGGGTATATTTTATAATTGTTCGATTAATTTTCGTTCTTCCCACTGGACTGCAGGCTTGAACTGTGCCTGTTTTTGTTCACAGTAATATGTGCAGTATCTATTAGAGTGTTTGGAAGTGTGAAGATGCTCATAAACATTTCTGAATAAATGAATGAATTTTGATTATCAAAAAACTAAAACTAAGCCACTCTACGGTTACATTTGGAAAAAGATTTATTTCAAGGAATTGGAAAAATTATACAACTTGTTGCTGGAAAAGTGCATTGATTCTTCATAGCACAACAGAGTTTATTTTTTTTAAGAATAGAAATAGATCTCAAAAATATGAGCAGGAATTACTATCACTATCCTGTTTTCTACAAAAAGAGCAGGTATATGGATTACTTAGGCCATTTGAATTACTGTAAAAGTACATTTTTTTTCCTTGTTCTGTTTTAGGTCTAATTTAAAATTATTCTTAGGACATTTTAGTTCATTTTCTCTTCTTCTTCTTTTTTAATGGAGAACAATTATCCTTTATTATAAATCCTGCATATATGTACAGTATTACTGTAATTTTACAGAATGTATAATCATGATATATTGGAAATTGTTAGCTTTCTTCTTTGAAGACTTATTTGATATGCCTCGAACAGTTATTTTATTTTTCATGCATACCACATTCTTCAAACATGTGCCCTGAAGCAAGATCAATTAAAATATTTAAATATTATTTTATACCCTTTGCATATTTGATGCTATTTCATTTAACCATAATGTTATTCCAATACTGTTTATAGCTTTATTATTCCTTCTCATATTTATACACTTATCTATTCATTTTTTAAAATATTGTAGACTCAGCTAATAATGTGCATTGAATTCTTTCCCCTACCACTATGTTTCAGACACTTTGATAATAACAATAGATGAAGAAATGATTAGGGGACAGACCCCGTTTTGAAGAATTTCTCAATCTTACAGGAGAGCCACATGTGTAAATTCTAATGCAAATGTCAGAAAACAATTTGTATGGTTGAAGTATGGCCATTATAGTGCTTACATGAGAGGAGCAGGTCATTCCTCTTGTAGAGTTAAAGGAGAGTACAGAGGATAAGTGAAATTCAAGCTAATAATTAGAGGAAAGGATCATTTAGCAAGTGATAAAGTTCACAGAAAGCACTTAAGAAATAGAAAAATATTCATGACATATTTATCTAACATTGATAGGTCATGTAAGAAAACCAAGGGAAATTACAGTGTAGTTCATAAGTGCATTTAACAATAAACATGATTTGTTAGGTATTTTTGGACTAGCGTATAAATATCTTAGAGTCATGATACATTTGGACTTTGTCCTTAAGGGACATAAAGTCAACAGTTTGCTTTCTAGTAATTAAGGTAATTTTCTGGGCTGTTGAAACAAATTACTACAAACTTAGTAGCTAAATAACACAAATTTGTCTTATATTTCTGGAGATCAGAAGTCTAAAATCATGATGTTTGCAGGATTTCATTTCTTTTGGATACTTTATGGGAGAATCCCTTTGCTTTTTCCAGTGTCTAGAGCCCATCTACATTCCATTATTCATGATCCTTCCTCCAACTTCAAAGTGTATCATTCCAATCTCTGGTTCCCCCATCACATCATTTTCCTGTAGTTAAATCTCCCTTTGTCTTTCTATTATAAGGACACTTGCCATTATGTTAGGTGCATCAGTCCTACCTCTAGAATCTCCCCATCTCCAGATATTTAATCACATCTGCAAAGTTCCTTTTGCCACTTAAAGTAACATTTTCATAGATTATGAGGATTAGTTCATGGATATGTTGGGGGTCACTAATTAGCCTAATAGAGTCTACTCACTGGCTCAACAAAATTCATATCCATTCCAAATGCAAAATACATTCACTCCATCCCAACATCCCCAAACAGTTCAACCAATCATAACCTAACTCAAGGTCCAAAACTGTAGGTACATCATTTCAAGAGTCCCAAATCTCATTATCCATGTTTTCTAAGTCAGATATGGGTGAGACTCTGAGTATGAAACAATGTCTAGCAAGATTCCTCCCAATTTCTGGACCTGTGAAGCTGTAAAACAGGTTATCTGCTCCCAAAATACAACAATGGGGCAGTAACAATATAAGAGTAATAGACATCCCCATTTAAAATGGAGAAAATGGAAGAAGAAGTCACCAGTTCCAAGCAAATTTAAAATCTAACCAGGGAAACGCTATCAGGTTTTAAGGCCTAGAAGTTATGTGTAGCTCACATTTTCATCCCCTTTGACAAAAGTTTCACCCACCAACATTCTCCCCTGTGGCTTTCAGCTCAACCCTCTGTCCCCAAGGCTCTGATCTGTGAGTCATTCTTTTTTTGCAGGAAGGGTAGCATCTGTTTGCAGCTGAGTAGTTTTATCAACCTGCTTCCTGACTGCAGAATTTTGGTAATCTGATGACCTCCTTTCATTTTGTCCTCTGTGTGTTTCTTTTGATTGATACCGATAATATTTCTGCTGCTATCCTCAAGAACACTGTAAAGTTTTCATGTATGTCCTAGGGATGCCTGCCATTAGACAAGATGCTTCTCCACAGGTTTTTCCTAGATTATATCATGTCTACTTTTGGTTTCTGGTAAGATGGCTGAGGGGGATACATGTGTTATGTGATCCCTTCGAAGAGTCTTCTGTGTTACTGAATATTGTGACCTTTTGTCCTTCTCAGGCATTAAAAAGCTTGTCAATAAGCCTCTTGATTTTCTTTCCTGAAGATAATTTTCTGACAGTAAATTTCCCAATTTCATTGTCTTTTTGCAATTTAGATCAGCTGAGGACTTCCCAAATAATCAAGTCCTGATTCCCCTTTACTTAGCATGTCTTTCTCAATTTATCTTTCCTCTCTAATTTTACCATAAGCATCAAGAAGAAACAAAGGCACATCTTTAATATCTTCCTTGGAAATCTCAGCTTACAAATTCTGCTTTCAATGTAACTAGGAAGCAATTCAGCTAAGATTCTGACACTTTATAACAAAGATCTCATTTTCTCCAGTTCTCAATAACATACTCACTTATTTTTGAGCCCTCATAATGCTTCTAATATCCATATTTCCTACTAACTGTCTATTTCTCTATGATAATATAGTTTTTCTTTATCATGCATCTACTTCCTCTGGGCCTTCATGGACAAAATCTTTATTATTCATAATTCTGCTAACAGTCTGTTCAATGCAAGAGAGACTTCTTCCACTGTGTTTTTGAAAATTCATCTAAACTCTACCTATTGCCTAATCCCAAAGCCACTTACACATTTTTGGGTATTTATTACAGCAGCACTCGTCTTCCAGGTATTAAAATCTTTACTCAGTTCCTGTTGCCACTGTAACAAAATACCCCAAACTTACTGGCTTACCCAAAGAACATAAATTGATTCTCTTTCATTTCTGGGATTTCTAAGTCAAAAATTATTATCATCGGCAGGTTTGCATTCCTTCTGGAGACTTCAGGGAAGAATCTATTTCCTTATCTTTCTAGCCTCAAAAGACCACCTGCATTTCTTGGATCAGGTGTTCTTCCTCTGCCTTCAAAGCATGTCACATCTACCTTTGGTTCCAGCGTAATTTTTGTTGCTGTTGTTGTGAAATCTTCCTCTGACTCTCTCTTATAATGACAACTGTGAATACACTGAGCCTACTGAATAATCTAGAAAGATTATTAAGGTGCCACACTAGATACTTGTTGTGGTAAACTTTTGATCATTCTAAAGCACACAATGAGATCAAACAGCATCCTTTTCTATTGCTACCAAAATAATACAGTCTAATGAACATTAGGTCCTGTGGAAATTGGTCCTTGTCCTTGTTGGGTTCGTCTTGTATTAACTCCACTCTACAATTAATAAGGAATAGAGAAAAGAAAGAAGCCTAGTGCAAAGGACCTACATTTTTATTACAACACCCAAATTAATGAGATTCTGCTTTATGGGTCTAAATTGAAAAAAATACTTGATTTAATAGTACTTACCCTGAGCCCCACCTCAGGATCCTTAACATAATTATATCTGAAAAGTTCATTTTGTCATGTAAAAGAATGTGTCCACAAATTCTAAAGATGAGGGCATGCGCATTGAGGGAGCAGTGAAGGGGTGTTTTCAGTCTAACATAGTAAAGTAGGAGCAATTTCAAAATTAGGAATGACAACTTTGGTTACAAAGTAGAGAGTAGAATGGAATTTCAAGGATGTGGCAGGGAAATATGTTAGGGTGCTCTTTGTATTCTTCAGAAAGAGAGATTATGTATTATTCAACAAATATGTGCCTCAATGGTACCCTATTTAGGATAAAAATAATCTCTATTAGGAATTTCTTTTCTGTAAACCTTCACAAAATGTGGTGAAATAATGAATATGGATTCTTCGCTCCCGGCAAGGCGTTTGAAGAAAAACTGTCACTGAAGAGTCATGGTGGGGCCAGGGCCTGCCGCCACTGCTGCAGTCCAAGAGTGGCAGAGAAAGCTTCAGGAGTACCTTGCAGCTAAGGGAAAACTGAAGAGCCAAAACACCAAGACTCATCTAAAATCCAAGAATAATTGCCTGAATCTACCACCTTCTAAATCTACTATTATACCCAAAAATGATGTTACTGACCATGCTGTTTTGCCTGTCAAACCTAAAAGGTCCATCAGCATTAAACTCCAGCCCAGACCACCTAATATTACAGGGTCCCAGAAGCCGAAGTTGGAGCCACCAAAACTTCTGGGCAAAAGGCTGACTCAAAATGTGTTTCTTCTAACCCATACTCTAAGTCTTCTAGCAAGAGTTTTCAACAGCATGAAGCTGGATCATCCACAACAGAACTCTCAAGAAAACTTGTGGGGTCACTTAATACAGAACAATTGAAAACTACAAAGCTGCAGGTAACAGATCAAGAAAATGCTAAATGTACAGACTCTATGAATAATACCCATGTTGAAAACGAATCTTTGGATAACTTTCTAAAAGAAACAAACAAAGAGAACCTGCCCCAAACTTTATCAGAACCTGAGAGGAAGCCAGATCCTAAATTACATACCACAAGTAAGCCAAAGATTGACTCTTATAATCAAACCAAGAACAGTTTAGCTCCAAAGCCAGCCTTGGGCAAAAGTTCAGTTAATAGTGCTGTTTTGAAAGACAGAGTTAATAAACAATTTGTTAGAGAAACACAAAGCAGGACCCTCCCAGTAAAATCACAGCAACTCTCTAGAGGAGCAGATCTTGCAAGACCAGGAGTAAAAGCTTCAAGGACGGTTCCCCTCTCACTTTATTTAGACCCTTAATAAGGTTCAGCCATCAAAGAAACCAGTGGTCAAGAACATCAAAGATATAAAGGTGAATAGGGGTAAATATGAAGAAACAAATGAAACTAAGTTACGGTCATACCCTGTTATTGAACAGAGAATGAAACATACCAAACCCAGAACATACCCCAATTTGCTTCAGGGTGAATATAACAACAGACATCCAAACATCAAGCAAGATCAGAAGTCCACCCAACCTTCTTGTATACTGCAAAAATCAAAAGCCATAAGCCAGAGGCCTAAGTTGACAGTTGGCAGATTTAATTCAGCTATTCCAAGCACCCCTAGCATAAGAGCAAATGGAACCAGTGATATTAAATGTAATAATAATGGCTTTCAACAAACAGCACAGACTTTGGACTCCAAGTTGAAAAAGGCTGTTCCCCAGAACCATTTTCTGAACAAAACAGCTCCCAAAACTCAAGCTGGTGTCACAACCATAAATGGGACCCAAACAAACCCAAATATTAAAAAGAAGGCAACAGCAGAGGATCGCAGGTACTTTGCTTTAATTCCAAGCTTTTGCAACTGAAGATGATTAGGCAAATTGACCATCAAGAAGACTTGGTCAGGAAATAGGCCATAAATAATGGCTCCTAAGTAATTTTTAACTACAGTCTGAAAAAAGATTTGATGCAAATATAACAAATATGAAGACTTGACAGGGTTAGGTGGTACATACATGTATTATAAATTATTTTCTGTAATTGTAAAAAAAATGAATATGTGAGTAATAAAGGGAGAAGAATAAACTATAGCACTAGAATTTTTAGCTTTAAATATTAAGTAAATGGTTATCAATTACTAGTAACTATATTTTTGGTGTACTATGTCATATTATTAAAAAACATTAAAATGAACATGTTAATGTGATTAAAATAGGTTATTCAAATAAGACAAAAGCAATGCTAATTTTATTAGGCAGTAAAATACTCAGGTTGACACAAAAGATTCTGCCCATCAACTTGTAGTTCCCCTCTAGATTTTTGTTTTTCTAGTTTTGTTTATGTTGCTGAGGTTTTCTAATATTCTAGTTAGTGAAGCATTGTTTAACCACTATACATATCCTTGCTATTCTCACGTACACATATATGTATGTGTTTCTGCACATATTATTGAACACGGTTAGATTTTTCAATACTTTACCTTTCCCTAAATTGCCATGCAGGTTATATTTAATGTTCTGTTTGCTTAATTTTGATGTATTATTGATGCTGGATTTTGAAGAGAATAAATACAGTTGTATCCTGGCTCCAGGGTTGCTCACATATAATGAGGGACTTGTGAATGCTAGTTGCACAATTGCTATATTTCATAAACTCTGGGGGTTGGCAAGGACAAAGTTATTGCATTTTATCTATCAGAGGTGATTAAGATGACCAAATTCCACTTGAGGTTCCTGAAACATAGGCATACTTCTTTAGTTATTTCTGGCAAACAACCTACTGCCAAATATGGCTACTGACCTATCTGTGAAGATACTATTACTTTTCTCTGAGCAGTGTAACTGCTCCCCTTAATGTGAAAGGTGGGTCGTTAAGGTGATAATAATTGGCTGAACTGGGAGAGGATTGTGCAAGATCTTTCATTATTGAAAGGGAAGTGACTTCATTATTTTTGCATAAATGTACTCATTTTTTTAGCTTGCAGTATCCCTTGTGTTATCTATTTGTAAAGTTTTTCTCTGCAACAGATAGTCAAAAAACTTCCTTAAAATTATGCATATAAAACTAGTATCTGATTCAGTAGTTCTGAACTTCTTAGACTATAACCATAGATTTTCAAAGATAATAGGAGAACATTGGTCTGAGGCATATACGAAATATGTTTCCATGGTAGGTTCTTACTGTTGTTGAAATATAAAGTTCACAGCACTTGATAAAACTCCTAATTTCCCCTCCATTTTTGGAAGAGTACTATTAAATCAAGTATTTTTTCAGTTTAGACCCATAAAGCAGAATCTCATTAATTTGGGTGTTGTAATAAAAATGTAGGTCCTTTGCACTAGGCTTCTTTCTTTTCTCTATTCCTTATTAACTGTAGAGTGGAGTTAATACAAGACGATCCCAACAAGGACAAGGACCAATTTCCACAGGACCTAATGTTCATTAGACTGTATTATTTTGGTAGCAATAGAAAAGGATGCTGTTTGATCTCATTGTTTGCTTTAGAATGATCAAAAGGTTATCACAACAAGTATCTAGTGTGGCACCTTAAAGGGATTAAACACCTTTTGCTATTGGAGTTGAAGTGAGAGTTCACAACTACTCAGCTCCTTGTACAGACTGCATTTATATGGCCCCATTTAGCTATGTGGCACTACTTTAAAACTTCTGTCTAGAATCTCTCTTATTTTTACCTATGGGAATTATTTGTTCCTTGTGATATTTCAGCAAAACCATTTGGTGGCCAATCATGAGAACTTGGCTGCTTCTATGTTCCCCACTTCTTCATATTAAGTTTATAGGGGGACCCCTGAATTTCCACTGTGTTCTGTATCACAGAAATTTGAAGCAACTTTGACTTCTTTAACCCTATTTATGTAACATAAGTAAGCATTATTGGTCCACATTTTAAGATTAAAAATCTATTATAGTTTCAATGAGCAGTACACACAAACACAAGACATTCAGAGTGCAAGCAATGAAGACATATATCAGAAACAAATATGGTAGTTACCACAAAGTTATTTGAAAGCTAGATGAACATCAGTATTGTAATACTTCACCATTCAGTTGCCCATTTGTTTAGGCAATAAATAGTTATTGGGTCATTACAAAGAAAGGGAAGCATTTTCTCCTTAGGTAGCAGATGAGTTCTTGTATCTGTATTTTTTTTAAGAAACATTGTAATTCTTACAAAAACTGCTATTTTAATGAACTATGTGAATCTAGCTTCCAAAGATGCAAGAGCAAGGCAGACTAAAGCCAAAAGCTATAATTAACTGCATGCTTATTTGCTAAAATAAATGTACAATTCTCACTTCTTTCTCTGAATGGAGTCACTGGGACTACTATCATTAAACTGCCATTTCAGTCCTATCATTATAGAAATAATAAGAAACTTGCTGTGGAATCTGCTTTTCTCTTTATTTTAGGGGTAATTTGTTGATGGAAGCAGAAGTTATTTTTAGATGCATTAAATAATTCTTACACAGTGATACCTGCATATATTTGTAAGTATACATAATATGTGGTCATTTTGAATAATGGCCTAGGTAAAAATAATAATTTATGCACGATTAACATACTTTATCAGACAACATACTCAATTTTCATTGTAAGTTTAGTTATAATGCAGTAAAAATTGGTATACTGTTTCTGTTTTTTATAATTTATTCATTTTCCCATAATAGTGAACATTGAATATTTTTTAGCTTTCTTATCCTACATGCTTTTTCTTCTGTTCTTATGAGCTATACTACCTAAGAGTTGTGCAATGCCCAAATGGTATTATCAACCAAGGCTTTTCTGCTATGCAACTATTCTTGGGTAATCCAGAGTCACATCAAAATGTACAAACCCTTATTATCTGCTATCCATTTAGCTAAAATCTCCAATGGAACAAGGGATCTACCTTAATAAATATGGCAAATAAGCTCTAAGATAGAGCTTATTCTACAGAGGTAAAGATTTACACACACACATAGTTTAAACTAAACTCAAAATATTCTAAAATAAACTTACTATAATTCTGGCTTTTTATTCTGCTATTCTTCATTGTTTTACATGTTTCAAACAAATAAACAAAGGAAATGACTACCTTTCCAGGTGTTGCTCAGAGGAACTAAGATGAGAACTAAAGATTGGATTTGGCAGCAGGGAATCTTATTGGTGATCTTTGAATACAGAATAAAAAATACACTGTGAAAACAAAAGTTTGACTGATGTAACATTTAAACAGAGTGGGAAATAATAAAGTAGAGGTAGCAAAAAAAAATAAGTATTTAAGTAGTTTCACCATGAAACACAGCATAGAAGTAAGAACCAACTGGTAAAGAATCTAGGTTCAAAAGACTGTTTTTTTTCTTTAAGACCATAAATATTACATCTATTATTATATTGACCGAAAAAAAAAGTAAAAAGAAAAAAATAGGTTATACTGTAGAGTGGGATATTAATTACAGAGGAAATGCAATTTAGTGAATTTATGAAAATTATATTCTCATATACAGGAAGGAATAGAAAGATACTATGTGCAATAAGAACAACTGCCTCGCTTCTAGACATGGTTGTATGTGCAGTGTATATGAAAATAATATTTTCTTGAGAAAGTCATTAAAAACAGTGTAGTTAGGGGAAAACAAAGTTTCACAGATGGGACTAAAGATGTTATAGGATCTTTTGATCATTAATTACAAATTGAAGTATTTGGGGGTTCATAAGAGGTTAGAGATTGACTCACATGATCAGCTGTAAAGAGCCAGAGGTAACAGTTTGAATGATAAAATAGAAGCAAGGATGATTCTTCCTGGGAAGAGTGGGGTGATCAAAAATGTTTGTGATGGCATATGTTAGACCAGAAATCTTCTTTGGGGGAATGAATAATTAATGATAAATGTAGCTGACTTTAGGGACACATCTCTTTGTCAATTTATAGCAATAGTGCTAACAATGTTGGGCACAGGAGTTGCATCTGCTTTTTCTACCTTTTTGTTCACTTTCTTTAAATGGCAAGAAGCTATCTGACCCCATCTTTGGCTAAAATGAGGAAGGAAGAGAGTTAAAAAACAGTACATAATTGTTTTTCATTGATACCCATTACCCTGACTTCTTCATGCTCTATGGATTAAGAAGATTCTTAATTTCATAAGGTGCTTTCTTGAATTTCTTGGTATTAAAAAAAAAAAAAAAAAACTTCAGCTGAATTAAATTTAAAGGAGTTTAATTGAGCAATGAGCAACATGCAAATTGCGCAGTCTCCAGAGTCACAAAAGATTCAGAGACCCTCCCCCCTCAGCCACATGGTGGAAGAAGATTATGGAAAAAAAAATAGGGAAGGGGGAAATGATGTACAAAAATAGGAAGTGAGTTACAGAAACAGCTGGATTAGTTACAGGTTGCCTTTTGCCTTATTTGAACATGGTTCAGACAGTTGGTTACATTTGATTGGCCAAAACTCAGCAATTGGCACAGGTGTAGGCTATAATTATTTACCCCTCCACTCGTTATAGTTCATGATGTACAGAAAAACCTTTAGGCCGTACTTAAATATGTAAGGAGGTAGCTTTAGGTTAAAATTCATTAACATTGGAAACACTGCTACCCTCTGACAGACACTGGCTACATTTCCCTAGACATTGGTTAACACAACTTATTGTGCTGATTGCTTACTCCCTGTTTGCCTATCACTGTACCTCTAGATCTCCTGCAGCACGGCCTAGTTGTCTCTCTTTGTAGCTCTTCCTGTTAGTTCCCTCTTAATCATTCACACATTTATTTTTGCTCAGGAAATTCTAGAAGGGCAGCTTGATCTTAAGGCAGCAGTCAATTGCTCGTCCACTCCCTTATCAAAGTAGATAATTTGGTTCGCACCCTCTGGACACCTCAAGCAGGAATAACCTACCAATTTACCACTCCCTCATCTTCAGAAAATACATTTTAATATGACTAAATTTTCTTTTTGAAGTACCTTCACTGATCTTGGAGTGGGGAGGCTGACAAATCCTGTCTCCCCACTAACACACTTTCCTCTTGGAAATAGGGGGATTCACAGTACAATAGCAACTTTCTACAAAGAAATGACCCTAAAACATTCTTATTTTCCAATTACCTGACTCTTTCCTATGCTCAGTGTTGCGTTAGTCACATGATATATTATGAAACAAAACAACCCCTCCCAAAACATTTTGAGCTTTGCATATGATCTAGCAAACATCTTTTTATATATGATATATATTATGTCTTTACACCTTGGTTAAACTTTAATTTTGAGTTAGCCTAGATTTTTCCTGTTTTATTCATAAGGTAGCAATTATTAATATTAACGATAAAACTTTTAAATTCATTATTTAGAATATAGCCCTGTGACAGTTTCAACTGGGGCAAGATAAGAATACTGTAAATAAAAGATACAAATGCTAATACAAAAATGATGACAGGCTGAGTCAGAATTAAGACGTAAGATTTAGATATTATAGATCTTAGAAATTTTTCATACATTTTTTCTACATTTGAGATTTGACCTCTCTTCAGAATATTGGATCCACAGAATTAACTTTATTTCTTGCTCCGGTTCTAACTGCTTATCATTCACTTCATATAATGGGAAGAGAAAATGCAGATTCTTCACTTTCTAGTAGAAATGGTAAGAGGTAAAGAGAAAAAGAAACGCTCATTGTGTAAAATAGTTGAAGGCAATGAAAATATCCATTCTTTATCTAGACTTATTTGAATAATTAAGTTATGGTGTTTAGAGAAAACTTCATGGAACAGGGGAAGTTTCAAGCTAAATAATATATAATATTTGAAATGACTGATTTACTACAATATTACAAGTTGATTTATAGAGCATGAGAAATGTTCAACAACCAGCTCCTCAAATTTATAGCTGCAAATTAAAAACTCTGCTTTATTCTAAAAATTAAGAAATAGCTCCTTTTCATTCTTAAATCACTTTTTTTAGTAAAATTTTGCCAAGAGAGGATGTGATGCAATATCAATTTAGATGTATTTTTGATAGAGGTTTTAGATTAAGCATATTCTTTCTTATTGATTTCCAGTTGATTGAAAATGTACTAAGAAGCCAGCAAAGAGCCATCAAATCAGTGTTCCTGCTTAGGTATGTTGACAACCCTCATTTTCCTGTCCTAGAATATTTGCCTTTCATTTACTTTGATTCACAATGCTTGGGTTCATGCTTTTTACCAAAAAAAAAAAAGAAGAAGCAGATTCATGCTTTTTAACAAGACACTAAATTCCATTACTCTCTATTGCTTCATTATACTTCAACCATGGATGAACTTAGTTTTTCTATTTCTTCATGGATACATGCAAAGAGACTGAGACATACATCATATTTTTACAGAAATGTGCAAGCATGATGAGTTGGTTCAACTTCAAATCCATGATCAAAATGTTAAAGCTTAGGTAATCAAGTGAGTACACTTGTTAATTTACTCTGTTACAACACAAAATGATCAATTTATTCTTTTTTTTTATATATTGAGATGGAGTTTTGATCTTGTCAGCCAGACTGGAGTGCAATGGTTCAATCTCGGCTCACTGCAACCTCCACCTCCCAAGTTCAAGTGATTCTCCTGCCTCAGCCTCCCAGGTAGCTAGCATTACAGGTTTGTGCCACCATGCACAGCTAATTTTTGTATTTTTAGTAGAGACAGGTTTTCACCATGTTGCCCAGGTTGGTCTCAAACTCCTGACCGCAGGTGATCGACCCACCTCAGCCTCCCAAAATGCTGGGACTACAGGCATGAGCCACTGTGCACAATTTATTGCTTATTTCCCCCCATTCCTCCCATAAGTCATATTGTTATAAAACATTCTTATTTAAACAAAACAACTCCATTTCACTGTTTATCTCCACCCAGTTACACCTTTATCTTCCTCAGTATATTATGTAAAAATGCTTATCAGACAACTCCTCCTTTTCATTATCTTCACTGACTTTATGTTGGGCTTGCCATATCAGGGGGTTTTCTAGGGTCTCGTTTTAGTTTATAATTAGTGTCTGATCAGTCATTGTCCATGATATACAATTGCTAACTACTCGGATTATTTTTCTATCAAAGATCTTAATTTCATGAACAAAAAGTATATATTTCAACACATTAAGTTATTTGTCTTCTAGAAACTTTCCTTATGGCTCCCCTTCTTGAAAATATTTTTTTTCTTGAATATCATGACTCAGTATGTTCCTAATTTTTCACTTTGTATTTTTGGTTCTTCTCTTTTAACTTTGAGAATTCAACTTCTTAAAAAGTGTTGCACTTAACCATAGGCGCTGTTCTTTTTCAACTCTCTGGCATCCTAGATATTTTTATTTATATCAACAGCTTTAATGGCCACATATAAATAGATAATTCATAAATTTACATATTTAGTGTAGCAGTTTCATTTAAGCTTTAGACTCATATATTCAATTGTCTAATTAAAATCTTCACTTGGCTGTTACAAAGGAATCTAAAACTCAACATGTCCAAAATGGAAGTCACAATTCCTCTCTCTTAGCCAAACCTGCTCTAGTTTTCCATCTGTAAATAGGGTTCTACTCATTCAAGGAATAAACTTTTTTTCTTTATATCTCCTCTCTTAAACACATATCTTGAATCTCTTTGGAATCTGTTTACTATTTTCAATATCCACCATTTCCACCCCAGTCTTAGATTATCTAAGATTATAGGTTGTGTTCCTAAACTCTTTTCATACACTTCTAACAGGCCTACCTACCCCGTTTCCCACTAACTGCCATGTAAAATCCTAATTCCAAAATCAGCCATATCCAAATTTGTTAACATCCCAAAGGCCTCCTATTGATCTTATGATAATAATAACTTCATAATATAGTAATTCTTATATATTCAGCCTTACCCTTTTTGCTAGCCTGTTCACCTTTGTGGTCATCACTATAGGCATACTTATCTTCCTGTAACTCTTGAACTCACTATGTTTTCTTAAGCTACAGACTGTCACACATGATATACTCACCATTAAAAACTACTTTTTAAAAATTACTATTATTATTTTTTGAGGCAGTGTCTCACTCCAATACCCAGGCTGGAGTGCAGTGGTATGATCACGGCTCACTGCAGACTCCACTTCCTGGGCTCACGTGATCCTCCCGCCTCAGCCTCCTGAGTTGCTGGGACTATAGGAGTGCACTACCACACTTGGCTAATTTTTGTATTTTTTTGTAAAGATGGTGTTTCGCCATGTTGCCCAGGCTGATCTTGAATTAGTGGGCTCAAGTGATATGCCAGCCTCAGCCTTTCAAAGTGTTGGGATTACAGGTATGAACCACAGCACCTGGCCTCAAAACTATTTTTTACATAATCTTCCCAAACTCCACTCAACTGATTTGCCTAGCTCATTCCCACCTTTTAGGCCTTAGCTAAATTATCTCTGAATTTCTAAGCCTATTCTATTAGCATAATTTCTTAACATCATGTAATCCTCCATCACAATTATCAAATTATAATGTTATAACAATTTAAATGCTTGCATGCATGGAGGAAACATTACATAGCTAAATTCACAGTACATAATAGTAAAGAGCACATAAGCTGTGTATCACCAACAGTGCCATGAATGGTTTGGAACAGTGTGCTGTAATTAAAGCCATCAATTATCATTTTGCAGATAAATATATCAATTCATTCCAGCTAAGATATGTAAAGCATACATATCCCAAACATCCACATATCAGTTCAAATAATATTTTGCCAACAAATAACATTTAGACTTAAAACTATCAATTTTTAAAAAAGGTATTGTGGAAAGTAGAAAAGTTCCTTTTTAAAGTTTCCTTTCTTGTTAAAGAATAAGTGTGTTAATAACTTTAAGTTAGCCCTATCCTATGTAGCTGTTAAACATGCCATGCTTACAGGTACATAGTACATTCTGTGTCCTTATACTTTAACCAAGATGTCTGTGCTGGACATGCTCACAGGCATGTACCAACTCTCCACTGCTTTTACCTGTTTAGAAAAGTTTTAAGTTTTTAGCCCATTGGGTTTTAGTTTAAATTGTAAGGTCTGGCTCTAGCCAACAGAGATAAGACACAGTAATAAGGACAACCCCAAATTCATAAGAGATAAATCTGTCTATTTTCCTTCGTTCCTTGTACTCTCCTGGCAAAGTGGCTAGTGAGAGTACCCTTTCTGCAGCCCAGTAAGTAAAAATTGCATTGCTGAAAAATCTTTTGTCTCAGTGCTAATTGTGCTCTGTGGCAACAAGCATCTATTTCCAACAGAAACAAGTAGGTTGGGGTTGTTACAACTCTTGAGATTTATATATATTAGATAGGACCTTAAACTCATATATCTATATATTGTAATTTATTTTTCTAAAATAATATGAAAACATACAGAGCTGAAAGTTGGATATAAAATTATATACAAACATTTTTGAGATTAATTTATGTCCGCTGTTGATATACATTTTAAATAATAATTTAATCTTATATTTTCCATTTGCCATAATGTAATCAAGTTAATAAATGGGAAGTTGTATATGACATGCAAATTCTCTCTTGCTATTTATTACAACTCTGAAAGTATTTTTGAAATGGAATACATTCTTTAATATTCTTATCATTAGAAAGGCTTAGAGTATTTTAATAAAGTTAAATTTAATTTACCTAATCCTATTTTTTCTATACATGAGAAGTAATATTGTATATAATTATCTTTTTATTCTTTCTCTAGTTTGCTGATATTTTAAAATAAGTGAAATCATTGAATGTGGCTAAAGAGTTAAGTTTTTCTTATTGGGGGTGTCATTTTCACAGTAAAATAATAAAGCTATTACTATAAAAATAAGAAGGAGTCAATTATTTTTAGTAAGACATCATTTCCAGAGGGTAATGTTAATGATAACAGCTTGTGCTTAAGCTTATGTTTTTTTCAGAAATCTCTACTGAATTCTGAAATTAACAACATTATTCTCATGGCTTATAAATTTATAAAACACTATGACTTACAGAAAGAAGGGGGTATAGTTATTGTGTGGCAAAGGAGCGTTTCTTAAAAAATGAGTAATGAGAAGGATTAAGTTTAATAAAAACAAAAAAGGCTTTTAAAACTATATAAATTGATTCCAGAAACAGGAAGTTTATGCTTATTCATTTGGTAGAATTTTTGTGTGTGTGTGTGTGTGTGTGTGTGTGTGTGTATCCTTCATCTTCATGTCAATTCAAATAAAATTTTGCTAACAAATAACTTTTAGAGCCAAACTTATCAATAAAGAAGAATGAAAAAAGAAGGCATAAGGAAGAAAATAAATGAATGAAAAGTTTATTATTTAGAGCAAAAATCTGTATGAAACAGATATTTGAAACTGTGACCCCACTTTCTAGTCAAAACCCACACGTTTGCCAGAAAATATGTTTATATTTACAAGTACAATACATCACAGAAATTATTTAATAAATCACAAGCTCATAAGAAGGAAATAGCAGTAGATGTTTAACATCACTAATAGTTACAATCAAGAAAAGAGAAAAAATACATTTAGAATATTTAATTTAAGTATATAGTTGGGACTTTGTAGGACATAGAAATGCTAAATCACAAACAGTTTAATAATTTGGGGAAGGAGAAATATTGGTGATGATGAAATTCTCTTAAAATACCAATCTGCTAAACTTTTCAATGTAATCAATGACAGTTTCAACACGGAAGTTACTGTAGAAAATTGACTTAAAGCTAGAATTCTTACAAAAATAAAAGAAAAATAATTAAATTAGTGGGTGTTATAAGAAAATTCAAGAGAACTGACATACCTAGCATGAGAATTCCAGAAGGAAAGAACCAAGTATAGAAAAAGTAAGTCAAGAAATAGTATTATATATTTCTCATGTGAATGAAAAAATGGGGACTCATCAAAAACATGGTTTTCTCTCAAAAAAATTTAAAACATAAAACATATATTGATTCCGTCATTGTCTGGCAAATAGAGAATTGTGGAAACATATTTAAGGTCATTCAGCAGTTCTCTGAAAACACCAGAAATAAAAGTAAGGTCTCATAATTACATTGCCTTACACACAAGAAAATTATATAATAATGATAGTAAATCTTTCTTTTATAGAACATTTCTTCACTAAGCGTAGACTGTCATTATAAAAATTATTTGTTCTCTTATGGTTATGATTGCAGGAGAAAGTCATTACTTTCACTGTTATTACCAATTGAAAAGAAAGGTCAAGTGAATTGTTGAGAGATTGACAGTGGCACTGAAAATAAAAGCAAAGGCTTTTAAAACTATATTTCAATCACTGTACTTAAAATGAAAAGTAAAAGTCTAAATGAGAAAGAGCTAGGATATTTGTTGTGAATTAATTAATCAAGGAGACAGGGAATGGTGGAGTTAATAATTAAAAATCTATCTAAAAGATTTTGCTTTTTCTTTTTTTACACAAAGAACCTAAAATATTAACATATATTTTTTAAAACTTTGCGATTTGTAAAAGAAAATAAATATCATCTAGTCATATTAGTATCTGAAATTTCTAGCTATTTAGCATTTATTTCCAATTCTGTATTGAAATAAAATTGCTAACAATTCTAGTATAAACTCAGCTTCATCTTTCTTAGTCTTAGGTTTCTCTGTGATGACTAAGAAACTTTACAGATATAGTTTACATCACCTTCAACTACCATAAATGAAATAAAAGTCATAATCCTTATTTCACCATGTTTAAAGCCTAGTTTTAATGTAAAATGGATATATACCTACATATATGAATTTGTAAGTATATCAAAATTTTGAATTTAAAAGTTGACAAGCAACCTGACAAGAGACAACTAAAATAGGGGCATTTTTATAGGAAAAAAACCATAATCTTAGACTTTTTCCATAAAAGACTTACAAGTCAAAACTTATTGGAAAAATGGCTACAACATTTTGAGAGAAAAATTATACTTTTATAATTTTATCACCAGAAAATATATTTGTGTAATCAAAGCAAAATAATGCTTAAATGCTCAAGGAATTTTGAAATATAGCAATTATATATATCTCATAAAAACTACTACAAAACATAAATTAAGATAAAAATTTAAAAAGTATGATATTGTATGAAAGCTACAATGATGAATATTAAATCCACATATTAAGACTAAATTATTTTAAAGTATTATTTTAAAAGAAATACTAATCATGAGAACAATTTTTAGAAGTAAATTTTTCAGTGTAATTCATTTGTAAATCTAAATATATATTGATATTTATATTGTTATTAAAATAATAGATACAATAAGAGAGAGTTTGCAAACAAAAATTTTACATTTTTATATGCATAAAAAGGGTTTAATAGTCTATTTTATTATCAATGGTAAGTTTTTCAGGTAAAAATATAAAATTATAAAGAGAGAGAAAAAAACAAGGAAGAATTTAAATGGAAATGTTGAAGAAAAAATAGTTTG
Organism: Ateles fusciceps; assembly: GCA_036589455.1. NCBI lineage: Eukaryota > Metazoa > Chordata > Mammalia > Primates > Atelidae > Ateles > Ateles fusciceps. The sequence continues at coordinate 737,129 of JAZHEH010002077.1, forward strand.
TATGAAAAAATCATGAGGTAAAGTTTTCAAATTTTGCCAGAGCACTTAAGAAAGAATAAATAAGGATATGTAAAATTTATTACAAAAAAGAAAACATTTTGTCAATTAAGGAAATGCCTAAATTCATAGCCAGAATAGAGGAACAATAGAGAAAAAAATAAAACTTACATGTATAGAGAAAATTGATTCTGCCACAAAGCAAGGTGTATATATGGAAATATTTTGCCTAGATAAATGTGGCATAAAATTAAAGCAACAATTATTACCAGTGGACAGTCTTGACCACCAGCCATCAAGGTTCTTGGCCTTTTGAACAGATAATTAGACAAAACACACAAACAAAGCAACAAAAAAATGAAGCAATAAAAGTACAGATCTATTGAAACAAAAGTACACTCCATACACTTTGGGAGGCCAAGGTGGGCAGATCATTTGAGGTCAGGATTTCTGACCATCCTGGCCAGCATGGTGAAACTCCATCTGTACTAAAAATACAAAAATTTAGTGGGCCGTGGTAGCACATGCCTATAATCCCAGCTACTCAGTAGGCTGAGGCAGGAGAAATGCATGAACCAGAGAGGTGGTGGTTGCCGTAAGATGAGATTGCACTGTTGCACTCCATCCTGGGCAACAGAGTGAGGTTCCATCTTAAAAAAAAAAAAAAAAAGAAATGTGCACTCTACAGAGTGAATTGGGCTTGAGCAAGCAAATCAAGAGCACCGGTTACAGAATTTTGGAGGGTATACATATCACCTAGAGGTTTCCCATTGGTTACTTAGTTACAACCCTATATAAATGAAGACCCGGCCTGTGACCAGTCTGATAGATTGTGGGAGGTGACCGATCAGAAGCACTTTCCATTTTTCATCTGCAAAGCCATGGAAAAGGCAGGATTGCAAAGGGAGTAGCCTTTGATCCTTTTGCTATTTGGGTGAGGAGAGGTGGAATTTTCCTTTTGATCCAGTTCTAGGAAGTCAGCACATGTTGGCCTTAGGTTCCCTGCCTCCAGACCTTATTCTCCTGCCTCACAATGACAAGAGATCTGTTTAAGAAGTGATGCTTTCATAATGATGAAGCAAAAGTGAATTACCCCAAATGTAAAACTACTTGTCTATTTCTGACCAAATTATTGTTCATGAGAAAATGGTAACAAAATACATTTCCAGAAATCACTGAAAAAAATTTACCACCTACAGAAATTGCTTGTGTTAACCAAAATTTGAAGGCCTCCCACAACCATCTGAATAGACTTCCTCCTCAGCCAGGGAACCCTATAATTTAACCAGAAAAACTGGTTCAGATCATGACAGAAAGTAGGGATTGTATATGCCTCATTATATCCCTCCAAGATTAACGTCATCACACACTTTAAGTCTGACTAGAAACGTTTACAGTCTATCTTTCTAAAGCCTGCTTCTTGCAGGCTTCATCTGCATAATAAAACCAACATCTCCTCAACGCTTTATTATAAGGCAGACATTCTTTTCTCTAGATAATAACTCTGAACCAATTAGAGTATGTTTAAATCTATCTATGACCTGAAAGCTCCCCCCAATTCAAGTTGTCTTATCCTTCCAGATAGAACCATGGTAAATGTTACATGTATTGACTGATATATTATGTCTCCCTAAAATATATAAAAGCAAGCTGTACCCTGACATCCTTGGGCACACATCATCAAGACCTCCTGCCACTGTGTCACAGATGTGTTCTTAACCTTGTCAAGAACTTTCAATCAACTTTACAAATTGATTGAAACTGGCTTCAGATACTTTTTGGTTTATACTTCAAAACTTCATGAAGAGAATTGTGTGAGAACTTAGTGTAGTGAAGCCGGTGCCACTTTAGGTACAAGCAGTCAGAAGCGAAAAAGAAAGTGAGAAAAGAGTTACTACTTGAATAGTTAACACACATTTTTTAAAAGTGTGTAATTTGTAATTTTTAGTATTTTTTAATATTGAAGGAAATTACAAATATTTTATCCCAAAATGTATAGATTTAACATATTTTGAGATGGGTGTGTAACCAGGTCGCAGGACTGGACGGGGCTCAGCACCCTCCCTGATTGGATGTGCCCGAGGTTCTTGGGCTCCCTTTGCCCCAAGAATAAGGAAGGGGCCCTGGAGGCATGGTGAGCTTACCATTCCAGTAAATACTGGACCCAAAGAGTTTACCAAAGAGCGACTTTTTAGGCAGAGAGAAGTAGAGAGAGCTCCCATGCTGCTATGGGAGGGGGAATCTGGAGGGGATATCTGCACAGAGAGGGAGAGAGAGCTCCCATGTTGCCATGGGAGGGGATCCAGAGAAGGAGTCCACACAGGTAAGGGGCAGTGGGGTTTTAACTTTGAAGTTATTCCTGCCCCATTCATGTTCTTGTCCAATGAGAGGAGTTCTTTCAAACTTCCTCTGGAGTGATTTATCTTCAACTCTGATGCTGGATTGGCTGTCTGGCTCACAACAGAGGCCCTTCCTCCCAGACTTTCCACTGGCTTATTAAACAAAGGAGAACACCTGGAATTTTACCTAGCCTGGCCACAGGAAAGTCAGACAAAGAAAAACTTTAAGTTCCCGGATGGGGAGGTGGATGGAGGCATGGCTCTGGGAAGCTCTTTGAAACCATGCTCCTTGTGGACTCGGTTTTCCTTAACACTACCCCTCATCTGAAACAGGACCAACCAACTTAAGTGACTCTGCAACATTATCTTTTGTGGGGGGAGATTTGCATCCTCTCCTTACCTTTTCTGAGTCTAAAATTAATAAGAGAGTCTGATACATTTAAAGGTCTGAAAGAAACATATAACATCTATTTTCTCTGAGGGCTGCTACCTGTGAGGTTTTATTTACATAACAAGAATGTTTTTGCTAGTAAGGCCAAGTCTCCTCTCACTCCTGCAACCTGTTTTGACATGATCCAAATCCCTATTCTTTCTGTAACCTCAATATGGCTTTACATCTGTGTCTCATTAGTGGGTTAAGTAATCATTTGGTGATGTTTCCTATGTACACATTAATAAAATTTGTATGTCTTTATGCTAATTAATTTGCCTTTGGTGAGTTAATTTTTCAGCAAACTTCGAGAGAATGAAAGGGAAGTTTTCCTTTGGTCACTACAATGTATTTCTGAAAGTCTCTATACCAAAACTTAAACTTTTCATTTGATTATTGGTGTGTGCTTTGTTTTTAATGTTTAATATCATATTTTATGCACTAAAATATTTTAAGAAATAATTATAAAAGTTCAAATATTTTCAAATATAAAAAGACAACTTAAAATGATTGTTGTAAGTCATTCTATAAGGCCAACATTACCTTGATACCACAATTAGAAAAAGATACAACTAATAAAACTATTGACCAATATCTCTCATGAACATAGATGCAAAATTTCTCCAAGAACCCAAAAACTAGCAAACCAAATTCAAGAACACAGTAAAAGGATCACTCACCATGATCAAGTGGTGCAATAATTCATCACAGGGATGCAATAATGGTTACGCATACACAGATCAATAGATTTGATAAATCACAGCAACAGAATCAAGGTCAAAAAACATCATTTCTAGAGAAGATGAAAATGTCATTCAACAAATTTCAACCTGCCTTCATAATAAAAACTTTCAACAAATTGGGTATAGAAGGAACTTTAAACCAAAATTAAATTCTAAGCCCCCTGCCTGATTGAATGAAACACACTCTTTGCCAAGGGGACCCAAACTTGGAAATATAGTTCAGGCCATGATAAGAAAGTGGAAAGTCAGACATGCCTCATTGTACTCTCCTCTGAGTTCAAGCACAACTTACCAGAATTAACATTAAAAGAAATGTTAAGACTGACCAAACAGACTCTTTGTAACCATTACATACCAAATTACAACCTATTATAATCTCATATGATAGATATAGAAATCAAAATATTTTACCCCAAAACATGTTTCTTTGGCATATTTTGAAATGGCCCTTAAAAGCTGTTTTTAGTAGAAAAAAATTTGCATCTGCAAATAATCTCTATTAACATAAATCTTTCCCCTTTGAGGCCCTCCCAATCCTAAAGATATTAACTGAGAATGTAGTACCTTGGAGAGATCTAAATAGGAAACATTTGCCATCTACTGTCCCAGAGGGCAGCCAACTGTGAGACTTCATCTACATAATATGAAATTTAGTTTCTACAACCACTTATCTTAATCTAGGCACTCCTTTCTATTGATTCCAGGTCTTGAGTAATAACTCGTTCTACAAATTGTCAATCAGACCTATAACCCTTGCTTTGAGTTGTCCTGTTTTTCTGAACCAAACTAATGTGTAACTTACATGAATTGATTGATGTCTTATGTCTCCCTAAAATATATTAAGCAATGTTGTAATCCAACTACCTTGGGTACATGTTCTCAGGACCTCCTGAGACTGTGCCTTGGGTCCTGGTCACCTATAGTTGAGTCAGAATAAAATTCTCTAAATAATTTGCAGTTTGTTTTCTTCATCAAATGAAGACACATCACACAATAAAGGTCATGTATGACAGTCTCACAGTTAATAACATACTGAATGGAAAATAAAAATTGAAAACTAAGATCTGGAGCAAACCAAAAATATCCCCTTTCATAACTTTTAGACCACACCATACTAGTAATTCCAGTTAGAGAAACTAGGCAAGAAAAAGAAATAAAGATTATCCAAATTGAAAAGGAAGAAGTCAAATTATCCTTATTTGTAGATGACATAATCTTAAATTTAGAAAAACCTTAAGATTCCACCAAGAAACTCTAAGAACAATAAGAAAATTGAACAAAGTTTCAGGATACAAAATTAACACAACAATCAACAGCATTTTTATCTATCAACAAGTCGACAATCTAAAAAAGAAATCAAGGAAGCAATTTCATATGCAATAGCCACACATACTAAAAAAAATATTCTAAGAATAATTATTGTAAGGTCATTTAGGCTAATGGCCCCATGGATGACATGTTAACCTCTGTGACCAGCAAGTACACTCCAGATGAGTTCCTAGAAAATCTGAAGTAACTGAAAAAGGGAAGAAATGATCAATGCCTGCCTTGCCTACTTAACTTTGAGACATTCTCTATTGTTCCTTATTCCCACCCCAACTGATAAGGCCATTGGACTTTGTAATCTACCTTGGTCAACCTCCTGACTCTGATTGTATGACTCCCTCCCAGCTAGCAAACCTACAACCCCCTCCCATCTTGCAAAAAAAAATTTCTAAACTATAACTTCTGTAACTATCCACTACCTACCACAAACCTATAAAACCAACTCCTATCCCACCACCCTCTGTTGACTCTCTTTACAGACTCAGCCTGCCTGCACCCCAGGTGAATAAACAGCCATGTTGCTCACACAAAGCCTGTTTGAGGGGGTCTCTTCATTCAGAGCACACATTTTAATAAATTTAACCAAAGAAGTGAAAGATCTCTACAAATAAAACTATAAAACACTGAAGAACAAAATTAAAGGGGGCACAAGAAAATAAAAAGATAACTTTTTCTCATAGATTAAAAGAGCTAATAATGTTAAAATGTCCATACTACCTACAGCATTTTACAGATTTAATGCAATCCCAATCAAAATCTTAATGACAGTAGAGAAACCAAGATAGCTAACTAGAAGCAGCTGGTGTGTGCCACACTTACAGAGAGAAGAGCAGTGAATAAATAGCAGTTTTTCCACTACAGCATTCAACTGCACACATTAGAATTCATCAAGGAAACAACTCTACCCATAGATAACAGAAAGGAGCACAAAAGATGACCAACCACACAGGCATGGCATGGAGCCCAGGGAGGCTCCCTAATCATTGGAAAAATGGTGTGTGAAAGTCTGAGGAGAACCATATATCTACCACAGACCTTTGCAACCCTAGGCCCAGAATATTTTTCCATTTGCTCTCCACCGCCTGCTGGAGCCTCCAGACTGACATGAAGAGCTATGTAGAGTCTTGGCAGAGCCACCATTCAGACATACATGGACTCCAGGAATCTTGGATATCATAATGCTAGGCATCCTGGCCTCAGCAACTTCAGCTCCAGCAATGGGGATGTCAGGCTTCCTTGCATACCCCCCAGGAAAGGGATCAATCCAGAGGGCTGCAGAGTAACAAATCTAGGCCTAGCCTCCACTGTGCCTTGCAAGATAAGACCCTCTGGCTGGGAACCCTGTGTAGTCACACCAGCTATATCTGGGCTCTTTGGCCAGTAGCAGCTATGTACTTCTTTGGAACAAAGCTCCTAGTGGGAGGGGCAGACCACTATTTTTACTGTCCCATAATCCTCATTGCTGTTGCTTTCAGGCTCTGGAGGGATCACAGTGATTAGGGACATGTGCAGACTCCTAGCACAGGGAAGCTGTCTCATGGAAAAGCAGCCAGACAGTTTTCCACATGGGCCCCTGTTCCTATTTCTCCTCACTGGGTGGGACCTCCCAACCTGTAACTCTACCACAACTACCCTGCCCCTGCCTGAACACTTTAGTCAGAGGTGGTTCTGCATTTCTTTGAAAATCACAGAGGCAGCCCATAGCCCCTCTGCCACTGCAGCTTTAGTGGAATCACCCTAACCACCCTTGGGCTGAGGAAGCCAAAAAGGGCCTAGTCACTATGCTGACACCTCCAGCAAATCACAGTCATCACACAGAGAGGAGCCCAATCTCTGCTTCCTGTAAGTTCTTACCCTCTACTCTTCACCAGTCAGGGACCTCAGCTTGGTACCACACAACAGCTGCCCCACCTTTGACTGAGCATATTCACTGGTAGTGGCTCCAAGGCAGTCCTTCTGCTACTACCATGGCAGCCCTGAGCAGGCTGAAGAAGACACAAAGAACCTGAAGGCTTCACCCACACTCATGACTGTAGCATGCCACATCACCATATGGAGAGGTTCTCAGTCTCTTCTCCCTGTGAGCCCTCAACCCCCTGCACTTTATTAAGCTTGGGCCAGCAGCACAGACACCCCGCCCCCTGGCTGAGCATTTCCAGTAGCAGAGATTTCTGAGTTTCTCCGAGGTAAAGTCCCCAGAAGCAACCAAAAATCCCTCTGCCACTGCCACTGCAGAGCTCCTGGGATCACTGCCCAAACTTCAATACCAAAAATACCTTCCTAATATACCCATCTATGAAACCAAAGAAAATAATTCAGCTAAAAATAAAAGCCCTACGCAAAACCTAGGTCGTCTGAAAATATCCAGAAGAGAGTCTATTAACTATTCAAATTACACAGCAGTTAAAGAAGCATCAGTTCACAAAGATGAGAAAGAACCAGCACAAGGAACTGTCAACCCAAATAGCCAGAATGTCTTTCTTCCTTCTTTAAACAACTGCCCTAGTGCCCCAGCGAGGGTTTTTTTGTTTCAAGACAGGGTTTCACTCTGTTGCTCAAGCAGGAGTGCAATGGCACAATCACAGCTCACTGCTCCTTCAGCCTTCCCAGGCTCAGGTGATCTTCCAACCTCATGAGTAGCTGGGACTACAGGTATGGGCCACCATATCCAGCTAATTTTTGTAGTTTTTGTATAGACAGGGTTTTGAAATGTTGCCCAGACCGGTCTTGACTTCCTTGGCTCAAGAAAACCACATGACTTGGCCTCAGCCTTCCACAGTGCTATTCCTAATACAGGCATGAGCCACTGCATACAGCCAGAAAGTGTTCTTAATCAGGCTGAAATGGCTGAAATGACAGAAATATAATTCTGAAATTAAGATTATTGAGATTCAGAAGACAGTTGAAAAATAATCCAAGGAATCTAAGGATTACAACAAAATGATACAGGTACTGGTAGACAAAATTCCCATTATAAGAAAGAAGTGGCCAGGCACAGTGGCTCACGCCTGTAATCCCAGCACTTTGGGAAGCTAAGGTGGGTGGATCACTTAGAGTCAGGAGTTTGAGACCAGCCTGGCCAACATGGTGAAACCCTATCTCTACTAAAAATGCAAAAGATTAGCTGGGCATGGTGATGCACACCTGTAATCCCAGCTATTCAGGAGACTGAGGTGGGAGAATTGCTGGGACCTCAGAACCAGAAGTTGCAGTGGGCAGAGATTGTGCCACTATACCTCAGTCTGGGTGACAGAATGAGACTCTGTCTCAAAAAAAAAAAAAAAAAAAAAAGCAAACTGATATGATAAGCTATAAAACACACTATAAGAATTTTATAATTTAGTCACAAATATTAACAGCGGAATAGCCCAAGCTGAGAAAAGAATCCCAGAGCTGGTTGTCTGAATTAACACACTCAGATAAAAAAAAAAAAGAATAAGAAAGAATGAAAAAAAGTCTGAGAAATATGCAATTATGTAAAGAGACCGAGTTTATAACATATTGTTGTTACTGAAAAAGAAGAGGAGAAAGCAAGAAACTTGAAAAACACATTTGAGAATGTTGTGTATGAAAATTTCCCCCAAACTCACTAGAGAGACCACCATTCAATTTCAGGAAATGCAAAGAACCCCCATAAAAATTACACAAGAAGACCATCTCCAAGCCACATAGGCATAAATTTTCCAAGGATAAAATGAAAGAAGGAATGTTAAAGGCATCTTGTGAGAAGGAGAAGGTCACCCACAAAGATGACTGCATCAAGCTAACAGTGGGTCTTTCAGAAGAGATCCTAAAAGCCAGAAAAAAATGGGGTCTATATTCAGCATTCATTAAAAAAAAATTCTAACCAAGAGTTTCAATTCAACCAAATTCAATTCGAGCTTTTTAAGTGAAGGAAAAATAACATCTTTTTTAGACAAGCAAATGCTAAGGGATTTTCTTACCACCAGATCTGCAATGCAAGAGGTTCTGAAGGAAGTGCTAAACATGAAAAGGAAAGACAGTGACCAGCACCTACAAAAACACACTTAAGTACAAAGACCAGTGACACTATAAAACAATCATACAAACAAGTCTGCGTAATAACAAGCTAACAATATGAAGAGATGAACAAATCTGTACATATCAATATTAACTTTTAATGCAAATGAGTTAAATGCCCCAATTAAAAGGCACAAAATTTCAAGTTGGATAAAGAACAAGAACCAATGGTATGCTGTATACAAGAGACCCATCTCACACATAGGCTAAAAGTAAAGGGATGGAGAAAAATCTACCAAGCAAATGGAAAAACACAAAAAAGCAGAAGTTGCTACCTTAATTTTAGACAAAACAGACTTTAAACCAACAAAGAGCAAAAAAGACAAAGAAAGGTATTACATGATGGTAAAGAGCTTGATTTAACAAGCAGATTTACCTATCCTAATCATATACTCACTCAACACAAGAGCACTCAGATTCATACAGCAAGTTCTTAAAGACCCATTAAGACATTTAGATAATTACACAATAATAGTGGGAGATTTAAACACTCCACTGACAGTATTAGACAGATCACTGAGGCAGAAAATTAAAAAAAAAGATTCAGGACCTGAAATCAACACTTGACTAAATCGACCTAATGGTTATCTACAGAATACTCCACTCCAAAACAATAGAATATACATTCTTCTCATCTGCACATGGCATGTACTCTAAAGTTGACCACACAATCAAACATAAAACAATCATCAGTGAATTAAAAAAAAAAGCAAAATCATACCAGTCACACTCTCAGATCACAGAGCAATAAAAATAATACTATGAAAATCACTCAGAATTATACAATTACATGGAAATTAACCTGTTTCTGAATTACTATTGGGTAACTAATAAAATTAAGCCTGAAATCAAGAAATTCTTTGAAATTAGTGAGAACAAAGATACAACATACTAGAATATTTAGAACACAGCTAATACAATGTTTAGAGGAAATTCTATATCACTGACTGCCCACATAAAAAAGGCAAAATAAACAACCTAACACTGCAATCACAGAAACTACAGAAATAAGAGTAAACAAACCCCAAAGCTAGCAGAAAATAAGAAAAAACCAAAATCAAAGCTGAACTGAAGAAAATTCTTTTAAATTGTGAAATAGGGTATCGCTCTGTTGTCCATGCTGGAGTGCTTTGAAGAAATTTCAGCTCACTGCAGCCTCAACCTCCTGGGGTCGAGTGATCCTCCCACTGTAGCCTTCACTGTAGCTGGGACCACAGATATGCAGCACCACGCCCAGCTAATTTTTTATTTGTAGATATGGGGTTTCACCATGTTGCCCAGGCTGATCTCAAACTCCTGAGCTCAAGTAATACTCCTGCCTTGACCTCCCAAAGTTCTGGGATTACAGGTGTGAGCAAACATGCCCAGCTGAGTCTATATTGTTAGAATGGTCATATATCCAAAAGTAATTTACAGATTCAATGGTATTCATATCAAACTACCTATAATTTTCTTCACAGACTTAGAAACAACTGTTTTAAAATTCATATTAAACCAAAAAAAGAGCCTGAATAGCCAAGGCAAATCTAAGCAAAGAGAACAAAGCTAGAGGCATCGCATTACCTGACTTCAAAGAAAGTAACCAAACAGCATGGCTACAGTAACCAAAACAGCATGGTTCTAATACAAAAACAGATACACAGACCAATGAAACAGGATAGAGAGCTCAGAAATAATGCTACATACCTACAACCATCTGGTTTTGACAAAGATTTCAAAAAGAAGAAATGGGGGAAAGGAATTCCTATTCAATAAATGGTCCTTTGCCATCTGTCTAGCCATATGCAGAAGATTAAAATTGAACCCTTTCTTACATCATTTATAAAAATCAACTGAAGATGGATTAAAGACTTAAATGTAAAACCTAAAGCTATAGTATCTCTGGAGGACAAATTAGGAAGTATCATTCTGGACAAAAGACCTGGCAAAAATGTCATGACAAAAATGCCATAGCAGTTGCAATAAAAATAAAAATTGATAAATGGGACCTAATTAAACTAAAAAGCTTCTGCTCAGCAAAAGAAACTACCAACAGAGTAAACAAATTACAAAATGGATGAAAATATTTGTAAACTATGCATTCAACAAAGGTCTAATGGCCGTAATCTATAAGGAATTTAAACAAATAAGCAAAAAAGAAACTATTAAATTAAAATGTGGTCGAAGAACATGAACAGATACTTTTCCAAAGACGACAGACACATGTCCAACAAGCATTTGAAAAAAATGCTCAAAATCACTAATTATTAGAGAAATGCAAATCAAAACCACAATGAGATATTATCCCAGTCAGAATGACTACTATTCATACCAGTAATGGCTACTAATAAAAAGCCAAAAAATAACATGTGCTGGCAAGGGTACAGGTAAATGAGAACTCTCATACACTGCTAATGGAAATGTAAGTTAGCTTAGTCATTGTGGAAATGTGCAATGTGGTGATTCCTTAAAGAACTTAGAACAGAATTACCATTTAACTCAGCAATCCCATTATTCAGTATATACCCAAAGGAATATAAACCATTCTACCATAAAAACACATGCACATATGTGTTTATCCCAGTGCTATTCACAATTGCAAATACATGAAATCAACCTAAAAGCCCATTAATGATAGACTGGATAAAGAAAATGTGGTACATATACAGCATGGAATGCTATGCAGCCATGAAAAAGAAAAAGATTGCCCTTTGCAGCAACATGAATGGAGCTAAATGACAATATCCTAAGCAAACTAATGTAGGAACAGAAAAACAAATACTGAAATTTCTCACTTATAAGTGGGAGTAAACAATGAGAACACATGAATGCAAAGAGGGGGACAACAGATACCAGGGATTACTTGAGTGTGGAGGGTGAGAAAGAGAGAGGATCAGAAAACTATCTGTTGAGTGCTATGCTTATTACCTGGGTGATGAGATAATCTGTACACCAAATCCCTGAGACATACAGTTTACCTTTACAACAAACCTACACAAGTTCCCCTGAACCTAAAATCAAAGTTAAAAAATATTTTAAAATCTCTAATGACATTTTGCACACACACAGAAAAACAATTCTAAAATTTGTATGGAACTGCAAAAGACCCCAATAGTAAAAACAATGCTGAACAAAAAATAAAGCTGAAGCATTATACTACCTGACTTCAAAGTATACTGCAAAGCTATGATAATCAAAACAACTCCTTTCTTGTGTCCTAAATAATACTTTGTGGATTTAGTTTCATTTCACGGAGTGATTTTATTTTGTTTTCTTTCAGATATGTTTTACAAGTGTTAAACTTCCTCAGTACTTAAATCATTGAGCATAATTTTATATTTTCTGCTCAGATGATATTTTGACTGTTTGTAGATTCAAAATTCAAAATGATTTTTTCCTGCAAAAAAGAGAAATTTTGCTCTGTAGTCCTCTTAAACCCATTTTGCCAATATGTAATCTAATACAAATCTCTTTATTTTTTGTTAGTAGCTATTCTTCTGCTTTTATTCATTACTGGTATATCTTCAATGTTACAAATTTACTACAATATGTCGAAAAGATGTTCATTTTTCTGCTTTTTGTTACAGGTATGTTTATTTGCTTCACTTCCAGACAATATTTCCCTATTATTTAATAGATTATCCAGTCTCTCTTCTAACTTTGCTTACTTCTCCAAACTGCTATTAGACAAATCTTGAAACTTGTGTTTAACTTGATAATGAAAAATGTTACTTTAGACCAAGATAATAACTGTGAACCTGTTTTACCCTAAAAATCAGGTTTCAAAGTATATAATGGTTAACAAATGCTACCTCACAAAAATTAACTCAAAATGGATCATAGATTTAGACGTAACACACAGAACTACAAAAATCATAGACTATAACATAGGAGAAAATCTAGATTTGGTAAGATTTTTAATATGACATCAATATATAATCCAGGAAAGAAATAATTGATAAGCTGTACCTTATTAAAATCAATTTTTTCTGCTTTATGAAAGTCATTGTCAAAAGAATAAGAAGACAAGCCACTGAGATAATATATTTGCAAAATGTATGTCAGATAAAAACTGTTACCCAAAATAAAAAATTATTTGTAAGCAAAAGTAAGAAAATGAGTTGATTTTCAAAATGTGCAAAACACCCAAACATACATCTCACCAAAGAAGATATACATATGACAAATAAGTATAAGAAAATTCTCACATCATGTGTCATTAGAGAAATGCAAATAAGAACAATGAGGTACCACTATACACCTGTTAGAATCACCAAAATGCAAAACACTGGCAACACCAAATGCTGACAAGGATGTCGAATGAGAACTATCACACATTGCTGGTGGAAATGCAAATTGTGCAGCCTCTTTGGAAGATAGTTCGGCAGTTTATTTGAAAACTGAAGATACTCTTTCCATATGGTCCAGCAATTGCACTTCTTGGAATTTATCTAAATGAGTTCAAAACTTATGTTCACACAAAAACCTGTACATTGATGTTTATGGTAGCTTTATTCATAATTGCCAAAACTTGGAAGCAGCCAAGATGTTCCTCAGTACGTGAACAGTAAAATAAACTGTCTATATTTAAACTATAGAATATTTTTTCAGCATTAAATAGAAGTGCCCTATCAATCCATGAAAAGACAAACAATCTTTAAATATATATTATTAAGTAAAAAAAGCCAACCTGAAAAAGCTACATAAAATATGATCTCAACTATAGGGTCATTCTGAAAAAGGCAAAACTGGCGACCATATAGATATCAATGGTTGCCTGGTATTAATGGGAAAGGAGGGCTGATTTGGTGGATCACCAATATTTTTAGGCCAATGGAACTATTCTGTATGATACTACGATGGTGGATACATGTCATTCCAAACACAGAATGTACAACATCAAGAGTGAAGTCTAATGTAGACTATGGTTTTTGGTGATGATGATGTATTATCAATGTAACAAATGTACCACTGTGGCACTGGATGTAGGTGGTGGGAGAGGCTGTGCATGCACGTGTGGGACAGGCGGGAGCTATATGAAAATCTCTGTATCTATCTTCTGCTCACTTTTGCTGTAAACCTAAAACTGCTCTAAAAATAAATCCTGAAGGACATTTTGAAATACATCCTGGGCCAGAATGGAACTCACTGCCTTCAAGGAAATAACCCAGTTTTTGCAGAATTCATCATGAGCTGACTACAGAGCCCTTGGGCCATCAATAAGCAGCAGTGGTAGCTGGGCAGTATTCACTGTGGGCTTTGGGTGACACTCGAAACCATGCTGACTTCAAGTGTAAACCAGCACAAAACCAGCTGTGGTGGCTATGGGGAGAGATCCCTTTCACTTGGGCAAAGGAGACAGAAGAGTAAAGGAAACTTTCTCTTGCAGTTTGGGTGACAGCTCAGCCACACTGGGGTCATAGCTCCTGAGACAGATGAGAACACTTAAGAGATAGACTTAATGAGGCAGGAGAATAGGACCTGGAGGCAGGAAACCTAAGGACTTCCTAGAATAAAGAACTAAATGAACTAAGACAGGAAATATCCTCTTCATTTAAATATGGCATACACCAAGTAGCCAATTAAACCTCTAGAGGGAATTTAAACCCCAGAAAATTCTGTAACCACACTCTTGAAGTGCTTGCCTGGACTTGCTTCCACCCTGTGGAGTGTGCTTTCATTTTCAATAAATCTCTGCTTTTCTTGCTTCAAAAAAGTTTAAATAAATAAATCTTATTCAAATTGTTAAGACATATATGAAAGACATAAAAATGTCTGAAAATTAAAAATCTTGTCATGCAAATGAGAGAATTCAATAAGAATAACAACAACAATGTATCTCTCAAAACTTCAGATGAATTAGAAAAAAACTAACAAAGCATTCAGGGGATTTTCAAACCGAATTTGCAACCTTTCTTTAACAATTTGTACTCCTCGCAAGACACGTTTTAAGCACACAAAGAGCAGTGACAAAAATTAACTGTGTAATAAGTCACAAAATAAGTCTTCACAAACTTCAAAATGTTGAAATTATACTATCATTATAAAACTACATGAATAAGATAAAACTTAAAAAATTGGACAATTCCCTGCCTAATTGAAATTCAGGAACATCCTTTTTAAAAAGTAAGTATAACTTGTTCATTGTTACTGGAATCCCTAATGTGCTTGTCTTTCTGATCCTATTCATTTCTCCCTTTTCACTACACAGGTATATTGACATTTTCAAAATTATTCCCGTTTTTTAATAATTTACTGAACACATGCATGTATCAATAAAATTATATTTTATGTTTTGTTACTTTTTACGTTTATGCCTCTTTTCTTTCTGTATAATTACCTCCGAATCTTTCTTTTTAATGCAAACTTTTGTTTCTAGGAATGATTCATTTTGTTGAATAAAACTATTCACACACACACACATACTCTCTCTATAGAGGTATTAGTTTATACGTATACTATGTATATGGCTCTATATAGTATATACATACTAGTTTTAGTTGCAGCTTAATTTTAATTTTAATTTTAATTTTTTGTGGGTACATAGTAGGTATATATATTTATCCCATATAATGATGAATGGAAGTGGTCATAGTGTCTATTTTAATCTTGTTCCTGATTTTAAAGATAAAATTTTTACATTTTGGTATCAATCATATTGATGTTTACTTTTTGATTTTTTCCAAATTTTTTTATTAGGATAAGGAAGTTCCTTTCTATGCATTGTTTGTCAAGAGTGTTTTAAAATCAGAAATAATACTAAATATTTTCATATGCATTCTCTGCATATTCTAAAATTATCAATATTTTCACCTGTATTCCTGTAATCTACTCATGTAAAGGACTGTGTTGATTTAGTTTATACAGGTAAACCACCTTGCATTCTTGAAATAATCCAACTTTATGTGTATACATATATATATATATATATATATGTATCTATATAATGCTAGATTCTATTTGCTAATATTTTATTTAGAATTTTAGAATTTATTTTTACAGGACAATTTTGAATATAATTTTACATTCTTTTACTGTGTATACTTAGTTTTGCTTTGTGCTTATTTATATGATGATAATTATGAGAAAATTAACACTTCAATAATTAAATCTGTGGTGGCAAATCCCATTTTTTTTCATAAGGGTGTTCAAAAGCCCACATTTAAATTATTTAAGTTGTGTGTTATACATAATTCACAATTAATCAATCTAAGTTGGAAGAGTCATCATTAAAGGATTTCTACTATGATACTTCTTAATACAAACAATTGATCCTTGATTTACTTGGTTTACACAGTTGGATACTTAAATTTTTCTTCTCACAGGAGGCTGAATTCTTTTTGAATTTTACATTATATGTAATCTTCTGAAAGAAGTATATTCCTGTTGGAGGTTTTAAGATTAATAATAAATTATATCTTAATTTTAATAAAGTTCATTTAAAAGTGAACCAAATGACTACGTTTGAATATTTGATATTTGAATAAAATCACTGAAAATATATATTTTCTTTATGCCAAAGGTTTTGCCACATAAATATATAGTTGATGGTAAATGGCTGCATTTCATATTGAATTATTCTCAAGCCCTGGATACTTAAATGTGGTGCCCCTTATATTAAGATACATAGTTTTGTGATTTTATCCAAACAAACTGGAGTAAGACATATTCTATTTGTATTGCTCATTTCTGACAATATCCCAAGTTACTTTTTGATCTCACAAAGGATAATTAAAGACTGCTTTATGTTATCAAATTCTGTCTCCATCCTATCCTGGTCACAAAGCTCCCCTATATTTTCCAGATTTCTTTCTATTTAGGGAAACAATATTGTGTGGACAAAATGATGAATCCTGGCCCATAATAATTTTTACACATTCCATTCACGATCTTCTTTCAGAGTCTGGCCATGAAAATTTAACCAGGCTACTTCCCATACTTTTTCTTTTTCTTTTCTTTTTTTCCACATTCTTTATTTGTAAGGACATTTTTATTCAAAATCTGGTGATACCCGTGATTTATTTCAGGAACAATATCATTCAAGATTGTGTAAGGGTGTGCCATTCCCTTCTGGACTCACCACGATCTAATCTATTAGGTATTTTCACCTTTGAAGTAAAATTTTCATCTTTATTCTTATATTCTGTTGTGTCCATAAATTGGCTGCTTACCAGGAACAGATAAAAAATGAGCAAGCTGTTTTATTTTTCAGTTATATTCTATATACTTCCATGAATCTTACCAAACTAGACAACCAAACAAATTTCTCTGTAACTATAAGTGAGAAAAATATACTTATAAAACCATCTGGATAAAACGTAGGCCATTATTCTTAGCATCCGTACAACTTTGGATGCTAAGTTTTAAAACCAATAATAAATAGATTTTTACAATATTATGACACATACCAAAGGTATATCCTTTTTAATCCAACTCAGTCATTAAATACTATGATTGCATCATTTCGTTTTTCCAATTAAAGCCTAAATTTAAAAATGGCTATAGAATTATTTCCAATTAGTAATCTTAATGATTTAATGTACATAAGTCAACTTTTACATTCAAACAGAATATCCCCTTTCACCCCACTTAATAATGAATAACAACCCCCTGCAAAATAGTGGTATAAGAAGGGTGTGCAGGAGAGGAGACTGATTTTGCTCACTCTCATTATCTTTCAGTTTGACTCATTAAGATCAGGTAGCCCATTAGTCCACCAAGTCTTCTTAAACATTCGTGAGCATATTCTTTTTTTTTTTTTTTTTTTTTTTTTTTTGAGATGGAGTTTCACTCTTGTTGCCCAGGCTGGAGTGCAATGGTGCAGTCTCAGCTCACTGCAACCTCTGCTTCCTGGGTTCAAGCAAGTCTCCTGCCTCTGCTTCCCAAGTAGCTGGGATTACAGGCACGCACCACTACAGTCAGCTAATTTTTGTATTTTTAGTAGAGACAAGGTTTCACCATTTTGGCCAGGTTAGTGTTGAACTCTTGACCTCAGGTGATCTACCCACCTCAGCCTCCTGAATATATCATTCTTAATACTGTCTTCAAGTGTATTTATTTTGTTGAAATAATCTCTCTTTCCCTTTGTTTATGCAAATGTTATCCAATATTCTACTCATAATCCCTCAGGAATTCTTCTATTTCTAATATAATACACAGTAAACATTCTTTTCCTTGAAATACTATTGAACTAACTAGAATTATTCTTCCAATTACTGATTTATATATTTTATGACATGAATATTGCAAATATTGTGATTTAGGTGATATAAATATTTATAATGTACTGATCTTAACTTTTCAATTTCATATTCCCTCCTTGCTGGTGAAGATCATAGTTTTCATTTATTCTAGATTACTTTTAACTCCTGCTGCAGAGCTAACAGCATAAAAAATATAATAGACCCTTTATTGATTAGATGATTGATTGATTTTTGACTATCCAATACAGATGGGAGAATTCAACTTACCATGGTGATCATCAATCACATTGTAAAAAATAAAACGTTAAACTAGATATGAAAAATACATTTAACTGATACCAAATTTTCTCACTTAATAATGAAAATCCTCAGATTTTCATTGAATGCTGTCTGAATCAAAGCTAATTGTTAACTTGTTTGCCTGTTTTGTTTTTTGTTTTCATTATTACAGTGGGGATTCCCTCCATGCAATAATGCCATCAGATAATTGAGTCCATGTAAATTCACAAATTTTTATTTCATCATTCACAGAAATTGTATTTTGCAACCTGTAAATTCATTATGACTTTAAGACATACAAAATTTCTAAGAAAATAGATTGAGTATAAACATATTATATCTAAGCAAATTCATTAAAACTCCTATTCATCTCAACTTTACTGTATATTAGTTTTATTCTAAACTTTCCCAAGGGCAGAATTAAATATACTCATTGCTACTTTAACCCTGGGTGATGTACCATTCCATTCCAAATGAGGAAATGACTTTTCCCATAACAATATCATCAACTGATCTATTATTTTGTTACTGATCAACTGGAGTGGGCTTTTTATTATTTTCAATTTAGAAGTTTTATATTTTATGTAACTGTATAAATGTTTTCAATATAGTTTATAAATGCATTAAAGCTTATTAAGAAAAAAAAGTACAAGTAGTATTATCCACATTACATACAAAGGCTAAAATATGTCTGTGTGTATATTTATGCTTATGAATGTGTCAATATCTAAATATGTTTAAATATAGATATAGATCTATAACTACATAAATGGTGACAAAATTTGGAAAGAAAGTTTTGACAATGATAACTTCTGGGGTGAATACAAATGGAGATATTTATATTTTGCTAAATGCATTTCTGGAGTTTAAAGTATTTCACAAGAATATCTGAATACATTATCATACTACATATGAAAAAATAACTAAATGGAGCTCTTACCTTGCTTAGAAAAATGTTTGTGTTTCTGCTTCTATGGTTTTACTTTAAAAAATCATATAAACCTGCTGAATCATATTTTATAATTATTTTGATAGAAATTTAGTTCCTTAAAATTATTTAATCATTAATCTGTTGTCACAAAATTATTATATTGTTGAGTGATTTTTGTTACCAATTTTAAATGCTATATTAATCAAACACTAAGCACATGGATATACAACTGGAATCTTAATACCATTTGGTCCATTAACAAATAAATCTGGTGCACTTATTTTAGATATAGCAACATTATTGGATATTTTAATATTTTGCAGAGATGAAATTCTTTCCTATTACTTCAGGCATACCTAAATACTTGCCATTATGTATACAAATGCATTGATGTCACTCTGTCCTTTCTATCTGTTCTACCTTCAACTTGTCCATTGGATTCACTGCCTACATAACCACTCTGAGAAACCATATTGCTGCTACTAGCTGCCATGAAAATACCTCTAACATGGAAAGGGTGCAATTTTGGAATGCCCATAATACTTCCAACACTCATGATGCCAGAGCATCACTGTGTTATAGACATACATGGTAATAATTGCTCCTTCCAAAATCCATATGAAACTTTTTCACCTGGATTCCAAAGAAGGCTTTCTTTTCCACAGGTGTCACAGAGTCTTATTTTAACATTTATTTTAACCACTAATGAGCACCATTTGATCAAACTTTTAATCTGTGAAACAGACTTATAAATTTATTGCTTTCTGATTCTTTCTCCACTACTCTTTCTACTCAATTAGAGTAAGGTATCTAACAGAAAATAGATCCATGTCAGTGTTCTATTCACCTCCCTGTTCTCATGATTTTGTCACCAATAAGATTTGAAACTTCCTATATTAGTCACAAAATAAAATCTACACACATTGACCGAGAAATACATACTGCAAAGGAAGAAATCTGAGAAGAGCTTTGGAAGGAAGGTAATATATATGCATCTAGGTCTTATCTCAGCCATTAAAAATTCCTCAGTATGATTGGTATATTTCTTTAATGTTGGCAAAACCACATATATATAACAAATATCTAATACATTTAAACATATTTAAAAATATATAACATATGAAGGTGTGTGTATGTATATGTATATACATTATATATATGTTAGAACTATTCTCTCTCAGGATATAAATAACATAGGTCTTTTCAAAAGAATCAACAATATAAACCAAGATAAAAAAAACTTTGAAATTAAGAAATAGATTCTTTTGAAATTATTTTAATAAAATTAATTTAAAATGTCTTTTTAAAAAATATTCGTATATATTTTATTGCACTTTAGGTTCTGGGGTACATGTGAAGAACATGCAGGATTGTTGCATAGTTACATACATGGCAATGTGGCTTGCTGCCTCCATCCCCCCCATCACCTATATCTGGCATTTCTCCCCATGTTATCCCTCTTCAACTCACTACCTCACACTGTCCCTCCCCTAGTCCCCCCCAACAGACCCCAGTGTGTGATGCTCCCCCTCTCTGTGTCCATGTGTTCTCATTGTTCAACACCCACCTATGAGTGAGAACATGCAGTGTTTGATTTTCTGTTCTTGTGTCAGTTTGCTGAGAATGATGGTTTCCAGATTCATCCATGTCCCTACAAAGGACATGAACTCATCGTTTTTTATGGCTGCATAATATTCCATGGTGTATATGTGCCATATTTTCCTTGTCCAGTCTATCATCAATGGGCATTTGTGTTGGTTCCAGAACTTTGCTATTGTAAACAGTGCCACAATGAACATATGTGTGCATGTCTCTTTATAATAGAATGATTTATAATCCTTTGGATATATACCCAGTAATGGGATTGCTGTGTCAAATGGAATTTCTATTTCTAGGTCCTTAAGGAATCGCCACACTGTCTTCCACAATGGTTGAACTAATTTACACTCCCACCAACAGTATAAAAGTGTTCCTATTTCTCTACATCCTTTCCAGCATATGTCTCCAGAGTTTTTTTAAATATATATTTTATGGCATTTTGGTTTTGGGGTACATGTGAAGAATGTGCAAAATTGTTGCATAGGTACATACATGGCAATGTGGTTTGCTGCCTCCTTCCCATCACCTATATCTGACATTTCTCCCCATGTTATTCCTCCCCAACTCCCTACCCCAAGCTGTCCCTCCCTAGTTCCCCCCAACAGACCCCAGTGTGTGATGCTCCCCTCCCTGTGTCCATGTGTTCTCATTGTTCAACACCCACCTATGAGTGAGAACATGTGGTGTTTGATTTTCTGTTCTTGTGTCAGTTTGCTGAGAATGATGGTTTCCAGGTTCATCCATGTCCCTACAAAGGACACGAACTCATCGTTTTTTATGGCTGCATAATATTCCATGGTGGTATATGTGCCACATTTTCCCTCTCCAGTCTATCATCAATGGGCATTTGGGTTGGCTCCAAGTCTTTGCTATTGTAAACAGTGCTACAATGAATGTTCGTGTGCTTGTGTCCTTATAATAGAATGATTTATGATCCTTTGGATATATACCCAGTAATGGGATTCTTGGTCAAATGGAATTTCTATTTCTAGGTCCTTGAGGAATCGTCACACTGTCTTCCGCAATGGTTGCACTAATTTACACTCCCACCAACAGTGTAAAAGTGTTCCTATGTCTCCATATTCTCTCCAGCATCTGTTGTCTTCTCAGCACCACATCACACCTACTCTAAAATTGACCATATAATTGGAAGTAAATCACTCCTCAGCAAATGCAAAAAAATGGAAATCATAACAAACAGTCTTTCAGACCAAAGTGCAATCATGTTAGAACTCAGAATTCAGAAACTAACTCAGAACTGCACAGCTTTGTGGAAACTGAAAGACAGTCTCTTGAATGTTGACTGGCTAAACAATGAAATGAAGGCAGAAATAAAGATGTTCTTTGAAACCAACAAGAACAAAGACACAACATACCAGAATCTCTGGGACACATTTAAAGCAGTGTCTAGAGGAAAATATATAGCAATGAATGCACACATGAGAAGCAAGGAAAGATCAAAAATCAACACCCCATCCTCAAAATTGAAAGAGTTAGAGGAGCAAGAAAAAAAAACTCAAAACCTAGTAGAAGGCAAGAAATAACTAAGATCAGAGCAGAACTGAAGGAGATAGAGACACAAAAAACCCATCAAAAAATCAATAAATCCAGGAGCTGGTTTTTTGAAAAGATCAACAAAATAGACCACTAGCCTGATTAATAAAAAAGAAAAGAGAGAAGAATCAAATAGATGCAATAAAAAACAATAAAGGAGATATCACCACAGATTCCACAGAAATACAAACTACCATCAGAGATTACTACAAACAACTCTATGCACATAAACCAGTAAACCTAGAAGAAATTTATAAATTTCTGGACATTTGCATTCTCCCAAGCCTAAACCAGGAAGAAGTCAAACCCTGAATAGACCCACAACAAGGGCTGAAGTTGAGGCAGCAATTAATAGCCTACCCACCAAAAAAGGCCCAGGTCCAGATGGGTTCACAGCCAAATTCTACCAGACAATACAAAAGGAGCTGGTACCACTCTTTCTGAAACTATTCCAAACAATTCAAAAGAGGGAATCCTCCCCCAAATCGTTTTATGAGACCAACATCATCCTGATACTGAAACCCGGCAGAGACTCAACAAGAAAAGAAAACTTCAGGCCAATATCCATAATGAACATAGACGCAAAAATCTTCAATAAAATACTGGCCAACGGATTGCAACAGCACATCAAAAAGCTTATCCATCACAATCAAGTAGGTTTCATCTTGGGGATGCAAGGCTGGTTCAACATCTGAAAGTCTATAAACATAATTCACCACATAAACAGAACCAAAGACAAAAACCACATGATTATCTCAATAGATGCAGAGAAGGTATTTGACAATATTCAACAGCTCTTTCTGCTAAAAATTCTCAATAAACTAGGTATCGAGGAACATATCTCAAAATAATAAAAGCTATTTATGACAAACCCACAGTCAGTATCATATTGAATGGGCAAAAACTGGAAGCATTCCGTTTGAAATCTGGCACTAGATAAGGATGCCCCTCGCTCACCATTACTATTCAATATAGTATGGGAAGTTCTAGCCAGAGCAATCAGGCAAGAAAAAGAAATAAAGGGTGTTCAATTAGGAAAGGAGGAAGTCATATTGTCTCTATTTGCAGACGACATGATTGTACATTTAGAAGACCCCATCATCTCAGCCCCAAATCTCCTGAAACTGATAAGCAACTTCAGCAAAGTCTCAGGATACAAAATCAATGTGCAAAAATTACAAGCATTCCTATACACCAATAACAGACTTAAAGAGAACCAAATCAAGAATGAACTGCCATTTACAATTTCTGCAAAGAGAATAAAATACCTAGGAATACAAATAACATAGAATGTCTCCAGATTTTTTAATGATCGCCATTCTAACTGGCGTGAGATGGTATCTCAATGTGGTTTTGATTTGCATTTCTCTAATGATCAGTGATGATGAACATTTTTTCATATGTTTTTTGGCCTCATAAATGTCTTCTTTTGAAAGAGTTCATGTCCTTCACCCACTTTTGAATGGGTTTATTTGTTTTTTTCTTGTAAATCTGTTTTAGTTCTTTGTAGATTCTGGATATTACCCCTTTGTCAGATGAGTATATTGCAAAAATTTTTTCCCGTTCTGTTGGTTGCCAGTTCACTCTAATGATTGTTTCTTTTGCTGTGCAGAACCTCTGGAGTTTAACTAGATCCCATTTGTCTATTTTGGCTTTTGTTGCCAATGCTTTTGGTGTTTTAGTCATGAAGTCCTTGCCTATGCCTATGTCCTGAATGGTTTTGCCTATGTTTTCTTCTAGAGTTTTTATGGTGTTAGGTCTTAAGTTTAAGTCTTTAATCCATCTGGAGTTAATTTTAGTGTAAGGTGTCAGGAAGGGGTCCAGTTTCTGCTTTCTGCACATGGCTAGCCAGTTTTCCCAACACCATTTATTAAACAGGGAATCCTTTCCCCATTCTTGCTTTTGTCAGTTTTGTCAAAGATCAGATGGTTGTAGATGTGTGAGGTTGCTCCAAGGCCTCTGTTTTGTTCCATTGGTCTATATCTCTCTTTTGGTACCAGTACCATGCTGTTTTGGTTACTGTAGCCTTGTAGTATAGTTTGAAGTCAGGCAGCGTGATGCCTCCAGCTTTGTTCTTTTTGCTTAGAATTGACTTGGCTATGCAGGCTCTCTTTTGGTTCCATATGACATTTAAGGTGGTTTTTTCCAGTCTGTGAAGAGGGTCATAGGTAGCTTGATGTGGATAGTGTTGAATCTATAAATTACTTTTGGCAGTATGGCCATTTTCACAATATTGAGTCTTCCTAACCATGAGCATGGAATGTTTTTCCATCTGTTTGTGTCCTCTCTTATTTCCTTGAGTAGTGGTTTGTAGTTCTCCTTGAAGAGGTCCTTTATATCCTTTGTTAGTTGTATTCCTAGGTATTTTATTCTCTTTGTAGCAACTGTGAATGGCAGTTTGTTCTTGATTTGGCTTTCTTTAAGTCTGCTGTTGGTGTATAGGAATGCTTGTGATTTCTGCACATTGATTTTGTATCCTGAGACTTTGCTGAAGTTGCTTATCAGTTTCAGGAGATTTGGGGCTGAGATGATGGGATCTTATAACTATACAATCATGTCGTCTGCAAATAGAGACAATATGACTTCCTCCTTTCCTAATTGAACACACTTTATTTCTTTTTCTTGCCTGATTGCTCTGGCTAGAACTTCCAGTACCATATTGAATAGGAGTGGTGAGAGAGGGCATCCTTATCTAGTGCCAGATTTCAAATGGAATGCTTCCAGTTTTTGCCCATTCAGTATGATATTGGCTGTGGGTTTGTCGTAAACAGCTTTTATTATTTTGACATATGTTCCTTCGATACCTAGTTTATTGAGAGCTTTTAGCAGAAAAGGCTGTTGAATTTTGTCAAATGCCTTCTCTGCATCTATTGAGATAATCATGTGGGTTTTGTCTTTGATTCTCTTTATGTGGTGAATTACATTTATAGATTGCAACAGCACATCAAAAGCTTATCCATCACGATCAAATATGCTTTATCCCAGGGATACAAGGCTGGTTCAACATACACACGTCTAAAAATTCTTTTAAAATTATATTTCCAATAATTATAATAATAATAAGCATGATTTAGATATCATTATTTGTTCTAAGAATATTACAGAAAACAGTGAAATGTTGAAATATTTATATATGTAGAAAATCCAGGATAATTTATAGGCAAAGTACTAAAATCAATAGGAAATTCATTAACATTGCTGAATTCAAGTTTAATATTTTAAAAAAGTCATTGTAGGCTAGGTCTAGTGGCTCATAGCTGCAATCCCAGCACTTTGGGAGGCCAAAAGTGGGTGAATTGCTTTAGCCCAGGAGTTTGAGACCATCCTGGACAACATAGGTTAGTACAAAAGTAATTGTGGTCTTTGCTATTACTTTAATGACAAAAAATGCAATCACTTTTACACCAACCTAATACTGAGACTCTGCCTGTTAAAAACAAAAAATCAATATATATTTATAAATCTACAACAACAGAAAATAAAACCTAAAGTAAAATAACAGTAGCATTATTAATGGAAATCATTACCTTAACTATCAATACATTAACTATGTAACAAAAATATATAAAAACTTATAAATTAAAAGAAGCAAATATTGCTGGAACAAATTGATTTCTTAATAAATGATTTATGGAAATATTCAATATTGTGAAGTATAGATTTTCTCAATTGAATATACAGATTAAATATAATTTTAATTAAAATCCCAAGGAAAACAGAAATTGATAGAGAAAAAGCACATTTATAGAATGAATAATATAATTTCATTACATGATATCTATATTACATAGGTATAAATTAGATATGCAAGAAAAATACAAAATTGATATCGGTTCCAAGGAAACATCAATAATTTATTCAAGGTAATGATATCCTGTTTATGGCAGCTATATTGAACTAGGCAAAAATAGAGATGATGAACAGATATGTTCAATTAATTTTTCAATCATATGGTATAATTTTAATCTGATAATTACATTAGTAATGATATTATAATTGACCTAGACATGATTTGATTAAATGTAGTTATCAAATCGTTTCTAATAAGACATGATTATATTGTTTAAAGAAACAAATTTCTCTCAAAGTTGAGAGGCCAATTTAAATACAAAATGAGGCCATATTAAAGAAATTAATGAAAAAAATAAACATTTACTCTAAAGAAATCATGCAATTGGAGAGTGTAAAATTTCCTTAATTTCTTGGTAAGGAATAATAATTATATACACAGCACAAAAATTAAATAAAGTTTTCAAATGAATCAACCAACCAATTAATCAGTCAACTTAGAAGTCGTATCCTACGCATTATTTTACTTTTGAGAATTCCTGTGAAAGATCCTAAGTGAAGAAATCAGAGAGAATAGAGATCTGTGTTAATAGCTTTGTCAAATCTAGCTTTGTGATTGTTGGCCAATAATTTAAGCTCATTGAATATAGTTTCTTTATCCATAGGTGTGTATATTTAATTATGAATATATTAAATTTTATGTGTACATACACATACACATAAATAGTTCATATTATAAAGACAAAATGATATATTAAAATTAAGTACACATTAAATTTTGGCTAATACAATATTATAATTATAGTTATTATTAAAATTGTTGTAATTGAAAAAATACCATAATAGGCCATGAAAAGATAATAGCTAAAATATATTGAGTTCACCATATGTCAGTACTGGTTTCTTCCCAATAAAGGTACTATCATCCTGACACCTCATTTATGTAAGCATAGACAAGTTAAGTAAACTTACCACAGAGATACAGCTATCAGGATAAAGAACCATGCATTCTAATCCCAGGGTAGATTTCTAGCTTAAAGAAGGATTTTCAAATTGAAACATAATTTCTGACATTAAAATGTACATATCCAAAGTGTTTAATGAGCTTTGACAGTTACATGCACTAGGGTAAACATCACTTAAGCTATATTACAGAACAGCTCTTAACATCTCAGAGGCTTTCCACAGTCAATCCCTATTCCTAAGGAAATAACCAATGTTTTTATTAAGTTTTGCCTATTCTTGAACTTCATATAAACGAAAAGATAGTACTTAATATTTTTTCTTGGCATCTTTGATGCAACATAAAGTTTTAAAGTTTGGTCCATATTGTTGCCTATTTAATTGCCTGTTTTTTATTGTGAACTAGTATTCCCTTATTTAATATGTCACAGATTCTTTATCCAGTCTTGTATTGATGAACATATGAGTAGCTTCTATTTTAGGGGGAGGAGGATAATACATAAAACTGCTCTAACTATTCTTGTACAGGTTTCTTGTGGACCTGTTTTCCTCCCTCTAAAGTAAGTAACATGGAGTCAGACGGTAGATACTAACTTTTGAAGAAGCTGGCAAACAGTTTTGCAAATGCTTATATCATTGCATACCCCCATTAGCAATGTATAAGTTATGATTGTCCTACATTTTTCTCCAATTTTTGTGTTTTCAGTCTTTTTAATTTTAGCCATTCTTGGGGGTGTGTCATCACTTTAGAAATCCAGTTCTTAACCACTGGGCTCTATGTCCTTATATATAATACTCAAAACCATTCTAATTTCAGTGAACATACTCCAAATCACAGTAAATTCATGAAGATGGCAGTCAAGTTAAAAGGCATGGTATAATTTCAGTAGAATAAGAAGAGAAAGTATTAAAATGCTCTCTAAACAAAACATGGTATTACAGAATCTGACTTTTCCCCTTCAGACCAAGATAGCAATTTCTTCCATATTATTACACAATTCCTGAGAGGAAAGCTTAACTGAATGAAGCCCAGATCCTTTTAATTTGACCGCAAAACCAGCTTTATTTTCTTTTTTTAGGTGTTTGTCCTCAGGGCTCCTGTCAAAATTCTGATTATGAGACTGCTAAGAGAAAAAGATGGAAGAAATAGGTACCAAAGGTAAAGAGAGTAACACTGTGTGATAAATCCTCCAGGGCCCAATTACTAGCTGCAAAATTGAGTAAGCTGCATTTATTTTTGACTTCAGACATTCTATTTTCAATTTATTTTTCTGTCATATCACAAATATTAGAAAAAACTTTTATCTACAACTTGAATTAATGTTTTCACTTAAGATAGCATATTATATATTAAGTTATTCATTCCTTTTATAACCTGCAGATAATTATAATTTTAATTCATTGTTCTAACTTTTAATACTAAAAATCAGAGGGAAAGTCTACAAAATTTATGCCTTAAAAATAGTGAAAGAACATCTGAGCCAGAGAATACTTTCTAAGAAAGAAAGCAAAAAGGAGAAGAAAACTTGATCTATATAAACTTTTACAAAGTTTTTTACTCCCACATAAAATTGGATCTCATCACAATTTGGTGAGAAAAACTAATGTAATCATTCTCCTGAAAAATAATCACTTGAAAATTTTTTTGGTAGTTAATGAATAGACAATTTTATCACTATTTGAAGAGATGAAGTGAATCTACTGTTCTATTCATCTCCTAGACCAAGATATTATTGATTCTGACTTCGTTAAAGAAAGAAAAAAGAAACCAAACAATGAGCTATTTTCTCAAATGGGTATATGAAGGAATTTCAATGCAAACAGATTAATTTACACGTCTAAAGAGAGAAAGATCATGTTTAATGTGATATCTATTTTTTAGTAAATTGAACAACTACGGAAAGAACACAGAAGGCATTGAATTCCAAACAGAAATCAAAATAATAGACTATACATTGAGAATGATTATATCAAATATGTGATAGTATTTACAACTGAAATAAATGAAGAAATCTCCTAAGCTTTAATGTGATAAACTAAATCATTCTACAAATTATTTCCAAATAATTTGATATATTGATAGCTCAGTAGATAGTAGATACCTTATACTATCTATGTAAACAAAATTCTATCAATAATTTATAGAATTTACTATTTATTTGAAGATAACAGTAAACTAAACATATCAATTTATACCAACAGGTTGTGATATCATTGCAGATATCTTGCCATTATGTTTTGTCTTGATTAGTCAGCATTCACTGGGTAGGCTGATGCCTTCTTTTCTTCCCAACCACAAATACCTACATAAACTTTCTTAGTATAGTAAAGACAGAAGTTTTCCCGTAAAGAAAAAGAAATAAATAACTCTCTATGTTAAAGAACAACTAAAATAATTTTAAATATTATTGAATGTAGACTCTTTAAAAGTTATCTTCATAACATTTGTCAACTCTAACAACTATCAAAAAATAGTTGAAGAGTGGCCACATCAACATTTTTTATTGTGACTATTTACCTGAAAGTAATTAAATTGTTGACTCTTAGAACTATTATTGGCACTTAAATATCAGGCCATCAATATTTAAAAAGATTAATTAAAAGATATGTTTGTATGTTCTATTGCTGCTTAATCATATGATAAGACCTCCACAAACTCATTCAATAACACGTAGATTCTGTAAGCTAAACTATCTGTTTATTCTCAGAAGACGAGATCCTGTGCTAAGAGAAAAATAAATCCTATACTGAATGATATTGTTATATATATTGGGTCTAGTCTTTTTACAAAAAGGGAAATTCCGCTGGGCTTGGTGGCTTACACCTGTAATCCCCAACACTATGGCAGGCCAAGGTGGACAGATCACTTGAGGCCAGGAGTTCAAGACCAGCCTGGCCAATATGGCAAAACCCCATCTCTACTTAAAATACAAAAATTAGTTGGGCATGGTGGTGTATACCTGTAATCCCAGCTACCTGAGAGGCAGGCAAGAAAATTGCTTGAACCCAGGGTTGGTGGCAGAGGTTACAGTAAGCAGAGGTCACACCACTACACTCCAGCCCAGGTGACAAAGCCAGACTCCATCTTTAAAAAACAAAAAGATAAAAAAAAAAAGATAAATTATGCATGCTCTGTCTTTGAATATTTTTGCCTAACATATTGATGCTTCATACTTTCTTTGTAACCCAAATTTGTAAAGATTTAAAAATTTAGAATGCTTAATTTTTATGCCTTACATGAAATTATTACTTAAGTTTACACAGTATTCTACTTTGAGTTTTCAATTAGTTTTTCCCCTATTGAAAGCAGATTGGATTCAGGTAAAGGGATGTTGATTATAGTGAGTTTGTGTTGTTAACTAGCTATTTTATGCTGTGTCAACGTAATCTGAATCATCTAGGACCAAAATGATTCAATCAAATAAAATCATTTGAGATGTAAAAACAAAATCAAAATTTATGACTTTTCAAAAATGTAATTCAGAAAATTATGACTACTGTGGGTTCTCAAAGTTAAATAAAAACAAGACAGTGTAATTTAGGACAAATTCCATTTCATAAGAGAATGAATCATTTTATCAAACATTGGTTTAAAACATAAATAAAGCAAAAAAAACTATACATTGTCTCATAAAATTGCTAAATTGCTATAACTTTTAGTGAATAGTAAATATGCATCTTTTCTTTTGTAAATAAATAGAACTTTGTCAATGTGGTTATGAAAAGGCAGAATATAAGATAAAAGTGTTCTCGGATTGTTTTTTATCATTATTTACAGCAAGAAAATAAAGATTGTCATTTCCCTGTTGATTTTTGAGGTTGCTGATGATATCATAAAAATGATCACAGGCTTCAAAAGGATTTACTGTGAATTTTTTGGTTTGAGGGTTGCCTTGGAGAAGAAATAAAATAGCAAATGAATTTCAAAGCCCTAAGCCAGTGCTAGCTATGTTAATAGACATAAAATTTTAAAAATATATCTGCAACAAAAAACAATATTAGTAGCCTTCAAAGAAGCTTTTCAGAAATTTACAGGGAAAACAATGAATACACAAAATTAGAAAAGTAAACAACAACAACAACAAAATAAGCAAACTTGATGGGTTTTTGTGTGTGTGTGTTTTTTTTTTTTTTTAATTGAGACAGGGTCCTGCTTTGTCTCAATCTAGGCTGGAGTACAGTGACGTGAGCATGGCTCACTGGAGCCTCAACCTCATGGGCCCAAGTGATTCTCCCAACTTAGCCCCACAAGTAGCTGGGACTACAGGAATATGCCACCATACTCAACTAATTTTTGTGCTTTTTGTAGAGACAGAGTTTCTACATGTTGCCTAGGCTGGTCTAGAACTCTTGAGCTAAGGCAATCTGTCAGTTTTAGCTTTTCAAAGTGCTGGGATTACATACAGTCATGAGCCACCATGACCAGCCTAGAGTTTTTTTTTTTATGTGTATATTGCAAATGAGCTTTATTAAAGAGATGATGCCTGAGACCCACCTATCTACCTTTTTTTTTCTTTCCCTGACTTATGGTCACAGGACATTAATAACAGGGACATAGGGCATCTGCCCTTTTTGCCTTATAGCTTTTATTTTTTTAGTTGGTGAAGTACTATTATATAGGGACCTTATAAAATGGAGAACACTGGCTCTAGATAAATATCATTTTGTTCAAAAAAAATAAATTAGCAGAAATGCAAAGAAAATAACAACAAGAAGCCAACAGAGAGAAAATGTAGAACAAGGAAAGAGGAAGAACATTTGGAAATCTGAGGAGCTATCACACTGTTGTAAATAGTAGAAAATTGATTAGCATCTTCAAATGTATTAGACGCAAATATAGCTTTTTAGAAAGATAAAAGAAATCTTACAAGGTGAAAAACAATTTGAGAACAAAAAACACTAGGTGAAGTCTGACTGAAGATGTTTCTGATCCAATTTTGCTCTTCATAAACCCCCACTAAAGCTATAGTAAAGCAATTATCTCCTAAATAAGTATAAATTCATGAGTGTACTAAAAATAAGAGGGCAACAGCAACATAATTAGGGAATTCAGATGGATTAATAGTAATTTACATAACAGAGCTAAGAAAGCCAAATACTATTTTAACAGAAGGAAAATCCAAGAAACAACTCAACTTATTCCATAGAATTATCAAATGTCTTAGATTTTGGCAGTGCCATGTACCTCAAAATTAGTGTGACAGTGGGAAAGAGACCTAAACTAATACAGACTATTATAAGCTCATATAATACACTAATATAAGGTGTTCTGAAATAGCTAGATCCACACTTCCCCTCTGCACTTTATGTTCCCAACAACTAATTCACTCTCCTTTTCTAGACACATTGGAAAAGAACTCCCTCCAGTCCTCCTGACCAGAGGAAACCAGGCAAAGCTGAGGGCTGGAGCCAGGTCTTCAACCTCTTGGTAAGAAATTTAAAACAATTTCTTTAGGAAATGTGAAAACCAGTTTGAGGGGAAAGACCAAAAGATGATGACATAAGAACCCCTTCAACAAAAGGCCAGGAAAGCTCCAAACTGATGCACCCATTTCTTTACTCAGAGAAAATAATTAACTCTTTAGTCATCTACTACCAAATGTTAAAGGAAATGATAAAGATGATACAAATAATTCACATCTCACCATATCAACTCTCTTTGCAGTTCATTACTCAATAATTGACAATTAACTGAGAATTTGTCTTAATTTGGCTGATAGGATATTATGTTTATGTTATTAATTAGTGGCCTTTGGTTTCAGCTTCAGTAACTCCCTTTAGTAATTTCCCTAACACAAGCCTAGTGGTGATGAACTTCCTTAGCTTTTGTCTAAGAATAATTTTACTTCTCCTTATCTCTGAAAGACAGGTTTTCTGGGTAAAGTAATATTGATTGACATTTTTTTTCCCTTCAGAACTTTAAATACATGATCCTACCTTTTCCTGGCCTGCAGGACTCTTGCTAATAAATCTCTAAAAATTGTTTTGGAACTCCACATATGTGATATGTTTTTATCTTTTGTGGCTTTCAGAGTTCCTTGTCTTTCATTTTTGATAGTTTCAGTGTTATATATCTTGGTGAATTCATTTTCAGGTTGAATATAATAGTAGATCTATTCACACCTTGTGTCTGGATGTTGGCATCTTCCCCTCAGATTTGAGAAATTTCCAGCCATTATTTCTTTACATATAGTTTATGGCTCTTTCTCTATATCCCATCTTTTTATCTTTTTTTTTTTTTTTCACAAACTCCTGTTCTGTGAATATTAAGTATCTTGATGATGTCTCATAACACCTAAAGGCTTTCTTCATTTTTATTTTTTTTATGCTTCTCTGACTAAATAATTTCATGTTTTATTTTCAAGCTCACTTTTTATTTTGCTTGATTCACTCTGCTTTTGAAGGTTTCTATTGATTTTTTTTGGTTAAATCATTGTGTTCTTGATCTCTAGGATTTCTATTTTTTTATTTGTCTATTTCTTCACCAAATTTCTCAATTAATTCATGTATTACTTTTCAGTTTCATTTAGTTTTCTTTCATACATTCTTCTAGTTCACTGAATTTCTTTAATGAGCTATTCTGAATTCTTTGTCAGGTCTCTATTTCTTTAAATCCATTGTGAGAGCTTTATTCGTTTATTTTAAATGTGTCATAATTCTTCATAATCCTTGTGTCTGTACATTGGTGTCCGTGCATTGAAGAACACAGCCACTTCTTTTTATCTTTACAGTATTCTTTGACAGTGATAGACCTTCACAAGAGGTACCATGACTTAAGTTCTCGAATTGGGTGCAATTACATATTGGGTCCTGAGGTTAGGTAAAGTCCTTGCTCAGGACGCTTGGAACCAGGTACTATGCTCAGTAGAAATGCACGGTTGATGCTTAGCTTCCTACCTGGGTGAAGCATTGGAATTGAGTTTGAGGCTGAGTTGAGCACTGTCTGAAAGCCCATTTGACTCAAGCCCAGCCCCTGCACTTTGCCAAAAGATGCTGTGGTGGGCATTTCCCTCCTTGGGCAGGGTGTTGAGTGGGCTTTGAGACTGAGTCAGTCTGCTGTTTGAATGACCAGGTGGCTGAAGTCTAGCCTCGGCACTTTGCCAAATGCACTATAGTGGGTGCCTTTCTCCTTGGGTGAGCTCTTGAGGTGAGCTTTGAGGTTGAGCTTAGCCACTTTTTTAACTCCTCAGTGGTGTACACCTAAACTCTGTGCTTTGCTGAAAGGTACTTTGGTGGACATCTCTCTTAAGTTAGGTCTTCAGGTTGGCTTTAAAGTTGAGCTAAGCTGCTATTTGAATGTCTGGTGGTACAATTATAGCATTTGTGCTTTTCTGAAATAAAAGTGTCTCCCCTCACAGGTATCTCCCTTGCAGGATTTGGGATGGGGTCTGAGGTTGGGTGTGGAGGTTGGCTATCTCAGGACTTAAGCCAGATTAAATTTCCAGCAGGCTTCTAGAAGTGACCAGTTTGGCTTTGCTGGTGAGGAATGTTACTGGTACCTCTTATTGGGTACCTCACAGGCAGTGGTAACACAGAGCTACAACCAAGATCCTGGTTTCTATGTGGAATGCTTCCTTCCTTTGTTTCTGTTTCACTTCGGTGATCTAGCAATGCTGTTACCCTCTGTACTCCCCATGACATGAGTCCAGAATAGACTTCCTGAGACGTTTCTTGGAATGCTTAGGAAATAGATGTCCATCTTTAGTTTTATCTTCCATCTATAGAAACAAAAGGCCCTGAAAGGAGCCCTTTCTGTGTGACACTGTGCAAACTTGGGGGATGGGAAGGGACAGTGTGGTCAAAGTAAGACCATTTCTTTTATCTGTATAAAGCAGGTTTCATTCAGATTTATGGTTCACAAAAGTATCTCATACTGATTTCCAAGTTTTTGGAAACTTAGAACTCCTATTCTGCCATCTTGCAGATATGCTTCCTGAATAACATTTTTTTTTTTAATGAACTTTTTTAGAGAATGAAAAGAGCTCTTGGAACCCATAAGTATCAAAACAGATATTAAAATTTAATATCAATTTTATAAGACAGTTGAATAATTTTCTGAGAAAATATGAAAAGACAAAGTTTACTTAAAACAGGCTTTTAAAACTAAGAGTACCAGTCCAAGAGGTTTTGTTACAAATAGAAAAGAAGGTTCAGCACTATTACAGAAGAAAAAAACTAGGAAAAAATATTTTAAAATAATAAAGTTTCCTCTTTCAAAAAAAAGAACACAAATGAAAAGCCTGCAAAGAATATTGAGCCTAGTGGTTGATAATACATTCATTCAAGTCATTTGTGAAATTTCATAAAAGAGATAAAAGCATTCACATACAATGAGAAATTATAATTCATTTAAATTTCTAATTGAATGCTGAATGCTCAAACAATGAAATATACCTTTTCAATTATGAAGTAAAAGTGTACAAGACTATAATTATCTGTCCAACAAAATCATCACTTAATGATGAGTACAGAATGAAGATATTTCAGAGATGGAACAGTTCAATAAATTTAATTTTCCTATGCCTTTTATCAAGAGCACATTAGAAATGTTTCTCAGTCAAATGAAGGAGAAACTAAAAAGGAAATAGGAGGTACCAAACAAAAGAGATTCTTGAAACCACAGATAGTATCAAGCCCTATATAAAGAGAATTCCAAGAGAGACAGTTGAATGCTATTCATAAAACACAAACACAGTCAGGCGTGGTTGGGTAGTCCCGTAATCCAAGCACTTTGGGAGGCTGAGGCAGCAAATCATGAGGTCAAGAGTTGGGAGACCATCCTGGCCAACATGGTGAAGCCCCATCTCTACTAAAAATACAATAATTAGCTGGGTGTGGTGGTGTGAGCCTATAATCCCAGCTACTTGGGAGGCTGAGGAAGGAGAATTGCTTTAACCTGAGAGCTGGAGGTTGCGGTGAACCAAGATAGTGCCATTGCACTCCAGCCTGGGTAACAAGAGTGAAACTCCTTCCCAAAAAAAAAAAAAAAAAAAAAAAAAAAAAAGCAAAGATGGTAGCAAGTTATAAAATTACTGACAATTGCCCAAAAAACTATACCAAATAAGGCTAAAAACTAAAAATCTTAATTTTGAGTCCATGGAAAATTAATATTTGTGCAAATAGAGTCGAAGTAGTTATAATTTGTTATGTAGGCTATCTTTGAATATTATACATAGTTATATTTAAACCTTTAATATTGAGTGAAACATTATATAACTATATAATATTAATATTTAATATATAATTAATATTTTAATTATCCCACCTGGAATATTATATCACCCCACCAACCCTGAGGAATATGAGAAAGTGGTGATAGGATAAGAGTTTTACATTAATGAGCATATCTCTGCATATAAACATAAATCAATAAGAAAGAAAATCCTCAATCTCTTCTCCTTATCACCAATACCTACCTTTTGGTCTCTTAGTAGCTATCTCCATTATCAGCTCGACTGTCACAGTATTGTAGTACTTGTGTTCAAGTAACCCTTATGTTACATAATAATAGTCCCAAAGAACAAGAGTAGTGATGCTGGCATATTGTTATAATATTCTATTTTATTAAGTTATTGTTGATAATCTCTTACTATGCCTAATTTATAAATTAAACTTTATCATAGATATGTATATACAGAATAAAACAGTATATATAGGGCTTGATACTATCCATGGTCTCAGGCATTTACTGGCAGTCTTGGAAGGTATCCTCTGTGACTAAAAAGGGACTATTATATAAAATTGCAGAGAGGAAAAAAAGATAGAGTGGCAGAAAGGAAAGAGAAAGAAATAGAGTGAAAACCTTATCTTTTTAAATTCCTCAAACTTAATTATTATAATCATAATAACAATGATAATAACAAGCATAAGTAAAAGTGAAAATAGTTATAAATAGAAAGCTATGTTTTCCTAGATATAGAATTAAATACCTAAATAGTTATCTATACTACCTAGAGACTATGAAATTGTAGGTGATTTGGGCTATACAAGATATATTATAGTGACACATTTTGTAGAAATAAATTTTCCTAAAGTATGCACATACATTTGACAAAATTAAAAAGCAAGAGTAAAAAATAATAAAAAGAGAATGAAAAGAACACAATGATCTCAAAGCAGGAAAATCAAAAAGTCTAATGTAAGTACTTAAAAGAAACTAAAAGCACTTCAGAAGAAACACAATTTACATAGAAGTCAATGAACATTTAGGATGAAATAGAAACAATCTTTTCTAGAACTCACAGAAAATTATGAAGTGGTAATGAAATGAGTGTGAGAGATAACGTGACAAGAAGATAAAAAAATAAAATGTAAATGTTTGAACACATGTATAAATGGTATTTTTGAAGTATTAATTATAAGTAGAAGTAATAATAAAGTAGTAATAAATACAATTTTCCTGAGCTAAAATTTTTCCTGTGCATTTTAATAGTAGTATCAACTGTAGTATGAAATTAATGAAACTTAGAATACTTCTAAAACTAATAGCAAATTTTCTAAAACCTTAAAAAATTATGAAATGTTAACCCATAAAACAGGCTATCTACAAAGAAAACAGACAAAGAGTCACTGACCATAACAATGAAAATAAGACAAAAGGGATTGGATAGAAATGCTGTTTTAGATATATTTAAGGTAAAATGATTGTCACATCTTTTGAGAGCTTTCATTAAAGAGCCAAAAGTTAAACACACATTTGAATCTAGAAAACAATAAAGAAATAGACAATTTATGCTGGTATAGATACAAAATGTTACCATTATACTGATAAAAGCTTGAGTTTGGGCACAGTCCTTAGATATGTAGAAACAATGGGTTTCTGAAAGTGAATCTAAAAATTGGATTTACCAATCCAAACCCAAGAAGGGCTGAAGAAATTGCAAGCCTTCCTCAGTGGGTGTCTGACCCTGCATATTTAAATACAAAAAGGTAGGCAAGAATTGCACACTTTTGAGAACCATCCTACTCAAAAGAGAAAAGGAAAGGAAGGGGCTCAGCTACCCTGGTTGTATTTCAACCTAAAGATGTTACTCTGTTATCCCAAGATAATTACTCCACTACATCACATATGAAGAATATAAGTGAGAAAGTGGAGACAGGATAAGAGTGTTACATTAATGAACATTTATCCAAATATAAACATAAACCAATAAGAAAAAGAAATCCTCAATCTCTTTACTTCATCACCAACACCCACCTTTTTCATCTAACTAAGTAGCCTCTATGATTGAGGGAAAAACAAAGACATTCACAGTTATTAATTTGCATACAGTTGTATAGCTCTGTGTTTAATAGCTTGGGTTTTCTAGGCTTCAAACTTAGGTTCGAAACTGAGCTCTTTGATCGTCTATCTTTGTACCTTTGACAATCTACTTATCTGAGCTTCTTCATTATAATGTCTGCCTTGGAGGTTTAATGAGCAGATTAATTAAGATGCAGATCTAAGAATGTTAGGAAGCATGAGGAGCACAAAAATTGCTCAATTCAATGTTCATTATTATCAATAACAAGGGTTCAAAAATAAAACTTAAAAAAACTTCTTAAAAATAAATATTTAAAGGGATACATATTTTCAGTCTAAAAAATAAACAAAGAAGCTGATAAGAAGGACTCACCAAAAAGGAGCATAGCTTGCAATAAGGAATGAGGCAGAAAATTGTTGAAAAGAAATTTTAACATAGCTTTTTAAAATAAAATATTACAGTGCTATAATTATAACCAAAATACTGACAAGAAGTGTAAAAAATAAAAAGGAAAAAATATAAAATCAAGTCAAATATGTCAAAACTTAGGAAAATCTGCTTTCTAGGCAAAGCTAGGCTTTGATATTCTAAACAGCATAAAACAGAAATTGGAGAATACTAAAATACATAAAACAGTCCAATAAAATTTTTCCTTGTGACTTACAGCAGTACTTTTACAAGTAAGTGAGACCAGAGGATCATTTGAAAAGGAAAATGAGAAGGGGTGAATCCCACTTACGTTTTTCACAAAGGGCAAAACACAGGGCTTGTGGAAATATCCAAAGAAAAAATTATTATTTTTATTTCTTATGCTGTATTTTAAACTTTGCTAACTTTTTGTAAAATTGTCATCTAACAAGCCAGCTAGCAAGCAAGCATTAGTGTCAAACAGAAGCTGGCCTTTTGGGAGGAATAAAATCTTAACAAAGTAGTTTAGTCACTGCCTTAATTTGTTTTTCTTACTAAATATGGACAAAAGTTTCTTGGAGTAAGCTTGGAGACTTTGATGTTTCTTAGTGGTGAATATTAGGAGTCTACTCTTCTTGTTTGCTTCTCATCCAATGGGAAAATATATATAGCTTGGAAATGGCATTGGTACTTCAGATTTTATCATTTTATCTTAACTACTATAGTGCTTCATATGCATTTGCATTGCTGTAATACATGGAATCAATTCATATAATTTTGAACCAACCTGTGGGATGATCCAGTAATTTGCTAGTGTTCCACAATTACAAGATGGTAAGGCTTGGATTTTAATTTAGGGAGTCTGGTGCTAGAGTTCATACTCTTATCAACTAGAGGATATCATCTGTATTTTTAGATGATTTTCCCAAGTAGAAGAAAATATAGTGGAATATAAATGTCTATATCTAAGCCAAAATCATCTTAACAAAGTCTAAGCAATGAAATATGCTTGCATTTGAGTGTGAGGACACAAATAAATAATGGCTTTTCAGAGACAATGAAAAGATTGCTAAGTAAATGATACAGAAATGAAAATAACAAGACAGCTTTACTTATGACATTCAGGAAAAAAAAGTATTTTTAAATTGCATAAAGGAAATGGGTGAATTAAAAATATGTATTTCTTATTTATCACATACTTATTTCTCACCACTTTATTCTGAAAAGTTACTACAATACAAGAACAAATTAACATGACACAACACCACAAGGATGCAAGAAGAGAGGAGTCCACCACAAAAAGATGTTAGGAGGTTAACTAACACCGGATGTTGAAGACTTTGATGTTTCTTAGTGATGAACATTGAGTCTACTCTTCTTGTTTGCTTCTCATCCAATGGGAAAATATATATAACTTGGCAATGACATTGGTACTTCAGATTTTTATCATTTTATCTTAGTAACTACTTTAGTGCTTCATATGTATTTGCATTGCCGTAATGCATGTAATCAATTCATATAATTTAGAACATATGAATGCATGGTAACTAGAAGGAGCTAGAAAACATATGAATGCATGGTAACTAACTCAGTAGGGCTAAAAGAGCTGAAAGCCAAACAAAGCAGTAAATTCATTCATACCCATAGTACCTTGGAAAGGTTCAGATCTTGGGAAACTAGGTGCCCATGAGGGTGATAATGTAATTGAACTGGAACTGAGAAGTACTTTTTAAAACCTGTCCTCTGTTTCATGCCTTAGGTTGTACACCTTAGTGATTGACCCAGTCTCCTAGGCACAGTAATAGATGTCTACTTCCCTACAATGGTGGACCAGAAAAAATCTCGTCTGTGACACTAGATGTAGCTGATGGAAAATGTATCATAAAGGTCTCATGATGAAATTAAGAAAATTAAGTAATGTCTACATTGTGAACAGTGGCATTTCAGCTCCCTTCTTCTTGGCTCTAAATGGGCTAGTGGGCCTGCAGGCTTTCTACATAAGAGTCAAAAGAATTGTTCTCTAGGGGAACTGGCCCAAGATAAAACGCCAAAAATGTTAAAAATTAGCTGAGCCTTACACAAGTAGTAATTTTTTTGCTGGTGGAGGTTCTTGCTTCTGTTAATGGCTGCTGACTGATCAGGGTGGTGGTGGTTGAAGGTTGGAGTGACTGTGACAATATCTTAAAATAAGACAGCAATAAAGTTTGCCAATCATTTGACTCTTCCTCTTGTGAATGATTTCTCTATACCATGTGATGCTGTTGATAACATTGTACACACAATAGAACTTCTTTGAAAACTAAAATAAATCCTCTTAAATTCTACTGCTGACTTAAGTTTTCATACTATTCTAAATTCTTGTTGTCATTTAAAAACATTTTCAGTTTCTTCACCAGGATTAGATTCTATCTCAAGAAACCACTTTCTTTTCTCATCCATAAGAAGCAACTCCTTGATCATTCAGGTTTTATCATAAAATTGCATCCATTTAGTCACATTTTAAGGCTTCATTTTCATTATAGTTATCTTGCTATTTCTACTGCATCTGTAGTTCTTTGCTTCACTGAAGTCTCAAAACACTCAAAGTCACCCATGTGGATTGGAATCAGCTTCTTCTAAACTCCTGTACATATTGATATTTTGATCTCCTCTCATGAATCATGAATGTCCTTAATGGCAACTAGAATAATGAATCTTTTCCATAAGGCTTTCAATTTATGTTGCTCACATCCATCAGAAGAGTCACTATGGCAGCCATTATCCTTACAAAATATATCTCTTAATTATAAGACTTGAAAGTCAAAATTACTTATGACTCATGGGATACAGAATAGATGTGTTATTGAGCATGGAAACAAAATTAAACTTCTTGCACATCTTTATTGGAGTTTTTGGGTGACTAGGTGCATTGTTATTAAGGAGTAACATTTTTGAAAAGAATTTTTTTTTCTGAGCAGTAGATCTCAATATGGGCTTAAAATATTCAGTAAACCATGCTGTAAATGGACAGGCTATCATTCAGACTTTGTTTTTCCATTTACAGAATATAGGTAGAATAGACTTGGCATAATTATTAAGGGTCCAGAGATTTTGAGAATGATAAATGGGCATTGGTTTCAACTTAAAATCACCAGTTTTATTATACGTTAACAGGAGATTGAGCCTGCCCTTTGAAGCTTGGAAGCTAGTCACTGACTTCTCTCTAGCTATGAAAGTCCCAGATGACATCTTTTTCAATAAACAGATGTTTTGTCTGCATTGAAAATCACTGTGTAGTATAGCTACCTTCATCCACTATCTTGGCTAGATCTTTGCATAACTTGCTGCAGCTTCTGTATCACCACTTGCTGCTTCACCTTGTACTTTTATGTTACTATGGCAGATTCTTTCTTTAAACTTCACAAACCAACCTCTGCTAGCTTCAAACTTTTCTTCTATGTTACTAATTCTGTAATGTTGCTCTAGCTCATTGCTCTCATGCAGCACACATACACTCCATTTATGTTTCTCTCCAGTTCAGAGTTGTCCTGAAACCTCATCTCTCCAAAATCATGGCCATTTTGTTTCTAACCAGGATATTTTATCTTCTGCATCCATCAAGAAAAGGACAGGAGCTGCTGGCTGGTAAAGTTCATGAACAGCCTTTTCAATAGGACCTAGTTCAAAGTGGAGTTGGCCCTTCTTGTTAGAAATTGTACATCTTTACAAAAAGTGTCAAGCAGATGTCCTGGCTCTTGTGAAGATTGACTCCTATGATTAAATATTCTACTAAGCTCAGTCTGCCACGCACAGCTAAATTTTAAGAAAGTATTGGGTTAAGAGAATAGTTCTCATTTTTAATGACTTATCAGACAAAAATAAAAAATAAGCTAGCATGCACAATTCAATAAAGAAAGGCCTAACTTATGAGAGATAAGTTATGAGAGATAACTTAGATAAGTTATGAGAGATAAGTTATCAGTAACAGAAAGTGGATGGCAGTTAAATCTAAATAATTATTATTGTGTATCTTATGGATTTCTAAAAATCTGATATAAGAAAAAATATATCTGAAAAGAAATTTCATTTTATTGCACAAGTCCTAGAAAGTGAAGGGGACTATGGGCAAGAGGAAATTTCATGTTATGGGTGATGTCTGGCGAGGTTATAAAGACATTAATGCTTAATAATATTATTATTAATATTTATCATTTTAATCTCAGTTGGGAATCTCACTGGGATTAACCTATGCTCTGATTTTTAGTACGAATATTTCAAATCCCATTCTTAATGCAATGAGAAGTTGTATATGGTATTCATGAGTGTCAAATGGTTTTCCTAGTTACCTAGGCACCTCTAACAGACATTTTCTTACTAATAAATTATCAACCATATCTGTAGTTCTATGTTCTGAATAGGTTGTCCCTTCTCTAGGAATGCTGACCTATTGGATAGCATCCTACCTCTTTCATTAACCAAAGAACAATCACTTCAATATAGTATGCAACAGATTTGAGAAAGAGGCATTGGGGAAAAATGACAAGACAAATTCTAGCAAGAATTTAAAATTAATTGTTAGCCTTTTGCCCTGTGAGAGAATTTACTGCTTAACTCATAATTAGTCTCCAACCTGTTATCATGTTTATTAGGCTCTCCTTTTATTCACAAATCTTTAATCTCTCCTTTCTTTTCTTGTTCTACTTCCTCTAATTTTCATAATTGCCAATATTTAGTATGCACAGAAGTTGAACTGTGACAATCCTATCCTGAAGTGGCCTAGATCAAGATATTTTATATAGCTCTTATGTGCTAAAATAAAGGGAGTTCAGTGTATTAAGAAAATATTTTCTGTTGGTTCCAGAACTAAATTTTATTTTTCCAATATTTGTATCTGTGGATTTTTTTAAGGGACAACCCGATGTAAAAATATGTAGGTCCTCAAATCATTGTAAGAAAAAGAGACTACAAATATTTCTGAGAAAATATAAGAAAAATGGCAAAGATTGGTAATTTTAACATCACATATAATTAAGGGCATAAATATGAAATATAAAAGCAGGGAAATTTATACATGTAAACATAATTTTAAGCCTGAATTTTTATTTAAAAATTATAAATTGTTTATAAATGTAGAGATATTTATTTTCTTAACACATAGTCAAATTGAGGAGGATTAGGACTTTGTTTACCTTTGTTTTGCTTAATAGCTCTGCATATCTAATGAGGGTTGGTTATAATTTAATACATCAGAGAATATGTTTTTTATCTGTGATAGTTCAGACGTAAGGTAGAAGTAATGAGAGGAAGGAGATATGAAGAAAAGAAAAAGATAAAAAATAATTTATACATAAGCATATTTTGTGCATTATATTGGCTAGTTTTAGAAGCACCAAACTAGTTTCATTTAGAAGTAAAGTCATTTGTACATAAATTAATCCATGTAGCTGAACATATAGAGATACGGAACACATTCAGATATGGAACTGTGTCTCTCCTACTTTTGGACAAGAATCCCCACCTCTCTGAAAAGATGTAGTGCAAAAGTCTTTGTTAATATAGTCTGTGTGGCTTGACCAACTATAGTCTATTTCGTAGGTAGTCTCAAAAAGACCCATAAAAAATGATGGGTGATTTTGAAGTCTTTCTGCTCTCCCATCTGTTCCGGGGAGCTGCCCTACTTAAAGTCCTATTTTTATATCATCAAGTTGACTGCACTAATCTGCCAAATGATGGATTCACAAACATTTACCTGTCAGAGTTCTTAGCAAAAGATCAAAACAAATCTCACATATTACATGCAATTAAATGTTCTTAGTTCTTCATAATATCAGATGGCACATGCTCTATCATGAGTGGTTCACTAAAATATGTATGTAGATAAGCACATGCAAATTGCTTCAGAACATATTTACATAAGTATTCCCAGAAAGATTAAATATCTGACCACCTGTCTAACAGTTCTACCTGTCTTTTGTACCTGCCCAAATGCATGAGAACTGATAAAATTACTAAGTAAATTTATGTAAAACCATTGTGGCTGACTGCAAAAGTGGATGGGCAAATCTATTAGAGTA
Organism: Ateles fusciceps; assembly: GCA_036589455.1. Taxonomy (NCBI): domain Eukaryota; kingdom Metazoa; phylum Chordata; class Mammalia; order Primates; family Atelidae; genus Ateles; species Ateles fusciceps. The sequence goes on from JAZHEH010002077.1 coordinate 782,006, forward strand.
TAAAAATGAAAGAAAATATTTTTCAATTGTTTAGTGCACACTTCTTTTCAGGAAGAAATTATTTAAGTTGCATATATTCATAAAGTTTTAAACTATGCAGTTTTCTGAAATCTTTTTCTTTTGCCTTATATTTTCCCCATGTTACTTATTAATCCTCTCAGATATCATTTGGTAAAACTTAAAATATTTTGAATTTACTAAAGCAAAATTGGAGAGAAAAATAGGTTTAGTACAGTTAATCTAATTATAAGTAAATATTCATGGTAAAGGGTAAAGTTTTCTTTCTTTCTTTCTTTTTTTTTTTTGAGACGAAGTTTCATGGTAAAGTTTTCAACAATCCAAAGCAAATTAATTTTGGAAAGTTATTGTTTGATGAATTTGTCCAACAACCAAATTTATTCCATTAATTGATGTGTCTTTTATCTCTTCAGACTGTGTTGTTTACATATTTTCACTGTAATATATTCTTTCTCTTATAAAATAATCGTAATAGGGATTAGGTTTTAAGTTAATTTTTAAAATGGACTTAGTTGAACAAATAACTTGCTTTATCCTATATTAATCCCCTTTGTCATTAGTACTTACTTTATTTTACCTATATTTCTTAACTAAAAACATAAGACCAATTTACTACCAAACATCATGTAATTTGTGGAGTTGAAATTAAGAAATTCAGTTATTGCTTATTCTAGCTCAGTATATTATTCCACTGCACAGGACTTCCTTTATATAATATTAAAAAGAAAGAATAGACTTGAATTGTTAGTTGCATATTTATGTGATCAATACAATAAAAATATTCAAAATATTCAAAATGGTATGAGTAAAATGTATTTGCATATACTATCCTATACTGTATAATGTATATTTAGTTGCCACACACAGTGAAGATTATGATGATCATGGAAGTAATTCAACAGTGTGTAGGTGTTCTCCTTTGTACCCTCACCAGCATCTGTTACTTTTTGTCTTTTTAATAATATTCATTCTAACTGGAGTGAAATTAGTAGTTTTGATTTTTGTTGGACTTATAATTAGTATGTCTTCTTTTAAGAAATGTCTATTCAAGTCCTTTGCCTGCTTTTTAATGTCACTGTTTATTATTGAATCATGTGATTTCCTTGAATATTCTGAATATTAGTCCCCTGTCAAATGAATAATTCACAAATAATTTCTCCCATTCAAGAAGTGATCTCTTCACTCTGTTGTTTGTTACTGTGCAGAAGCTTTTCAGTTTAATATAGCTCCATTTGTCTATTTTTGTTTTTGATATCTGTGCTTTTGAGATCTTAACTATATTATCTTTGTCAAAATCAATGTCTTGAAAAATTTTCTCCATGTTTTCTTCTAGTAATTTTATAGTTCTGAGTATTAAGTTTAACTCTTTAATCCCTCTTTACTTTTGTATATGGTGAGAGATAGTGGTATATTTTCATTCTTCTACATGTAGTTATTCAGTTTTCCCAGCACCATTTACCAATGAGGGTACCCTTTTTCCAAAGTATGCTCTTGGTGGCTTTGTCAAAGATCAGTTAGCTCTAAACATGTGGACTTATTTCGGGATTCTCCATTCTGTTTAATTGGTCTGTTTGTCTATTTTTATATCAATAACATGTTGTTTTGGTTACTGTAGCCTTGCAATATGTTTTTAAATCAGGTAATGTGATGCCTCCAGCTTTGTTTGTTTGTTTGTTTGTTTTTTTCAATTATTTTGGCTCTTCAGGCTCTTTTTTCTTTAAAATTTTAGAATTGATTTTTCTAGTTCTGTGAAAATATGGCATTGCTATTTTGATAGGTATTGCATTGAATCTGTAGATTTCTTTGTTTAGTATTATCATTTTCACAATATTGATTCTTCCAATTCATGAGCATGGGATGTCTTTCTATTTGTGTGTGTCCTCTTCAGTTACTCTCATCAGTGCTTAGTTCTTTTCCCTCTAGAGATCTTTGACTTCTTTGGTTAAATTTATTCCTAGGTAATTTTTTTGTAGCTATTGTAAATGGAGCTTCTTTCCTGATTTCTTTTTCATCTATTTCATTATTGGTGACAGAAAAGCTACCGGATTTTGTATGTTAATTTTGTGTCTTGCAACTTCACTGATTTTTTTTTTATCATTTCCTCAGAACTGATGAATTCTTTTTGATCATCTTTCTGATGGATTCTTTTTTTTTTTCTAGACATGAGATCAAGTCAGTTTGCAGAAAGAAACAACTTGACTTCCCTCTTTTCCTATTTGGATGCTTTTTTTATTTCTTTGGGTCCCCAGCAATGTGCACTGGTGGTCACAGTGGCTCTAAAGTAGGATCACTACCCACAGCCCCAGAGAAGCCCAGGCAGCACTTAGGCTTAGGAGCTCTTGGGGGCAGTAGTGCCACAGCACCATGAAAAAGAAAGAGGGACCCTGCCCTTCACACTTGAGCCTCAGGATGGAGATCTTGATGACAGAGGAGGCAAAGTTGTCACTGACAGCCCCCAACTGGCAGCCTTCTGCTCACTTGCCCCAGCACCTCATGGCAACAACAGTGGCTATAGCTGCAGCACTGTGCAGATGGTGAAAAGGTGTCTCTTGTTCTATGCTCTTTATGTGAACCTGAGCACAGAGGTTTTTCTACTGGTGGGGGTGGGGGTCACTGTACCAAACCCAACAGTCAGTTGTCAGGCTCACAGGTGGCAGCAACTGCTGAAGCAGTGTTTGCAGGAGGTCTCACTTTCTTGCTGGGAGCCCAAGTACAGAATTTGTGCCACTACTAGGGTCAGGGTTGTTTCTTGAACTCTGGAAAATGCGCTCTTTTGGTTCCTTTGTCCCTGGGCTATCTTTTAGGTGTGCTGCACCATCCTTTCCTCAGGGAGTAGGCTTCAGTATTGGGGACCCACAGCACTTTAGCTCTAGTTAGTGCTGTGTTGCTGTAGCCTTCTAGAAGGACACAGGGGTGTGTGTGTGGTGGGGGTTCCTGGGATGTAAAGATATGGGGGCTGTGTTTCCCAAGGCAGGATGTAGTTTCACAATGGCTGTGTTCTTAAAATGATATCCGCTGGAATGCTTAGGCCTTGAGGGTGTGAGCAACCCAGTCCCTGTCTGGTGTGATGCCCTCACAGAGTCTCTAGATCGCTGCTCACATTTATGTCAGCATTCATGTGGGTGGAGTAGCTCTCCTGTAATTCAGGTTGCTGCAGTCCATGGTGGGGATGTGGGCCACTGAAGTTCTTTCACTTACTCTATCCCCCACAGTGCCAAACCCTCTAGGCTCCTGGCCCACCTCTGCTAAGCTGGTCTCTTGCTCCCTTCTCCTTCTTTGTCTCAGGTGTTTCCTGTGACCTCTCTGTTAGACTAGTGTTCCTTCCTAGATGTTGTATTTGAGGGGTTTGTAATCTATTCATAATTTTGGTTCTTTTCTGGAGAGGGCTAGTGTCCAATGTCTCTAGAGTCAGCCATCTTGAACTAGAATTCCATCTTTGATTCTTGATATCTAAATATATTAGTAAGCCATGGTAAAAAAAAATCTAAAACACAAATCAAAAAAGAAAAAACAAAGCTAATTGACAAGAAATTAAAAGCAAACAAAAACCAACAGAAGCAAACATAATCTATTGGAAAAATCAGTTGGAGACTTTAAAAGAGCAATGCTTAATATATTAAAGAAAGTTTAAAAAGAGAATGAAAAACTTCAAAACAATTACAATTTAAATAGAGAATAGAGTAAAAAATCAAACTGAAAACACAAGTAAAATAAAGGAATTTGTTAATACAACACATGGGTTTAATAATACATTAGAAAGAGAATAGAGAATAAATCCATTAGTCATGACATTTTGAATACTTTCCTATTAATTGTTAGACTAAAGCAAGGTTTTAACTGTCATCATTTCATTCCCACATTTTAGTTAAGATCTACCTATTATAATAAGGCCAGAAAAAAAGATAAAGCATAAGTTTAAAAAAAAGAAGTAAAACCTTCTTTGCTTCCAGAAGACATGAGGGTTTAGTTAGAAAACCTTAAGGCATCTAAAAGAAACCTATTATAACTAATAATTAAACTGAGCAAGATCACGCTATAAAAAGATAATACTTGACTGGTCGTGGTAACCCACGCCTGTAATCCCAGCACTGTGAGAGGCAAAGTAGAAAGACTGAGCCCAGGAGTTATAGACCAGGAGTCTTGAGCCCAGGAGTTACATGCCAGCATGGGCAGCAAAGTGAATCCCATCTCTACAGATTCTTTTTTTAATTCACTGGGCATGGTGGTACCTGCCTATAGTCTCAGTTACTTGGGAGACTGAGCTTGGAGGATTGTTTGAGCCAGGTAGATGAAGCTGCAGTGAGCTATGATCATGCCACTGCATTCCAGCCTGGATGACAGAGAGACCCTGTCTCAAAAATGAATAAATAAATCAAAAATTTTAAAAAGACAATACTTAAAAATGAATTGCAATTCTGCATACTGACAACAAATAGTACCACTTTGACGTGTCAGCAATATTGATAGTATTGAGAAATTTAACAAAGGTGTATAAAGTGCATAAATACATACAATCACAAGGTAAAATATTTTCTGAAATAAGTTAAAAATGATTTAAAATAATTGGAGAGATATGTCATGTCCATAGTGTTGATACCTCAGTATTGTTAAGATGTAATTATCTCTATTATGTAGCTACAACAAAATCCGAATCATAAGCCCTAGTTAGCATTTTTTTATTAGAAATATAAATATAGACACACAGACATAGATCATCCAAAGCAATCCTAAAATACAAAATAAATTTGAAGCACTTTCATTATCTGACTTAAAGGTGAACTATAAAAAGCTTCAGGATTCAAGACAGTAGGTTACTGCCATAAAGATCAATCAAAATATTAGCAGAACAGAATATACATCCAAGAAATAAAATCAAAGCAAAAAGCATAAAACAATTAAATGGATGATGAAAGTCTTTTTATAAAATATTTTATAACAACTAGATAGTTATATGGAGAAAACACAGAGCATATATAGTAACTGAACTCTGTAGCCATATGGGTAGATAAAACGTAGAAAAAACAAAAGAAACATTGAGCAAATGGAGAGACACATGGCGCTATATATATATATATATATGTATATGTATATATATATATATATATACACACCTTGACCCTCTATTGGAGATTGACCTTAGCTTAAAATCCAAGCCAAAGAGGCTTCCAAAAGAAAATAAGGACTGTGTTTTTGTGATCTGTGACAGTTAAAGTTATTTAAGTAGTACACAGAAAGCATCAGCCACTCATACATTTTACGTTATTAAAATTCTTCTTATATAAAACTACATCAAAAAAATAGGAAGGAATAATCAGATATAAATATGCACAAACATATCTGACAAAAACCACTGGTACCATTGGTAATAAAGAATAATTATACTTCAACATTAAAAAGACAAAAAACTCATATTTTGAGTGGGATAATGATTTAAACAGGCACCTGATAGGAAAACTTATGAATGACCAATACACATATGAGAGAAGACTTAAAGACATTTGACACTAGGTAATTGCAAATTAAATCTAGAGTGAAATATTACTCTATAGCCACCAGGGACCTAAATGTTGAGGAGTGGAGCAACCAGAACACTTTTGATGTGTGTAAAGTACCACAAGCACTAAGAAAAGACAGTCTGAACCAATTTACACTCCCACCAACAGTGTAAAAGCGATTCCTCAAGGACCTAGAAATAGAAATTCCATTTGATCCAGCAATCCCATTACTGGGTATATATCCAAAGGACTATAAATCGTTCTACTATAAGGACACATGCACACGAATGTTCACTGCAGCACAGTTTACAATAGCAAAGACCTGGAACCAACCCAAATGTCCATCGATGATAGACTGGCACAGGGAAAATGTGGCACATATACACCATGGAATATTATGCAGCCATCAAAAACGATGAGTTCGTGTCCTTTGTAGGGACATGGATGAACCTGGAAACCATCATTCTCAGCAAACTGACACAAGAACAGAAAATCAAACACCGCATGTTCTCACTCATAGGCAGGTGTTGAACAATGCGAACCCATGGACACAGGGAGGGCAGCATCACACACTGGGGTCTGTCGGGGGGGAAAGGGGAGGGACAGCGGGGGGTGGGGAAGTTGGGGAGGGATAGCATGGGGAGAAATGCCAGATATAGGTGATGGGGAGGAAGGCAGCAAATCACACTGCCATGTGTGTACCTATGCAACAATCTTGCATGTTCTTCACATGTACCCCCAAACCTAAAATGCAATAAAAATATATATTAAAAAAAAAAAAGAAAAGACAGTCTGTCAGTTTCTTATGAAGCTAAACACATACCTATCCTATAACATAGCAGTCTCACACCTAGATAAATAAAAATGCTGCCAATAAAATTGAAATAGTAGCTGAATTAGTGATATCTTAAACCTGAAAAAAGTGTCTGTGACCCAGGGAATATATACAAACTAAGATAAATTAATGTAGTGGAATATTTCTTAGTAATATAATGGGCTAAATTTCTGATCTGCAATATGAAATGGATTAATTTCAAGATGCTTATCCTGGGCCAAGTGCAGTAGCTCATACCTATATAATCCCAGCATTTGGGTGGTCAAGGCAAGAGGCTTCCTTGAGCTTAGGAGTTTGAGACAAGCCTGGGCAACATAGCAAGAGCTCATCACTCCTAAAAATTCAAAAAATTAGCTGAACTTGGTGGCACATGCCTGTAGTCCTATGTGCTCAGGAGGCTGAGATGGGAGGAGGGTTTGAGCCTAGGAGATTGAGGCTGTAGTGAGCCATGAATGTCCTACTGCACTCCAGCCTGAGAGACAGAGTTGGGCCCTGTCTCAAAGCAAAACAAAACAAAACAAAACAAAACAAAACGATGCTTATCTTGAGTAAAACAAATAAGATACACAGAGATATAAAGAGTACATAATTATGATTCAATTAATAGGAATATTTAGGGGAAGTTACATTAATCTCTGGTGGGGAAACAAATGAGGACATTGTTTATATTTGTATTATGAGTAAAGTATTTGAGAATGATCATAAGGAAATGTTCTGGGATGATAATAAAGTTCTTTATTTGGATGAGAGTTTGCTTTACAGAATTGTACATACTATCAAATTCATCAAGTGGTAGAATAAATATTTGGAAATTTTCCCATAAGCAAATTTTCCTACAAAAGAAAATTTGTTAAGAAAATATTATATTATAAAATGTGCATAATAATATTTTAGGAAAAAATGTATGAAGTCAGAAACTTACTCTGAAATGCATTTTTATTAAGAAAAACAAAATTGATTGATGGATCTATAGATGGATTTATCTATCTATAGATAAATAGATATGTGATAAAATATATGTAGTAAAAATGTAATTGTAGAATAGAAATTATACAATGTATGCTCTTACAAACCAATGGAATTAAACCAGAAAGCAATAATAGATAGCTGAAAAATTCCAAAATACATGGAGAATAAACAATGCACTTCTAAATAATGCATGGACCAAAGATAAAATCTCGAGAATTTTTTTTTTTTGCTTTTTTAAAGTAAGTTAAAACAAAAATACAACATTAAAATTTGTGGAATGCAGTGAAAGCAAAGATTACTGAAAAATGCTTCACATTAAAGTAAAAAGGTCTAATTTCAATAACCTTATCTTCTTTTAAAACTAGAAAAAGAAAGCAAATTACATTCAAAATAAGCAGGATAATTAGAACATAAATAAATGAAATCAAAAACAGAAAATTAATAGGAAAAATCAAAATAACCAAAAACTGGTTCTTTGAAAAGATAATAAAATAGATAAACCTCTACCCAAGCTAACTCAGGAAAAGAGAGAAGACACAATTACTAATAACAGAAATGAGGGAGGAAACATCATTACAGATCCCATGGATATCAAAAGGAAAATAGTATGAACAACTCAAGGCCTACACATTCAATAACCTTGATGAAATTGGCCTATTTCTTAAAAGACACAATCTGCTAATACATAGGAAGAAACAGACTATGTAAATAGCTTGATATGGTTTGCGCTGTGTCCCACCCAAATCTCATCTTGAATTGTAATCCCCATAATCCCATGTGTCGAGGGAGAGACCTTGTGGGAGGTGATGATTGAATCAAGGGTTAGTTTCCCCCATGCTGTTCCCATGACAGTGAAATCTTACAAAATCTGATGGTTTTATAAGTGTTTGACACTTCCTCCTTCACAAGCACTCACTCTCTTTTCTTCTTGCGAAGAAGGTGGCTGCTTCTTCTGCCATGATTATAAGTTTCCTGAGGCCTCCTTAGCCATGCAGAAATGTGAGTCAATTAAGCACCTTTTGTTTATAAATTACCCAGTCTCAAGTAGTATCTCTATAGCAATGTGAAAACAGATTAACACAGGGCTATATCTACTAGAGTAATTAAATCAATATTTATTAACCTGCTAAATCAGAAAGCACCAGAACAGATAGATGACTGGTGAGTGCTACAAAACATTTAGTAAAGAAATTATAAAAACCCTCTATAATCTCTTCCATAGTATAGAAGCAGAGGGATTATTTCTAACTTGTTTATGAGGCCAGCATTGCACCAATACCAAAACCAGACAAGGACCTTACAAAAAACAAACAAAAAACACCACCAAAAAAACCCTATAGACCAGTATCTTTCATAAATACAGACGCAAACTTCTTAACATATTAGCAAATTGAATCCAATGATGTAGGGAAAGAATTATACACCATTACCAAATGAGACTTATTCCAGACATTTAAGGCCAGTTCAACATTCAAAATTTGATTAATGCAATCCATCATATCAACAGAGTGAAAAAGAAATGTCACATGATCATATCAACAGAACCAGAAAAAGCACTTAACAAAATTCAAAACCAATTTCTGATAAAAACAATTAGCAAATTAGAAATAGAGGGGGAATTCTTCAAGTTGATAAGCATATCCACAAAAAACCCCACAGTTATAATTAATGGTGAGAAACTGAAATCTTTCTCCCTAAACTCAGAAACATGACAAGGATGTTCTCTCTTACCACTTATTATCAACATATACTGGAAGTCTTAGCTAATAATAAGAGAAGAAAAGGAAATAAAATAAAAACTGATTGAAAAAAAAGAAATAATGCTCTTTGTTTACAGATGACATGATTATCTATGTAGAAAATCTTAAAGGATTGACAAAAAATTCATGAAACTATGAAGCAATTATGGTAAGTTTCAGGATACAAGGTTAATGTACTAAAAAGAAAAGCCAATTACTTTTCTACATATCAGTAATAAACAAGTAGAATTTGAAATTAAAAACAAAATACCATTTACATTGGCAACCTAATAAATAGTTATAAATCTAATATAAGACAGACAAGATCTATATAAAGAAAACTACAACATTCTGATGAAATAAATCAAAGAAAAATAGAGAGATAATTCAGGTTTATAAAGATTCAATATCACCAAGATGTCAGTTCATCCAATTTTAATCTATAGATTTAAGTACATTCCAACCAAACTTTTAGCAAATTATTTTGTGGATAGTGGAAAACTAATCTGAAGTTTATATGGAAATGAAAAAGATCCAAATTAGCCAATATAATATTGAATGAAAAGGAAAGTTAAAGTTAAAGGACTGACACTACTTGTCTTCAAGACTCAATATAAGACTATAGTAGTAAAGACTGTGTGATATTGGTGAAATAATAGACATATATATTAATGGAATAGAATAGTGAGCCCAGTAATAGACCAACATTAATTTAGTTAAGCAATCTTTGACAAGTAACAAAGGCAATGCAATGGATAAAAGATATTCTTTTTTACAAATCTTTCTGGAACAAATGAACAGCCATATGTGAAAGAGAGGAGAGGAGAGGGGGAGAGGAGGGAAGGGAAAAGGGAGAAGGGAGGGAATGGAAGGGGGAAGGAGAGAGAAAGAAAAGAAAGAAAGAAGAAAGAGAAAGAAAGAGAGAGAGAGGAAGGAAGGAGGGAGGGGAAAAATAGAGAGGAAATAAAGAAACTAGACATTGCAAATTCACAAAATTAACTCAAAATTAATCATAATTCTAATTCTAAAACTTAAAATTATACAAGCACTTCAATATAATATACAAGAATGGGTATGGTGATGCCTTTTCAGAAATAACTCCAAAAGCAAAATCCATGGAATAAATTATCAATAAGCTGAAATTCATTAAAACTAAAATCTTCTGCTTTGTGAAAGACACTGCCGAGGGAATTAGAACACAAGCCACAAACACAAATAAATTGTTTGCAAAAGATATGTGATAAAGGATTGTTATCCCAAATACATACAGAAGCTTTAAATAGCATAAGACCAACAACTGAGTAAAAAATGCACCTGAACAGACACCTCACCAGAAAATACATTCCAGTGGAAAGTAAGCATGTGAAAAGATGCTCCACATCCTATGTCATCAGGGAAATGCAACTTAAAACAGGAATGAGATCTACTACACATATATTAGAATAAGCATAATCTAAAGCACTAACAACATCAAATGGTGGTAGAATGTAGAGCAATATGAACTGTCATTCATTGCTGCTGGGAATATAGAAAGTTTCTTGTTTTAAGAACCATTTGATCTTAAATGGTGGACAGAAGCAAGCAAGCAAGATTTCTTTGTGTCTTCTTCTTATAAGGGTACTGATCCCATTATGAGGGTCCTATCCTTATGCCATCATCTAAATATAATTCTCTCTCAAAGACCCCACCTCCAAATACCATCACATTGGGGTTTAACCCTTCGGTATATGAATTCTGCAGGGACAAAGTTGAGTCCATAGCAGCTACTTTAGAATACAGTTGGCATTTTTCTAGACATACTGTTGTTACAATCCAACAATTGTGCTTTTTGGTATTTATCCAAATGAATTAAAACACATTTCCACAGAAAATTTTGCACAGAGATGTTTATAACAGTTTTATACATAATTGCCAAAACTCTGAAGCAATCAAAGTGTCCTTCAAATGAATGAATAAATAAACTGCAGCTCATCTAGACAATGGAACATTTCTTTTCAGTACTGAACTTTTCAGTACTGAAAAGAACTGAACTCTCAAGCCATGAAAAGACACAGAGAAAACTGAAATGAATAATACTAAGTGAAAGAAGACCATTTGAAAAGGCTACATACTGCATTATTCCAACTATATGGTATTCTGGAAATGCCAGCATATATATATTTTTTTCTTCTTTTTTTTTTGCCTACAGTTTATTGTCCTTTCTCTTCCTCCTTCTCTGTCACCTCTCCATTCACATCTGGAGACAAACACCATCTCTCCCATCAGGGGTTTCTCAGAATTTTGGTCTTAGGTTTTCAGATATTTTATTTTTGAACTTATTTTTATGTTATCTTTAGGTATGACTTCCAGGAAGGAGAAAAATAGGGGCCTGTTATTTTTTATGTCATGTCTTGAGAAAATGAAAGTTTCGATATTTGGTTTATTTTTAACGCTTTTAAAATACATTTTCTATTGTCAACTTAATACCATCTACTACCAGATTTCCCCCTCTTCATTTGAAAATTTTGCCCAGAACCAAATTTGTTACACTGTTATTTTTTCAATTTCAAATATTAACCAACTGTGCTTCTCCAAACATTGCTTCTCCAAGTATTGGACAAACAGAATTCATTTGAACTTATAGATTTTAACATGCTTGTTTACAAATAACTTTCCAATTTGAATGTCATTCTAGTTTATGGGGGAAGTATGAAATGAAAAGTATGCTTTTTAAAAATGTTTTGAGGCCGGACGTGGTGGCTCACGCCTGTAATCCCAGCACTTTGGGAAGCCAAGGCGGGTAGATCACGAGGTTAAGAGATCGAGACCATCCTGGCCAACACGGTGAAACCCCGTCTCTACTAAAAATACAAAAAATTAGCCGGATGTGGTGGCACATGCCTGTAATCCCAGCTACTTGGGAGGCTGAGACAGGAGAATCGCTTGAACCCAGGAGGCGGAGGTTGTGGTGAGCCGAGAATGCGCCATTGCACTCCAGCCTGGGCAACAAGAGCAAAACTCCATCTCAAAAAAAAAAAAAAAAAAAAATGTTTTATTGGCTCATGCGTGTTATCCTAGCACTTTGGGAGGAGGCTGAGGCGGGCACATCATTTGAGGTCAGGAATCTGAGACCAGTTGGCCAACAGGGTGAAACCACGCCTCTGCTGAAAATACAAAATAATTAGCCAGGCATGAGAGTGCATGACTATAGTCCCAGCTATTCAAGAGGCTGAGGGAGGAGAATCGCTTGAACCTGGGAATCTGTGAGGCAGAGGTTGCAGTGAAAGAGCAAGACTCCATCTCAAAAAAAAAAAAAAAGTTTTATTAATACCACCTGCAAGATACACTTCTCACTCATTATTTTACAGTATGTATTTTTAGTTATCAAAATTTTATTAATTACATATGCGAAGATTGTGGTCTTCCTGTGTAGAAACCTAACGATCCTGTGACTTTGTTCAGAACTGTTGTAAACTGTTATGTATTATCATATATATCTCTGATAACAAAACACTTCTAGATTTCCCAAGGACTTTATTACTAACATATGTAAAGTGATGGTGACAGGAGCATCTAAAATGCTCATTAGCAATGGTCATTAGAGAAATGCAAATCAAAACTACATTGAGATACCATCTCACGCCAGTTAGAATGGCGATATTAAAAAATCTGGAGACAAAGATGCTGGAGAGGATGTGGAGAAATAGGGAGCTTTTACACTGTTGGTGGGAGTGTAAATTAGTTCAACCATTGTGGAAGACGGTGTGGCGATTCCTCAAGGACCTAGAAATAGAAATTCCATTTGATCCAGCAATCCCATTACTGGGTATATATCCAAAAGACTATAAATCGTTCTACTATAAGGACACATGCAACGAATGTTCATTGCAGCACAGTTTACAATAGCAAAGACCTGGAACCAACCCAAATGCCCATCGATGATAGACTGGACAGGAAAATGTGGCACATATACACCATGGAATATTATGAGCCATCAAAAACGATGAGTTCGTGTCCTTTGTAGGGACATGGATGAACCTGGAAACATCATTCTAGCAAACTGACACAAGAACAGAAAATCAAACACCGATGTTCTCACTATAGGCGAGTGTTGAACAATGGGAACACATGGACACAGGGAGGGGAGTATCACACACTGGGGTCTGTTGGGGAAAAAGGGAGGGATAGTGGGGGTGGGGAGTTGGGGAGGGATAACATGGGGAGAAATGCAGATATAGGTGATGGGGAGGAAGGCAGCAAATCACACTGCCATGTGTGTACCTATGCAACAATCTTCCATGTCTTTACATGTACCCCCAAACCTAAAATGCAATAAAAAAAAAAAAAGGGATATTAGGTTTAAAGTACACAACACTGTGTGCAAGGGCTTAAAAATTAGTTATTTTTATCAGCGTTTAACATTCCATTTTATATTTATTTTTCTTTAAAGTTAACAGATACATTTTAGTGATCATAGAGAAAAACACAGTTTTTATATATCTCCATATTAGGTTCAAATTATTGTGTATCTCTGCATTCTATGCCTTTTCTATATTGAATACAAGATAAACTGTCTAAATAAGGACTTTGAATGAACTCTTTTTGAATACTGCCGAAAATTTTTGATATTCCATGTAATTTTCTAGAATCTACTTTCAAAATCATATTTAAAATTGCAGTTTCAGAATAAAAAATTATACTGTCTTTTATGTAAAAAACAGTAGTGTCAATTAAAATTCTATGTGGATTAAAGACAAGTATGAAAAATATTAGGTGATGACAGGCATAGTTTAAGAGCCTTTCTTTAATGCAGCATTGTTATAATATTTTATTTTTTACCATTAACAATTAAAATTTACCTGTTTTCCCAAGAAAGGGTTAATCAAATACATCAAGTAATGCTGTTGATAGATTCAATACCACTAAAATGTATTATTTTTTTAAGAGCCAGAAAGAAATTTTTGTTCTTTTAAAGAATAATGAAATAAATATTAGCAAAAGGTATCATGAACAAGGAAGGTCAAATATGAGCCCTGCCAACTCCACTAAAATCCCTCACACAAATGACACATTGATTTCACAGAGGAATGACTGTCAAGTGGGTTAACATTATATTCACATTCATTACACTGATGTCAGAGTTGCAAGCCAAGATAAGATTGCAAAAACAATTTTTTAAAGTGCCATATTTTATTCCGTCTAAATATTTATACACACACACATGTATGTATGTATGTATTTTTTTCCCCCTCTGGTAATTTCTCATGGCCAAATACTCTTCAATCTGCTGCCCTTCCAGTATACTTATACCTCCACACTCTTAAAGGCTGTTGCATATGACTGGGAGAAAGGGACTAGATCACTGGCCAAACAGATGGTGAGGAATAGTTAATTGGCCCACTTGAGAAGATGATGAGTTACTCAGACTATGGCTTTGTCAAGGGAAATAAAAAATAGATTACATCTGTTTTAACAATTAAAACAATTTTCAATTGCTTATTTCCAATAATATAATAAATAAAGGTTTTTTAAGATACTAAGCAGCTTACATATATTAGTATCTTAATTCAGATGATGGTTGCATGGGGTTACCCATACTAGTATTCTTATTTTATAGATGAGATATCTGAGACACTGAATAATTAAGAAAACCACACAGAATCACTCAAAATGTGAGTTAAGCCAAGAATGAAAACTAAGCAGATTTTCTCCAAAGTCATTAGATAACTACACTATGTCTCTTCTTTGAGTTCTAGAATGTTTCCAAATATATTTGTAATTATAAAAGCAAAATATGGTCACTGAACACAATTTAGAAAATATAGAATGATAAAAAGCAGACAACCAACTGTAACTCTCCCACCCAAAGGAAAGCATTTTAAACTGTTAGCAGATTTAACAGAGTTGCAATAATTTCTATACATTCTGCATTTTTATCTGTTTTCTGTCTTTAAAATAACACATGGTTTTCTTCAAACATTATATTGTAAGCATTTGACTTTAGCTATAGCTCTAATAGGTAAAGAGCTTGCTGGTTAACTATTTTTTTTTTAATGAGAAAACCGGAACACCCTAAATAACAATACATTCTCTAGGACCAATTAAAGAATTGAGATAGCAGAGTAAACTGGTACCCTGAAATCTGGAGACACTGGTCAAAATAGAATCCCTGGTCTCACAAAAAACTGAGATCAGCTTACCTGGAACAGAAGCTGCTGAAGCCATAAACTGGTAGAAGCACCTAAAGGGTAATTTTAACAAATGACTGGAAGCAGAGCATGAAATAGCATGAGAAATAAACTCCTGAGGTTTGCAGTCTTTGAAGTCCCTAGCATGTTAGTGGGTTTTCCTCCAGTAAATTCTTATGGTAAAGAGCCAAGAAATTTCCTAGTGCTTCTGGCCTGAGGAGCAGTAGAGAAACCAACTTGAAATATACCCGGAGCATTCTTCAGAAGAAAAACCTGGCCTGCAGGTAGGGGAAAGACCTTATCAGATCATTATCACAGGTGGGAAAAGGGCAATTATCCAATAATAGCCTCCTCTGGCCTTTCTGTCTCATCAACTGGAGAAAGAAACACTTGTGAAGATCACAGCCAAGAGATGCAGGGCTGCTAAAAGATTGATTTAATTATAGTATTTTTAGAAGGCTTCCCTTACCCCACACAACCACCAAATCAACAAGGTTTCAGCTTAATAATTGTGGATTCCAGTTCAACGAACTGCAAGTCTCAGGCTTTAAGAAGTTCATAGGAGAACACAAAAACAACAGAGAAAAGAAAGTAGATACTAGAAGAATTTGAAACTACTGGCACCTACAGCTATAAGCAAGATTAAACACAATGTAACTCACAGTCAGATTAACATAAAGCCTCACAGTAAAGGGTGTTTGCATCAGTTCCTATTATAACAATATTCTCAACTTTCAATAAAAAAATTGTAAGACTTTAAAAAAGTCAGGAAATAACAGTCTGAAGAGACAAAGCAAGCAGCTGAATCTGACTCAGAAGTAACGTATACATTGAAATTATCAGACACACACACACACATATATGTGTTTATAATGGTCGATATGTTACAGGTAGAATTCGACAACATTCAAGGATAGATGGGTAGTGTAAGCAGAGAGTTAGAAATTTAAAAAAGAATCAGAAAAGAATACTAGAAATAAAAAAAATAGTTAAAAATATCTTTGATGGATTCATCAGCAGACTGGATATGGCTGAGGAAATAATTAGTGATCTTACGGATGTATCAGTACAAATTCAAACTAAAATGCAAAGAGGAAATAGGATGAAGAAGCTGATTTCAAGCTGCTGAACTCAAATGATCCTCCTGCCTCAGCCTCCCAAGATGCTGAGATTACAAGTGTGAGAAACCATGTTTGGTCTTTTTTTTTTTTTATATCGTGGTAAATCTAAATCTAAATAAATCTAAAATGGTGGTATACTCACCATTGTTTTAAATGTTATTTTGTGGATTACTAACACCATTACTGATAGTGATAATATATGCTAGTTTTTGTTTGAAGTCTTTACCTGTATTTAATTTATTAATTTCCTTGTCTGTATTAACTCATTTAATTCTCATATAGCTATGAAGTAGGTGCTATTAATATGTTCATTTGTGGATAAGGTAATATTCACAAAAATAATTAAATAACTTTTTCCTCACAACAGGGACCATCAGAGTGGATGTTTATTTGAACATGATCATTAGTGTTACAGAGTTCATACCATTAACCTCAATGTTTTAGTACTTCTCTGCTTGAGATGAAAACTATTGTTTTGTGTAGTCATTTCTGACTGAAATGTATTTTCGAGCCGTAGTTCTTTATTGTATTTTAATAGAAAAAATTCCTAAATCTTGAAAATACTTGACTATGACATGAATGAATAAATTTGTCACGAATGATTGAATGTGGCAATCATTAATTATGTCTTTTTATTTGAAGCTATTTATGGCATTTTATGATAAATAACCTTTTGATTTGCACAGATAAATCTAACTTTCATTTACTTCATTTGTGGCTTTGATACTCAGCTTTGAAAAGGTGATCTCCTGTAGTACCAGCCACTTGGGAGGCCGAGGTGGAAGATCTCTTGACCTAGGAATTTGAGTCCAACCTGGGCAACATAGTGAGACTCATCTCAAGACAAAACAAAACAAGAAGGTGATCACATCTCCTTTACTACGTAATTAAAACTATGTATTTGTTAACAGGCAAATACTCTTTATCCACAAGTTTCTTCTTAGTGTTTCTTAACTTCATTTTAACTTTGTATTCTGAATGTCATGAATTATTTTGTTGGTAGTGTTTTAGGGTTCTCCAAAGAAACAGAACTATTAGTATATAGATACACAAGATTTATTATGGGAATTAACTCATGCAATTATAGAGGCTGACAAGTCCCACAATCTGTCATATAGATGCTGGAAACTAGTGAAAACTAGTGAACTAGGAAAGCAAATGATGCAATTCAGTTCAAGGCTGAAGTCCTGAAAACATGGCAGGGGTGGGAAGAACTCCCCTACCCTGGAGTCTAAAGGCTGAGAACCAGGATTTCCATTGCCTGAGGGAAAGATGTGTGTCCCAGCTCAAGGAAAGACACAGATACTTTGTCCTTCTTCAACCTTTTTATTCTATTCATGGCCCCAATGAATTGGACAATGCCTGGCCACATTGAAAAGAGTGAATCTTCTTTACTGATCAAAATGGCAATTTATTTCAGAAAGATGTGCCCAGAAGTATTTTAGCCAGTTATTTGTGCATCCCTTAGCTCCATCAAGGTGACAAATAAAATTAACCTTCTCAGATATATACTAAGACAGTGTGCCATCTTATACACCAATTGCATCATTTTAGTGGGCGTTCATTGTGAACACTTGTTCTTTAAATAAGTATAACTTATTAATTCCAGCTCTTATTCTTTTACTCTGAACTAATCAAGCTCATAGAAACCACAATTCCTAGCATGTACCATTGGTAATTATTTGTGTGCATGTGGGTATCTGGTGCTATCTGTGTCACTGCATTCATTTAACACATATTACTTGGGAGTTTACTATGTGCTAAGAGAGTGAGCAAATTTTCTGTAAGTGGACAGACAGTAAATATTGTAAGCTCTGTGGATCACACACATTTTGTTTTCCATGGTGCCCTCCTTCTTTTCTTCCTCCTCCTACTTCCTCCCCCCAATTTTTCTACAACCCTTTGAAAAAGTAAAAACTGTTATTAGTTCACAAGCCATAGGCCATTTGTTGATTCTTGTTAGTGTCAGAGTTACAGTGGTGAGTGATTAGTGATGCTGATAATGTCTACATGTGTACAGAGCTCACAAAAATTACACCTGACTGAAAAGAATTCCAGAGGAATACAGGCCACTATGATGCAACCTATAAGTTGGGAGATTCAGGGAAGACCATTGAGTAACATTGAACTGAGACCCAAAGTGCACCTATGAATTACTATTTTGTCCTATTAGTGTTAAATTTGCAGTCTCTTGAAAACTAAATCCTAGGAAGACAGGGTCAATGTGAACCTTCACCACTGTATCTTCAGATCCTAGCTCTATGCCATTAAGGAATATATAAATATTTGCTGAATAGATAAAGATCAGAGTTTGAACAGAACTAGGGTGGAAAAGATATGTCTTAGGGTCCCTTCCCATTTCTCACGTGAATACAAGGTAGACAGCGGCTTGCTCTTTTGGTTGGTAGGGAACCGGTATCTGAGCCTTTGTGGGAAGTTTGATCACCATCATTTTGTTGGCGTGCACTCTATTTTATAAGGTGAAGTAGGGATAAACTTAAGGTAAAGACTGGGTAGTGATTTACCAATCAACTGTCACTTTTTAGTTAATTGGAAAGTTCTTTCAGATTCTGACAAGAGGCTGTCATTCTCATTTTTCATGGGTTATTTTAAAATTTTAACCATGTCTATGCCTTTCTAAGTATTTTAGGGAGAGATGAAAAATTCACCATCTGAGTTTTTTAGGTAAATTAGAAGTGGAATCACAGATTTTAGAGGTCCTTTATCCCAGATTTAATGTATATATCTCACATCTTTAAGGAAGGATAAAATGGAAAGTGCTATAAACATTAGGCATAGGGTTTACCTGGGTCTGGTAAAGTTAGAAAGCAAATAACTCTAGTTTAAGTGCTTTCTCTGTGGGGGTTCCTCTGCCTTAATCTTTATGGGTGACTCAGTTTTTCCTCCTTTCATAGATGCTCAAGTTTTTTTTTTTAAGTATAGGTATATATTATTTTTAGGTACAGTTTAAAACTTAGAAGTCTTCATCATCCCCACTGGTACCTCGTATTGAACTACTAACACTGTACCTCAATAATAGAACTCCAGTCCTTCTGCTGTGACTTTAGACTGAAATAACATCTCTGATCCTTAGGACTGCTGTCATAGCTTTTTGACTATTGAACTTCCATTCATGTTTTCCCACTACAGTTTTGTTGTGATTTACATCTTGGGTTATAATTCAGAAGTTCAAATCTGATCATGCTATGAACTTGCTTAAAACCCTTCAGTAACTTGCCTTAGCTCAGATGGCTTTCTTTAATATAAACTGTCCAAAACTAGCTTTTTAAGCTAATTGCTGCCTACTAGCCTAGCTGCATCATAAATCAAAACTTTAGCTTTTCATATCAACTAGCTTGGCCTTATCTCTATTCAGAAATCACATAGTTCTTTCCCACCTCCAAGCTCTCAAAACTCCTGAATGTTGTATTTACATAATCCTTGCCAAACACTGAGTTACTTAATATCCATTTTCAAGTCCAGATGAAATGTCTTTTTATCCAAGGAGATGCTCATAGTTCTCTTGCATTGGTTAGATTTCCCCATTGACCAGGTGTTACAGAGCCCTGTTACTCTCTTCCACAATACTTGTCAGAAATATAGAAATAGAGAGCTGAACTTAAAGCTAAAAAAGAGAGAAAGAAGAAAACTATTGGAGATATGTTAATAATTACAATTAGAACACAAAAATATTTTTAAAAATTACATTAGAGAATTGGAAGTAAGGAATGGGTATGACTATTTGTGTAATGTGTTTATTTGTGTATGCATGTGCTTTTACATTTAAAAATACCTTACATGTAGTTTTCCCGATTACCATATTTTGCTTTTAGAATCAAAGAATGGTGATTTTTTTGTCTCATCAATCAGAAAGCATGCTTAAAGAGTTCAGAAATTTATTTTCATTCTAAGTACTCTTGTAATATTAGCACAGTGTTTTGAACTAAGTTGTCACTTTTACATACTTGGTAAATATAATAAAGAAACTAAGTAGAATTATTTAATAAATAAATTTAATACCTTTGCCATACTCCCATGTGGCTTAATTAAAATTTATTTTTTTCTTTCTTTTTAGTTCTATAGGGCCATTGCCTTGTTTTTCCAGATAAAAATATAGTGATAAATTAACCCACCAAATTTTCTAAAGCTGTTTCTCCTCAAGTAACATGACTTTAAATAGGTTTATTTTGACGACAAGGCCTTAAGAAGTGGGAAACCTGGGTATTGGTGACATAACCGGAACATTTTATGTGTAAGAATAAATTTTAATACTTAGTTCACACTATATAGACATTATCTTGTTCTAATACAGTATGTATCAAAACCCAGTATCAGATTCTTGTACTCCAAGGAGCAGAATTGACTCTACCTGATTTTAAATTTGAAGCAGCATTTCTGAGATTGAAAAAAATCTCCCAGTCGATGTTTCTTCTCTATAATTCTTTAATTATATTGAAGGTATTTTCTCAAAATGCAATTATCTACTCAGTTTAAAAAAGTAAAACATTTCTCTAACTAGGAAAGTAGTGTCACTAGGGACTTCAGTAACCTATCTGAAGTACATATAGCAACATCTGGATTATTTGCAATCTATTAGCTTTGGATCCACAACAGCTTTTCTGTTCCTAAGTAATCAGCACTATGCATTTCCTTACAGCTCTGAGGATTGCACTGAAAAAGAAGTGCCAACTTTTTTAAGGAAATAAATTTAAATCATCATGGAGAATTAATTTCCCTTCAATCCAGCTTATTTTCTAATACTACTGCTGCTGCCATGGTCATTTTTACTAGATAATGTATATATGGGTCTAATATAATGAACTAAAAAGTGTACGTAATTGCAGATTTTGGGCAAAAATGTGTTTGGATTGGGATGGTGATAACAAACAATGTGATACTCTTATTTTCTTAGACTTGAGAAGTCAAATGTCTCTGTAGGATAAGATGGTCAAGATAACATTTTTCTGTAAAGAAAGAAAAATGTTAATGTCTATAATTGTATTGATAGAAAGTACATTTCAGATATTATGTAAAATTATTTTTTACATAAAGCCACATGGAAGTATGGCAAAGGTATTAAATTTATTTATTTATTAAATAATTATTCTTAGTTTCTTTCTTTATATTCTAATTCTGAAAATTAATTTTTAGAAACAAATTTATACTTATTGTAAGTATATTATACAGAGAACCAAGCTAAGGCAAGTGTTTGAAAGGGAAAGAAAACTGTTTATTTAAATATAGTTTTGTTTTGTTCTGTTTTTGGTGTATTTGCCAAAGTTCTTTGTTAATGGAACAATCTGAAAAAAAAAAATGTAAAAGTGTCGATGAAAGAAAAAGTGGCATATTTAATTTATATGTGAATTTAAACCTATGGTCTTTTAACTTAGGGAAATCACAGTCCTTTTTGATGATCTAATGAAAAATATAAATATTATCCACAGGAAAAAATGCAAATGCAAATAAAAATAAAAACACACATATAAATTTCTGCTACCACCCTTTAACTTTCCTTGTCCCTCCCTTCCACAGCACTTCCTACCCCCATCCTTCCATCTAGGCAAAGGATTCTGGATGGACCTTGCCTTAGAGTATGATCCCCTCCATGACTCCAGTTAGCAAGTATTATTGTCATACAAATTGTATTATGCAGAGAATAATAAAAAGCCCCAAAAATGATAAACGGCAGAATTAGATTAAGAAGAGTGAAAACATTGTGAAAACAATATCTATACTGTTAAATTAAAGATGATTTTTGGAGATTGCCAGGGGCTGGGGGATGGAGGAAATGGGAGACACTGGTCCAAGGATATAAAGTGAAATTTAAAAATAAGATGATTTTTATCTCCATCTTTAAACTTCATTAAAAAGTTAAAATCTAAAATAAATGCTTATAATTTTATTTCTGAGTTAATTTAAAATAGACTCATCTTGCGAACATTATTTTTTAATGTATGGTGAAAATGTTTTATCTTCCTAGTATATATTTATAGTAATAAAAATACTAGACTGTGATTTCCTTTGGCATAAGAACAATTTCTCATTTTCTTCTTCATATTTAGCACCTTGTAAAATATCGATCATACCTTACAAGAGAAGTAAATATTTGTGAAGGGAGGAACCAAAGGAGAAAAAAAAACAGATGAAGGAATTTAAGAAGGGAGGAGGAAATGAACAAAAGAATGAACAAAGGACTGAGGAAAGGAAGAAAAAAATAAAATGAAGCAATATTGACAATTACCAGCTTATTTATCAATGTACCCCAAAGATATCCCTCTTTCTGGCTTTGAATTTTTCTTACTGAAATGACAACTTTCTTACTAGTCTAAATATATGAAAAAGTTGCAGAAGAAATAAGATTATATGCTAAAGAGAGCTTCCTCAGACTCAGGATCTCTTAGACTCTTCATGGTACTGTAAATAAGAGATGATACTTTGGGCACTGGAAAAAAAACATTGAAAATGCTCTAGTTTATGCTTCCCTGCCTCTCTCCCTTCTGTCTGCTGCTTTCATCATTTCCCATATTCAAACCCTTCACTACAATATTCTAAAATCATCTCTTTCTACTCATCAGTCCATTAACTCTACACTCCCTTTCCTTCACAGTTGATTCTTATTTATCATTAAAATGGACCTTTTTACCTATGTTACTGATGATTGAGTCATAAAAAAGGTAAAGCATTTGCACTGTAAAAGAAATGCTGCTAAATCAAAGGGTTTTACTTCTAGCAATGAGATGATGTGTCTCTGTGTGGCATCAATAATCTTTTTTGAGAAATATTTTCCCAATAGTCTAATGTTCCTAAAAATCATATAGTTCAGCCTATCCTTTCTTTGGTTTTGCAGCTTCACTTTATCTTCATTTGTCTGGGTCTGTAGTAAAAGCAGAAACAGCTGGGAGGCTCTAAGGGCTCCCACCAGGCTTCATGGAGTGCTAGGAAGGATTAAGCTCCTCTGCTGCAATTTCTAGATTTAGATTGTCTTATATGGCAGACCATGTTGCATGACTTGCATATATATATAGGCACAATAGGATATTATTCATCCATACAAAAGAATAAAATCCTGTCTTTTGCAACAACATAGATGGGCTGAAAAACATTCTGTTATATGAAATAAGCCAGACACAGAAAGACCAATATCACGTAGTGTCAATCACATGTGAAAGCTAAAATCCATTCCATTATTGTGCATTAATGGAAATAAAGTGTACAATAATGTTTGCCAGAAAAGGAGAACTGTAATGAGGAGGAATGGATAAAGTATGGATGTCTAATGTGTACAAAATATAGTTAGTAGAATGAACACAATCTAGTATTCAGTAATACTATAGGATAACTATAGTTAACAATCATTTATTGAATATTTTAAAATAACCGTAAGTCCAGAATTGGAATATTGCTTACACAAAGAAGTGATAAAGGCTTGAGGTAATGGATACCTAAATTACCCTGATTTGATCCTTACGCATTGGATACCTATATGAAAACATTACATGTACCCTATAAATATATACAACTATTATGTGCTCATAATAATTGTAAATAAAAAATATGTTTATGGACTTTAAAAATATCTGATGGAACACTTCATATATATATTGTATAATACATTTAATATTTATATGTGTGTGTATGTATGCATATGTATACATATTTATTATATATACAGACACACACAGATTTATTAAGTATATATTTTGGTAATATATCATAAAGACCCAGCCAAGAATATTGTTTTTATATTAATAAAAACTAAGGTATCTCCAAAATTTCAAACTAAGGTATGTATATATACACACACACACATCTGGATTTATCTTATGGATAAACACACACATATGAACACAAATGTCAAACTAAGTTATGTACACATACACACACATATGGACACAATAATACACACATACATATGGACACAAATGCCAAATTAAGGTATGTATACATATACACACACACACATGGATTTATCTTATTAAGTATATATTGGTAATATAAAAACCCAGCCAAGAATATTATGTTTTTACACTAATGAAAATTTAGTTATCTCCAAAATGTCACACATATAAAAAAGCGGGTAAATAAGTCATAGTAAACCACACAGTAAAATGTAGCAGTTACAAAGCACGTGGGTACATACTATCAAAGAAAAACCAGATAGCTAGATAGCAGTTAAAGTGGTAAAAACAGATTTTATTCAGGAATATTGCAATATGAAAAAAGACACTTTAGCACAGAGTTTGGCTCAGTTCTAAACACAGCATGAGAATTGAAAATTTATAGGCAAGTAATATGATGGGGGTCAATATGGATGGTAAATTACTAAGAGGAAATTTCAGGGGTAAGGGGGAATCTGGCTAACTCTACCTAACAGGTTTATTGCTGAAGACAGGCTAGAGTAATCAGACATAATTTGGGGGTGGTCAAGGATGGGAACCTGATTAGGCATTGATGGTGATCAGATAAGGAGAATGAGAGGTTCTTATTAGATTGATTTAGCAGTGGGGCTGGGTCAAATAAATATTAGGTAGACTAAATAATATTTAATAAAGAATCCTTGTCAGTACCTGTTGATGTCTTTGTTCATATTAGTGTTATGAACATTCATGATGCATATTTTTATTACAACTGTTCCACTCTTTAAATGACCATATTGGTAATATTTTATTTTTCTTCTCATACAGTAGCTTTTGAAATATGGCATTAGTATTTTAACTCTCCAAGGTTCACTGTCTCTGAAATTTTTTGGTTTTAATTTTTTTCATTTCTATAATTTTTTGTGTGAATAATACTTATAATTTTCCCAGTTATGTTTTAAAATTTAAACATTATTTCTAAATTTTTGCTTTCAGATCCTTTCAATTTTTAAATGTATAAATGTACACAAAGATGTAGATACTAAAATTTTTAACTTGAAAACAATCAATTAATAAATTCTGAGAAACAAATGAGCATCCACTGTCTGCTATTGCTGTTGATTTATCTTCAGTGTTTTAGGGTCTTACATATTTATTAGGTATCGTGGAATGCATTTTTTTCATTTCTTCCTTCTCCAATTTGCCCTTCCCCTCCTCTTTTCCTTTCTTTTAACAAATCTTAATACTATCTTGCCAACAAGAAATCTCTTGCTCTGTGAGACTAAATAACTATCCCTGGTCACACAGATAAAAGTATTAAGATTCTGACTCTGTTTGGCATGAGAATATTTACCCTTCATTAATGAGTTTATGAATTTTTCAAACATCCTATTATCACTTACCAGTAAAGTAATAGTGATAGCTGAGAACTTAGAAAGCAGTTGCCCTTTAGGACACAGGCAAATTTCAGAGACAGTGAACATTGAACTTTAAATGTCCATTACAACTGTGGATTTGTAAGACTTTTGCAATATTTCCAACTGTGAACTATTAATTATCATTTACAAGGTTAAGTTTTACAATGACTTTCTATTCTGATAAGAAAGTAATGAGTTTTATTTTACTATAGGCAGTAATTATAGGTCCTGATTTAAATATCTTAAAAAAAATTATAGCCTCTTTATTTCTGGCTCAAATAATGTAGATAATGAGTTTCTTTCTCTGAGTCAAGAATTTCTTGTATATAAGGTGTTCTACCATTTTCCCTTGGAAAATTTCTTCAGCATACCTCTTTCTTTCACCATGATTTATTTTTAGTTTACAAGAAAATTAGCCAAAGAGCTGAATCTGTTAATAATGTTCTTTAATTGAGTAATCCTAGGTCTACATGAAGAATACTCTAGTATATAAATGATATAAATGGGTGCTTCTAGTGATATAAATGGGTACTTCTCAAGAGACATTAGTACTGTTTACAGTTATTTATAAGTGGAAAACTCTCTAGAAATAATTTCTAGAAAAAACCAACCTAGAGTCATTGTAACAACAAAGAGATCAAAGCATACTAACACCTCACCAGACAGTATCACCAAACCACAATTTCAAGATAGTTTATTCCCTTCTGTCTTTCATTAAACAGATATTTGAGAAATATTTTATGAAGCTTCTATTATGTGTCAGACTCAGCAATATTTGGTTGAGAGGCAGAATCCTTTTAAATCCATCATCTCCTACAATATTTCAGGCAGCCATTTTTAATTAATATGAATAGATATGCAAAATAAAAATTACTTATCCTCCTCTGACCATAGATGCTTCACCAGAATCATCTGGAAACATACTTTAAATGGTAAGTATCTCTTTCAACTAACTCTAGACCTAATTATGAACATGCATGGTTTTCTTACAAATTATTTGTGAGTTTCATTTAGAAAAACAGTCTTATATGCAGTGTGTATGTTTTAGTGTTAAATTCACTAAGGATCAGATCCAAGTATTTTAATACAAGTGATTTAGTACAAACTCTTCCCAGAATAACAGAGTGGAGGAAGCAAGCTAGGAAAAGGGGAGAAATCAAATGAGTGTGGAATTACAGGTGATGTCCCAGGCTCAGCCTTGTCTCTTATGGAACTGTAGAATATAAACTAAACTCAGTAACAAATGGCATGAGTTGTGTATTCCCCATAGGTCAGTCATTGGCCATGGGCTGTCCCAGAGACCACAAAGTTCCTATAAAATTCTTGTTTTCCTTGATAATTTAGCAGATCCAGTGGCCAAGGGCATCTTTTGATGGCCCTAAGTGCAGAGTCAACTTTTGCCAGGGACAACACTGAAAAAAGAACCCGCTCAAATAAAGAAAGTTAAGTGTGTCTCTCTTTTCTTGAAATTCCCAAAGCCCGTTTAACTTCACAATGGCCCTTTCACTGTTTAGTAATGGATTGCTTCTTTGTTTCAAATTTGGGAATAACCCATGACCTTAAAAACTGGTCCACAAGAAAGACTTAGTTTGAAATTAAATCAGTCTATTACCTACAAATAAAAAAAATCCTCATTTTTTTCATACATAATATCTGTAATGACTTGAGTACATTACTAGGTGATGTATATTTTTTTATTTTTATATCTTCCCTGCAAAGCTGCTGCCTCACAAGGGAAAGATGCTTAACAACTTTAATTTAAAATAAAATACCCTTTATGTCTAAAACAATTTAAATTCCAGCTACAGAGAAACATAAACACAAATGAAAAATAAGAACAAATTATTTAAATTTGTGGTTCTTGACATTTAATAATCTTAACATTGACCAACCTGCATAAACAGAAATGTAAGGCAGTGGGCAGGAAATCCCATCTGGGGAAGTTCTTCAATGAAACTCTGCAACTTGCAAGCAAATTAGTCTCTCTGTTAGACTCCTGGAAGGAGGCACCGAGATGATCTATAATTAAATTCCTAGAATCCAATTTACACTAGCCGCCCCTAGAATAACATCATTAAACTACATATTGCTCATCAAAGCAATGCATAAATGCTTTCTAGATCACTAGAAAGGCATGAGCAAAGTCACACATTATGTGTAATATTTGGATTCCTCAATCTAGTAAACAGAAGCAGAATACAGGGCAAATGGATGTTATAAAATTACTCTCTCAAAGAGCTTGATGTATAATAGATGGTGTAACATTTTATTTATTTGGCTGTTCTTGGTCTAATAAAGTCCATCTTTGCATGCATACCTCTATACTTTACCTCTTCCTTCAAACATAAATGTTCAAAACCAATATGTACCTAGGAGTTCAGCTATAAGGTTTTAAGGTTATTTTTTTCTATATTTAAAAATTAAATGGACATATAACTTGAGTTTTCTTTGTATGAATATGGTATAGCATAGGGTATATTATTAAGTTATTATTCTGTATTGTGTGTGTGTATATATATATATACACACACAGATACATACATACATACACATATATGTATGCACACACACATATATTCAAAGTTCACGTGAGAATGTAAACACAGAAGACAAGTCTTCTATAATTGGTGACTTTAAAGGCCATAATCAATTATCTTATCTCACAGGAGCAAATATACTTTGTTATTTCATTTCAACGTGTTCTCAATGGGAAGTTGTCTTTGAAAGGAAGCAGTAATTAGAACTGTAGTGAACCATTAGATATTTGAAAGGTTGGACAGATTATTCTCCTGGCATACTTTTGTCTAAGAGTGTTTTTGGGTACAGGCCAGGTACAGTAATCCTTATACTCACTTTAATTATTTCATCTTAAAACTTGGCCAAATATTAGCATTAACAAAAGCTATAACTTAAATCATAGAAAGCAAAGAAACAATGAAATGTATGAACTTACACATGTTTTCTGCTAAAATGTACAAATAAAATATCAAAGTAACATTATTTGAAATATCTTTGAAATGAAGTACCCAAAATAAGATATTTTCATATTTACTTTGTAAGAGTAGTAATAAATATTTTAATGAATTAATTGGATACAAATTCAAGGGAGTATAACGATGTTTTAAATTGATTTACAATTATTAGTAAATAGATAATTATTTTCATTTTACAAAAAAAAATTTAATTTGATTTTTAAAATTTGAAAAAGTCAGGAGAAACACGAAAATAAAATGACAGATATAACCTATGGCAGGAATTAGCAAATCTTTTCCACAAAGGGGCAGATAGTAAACATTTTTGGATTCCTGACTCAGATGGTCTCTGTCTCCACTACTTAACTCTGTGTTTACAACAAAAGCAGCCAAAACAATATGTGAATAAATGAGAATGGCTGTTTCAATAAACTTTATTTATAAATGCTGAAATCTGGATTTCATATAACATTTATATATCATGAAATACTATTCTTCTTTTGCCCTTTTTTACTCACTTAAAATGTAAATACTATTTTTAGCTCAGAGAAAAACAGGCTACAGTAAAACAGGATATTTGACCTGTGATTCTTAGTGTGCAGACTTCTGATCTATAGTTCTAGAGTATAACCATCATATAAATTGGCACAGCTGACGTTGTGATACTTGCTTTTTTCTCTTCTATTTTTATAATAATGTGTCTCTCTATATGTATATTTTAATACAATATTAAAGTATGTATTAGTAGATATACAGTGTATATATAAGTATATAGAGTATATATATTTATATATAAACCTCCTTTGCAAAGTAGATTGTATCTCATTAACATACTATCATATTAATAAGAAATCTTATATATTAATATAATTGGTTCATACAATATCAGCATCATCATTTATTGATACAATTTTCTTCATTTTATGGATAAGAAAACTTAGACTCAAAGACTATCTAGAGGTTCCAAGTTCTGGTCCTTTATTTTGAAGATAGAGACATTGAAGCAGAAAGAATTTAAAATGCAGTAACATGAATGGACACTTCTGATTCTGTAACAAACTTTGGGAAACAGTATACTAGGTAAATTGCAGTTTAAAATACATTAAAAAAGAAAGTAATAAGAAACATCATTTTATCGAAACCATGAAGAAGACTCATATATTATTCTTTTTTCTCAAAAAAAAAAAAAAAAAAACCACAGCTCGCCAGTGTGACAATAATGATGATTACTGACTATTTTCCAGTCTCAAGATTATTCATATGGAAAGTGCTGAATAAACACTCTCAAACTCTATTTATTCTTCATATTTCTTAATTCATGTTAACTCTCAACGTTTCCTTAGTAAAGATTTTTCATTATGTATAATAAATTCAGTTTAATTTCTTTTGTATTACACTGAGTTTAGCCCATGTCATCTTGATTGAACATGATTGTTTGTGGTCAAACTCGTGATGTTTTCCTTTACAGAAAACTTACTTAATTTTTTGCTATCAGTGTATATTATATCATTTATTACTATCACATAGTATTAGTATAATTAATTAGTCTAATTATCAGAAAACCATCTTAGCCCACCCCTGCACCCAAACAACATTTTTTTTTTTCTAATTTCTTTGGTGACACCTTAAGGTTTTCTCTGAGTGTTTTCTATTTTACATCGTTGTAGAAACTAATTGAATGAGATTTGACTCACAGTAGCTGTTAAATGCATTTTTGTGGTTTCTTACTTTCCTACTTCTCTCACACACAATGTATTATGGCAAAGAAAAAAAAAGCTCCATGCTTTAGCTTATTATAAGTGTCTTCAGAAAAACTCATTTTTTCTTTCTTAGTTCATTATGTAAAATATTTAATGTGGCTGGAAATTACAGCCAAAATCTTAATTATAGGGGATGGTGGGGAGTGCACATGCATATATGTGCACAATCTGTAAGCCTAATTTTCTGAGGAAGTAATTTATCTTTAAATTCTTAAAAGTTTTCTGTCTTTACATATATTTTCTCTGAGATCCCAGTTTCAAAATCATGTTTTTACTGAGGGAAAATGCCTACTATTTTCTCACAGCAAGGCTATTACTCTCATAAAATATTTATAAAGAGTTTTAAAGCATTAACCTAAATACTTTTTTAAAATGTTTCTTTAAAAATTTTTCATTTTTTATATTTTTCATTCTATTTTGGGACATTCTGACCTATAAGAATTGTGACTTGATGGGCATTGTAGAAGACTCAGGATAAATTAGCAGTTTTTTAAATATGACAACAAATTGGCAGTCATGTTAGCAGTATATAAAAGTGACATTATTAAAATATGTTGATTTGTAATTGTTTTGACATTTTACCACCGAGTTTTCAAAACAGTATCATGAGTACCTTCAACTCCATATTTTCAGAAGTATTAGCAGATAGCTATTAAGTGCCTCTCTGGGTGCCAAACAGCAAATCAATGGAATGATCAATATTACAATCCATAGGCTCTGAATCAGCTACAAAATAAGTACCTTTTGTTCAAATATTAATATTCACACAAAAAATTATTAAAGTTAGTAAGATCACCTGCAATCATTAATACTATCAATTATTTCAAAGATTTTGTTTTTTTATTTCCCCCAAAATGTGTTTTTTAGTAAATATTTTATTCCTGTTCTCCTGAACTCACGTGTTGGGTTTATATTTTTAAAATGTTGGAAGGGTTATGTGACTTTAAGTGTTATGACTTTAGTCAAAGGGCAAAACAAAATTCCAGTAAATGTGATCTGCCCTTAAAGAAGCTAATCTAAACAGTTTGAGAGATTTGTTGTTTATTTGATATATTTTTAACTGCTGGTAAAAAACTGGTATCATCATTAATTACAAAAATATCTTAAATTTTAGAGAAACACTATATTAAATACGTCTCAAATCTATTATGCCTTTCTAATATACTCTGAAAGACCTCAGGTAAATTAATATTTAGTCACTCATCCTTAATCATGTTATTAAAAGCAGCAATATCTATTATTTTTTTGAAAAGCAAAGCAGGCCGGGCACCGTGGCTCACGCCTGTAATCGTAGCACTTTGGGAGGCCTATGCGGGTAGATTGCAAGGTCAGGAGTTCAAGAACGCTTGGCCAACATGGTGAAACCCCATCTCTACTAAAAAAAGACAAAAATTAGCTGGGCATGGTGTGGCACGCGCCTGTAATCCTAGCTACTTGGGAGGCTGAGGCAGGAGAATTGCTTAAACCCGGGAGGCAGAGGTTGCAGTGAGCCGAGATCGTGCCACTGCACTCCAGACTGGCTGACAGAGCAAGACTCTGTCTTAAAAAAAAAATAGCAAAAGCAGACAAACATACAAACTGAATAGGGGAGGAAGTAAGTTGGAGATATGAAACTAGTAGAAATAAAATATATCCAGAAGGTGTATTTCTCATATGTTTCAGAGACAGGAAGAGCTCTGGTTACTTTAATTTTAAGGTTGTTGGTTCTGAGAAGAAATGGTAGATACAAGGCATTATTTTCACTAAAATTTCAATAATACTTCTCAGTACCTATCTATATGTATTAATAATGCCACATAAAAATATACATAATCGAAATGATCAAAAGCTGATAAATAAGCATTTCCTAAATGTATTTTTCTATTGTATTGCAATAATTATTGAAAACCATTCAGCAATACCAACTAAAACATATTAGATTTTTATCTTAAAATATGACTTAAGAATACTACTCTTTTTCAAAACACTTATGCCAAGGAAATACACAAGTCAATTGTAGGGTTGAATTGTTAGGATTTCCTTCACAGTCTTCATTAAAATAGAAAAATTAGGAATACTATAACTATGTAGTGTAGGGCATTGATTAGATAAATTCTGATATAATGCAATAAAATGCAATATAAAAAGTAAATTATTTACTAGAAATATTTATCTGCATTAACTTATTTATGATTTATTAATAATTATAATAGATTTACTATCATACAATTTATACTGATAAAGGATTACAAAACTAAGTATATATTAGACCTCACTGTACTTAAAAGAGAGCCATAATATAAAGTGCCGAAGGTAAAGGAAATAAATGTTACAATTTATGGAGTGAGGTTTAGGGTATAAAATGTACATTGGCTGCTTCTCTGCATTTTAAAATTTATCATCAATTATTTTTGTAATCTGCATATTTTAAAAGATGTACATATTTGTCTCTGAAGCAATATTAAATGTTGAAATTTTGTGAGGTCTAAGCTTCATGTATGTTTTTTCTTCATTCTTTGATAAAAAAAGAACTTTTTTTCAATAGTTTTCCTTACATAATAAACTACCACAAATTAAACTGTCAACAAATATCAAAGGGAAAGCAAATCTTTTTGATAACTGCCTATCACTTTGGGATATTTGACATTTTGATACAATCATTGATAATTGTTGTGAAAAGCTCAGTACATTTGTAAACCAGGTGCAAATAATGTGGCATAAAATGATCATTATGCAAATTGGATGGTTTAAATCTTCACATGTAGCTAATGTGTTTATGCTGAAGTTGAAGGCATTTCTTTTCTTCTCACCTAGCAGAACCAACTGTAAGCACATCCTTCTAATTGTCTACATGTTGAAAAAACTACTTATATTACTACATAAAGTAGCCCATCAAAGACACACTACATAAAATGGGATTATTGTAGGCCTTATATCCAAGTGGTATACTAGGAGAAGAAGGTTTCAAGATGAAAGGACTTACATACAATTGTTATAGGAAAGAAACTTCATAATCATAGTTTCTTGTTCTCTCTTAATGAGGAAACTGGAAACTAAAGTAATTGAGTTTCTCCCTTACAACGTTACAATTAGTGAAATAACTGTAGTGTAACTTTAGTCTGGTCATACATTTACCTATGTATTAGATTATATGTGGAAAGACAAGGTATTTCCTTTATTTATTTGTTGCTGATTTTATGTCCCTTCCTCTGCTTGGTGCATGAAGAATAGGGAGTGTCATAATGGCCAGTTCCAGTAATCTGTGCTCAAACTAATGACCATGACTTTTTGCAACTTACTGTCTGATTAAAATTTATTTTCATATCCCATATACTCGTGTTTGATGTGTTATCTGGGTGTAGGAAAAAATGGTATGGTTAACATGATCTCATGATGCAAGAGATGAAGTCCACATATACACATTGTGTTTTCTGGATATTCTGAGACCTGCAGTAAATTGGTGCCACACTCCTCTTCCTAGGATAACCAGTGAGGGCAAATGAGTTTCATCTGTAAGTTGATGATATACTGAAACTCATGGAAAAAGTCCCTGATTCTATATATTTGCCTATGATCATAAATTATTCTACCAAAGATGCCCTTCTGCTCTGATACCCCTTTAATTTCCCACTGAAATATGCAAGCATGTTGGAACACTTTCATGCCATGCACTGACCTTGAAGAACTAAAGGTGATAAGAACAGAAAAGAAAAAGTAGAGTATACTCCATATCTCAACTATAAAGAGGATTTATACCATTACTGTAAGTCCTGGAGCCTCAGGCTTATGTAATTTTTGCCACTACTCATAAAATAACCCCCCAGGTTTTTTTTTGTTTTGTTTTGTTTTTCGAATTCTCCACTCTGAAGAATATTGGCATCTATATACTTATTTGGATGTATCTAAAAATACTTTCTTGAGCTATAGTTCTTTGAATACTACTCTCCTTAGAGGATATACAGTCTCTAACCCTCCCTCCTGATCATGGGAAGTGAAATATTCAAAGTCTGCTTTATTTTATAGTCAACAAGATCAAATGTGCTAGAGAAGTCAAGCATTTTAAGAAGTGCTCATTGGAGTCAATTATATATATATGTCTTTTTTTGACAAGAACAGTTTATGTGAGTGGTTACACATATTCTTTGTTGTAGGAATACAGGGAAGTTAAAAATTAGATATAACAGATACATAAAAATATCTCAAACATTTATGAGAAGGTTGGAAAAAATTTTTTTGCTTGTTATCTTGGACATAAAGTCAATGAAATAGTTTTTAAATGGGTGAGGACATTAAATATGTTTAAAAATGGAAGGGAATAGATGTGAATGAAGAATGATAAAGGAGAGAATGACGATAGTTATTGAATTGTGTCACACTGAGATACAATTCCGATATGGTGTGGTTGCAAAAAGTTAATGACATTCATGAGAAGAGGCTTCTATTTCCCTGTATGTTTCTCTGAATAAGGGGCAGATACGGTGAGATAGATATTCTGAGGGAATTACAGACTATTTCAAATACTTACAATGATAAGGTAAATGCAGAATGATACTTGGGCAGTATGATACCACCACTCTTCATAAATATATCCAATAATTACTTGTCAATTAAGAATATGATAAAACTTAAAGTTTTTTTTTTTCCAGTAGCTATTGAAAGCTAGATGGAAAAGCTGAGAAGCCAATGTTTAGACTTCTACAAATCACAGTTTAACTGGCAGCATGTAATAGGCATGTAAAAATAAGGAAAAGAATTTGAGATGTTGGCAAGAGAATGATTAAAATCATGCAGCAGAGAATTTAGATAAAGGAGAAGATAGATAATTCAGTAATGGGAACTTGTCTAGGAGGCTAATCAATAAAGAGATATTACAAGAGTACCTAGAGTTCTTGGTGAGAATGCAAGACAGGTGTAGGGGGTGGTCACATGTGAAAGCTACAAGGATAGGTTAGGGTGGAAAAAGAGGGATAGTTGATTTCAAAAGTTCAGAATTGCAGTGAGTTTAGATAATCACCAAAATGGGTGGCTGAAATAAAATAAAAGTGAAGGTCCCAGAAGTTGAGAATGTTATGGAATTAAGAAGTTGGATGTCTGTCTGGATGCCTATTAACTTTGCATAATGTATTACTGAATTTGAATGAAGAGAATGACAAACAGTCAGGTGATAAAAATCTTAAACTAATACCAAAATATTACCAAGAAATCTATAGGTAGGAGCAACTAGAAAGAATAATGGATGCTATAAATATATGACACAAACGAGTAGGCCAATGTGGGCAGCATAAAACAAACACACCAAAAAACAACATCAAGTAAAAACCCAGAGTATTCTCAAGACATGTGAGGATTAAATACAACAATGCTTTCGAAATACATAGGGCTGGCCAGGCACAGGGGCTCACACCTGTAATCCCAGCATTTTGGGAGGCCAAGGCAGGTGGATCATGAGGTCAGGAGTTCAAGACCAGCCTGTCCCACATGGTGAAACCCCATCTCTACGAAAAATACAAAAATTAGCTGGACGTGGAGCGCACACTTGTAATCCCAGCTACTTAGGAGGTTAAAGCAGGAGAACTGCTTGAACCCGGGAGAGGGAGGTTGCAGTGAGCCGAGATGGCGCCATTGCACTCTAGCCCGGGCGACAAGAATGAGACTCCATCTCAAAAAAAAAAAAAGAAAGAAAGAAGAAAGAAAAGAAAAAAGGAAATACATAGGGCTAAAATAACTTTCCTTCAGAGCTTGATTATAAAATGACCAACTGACAGATAAGCCTCAAAAATCAATGCCTACCTAATTTATATTATTTATTATTTGTAGAAGTAATTCACCAAAAGATGTTTCTGCAAATACACAACTGACAATATACTGCAATCTAATCATGGCAACTGTTAAGTAATCTCTAGGCAAAAAATAAAGGAAGTTTAATGTATATAACTTTATGAATAGTAGAATTAGTTAAATGAAGTGGGTTTTTGTTTAGAGGAACTATTTATTGGTGTGTTTTGAGCTCTCTCCAGAGGACCTTGTGCCCAGACAACAGTGTTTTGACATAGCAAATGTGTCTTTATAGCAGTGATAGGTATTACAGGTCCCAGAGCTTGCTCCTGTGAAGAGTCTTCAGGTAACTTTTATACTCTGATTCTCTGTAGAGAAAAAGAAATCCTAGTTTACACATCAGTTCTTTTTTTTTAATTTTTGACTTTTATTTTTTTTAGGGACAGGACTAATAGTATAGATGCATAGATGAAAGGGAGTTTATTCAAGAGTTTTAAGGAGTATTGACTCACAGGATCACATGGTGAAGTCCCACAAGAGGCCGTCTGAAAGCCGAGGAGCAAGGAAGCCAGTTCCCAAAACCTCAAAAGTAGGGAAGCCAATAGTGTAGCCTTCATTTGGTGGCCAAAGTCCCGAGAGCCCCTTGCAAACCACTGGTGTAGGTCTAAGAGTCCAAAGGCTGAAGAACTTGTAGTCTGATGTTCAAGGGCAGGAAGCACCCAGCATGGGAGAAAGATGGAGGCCCGAAGATTCAGGCAGTCTAATCCTTCCATGTTCTTCTGCCTGCTTTTAGTCTAGCCACGCTGGCAGCTCATTAGACTGTACCTATCCAGATTGAGGGTGGGTCTGCCTCTCCCAGTTCACTGACTCAAATGTTAGTCTTTTTTGGCAACATCCTCACAGACACACCCAGGAACAATACTTTGCATCCTTCACACAATAAAGTTGACACTCAGTATTGATCATCACAGGATTTTACTCTGCCAACCAGCCTGTATTGCAGTGGCACAATCATAGCTCACTGCAGCCTCCAGCTCCTGGGCTCTAGTGATGCTCCCTCCTCAGACTCCCAAATTGTTGGGACAACATATGCACACAGCTTATTTTGGTTGTTTGTTTTAAGTAGAGATGGAGTCCCACTATTTGACCTAGGCTGGTCTCAAACTCCTGGGCTCATCCACCCACTTCAGCCTCCCAAACTGTTGGGATTATAAAATAAATGCGAGTCACTGTGTCTGGCATATATATCAATTCTTTTTGGAAAATTTAGGAAAAATAAACATAAAAAAATCATATGTTTAAAACTACAGATTAGATTCTAAACTTCTGTTTCTATTCCCTTGTGAAACCCTGTCTTAGCAAGCAGCCTCTCTCCTTTCTATAATTTCTACACAATCACCTTCAACATTTATGCGAAAATGAGTTTCAAAGTATAATGTACAAAATTTAAGAAACACACAAAAGCATGAGGCTTATTATCTATAGCATTTGTAGGCGTAGATAAGGTCAAATCAGTAAACTGTTAAAAAAACACTTCAGATATTAATACTAAGCTGAGTGATACATTGCAGGATGGTGATTTACACGTTGGCAGGATCAAAGTGCGCTGAGTGTGATGTGCATGGAAGTGGCTTTGTCTCTTCTCTCCTTTACATACCACTGTGGTGCTGTAAACCATAGCCTCGTCCATGAGATGATAGCCAGGCATGCTTTCGAAGCTCTCCTTTCTGCCTTGTACATACATTGTATAACTATAATGGGCCCCAAGGTGTGCTCCCTGTGTGGAGGCCCAGCTGTCTGCTATGTTTTTCCTCCTCCCATCTGACAGCCAGCAGGAGATTAACCAGCAGTAGTCTAGCAAGCTGAGCCAGATCATCACCAGGCACGTGAGGCAAGTGATAAGTTCTGGGCTTTTTTGTTTTCTTTGTCCCATTGAATACACTCCTCTGCTATTGATAAGTGTGTGGTTTGGTGTGAAGTTGTTTAGTATGACTTAGCTTATCAAAAGCACGTGGCTGTCTGAAATTCAGTTCAGCTTCTCCAAACTGTAGGTTTGGGCATCAATATAGATTTTTCAAAATATGTTCCTTTGTTTTCATTTCTTGTTGCCCTCTGTGGCTATATCATCTTCAGGTATCTTGACTGAACGTCCCTGAATTCAGATGAGTTCATGGCAGAATTCAGATGAGTTCATGGCAGAGGCGATGTTCAAAATCTTTAACAATTGGTGTAGCACCAACTCTTCAGCATAGATGCTGGCCTTAAAGCTAGAGCAGGATCCTAGACAGTTAGGCCAGACACTAATTATTCAATTGCCAGATCAAAGAGATTTCTCCAGGACTAGCTGGATATCTGAGTGGTAGCAGCTTTCAGGTGGGCTGACTGTAGTAGAATATTACCCACAACTAGTATAGCAAAATACAGTGTTTTCCAGGTAACTGAAAACACTGATTTAGTGAAGGATTTTCTTGTATTAATACAATGGCTATCAAGCTATTTTAATGGCATAGATAACCCATGATTATGTCTAACAACATTCAAAATATTGTGTTGAATATTTTAGGAAATAACAGTGTGACTCAAGATCTGTTTGTTTAATTGGTTGGATTGGATTAAGGAACTTAGTAGCGAGTGCACTTAGGTTAACAACTACATAGTAGTCAGGGTTGGTAGTAGCAATTTTTCTGCATTTTGTTTTGTTCTTTATTCAATTTAATTACATATACTTGACTGTCTGTTATTTCTGGATCAAAGAGCATCTTAGTAAATTTTTATTTAGGTGTGAATTTTGAACTAACAAAGTCATTAAAAAATGTTGCTTATGTTTCAGTCCACATTTTTGTACATAGAAAAGGCCACTGTACAGTTATAATTGCACATCTCACTCCTCCATTAAAAAAGGGACATGTCAGGGGTCTTTTATATATTGAAAATATCCAGAGATTTGAAGCAGCTTGAGCAGATTTAATTCTCAGTGTCTTACCTCCTATAATTTAGTAAGCCTACTACCAAAACATACACTAATATGTAAAGTTGTAGACTATGCACATATAATACTCTACACATACACAACTACATTTTTTCTCTCTTTGTTTCTCCCTCCCTCTCTTCCTCACTGACATACACACAGACAGACACACACAGAGGCAAAAATAGGAGGAGGCTTTTGACTGGGGTCTACTGTAGTCTGAAATTCTGGAACACAGTTCAATCAAATCTCTCTTTGCAATTTTATCTGTATTTTTAATGAGATCAATTAACTAATTGTTTCAGCCTATTCTTTGTTTTCTACCTGGTGAACCCTAATACTGAGGAATTAAAACATGAAGAATGAAAGAAAAGCTCTCCAAAGCTGGCATTTCTATTTAAAACACACCTTTCATTGCACACTATTCAACGACTTTGAGATCTCTAGATTTGTGATTTATATTATTTTCTGTTTGGTTAAATGCTTTATAAATACATGTTCTTCTCTGTTGCACATAATTAGTCAAACCACCTCGTGTTTCCTTTATGCAAAACTCCTTCCACATTGGATGCACTTTCTTCTACACAAGACAAGAGACAACTGAACATGTAAGATCATGCTAATAGCTATGGGTGCTTCATTTAAAAGTTAAATAGATCTGTCTCTGAATTCCTGAATTTCTGTAACTCTTCCAGATGAAGTCATGGATGAAAAACTCTTGAAGTTCAGTTTTACACATTCCTGATCTAATTCTGTATAAGAAAGGAATCATATAATGAACTTCCTCACAGAAGTAAATGAAGTAGAGAAATAATTCTAGCTTTTGTAATGTGGTATTCAGAATGTCTTGATGTTGGTATTTCCTGGGCTCATGATGACAACCCTTCCCAGGCTTTCCCTGTTTCTTGTTATGTTTCAGAGGTGAATATGTCTTAGTGTGATTCTTCCTAAATATTTGTCTTACTTCCTTTAAATAAAAGCTCAATGCCATGCCAGGATTTTTGTTTTACCAATTGACTCCTTGGAGTCAAGGAAGGGTAGTAATGATAGCACGAGAAAGGTGAATTAAAGTATTTTAAACGTTCTGGGATATTCAACATTCTTATATATCAAAGATTGGTGACATTAATGATAAATTTGTCAAGGCTTTTTTATTGAGGCATATGGAAAGAACCAGTGACTGCTCTATAGAACTCAACATTGCATTTGGGGTTTTACCATTGATCTCTGATTCATTGTTTCCTAACTTTCTCTGTATACATGGATTATTTACTCTAGTTTGTTACCTGATTCAGACTAGCAAATATCAGCAAGGAGGCTCATACTTGTTGCAACATATACTTATGTGATAAATTAAGGAGAGAATTCTTCATTTTATTTTCTCTGTTCATTCCAACATTTTTCATCAATGCCTAAGTTTTCACTGTTTTAGAATTCTACTCTCACCTTTAACTCCCAATATCCAGTTAACTTCACTTCAGCTTCTGCCATGTCCTTAGTGATTGTAATCATTATTAGCATTTTTTCAACTGTTGTTTACAATCATCTGGATCTATGTTAACAACAATGACCCCCAGGCAGCAACCTCAGATTTTTCTTAGGTTTGGAACAGGGCCCTAGAACCTGCATAGTCATAAAAACCCCAAGCAATTCTGATTCAGGTAACCCTCCTGCTTATACTTTGGGTTATAAGTAACCTAGATATTCTAGGTTTGGGAAATAGTAACCTAGATATTCTAATCCCCCAAGTTTGCTTCACCATATAAATATTAAAATTCAATACTATGGTCTTTGGACACAACCTCATAACTATTTATTTACTTCTCACACCCATTTATGAATTCTAGACCTCATAGAATTATGCTTTCCTGATGAGCAGTGTTTCATAGAATATCCATCAGCTAAGTTAACTTACCTTCTGCATCCTATTGTTTACATTTCAGTATTCTTTCAACAGCGTTGTAATTCCCTTTCATGACTTACTCCAGTCAAAAAGCTCTTCCCCTGAAAGAGAAATAGGAAAAGGTGAAAAAACTTGAAAAACTATAATAATCCTATATCTGCATTACTGTGTTCAACTGGAGAAAATCATTAAACTAGTTGGTTACCAATAACAATTCTCAGTTTTAAACTAAAATGTCCTCAATACCATTTATCAATCACAGATTTTACCTGTATACCTTACTTCACCCATTGTAAAAAACATTATTCCAAATGCAAAGACCAATAATAGAAATCCCAGCTGTACTATCAAAAAAAATATGTTGTTTTCTTCCATAACTTCCCATTAAATTATTGTCTCTTTCACAAACTTAGAAACATCAGCATACAGGTCTTGTTTATCTAGTCTCATTCATTGAAACAATTAGTCCTTCTCCTAATCTGGGCCATTGGTGTTCTCCTTGACCACATAACTTAAGAATGTTCCTCATTGATCACATCCTTTCTTTTTTTGTATATTCACTCTGTTGCACAGATAGTGCCTTATCCTTAGCCAATACTATGTATTTACTGTTACAATTTTATAAAAAGTTATTTTGAAATCTATTCATCTCTAGCCACTGCAGTATTGTAAAACTTTTAAAATTGTAAAAAGAGTTCTCTTTTGCTATCTCATGTTGATTGGCCTGGATGTTATCCAACCATTATTATCTACTTTCTATTCCCATATCTTCTCTTATCTCCTTGACATAATGTTGGTTGGGTAATTTCCTGTAATTGCTGAGTAGCTTCACCTTGTTCTCTTGAAATACATATTATCTTTCTTAGAATTTGCTATCATTTAGTCAAAAACTTAAGCTAAGTCTTTTGCTGCTATTTTCAACAAACTAATGCAATTCATTTCTTCCTAAGTTTTCCATGATTTAGATTTTCATCTTATAGAACTCACAATACATAGTAGCTGGATATATTGAATCTATCCTTTCTTGCCTTTTTACTTTTACTTTATAATTTTTATTTCTTTACAGATTTGCATTTTGCTCTGGTATAGGCTCACTACATAGTGTTTTTGATTTTAGGATATTCTTTTATTTTGTCCCAAATACTTTTAAATATAAGCAATACTTTGACTAAAAGTTTTAAGTAATTATTAAGTTTTATCATAATAAGTTTATCAATTTGCTTTATTTTGTTTCTCTTTCTCAAATTTTTTATCTTTCTGATAATATTTAGCATTATACATAATCATAAATAAGTACATGGCTCAAAATATACTTGATGTTAAGAGTGAAGAATCACTTTCAGTTCTTTTGAACTAAACAACTTTATTATTAGAACAACTTTAGGTTTACAAATAAATTGAGCAAATAGTACAGAGAGTTTCCAAAATACTCCCTTTCCTCCCTGTTCAGTCTCCCATTATTTACATATTACTTTAATGTGGTACATTTATTGTAGTGGATAAACTAATACTTGATACATTATTATGAACTATATTTTACAGTTTGCATTAGGGTTCACTTTGTGTTACATAATTCTGAGTTTTGACAAATGCACAATATCATATTTCCACAGTTACAGTATCATACAGAGTAGTTTAACTTACTAAAGAATATCCAGTGCTCTACCTGTTCATACCTCCTCATTTTCCCAAAGCCCTGGTAACCACTGAACATTTTCACTGTCTCTACCTCTTTGAAATGTGCCTTTGACAGATGTCTTATGGTTAGATCATAGAATATGCACTTTTTTTAGACTGAATTCTTTTCCTAAGCAATATGCATTTAATGGTCCTCCACATCTATTTGTGATTTGATAGCTCATTTCTTTTTATGGATGAATACTATTCCATTGTAAGGATGCGCCACAGTTTGCTTATCATGACATTCACCCTTTGAGGAATATTTAGTTGCTTCAGTTTTTGGAGATTGTGAATAACGCTGCTATAAATATTTGTATGGAGATTTTTGTGTAGACATGACTTTGTAACTCATATGGGTAGATATGCACGGGCATGATTTCTAGATCATATATAAAAATTATGCTTAGCTTTGTAAGAAACTGACAGACTGTCTTTCAAAGTTGCTGTACCAGTTTATCCAATTTCTATGCCTATCAATCAAGTAGTCTTTAAATTTTTGATATCATAAACAATGACATAGCATATATAATTTTAATGAAAATTTTGCTCACATGCTTAAACATGTTCATATGACACTGACATGTTTTCAGACATGAACTACTAGTCAAAGATTGTACACATCTTAAGACTATTAATATGTATTTAAGAATCATCATATAATAAGCTTACATCAG
Organism: Ateles fusciceps; assembly: GCA_036589455.1. NCBI lineage: Eukaryota > Metazoa > Chordata > Mammalia > Primates > Atelidae > Ateles > Ateles fusciceps. Next base: position 825,335 of record JAZHEH010002077.1, read on the forward strand.
TTGTTATTTGTGCTTATATTTACAGCTTAGAATAAATAGCTTTTGATTGATGAAGTTTGGAGGATTTTATGATAATAGCTTTAAAAGAAGGAAATTAGAGGCTGGGCGTGGCAGCTCATGCCCATAATACCAGCACTTTGGGAGACCGAGGCTGGTGGATCACAAGGTCAAGAGATTGAGACCATCCTGGCCAACATGGTGAAACCCCATCTCTACTAAAAAATACAAAAGTTAGCTGGGTGTGGTGCTGTGCACCTGTAGTCCTAGCTACTCGGGAAGCTGAGGCAGCAGAATTGCTTGAATCCGGGAGGCGGAGGTTGCAGTGAGCCGAGATAACACCACTGCACTCCAGCCTGGCGCCTGGTGATAGAGCGAGACTCTGTCTCAAAAAAAAAAAAAAAAAAAAAAAAAAAAGAAGAAGAAGAAGAAGAAGGAAATTAGAATAAAAGTAATCAATCAGGTTTTATAGCATGAGAATGAATATTGCCCAAAGCTCAAACATGTACTGGTGGGATAAATGAAATGGGTTATGATGAAACACTTCTTATTCAATATGACTGCAAATTCATGAGGTAAAATGGAACTCCTAATGTAAATAATAAAAAATCTGGAAGCTAAAGTAAACAGCAAATTTCTCAGAGATACAATGTACTTCTATTTCATTTTGTCATGGTCATGAAATAAGAATGGCCTTGAGGTCATGATCATAAGATGAATATGAAAACATTGGTATACTCTGAACTGTGCCTAACAGAGAAGCCATATTTTGCCATAATGTTCTGTGCTTTAGAGACACTTATGGAATAGTATGGCACTCAGAAGTTGATTTGCTATGAGATTGATTGTCTGTTTCAATGGAAAGCACACATTCACACACCTACACCGAGATGAAGTTAAGTTCATTTCCTGGTGGCATGGAGAGCAGCTCTTGTTAAAACAGCAAGTCTAAGGGTTGAGAACTGGCACTGATCATGACCATATCTCAAATAAACCTTCTCATGTGGAATAAGATTGTGCCTCTTGGTGCATTCCATAAAATGATCAGACTTTCAAGGGAGCAATTCTGAGGTTCAGTAACATCAAACAGGACTTTCCTATGTTATAGATGAACACGAGAGCATAGTAATGTTGTGTTGGGTTTTGCCTCCAATTATTTGGAGCTAGATAGTCCCAGAGTCTTAGTGGATTAAATGAATTACTTCGAATTGTTTTGATTTCTTTGTGTGTGTGTGTGTGTGTGTGTGTTACATACATAGATTAATGCACATACATATGTATTTACATATTTAACACATTTAAAGCATGTAAGACTCCCATAACATATAACTCATTACTGTATGAAACTCAGTGATAAAGATGAATATCTAACTTTCTGCATCACATTTAAAGTTCAAAAGCAAGACTAAAATAATGGCCATTATGTGTTAAAATAAAATAAGTGAGATAATACAAAAAGTAGTGATAAAAACTGTTTTAATTTCAGCTATTATTCTAAGAGAGTGATAAAGAAGGAGGAACATAGGCAGTAATCATAAAATCTTCACAAAGTAACCTCTTTTTTGTGATATTTCAGGAATTTTACACACTCAAAAATGCCTCTGGGAATTAATTCTGATTCTTTGACATTTCACCTCAATATATAAAATTAGAAAAAGCCAGAGTTGGAGATTTATGAGAGAATTAGGTAACATCTGTCATTGTCTATTGGATATCTAAACAGAAACAGATAAAATAAATGTTTTAAAGTATATGTAATATTGGAAATACATACTCTAAGTGAGGTCCAGGTGAAGTATTTGCTAGATATTCTGGATAGGACATAGATGAATTTTATTCTATTAAAATGTAGTTTAAAAAATTTGGAAGGTTAACTTGAATAGGAAAATGATAAATAAAAGGGATAATGAAGGTTACATTAGTTGTTTTTATAAACAATTTTAAATGGAGCATTAAATGTGGTAGGAACTGAATTGTGCTCCCCTAAAATTCATACTGAAGCCCTAATTGCCAATGTGATGATATTTGGAGGCACCTTTGGGAGTTAATCAGGCTTAGATGAGGTGATGAAGGTGTGGTTTTAATGATGGTATTAGTACCCTTACAAGAAAAGATACCAGAATGCTTGCTCTCTTACTCTCTCTCTCTCTCTTTCACCCTCTTTCTCCTTTTTCTCTCTTTCTGCGTGTGAAGACGCAGTGAGAAGGCATGTGTGTACAAGGCAGGAAGCAAGCCCTCACCAGAAACCAATCCTGCTAGCGCTTTGATCTTGAACTTCTGGCCTCCAGAGCTGTGAGAAATAAATTCCTGTTGTGTAAGACACCTGATCTATGGTGATTTGTTATGGCAGCCTGAGCTGACTAAGACAATATGCTATACGTAATTGCAACTGCTATACATGAGAAAGTTGAGGTGTGTATGTATATGTTTGTGTGTGCACATGTACAAATATGTTGAGACAGGGACAGCAGGCTATGTGAGAGAGAGAGAGAGAGAGAGAAAGAGAGAATTTTTTTTCCCAGTATTTCCTGAGGTAGTGACTCTGATACCCATAAATTTCAAAGATAGAATTTTAGTCAGGGTTCCTCACGACAACAACAAATGTACTGTTCTTGCCTGCTCTATGCAAGAGGTTGGTGTTTGGCTTAGTAAATTCACTACATAATGTTAGGAAGGAAGCATAAAATGAAGATTTCCTTTGCTGTGTAGCAATAGTATAATAATACAGATAACTATGTGATTGTGATGAATAGATCTTTGCAGCCTATTGTTCAGTCAAAAAAAATCTAAAAATTATTCATTTATATGAATAAGATAAACCCATTCATATAAATGTAAATATGGAAAGATTTTGAAATGTTATAGACAAATATTTACAATTGTCATTGCTTAATTGGTGACATTACATGTGAGTTTTAGATTTTTCTTCTTGTTTTGTTTTGGATTAGGTTGTTTAAATTTTCCTTAGAAAACATATATTAATAAAAATAATTTGCATTTATACTAGATTATAGTTTGTTTCTACTCATGTTTCAGTTGTTATTTTGTGTTGTAACTATCACACAGAGCCCTTTGAGACTCCAGTAGAATATAGCAGAACAATTTTGCAACTGCTTTTCACAGTGTTAAAGTCTCTCTGGTTATTCTGTTTTATTGCTCTAATAGTTTACTGTCAACTCTTTTTCATAAGAAAGATCTATCCTGGGTATTTCAATCATCTTGCAAAAAAGGAAAAGTATATATTTTCATGAAGGATTAAAAATAAATACTTGGTTTTATATAAAATCATAAACTTGTTATCTTTTATTTTATCTTTTTTTGTGTGAGAAAATGCCAAAAAATTTCAATAGTAGGACTAAAGTAATAAATTAAATTATAACTAGTAGAATCATAAAAAATGTTAAATATATTATTTAAAGCAGAATAACATAGTGACAGCTACCATATAAGAAAAATTTGGATTAAGTCCCTACCTTTTCATCTGATAATCATATGACCTTAAAATGATTACTTAGCATATGACTATACCACAATAACCTCTAAAGTATACAAATTTTCCTGACATTTTTTAGGATGAGAATGAGGCTTAAATGAGTGTTGCGTAAGGACTGATACATTGTAAGGATGTAATTACAATTATTTATAATTAATTTTTTTATTGTTCAACCAGAAAATCCAGAAAATTTATATCAGATAGTAATATGTTCTATGAAGAAAATAAACAGGAGAACATAAAACTTAGTAAATGAAAATCAGCTTTGGAAGAGATTTGAAGAGGCTGACTTACATTACTTGAGTTCATCAGAATTTAAATATGCTCATAACTACATCAACTGGGATGGCACCAAGTGTCAAATAATTCCACATTGTGACAAGTAGTATTAATGACAAAAGCCAACATATAACAAAGCTTTTCTATGTGCCAAACTGTGTGTAAGATTATTTGCTTTAATCCTATATTAGCACCAAAATTGAAATATAATATTGACACCACAGATATCTAGACAAAGCCAAGTGGAAAAGCCAATTTAATGGAAATGAAGAGTAGAGAGGTGGCTACCAGAGGCTGAAAGGGAGGCAGAGAGATGGGAAAAGGGGGAATGGTGATCAAAGGTGTTAAATTACATTTAGCCTAAAGCTGGTTCTGTAGGCAAACTTTGACCTAAAGTTTTCTCTGCACATAGTGAACTGTAACCTAACTGGATATATAGACAGATTGCAACTTACTCTGTACCTATTACCAAGTTTCAGCCAATCAAAGGCAGTCAACTGTTCAAACATTTTTTAAATAAAGCAAATGCCATGCAGTAACCATGCCAGCTGTTTCTCTACCTCACTTCTATTTACTGTACGTCATTTTCCTCTTTCTGTCCATAAATCCTCTTGGACCACAAGGCAGTACAGAGTGGCTTTGAGCCTCCCCCTGGTTCTGGTCTGCTCGTTCACAAATCATACTTTACTCAATTAAACTCTGTTAAATTTTATTTGTCTGAAGATTTCCTTTTAATAAAGTTTCAGTTTTAATAAGTTTTTAATAAAGTTTCAGTTAAGCTGGAAGACAAAGCTTTAGTGATCCTATGCATTGCATGGCGATCATGGTTAACGATACAGTATGGTATATTTCAAAATTGCAAAAGAATAGATTTTTAATGCCTTCGCCACACAAAAAATAATAATTTGATGAGGTGAGAAATACGTTCATTCACTTTATTAAATCTGTGTACAATGAATACATAGGTCAAAATTTTATACTCCGTAAATATACACAACTATTATTTGTCGTTTTAAAATAAATTAATAAATATGTTTAGGTTCCTACTGCTTCATTTTCATCACATTAGGCATGAAATTACAAAGTGGCCAAATTTCTTCTGTGGCAGTGAACTATAAGTAAGCTCTCTACCTATACCCAATTAAGCCACAGTTAAGTAAAGAGAAAGTGCAGGAAGAGTTGTCCTGAAGTTTAAGATATACGAGGGTAGTCTAACAAGGTTTAAACCAGCACTGAAGGAATGTGAGAACATAGATTTTTAAAATTTATCTATGTATACGTAAAGAAATATCTTCCAGATCTATATTTTCTAAAACTTAAGGTTTATTGTCCAAGAGATGATGATAGAATTCTTGTCTCAAATTTAGTTGGGAGTCAGGTTGATGGGCATGGTTCTTGGCCCAATTTTTTAATTTAATCGAATGTTTTTCAATGCAAGATTACTGTTCTGAACTGCTACTTCTAACTCTTAAACGTGGTTCTATAATACACTATACTAGCTTAAAGATAAAAGGTAAAGATTCCACCATAAATGGCAAGGAGGGGAAATTTTGCTGTTGTTGCTTCTGCTTTGAATAGTATTTAGGGTGAAATCCTCTCGCAGAACAATGTGAGAGATGAAATATACTCATTCTTCCAGTCTCCTTCTTTCTTCACTTTTTTTCTGTGGAATTTGCTGTATTTGAGTAGTTTGTTAAGGGTTTAGGGTGAATGGAATGATTAGATTTCACCTCTAACAGAAACATCCAGTGCAGTGCAGGATAGCTGTCCCGTTATCTCAATACAGTTTCTAAACTGAGGGACCTTCAGTGAAGGAGGGGCTTTCTTTCATATATGGGATCTATTTTATGTATCAAGATGTAAATTGGGCTTGAGGTGAAAACAAAGCCCAATATATAACATAATATAACTCCACTAGCATTATTAATACCCTATTACCTCCACAGCACCTCACACCCTTTTAGTAGGTTAACTATCAGATTGAATTTCTTGGTAGGGTTGGGTTTTTATCATGTTGTACTTAGCAGTATTTTAAAGGACACTTTGCAATAGCTACATATGAGTGTGTTGGTCATTCTGCAAGTAAATCTGGAATCATTTTGGAGATTAAAATACAATATACTTAAATTACTATTTGTTTTCAAATTACAAAAAGACAGAAGACAAAGCCTTTTGCTTCTACTATAAATGGGACACCAGAGTCAATTTTGTCCCTCAGGAAAGCTGAAACTTTTAATACTGTTAGTGATGGAGCTCAGCATATGTCTAAGGAGCAGAGAATTCAGAAGCTTCCATGGGCCTCCGGCAGCTGGAATCTAAGTAAGAAAATGAATTCCATCCCTCACATGTTTTAAAAATGCAAAAGGATGCTGACATTCTAGTTATAAAAGTTATCCAGGCTGTCAATTTTGTGACTTTAATGTATTCAATATTCCAAGAAAATGCTTCTTGAAGTCTGGCACCTGCAAATACTGATTTCTTGAATTTATGTTTTGATGCTGTGTTACAGAAATCATAATTACAACAATTTCAAGCAAGTAGTTGTACTGAATGATATGTTCACTAACCCTTTATATTTACAAAGAAAATATTTCTGAGTAGATAAATATTGCTATTCAATCCTATTGACAGTTTGCTTTACGAATTTGAGGTGGCTCATAAAAATGTCCCTGAATGTTGCAAGCTCTTTTATAGCCTCTGGATAACTTTTACTTTCACAGAGCTTTCTACCTAAACTGCTAAGTCCATGATACAGTATGTTAAAAATAAAAATTAGTGAAATAATGAATTTCAAAATTATGTATTACTAAAATAACTTCTAGTGTAGCTTCAGAACGTGGTGAGAGACAAAATAATGAAAATTGACAGAAAGTTCATTGGAATTATAGTTACATGGAAAGCAGAATTTGTAAATAGTGACTCTAGATATTTAACCCAGAAGATTTCCAAAGTGTTGACGATAAGGTCTGCTTTTTCTTGTTCTTTATAGTAAAATGCAAATAAATTCAGGGAACAACTATCAAAGAAAAATGATTAAGACTTGATAATTTGGTTAATTTTTAGCCTATCCAGATGGGAAAGGCAGTAACCTAAAACACTCATGATTAGGAAAGCATGGTCGACCGTAAAGGCCAAGTGCTTGACTTTGCATCCCTTCTTTTAATGCAGGGAAAAATAAAAAGTTCAGAGTATTCAGTTGCAGCAGACTAAGACTGTGATTCACAAATTCCCACAAACGGAGGGACTGCTAGAAAAACAAACATCCATTGTCTCTCAGCCATATTGGCAGAAGGCAAAAATAGAGATGATATTATTTCAGAAAGATGTGTGAATGAACCTCTTACCTAATGGACTAAGTACACATGACATACAAGGAAGACACATAAAGTTTCTCAGAAACACAGCCAGCTTGGATTGAAAGCAAGGAAGAGTACAGCATAAGAGAAAGGTACTGGACTCTCACAATTTCAGTAGCAGAAAGCAGGCTGATCAAAATACTCAGCAGCACAGTTTACAATAGCAAAGACCTGGAACCAACCCAAATGCCCATCGATGATAGACTGGACAGGGAAAATGTGGCACATATACACCATGGAATATTATGCAGCCATCAAAAACAATGAGTTCGTGTCCTTTGTAGGGACATGGATGAACCTGGAAACCATCATTCTCAGCAAACTGACACAAGAACAGAAAATCAAACACCGCATGTTCTCACTCATAGGCGGGTGTTGAACAATGGGAACACATGGACACAGGGAGGGGGAGTATCACACACTGGGGTCTGTCGGGGGGAAAAAGGGGAGGGATAGTGGGGGGTGGGGAGTTGGGGAGGGATAACATGGGGGAGAAATGCCAGATATAGGTGATGGGGGAGGAAGGCAGCAAATCACACTGCCATGTGTGTACCTATGCAACAATCTTCCATGTTCTTCACATGTACCCCCAAACCTAAAATGCAATAAAAAAAAAAATACTCAGCTGCAAACTTGTGCTATTTTTCATGAAACCAGAATTAATGTTTGTGTGCTTCAATATATATGTTTATGTGCCATGCAAAACATGAATATTTACCTTGAATTAACATGACTTTGTTGAGGAGTCCAGCTCCCTGGCTGTAATTTAGGTGTAATCTTTCAGACGTAACCATAGGCTAAATTACAAAGGCTTTATTTGGCAGGGCTTATGGAGGAAAAGCTACGCTGCCCACAAAAATCTTGAGGCACAGCCAATCCATTGCAGTTTCTGAAGGTGGTCATAGACAAGGACTTAGGCGTCTCTGAATTAGAATATTTCTTTTAAATTATTAATTAGAATATTTCTCAAATATTTATTTGAATCAGAAGCAAACAGGCTTTTAAAATTTTTAAATAATTAGAAACAAAAAGGAAATTAAACGGATTTCTGGTCCAGGTACTCAAACTAAAGAAATATAAAAAGAAGTGTAAATAATTCCTAATGCTAGGAGTTGGGTGTGAACTTCTAGGGTGATCAGATTCCCTGTGGTCAAATACTTGAAGTCTCCAGCATCAGGTCAGTATCCATTACGTTATCTTCCAGATGTCTAGCCTGAAACTACAGTTATTCCCAACATCAAACACCGCATTCAGATCTCGTTTAGATATTTTTCTACTTTAGCATTAGAATTTCCCAAAAAGAACGGAAGTCTATTTTGATAGAATTCCACATCTAAATTGTGTTTCTAATCCATTCCCCTAACCTGAATGCTGACTAGAGTGGGAAACACTTCTTTGCTCAGACATGATGTTCAACTGAGTAAATTGTTAACAAATTTTTGATACTATTGCTAATTGGAACACTTTAATGAAAATTTAAAACTCACTTAAAAATATTGTTGAGGGAATGTATTCTCTTTCTGGGTCCATGAGGAGGCGTAGCTTTAAGGGCAAGAATTTCCCCGGTGCCATGCCCGCTTCCCATCTCTCTCCATCCGGGAGATTCAACGGTTTCTCGAGCGCGGGGAAGAAACTAAAAGTCAATCACTCAAGCGGAAGTTCTAAGGAACTCCTTTCATTGGCCCAGGGTCTTGGAGAAGGCGGGGGTCCTCCCAGAATAAATGTCCGTGCCCACACACCTGGCCGGATTTCCCCTCTGGAATGCCCTTCCACACTCTTCGGGGAAGACTTTCTCTGCTTCTCCTTTCCTGCTCTTTCTCTACCTAAATAAAATCACCTTTCTGCAACACTTTTTGGGTCCGAAATTCACTTTGCCAGCGTACGGTGCAGCTGAAGCAGCCCCACTGCTTATTCTTTAAGAGGTTGGAGGCCAAGAACCCACAACAAACACCAGCATCCAAGAAAAAACCTGGTTACATTATAACACATAAAAGAAATAGACAAGCCAAAATGCATTATGTTTACATTGACAGAAGTTTTTTTTTTTAAATGAATGAATTGATATTTATTCATAGTAATATAAAAATTTATAGCTTTATTAATTCAAACAAGGAATTAACTTTAGGTAGATAAATATCTGGGAAATTTAATTTTACTTGCTTTATTTTAAATGTTCTATATGTAAATCTCTATAGTTACCTATCATACAGGCACCATACCCATTTTATGCCAGTTTAAACAAGAGATTAGAGTTGTGACAAACACTAAGTAAAGACTGACTTTCCCTGAGTAAGAGCATGCTAATGACAAGGGTATTTTCCTTCCAAAATGTATACAACTTATTTGTAAAAACATCTGTCATAAGCAGAAGAGAAAATTTTGTTGTGCAGAATACAAATAATACTTTTTTTGTTCAGTAATTGTCAGGGTTGATTCTCTGTGCATTAAACAAAATAATTGCCTTTACAAATTAATTTTCTATAAAAGCTGGATTTTCAAAACAAATAAAAATTTTCCAGGAGGAATATCATATTCTTATAAATGTCTGTGGCTGTTCATACACAGAAAAATTCCTTGTTAATAACACCAACAAAGAACCTTAATCTAGCTCAATCAGTAAAAAGATTAAAGTGCTATTTCACAGTGTTATAATCAGTACTACAGTCAAACTATTTTTGTGACTTGATTTGATTTTCACAAAAACAACAGAACATCTAAATTTCTTGTGGAAATATATTTCCTGGGAAAGAAAAAAAATTTCTTCCAGAAATAACATTTTTAATCTTAATAACTGGGAGTAATAATTAAGATAAATTAATATTCTAAGTGCTTTTCAAAAACCTAATAATATTTATTAATTAAAAGAATAGAATGATCAAAGATAGCCTTAAAGGAATATTTCCAATTTACACATAAAAGGTGTGCTGTACATGGACATGTGTACATGTGTAAAGGTGCCTGCACATAAACAAGTATGTAGTTTTTATTTCTGAGTGTCTTTGGCAATAGTCATAGATATGGACTCTTTCCTACCTTCCATAGTACAGAATAATCTCTGAATGGTCCACTGACCTCAGTCTAGACAGGAAAATAAGTGAATGTCATTAAAACAAATTGATAAATTAAGACTTTTAAAAGCAACTATGTCTGGGCACCGTAGCTCGTGCTGTAATCCTAGCAGTTTGGGAGGCTGAAGTGGATGTATTACCTGAGGTCAGGAGTTCAAGACCAGCCTGGCCAAAATGGTGAAACCCTGTCTCTACTAAAAATACAAAAATTAGCTGAGTATGGTGGTAGGTGCATATAATCCCAGCTACTCGGGAGGCTGAGGCAGGAGAATCGCTTAAACCCCAGGGCAGTGGAAGTTGCAGTGAGGGGGAGATCAAACCAGTTCACTCCAGTCTGGGTGACACATTTTTTCCCATCTCTAAAAGAAAAGGCAACTACTTACCAACAAAAGGAAAATGCTTCTAATTTATTAACTACAACAATTCAACTTAAATATATAGGAAAGGGAACATAATATGCAGAGTTTTTTTTAATCAAGCTTGCATTGTAGTTGTTTAAATATTTTTATATGATCTAATCATACAATTTTGAAGCCCATGCCCCTGCATGTAGTATACTGTAGATCTTTGTGCATATTTCATATGTGAGCATAATGAAATATACAACATAGAATATAGAATGCTGCCTAGTGCTTTTATGTACATGTGCATGTAATTTGTATGTATTGTATAAAAATTATTTATACAATAATTTTTGAAAGCTAAACATGAAAATTAGTGGCATTATTTTTAACATGTCCTACAAAAAAATAGTCATTTTATATTTTCTTTGAATTTAAAAGCAGATTAATGTCAAACCAAAATAGTGTGTTTTTCAAATTGACAATATTTTCTGTACATGGACAAAAAGAAGATTTATTAATTAAATTTATTAATTACATAGTCAAGTTAAACATAAATGTGCTTAGTATAATAAAAATCAAACATTCCAAAATTTTACCCACATTTAAATATAGCTGTGATGAATAGGAAAATATACAAGATATAAACAAGACTTTTAGAGGGAGGAAGAAAACAACTAAGTTTACAGGTTTCACCCCAATAGCCAACTTTTTGCCAGGGTTAGCTGACACAAGCAAAAAGTTACGCAAAAGCCACAAATCTACCTTGAACAAGATCTATTGTCTTTTTTGGTTGTTATATTTCAGTAGACTTTTTCAAAACTGAATTTTTCAGGAAACCTGAACATACATGTTAAATTTACAGATTTTCCTCCTTGATTTTTTCATATGTTAAAAGATTTTGATTACAATCCCAAAAACAATTTTCCAAAAACCCTGGCTAATTTTCACTGATTTTGGAAAAATGAAAATTTTATATTATCTTCACCCCATAGGTCCTTCCAAGACAAAGGGTTTCAAAGTGAATGAATCTAACATATATCATTTATCGTTTTTATTATATTATGCCACCCCAACCTCACTCATTATGCTCTTTGCATATATAATGCCATGATCTAAACATTCAGTTCCCCAAAATGAAAGCTACTGCCTGCAAAATACTGTCTTTTGAGAAGTACAGTTAATAACATGTTTTTTAAGTGACTATATGTCCATTTATGGAAATGGGCCTTTTCTTATAAACAGTTTGTTGCTTGAGAATTATTGAGGGTTGTTTTGTGAATGAATTGTGTACACAGATGGAATATGAAACAAAAGGATAGCTATTGCATAATCATTTATTTTATAACCTGACTACCTGAAGCAATGAAGTGAATTAAGACAATAAATTGTCTTCAGAATGTACAAAATACAAAATTAAAGATGTGTAAATACCCTCCTTGTTGTCTCTACCACTGTCAAATATAGAGGGCACCTTCCCTTAAAAAACTAGCCTTAATATTCTGGTTAACTTGGGAAGTGTGCAGTTAGCAGACAGGAGGGTTGGTCTACTGGCTGGAAAACTCAGGTCACTTTACTCCTTACTTCTGATCTGAAGGGGTGCAAACAACTTTCCGATCATAAGATGACCAAGTATTTGGATTTTCTCTAGAGAAGACAATTCAATAGAAATTCAATGAATGTCTTTTTATTTCTATGATAAAGTGAAAAGTGCTAAGTTTTTAAAGATAAATTGGTTCTATTACTGGTCTTAAAAAATGTTCACAAATTGTTGCTGGCTAAGGGCAATCTGGAATGCAGCTTATAATGTGATAAGTGCTTATGAATAGGTGTTGTGGGAGCATAGAAGCAGCAGCAATTAATTCTGCTTGAAATAAAGAGAAATATTTTATAAATAAAGTGGTAAGTCAACTGGGACCTAGCTAATGAGAAGGCTCTTGCCAGGAAGGTGAGGGGAAGCTTTCAAAATAAGAGAAAGACAATAAAGTGTCATCTTTAATCATCACAGCTCTGTTAAGTATGTATTATGCCCACTTTGCAGTCCAATTTATTGAGGCTCAAAGACCTTGTTCAAGTACCCTTTTAAAGTTATGATTAAAAATGAGATTGTAATGAAATGCTGTTGATCCTAAATATAATTTTCTCAGCACCTCTTTGTGCTGTTTCAGTTAAAAATACCAAACAGACAAATGACAATAGGTATGAAAATTAAAAGACAGATTAATATACATTTATTTTCATGGCAGCGGAATGGCTCCAGAAGAGCAAAGTCACAATAAAAAAAAAACTGCTCTGGGTAAAACAACAAAAATTTTCTGAGTTGAGGAGATAAAATTGGGATCAAAATGAAGTGGTAGAGAAAACATGGACCGTGGATTGCAGACCATGGAGGAAACAAAAAATGTCATGATTTGTTTCGTATTGAATGAACAAAGAAAAGGCAGTAAAGCTACATTTCTGTAAATGCTAGAACTTACTACTAGGACAATATAAACTCAAAGGGCAAGCTGTTAAGGAAATGAAAATGGCCAATGGATGCCAGTATTACTTAACATTGCCCTTGCAAAATTCAATAATAAAATTGATAAAGAATTGTAAACATCGAAAAGAGAAAAATTATTATTCCTTGTCAGAACACAAGAGTGCCTTGCTAGAATGGCAACAAAGTGATATTTTAACCTATAAATAGGTAAATATTAAAAATTTTAAAAAATTACGGGAAGTAAAAGTAGAAAAATTTACCTATGCAACAATCTTGCATGTTCTTCACATGTGCCCCCAAACCTAAAATGCGATAAAAAATATATTTATAAAAAAATAAATAAATAAAAAATAAAAAGTAGAAAAATTGATTATGCCTGCATTCTCATATACTGCTAGATGAATTATATATTATACACTCCTTTTGGAGCATAAATTTGAAATAATAAAAAACTTAAAAACATCATATTCATTTTTATGTTTCTATAATTGTATCCAAAATATGTGCACAAAGATTTTATGATATAATTGTTGTGTCATGAAAATGGTAAATAATTAGGGATGACCTTAGTTGTCCAGTAACAATATGAAGAAATTATTTTGTACACATAGTATTATGTGATAAGCCAGCATTGAAAAAGTGCCATAGAAAAAACTGGTGTATGTAGAAATATGCTCATGCATATTCATGATTCTGTAAGGAAATAACTGAATATATCTGTACTGATTACATCTTGCCTGTGGTTGATGAGGGCATAATTATTACATTCTTTTCTTTTCTAAATGTTTTTCACTTTTTCTATATTGACCAAATGTGTTTTGTTATCTATTAATAAGCCTAAAGAAATTATAACACACACTTACTTAGGGGATGAAAATTTTAATTAAAAGTCTCAGAGAAGAAAAAAATATATATATATATATATAACATGGCCAGATGTTCACTGCTAATAATTATTAATCAGTTAATTAAACAGAAGATTTTTTTTGAAAATAATAAAACAAAAAGTATTAAAAAAATTTTTTAAACACAGAAAAGCAACAATGGTAGAAATGTAGCAATAAATAAAGAGGAAATGAATACCTCAAATCCAAAATATTTTACAACCTTTAAAAAATACTTTTAGATTTTGAAATTCTCTATTTTAAGCACAGGAAAATTGAAATAGCCTTCACTTTTTGTTCCACTGGGAATGTAACTTTGGTAACAATTTGACAAATTATACAAAATAACTTTAAAAATAAAGGATAGTTTGAAGTCAGATAGCGTGTTGCCCCTAGCTTTGTTCTTTTTGCTTAGGATTGTCTTTGCTATCTGCGCTCTCTTTTGGTTCCATATGAAGTTTAAAACGTTTTTCTCCAGTTCTGTGAAGGTCAATGCTAGCTTGATGGGGATAGCATTGAGTCTATAAATTACTTTGGGCAATATGGCCATTTTCACAATATCGATTCTTCCTAACCATGAGCATGGAATGTTTTTCCATCTGTTTGTGTTCTCTCTTATTTCCTTGATCAGTGGTTTGTAGTTCTCTTTGAAGAGATCTTTTATATCCTTTGTTAGTTGTATTCCTAGGTATTTTATTCTCTTTGTAGTAATTATAAATGGGAGTTTGCTCATGATTTGGCTCTGTTTGTCTGTTGTTGGTGTATAGAAATGCTTGTGATTTCTGCACGTTGATTTTATATCATAAGACTTTGCTAAAGTTGCTTATCAGCTTAAGGAGGTTGAGGTTGAGATGATGGGGTCTTCTAATTACAATCATGTCATCTGCAAATAGGGACAATTTGACTTCTTTTCCTAATTGAATGCCCTTTATTTCTTTTTCTTACCTAATTACTCTAGCTAGAACTTCCAATACTATATTGAATAGGAGTGGTGAGAGAGGGAATCCCTTGTCTAGTGCCAGTTTTAAAAGGGAATGCTTCTAGTTTTTGCCCATTCAGTATGATATTGGCTGTGGGTTTGTCCTAAATAGCGTTAATTATTTTGAGATATATTCCATCAATACCTAGTTTATTGAGAGTTTTTAGCATAAAGGGCTGTTGAATTTTGTTGAATGCCTTCTCTGAAACTATTGAGATAATCATGTGGTTTTTGTCAGATCTTGACAAATAGGACAAAAACAAGCAATGGGGAAAGGATTCCCCTGTTTAACAATGGTGTTGGGAAAACTGGCTAGCCATATGCAGGAAGCTGAAACTGGACTCCTTCCTTACCTTACACAAAAATTAACTCCAGATGGATAAAAGACTTAAACATAAGAACTAACAGCCAAAAAAAAAAAAAAAAAAAAAAAAAAAAGAACTAATACCATAAAAACCCTAGAAGAAAACCTAGGCAGCACCATTCAGGACATAGGCAAAGACAAGGACTTCATGATTAAAACACCAAAAGCAATGACAACAAAAGCCAAAACTGACAAATGGGATCTAATCAAACTTAAGAGCTTCTGCACAGCAAAAGAAACAATCATTAGAGTAAACCAGCAACCAACAGAATGGGAAAAAATTTTTGCAATCTACCCATCTGACAAAGGGCTAATACCCAGAATCTACAAAGAACTAAAGCAGATTTACAAGAAAAAAACAAACCCATTCAAAAGTGAGCAAAGGATATGAGCAGACACTTTTCAAAAGAAGATATTTATACGACCAACAAACATATGAAAAAATGCTCATCATCACTGGTCTTTAGAGAAATGCAAATCAAAACCACATTGAGATACCATCTCATGCCAGTTAGAATGGCAATCATTAAAAAAATCTGGAGACAATAGGTGCTGGAGAGGATGTGGAGAAAAAGGAACACTTTTACACTGTTGGTGGTAGTGTAAATTAGTTCAATCATTGTGAAATACAGTGTGGCGATTCCTCAAGGATCTAGAAATAGAGATTCCATTTGACCCAGCAATCCCATTACTGGGTATATACCCAGAGGATTACAAATTGTTCTATTATAAAGACACATGCACATGTATGTTCGTTTTGGTGCTGTTTACTATCGCAAAGACTTGGAACCAACACAAATGCCCATCAATGATAGACTGGACAAAGAAAATGTGGCACATCTACACCATAGACTACTAAGCAGCCATAAAAAATGACAAATTCATGTCCTTTGTAGAGACATGGATGAATCTAGAAACCATCATTCTCAGCAGACTGACACAAGAACAGAAAACCAAACACCACATGTTTTCACTCATAAGTGAGTGACTAACAATGAGAACACTTGAGCAAAGGGAAGAGAACAACATTCACTGCGCTAGGTGGAGGGGGGGGGTAGGGGGAGTAGAGGGGAGGGACAGCTGGGAATTGGGGAGGGTGGGGAGGTATAACACTAGGAGAAATGCCTGATGTAGGCAATGGAGGAGGGTGGGGATGGAGACAGCAAACCACCATGGCATGTATGTATCTCTGCAACAATCCTGCAGGATGCAGGATGTGCACATGTACCCCAGAGACCAAAGTACAATAAAATAATTAAATAAACAAATAAGTAAATAAATAAATAATAAAAACTGAGGGATAATATCATTTTTTAGTATGTATACAAAATCTTGAAAACAATAATAGAAGTCAGATTAATCATCGAATTGTAACAATAATGTAATATAAGTAAACATAGTGGGAATATGTAACAAAAATTCATTATTATTGTCTGTTAACTTCTATTAGTAAGAATAGGTTTTCAACGACACCGTGAAGTAGAGAAAGCTGGTAACAGATACCACTTAAGATTACTTAGACACCGACAATGTCAGATACTACAGATTGGCTAAATAAACATTCATTTCTAACACTCTTCCTCTTTACCTGCTTATAACTTATTTTTCTGTTACTTGCCATCAAATACACTCATTAGAGATAATGACTCTGCCCCCAACCCTCCTGATGATTTTGTCTTTTTGTCTTTGTGCTAGTTCTGACACTCAAGAGGCTCCTTTGTGGACTCACGGATTCTGGCAAATAAATAAAGCTCTGCAAAGCCACCTATCTGAATTCTTAACGTTTGGGATGTTATTTATCTCTTCCTACATGTAGTTCATCCAACATAATCCTATAATATATCTCACCAAGAAGTAACAGAAAAAACAAGCTAGAAATTAAAAACAAAACATTTTACAACCATAAACATCAAAGGTTAAATATATATCATTTTCTAAAGAGAATTTTGCATTTTTCATTTTAGATATGTTGAACGTTAAGATTACTATATAAACCCTATATTACAAAACTTTGTAGCCTCTGGCATAACCATCCTTTAACACAATATCTAAGTCCACAGAAAATACTTTTCTTCACTTTCACAGCATCAGGCCATCTGTTACTGAAAACTAAGAACTGTTTTGTAATTTTTTGGTTCTTCACATTTGTTCATTTTTTAAATTTTTATTTTTTCATACATTACTGGGGTACAGGTGGTATTTGGTTACAGGTTATAGGTGTTATTCGTTCATTTGTGAGATTTTGGTGTGCCAATCATGCAAGCAGTATACACTGCACCATATCTGTAATCTTTTATCTCTCACTCCACCACACACACTTCCCCCCAAGTCCCTAAGTCCATTGTATCGTTCTTATGCCTTGTGTCCTCATGGCTTAGCTCCCACATATCAGTGAGAACATACTGTGCTTTTCCACTCCTGAGTTACTTCACTTAGAATAATAGTCTCTAATCTCATCCAGGTGACTGTAAATGCTGTTAATTCATTCCTTTTCATGCCTGTGTAGTATTCCATCATATATGTATGTGTGTGTGTATATATATATATATACACATACATATATACATATATATACACACACTCATATGTGTATATATATACACAATATATATACACATATATATATGTATATATATACACATATATATGGTGTATATATATACATGTGTATACATATGTATATACATATGTATACACATCATATATATGTGTGTATATATATACACACACATATATACACGTGTGTGTATATATATATACACACACATATATATGATGGAATATATATACATATATATATATATGTATATCATAGTTTCTGTATCCACTCATTGATTGCTGGGCATTTGGGTTGGTTAGCTAATTAAACTAAAGAGCTTTTGCATGGAAAAAGGAACAGTCAGCAGAGTAAATAGACAACCCATAAAGTGAGAGAAAAATCTTTACAGTCTATACCTCTGACAAAGGTCTAATATCCAGAATCTACAACAAACTCAAACAAATCAGTAAGAAAAAAGCAAACAATCCTATCAAAGAGTGGGCTAAGGACATGAATAGACAATTCTCAAAAGAAGACGTACAAGTGACCAACAAACATATGAAAAAATGTGCAACATCACTAGGGATCAGGGAAATACAAATCAAAACCATAATGCAATACCACCTTATTCCTGCAAGAATGGCCATAATCAAAAAATTGAAAAACAGTAGATGTTGGCATGGATGGGGTGAGCAGGGAACCCTTCTATGCTGCTGGTGGGAAGGTAAACTTGTACAGCCCCTATGGAAAATTTCTTAAAGAACTAAAAGCAGGCTTGGAGTAGTAGCTCACACCTATAATCCCAGCATTTTGGGAGGCAGAGGCTGGTGTGGAGATTCCTTAAAGAACTAAAAGAAGGCTGGGAGCAGTGGCTCACGCCTATAATCCCAGCATTTTGGGAGGAAGAGGCTGGTGGATAACCTGAGGTTGGGAGTTCAAGACCAGCCTGACCAACATGAAGAAACCCCGTCTCTACAAAAAATACAAAATAAGCCGAGCATGGTGGTGCATGCCTGTAATCCTAGGTACTTGGGAGGCTGAGGCAGGAGAATAGCTTGAACCCAGGGAGTGGAGGTTGCAGTGAGCTCGAGATTATGCCGTTGCACTCTAGCGTGGGCAACAAGAGTGAAACTCCCTCTGAAAAAATAAAAGAACTAAAAGTAGAACTACCATTTGATCCAGTAATCCCCCTACTGGGTTATCTACCCAGAGGAAAAGAAGTCATTATTTGAAATAGATACTTGCTCACCCATGTTTATAGCAATACAATTCACAATTGCAAAACCAGGAACTGTTAATCACTCTCAGCCTTGCTCTGCTCTGCACCTCACATTCTTGTTTCAAATTCTTTTTCTTTCTATCCACATAGGAATATACAATACATAAAATCACATCTCTCTGCCACAAAGCATATGTTTCACTTTTCCGCTATCCCTCCTTCTATAAGACAATAAAGTTCTTTCTTTCTTTATCTCTCTCTCTCTCTTTAATTTTCTCCCTGGTGGTCAGCTGAGTATTCTAACACCCTTGATATGATATAATTATGTGTTTACCAAGAGCAACTTTTATAAGAGTAAATGTGTATAATTCTTTTGGCTGTATCAGTACCTGAAAATTGTACCTATAGAAAAAAACTGTAATGCAATAATACAATTAATATCATTATTTTCTTGAACTTTAATTCAGAAACATAATAATTATTTTATATCTTTTATGTGATAACCATACATTATAAAGTATATGGCATAATTAAATTACAGCAATCCCTCCACATGGAGTTCTCTTTGAGATCTCACACAATTAGAATCTACTGTTAACTTTGAAAGTACCACAAAGGCCAAAAGATCTTCATCCACAGATGTAAGATTAACTGGAGATTTGTCTCCATGCACAAATACCTCTTTTACTTACAGCTTCTCTTCCTGATAATAAGAAATATCTTTACCGGTATTCTGAGCTTAGTGGGTGTGCATTATGTGTTAGCTTCTTTATTTTTTCATTCTCACTTTTGTCACACACATTTACTACTTTGTATACACAGAACACCTCTTCATGTGATGACATACATTTTAGGATGTAAACTGTAGACTTTAGTTAATAATAATGTATCAGTATTGGTGCATCAATGGCTAAAAACAAAAAGTACCACAGTGTTGCAAGATGTTAATAGAGGAAACTGGCAGGGAGTGACAGGATATAAGGGAACGCTCTGTACTTCCCACTCAAATTTTCCATAAACCTAAAGCTGCTTTAAAAAGTATTTGTGTGTGTGTATACACACACACACACACACACACACACGCTTTATTGTATATGTAATATATACTTTGTGGTATATATACTTTATTTTATATATGTACTTTTATATATACTGATTTATATATACTCATTTGTATGTAATCTATACGATGTTATATATAATATATAATTATACATGTAAATATAATGATTTTTATCCATTCTGCCAATCTACATTTGGTTAGATGTGTGTGTGTGTGTGTGTGTGTGTGTGTGTGTATAAATAAGAATAGAATTAAAACTATTACTACCCGAAATTAAACAAAAGAAAGACAATAATGGAGGGAAGGAGGAAATAGCTGACAAAAAGATAAAAGACATTTAGAAAGCAAAGCAAAATTGTACTTGTGTCTTTCATTATCAGTAATTATTCTACACTTGATCTTAGCCAAAAGGCTGAGAAGCAATATCAGTAATTATTCTAAATGCAAATGGTTTGAAGTCTAATCGAAGCGGAGAAATTCCCTAAATGAAAAAAGGAAAACAAATATGATTAAACTGTGTGCTATATACAAGACTCATTTCAAATGTAAAGATATATGTAGATTGCAAGCCAATGGATGGGAAAAGATATTTCATGCACCTGGTAACAAAATAAGAGTTTGGGGTCACTCTACTGCTATCACACAAAACAGACTTTAAGTCAAAAACTGTTATAAAGGACAAAGAAAGACATGCTGAGAATGTCAATTCATTACAACAATGTGACTATTTTTTCAGCTTTATTGCAGTGTAATTGCCAAAGAAAACTGTACATATTTATGATGTTCATATATATATATATATATATTCTGAAATGATTAAATCAAACTAATTAACCTATTGGTCACTTCACATATTTATCATGTTTTGTAGTAAAAATATTTAAGGTCTACTACCTGAGGAATTTTCAAGTATACAATATGTATTATTAAATATAATCACAATGGTGTTCAAACTTATTTTTCTTAACTGGAAGTTTTATTCTTTGATGAACATCCCTTATTTTCTCCCCCCACTACCCACACAATTTTCTGTCAATCACATTTCTACTCTGCTTCTATGAGATTGAAGTTCTTTATGTTTTTTAATACATAAACATTCCCCGAGATAGACCATATGTTTCCAGAATAGATCATATGTGAGACACAAAGGAACTCTCAATAAACTTACTAATAAAAAGACAGAAATCCTACAAGTATCTTTTCTGGCTATAAGTAAATGAAACAGGAAAACAATAACAGAAGGAAAACTTGAATATTAACAAATATATGGAAATGAATGACACTCTAAAACAACCAATACATCAAAAAAGAAATAATGATGAGAATTAGAAAATAGGACAACTGAAAACAAAAAATGCAACATGCCAAATTTTAATAAATGTAGAGAAGGCAGTGCCCAGAGAAAATTTAAGAATACAAATAATTAAATTAAAAAGTAAGAAAAAGTTGGAATTAATAACCAAACTTTATACCTTGAGGAACTAGAAACAAACAGAAAATTACCCAAAGGTGGCCAAAAAATAAACAAACAAATATACAAAAATAAGATTAGAGTGGTGATAAAGAACATAAATACAATAAAGGAAACCAAAGTTGGTTCTTTGAAAATGCATTAAACAAAATTAGCAAGCCTTTAGCTATACTGAGAAATCAGAAAAGACAAAAATAACTGAAATCAGAAATGAAAGTGAGGCACAATTATTGACTTTATAAAAATAAGAAAAGATTATAAGAATATATTATGAATAATTGTATATCAAAAAATGGATAATCTAAATGAAATGGAGACTATCTTATAAGCACTCAAATTGTCCAAACTGACTCAAAATAAATAGAGAACAACAGAACTATAATAAGAGATTGAATCAGTTATCAAAAACCTCCCAGCAAAGTCCAGGATCAAAAGATTTCACTGTGACCTTTATTAAACATTTTTAAAGTAACACTAATCTTCCTGAAACTCTTACACAAAATAGTAGAGAAAACACAACCTAACTCATTCCATGAGTCCAGTGTTATTTTGATACCACTGAAAAGTAGAAAGTATTGCAGAAAGTAAAACATCCAATTAAATGAAAATATATTTTATGTTCATTGGTAGGAAAACAATATTTTTGTGTCAATACCACCATAAGCAAGCTCTGAAAAAGAAGGAGGACTCATATTTCTCAATTTCAAAACTTTTTACAGAGCAACAGTAATCAAAGTAGTGTGATACTGGAGCAAGTATTAAAAACAATATACAGCTGAACAGAATTAAATGTCTTGATGTAAACCCTCAGATGGACAACTGTTTTTGTTTTTTTTTTAAAGATAGTTATCTTTCCCAATGGGAAGGAGAACTATCCTCAACAAATAATACAAGGATAACTGGATTTCCACATGCAAAAGATTTAAGTTGAACCCACACTTTACACCTTATGCAAAAATCAACCAAAAAACTTACAAATGGATGATCTAAATCTATAAAACCCTCAGCAGAAACCCTAGGCATAAAACTTTATGTCCCTGGATAAAACAATGGATTTGTTGATGTATCACCAAAAGAGCAAGAAGCACAAGTGAAAATAGTTGAATTAAGTTTCATGAAAATTGAAAATTTTTGTGCATCAAATAAAATTATCAAGAAAGTGAAAATAAAACCTGTTAAGGATTTAAAATATTTATACAACATATATCTTTTGAGAGCTTAATATTTTGAATAAAGTACTCTTACAGCTCAAGAACAAAATAATAAACAACCCAATAAAAATTAGGAAAAGGACCTGTATATACACTTGTCCATAGAAGACAAACAAATGCTTAATAAGAACATGAAGATATTTTCAACATCTTTAGTCACTGCAGAAATGCAATTAAAACCTCAGTGAGAAACCACTCACACCTCACCTCCTAAGATGGTTATTAATAGCAACATGGACAGGAGGCAGGCAAATCCTAAGCAGACAGGAGTGGGTTCCAGTGAAACCCCACCTTCAAGCGGAAGGCAGTTTGAAGCCTAGCTACAAGTCCTGGGTAAATCTACAGACCAGATTGAGAACCTCTCTTCCCATTTGGCACACTTTTCTTTGATTGATACCCAAGCTTCATCTATTTTACATATACCTATCATTTCCTAATTGGTTTTTCACACTGTCATGCCCACCTTTGAGTAGTACCTTTGTTTTAGCCTCTTTTGCATACTCACAAACCAATGAGCACAGCTCTCTCCCATTCGGAGCCATAAAACCTCTGGACCCATAAAACCTCTGGACTCAGCCACGCTGAGAGAGAGACCACCTGACTTTGTGTAGGGGGCCATGCTCTCATGCCCTCTCCACTAAGAGCTGTTTCATTGCTCAGTGAAACTTTTATCCTCCCTCCTCACCCTTTGATTGTCAGCATAAACTCATTCTTCTTGGACTCAGAACAAGAACTTGGGACCCTGCTGATCTTGAGTACAAAGAAAGCAGTAACACTGTGGCCTTCCACCCTCCTCCAGCAGAGGGCAGCTGCCCCACGCCACGGAAAGCAGTGCTGGGGCCTCTGTGCCACAGGCCAGAGTGGGACGACAGGACTGACAGAGCTATTAACATGCCACTGTCCCTTGCACTGTGGACAGTAGGACTGAAAGAGTTATTATCACACTGTAATACCCACTCTGGGACTTCTGGGTCATGGGCTTGTAAGCTCTGCATGGAACATGCTCCCGTGCTAATACTTGGTGCAGCTGGCTAGACCCTTCACTCACTCGCCCACACACCGTCTTCAGCTGGGGGCTGAGAGCATAGTCATGGTGGTTGCAGGATTCATGCCAAAGTGTAAGCCAGGTGTGGCCCATTGGCTTAGTGGTTGGGGTACCTCCTGTGCAGAATGCGGCCAAGAGAGGGTCAGACAGGGCCCTTGTGGGCTGGAGGTCTCCAGCTGGCAAAATGGCTGAGAAAAATCCTGCCTCATTTCAACAACTTAAAAAACAAAAAAACATAAAAGGAAAATATCAAGTTTGGGCAAGTCCATGAAGATATTGTATTGGTGGTAATATAAAATGGGGAGGTCCCTATGTAGAGTAATTTTTTTTTTTAAATCTAAATACAGAATTATCATATGACTGAGCAATTCCACTCCTAGTACATACCTAAACAATTTGAAAACAGGGACTCACACAGTTACTTGTAAGCAAGTGTTGATGAGGATATGAAGAAATTGGAAACTTTGTGCACTGCTGTTGAGAATGTAAAACGGTTGCAGCCACTACAGAAAACAGTGTGCTAGTCCTCAAAACAAACAAACAAAAATTGATGCAGCAATTCTACTTCTGGGTATATATCCAAAATAATTTAAAGTAGGTTCTCAAAGAGATTTATGACACTGATGTTCATAGCAGCATTATTTACAATAATCAAAAAATGGAAATAACCCAGGTATTCATCAACAGATGAATATATAAATATAATGTGGTATATATAAGTGATGTATTATTTAGCCTTAAAAAAGGAGTGGAATATCTTATAATACGTATGATCCTTGAAAATATTATGCTAAGTAAAATAAGCCAAACACAAAAGGAAAAATATATATGATGCACTCATGAAATATCGAGAACAGGCAAATTCGTAAAGACAGAAAGTAGATTAGAGGTTACCAAGGGCCATGGTTGGGGAGACGGGGGCATTATTCAATGGTTATAAAGTTTCTGTTTGGGATAATGAAAACATTTTATAAACAGTGGTGGTGGTTATATAAGATTCTGAGTGCAGTTAATACCACTGAATGGTATACTTAAAATGGTTGCAATGCAAATTTTGTTATATATATTTTGCCACAAAAAATACATAAAGGGATTATGAGTAGATTAACATGCTATTGTTAAAAAGAGAAGGGACATTAAGTATCTGTAGTTTCAAATAATAAAAAGAAAATTTTGCTATAGGTGAAATGTTTATGGATAAGTAATGGGTAGATTAGTCTGAAAACATAAACATGGACTTGAGGGTGAAGGGCCTTGAAGGTTGAATATGGCTTCAGGGTTCAGTCAATGAGAAGACAATGAAGGTTTTCAGGATGGAGGGTGTCAGGTTCTAACTGAAGTCCTAGGGGGAGTCAGTGTGCAAGTGGTGGGTAGCTGGAAAAACATTCAAGGAATCATAGACAGTTTTGACATGGATTTACTCTCTCTCTGGGCATGAGGAAGTTGTATGTACAGTGTTATCAGGGTAATTATACCTTTTACAGACAATAGTCGCTCCAAGCCAAGCACGAGCTCACATGGGTGATCTCCTAATGCACCTAGCATGGCATAGTTGCATAATGTGCAGGATTGTGTGCCTGCACTCCAAACTTGCTGAGTTATGCTGCACCAGAAGGCTGCTTCAGCCTACTCCTGACTAAAGCACAGCCATTTCCCTTACACTCCATTCTTTAGACTGAGGTGGTCCTCTGGGCAGGGACATGAGCCAATAGGGTGAAGCCCTGAATCCATAACCCACAACAATAATATAGAGAGCAACAGCTCACTACTAGGATCTGAGCTATGCTACTTATGAGTACCAAGGCCCAGTGTAGGCCAGACCTTAGGGATTCCCCACCATCTCTGCAGAAGGTCATCAGTAAGGCTCTTGACCACCTTAATCTCCTGTGAGACCCCTTGCAGGGCTGCTGTTATGTTCTGCCTATTGTCAAGGATAAAGGTGCAACATTGTACTCCTAAAAGGGCACAGCTGCCTTCTTGGGCAGTAGTTATTATGTCTAAGACCATTTGGTTTTGCAACACAACATTTCTGATCTGATCAATCTCATCTGTTAACAGGAGGAGGACCACTCAGGTGTAATTTAGTGTCTGAGCGGTGTGCTCTGCATAAGCAGTAACTTGTGTTTCTACAGTTATGACACCTGTTCCAGGAATAGTCATTGCCAAGGGGTAGAAACACCAGGGGGCTCATCACACTCACAAAAACCAAAAGCATTGCACCTCCCACTTATTCGGGTGTCTGGGCAACATGGGGAGGACAGTGGCAGGTACATAAGGCCACCCTCAGGGTATATCATCCAGTTTAGTAAGTAAGGCCACCCTGTGTCCCCAGAGACCCATAAACTCCCAGGGGGCACAAACTCCATCAGGTCCTGACCTTAATGGGACCTCTTGTTCCACCATACCTTTAGTGTGGTGACATGTGTTATGTTTACACAGGCTGTGATGGGTACCTGTCCCACAGTAGTGTTGCCCCAGTATTGCTCTATGCACCATGGTGCCTGAGCTGGGGCTACTACATGTTTCCCAATTAGTCAGCCCTACCCATCATAAATGCTATGGGCCAGTTAGGGGGCAGGCATGCTGTGGGTCTTGCAGTGTCCTTTGTACAGAGCTTGTCACACTGTGTTCCAGGTGTTGGCCATGGGATCCCAAGTCTCTGGCCATGTCCAGTTCTCTGTAGGCACTAAACATATGTGCTAAGACAAGCTATCTGCAGCTGCTGCTGGAAGGGTGGTACAGATCCAACAGTTGGAAACCTTGGTCACCTTAGTGTAGGTGTGGGCCCAGTGCACCAAGCAGTTGGAGCGTTTTAACCCATGGTTGAAATGACAGAGAAGGCACAGGTATTAATAGAGGTAAATCACATCCCGCAGGCAAAATACAGGCTACCCTTTCATCCCTGGATAACAATGTAGCCTTCAAGGGCTTCTGCCCTGGGCAATGGTACCATACCTTCTCAGCTTCCCATGGTTCAAGTCCTGTATCCATGCCACAGTCATGGGGGAGCTCATAATAGGCCACACAGACAGTACATATGTCCCCCCAAAGGAAGGTTTCTTCCCTGGCAGCTCCCTATGAATAGTCAACCACAGGGGCCATGTATTGAACACCCAAGGAGTGACATGCAATTCATACTGTAGGTCCTTCCCCCCACGGAGCTACAATGGCCAACCACCGGCAGTAGGGGCTCAGAGGGTCCATGGCCAAAGCCAGGCTTTCTGTTCCCCTGCCTTCAGGGGCATAGAGGGTTTTCTGCTCCCCTGCCTTCAGGGGCATAGAGGCAGGCAAGAACAAGTTACTGTTTATCCCCATAACTGATTGGAGGAGGTCATCCTTGCTATGTATCTGCAACTAAATGTGGGTGGTGGCCTGGTATAACAAAGCATCCACTGGGGACAGGCCACCTTTCTGTGGCCATTCCTTCAAAGTTTAGAGCACCAGGTCCAGCCTGGGACGCCAGTCCCACAAAGACAGAGCGCGACATGCAAGTGTAACCCTTTCTTCAAGAACCCGGTATATCGCTCAATCCTACCTGCAGCTTGCAGGTTGTATAGCACATAAAATCCCCCCCTTTATATCCATTTATTGTGCCCATTGTTGTACCTATTGTCCAGTAAAATGTGTTCCCTTCTCACCCTCAACAGCCAAAGGGTGACCACACAGGGCACATAAGTCTTGCCAGGCCTGGATGGTGTGCTGTTGGTTGGCCACCCCTGCATTTGCCAGGGGCCCAGTGTAGTCTACTTGCCACCTGGTCAGGGCACTCACCCTATTGTTACTTGTTGTGTAACACTGGGCATCTGCCTTCATCTGGGGTATGCCTGAGCACATGCTGGACCTTTCTGACAAGCCTATCAAATGTCTTATGTGGGCAGGGACAGACCCCAATGCTTATTGATCTGTTGTATCAGTTTACCCCCTGCATGTCCCAGTTTCTGATGTATCCACAAAGCCACATCTTGTGTAGGTATTCATTTTAATCATGGAACCTTGGCCAGGCTATCTGCCTCATCATTGCCGAGGGTGGCCAAATGCGTATTGCATGACACATGATAAATAGTTGCCTCTTTCTGATGTCCCATTTCCCAGAGGTTTTGTCACATGGCTTGGCCCCAAATGGGGCAGTGGCCAGCTAGACACTTCTGTATTTTCCAGGTAGTTAACCACAAGGTTAAGCCTTGGTAGACCACCCAGCTTTTGGTACACCACCCAGCTTTTGGTACAGATTACCATAGGTGTCACCTCCTGGGTAATCACCATCCATACTGCTCTAAGTTCAGCCCATTAGCTACTTTCTCCACACCTGGTTTCAAACCACATGGTATCAGTACTAGGTTGGACTGCAACAGCAATACAGGCAGCAGTAGCACCTCAGGTAGACCCATCTGTGTACCATGTTCCATCAGGAATGGGGGGGAATGCCCTTCCTTAAATGGTGAAGGCTCAGGGGTCTAGGGATGCCTCAGGATCCATGGCCTTATCTTGCATTAGGTCTGTAAGTCCCAACATTTCTTGCAACTCTGCTACTAAGGGGCTTGTACTCAGCAAAATTTACTACTCCAAGAAGGTGTCCCACTTTGCCAAAGTGGATAGCTGTGCCATCGTAGTCCAGTGGGCAGTTACCCATCAACTCATCCATCGAGCTATTAAGCCATCTGCATGACAACTGCAGACCATCCTGTCAGACTCTCGCAAGCCTTAAGGGTGGCAGAGCAGCTTCTTTTATCAAGGAATACCAGAGGTCAGCTCCCTTCCATAGTTTCAAAAGTCTACTGGCATTCCCAAGTAAGTGCTCTGTGCGCTGCCACAGGCCTCAACCGAAACCATCTGTGGTCATATGCGCATCCAGTTCAAACAAGTGCCCTAGCTTGTGGCTTCTGAATAGCCTGCTTGGCCACCAGGAAGATGGTCTCAGCTGCATCATCCCAATCCCAGGTAGCTCCCTTCTTTGTTAACCGACGTAATGGTTTTATCATTTGAGCTAAATAGGGAACAAATGCCCACCAATATCCCAGGAGGCCCACAAAAGTTTGCAGCTGCTTCATTGTGGTGGGCCAGGGATATGCCTGAATCTTATCAATGGTAACTTCTGGGATGGCCTTTGTCTCACCCTACCGGATAACTCTCAAGAATTTGGCAGATAATCCGGGCCCTTGGACTTTGTATTTGTTGATGGCCCAACCACATGCTGCCAAATCTTGCTGCAAGAGGGACGCTGCCAATATCATCAATATGATGGAATAGGGAGACCCCTGCTGGACATAGGCAGGTGGCTAAGTCCCTGGCAACTAGATCATGGCATTTGGTGGGGCTATACACGTAGCCTTGCGGCAACACTGTAAAAGTCCATTGTTGCCAATCCCACATGATGAAGCCGAAACCTTTGGTTTCGGCTCTTTGGGGCGATGTCTATTGAGAAAAATGCATTGGCCAAGTCCACTACATAGTGGTACTCTCCCAGTTCCTTTGTCAAATGGTCTATCAAATCCATGATTGACAGTACAGCTGCGTGCAAAGGGGCTGTTACTTTATTCAGTTCCTGATAGTCCACTGTCATCCACCAAATTGCATCAGGCTATCTAACTGGCCACACTGGAGAATTGTAGGGGCTGTGGGTGCCATGAACTATATGCACCTCCTCCAGCTTTTTAATTGTCTCAGTTATCTCCATATGCCCACACAGCCAATGGTATTGATCGGAGTTGTGGCAGGACCTGAGGCCAGTGAGCACTGGCTTCACCACATGCACTCCTAGTCTGAATCCCGTCATCATGGTTTGTAACGCCAGGCCATGTAAGATATTCACTCCAGAATATATTCCAGTATGGGACAGACATACACAGTATATAAATGGGGAGCCAAACGGATGATGCCAAGGTGCAGAGATACAGGTTTCGCTTTCACTGACTGGCCTCCATAAT
This sequence comes from Ateles fusciceps, assembly GCA_036589455.1. NCBI lineage: Eukaryota > Metazoa > Chordata > Mammalia > Primates > Atelidae > Ateles > Ateles fusciceps. The sequence continues at coordinate 855,050 of JAZHEH010002077.1, forward strand.
CATCAGTGTAAGCAGTTTTGCCAGGAAACTTATCCACATTCTCATAAACAAGGCTGCAATCTGCACCAGTATCTACCAGTGCCAGCACCTGCTGTACAATGGTGGGGGACCAGTGGATCACTAATTCCTCATGAGGCTTCCAGTCATCTGATGTCCCTTCCAAGCCAGGCAACTCAGCCAGCTCCCTAATTAAACAGAAAAGGCTTTATGTTTCTGAATGGCTGCAGCAAGCAGTCTTTGAGCTGCAGCACCCGGGTGGGACTGGGTATCGCTGCAATGTCCTTTTCCCCCTCTTAGGCATTTTCTGGAACTGCTGCTCCAGAGACAACAGTGTCCTCAAAGTTAAGAGTATTTTACTGGGCTGCTTATCAATTTTCTCTTAGTCAGCCCGGCCAAAATCAAATCTATCCACACATGTGAGTGTATCACTCATTGGAGCCCCCTTTCTTCCATGGGAGGGACCACTGCAGGCGGGATGTCCTCCCCTTCTTTACAACATGGACCCTTTTCTTCCACTGACAGCCTTCTGCTTCCCCAAGAGCTGCCATAGCAGTGGTCACTTTACGTATGCAGCATTGTATGTATGGAATGAAGACAGCAGCTAGAGAGCCAAAGGCACTTGTGGTTGCACAACCCAACACAATATCCCTCATGTGGGAGGTGAAATGTTCATCATCTGACCCCCGGGTATTCAGATCAAACATAGCCTGCCACATACCCATCTCCTGATGACTTGCACCAAATTGGCATTCAACTGCCATTCACTCACGGTTTTGGATATTTCACTGGTGTCATTTTACACAGTCTGTATGGCTGCCCACAGTCACTCAGTCAGGGTGTGGTCACCTTGCCCTTGCACCAACCACCTGCTCATTTGCAATAGCTGATGGAGGGAGGGGTGAGTTATGATAGAGACCAGCTTTTCCATCTCAGAGGCAGAACAGGAGATACTATCTGCTCCTTCGCCCCACAAATGAAGCACTCAGGCAGACAGAGGTTCCCCTAGATGCTAGCAGCAATGCTTACCTAATTCCCACAACTCAGTTGGGGTATAGGCAGTATATGAAGTAAGTTGCATTACCTTGGGGAGTCCCTGAGCTTGCCCTTGGGGCCCCGATGGCTGTTCATGATCTACCTTCTGATGGACCACTGGGCAAGCCCACAATGGGGGTTCTTCCTCCTTGGTATCAGACCTAGTGGGGGTCTCTGGGTGAGACGAGGGACCCAGGCCTGTATTCACAGCAGCTTGTAAGTCCTTTTCCAAGCTCTGTAGCCAGGCCTCCAGGTGCCCTGCCAGTGTCTAGAGGTCTCCAGTCAGGACAGCTTCTAGCTCTCCTGAGCTATGTATCTAGGCCTCTAGGTGCCCTGCCTGCGCCTGGAGGGCCCTTACCTGCACTGCATCTCTCAGGGACTGGGTGTGTACTTCTTGTAGCACAGTCAAAAATGCCTATCCAACTCTTCTGGCAAAAGCTAACTCCCTCTCCATGCTCTGTGCTTCCAGCTGCTTCAGCACTTTCTCCATGCTTACGGGGGACCCATCTACCACCACCCAGGTTTCCACCAAAGTCCATCCGACCAGCACGGCTGCCACCAGGTACCACAACCTATGTTGCAGCCACATGGCTGACCCAGAATCAACAGGGAATGAAAGCTCACTCACTTCAGGATCCTGTCTGTGATACCAATTGTCAGGTTCTGAGGTCCGAGGGGAGTTGGTGGGCGAGTGGCAGGTAACTGGAAAAACACTTGAGGAATTGTAGATGGTTTTGATATGGCTTTACTCTCTCTCTGGGCATGAGTGAGCCATCGGTACAGCTTTTATTATACCTTTTACAGACAATAGTGGCTCAGAGCCAGTCACAAGCTCATATGGGTGATCACCTAATGCACCTCCCATGGCGTGGTTACATAAGGTACAGGGTTTTGTGCCTGCACTCAAAACACACTGGGTCATGCTGCTCCAGAAGGCTGCCTTAGCCGACTCCTGACTAAAGTGCATTTTCCTTACAAAGGGTGACATAAACAATACTATAATACAAATATTTAGCCTATTAGTAGGTGGACCATAATGGGGAAATATTGCTGGGAAGAGTAAGCTGTTCAGGCTGTTCACAATCATCCATATAAGATATGCAGTATTTCAGAGCCAACTGTGGATTAGGAAGATAATGATAAGTCCACCATATTTTAAGATTTTGATAGGAAATACAAGTTTGTATACTATATATACCCCAAGTAGAATAGTGAATGGGATAATTGTAGTACTCTTAAAATATTAAATATTTTAGGGCCCGGCACAGTGGCTCATGCCTACAATGCCAGCAGTTTGGGAGGCCAAGGCAGGTGGATCACCTGAGGTTGGGAGTTTGAGACCAGCCTGACCAACATGGAGAACTCCTGTCTCTACTACAAATACAAAATTAGCTGGTCATGGTGGCTAATGCCTGTAATCACAGCTACTTGGGAGGCTGAGGCAGGAGAATCACTTGAACCTGGAAGGTGGAGGTTGCAGTGAGCTGAGACCACACCATTGCACTAGAGCCTGGTCAACTAGAAAGAAACTCTGTTTCAAAAATAATAATGATAATAAGTAAATATTTTGAAATTTTGTACAAATGTGAATATATATCAAAAATAGCTTAGATGAGTAATTTCTAGTTGGGGAGACGGAAGTATTAAAGATTCCTTTGAGAATTTGAGCTGGAGTGGAAGGACATCATTCATCACGGAAAGGTCCTATTTCAGTTTGTCAGATTTTTCCATTGGACTGATATAATTAAATATTTTCAACCCATGCTCATATACATAATAAGTTTGAATAAGTAAAGAAATTATTCTTTTTCTTTGCAGCTATAATTCTGTCTCAAAAGAACAATAAAAGTGACAAACAACACTTATGCACCTGAATTAAATTGGTTAAGCCACGGAGAACGATGCTCTTCAGTGGGTCTTCTGGTACAAGCTAATGAGAACTTAAACAAGCAGCTGTGGCTATGCTGCATGCAGCCTCAGGAAGTGTCTCCCGTTACATCTATGTGTTCGTTTCACATCTGGCTTTTGAATTGTATTCTAGGTTTATGTATCATTTTCTCATGTTTTGATTTTCCTTCCCATGAGTCCTTTATAGTTCATTCCTCCATCAAGTTGCACTTTCAAATTACTTTTAATTTTTCCCCCATTCAATGTCTTATTAATTTTCTGTGTGTCAGTGATCTTAATATCAGTCCTACTTGTCCTGCTCCCCTCTTCAGCTCCCAGGGGCCCCCTTTCTTATGTGAATAGTACCCCTGAGTGAAATGAGTCCTGATTTTCCACTTGGAAGCACACTGCTCCTTATTAGAACAGGTGGTTCTTACGATATTCTACATCGTTCCTATCTGCTCCATTGATATTTAAAATTTAAGATGTATTTCTATTTTACATATATTCTGAGATTATTATCTTTTTGGTAAATGCTTTTAAGTAAAAGCAGTCTATTTTTAAAAAATAATCTTTATCAGGAATTAAATTGTACTAAAAAAAATTTTGTGCTGAAATTATGCTAGGAACTCTCTAATACATATTTTAAATTGACCATTCTAAATATGTTTCTAATGTTTTATGTTATTCAAAACTCAGACTGATAATAAATTTTTAAGTCAATTTATGGAATGAAGTAATTATCATGACATTATTTGTTGTAATATTCAGTATATTTTTCTTGCATTATCTCTTAGAGTTCTTGTGAAAGAATAATGCAATTATATATTTATATAGAAAGTTGAGATTATAGTCTATCACTAAGTATTTACTCAAGAATTATCACTTCAATACTCAGAACATCAAACAAACGTTTAAATGAAGATAATACCTATGAGATCAAGTTCACAAAGTAGTTGTGACATTTATAAGAGGGATAATTAAACACGCTTTATGAATTGAGGATAGGATCTAGATTGTGCCCAATCTGTACCTTTTGCAGAGTTTAAAATTTGTCATTTTTGTCTAATGAGCAAGTGATGAGATTCTCTCACTTAGTAAGATCAAATCCTAAGGCAAGTTGCTGCTAGACAGAAAAAATGTCCACATACACTTTCCCATTGGAACAGTGGCTTCTAGCTTTCATTACAGTAAAATATTTTCACTCAGTTTTCAATTAGCAGTCAGCTTCAGTTCCTTGTTGTGATAGACTGTAAGAGGGAAAAATCTACATCTTAAAAATTACTTTTGTAAACCCATGAGAGACTGAAATGTAATAACAGAGCATCCTCAAAATAGGAAAGAGGCATTTCTCCTTAACTCATCAATCAAAGCCTTTAGTTGTGGCACCTCCTTAGCTGCAGGGCCAAAAATGTGTAAGTGGTATTCAACAAACATGGTAATACTCACCAAACGAGTACCTGTCCCCAGAGGAAGAGATAGTGGGACCCCCACCAGCAATGGTCCTTCTGGCAGAAACAGCAGTAAAACAGAAAGGGCAGTAGTTTTAAACGAAGATGATGATACCCAGGGGTACTCATGACCCCTAATGGATTAGGCAGAGGTGTGCTTTGAAAGTAGAAATGTGTGGGGCCACAATACATTGCTGTCCTCTATACCTGTGATGAAGAATAGAAAGGAAGGACAAGTGTCACTTGGTAGGCAGGAAATAAGTTATATTAATGAATTTATTTGATATTCTACACCTGACTATATGTTTAATTCACATAGCAATTTCTGTATCAGTAGGTAAGAGTAAACACCAGGGTGATACATTCACTTCTCTCAAAGTGACCCTGTAAGCTGAAGAAAATAATTGTGTATTATTATATATAACTGCAAAAAAATTGTCTCTTGATACTACCTAAATCGATTACTTTTTAGCATTTGCTCAGTAGCACATATGTATCTAGTCAACACTATATTACTTTTACCTCTGCTAACCTGCAGTTTTAAGTTGGTGCCACCAATTCACTTTAAAAATATCTATTAAGTTCCAGTAATGTAGCCCAGTATTGTAGTGAAGACATAAAAATGAATAAGATAGCTCTTTCTCTCAGAAAACTTGTGACTAGGCAAAAATACAAAATAAAAATACTAATCATATAGTTAGCAAATTATATAGCAGTCTCTGATATGACACAGACGAAATATACTTTTATAATTAGAATATTATACACAATAAGTTCCACTAATTTATTCCATAAATATTAAATAATCTACTATATATTGAATACTAGGTACTTAATATATGGCAGTTAAGCATACAGACAAAACCCCTTGCTCTTACGGAGTTTATAGTCTAGTGAGAAGACAAAGAAAACAAATAAATAAATGAATAAAGAAAGAACGAATGAATGAATGCCAAAGAGAAAAAGTGCTATGAAATATACATAAACTATAATTATTCATGGGATTTCTGGGCTTGGGGAAGTTAGTTTTATTTTCAACTCAATAAGATGATTAGTTAAAGCATCTATGAGTAACTAAAACTTGAGTAAAACCTGAAAATGGTGAGCCATGCATGTACTTGGAGAAGACAAATAGTGATAGGATAGTATTTAAATACAAAACCTTGAGGCAGGAACATCCTTTTACAATGGAAGAACAGGATACAATCCAGTTTAGCTGAAGCAGAAAATCTAAAGGAAACTCACAAGAAATGACTCAAGAAAGGTGATAGGAGCCTAGAACATGTAGAACTTTGTAAGACATTATGAAGACTTTGGTATTTTTCACTTACAGAGATAGGAAGCCATTGGAGAGCTTGAGTAGATGAGTAACCAGATTTGACTTACAGCTTAAGAGAATTATTCTGGCTTCTGTGTCCAAAATAGATATCAGGCAAGCAAGTACAGAAGAAAAGACACTAGGTAGATAGCTACTCCAGATAAGAAGTGATCATGGCTTGATGAACAGTGAGATAAAGACACATAATCAGATGCTTGAAAGGCTTTGCAGATATAGCTGACAGTACTAACTGATGTATTGTTTATGGGATTTGAGAAAAAGAAAGAGTAAAGGCAGTCTCTAAGATCTCAGCCTTGAGTAGAAAGGAGATTGGTGTATCCACTTATACATGTGGGAAAGACTGTGGAAAGAGAAAATTTAGAGATAAAATCGGTACATTTTTCTATGATTCTTCTATGTGTCAGCTTGAAATGTCAATTACATATTTGTGCAGAATTAAATACAAAAATGTTTACAGCTCAGTGGAGAGGTCTGTAATGGAGAGATCAAAAGTATTAGAAAACCTAATACTGGATGATGATACAGAAAGAGAGGTATAAATAGAAAGAGGAAATTCAAAAGAGAAACAGTAACAGAGGAGACATAAGACAGGAAAATAAGGCATGACAGCATTTAGAGAGAGAGAAAGTGAGCTAAAATAGTGAGGTACGCTAAATGAAGTAATCAAGCATTTTCTTTCTTAAGTGAAGCAGAGTGAAGAAACTATTTTGATGAGAAGACAGGGGAATCCATAAATTCTCATTAATAAATAGATTAACTAGAAAAATCTATAGATTATGAGTACATAGTCATGAATTATTACATATATTAGATAATTTGTGCTGTGTTGAATACTGAGTATGCAAAGTGGTATGAAAATGAACCCTACAATATAGCTAGACTAATACCCCATTTTATTTTTCATTATTCATAAATTATCTACAATAATAATTTTATCTTTCTCTCTTCTTTATTGATTAGGTAATATTTTAACATTTTACAGGTCACAATACATTCATTTTTATATAGGAACACTGTTACACTGTTGGTGGGGGTGTAAATTAGTTCAACCATTATGGAAGATGGTGTGGTGATTCCTCAGGGATCTAGAACTATGAATACCATTTGACCCAGCAATCCCATTGCTGGGTATACACTCAAAGAATTATAATTCATTCTACTCTAAAGACACATGAACACATATGTTTATTGTGGCACTTTTCACAATAGCAAAGACTTGGAATCAACCCAAATGCCCATCAATGATAGACTGGATAAAGAAAATGTGGCACATATACACCATGGAATACTATGCAAGCATGAAAAGTATGAGTTCGTGTTCTTTGCAGGGACAGGGATGAAGCTGGAAACCATCATTCTCAGCAAACTAACACAGGAACAGAAAACCAAACACCTCATGTTATCACTCGTAAGTGGGAGCTGAACAATGAGAACACATGGACACAGGGAGGGGAACATCACATATTGGGGCCGTGGCGGAGGGCTATGGGTGGGATTGCATTAGGAGAAACACATAATGTATATGATGGGTTGATGGGTGTAGCAAACTACCATAGCACCTGTATACCTATGTAAGAAATCTGCATGTTCTGCACCTGTACCCCAGAACTTAAAGTATAATAATAATAAAAAAGTCCCTAACTACTTGATTGTCCTATAAAAACATCAATACAATAAACAAATAAATATATTTAAATTATTTTTAAATGAACAACTATAATAAATATCACAAAATATTTTAATAAATATATTCATTGTCCAGCTTTTTTGTCTATAGAGTTCCACTATACACTAATATAATAAGTGACGGTGAGATCTATTTCCTGTGGAGAAATAGCTATGCACCAAATTTTAGTCATACTCTGTTATTGTACACACAAATGTGTATAGATAAATGAAAAAAAAATCTACATTTCTTCAGTTGATTAACCCATCTTTGCTGTACATATTTAACTTAACCTTGCAAAAAACAGAAATAACATCTTTTTTCTTAAGTTTATAATGATATTCCACATCTGCTAGAAAATATAATGGAGACCAGAAATTGTCAGAAATATATGCAATGACATCAGTGTGAATGTAGTTATATATTGTTGCAAATAAAATACAATAAAGTATGCAAAGAACACATAAATGTTAAATAATTTGGTATTTACAGGTCATTTTATAAGATTAAAAACTTAAATGGCAAGATATTTGTAAATTAAACAGAAATCAAATAAAATGTAAAAATGTATTTGTCTAAAGGATTACATGTATTTTTCTAATAATTGTGAAAATTATCTCCATAGAATTTCTTAGAAATATTTGAGAAAAAAAATCCTTACAAATAGTAGAAGATACTATAATGAACTCACAAGATGATGTATTAAATGGTACTCAAATAATCCTAAGAAGTAAAATTGGTTATATTTCTTAAGTTTCTAAAATTATTCCTGAGAGATTTTATAAATAAAAATGTAAAAATCTATCATCATGAAAAAACTCCAATGACATAAGTTATATTCTGTGATTGAATTAAATAGATTGAAAAAAGATGTAGAGAATTTTTTCCATCATGATGTTGCTGTTTGGTGGATTTTATGTAGGAAAATACAGGATAAAACTTTTTGTTGTAATTCATAAGTAAAACAATCTTAGGAAATAGTCCATACATTTCCTGTCTCATTTAGAAACACAAGCTTTTCATATTCACATTTCCAACTAACAGAAGTGTATTTTACAAAGGTTCATAAAGAGAGCTAGCAGGAAAATCAACTCGTCCTTAGTCATACCAATTGTTGCTAATCTTAAGTAATTCTAGGAGAGGTTTCATCTCACACAGGCAACAGCTGCAGGACTCTGATGGGCCTCCAGAGTGGTCTTGTGTGCTGAAGATTTTTGTTTTCTACTTAAAAAGCAACTGACCAGGATGTGCCTGAGTACAGGCTGTTCTAACCGAATGCCTAATGCTATTTTATGATGCCTTGAATTTTATTACCCAGCATCCTTTAAAATATAACACATGCCACTTTTCTGTAATATCTAATTCTAAAATCAAAGGAAAATAGCTTATTTCCTTGTATGTTTCATGAGTAAGGCAAAGAATCACGTCAGAAACATAGAGCAATGAACTCCTCAGTCACAAGATATCACTTCCCAAATTATCATGAAAAGAAATGCCGAACTGGTACAAGGTAAAACAAAACCAGAGTTAAATTATAAACTCATGGTCAATTCATTTTCTATTAGAAAAGATGCAATGTCTTTACTCAATTCTATTTTCATACTTAACCTTTGTGGAAAACATAATAACATATTCTTAACCTTAGCATAAACAATGATGAAAGAGAAAAGATTCATAATCTTATATGGTTAGCATCTTGATCACAGTTCTTTCTGATATATTCACAAATTAGGATTTCATCAAACATGGTGCTTATAAATTTACTTTTTCACTTTAGCATTCTATCCCCCAGTCCCCAATTTTTTTTTCTTTTCTTTTTTTTGACTTTTACTTGAGATTTAGAGGTACATGTACAGGACTGTTATGTAGGTAAACTGTGTGTCATGGAGGTTTGTTATACAGGTTAGTCACTCAAGTAATAAGCATAGTACCTAACAGGTATTTTTTAAAAATCTTTCCTGCCACCCTTCAAGTATACCATGGTGTCTATTGTTCCCCTCTTTGTGTCCTTGTGTTCTCCTTTTTAGACCCCACTTATAAGTGAGAATGTACAGTATTTGCTTTTCTGGTCTTATGCTAGTTTGCTTAGGATAATGGTCTTCAGCTCTGTTCATGTCGCTACAAAAGACATTATCTTATTCTTTCATTGTGGATGTATAGTATTTCATGGTGTATATGTACCACATTTTTTTCAACCAGTCTACTGTTTGATGAGTGTTTAGGTTGATTCCATGTCTTGGCTATTGTGAATAGTGCTACAATACACATATATGTACATGAGTCTTTATGGTAGAATGGATTATATTCCTTTGGGTGTATACCCAATAATGGGATTGCTGCATCAAATGATAAATCTATTGTAAGTTCTTAGAGAAACTGCCATACTGTTTGACACAATGGCTGAACTAATCTGCATTCCTACCAGCAGTGTATAAGCGTTCTCTTTTCTCCACAACCTCATTGCATCTGTTGTTTTTTGACTTTTTAATAGTAGCCGTTCTGACTGGTGTGAGAAGCTATTTCATTGTGGTTTTAATTGGTATCTTTTTAATAGTTAGTGAAGCTGAACATTTTCTCATATGCTTGTTGGCTGCATATACATCTCTTCACATCCTTTGACTGCATTTTAGTAGGATTGTTTGCTTTTGTAAGAAAGTTAAATTAGTTTAACTTTCTTACAAATTCTAGATATTAGACCCTTATCAGATGCATAGTTTGCAAATATTTTCTCTCATTCTGTAGATTGTCTGTTACTCTGTTGATAGTTTATTTTGCTATGTGAAAGGATTTTAGGGTAATTAGGTCTCATTGTCAACTTTTGCTTTTGTTGCAATTTTTTTTGACCCCTTTGTCGTGAAATCTTTGCCATGTCCTATGTCCAGAATTTTATATCCTAAATTTACTCCCAAGTTTTTTATAGTTTTGGGTTTTACAATTAAATTTGTAATCTATCTTGAGTTGATTTTTATATATGGTGTAAGAAAGTGGTCCAGCTTAATTCTTCTGAATGTGGCTAGCTAGTTATCTGAGCACCGTTTATTGAATAGAGTCCTTTTTCCATTGCTTGTTTTTGTCAGCATTGTCGAATGTCAGATGGCTGTAGTTCTGAAGCAGTATTTCTGGGCTCTCCATTCTGTTCCATTGGTCAATGTGTCTATTTTTTTTTTTAACATTACTATGCTGTTTTGGTTACTGTCACCTTGTAATACAGTTTGAAGTTGAGTAACACAATGTCTCTAGCTTTGTTATTTTGCTTAGGATGTCTTGGCAATTTGGGCTATGTTTTTGGTTTCATAAATTTTAAAATATTTTTTTTCTAACTATGTGAAGAATGTCATTGGTAGTTTGATAGGAATTGCATTGAATCTGTAAATTGCTTTGGTCAGCATAGTCATTTTAAAGATATGGATCTTTTTTATCCACAAGCATAAGATGATTTTCCATTTGTTTCTTCTCTGATTTCTTTATGGAGTGATTTCTAATTCTTGTGGTAGAGATTATTAACCTCTCTGGCTAGCTGTATTCTTAGGCATTTCATTCTTTTTGTGGTAACTGCAAATGGGATTGCGTTTCAGATTTGAGTCTCAGCGTGGATGTTGTTGGCATATAGTATATGTTGATTTTACAATCAGCATACTTTGAAACTGTTGTTCAACAAACTGAAACTTTGTTGAAGTTGTTTACAAAATCGAGGAGCTTTCTGGGCCAAGCCTATAGGATTTTGTAGGTATAGAATTGTCACCTGCAAACAGGGATAGTTTGACTTCCTCTCTTCCTATTTGGATACCTTTATTCTCTAGCCTGAATGCTCTGGACAGGAATTTTAGTACTGTGTTGAATAGGAGTGGTGAGAGAGAGCATCCTTGTCCTGTTCTGGTTTTCCAGGGGAATGCTTCCAGCTTTTACTCATTCAGTATGATGATGGCTGTGGGTTTGTCATAGATGGCTCTTATAATTTTGAAGTATACTCCTTAAATGCCCAGCTTATTGAGGGTTTCAACAGGAAGGATGTTGAATTTTATAAAGAGCCCTTTCTGCATCTATTGAGATAATCATGTAGTTTTTGTTCTGTTTATGTGATTAATCACATTTATTGATTTGTGTATGTTGATCCAACCTTGTATCCTGAGGATGAAGCCTACTTGATTGTAGTGGATTCACTTTTGATATACTGCTGGATTTGGTGTGCAAATATTTTGTTAAGGAATTTAGACTCTATGTTCATCAAAAATATTGACCTGAAGATTTTTGTTGTTGTTGTGTCTCTGCTAGCTTTTGGTATCAGGATAATATTGACTTCATCCTGATGACTGAGTTAGGGAGGAGTCCTTTTCCCCCAGTTTTTTGGAATAATTAAAATAGATTTGGTACCAGCTCTTCTTTATGCATCTGGTAGAATTCATCTGTAAATCTATTTGGTCCTGGCTTTTTATGGTTAGTAGGCTTTTTATGAAGAATTTAATTTCAGAGCTCATTATTGGTCTGTTCTGGAATTTAATTTCTTCCTGGTTCAGTATTGGGAGGCTGTAGGTGTCCAGCAATTTATCCATTTCCCCTGGGCTTCCAGTTTGTGTGCCTTGATGTGTTTGTAATAGTCTCTGGGTTTTTTTCCTCAGCTGTGGGGTTGGTGATAATGACCCCTTTGTCATTTCTGATTGTGTTGTTGAATTTTAAGTGTTGTTTATATATTCTGGATATTAGATACTTATTAGCATCTGACTTACCAATATTTTCTCCCACCCTACTGGTTGTCTTTTCAGTTTTTTATATTGTCCTTTAATACACAAACATTTTTATTTTTCATAAAGTCAAATGTAGCTTTTTAAAAACTGTTTCATTTCTCATGCTTTTGGTTTCTGATCTAAAAATCCATTGCCAGAACAAGATCCATAAAATGTAACTTACCCCCTGTGTTTTACTCTGAAAGCTTTATTGTTTATATGTAACTCACTTTAAGTTACTTTTAGTGTATAGTGTAAAATGGGTGTCCAACTTCAATTTTATGCAATTGAATATCATTTTCTGAACACTATTTGTTGAAGAGATTATTTTTTGTTTATTGATCTTAGCACTCTTGCCAAAATTAATTAGGCCGGCTTCTGAAATGGCCACTGCCCCTCCCCCTCCAAAGCTGGCTCATTCCTGGTTGCTCTCTAGGTGTGAAACTCTGGCATGAGAGTTTTTTTCAGTCTGCTGGACTTTGTGCGGGTGAGGGGGGGAACACCTGTCCTGCTGCATGGGCTGTTTCCCTGTTTTCAGTTCCCCTTCCCTCTGGGGGGAGGGTAGATCCATCCAGCCGGCTTTCTGGCTTTCCCATCCGCCAGTGCTTCTGCCTAGATCTATGCTGACAGCCCCAGCTCTGGCCAAAGTTGCTGTTCTGCCCTGTTCAGGCAGCTTGCTGAGGCTTTTCAGCCCGGTGAAGATCTCCTGATCTGTGGGTTGTAGAGGGCTTGGGTCAAGAGCTGTATCTGAACTGAAGTCCCGCAGTGGGAGATCCCACGGTCCTCCAGTGAGTTGCATGCACCTCTTGGATGGGGCAGTGCCCCTCCTTGTCTCAACTTGCCCTATTCGGTTTATACACATTGTCCAACCAGACCCACCAAATGAACCTGGTACCTCATTTGGAATTGCAGAGACCACTTGGTTTCTGCATCTCTCTCACTGGGAGCTGCCTCTTATTCGGCCATCTTGGGATCCACAAATATATGGGTTTATTTCTCGGCTCTGCATGTTAGTACCACACTGTTTCACTTATGGTAGACTTCTAGTATATTTTAAAATTGAAAAGTGTGAATCCTCAAACTTTATTGCTCTTTCTCAAAAATTTTTTGATTATATGAGGTACCTGGTGTTCTATATGAATTTGAGGATCAGTTTTTCCATTTCTGAAAAAGAGAAAAGAAAAATGGCTATTGGGATTTTGATAGAGATTTCACTGAATGTATACATTACTTTGAGGAGTATTGACATATTTACCATAGTTAGCCTTCCAATCCGTGAATGCAGAGAATCTTTTCATTTACTTAGGTTTTTCTTAATTTATTTAAGGAATGTTTCATAGATTTCAGTGTACAAGTCTTGCATTTATTTAGGTATTTTATTCTTTAGATTTTATTATAAATAAAATTGATCTTAACTTCTGTTTGGATTGTTCATTGCTACTATATAACAGCACAATCAATTTTTTGTGTTAACTTTATACCTTGCAAGTTTCCTGAATTTATTTATTTATTTTTGGCACTTATAGTTGTGTGTACTTGTGTTTATGTATGGGGTACTGTAGGATTTTACATATATATGTATGTATATATGCATCTATGTATATATGTATGTATACATCTATATGTATATGTAGTTATATATATATGTCCGTGTGTATGTGTATGCATAATCATTTTCCATTAAAATTAAAATAGTTTCACTTCTTTCTTTACAATTTGGATGACTTTTATTTTGTTTTCTTGCCCATTTGTTCTGGCTAGCATATCTGGTATAAAGTTGAGTAGCAATAGTGAAAGTGGCTATCATTCTCTTGTTCTGATTTTAGGAGATAATAAACCTTTAGTCTTCACCATCTAGTATGACACTAGTTATGGGTCTTTTATAATGTTCTTTGGTAGGTTGAAGAAATTTCTTGTATTCCCATTTGCTAAGTACTGGTAATATAAAAACGTTGAATTTTGTCAAATAGCTTTCTGCGTTGAGATGGTCATTTATTTTAATCCTTCATGTCACTAATGTATGAGGTTATTAGTTTTTATGTGTATTAGTTTTTCTATGTATTAGTTTTTATATGTTGAAATACCCTTATGCTTCTGGGATAAATATCTCATGGTCATGGTGTATAATTTATTTGACAGATAAATTAAATCTGCTAGTTTCATTTTTATTTATACATACAAATTATACACATGCACAGGGAACATACGATATTTTGATACATGCATACAATGTGTGATAATTGAATCAGGATACTTGGGATATCTATCAACTCAAGCATATCATTGTTGGGGATTGAAAAGATTCTAAATTTTCTTTTCTAGCTATTTTGAAATACACAATAAATTACTAATGACTATATAATCACCCTAGTGTGGTAAAAACACTAGAACTTGTTTTTTCTATCAACTGTATTTTTGTACACATTAACCAACTTCTCTTCATTCTCACTTTCTTCCTTACTCTTTCCCTCCTCTGGTAACCACCATTTGACTTTCTTCCTCCATAATTCAACATTTTTAGCTCCTGCATATCAGTGAGAACATACAATATTTGTCCTTCTGTGCTAGGCTTAGTTTGTTTAACGCTCATCTGTTTCCCCAAATGACAGGATTTTCTTCTTTTTCTGGCTGAATATTTAATATTTTATTGTGTATATGTCACATTTTCTTTATCCATTTATATATTGATACACACTCAGGTTGATTCCTTTCAATTTTTCCCCCAGTCAGTATGTTGTTAGCTGTGAGTTTGTAATATATGATCTTTATTGTTTTGAGTTATTTTCCTTCTATACACACTTTGTTATGCACTTTTATCAAGAAAGGACTTGAATTTTATCAAACTCATTTTTGCATCTATTGAGATACTCATATTATTTTTTCCTTTATTCTATTGATATGGTGTATAACATTTATTGATTTCTATGTGCTGAACTGTCCTTGCATCACCGACATTAATCCTACCTGATCATGGTGTATTATCTGTTTGTATGGCATTGAATTTGGCTTGTGGTATTTTGTTGAGGATTTTACATCTATGTTCATTAGGGGTATTGGTTTGTACTTTTTTTTTGTATCTTTATCTAGTTTTGGTATCTTGGCAATTCTTTCCTTATATAATGAGTTAGGAAAAATTTACTTTATTTCATTTTCTTAGAATGTTTTAAGAAGAATTGGTATTCGTTTTTCTTATAAGTTTGTTAGAATTCAGTGGTAAAACCATCTGGTTCTGGGTATTTTTTGCTGTTGTTGGGATACTTTTATTACTGATTCAGTCTTGTTACTTGTCACTTATTCAGTCCGTTCAGATTTTCTATTTCTTCCTGGTTCAACCTTGGGAAAGTTATATGTGTCCAGGAATTTGCCCATATCTTTTAGGTTTTAGAATTTGTTGGTGTGTTGTAATGTTCATTAAAGTCTCTAATAATCCTTTGTATTTCTGTGGTGTCTGTTATAATAGCTCCTTTTTCATTTCTGAATTTGTATTCTTGGGTCTTCTCTTTCTTTCTTAGTCTAGGTAACAATTGTCAATTTGTTCTACCTTTACAAAAATCCCACTTTATGTTTTGTTGATCTTTTGGTTTTTATTGTTTTAGTCTTTTTTTTTCTCTTTCTCTCATGTTTTCGGAGACAGGGTCTCTCCTTGTCACTAGGCTGGAGTGCAATGATACAATCTGGGCTCACAGAAGTCTCTGCCTCCAGGGTTTAAGTGGTTCTACGGCCCTAGCCTCCCAAGTAGCTCAGACTACAGGTGTACACTATAACACCCAGCAAATTTTTGTATTTTTAGTAGAGAAAAGTTTTGCCATTTGCCCAGGCTGATCTCTAACTCCTGGGCTCAGCAATCCTCCCACCTCAGCCTCTCAAAGTGCTATGATTAAGGCTTGAGCCACTGCACCTGGCCATCTCTTTCATTTAGTTCTGCTCTGATTTTTATTTCTTTTCTTCTATCAATTTAGGGTTTTGTTTGTTCTTGCTTTTCTAATTACTTGAGATGCATAATTAGGTTGTTCATTTGAAATATTTCTACTTTTGATGTAAGCCTTTATTGCTACAAACTTTCCTCTTAGCACTGCTTTTGCCATATTCCATGGGTTTGGGTATTTTGTATTTCCATTTTTATTTCTTTTAATAAATCTTTTGCTTTTTTCTTAATTTTCTCCTTAATTTTTTTCTTGACCCAGTTGTAATTCAGGAACACTTTATTTAATTTTCATGCATGTGTATGGTTTTGAAACATCCTTATTTTATTGATTTCTAGTTTTATTCTATTGTAGTCTGTGAAGATATTTGACATAATTTTGATTTTTAAATATTTGTTGATTCTTGCTTTATGGACTAACAAATTGTCTTCTATTTTGGAGAATGTTCTATGTGCTAATAAGAATGTCTATTCTGAAGCTCCTGGATGAAATGTTCTGCAAATGTCTGTTAGGTCCATTTGATCTATAGTGTAGTTTAAATTAGATTCCCCTATATGAATTTGCTGTCTCATTGATCTAATGCTGAAAATATGATGTTGAAATCCATTGCTCTTGTTATTTTGGAGTCTATCACTCTCTTTATCTCTAATATTTGCTTTATATATCTGGGTGCTCCAGTTTTGAATACATATATTCAAATTACATATTTATAATACATATATTTATATATATAATTTAATACATAATTTAATTTAAACATATAATTATAATTTAAATACATGTATTCAAATTATATATTTATAATTGTTATACCCTTTGCTTAATTAATTGCTTTATCATTACATACCTTTCTTTGTTTGTTCTACATTTTTTTACTTGAAATCTATTGTATCTAATGTAAGTATAGCTACTTTTGCACACCTTTGGTTTTCATTTGTGTGGGTTATCATTATCCATTTCTTCATTTTCAGTCTATGTGTATCTTCTTAGGTGACATTAGTTTCTCATAGAGAGTGCACAATTGGATCTTCTTTTTTTTAATTTTTTTTATTTAACTATTCTATAGCTTTTATTCAGAGAATTTAAACTGTTTACATGCAAGGTTGTTATTGATTGGTGAGAATTACTCCTTTCATTTTATTAATTGTTGTCTGATTGTTTTCTGTATTCTTTGTTTATTTCTTCCTCTCTCATTGCTTATTTTTGCTATTTGGTGCCATTTTGTAGTGATACTGTTTATTTTCTTTCTCTTTCTCATTTAAATATCTGCTCTTCCAGTAAGTTTTGTACTGTATGCTCCTCTCTATTTTAAAACTGAATGTTACTTTGGAGACCAGCATAATTATTTCCTCCTATAATTGACTTGATTTTTTTTTTAATAGTTGCCTCAAGGGTTCTTTCTGTGTCTCTGAACTTCATTAACTTGAAAAGCATATATTCCTTCCATATACTATTTATGGATTTTTTAAATTGTGGTAAATGCACATAATATAAAATTTACCAACTTAACTATTTTTTAATGTGTGGTACAGTAGTGTTAACTACATACACACTGCGGCATATCAGGTTTTTAGAACTTTTCTTCTTGCAAATATGAAACCTTAAACTCATTGAACAACTCCCAACCCCCCATTCCCCCCAGACTCTGACAATTTTTATTTTACTTTCTGTATCTAAGAATTTAACTATTTTAGAATTCACACGTAAGTAGAATTATGCAATAGTTTTCTCTTTGTAACTTACTTATATCACTTACCATAACATCTTCAAGGATTATCCATTTAGCAGAGTATGACAGGATTTCTTTTTTAAGGCTGAATAATATTTCATTACATGTACATACACCACATTTTCCTTATCCATTTCTCAGTCTATGGACATTTAGGTGACATCAGCCTCTTGGCTATTGTGAATAATGCTGCAATGAACATTGACAGGCATATATCTCTTCGAGATCCTGTTTTTAACTTTTTGGATATTTACTCAGAGATAAATTTGCTAGATCATAGCATTTCTATTTTTAGTTTTTTGAAGAAATTCTATACTATTTTCCCTAGTGGCTCTGCTATTTTACATTCCCACCAATAGTTTACAAGGATTTCAATTTCTCCACATACTAGGCAACATTTGCTATTTTCTGTTTTGTCGTTATTATTGTTTCACACTTACCATCCTAACAGTATAAGATGATATCTCATTGTGGTTTTTATTTTCATTTCCATGATAATCAATGATGTTGATGGTCTTTTTATATACCCATGGCTATTCGTATATCTTCTTTGGAGAAATGTCTAGTCTATCTAAGTCCTTTGCCTATTAAAAATTAGGTTATTAGTTTTTGTTGTTGAATTGTAACACTTTTTAATACAAGTTGAATATCTCTAATTCAAAAATATAAAATTTGAAATATTCCAACTGAAACTTATTAAACACCACCATAATGCTCAAAGAAAATGCTGATTTAGAACTTTATGTATTTCAGAATTTTGGATAAGGGATACTAAAACTATATATTCCATAGATTAACTCTACTTCAGATATGTGGTTTGCAAATATTTTTTCCAATTCTGTAGAATGCGTTTTCATTCTGTTGATTGTTTCCTATGTTGTGCAGAAGTTTTTAAGTTTGATGTTGTTTCCTTTGTCTATTAGAGTTTTCTTTTCCTATTATTGTGGGGACATATCCAAAAATCATTGTCATGTTCAATGTCATGAAGATTTCCCCTATATTTAGATCTAGAAATTGTAAAGTTTCAGGTCTTACATTTGGATTCTTACTTGATTTTTAGTTAATTTTTGTATGTGGTATAAGGTAAGGATCAAATTTTACTATTTTGCAGGTGGATATCTATTTTTCCCAACACAATGTGTTGAAATGACCATTCTTTTTTCATTGTGTGGCTTGGAACCCTTGAAAAATTATTTGATTATGTATGCAACATTTGTTTCTGGACTCTATTTTCTGTTCCATTGGTCTGTTTCTCTTTATAACAATACTATACTATTTTGATTACTACAGTCTTATGGTACATTTTGATATCATGAAGTGTGATATCACGGCACTTATTTTTTCAAAATTGCTTTTTCTATTCAGAGTTCTTTGAGGTTCTATAGAATTTTATTATATTTTTCTATTTATGCAAAAAAATGCCAGTTGAATTTTGGTGGGGCATTGCATTAAATCTGTAGATCAGTCTGGTTAGTACGGATATTTTAACAAGACCATTTTCCAATTCATGGAAAATCCATGGACATGTAATGTTTCCCCATTTACTTGTGTATTTAATTTCTCTCAACAATATTTTAAAATTTTTGGTTTATAAATCTTTCATCTCCTAGGTTTAATATATTCCTTAGTATTTTGTTCTATTGATGCTATTGTAAATGACATTGTTTTCTTAATTTTCTTTTTGGATAGTTCCTTGTTAGTGTACAGAAAGGCAACTATTTGTGTGTTGATTTTTGTATCATCCAACTTTTCTGGATTCATTTATTGGTTCTAACTGGTGTGTGTGTGTGTGTGTGTGTGTGTGTGTGTGTGTGTTTGGAATTTTCTGTGAATAACATCATGTCTTTGAAGATACCATTTGGTGTTTAATTTTACTTTTTTCTATTGTTGCATTTCAGTTTTTTTCTTTTTTTTTTTAGTCTAATTGCTCTGGCTAGGACTTTCAGTGCTATATTAAATAGAAGTGTTGCTTTCTGTGTTGATGTTTTGTCTGGTTTTTCTTGATTTATTCATTTTAATGATACTTGATGTAATCTTTGAGTCAACTGTTTAAATTTTATTTATTTTTTTATTTATTTTATTTATTTTTTTTATTTTTATTTTTTTATTGCATTTTAGGCTTGGGAGTACATGTGAAGAACATGGAAGATTGTTGCATAGGTACACACATGGCAGTGTGATTTGCTGCCTTCCTCCCCATCACCTATATCTGGCATTTCTCCCCATGCTATTTTATTTTTATCCAGAAATCTTTTACTTAATAATGTGTTTATAAATGCTTTCAGTTTTATTCCTTTGGTTCATTTAAAAATACACACACACACACACACACAATCATGGCAAAGGGAAAGACCTCTTTCTCTTTCTGCCCTCAGCATTTCCTCCCCTCAATTCCCTCTTTACTATGTTCAACCAAAAAAATTATCTCTGTCTGATTCTGGCAGGAGTAAGTAGATTACCTCTGGTCAAATTCAATCATACAGAGTAAAAAACAATCACTGGCAGATATAAGGGAAGGGATTCAAATTAGCAGTATTACATGAAACTCTAGTTGAGTAACGAAGACATTTTTAAAGGTTTTCTAAAAAGTTGCAGAATTTTTCAAATCCTGTTTATTATTAGGTTATCTTTGTGTCTGTCAGTTACTTCAAACAATAATCCTTGATCCCCTCCCCTGTCATGAGCCATTTTGATCCTTGTAGCCCCACTGGAATGCAGCTCCCTGACATCAACATTAATTTAAAAATTGGTTGGCAGTAGGCCTGGGGCTTCTATCTTCTTACCATGTTTGGATTTGGTTTCTCTTTCACATTATGAGACGCATTTGTCTTTATTTTCTTTGAAGAACAAATATGTATTTTAGATATTTTAAAAATATATCTTCCAAGCTTTATTAGGAACCACATGAAGGAGGTATTCTATGATAATACTTAAAATGTGAAACTATCCTAATTGGTAATTCTGATTAATGTTTCTTATCAAGCACACACATATTGTACGTTTATCTATGGTAAGATAAATTGCTTAGACTTTGGTGTCTGATTTAGTCATTGTGAGATTTTCAAATGCCAAAAATATCTCATAAAGAAATGATTATGATTCACTCAGATTTTAATGCTCTACTATACATACAGTTAAGTAATGCAAAATATTGATGGCAAAGAAGAATATTAATTATCATTTTATGCTTTTTTTTGTATTTTGTTTACCTATGGTTATATATCTAGAATTGTAATATTGTTATAGATCATTACAAATCATATTCTCAAGCATCTTAGACAATGGATTATCAAAGTTGATTTATTATCCTATTTAAATAAACTGTTTTAATCTTTCCTCATTATACATCACAGCCACCAACTAAATAATTAGAAACTATTTTTGTAGGATAGATATTTTTAAGATTTAAGATAATTCCACCCCTATCCTGCATCCCAGGGTTTTATAGCACAGTTTAATCTGTATTTAATTATCAACTACAGTATTTACTATGTGGCTTTGTAAAAATAACTTATAAATGGCTTTTCCAGTTTCTCCTCTGATACCTACCTCAAGGTGTTGATGAACTTTTTAGTATGTTTCAAGAAAGTATCAGGCACATCCTAAGTGTTCAGTAAGTATTTTTATTTCTTTAGTTTTTAGTTATTCTCAGGGTCAACTTTAATCCTAATGAAAAAAAAATTATGCTTACTTGATATAAGAGTTTTACAATTTTATGTTCATTATATTTTCTTAATGTGACTTTCATATGATTACTTTCATTTCCTGACATTTTTTAAAAAGCTCATGAGACTGAGAAATGTTCAGTATGTCCTAAAAATAACTACAACTAAAAATATCCCTATATTTCAATTTATTTGAGAAAGATTTGGTTCTATAGGGAAATAAACAAGACAGCTAAAGATCATGAATTAAACTTTTTTGTGTTCTCTTACAGTATATAGTGTATAAAAGAGACAACTAAAATATAGCAGAAAGACAATTACAGGTGAAAAATATCTAAAGAAACATTGCTCTGAAAGAATATAAAATAGAATGCTATTATAAATTATCTACAAAAATATCTTTTTGCATTCAATTATAATTTAAGCATTTAAAATTTTTTGAATTATGATTCCTATTTTTATTGTTAACTACAAGGGTAATTTAAAATCATTGATCTTTTATCTGGCTTAAAATTATTTTATTTAATAATTTTACATTAATTCATGATTACACTGAGAATCATATTTGTTCTTTAACCATTATGAAGTTTCCATTTTTTCTAAAGGGTAAATGAAAGGAAATATTGTTGCTATATCAAGTGATTATCTCAGGAATGTGGTTGCAACAAGCTGAGTGAACATTCTGAGTGTTGAGTTTTCCACATCAGAATACTCTGTGATTTTTTTTTTTTAATGCACATGTATGAGGTTATTCCAACATATGTTGAATTGGAATTTTGGAGTAGAGTCCATGAATTGAAAACTTATGTCAGCCTCCCAGGTACTTTTTCTGCATAATCACATTGAGAGCACTAGGTCTATTCCAATCCATAAATGGAACAATAGATTGCTTCTGAGACATGGCGTTACTATTATTATTATTTTCCTAAAATATTCTACCACAGGACTATAGCTATTTTTGCAGTTTCACTATTTTCAAGTGGGTTTTAATACATGCACAATCATTTAACAGAAAATCAGAAGTTTAAATTGAAACCTATAACCCCACATTCTTTTCAACAGGTACTTATGCTAGTGAAGAATATAAAAAGCTCACACTTCTTTTAGAATTTTATTATCTGCTCCTATGATAGTCTGTACGTTGAAATATCTCATTTAATGGATAGATTCACTAATTATTTGTTATTTAAGATACAGAGAAGCAGGATTGCATAGTGTCTCAGTATTTCAATTTGGAAATTAAATACACCTAGTTCTTAAAATACTAACTGTGCCATTCAATATATGTGTGATTTTCTAAAAGATACATAACTTCTTTAAATCTCACTTTACTCATCTAGAAAATGGGGTAACTGCTCAGAAAGGACTCACATGTAAATTTACATAGAAAGTCCTAGTTATTATGAAAAATTCATGATTCAAAATAAACCTTATTATTCCTAAGGACTTCACTAAATATTTGGGTAAAAATATGTTGCAAAGTTTAAAGACAAAATTAAAACACTGTTTAATATAAATAGTGATTGATCATGTGATCCACAGAGAAGCCCTGTGAGGGATTTCATGTGCAACTGAATCAAGGCCAGGCCCGGGAGGTGGATACATAAATCTAAGATCATTTTAGTATCATTCTAAGAATGTTTCTTTTCAGATCCAGGCAAATTTTCCATTTTACCATGGGCTTTCAAATAATCATGGCAAATAAGCATGACCATGATTCTGTTGTTTAAAAAATTCAGACCCATTAATGTAGCTGAATTTTTTTTTTAAATGGGACACAGCGTTATAAACTTTCAGTACTTTTATCAGCAACTCCTCACCCATTGAGTATTTCTTAATGAACTATTTGTTAGGCGTGCAAAAATGTTTACTTCTTACTTTAAGGGTTGCACTGTGCAACTAGGCAGGCATAATCATGTTAGGGCAGATCGATTATGCTGTTTTGCAGTGAAGCTTGAGTCAATTAAAGATCAGAATTTTATAGCAAGCCATGATAATTTCTCTTTTAAAGCATGCTTTCTGAAAAT
This sequence comes from Ateles fusciceps, assembly GCA_036589455.1. Lineage (NCBI taxonomy): Eukaryota > Metazoa > Chordata > Mammalia > Primates > Atelidae > Ateles > Ateles fusciceps. Next base: position 878,490 of record JAZHEH010002077.1, read on the forward strand.
ATGAAGGAAGAGGAGGGAGAGAATTAGGAGAAAGGATAGGGACAGAAAGAGAGAGAAAGAGGGTAAATTAAAATTAAAACAAGGTATGTTAGCAATATTAGCCACTATGAGATATCTTTTAGGATTTGCCTTCTCGAAACCAAACAATTAAAACCATCATACATATTTCTCTCTACATACTGTATAGAACATAACATTCGAATTCTGGCTAAAACATAATTTACTTCTCGAAAGCCTACAGCAGCCTATTAAAATGGAGAGTGAAGTTTTATGGGTACCCACCCCTTTGGTAATCCTTTATGTCACCACACATTGATTATGAGGGTCAAAACAGTGAGTTATGTCTTCATTTTGCATATGGCTTTTCTGGATCTTTTTGTTTCACATTATGCTTCCTCTACTTTATTTATTTTCCACTCTTGGTATTAGGCATTCCCTAGATACTCATTATGCCACTAAGAAAAATGAATATAATTGAGAAATGAAGTTAGAGTCTGCAGTTGCTTCCTTCCGATCTATCAACTCTATCCTCTACTTCTGTACGTGGCCAAAGAGCTTAATTTGTCATGATTCTTAAGTTCTCCGGCAACCCAATGAACCTTACATAATATACTAATCTAACTAAATATATTTATAACATCTTGGTCTTTTAAATAACATGTCAGAGTATAAAGTTACATAGGAACATAAACTTATGATAACAGGAGAAATAGAAAAAATGGTACCTAGAACAAAGATTCCTGTGTATTATCTCTTCACATCATTTTCACTCTCAATATATTTTTTAAAAAATTACTCAAATACTGAGCTTCCAAGTGACAATTCATAGTATAAATAAGTAGTTACATGTTTTTATTGTGAAATTAATTACATTTTTCTTAAATAGTGTTGCCAGATAAAATGGAGTGCCTAGATAAATTTTAACTTCAGATAAAATGATGAATAATTGTCTTCATATAAGAATGTTTCAATTATTATATGGAATAAAGGTATCAAACATATTTGTTATCTATTTGATATTCAAATTTCACTGGGTGTCCAATGTTTGTTTATGTTCTGGAATCCCTTAATAGGGGTTACTGATTTTATGTAACCCCTATTTATGTGTTTTCTCTACTTTAGAGATGAAATTAGTTCTCTCCTCTCAGCTGTTTTTCTGGACCATTTTTCTCCACTCCAAAATCAAATAAGGGAGAGGAAAAAAAAAGTCACTTTAAATACATTCCCTTTAGGCACAACTATTTTCTTCCCTCCTAGTAAAATATAATCTTCTGATCTATAATAGTGCACAATAATCATTTTAAATTCAAAACCTCATAATCTTCCCACATTTCATTCTTCATTTTGGTTGCTTGACTTACAGCCTCAGTTTCCTGATAAGTTTAAGGAAATTTATTATTTTGAGAGTGGTTTAAAGTGATGTCTTTCAAAACGAGGGTTTTGAAACTGGGGTTTTATTATTTTTAGTTTACAACAGCTATTTTGCAAGTAACTATATTCTCATAAATTTTCAAAAGAGCATGTCATCAAACTTTTGGATATTGCCCATCTGATAGGTGAAAAATATCTCATAGTATTTTTGTTAGGATTATATTAAATTTATAAATGAACAAAGGGATAAATTAGGTATTTTGACCTTTAGTCTTCTATTTTGAATAAATGTAATCCTGTGCTAAAGTATTCCTTTCCTCTTTCTCTCTCTCTCTCTCTACATACACACACACACACACACACACACATATACATCAATTTTTTTCCTATGGAGGTTTTTAAAAACTTTTTTCTGTTACCTTTGTACTATTATCTCAAGGATAACACAAATGTTTTATCTTTCATTTTTGATGAGAAATCTAATTTTCCATTGTTATCCATTAAGAACAATATTAAAATTAGCAGCCTCTTATTCCCTTTCCCTGCCCTCACCTCCTAAGTTCATTTAACTTAATATCTTGTTATTTTTAGTTAATACTTATAAGGCTCTTAGAAAGCTCATTTAACTTTGTATTTGTCATCTTCACACCTCACTCCAGTTTTTATGTATACATTAGGAAAGAATATATTCATTATATACTGTTCTGTCTCCCTGTTGGCCATTACATTGCCTTGGTTCTATAAGTGAAATATATTTAATGTGCACCACCATTATTTTAATCTCTCATTTATTGTGTTTGTCTGATGCTTCTAGAAGATTCTTCAGAAATGTTTCACTTTTATATTATCTGAGTTATCTATGTCAATAACATTTTTTCCCAGCCTTTATATTTGAAGTCATGTTTTACTGAATATGAATCTTTGGATACAATTATAAACCCTTAACAATATTACATATTTGTATTTTCTATTGTCCACTGGAACTGGACATTTCTGTCAAAATGTCTGTTGAATCCTCAATTTTCTTTTTCTTTTAAGTGACATTGTCTTTATTTGGACACTCAAAATATATACTTTTTCTTTCTCTTTCAATCACAAATGTGATTACTAGAATGTATTTCAAGGCTGGCAATTCTGCTTTGATTTCCCAGGTAAGCAGTGTGCCCTCTAAATATGTAGGTTTAAGTGAGTTTATATTTATTTTAGAAATAATAAGACAATAGTAATTAAACTCATTTACAATAACACTTATTTAATTTTATTATATTATAATGGTAATATTTATATTGTTTCATTGCTTTGATTTCTTTATTTGGTGAGCTAGAGTATACATGTATTTTAGATTTCCTTAAGTTTTTTGAGTTTCTTTGTAAAATTAGAAAGTATTTTTACTAGTTTTGCAGATTTGTATTTGAGCATGCTTTCATTTACTGTTGTATTATAATGTTGATTCTTACAGTAATGTAGAGTAAACTTGCAAGAGATTTAAATACAGGCCTTTATTGTTGTGCAATTTTCATACATACTTTTTGTGCTTTTAGTAGGGAAAGACATATCAGAATAATCTTTCCATTTGCAAAATTTGACAATTCCTTCTTCTCTTTGTTTTGTAAAATGACAAAAACTTTTCCTCCTACTTTCTGAAATTTTCCTCCACTGTTTTCCTGTTGCACTTTAACTACACTTCCTCTTTTCTTTATCCTTGTTCTGATATATTTAGTTCTTTCTCTAAACAGAATCTTCACTGATTTCTTTCTACAGAAAAACAACTTCTCCTTTCTTTATTATCGAAAGAATATTTAAATGATTGGTTCCCGAAGTTCCCAAGAGTCAAATGTCTTGAGCATCTTCAGACCGCATCATAGTCAACCTCATATCCTTTGACGTGAATTTAAGGATTCATGGTTATTCTGCTGTTCCCAGACAAGCCTGCCATGTTTTGTAGTAAGTACCTGCTAATAACTGCGGGTGTTATGATCCTTATAATTGTCATCACCTTCTGCCACATGTTTTGCTTTAGTAAGCAGGTCTTGCAGCTCTTTTTATTCTATGCTTGTGTTTTTGTTCCATGGAATGTCTTTATATATATATTGAAAGGATTATCACAACCTAGGTAATTAAAATATCCATCAGGTCACACACTTACTTTGTTTACTTTTTGTTGTGAGCACAGTTAAGATCTACTCTGTCAGCAAATTTCATGTGCATAATACATATCAACTATGGTCACTGTGTTACATAGTAGATCTTCAAAACCTACTTCTCTTCTCTATCTGAAAGTTTGTATCCTTTGACCAGCATTTCCCTATTTTACTCCCTTGCCCCGGTCCCTAGAAATTACCACTGTCTTCCGTTTCTGTGAGTTTCGCTTTGTTAGAATTTACACATAAGTGAAATAATGCAATATGAGATTTGTCTTTTGGTGTGAGGCTTATTCAATTAACGTAATGTTCTTTAGGTTTATTCATGTTGTTGCAAATACATACAAACACACACATACACACACACACCAAACACACACACACACACACACACACACACACACACCACATTTTCTTTGTTTTTCCTTTGATGGACCCTTAGGTTGATTGGGCAAGAGTGGCCATCCTTGTCTTGTTTCTGACCTTAGATTAAAAGCTTTCAACTTTTCATCATTGGGTATAATGTTATCTATGGATTTGTCATATATGGACTTTACTGTGTTGAGGTATATTCCTTTTACTCCTAATTTGTTGAGTTTTATAATATAAATACATGAATGTTTTAAAATGCTTTTTTTGCATCCACTTAGATAATATTATTTTCCCCTTTACTATCTGAATGATATATCACAGTTATTTATTTGCATATATCAAGTCTTCCTTGAAACAAGGGGATAACTCCTAGTTGATAATGGTGTATGATCCGTCTAATGTGCTGTTAAATTCAGATTTATAATCATTTGTTGAGAATATTTGCATCTATGTCAGCAGAGATGTTGGTCTGTAGTTTCTTGCAGCGTCTGTGTTTGGCTTTTGTGAGAGAGTAATGGCAATCTTCTAAAATGACTTTAATAGTTTTACCTCTTCAGGTTTTTGGAAGTGTTTGAGAATTGGTATTAGCTGTTACTTAAACGTTTAGTAGAATTCAGCATTGAAATCATCAGGTTCTGAGGGTGTTTTCGGTTGTTGTTGTGAGATTTCTGATTACTGATTTAATATCTTCACTTGTAATTGAACTGTTTTGCTTTTCTATTTCTTCATTGTTCAGTCTTGGCAGGTTGCATGTTTCCTGAAATTTATCCATTGCTTCTAGGTTACCCTGTTTGCTGACACACAATTCCTATCAGTAGTCTCTTCATTGCATTGAATTTCTGTTACATGAGTTGTAATGTCTCTTCTTTGATTAACGGTTTTATTTATTCAAGTACTCTCTCTTTTTGTCTCAGTAGGTCAAGCTAAAGTTTGTCAATTTAGTTTATCTTTTCCAAAAACCAACTGAGTTTTGTTGATTATTTATATTTTTTCTACTTCCAATTTTATTTGTATTTTCCCTGATATTTGTTATTTCTTTTATTCTGCTAACTTTTGACGTAATTTTAAAAGTTAGTTCTTAGAGGTTTAAAGTTAGATTGCTTATTTGAGATCTTTCTTTTTTCTTAATGTAAGAATTTATTATTCTAAAGTTTTTTCTTAGAACTGCTTTTGCTACATTTGATATATTGCAATAATGTTGGTATATTTGATACATTCCATTTTCATTTCTATCAATAATTTTTAAAATTTTACTTCTGATTTTCTCTATAACTCACTGGTTGTTCAAGAATATGTTGTTTATTTTCACATATTTATACATTTTTAAGTTTTTCACCTGTTGCTGATTCTAGCTCCATTGCATGTGGTTGATAGAGATATTTGACATGATTTTAATATTCTTAAGTTTATTGGGACTTGTTCTGTAGCCTAACATGTGATTTCTCATGGAGGTTCTTACATAGGTGTTTAAGAAGAATGTGTCTTCTGCTGCTTTTGTCCCCAGGTTTTCTGTGCTAGGCCTGGAGATGCATTTATGGTGAATCAGATACTCAATTGACTCTCCTTTATTTATTCAAAGGATATCTCTTTCCATACTGTGCTTTCCAGGCTTGTGAGAAGAATGATGCAGATAATTGGAAACTGTCCTTCCTACAATTTTTAATACATCAGTTTTAATATCCATGCCCAACTTAGGTACTGTAACATCTTACTGCATCCTTTAGCTCTTGTGAAGTAGTTTTGTGGATGGATAATTGTCAAAACTGATGTTTCTGTGAGGAGGAAACTGCTGAAAAGTTTTAATCCACCATTTTGCTTACATTACTTTCCTGCCAATTTTGTTTTAGATATTGTCTATTAGTATCAGTTTTTATTCTATTTACTCTATTATCTTTAGATACAGTTTAAAATCCAATACAGTTATTTACATTTTCCCACAGTTATAACATTTTTGTGTTCTTTATTTACATCTACAAATTTTGATTTTTATAAGGTATAATAATTTTCTGCCTGATGAACTGCTTTAGCAATACTTATAGTATAGGTATTCTGTCAGTAAATACTCACTTTTTGTTTATCTGAAAATGAATTATTTGCCTTTATGTTTAAAAGTTATTTCACTGGGAATGTAATTCTATGTTGACACTTCTTTTTTTCCCACTGTACTTTAGAGATTATAAATGATTTACTTCTCTGATTTGAATAGTTTCTGAAGAAAAGTCTGCTGTCATTTTAATCCTAGTTAGATAACTTGTGATTTTTTTTCTTTAGCGGCCTTCAAGGTTTTCTTTTTTTCTTTGGTCTTCAGAAATTAGGCTATAATACACTAGGTTATTATGATTATTTTGTCCTATTTGTGTGTCTCTGAGCTTTAGGTACACCTAGGATTTTTACTTTTATAAAACCGGAGAAATTATTATTCTTTCAAATTAATTATGTATCTCTCTCTCTCACTCTCTTTGCACTGCTTTCAGTATTTCAATTATGTGTATGTATTGCACAGACCATTTATATTCTTACATATTGTACAGAGCATATATATTCTTACATAGGTATATAATAATTTGTTCTTCTTTTTAAATTTGTGTTCCAATTTGGAGAATTTATATTTATTTATCTTCACATTAACTGATATACTAGTCTGTTTGTCAGTTCTGGTAATAAACCCATCAAAGGAATTCTTCACCTTTGATATGTGTTTTTCATTTCTTCCATTTCAGTTTTACTCCATTTTATAGTTCTGAAATTCCTAGTCTCTTCCAAATATGTTATCTTCCTTTTCAAGATTGTTTAACACATTTTTCATAGGTATTTTCATTTTCATTTTAATGGAAAATATGGTCCATCTCTGTGTCTTCCGCTGTTCTATTTCATCTGTTAAAAATGGATTGTAGTTTCTTTGTATTTTTGTGAATTGCCTTATTTACATTTTAATTCTAAACATTGTGTGCAAAAGAACTGATACTAGAAATAATATTTCTGTTTGGTGTATGTTTTCTTCTGTCTGAATATCAGTCTTGGGGGTTGAATCTTGTAAATCTGTAGCTGATCTGGAATTGGTTTATATTGTACAGTCAGTAATCATCTGTGGTATTTAAGTTCTAAAATGTTTCCAGACACTGAACTATTACTTCTAGGAAAAATTCAGATTTAGGTACCTGGGAGTTCATGATTACAACAGTTTTATTAACCAATCAATATATAACTTATATGTTTTCCTGTGTAAAGACAACTTATTTAATATAACAAAGAGAATCTAACATAGGCATTTTCTCTGTAAGGCACCTCCTTGCCTTCTTGTGGTTCTGAATACTAAACAATACTTTAGCACTATACTTTAGGGCCAAAATAAAAATAAGAATGCAAAAACTATTACTAAATAATCATTGGAAAGGATGCATTTACAATATAGTAGTTGAAACAAGAAAGTAGAATTTTGCCTTATTCATCCTCATCTGGGAATGTGTGCATCAAGAAACTCAAATTTTTTACTCCTCTGTACGTTCACAAATAACTGAAAGTGCTACAAATATGGATTTTGAAGTGACAAATTTTAGCAGGCAGGTGAATTTGTAAATAAAGAATCCACAAATAGTAAGGATTGACTATGTTTGTGTGGTGACTTTCAATGTATCATATGCTTCAAGATTACTGTGTGCAGAGTAGTAACTTCAAAAAAACTGAGGTTATGTTGCTTGCTTGTGCTTGCTATGACACCTGGAGGGTTTGAAGAGTTCTTCTCAGTGCATACCTGCATCAGAAAAGAAATATCTCTTTCCCATTGGTGCTTGTTACTTGATTCAGTGTAAATGGTGAATTCATAAGATTTTGTCAGTTCTCTTTTCTTTAGACCCAGTCTTAGGCAGGCACACTGCATAGCCATGACTTGGAAACAATGCTTAGATTACACTCCTGCCCATTTCCCAGTGGCAAATAAAAAATGCTTATTATTCATTACAGGCTGTCAATCAGGGATATAAAACATTTTCCATAAATAATAAGATAGTAAATATTCTAAGCTTTTAGTCACGTATGCTAAAAAAAAAAAAAAAAAACTTTATAAAATGTAAAAAAGCATTCTGAGCTCACGGATCTGTCAAAAATAGACTGAGGCATGGAATGAGCTCCAGACTCTAGCCTACCTACTGACACTTAGCACAGGTTGTTTTCCTGTGCTCCCCGTATGCGGCAGATTAACTCTGCCTTGCATCAGCAGGGACTTGGGGACATGAGCAAGCATATTTCTGCTACACAAGTAGTAGAGTCTTATAATCTAGTGTCAATAAAAATTTCTGATGGAGTGAGTACATTTTCTACCCTTCCTCAAAGGCAGCACACAATTGCTATCAAGCAGGGGACAAGGTCACAGGCAGGTTTTATGCCTGTAAATCAGTATTTGTCAATCTTCACCTTAAGTACAAGCAGATTATGGATATATGTTTTCGAAGTATATTGCCTCTACCCTTAAACATTGGAAAGTACTGAATATCTGCACCATGAAGGGTGTCTTAGATCTCTTTCCTTGCACCTGTGTTTTTCAGGAGGCTGCTACAAAAGCCTATTAGAAATTCCTGGCAGGTAGATGCATGGTGTCCTGTGTCTGGGACACATAGAAACTCTAAATTGTGATGTTAGACCTTGCCCAGCTTTTGAAAAGTGTTTTTTTAAACACTTCTGTTCTTTTTTTTCGCCCACTTTTATGGCTTCCAATTGTTTTCTCCCATGCTTTACTCAAGCTAAAAATATAATAATAATATGACTTGTCTCTCCTTAGAGTAACTTGTTACTCATTGGAATTCAGTTTATAAGATTGCCTTGGGATTACAGCTCTCTGTTGAACTGAAATTATTATATATATATTTTTTTCACCTTTCACATTTTTTTCTTATTGTTAAAATAGCATTCCTTTGTATCCTTTTTTATTCAGAGTGGAAGCAGCTCTTTTAAACATATTTAATTAATATTTTTATATGTATTTTGATATGCTTTATCGATCCCATATTTTGCTTTATCTATTTTACTTTGATAATGAACTAAATTGCATGGAACCTCATTTCTGTCCTCTGTTGAATACCCTTAATAATAAGACCAAGAACATCACCTTCTCAGTCAGGGAACTTCCATTGTTACATATTCACACAGGCATTTTTGGCTTCTTTTCTACAAACATATTGAACATTATGAAGGTATGCCTTTCTGGAATACTGTGTGGCATTCAGTAACATTCTATCCAGAATAAGCACACTTCTTTTGTCACACCAATAATTAAAGAGGTTGCAGACACTGTTCTACTTCTATGCCTATAACAATCAACCCTATTTTATATCTTTACTATATGTTACAAGTGAGATGTATCCATGAACCCTCACCATGATATAGTTTTTAAACCAGGGGATTACCACTGTATTCATTATTCAAATACATTTTATTTGTTCCATTTATTAATTCTGTTTTTCTTCTTTCTTTTTAAAATTCATTTATGTTAATCTATTTTTATGTTTGTTATTTTTTGTTTTTATTATATTTATTATTTGATTTAACATTCATTTTTCACTTTCTATTTTTCTTTCTGTACTGATTTTTCATCATCTGTCCTCTTGGCCCACCTCAGGATTAAAAGAAGTAGTTAATCTGATGGAGGTATGTGAACACATTTGTCATATTCGACCCAGCATTAGAGTGTCATAAGTTTATCAGAATTCACAATGACTTGAGTCTTCAGTTTTTTAGTAATACCAGAAACATGTGAGTTAAGCTAGCCTAATAAAGGGGTGAAACATGGGCTAACTTAGCTCAGTTATAATTAAAGCCCATTTACATTTCAGTGACTATTTCTTCTGATTTCTATTTCTCTTTCTTTCAGTTGGCTTAGAATGACAATGAAGAGAAAGGATTGTTCTTTTGCTAATGAATGAGTAGAAACTGGCAATGTTCCAGTCCCAAGTCTAGGCCTGGGGAGGCTTGCATTTTGACAAAAAATAATCTACTTCTCAGTTGCTGCTCTTTCAGCATAGACCCTATCATGAATACATGGAAAATTGCCTTCCCTAGTTAATCCCAGCCAAACCAAACCCAGGTGCCAACTAGAGCCAAACAGCCAAACCTACCCTACACCAACCATCCCAACTGATCTTTATCCATGAGAATAAATTATTGTGGTTTTCAGCCATGTTGTAGCATGTAGCATTTTTGTAGCAATAACTAGTTGATACAAGGGATGTTATTTCATAGCCCTTTTAAACTCCAATATCTGAAACATGGAGAAATCATGAAATACAGATAAAGGATGTTATTGGGCCTCAAATGCTGAAATGAGATCACAGAGCATCAGCTTTAGCATATATAGAAAGAATATATTGAGATTTCTTTTCTTTTTAATATTAGGTAAGTGTAAAAAAAAAACACAAAATGTAAGTATATAGCTCAAAGAATTAGCACCATATAAACAAATGACTAGTGTCCCACAACCCCATTCTCTCTCAGAACTGCATGAAGGGGATGAACTGGGAGTTGTGATATCTTAGCAATTAAAATATATTCAGGTTCAGATTTGAACACCTGCAGATTTAAACAGAAAGGCAATAGTAAGCAAAGAAATGAAGTACTATCTTTGTAAGCAACATTCCTAAAATGACATTCATCTTAATGCTTTTAATTCCCTGTTATAAAACAGGAAAAGAGAGTGCCAATTAAGGGCTGTTTACTAGGTTAACTATCCTGTGCCCTGTATGGTGATGGATTGTCTTTCTATATTTAAAAACCTAAGCAAACTGTTATAAGAATCCACACATTTTAATAGTATTGGTACAGATAAAGTGAATAATGCATTTAGATTAATAAATATAGCACACAATGGAGAATATCACAACCTGAAATTTCGTTTCAAAGAGAGTCAAGCTGCATATGTTGATAAAATCAATTAAATTTCAACTTATGTGACATTTTTCAAAATCAAGCAAAAATAAAGCATTTAAATGTCAGCACAATTTTTGTATTCATCTAAATCTTTTTCAAACTGAATCATGTTTCTTTACTTCCACTTTAAATAGCAGTTAATTAATATGTTTGTACTGGAATTCAGAGTAAAATAAATTTGGAAACTGACACAATGAATGTGTAAATAAGTAACTTGGAAAAAAATCAATAAAATTCTTTGTGACAATGTTACCACATTAAATTTATAGCAGCTGGTTAAACAATACACATCCTCCTCCATACTTCTAAGTTTTGCTCCAAGATCTTTTTTAGAGACTGTATTATGTCATGGTAGAATTGTAAAGAGTCAGTTAAAATAATTTTTCTGAATATTCAGTGCACCTTCAAGAAAGGTTGTATTTTGAAGATTTATCCAAATAATAGCTTGCTTAAATATCTCAGAAATAGTTTTTCTTTAGGGCACATGTAGGTTTTCACCATGGGTAATTCTAAAACAGAATATTTTTACTCAGAAAGGGAGCCTCCCACAGGGAATGTTAACCTTTTAAAGACGTAATCAAGATCAAACTTTATACAGGAGAATCATGAGCTTTGACATCTATTTTACATTATTTCTTTTTCAGACATCTTACTTCCTCAAAAATAATTTTTGTTTCAGAGCTAGTTTATCTTTTAGTTACAGGTTTTTTTTATGTTCTCAAATATTAAAATACATACTATTATTTTATGGCTGTGGAATGTATCAGCAGACCAAGTAATAAAACCTGCTACTGTTCATAAGAAGCAATGCTGCAAAAAATGTCACTTGTTACACTTTACAGGGTCCTCTCTAAGTGGCCAAAAGAGAAAAAGAGACTAAATTTTCACCTCTTGCAAAACCTGTGTTTTTTCTGACATGCCAGTTTAGTAATTCTATTATTAACTATATGTTTTGATGTGTAAGAAGAATCAAATTCATGGTTCGTCTCTAGCAGATGTACAACAGTATATGTATGCATTTCTATTTTCTAAGAATACAATTTATTATTATTTACTTACATTAATAGTCTAATTTTATATTTATTCTCACACAGTGTAATTGTTATGAATATTTTTGTTCGTATATATTAAAATCACATATAACTGTTTTCTCATGTGAAACTTGCATGATCAATAGAGTACTTAAAGAATGAAAACAGAAGAATGAATAATCCCATAACCTAAAACAAGAATATATTAAGTGCTATAGCTAAATTATAGATGTTTCTAAATCTAGCTCTAGTCCTATGACTGGGCCTATAAATGCCTACTTAATTACATAATGATATATGTTGCTTGCAAATTCTATGTCCTATGAATTGGTTGTAGATACATATATAATTGTATATATTTAACATATTCAAATATTTATGGAAAATTTTGCTTTTGTAAATGATATAATACACAATTTATTTTAAATATCTTTTACTTTATATTCAAATATGAGCATTTGAAGTAGATAAAATGCTTTATGGCAAGATTATAAATCACTGAATACTATGGAAGTAAATTAATTTACATAAAGATGTTTTAATTGCTTGATAGAACTTACACAACAAGTTTTTCTGTATATAGATCATTGAACACATGTTTTATTACTTTCTAGATGTAGAATTTCTGAGTCAGAATATATACAGAATTTGAAAGCATGTGACGTGCCCTGAAAATAAAGAAAATTGGACAAGCAGCAAAGATTCTTAGTTTGAAGAGGGATAAATCAAAGCTGATGCTGAGATTTCTGTCTCATGCAATTTAATTATCAGTATGATTGTCATTGAATTAAATAATATAGAATACTGTAATCTCTATTATTAAACAAAGTATACCATAATTTAGTTTGAATATATGCCACCTCCAAATCTCATGTTGAATTGTAATCTCCAATGCTGGAGGTGGACTTGGTGGGAGGTGTTTGGATCATGGGGACAGATCCTTCATGACTCAGTGTTGGCTTGGTGACAGTGAGTTCTCATGAGATCTGGTTGTTTAAATGTGTGTGGCACCTCCTCACCCGCCCACTCTTGCTTCTGCCTCTGCCACATGATGTGCCCAATTGCATAGTCTGTAGAAATCTGGGCCAATGAAATCAGTTTTCTTATCCAGTCTCAGGTATTTCTTCTTAGCAAATGCCCAGTATATCCTACTGTTATTCAGTCTGACACAAATACAGAGAAATTTAATTATACTTAAAATATTATAGTATCTATAAAATGACCTGGAAATAGATAAAACAGTACATATTTTTATATGCAAACTCAGAGTAGATATATAAAAAGACATACTAGCAAATGAAAAGATGTGCAACCTCATTAATTTTCAAAAGAAATAACAAATAATTACTACAGTGTTTTCATGTCCAAAAGACAAAAGTAGTATTCTTTATAAATGGAATAAAACAAGGATCTGGGTCAACAAGTCATTTCAAACTGTTTGTGGTAATGGAAATGAATGTGTCTTCTTTGGAGAGTATTAAAACAATAACTTTAACAGTGCACATTTTCTTTGACAAAACAATTACACCTCTAGGGATACATCCTAAATACAGACCTCATGTAACTATAAAGTTATGGACCAATAAGATAAAGGTGTGTTTGTTTTTCTTATTTTCCTATTTTCTGTACGAAGTTGTCATTATCCTCATGTTCTAAATCTAGCTTCTTCACACTGACCAAAAAAAATGATATAATTTTATTAATTCAGGGAGCCACTAATGAGGATAACTTTACAGAGAAATTAAGAATATTTCACTACTCTGCTTTATTCCACATTTTCCCCATTTGAGAGAGAAAGAAATTACCACTTTTCTCAAGCCAAGTAATGGATCTTCAATAAACTTCAGAGATTGATTGACATGTTTAACCTGCAGTTTAAAAAAAATATTTAGCATAGAGTGTCTCTCACCCAAAGAGAAAGATGCTGTCATTGCAGCTGCCCCTGCCTATGGGACTGCATAGGACAGAGGTATACTGAGGCTGTAGTTGCAGAGTGTGCAAGTTTCCCATGGAACAGACATTGACTCCATAATAACTACTTCTGGAATTCTGAGATGCCATTTGCAAAGGGCTGTGCTGCTGGAACTCGAATGAGAGGAAAGATGCAATTGAAGATTGCATTGCCCATGGCAAATACACTGTCGATGAAAGATCCTCAGCAACTTGAGGTGAAGGACTAGTTAAAGAACTCAGACATGCTAGTAGGAGAGAAAGAATAAAGATTGGATTCTGCCACATGCAGAGGCCAACAGCATCAGATTAAAATCTTACCAGCCGAAATTCTTCCAAGTCTTTCTACCTGTCAAATGAGATATTTCTGATGCTTTCTCTTGCCTCTATTACTATATACCCCAAAACTAGAAGGACCCCAAACCGCAGGTACTGAATGGAAAAATAAGAGCAAGAAAGACAGACAAGCTTATCTTATTATCTACTTTACTGCAGATTTCACAGTCAGGGCAGGCCCAAATTGGAGAGATAAACAAATGAAAACTCATTACTTTGATATGACATTTATTAGGCTGTCTTACCATAAATGATTGAAAAACATTTTATTACTTGAGCCTGACTGAGAAACTGCAGGCCTTGCACAAGTGTTTATATAGCATGGAGAAGATATGAGCTCACAGAACAAACTTAAAGGCACAGTCCTTAACCCAGAAGAAAGTAAGCTTACCTAGTAAACTGTATTAAAAGTTTACAAAGATATTCATTGCAGCATTGTTAATTTTAAATAAAACTTAGATTAAAACCTTGTTTCAACTAGAAAACTGATTCGTGAAAGTATAAACAGCTTTAAAATGTAATACTATAAATCCTTACAAAAAAGATGGTAGGTTTCACTTGTGATAAAGGTATGACTCAAAATACAGTGTTAAATGCAGGAAGCTACAGACATAAATAACTTAAGAACACAGTAGCCCCTAAAACAATGTGGGGGGTTACAGGTGCCAACCCCTTGCACAGTAGGTAATCCACATACAACTTTTAACTCCACAAAAATTTAAGTGAATAGCCTGCTCTTGACCTTACCCATAACACAAAGGGTTGATTAGCATATACTTTGCATATGAAATATACTGTATTGTTACTATAAAGTAAGTTAGAGAAAAGGTTAGGGTTAGGGTTAGGGTATTTATTGATACTGCAAGAGTATATCATCTGTTTACAAAATGAACCTTTTCCTGAAATGGCAGGCAACTGCAGCTGCAGACCTCAGTCCTCTGTACATATCAAGCAATTCAGTTTCTCCTGTAATATCAGGACTTTTCTCTGCTTCCTGGGAGCACATCCAGCATTACTAGTGGTACTTTGAATGGGTGCCATGATGTTATTCAAAGTTTACAAAAGTTTTCAACATTGAACTAAACACAAGGAAAGACACTTGAGAACTGCAAGATCATTTACTGCATTATGGAATTTACTGGTGACATGACTGGTGACACAATGATTAGCATTGCATGGCATGGTAAACAGATTCTGACATTTGAGCTCCTCACAATAGCAACAAGAAGTGGCTGTAAAATGATTACAGCAGTGTAGTATGTACTACAGTTAATTTATGCAGTTAGAATTGAATACTGCTTATTTCTCTACGGCATTTACTACTTTACCTCAAATGGCACCATGTATGGTCTGTAAGTGTTTGTGTCCATGTTTTGATATATTTTAACTTCTTAGAAATTTGTGTATCTTATGGTAATAAATGACAAAATAGACTAATATCTACACATATTTTATGCATTCTTGGTATAACTTTTTCTTTTTTTAATATTCTAGGGTACATGGTTTTTCTGCAAGTTTTTTGAAACTATAACAAATCTCTGATAAATTTTCCAGTATAATTATTGAAGAACATCTGCATGTAAGTGGATATTGGCAGTTCAATTCCTTGTTGTTCATGAGTCACAATTGTATAGTTAATTACATGTTCTTCATTCCATAATTTGTTTATTTTTCTTAAACTAGTTGTTTCTGAAACTCCCTGAGCAAACTAATTTCCTTGGAATTAGCTTATTTTCTTCTTCATCAGGTGAATTTATTTTATGTTGTATAAATAAAAGACTCCTACAACTTAGTTGCTTTTGACAACAGTGTTTTATTTTTTTGTTCCTCTTACATATCCTTATGGGTCACCTTAAGTTCTTCTCTTCATTCAACGATCAAGATTGAAGAAGCAAGTTCACCCTGGGGGAAAGATAGCCTCATGACGGGTAAGAGTCATGGTGAGAAAGAGCTAATAAGAACTTCAGAACTGCCAGGCATATGTCATTCTTGCTCAGGTTTAATTGTCCAGAAGTCACAAGACCAATCCTCATGTTCCCAGGGCAGGGAAATACAATACTCTTACTGGAGGTGAAGAAAATAACTAGGACCAACTCTATCAAATGATTAAGAATATTTTAAATTTTATTAAGTGCCATAAAATAATGTCTAAATTTAGGGAATTTTTTTTTGTTGCAACACAGCAAAACCTGATTTTTAACTGAAAATATTTTCAAATATACAGTAAAGTTGAGATATTTTAACTATGAAATTCCACATACCTAACATCTAGAATCTACCACCAAGATTTTATTGTAAAGCTTGATTTTGGGGGGTTATTCTTTGAGGTATAGAAATTTCTTTCTCAGATATTGGAAATAACAGAGCAAGTATTATACTCATTTTATACAAAGAAAATTGAGTTTCGAAGCCTTTACTAGGTATAATTACTAGTTGAATGCCTTACTAGGTCAGGTTTTCTGAACTTGGCTGTACACTATTTTGTTTAACAAGCTTTCAATATGTTGATGCCTGAATTCCACCTGAAGAGATTTTAAAAATGTTTCACTGCTAATTATTTTAGATTCCACATAGAAGTGAGATCACACAATATTTGTCTTCCTGCATCTGGATAATTTCACTTAGTATAATGTCCACTAGCTTTATCCATGTCACGAATAGCAGATTTCTTTTTTAATGGGTGAATAACATTTCCTTCTATGTATGCATGTAATATACAACTGTAACATATAATTCCATTGAATGGGTGCATGTCTGTGTGTATGTATAGATATATATATATACACACACATAATTTTTCTGTATCCATTCATCTGTTAGTGGACATTTAGGTTGTTTTAATATCTTGGGTGTTGCAGATAATGCAACAATAAACATGGGAGCACAGATCTCTTCGATTTACTGATTGTATTCCCTTTGAAATATATACCCAGAAGTGGCATTGCTGGATCATATGGTAATCCTATTTTAAATTATTTTATGTTTTCCATAATGGATGTACCAACTTAATTTCCATTAACTATGTACAAGGGTTTCCTTTTCTCAACATCCTCACCAACACTTGTTTATCTTTTGTCTTTTCAGTGATAGCCATTCTAACATGTGTGAGATGATCTCATTTTCAACTTACATTTCTCTAATTATTAATGATCTTGAACATTTTTAATATACTTATTGACTATTTTCATGTTTTCTTTTTAGAAATGTCTCTTTAGGTCCTTTACCCATTTTTTAATTGAGTTATTTGGTTTTTAATTACTGGATTGTATGTGTTTCATATATATTTTGGATGTCAACCCTTTATCAGATAGAGTTTGCAAGTGTTTATATATGCACTGACCAATCTTTTCTTTCTCTCCTGAGGGAGAAGCCACAGTATAGGTGTTTTCCTCCTGGATGCATGTGCTATGCCCTTAGGGGATGGGCAAAGATAAATGCACAAAACATCTAATTTTCCTTTTGCTAGAATATTTCCTTGAGTTTACATTGGCCTGGCCACTGTAGCTCTCAGCTGGTCTCTCAGAAATATTTTAGTCTGGATATTGTTGTTAAATTGATGTCTTTTGAGGAAAGCTAAGGTCTGGAGCTTTTTAGTTTTCCATCTTGCTTATGTTACCTCTGAGAACTTTGTGAGATATATATCACCCTCAGAAACCATACATTGAAGTAGACGATATAATGTGCCACGCAGCTCCTCTTTTTAAAACTCAGTCATTCATTCCTCCAGTCTTCAGGAGTCTTGGCAACTGATAGCTCAGAGTGGAGTCTCTTCCTGAGAATTGCCTTTTCTCTTAAAGAACTGCCTTGCCCACATTTACAGACTCATCAGCAGCCGCCCACATCCAGTCTACATAGTGGTTCTAAGATTCCTTGATGCCTCACTGGACAACGATTCTGAAGGGTTATGCCATTTTCAGAGGTCCTGAATCCAGCTGAAGTTTAGTTCTTTTTTTTTTCCTAAGTTCTGCTTCCCTTGCTGTCTCACAGATGTTATTCCTGACAACACTGTTCAATAAACTTCTAGTCTACAAATTCCTTTTTCAGTTTTCCTGAGGGAATCTGGATGAAGACATTTAGTTAAATTCCTGTCTCTACTGAAATATCTCTATCTTGTTTTCTGTAAACCTGAAAACTCCACTGAATCATTATATTCTGTATGTGTGTGTATATATGTTTGTATGTTTATGTGTGTGTACATAGTGGGTATTGTCCTTCATACTCCATGTAGGAATCACTTTTATCTCTGATCAATCTAAGGATGTTGTTGCAAGATAATGTTGCCACATTATTTATATCCTTACTCATTCTTAATGTGCTGACTCTCATTAAGGTATGAAAGAAGACCTTGAAAATACCCTTAATCACATCAAATTTTATAGTTCTTTTTTTCTGCTAATTTCTAGTTGCTCAAATGGGATTATTTTTTCTCACTCATGAAATCTATTAAAGTCTTAATAGTGCAAATCACTGACAAGTTAATAAACATTGCATGTGGTTGGAACTATAAAGTTGAATAAATTCAGCAAAGTTTGAGATAAATTGTATGCCATTCTATCATAAATTTGACAGAAACCCTACACTTTATCATGTCTTATCAAAGAGGAAACAAATGGAGGGATGCATAAATGTCGTCCCTTTTCATATTCTTTCAGGTTATATGGTTTTGAAATGGCTTTTATGTTTCTCTAAGAAGCAGCCCTTAAATAGTGGATATATAAGTTATTGATATGGTTTGGCTCTTTGTCCCCAAGCGAATCTCATCTTAAACTGTAATCCCTTGAAGTGTGTCCAGGTGTCCAGGGAGGGACCTGGTGGAAGGTGAATGGATCGTGGAGGCTGTTTCCCCATGGTGTTCTCATGATAGTGAGAGAGTTGTCATGAGATATGGTTGTTTGGTAAGTGTCTGGTGCTCCTCGCTTCTCTCTCTCTCCTTTCCTCATGCCTTGTGAAGAAGGTAGTTGCTTCTCCTTCACCTTCCACCATGACTGAGTTTTCTGTGGCCTCCCTAGCCATATAGAACTGTGAGTCAATTAAACCTCTTTTCTTTATAACTTACCTAGTCTTGGTTAGTTCCTTATCACAGTGTGAAAATGGACTAATACAGGAAATTGATACCTGTACAGTAGGGTATTGCTATAAAGATAACCTAAAAATGCAGAAGCAACTTTGGAACCGTTAATGGGAAAAGGATGGAACAGTTTAGAGGGTTCAAAAGAAGACAGGAAGATGTAGAAAACTTTTGAACTTCCTACAGACTTGTTGAATAGTTTTGACCAAAATGATGATAGTGATATGGACAATGGAGTCCAGGCTGAGGTGGTTTCAGATGGAGATGAGAAACTTAAGTAAAGGTTACTCTTTCTATTTTTTAGCAAAGAGACTGGTGGCATTTTGCCTCTACCCTAGAAATCTGTGGAACCTGAACTGGAGAGAAATGATTAGATTATATGGCAGAAGAAATTTCTAAGCAGCAAAGTGTTCAAGAGGTGATAGAGCACAAAAGTTTGGAAAATTTTCAGCCTGACTATGTGAAAAAGAAAAACCCATTTTCTGCAGAGAAATTCAAGCCAGCTGTAGAAATTTGCATAAGTAAGAAGGAGTAAACATTAATCACCAAGACAATGGGAAAAATGTCTCCAGGACATGTCAGAGATCTTTGCAGCAGCCCCTCGCATCACAAGACTAGAGGCCTAGAAATTAAAAATGGTTTGGTGGGCCAGGGCCAGGGTCCCCCTGCTCTGTGCACCTCAGGATTGGTGACCTGCATACCATCTGTTTCAGCTCCAGTCATGGATGGCTAAAAGGGACCAAGGTACAGCTCAGGCCATTACTTCACAGGATGCAAGCCCCAAGCATTGATGGCTTCCATGTAGGTGTTGGACCTGCACGTATGTAGAAGACAAGAATTGAGCTTTGAGAACCCCCACCTAGATTTCAGAGAATGCATGGAAAGGCCTGGATGTCCAGGCAAATGTCTGCTTCAGGGGCAGAGCCCACATGGATAACCTCTGCTAGAGCAGTGTAAAGGAGAAATGTGGGGTTGGAACCCCCACACAGAGTCCCCACTGGAGCACTGTGAGAAGAAGGTCATTGTCCTCCAGAACTAGAATGGTAGACCCACTGACAGCTTGCACTATTTGCCTGGAAAAGACACAGGCACTCAATGACAGCCTCTGAGAACTACCCAAGGCCATGGGAGCCCACCCCTTTTATCAGAATGCCTTGAATGTGAGACATGGAGCCAAAGGAGATCATTTTGGAGTTTTAAGAGTTAATGACTGCCCTACCAGGTTTTAGACTCGCATGGGGGCCGTGGCCCCTTCGTTTTGGCCAATTTCTCCCATTCGGAATGGGAAGATTTACACAATGCCTGTACCCCTGTTGTATCTTGGAAGTAACTAACTTGCTTCTGATTTTACAGGCTCGTAGGTGGGAGAAACTTGTCTTGTCTCAGATGAGACTTTGGACTTGAACTTTTGGGTTAATGATGAAATGAGTTTAGACTCTAGGGTACAGTTGGGATGGTATAATTAGTTTTGAAGTATGAAAAGGGTATGAGATTTGGGAGGGTCCAGAGGAGGAATAATATTGCTTGGCTCTGTGTCCACACTCAAATCTCATCTCAAATCATAATCCCCATGTTTTGAGGGATGGACCTGGTAGGAGATGATTGGTTTATGGAGGCAGTTTCCCCAATTCTGTTCTCAGGATAGTGAGTTCTCATGAGATCTGGTTGATAAGTGTCTGGCAATTTTCCCTTTTTCTCCCTCCTTTTCATGCCACCTTGAGAAGAAAGTACTTGCTTCCCCTGTGCCTTCTGCCACGATTGTAAGTTTCCTGAGGCCTAGCTATGCAGAACTGTGAGTCAATTAAACATTTTTTCCTATATAAATTTCCCTGTCTTGTGGAGTTCTTTATAGCAGTGTGAAAATAAGCTAATACAATTAAGAATTCTATCCATCACAGTATTGTTTCCTTATTTAACTACAAAATCATGAAGTTTAGTTCTTAAAACCAGCCCCATGAGAATGACATTCATTTCTGCAAGACAATTTTTAAGATTACAAACATACCAATTTGTTCAAACTTATGATGAACAAGAAACCAGACAAATATGTAAATTATAATTAGAATATCCATTTGCAATATGCTTACTAATAATCTTAACACTGCATACAGTTTTCAAGAATTCAATACTGTAATTAAATTAGTACTCTTTATGCTTTCAGTATTTAAAGTCTAACATTGCAAGCAATAACCATAAAATAAAGTCGTAAATAATGATAATAACCAATTACCTCAGAAATGGAACAAAACGTTGTAATAATCACAGTTTTTTATTGACAACAGCTTCTTTATGGCACTCCAAATCAGTGGATAATTCTACAAAGATTACTCTTATTACCAGTAAAACTTTTGTTTCCACCCATTAAATAAAACAAAGATTTCCTCTACTTACATGAGAGAACTACTTTATTGTTTTCATTTTTTAAATTTATGTGAAGCAGTGTCCCCTCATGTTTTGTGACGTAAATTGTGGTTTAGAGGAGATAAACTAACTGAAGACCACTTCAAATAATTACATTTAAAGAGTTCTGGGATGAATGCATTACTAACGGGATAATTTTGATTGCTTATAATTACAAAAGTGTGCTTATCCAATACAGACACCCCTCAACACACTTGTACACACACACACACTTACAAACACACATATATATTTCTTGTTTATTTCTTTTTATCTACCACCAATGTTACAATATTGAATTCCGGAAATCCAAAATCATGAAGATTGTAAAAACCTTCTAGAAGTGAGGGAAGTGTGGAATAAAACTGCTTGAATATATGATTCAGATGATACTTGATTAATGAAAGGCTTTGCATAATTTTTAAGGAGCTACACATATTTATATGATATACTTATTTATAATGTAGCATACAATGTATACTAGCGTATAAAGTACTCCATTGAAAATGAACTACAGATACAAGTGACATATAGACAAATCTCACAATGATATAATTGTGAGTTAAAGAGGACAGAGACAACACCGTTAGACTCTAGCAATATAAACTTTAAAAAATACAGCAAATTGATGCGTTGAATGTCCAGACAATTTTTAATCTTCATGAGGAAGAAAGAATGAAGTGATCTAAAAGGAATATCAGGAGGGCTTCTGTTTATTTTATTTTTGGACCTGGGTTTTATTCCTGGTATTTTTTTTTTTTGATAATTTTTAGCTGTATACTTGCTTAGGGATCTTTTTCTGTTATATTTTTAAATATATGTGTACGAATATATGTAGACTATATGAAGAAATTTTTAAACGTATGCTCTACAAATATCTTACTTTGTAACATCCAAGCAATTCAAAAATAGCAATAAAACTATTGTATTAGCCTCAAACAGTCAATAAAATTCAACAGCAAATATTATATTGGGTCCATATACAAATGAGGATGATATAACTTTAGAAATATATAGCAAAAATATATGTTTACAATGCATTATATTTGTCAGAGAATTTTATGACTGAAAGTATTTTTAAAAAGCTATAATTCATTATAAAATTAGATAAATTCCATTATAAAAATTAGAAAAACATTTTAATAAAAATTTCTCTCTAAAAATTGAAAATAAAATTCAAAAAATTATGACACTTCATTTTGAAAGGTGTACATGAAACAATGTTCATTAACATACTATTTTATCCTTTGTGAACTAAATCTTGAAATTTTTAAATTATAAAATAAGTTTTTACCATGTATAGAAATGTATACAACATGCTTGTGGTAGCCTTTTTTATTGCAGTAACTATTGACAGCAAAATGAATTTACACAAATTGGGAAATGAACAAATATTTTAGTATTCAAGTTGGTAAAATGTGTGAGTCGAATCTATCAGAAGGACATTTGGGAGGATTTCCACTGTATGTTTTTAAGTGAAGAGTAAAACAAGGTGGCAAGAGTATATGTAAGACTTTTAAAACTTAAACGCTATGTGTGGTTTCAATTACATTAATTCTATTTGATTCTGTTGAATATATGGGGACATACATTGTGCATAAATAGATGGCCAAAAAAATGTAAATTTCTATTTCATGGTGGTTGAATTTTATGTGAATTTAGTATTTTTGGTTTGATTTTGTACCTTATTCAATTTGTTTTAATGGAAATATGTTATTTATATAAATAATTTAATATTTAAAAAGGTATTATTATTATTACCAAAATATTCAATTACAAATAAATAACAGATTTTAATGCATAAAATATGTGAAATATAAACAAATTAATCTTTGTGTCTTCCATGTAGTTTAAATTTTCTTTTATATTTCCCATTTTTATCATGTTTTTTTCTGTGAAGAAAAGTGTTAATCAGATTATTCAGCTCAATAATTAATGGTTCATTTTTGTTCCATTTAAAAAAAGTTTTTAACTTAAAAATTTTTTTACATTTAGTGTTTCCATATGATTTTTCACAATTGCAAATGTTAATATCAAGCCCTCAATGGCTTTATCTATTATAAATCTATTCAGCTTGTCATCTTTATTTTAACAGCGATTGTACTCCTCAATTATCAAATTATTTTTCCATTAGTGCATTTCCCTTGATGATATCAGCCACTTTGGCAGTCATTAAATAATATGTACCTGGGGGAGAGTGGCAGATGCCCTGCTCCTCCATATGCTCTTCTGTGAATTTCAGATGGTTTGTGCCCTAACACAGACAGCCCTATTGACAGCCTGGGACTGGTCATTTCCATTTGCTGCATACCACATCCTTCCTTGATGTACCCTGAGCCTGGGCACTGATTTTTTTTTTTTCCCCTGGTGTCATCCTCTGGGACTAGTACTGGATAGGAGTTTCTGATTAGATGGGCAATAATATTTTATTAATATGTCTATTTCCCAATTTTGACACCTGGATCAGATTCTCCACACTGCACTACAGCAAGTCAGAGCTGCTTTCTTTCTCTCCATGTGTGATTTCTCTTTAAAAATCACGACTAATGTATCATATGCATATATTTCATCTATGGCTTTCATGGTACCACTATTGATAGGCTTGGAACAAAACCCTACTAGCAGCCCTAGTTCTAATTTTTTACCTGTCATTTGTTGAAAATATACATCATCAATAGTCTATATTTATTAAAAATATTTTACTAAATTTTTAAACTTAATATTTTCTTATTTTCTAAACTTTTATATGAAGTTCAGGGGTACAAGTGCATATAGACTATACTTAAATGGTATGATGACCTTGATTTCTTACTATAATCACAAAATAAGTAATGTAAGAATAAAAATAAAACTAGCATGATGTTAAAATATATTTGATTTTCTATTTTACCAATTAACCCTGATTTTCAAACTTCAGTATGCATTATTATTATTCAGAAACTTGCCTAAAACACAGATTGCTAAACCTTAACAATAAAGTTTCTGATTCTGTACATCTGGGATGGTGCCAGAGAATTTGCATTTCTAACAATTTCCCAGGTGATAATGATGTGGATTTTTCATTGATGTAAAATAATTGGGTTTGACTTTGGACACTTACATTAGCACAGTACAAAGGCAGCTTTATGTAAGGTCAAGGTTTACATATTGTCAATCAGGTAACTTCCAAAAGTTTTGTTTACCTTTTAGTATTCCCTAGAAAATTTCAAATATTTTTCATTATAGCCAGTATTATATACTAGTCCCTCTTTATCTGTGGTTTTGTTTTTCATGGTTTGTTTCCTGCAGTGAATTACATCTGAAAATAGATGAGTATAGTGCAGGAATATATTTTGAGAGGGAGAGCCTAATTCACATAACTTTTTATAATATATTGTTATAATTGTTCTATTTTATTATTAGTTATTATTGTTAATTTCCAACTGTGCCTAATTTATAAATTATACTTTACTACATATGTATGTGTGGGAAAGAAACAGTATATATATGGTTTGGTAGTTATCTATGGTTTCAGACATTTACTAGGATTCTTTTTTTTTTTTTTATTTTATTTATTTATTTATTTTTTATTTTTTATTTTTTTTATTGCATTTTAGGTTTGGGGGTACATGTGAAGAACATGGAAGATTGTTGCATAGGTACACACATGGCAGTGTGATTTGCTGCCTTCCTCCCCCATCACCTATATCTGGCATCTCCCCCCATTGGAACATATTCCTCAGAGACAGGGGAAGGGCTACTGATCTGTATGAAAAAATGTGTACACAAATACTGTATGTAAAAATTTCATTGGTGATCATGCTGGATTTTTTAAATTCATTTCAACTGGTATTTTTCCCCCTTTTCCACCCTACTCCGTTTTCAAGAGGTTGATGTATTTACAAATATATACATACTATTTCAGTGAGTTCTTTCTTTCTCTCCGAGTCATAGTTCCCTAGAGAAACAGAAAAACAGGAAGTCTATCTATCTATCTATCTATCTAGGAAAACATTTTTAAGAAGTTGAGATATGTGATTTTGAGGGCTGGCAAGTTCAAAATCTGCAAGACTGGCCAACAGCTGGAAATGCTGGCAAGAAGGGGTGTTGCAGTCTTTCTTGGGTTAAAACATCTCTTTTCTTTTAAGGATTTCAACTGATTGGATGGAGTCTATGCATATTATTAAGGGTAATTCTTTACTCAAGGACTGTTTATATAAATGTTAATCACCTCTCTAAAACTACCTTCACAGTGATACAGGAGCTAAAAAGAAATTATTTAGGCAGTTGGTGATGGTAAGAGTCCTTGGTAAGCCTGTTCTTTTAACAAAAGGCAGCCCCCAAATCATTTCTTTTCTAACAAAGAGCAGCCTGAAAAATCAAGCTACAGACATAGGAAAGCAAGCTAGAAGCTTGCAAGGGTGAATGCCAGCAGCCGTGTCAATAAGAAAAGGTTACCTAGGGGCCAGGCATGTTCAACATGGAGGCTCCATCTTCTCTTTTCTTTGTCAACCATGTGTACACTAAAGGAGCAGGCAACATGGCTCTGAGTAGGTAGAGAACCCATCTGTATAATAAAAGTTTAAGGTGGGGGCAGCTAGCTTCTTCCCCTTGCTATACAAATGGCACACCTGGTCCAACCAATCTCTCCTGCCCTATGTAAATCAGACGTTGCCTCCTCGAGCTCATGTATAAAACCCTGTGCATTTCACCAGGGAACCAGAAGACCCACTCAGGAGCCCCTCTTTCTCTGCAGGAGGGAGAGCTTTTCTTTTTCTTCGCCTGTTAAAGCTCTGCTCTTAACCTCACTCCACGTTTGTCCATGTCCTTGATTTCCTCAGCATGAGGAACCGAATTTCAGTATTATCCCTGATGAACGACGTGACTTCAACAGCAACACCTAGAATGGTGTTCCACTAAAACCTGGGTCCTATAACACAACCTAATTGACACCTAAAATTAACCTTCATACCCTCTAACATCTAAGCTTATTCCATGGCGAATTCTAGCAGGAGATATGAGGGACGGGGAAGCAAGAATATATATATATATATATATCTCAGTGCTTTGATTTCTTATTGGATGTGTTACCATGGACTTCACAGCTTGGGCTAAGGAAACCCCGTACATGTGACTCTGTCTTTCTAGCTCCTGTAGTTATTCTTCTTTTATCTGACCCATTTCTAGAAAGCAGTGGTGGCAGACTCCCCCTCCTCCTCTTACCAGCTCCCTGGTACTGCCGCATTCTTTATATTTTGTCTAAATTCTCCTTATATCTTTAAAAATAGCCCCTTTATTAAAATCTCCTTAAATTATCCACTTCTGACCATGGGTTATTTTTTGTGCAGAATTGGACAGTAAAAACAAACTATGGGCTTGGAAATTAGCAGATTACTCATGTGGATACTCTAATCTCTAAAGCAAAGCCACAGATATTTCTTCTACTCTTTGAGAATTTCCCTTTCACTCTTAGAGATTTCAATTGTTCAATATAATTCCCAGTTTTACTTTTGGACCCCCCTTTGTTTGCAAGGATATCATTTCCCAATGCTCAATTTGCTAACATCATGAAACAGGCTTGATATTTAGAAGCACATCAAGTACTGAAATTAAGGTGAATAATACTACAGAAAATAATCTTCACTATCAAACTGCTTCAATCATACTTTGCTATGTTGGAAGCAAAAGACAGGCTTTCTTTCAGGTCAGCAGTTGGTGCCATTTATGCATCTGTGCTGAGGAAATATAGTACTTTTATTCACTTTCTTTCACATCCATCACTTGACTCTTTTAAATGGCAAACATATTTCTTCTTGCATTGTTGACAGAATTAGTAAAGCCAGCACTGCCTCTGAGCCTTTTTAAAGACCAGGAGCAATGTACTGGCCTTGTGTTTACGCTCATCTTGCCTCTCCCTGGCATCCAGACCATAATGATACAGCCTGCCTATTTGCCTCAGTGGCTCAGCAGTTACTAATATGATTTTTACAAGACACTGATCCAAAATCTATGAAAAATGCTTCATGAGTTTTCAGTAGAGGTAAGGTTAAAGTCGGTTATGTGGCACACAAAAACTACAAAACATGAAGAGGCTTTGCAGTTATTTTCTATTGCTTGTGTACTTATTTTTCCAAATATGGTTTCTGGAACCAGTTAGCACAGAAAAGTTATAAGCATTATACAATTATTCATCTAAATGAATTGCAATAATAACTACATAAAATTATGTCTATTGGCTGTAACATAACAATTATTCTGTTTGTACGTATTTACACAGCTTCCAGAGGTTTATGGCTAAGTGATCCCTAATAATTTTTCTTATTTTCAAATTTAAATGTCAATTGCTGAATATATGCACATAATAAAGGCTTTTTAACTATGTGTATTAGTTTGCTTGGAATATCATAACAAAATTCCATAGACTACATGGTTTAAACAACAGAAATGCATTTTCTCGTAGTTTTAAAAGGCTAGAAGTCTGATATCAAGGTATTGGCAAATTTGTTTTTTTCTAAGGTCTATCTTCTTTTCTTGCAGATGGCTGCCTTCTTCCTGTGTCCTCACAGAGTCTTTTCTCTGTGCACATGCATTCCCAGTGTCTTTATGTCCAAATTTTATTTAAAATAATGATACCTGACATATTGAATGAAGGTCCACTCATATGATTTCATCTAAGCTTAATTACCACTTTAAAGGCCCTATTTCTAAATATGGTCATATTCTGAAGAACTGAGAATTAGGTCTTCAACATAAGAATTTTGAGGGAATAAAATTCAGCACATAATTCCATATAATCAGGAAAAATAAAATATATACATGTATCTGCTCATCTGTGTAAAGGATTAGAGAAAGAATAAATTTTAAAATTCATGAGATGTTTTCTTACAGGGGTGTGTGATAATAGCGGGGGCAAGGATGAGGATAGAATAGAACAGAAGGAATAAGACAGGAGTATAATTTCCAAGGATGCTGTTTTTTACAGCACATATGTTTAGATACAGATTAATATTTCAGATACATGATAGAGAGATATATGTATATTTTATATATACATACACATATACATAATAAAATCATCAATGATAGAGGAAAATGTAGAATAAAAACAAATAGAAATAAGTAAAGTATATTTTAAATTACTAACAAGTTTATAAGCATCTGATGCTCATAGGCATTTATTCATCTGTATACCTACTGAAACTACTTATTAGGACTTTATAAAATGTGATATATGCGATAGTTTATACATGTTACATAATTTAATACTTTTGTTTTTTATAGTCTAAGTGTGTTCTATTAATTTTTATTGCTTCTTATATTTGCTTAAAAGCAGCACTTTGAGATATAATATTTTTATGCAAATTAAAGTCCTTTTTGCTTTTTATTTTTTATTACTTCTATGCACATAAAAGCCTTTCTCTCTCTTTTTTTTTTTTTTTTTTTTTGAGACAGAGTTTCGCTCTTCTTGCCCAAACTGGAGTTCAATGGCATGATCTTGGCTCACTGCAATGTCCATCTCCTGGGTTCAAGTGATTCTCCTGCCTCAGCCTCCCAAGTAGCTGGGATTACTGGCATGCACCACCACAACCGGCTAATTTTGTATTTTTAGTGGAGATGGGGTTTCTCCATGTTGGTCAGGCTGGTCTCGAACTCCTGACCTCAGGTGATCCACTCACTTGGCCTTCCAAAGTGCTGGGATTATAGTCCAAAATCCTCTCTCCTATAAGACCAGTTGCATATTCAATGCTATTAACATTAAAATGTCTGTGGTGGTGCTTTCATAAATTTTATGTTTATGTATTTAATTATGCTTCCATATTTTCACTCTGGCTATGTTGAAAATTTTTCTTTGACTGTTTCTGGCTTTCCTAGACATTAATGAATGCCATATTTATGTTATGTGCATATAAAATACATTTATGAAATGTATATATACATATATATTTATTTACACAAATATAAAAAATATATGCTATATGTTTATAATTTATAAAAACATAGTATCTTTATTTGACTTTTTTTTAGTAATATTGTAGATAGGAAATACTGTTTATGTGAACATAAACTTTTTTCACTGTGCCACAAATTCTCAGCTATGCAGTTTTTCTGGCTTATTTACGACAAGTTTCTAAAAAAATTGTGTTTAAAAATAAATTGCTATAAACACTAACAAAGCTGTAATTGATTTCAAAGGATTTAACAAAATTAAAATTATTTTATTAGCAGATACACAGAAAATATTCTTATTCTCTTTTAAATTTGTAATTATTGATGCTTCATGCAATCAATCCAATTTGTTTCTATAAATGAATTCCACGTTGTTATAATAACCTACTTCTTTTTTAAATTTTTTGGAGGATATACAGGACTGAATATATTTACTGGTTGAAACACTGGTTTGTCAACAAATTTCCATATTTAGGGTACAAATGTGAAGAAGTGGGAGGAGTATTCTCTACACAAACTTCTTCATTTGAAAGCTTCTTCTCTTTGCATTGAGTATAGATAGGCTCATATATGTACCATTAGACATATGTGGGTATTTTCACAGTCTTATTTGTACACAGGTGCCCACAAACACTTCCTGACACTTAAGGAAAATTGACTTATTTGAACAACATACCAGGGGAAATATCATTTGTTTATATATCAATTATTGTTAACTTTTTGTTTCTTCTATGAGAAATAATTGAATAATTTTCATTACCTTGGCATGTAAAATGTATTTTTATCTTATAGGACCAGAAGACCAGAGACTGTATTTATCTTCTCTAACCCCATCTGTTTGAGTCTAGTGTTAAACATCCCAAAATTATCTACAGACACATACATGTTACCCTGGACACTTAGTGGAATAAATAATTCTTTCATCCAGGTGTAAGAGTCCATAATTTATTATTTTCTAATTTACATATGAAACTAATCAGATTCATTTTCTGTTATCTATCACAACTGCAAACATATAACCAATGTAGACTGGAGACACCTTCTAAAGTAAACGTATTTAGATATTGGAAACATAATACCACTGGCAATGACTATGTAAGCATTTAAAACTTAAATATTTTAAACTAGATATCCTAATTTCAGGACAAGAATCACTTAATGGTGATTAAGTTGTAACTATAATTTGAGTAAGCCAGGCTTGTACTTCTCTTTTGACATTGGCTATACTCTGATCCCTCATCCATTTTTTTACCTTGAACAACATTCTACTCTGGTATAAGGTAGATACGGAGCTATCGACACGTAGTGTCTTTGAGTTTCAGATTTTTCATCTCTAAAGTAGAAATAGATAAAATAACCACATAGGGAAGAAGGCTGTGAGAACTTATAATTTTTTTTATTTGCCTCAATTTGGATTCTCCACTAATGATAGAGATAAAGCTGAAGAGAACTGAAGAATACAATAGAAGAAACTACATGCCTTTCTAAGATAGAGTGTAGATAATAAATCATTTACAGAATTGCTGAATATGCCAGAGCTTTTGATATTAACACCAGTATCCTTTTTTTCTTTATAAATTTGGAAAAGACAATATACTACATGTATACTATATGTGTACTATATGTTTGTGTATACTAGAGTACATAGTTTTGATAATGCATTTTGGTATTTCCTATTTAGTGAAGAACGTTATCTTTCAACTGCTCTAGTTGATCACTTTATTTTTTTGTTTTTTTAAAATCATCCTCCGTTAGCTGTATAGAACACTGCATCTTCTATTAATCACCCTTTAGATACTTGGCAATGTCCAATATCCATGGGTTGTTTTATATATTGTCAGTTAAGATATCAGCCAGAATTGTAGGTTGCATAGATTATAAACCTAAATAGTTATATTTAAAAAAATAAACTATTATAGCTATTAATCTAGCTGGGAAGTGACATGAGCAATTTTGTATTTTAGAAAGTCAACTGCAGCTCAGGGAAGAGAAAGCATTTAAAAAGGATCATACTAGACAAAAGTTTTACATGGCAGTTGTAGTAATTGAAATGAGATATGATGATATGAACGAAGGGAAAGGCAATAGAATAAAAATTACAACATAAACTCAAGTGATATTAAAGGGGAAAATTTGACAGAATATAGTGACTTATTGGTTAGGAGTGTGTGAGCAAAAAAATAGGGATGATGGTAATGTTATTGACTGGGAAGGTCATGGTAGCATTAACAGATAGAGAATACAGGAGGAGGATTAGACTTTGTAAAGAGTATGCTTATTTTTGTTTGGACACTGTGATTTTTGAAGCATATGTTCTTGGAAATTTTGATATTTTTACCCAGAATTTTCTGCCATATACCCAATTTAGCATCATTACTTATACAGACCTTTAAATGTGGCTGATTTTTACTTAAGAAACAGAATACAGGTATATTTGAACATTGGTAAATTATTCACATATATGTAAAGAATTTATATATATAATACATATTTATATAATATGTATTTGATAGATAAAAATTCTTATACATTTCTAAATATATATCAAAAAATATATATATACATCAAATGCATATATTTGATAAATATAAATTTTTCACATATATATGAACTCCTTAATGTTCACATTGTGTTCTGTTTCTTGTATCAGAAACTCATATACCTCTACATCTTTTAACTTTTAAAATTGCTAAGGAAACTCAATTTATTTCATATTCTATATCTTATAAATTTTTCAATACTTTTTTTTAAAAAAATTCAATTCTTTTTGTCTCAGTGTTAGTACTACTTCTCTCATATTTCATCACAGTCACTCTTCTATCTGGCATTAACAGCTCCCCTATCAAACACTTTTAGGCCAGGCACGGCGGCTCACACCTGTAATTCCAGCATTTGGGGAGGCCGAGGCAGGTGGATCACCTGAGGTCAGGAGTTCTAGACCACTCTGACCAACATGATGAACCCCATCTCTACTAAAAATACACAAATTAGCCAGGCATGGTGGTGTGCTCTGTAGTCTCAGCTACTTGGGAGGTTGAGGCAGGAGAATTGTTTGAACCTGGGAGGTGGAGGTTGTCGTGAGCTGACATCATGCTACTCTATTCCAGCGTGGGTGACAGAGCAAGACTCCATCAAAAAACAAAACAAAACAAAAATACTTCCATATACATCAAGTATCGAGTAGCTGAAATGTAACCACTATAAGAGAATGTTGTTTCTCCCTAAGCATTTTTTCTACTCATCTAGACCTTTCCTCTCATGCCATCCTTATCAAAAGGAACCTGTGGTAACATTGTTATTTTTATTAAATGTGGATCAAATATATTTACCATACATTCATTAATGTGTATATAGTGTGTGGTTGTTTCTACTTGTTAGCTTCAGTGATTGTATGGTTTTTGTTACAGTGTAGCATTGTTCTACTGCTTGTGTTTCCCCATTTTTATTTTCATTGAACATTCAGTAGATTTTTAGAAAAAAAACCTAAAAATTGCATCCCTGACATTTTTTCCCCCAGGGAATCACACCTTATTTTTAATTTTAGACGTATATAGCCATACAAGTAGTTCTTCAACTGACAGTGTTGCTTTACTGCTGAACACACAAATCACCAATAATAATGTTGGCTTCTCTTTTCCAATTATTTATTTTCCTTCTTTTTCATTATTTTTCATCAATAATTTATAAAACAATAGATAACACAGCATAGTGATGGTCACAATTAAATCACACATAAATAATGTGCTAACATTATTTGTGTTTTATTCTGCTACTCATAATAGAAATGGAACCAAAGAGCTTCTGGAAGTAGGAGTACAAGCTCTGAAGCTGCTCATTGGTCAGCAGAAGCTGAAGTTCTTTCTACATTATTGCTCTGCCATTCTTCTTTGAGGCTTTTGTCTTCATAATTGCAAGAAGATTCCTGCACCTGTAGAAATCACATCTTTTTTTTTTATTGGATTATTTAATCTATTTACATTTATTTCATTTTTATGTTTTATTTTACTTTAGGTGTATACTATATCCAACATTTCTCCCCATGTTATCCCCCCCTCACCCTCCCCACCATCCCCACCACCCGCTGTCCCTCCCCTATCCCCCCACAACTGCCCCCAGTGTGAGATGCTCCTCTCCCCTGAGTCCACGTATTATCATTGTTCAACACCCACCTATGAGTGAGAACACGCAGTGTTTGGTTTTCTGTTCTTGTGTCAGTTTGCTGAGAATGATGGCTTCCAGATTCATCCAAGTCCCAACAAAGGACACGAACTCATCATTTTTTATGGCTGCATAGTATCCCATAGTGTGTATGTACCACATTTTCTTTGTCCAGTCTATCATTGATGGGCATTTGGGTTGGTTCCAGGTCTTTGTTATTGTACACAGGGCTGCAATGAACATACATGTGCATGTGTCTTTACAGTAGAATGATTTATAGTTCTTTGGGAATATACCCAGTAATGGGATTGCTGGGTCAAATGGAATTTCTATTTCTAGATCCTTGAGAGATCGCCACACTGTCTTCCACAATGGTTGAACTAATTTACACTCCCACCAACTGTGTAAGAGTGTTCCTATTTCACCACATCCTCTCCAGCATCTGTTGTCTCCAGATTTTTTAATGATCACCATTCTAACTGGTGTGAGATGGTATCTCAATGTGGTTTCGATTTGCGTTTCTCTAATGACCAGTGATGATGAGCATTTTTTCATATGTTTGTTGGCCTCATATATGTCTTCTTTTTAAAAGTGTCTGTTCATATCCTTTGCTCACTTTTGAAACAGATTGTTTGTTTTTTTCTTGTATATCTGTTTTAGTTCTTTGTAGATTCTGGATATTAGCCCTTTGTCAGATGGGTAGATTGCAAAAATTTTTTCTCATTCTGTTGGTTGTCCGTTCACTCTAATGATGGTTTCTTCTTAAATCCCAGCAGGAAAAGGGTGACAGGAAAGAGAAAAAGGTAATAAAAGTCTCTTTTGATGTTTTGTTGTCTTCACTGAGTAAAAGATACTCTAATCAACATCTCATACTTGTTTCTCTGGATCAGTTAAAGGCTATTAATAAAGTGAATGGGCTACATTTAGAAAGCTAGAAACAATTTCCATTAACATTGTGTAAGGTGTTAATAATAAGATTACATCTTTTTAAACTATGACTTATGCTTCTATTTTCATATTCTTAAAATTTTATTAAAGTTATGAATGGAGAGTGAATATTTTAAATGTTATTTTGTTGTCTATTAAGATAATCTGTTTATAGATTTTTATAAAATCACCTAGAAAATAATTTTTTCAACATCCTCTACAACGTTTTTATAAGGTACAATTTGTAATCATTTGCTTGATCCTGAGTTTAGTTTTGCAATTTCTTTAGTTTTGTTATTTAAATGTCAGTTTAGACTAGTTTTATTAAATTAATTGGACTATATCTTTTTTCTCTAAGCTAGTCTAGGAAAATTTTAATATCCTGGAATATTTTGCTTATAGAATTTTATTGCAAAAAATTCAGTTTCAGAATATTTTATTGTACTTCTATTAAACAGTTCACAACTTGACCAGACCATTGGTCTAATAAGAAATTCTACTTTAATAAATATTGTCAATTTGTAATACTCGTATACAATTAACATATACTTGTAATGTTCAAGTTTGTGAACATTTAAAAATTACATTACATTGGGCTTACATAATCATTTTTGTTCAATTATCTCTGTAACTGGGACTATAATTGCTTGACTTTAACAGTTTAATTTAAAAATCTCATATAATATTACTAATTTTAGTTTTGATTTTTATTTTTTGGTGCAATCAAAAAGACACCACTCTAGGATTTATTAGTTGTATTGCCTCTTTCATAATTTATTTTGCCTTCCAGATTTCTTTCTTTGTCTTGTTTATTTCCAAATTGGCCCTGCATTTAAAAATTATTATATAGTACTTAATACAAATGTAAGGATTTATAATTATTTCCTAAAGATTAAATTTGTCAGCATCAATGTTATAATTATGTTACTTTTCAAATAATTATTTTTCCAGTTTTAAATTTTTCTTGTAAATCAAAGCTTTTTAAAATGTATTTTTTTTTTCTTTTTCAGACAGGGTCTGCACTCCTGTTGCCCAGGCTGGAGTGCAGTGGCACTAACATGACTCACTGCAGCCTCGATATCCCAGGTTTAGGTGATTCTCCCACCTCAGCCTTCCCAAGTAGCTGAAACTACAGGCATGCACCACCACTCCCAACTATTTTTTTTTTTTTTTTTTTTTTTTTGGTAGTAGAGACAGGGTTTTATCATGTTGCACAGGCTGGTTTCAAACTCCTGGACTCAAGAGATCCACCTGCCTTGGCCTTGCAATGTACTGGGATTACAGGCAGGCATGAGCCACCATGCCTGACCAGCTGCTTCTTTTTGTTTTCTTCATTCTTCCTTCTTTCCTGCCTTCTTAACTTAGAACTTTAAATTTCAAACTTAAACGAATTAAATTAGAAATTGTTACTTACACTTCTAATGGAGTCTCATATACAAACATTGGCAGTCTTTTGTCATGTATCATATTTTAATTTGCTTCCAAATGTTCTCTTATACTCTGAGTACAGGTTAAAAAGTATATGAACTGCAATGGGCCCTGAATAGCAAACTAAGTCTTGAAAAGCAAAGTTGGCTGTCTTACACCTCTTGATTTTAAAACTTACTACAGAGATATGCTAACCAAAGTAGTATCATTCTGACATAAGAATAGACAGATAAACAAATGAAATACAATTGAAAGACAAAAATAAAAATAGAAACCCGAAGCACTTAGACATCTAATCTATGGGCAATAGATTTTTGACAAGGGTGCCAAGGTCATTAAACAAACAAACAAATGCAGCCTCTTGGACAAATGGTGCTGCGACAAGTGTATAACTGCATGCAAAATAATGCTGTTAGACTGCTATCTCACACCACATAAAAACTAACTCAAAATGTATCAACTTCCTACTCATAGAAACTAAAACCATACAACACTTAGGTTGTATGGGTTTGGCAATGGATTATTAACCACATAACCTTGGGTTTGGCAATGGATTATTAGAAATAAAGCCATGAATATCAGTAACAACAACAAAAATAGACAGATTTGACTTAATAAAAATGGAAATTATTTTGTGCACCAAAGAACATTATCAAGAATATGGAAAGACCAGCTACAGAATGGGAGATAACATTTACAAATATTAACATAATTAGTCATTTGGGAAATGTAAATGCAAATCACATTGCAAATGTAAATGCTAATTCACACCCAGCAGAATGGCCATGATCAAGAAGACTTATAATAACAAGTATTGGTGAGGATATATAAAAATTGGAATTCTTTCACTTTGCTTCAGGAATGTAAAATGGTACAGCTTCTGTGGAAAGCAGTTTTGTGAGTCCTTAAGTTAAACAGAATTACCGCATAACCCAGCAATTTCACTCCTAGGTATATACCCAAAAGAACTGAATATAGTTACTCCTACAAACACATGAATATGCATGTTCATATACAGCACTATTTACAATAGCCAAAAAGTGCAATAACTCAAATATTCATCAATGGATGACATATAATTTTAGCCATAAATAGGAATGAAGTGAATGCTACAATGTGGAGCAGCCACCAAAATATTATGCTAAGGGAAAGAAGTCAGATGTGAAAGGACACATGTATATATGATGTGATTCAATATATATGAAATATCTTGAAGAGGTAAATCAGTTGAGAAAATGCGGATTGGTGGTTCCCAGCTGTGTGGGATTGCGGATGGGGAGAAGGAAGAATTGCAAATAATTGCTTAAAGTATTGGTGATTCCTTTTGAAATGACAAGAATATTTTGGAGATAAATAGAAATAGTTTTTTTTACAACATTTTGAATGTATTTCACGTCATTGAATTTTCACTTTAAATACTTTATATTATGTGACTATCACCTAAATTACAAAAAATAAATTAAAAGTATGTAAGTCATGTATTAGTCTTTCTCCTCTCTCTGCTATTTTTTTATCCTATTTCTTGTAAGGAGCCAATACTTTTTTTGCAAGTCTAAGCAGGTATGTTCGTATATTTTCCTTTCCTGTTATTTCTTTCCTACACAAAGCCAATAAAATTAGACCTTTTTGATGGCCTATTTTTCAACTAATACGTTAAGAAAAACTACAGGGTTAATTGTAAGATGTATAATTTACGAACCAAACGGTAAGTACATTTGCAGTTTTGTTATATATTGCCAAATTGTTCTCCATCAGGGTTGTATCATTTTACAGTCCTAAAAGCAGTGATACGTCATTTTCCCACAGCTTGGCCAACAGCGTATGTTGTCATATCTGAGTTCTGTCAATCCAATAGGTGAGACATTGTGACTAAGTGTAGTTATAACTTGCATTTCAATTATGACTGATTTTGAGTATCTTTTCATATATATAACTTTTTAATATATTTTTGAATATCTTAAAAATTAATTTTAGTCCTTGTTTATTACCACAAGTTTTTGGTCTTCCCTCAAGGTT
This sequence comes from Ateles fusciceps, assembly GCA_036589455.1. Classification (NCBI taxonomy): domain Eukaryota; kingdom Metazoa; phylum Chordata; class Mammalia; order Primates; family Atelidae; genus Ateles; species Ateles fusciceps. Next base: position 916,529 of record JAZHEH010002077.1, read on the forward strand.
TGTAAAAATTTTGTTTCATACATTAAGGTTAATGGTCCTTTTATTGTGCAGCACATGTTGTTAATATTGGTAGCCAGTTAGTTATTTGTCTTTGATATTGTTAATTGTTTTTCTCTCCAAATAAAATGATTTAAAAATTTTACATATTCAATTATTAATCATTATTATCTAATCTGAATTTAGAAATGTAATTGAACATTGTTTTTCTCCATATAGTATTTAAAGGAATTCTGTCATGTTTTCTTCTGCTACATTTATAATGTTCAGTTTTACATAATATCCATTAAGGTTTACTGGTATTTCTTAAAAATTGATGCCATTTTATCTCTTACTAAGTGGCTATCCAGTTGTCCTAACATCATTTGTTAACAACATTATTTTGACTCCGGCAATTTAGAACATTACTTTATTGTATACTAAAGTTCTACATTTCTTTATTTTATTGTATTACTATTTTATATTGATACAAATATATGTACATATATATGCCATGCATTTGATATTTTGTTAAAGTGAGCAAGTCAGGGCATTAGGGGTGTCCATCACCTCAAGTAGTTATTATTTCTAATTGTTGGGAACATTTCAAATCCTCTCTTCTATTTTGAAATAAACAATACATTATTTTTAACTATAGTCACACTATTCTGCTAGTAAACATTATCATAGAATGTATTCTTTTTATCTAATTGTATGTTTCTACCTGTTAGCCAACCTCTCTCAAACCCTCCACCTCCCCACACACCTTTTCTAGCTTCTGGTATCTACCATTAAGCCCTCCATGAGATCAATTTTTTAACTTCCACATATGAATGAGAACATTCTATATTTATCTCTCTGTACCTGTCTTATTTCACCTAACATAATGACATTGCAACCTACATTGCTGCAAATGACATGATTTCATTCATTTCTGTGGCTAAATATTTTATTGTTTATATATGCCGCATTTGCTTTATCCATTCATCTCTTGCTGGAGAGTTAGGTTGATATCCTATGTTTGCCATTGCTAACAGTGTTACAATAAACATGGGAATGCAGTATCCCTTTGATATATTGATTTTCTTTCTCACTGGATAAATCCTGAGTAGTGGGATTGCTGGATGGTATAGTAGTAATATTTTATCACTTTTAGAAAAATCTCCAGACTACTCTTTCACAGTGACTGTAATAATTTACATGACCCCCAGTGGTATATATATGTTCCCTTTTCTCTGCATATTTGCTAACGTTTGCTATTTTTTTGTTATTTTTTAAATTTTTATTTATTGACACAGGATCTTACTCTGTCACCCAGGCTGAAGAGCAGTGGCAGTAGTCATGGCTCACTGCAGTGTCAGCCTTCCAGCCTCAAGCAATCCTCCTACCTGAGCCTCCCGAGTAAGTAGGACTGCAGGCATGGACCACCATACCTAGCTAATTTTGTTGCTTTTCTTTGTAGAGATGGTGTCTCACTTTTTTGCCCATGGTGGTTTGGAATTCCTGGCCTGAGGCAGTCTTCCCACCTTAGTCTCCCAATTTGTTGGGATTACAGGTATGAGCCAAAATTTTTTGTCTTTTAATAATGGCCATTTAAATTGGGTAAGATGCTGCCCTATCATGGTTTTGATCTGCATTTCCCTGATGATTAATGAGTGATGTTGAACATTTTCTGATCTATTTGTTGACCCTTGTATATCTTCTTTTGAGAAATGTCTCTTCATGTCCTTACCTCACTTTTTAAAGGGATTATAAGTCTTTTGTTTTTGTTGTGGAGTTGTTTGAATGCCTTGTGTATTCTGGATATTAGTTCCCATTCATATGCAAATATTTTTTCCCAATCAACATGTCTCTTCACTCTGTTGCCTGTTTCCTTTGCTGTGGAGAAGCATTTTAGTTTAATATAGTCTAATTTGTCTATTTTTGTTTTTATTGCCCACCTTTTGAAGTCTTAGCTATAAAATCTTTGTCTAGAACAATGTCCTGAAGTGTTTCCCCAATGTTTTCTTCTAGTAGTTTTTCAGTTTTGTTTCTCACATTTTGCTTTAACTCATCTAAACTTTATTTTTTATATGGTGAGGGACAGGGGTCCAGTTTCATTCCTTTGCATATAAAATTCAGATTTTCTAGCACCATTTATTGAAGAGGGTGTCTTTTCCTCAATGTGTATTCTTGATGCCTTTTGTGAAAATCAGTTGGCTGTAAAAACGTAGACCGATTTCTGGATTTTCTACTCTATCCCATTGGTCTATGTGTCTGTTTTTATATCAATACCATTATATTTTGTTTACTATAGCTTTGTAGGAGATTTTGAAGTCAGGTAGTATGATGCCTCCAGCTTTGTTCATTTTGCTCTAGATTCCTTTGGCTAATTGAAATCTTTTGTACTTCCCTAGAAATTTTAAAGTGATTTTTACTATTTCTATAAAGAATGTGATTGGTACTCTGATAGAACTGCATGGCCATGATAAATAAGCTCTTCTCTTTCATTACATTTTTAAACTTTCTATTTTTTATACACAATAGTTCTTCAGTTTTGTCTACTAATTATATACATATACATATATGCGTATATTTTGCTTTGAGTTAATCTACATAAGCAACACAAAAGAATTGGTGATGAAAATACATATCGTCCATATAAATAATACTATTTGTTCTTTTACCAGTCTTATGCCTGCATATATTACCCTTTTCCTAATTTTATAGGCTAATATTTCCAATAAACTGTTAAATAAAAATGAAAATTGTGGGCTTTCTTGACTTATTACTAACTTTGGTGAAGATGACTCTAGTGTCTTCCCATTAAATAAGATGCTAACTTTAGGACATGTATGTATTTCAAGTTATTATGACATAGAACTCACTTTTTATACCTTTTCATACCCCTGACATCTTTCAGCAGGAAATCTTTTTCTCTTAATAATCATCTTTATTTTCTCTATCCATTTATATTTTTGAGTCCTGAAGTTAAAAAATAATAATTATTTTTACAGTTCCTCTCTACCACATGGAGCATATTTTCATGTTACAAGCTCTTTAAATGATTTAGATTCATTACTCACAAACTGTATGATTCTAGACAAAGAAAAAAAGAAAAACAGGTGAAATAATACATAGAAAGTATAAAGTTTACTATAGGAATTAGAATGAAATCCTCAGTGAAATAAAATGTAATCATTTAACAATTTTTTTAATGGATTATGGATTCATAAATGTAACTTCTCCCTCCTATTAATTCTTCTATCCACCCTCACCATACTCTGGGAAAATGCGTATGTAGAGAAGCACAACACATAATACATTGAGAGCAATTTTTAAAAATAGAAAAGAAAATTGTTTATGTGTTTAGAGGTTAGACAGCTGAAAGGTCAGTTATGTATTAGAAAATTTATTTCAACACTAGAAAGGTTAGTAACGTGGGAACATTCCATGTTGAAATAAATAGCCACATTAGTTGGAACAGCAGCCTGTCAAAAGTGAATGGCAGTTTACATTTGCACACCACAGAAGCCTTGGGAGGGGATGCTCCTTGACACTTGCAACTAAAAAATGAACTAAAGGAATCCGAACTGGTTTTAAGCCTCCTTTCTTTTAAAGACACATGAAGGATTTTTATATATTTATTATTCTGAAACAAATTTTTTGACATCCTGGGAAGACAAATATCCAATTAATAAATTGGCCAGCAATTTAATTACAGTGTAAATCTATGGACATATCACCTGTAGAATTATTATTCAGTTTATATTTAAAACTGCTAGTAAAGCCAAATGGTCTTTCTGCTTTCCTCTATATTAATCTGAATGAATAATAAAATAATACATATATTTTATTTATATAATTATAATCATAAAATGACTTATTGTGTTTACCAAATCATTTTGTATAAATCCATATCACAATCTAAATATATCTTTAAACTTAATCTTGTTTATATTGTACATTAAATAACTATTTTTAATATTCAAATTTATTAATAATAAAATATAATTACATTTAAACTCAATGTTCTTAATATGCTGGTCACTATTATTCTTCTGCTGTGACTAATAAACTGAAATAAATAGGAAAATAAATCCAACTTTTACAGTCTTGAATATGTTGACAATAGAAGAATTCTTAAGTATAATGAAAATTATACATTTTAAAGTATCAAATATCTTTATAGGTATAAAAATATATAATGTCTCTTTTCCTTAAACAATGTTTTGTCTGAATACATTATTTTCTTTACTGAAAATTAAACAAACATACGTCATTTTTATTAAGTAATCTTAAATTTGTTTCTTAATGTCACCCTTTTTTCCCACATTTTCTATATTTGTAAAAAAAAAACACATGTCAAATATTGGCTTTTCATCTTTCTTTTGCAATTCAGAGGCTTTTCTAAATTATTCATAAAAGAGTAGTATATTTTATAGACCTCAGTTTAAGTTGTAAAAAAAAAAATCTCACTAAAATAAACACGCTAGTGGATTTACAGGAATAATGTGAGTGAGGAAAAAGGAATTCATGATTCTGACTGGTATATACCTGCTGTTCAGTTTCCTTTTGATTTCATAATCAATATAATATTAAATATAATGCAATTATCTAAAATCACCAGTGTTTCTTTTTCTCAACGTCTGACACCTGTCCTGAAACATGTATGCCCATGATTGATGTACTAGACACTTTACTCAGGAGATTCATGAATTTGGATGGTAATTGTGTCTTAACTTCATCAAGAGTAAATATAAGCAGATGGAAGCCATGTGTTCTACAGCTTTCATGTCCTATATCAGTATGGATATATTCTCCCAATTAATCCTTTGAGTTCAAGATAATTTTGGTCTGATCATGAATTATTTCTTTTTCCCTCATCATATTAATTCTATAAATCCACTAGAGTATTTGTTTTAGTGAGATATTTTTGTTGCTACTTAAACAGAAGAAAATTGCCTGAAAAATCCTAACATTACACAAGAGGTATAAATTCTTCTGCTTTTAGTAGTACTACAGAATGTGTCACTCACTCTTGACAAGTAAATTATATTTAGATAGTTCAAAATAAGCAATTATGAAATGGCCAAGTGCTGATTATTGAAAGTGACTGAAATTTGTTAATTAGATCTCATATATTTTGCATTTCATAGTAAAAACTGATGTCTTTTTCCCAGATTTTAAATTTTTCCACAATCTGCATATTTTAAGTTGTATAGAATTTTGTAATAATACATTTTTATTCATTTCTGATTTAAATTGTAGTCTGGGATAATTAACAAACTGCCCATTTTAAGGGATTTTGAAACAGTTTGTTAAATCATACTGTACATTGATCATTTAAATTACTAAAGAAAGACTGTGCATTTTTAATTGGATTGTGAATAATTCATCTACTATCCATGAATATAAAGGATAATGTCACAAATAACACAACTTGAGTTATGATACAACTTATTTAAGGGTTGCTGTTCTTGTTTTTCTTACTTGGATTAATGGCCGTTGTCAGCTGTAATATCATAAACATTCTCTATTCTCCACAATTATATACATGAACACACATACTCTTTTGAACACACTGTTCAACAGGCAGAAGAGGGATAACTGGCTTCACAGAATCTAGTAAATAATAATAGAGATAAAACAGAAAGAACCTTTTCTGTATTTGCAGAGTGGGGTTAAGAATCACTACAAGTAATCACAGCTTTAAGTAAAAGCTCAGAGAACGAGTAATGGCAAATGCAATGGAAAGATATCCAATTGAAAGATATCCAATTAATTAACAAGATAGTAGCATCACAAATTGCATTCTTTTTTTCCTAAATAATTCAAATATGATGATAAAAATATGATGAAACTTTTCTAAAAAGGCAAAGAAAATTACTCATAAGTCTTCCCTCCAAACAACTATTATTTCATATTTTCCTGTTTCCTCTTATATGTTTCCTTTTCAATTTTTTGCATCAATTATAAATAATATTTTACTATATATTCTGAACTTTAATTTAACAAGATTTAAATATAAAGATTGTGCTCTTCATCATAACTACTTCTATGTTTTTACAGACTTAATATTTAATTTTGAAGGCCAGAAGATGTTTTTAATCAGGATGTCTCTGGACTTATTTAGTCAGCACACAATTGTTATTTTTGCTGATATAGATTTAGTTCTATACATTTGGTAATTTTCAAATAATATCTGCAAGTCCTTATTTTAATATATAATAAATTAACATGTAATTAGCAAAGCATATCCAAATATCATGTGATTATTAAATGCTGCTGCTGATAGTATATGCAATCATGTTAACATTGAGGTTATATTAGATTTTAAAAGTAAGTTAACCTTTCTGTTTCTAAATTGAGAGGTCCTGTTTAATGAGCCAGGGATTCCTGGCTTATTATACACAAAGGTGGTGCTTACAAAGAAGAAAATAAGTTTTATATCAGAAGAAAACCCAGATTCAAATATTTAGCTGTCTATTCAGTAACTTGGTGACCTTAGAAAATAGTGGAGGTTGTTACCTTATTTGTACCTCTGAATTATGGGGATCAAGTAGAAAGGACTATGCGAAGGGCTTTGTAAATTAATGAAAACTAAGGTTAAATATTCATAATAGAAATATAAACATTTTGCTTAAAATGCATATAGAGGCATTAACCATCGTTATAATTATTCTCACTAGGGGCCTACCTTCATTTTCACGTTTTTGTTGCTCATATATGCTTTTCAAATTTGTGTCTTAACTTTAGGAGAAATATCTTATCACAAGCCCTCTAAAATCTTTAAAATTCTCCTTCCTTTATGGACTCTCATCTCCATTTAAATCTATAATCTCTTGGTCTAACTCAATTCCTCCCTCCTTTCCAAACCAAGAACTCTTCCTCTGTATCTCTGGCATGGGATTTTCAGTCAGTTCAATAACTTATATTTGCAAGCTCTTCTCTGAAGGTGTTTTATAGTGAAACCTGTTTTCTGTTTGTTTTCATTTTTGTTTCTGTAGTCAATACTCCACAGAGCCTGGAGGTGGGTAGGTAGTCTCCTCATTCCTCACTGACACTTTCATATTTGCTCTCCATTTTTAGATACTAACCCTCAAGCTAATTTACAGCTCATGCCAACAAGATTATTCAACCTGCTTCTTCTCTTCATTTTAGCCTTCTACAGAATTTGGGGTTCTTTCAACCTTCTTTCTTGAAGGTTTTACCATTCAGCTCACTTTTTCTTCTCCACCGCTATGGTGATCATTTATTTTCTTCAACTAATTTGAACCATTTTTTCTGAATACTACCCCTTTGCCATTTTCCCTTCTTGAAAAACAATTGCACAACTTCTGTTTAATCTCACTCTGTACATGGTTTTAGAAAGAAATTGAACAAAAGTATTACAGTTATAATATTTTCTCTATTGATACTTGTATTAGTAATTTTTTTATGCTGCTGATACAGACAAATCTGAGACTTAGCAATTTCCAAAAGTAACAGGTTTAATGACTTACAGTTCCACATGGCTGGGGAGGCCTCACAATCATGGCAAATGGAAAGGAGCAAGTCACATATTACATGGATGGCAGCAGGCAAAGGGAGAGATTGGGCAGTGAAACTCCCACTTATAATACCACCAGATCTTGTGAGACTCATTCCCTACCACAAGAACAGCATGGGAAAGACTGCCCCCATGATTCAATTACCTCCCACTGGGTCCCTCCCACAACACATGGGAATTCAAGATTGTAGGGAACCAGATCCCACATCACCTATGGGTACCCCGAGTTCAGTGGTGACAAATGATTAAGAAAAAGATACATTAAGGATGCAAAGAGTGGAACCAGGGGGGCCATCACTTATTACTGGAGGCAGTGAAGGCCCCCAGCTCTGATCTCTCACACCATTTATTGATTAAAATCACTTTGATCTATAGGGTAGGGGTGGAGTGATGGTGAGGAGAGGGTGACGGGACAGTGGAGTGAATCAGTGAGCCAGAACGAAATCAGTGAGCCGGAACTGGTGTATCATTGTAAAGACATAACAGTGGCGGTCTGGGGAGTTTCACAAAACAAGAACATGTGGTTCTCTTTAGCCTATCATCTATGTGCAGCTGGTGGAATGCAGGCCTCACAGGGAGAATACAAGTCTGGCTATGTCTTAGTGCTGCGAAAGGGTTCTACATTCTTGAGCACAATGTTTATGATAACAGAGCTGAGGTCACCCTGCACTGGAACATAAGGCATGGAGAGGCCTTCCTCCCCAGAGTGCTCCTGTGGCCTTCCACAGTTTATTATTCCTGATTTCTTTTGTACATATAACCAGTTTATGTAGGCACTCTGTTAAGTCCTCTCTTCTTTGCTGCTTTCCCCCAACAAAGATGAGATTTGGGTGGAGACACAGCCAAACTATATCAATACTTTTGAGGCAGAGATGCATTAGCTGATGAATAAGAACCGATAAACCTCTGTAATCAATACAAATTTGGTATCTTTCCCAAGGTTGACACAAAAAGGAAAACTAAAAATAAATTATATTCAACAATAATTTAGTTAAATAAGAAAGCCTGTTTTATTTAATATTAAAAGGAAGTTACTGGAATTTCCTAATTTAATTAAAAATTTCTTGTGTTATTAAACTTTAAAAAATTAATGAACTGAACTAATTTGTAAAATTGAGTTAAAACGGTTATTATTGTAACAGAAAATAATATGTGACCAGAGTATTTCTCATGCTAATGATAGATATATTTTAAAAGAGATATATGGTATAAATCATCTTTTAAACTAGGCTAATGCTCTTTATTTTCCCTAATATCACTATAGAATGTTTTACTCATTTATACATTGTGAGCAAGAAACTTTACAAAAACTGCTTGTGAAAATACAGTTGTAACATTAGTGGAAACTAGACATGAATCATTTCTATATGATATAAAATACATAAAATGAATAGATGCTAGTTCTTAAATCTCAAACTACATTTTATTTAATATACATGAATTCAAATTTCCATTTGATCACATATGTATACATTCACACTAGAGAGAGAAAGAGTGATTCTTAAATAAAAGTAGTATATAATTTAAAAATATAATAGTTTCATAAATACTTTAGGGGTTAAGTGTATTGGTAAGGTGACCAGAGTGTTAGTATTAGAACATGGAACTCATCCTAAGTTTTTGGTCTTGTTACTGGAAGTCAACACAGTGTATCACTGTAGTCAATCCTAGCATTCCTTTTTGTGTGACTTTACAACTATATTTTTTATGCATATGAGTCAGTTGATTGGCCCCAAAGTCAGCTTTAATCTTGCAACAGAGGGTGTGATACTCATGTCATTTACAGGAAGAATAATAAAAGTCATATCTACCACTATATTTGTGCTTAGATTTAATAAGGCTGCTAACTTGACCTTATGTCTGTAATAGTACAATTGAATCCTGATGGACTTCAAATAATCAAAATCCCTTGACAATGGACACTCTTTTTTTCATTATTATATTTTAAGTTCTGGGGTATGTGTGCAGATCATGCAGGATTGTTACACAGGTATACACATACCATGATGGTTTGCTGCATCCATCCCCCCCATCATCTACATTAGGTATTTCTCCTAATGTTATCCCTCCCTAATCCCCCCCCCCACCCCTGCTATCCCTCCCCTATCCCCCCCCCACCCCTCAACAGGGCCTGGTGTGTGATGTTCCCCCTCCTTGTGTCCATATGTTCTCATTGTTCAAAACCCACTTATGAGTGAGAATATGTGGTGTTTTATTTTCTGTTCTTGTGTCAGGTTGCTGAGAATGATGGTTTCCAGAGCATGAACTCATCCATTTTTATGGCTGCATAGTGCTCCATGGTGTATATTTGTCACATTTTCTTTATCCAGTCTATCATTGATGGGCTTTTGGGTTGACTCTAAGTCTTTGCTATTGTAAACAGTGTCACAATGAACATATGTGTGCATGTGTCTTTATAGTAGAACGATTTATAATCCTTTGGGTATATAGCCAGTAATGGGATTGCTGGGTCAAATGGAATTTCTATTTCTAGATCCTTGAGGAATGCCACACTGTCTTCCATAATGGTCAAACTAATTTCCACTCCCACCAACAGTGTAAAAGTGTTTCTATTTCTCCACATCCTCTCCAGCATCTTTTGTTTCCAGATTTTTTAATGATCGCCATTCTAACTGGCGTGATATGATATCTCAATGTGGTTTTGATTTGCATTTCTCTAATGACCAGTGATGATGAGCTTTTTTTCATATGTTTGTTTGCTGCATAAATGTCTTCTTTTGAAAAGTTTCTGTTCATATCCTTCGCCCATTTTTTGATGAGTTTGTTTTTTTCTTGTAAATATGTTTAAGTTCTTTGTAGATTCTGGATATTAGCCTTTTGTCAGATGGCTAAGTTGCAAAAATTTTTTCCCATTCTGTTGGTTGCCGGTTCACTCTAATGATAGTTTCTTTTGCTGTGCAGAAGCTCTTAAGTTTAATTAGATCTCATTTGTCAATTTTGGCTTTTGTTGCCTTTTTTTTTTTTTTTTTTGGTGTTTCAGTCATGAAGTCCTTGCCTATGCCTATGTGACTATGACACTACTAACAGGAGCAGGACTCCTCTTCTGGAGTTAATTCTGACCTCACTGTCTAAATATCTTTCTATAGTTGAGTTGGGAGTTGGAGACTTTTCCACTGTTTTCTCAGTAGTAAAATGAAATTACTAGATACTTTATAAATAGAAGCAAATTCCATAATTATTACATATGTATACTTTTCTCAAATCAATATTCTTTCTCTCTCAATTGATATTTGCAGACTATGCATCTGACAAAGGTCTAATAACCAGAATCCACAATGACCTTAAACAAATCAACAAATAATCCCATTTAAAAACGGACAAAGGACATGAACAGACACTTCTGAAAAGACATACAAATGACTAATAAATACATGAAAAAAATGTTCATTACTACTAATCATCAGAGAAATACAAATCAAAACCATAATGAGATACTATCTCACATCAGTCAGGATGGTTGTTACTAAAAGTAAAAAAATAGCAGATGCTGACAAGGCTGTGGAGAAGAGGGAACACTCATACACTGCTGGTGGGAATGTAAATTAGTTCACCCACTGTGGAAAGAAGTTTGGAGATTGCTCAAAGATCTTAAAACAGAGCTACCATGTGACATAGCAATATTATTGCCAGGTATAAACTCAAACGAAAATAGATCATTTTACCAAAAAGACAAACACTCAATGCTCATTGCCATGCTATTCACAATAACAAAGACATAGAATAAACATAGTTATCCAGCAATGAGGTATTTAATGAGGGATTAAATAAAGAAACTGTGGTATATACACATTATGATATATTACACAGCCATAAAAAGAAACAACACAATCATGTCCTTTGTAGAAACATGGGTTGGTCTGGAGGCTACAATCCTAAGAAATTAATGCAGGAACAGAAAACCAAATACTGCATGTTCTCACTTAAAAGTGAGAACTAAACACTGAGCACTTATGGACATAAACATGGGAATAATAGACACTGCAGACTACTAGAGGGAGGAAGGTCAAAAAACTACTTATTGGGTACTCTGCTGACTACCTGAAAGCAATATACCTATGTAAAATCCTGCACATGTACTCCTTCTATCTAAAGGTTTTATTTATTTTTTTAACTGTGGTAGATAAGGTTTTTTGGTCTTCATAGACATGATCAAATTTATTCTAGCTACACACTCACACACATGCATATATCCATAAGCTTATGTATACATATATAAATATTATAGATATGTATATAGACAGATAGGTATTACTTAACACTTCTATCAGCAGCAAAAAGTACCCATTTTGCTTTCTTTTGTTGTCAAGAATATCATATTTTAAAAAGATCAAAATATTACAGGTCAAGTTTTAGGCCTAAATTTCTTTCACTTTATAGTTTAGCCATTCCATTTGTCACTACTAAAGATCTCCTGCCTCACCCTACCCCTTATGGTAGCATTTTACTTTTTTTTTTTTTTTTTTACATTTATCTGTTGGCGTTTTACGTTTTCTTTGAGCAGAAACATTCATATTATTTTCTTGTTTTTTTTTTTTTTTTTTTTTTTTTTTTTTGGACAGAAGCTTGCTCTGTTGCCCAGGCTGGACTGCAGTGGCACATCTCTGCTCACTGCAACCTCTGCCTCCAGGGTTCCAGTGATTCTCCTCCTTCAGTCTCCCAAGTAGCTTGGATTACAGGCACATACCACGAAACCCAGCTAATTTTTTTTTTCTTTTGTATTTTTAGTAGAGATGGGGGTTTCACCATATTGGTCAGGCTGGTCTTGAATTCCTGACCTCATGATCTGCCCAACTTGGCCTCCCAATGTGCTGGGAATACAGGCGTGAGCCACTGCACCCAGCCTTATTTTATTAAGTGATATTTTTGGAGTGATGTTAGTTTATATCACAGTGATTTGAGAATATAATTAATATTGTGATGTTTATACTTTAGTTGTGACACATATTAGGTATGATTATTTGTTTTTTTCTCTGACTGAGTCAGCTTTCCTTTATTCTGGGTTACAGCACCCCTATTTTTCCCATCACCATCCATCTAGTTGTAAGTTGTAACATATGGCTAGACATAACTTCACTGGTATAATCATTTTGAGGCCATGATAATTCTGTTGATGAGTAAGTGCCATAAAAGGATTCAATCAGGCTGTAACCTTGGGATTTTGTTTGATGTTTTGAAGAAAGTGCTGCTGTTAACTACCTCTTGAAAAGATGGTGGCCAGGTAAGTTGCCCACATCTCTTCACCATGAAGTCAGTGATGAAAAGAATCCATCACATACAGAAAGAACAAAAGAAACACACACAAATACACACACAGACACACACACACACACACACACACACACACAGAGTGATCATTTTTACTCCATTTATATACCAAATAAGCTTTAGTGATACTATACATGAAATGTTTTCAAAATCAAGCAAAAAGTTTAAGCATTTGAATGTTTGAATTTTAATTTGATTTGTAAAGTAGCTTTATGAACCCATAGATATTTGGGTATTAGTAAGGTAGTTTAGGGAAAATATTTACCCATGTAGCAATGGTCAACAAATATTAGCTTTATATTATTATTACCACTATGAAAAAAAATTTTTGTTTACTTTTGGTGACATTATAAATTTTATGTGTCTAAATATTAGATTATTTTCTGCATTAAAACTTTTCATTGAAAGTTTTTATTGAAAATTTTAAATAATTTGAAACATATTTTGGAGTATGAGATAAGGGTACAATGATCAATTTATTAAATAGTTTATATGCATTTCTTTTTTTTTTTTTTTCTTTTAAGACAGAGTCTTGCTCTGTCACCCAGGCTGGAGTTCAGTGACATCATGATAGCTCACTACAGCCTTGATCTTTTTGGCTTAAGTAATCCTCCCACCTCTGCCTCCCAAATAGCTGGCAACCACAACCACACGCCAGTATACCTGACTAATATTTTTATTTTATTTTATTTTGATAGAGTCAGTGTCTCCCTATGTTGCCGAGGATGGTCTGGACTATTGGGCTCAAGCAATACTCCCATCTCACCCCCCTCAAAGTGTTGAGATTAAAGGCATGAGCCACCATGACACCTAGCCTACATTTCTTGGATAGTCTTTACTTATTACCAAATTTGGAAAGCTACCTTAATTATATTCCCGATATCTATTTTCAAACAATTCCTTGACTTTCTTCTATGTTCAACTAATTTATTTTGGGAAAGTGTCATTATTTTTTAATTTTTGTAATCTTAATGTAAATCTGTCTATGGAAATCACTGGTTTTCTTGGTTAAACAAAGTTTCAAAAAATTTCTTCACTTTTGAATTATGCATTTATTTGCAGTATTAAATTCTACCTTCATTTTATTCTCTGATTTGTCTTTATTTGCATGCATTTGTAATTTATAATAATTTTAAATATTTAGATTTAGAATTTTTTATTTAGATTTACCCTAAAATATGTTCCCCCCCCTTTTTTTAACCTTTGTCTAGCTATTCCACTTTAAAGTCATATAATGATTTGTTTAACTATTCTCTATTGCTGAATATATCACTTGTTCAAAGCCATTTTCAATTACAAAAAGTCTAATAAATAATGCTAAGAAATATCTTAAATATATAAGAAGTTTATAGAAATAGAATTGCTAGGGCATTGTCTTTACATATCTGAAATTTGGGTAGGTATAACAACAGATTCTATTGCCACAAATAATGTTTTGTGTGCTGGTTTTCCTACATCCTTACAAGAGAGTGTGATCAAACTTTTACATTCTGGCACTGTTAATGAAAGTGGTATCACTGTCATTTTAATTTGTGTTTCTTTTAATATATATGGTTTATTATGTTTCTCTATGTTTAAAGATCATTTTAAATTATTCATTTGTATCATGTGACGATGCATTTTTCTACAAGGGTGATATTCTTGTAGATTTTTTATTATCAAAGGTTTCTATATGTTATGAAGATTTATATATTATGAATTTTATCTCTGATAAAAACTGGAAATACTTTTCCTAGTTTTCATTTATATATATTTTACTTTTTAGTTTGAAAGTATGCTTGGGTATTTGCATATTATTTTTATAATATACAATTTTGAATCATTTCCAGAAAAGATTTATTTAATTTAAGGTATATTATATTTGAAAGTATTAATCAAAGTTGTTTTTGTAACTTGTATTTTTTTAAGTGTTTTTCTCAAAATCCTTGATATATTTTGAATTTATGGTAGTATATGATGTGAGAAAAATTTTAAATATGGTTGTCCAGATGGTTATAAGGTATTTCAACATGATTTATTGTTTGTTTTTGTTTGGTTCATCTTTTTAAATACAGAATTGGGATGTCATGTTGTCATGCATTAATTTATTCTTTAAATTTTATTTTTTATTTACATTACTCTTTCTACTTAGGCACCAATTTTGTTGATTTTAATATATTTTAATAGCTGATAAGACAAGTTAATTCACATCAATCTTCTCTTTTACTTCTATATTGCTGATCTTACATATTCCTTATTCACTTGAATTGTGATCAGCTTCTCCATCTCCACCATTGCCATAAAAATAATTGCTATATTTACGGTTAGCCCAAAATATGTTATACTAACTTAACTGTGTACTTTCCTCAAATTAATTCTGAGTGTTCTTTGTATATAAATCAATGTCATAATACCTTCCATTTCACATTATTCTTATGAATAAAATTTTGTTCTTTTTTTCTGAATATTGGCGACAATTATGAATACTAATTGTTTCTAGTAGAAGTAGTTTTAACTTTAGTGCTATGTTTTATTTTTGAAAATTATATGGTATGCATCAGATTATAGCAATGATAATTATGTATTTGAAATAATTCACCTTGTAATGTTCTAGAACTACTGCCTTTTATATTTGTAATTTTTTGACAAAAATGCAATATTTTAAGTCTATTGCTATAGTCACATTTTTCTGGCTTTAAAAGAATGTTGTGTTTTATACTTTTGTAGAAATAATTCATATTATCTTTTTTCAAATGTATTTTCATGATGCTAAATTGCATTTTGTAATAATTTTTCTTTCATCTTTTGTTTAATATTCCCAGTGATGGCATATGTCCAGTGAAATTCGCTCAATTCTGACACTTCCAGAGGAACTATAAATTTATTCACCCTGTTTTTTTTTCTCTAAACAGTTCATCTGAAATCATAAATATATTCATATTATTTGAAAAAGTAATATCATTTCTGGGAAGTCATGCCAAAGCAATAAACAATTGTAAGCAAAAAGCTTTCAAAATGGAGATATTCATTTTCCCAGTATATATTATAGAGAAAAGTCAGAAAGAATATAAAAATTTCACTGACCATCATAAAATCTGGAACATGTTTATATATCAACTACATGGTATGGTCTTCACATTAGGGATTGAGGGCTAATCAGGGAGATAATTCATTATAGAAGAAAAACTAGACAAAATGTCCAGGCCCCAGGAAGTACCCTAATCATTAGATGAGAGATGAAACTTTGAGTATAACAAAGTGATTATTTTCTGGATATGTCTTTCAGCTGAGGCCCCTTTGGATTCACACCTAAGTCACAACACTAAAAGATTTTCACTAAAATCCCTTTCAGGCTTTGTAACATAGGCAGCTTTGTTTAAGTTCCTTTCCAATAAATATACTTACAAAGGGAGTTGTCCTTCATTTTGCAAAACTCCACTTAGCAACGTAGTCATCTTTGGGCCTCTAGTGTCTGATTTAAAGTAGGAAGTAGTGGAGATCAGTAGAAAGGCTGTAACCAGGACATTCACAGAAGGTATCAACAGGACCTGGCAGAAAGAGACTTCCTTATTAGCAAGTAAGCTCTACTCTTGACCCCACTTTACTTTTCTTTAAAGAGAGTCATGGAACTGAATTAAAACACAGTGTCAAACAATTGTGCAATATAAGCTAACGTTATCATAGACAATGAAACTCAAGCGTTAGAGCTTAACTAACTTGCCCAGGTTACAGAACTAGTAAACAGTAAAATAATATTTGAGTCCATGTTCAGCAGAGATTGCAAATCTATGTTTACTACATTTCCATAGATTATACTCAATACAGGCTAAAGTACAGTTATATCACTGCAGAGAAGGTAGCAGAGAGTTATTTATACATTGTTTTGAAATTTCTTCAAACAAGCCAGACAAATTCCTGTGCTCACAAAAACCCAATGACATTATCTCACCCACACTAAGCAGCCTGACTGATGCTATCATTTCTATTGCGGTAGGTCAAAGTTTTCTGAAATAATTTAAGGGTATGACAAAAGTAGAGCTTAATCTTACCCCAATGTATTATCTTCTGAAGGTCATGTGAACTCCCTTTGAATGAGTTCATAGTTTATAACTCTTTTTAAAAAAAAAAAAAATCTCTATGCGTTTTTCATAATTTTCATTTCATTTTTTTATATTAAACTCACTTGTGACTTTTGTACTTTCTCCAGAGCTGATTTTGGAGAACACAAATAGAAGCCTATTCTAATTCGTCAAGAATCTTTAATATCTTTTGCAGTTTAACCTAATTTTTAAAAGCCACACTGAACTTGATTTCTTCAAATGATTGTTTGAGAGTTTAGTCCTTTAATCCTCAAATCACCAAGAACATATTTCAGAATTGTCTAACTGCATAAGTTAGCATGCATTAGTACTATTTGTATTATTTCCACATTTCTCAGTAGACAATTTGCCAGATTGCTTTTGCATTTTCTTGTTTTCAGAGGCTTTAAAATTTGTTGTAACCAATACATATTTAGAAACTATTATAACCTGATTATTTAAAAGATAAAATAATCCATTACTTAAAATTAATATGGTAAAGTATTGGTGAGAGGAATTCAAATTCTTAAATAGTTCCTATTATTCATTATGAAATGCAGATATGTATGTAGGAAGCCTGGGCTAGAAGTCTGTAGAAAAAGAAAGCAAATGTGAAAAAGTGATTTAATGCCTGTCCCAGAGCATGTATGTTCATTAGTATGCAAATAATATATTCTGCTGATTAAATGTTCAGAGTACTAGATAATGCATAGTGATAAATAAGCTACCTAGTTATAACCTTTCATTAAACAGTACTGAATTAGAGGTAACAAGCCTCCAGTACACCTTACATTTTCTTCACATATTTAAATAATATGTTTTATTCTAGTAGTGCTATAAGTGGTCATGATAATAATAATATACTTTTAAATGCAGGTAGAGATTAAAACCAACTGAAAGATAAGATAGTATTATGTAGAATAGAATCCTAAGTATTCAACACAGTTAGTAAATTTAGTTTTCTGATTAATTACATACTTTAACAATGAACAGCTAGTCATTTAACACCTACTCTAAAAGTATACAGAATAACTGATAAAAATAAAGTATAAGGCATGGTGCTAACTAAATACTTAAGGGTTTAAGATGCATTTGAGTAGACAATACTTTCTTTCCTGAAAGCAATAAATGAAATGTACAATGTGTGTTATAATTTGGATAATAAATAGTAAGTGTAAAGAGTGTAATTATTTTTATATACTATATAAAGATAAAAATTTTTGAATCAAAACACAATGCAAATGTCATTAAAAAAAAAAAACAGTAGTGCATTGAGCAGGCACAGTAGCTCACGCCTGTAATCCCAGCACTTTGGGAGGCTAAGGAGGGTAGATCACCTGACGTCAGGAGTTCAAGACCAGCCTGGCCAACATGGTGGAACCCCATCTCCACTAAAAATACAAAAATTAGCCAAGCATTGTGGGCACCTGTAATCCCAGCTAGTCGGGAGGCTGAGACAGAAGAATTGCTTGAACTCAAGAAGTGGAGGTTTCAGTGAGCCAAGATTGTGCCACTGCACTCCAGCCGGGGTGACAGAGAAAGAATCCATCTCAAAAAAATGAACAAAACAACAACAACAAAAACAAAAACAGTGATATATCAAACTGTTGAGTTCAGAGAGTATCTTTTCCTATTCCAGCTCCTTTGTGTTTAATGAGTAGAGTGGTTGTTTGGTGGAATATTAACAGCCAAAAGTGACTATAAGTAGTTTTCTATGTCTTCTGCCTCAACCAATTCAAAGGGCTTCAAACTTTCATATGATTAAATATTTTCCATTACACATTACCAGACAGGAGAAGTGATATTGTCAGCCATGTATCTTATTTGCTAAAATAACTAGATACATTATAATTTCTACTGCTAATAAAGAAAGACATTAGTCAAGTTATATGTATAACATGAACCTGAATAACTGTAATAAAAAAAATCTGGAAGTTAACATAATTATAACAATATCTTCCATAAGTTACTATAAGACATTAGTAATATGAAACAAGAAGAGGAAGTCATAAAAAAGAAACATATGGAAGAAGGAAGAATAAAGATTATAAATTGGTAGAAAAAATAAATGAATAAATAGCAGAAAAGATAAAGAACAAATTAGAGAGAAAGAAGTTCAGATTAGAGAGAAAAAAAATCTGTAAAAGTAGGGAGGAAGGACAATGGGACAGAAAATCTAAACAGATAGGGAAGATAAGCTAAATGGAGGGTAGAAATAGAAGTTCTAACATCAGCAAATAAGCAGAATCCTTATACAAGTTGTGTACACTATGTATTGCATGGCTTGCACAGGGGCTATTTATATCCATGCTCATCAGGTATTTATAAATATATTACAACCGTTTCCTTGCAAATAACAGTATATCATCTTAAAAACTCCCCTATGCATAAAGTTTTTCTAATTTTTAGAAATGCTTTATTTGCTTTTTGTGTCATCCCAGATAGACTAGGGCCCCCAAAGTTTATAAATTTCATAGCTTACAGTTAAATTTCTAAACAAAATACAAAAAGCAACTACTTGAGGGCTGTGACAAATAAGTTGTATCAAACCGATAAGGCAAAGAAATCAAAACTTGAAAAATACCAATTCAACTTTAATTATTTATTTTGTTTTGATGTTTTCCCTTATATCTTCTGCCTTGGCCTGAAGATGGGCCAAGCTGCAGAACTGCAAAACCTGTAAGATGTCGTCCCTTTCTGGCCAGAGGACAAAAAAGTAGGCTTCTGAGAGGTGGAGAGTGGAGTTGGTAGGAAGGAGAAAAGCCTTATTTTGTTTTGTTTTACTTTTTTTCATTGATTCTGTCTCTCCTCTTCTGGCCTTCATCCAAAAGAAGCTTCCAATAATGGAACTAGGCTACAGTTGAAGCAACATCACATTATGCAAAACTCTAAGAAATTCTGATGTCACTGCTCAGAGGAACCAGAGAGTAGTCCACAGTGCTTCAAAGAATGTGGTAAGAATTATTTTTAATTTTTTCTTGGTCCTTCTTCTCCCTCTCCTTTACCTAGATGATGATCCAAATTATGCTGAACTGTGCAATGTATCAAGAGACTGACACTCTGAGGGAAACACATCATTCTCATCAGATAAATAAGAAAAAATACTCTTAGGAATTAGAGAGTGGAGAAATCCTCCTGGAGAGAACTAAAGAAAAGAGATCATTAATTCTAAGTAAACCAAAAACATCATGGATGGAGACACTATCTGTATATGTACAAACAGGCATGAAAATGTATAGCAAAGATTTTAAGAACTAAACTACAATATAAACTGCTATTCAAGTTTAAACTACTGGGTTGTGCAAGGATATGGCAAATCTACAGCATAGCAAAATGTCAGCAAGATGGCAGAGTAAGAGGTGTTGGAATAAACTCTTCACAAAGAAAGTTTAGCAAGCAACTATCCGCAGACTAGAAAATTCATTTGAATACCCCAACATCTGGAAATGGGCCGAAGCCATCCACATGGTACATAGAACTGAAAAAAATCTATATTAGAAAGTTAAGATGCTCAGTCTTATTACAACTGTGCCACACAACCTTTCACCCCCCAAGTTAGCCTAGCTCCAGACTGAGAGAATTTTTCTACGCTCACAGTTTCTTCATGGGTAAAAGAGAACCATAGGCCATGATTCTGACTCCCTAGCATTGAGATGCTTCTTAGGAAGGCTGCTCTGATGTCACTTCCCAGGGTACACTAGGGAACATGGACTGGCTTGACCACTGGGTTATAGGTAGGAACAAAAAAAGTGATCAGCGTGTGGATCTTGTGTTCCTGCTAGGTATGGCACTCGATCAGAGCTAATATGATATCATTCTTGCAAAGCAGAGCTGGTCTCTTTAGAAGCACGGTAAGAAGCACAATCTAGCTTCAGCCTCTAGACTACTAGCCTCCCTGCACAGACACAAAATCTACCTCATAATCCCAGCCCAAATAGGGAGATTTTCACTTCCACAGATCTCAGAGAATTAAAGAGCCTTCACCAACTTGGACCAGCAAAGCAAGCAGAGATTCTACTCAGCCAAAAATCTTGTTCACCAACCCAGCCTAGGTGGGGAGACACACAACTTTTTGCATTTTGAAAAATACAGGGTTTAGTTATGCTTAATCCAGAAGGTCAAACCGCCACTCAACTCTGTCAAAAGACTGAGCTCCACCCAAACAACACCCAGACAGGGAGGCAATATCCAATTATGCATTTCTAAAGATCACAGCATTGGTCCCTCCTTTCTTGAGCAACTCCACCAGACCTCAAAGCACAATCTGCAGTACTGTCAAACTGCAGATTATAAATAGCAGAATTGCACAGGAAATACATCATATGATCGGCTTGACCAGACGCCATTGTAATACCCAGCAAAAAGCAATTCCTGGGAGTAGAGCCCAACCAGTGGTTTCACAGGTCAGTGAGACCTAGCTAGTATCCCCATTTGACATGAGAGCAAAGGCAGTGGCACAGCCAACTAGAGAAATCACAACAAACTCTGCCTCAGGTTTATTAACAAGCTAGACAAAATAGGAAATTTTATCCTAGCCAACAAGCACTTGTAAAGGCCAGAAGAGGGGTTATCTCTTCAGACTCACAAATAGTAATTCAAGGACACAAAGATCACAAAGAATCAGAAAATCAAGAAATCATCAAAAGAAATGAGTAAGACTCAATAACAGATGCCCCAAAATGGAGATCATGAAGTGGCTGAAAAAATTGAACTACTATATATATATGGCAAATAAAATGAAACTATTTTGGATAATCCAGAAGTTTTATATATATGTATGCCATATATATACCATATACATTTATATAAAGAAAATATATATATGTATTTAACGATTAAAATAATTTATAGATATATATATAAAGTTATATGAACTAGACAAATGCACAAAGAGAAAATTCAATGAAATCTACAAAACAATAAAAAAATTAAATCACCAAATAAATAGAAACAATAACAACTAGAAATAAATCTTAGAGATGAGAAATACAGCAACTAAACTCAAAAAAATCAATAGAAAGCTTTAACACCAGAATCAATCAAGAAGAAGAAAGAATTAATAAACGGATGACAGAGCATTTAAATTTATCTAGTCAGATGATTTACCTGGATGACAGAACATTTAAAATTGTCTAGTCAGGCATTTTTTAGATACCTCTTGATCGAAAAACATATTTAAAAATTAAAAAGTAAAAGTAATGAGAAAAAACACAAAATAAATTTTTAAAAATGAAGAAAGCCTACAAAATGTATAGGACAGTATTAAGAGACAAAACCTTTGCATAAGAGGTGTTGCAGAAGGAGAAGTAAAAGAAATGGGTCAGAAAGTATATTTAAAGAGATAATGGTTGAAAACTACTCTGATCTAGGGATAGGTGCCAACATCCAAGTACAAGAAGCACAAAAGTTTCTAATAAAATTAACTCAAAGAGCATTACACCAAGACATATAATGACCAAACAATCAAAAATAATAAATGAAGAAAAAAAATTCTGAAAGCAGCAAGAGATAATAAACACATCACATGCAAAGGAGTGTCAAGTATGAGTGAACTTCTTAGCAGAAACCCCACAAACCAGGAGAGAATGTGATGATATATGTGAAGTACTAAAGGTAAAAGACAAAAAAAAAAAAAAAAAAAAGAAAGAAAAGAAAAGAAAAGAAAACACATAAAAATCTGTCAACCAAAAATACTACATCTGGCAGGTCTGTCTATAAAAAAATGAAAGAGAGATCCCTCAGCTTTTGTGCATGAGAAAAATCTTTCTCTCTCTTTCACTTTTTTATAGACAGACCTGCCAGATGTAGTATTTTTGGTTGACAGGAACAAAAAAAAGAATCTGATGATATTTGACATTCCTTAATGATAAAAACTCTCAAAAAATTAGTTATAAGAGAAATATAGTACAACACATTAAAGGCTATATATGACAAGCCCACAGCTAATTATTATACTGCATGAGAAAAAGTTAAAAGTTTTTCTTCTAAGATCTGGAACAAGACAAGAATATTTACTTTAATCATGTCTATTCAATATAGTATTGGAAGTCATAAGCAGAACAATTAGGCAAGAGATAGAAATAAAGTCATCTAAGTGGAAGAAGGAAGAAGTTAACTTGTTCATGTTTGCAGACAATATATTGTCTTATATAGAAAAAACGACACTAAAAATCTCTTAGCTCTAATACAAAATTTAGTAAAGTTGAAAACCACAAAATCAACATACAAAAGTCAGTAGCATTTCTATACAGTAATAGAAAATTATGTGAAATAAGAAAGAAATCAAGAAAACAATCCCATTTAAGATAGCTTCCAAAAATAAAATTCTTACAACTAAATTTCACCAAGGAGGTGAAAAACTTCTACCCTGAAAACTAGAAAACAGTGGTGAAAGAAACTGAAGAAAAGACAAGTAAATAGAAAGATATTTTGTGATAATGTATTAAAAGAATAAATATTGGTAAAATGTCCACCCTACCCAAAGTGATCTACAAATTCAATGCAATTGCTATCAAAATGCTAATGCCATTTTTCATAAAAATGGAAAAACAATCACAAATTTTGTATAGAACAACAGTACCTCAAATAGCAAAATCAACCTTGAGCAAAATAACAAATCTAGAGACATCACACTACCTGACTTCAGAAAATATGAGAAGTTATAATAAACAAAATAAAATTGTATTGCCATAAAAATAGACACATGGACAAATGGCACAGAAATGAGAGCACAGAAATAAATACAGGCAGTTAAATCTGATTTTTGACAAAGTTGCCAAAAACACACACTGAAGAAAAAACAGCCTTTTCAGTGAATGGTTGGAAATCTGCATAGCTACATGCCAAAAAAAAAATAAACTGAAATAGATTAAAAACTTAAAGGTAAGACCTGGAATGATAAAACTATTAGAAGAAAACACAGCGATAATGCTTCATGACATTAGTCTAGGCAAGAATTTTTCAGATAAGGCCACAAAAGCAGAGGCAACAAAAGCAAAAACAGTCAAATGAGATTGTATCAAGTAAAAATATTTTGTACTGCAAAGGAAACAATCAATAGAGTGAAGAGACAACCTATATAATTGTAGAAAATGTTTGTAAACTATGCATCTGACAAGGGATTAATAATTAGATTATATTTTTTAAAAAGCGCCCCCAAAAAAAAAAGAAAAAACACCTGTTTATTTTAAATGGGCAAAAGATGTGAATAGACATTTCTCAAAAGAAAACATACAAATGGCTATTAAGCATTTGAAAAGTGCTTAATACCACTAATCATCAGGGAAATGCAAATCAAAACCAAAATGAGATATCACCACACCTCAGTTAGAATGGTTATTATCAAAAAGAAAAAATATATCAAATGCTGGTGATGATTAAAAAAAAGAGAACTCATAAAATTTATGTGGGAATGTAATGTAAATTAGTACAGTCATTATGGAAAACAGTATAAAGTTTCCTCAAAAATTAAAAATAAAACTACTTATGATCCAGCATTCTCACTGCTGGATACACAGCCAAAGAAAACAAAGATGTGTCAAAGAGATGTATGTAGTCTCATGTTTATTGCAGCACTATTCGCAATAGCAAAAATATGGAATTAACTTAAGTGTCCATCAATGGAAAAATACATAAAGAAAATATAGTGTATATATATGCAGTGGAATGCTATCCAATCATAAAAATATGAAATCCTCTCATTTGTAGCAACACAGATGAAACTGGATGGCATTATATCACATGAAATAAGCCAGGCACAGAAATCAAATATCACATGATCTCACTCATGTGGAATCTAAAAACGTTGACCTCAGAGAAGTCAAGTGTAGAATAGTGGCTACCAGAAGATGGAAAGGTTAGAAGGTATGGGGTCATGAGAACAGATTGGCCAATAGGTAAAAAGTGACAATTAGATAAAATAAATAAGTTCTGGTGTTCTATTGCACAGCAGAGTGGCTATGGTTAACAGTGTTTTACTGTGTATTTCAAAATAGCTGGAAGAAAATCGGCATAAAGGGGCATAACTTAATGTAATAAAAGCCATTTATGACAAACCCACATCCAACATAATACTGAATGGTGAAAAGTTGAAAGCATTCTCTCTGAGAACTGGAACAAGACAAGGATGCCCACTCTCACCACTCCTCTTCAACATAGTACTGAAAGTCCTGGCCAGAGCAATCAGAGAAGATAAAGAAATAAAGAGAGAAATAAAGGATATCCTAATAGGTAAAGAGGAAGTCAAACTGTTACTATTTGCCGGTGATATGATCGTTTACCTTGAAAACTCTCCAGAAATCTCCTAAAACTGATAAAATAATTCAGCAAAGTTTCCAGTTACAAGATTAATGTACAAATATCAGTAACTCTTCTATATACAAATAGCGACCAAGCAGAGAATCAAATCAAGAACTCAATCCCTTTTATGATAGCTGAAAAAAAAACACTTAGGAATATACCTAACCAAGGAGTTTAAAGATCTCTACAAGGAAAACTACAAAACACTGCTGAAAGAAATTATAGGCAACAAGAACAAATGGAAACACATCCTATGGTTATGGATGGGTAGAATCAATATTGTCAAAATGGCCATACTGCCAAAAGCAATCTACAAATTCAGTGCAATCCCCATCCAAATACCACCATCATTCTTCACAGAATTAGAAAAAACAATTCTAACATTCATATGAAACCCAAAAAGAGACTATATAGCCCAAAAAAGACTAAGCAAAAAGAAAAAATCTGGAGGCATCACACTAACCGATTTCAAACTATATGATCATAGTCAGCAAAACAGCATGGTACTGGTAAAAAAAAAAATAGGCACATAGACCAATGGAACAGAATAGAGAACCCAGAAATAAACCAGATATTTAGAGTCAACTGATCTTTGATAAAGCAAACAAAAACATAAAGTGGGGAAAGGACATCCTTTTCAACAAATGGTGCTGGGATAATTGGCTAGCCCCATGCAGGAGAATAGAACTGGGTCCTCATCTCTCACCTTATACAAAAATCAACTCAAGATTGATTAAAGACTTTAATCAACACCCTGAAACTATAAAATTTCTAGAAGATAACATTAAAAAAATCCTTCTAGACATTGGATTAGGCAAGAATTTCATGACCAAAAACCCTAAAGCAAATGCAATAAAAACAAAGACAAATAGCTGAGACCAAATTAAACTAAAGAGCATTTGCATGTAAAAAGGAACAGTCAGCAGAGTAAAAAGACAACCCGCAGAGTAGGTGAAAATCTTCACAATCTATACATCTGACAAAGGACTAATATTCAGAATCTGCAATGAACTCAAACAAATTAGTAAGAAAAACAAACAATCCCATTGAAAAGTGGGCTAAGGACATGAATGGATGATTCTCAAAAGAAGATATACAGATGGCCAACAAACATAAAAAAATCATCAACATCACTAATGATCAAGACAATGGAAATCAAAACCACAATGAGATACCACCCCACTCCTGCAAGAATGACCATAATAAAAATATCAGAAAACAGATGTTTGCATGAATGCAGTGAACAGGGAACACTTCTACACTACTGGTGGGATGTAAAGTAGTACACCCACTATGGAAAACAGTGGGGAGATTCCTTAAAGACCTAAAAATGGAAGTACCATTTGATCCAGCAATCCCATGACTGAGTATCTACCAAGAGGAAAGTAAGTTATTATTCGAAAAACATACTTGTACACACATGTTTATAGTAGCACAATTCACAATGGTAAAATCTTGGAACAAACCCAAATGCCCATCTATCAAAGAATGGATAAAGAAACTATAAAAAAGAATGAATTAACAGCATTTGCAGAGACCTGGATGAATAGTAGTTACTTCACTACTATTCTAAGTGAAGTAACTTAGGAATGGAGCACCCAACATTGTGTGTTCTCACTGATATGTGGGAGCTAAGCTATTAGGATACAAAGGCCAAAGAGTGATCCAGTGGACTCTGGGGACTTGCAGGGAAAAGTTGGAGGGGGACGAGGGATAGAAGAAAACAAATATGGTGCCGTGATATTGCTCGGGGTGATGGACGCACCAAAATTTCACAAATCACCACTGAAGAACTTACTAATGTAACCAAACACGATCTGTACCCCAATAACTTATGGAAAAAAAATAAAGAAATAACAGACTAAAAAAATAGCTAGAAGCGAATATTTTGAATGTTGTCTCCACAAATAAATGATAAATGTATGAGGGTGATGGATATGTTAAATACTCTAAATTGGGTATTACATAATGCACACATGTATTATAACATCACATTGCAGCCCATATATATGTACAATTATTATGTTTCAATTAATAACACAATAAAAAGAACAGCAAGGGCTTGAAAAACTATAATGACTTGGAAACTCCACATAAAGAAGACAAGACAGAACTTTTTCTAAACCTAAATGGGTTAATGTCTGTTTAGACAAAATAGGAGCATTCTCCACAGGATATTAATGGGAACGAGATTCTCAGACTAATTTAAAAATACTTCAAGTACAGAAGAAAAGGAACAGCAAACAAACAGATCCCATGGAAATGCTACCTAATTTCAAAGAAAAAGAAACTCAACAGTGGCCAACAGTGAGATGGTACAGATGCTGGAATTACCAGATAAAGACTTTAAGTCAATTATAACCATAACCCATGAGTTAAAAATACACATTCTTGAAATAAATGAGAATATAGAGAATGTCAAATCTATAAAAAGATAAAATTAATATTTTAGAACTAAAAAGTAAATATGGAAATTAAAATTTCAGCAGATGGACTCAGTAGCAGAATGATGTTGACAGAGGAAAGAGTCAATGAACTTGGTGATTGATGAATAGGAATATCCCAATGTGAAGAGAATATGATATGGACACAAACAATAAGAAAGCTTCAATGTCTTTTGGGATAAGTCTCACATATTTCCATCACGGAATACCAGAAAGAGATGAGAAACAGTTTTGTGCTTAGAATATATGTGAAAAAATAGTAGTGAAAACTTCTCAAATTTGATGAGATATATACATTTACAAAATTGAGAAACCCAGAAAGCCTAAACAGGATATATTAAAGAACACAACACAGAAATAGATTATAATAAAATTTCTGGGAAAAATGATTTTAAAAAATCTTGAAAACAGCAAGATTAAAGTAGTGTCTAGAGAAAAGAACACACTTTTATTTGGTTAATTGACTACCAAGAAGTGGTACAAAAGTATTTAAATTAAGCTACAAAATTGTTTTCAATGTAAGTTACAGAATTGTGTGGGGTTTTTTACATTTTATATGTGTGTGCACATATATAAATGTGTGAGTGTGTGAATAAATGTATAAATGTGCATATATGTGTATGTGAATGTATTATGGGAAATGAAGAATATTGATTGTTTCTGAACATTAGTAGTAAATTACTACTAATCTATCATAGTATCTATCATAGACTTCTTCTCAAAATGTGATGATGAGAAGAATGCATATTGTATTGTTTTGATTGGAGAGTTCTATAAAGGTCTATCAGATCCATTTGGTCCAATATTGAGTTTAGGTCTTGAATATCTTTGTTAATTTTTGCCTCAATGATCTCTCTAATACTGTTGGTAGAATTTTGAAATCTTTCACTATTATTGTGTGGAAGTCTACATCTGTTTGTAGGTCTCCAAGAACTTGCTTTATGAATCTGGTAGCATCTGTGTTGGGTGCACATATATTAAGGATAATTAGCTCTTCTTGTTGAATTGAAACCTTTACCATTATGTAATGCCCTTCTTTGTCATTTTTGTTCAGGATTGGTTTGAAATCTGTTTTGCCTGAAATTATGATTGCAACTCCTGCTTTTTTCTGTTTTCCATTTTCTTGGTAGATTTTTTTTCATCACTTTATTTTGAGACTATGAGTATCATTACATGTAAGGTGGATCTCTTGTTGACAGCCTACAGAATGGGAGAAAATATCTGCAAACTATGCATCTGACAAAGATATAATATCCAACATCTATAAGGAACTTCAACAAATTTACAAGAGAAAAGCACATTAAAAAGTGGGCAAAGTACATGAAGAGACACTTCTCAAAAGAAGACATACCTGCAGCCAACAAGCATATGACAAATGCAAATCATAACCACAATGAGATACCATCTCACACCAGTCAGAATTGCTACAATTAAAAAGTGAAAAAATAACAGACACTGGCAGGGTCGTAGAGAAAAGAGAAGGCTTATACACTGTTGGTGGAAGTGTAATTTCTTTCAACTATTGTGGAAAGCAGTATGGTGATTCCTCAAAGAGCTAAAAGCAGAACTACCATTCGATCCAGCAATCCCATTACTGGATATATACCCAGAGGAATAGAAATTATTCTTCCACAAACACACATGCACACAAATGTTCACTGCAGCACTATTCACCATAGCAAATGCTCTTTAAAGACAGATTGGGTAAAGAAAATATAGTACATATACAACATGAAATACTATGCAGTCATAAAAAAGAATCAACATGGATAGAGGTGGGGGCTATTATTCTTACCAAACTAATGCAGGAATAGAAAACCAAATACTGCATGTTCTAACTTATAAATGGAGCTAAATGATAAGAACTTATGAACCCAAAGAAGGAAACAACAGACACTTGGGTTTACTTGAGAAGGGAGAGTGGGAGGAGGGAGAGGAGCAGAAAAGATAACTATTGGGTACTTGGCTCACTTCTTGGGTGATGAAATAATCTGTACAACAAACCTCTGTGACGTGTGCTTTCCTATGTAACAGACCCCTATGTACCCCTAAACCTAAAATAAAATTTAAAAATAAAAAATAAACAATAAAAACTATACTAAAACATTAAAAAAGAATGTCAAGTTTTGACTCTATGTATTTTTTTTTCTACCTTTTAAGTTCAGGAGTACATATGTAGGATGTGCAGGTTTGTTACATAGGTTAACACTGTCATGGGGGTTTGTTGTACAGATTATTTCATCACCCAAGCATTATTCCTAGTATCAGTTAGTTATTTGTTCTGATCCTCTCCTTCCTTGCACATTCTGATAGGCTCCAATGTGTGTTGTTTCCCTCTATGTGTCCATGTGTTCTCATCATATAGTCCCACTTATAAGTGGGAAAATGTGGTATTTGGTTTTCTGTTTCTTCATTAGTTTCCTAATGATAATGGCCTCCAGCTTCATCTACACCCTTGCAAAGGATTCTCATTCTTTTTTTATGGCTGCATAGTATTCCATGGTGTATATATACCACATTTTCTCTATTCAGTCTATCACTGATGGCTATTTGGGTTGATTCCATGCCTTTGCTATTATAAATAGTGCTGCAATTAATGTATGCATGCATGTATCTTTAAAATAAAATGATTTATATTCCTTTGGGTATATACCCAGTAATGGGATTCCTGGGTTGAATCATATTTCTGTCTTTAGGTCTTTGAAAAATTGTCACATTGTCTTCCACAATTGTTGAACTGATTTACACTCCCACCAACAGTGTATAAGCATTCTATTTTAAAATAGACCGAAACCTAGTGGTTAAACATGTATTGCAAAATACATACCATATAGTAGAAATAAATTAAAACTTTAAAAAAATTTAACAAATTTTATCATGATTACTCAAATTATATTTCTAATTTTAAAAAGATGTTATTGAAGTAAAATCTCATCTAATCCATCACAGACACACTGGTTCATTACATCAGATAATATTTATGAATGTTTGCAGTATCAAACTGTTCATGTTTGACTATATAATATCAAAAGGATGCAAAATCTTATAGTCTAAGGATGTTAGTGCATTTACTTATATTTACTTTGCAAAGTAAGTATATTCTACAAACAAAAGACATTTGTGAACATAATGAGTATTTTTAAAGTAATTTTAAATGTGTGATACACATTTGATGACTGTATCAGTCCATTTTTATACTGCTGTGAAGAAATATCCGAGGTTTGATAGTTTTTAAAGAAAAAGGGGTGTAATGGACTCAAAGTTCCACATGGCTGGGGGAGGCCTCACTGTCATGGTGGAAGGCAGAGGAGGAACCATGGCATGTCATACATGGTGGCAAGCAAGAAGAGTGTGTGCAGGGGAACAGCCATTTATAAAGTCATCAGATCTTGTGAGGTTTATTCACTATCACAAGAATAGCACTGGAAAAACCCACCCCCATGAATCAATTACTTCCCAAAAGGTTTTCCCCATGACATGTGGGAATTATTCAAGTGAAAATTCAAGATGAGATTTGAGTGGGGTCACAGCCAAACCATATCAATGTCTGAAAATAGAATTAACTCTTTTAATTAGAATTTATCTCATAAAAAGATACACACACACAGACACATGTATGTACATTTCAAATTTTGTAGTACATGCTATGACTTATTAAATATATATTTTTTGATAATTTTAGAAATATATTTATGTCTAGGAATGTATTAATTTCATCTAGGTTTTTCCATATTGCGTAAAGTCCAATTTATCATATTAATTTATGATAATTCTGTGGTTATATCTCATTTTTCTTTCATTGCATTTGATTTTAAATCTTTATATTACAATCATATTTCTAAATAATATGTTTCTTAGCTTTGTAACATTTGAACATTATATAAATGGAAACACACAGTATTGTAGGTTTGTTTAATATTATAAGGAAATACTGTATTTTATGTTAAAGAATGAAGATATTGTTCATTTTTACTAATATAGACTTTTTTGCATATCTCAAAATTTGTTTATTTATTTTTATGATTTTAAATATTTGGTTAATTTATGAGTTTTGCTATTGCTAAAAAGTGCTACCACAACTATCTTCCCTGTGGAGAAATTAGAGTACATTTCTAGAAATGAGATTTTATCATTGTTTTATTTATATAACTTCTGTTTTATTTATATAATGCAAATTATTTTAAAGATTAATAATAAAAATTCCTATTCTATAAGGTAAGACTTTTGCATACACATATTTGAAAGCACACTTATATATGTGTGTGTGTGTGTGTGTGTGTGAAGAGTGTGTGTATTCACTTTGGTGCTCCAAGTATATTTAAAATTGGTCACAAATTAACCAATTTGTGTACATTTCCTGATTGCTATTAAAATTTACCATCCTCGGGCATATTTATTGGCCATTTGTGTTTTTTTCTCAAATGCTAGTTCATGAGTTGTGCAAATTTTCTATTGACTTATTTGTTATTTAATTATTAATTTGTAAATGTCTACAAATATCTTTTGGGTAATATTTTACAAATACAAGTTTTACAAACATTTTTCCAGGTTAATAACTGATTTTCAAAAGATTTTTACACATAGATGTGATATTTTGTAAATTCAGTTAAATTTATCACTCCTTTAACTGATTTTAGTGTGTTGTTTGTAAATACATCACAATTTAAAATCAAAAGATATTCTTATTTAAGTTTGTAAAAGATTATTAGACTTTACAGTTGGAAGTCTTTAATCCACAGGGAGTTTTTGTAAATATATTACATAAGATAAATGTTCTATTAATTATTTTCTATATTCAGAACATATGTTCCTGAAGTTTATACAAGATTTTATCCCTGTCAGTTACACTGACCAGTAACATTCTTTGTGTTAATAATGAATATAAGAAACCTAAAAATTAGGACATAATTCTCCATGGGTTTATTACATTTCTTTAAATCATCTCAGAAGAGGTACTGACAACTTTTTTTCCATCTTTTCAAGAATTTTAATAGCAAATAACCTTAGAAAATATACATAGTGTGTTCCTCTGGGGAATAGGTCAGCATTGTGTCTGTAGTTATGATTGTTGTCTAGAATATTAATGAAAATACCTCCCTCCTCTAGGGCAAAAGCTAGACATGCTTGCTAGCAACCTCTTTTAAATGTTAAGTTTTCTCAGCTGTGACACAAACCATTGAGTGTACAGCATTCAATATGCTCTCTTACACATCACTTTGACAACAACTGGGGACAAGGAAAACACATGTGAGTGTGCAGCTCATGCTGGCTTCTGTGCCACGTATGATAAAAAATTTTGTCCTTGACCCAGGAGTCTCATGTCTTTTGCTTGACTTATAAAAACTATGACAGGCTAATACAGTTCTCGACACTAAGTAGCTACCAAAAGCAGATGATAATTAGAAAGAATAAAGTTCTGGGACCCTTTATAAGCTAAAAAAAAAATAAAACCAATGCCATGAAATCAATAGGAATCTCATATACCTTAAAATAAAATGTCCAGTGGTGAGTATGCATAACTTTTTAATCTCTGATTAGATATGTCAATAAAATTTAATGCTATTACAAATCACAAAACAATCTGATAATGCTTACCTCCAAGTTCTCAGTATTTCAAAATAGTTACTTTGATTAGTTGGTGTAAATTGTCTCTTCAAGTTTATAACCACAAATAGATCATTTCTGTGTTCTGCATTTGCTGCATTTGCATGGTGCTTCTCGGAGGGTATGCCTTTTTAAATTTATGTGTTAAATAGTTGGCATTAAGAACTAATAGGTTGCAATGTCAAGCCAATAGTAGAAGAATCTATGAGAATGATAAGATGTACCTAAAGGCATAAAGAGGCTGAGAAAGTAGGCATGAGTAAGTGCAGCAATTAACATAAATTTTAAAGAAAAAAACATTTTAAAAACTAATGAATATTACCAGCAAAATTATAGTAATAATTGCCATCTGTGGAAGGTCCTACTTACTACTTTGTGCATACATTGTATATGTGTGTGTGAATGGATGGATAGATAGATAGAGATGATAGATTATAGATAGCATAGCTATTATTCATGTATATTATATATAATTAATAAATATAATAATATGTGCAGATACTCATATTTTTGCATAATATTTATATAGGTAAATCAAGTAGGTTGATGGTAAGGAAATTATTCCCTTATTTAGTAATTTGAATGATACGAACCTAAAGAGTTTTTAACCTATATTATAACATTCAGTTGCCATAATAACTCATTTGGAAGATGCCCAAATTATACTTTATAAGAAAACAAGGTATAAACGTTTTAAGTTACTTGTGCACATCAGAGAAAGTGTTTGATCCAGAATTTCAATCTAAGCAGCTTGATCCTAGAGTTTGTAATTTTTATTTTTATATCTACAATAATATAGTAATATTTGCAATTTTTTTATAAGAAATTCCTGACGTTTTTTATGTAATTGGCTATTTCAAAGTTTTTTTTTTTATGGTTCTACTCCACACTTTTGTAGATTGAAATACATTTATGTCTAGGAGACTCATTAAAAGTAATTTTTTTATCTTAATGAATTGTATTAATAGCAATAAGTATATATCCTACAGTGCTATGATCAGACAGTTCATTTTTTTCCATAAAATAATTTAAGAAAATACAGCATATCAAAATATTCATATTTATGCAAAGCATTTTTAGTACGTTGTTGTGTATGTGCATGAAAATATATGGCCTTATA
Organism: Ateles fusciceps; assembly: GCA_036589455.1. NCBI lineage: Eukaryota > Metazoa > Chordata > Mammalia > Primates > Atelidae > Ateles > Ateles fusciceps. The sequence continues at coordinate 950,846 of JAZHEH010002077.1, forward strand.
TTGTCATTTGTAAAGTAAAGAATAAATAATGCTGGAATGTGTTTTTTTCACATACTGGCTTAGTCTTTCAAATTTTTAATAAAATCAAAAAATATAAAATAACTAAAAATATTTTTCAGCAATATAAACTAAATTTTGCTCACCAATTTAACATTAAAAATTACTTCTAGATAAAATAGAGACAAAGTTACCTTGAATAATTAAGAAATACAAAATATCTAAATAGAACTGAGCAAATAATACTCTCAGAATGACTATAGCAGTAGCCACTCACGTCACACTAGCTGACAATACTAATTATTCACATTTAGTGAGGAAAAATCTCAATCTTGTAGAAATCCCTACAAAATGCACATGGAATTAGAGTATTCAGGATATGACTGTCATTGAAATACTTCAGTCTAGTCTTATTTTGCTTACACGACTGTGTAGGGCACCCTGGGAGCTTTCTCAGGGTTTTTGGTAATATGGGCAACTTTGCTGTGAATTTCACTTGTGGCTTTATGCCAACCAACTTTATCTGCTTTGTCATTTGGGAAAAGTTGCTTTCAGTGCCGAATGAATTTTTCTGCGATGACTGCATCAACATGAAGCACCTTCCCTACTGTCCACCAGGCATTAACCTCATCTAAGGGTAAGGCAAATTAAATGCACTCAGGACGACAGAGAAGAAAGATGAGAAGTGCACTTCTGTTGACATCACTGGGTGGTTGAACATTCTAAATTTATTGGTCCTGTCTCTAAATGTCTTACATGCAATGATTTAAATATATATATTATTTAATGTGAATTGTTTTGGGACTTCATCTTATTTGAACTCAGAACATCTGACTGTATGTATTGGCCTTTTACGCTCTCTTCTTTAGAAAGTTTCGTGATTATCTGACCACATTGGCAATATTGTTTTTAAGATGTAGAAGGTTTATATCTATCATTTGAATTTTATAAAGTATAATCTGAGGATCAAAATTTGTATCCTCGTAACATTTTATTTATTCTCAATACAACAAAATGCGCAGTATCAAGACATATCCTTTCATTTTTTGAACCTTCTTTTCTCTGATGTTTATTAAATGCTTACTTTGTGAGAGGAACAAAAAAAAGGCTGTTTTAATGTCTTTAACATTATGCATTGCATGACAATGAAAATAATTAATTGAAGTTTGAGAGTTTAGGTTAATCATTAACAAAAACTCCAAGTTTCCCAAATAACATTTTAAACCTTCCCATTCAGCAGTCTTTGATAGATTTATTATGGTTATTTTTGTAGTTATGCATTTTTTTCTCCAAACAACTTCTTATATTCAAAGATGGTCATTGTCTCTTTGCTCTTGTTCAATCTGACACCTAGAGCTAGGAGATAAAAAGTCCAGAGCATCATATATGTTTTATAATTTGGATACATTTCTACTTCAAATATATTCCCAAAGTTGTGTTCCATTTCTAGAGAAATGTACAGCACATCTTGGGGACTCTGAAATTGGCCTGATTCCTTCATCAGAGAGATCATTTGTATCATGTTATCTGGGCTTTCCAGAGATTGTCAACATCATTGATTCTTTGTCTTTTTCTGTGAGGAAAAATGAATGTGTAATCAGATGAAGCAACCAGCTTACATCTTTTAGCTTGACTCTGATAACTGCACAGTTGAATAGATTTCTTCAAACTATATTCACTTGCTTTCATTTGTCAATAGAGCAAGAGAATAACAAATACTACAATACTGACTGTCTTTGTAGGACAGATTTTGGCAGGAAAAAATTTATGTACTGCTTCTTCATTTATGTCTTTCTGTTATAGAACAGCATCTAAACACCCTATGAACAATATCAAAGTGTGAAAAAAAAAGTGAGAAATGAAAATGTTGACACAGGAGAAGCCAAGAACAAAAAGGCATTAAGAAAACATCTAAACAGATAAAGAAAACAGAGATGAAGTAGAGTCACACGTGCTGACTAAGCCTGTCATGTGGAGAAAAAAGACTGTATAGGGAATGCATAATACTATTGAGGGTATTCATCCTAAAGGTGGTGTTTGTTGTTCCCTGATCCAAGACTCATGCCTCAGAATGTTTACTAAGGCACTCAGCTTTTAATTTGTGAAATAACATCTCCAACCCCGCTTTCTACTTGAAGGTTTTTGTGGTATTCACTCATCATAAACTCCATTAAGAACTCCCATTCTCCTGCCCACAGAAATCAGTTCAAAGCTGATTGTGAGACTCAACTTATGTCATGGTGCATTTGGAACATTTTGTTAGGGCATTGAAGAAAGTAGCTTTGTTTAGTTACTTGGAGATAATGGAAATAAGTGGAATAGTGTGGAGACTGGAGTTCAGGAACTGTTACATATATTTTAACTTATCAGATAACGTGTTCTAATGGTAAAAGTAACCTATAGAGGAAAAAGTACCAAAAGAACCACATCACAGAAAATACAGAAATGCAGTCATCATCTTTCAATATCTATGGAGAATTGGTTCCAGATCCTCTGCAGATAGCAACATCTACAGATGCTCAAATCTCTTATATAAAATGGCATAGTATTTTCACATAACCTGGGACACATTTCTGCATATCTTTTTTTTAAATTTTACTTTAAGTTCTGGGATACATGTGCTGAATGTGTAGGTTTATTACATAGGTATACCTGTGCCCTGGTGGTTTGCTGCACCTATCAATCCATCATCTAGGTTTTAAGCCCCACATGCATTAGGTATTTATCCTAATGCTCTCCCTCTCCTTTCTCCCCACCCCCTCCCTGACAGGCCCTGGTGTGTGATGTTCCCCTCCCTGTGTCCATGTGTTCTCATTTTTTAACTTCCACTTATGAGTGAGAACATGCGGTGTTTGGCTTTCTGTTTCTGTGTTAGTTTGCTGAAGATGATGTCCAGCTTCATCCATGTCCCTGCAAAGGACGTAAACTCATTATTTTTTATGGCTGCATAGTGTTCCATGGTATATGTGTGCCACATTTTCTTTATCCAGTCTATCATTGATGGGAATTTGGGTTGGTTCCAAGTCTTTGCTATTGTAAATAGTGCTGTAATAAACATATGTGTGCATGAGTCTTTATAGTAGAATGATTTATAATTCTTTGGGTATATACCCAGTAAGATTGCTGGATACAATGGTATTTCTGGTTCTAGATCCTTGAGAAATAACTACACTGTCTTCCACAATGGTTGAACACATTCCTGCATACTTTAAACCATCTCTAATGATTGATAATACTGAACACAATTTACATGCTATGTAAATAGTTGTTATACTGTAGTTTTTTTAGGAAATAATGAGAAGAAAAAAAGTCAATACATGTTTAGTAAAGAGGCAACAATGGTAGATTTAACTATGTAGTACATGTCAGCAACAATGTAACATTGTCTGAAATTTATTTTTCTGAATATGTTTCATGCATGGTTGGTGGACCCATGGATGGAAAAGCCATGAAAATGGAGCCAGCTTATAACTAAAGTTCCAGTATGTTGTGAACATTCAAATTAATATTTAAAAGAATCCAGTTTTCCTAGGTTTTTAAATATATGTCAATATATGTCATTATCTTTTTATTTAAATTAATTTATATAGAGACATATATGTACATAAAGTTTTTCATATTTAACTACATAATTCTTAAATTATTAAAAGACATGTACAAATTGGCACTATGTATAAGCCCTAAAATTATGTGAAATGATATTGAAAGCCCTAGTCACTCAATATACAAATGAATAGGATTCTAATATCCTTTAATCTAATCTAACATATATACACAGTATTTATATTTTGTTTATTTTATAACTTTATGTATTTTTCTTTGTGTAGATTTTAAATAAAAAATTTTAAAAGAAAATTGTATAGAGGGATATGTGTCCTTGTTCAAAATTTTGTCACATACTAAAATATATAATCTTCACAGTAACATTATGAGATAGGTTGCTTGCCTTGATATTGTGAGAAAAAAAGAAATAATAAATATCAGAACAGAAAAAAATTAAAGATAAGATAAACAATAGAAAAGATCAACAAACTCAGAGCTGAATTTTTGAAAAGATAAAAAAACACTGACAAGACTTTTAGTTAGACTAAGAAAAAGAAAGAATACTCAACTAAGTGAAATTAAAAATGAAAGTAGAAACAGTACTATCAATACTGAAAAATACAAAGAATCGTAAGAGACTATTATCAGCAATTATAAGCCAACAAATTGGACAACCTAGAAGAAATGCATACATTTCTACATACATACAGCTTACTAAGACTGAGTCATGAAGAAATAGAAAATCCAGTTTCTGGTTCAAAACGGCTGACTAAAAGCAGCTAGTGTGTGCCTCTTTCACGGAGAGGAAACAAAGTAGTGAGTAAATATTAACTATTCAAGTGCATTGTCTAAGAAATAATTCTGGGACTTACAAGGGAAGTGGTGAGACCCACAGAGAGTAGATGGGAGTAAAGCCAGGGAACTACCCACCTGGTACCAGCGTAAAGTTAGGGGAAGCTCCCTAATGTGGGAAAAGGGTAAATGAGTGAGAGATGCCTGGGAACTCATACTTCCACTATAGATGTATACAATCCTGGCCATAGGGGAAACCCTTTGAACCTCTAAGGCCTTCAGATTCCCACAGAAAGCTGCCTTGATTCTGTGGAGAGCCACTGCTCAAGCCCACATGGAACTTCCTGAACCTTTAATTCCTGAGCAGCCTGGTGCCAGTTGCTGCTACCCTGTCATGAAGAGAGGCATGGCACTTTTACATTCTGCTAGAATAAATTCTGCAGCCATGGTCCTGCAGAGAAGCCAGAGTGCAAACCACACATTCTACTGCCTCTGCTGCCCCTTGCCAGACCGGGCTTGCTTTGTGTCTTCCCAGTGCAGCCACCCTGCCTGAACCAGAACACTATGGTTGTGACTCTGTATTCAACTAGGAAGAAAACTGCCAGATGTAGCTGACAAGCCCTTCGCAATTGCCAATGCAACAGCCACTCCCTCTGCCCTTGCTGCCGTAGGCTGAGGAAGGAACAAGGAGATTGAGCACCTTCAAGTGACTCTAGCATGGATCCACGGCTGAGATACAGAGTAGTGGGCAAGTTGCATGCCCCAGAACTCCTCACCTCTGTTACTCTCCCAAATGGAGCTGCTGCCTTCCAAACCCACTAGTACCTGTCCCACCCTGCCTGAACACAATAGTCATAGCTCTGCATTCTTCTGAGTGCATAGCTCCCAGAAATAAATGGCAAGTCCTCAGCAATAGCCATATCTACCACCCTCACCCTTGCTGCTCTCAGGTCGTGAAGGGAATGAAAAGGCTCAGCACTTCCATGCTTTTCCAGCACAGGTTCTGCAACTAAGATATGAAGAAACAGTTGGCAGATTGCAGAGCCCATGACTCTCCACCTCCATTGGTCCCTGCCAAATCAGCATCACTGGCTTCTGACTTCCAATGCAGCCTTCCCACACCTTCCTGAACACTACAGCGATGGCACACTTCCTTTAAAAGCCCAGTTCCCTGAGGCCAGCAACAAGCTTTACACAGTTGTGACTTCATTTACTGCCAATCCTATCACTCTCAAGCTAGTGGAGGGCGAGGAGGTTTGACACTGTGTGTCATCAACAACAAAATCCAGCGCCACTTGGATGAAAGGGAAGTGAAAGGTTCACCACCACACAGGTCTTTGCCCATACCTGAACATTTTAGCTACTGCCCAGAGTGCTTCTGAAAACCCAACCTCCACAGGCCTGTGATCTTCCCTTGGGGTCCCAGCACCTAAGCATTCTGCCTGCCCCTGCCTGAGAGTTCTACCAGTGACCTGGGAACCAGCCTACCTTTCCCCAACACAGCTGGAACCTGAAATCTAGGCAAGCTCAACCCCAGTCCAGCTCCATCAGGACTTATATATACTGTCCAGTGGGCCATCTAAAAGCCCGAGAACTGGAGAACTACTGATCGCATTCTACCACTGCTGGCACCTGCACACTTCCTCGAGGGACTAAGGTCACGTTGACCAAGCCAACAACCATCCACCTTTAGGCCCAAAGGCAAAGCCCGTATACACACACAAAGCAGCAGCCTTACCATAACAGAGAATAGGGAAGCCATAAAGGCTATCTTTTCTGGGCTAAGTGAGGAGGTTCTTTTCCAAAATCACTCCCACAGAGAGTCACAAGATACGCATTTCCCATGGCTCTCAGCCATACTGATGTCTGGGAATAAACCACAGTGTGCATCTAAAGAGGTAGTCATGAGTGCCAGAACAGGGATTTGAAACGGAAGACATCACATTCCTGCCTATGTAAGATATGAAGCCAGTGCAGCCCCCTCAAACCTTACACAGACATCAGAAAACTTCAACAGGAGCTCCCCCACAGCCACCCTTGTCAGGGTTGGCCCCTGCAGTCACCATTTGAGTATTCATGGGCAAGAAAGGTGACCTAGCTCTACCCAGAAGTGTACTCCCATATCCATGGAACAGGAAGCTCAAGGCACTAGACACTTCATTGTCCGGTCCATTACCTAAAACAACAGAGAGTACCTCATGGTAAACATAGTTAACAGAGAGCACCTAATAGTAAATATAGTAAACAAAGACCTCATGGTAAACTTGGCAATATGAGTAGCTTATAATGCCCAGTACATACACATCTGCTTGTGTCACAGCTGGCTCTTACTCATAAGCATCACCTACAGGCTATATGTTGAATCAGATAGCCCAAAATAAAACCTGCCAACAGAATTGCATAGGACTATAGAGGCAGAGCCAAAAGATCCAAACTAACATAACATACTCTACAGTCACACTCTCTGGGAATGGAGGAAGGGGAAAGAAAAAAACAAATAGGGAAAGAAAAAAATATTCTGCCCACATGAAAATGATTTGAAAAATTAGAAGTGGCAGCCTCTCTAGATGAGAAAGAGCCAGCATAAGAATTCTGGCACCATGAACAATCTGAATGTTGTGACAACACCAAAGGATCATGTCAGCTCTCCAGTGCTGTGCCCTAACTAAAATGGAAACTCAGAAATGACAGATAAATAATTCAAAATATGGATTAAAAGTAACCTCAGTGAGATCAAAGGCAAGACTGAAAATCAATATAAAAAATGACTAAAGCAATTCAGGAAATAAAGAAAGAGATAAATATCCATAGAAAAATAAATCAGAACTTTGGGAAATAAAACATTCACTTGAGGAATTTCAAAATAAAAATTGAAAGCTTTATCAACAGACTAAACCAAACAGAAAAAATAATTTCAGAACTTGAAGGTTGTTTTTTCAAACTAATCTAGTCATATAAAAATAAACAAAAAAAATTTTTTAAAGAATGAACAAAACCTTCCAGGAATACAGGATTAACCAAACCTATAAATTATGGGCATTCTTGGGAAAGATTAATAAAATCTGAAAAACATATTTGAGGAAATAATTTAAGAACATTTTCCAAATCTTGTTAGAGAGGTTGACATCCAGATACAAATAATCCACAGGATACTTGTGAGATACTATAAGATGAACATCATCAAGGCATATGGTCATCAGACTATCCTAGGTCAATGCTAAAGAAAAATTCTTAAGGTAGCCAAAGAAAAGGGTCAAATCACCCACAAAGGAAAACCAATTAGACTAAAAGCAGACTTCTAAGCAGAAATTTTATAAGCCAGAAGATATTGGGGACCCACTTTTAGCCTCCTTAAAGAAAAAAAAAAAGCCAGCCAAGAATTTTATATCCTGACCATCTAAGTTTCATAAATTAAAGGAAATAAAGTCTTCCCCAGACAAGGAATCACTAAAAGAATTTGTCACTACTACACTGGTTCTACAAGAAATAAAAGAGTTCCAAACATGGAAACAAAAGGGTCATACCTACCATCAGAAAAGGACACTTAAGTACGAAGCTCACAGACCCTATACACAATGACACAATCAAAACTACAAAACAAGTAGCTAACAACACTGTGTTAGGAATAAAACCTCACAGATCAATTTTAACCCTTAATGTACCTGGCCTAAATAATCTACTTAAAAGATACACTGTGACAAATTGGACTAAAAAGTAAAACTCAATCACTTGCTCTCTACAAGACATTCACCTACTGGCTAAATTCACATTAAGACACAAAGAAAAGGGTGAAAAAAAATAATGGAAAACAAGAGTGAGCAGGAATAATATTTCTCCTATCAGATAAAATGGACTTTAAACTAACAACTGTACAAATCAAGACAAAGAGGGGTATTGTATGATGAAAAAGAATTCAATGCAACAAGGAAATTTAACTATTCTAGATATATATGAACCCAATTCTGGAGCACTCAGATTCACAAGTGAAATGCTACTAAACCTAAGAAAACAGATTGATAGCCTTACGATAATAGTGGGGCACTTCAACACCCCACTGATATCACCAGTCAGATCATCAAAGCAGAAAATCAGCAAAGGAATTCTGGAATTAAAATGGACTATAGACCAAATAGACCTAATACACATCTACAGGAAATTTTACCTAACATCTGTAGAATATAAATTATTCTGTTTTGCACAGGGTACATTCTCCAAAATCAACCATATGCCTGTTCATAAGGCAAGTCTCAATAAATTCAAAAAATTAAAATTATATCAAGTATCTTCTTGGAACACATGGAATAAAATTAGAAACCAATACAAAGAGGAACTCCTAAAACTATACAAGTATATGGAAACAACTAACTCCTGAATGACTTTTGAGTAAACAACAAAATCAAGACAAAAAAAAATTGAAATGAATGAAAATAGAGACAAAGATACAAAAATCTCTAGGATACAACAAAAGCAAAGCTAGGCAGAAAATGTATAGCATTAAATACCTACATCAAAAAGATTAACAGGTCTCAAATTTACAATCTAACATCACAGCTCAAGGAACCAGAAAAATCTAAAATAAACCACACCCAAATCTGGCAGAAGGAAATACAGATCAGAGCAAAATCAACTGAGATTGAGATTTTTTAAAAATGACATAAAATATCAATGTAACAAAAGGTTGATTTTTTGAAGAGATAAACAAAATTTCCAGACCGATAGCTAGACTAATTAAAAAAAAAAAAAAGGAAAGAAGATTCTAATAAATACCATCAGAAATGATAAAAGTGACATCACAGCTTATAGCAGCGAAATAGAAAAGATTGTCAGACAATACTATTAATGTCTCTATGAGCACAAACTAAAAAACCTAGAGAAAATGAAACCCTAAGCATATCAATAATGAGTAATGAAATCAAATCATTAATTTTAAAATTTTCCAACAAAAAATCATAGTATGAGATGAAGTCACAGTGGAATTTTCACAGATGTGCAAGGAAAAGCTGTTACCAATCCTACTGAAATGATTCCAAAATATGGAGAAGGAATTCCTTCCTAATTCATTCTATGAATCCAGTATGTTTTGATTTGCATTTCTCTAATGACCAGTGATAATAAGCATTTTTTCATAGGTTTGTAGGCTGCATAAATGTCTTCTTTGGAAAGTGTCTGTTCATATCCTTCACCCACTTTTTTATGGGGATGTTTGTTTTTCTTGTAAATTTATTTTATTTCTTTGTACATTCTGGATATTGGCCCTTTGTCAGATGGGTAGCTTGCAAAAATTTTTTCCCATTCTGTTGGTTGCTAGTTCACTCTAATGATAGTTTCTTTTGCTGTGCAGAAACTCTGAAGTTTAGTTAGATCCCATTTGTCTATTTTAGCTTTTGTTGCCATTGCTTTTGGTATTTTAGTCATGAAGTCCTTGCCCATGCCTATGTCCTGAATGGTATTGTCTATGTTTTCTGCTAGGGTTTTTATGGTGTTAGGTCTTATGTTTAAATATTTAATCCATCTGGAGTTAATTTTTATAAGGCATAAGGAAGGGGTCCAGTTTCAGCCTGCACATTGCTAGCCAATTTTCCCAACACCAGTTGTTAAACAGGGGAATCCTTTCCCCATTGCTTGTTTTTGTCAGGTTTGTCAAAGATCAGATGGTTGTAGATGGGTGGTGTTACTTCCGAGGCCTCTGTTCTGTTCCATTGGTCTTTATCTCTGTTTTGGAACAACTACCATGTTGTTGTGATCACTGTAGCCTTGTAATATAGTTGAAGTCAGGTAGCGTGATGCCTCCAGCTTTGCCTTTTTGCTTAGGATTGCCTTGGCTATGTGGGCTCTTTTTTGATTTCATATGAAGTTTAAGGTATTTTTCTCCAGTTTGGTAAAGAAGGTCAATGGTAGCTTGATGAGGACAGCATTGAATCTACAAATTACTTTGGGCAGTATGGCCATTTTCATGATATTGATTCTTCCTAACCATGAGCATGGAATGATTTTCCATCTGTTTGTGTCCTCTCTTATTTCTTTGAGCAGTGGTTTGTAGATCTCCTAGAAGAGGTTCTTCACACCCTTGATTAGGTGTATTCCTAGGTATTTTATTCTTTGAAGCAATTGTGAATAAGAGTTCACTCATGACTTGGCTCTCTGTTTGTCTGTTATTGGTGTATAGGAATGCTTGTGATTTTTGCACATTGATTGTGTATCCTGAGACTTTGCTGAAGTTGCTTATCATCTTAAGGAGATTTTGGGCTGAGATGATGAGGTCTTCTAAATATACAATCATGTCATCTGCAAACAGAGACAATTTGACCTCCTCTTTTCCTAATTGAATACCATTTATTTATCTATCTATCTATCTATCTATCTGTCTTGCCTGATAGCTCTGGCTGGAACTTCCAATACTATGTTGAGTAGAAATGGTGGGATAGGGCACCCTTGTCTAGTGCCAGTTTTCAAAGGGAATGCTTCCAGTTTTTGTCCATTCAGTATAATATTACCTGTGGGTTTGTCATAAATAGCTTTTATTATTTTGAGATATGTTCCATCAGTACCTAGTTTATTAAGAGTTTTTAGCATAAAGGGATGTTCAATTTTGTCGAAGGCCTTCTCTGCATCTATTGAGATAATCATGTGGTTTTTGTATTTGATTCTGTTTATGTGATGGATTATGTTTACAGATTTGCATATGTTGAATCAGCCTTGCATCCCAGCAATCCCATTACTAGGCATATATCCAAAGGATTATAAATCAATCTATTATAAAGACACATGCACATGTATGTTCATTGTAGCACTGTTTAAAATAGCAAAGACTTGGAACCAACCAAATGCCCCTCCAAGATAGACTGGATAAAGAAAATGTGGCACATACACACCATGGAATACTACACAGCCATAAAAAGGGATTAGTTCATGTCCTTTGCAGGGAGATGGATGAATCAGGAAACCATCATTCTCAGGAAACTGACACAAGAACAGAAAACCAAACACTGCATGTTCTCGCTCATAAGTGGGTGTTGAACAATGAGACCACATGGACACAGGGAGGGAAACATCACACACAGGGGCTTGTTGTGGGGTGGGGCAGGCTAGGGGAAGGATAGTAGGGGGTGGGGGAGATTGGGGAGGGGATAACATTAGGAGAAATACCTAATGTAAGTGATGGGGGATGGAGGCAGCAAACCACCATGGCATATGTATACCTATGTAACAATCCTGCAAGATCTGCACATGTACCCCAGAACTTAAAGTAAAATTAAAAAAAATTAAATTAAAAAAAATAAAATTATATTAAATTTTAAAAGACATGTCTAAAAATTAAAAACAGAAGCCAATGTTACTAACTGTATATCATGTTTGTAAAAATAACATGAGTCAAGAAAAAAAAAGGGGAATGTTCATACATTGTTGGTGTGAATATAAATTAGTTAAATCTTGATGGAAAACATTATGTAAATATACTAGAAAATTAAAAATACAACTTTCTCTTTTCTTATTTTTTTATTTCTTCTTAAAAAAATGGGATACATGTGCAGAATGTGCAGGTTGTTACCACAGGCCATGGTGGTTTGCTGCACCCATCATTCCCATTACTGTGTGTCCACTTAGAGATAAAAATATGTATATATATATATTCCAATAAGAAGACTCCTGAATTTGTGTTTATTGTAGCACTATTTACACCAGCAAAGTCATTGAAACAACCTAAATGTTAACCAAAAGTTAATTGAATAAAGAAAATATGTTATACCATGAAATGCTATATAGCAAGCAAAAAGAATAAAATCATATTTTTTGCAGCAGCATTGATGAAACTGGAGGCCGTTATCCTAAGTGAACTAAGACAGAAGCAGAAAATCAAAAATTACATTTTCTCATTTATAAGTGAGAGCAAAGGGCATATATGAACATAAAGATGAAAAGCATAGACTCTGGATACTCCAAAGGAGAAAGAGTTTGAAGGGGGTGAGGGTCAAAAAATTAACTATGAGTCCAGTGTTTGGGTGATGAGTACACGAGCAGCCAAACCCCTACCGTTATTGATGTAATGCTCATGTAACAAACAAGCACATGTACCCCCTAGATTTAAAATATGAAAAAAATATAAAATCTACCAATCATGAGAAAGGAAATTGAATCAGTAATACAAAGTCTCCCATCAACAAAAAGCCTAGGATCAGTTACCTTCACCACTGAAGTCTACCAAATATTTAAAGAAGAATTAGTACCAATTTTCTTAGTGCATTTTATATGATTATATTAAAACACTGGAACCTGGGGAATTTATAATGAATAGAGGGTTATTTAGCTGTTTATTCTGAGGGTTGTGAAAAAGCATGGCACTGGGATCTTCTTGGCTCCTTACAAGGGCTTTTGTGTTGCAATGAAATTGCAGTGGAAAGGGCAATGGGGAAGCAAGAATTTGTGAAGAGGGGGAAACCCATCCTGGCTTTGTAACATTGCACTCTTTCAGATGAATCAATTAATTCTCCCAAAAACAAATCCAGTCTCATGAGAGCCAGAAGTGGCACACTGAAAACAGTTCTAGGCCACTCATGAGGAATTTGCCTCCATGACCCAAACAGCCCCCACTAAGTTCCACTTCCCGATACCTGCACACTAGGGATCAAATTTTAAAATGAGATTTGATGAGAATAAACTATATCCAAATCATAGCATCAAATCTTCTTAAACTCATCTCAACATTTTATAAATTGGTGTAACTATTACTCTGATATCATATAATCATGTTATATAAGCAGAAAGAGCATTGTTACAAAATCCAATATTCTTTCATGATGAAAACTCTCAACAAATTATGTATGGAAAAAATGTAGCTGAACACAATATACGACAAGCTCATAGCTGACGCCATACTTAATGCTCTGAAGTTGAAGGTTTTTCTCCAAAACCAGGAGAAAGACAAAGATGCTCATTTGCATTACTTCTATTCAATTTAGTATTCATATCTGAGCCAGAGTAATTAGGGAAAACAAAGGAACAAAAGGCACTGAAATTCAAAAAGAAGTAAAATTGTCCCTTTTTGTAAATAATATAAACTTATATTTAGAAAACCTCATGTTTGCCCACAAAACTGTTATAACTAATAGGGGAATTCAGTAAAGACGCAGGATAAAAAATCAATATACAAAATTAATAGCATTTCTATAAACTTAATACCTGAAAAAAAAACTAAGAAAACAATTTTATTCAATAATAATTACAAAAATTATAATATATTGAGTAATGAATGTCACCAAGGAGGTAATAGAGCTGTAAAAAGGGATTTTTCTTCAACTTGAGACAGGAGAGAGAAAACAAAAAAGGACTTTGACTTACAAGTTGGATACCAGCTCAGCCACAGTAGGATAGGGCACCAGACAGAGTTGTGAGGCCACAATTTTAGGCCCTACACCCTGGATGATATTTCTAGACACACCCTGGTCAGGAAGGAAACCCACTGTCTTGAAGGGAAGGACCTAGTCCTGGCAGGATTAATCAATTGCTCATTAAGGAGTCTTTGGGCCCTGAATAATCAGCAGAAGTAACCAGGTGGCATATGCTGGAGGACTTGGTTGAGATTCTACGATGTGCAGGCTGCAGTTGTGCACATTCACTGTGATGTCAAAGGAGACAGATGTGTTTTGATTCAGAAAAGCACAGGGAAGAGTAAAAGATCCTTTATCTTACAGCTTAGGTACCAGCTCAGGCAGAGAGGAGAAGAGAACCAAGTGGGCTCTTGGGGTTCCTGATTCCAGGCCTGTGCTCTTGAAAGGCATTTTTGGACCTCTATGGGTCAGAAGGGATTTTACTACTAGGAAGACTGAGTTTCAGGCCTGGAAGGATTCAACACGAGCTGTCTGAAGAGTACTTGGACATCAAGTGAATATCAGCCATACCCTGGCACTAGTCCCCATGGACCTGTAATGGTGGTGGACATGATGAGAGACTCCTCTCCCTGGGGGAGGGAAAAGTGGGAAAGACTTTGCTCTGTGATTTGTGTGTTAGCTCAACCACAGTAGAATAAGAAACTAGTAGATTTCTAATTTTTCACCTCCAGATCTGGCTCCTATACAGTAACTCTGGACCTCCCTGAAGCCCACAAGAACTTGCTGCTCTTAAAGGAATTCACAAGCCTGTCTGGCTTTGTCACTTGCTCACTGTAGAGCCCTAGAGTCTTCAGTAAACACAGGCAATACAGCAAGTGCAGTGGGCCTTGGGCAAGATTCAATGCTATGCTCACTTCAGGTATGGCCTAGCAAAATCCCAGTGGTGGTGGCCACAGGGGTGCTTGTGTCATTTCTCTTCCAGCACCAGGCAGTTCAGAACAAAGAAATAGAGAAACTCCATTTGATTGGGAGAAAGTAAGAGGAGAAAAGCTGTAGTCTCTGCCTGGTAAACCAGATAATTCTTGCAAATCTTATCCAAGATCACCATGGTGGTACTTGTACAAGTCTGTAAGAATCACAGCATTACTGGGCTTAGAGTGGCCCCTAATGCAGATTGGGCAGCAATGACCAAAAAACTTAAAACACCAATGTCCTTTTGAAGACTTGGAAAGACATCTTAAGAAGAATGGTACAAACAAGCCACACTGTGAAGAGTACAATAAATAACTAACTCTTCAATTCCCAGACATGGATGAACACCCACAAGAATCAAGACCATCTAGAGAAATGTGACCTTGCCAAATGAACAAAATAAGGCATTATGTACCAATCTTGGAGACACAGAAATATGTGACCTTCCAGACGGATAACACAAAACAGCAATTTTGAAAAAACTCAACGAAATTCAAGATAACACAGAATTCAGAATCCTATCAGATTAATTTGACTAAAGAAATTAAAATAATTTAAAAGACCCATAAATTCTGGAGTCGAAAAATGCAATTGACATACTCAAGAATGTATCAGAGTCTCTTAATAGTAGAATTGATCAAGCAGAAGAAATTACTAATCTTAAAAACAGGCTACCTGGAAATACAGAGTCAGATAAAATAAAAGAAAATAATAAATAATGAAGCATGGCAACAAGATTTAGAAAATAGCTTCCAAAGGATGAGTCTTAGTATTATAGAGTTTAGCAAGGAGGTAGAGAGAGAGACAGGAGCAGAAAGTTTATTCAAAGTGGTAATTATAGAAAACTTCACAAACTTAGAGAAAAATGTTAACATTCAAGTGTAAGAAGGTTACAGAACACCTAGGAGATTCAACTTAAAGAAGTCTATCTCAAGACATTTAATAATAAAACTCCCAAAAGTCAAGGACAAAGAAAGGATTCTAACAGTCCTGTGATAAAAGAAAAATAACAACATAAAACAGAGCTCCAATATGTCTGGCAGCAGACATTCTAGTGGAATCCTACAGTTCAGGGAGAGTGTCATAACATATTTAAAATGCTTAAGGAAAAAAATTTTCACCCAAGAACAATATATCTGGTGAAGATATTCTTCAAATGTAAAGGAGAAATAAAGACTTTCCCAGAAAAACAAATCTGAGGAATTTCGACCAAAGCAGTTGTTCAAACTGAGGAAGTAAAAAAAAAAAAAAAAAAAAAAGATATTAATGAGCAAAATGGATAAAAAAAGACTAATTAATATTCTTTTTTAAAAAAATAAAGGATATTAATGAAGCTTCTGAGCTTCAAGTTAGGGTTACGGTTAGAATAAAACACTGTAATTGTGGTGGGTAAACTATACATATCATAAGTCTAAAGATGAAAATATGAACTGATAAAAATTCTAACTATAATAATTTTAAGAGATAAACCATACAATTAGATATAAACAGAAATAATAATACATTAAAAAGTGGGGAGACAAAGTTAAAGTGTAAAGTTTAATAGTTTGTTTACACAATCAGTGTTAAGTTTGCATCAGTTTAAAATAATGGGTTATAAGACATTCTTTGCAAGACTCATGGTCACCTCAAATATAAAAACATATGATGTATACATAAAAAATAAGATGCAAGAAATTAAAATACACCTCCAGAGAAAATCACCTTCATCATAAGGATGACAGAAAGGAAGGAAAAAAAGGAAGAGAAGATTACCAGGAGCAACAATATGCTAATAAATTTAAAAACCTGGAATAAATTCCTAGATACATACAACCTAAAAAGATTAAATCATGAAGAAATAAAAAACCTAAGCAGACCAATAACAAGTAACCAAATTGAAGCCATAATAAAAATCTCCCAGCAAAGAAAAGCCCAGGACCCAATGGCTTCACTGTTGAATGTTACCAAGGATTTTATCAGAATCGATATCAATTAGATTTAAATTATTCCAAAAGATAAAGGAGGAGAAAATATTTCCAAACTTATTTCACAAGGACAGTATTACCCTAATGTCAAAACCAGACAGACACATCAATAAACGAAAACTACAGACCTATATCTTTGATGGCGATTGATGCAAAAATTCTCAGCAAAATATAAGCAAGTCGAACTCAAACATACATTATAAGAATCATTCACCATGATCAACTGTGATTTATCCCAGATATGCAAAGATGGTTAAACATCTGCAAATTAATCAATGTGATATATCATATCAATAAAATAAGGGATAAATTCCATATGGATCATTGCAATTGACACTTTAAAAGCATTTGATAAAATCAACATCCCTTCATGATGAAAATCATTGAAGAACTGGTTATATAAGAAACATACCTCAAAATGATAAAGCCATATGACAGTCCCCAGCTAGTATCATAATGGATGGGCAAAATTGAAAGCCTTTCCTCTAAAATTGGTAATACGACCAGAATTCTCCTTTAAACTACTATTATTCAACACAGTACTGGAAGTCCTAGCTAGAGCAATCAGACAAAAGAATAAAATAAAATTTATATGAATTGGAAAGAAAGAAGTCAAATTATTCCTGATTTCAGATGATGTAATCTCATATTTGGTAACACCTAAAGACATCACCAAAAAAAGATTAGAATGGAGGAACAAATTTAGTAAAGTTGCATGGAAAAAAAATCAACATGCAGAAATCAGTTGCATTTCTACATGCCAACAGCAAGCAATATGAAAAGGAAATCAAGAATGTAATTCCATTTATAATAACTACAAATAAAATTAAATACCTAGGAATTAACCAAAGAAGTAAAATCCCTCTACAATGAAACTATTAAAAAAGAGAAAAGAAATTGAAGAGGACAAAAAAAATGGAAAGATAATCCTTGTTCATGGATTGGAAGAATCAATATTGTTTATATGTTCATACTAACAAAGCAATCTACAGATTCAGTGCAATCCATACTACCAAGGATATTCTTCACAGCAATAAAACTATGCTAAAATTTATATGAAATCACAAAAGATTCAAAATTGCTAAAGTTATCCTTAGCAAAAAGAACAAAAGTAGAGAAATCACATTACCTGACTTCAAATTATACTACAGAGCTATAGTAATTAAAATTGTATGGCACTGACATAAAAATAGACACATAGATCAATGAAACAAAGTAGAGAACCAAGAAACAAATTCATACATCTACACAGTAAACTTATTTTTGACAAAGATGTCAGAAACATACATTGGGGAAAGGATAGTCTCTTTAATGAATGGTGGTGGGAACACTGGATATCCATATGCACAATAGAGAAACTTGACCAGTATCTCTTGCCATGTATAAAAATCAAATCAAAATGGACTAAAAACCTTCATCTGAGACCTCAAACTCTTAAACTACTAAAGGAAAACTGGGAAAACTCTCCAAGGCATTGGTCTAGGCAAAACTTTCTTGAGTTGTAATCCACAATCAAGGACAGGCAATCAAAGCAAAAAAGGGATAGGTGGAATCACATTAAGTTAAAAAGCTTCTGCATTGCAAAGGAAACAATCAACAAAATGGACACCCTCCTCCCAAAAAAAAAAAAAAAAAAAAAAAACCAGAATGGGAGAAAATTTTTGCAAACTATCCATCTGACAAGAAATTAATAACCAGAATATATAAGGAACTCAAACTCTACAGGAAAAAAATATAATAATATGATTAATAAGTGGGCAGCAGATCTAAATAGACATTTCTCAAAAAAGAAACATAAATAGCAAACAGGCCTATAAAAAGGTACTCAACATCACTGATCATCAGGGAAATGAAAATAAAAACTACAATGAGATATAAAACCCCAGTTAAAATGACTTTATCCAACAATTAGACAATAACAAATGCTGGCAAGGATGTGGAGAACAGGGTACCATTATACACTGATGGTAGGAGTGTAATTTAGTACAAAGGCAATAGAGAATAATACGGAAGTTCCTCAAAAAACTAAAAATAGAGCTACTATATGATCCAGGAATTCAACTGCTAGATCAGTATAATGAAGAGCTACACTTCCATGTTTATTGCAGCACCATTTACAATAGCCAAGATTTGGAAGCAATCTAAGTGTCCATCAACAGATGAATGGATAGAAAAAATGTGGTACATGTACACAATGAAGTAGAATTCAGACATAAAGAAGAATGAAATTCTATCATTTGCAACAAAATGGATAGAACCGGAGGTCATTATGTTAAGTGAAATAAGCCCAGCAGAGAAAAAATAAACTTCTCATGTTCTCACTTATTTGTGGGAGCTAAAAATTAAAACAATTGAACTAACAGAGATAGAGAGTAAAATGATGGTTACCAGAGGGTCGTACGGGGTTGGAGAAGTGAAGATAGTCAATGGGTACCAAAAAATAGTTAGAAAGAATACTATTCAGTATTTAAGAATGTAACAGGGTGACTATAGCCAATAAAAATTAATTTTACATTTTAAAATAACTAAAAGTGTATAATTGAATTATTTGTGATGCAAAGGATAAATTCTTGAGGTGATGAATACTTGATTTACCTTGATGTGATTATCACACATCATATGCCTGTATCGAAATATCCCATATACCCCATAAATATATATATATATACTTATTATATACCTACAAACATTAAAAACAAACAATTTTAAAAAGTAGTAAAATCTGTAGAGGGAGAAAAATCTTAACTTCCATAATAGCTACATTATATTATTTTAAATGTCAAATATTTAGAAAAAAATATTGAGGTATTGAGAGAATCAGAAAAGTGTGGTACATATAAAGAAAAAAAAAGAATGAAGAAGTAAAGAAACTGTCCTGTGAAAACTCATGTTTTGCATTTACTTTTTAAATACTTTATTTCAGCTTTTATAAATATGTTTCAAGTACTAAACTATTTCACATGAACATAAAACAAAAAACAAAAAAAAAGAGAGAGAATTGTGTCTTGTCAAATACAGAATGTTGACAAAGGGGGAAATTACAAACAAAATTAAAAACAATAGAGTTGAAAATTATAATAATTGGAATGAGATATTCACTAGCAGGACAAAACAGCTGAATTTTCTTTGCAGACAATAAAAAATAAGAAAACTTGAGGATAAATTAGGTATGACAATCCAGGTAGAAAAAGAGACATAAAAAGGAATGAAAAACATATTAACATAACCTCAAGAACAGTGGTACAATATCAAGCATATCAATATTTGCATAATAAAAATTCCAGAAGAGGAAAGGAACAAGGAGCAAAAAATAATCATTGAAAGCAAAATCACCTGGTGTCCATTAAGCAGACCAGCCAGAAGCAAACTCCTCATCTGAGTAATTCAGAAGTAATTAGCCTTTTCTATTATCTGAAGCAGGCATCTGGTTCCAGGCTTCTTTTCCCCAAATTTATAAGTAACTAGAATTTCTATACATCTTTGGAATGCATGTATATCAAAACTCATTGGGCAATCCTTGATGACATTAAGGTACCAAAATGACCAATGTGGCTAATTAATATTATCCAAATTACCCTTAAAATCCTGGTTTCAGGTCCTTAAATATTCCTAAGGAAAAATCCACTATGGTCTCAATTCTCTCTTGCTGAGGTACCCCGCTGTACAATTTGTCAGCAATATTTCTATTTAATAAAACTTTCCTTTTCAAAGTTATATTCTTGTCAGCAAATTCTTCTCACTACCATAAGACCTGCAAGCAGAAAAAATTTTAAGGCTGAGGCTCTGATACCTTACATGACAATAATGTCCAAAAATGTACTAAATTTAAAAGTATAGGGAATTCACTATAGTTTATACAGCATCATTCTTAAAACTTCTACATGTATACAAACGAGTTTGTAGGAGAAATTTCATCTCATAAACTGTCAAAAGCAAAGTAAAAAATGAAGAACAGTTTTATACAGATAATAAAAAATAAACAACTAATCACTCTTACCCTTTCTGTTAAAACTAAAAATGATGGAAGAAAATTATAAAAAGTAACATAACATTAGTAATTTAATGTCAAAAAATAAAAGCTGTGGAAGATAGTGCTGCCAAGATGGCTGAATAGAAACAGCTCCAGAGCACAGTTCCCAGTGAGAACAATGCAGAAGGCCAGTGATCACGGCATTCCAACCGAGCCCACAGACGAGGAGGTTCCGCTGGTGCCAACACCACCAGTGCCAAGGGTTTCTGACACAAAACTGGGCAGCCATTTTAGATAGCCCTGGAATGCCTGCAAGACAGAACCACACATTCCCCTGAAAAAAGGGGACTGAATGCAGGGAGCCAAGTGATCTGGCTCAGCAGGTCCCACCCCCACAAAGACCAGCAAGCTGAGATCCACTGGCTTGAGATTTCCCCAGCCAGCACAGCAGTTTGAGCTCAACCTTGGATGGTTGAACTCGGTGGGGGAAGGGGCGTCCACCATTACCAAGGCAGTTCTAACCTTACCTGTATAAACAAATTCACAAAGAAGTTTATACAGCAGTTGGGTGGAGCTGCGGCAGCTCAGCAAGGCCTCTGCAGGTAGGCTGTGACTAGAATCCCTCCTTGCTGGGCAGGGCATCTCTGAAAAAGGGCAATAACCTATCAGGGACTTATAAATAAAGCCTCACCTTCCTGGGACAGAGAACCTGGGAAAAGGGGCGGTTGTGAGTTCCACTTTAGCAGACTTAAACATCACGTCCCGGCCCAGCAGCTCTGAAGGGAGCAATGGAGCTCCCAGCACAGCCCTTGAGCTCTGATAAGGGACAGACTGCCTCCTCAAGTGGCTCACTGACCCCCATATATCCAAAGAGATACCTCATACAGGAGAGCTCTGGCTGACATCTGGCAGGTACCCTTCTGGGATGAAGCTACCAGTGGATGGAACAAGCATCAATCCCTGCTGTTCTGCCGCCCCTGTGGGTGATTCCCAGGCAAGCAGGGTCTGGAGTGGACCTCCAGTAGTCCTGCAGCAGAGGGGTCTGTTAGAAGGAAAGCTAAAAAAACAGAAAGAAATAGCTTCAACATCAACAGAAAAGATGCCCACTCAGAGACCCCATCTGAAATTCACCAACTTCAAAGACCAAAGATAGATAAATCCATGAAGATGGGAAGAAACCAGCACAAAAAGGCTGAAATCACCAAAACCAGAATGCCTCTTCTGCTCACACAACTCCTCACCAGCAAGGGAACAAAATTGGATGGAGAATGAGTTTGATGAATTGACACAGCAGGCCTCAAAAGGTGGGTAATAAAAAACTTCTCTGAGCTAAAGGAGCATGTTATAAACCAATGCAAAGAAACTAAGAACCTTGAGAAAAGGTTACACAAAATCCTAACTAGAATAACCAGCTGAGAGAAGAACATAAAAACTTGCTGGAGCTGAAAAACACAGCACAAGAACTTCACGAAGCATAAACAAGTTTCAATAGCCAAATCAATCAAGCAGAAGACAGGATATCAGAGATTGAAGATCAACTCAATGAAGTAAAATGGGCAAGATTAGAGAAAAAAGAATGAAAAGAGATGAACAAAGCCTCCAGGAAATATGGGATTATATGAAAAGATCTAATCTATGTTTGATTGATGTACCTGAATGTGACAGGGAGAATGAAACCAAATTGGAAAACACTCTTCAGGATATTATCCAGGAGAACTTTCCCAACTTAAGAAGGCAGGCAAACATCCAAATTTAGGAAATACAGAGAACACCATAAAGATATTCCTTAATAAGAGCAACTCCAAGGCACATAATTGTCAGATTCACCATGGTTGAAAAGAAGTAAAAATGCTAAGGGAAGCCAGAGAGAAAGCTCAGGTTACCCACAAAGGGAAGTCAATCAGACTCACAGCGGATCTCTCAGCAGAAATCCTACAAGCCAGAGAGAGTGGGGGCCAATATTTAGCATCCTTAAGGAAAAGAACTATCAATCCATAATTTCATATCCATCCAAACCAAGCTTCATAAGTGAAGGAGAAATAAAATCCTTCACGGAAAAGCAACTGCTGAGAGATTTTGTCACCACCAGGCCTGCCTTACAAGAGCCCCTGAAAGAAGCACTAAACATGGAAAGGAACAAACAGTACCAGCCACTGCAAAAACATACAAAATGATAAAGACCATCGACACAATCAAAAAAGTGCCTCAACTAATGGGCAAATCAACCAGCTAGTATCAAAATGGCAGGATCAAATTCACACATAACAATATTAATCTTAAATGTAAATGGACTAAATATCCCAGTCAAAAGACATAGACTGATAAACTGGATAAAGAGTCAAGACCCATGCATGTGCTGTATTCAGGAGACCTATCTTACATGCAAAGACACACAAAGGTTCAAAATAAAGGGACGGAGAAAGATATACCAAGCAAATGGAGAAGAAAAAAAAGCAATGCTAGTCTCTGATGAAACAGACTTTAATCCAACAAAGATCAAAAGAGACAAAGAAAGGCATTGCATAATGATAAAGGGATCAATGCAACAAGAAGAGCTAACTATCCTAAATATACATGCACCCAATACAGGAGCACCCAGATACGTAAAGCAAGTTCTTAATGACCTACAAAGAGACTCAGACTCCCACACAATAACAGTGGGGAGACTTAAACACTCCATTGTCAACATTAGACAGATCAATGAGACAGAAAATTAACAAGCATATCCAGGACTTGAACTCAGATCTGGACTAAGTGAACCTAATAGACATCTACAGAACTTTCCACCCCAAATTCACAGAATATACATTCTTCTCAGCACCACATCACACTTGCTCTAAAATTGACCACATAATTGAAAGTAAATTATTTCTCAGCAAATGCAAAAGAACAGAAATCATAACAACCAGTCTCTCAGACCACAGTGCAATCAAATTAGAACTCAGGATTAAGAAACTCACTTAAAACCACACAACTACATGGAAACTGAACAACCTGCTCCTGAATGACTACAGGATAAATAATGATATGAAGGCAGAAATAAAGGTGTTCTTTGAAACCAATGAGGACAAAGACACAATATACCAAAATCTCTGGGACACATTTAAAGCAGTGTCTAGAGGGAAATTTATAGCACTAAATGCCCACATGGGAAGTGAGGAAAGATCTAAAATCAGCACCCTATCATCACAATTAAAATAACTAGAGGAGCAAGATCAAACGAATTCAAAAGCTAGCAGAAGACAAGAAATAACTAAGATAAGCCAGAACTGAAGGAGCTAGAGACGCAAAAAGCACTTCAAATAAATCAATGAATCCTGGAGCTGGCTTTTTGAAAAGATCAACAAAATAGATAAACAGCTAGCCAGACTAATGAAAAAGAAAAGAGAGAAGAATTGAATAAATGCAATAAAAAATGATAAAGAGAAATGCAAATCAAAACTACATTGAGATACCATCTCATGCCAGTTAGAATGGTGATCATTAAAAAATCTGGAGACAACAGATGCTGAAGAGGATGTGGAGAAATAGGAACACTTTTACACTGTTGGTGGGAGTGTAAATTCGTTCAACCATTGTGGAAGACAGTGTGGCGATTCCTCAAGGACCTAGAAATAGAAATTCCGTTTGACCCACCAATCCCATTACTGGGTATATATCCAAAGGATTATAAATCATTCTACTATAAGGACACATGCACACAAATGTTCATTGCAGCACAGTTTACAACAGCAAAAACCTGCAACCAACCCAAAAGCCCATCGATCATAGACTGGACAGGGAAAATGTGGCACATATACACCATGGAATATTATGCAGCCATCAAGAATGATGAGTTCGTGTCCTTTGTAGGGACATGGATGAACCTGGAAACCATCATTCTCAGCAAACTGACACAAGAACAGAAAATCAAACACCGCATGTTCTCACTCATAGGCAGGTGTTGAACAATGAGAACACATGGACACAGAGAGGGAAGCATCACACACTGGGGTCTGTTGAGGGGGAAACAGGGGAGGGACAGTGGGGGGGTGGGGAGTTGGAGAGAGATAGCATGGGGAGAAATGCCAGATATAGGTGATAGGGAGGAAGGCAGCAAATCACACTGCCATGTGTGTACCTATGCAACAATCTTGTATGTTCTTCACATGTACCCCAAAACCTAAAATGCAATAAAAAAATAAAAAAATGATAAAGAGGATATCACTACTGATACCACAGAAATACAAACTATCATCAGAGATTACTGCAAACGCCTCTATGCACATAAACAGTAAATCTAGAAAAAATAGATAAATTTCTGGATAAATTCTCCCAAGACTAAAGCAGAAATAATTTGAATTCCTGAATAACAAGGTCTGAAGTTGAGGCAGCAATTAATAGCCTACTAACCAAAAAAAAGTCCAGGACTAGACAGGTTCACACCTGAATTCTACCAGATGTACAAAGAGGAGCTGGTATCAATCCTTCTGAAACTATTCCAAACAATACAAAAAAGGGAATCCTCCCTAACTCATTTTATGAGACCAACATCATTTTGACACCAAAACCTGGCAGAGACACAACTAAGACAGATTATTTTGGGCCAGTAGCCATAATGGACATTGATGTGAAAATCTTCAATAAAATACCAGCAAACTGAATGCAACAGCACATCAAAAAGCTAATCCATCACTATCAAGTCGGCTTCATCCCAGGGATGCAAGCCTGGTTCAACATACACAAATCTATAAATGTAATCCATCACATAAACAAAACCAAAGACAAAAACCACATGATTATTTCAATAGATGCGGAAAAGGTCTTTAACAAAATTCAACAGCCCTTATGCTAAAAATTCTCAATAAACTAGGTATCAATGGTACATATCTAAAAATAATAAAAGCTATTTATGACAAACTCACAACCAATATCATACTGAATGGGTAAAAACTGGAAGCATTCCCTTTGAAAACTGGCACAACACAAGGATGCCCTCATTCACCCCCTCCTATTCAGCACAGTATTGGAAGTTCTGGCCAGAACAACCAGGAAAGAAAAAGAAATAAAGCGTATTCAATTAGGAAAAGAGGAAGTCAAATTGTCTCTATTTGCAGATAATGATGTGATTGTATATTTAGAAGACCCCCAACATCTCAGTCTAAAATCCCCTTAAGATGATAAGCAACTTCAGCAAAGTCTCAGGATGCAAAAATTACAAGCATTCCTATACACCAATAACAGAAAAACTGACAGCCAAATCATGAGTGACTCCCATTTACAATTGCTACAAATACCTAGAATACAACTAACAACGGACATGAAGGACTTCTTCTAGGAGAACCACAAACCACTGCTCAAGGAAATAAGAGAGGACACAAACAGATGGAAAAATATTCCATGCTCATGGATAGGAAGAATCAATATCATGAAAATGGCCGTACTGCCTAAAGTAATTTATAGATTTAATGCTATCCTCATCTAGCTACCATTGACCTTCTTCACTGAAATGGAAAAAAAAAAAAACACTTTAAACTTCATTTGTAACCAAAAAAGAGCCCACATAGCCAAGACAGTCATAATTGAAAAGAACAAAGCTGGAGGCATCATGCTACCTGACTTCAAGCTATAGTACATAGCTACAGTAATCAAAACAGCATGGTACTTGTACCAAAAAAAGAGATATAGACCAATGGACAGAACAGAGGTCTCGGAAGTAACACCACACATCTACAACCATCTGATGTTTGACAAACCTGACAAAAAAAGCAATGGTGAAAGGATTCCCTGTTTAATAAATGGTGTTGGGAAAACTGGCTAGCCATGTGCAGAAAGTTGAAACTAGACCCCTTCTTATACCTTCTATGAAAATTAACTCCAGATGGATTAAAGATTTAAACATAAGACCTAACACCATAAAAACCCTAGCAGAACACCTAGGCAATACCATTCAGGACATAGGCATAGGCAAGAACTTCATGACTAAAACAACAAAAGCAATGGCAACAAAAGCTAAAATAGACAAATGGGATCTAATTAACTCCAGAACTTCTGCACAGCAAAATAAAGTATCATTAGAGTGAATCAGCAACCAACAGAATGGGAAAAAATTTTTGCAAGCTACCCATCAGACAAAGGGCTAATATCCAGAATCTACAAAGAACTTAAACAAATTTACAAGAAAACAAACAAACATCAAAAAGTTGGCAAAGAATATGAACAGACAGTTTCAAAAGAAGACATTTATGCAGCCAAAAAACATATGAAAAAATGCTCATCATCACCGGTCACTAGAGAAATGCAAAGCAAAATCACATTGAGATACCATCTCACACCAGTTAGAATGGCGATCATTAAAAAATTTTGAGACAGCAGATGCTGAAGAGGATGTGGAGAAATAAGAACGCTTTTACACTGTTTGTGGGAGTGTAAATTAGTTCAACCATTGTGGAAGACAGTGTGGGATTCCTCAGGGATCTAGAAATAGATACTATTTGACCCAGCAATCCCATTACTGGATATATATCCAAAGGATTATAAATCTTCCTATTATAAAGACACAGGCACGTGCATGTTCATTGTGGCACTGTTTACAATAGCAAAGACTTGGAACCAACCCAAATACCCATCAATGAGACTGGATAAAGAAAATGTGGCACATGCACACCACCGAATACTATGCAGTCTTAAAAAAGGATGAGTTCATGTCCTTTGCAGCGACAATGATGCAGCTGGAAA
This sequence comes from Ateles fusciceps, assembly GCA_036589455.1. Taxonomy (NCBI): domain Eukaryota; kingdom Metazoa; phylum Chordata; class Mammalia; order Primates; family Atelidae; genus Ateles; species Ateles fusciceps. The sequence continues at coordinate 978,130 of JAZHEH010002077.1, forward strand.
CCATCATTCTCAGCAAACTGACACAAGAACAGATAACCAAACACTGCATGTTCTCACTCATAAGTGGGTGTTGAACAATTAGAACACATGGACACGGGGATGAGAACATCATACTCCAGGGCCTGTTGGAGAATGGGAGAGCTAGGGGAGGGATAGCAGAGGGTGGGGAGATCTAGGGAGGAATAACATTAGGAGAAATACCTAATGTAGATGATTGGGGGATGGATGCAACAAATCACCATGGCATGTGTATACATATGTAACAATCCTGCAAATTCTGCACATGTACCCCAGAACTTAAAGTATAATAAAACATTAAAATTAAAAAATAAAAGCTTGTTACAAGATAATTTTCTTAAATTATTTTTTAATAAAACTACTCAAAATAAATGGGGCTTAACAATATGAATCTGTTTGCTTTCCTTTAAAATATATTATAAAACATAATCTTATAAATTAAAAGAAAAATACAAATCAATACTCACATACGTCAAGCCTGGTAAAATGTATAACAATTAGAAAGCTTAGGGATAATTCAGAGATAACATAAATAACTAGAAATTTTGTTAGAACTGTGAAATTCAATTATAATTAATAAGGTAATGTTTATGCTTATTATACCTCTGAAGCTGAAATAAATTATAGTTTCCAGTTATATATTCTTTTCTTATCTTCTAGTAACAAACACAGTCTCCCACATACCTTTTTTGTTACCTATCCTTTTCCCTGGTGAAAATTTCTATCAAGGTATGTCATCTATCATTCTCAAAGTTAGTCACATTGAAATAGTTTTAAATGCGTCCTGGAAGACTCTCAGCATCCTCTCATATGTTCTTTTAAATATGGACTAGATTACTGACTCAATTATAATGCACAGAATGTGTCAGAAGTGCCAGAGTTCTGACTTCCAATGATAAGTCAGAAGAAGACAACTCTGAGCTGACATGTAAATTGTGGCTACCCTAAAGCTTTCATACTGGGAGATAAGGTGATGAGATCACCTAGAGTAAGAAACAGATTCCTGTGGAGTCTTGTCTATCCTATTCCTATGTTCCTCAAAGCCATGTAGCATGAACCTCCAGATGTGAAAGTGGGCAAGACTTTAGACAATTCCAGGCCACAGCCTCTGAGCCCCACTGGCAGACACTAAGTGAAGCAAACAGTGTTCCCTCACTGTGCCCAATGTGAATCCCCGATCTACAAAATCCACCAGCAAAATGAATGATTTTTTTTATGACTAGGCATTTGAGTAATTTGTTTAGAAATAATAATAGCTGAAACACACATTGACCAACTTTTTAATTAGAATGCTTCTTCCACTTAGACATGTTACTGGTTCAAGAATGACCACACTGGTTTAAGCTGAGCCAGTTAGAATTGTGATTGATTATTTGATTGTTTTGATTTGTTATGATGTGGCTTATTATTTTGTCAGAGTGACTGAAAGAGAGATAGGTGAAGATATTGATACAGAAGCTGAGAAAAAGGTTTTCTCTGCATGTAAGATCATAAAAAATAGGTGCCTAATTATATTGAAGCTTGGGGAGCCACATTTATGATGATGAAAAGGGTATGTCTGGAAAACTATTCAGAAACAAGAGAGACAGAAAATGACAGACTGCAAGTAGCATATTTGAACCCTGGGATTCATCTTTACCTTAAATTAGCATTGCTAGTTAACCTTCCCAGAATGTGGACCAATGAGTTCTTCTTGTGGCTTAGTTTAGTTTAAACTGCTATCACGTGTGATCAAAAGATTACTGAATAATAAGTAGTATAATGTGTTTTGTTGTTATCTGAAAATTCTGATTCCCATAGATTTTTTTCCTAATCAGCAAACATTCTATTTTTACCAGCATTGTTTTTAAATCTCCAAAGAGCTAGGAAGCCTTCCAAGGGCTTTCCTCTATCAAAATAATAATAATCATAATTATAATAATCATCATCATCATTTTAGTTCAGTAATTATTTTAATGAATAAAAATATAGGGGCTTTTTAATAGGAAGTTGCTTTTTTTGAGATCAGCTGAAATTGTGAGCTTACAAGTAAAAAATCACAACCTGAAAATGTCAAAAGTTTGAGTAACTGACAGCTGAATTCTGATCTGCCTAAAATAATTGAAAGAATGATTTGACAATACCTCATTTACATATTCATAAAGAAAGGCAAGTAGGACTGAAGATACAGTTTCTTTCCGATTGGTATTATACTATTGTTCAGAACCTAATAACTCTGATGCATTTGAAGCTATTTTAAGATAACAAAATTATTCAGTTTTTATAGGTTTATTGAAAGAGCAAAGCAAACATGATTTTCTTCTTTAAAATATTAAAATTTGAGAATTAATATTTAAGGTACTGTCTTTATTCTCCATTTCAAACTTAGGAAAAATAAGTAAATATAATAAATCATATTATTAGAATATTAGAGAGAAATCTAGATTCCCATAATACATGTTGTATTACCCCCCTTCTACCTTTCTTGCTTTAGACCTACAGCAGCCAATCATGTTTGTTCACAGGACATACAATTTTCTGAAGTTATTCCTCTAAAAACCCACTTTGGAAAAAGTTTACATTTTCCAAAAGGATGTATACATTCTCAACAGAGAAAAATAACCATGTGACAAGAGTATAGGTCATGAATGTCCTCTCCTCTTTCCCCTCTCTCAGATACAGGCATTCATCAGATGCATTGCAAATTCACAGAATATAAAAAGACAGTTTTGGGAAGATTGAAGCATGACATTAGCAACGTAGCAGTATCTACTAGTCTGATTGTGCATTTGTGTGTGTGTGTGTGTGCATGCGTTTGTTTCATTTCCCTGTCATATTGTCACTTTTGTCTTCTCAAGCTATGTAACAGAGCAGTTTGGCCAAGAGTTTGAGTTTCTCTTCTCAGAAAAAGGAAAAAAAAATGACTGGAAAGGAAAAGATCATAAGAGAGAATGGAAAGAATGTTGTCAAAAACCTGCTATCACAAATATTAAGCACATAGGATGCAGAAGCAAGGTAGCAGTGTGAGACTCAAGAAAGACAGTAGCTGACTTAAGGTACAGGAGAAATAAAAGAACCAAGAGCAGTACTGAAACACAGGACGTAGGTTGTACTATCACAGATTTGACAGGATTGTTTAACGGAAGTTAATTTCTCTTTTATTCTTGCAGCTGTACCCTAAACACTAAAGAGTAAAAGGTGGAGCAGGTGCAGTGGCTCACGCCTGTAATCCCAGCACTTTGGGAGGACAGGTGGGTGGATGACCTGAAGGCAGGGGATCGAGAACAGCCTGACCAACATGGTGAAACCCCATCTCTACTAAAAATAGAAAAATTAGCTGGGTGTGGTGTCACATGCCTGTAATCCCAGCTCCTTGGGAGGCTGAGGCAGGAGAATCACTTGAACCCAGGAGGCAAAGGTTGCAGTGAGCCAAGATCACACCACTGTACGCTAACCTGGGTGAAGAGCAAGGCTCCATTTCAAGCCTCCTATGGGTCTTGTCAAGACTGAGCTGAGCTGGGGGAGATGTCAGCTTCCAGATGTCCAGTTAGTGGATTAAGACAACAAGTCAAATGAATGTAATTGTCAAATCTTTAATCGTTTACTGCAGTAGTATGAGTAAGAGGCTACACAGGAGAAAGTGCTGGTTTCAACAATGGTCCATTTTAACCCCTGAAATGTCCCTAGTTGATGGTCAGGGAGATCCCTGAACATATAGGGTTTGTCTCACTGCAGATAAATCTGGGAACAAAAAGTTTCTGCCATTTTATAGCTCCAAGGGATGAGAGGAGAGAGATGGAAAAGGCTAACAACAGACTAAGAAATACATTTTTAAAAACCCCTGATAAGTGATCTGGACAGAGGCACCTGAGATAGGCCTTTGCAACAAGCCCTGATAAAGGTGGCTCAAATTGGGGGCACTTGGACTAAGAATTCAGATATATGTAACAACATGTACAACTAAGAGATCCTGAGTCCTTGACTGCAACTTTTTCCAGAGAGTGCTATTCACTGTCTGTGTACCAAGTCTGGTGTGGGCAGTACAGTATCCCCTTGTGAGTCTTATCAGGGCAAAGCCTTTGCAATTGCCTATGACTGAATGTGAAAAATGACACATAGGATTTTTTTTTTGAGACAGAGTCTCACTCAGTCACCAGGCGCCAGGCTGGAGTGCAGTGGCGCGACCTTGGCTCACTGCAACCTCCGCTGCCCGGGTTCAAGCATTCTCCTCCCTCAGCCTCCCGAGTAGCTGGGACTACAGGCGCGCGCCACCACGCCCAGCTAATTTTTTTGTATTTTTAGTAGAGACGGGGTTTCACCATGTTGACCAGGACGGTCTCGATCTCTTGACCTCGTGATCCGCCCGCCTCGGCCTCCCAAAGTGCTGGGATTACAGGCGTGAGCCACCGCGCCCGGCCCGACACATAGGATTTTGATCTGAAACCAGACAACTATGCCTGTCTATGTGAATCATAGTAGAAACAACATAGTAGCCAACTAAGCTGGAAGCTTTTAACAAGCACAGGTCTTGGTTACGTGTATTGAATAGATCACAACAGGGAATAAGTGTGGGCATGGGGAAGTGCTTTACCCCAATTTTCTGGTCAGTATAAATCTACATGGAGCAATTGTAAAATTCCAGTGAGAAGGAAACAGCTTCGCAATCTTGACCGTGATTGAATGAGATAAATATTTCTCACCACAGGAGGACAAGATATTAAAGAACAATTAAATGGGATTAGAAAAATTAAAGTAATGTAACATTTCTTAAACTGGAGTGTATAGAGCAAAAATGTACTCATTATACTGCTGTAAAAATATACTAGTTAGGATTGCATTCAGGAGAAAGTAACAAACTAAAACTTGTTGCAAATATAAGGAAATTTTGAATTACATAACAAGACAAAAAGTTATATGCAATTTTAAGTTTTGTGTAATGACTCAGTTATGAGTTCAAACCAGGATCTATGTCAAAATCCCTATGGTGTAGGCTGTTTTGTGCTAAATGCCTCATAATCATTGCATGAAGGTTAGTGCTGTAGATGCCATGTCCATCAGTGAGTCAGGAAGAAGGGGCAGGATAAGCAACTTTCCTTCCTGCTTGATACTTTAAAAGAAAGCAATACTTTTCCAACAAGCCCCCAGATGAATTTTGCATATATACCATTGGTTAAAACTGACTCATACAATTACTCTTATCTGCAAAGGAAGCTGGAAAACCAAGTATCTCTCTAACAACTATGTAGACTTGAAGTCAGAATCCAAATTGCACTACACAAATTAAAGCTCTATTTTTAGAAATTATTCTAACTCTTAGCATATCAGTATTTTCTCTCACTATTCTACATTGAATAATTCTTGACGCTAGGTCTATAAATGCATTGTTTAAAAAACATTCTTGGGATTTAACTGCCTCGGTATTGTAATTGTGTCACTGTCAAAATTGAATAAATATTTTGTTTACCTGTGGGTAGCTGATGATACAGCCAACTTACAATTTCTTTTAAAAGTTAAAAAAATAATTATATTTTTTAATTTTTGCATTCATATTGCATCTTCCAGGGATTCTTATACTGCATTCAGAAAATGTATGAAAATAATCATGCCTTTTAATTTCTAAACACAGGCAGTTCATCATACTTATTATATGTTTGTATTATAAGAAATTGTTTTATTTTTATTACCTTGGTATGATTTATGAAGGAGACAAGCAAATAAGTTTACCCTAATAAAAAATGCCATTAAGAAGGCTGCCCTAACACAAAATACCATCAAGATAGGGTAATTCTCTTGGTATTAAAGATATATTTTTTGTGAAAATATCCATTTCAAATGTATATTTTCATCCATTTTACTATAAGTTTGAGAGTGGTACTGTTGAAAACTACCTGATAATCTTGCCAAAGAAGATAGATTGTATAAAAAAAATCTCAATTAATATAAAATACCACGCCAACCTAGAATAATGTAAAAGTTTAATTTTTAATTAGAAAGATGTTCATTATGCATTCTGTATTAAGAAAAATATCAAATAACAAATTCATATTATTTGAGCAAATCTTTGTAAAATATAAGTATGCATGTTTGTGTCAATTTCAAAATGCAAAGACAAGAATGTGAAACATTACAAACCAACGTTAAAAGTTTACTGAGAGAAAGCAAACATTATGGTTCGCTACTTATGTATTATTCTAAATGTAAAAATGAGCACATTTTTTATAACAAATGACTGAAGTAAATGTATTATGCAGATAAAATATAAATACTTCTGAAAGACAGTAAGTCCTCATGGGTGAATTACTGAAGTATATAACAGTGTCACACTTATTTTTAGCTTAAAGCTTATTAGTTTTTGAGCTAGAAAGAAGTATGTGAGTGTATTGGTCCATTCTCATGCTGCTTATCAAGACATACCCGAGACTGGGTAATTTATTAAAAAGAAAAAGGATTTAATGAATTCACAGTTCCGCATGGCTGGGGAAGCCTCACAGTCATGACAGACAGTGAGAAGGAGCAAAGTTATGTCTTACACGGTGACAGGCAAGAGAACATGTGCAGGGGAACTGCACTTTATAAAAAAAATTATTACCATTTTTTTAATATTCACATTTCTTTCATTATGATCTTGACAGAGTATGCAACAAAATATGGATTTCTCAAAAAAATTATTTTCAGCACACACACAATAAGCAATGAAGAACTGGCTTGAATTAATTCTACTCATTGCAATTAAATTTTATCTAAGTATTATGAATTCTTTTATACATACATGTCTTTGAAAAATGTTTACCAGGTTATCTTGTAATGAAAATATAAAATACACTGAAAAAGAGAAAGAGAGAGCCATTTTGAATAACAAAGAGATAAAAATACATATAAACCATACATACTCCTCACAAGATAGAGGGAATACCTCCTTGTGAGTAGTATCTTTGCTATAGGTAGAGTGGTCTTGACTTCAGATAAATCTTTATTATGTCAAATGCAATTTTGTAAAAATGTTTTACTCTAATCTTACATGGTTTTCTAATTCACAACAAAGTTAATTTTCACTATCATTAGCTTCCCTATGTAACAAAAAAATATAAACTACCACATCTATTGATTTATCTACCTACATAGTCATCTACATCTATCATGTAAACAGTTTTACTATAAGAACTTTGTTTGCTAATAGTATTCAGGCAAGAGAAATTCTCAGTCTAGGCAACTTGATGCTAACTCAAGTAAATATGCTCTGGTAAAGAGCTAGAGTGATTAAAGCATATACTTGGAAATTAGTTAAACGTGGACTTGTATGTTGACACCAGGTCATCTACATCTTCAATAGTTCTGGTGAACAATGAATGACACTAAATGGATAACGTGTTCAAAAACTGATCATAAATATTTGTATATGCCTTAGTATTGTTTTGTTGGAGTCAAAAGTTCAAACTATTTAGCAACTAAATTAGGAAGCAAATTTGGGTTGTTATTGGTTTATATTCAATTGAGCTAATAAAGATTAGTTTTAATGGAAAGTCTATTGGCTTTGCTTACTTATAGTCCCTACAATTCAAATTTTTATTAGAATTACAGGGTAATAATAGGAAAAAAAAATCATTGAAATAATAAGTGTCTAAACCTGGAATCTTTTTCCCGTTATTCTTCAATGTTTCAAAAAACATAAACCTATGCATATTTATAGACATGTATACAAATAGCTAAAATATACCCACAGTTAAAAAGTGATTTTTATAGGAACATTTCTAATGGAGATGTTGATATTATATGTCAGTGATAAAGCATTTCCCTGAAGTTCTTCCTAATGCGCTTGGTATAGATATTAAGTGACCATCAGATTTTACAGGGGGCTGCTCCCAGGGGCTACTGCCCCCATTCAGTAAATAAACACAATTGATCCTGTCATCTTGTCTGCCTTTTTTAGCTCTCTGAAAATTCCTTCATATTTCGTGTTGTCTAATTTAGTCATTGATTTAGAACAGCATCACAGGACTGATCTCATTTTCTCAGAGTAACCTTTAAGTAAAGTTAGACAGCATCTAGAAAATCACATTTTACTCCTTGATTTCATTAATTCTCAGATTAAATTTTAGGCCATATCAAGATACCCAGAACCTCCAGATTCCTCAGGATAAATTTCAAGCTTGTTTATCACCTAACAGATGACATAGAGGGGGAGAGTCTGTCCACAAGACAAGGAATCAGAGAGTTTTTGGTTTTCTTTTTTTTCGCTCCAAGTGGTCACAAACTCTAATTTTTAAAGATAAGACATTTTAACATGTATTTATACTCAAAGTCAATGAATGTTTCTACACTATCCTTTTGCCTCTTGGAGGTATTAAATGAGGGGCAACCACTTGTTTCAATGGTTGAATAAAAAAAAGGAAAGACTAGAAATGACAAGAAAAACTACCATATTAATGTTTTATGTTTACTGACACATCACATGCGTCTGGTGAAAAAGCAGAAGAATGTGCATTTAAGGTTTTTTTATTTTGCTTTTTTTTTGTTTTTTTGTTTTTTAATAGGAGAGACAATTTGGGTCTAGAGGAAGTAAGAAATGTGATCATAAACATGGGACTTTGGGTAAGAGTTTGGTGTTAGAAAGCAAGTCCATTTTTCTGGGAAGAGGCATTGTGGTATTCTCCTCACCACTGCTTCTTAACATCTCATGGGTAGAGTGTAGTAAACTATAATGTGGTTGTGAGGAATGTTAGAAAAACATAAAAATGCTTTATATACATGACTGTATTTGAATTGTTGTAGCTGAGTTGACAGTATTAACATAACTTCTTGGTAATGGATCTTCTTTTGCCAACACATAAGATTAAAGTCTAAGTTTAGGGAAATTCTAATGTTTAATCTTACTCTAAAGGCTTGTAAGTTTTATTACATAAAGGATAGCATATGATTCTGTTAGGAAATATTCTTAAATGCTTTAAGATAAAACGAAATTATGTTCTTGTAATAGTGTGTGAATTTTATTTGGACATATTTTTGGAGCATAAGAAATTAAAAGGTGATTTTCATTCTCTTTGTCTGTTTTCTCTTCTGTTTTATTCTAAAACTAGAAAAGAAATCAAAATTCCTAGGTCTATCTATGTTAGAAAGCTCTTATTCATAGTTCAGAAGCGGAGCCCTAACACTCACTTTAACAGTTTACTTAAGTGACCCCACCGGTGAGTCTAATTCAAGACTATTACAGTTCATGCACATTTACTTACTGAATAATAGTTTTGAATCAATCATTTTAAAGATAAAATTTGTGTCAGCATCCCACAAGTTGATAGTCACATTCCATTTCTTAAATTAGAGTAGGATAAAAAGACTTTGCCCAGTTTGTAGCCTATGATTTAGAAATTAAAAGAGCATAAAATAAAAATTTTCTAGTTAAAAAATATATTTCATGTGTTTTCTGTCTTCAATTCAAAATTAATTACTATTCCAAAGTGCAATACCACTTGGCAGTCAGCCAAAATGTATTTTCTCTGAAATTCTTACACACAAGAAATCAGTGTTACTTGTGTTTTGTGTTTTTATACATAATTATAATAAACCTACATTAACCAAAAAAACTCTCTTGTCTTTTTCCTGAAACTCTGTACCTTCAGTAATCTGTGATGATATAGTTGATTACTTTTAAGTCCAAAAAATACCACTAAAATGAAATATTGGAACCAATAAAGTAAATGAGCGGTTATTTTTAACAATCAGTTGTTCTTAGACAAGATTTCTCAACTGTCATATCAACACACTTAATTGTAAAGGTTGCAAAAAAAAAACAGGTACTCTCGAAAATAATTAGAATTAGACAGTATCTAAGTAAACTATGTATATATTTATTCTTTCTCCCATAAATTTAAATCTGTGATTTATGTTTAGATATATGAAACAATACATACAGAATTTTACTTAACATAATACTTGCAATTGCAAAATCCATAGGAGATTGACAAGGAATATACAATGGTACATCTATTTAGTGGAGTAATATTGTGCAACTATAGGAAATAAGAAAAAAATATGCATATAAATATGGTGATTTCTAGGATGTATTATTAAACATAAAAGCAAAATACCAAAGGTTGTGCATTTATTAATGTTTAAGAAGAAAGACAGAAGTGACATTATAGTTCAATATGATAATAAACCTTCTATCGTTGTCATTTTGAATTTTACATATGTGTGAGTGTGTATTACTCAATCCAAAAATAAGGTTAAATGAACAATGACAAAAATCAAACATAAAATTAAATACAAATAAATAAGCTGACGTATGTGATAAATTTCTAATCAAGACATACCAAAAAATTAATCAATTTAAGTGGCTTTTTAACTCTGACTTTGTATCTTTAGTATTATATAGTTAAGGACAAATAGAACTGTAAATAAATCTTTATCTTTACTTGGTAGAACTGCTTTCGGTAAAGGTATTGGTGCATTAATTATGAAACTACTGTGTATATATTGTTGGATTGAGCGTGGAAATAAATTGCTATGTCTGGGGCATGGTCTCTTATTACAAAGAAGAAGAGACAAAAATGTGCAATGAGGAAAGGTGAGGAAGTACTGTGTGAAGGTGGATATAAATGAGAGTTGTCAATATAAATATATCATTTCTTAAATGTTTTATTTTCTAACTCGAATCACTAGAAAAGACAGTAGTAATGAGAACCCAGAAGAAATAAACACAACCAACATGCTCAGATCTTAGACTCTAAATTCTATTCCCCCACTAAAACAAAACAAAACAAAACAACCAGAAAAATCATGAGTTCCTTTTGAAGAATTAACTGATACCAGAGTTGAAGAAGGAAAAGAATAAAATCACTCTGGCACATCTCTTATGACAAGAATTCATCCAGAAACTAATGGAGTTATGCCAAAGAAACAAGATGACTTCCAGGGGGTTTCATGAGATACATCTTGAGCATCAAAAAAATGTTGTTGATAATGAGTTACCACATTTCAAAAAATAGCAAGAAAATAATTCATAATATTAAGTGGTTCTCAAAAACATAAAGAGGGCTAAGAGGAAAGAAAGAGCTGCTCTCTAGAGTCTAGCTACTAAATGTAGAATTATTTTATTTAGAAAATTATTTTATAATCAATATAATAATTGATATAGCAGATCAAAATATGTTGAATAATTTTTGAAAGTCTATTCATCAATAAGATTTTCTGAGGGTCTCAAACTAACAAACCACAGGTAACTTATTAATTACCAAAAAAAAAGTCTCTTTTTTATAAGAGATCTGGTGGATATCAAACAATTGACTAAACTCAGTATCATCAATATTGAATAACACTGAGATTATGTTCTTTCTAGTATGCAATGAAAATAATATGACATAAACTATGTAGCATTATTGTAAAAATGGTTAAATCGAACCTAATCATTAAAATACAAATTTCTGATTGTGAAAAAGTTCATAACACAATTGACTTGTGTTTTTAAATAACTGAATATATAGTTGTTTAACGATAATAATTTTCAGATGAAAAACTTGTAGTGGTTAGTTTAAACACAGAAATATAATTTATTTGCAGTATATGGAAATTCAAGATTGGAACAGTGATGTCTTAAAAAACAACTTGGAAACTGGGAGTTCCAGGTAACTCAAGAACAAAAAGCTCATGAAATTTTTTCCTAAAGGCCCAAATTAAAATGACTCAAAGTTTTAGGTATAACAGTGTTTATGAATATTAGCATCTTTCTCTTTCTTCTGGAAATCCAACAACAAGAAACCAATGATATATTTTTACAATAAACTAAAATATAAATTGTATTGAAAATGGAGACAACGTGCAGATCAAAATTATTTAAGGGTTACCAAATTCCTTTGAGATTTCCTAAAGTCCCAAATAGGAGGTTACAAAAAAGAAGTATAGAGAGGTGAAAACAGCATCAATTTTCTAGAATACGCCAGCAAAATCTCACTTTCTTAAGGAAAAGAGATCACACAGTAAAGCCAAATCAATATCCCTTATATGCAATGATAACTGCAGGAACTGATGGGAAAAATGTCAACTGGATACTACTGAAGAAGTAGGAGAATGAAAAATATTCATAGAATCCCACTGTTGGATAATATTTACAGGAAGCAATTGTCTCCATGTAAAGAAAGGAAAAAGACTTTGTGAAATGCCTTCTGGAAATATCCTTGGCCCCTTCAGAGGGTCACAATTTTTGTATAAAACTCATTTAAGAAAATTCACTGATACAGTACCAGCACTAAGAAACTCTAGAAGAAAATTCTACAAAAATGTAAACAATACTTACCAACATATGCAATCAATTATCAGAAAAAAAGATGTCATAGATCTGATACATTTTATGATCAATTATTTCACTGTTAATTAAAATCCATCATAATGAAATAATTCAATAATAGAACTGTACAAAACAGGTACGTGGGGAAACAGGGGAAAAGACGGTAAGACAATTAAATATGAGTTGGCAGAATTAAGTAAAGAAGAAAGAGTCATTTCTGATTTTATGTATCTGGGTCTTTTTAAAATTCTTGTTTAGTCTTGCTAAAGGTTTGCTAATTTTGTATTTTCAAAGAACCAGATATTAATTTTATTGATCTTTTCCATTGTTTTTGTACTCTGTATTTCATTTATTTCTACCCTGATCTTTATTATTTTCCTTCTTTAAACTTTGGTTTTGTTGTTTATTTTTTTCATTAAAAAAGTATAAGAATTTCTAAAAATCTTAAAATAGACTCATCGTATGATACAGCAATCTGTTTTGTGTATTTATCCAAAGGAATTGAAATCAGTATGTCCAAAAGATTTCTGCACTCCCAGGTTCACTGAAGCATCACACAGAATAATCAAGATATAGAATCAACTTAAGTGACCACCAGTGGATAAATAAAATATGGTATATAACATAAATAGTAGAATATTATTCAGCTTTAAAAGAAAATGAAGTCCTGTTGTTCGCTACAATGTGGATGAACCTGGTGGACATTACCTTAAGTAAAACAAGCCGGGCAGAGAAAGACAAATGGCACCATCTCACTTGTATGTGAGATCTAAAAAAGTTAAAGTCATTAAAACAAAGAGTAAAATGGTGGTTACAAGAGGTTGGAGAGGGGGAGAACTTAGGAGATATTGGAAAAAGGCAACACAATTTTAGTTTGAGTAGATAAATAAGTTTAGAATGTCTACTGTATATCATAGTGACTACAGTAAAAAAAGTATATTGCATACTTCAAAATTTCTAAAACAGTAGATTTAACTGTTTTTACCACAAAATAGTGTTAGGTAATGTAATGTTAAATAGCTCGATTTAATCATTTCGTAATGTATACATACGTCAAAACATCATCTTGTACCTGTCTTGTCCTTTTTGTGGTTGTTGTAACAGAATATCTGAGACTTGATAATTTATAAAGAAAAGAGGATTATTTGGCTCATGATTCTGGTGTCAAGAAAGTCCACAGTTTGGTAACTGGTAATGGCCTCAGATGGCTTCCACTCATGGAGGAAAGCAAAAGGGGAGAGAATGTGTGCAAAGGGATCACATGGCAAGAGAGGATGCAGAGTGAAATTGAAGAAGTCAGACTCTTTAACAATCCAACCAATAACAGGAAATTGGTTTCCCAGAATCTGGAAAACCAATTCTTTCCTATGAGAATGAAACCAGTTTCTCCAGAATGACAACTCATTCACTACCTCAAGTATGGCACCAAGCCATCCAGGAGAGCAGAGCCCTCACACACAAATACCTCTCACTTGGCCCCAACTTCCAAGACCACCACATTGAGAATCAACTTGCAATATGAGTTTTGGTTGGGACAAACACAATATTCAAACAATAGTAGTACTTCATAAATGTATACAACTTTTACTTGTCAATTAAAAACATATTTTTAAAAAGTTGAACTCAGAGAAATAGAGGAGAAGATTATAAGGTGCTAAAGGAAAGGAGGATGGGAAAATATTGGTCAAAGGGAATAAAGTTTTAGTTTGAAAAGATGAAGAAATTTTTGAGATGAATTGCACAGCATGGTGACTATAGTCATAATAATACAATGCATACTGTTGACTTTTTTAAATTATTATACTTTAAGTTCTGGGATACATGTGCAGAGTGTGTAGTTTTGTTACATAGGCATACACGTGCCATGGTGGTTTGCTGCACCCAACAACCAGTCATTTACATGAGATATTTCTTGAACTCTATGGGTCCACTTAAGTGGAAATTGGCCTCCTCTGCAATCCCTGAGACAAGACAAACCCTTCCTCTTTTTCAGCCTACTCAATGTGAACAAGAAGAGGATGAAGGCCTTTCTGATGATTCACTTCCACTTAACAAATAATAAATATTTAGCTTACTTAATTTTAAGAATACAGTATATAATACATATAATATACAAAACATGTGTTATCAACTGTTTATTTTATCACTAAGGCTTCTAGCCAACACTAACATATTAGTATTTATGATTTTTAGAGAATCAAATGTTATACATAGATTTTTAATTATGCAGGAGGTCAGCATCCCAACCCCTATGTTGTCCAAAAGTAAGCTGTATTTCCAAATTACTAAGAAAGTAGATTTTAAATGTTTGCATCACACACACACACACACACACACACACACACACACACTTAGTATATATCAGGTAATTAACAGGTTAATCAGCTTGATTTAATCATTTCATAGTATATGCATATATACATGAAACATCTCTTTCTACCACATAGATATATATAATTACAATTTAAGAATGAAAATGAAACAATAAATTAAAATATATTTTTAAAAGAAGCAAAAAATTTCAAGGAAATCTCATGGAAGTAAAGTTGAAGCTGGAAGGAAAGACTAGTCACTGTGGAATGAACAGTTGAAAAACATAGTATATGTAAATAAACAAAACAATAAAACAGTTTTACAATGCCAAGAAAATTAACATAGTCATAATAGGTAAGCAAAGAAGATCTAATATATTTGTAAATATGCTTAGTAGAATAGAAAAGTATATATGCCTAATTGGAGCACAAAGATAACAAAACCAAATAATAAAATGTAAATTTGAGAGTGCACTCAAGAAGTGAATACACACACACACACACACACACACACACACGCAGAGAAAGAGAGGCCATATATAAAGGATAACAGGCACAGAAGTGTCAACATCACAGTATAACCTGTAAAAATTCCAGTCTTTTAAATATAAAGATTCCTTGTATGGCCAGGATAAAAATATGAAGTAACTTATGAGAGGAAAAAATAAAGTTTGCTCTCAGATTTATTCACAGCAAAATTTAATGTCACAGAAGAATACAGCAATGCCTAAAAACACTCAAAGACATTGAGCCAAGAATTTTGTATCTAGCCAATCTGTCCTTCACTATAAAAGTTATGAGAAAACAATTTTGAAATTGTAAAAATTTTAAGATTTTTTTTTTGTCCTTGAGACAGTTTTAAGCACTCTAAGAGTTCACTTGAGGAACTATGGCACAGAAGCTGTCAATAGGCTGAAATTTAAAATTTAGACTAAACAAAATACTTGTTTCAGAGTGACAAAATAGAATGCCTCAATAGTAAGGAAAAATAATTTAATTCAGATGTGGGAAGAGGAAAGAGGGAAGATGATAGGAGGTATTTTTATCTTCTATCTCTTTTTGCCTCATCTGTTTATGAATTTAAACAAATCATTTTATTCTGACAAACAAAATAATAAAACAGCTTTTACTGATTTCCTTGTTTCTAAAAACAACGGGTATTATGAGGTTGTTCAGTATTCTATGTGTATATGATAGATAAATTTAGTTAATAATGTTGTTTGATTCTTACATATTTTTACTGAGTTTTGTTACATTTTTGTTTACCTGATACATTTATGAGAGAAGTGCATTAAAATATTTTATTTCACTTCTTTATATGGGTAAATTAAGGTATTCCAGCACCATTTATTGAAGAGACTATTTCTTTTCTATTAATAGTCTTGGCATTTACGTTGAAATCAATTAATATTACATGTTTGTATCTATTTCTGGATTCTCAATTCTATTCCATTGGTTTATAGTTCTATCACTATGTTGTTTTGATTGCTGTAGTTTGGTAGTAAATTTGAACAGCGAAAAATATAAGTTTAGCAATTTTATTCTTATTTTTCAAGATTGCTTTGGACATTCAGGCCCCTTAAAATTCTACATGAATTCGAGAATTGAAATAAACAATAAGAAAATTTTCATAAGAGATTACAATGAAGCTGGAGATAACTTGGGATAGTAAAGACATCTTAACAATATCAGTTCTGGCAATACATTTGATATCTTTCCATTTTTTTAGGTTTTTATTTTTTCTCCAATGTTTTATACTTTTCTGTGGAAAAATATTTTACCTCTTTAAATTTATTCATAGGTGTTTCATTCTTTAAATTCTTTTGTAAAAGCAACAGTTTTCTTAATATATTTTCAAATTGTTTAATACTGGTATATAGAAACACAACTGATTTTTGTGGGTTAATATTTTATGTAGTGTTTTTTAAATCTGTAATTAAATACTATTTATATTTTAGTAGTTATTTAAAGATAATATGCAGTCATAAATTACAAAATTTAATGTTAAGTGGTATTTTTAATTTCCGTCTGAATAAGGCAAGCATCTTAAAAGTTTAATTTTACTTATCTTTCACTAAGTTATATATATAAAATGTATATTACATACACATTTTAGAAATATTTTTTAAGACTTATACATTATCATGTATAGTGCCAATTATTTACCATAATTTTTTTCATCTTTGATAGTTTTTTATTTTCTCTTAGAATGCTCATATTTCCTTTAGTGTGGGTCTTTTGGTGACAAATTATCCCATTTATTATTTATCTGAAAATATTTTTATTCAACCTTAATTCCTGAAGGATATTTCTGTAGGTAAAGTATTTTACATTGACCCTTATCCCCTTTCAATACACAAAATACATATTTATCTCCATAATTCATTAATTATTTCAAGAGGATAGGCTCTCAGATAAATTGTCTTCTTAATTTTTTTTTTTTATTATTATACTTTAAGTTCTGCAGTACATGTGGAGATCTTGCAGGATAGTTGCATAGGTAAACACATGCCATAGGGGTTTTCTGCCTCCATCCCCCCGTCACCTATATCAGGCATTTCTGCCAATGCTGTCCCTCCCCAACCTCCCCACCCCCCAATACCCACCCCAATCCCCCAAACCCCAACAGACCCCAGTGTGTGATATTCCCTCCCTGTGTCCATATGTTCCCATTTTTCAACACCCACTTATGAGTGAGAACATGCAGTGTTTGGTTTTCTGTTCTTGTGTCAGTTTGCTGAGAATGATGATTTCCAGATTCATCCATGTCCCTACAAAGGACATAAACTCATCCTTTTTTATGGCTGCATAGTCTTCCACTGTGTATATGGGCTACATTTTCTTTATCTAGACTATCATTGATGGGCATTGGGGTTGGCTCCAGGTCTTTGCTATTGTAAACAGTGCTGCAATGAACACACATGTGCATGTGTCTTTATAATAGAATTATTTATAATCCTTTGAGTATATACCGAGTAATGAGATTGCTGGGTCAAATGGTATTTCTATTTCTAGATCCTTGAGGAATCGCCACACTGTCTTCCACAATGGTTGAACTAATTTACACTCCAACCAACAGTGTAAAAGTGTTCCTATTTCTCCACATCCTCTCCAGGATCTCTTGTCTCCAGATTTTTTAATGATTGCCATTCTAACTGGCATTAGATGGTATCTCAATGTGGTTTTGATTTGCATTTCTCTAATGACCAGTGATGATGAGCATTTTTTCATATATTTGTTTGTCATATAAATGTCTTATTTTGAAAAGTGTCTGTTCATATCCTTTGCCCACTTTTGAATGGGGCTGTTTGTTTTTTTCTTGTAAATCTGTTTTAGTTCTTTGTAGATTCTGGATATTAGCCCTTTGTCAGATGGGTAGATTGCAAACATTTTTTTCCCATTCTGTTGGTTGCTGATTCACTCTAATGATAGTTTCTTTTGCTGTACAAAAACTCTGAAGTTTAATTAGATTCCATTTGTCTTTTTGGCTTTTGTTGCCATTGCATTTGTTGTTTTAGTCATGAAGTCCTTGCCTATGCCTATGTCCTGAATGATATTGCCTAGGTTTTCTGCTAGGGTTTTTATGGTGTTAGGTCTTATGTTTACATCTTTAATCTATCTGGATTTAATTTTTGTATAAGGTGTAAGGAAGGGATCCAGTTTTAGCTTTCTCCATATGGCTGGTCAGTTTTCCCAACACTATTTGTTAAACAGGGAATCCTTTCCCCATTGCTTGTTTTTGTCAGGTTTGTCAAAGATCACTGGTTGTAGATGTATGGCATTACTTTCCAGGCCTTGGTTCTGTTCCATTGGTCTATATCTCTGTTTTGGTACCAGTATCATGCTTTTTTGATTATGTTAGTCTTATAGTATAGTTTGGAGTCAGGTAGAGTGATGCCTCCAGCTTTGTTCTTTTTGCATAGGATCATCTTGGCTATGTGGGCTCTTTTCTGGTTCCATATGAAGTTTAAGATTTTTTTTTTTTAGTTTGGTGATGAATTTCAATGGTAGCTTGATGAGGATAGCATTAAATTTATAAATTACTTTGGGCAGTATGGCCATTTTCACAATACTGATTCTTCCTAACCATAAGCATGGAATGTTTTTCCATCTGTTTGTGTCCTCTCTTATTTCCTTTTATTTTGTTTTAGAGGGAGGTCTTGTTATGTTGCCCAGACTGGACTTGAACTCATAGGTCCAAGAGAACCCTCCACTTCAGCCTCTTGAGTATCTAGGACCACAGATACACACCAATATATCTAGCTAAAATTGTCTTTTGAAAGCCTTTATGCTCTCTTTTCCTTCCTTCTTTCTATAATAGTCTGCTTTTTTACACTGCACTGATTTTGCTGATATATGTAATATTGTACTTTATCTTTTTGAACATAATAAGCCTAACTATGATAAAATTTGAAATGTTTAATATGTAAGTAGAGTTAAGAATTCACAATCCCCAAACTTGAAACCTGAAATGTTCCAAAGTCTAAAACTTTTTAAGCACCGAAATGACAACACAAGTGGAAAATCCATAACTGATTTCATTTGATGGGTCCAGTTGAAATGCAGGTGCACAACAGTTTATTCAGTGATTCCATGTTAAAAAGACCCACCCTGTCTTCTTCAACTGCAAAACACATCTGTATTAGTCTGTTCTCACACTGCTAAAAAAGACTTACCTGAGACTGGATAATTTATAAAGGAAAGAGCTTAATTGACTCACAGTTCTGCAGGGATGGGGAGGCCCCAAGAAACTTACGGTTATGGCAGAAGAGAAATAAAACATGCCTCTCTTCACATGGCGGCAGCAAGAAGTGCAGAGCAAAATGGGGCTGGGAAGCCCCTTATATATCCATCAGATCTTGTAAGAACTCATTCACTATCATGAGAACAGCATGGAGGTAACTGCCCCTAAGTTTTAATTACCTTTATCAGGTCCCTCCCATGACACACGGAGATTATGGGAACTACAATTCAAAATGAGATTTGAGCAGAAACACAGCCAACCATATTAGTATCTTTCCTGTACATGCCCAGATTTCCCTATACAAGCATGCCACAAATGTCAACAAAATCACTCTTGTGATGGCCATACACATCAATGTTAGGTTCCTCACAATGGGACCAAGACCTATGTGCACTAACTTTTGATTTGTAACATAAAGATATTGTATTGTTGAAAATGTCAAAAAGACCTGCAGATACCAACATCAGTAACAGTGATAAAAGGAGGAAACACTTTTGTTTGTACATAGCACAGATATCAAACTGCTAGGGACTCTGAACAATGGTGAAACTTTGAGATATACAGAAGAGTATGATATTGGAATGTCCACCATATATCAACTAAAAAAACAAAAAGATAAACTGCTAAAGATATATGCTGAAGGTGATAAACAGAAGTCAATGGAAAATAGAAAACACTGTTTGAATCTGAAAATGAAGATCTAAATTGTGTATTGGAGGAATAAAACTGCTAACATTGTAGTGAACACAGGCCACCTAATGGTATGCTGATCAAGAAACAAGCAAAGATCTGACACAATAAATGGAAAATCGTAGAAAGCTGTGACTATTCAATAGGCTGAAGAAATTCAAAAAATACATGGCATTAAATTTTTAAAGATCTGTGGTGATAAAGGATCTGATAATCATGAAGCCATGGAGAAATTCATTGACAAGTTTGCCAAATTCATCACCATTGAAAATGTGATTCAAAACAAGTCTCTAATGTTAATAAAACATTAGAGCTTTGGCACTATTGCAACAGAAAGACACTAATGAGAAAGGAATTGATGAGGTAGTATCTATAGAAATTGAGTGCCACGGACAGAATAACTATGCTGGGATGTGCTAATGCAGCAGGCAGGCATAAGTGTAAATTTGCTGTGACAGGCAAAAGCTTGAATCCTCATCATTTTCAAGGAGTGGATTTTTTACGAGTACATTATGCTAACAAAAAATGTAGAAACCAGGAATTTGTTTTGTGATTGGTTTCACAAACATTTTGTACTAGTGGTTTGTGCTCACTGCAAGAAAGCTAGATGGGATGACGACTGCAAGATTGCAAGATTTCGTTATTTTTTGACAACTGTTCTTTGCATCTCCAAGCTCAATTTTTCATCAAAAAACTTTATGCTATTCATTTTCCTCCAAATTTGACTTTACTGATTGAGCCATGTGACTAGGGTATCTTCAGATCAATAAAGTATAAATATAAACAGCATTTCTTAAATGCTTTCTTAAACAGCATTTTAGCAGCAGTAAAGAGAGGCATGGGTGTGAAAGGATTTCAAGTGGGAATTTAGCATGAAGGCTACTGTGTATGCTGTTGTCAATGCTTGGAAATCAGTGACTAAAGACACAGTTGTGCATGCCAGGCACAACCTCTGGCTTATAACTATGTTCAATGATGATGATGAACAAACTGCTAGATTTGAAGGATTCTTTATGTTGAGTGGCAAAAAAAATGATGTCTGATCTTACATATGTGACACACACACACACATATATATAAACTCTGAAGGAAGATATATATATATATAAACTCTGAAGTGTATATATATATATGTATATATATATATATATATATATACTTCAGAGTTTGTCAGTAAGCTGGAAGAGGAAGATGTTAAAGATGTTTTAACATCAATAATGAGGCTCTGTTTGTTTATTCACTGGCCATTGGTTACGTTGAATCAAGGTGATCATGATATCAGTGATGATGAAGATGTTGCTAACATTGAGAAAAAATGTCTAGCGACAAATGTGATGAAAATGTGTGATGAGCTTTCTGAAGGATCAGAGCAATGTAAATTGATAACAAAACAAGATTTCATGTTAGTTTATAAAGTCAAAGTAAGGTTGAAGAATCATTGTTAATGAGACACACAAGTCTAGATGAAATATTTTAAAAAGTCATTCAACAGAATGCCTCCTCATCACTAGAGGAACCACTCCCTGGTCCCTTAAATTCTTTGAATGTTTTTCAACAAAATATAAAAGCCATGATTTTATTTTTAGAAGACCCCATTCTCTCAGACCCCATTCTCTCAGAAAGCATTCCATCTGTTACGAAGAATCAATATTGTAAAAATGGCCATACTGCCCAAAGTAATTTATAGTTTCAATGCTATCCCCCATCAAGCTACCATTGATTTTCTTCACAGAATTAGAAAAAAAAAAAAAAAAACCTTAAAATTAATATGGAATGAAAAAAGAGCCCATATAGCCAAAAAAAAAAAAAAAAAGCTAGGGGCATCACGGTACCTGACTTCAAACTATAGTATAAGACTACAGTAATCAAAACTGCATGGTACTGGTACCAAAACAGCAATATAGACCAATGAAACAGAACAGAGGCCACAGAAGTAATGCCATACATCTACAACCAGTGATCTTTGACAAACCTGACAAAAACAAGCAATAGGGAAAGGATTCCCTATTTAACAAATAGTGTTGGGAAAACTGACCGGCCATATGGAGAAAGCTAAAACTGGATCCCTTCCTTACACCTTATACAAAAATTAAATCCAGATGGATTAAAGTTTTAAACATAAGACCTAACACCATAAAAACCCTAAAAGAGAACCTAGGCAGTACCATTCAGGACATAGGCATAGGCAAGGACTTCATGACTAAAACACCAAAGCAATGAAAACAAAAGCCAAAAAAGACAAATGGAATCTAATTAAACTTCAGAGTTTCTGCACAGCAAAAGAAACTATCATTTGAGTGAACCAGCAACAAACAGAATGGGAAGAAAAATGTTTTCAATCCACCCATCTGAGAAAGGGTTAATATCCAGAATCTACAAAAACTTAGACAAATTTACAAGAAAAATCAACCCCATCCAAAAGCGGGCAACAAATATGAACAGACAGTTCTCAAAAGGAGACATTTAGGCAGCCAACAAAGGTATGAAAAAAAGTCCATCATCACTGATCATTAGAGAAACGCAAATCAAAACTACATTGAGATACCATCTCACACCAGTTAGAATGGTGATCAGTAAAAAATCAGGAGACAACAGATGCTGGAGAGGATGTGGAGAAATAGGAACACTTTTACACTGTTGGTGGAAGTGTAAATTAGCTCTACCATTGTGGAAGACAGTGTGGCCATTCCTTAAGAACCTACAACTACAAATGCCATTTGACCCAGCAATCCCATTTGGTATAAACCCAAAGGATTATAAATCATTCTACTACAAAGATACATGCACAGGTATGTTTGTTGGGGCACTGTTCACAATAGCAAAGGCTTGGAACCAATCCAAATGTTCATCAATAATAGACTGGATAAAGAAAATGTGGCACATATACATCATGGAATACTATGCAGCCATAAAAAAGGATGAGTTCTTGTCCTTCCCAGGGACCTGAATGAAGCTGGAAATCATCATTCTCAGCAAACTGACACAAGAACAGGAAATAAAATACCGCATGTTCTTACTCATAAGTGGGTGTTGAACAATGAGAACACATGGACACAGGGAGGGGAACATCACACACCAGGGCCTGTCAGAAGGTGAGGAGGGATAGGGGGAGGGATAATAGGGGGTCGGGGATGGGGAGGGACAGCATTAGAAGAAATACTTAATGTAGATGACAGGGTGATGAATGCAGCAAATCACCATAGCATGAGTATATCTATGTAACAAACTTGCATGTTCTGCACATGTACCCCAGAACTAAAAGTATAATTTTAAAAAATCAAAAGTAAAAAACAAATTAAAAACCAGTGTACATTAACTTTTTTTTTTTTTTTTTTGAGACAGAGTCTCACTCTATCACCATGGCTGAAGTGCATTTGCACAGTCTCAGTTCACTGCAGCCTTTGCCTCCCACACTCAAGCGATTCACCTGCCTGAGCCTCCAGAGTAGCTGGGACTACAGGCGTGCACCACCACACCTGGCTAATGTTTCCGTATTTTTAGTAGAGATGGAGTTCTACCACGTTGGTCAAACTGGTCTCAAACTCCTGACCTCAAATGATCTGCCCCTATCAGCCTCCCAGAGTGCCAGTGTAAATTAACTTTTATCAAAACAAAGCATCTTAATTGGAGACTGAAAGCCTGCAGTTGTTTGTTTTTGGTGTTGTTTCACAGCTAATCTAGGTATTCTTGTGATCCTCATGTGCTGCATAGTTACACTGAACACATTGTTTTCTGTTGTATTAAAGATACTTCATATTTTTAAAATTTTGAGTACTTATGTGTGAATACGTGTAAGAAATGATTGCTTATCAGTAGCATAGAAACTTTGAGTTGGGGATGATGCCAAATAACCACAGACTGTCCACATAGGTGGCTAAGATACTGACATCTTTGCTTTCAGATGGTTCAATGTACACAAACCTTGTTTCACACATAAAATTATTAAACATATTGTATGGATTACATACAGGTTATGTGTATAAGGTATATATGAAACACAAGTCAGATCAGAATATATTTTACTAGACATTTATTAATAAATTAATATCTTAGTAATTATTTTATGTTGTCTTTTTCATTTATCTTAACTAATTTTTGGCATTTGCACATCTTCAGCATATTATTTTCTTATTTACACTGCAGTAGAAGTTCATTGTAAGGGAGGAAAAAAGTATCATTTATGTCTGGCACATATAGTTTTGAAGAACTAATGAGTTGTTATAAAATTAAATGTTATATTATTTGCAAATCCTTCCTAATTGTTATACATATTAATTGCCATTTATTTATATTTAGCCAAATGGGTTAAAGGTTTTTGAATAAGCTGAAAAGGCATTATTATTTTCAACAATGGACTTGATTTAGAGAATGAAAAATACCTTTACACACACACACACACACACACACACACACACACACACCCTTGATTAATAATTCAGGCTGTCATAGAATTATAGAATTTAAGGAATAATTGAACTAAGCCTTTTTAAGGACCGGCAACAGAACAATTTTATGGATCTAAATAGCAGGTTTAAAGTATCTGACACAGGATTAACGAAAGATTCAATGCAATAATCCAATATTTGTGTCTCTCAGGAGAGACAAAATGCCTACTCTATCTTAATTTAGGGGCTCACTTTGATAGTAATCAACTATGAACCAAGTAGCCAAGTACATGGATGCAATTTAAATGTTATCGGTGTATAGAGAGCCATTCTTGATGAAGAATCTACTACATTGACCAAAATAATTTAAGTCTATCCTCTTTCATTTTTAAAAATCTGTCACGATATTTTGATTAATACCCTTACTTAAAATAAGATAAAATGGAACAGAGACATACTCATTAAACAAAGAATATGGTCCCAATACTCTTTATGCACTAGCTTCGGAAAATTGGGTACGATATTTACCGTCTCTGTTCCTTGATTTTCTCACTTCTAAGTGAGAATAACATTTTTAGTAGTGTCATTGTGAGGACTAGATAACAAATGAAAATCCTTGAAATTAAAATACTGTCTGGTATATAGTATATAATAAAAGGATCTAGAAGTTAAAATATTATTAGTAATAATACTGCTGTTATTATTATTACTATTTTCACATGATAGAGATTTTTTTCTTGTGGTAGAAAGAATGACATTATTATTCTGAACCACGGTGGGCTCTTCATTGGTCTTGACACACTAAGAATTTTACACAAGAAGTTTGGGCTTACCATTGAGCAACTAATTTATTCTCAGTACCAATTTAAACATCTCATCATGTTTATCTTGATTAGTGTAACAAAGTAACCAATAACTTTAGGCTTTATTTTGATTAGTGTGACAAAAAATAACCAATATCTAGTAATCTAGATAACTATCTGGTAGGGGTGATTGACCAGTTTAAAAGAGAAAAAACTGCAAACAATTCAAAAAACATTTAAGGCAAGTATTCAACTACATATTTGGAAACCAGTGAAAAATACTGTTTATGTCGCAGATATAGAAAAAATATTATAACAGTCTACAGATGTTGCATTAGTGTTGTGCTTGTCTTTACAACTAGGCAAATAAATAAAAACAAATACATTTTTAAAATTCCAACATATTGCAGTTTGAAAATGTGTCTCTCTCAGCAAGTGGAATCCAAAGTCTAGTTCAACTTTTGGATAAATTTGGACTTAAACACAACACACGTGACTCTAAATGAATTAATATTTTTATTGCAATAGGCAGAACTATAAAAATAACTGAAAGTGTTGAATCAGTAAACAAAACAGAAATTCTTTACCCATCTTTTTCTTTCAGCTCTCTGCTTGGAATAAAATTATTGCCAATGTAGTTAAAGTTTCCCTTGGTGTTAATAAATGAAATAAATTATTATGCCAATGTCTTTGACTAAGACAGTTCAGTGATTCATTCTACAATATTCTGGATGAAACCTCAGACAACACAGACATTAAAGCCTGAACTAAATCCTCCTCATGTTTCCCTTCCTGTGGAGGTTAGGCTAAGGAATTCACAGAGAAGGAATGTGTTCTGTTGGCTTACTGCTTGTAGTCCCTGGAAGGATTGCCCAGATCTGCTAACCTGGCATGTGTCTCTACAGGTGCAATAGATAGCCCAAATCTGAGTGACTGGAAGAACATAATACTTGCAATGGCAGCAATGTGGGAGCACAGAGACTTCACCTTAGTATCTCAGCAGAGGGTGACAGTTGTCCAGCTCATTAGATGCCAGGTGATAAAGGACAAAACTTTCCAAGATTTACTGCCCATCTGTTTTTTTTTCTGCCTAAGCTATCCCAATAGCTTGCTTATCTGGGTACCAAGGTCACATATCAACATGAACAGTCAAATAAGAAATGTAATTCATTTACAATAAATTAGTAATTCAAACAATCAACACTAAACAGACAAAAGAAAAAAATAGAAAAACTTGGACTTATTATGGTTAATTTATAGAAGTAGGAGAGAATTTTAATACAATGCATAGAGAATAATCAGGAATACTTAACATGCAACACCAATAATTGTTTCTAACTGGAATAACATAACATGTTTATTTAAAAAATGAATAAATAAACTGAAGACAGAAAATTCGCTGAGAACATCAAAGGAAAGAGGTATAAAATGACAAGAAACAAGAGAGGGAGAAAAAGTGATTTTTAAATAATTAATGAGATAAAAAATGGGGAGGGTAGAATGCCTAAAACCTAAAAGTTAGTAATTTCAAATGAGAACATTAAGAAATGATGAATTCATAATTACAGAAATAATTTAAAAATCAAAATATCAATATTAAGTTTAAAACACTATCAGGAAAAACTAATAAAAAAGACATACATATTTAAGATTAACTAGTACATTTCCCGAATTTCAGAAATAATGAGTAAAGTCTTGAAAAACTAAAAAGAAAATAAAACAAAACCACACACATTAAAAGGAAATTAATATAAAATATTAGTGCATCTATTATCAAAATAAGTGATATGACAGAATTACTCTTTAAAAATACATTAATTTTAGAATTGACATAAAGCAAAATTTATGAATAGAAAAGCATAAACATAAAATGTTGAGTAGCAATGTACAAGGCAACACAAAGAAAAATAGAATAACAAAGTAAAATTTAAAGTTAATGTCTTTACTTTTAAAAAGAAATTACTTAAATATAAAATATAAGCCAGTGTGCAATATATAGCCATTGAACATTAATTCATAAAAATAAAGACATACAAGGAGAACTCCATAAAATATATTAATAGCTAGACCTTTTTAAAATAAATTATTTCAATTAAAATAATTTGCAGTGTTTTTATTTTTTAAATTGTATTGTAGGTTTGGGGTACATGTGCAGGTTTGTTATATAGGTAAATTGTGTATCATGGAGGGGCTGGTGTGCAGGTTATTTTTTCACTCACATAATAAACATAGCATCTAATAGGTAGTTTTTCTATCCTTACCTTACTCCCACCTTCCATCCAGTATTAGCTAATTAAAGGGGATTTTTTTTCCAAATTTCAAATAATATCATAATAATTCCTTCTCAATATTTATATTCCTTCAAAATTTCAATTTCACTAAATATGATAAGCTGATGTGGCCTATACAATCTCTACTTATGGAAATCGTTGTAATTTTAGTTTTTTTCTCACTAAATAAATTTTCATATGAAATTTAGAAGATACAAATATATATATCCTCTGACTATAGGGTAATCCTTTGTGTATATTAATGCAGCCTTGCTATTTGTTATCCAGATATTCTACAAATCTTTGAATATGTAATATGTCACATTTTCATGTAGAAGTCCTTTACATTTCATTAGATTTATTCCTCAGAATTTCATATTTTTGAATGCTATTGTAAATTATGTTTTTTAATTTTTTGTTTTTTAAGACAGAGTCTCACTCTGTTGCCCAAGCTGGAGTGCAGTGGCACAATGTCGGTTCACTGCAACCTCTGCCTCCTGGGTTCAAGCGATTCTCCTGCCTCAGCCTTCTGAGTAGCTACAGGTGCACACCACTATCCTCGGCTAATTTTATTGTATTTTTTAGTAGAGACAGGGTTTCACCATATTGGTCAGGCTGGTCTCAAACTCCTAACCTTGTTATCCGCCCACATCAGCCTCCCAAAGTGCTGGGATTACAGGTGTGAGCCACCACGCCTGGCTGATTTATTTTATTTTATTTTTTATTTTCTCTTATAAATAAAGGTACAATTGACCTTTTATCCAGTGATCTTATTATATTTCTCAATTAGTTAAAATTGCTAGTAGATACTTGATATGTACATAATTTATACAACAATAAAAAATGTGCATGCTATTTTTACTTATTCTTTTCAATATTTATATTTCTATTTTTGCTGTATTGTACTGAATAAGAAGACCTCTAGAACAATAAGAAGACATTACTTAATGTCTTCAAAATGTCAAAATAGAAGACATAATTTAAATATTAATAGATGTTTTTAAGTAAAAAGTATAAACAAGATAAAACACAAGAAAATACAAAAATTGAAACTTTTATGGAAGGAAAAAGGAATGAATGCACCCACCCTGTGTTATAGTCTAAATGTTTGTGGTTTCCCAAAATTCATATATTGAAATACTAACCCCCAGTATGATGGTATTAGGAGGTGGGGCATCTGGTAGGAAGTTAGGTTGGGATGTAGTAAAGTCATGAAGGTAAAACCCTTATGTAGGGCATTATTAATCTTATAAAAAGGACTCCAGAGAGCTCTTTTGCCCTCTGGTTGCCTTTTGAGGACATAGGAAGAATTCAGACATCTGCGATCCTGAGAAGGGCCCTCACCAGAACTCAGCCATGCTGGCACTCTCATCTTGGACTTTTAGCCTCCAGAAATGTGAGAAATTAATTCATTGTTTATAAGTCACCCAGTCTATGGTACTTTGTTATAGCAGCCCAAACTAAAACCCAATATAAAGGATTCTTTCAAACTATAACAACATAATATAAATTGACCACCCGGCAAACATTTTAAAAAATTAATTTAACAACAACAAAAAAAGAAAATTAAATAGCTAGAGCCCTTGGTCAACCTTAGTAATAATTAGTTAACTATGATAAAGAAGAACATACAAAAAAATTTTTAAGTGTGAAAAGTTGGAAAAGTGCCCAGTAGGTCTACTTGTCTGAGTTGAATATAGTATATAATCTTATATTTTAGAAATAATAGAAGGGTTTGTTTACAGTCATAGAATTGTTTTGGGGGAATGATAAGGGTTCCCCTAAAATTAATAAGTTGAAGTCCTAACTCCAATACCTCAGAATGAGAATTATTTTGGAGTTAAGACTTTTAAAGAGGTAATTAAGGTAAAATGAGGTCATACAGGTAGCCCCTGATACAATATACCTGAGGTCTTTATAAGGAGAGATTAGGTCAAAGACAGACAACATATAAAGACAGAATAAGAAGGCATTAATCTGCAAGCAAAGGAAAAAGGTTTCAAACCAAATCTACCAACACTTTGATCATGGACTTCCAGCTTTCAAAACCATGAGAGAATAAATTTCTGTTGTTTAAATGACCCAGTTTGTGGTATATGTTTATGGCATCTCCAGCAAACTAATACAGAAGGAAGAACAAAATGGGACACATTTTAGATATCTCTGATAGGTTAAGATTATATACAAAAAACTTTAATGTTCATAGTTACCATTATTTATTTATATTATTTAATATGCCAATATTTAAATAATATTAATTGGAATATTTATCATATATATGTATTATATAAATAGCCTTAAATGATGTCTATGTCACTTGAAATATTTTATTTTCATTTATTCATGAATCTTTTCAGGAAAGGCTAAGACTTCATTATTAAGGATTAGTCTGCAGATTGTAGTTTCATACTAAATCTCTTGCATAAACCGCATCATAATAAAAATTTAAAAATTCATTTTTTGCATTTATTTAAAATAAAACCATTTTAAGAGAGCTAAAAGCAAACATAGTACAAAAAGTTTTTAGAGTATATTGCTTCTAGAGTTTTAGACTGTTTTACCTGCCTAAAATGATTGCAGTTTTTAAGCAAACTTACAGAATAGTTCTCAGTTACCTTTGCTTTCATACAATTTACTTGTCAAACTCAGATTTTATAGACTTATAAGACACGATACTTATAGTATCAGGTGATGTTGCTTATCACATGATAGAGTAAGCAGTAGTCTAAATATGCTTGCTGTATTAGTCAGCTCAGGCTGCTGTAAGGAAATACCATAGACTGCATGACTTAAACAAGGAAAATTTGTTTTCTTATGG
The DNA here is from genome assembly GCA_036589455.1 of Ateles fusciceps. Taxonomy (NCBI): domain Eukaryota; kingdom Metazoa; phylum Chordata; class Mammalia; order Primates; family Atelidae; genus Ateles; species Ateles fusciceps. The sequence goes on from JAZHEH010002077.1 coordinate 1,008,426, forward strand.
TTTTGGGGAAAGTCAAAGATGAAGGTGCTGACTGATTCAGTTTCTGGTGCTGATAACCACCTTTTTGCTGTGCCTTCACATGATCTCTCTTCCACATAAAGAGAAAGAGAGAGTGAGAGAGAGAGAGAGAGCACTCTTCACTTTTCTTGTAAAATCATCAGCCCTACAGGATTATGGCCCTACCCTTATGGCTTTATTTAACGTTAATTACCTCCAAAAGTTTTATCTCCAAGTACAGTCACATTTGGATTTTGTGATCCAATATGTGAATTTTGGGAGGACACATGTCATTCCATAACAGTTGCTATAACCATAGTACTCACTAGGGAACTAGTTGAAGCAAATGTGTACAGGCATGCTACCGAGTGACCTTTTTCTGCATTTACTAAACACACCAGGGGCTTTAGTTTTAAAGGATTTATAAGGGAGAAGAGCATTTGTTACTCTTGAAAGCAGATGCTTGAGTGCTTAATTACAGAAATAAAAGAAGTGCAGGAAACAAAGTATTTAGAATATTATAGAAGGTATGACCTCATTCTAAAAAAAAAAAAAAAAATCCTTTATTTTTTTTCTCTTGCCTGATTGCCCTGGCCAGGACTTCCAATACTGTGTTGAATAGGAGTGGTGAGAGAGGGCATTCTTGTCTTGTGCCAGTTTCAAAGGGAATGCTTCCAGCTTTTACCCATTCAGTATGATTGTCTCTGTTTGCAGATGACATAATTGCATATTTAGAAAACCCCATCATCTCAACCCAAAATCTCCTTAAGCTAATAAGCAACTTCAGCAATGTCTCAGGATATAAAATCAATGTGCAAATATTACAAGCATTCCTATACACCAATAATAGACAAAGAGCCAAATCATGAGTGAATTCCCATTCACAACTGCTACAAAGAGAATGAAATACCTAAGAACACAACTTACAAGGGAATGTAAAGAGCCTCTTCAAGGAGAACTACAAACCACTGCTCAAGGAAATAAGAGAGGACACTAACAAATGGAAAAACATCCCATGCTATGGATAGGAAGAATCAGTATGGTGAAAATGGCCATATTGCCCAAAGTAATTTATAGATTCAGTGCTATCCCCATCAAGCTATCAGTGACTTTTTTTACAGAATTAGAAAACACTACGTTAAATTTCATATGGAACCAACAGAGTTCATATATCCAAGACAATCCTAAGCAAAAAGAACAAAGCTGGAGATATCATGCTACCTGGCTTCAAACTATACTGCAATGCTACAGTAACCAAAACAGCAGGGTACTGGTACCAAAACAGATATATAGAAGAGTTGAACATAATAGAGGCCTCAGAAATAAAGCCACACATCTACAACCATCTGATCTTTGACAAACCTGACAAAAATAAGCAATAGGGAAAGATTTCTTATTTAGTAAATGGTGTTGGGAAAACTGGCTAGCCAAATGCAGAAAACTGAAACTGGACCCCTATACAAGAATTAACTCAAGATGGATTAAACACTTACACATAAGACCTAAAACCATAAAAACCCTAGAAGAAAACCTAGCCAGTACCATTCAGGACATAGGCATGGGCAAGACTTCATGACCAAAACATCAAAATCAATGACAACAAAACCCAAAATTGACAAATGGGATCTAATTAAACTAAAGAGCTTCTGCACAGCAAAACAAACTACCATCAGAGTGAAGAGACAACCTACAGAATGAGAGAAAATTTTTGCAATCTAGCTATTTGACAAAAGTCTAATATCCAGAATCTACAAGGAACTTAAATTTACAAGAAAAACAAAACAACCCCATCAAAAAGTGGGTGAAAGATATGAACAGACTCTTCTCAAAATAAAGACATTTATGTGGCCAACAAATGTGAAAAAAGCTTGTCATCACAGGTCATTAGAGAAATGCAAATCAAAACCACAATGAGATATCACCTCATGCTAGTTAGAATGGCGAGCATTAAAAAGTCAGGCAATAACAAATGCTAGAGAGGATGTGGAGAAATAGGAACACTTTTACACTGTTGGTGGAAGTGTAAATTAGTTCAACCACTGTGGAAGACAGTGTGGCGATTCCTCAAGGATCTAGAACTAGAAATACCATCTGACCCAGCAATCCCATTACTGGGTATATACCCAAAGGACTATAAATCATTCTGCTATAAAGACATATGCACATGTGTGTTTCTGCAGCACTATTCATAATAGCAAAGACTTGGAACCAACCCAAATGCCCATCAATGACAGACTGGATAAAGAAAATGTGGCACATATACACCATGGAATGCTATGCAGCCATAAAAACAGATGAGTTCTTTTCCTTCCCAGGGACCTGGATGAAGCTGGAAACCCTCATTCTCAGAAAACTAACACAGGAACAGAAAAACAAACACTGCATGATCTCACTCATAAGTGGGAGCTGAACAATGAGAACACATGGACATAGGAAGGGGAACATCACACACGGGAACCTGTTGGGGGTTGAGGGGGATAGGTGAGGGATAGCATTAGAAGAAATAACTAAGGTAGATGTGGGTTGATGAATGCAGCAAACTACCATGGCACGTGTATACCTGTGTAACAATCCTGCATGTTCTGCACTTGTATCCCATAACTTAAAGTATAATAATTAAAAAAATAAACAAAATGTCATATATTTATGTTTTTAGACTTTCCAGTGGCCTGACATGCTCGTGCCCATAGAAGCTTTTCTACTTTTGCTTCTTGCTCATTTTCAAGCCTGTTACTCCAGACTTCTAAGTGAGTCTGTGATTCCCTAATATTGTTCCAGTTCCTTTTTGCACTTAAGGTAGCTAGAGTTATTTACAGCCAAGTAACAAACTGATACAAAAACTGTTACCATTTTTGAGTCAAAGATAATAGATCTGGAGAGAAACATTAGATGGTCCTAAAAGCAGAGAAAAATCCAGTAACTTGTTGTGGTTCAGCCTCCAGTATGTCCTTGTGTGTGTGGCGTGTGTGTGTGTGTGTGTGTGTGTGTGTGTAACTAGGCAGAATAATAGAAGGGCAAACTTATATGTTATTTTTACTCACCAGAACTTAGTACTTTTAAATTACTAGAAATGAATTTGAGATTGGATGTGAAAAAACTATTTTTACACACAATATCATCTTCCCTCTATTCACAGAGCATTGATATGCTAATTATCAAATATTCATTTATTTATTAAACTAGTTCCCCAACCAGGCATTTATGCAAACTTAGTTCAAAAATACCGTAGAGCAATTCAGACTATTAATACTATATTTCTGTAAAAAAATTCTATAATCCATATTGTTCAGTAATTGCTTCCACATAAATCTCTTATCAAACCATAATGCATAATTTGCTAATAATTTTATCAGCATCATTTAACTCCCTCTCACCCTTAAAATATATTTCTAAATGTATGTTATATTGCAGTTTAATTTTAAAGGCAAAGCATCTGGGGAAAATGGCTTACTATTAAATTTGCAAGGGAGATTATTGCAACACTTTAAAGTTCTTTAAAATTTTGGTCTTGAGATAATTTTTTAATCACCAACAAAACCCATATATTCTAACCACAGGTTCTGTAAAGAAAAGAATAGCAACACTTATCTGAGAAATGTCATCTCTGCAGAACCGAAGGGACAATACAGAGATAATTTGCCTAGGCAGAAGTTATTAATCTTAGAAATCAGTATCTATGAATTCTCATAAATTATGTTTCAAATGAAAGTAATTATACAATAATAACATTGATGGTATAAAATATTACGCTTTCTTTTGTAAAGAAATAACTGTCCTTTGTCATGTCCAATAGGATAGAACTGGAAGCATCAGTGGTCTATCCTTTATGGATGGTTATAAATTATCAAGTATCAAGATATCTTAAAATATAATGGGATATATAATTGTGTGATTATATATAAAACTAGTTTTATAATTAGTACTGTTCTGTAAGCAAGTTTATATATTTTCATAATATTAACAAATATAATCTAATAATTTTCATTTAGGAAAATTCTTAACTAAGAAAATTTAGCAGTATTCTGATTTTGTATATGCATAGTGAGAGTTAAGTCTATTAGATAATTCATGGATGGTCATGAGGAACTTTCTGAGATTAGAATTATAATATAGAGTCATATATCTTCTTAAGAATTTAATAATTATTTGTTGAGACCAATACTTTAAAAAGTGATTGTAAATACAATGTCCATTCAAAATAACAACACATATATTAGTTACAGAAAACAGGGTACATCCTATTTCACATATATTTATTTACTTTTCTGGCATCTGAGCCATTACAGAGGTTAATTTAGCCTAATATGTATTTCTTTTTTTTTTTTTTTTGCCTGATATGTATTTCTTAAAGTAATATACTATTTTGTCTCTAGCCAAGTGCAACCAATAATGTTATTTTGATGTCATTAAGATGTTGATTTTTATCTTCAATTTATGCCCCCAAAACTCTGTTCAAAGTAACTAATTTAAGATCTATAACTATATAGAGCCCAGAATTATTCTGTAGAATGACTTCTGTGACTAACATGGCATCTACAAAATGTCATGTAGAAATACTGATACAACAGAGGGTTTTAATAAACTTGAGAACTATAATAAAGACAAATACAATTGCTAGGAAGATTTTTTATTATGTTTTAATGGACATTTACTTTAAGATGTTGTGACATGGCAGAACTGCTTCCCAGAGCCATCAGCTAAGGTTTAAAACGAGAAGGCTAGATTTGACTTTTTTTGTGGGATTATATAAAATAATATTTGAGAGATTATTTTGTGCAAAAATGTCAAAATCACTTGCTATAAGTTAATAAGATGATGTTTTCAAAACTATTTGAATGAGTAGAAGCTCTTAATCATTCACACAAAAGCAGATACATATGCATGTACATGCATAGTTTTATAATAATTACTCATGCTTCAGTAGAAAAATTGTAAGAGAGACTACAAATGATTTACCTTCGCTTACTAAGTAACATTATTAATAATACAAAGATGTGTTATTAAGCCTATTAAAATAAAATGGAAAATAATCTCAAAAAATCCAAATCTTTTGCAACTTTTATTCAAGTCTCCCTAGAAATCTTAAGGTTGAATAAATGGCCCAAGATTTGTGTAATGGACTTATTTAGATCTTTTAATGCACTTGTTTTGCTCATTTCCTTTTCAGATAATTTTATTATTGAAGTCCACAGAAAATTTATTTGAATGGTTTCTAGGATGCTATTTACAAAAGAATATGACAGTGTGGTACTACATCTGTATCCTACTCAAGATTTCTGGTGGTGATTGTTTTATCTCTACCACATATTCTGGAATAACAAGCCTATGTGATTAGAAAATAGAAATAAATGAAAAAATAGAAAAAATAATATGAAAATATTGTTTCTGAAAAATATGATTATAAACCAAGAAAACAGTAATCAGTGGAAAATTATTAAAAACTACGGGGCCACTGCATAAGTAAAGATTATTCCTGGTAAAGATAAGTAATGAGAGCTAAGATGAATAAACACATGCACACACACACACACACACACACACACACACACACACACACACACACACACAAATAGAACAGACAGATTGGCAAAGAAAGTTCCATTTCTTAACTGAACTTTTACCAAGACAAATCTATGGAAAAATAAATGGGAATATTCATGAAATTAGTAATTGTGAAAGTTATGTCACATTTGTATCTCTTGATTTTCTACCCTTGATTATGATTTTTATTCATTCTTAAACAGTTGTTATTTTTATGGCAAATAATATATTTCTTACCACAATGATTAATTTACTTGAATTTTTTTAACCAAAGGGCATAGTCTGATTGTTTTCAGGTGTTATATTTATAATACCATATTTTTAAATCTATGCTAAGATTTAATGTGTAACTTAAAAGTATTTCTAATAACCTATTTAAATTTGACTTTGTAACATTCCAGAGCTTTATTACAACTATTAATAATGCATTTATTTTTAGTATACTAAACATTCCATTGATTTACTCTCTAAAAACTAGAATTGTGCATTATAATGATTTTTTCACTTTCTAATCAAAGTGAGGTACTTCAAGACGAGTTCATGTTTTTCCAATTTTATTTTTTTATTGAGGTAAAATATACATTAAAAATTTACCATCTTCATCATTTTCAAATGTATGCTGCAGTAGTAATAAATACATTTATATGTAGTTTTGCCTTAATTCTCCCACTCTCCACTGAGATCCACTTTTAAACTCCTATACATGAGTGAGAACATATGCTGTTTATCTTTTGAGTCTGGTTTATTTCACTGAACTTAATGACCTCAGTTTCCATCCATGTGACTGCAAATGGCAGAATTTCATTCTTTTTTATGGCTGTATAATATTCCTTTGTGTATGTATAGCGCATTTTCTTTCCCATTCATCCATTGATAGGCATATAGTTGGATGCCATATTTTGGCTATTGTGAAGAGTGCTCCCATAAACATGGAAATACAAACATCTCCTCAACATACTGATTCCATTTTCTTTAAATATATGACCAGAAGAGGGATTGCTGGATCATATGGCATCTCCAGTCTTAGTTTTTTTTGAGGAGTCTCCATGGTTTTCCATAGTGGCTGTACTAATTTACATTCTTATCAAAAGTGCAAAAGCCTTCCATTTTCTCCACATCTTTACTGGCATCTGTTATTGTCTGTGTTTTTGGTAAAGCCATTTTAACTGGAGTGAGATGACACCTCATTGTAGATTTGATGTGCATTTCTCTGATGATTAGTGATGGTCAGCATTTTTACATATACCTGTTTGTCATTTTTATGTCTTATTTGAAAAATGTCTATTCAGAACTTTTAAATCAGATTTTCTTTCCATTGAGTGGTCCTTATATATTCTGGTCATTAATTCTTGTCAGGTGGATACTTTGCAAATATTTTATCCCATTCTGTGGGATGTCTCTTTACTCTACTGATTATTTCCTTGGCTGTGCAGAAAGCTTTTTAACATGATGTGACCCCATTTGTCAATTTTTGCTTTGGTTGCCTATGCTTTTGAGGACTTACATAAAAATCTTTGCCCAGATCTGTGTCTTGGAGTGTTCTCCTCAATGCTTTTTTTCTAGCAGTTTCATAGTTACAGGTTTTTGATGTATTTAATCCATTATAACTTGATTTTTGGGGGAGACCAAGGTCCAGTTTTATTCTTCCACATACAGTTAGTTTTCTCTGCACCATTTATTGAAAAGGCAATCATTTCCACATTGTATGTTGTTGGCATCTTTGTTGAAGATGAGTTTGCTGTAAATGTGTAGATTTATGCCTGGGTCCTATATTCTGTTCCATGGGTCTATGTTTGTCTGTTTTCATGTCAGTGCTATGCTGTTTTGGTTATTATAGTCTTGTGAAAAATTTTGAAGTCAGGCAGTGTGATGCCTATAGCTTTTTGTTTATGTGTGCTCAGGATTGTATTGGCTATTTGGTGTGTTTTATAGTTCCATATAAACTTTGGAATTTTTTTCCATTTCTGTGAAGAATGTCATTTATGTTTTGATAAGGATTACATTTAATCTGTAAATTAACTTGGGCAGTATTGACATTTTAACAATATTGGTTCCTGCAATCCATGCTGATGGTATCTCTTTCCACTTTTTTGTGTGTCCTCTGCAGTTTCTCTCATCAGAGTTTTATAGCTTTTCGTGTATACATCTTTAATTTATCGGTTAGATTGATTCTTAGGTATTTTATGTTTTTTGTAGCTATCGAAAATGGGACTGTTTTCTTGATTTCTTTCTCAGATTGTTTGCTGTTGGTGTATGTAAATGCTACTGATTTTTACATGTTTATTTTGCATCCTGCAACTTTATTGAATTTGTTTGTCAGTTCTAAGAGGTTTTTTTTGGTGGCATCTATAGGTTTTCCCAAGTATAAGTAACAATGGCTACAAATAAGGATAATTTGACTTAATCATTTCCAATTTGGATACCATTTATTTCACTTTTTCACCTAATTGTTCTGGCCAGAACTTAACAGGGCTTTGTTGAAAAAAAGTGAAAGCTGGCATCTTTGTCTTGTTCCAGTCCTTAGAGAAAAGGCCTTCAATATTTTCCTGTTCAATACAATGTTAGCTGGGGGTTTGTCATATATAACTTTTATTATTTTGAGGTATGTCTCTTCAATAAACATTTTGATGAAGATTTTATCATAAGGAGATGTTGAATTTTATCATATGCTATTTTGTCATATAACAAGGTAATCATATTTTTGTTCTTTATTATGTTAATATGATAGATCACATTTATTGATTTATGTATGCTTGCATCCCTAGGATGGAACCCACTTGACCATGGTAAATTAACTTTCAGGTGTGTTGTTGAATTTCATTTGCTAGTATTTTGTTAAGGATTTTTACATCTATGAACACCAGCAATATTGGTCTGTAGTTTTCTTTTTATGTTGTATCCTTGTCTGCTTTTAGTATCAGGATAATCCTGACATCATAGAATAAATAATGGAATTATTCTTCCCTCTTCAGTTTTTTTTGAAGAATTTGAGTAGGACTGGTATTAGTTCTTCTTTAAGCGTTTGGAAGAAATTGTCAGTAAATCCATCAGGTCCTGGACTTTTTTCTTCAATGGGAGATTTTCTTATGGTTTTGATCTTATTATTCATTATTGGTTTGTTAATGTTTTCTCTTCCTTTATAATTCGATCTTGGTAGGTTGTACGATGTGTTCAGGAATATATTTCTTCTAGGTTCACTATTTTGTTGGCATATAGTTGTTCATAATACTCTGACATAATTCTCTGAATTTCAAAAGTCTCATGTATGCCTCGTTTTTAATTTCTAATTTTAAGTCTTCTTTTTTTCTTTGTATAGATAAGATGTGTTAGTTTTGGGTAATTTTTCAAATAAATGACTTATTCTTGGTCTAGCTAAACATTTGTCAGTTTTGGTTAACTTTTTAAATAAATGACTATTTTGTTGATCTTTTGTATTTTTTAATCCCAATGTTATTTTTTTCTGCTTTGATATTTATTAGTTCTTTACCTTTACTAATTTGGAGTTTGGTTTTTTCTTGCTTTTCTAGCTCTTTGAGGTGCATCACTAAGTTGTTTATTTTAAATCTTTCTACTTTTTTGATATGAATATGTATTGCTATAAACTTCCCTCTTAGTACTGTTTTTGTCATGTCTATAGGTTTTGGTATGTGTTATTTTCATTTTTCTTTGTTTCAAAAAATGCTTTAATTCCCATCTTAATTTCTTCATTGATCTATTTGTCTTTCATTAGCATGTTGTTTAATTTTTTAATGTGGTTGTATACTTTCTGAGGTTCCTGTCATTACTGAATTGTAGTTTTATTCTGTTATTGTCGGACAATGTTGATAAAATTTCTATTTGTAAAAAAATTGTTTACACATTTTGGTGCCCTATGATATGGTTTATTCTGTAGAATGTACTATGTGCTGATGAAAAGAATGTGTATTTGAAGCTGTTGAGTGAAATGCTCTGTAATATCTCTTAAGCCTCTTAGATCTAATGTGTAGCATAACTCTGCTCTTTCTTTGTTGTTCTGTTTGGATGGTCTATTACTGAGAGTGAGGTATTGAACTCTTCCACCATTACTTTTTTTATTGTAGTCTATTGCTTCCTTTAGATCTAGCAATGGTTGTTTTATATACTTGGGTGCTCTGATGTTGAGTGCATAAGTACTTATTATTGTCATATTTTGTGGCTCAACTGACCCCTTTATCATTGTGTAGTGACCTTCTTTGTCTCTGTGTATAATCTCAGATTTGCAGCCTATTTCTTTTGATATAAGAAAGCTATTTCTGCTCTTTATTGGTTTCTAGCCTTCACTTTCAATCTATGTGTGCCTTTATAGTGGAAGTTGGCTTCTTGAAAGCAGTATCTAGTTGGCCCTTGCATCTTTATTCATTCAGCCATGCCTTTTAATTGGAGAACTGTGATCATTTACATTCTGTATTATTAATAAGTAAGAAGTTACTACTGCTAATTTGTCGTATGTTTTCTGTTTGTTTTGAGGCTTCTTTCTTTACTTCTTTTTTTACTGTCTTCCATTGTGGTTACGTAATTTTCTCTAGTAGTATGTTTTAATTGGTTGCTTTATATTTTGAGAAAATCTATTATAGGTTTTTGTGTTGTGGTTACCAAAAGGTTTACAAAAAACATCTTGTAGATATAGCAAGTTATTTTAAAGAAATGACACCTTATCTTTGATTACAAATAAAAGACCAGAAACATAGGAAAACATTCAAAAATTGTATACTTTACATATTCCTTTCTTCATTTTGACTTAGTTGTCTCAATTTATATAATTTTATATTATCTATCTTTTAATGGGCTGCTGTTGCCATTAGTGTTTTGAATAGATTGGTCTTTCTGGTTTCAGAAGAGATTTATAAGTAGACTCCACATCAAAATTACAGTATTAAGAGTATTATGAGTTTTTCCATGTTTTTAATTTTACCAGTTTTTATCAGGGTTTTATACCACGAAAAGTTGTCTTTTTGCATGTGAGTGTTTTATTTTCTTTCAGACTGAAGAAATTCCTTTAGTATTTTGTAGGATGAGTCCAGTGGTGAATTCTCTCAGCTTTTGTTTGTCTGGGAAAGAGTTTATTTCTCCTTTATATTTGAAAGATAATGTTGGAAGCAATAATTTTGAATGGCAGTATTTTTTGTTGATCACTTTAAAAATATTTTTCCACTCCCTCCTGGCCTGTATGGTTTCCATTGAGAAGTCTGTTCCAAGATAAATTGAATCCCTGGTATCTGTTATTTGCTGCTTCTTTTTTGCTGATTTTAGGATATTCTCTCTATCTTTGATCCTTGAGAATTTGATTATTATATGTCTTGAGATGGTCTTACATGGGTTCAGTCTCCGTAGTGGTCTCAGAGCTTCTTGTACCTAACTTTCTATATCTTTCTCGAGATTTGAAAAATTTTCTGTTATTTCTTCGAATAATCTTTCTACCCATTGCTCTTGAACACCAGTATTTCTTAAATTTGTTTTTAAAATAATTTTCTATCTTCTAGACAGTCTCTATTATTTTTTTGTTTGTTTGTTTTTTCTCTTGTATGTATTTTCAAATAGCCAGTCTTTGAGCTCATTCATTGTGTCCTCTGCTTGGTACATTCTGCTGTTGAGAGCCTCTACTGATATTTTTAGTATAGCAAATGTATTTCTTAGATCCAAAATTTTTTAATTATTTCAATCTGTTTGCTAAATTCCTCTGATAAATTTTGAATTCCTTTCCTGTGTTATCTCAAAGATCATTGAGTTTCCTTATATTTGCTATTTGGAATTCATGGTCACAAAACTCACTCACTGCCAACTTCTTAGGGTCAGTCATTGGATATTTGTTTTGCTATTTTGGGAAAGTCATTCCTCTTCCTCATTTGCTACTGTTTCTTATGGGTATACATCTATGTCTTTTCATTGAAAAATAGTTACTTACTTCAGTCTTATCTGTCTAACTTTATTTGGTTTATACTGAATATATTTGCTTCACAAATCTTGACTGTTAGGTCTCAGCCTTTTTTTAAAGCTCTATTTGATGTCTTAAGACCAGTTCTGCCTATCTCAAATGGGGGGGATCCAAGGAATCATCCTGATAGTGTGGAAAGTCTGGCTAGGGTTTTGTGCTCAAGGAACATATCTTCTACAGTGTGGTACTGCTGAACAGCTACTCTGATTTAGCATTTCCTTGGTCTGAGTTACAGAGAAGTTTCCAGGGGTAGAAATTATAGTCCCACTTCTCCTTTTGGTCTCTGACGGTCCTTAGGGATATTTCTTCCTTCAAACAATAACATGCTTCCCATGGGTTAAGGCAAGGACAGGTCTCCTGCCAGGGAACCCAAGATGGTGGGAAAAGTGGTTGACCACCTCAATCTAACTCGAGTACCATGAGTTGAGGAACAGAATCAGGGTTTAGGTATATCACTGGCATGAAATTTTGATTCTCCTACCATCTGCCCAGAAGTTTCTTGCTTTTTCTCTTTTTTTTTTTATTTTAACTTCTTTGTGGCCCTAATATCTATTTTACTCTCAGATTTGAGTTATGATTTGTTGCTGGTAAAAATCCTGGCACTATGTATTTGTTTGGAATTGTCTGGAGGCAGGAAGGATAGCTTGCTTCTATCTTTTTTTTTTTCCCAGTAATAGAGTTATTTTTTAAAAAACAATAAAATGCAAAAAAACAAAGTGAGCTAAACATTTAATCTTTGAATTGAATTATATTAAAAACAATCAGAAATTATGAATAAAATGAAATATGTCAATACATATGGCAAAATAAGATTTAATTACTGGGTAAATATATCATGAACTGGATAGATAATATTTGAGAAAAAAATATATAAATTTGATATATCTACTCATCATCCAAAAGATCACAGCATTTTTTAAATAGTGACAAACCAATGTAACTTCAATACTACCCTGGGTTGAATACAATGACCTCAGAACTGTGTAAAATGTTTGATTACAAACTACAGGAAATAAGATTTTGGAAGAACCAAATTTATAATCAGGAAGTTGCCTTCATAATTATAGCTATGGCTTATCTCCATTATCTTCTACTTTCATTATGGAGAGGGTGGTGATATGAACAAAGACATCTATATCTTACTATCTAATAAATATTAAATTTATTTGTAGTGAAAAATAAGTATATCTTCTCCAGGAAAACAGTATCCTTGATGTGTATGGGCTTCAGGACAACCAGCAAGCTAAAGAATGTTGAGCCTTTTCTTATAATTGTGTAAGATCATCTTTGCTTGCGGGTTACAAAACTCAATCTGATCTACTTGGGCAAGAATTATTTGGCTCAGAGAATAAAACCACATGAAGAATTTGAAGAAAGTTAAACCCTAGAGACAGGGCTTCAGGGGATATGCCAGCCTCCATTGTATCTAAATATCTGCCTATGTCTACATGATGATTTTATTCTTTTTATTTATCCCACATATCACATCCTCTGCATCAGACAGGCCTTGCTTTTATTGGTTCCAGTTAAAAATTCCTAGTAAAGGAATTTCACTGTTGTGGAAGTGGGGGTGCCATGGAAGGTGAATGCAGTAATTGACAGTCCCCAAAAGAACCACATGGCATACAGTCAGACAATATAGAGTTCTTTCAAAAAGGAGAGCAGCTGGGAAAAATTAATTATTTTTTAAAACAACACATTTACATCAAATATAATATTTAACAAGGTGCCTTCATGTTCTCCTTTAAGACAATAATTTTGTAACAAAAACACATTAGAAATGGTGAGATTGAGTCCCAGAAGACTTAAATAGTTTACAAAGCTAACATACATACTAAATGTCAGAGATTATACTAGAATTTAGGATTTCACACTTTGAGACCCATGTTATCTCTACATTTCAAATTAGCTGCTTGAATCACTTATTAAGACAGTCATGACTATTCAAAGTCATGCATTCATAAATCTTTTAATATTAGGAGCTTAATACTAATTGTACAAAAGAATACTGTACAAAGAAAAATAGAATAAGTTGAGCTGAATGACAGAAGGTTGTAAAATCTCTTCTTACTCTTTCTAATCACCACCTCCCACTAATGTCTCCTCTGTATTTCAGTCAGTCCCTTCTAATTCTGAATAACTTAGTTTTCAAAATGAATTTCTTCTCTCATAAGATTTGTAATAGAGAATATTTTCCTTGTGGTAAATATTATGAAGGCATTATTTCCTGAAAATGAAGACATTTTCTTTGAGTAGATAAATAGAGTATATATTTCCTGTACTTTGTATATAAAAATCCACATGCTCTATGATTATGAATGTCTAGAGTAGTCACAAAAGAGTTTGTCTATAGAAGATTAGGTGGAACATCAATGATCAGAACAAGTTCTGGAATGAGTCAAATATCCCCTAACTTCCTATTTTATCTCTTTACTAATAGAACCTTTCATAAACTCCAAATGTCTGAAAATGTTAAATGCAATCGTGACTAGTGTTATTTAGTCACAGACATACAGAAAGTACACATGATGGTGCAAAACCAGTGGGAGTCTGGCTTTTTTCTGTCTCAGTTATTCCTCCTTCTTTTCCTTCTCCCTGTTAGCCTTGCCCTCTTCTGTCAGATTTTTCTGTATTTTTTTCTTTACTCTTACTGGACAAACTATTGTAGACTCCTCATTTGTCCTTTATCTGGAGGCTTAGGTTTTCTGGCTACTCTTTTTTAATTTCCAAATTTTATTTTAAGTTCAGGGGGTACATATACGGGATGTACAGCTTTGCTACATAGGTAAACGTGTGCCATGGTGTTTTGCTGCACAGATCATCCTATCACCCAAATATTAACTCCAACATCCATTAGCTTTTCTTCCTGATCCTCTCCCTTCTCCCACCCACTATTCTAGTGTATGTTTTTCCCACCAATATATCCACATGTTCTCATCACTAAGCTCCCACCTGTAAGTGAGAACATGCAGTATTTGGTTTTCTGTTCCTGTGTTAGTTTGCTAAGGATAATGGACTCCAGCTCCATCCATGTCCCTGTAAAGGACATGATCTAGTTTCTTTTTATGGATGCATAGTATTCCATGGTGTATATGTACCACTTTTTATATCCAATATATCATTGATGGGCATTTAGGTAAATTCCATGTCTTTCTTATATTATATACAAAAATAAACTCAAAATGGACTAAAGACTTAAATATAAACCCTCAAACTATAAAAACCCTTGAGAAAAACCTAGGCGATACTATTTAAGACATAGGCATAGGCAAAGATTTCATGATGAATATACGAAAAGCAATTGCAACCAAAGCAAAAATTGACAAGTGTGATCTAACTAAAGAGCTTCTGAACAGCAAAAGAAACTATCAACAGAGTAAACAGACAACCTACACAATGAGAGAAAATTTTTGCAATCTAGCCATCTGACAAATGTCTAATATCCAACATCTATAAGGAATTTAAATACAATAAAACAAGCAAACAAATCTATTAAAAAGTGGGCAAAGGACTTGAACAGATACTTAACAAAAGAAGACATGCATGTAGCCAACAAACATATAAAATAGAGCTCATCACTAATCACTAGAGAAATGCAAATCAAAACTTTGAGATACCGCCTGACACCAGTCAGAATGACTATCATTAAAAAGTCATAAATTGACACATGCTGGTGAGGTTGTGGAGAAAAAAAGAATGTTTATACACTTTTGGTGAGAGTATAAGTTCGTTCTGATTAATTCTTAGTACTAATTACCAGAAACTGTTGTCTTGCATCACGTAATTTGGTGTATCATTACGTAGACAATATCTCCTTTGCTTTATTCTATGTTTATAATACTTTCTTTCCCTTCGGGAGAGGGTAAAAAACCATTCCATGCTTGTACTATCGCATAATATTATAAATTATGTGTTCTCTTTTCACTAAGTTACCTGTTGGAGCTATAACTGAACAAAAGACAAATTTAGTATCAATAACACTCATGTTGAGCTGTTCACTTGTGTTGTGAATTTTCAGGCATTGTGTTAGCAACTGTCCTTAATCATGAAAGAAGTGAAAATTCAACCGTCAGTAGAATACATATTATCATTTATACTAGCAGTAGCTAAAAGGAGGGATTATGCCCTGTGAGGGCTGGGCAGTATGGACTTTCACATTACAATCTCCCAAGAGGAAATCCCATGACCTTTGATCCTTTAACTCATTTTCTGTAAATTTATCTCAGGTGAATTATTAGATGGATGAATCATTGTAGCTGAACAATGATACTCACACCTAAAATCACTATTTATAAAGCATATTATCACTGAAAATTTGTTAAGTGTGGTATATCCATGGAAGGAAATTTTAGGAAGGCATTTCAAAAACACAAAGAATTCTTTAAGTATAAAACAGTTGTTCACAGTGTGTAGTTTAATGAAATTGCAAACTTCAGTAGGTTGTATCCAGTATGGTATCATTTATCTATACTTTTTAATCAAGGTAGTTATACCAACTGGTTATTGAATATCCATCATATGTCAGGCTGTGTGACTGGCAGTAGGAATACAGTCATAAATCAGATAACCAATTTTTTAAGATTACATTATAGTGAAAAATACATGCACCAAAGCAAATAAACAGAGTGAAAACATCAATATATTTAATTTTTATTTAGACCCAGTCAAGCACTTTTATTGAAAGATCTGTTTCAAAACCAAAGTTACACTGAAGATTTCAGTGTTAAAGAAAATAATTTTAATTACAAATAAGAAAAAAAATCACTGTGCTTACTGCAAATCAAGCTTTATTTAAAATGATTAGCAGAAGTATAATTTTTAAGTTATAAGTCTTGCCAATATTAATATGTATATTGGTCTCCTGTTGCTTATCTTATAGTTCTGTAGGTCAGAGGGCTAAAATGGGTCCCACTGGGTTAAAAACAAGGTGTTGGCAGCACTATGTGTCTTCTGAAGGTCGTGGCCAGAATCTCTTCCCTTTCTTTTTCCAATTTTTATATCTACGAGCCTTGGCCCTTGGTCCATCTTTTTTTAAATGAATCTTTCTTTCAAAAATTTTCATTGATACATCTTATTTGTACATTTTTACGGGAGATGGCTGATATTTTGTTACATACATGGAACGTGTAGTGATCATCAGGTTATTTAGGTATCATAACCTCAAGTATTTATCATTTCTACATTTTACATATATTTCAAGGTCTCCCTTTTTTTATTTTGAAATATATAATGCATTGTCATTAACTATATAACAACATATATAACCCAATATATATAACAACATCACCTTATTCTGTTCTCAGACATTGCAACTTATTTCTTCTAGCTATTAGGTTTGTACAAAAGTACTTGCTGTTTTTGTCATTAAAAGTAAAGGTGAAAACAGCAATTACTTTTGCACCAAGCTAACACTAGGGTATGTTTACCCATCAACCAGCTTCGCTTCATTCCCTCTTAAAAGCCAGGAATAGCATCACTTAGACCTCTGCTTACATTGGTACATACCTTCTGATTATTTCGACTACCTTCCTCTTTCATCTGTATAGAAAGTTGTAATTACACTGGGCTTATCTGATATTCTAGGATAATCACCCCATCTCAAGATATTTAATTTTAAAAAATTCACAGAAACACTTTTACTATGTAAGGCAACATATCCAGAGGTTTAGATGTATGAGGGGCTATCTCTCTGTTTACTACAACATGCCATATAATTTTCAACAATTACATAAACTATGCATCACAAATCTTTGTTACAAACATAGAGGCTTACATTTCAGATGGTTCAAGTCTGGCTTTATAAAAAAATAGTTTGAAAATAATGGGGTCCTTATCTTTGTGCATCGAATGTCAGGAAAATAAAACAGCAAAAACATATCTGTAAAGTGATATGTTTTATAAACATATCACTTTACAGTTTAAAAATTCAGCACAGCATTACACCATGAAAACATGAATATATCAGTATTTTTCAAAGAGTGGTCTCAGCACCAGCATCATCACCTTCAAGGGAGAACTCATTAGACATAAACATTCTTGGAACCCACCCCAGATATGTTTAGTCAAAAATTATGGGATTGTGGCTGGGGTTGTGGCTCAATAATTTGCATTTTTATAAGTGTTCCAGGTAATTCTGATGCACATACAAGTTGAAGATTGTCTGGAAATAACAAAGCACTTTTAGAAGTTAATGATTTGCTTTTGAATTTTTCTATAATTAACATGGGTTCCTATTTACTTATTCATTTACTTAGAGACAGAGTTTCACTCTTGTTGCCCAGGCTGGAGTGCAGTGGCATGATCTGGGCTTACCACAACCTTCGCCTCCTAGGTTCAAGCTAGTCTCCTGCCTCAGCCCCCAAAATAGCTGGGATTACAGGCATGTGCCACATGCCTGGATAATTTAGTGGTTTTTTTTTTTAGTTGAGATGGGATTTCACCATGTTGGTCAGGCTGGTCTCAAACTGCTGACCTCAAGTGATCCACCAGCCCCTGCCTCCCAAAGTGCTGGGATTACAGGTATGAGCCATGGCTCCTGGTGGTTCCTTTTTAAAGATTGCTAATCCTGATTTCATATTTACCTGTATCAGAGAGAGATAACTAAAATTATACTATTTCCATATATGACCTATATATTCTATAATTGCAACTTACAATAAGTTTTATTAAGTATGTAAATAAGAACGTTAACATAGAAGCCTACTTTAGTCAGGGAGATCCCCAGAAAGAAGTGAAATTTAAATCCTAACCTATGAAATTAAAGAAGCAAATTATTTAGAGAATGGTCAAGAACATTCTAGGTAGAGGGATCATTCCTAGGACAGAGAAGAACTTGAATTATTTAGATAAATCTTAGTTACACAAGGGTGCCAGAGACTTACTGAGCCAGGAAAGGAGTGGACATAGATCAAACAGAAAGCAAGGATATGGACCTGTAAATCTTGTAAGTCTAATAAGGAATTTGGGTTTGTTTTAGAGACAACAGAACATATTTGAGTGGTTTTAAGTGACATAAATTGAGATGTGTGTAAGCAAGCATGCGTATGTGCCTATGTGTCCATTAATTTCATGCTAGAAGAATCAAGACAGCACCTAGGAACCCTGGTTAAGAAGATATTGCAATGATACAAATGATACGCTGATGGTCCATGAGCAGAGCTGATGATGCTAGAGATGGCCAAAGAGGGTAAATTCAAAATTTACTTCTGCGTGAATTTGTTTGTTTATTTTACTTTTCATATTTTTATTGTTTTGGTTGGTTTTATTTCTTTCAATGTTTGGTATAAGTCACCAGTGAAACCATTTGGCTCAGAAGATTTTCCTGTTACAAGTTATTTTACTAAAAAATTGAATTATTGAATAATTAAAATGGATATGAAATTATTCAGATTATACCTTCTTGAATGGATTTTGATAGATTGTGGATTTCAATAAATTTTTTAATTTTATCAAAGCTGTCAATTTTGTGAACATAGTGATATAGAGTTTTTTTTTCATAGTATTTCTCAATTATCTTTTTAATGTGAGGTGATAGTGTCTATTTTGCAAATCTTTCTCTTTCTCTGTGACCCGTTTTCATCATCAGATTTACTCCTTTCATCCTCCTGAATCCTGCTTTCATCTTTTACGGCCCCTTGTGACTGCATTGGGCCTTCCTAGATAAGTCAGGATAATCTCCCAATCTTAATATTCCTCACTTAATCACATCTACAGAATCCCTTTTGCCATGTACGGTAACATATTCACAGGTTTGAGGGATTAGAGTGAGGGCAAGTTGGAGAGGCTTTTTTTCTATCTAGAAATTTACTTATTTGATAATAATATAAGTCTACCATTATTTATCCTTTTTACTTAAATTTACATGCAAAAAACAACTCCATTGAAAAGTAGGCAAAGGAGATGAACAGACACTTTTCAAAAAAAGACATACACATGGCCATAAAACATATGAAAAAATGCTCAATATTTACCCTTTTTAAAATCCAATCTAATAATCTGTCTTTTAAATGCGTTTAGACAATTCACACATAATGTCATTATTAATATGAATGATTAAATTCAACCATCTTTGCAGCTCATATTTAATTTGTACTCTCTTTTCTTTTGCTTTTTTCCTTTTTTCACTATATTCTCTTGTGTTAATTCAGAACTTTTTGTGTTTAATATTCTCTCCTCTACTGACATATCATTTCTACATTTAAAATAAATTAAAAACTACCAATTAAAGACAGTCTACACTATACTACATTAAAATAATACTGCTTAGGATGAAGTTTTAAAACTTTTCAATAGTGTGTTTCCAAAATCTTCCTCCAGTCATTTGGGCTATTACTGTCAGGCTGCTTACTCATACACATGTAATAAATACATCATGAAATATTCCCATTTCTGCTTTCAACAGCCAGATATCTCTTACAGGAATTAAACACACACAAAAGAAGAATTTTATTGCACTTTTATATATTCAATTTCCAATGTTTCTTCTTTTATTTGTATAGATTCAGATTATGCTCTAATGCATGTAATTTCTGTCTGCGGAACTTCTTTTAACAGTTCTCGTAGAGTAGTTCTGTAAGCAATACATTGTCTCATTTTTGTTTGCCTGAGAAACATTTATTTCTCCTTCAATTTTAAGGAGTGGTGGTGTTTATCCTGCTTGGTCTTCTCTGGGTTTTTTGAATATGTGATTTTATCAATATATCATTAATTTAGAAAAATTCTCAACTGTTATTTTTTCAAATGTTTCTTCTGCCTCTTTCCTTTCTTCTTGAAGTCTAATTATCAAATTTTAGATCATTTGATATTGTCCAATGTTTCGTGCTTTTTTTTCTTTCATTCTCTCTCTCTCTGTGTGTGTGTGTGTGTGTGTGTGTTCTTCAAATTGTTTGGTCCTTTTATCATTTATACCAAGTCTATCCATGAGCTAGCTGGAGGCATTTTTCATCTCTGTTATTGTCTTCTCCATTTCTAGCAGCTCCATTGGGTTATTTCTTAAGATTTTCATCTTTCTGATCATAATATTCCTGTGCTTTTAGATGTTATTCAGGAATTTTTCTTCCTTTAACATGTTAATTATAATTATTTAAAAAATCCATGTCAGATAGTATTACTATCTGTACCATATTTGAGCATTCTGCTGATTATTTTGTCTCTTCAAAGTGTGTCTTATATTTCCTATTCATATGCTTTTAAATTTCTTTAGAAAGCCAGATATTGTGTATAAGACATTTCATTACAGATTGAGGTAAGTTATCGTTATGCCTTGAAAAGGGCAAAGCATTCCTTGTGACAGGGCTTTGTCATGAGTGCTTGAGTTAGTCTAGTTAGGGGTTTGGCCATCCCAGGCTTCAAATCTTATAGCAATGCTGTTTACAGGGTGGGGGTAAATTTACCGGATTATGTTCATAATATTCAGAGCTTACACCTTTCCAGTGAAATGTTATCAGAGAGGACCATTCTTACGATCTTGTTCATCTCCTTTCTCTCTCCCAATAGTGCTAAGCTGCTGTTATTTAAGGCTTATTAGCTTGGTGCTAAGTTTCTTATTCTAATCATTCTATGGTTTTGAATGTGTCCTGGAAACTCAGAGATGCGGCTTTCTTAGTTGTCCTGTCCTTTCCTTATTTACAGCCATGTAAAACACTGTCCAATGTATAATGTTGCTTCTGCTGCAAGGGTAGAATTTTTCCCATTTTTCTTTTCCCCTAGCTGCCATGAGTTTCATTGATGCCAAAGAAAGCATTGTTTGTTTCCCATTTCCCTTCAAGTTCTGAATTCACCCCTCCCCCTGTGGGGGGGAGAAGGATCTGGGTAGAGATTCTTGCCCTTTGCATACAATTCCCAATACCTTTGCCTCCTCCCACCTCCCAAATAAGGTCTACACCACACTGAACACTTGTTAGCAATCAGTGGGACTCCTGAGAAAAAAGTCAGCAAAAGGTCTTCAACTTCCATCAATTCTGTGGCCCTCTGGGGGTCCAAATTGGCCCACCAGCTTGATTTCCATCTTCAACAAGGCATCAACGTTCTGGCTAAACTCTTCCTACTTGTAATCAGTCACATTAACATACTCCAGGTGAGCAGTTACTTGAATTTCATCTTTCCCTGCAGGTCTTTTCTTCTGTTTGATTTGTGGCTAGTTGTTTCTCTGTTATCTTAGCTCCCAATGGGTTAAAAAAAAGTGGGGCCGGGCGCGGTGGCTCACACCTATAATCCCAGCACTTTGGGAGGCTGAGGCGGGTGGATCACGAGGTCAAGAGATTGAGACCATCCTGGTCAACATGGTGAAACCCCCTCTCTACTAAAAATACAAAAATTAGCTGGGCATGGTGGCACATGCCTGTAGTCCCAGCTACTCAGAAGGCTGAGGCAGGAGAATTGCTTGAACCCAGGAGGCAGAGGTTGCCATGAGCCGAGATGGCGCCATTGCACTCCAGCCTGGGTAACAAGAGCGAAACTCCGTCTCCAAAAAAAAAAAAAAAAGAAATGAATATAAAGTTACTTCAGATCTTTTCTTGTGGTAGGATGAAAGCAACACTCCTTCCAGCTTTCTGTGCCTTTAACAAAACTTTTAACATCTATTACTTTTAACTTAATATACTAAAGATTTGGAAGTTATGTTGTTTTGAAGATGACTTCTAGATTTCTTAGTTAAGTACTTAATGTTTTATCTTTATGATCTCATTAGCTCCCATGGATTTCAACACAACTCTAGTCCAGAAAACTCTCTTTCAGGTATATTTTGTTTTATTACTAAATTATTAAATTTTCTTCATAATTTTTGGCATATACACAAACTTAAAATGTCCATAAACAGGCCAGGAGTGGTGGCTCACACTTCTAATCCCAGCGCTTTGGGAGACTAAGGCAGGCAGGTCACATGAGGTCAGGAGTTTGAGACCAGCCTGGCAAACATGGTGAAACTCCCTTGCTACTAAAAACACACAAATTACCCGGATGTGATTGCAGATGCCTGTAATCCCAGCTATTTGGGAGGCTGAGGCAGAAGAATTTAAGTTCCTTATAGACGCTGAATATTAGACCTTCATTAGATGCATAGTTTGCAAATATTTTTCACCATTCTGTATGTCATCTGTTTACTCTGTTGATAGTTTCCTTTGCTGTGCAGAAGCTCTTTAGTTTAACTAGGTCCCATTTGTCATTTTTTTTGTTTCTGTTGCAGTTGATTTTGGTGTCTTTGTCATGAAATCTTTGCCAGGGTCTATGTCCAAAATGGCATTTCCTACGTTATTTTTCAAGGTTTATATAGTTTTATACTTTACATTTGTCTTTAATCACTTGAATTGACTTTTGGATATGGTATAAGGAAGTGGTCCAATTTCAGTCCTCTGTATATGGCTAGCCAGTTATCCATAGCTGTTCAATTTCAGAGTACAAAGTTGTTTATAAGTCCCCACAAGTTCAAAATATGATAGACTCAAGATGATAAGCAAATTACAATTACAATTTCTGCATCTGAATTCTATCTAAAAGGCAAGATGACTCCAAAATAACGTATCCCAGAGCCCAGGAAAAAAAGGCAATGTGTGAAAAGAATCACAAAGAATCTGTAGTATGGTTATTCTTTTATTAAAAATATTAGCTTAGGAGTCAGATTCACCAGAAATAAATGTGTAAGTCTACCAGTTACACGCTATGTCTTTTTCAAAATTACTTTATGCTTCAGCTTCCATTTCCTTGTTTATAAAACAGCACTAGTAACAACCATCTTATTCAATTTTTAAAATAAATAATATATGTGAAAAGATATAATTATCCCAGTGAGCCACAGAATATTCTCAAACTAGGAACTGTGATTAACATATAGAGTTAAATATTAGTTCATAAAAGTATTGATGACTTTAATTATACTACTACCTTGATAAAATGAAATATATTTGAATGGTCTTTCTGATTTCCTGAAGAAGCCTCCTCACTTCATTTCTAAGTTATAAAATTTTGTGTATGTTTAATTAAGAATTCCCATATCCCTGTTATAATTACAGAAATCACAGCCTCTGTTAACATGCAGTATGCAGAACACGTTTCATAAAGCAAGTTTCTAAATGGGGGTAGACTCAGAGGTCCCTGAAGGCAGTTATCAATCAGCTGACTGCTAAATGAAATAACCTCAGAATTGCATTAGAGGCTTTGATCACACATAAAAAGCTCTTGTTAAACAGACATAATGAAAGAACTCATTAACTATGGGGTAGCTGTGTGTGTACATGTGTGTATGTGTGTGTGTGTGTGTGTGTTCAGTGTGTATGAATGAGCTCATACCATTTTTCAATTAGAGAATAGTTAACTAATTGTCTGGCATTTGTATTATATGTATTATATGTGGAGACAGCCCCTCTCTTGGTCTTGATTTGGGTTAGATTGCTAAAATTCATTTGTCATTTAACCTCGAGGTTTAAGATCTATTATAAAAGTTTTTACATTTTATTAATTCAGGATTAACAGATTATTTTGTCTTGTGAGTCTATACAAATATAGAAATCCCAAACTCAAATACTTTTTTTATGCTTTGTGGAAGGAGCAAGTCCTAAGAAATTATTGTTGTTTGGATTATTTTGGTACCTGTGTTTCTTGGTTGTCTTCCAGTTTTGACATTTAAAATGTCTATCATGTAGAAGCTCTTCCACTGCCCATTCTCTTCGTTTATAACACAGATCAAAAGGCAGTAACATATAGCATAATTGCAAAAGCTTTATTTAAAGCCAAATATGATGAAGCCAAAATTAAACTCTTAACTGACATACAAAACTATTAACTGACATAAACTATTAACTGCCATATGTTTCATAGCTTTAGAAGCTTACCTTTTAGCTGGTAGTCAAATGTTGTTGATGTTGAAGATATTTCTTTCTGTTTTTAGTTTTCCTTCTAACAGGCCCCTGTGCTGTAGGACTGCTGGAGGTCCACTCCAGACCCTGCTTGCCTGGGGATCACCTGCGGTGGCTGCAGCACAGTAAGGGTTGCTGCCAGTTTCTTCTTCTGTTCTCTTCGTCGCAAAAGGATACCCGCCATTTGTCAGCCAGAGCTCTCTTTTATGAGGTGACTCTTTGGATATATGGGGGGTCAGGGAGCTGCTTGAGGAGGCACTCTGTCCCTTATAGGAGCTTAAGTGCTGAGCTGTGGGTTCCATTGTTCTGTTCAGAGCTGCTGGGCAGGTACGTTTAAGTCTGCTAAAGCGGAATTCATAACCGCCTTTTTCCCAGGTGCTGTGTCCTGGGAAGGTGGGGCTTACTTATAAGTTCCTGAGGAGCTGCTGCCTTTTTCTTCAGAGCTGCCCTGCCCAGCAAGGAGGTAGCCTAGTCACAGTCTGCCAGCAGAGGCATTGCTGAGCTGCTGTGGGCTCTGCCCAGCTGCTGTGTGACCTTCCTTGCTGTTTTGTTTATAGAGGTATAGTTAGAACTGCCTCAGAACGGCGAACTGCCTCAGAACCGGGAATTGCCTCAGAACCGGGAATTGCCTCAGAACCGCGAACCGCCCGGGGAACCGCGGTCTGCCTCAGCAGGAGCCAACTGCCTCAGTAGTGGCGGACTGCATCAGTAATGGCGGATGCCCTTCCCCCAACAGAGCTGGACCTCCCGGTCCAGCTGCACTTGCTGCGAACCTCTCAATACAGAGCGTTTCAGATTGCTGGGCTTTGTCGGGGTGGGACCCACCGAGCCAGATGACCTGTTTCAGCACCCTTTTCTTCAGTTGAATGGGTATCTCTGTCTCCCAGGCGTTCCAGGCACCAGTTGAAAGGGTCGCCCAGATTTCTGTGAGTTTTTGTGTGGAGACCCGCTGCGCCGGCTGCGCCAGCTGAAACAGCCGTCTGGAAACCTGTCGCGCTTTTCAGCCAGGGAATCTCCTGGTCTGTGGGCAGTAATAACTGCTTTGGAAATGCAGTGTTCACTCATCCTCTGCATTGTTCTCACTGGGAACTGCACTCCAGGGCTGTTCCTATTCGGCCATCTTGGATCCTTCTCAGAACACATCTCTTAGTGTTTGGCTGTCACACACTCAGCAGATGCTGCCCGGCTGACGAACTGCCATTTATCCTCCATTCCACTTGGGGCCCTGATATCACAGGTGCCCTACTCCAGGTAAGCTCTTATTTTCTACTCATGTTATATTTTTTAAGACATCAATTCTATTATGCTAATAAATAATGCTTACTTCTCCATTGTAAACTAGATAGAGAAATGTGTTTTTTCTTTCTAAAATTTTCAAAAGGATGGCATAGCAGAAATTACTTGGGTCTCAGTGGTGTTTTTGTTGTTTGTTTAAATAAATTTAACTTACAGGTTTTCTCTCCCTAGCTTGCACAAATTCTACTAATGGGCCTATTTTTTGCAAAAGGCAGAACAAACTACCAAAGTGTAACTCTAAAGTTAATTGCTGACTAATCCTGCCAGATTTTCTCAGTGTACAGCCATTCCACAGAGTTCTTGTGTTTGCTCATATTGATTTACATGATGTAATTTCTTATATATGCACATATATATTTCTAAGTCCTAAACAGCTTATTTTATAAACAATGACGTAAAAGTTTTCTATGAAACGTATGTTTTTAAAAAATCAATGAAAGAGTTGTAGTCCAGTAAGGCTAACCAATTAAAAAGGAAAAAGATACAAATATGCAGCTGAAAAGTAAAATGTAACAAGTACACTGACTTAAGTATGAAAGAGATTAGAAAAATTAAATAGTAATGTATTATAGCCTATGCTAAAAGTTAGAAAATATTGATAATATATAGATTGATAGAATTTACAGGAAGCAATAACACAGAGAAAATAAAAGAGTTGTTGCAGAACAATTTTTCACTACAAATCTAAGACTCTGGATTCATACTTGTATTTCATAGGAAAGAAAAATCTTAAGTTACTTTTATTTTTTAATATATAAATTAATTATGTTGTATTTCTCTTTATTAATGTACTCTGTAGTTAAGTGTATTATATGTAGACTTCTGACAACTGTTCTAATTTTTCAAATATCATTTAACTTTTCATCCATTACTTGGATATAAAATAATTTGAATAGTACTTTGTAAGTTTTTTTCTTGTTTTTTATATTGCAATAATAGCAAGGCATTTACTACAAAAAATGCTTATCTATATAATTCATTACATATCCTTGGAGTACAGATGCAGAAGAAAGAAAAAGCACATTTTATACTCTCACCCACATAGTATGAAAAAACATGGTCATCTAGGATTTTAATACTCTTGTTCCCAGCTTTGTAGGTTTTATTAATTCATTCTATTCATGACTTAGATTCTTGTTCTTTCCTGATTTTATGCTTAATATTCATAAGATGAATTTCCTATATTTAATGTAATGGGTATTTCTTCCTTGCCAAAATGTCACCTAAATAAAACAAAATTAATCTTTAATTTTTTTAATGTGTAATATATGACTTCAAAAGTGCCTCTTTCCTCCACTCCTGTCCACTTAGAACCTCAGAATGTGATCGTATATGGAAAATAGGATCTTTGCAGATGTAATTAGTTAAGGATTAAGATGAAATTACCCTTAATTCAAAATGGACTCTAAATCTAGTCATTGGTGCCCTTTAAGAAGAGTTGAGAACACAGAGAGTTACATAGAAAAGAAGTTAATGTGAAGGTGAAGATAGGATTGGAGGGATGCTGCCACAAGACAAGGAATGATGAGACTACAACAAATTAAAAGAGGCCTGGCATGGTGGCTCATGCCTGTAATCCTAGTGCTTTGGGAGGCCGAGGCAGGAGGATCATGAGGTCAGGAGTTGGAGACCAGTGGCCAATATGGTGAAATCCTGTCTCTACTAAAAAAAAAAAAAATTAGCCGGGGTTGGTGGTGCATGCCCGTAGTCCCAGCTACTCAGGAAGCTCAGGCAGGAGAATCACTGGTACCCAGGAAGCAGAAGTTGCAGTGAGCAGAGATTGCACCACTGCACTCCAGCCTGAATGACAGAGCTAAACTCCACCTCAAAAAGAAGAAAGGAGGAGGGGGAGGAGGGGGAAGGAGGAGGAGGAGGAGGGGAGAGGAGGAGGAAGAGGGGGAGGAGAAAGAGGAGGGGGAGGAGAAGGAGGAGGGGAGGAGAAGGAGGAAGGGGAGAGGGAGAAGGGAGAGGGGGAAGAGGGGGAGGGGAGGAGAAAGAAGGAGAGGAGGGGGAGGAGGAAAAAGGAGAGGAAGGGGAGGAGGGGTGGAAGAAGAAGAAGAAATTAAAAGAAGCAAGAAAAAATTCTGGCCTAACACCTTCAGGGGAACATGGCCAAGCTGACACCTGATTGTAGATTTCCAGCCTCCAGGACTATGAGAGAATACATTTCTGTAGTTTTAAAGTTCAAAGTCTGTGCTAATTCGTTCGGCAACCCTAAGAAATAACTACATATGGCATGAGTTAGTTCTCTTACTTCACTTTCACCTGAAAGGTTAGCTGGTCTTCAGTAAAGCATAATGGAATAAATAATTGTATTAATCCTAATTTGAAATGCCACTCAACATCTTTAAGATAATGAGATCAGCCTCTAGAATTTCTAGCAGAAATAAATTTCAAACTTTCTAAATCTTTGAATTTCTTTCTAATGTGATTCAAGATCTTCCTAATTTTGCTAGTCCTTCTTTCAAACATTTTAACCTTATTCTCAGACCTTTACTCTTCCCAATTATCCCTCGAATTTTTCATAATATAAATAAGCCTCCATTGAGTTTTCACTGCAGATGTATTTACTATGTGGAAATATTTATGGAAATGAACATTTTTAGATAAGTCATAATTCCTACCCAAGAATATTTGTCTTTATTTAATTAGTTCTCATATTTTCAGTAAAGTCACATTCAGGTGTTTCATGTGAGTCATATACATCTACTATTATCTCTTATTTATTAATTCAATTGATAAACCTTTAGTGTTATATCCTTTAGAAGAAAGTTGTATGTTAAGTTGTAATGTACATTTTTTATTATGTAAATTATTCCTATTTCTCTGAGAGGAGAAATGCATGTAAATTTTATTAAATGTCTTCCTGGCATCTACCAAATGAATCAGTAGGTATGACAGTATTCACCCATGTTGTGGAAAAATGTTTTTTAAAAACTGAAGATTTTTTTATTACTTAACCCTGCTTACAGGGAAAAATGACTAGGGAGATTTCAATAACCAGTAGTTGATTATCTGTTATACACGGTTTTCTTCAAACCCGTCAAAATTGCACACTTTTCTACATACTTACAAAGAGCCTTTCTAAGAATTGTCTTATTACAAGCCAGAATGAAGAATATCTTATATTACCTGGTGAGTCAGTTTAATGATATTTAAGCAGAAGAATGAGAGGCATGGTTACCATAAATAAGAAACTTTCAAAGAAAAATTTATACAGGTTGCTAACAAAGCAGCCTAGAGAGGGATCAATTATTTGTTTGCTGAAATATTAATTAAGCAAATTCTACATCCTGGACTGAAATTAACCTACCTTAAACAATAAGAAAACTAGACTAATCAAACTGGTTTCAGACATTGGACAACAGACAGCACATGACTGGGATCCTTGGGAAAAAGAAAACAGAATGGAGACCCATACAGTTTTCCCTGCTCATTTCCTAGGAGCAGTTTCTAAGCCACAGGACAGAGAATGATAAACCAAACAGAAGTTCATAGTCTCTAGGGTGAAGACAAAACATTGAGTTTTAGAGAGGCAGCTAGAATTTGTAGGCCAAAATACCTTAAAAAGAGATGCACAGAGAGAATGTTACAAGATGTGTTGATAGGTTCTTTCCATTTCTTTGCTAATGTTCAAGCTGCATGTTAAAGGAAAATTCAGCACAATGCAGCAGGCAAACACATTCTTAGAATCCACAAGAGGTGAAGAGTTAGTTCCTTATACCAGAGTAAACAGAAATCATATACAAAATCCAGTGTGCAGTACTCAGAGGTTATTTCCTTAGTACTTAGTAATTTATAGGGATGAATTAGTCCCATACTAAAGACTACTCTAGACATTTCCTAATATGGTTTAAAAGTAAGCTTCAAAAGAAATTAATTCAAAGTTAAATTATCTGTATACCAGAACAAAGTTCAACAGTATGTATGAAGTAAAAGCAAAATTTATCAAACAGGTTGGAGGGAGAGAGAGCACCTAATTCAATATGGTGTATAAAAAACTTATCTTAAATATAAAGGCACTAACAAGTTAAAAGTAAAATGATGAGAAAAGATACACTATGCAAAATTTAATCAAAAGAAAGTTGTAGTGATTGTATTAATATTGGAAAAATTAGAGAACAGAACAAAGAGTATGCAATAACCAGAAAAAAGGAATTATCATAATAATTCACATTAAATGCAGTTTTTAAATTGATGAGAAAATGACAAATTGTTTTCCAAAGCAGTTGTTTTATTTTATATCTCTACTAACAATGTATGACTTCCAGGAATGTTCCATTTTTTCCATATCATAACAAACATGACTGTTATTTTGAAACTTTTTAACAGCAGACTTCTAGTTGTTATACAGTGGTATCTTAGTGTAGTTTTAACTTGCATCTACCTAATGAATATGGTGTTGAGTATATTTTCATATACTTACTATTTGTACTTCTTATTTGGTGATGTATTTGTTCATATATTGTGTTCATTTTTAAATTGTTTTAAAATTACAATATTGCATTGTAAGAGTCCTTTATACATACTTGTATTCAAGACCTTTATTAGATATTATTTGCAACATTTACCTGCAAGCTCATATTTCCTTTTATTTGCTTAATATCGACTTTAGAAAAGCAAAAGTTTTCCGTTTTTTTTTTTTTTTTTTTTTGAGATGGAGTCTCACTCTGTTGCTCAGACTAGAGTGCAGTGGCACAATCTCAGCTCACTGCAACCTCTTCCTCCTGTGTTAATCAATTCTTCTGCCTCAGCCTCCCTAATAGCTGGAACTACAGGCATGTGCCACCACATCCAGCTAAGTTTTTGTATTTTTAGTACAGACGGTTTCACCGTGTTAGCCAGGATGGTCTTGATCTCCTGACCTCGTGATTCACCTGCCTCAGCCTCCCAAAGTGCTGGGATTACAGGTGTGAGCCATCGCACTTGGCCATTTTCTTGTTTATAAAATCATTACTTTCAAAATGTTTGCATTTATAATTTGAGTACTTTTTGTGTACTGTTTTAAAAATATCTGCCTAACTCATAGTCATTTTTAAAAATGTATTCTTTATGGAAGGAATATATTAACTGAAGATTTATGATTTATTTAGAGATTGTTTTAATAGAATTTAAGATTGAACTTTCTTTTTGTTCTCTATGTGAATATCTGCATGTCACACTACCATTTGTTTAAAATATTATTTTTTCTTGTGTTTTATTAACTTGTCATCTTTGAGATCTTTGTCAAAAAAAAAAAGCAATGGGTTATATATGAATAGACCTATCTATTCAGTTCCATTAATCAATGTGACTATTCCTATAATAAGACCAAAATGTTTTTTGTTTTTTTTTTAACTTTGTTAAGTCTTGAAATCAGATAGGGTCAGTCTTCCAGAGTTGTTCCTTTTTCAAAATTGATTTGACTATTCTAGAATCTTTTACGTCATATAAATAAATTCTCAACATATCAAGATCACCAAGCTATATTTTCCGTTCTTCTTACTAAAAAACAGTTCAGGAATTTCCTCTAGATAGAAAGACTAGCTGTAGTAGGATCACTTCATTTTTTTCCTCTTTCTCAAAAATCATGCTTTTCCACTGTCTATTGTACAGTAATTGAAAATAGATGATTTCTGGCTTTTTTCCTTGTTTTCTAATTATTTTCATTCAAGAATAAATCAAAACCATCTTACCTTTCATTTTTAAAGCCAGATATGTAAATCTGGAATTAATATTTTTTATGTATTCATGTATCAATAATATTTTATTGTTCTGTTTTTAAATCCTTGCATTACTCTTTAGTCCTTGATGGTAGGTAAGGTAGCTAAGATATTTTACACTTATTACTTGAAGGAAGGGATGAATGATTGGAGTACAAGCAGAAGGAAAAGAGGGCCAGATTTTGACTTTTTATTTCCAAATGTCAGGACCTGATAAAAGCAAAGTTTATGGCAGAATACATAACCAATAGAGAATAGGTTCTTTCAGTCCATATTATGCAGTAACCAAAACTAAGATTCTATAAGTTCTCAAAAAAATTAATTAGAAGGATAAATAAAAATTGTTCACACACAGTTGGGACCCTAGAAAGGGCTGCCTATCATGTATATGTTTAATTTTAAAAGTAAATATTATTTTATATATTTAAGTATACAACATGATGTTATAGAATACATATAGATAACAAAAGGATTACTCTAGTGAAGCAAATTAATATATTTACTGTCTTACATAGTTACCTATATTTTTGTTTTTGTGGCAAGAGCAGCTAAAATCTACTCAGTTTGCATGCTCCCCATTAGAAAATGATCTAATGTCCAGAATCTACAAGGAACTTAAATTTACAAGAAAAAACAACCCCATTAAAAAGTAGGCAAAAAGACATGAACATACACTTCTCAAAAGAAGACATATATGCAGCCAACAAACATGAAAAACAGCTCAAGATCTTGATCGTTAGAGAAATCCAAATCCAAAACCACAATGAGATACCGTCTCATGCCAGTCAGAATGATAATTATTTAAAAAGTCAAGAAAAAACAGATGCTGGTGAGGCTGTGGAGAAATATGAATGCTTTTACACTGTTAGTAGGAATGTAAATTGGTTCAATTATTGTGGAAGATGGTATGGCAATTCCTCAAAGACCTAAAAAAAGAAATATTATTTGAGCCAGCCATCCCAAAGGAATAGAAATCATTCTATTATGAAGATACATGCACACATATGTTCATTGCAGCACTATTCACATTAGCAATGACATGGAATCAACCAAATGCTCATCAATGATAGACTGGATAAAGAAAATATGGTACATATATACCATGGAATTACTATGCACCCATGAAAAGGAATGAGATCATGTCCTTTGCAGGGATATGGATGAAGCAGGAAGTCATTATGCACAGCAAACTAATGCAGTAACAGGAAACCAAACACTGTTCTCATTTGTAAGTGGGGGCTGAACAATGAGAATACATGAACACAGGGAGGGGAACAACACACTCTGGGGTCTGTCAGGGGTGGGGTGTAGGGGGAAGGGAGAGCATCAGGAAAAATAGTTAATGCATTCTGGTCTTAACACCTAGGTGATGGTATCTAATATCTAGGTATTAGGTGATGTTATATAGGTAAACACGCATTTACCTATGTAATGAACCTACACGTCCTGCGCATGTATTCTGGGACTTAAAATAAAATAAAATAAAAAA
This sequence comes from Ateles fusciceps, assembly GCA_036589455.1. Classification (NCBI taxonomy): domain Eukaryota; kingdom Metazoa; phylum Chordata; class Mammalia; order Primates; family Atelidae; genus Ateles; species Ateles fusciceps. Next base: position 1,041,249 of record JAZHEH010002077.1, read on the forward strand.
GAAAGAAAGAAACATAGAACTAGCATATGACCTAGCAATCCCTCTTCTAAGGATATACCCAAAAGAAATTAAATCACTACCTAATAAAGATACCTGTCCTTCTTTGTTTATTGTAGCATTATTCACAATGGCCAAGATAGGAAAACAACTTAAGTCTCTGTCAATGGATAAGTGTATAAATAAACCATGGTGTATGTATATATATATATATATATACACAAACATATATATATATACACAAACATATATATATACAAACATATATGTATATATAACATATATATATATATATATGCAATAAAATATTATTCAGTTCTAAAAAAAGAATGAGGTCTTGCCATTTACCACAGTGTGGATGAGCCTGGAAGACACTATCCTATCAGGCAATTAACAGTAACAGACACCCCAATTAGTTTTGATAATACAATAGCAGAGTTAACTATATTCTCAATCTGAGGAATAGTTCAGAAAGGTGGTAAAACTGCTCAGATGGAGCAGGAACAACAAAACATCTGTATTTTTTTTTATTTAAAAAATTGATTTGGTGAAATCTAGTCAACTTCAATATCTATGTCATACTGAAATAGTAGAATGTTTCCAGTATGCTTGAAGGTAATATAAAAACAAAATATAAAACCAACATCACTTTCTCAAGATTTTCTTGAGAAAGGAAAGTGATTGAATTACAGATGAAAATGAAGCAAAAATTATGGATAAATGAAGACAACAGAGGTCAGACCCATTTATCCTGTTGAGCAAGATCTGTGCCTATTTCTAATAAAAACATATGAAGAATCATTTATGATGTATTTTATTGTACTCATTCCATTTTTGACTAACTATAAACCCTAGATTACAGCCCAGTACAGGCCATCTAGAGGCAATTCTCATGTTACTTAATCAAATTCACATATATATTTAGCATGAACTTTCAAAATTTCCCATGGATTGTGATGAAGCAGTTGCAAAATATAATATAACAGGATTTAGATATTTGACAGAGATGTGATACTTGTCAGAAAGAAAGAAAGCTGAGCAAATGCATCCTTTCTGGAGTATGCTGATAAGATTAATCTGAAATCAGAGCTTTCTAAATTACTACAACCCTTCCAGAGAAGAGAAATAGACTTAGTTCTGCCATCCTCAGCCAAGAAAGCAAAGGAATATTATTATCCCCAACAAACTGGCAGAGCATTAATCTGTACTGAAAATTGTGACCTGAGGGCTGGCAGAAAAACTATTTTAAACAGATAGAAGTGCATGCCCTGACCACAAGGAAATTCTAATTGTTGGTGCCCACCGGGAATAATTCTTGGACACACAGCTATGTCTAAGGAAATATATCAAAGATGATGATTGCAACACATTTTTCCAACAGCTGAGAAAGCAAATTAAAACCAGTCCCCTTTAGGGTAATAAATAACATGTTTTCCTTTTTTCAATGGAACAGCATACAACAGTTACATGAATAAATTCAAGCTACATGTATCAATGTAGCTCTCTCCAAAAACATAACCTTAAATGAAACCATCAAGTCCTAGTGTGTCAAAATGTATTTAAATTTTAGTAATAGTACTTTTTTTCTAATATTAAAAAGCACATACTAATCTTTTATACAAATGCATAAGTGAAAAAGAAGCAAAAAAACAAAGGCAGAGCAAAGAGAAACACATATTTCAGTATATATCGTAGTACTGTCTTCTTTGAAATTATAAAATGGCATGTAATGTAAATTTCAGTCTGATAGATCAGGAGCACTGTCATCTCTGACAAACACCACCGCTTTAAAACCCAGCTCCCTTCCTAGCCTCATGCATTTCAAGAAAATCACTTATCTTTGAACTACAAGCAACCAGAAACAGCAGACAGTAAAACACAGATAAGACAGCTGGGGCACAGAGGGAGTTGGGGGGAAGGTCTTTATTCAAAATTAACCTGTCCCTGTTGACTGTCGAGCCACCCTTTGTGCTTCTCCTTTCTTTAATTCTTGCACAGTCTACATACTCAAGTGTGCAAGCATTATGTACTTTGTGATAATCCAAAATTGTATTTAAGGCTATAGTCTACTAAGTGGAACAAATTTAATCTTTAAATTTAAATGAGATATGTTTTAGATTTATAGCTACATCTATATAAACACCTTTATTTCTTTTCTCCACAATTTCCCAGTTAAACAGTTCTCCATTTGCTTAGTTCCTATAAAATTTTTAGTTTTATCATCTATCCTCAGAATTTCACAGAATATTTGAAATTTACAAGGTGTTTAAAATTGTTTAGAGAAAATATTATAAGAATTTATAAACATTTTATTCATATGTAAATGTCTTTGCAAACACTGTGTATATGCTTTATTATAAAAGAGAATGATAGGCCAGACACAGTGGCTCATGCCTGTAATCCCAGGATTTTTGGAGGCCAAGGTGGGTGGATAGCTTGAGGTCAGGAGTTTGAGACCAGCCTGGACAACATAGTGAAACCCCATCTCTAATAAAAATACAAAAATTATCTGGGCATGGTGGCACATACCTGTAATCCCAGCTACTCAGGAGGCTGATGCAGGAAAATAGCTTGAACCTGCATGGCAGAGGTTGCCATGAGCCAAGATCCTGCCATTGCACTTCAACCTGGGCAACAGAGCAAGACTCTGCCTCTAATAAATAAATAAATAAATAAATAAATAAATAAATAAATAAAAGCAAATGATGGAGAATTATATTCCTACAGGATTAAAAAAAATTAAGTCAGATAAACTGTTTAACAAAGGATAAATTTAGTTATAAAATAAAGTAAAATTACATAATAGAAATGAAATAAGACAAATATATGCTATTGTAATTTATGATCATTTAAGATAAATTTAATAAATATAAAAATCTGATTTTTACTCTTCCTAAGACACATCTCTGCAGCCAAATTTAGTTTTTTCCACTTAAATATGTATAAATAGTGTGTATGACAAGAGTATTACTTCATGTTTAGAAAGTAATACTTTTGTCCTCTTTTAAAATTTTTCAAAGGAAAATTTTTTTCATACTTGTGATATTATTATCAATAAGGAAGAGTACACTTTTCTAAATGTGGGATCTTCATGCTTCATTGAATGATAAGTGGAATTATATATGCTTATATTTATGTATGCACATATAGGTTGAAATCTCTTAACTTGTAACAAGGTACTTCTCACAACATTTTAAAAGTTTATAAACCCTCTTATTCTAAGTTGATATCTCTCCACTTTTCCTGACTTAAGAAATGCTACTTCAATTAGATTTCTACACAGTTTTCTTAAACAAATGGTATTGATATCAGATTTTACTCTTTATCTCTTAAAACTATGTTAATATTCATAATAAATCTTTTTAATAAATTTCAATTTTGAAAACTTTGTTCGAGATGTTGATTACCTAATTACCTAGTATTTTATTCTTATAATTTACTTTAACATGTTAAATCTATGTTAATATTTATGCAATTTTAATCTTTACAAATAAACAATATAAATGTAAAAATCACATACATTATTTTATTTAATAATAATCCAATTTAAAAAAAAAATTCTCTTAAGTCCAAGTTTATCATACTAAATTATTTGCTTTTTACATACTACAAATATTAGAATTTCCAGAATCAGCTAACTTTTTTCTTATTCATCATGCTATTTCCAACTGTCATTATTAATATTTTTCTTATGTTTTATTTCTCATATATGATGGCATAATTATGTTACATATTAGTCCATGATTTTCTTAATGATTTAATATGTGAACTCTAATATGTAACATATTAATATAATTAGCATTATCTAACATATATTAATAGCACATACTATGTACTTAATATATAACATATTAAATATTTTATTCTATGTATGCAACATATATAATTATTTTGGTAATCCACAATGAATGGGAATAAAATGCAAAGCACTTAATCCTATCTCCAGTAGTGAGTGAGGATAAATTGGGAGAAAGCAGGCTTCATATTTTAAAGGTAAACATAAGAAAAAATCACAGAGAAAACTGTTTTAAAATGTTGAGTATTAACTTAGAGATCAGTAGTCATTAGAAAGCATAAGGTACATCTTTATGTCACAGAAATTTTTCAGAGAATTAAGGGATATTGGTTCTTTGCATGATATATTTGCTTCTGTAATTCTTACATATCTTATGTTTTGATATGAAAATATAATATTTATTTGAAATATCCCAGTGCAAGATATTTTATGCCATGTAAGTAGTAACCTGTATAGTAGAAAGGGTACCTTGAGACATTTTTCATGAACTTAGGAAAAATAGATAAATGGTTCTGATATAATGATTGCAATATAATATGATAGCAAATATAAATTAAAAATTAAATCAGAAAAAAAATTTACCTAGAATTATTTTAATTGAGAGAAAATTGTAAGCCAAATAGTAGATAACTGCACTAATTTTGAGAAAAGACATGCATCTTCAAGTAGATGGGATCCATTATGTACCAACTACATGGTCATTTATTTTCACAGCATTTTTTGTTATTTCAATATCCTTCTCTGTCAAAGTTCCCTACTCCATATTATCCCGTTACTTTCATGGCATTTCACAGATTTGCTCATATTCCTACACACAAAAATTGCAATTGCAAATGCCACATTTTCTTTATAATTCCATCTCTCCACATCACTCAATCTTTTCATATTCATCCTGCTATTACCTCAAAACCAACAATTCTCTGAGTTTCTCAGAAACCAAAAATTATTACTCTGACAACTTTTTACTGAATTTTACTTTTTTCTTCGTTTTTCACCCAACCCAGTGTTAATTCATCGCTCCAGTAATCTAGTATTTCATCGTATATTCATTCAACTTTTGTGCCCCTTTCTTGTTTTTCCATAATTCCTTGGGAGAAGCCAAAATTCTGCCTGCCTTCTGCCTGGACCCCTGCTACTATATTTGTTTAAAGAAATGACTTTTAGATTGCGGGGGTGGGTGGCTCATGGCCTGTAATTGCAACACTTTGCACTTTAAGAGGCCAAAGCCGAAGGATTGCTTGAGGCCAAGAGTTTGCAACCAGTCTGGGCAACATAGGGAGAGATTGTGTCTCTATAAAAAATTAAAATAAAAAAAATATTTGGGCATGGTGCTGCACTTGTAGTCCCAGCTACTAGGAAGGTTGAGGTGGGAGGATGGCTTGAGCCCAGGATATTTTGCCACCGCACTTCACTCCAGCCTGGGTGACAGAGTGAGACACTGTCTCTACTTAAAAAAGAAAGAGAGAGAGAAGAAAGGAAGAAAGCACAGAAGGCAAGAAGCAAGAAAGCAAGAGAGAGAGAGAGAAAGAAAGAAAGAAAAAGAGAAACATAAATAATGAAAGAAATAGAGAAAGAGAAAGCAAGAGAGAGAGAGAACAAGAAAGGAAGAGAGGAAGAAGGAAGGAAGGAAGGAAGGAAGGAAAACTCATTTTTAAAGTCATAACCACTAAGGCTAGAGTTACATTTTAGTGCTTGGGTATTTCAGGTTACATTTGTAGTAACAAAACAAAGACACTTAACATACATAAGTTTATTTTAAAAAAACAGCCACTCAACATACTTACGTTTATTTTTCACCCATGCAACTCCGATACACGTTTTTCACTTTACCAAGGTATCTCACATCCAACCTACCATTCAGCATGCAGACTTAGCCCACTGTTTGATGGCAGCATTTTAACAGGTGGCTTCTATTGACTTCAGAGGAGAAATTACAATGCTTTTTCTACTTGGAGTCAATTGGCAGATCGCATCACATTTAGCCAACTAACTGCAAATGTGCTTGGAAGATTAATCTTCTTTTTACTCAATAAAAAATGATTTGACCATGGGTGTGCACAGAAATAGTTTGCATAGCACTTGCCTGTCTTCATATTATATTTCCTTAGTCCAAACATTCTCTGATGACAAGTATTCTATACTTTCTTCTTTCTCCTCAAATATCTGACAAATACATAATTCTTACTTTCAACTACGTTTTTCTTTCTAGAAAAACAGGATCAACTTAAAACTCCACAAACGCCTACAATCATATCTCCATTTATGTGTGCTTGTATAAATTACCTTCATATTTGTTGCCATGATTGAAACCTTTATCCTTGTATACAGGATTAATGTAATATTTAAACACTAGAACGCTTCTGATAGGATTTAGCTGTGTCCCCCACCCCAACTCTTACCTTGAATTGTAATAATCCCCCACATGCCAAGGGCAGAGCCAGGTGAAGATAACTGAATCATGGTGGTGGTTCCCCCCATGCTGTTCTCAGGGTAATGAGTAAGTCTCATGACTTCTGATGGTTTTATAAATGAGAGTTTCCCTGCACAATCTCTCTTGCCTGCTGCCACATACGACATGTCTTGATTTCCTTTCCACCATGATTGTGAGGCCTCCCTAGGCATGTGGAACTGTGAGTCAGTTAAACCTCTTTCCTTTATAAATTACCAAGTCTTGGATGTGTCTTTATCAGCAGCCTGAGAACAGACCAACACAGTAAATTTGTACCAGGACTGGGTTCTGGAGACTTGTTTAATGCCTTTGACCAAAATACTTATAGTGATATAAACAGTGAAGTTCAGGCTGATACGATCTGCAGTGGAAATGAGGAACTCATTGGAAACTGGAGTAGAAGTCACTCTTGCTGTGTTTAGCAGAGACTGGTGGCATTTTGCCACTTCCCTAGAGATCTGGGAAACTTTGAACTTGAGAGAGATGATTTAAGGTATCTGGCAGAAGAAATTTATAAGTGACAAAGCATTCAAGAGGAAACAGAGCATGAAAATTTGGAAAATTGCAGCCTGTCAATGCAATAGAAAAGAAAATCCCATTTTCTGGGAGAGAAATTCAAGCCAGCTGCAGAAAGTTGCTTACATAAGGAGGAGACAAATGTTTATGATGAAGACAATGGGAAAAATGTCTCCAGGGCATGTCAGAGGTCTTCACAACAGCTACTCCCATTCACAGGCCCCGAGGCCTGGGAGGAAAAGATGAATTCCTGGGCCAGATGCTTGATCTTGCTGCTTTGTGCCCCCTTGGGACTTGGTGCCTTGTGTCCCACCCATAAAGGGAGCCAATGTACATCTCAGGCTGTGGCTTCAGAGAATGCAAGCCCTAAGCCTTGGCAGCATCCAAATGGTATTAACCCTATGGGTACATAGAAGTCAAAAATTGAAGTTTGCAAGCTTCCACCTAGATTTCAGAAGATGTATGAAAATGCCTGGATATGTAGGCAGAGGTGTGCTGTGGGGGCAGAGCCTTCATGGAGAACCTCTGCTGGGGCAATGCAGAAAGGAAATGTTGGGTGGAAGCCCCCCACACAGAGTTCCCACTGGGCGCTGTACAGTGGAGCTGTGAGAAGAGGCCCACTGGCCTTCAGATCCCAGAATGGTAGATCCACCAACAGCTTGCACTGTGCACCTGGAAAAGCCACAGGCAATTCCAAAAAGCCAGCCTGTGGAAGCAGCCAGAGGGGAGGCTGTACCCTGAAAAGCTAATGGGGCAGAGCTGCCAAGACCATGGGAACCCATCTCTTGCATCAGTGTTACCTGGATGTGAGGCATGAAGTCAAAGGAGATCATTTTGGAGCTTTAAGATTTGACTGTCCCATTGGATTACAGACTTGCATAGGACCTCTAATTTGTTTTGGCCAATTTCTCCCATTTGAAAAAAGGTGTCGTTATGCAATGCCCGTACCCTTATTGCATCTAGGAAGTAACTAATTTGCTTTTGATTTTACAGGCTCATAGGTAGAAGGGACTTGCCTTGTCTCAGATGTGACTTTGGACTGTGACTTTTGTATTAAGGCTGAAATGAGTTAAAAATTTTGGGGATTGATGGGAAGGGATGATTGGTTTTAAAATATGAGGGCATGAGATTTGGGAGAAGCCAGGACAGAATGATATGGTTTGGCTGTATCCTCACCTAAATCTTACCTTAAATTGTAATAATCCTCACCTGTCAAGGGTGGGGCCAGGTAGAAATAATTGAATCATGGTGGCAGTTTCCCTCATACTGTTCTCATGGTAGTGAATAAGTCTCACAAGATCTGGTGATTTTATAAATAGGAGCTCCCCTACACAAGCTGTCTTGCCTTATGCCATGTAAGATGGGTCTTGCTCCCCCTTTGTCTTCTGCAATGATAAAGAGGCTCCTCAGGCATGTGGAACTGTGAGTCAATTAAACCTCTTTCCTTTATAAATTATCCAGTTTTAAGTATGTCTTTATTAGCAGTGTAAGAACAGACTAATATAACTTCTTTTCTTGCTAACTTAAGGAACTCAGTTCAGAAATTCCCCGTTCTATCGTCTTATCTTCATTTCTTTTAGCTCATGAATTACACCTACCAGAATACAAACATTCCATAATATTTTACATTAAGGAAAATTTCTCTTGAGAACCCAATACTTTACCTATCAGCCCATGACTCTTTACTTATCAGCACAATGTTTTCAAAAGAATTCCCTATCCTGTCTTCTCTAATGTCTTTTCTCATTTTCTTTCTCAAACCTATCCTAATTGTATTTGAATAAAACCTCATCAAAGGCATTTGAAAACATTCTGAAAATACATAACTAATCAACTGAAATTTTTTTTCACTTAGCCAAACAATTCTCCCTATCCTAAGAAATTATATAATATATAATTATATATATGACTATATCAATATATATATAGATATGATAAAATATAAGCATTTTGAAAAATTTTGTACTATTGTGATGACATAGATATAGGCAGATTGGGTGAATTTTCAACTGTAAAACTTGAAGGAATAAGTTAGAAATTAAATTTATTTATTTATTTTATTTTATTTCTTTGAGACTGAGTCTTGCTCTGTCATCTAGGCTGGAGTGCACTGGCACAATCTCAGCTCACTGCAACCTCTGCCTCCTGAGATTCAAATGATTCCCTTGCCTCAACCCCCTGAGTAGCTGGGACTATGGACACTTGCCACCACACGCAGCTAATTTTTTGTATTTTAGTAAAGAAGGGGTTTCACCATGTTGACCAGGATGATCTTGATCCCCTGACTCCATGATCTGCCTGCTTCATCCTCCAAAAGTACTGGGATTACAGGCATGAGCCACTGCAACCAGCCTTACATTTATTTTTAACATAAAAATTTAGCACTTTAACCAACATTCAATTTATTCAGGCAGTAGAAAAATTAATGCCATAAATCCAAGGAAAATGGAGCCACTTTAATGTATTTTTCAAATTTCATGAAAAAAGTAGCCATGGTATTAGGAAAGACGACTATGCATGGGCTCAGAAACATGGGCTACCACACAGCAAAGCCAGCCTGCCTACAGCACTGTTGAGTGCCCAAGCTGTCAGCAACAGAGATCAGCAATGACCCCCTGATACGGCACCATTGCAGCTACCTAGTGGCAGGTCGATTACCCTGGACTACTTCCAATATGGAAGGGGGAAGTGTTTGCCTTTAGTAGAATAGATACTTACTCTGGAGAAGAATTTGCCTTCCCTGCATGCAGTGCTTCTTCCAAAACAACCACCCATGGACCTACAGAATGCAGTAAGCCTATCTGCAGTCATAGTATTCCATGTAGCATTGCATCTGGTCAAGGAATTCAACTTAGCCAAAGAGGTGTGGCAGTGGGTACATGTTCGTGGAATTCGCTAGTCCTACCATGTTTCCTCCAACCCTAAAGCATCTGGTTTGCTAGAACAGTGGAAAGGCCTTTAGAAGACTCAGTTACAGCACCAGCTAGGTGGCTGTACCTTGTAGGGTTAGGGCAAGGTCCTCCAGAGGGGTCTATATACTCCAAATTAATATTCAGTATTTGGCACTGTTTCTCTAACAGGCAGAATTTATGGGCCCAGGAATCACAAGATTAAATTGGAGTGGAACTACTTACCATTACCTCTAGTGACCCACTAGCAAAATTTTTACTTTCTGTTCTTTTGCCCTTATGCTCTGGGGGACTGTAGGTCTTACTTTCGGAAAGAGGAATATTTCTACCAGGAAACAAAACAGTGATTTCATTGACCTGGAAAGTAAGACTTCCAGCAAGCCACTTTGGGCTTATCATACCTCTGAATCAGTAGGCAGAAAAGGGAATTACAATGCTGTTTGAGATAATTGATCCTGATGAACAAAGGGAAATTAGACTACTACTATAACATGAAGGTAAGGAAAAATGTGTCTTAAATATAGGAGATTCTTTATAGTGTCTCTCAATATTACCACACCCTGCAATTATGGTCGATGGAAAACTACAACAACCCAATTCACGCAGGACAACTAATGGCCCAGCCCCTTCTGGAATGAAGATTTGGGTCACCATACCAGGTGAAGAAACAAGACCAGCTAAGGTGCTTGCTGAAGACAAAGGGAATATAGAATGAGTAGTGGAAGGAGGCAGTTATAAATACCAGCAATTAACATGTGGCCAGATACATAAATGAGGACTATAATGTTATAATTTTTTAAAATTTTGTTGTGTATCTGTGTGCATTCCAGTTATATATCTATTCATACATCCACATTGATGTCAAAAACTATAGCTATGGCTAAACTTCCCTGACATCATTATTGCCAACTATAACTTTAATTCCTATTTAACTTTAATTTGATTTAAGTTCCTCAAGGCAAAGTCTTCAGACTATTTTTGCTACAACTAAAAATAAATGTCATTGTGAGCTATTGAGCACACAAATTATCTTTACCAAATTTTAATTGTTAGTAAAAGAACTTCAAGTAAACTAATTAACTTCTTTATTTTAAGGAATAGCAGTTTAAGAATATCTAATGGGTTCCAATCACCACTGATATTGTAATAAATGAGCAAACAAAGTTATATCATTAAATAATTTCATCAGAATATAGGTAATAGATTCATTATACTTACTATATTTCTCTTTTTAGTAATATTTTCTCAGTCATGTAATTCAACTGATTTTGTTAATGACTGCCCCAATATAGCTTCTCTCAACTTCCTTTGAAAACAAAACAAACAAATAAATATAAAATGCCTCATCCCTAAAACTTTTAAAGATTATTAGCAGTGGATTTCTGGTCAATACAGTATTGTGAATTAATATTTTGAAATTCTCAGACCCAAATATTAAACTAAAATGAATTAAACATATCTACATTCAATAACAAAATATACATGTGAAAGAACAAAATATAGATTATAAACGAAAGGGTTGCTAGAACTGAAGCTTATTGACAGTGGTCTTTTATTTTTTAAATATAATTGAGGAGTAGCTGCTGAAAATAAAAAAAAAAACAACAAAAGTTGTTGATTCAAGATAGGGAACAACATCAGCTTCATTGCTTAAAATTTGAAGCTGTATATTCATCTTGAAAGAAGCTGAGAAACACAGCGTGTGTTTTTGGACTATATAAAGGGGCTTAGAAAGAGAAGTTGGAGTAAACATATGCAAACATGCAGCCAAGAAAGAAAAGCCACCTACGGAAAGGACAATCCAGCAACAGGATTTAGAGTATCCCTAATATCATTATATTATAGGATCTCTGACCCACAAATACAAGACTTAGTTCTGTCCTGCAAGTTCAGGAGGAGTCAACTGACAATGCTGTCTGCATGGATGAGAATACTCAAAATCATATCACATGCAGCACATCAATCATATCATAAATAAGCACATCAGCTTTTTTCAAATTTATATGTTAATTTCAAGCAGGTTCAATAAAGACATAAAATATTAAGCTGATCACAGTGATATAGAGAAGAGTACAGAAGTAGAAATAACTAAAATTATATTTTAAGGAGAAAGGAGAAAAATGGAGCTTTTCTTAACAGTTACTAGAATTACTGTAGTTGTAGACATAGTGAATTTATTTTTAAAAATTATCATGGAGTTGGCAGAGTGAAAAGCTACCAACCAATACTAAAAAATAAAGAACAAAATAAACTGACACAAACATTTAAGGACAATTGTGACACAGAAGGAAAGGGGCATGACAAATCAGTGGGGGATGAATTCAAGTATTCAACAAATTGAATACAAAAATAGAATCTCCATATCAAAATGAAAATTATGCTGCCACCTCATAAAATACAAAACATCCAGATAGATTATAAAACTATTTGTAAAAATAAAAATTTTGAAACTTTTATAAGTATTCATAGTAGTATGTTTTCATGTCCTCTAGGGATGGAAAAGCATTTATCAATGACACAAAAGTATAACCCATTAAAAAAAGAAAACTTGATCAGACTAAAATTTAAAACTTATTAGTAGGGTAAAATATTCTATAAGTTAAGGTTAGAAAAATGCCACATTGGGGAAAATATATTTTCAATGTACATAACCAACAAAATTGAATAATCAGAATTTGCAAAAATTTATTTCATTTAAAAAAGATTCAACAGCCTAAATGGAGAAATATATAAAGGATATAAACAGATGACTAACAGAGGAGGAGAGTAAAATAGCCAATGTGCATGTGAAAAGTGCTTTTGACTAGGAATCAAGAAAGCGTAAAACAAATTCATATCTATCAGATTAGCAAAATTGCAAAGATTGACATTGTCACTTTGTATTAAGGATTGGAAACGTGTAGCTCTCTTACGGTAGAATAGGATATAAAGACCAATTCACTTTTGATAACAATTTGGCAACGTATTTTAAACTTTAAGATTAAAATATTTAATTGCCTATTCAGAGTGGCAGAAGGCAACCAAATGCCTAGGCAGACAGGGGCAGGTCCCGGGTAAAATTCCACCTCCACGCTGAAGACAGTTTAAAGCCTGAAATCCAAGCTACAAGTTAGATCCTGAAAATGGATTGAGAAACTTGTCTTCCTTTTTGACATGCTTTCCTCTGACTGATCCCCCACCCTTCACCTATTTTACTATTTTACATATACCTATCCTTTCCTAATTGGTTTTCTACACTGTTGTGCCCACCTTTGAGTCCTGTTTTCACTTTAACTTTCTTTTGCATACTCAAAAACCAGTCAGCACTCTTAGGAGTCCATAAGAGGCCCCAGAATACAGGAGACTTTCCCGCCTTCGGGTAGGGGGAACCACCCCCACTTTGCTGAGAGCTTTCCTTTTGCTTAGTAAATGTTAGGTTACTCACTCTCCCATGTCTGCGTGCCTAATGCTTGCTGGTTGTGAGACAAGAAGGTAGACCTAGCTGAGCTAAGGAGCAGAAGGACCGCAACACTATCCATTGTTCTCTTTATGAATCTGTCTTAGATAAATGTTTACATATACACAAAAATATACACGCACAAAAATAATCATGAAATATGCTTATGATATTGAAATACTGATTTATGTTTATCAGTAAAAGAACTCTATCAAATTTTTCAAAGTATCTTCACAATTACTGATGATATTGAACATTGGGAAACAACATAGTGCCCACCAGTCGAAGAAAACATAAATAAAATATAGAATATTCATTCATTGAATCGATACAGTACTTACAACTTATAAACTGCATTTCTCTACATATCTAAAACAACATATTTCTTGAATAAAAGAAAATCAAAAAGCATCATGAATAGTGTGATAGATTTGTGTAAATGTTTAAAACATAATACTATGTTAAATAATAAATACATTAGTACAGATATACAGATGCTTAAAATACACAGAAATTGATTTCCTTTAGAGAGAGAGGAATAAAGAAGTAGAAATTCAAAGTATTTTACAAACGGGGCTACAAAGTATTTTTCAACTACAGCTGTATTTGTGTCATCTCATTTTATTAGCTGATGGAAAATGTAAAGGAAATATGGCAGTGGTGCATGTTGTTCATTATATTAGTTTCACGTTTTTATGATTTTATTTTTACTTTTATTTACTTTTTTTTTTTTTTTTTTTTTTAAGACGGAGTTTTGCTCTTGTTGTCCAGGCTGGAGTGCAATGGCGCGGTCTTGGCTCACTGCAATCTATGCCTCCCACGTTCAAGCGATTCTCCTGACTCAGCCTCCCGAGTAGGTGGGATTACAGGCATGTGTCACCATGCTCGGCTAATTTTGTATTTTTAGTAAAGACAGGGTATCTCCATGTTGGTCAGGCTGGTCTGGAACTCCCGACCTCAGATGATCCGCCTGGCTTAGCCTCCCAAAGTGCTGGGATTACAGGCGTGAGCCACTGTGCTCGGCTGTTTGCTTATTACTTGAGACAGAGTTTCGCTGTTGTTGCCCAAGCTGGAGTGCAATAGTGTGATCTCGGCTCACTGCAACCTCTGCTCCCTGAGTTAAGGCAATTCTCCTGCCTCAGCCTTTCAAATAGCCGGGATTACAGGTATGTGCTGCCACGCCCAGCTAATTTTGTATTTTTGGTTTAGACGGCGTTTTACCATCTTGGTCAGGCTGCTCTAGAAATCCTGACCTCAGATGATCCACCTGCCTCAGCCTCCCAAAGTGCTGGGATTACAGACGTGAGCCACCGCGCCCAGCCACTTTTTCATGATTTAAAATGAATAACATTTACAAAATTTTGCTAGCCAATATTTATTTAGAAATTCAAAGACTAAATAGGACAGAATACACTATTATGGAGACAGAACTTCATGGGATGGTGCGGGGGCTGTGGAGAAACGCAATAAATTCAGTCAGACTTCAGTGAAAGTGAGAAATTTTTTCTTTTTAATTATTATTCCCTACTGTTTTTTTTTCCCTTGAATTGGAGAAACAACCACTGCTAATCAGATAAACAGATAGCTAATTCTATTTGCTGTACTTCTACTAGTCAGATATCTTTCTGCTTATAGAGTGTTTTTCATATTTGAGAAGGGGATAATATTTTAAGAGAGTAAGTCAAAATAAGTGGCATGGAAGATAAGAGGCAGTAGTCTAAGCAATATTTAACTCCAGTCATTTTTATGTCATCTTAACTATATGATGTTTCTGCACAGCACTGTTACTATTACTTATTTAAATCCACTTGTGTCTCAAATTTTTAGAAAATACTGAGAATTATCTCATTTCATTTAAAGAAATTCCCAGCTGGGAATGATAGCTTTCACCTGTAATCCCAGCACTTTGGGAGGCCGAGGCAGGCAGATCATTTGAGGTTAGGAGTTCGAGACCAGCCTCGCCAACATGGTGAAATCCCATCTCTATTAAAAATACAAAAAAAAAAAAAAAATTAGCAGGGCATGGTGGCACATGGCTGTAGTTCCAGCTACCTGGGAAGCTGAGGCAGGAGAATCCTTGTACCCTAGAGGCAGAGGTTGCAGTGAGCCATGCTAGTGCCACTGCACTCCAGCCTTGGCAACAGAGTGAGACTCTGTAAAAAAAAAAAAAAAAAAAAAAAATTCCCATGTCACTTTTTCAAATGAAAAGTAAAATAATGCAATTTAAAAATCATGTATTTAAAATAGATCAAATCATATAATTAAGTTTAAAACATATTAAAATGAGATAGATTACAAAATGAAATTCTTGGCCTAGTTTGCAAAAAACACATCTGAAAATAATTTTAAAGAAAAACATGAGACTGGAAATAAACAGTCAAAGCAATTGATAATTGCTTGATATCACCTAGTTAAAAATTGGAAATTCTAACACAAGAATTTAATTCTGTCCTATAGTTATGTTGCTGTATCTTGAGATTTCCAACTCATAGATGTATAGTCATAAATGGTCAAAAATTGTTTACTGTGATTTCTGCTAGAATAGGTTATTATGCATACATTTCTTAATAAAATAATAGAAATTCTGTGTAACCAACTCACCTCAAAAGTTCATTGGAACAAGCTTCAGATTCCATCTCTCATCTGATTAGTTCTTATCAGGTAATGCTCACAGAGTAATAGCAAAGTTCCTCATCCACACATCAACACAAATTCATTTGGGAAAATAAGGCTTTTAAGTGGCTTTTGAAAACCATTTAAAAATCTCTTCATGAAGTTGAAAATATTTTTAGTGAGTTCTTAGATGAAACTATAAAATCCAATTACAAAAGTCTACAAGTATTTCACCAATTTTTTAATCATCAAATTAAATTTTCTGATATAAATGTGTCTGTAAAGATAGGTGAATTAATGAAGTCGGCTAACATGAAAAGCTAAACAAAGCATGCATGTACTGTCTCTGTAACAAAAGTCTTTTTCAGAAGACCTTAGATTCTTTGAATAATATAGGCAAAATATGTTAGTGTAGAAAAGGTCAGCAAACAAGCACCACTGTAAAACGAGTTGTTTATGGTCTAACAGAAAGAGAGAAAGAGACAGAGAGGGACATAGGGAGACAGAGAGAATAAAAATTGAATGGCCTGTCCTTAATATGATTTACACATTTCTTCATGCAGTGTTTGTGGGGAAGCGAGCTTTCATGTGTGTATGGGTGCAGTCCATTCTGCACCCAAAGCAGCCAAAGTGAAGTAACTTTATAACTTGGATTTGAGGAACAATACTCACATTAGGCTCACTATAGCTTTAGCATCCTGTGTGCATTTTCTAAAACACAGGGGGAGTTTTTATTGTTTTTTAAATTTTTCTAAAATTTATAGGGGGAGTTTTATTTGTTTTCAAATAAGTAAGTTGGCATTCAGTTTGAAAGTGATTTTTTTCAAACTATACTTGTAGCTATAGGTATAGGACAAATTTACAGACTTTCTTGTTTAGAAATTGGAAATTCTTGGGCAGCTACTATTTGATAAATGCCAAATAATTGGCTGAATTTATTAATTTGTCTTATCAACAGTTGTCAGTGAAGAGTATTAGCTTTTTTACTAGGTGTAATCATTGATACATCAAGATTCTGTTCATGTCTATAATTCTGTAGCATAACAATTTGTTTAACTTACATCAAACATTGTGCATATTTTGCTACTGATTATATGATTACCATTAAAATAACTCCAGCAAATTATTAATTGTCTTTCTTCATAATTACCTTAGTGGTTTCAATGTTTTTTGCTTTTTGCCTTTTTAAAATGTTTATAGACTCAGGGGTACACATGTGAGTGTATTATGCAGATATATTGCATAATAGTGAGGTTTAGGCTTTGAGTGTACCCATCACCCAAATTGTAAACATTGTACCCAATAGGTAATTTTTCAAACCTCAACTGCCTCCCACCCTCCCTACTTTTGGAGTTCCCAGGGTATATTATTTCCATTTTTGCATCTATCTTTACCTACTGTTTAGTTTCCACTTATAAGTGAGAACATGCAGTGCTTGGTTTTCTGTTTCTGAGTTATTTTACTTGGGCCAATGGGCTTTAGCTCCATCTATGTTGCTGCAAATGACATTATTTCATTCCTTTTTATGGATGTGTAGTGGCCCATGGTATATATAGGGCATATTTTCTTTATCAGTTATCTGTTGATGAACATACAAGTTGATTCCACCATTTTGCTATTGTGAACAGTGCTGAAATAAACCTGCAAGTGCAGCTGCATTTTTTATAAAATGATTTCTTTTCCTTTTGGTAAATATGCAGGAGTAGGATTGCTGGGTAAAATGGTGATTCTATTTGCTGTTCTTTGAGAAATCACCATAGTAGAGGTGATTTATAGAGGTTGAACTAAATTACATTCTCACCAGCAGTGTATAGAGCATTTCCTTTTCTTCATATCCCTGCCAATGTGTGTTGTTTTTGACTTTTTCATAATAGCCATTCTGACTGGTGTGAGACGGCATCACATTGTGGTTTAATTTGCACTTCTCTGATGTTTAGTGATGTTGAGCATTTTTTCATATGTTTGTTGGCTGTTTGTATATCTTCTTTTGGGAAATGTTTGTTCATGTCCTTTGGCCAGTTTTTAAAGGGGTTGTTTTTTTTTTTTCCTATTGACTTGTTTGAATTCCTTGTAAATTCTGGATGTTAATCCTTTGTAGGATGCATAGTTTGCAAATATTTTCTGCTGTTCTGTAGGTTGTCTGTTTGCTTTGTTATTTCTTTAACTGTGCAGAAGATTTTTAGTGTAACTAAACCCTGTTTGATTATTTTTGCTTTCGTTGCATTTGCTGTTGACGTTTTGATCATAAATTCTTTGCCTTGGCCAATGTCCAGAAGAGTTTTTCCTAGGTTTTCTTCTTGTATTTTTGTAGTTCCAGGTCATGTTTAAGTCTTTAATTCATCTTAAGTTAATTTTTATATGTAGTGAAAAGTATGAGTCCAGTTTCATTATTTTGCATATGACTATCCAATTCTCCCAGTGCCATTTATTGGCTAAAGTATGTTTTCCTCAATGTGTTATCATCAACTTTGTTGCAGACCAGTTGGTTGTAGATGGGTGTCTTTATTTCAGGATTCTCTATTCTGTTCCACTGATCTGTCTATTTTTATACCAGCACCATGCTATTTTGGTTACAGTAGCCTTGTAGTGTAACTTGAAGTCATATAATGTGATGCCTCTGGCTTTGTTCTTTTGTTTAGGATTGCTTTGGCTATTTGGACTTTTATTATCCCATATAAATTTTATGATTATTTTTGTTAATTCTGTGAAAAATGACAATTGATAATTTAATAAGAGTTGTGTTGAATCTGTATATTACTTTGGGCAATATGGAGATTTTAATGACATTGATTCTTCCAATCCATGAGCATGGGGTGTTTTTATCATTTGCATCATCTATGAATTATTTTATAAGTGTTTTCTAGTTCTCCTTGTAGAGATCTTCCATCTATTTGATTAAATATATTCCTAGGTATTTAATTTTTTTTTGAAGCTATTGTGAATGGGATTGAATTCTTGATTTGGTTCTCGGATTGAATGTTATTGGTGTATAAAAGTGCTACTGATTTTTGTACATTGATTTTACATCCTTATGAAATAGGAGTATAAATGATACTGTTTTTCTATCATCATTCTAATTCTCACTGCATATTTATTTTTATTATTATTGAATCTTTATTATTTCTAAAAAATAGGTTTTGCAAAATAGTTCTTTGCTTTCTTTCTTGGCTTCAAAATCCCATCACAAATGGAAAGATTTATTATCAGAATTTATGGATGATTCTTCATAGATTAGTGAAATGAAACAGACCTAGTCTCTTTGCCAGCGCCCCAAATATCAAATTTATAATGTTAGTGTAAATTTGTATGCGGTTAGTTGCTGAGTACCAGAATACTGCTAAATTATTCTCTAAATTGGTACTCATGTATATAAATATTATAGAAGTATTGTAATTACCATGAGCATTTAAATTCAATACCTTTGTGATTTTAAAATTCTATTTTTAAACACAGCCTAACAATACTTCAGAAACTATCAGCATCACTACGACAGCAACAAAACAAAGTCCCGATTACTTTTATTTACTATATATGCTTTTACAAACTTGATTATTTAAATAATTATTCTTTCTAAAACTGGTCTTTAGACATCACTAAAAAGAATGCAGAAGATGTATAGAAATTTAATTGTCAAAAAAATTTATACATATGATCCATGTCATCTACGTCATTCATAATTCTACATATCTATAGAAGATCTAGGCAACATATTAGCCTCAAGTAAAGCACTGGGTAAATGATATTTAGTCACATTCCTTTTACTTTTATAGATTTGGACCAATTAAGAGATACAACACATATTTTAATTTGATTTTTACTTATCTATCATCTATCTATCTATCTGTCTATCTGTCTATCTATCTACCATACCTACCTACATACCTACCTATACATCTCCACACGCATACATGGTTGGAGGGGTAGTGCTTTCCAGTGTTCTCATATTTCAGATAAAGGGATTTCACTAAAGCTGTGGCCCTTGTAATGGGTTGCACATTGAAATAACCTGGGGAGCTTAAATATCTGTTTCCTCCAGAGATTCTGATTTATTTTGTCAGGTCCCCAGGCAACTCTCTTACGGTTCTTGGATAGAAAGCCACTGCACTAGGGCAACCCTGCAAGCTTGTTATGCTACTATTTCACTCTCTTTTAATAAAAAAAAAAAATTCTCTTTCTGGATGTTACTGTCCTTGCTTAAATATGCCCAATAATGGTAAATGGTGAAGGTAAATTATTGAGTCCTGTATAGTAATACAAAACTAGAAATGTGTTAAAGGGAAGTGGCTGATAACTAAAGATACATGTACAGTAATTTCCACTTCCCTAAACAAAGCCATTTTTAAAAGAAATGTAGACCATGACCACACAGTCAAACAACATGGGATTGGGTAATTTTTGAAGTACAGAGAGAGGGAGAAATATTATGAATAAGATATGAAGAGGATAAAGGAAAAGCTTCTGTACCAGGAAATATATTTACACTGCAATAAATATGTAGTCTGTAATATAGGAACCTGTGGCTCTTTTGTGAGGACTTTGGCACTGAAGTAGTAATTCAAGCTTTAAGAGAGCCATGAAATACTAAATAACTTCAATTTTGTGCCTGTATTTTATGAGATCATCAAACACTTCAAGTAAATTACAACTTTAAAATCAATTTCTCTCTTCAGCCGATCATCTATTATCCTATATGATTGAAGCTTGCATCTCTTAACTGGTGTATTATCCAAAGCAAAGTCAAACCTAAAGTCCTCATTTAATGACAGTACTTCAGCACTCTGAAGAAATAGAAAAGAAAAATGCTAATCTATACACAGCATTTTGTGCTGTAGAGTTGGGCTTTTTATATTTATGTGGAGAAAGTAATTGGAAATGAAAGAAAATAGTGAGCTTGAAGTATAGGAAATGGCCTAGGTACAGAAATTGGGGACTTCCTCTGCCCCGTACTAGCTACCTTATATGGACAAGTCAACTAACCTCCCTGAACTGCTTTCTACTCAGTTACAAAATGAGAGTAAGATATAATATCTGTGGAAGTATTTAAATACTGATAGATACAGACAAGTAATTATTATGTTACTATATTTTTCCATTCTATATATAGAATGGACTAGCCTCAAGAAGCAGGATAGGAAAGACAGCCAAATTTACGAATATATGATATACATATAAAGGTATTTGATAAAGTATAAGATAGAAATGTTATGGATATGAATGTTAGCTGTAGAAATATTTAGAAGCGTCAAGAAAATTGGAGGATTACAGTGAAGTAAGAATGTTCTGTGATCAGGATTTGATAGTTGTGAGCTAGTCAAAGTGGCATATAAAGTCTAGAATGGGTGTGGAATAACACAAGGGAGTGTTAACAGGTGCAAAGCACTGTAATTCATGATTTCCTGAGTGATAGACAGTGCTCTGCAGACAAAGGCGGATATTGAAAATTTTAGGATAAATAATATTAGCTGTGATAAAGTGGACTTTGTGAAAAAAGGATATTAAGAGTGGTCTCTTAGAAATCTGTGGCATTTTTCTTTACGGGCCCTAGGGATTAAAGAAAAGAACACTATCCCATCAATTAAGTGACAGTAAATAATAATTCTAAGAGACCAGGAAATATATTTGAAGAATCAACATTTTTGTTGCCCTGTGGAGAGGAGAGAGATGGGGTTTGAAACTATTGTTTGAAAATAAGCTCTTGAATAAGATGTGAAAACTAGAAATATCAATTTGTTAATTTTAGATTCAACATTTTTGCCAAATAAAGCAAATAAGAACCTAATATTATTATTTATTAATATGAATACATTGTAAATACTATTTTAAATATTTTGCCAGGATTTTACCATCCTGTTACTTTTTCACCTTGTTTTCCTTATTCTTTTCACAATATGAAAACCAAGGGCAATAGTATTAAGACCGTTAATATGATAGTTCTATTTATATTAAAATTCCAGTATTCTTTCATAAATATGTAAATTTTGAAATATTTTATGATATGTGTTAAATTCATTTTCCTCTAGCTTATAGTATGACTTTCTTTGTTAATATTCATTTTCCTCTAGCTTATAGTATGACTTTCTTTGTTAATATTATTGGTTGGGAATGTATCCCTCAGTTGTTAACCAAACCTTTAAATTACCAAAATATTCCTTGCAAGTTATTATGTTTTGACAAGTTGACATTTATCTAAAACTATTTAAATGAAATGTCTTATGTTGTGAAAGTTATCTTTTTGTATTTTTTAAAAGTGATTTTCTTCTTCAATTGTTGAAAGAAAAATAGGAGTTGCCTGTGGTTCTGTCATTAGTATTAATTAGAAAATATCGATGAGGGCATTCTGTATTATTCAAGGGAGATTATTTCAACATAATTTCAAATAAAACATTGAATTCAGTGAACTCAGAGGATACTGTCAATGTTTAATTGAATTCTTGAGTGCTTGCAAGAATATGATTATAAAAGTGGAATGAGGCAAGAACATTTTTTTCCAAAGTATCAAATGTACATCTGGGGGAGGAAAAAATGCCACTCATTCTAATGGTACTCCAAAAAGAAAAGTGCAATGTAAAAAAATGAATAATAAATTTAGAAAGACTTTAACAGACTAGTTTCACTTTGAGGGATACACTAGGGGTAAAATTAAGAAGGAGTTGTAGTAGCTGACAGAGAATAAAATAATGATGGAAAAGGATTAATACTGAACCTGCCTATTGAAGAACTCCTAGATAGGGCACTAACCTATTGCTTCCTCACTGAGGTACAAGTCAGTATAGACAACAGATCACACAGCTGCTTACCTTGGTTATTACCTCTACCCTTCTGCATAGTTAATGATAAGCAACCTTGAACTACAAATGAACAAGCACATAGTCTCCTACAGACCTGCATGACCTGCGTGTGCATTTGGAGTAATTCTCTGTAGAAGCCCACAACTTAGATTGTTCTTCCTATGTGACCCAGTTGCATTGGAACTGGTTAGAAGAGATTATTAAACTAGGACTCTCCTCAGACCTCTTATTTTCCTTCTCAAACCTCTCATCTTTAGGGCTTAATTTCTTCAATGTCTTAAACTGACATTCAATGTAAATATCTCCAAAATATCTGTTTATAGCCCTGAGCTCACTCTCCTGGTCCATCTTGGACATTAACTTCTCATCCTTAAACTGTATGTTTCATTGGCTCATTAGGCTTATTATATACTAAACAAAAAGTGCCACATTTTTCATGGAACAAACTCACCTCTAACCTTACTTCCCTGTATTTATTTATAATCCCAACTCAACTTCTAGTTGTTGAGATTGGTCTTGGTCAACTTAGCCTCCTCATTTTCTATACTCTACCCAGAGCTAAGAAATTCAGCTGCTTCTTCACTAATCTTCATAGAATACTTCTATTATTATAGCTACTATTCTTGTAAAAGATATCGTTCTCTTTGCAATAACAACTTCAATAGTTTTCAGATTGTCCTTCCTGCCTCTTTTTTTTCCTACTAAAGTCCATGGCTAATTTTTTTAAAGAACAGGCCCAATTATGCCACTGCCATGCTCAATTAACATCTGTAATTCATTTTTGTATGCCGAATTAATTATAAATTCATTAACCTAGCACTTAAGGTCCTCCATAGATCCTCAGTCTACTTTTGCCAGTATTGCTACTCTGTCACTCATTTCCAAATGAACCTTGTGATCAAATCAAATTTAACTGTGACTGATTCTCAGAAAAGCTCATGCTTTGTTGCTTTCCAGGCTTTTGCTCAATTTGTTCCACTGTTCTTATGTCTTTTCCACCAGTAGATGTAATAATTACAATTGCTATCATAGCAATATTAATAATAGCTAACTTTGATTGAACTATATGCCAGCGACAGTGTTACATGCTTTATAAATATTTTCTCATTTAAACATAAGAGCATCACTTTGTTAACATTGCTATTATCTCTATCATATAGATGGTATTTGAAGGCTTACAAAGGTTATATTGCTTGCTCAATTTCATTACAACAATGATGAAATAATAATTCAACCTAAGAATGCAGAGTTCAGAACAACTATATTTTACTCTCTCAATACAAATTTAAAGAGAGGGTAGAATTCAACTTGTCTTTCATTTCGGATGTCTCCTATTCAGTGTTGACTTCATGATGTATTTCTTTTTCAGGCAGTCAGTTGTTCCTCTTTTGAATCATCAGACCCCACACTGCAATAAAGCATTTTTATTGTTCTTCTCATACAAATAAAATAAAATGTGTTCATTTGCGTTAAGGGCCAAGGTAAATACTAGCAGCTTGAGCAAAAGGAGTGTTTCTAATTCACCTTCATGTCCTCTGAAGCACATAACCAGAAGTGTGTATGTATATGTGTGTGTATATATACATTCCTTATATATAATAAATATATATTATATATATATCACATATATTATATGTATTATAAATATATTACAAATTATATATTACACATATATTACATAATATTACGTATTACATATATATTAATATATGTGTAATATATTAATATAAATTATATATTATATATGTAATATATATGTAATTATATATTATATATAATATATGTATATGTATATTACATATACATATATTATACACACATGCATACATATATATGTATACATATGTAATGTATCTGTATAAATATACACATACTATACATATACACATATACATACATGTATCCATATATATGCATGATAGAAGTTACATATATAATATATTACGTATATATTATATAAGTAATATATAATACATAATACATATATTACATATTTATTACACGTATATTATATATGTGATATATGTGTAATATATATACTTTGTAATATATGTATAATATATAATATATAGAATATATAGAATATGTATTTATTATATATAAGGAATATATATGTAATATATATGAATACATATAATATAATATATATGGAGTATATATTATATATGTGGAATACATATATGTATATACATTACATATATAATATGCATATATATTACGTATATAAATGTATATATACACACATATATAATATATATGTAATATATATAAATGTATATATATACACATATATATGTAATATATATGTGTGTATATATACATACCTATATATGTGTGTATATACATACATATATGTATCTATATATACATATATGTGTGTATATATACATACACATATATGTATATATATATACATACACATATATGTGTGTATATATATACATATATGTGTGTATATATACACATGTATATACACATACATATATATGTGTATATATACACATACATATATATATGTAATATTCATTACATATATATGTAATATATATTACATTTGTATGTAATATAAATGTAATACATGTAATATATATTACATATATATATATGGAGAGAGAGAGATTGAGAGAGAGAGAGAATGGGTACTCAATAAGTAATTGATGAATTAAAAATTCAAATGCTTCTCTTAGTGGCAGAACTGTACTAACTACAAAATATTTTCTCAATATTTTTTATAACGAAGATCTACTGCTAATTTATAATTTAACCTTTTTTGTGATTAATCCAGATAGACCCACAAATAGTTAAAGGCATGATTTCATATATCTTTGAGCATTGTGGAGAGATTCATGCAGAATAAGAATTTGTAGCAATTTTTTTTCCATTTGAAATCCTAATATTTCTGGAGAAAAATAAGGAACTCTTCATAATGGAACCATAGGAAAACACTCAACAACACCAGAAACAATAATTATGAATCTAAATGGAGATTCAAAACAGCAGGAAGCTAGATTGAACTGTAGTTATTTAATGCTGAGTACTCTTACTCAGATGTACTAGCCTAAAAAATGCTAGGGAATAGAGTTTAAAACTTTTTATACTGTAATGTTCAATATGCTATACTTTCTAAGAACTACTACTAAAGAATTTGTCTGCAAGACCAAATTATGATATAGTGCAGAGGTACAGATGAACTGGAAATATATTGTTAGGGTTGACTTTACTGCCAAGAGCTGACAGTAAGAAACAAAAGCCATTCCTAGCATTCAATATTCCAGAGAATTTGCAATATAAGTTGGAAGACTCATACCATGAAGCCACTAAGGACTTGGACTCTTTAAAGAGAAATTTCATACAATGACTTTTCAGAACATCATGAAATATCCTACAAGAAACTGAACAAATTCACACAGGTTATTTTTGCACATGAGTTATTTGAAAGGGTAGGTATTTCTATATGTCTGTAAATAATACCCTTATAGTGGAATGTATTCCTAAATGGAAATTCACATTATCTTTGCTTTTCATCTTCAGCAAAAAACAAAATAATATGTTAATGACAATAGAAAACGTATACTGGAAAAACAGTGATTGTTTCCAAAGTAACATAGTGATGTTAAAGTTTCCCAAACAGAAAATTATGTTTGGAAAACTCAGCTACAGGGACAAAGACCATACATTTAAATATTGGTATTTGCTTTAGTTCAGATATAACTGTCCCCACTAAAACTCATGCTGAAATTTGATTCCCAGTGTGAAGGTGTTGAGAGGTGGGGCCTAATCGGTGGTGTTGGGTTGTATGGGTGAATCCCTCATGAATGGCTTGGTGCCTTTCTCTTAGTCTGGTGAGAGTAGATTAGTTCTCGCTGGAATGGGTTAGTTCCCTCCAAAATGGGTTGTGATAAAACCAGAACTCCCCTCAGGTTTTCTCTCTTCTCACCTATTTACTTCTCCTTTGACCCTCTCTACCATGTTTTAACCTAGCATTCCTCAGCAGAAGCTAACTAGACACCAGTGCCTTGCTTCTCACACTTCCCAGCCTGAAGAACTGTGAGCTAAATTAACCTCTTTTCTTGTAAATTATCTAGTCTCCAGTTTTCTATTACAGCAACATGAAACTAAGACAATATTCCCAAGCTTTTAGGGACAACTGACCTCTTTACAAGGCTAAATTATCCTATCAAAAAATAAGTAATGTCTTTCCACATTTTTATGCCTTCTTATAGAGCTGTCAGTAAAATTTTAATATTTTCTTCACATAAGATATTTATTGCATGTTAATATACTTCTGGATATTTTGCATTCTTTAGTGAAATTTTTATTTCTTTAATTTTATAAATGATTATGGGAGAACTATGAGAAACTGCTTTTAGTGGGTGTTTTTACATTTCAATCAGATCTTGTAATAATTTTCTACATTCTTATGGTTTTTCTAAGTATTTTAAGAAGTTTTCCAGAGACTGTTATTAGAAAATAGAAATACTTTTATTTTCTTGTATTATTTTATTTTTAATTAATTCTTCATATTAAAAATAGAATTATAAAATAGTGTGGAAGAAAACAATAATGGTTGTTTTCTGATTTATTGGGGTTAATTCTGGGGTCTGTTCAAAATGTTATTTAAAATTCCTAAATGTGAAATTATGCTACATTTTTGTACTATTTAAAAATTAAAAATCATGCTTGTTTGGTAAAAATATATAAAATAATTTTTTTAGTTTTCTATAATGACACACAGTTAAAATAGTACAGATATTTTCTAAAACTTGAAACTACATTTTCTTGGTATTTTAAAACAGATTTATTGAAGTATAAATTGACATAAAATAAATAGTGTTTAATAACCTGTGAATTGACATTTGGCTTGTTTTCAGATTTTGTCTATTATACACATTAATGTTTGATAAATTTTGGTGGCACACACATATATATAAATTATACATATATGTGTGTATATACAGAGAAAAATGATTATGTTGTAAGACAATAATCACAATAAAGATAATTAATATATCCATCACCCTCCAATATGTGTCTGTGTAATCCATATACCCTACCACCAGTACTCAGAAGACAATTGTTCTCCTTTCTGTCACTATAGGTTTGTTTGCTTTTTCTAGACTTTCATAGAAATAAATCACTTTTCAGTGCCTACTCTTTCTGTCTACTTCCTCTTAGCATAATTATATTTAGATTCATTCATCTCATCTGTGTCACTAATTCATTCCTTTATATTGTTGAGTAATGTTCAATTATATGGATATACCATGAATTTTTCATCCCATAGCTTGTGATTGAATATTGAATGTTTTCAGGTTGTATTATTATTATTTTGAGACAGAGTCTCACTCTACCACCGTGCTGGATTGCAGTGGCACAATCACAGCTCACTGAAGCTTCAACCTTCCAGGCTAGGGTGGTTATCCCATGTCAGCCCCCCCCACTTGATGGGACTACAGGCACACACTATCACACTTAGTGATTACAGTTTTTGTATTTTTTGTAGAGAGGGATTTTGCCATGTTGCTCAGGCTGTCTCAGACTCCTAGGCTGAAATGATCCGCACACTTCCACCCTCTTAAAGTGCTGGAATTACAGGCGTGGGCCACTGTTCCCAGCCAGGCTTCAGGTATTAAAAATAAAACTGCTATGCACATTTACTTACAAATATTTGTAAAAACATATGCTTCTATATTTCTTGGATGTGGAATATCTGGATCATATGGTAGGTATATATTTAATTCTGTAAGAAGCTGCTAAACTATCTTTCAAAGTGGTTCACCATATGGAATACAGATATACTAATTGTTGTAAGGCCTGCACTTGCCCATTTTAACATCTGTGTCAGTTCTGGGTGGTTTTCAACTAACGTATTTCTCTTCATTATAGATCATATTTTCCTGTTTCATCCCATACCTCATAAAGTTTTATTAGATACCAGACATTGTAAACTTTATCTAATTGAGTGCTAAATATTTTTGCAATTCATAAGTAATCTTAAGCCTTGTTTTGGAAAGCAGTTTGATTCTTTTAAATCTAAGGCAATATTTAAATTTTAGTTTTATGTTCATTAGTCTTTGAGGACTTCTTCCTAGAATATTGTTTCATTCATGGAAGATTTTCTTATTTCCTATCTTTGAGTCTACATGTAGTTGTCTTATAAATTGTTCATAACTTACAAAGGATATGACAATGTTTTCTTTATTAGTCTAACAATTTGTGTATGCAAGTTGCAAATTTGCCTAAACTACTTTGTTCATATAAAAGTTTCTCTTTGGGTTTCTGTAGGTTCCAAAAGTTAGAAAAAGGGGACAAATGGGTGTTTGAGCCTAAATTCTTCCATAGAGACATATAGCAGTAATCCTGGATTAAACTAATCTTACAATTTTCTAGACATCAGACACCTAGAATGTTCCAGTATAGTTGCTGGACTCAAAACCAAGCTCAGTTTCAATTTCAAAGTGCAGACTCTAGTGTTCAATACAATCTTATACACAATTCGTTTAATAGTAGACTGTGTCTGTATTATATTTCTAGCAACTCCATATATTTGATTTACCACGATTTTATCAATTTGAAAAAAATAATTGTAGCATTCATGTGGCTAATTTTTTAAAAATCCTATAATGATGACTTAGAGTTAAAGGAAGTTGAAGCATTTTTGGTAGCTACATCTGAATTATAATCATTGATTAAATCATAACTAACCACTCCTTGAACTAAATATATCTCAGTTACAGTACCTAAACAGCTTAGTTTATAGTTAAAAACCAACACACACACACACACAGACACACACACACACACACACAGACACACACACACACACAGAGACACACACACACACACACATTCTCTCTGTCTCTGTGTGTTTGTGTATTATAGATATACATATAAATATATATTTCCAAAATATATTGTAGCATGTTATATTACAGACTCACATTTTATAGGTATTTTCCCACTTTTCTGCAATATGCTTACTAGATATTTAATAATTATTTTTAAAATAACTTTTTAAATTAATTTTACTAATCTTTTCAAAGAACTAATTTTAGGTTAATTTTAAAATCTGTTCCGCTTTCACTGTTTTTAGGTTCTGAAAATTTTATTTTCCTTCTTTGTGAATTCATTTCTCCTAGTAGTTTTCTTAACCTTCTTACATTGAAAGCTTAATTTTACTATTTATTTTCTTTCATCCCTGAAAATAAAAATATTTCAGGCTTTGTATTTTCTTCCAAGCACTTTTTGGTCATCTTACAAAAGTTTAAATATGTACTATCTAATGCCACTCTGTTTTCTCAAACAAGATTTGATTAGACAATACAAAACTGATATTGTTGTCAACTCTGTTACTTGTTTTTATTTAAAAAAATGGTTACTTTTCTCATTCTCAAATATTTCCTTTAAGCTTAAAAATTATAGACTTCATGCTATTTTTCGGAATGTTTTTCTCATTAGCTGACATCAGTGACACCCAGACATTTTTTACTCTCCTAAAGATATCCTGTGTGGCTTCTCCTTGGTACTAGTAACTGTCCACTTGCAATCTGTTAGAAGGTCCATTTAAAGCTTAAGCTGAAAGTCTGGCTAATGTAAATTTATGTTACTACTTGAGTAGTGAATCAGCTTAATTGGGAAGGGTGTCAGAGCTATTGGCAGTCCAAGAGAAACTGATCTCTGTATTTTTTTATTTTGTGTTTTATGAAGCTGCTGCTTTTCTTTCATAACTTTTCTCTTAGGCTACCCATTCTACCAGCTCATTGCTCTATTTATCCCTCTTTGTTTCCTATAGCTTGCTGTAACTTGGGTGATCTCCAAATCCTCAGTCTTCCTACTTGTGTTTTCCACTGTGCTGTGTGGAATTGTAATTGATTACACTGTCAGGGATAGTGTATGTGGCCTGCTGCTTCGGTGACCTATGGTTGGAGCTCATCTCCTACCCTGACTTACAAATCTGGAGGTGTTTGAGGTTTCTGCAACATGTTCTCCCCCTGTTGTCCAAGGATGCTGCTGTTTCTCAGTAAAGAAAGATGTGTGAATGCCCGTAACGCAGTCTTTAACCTGACCTGTTTTTACCACCATTGCTTTTTCCTTGAATTTTCTCAAAACTGGATGACTGCTTCCTCTAATTTTTCAGTATCAATTGACATATTTTCTTATGATTATGTCCTGTAAATGGAAATCTTTTATTTTGGGATGTGAAGCATATATGATAATAGGTACACATGTACACCTTATACATCTCCTGAAACAGAAAATATGTTCTGGGTGTAAAGTAGTAGTTGTCCATGTGATGATTACTAAAATAATGCCAGCATATGTAGAAATTAAAAATGTAAGAGTGAAAAACACAAACAAAAACTTTCCTGATTTTTTTATTCCTATTATTTCCCCAAAACTAGTACTGAAAAATGTGCCTACACTTGGATATTAGATATAAAACATTTTGATTAATGTGTTCATGTAAAGAGTCTATAGTCAGAAATAGATATACTCCACAGTTATCAATCATACAGAATCATGATATTCCCATGTCACACATACAAATATTTTAACTATTTTAAAAGGCTGCAAACATTTTATCTCAGTGATGTTTCTGTATCAACAGTGAGGGGTCTATGTAAGTATACTACTGAATATTTTATTATATCATGTATTACAAAAATTAAATTCATTTATGGCTATTTAGTTCTCATTTATTTGTTTTGGTTCTGCTATTACAAACAATGTAAAAAATTAATAACTTTAGATGTTTTATTTCTGTGTGTCCATCTGAGGATGGTTGAAAGGTAAGTCAATAGAAATTAGATATTTAAGTTAATAAATAATTTTGTAATTTTGTTAGTTCTGTCAAATTGATCTCAGAGTATCACATAAGCAAAGATTTCTTGTATTACTTTTCTATTGTTGCCATAAAAATTATGACAGACTAATCTTACAGTTAGCACAAGACCTCTAGAGTGTTCCAGTGTAATTGCTGGATCTCAAAACCAAGCCTTGGTTTTATTTTCAAAGTACAGACTATTGGATTTGCTGGAATAATATATGCAGTTTATTTAAAAGTAGAATGTGTCTAAATACATTATGCTTAAGATACTGACATGCTTAAAAATATCATTTCTATCTATACATTATTTGGTTATTTTAAAATTATTAATCTACTGCTTTCATTATGTATTTTTACGTAAATATCCTTAACACATCTCAACATTATTTTTAGTATAAGAATTTAACTACACAAAATGTTAGAATAATAAAGAAGACATTGTCATATCTTCTGTAAGTTGCAAACAGTTTATAAGGCAACTAGAGTATTTGCAGTCTCTTTACTATTGCAATATATTATTTTCATATCATTTGTGTGCCATATTTATCATATACTATATATAGTCACATATATTTGGATTCATATGTAAATACGATGTATGCTTTCAATAATTTATCTATCATTCCTGTAACACAATCAAGCTGATTTAGTTACTTTAAGTTTATAATTTTTTTTTTCCTACCTAGTAAGGAGCTTCTAAATGATATACTTTTAAAAATTGTTATTCTTGATATTTATTCCAGATTCATATTATTGCCATTTATTAAGCTTCAAAATTTCTGTTAGATTAAAGTCACTTTTAACTGATTGGTTCATGTAGAAAATAATGTGACTTTAAAATGATTGGTCAGGCTGGGTGTGAAGACTCATGTCTGTAATTCAAGCACGTTGGAAAGCCAAGGCAGGAAGGCCCCCTCACTTCCGCCTAGGAGTTGAGGACTACAGTGAACGATGATCACATCACTGCTCTCCAGCCTGGGCAGCAGAGTGACACCTGTCTCTAAAAAAAAAAAGTGATAAATAATAAAACATACTTATTTAAACATAATAAAGTAAAATTTAGAAATGGTTGGTCAGGAATGGTTATTTTGGCCAGGCACAGTGGCTCACACCTGTAATCTCAACACTTTGGGAAGCCAAGGCTGGCGGATTGCTTGAGCCCAAGAGTTCCAGACTAGCCTGGGCAACATGGTAAAACCTTACCTTTATGCAAAATACAGAAAAAATAGCCAAGTGTGGTGGTATGTGCCTGTAGTCCCACCTACTATGAAGGCTAAGGTAGAAGGATTCCTTGAAGCGAGGAAGTCAAAGCTGCAGTGAGCCAACATCACACCACTGTACTCCAGCTTAGATAATAGAGCAAGGCCCTGTCTCAAAAAAAAAAAAAAAAGTAAGAATGGTTATTTTGATCAAAATAGTTGTATGTTGTTTGGATTAACTAGTTTAAAAGAGAAAATGATGAGAGGTTTTTATTTGCCTCCTCTTTCCAAATATCATCACTCTTTGTGGATAACATAGTGTCATACCTAGAAAATTTCAGAAGATAATTTTAAAAATTATTCCAAATTATAAATAAGCCTAAAGTGGCTAGATAATACATATTAATATCAAGACCACACATAGATACAAGCTATCTCATTAAAATTATAATAGAGGAAATTTTCACAAGTAATATTTGGTTTCTTATATAGAGTACATCTTCTCCTTTTTATTCTTAATACAACCACATTTTTTAAGGTAACCATCTCTCCTCAGATTCTAAATTGACAGTAATATAACAAATCATAGTAAACTATGCCAATTCAGTGTGAAGGCTGTTTGTTGAGAGACTAATGGGAGCAAGGTTTTGTTTCCAAAGAAAGTGAGGCGAGTAGGCCTTTGGATGCCTCCATAGGCAGTGAAATTGCTTCATAGCCAAGGAATCCTGAGTTTAAGAAACCCACATGTTTTGTAATGGGCTGCACGGAAATGTGCCAAACCTCAGCCCCAGAGGGAGAGGTTGTATTAATTACATTGAACGGCAAACATTCCTGCTCTCTACTCCAGAAGCCAACATGATCTCTATTTTTCAATGCTCTTTGTTATGCAAACATCTTTGAAAGAGGATAGTGCAGAATTAAAGTCTGTGTTGAAAGACATGCAAAATCCTAAGATATGGCTGGAAAATTGCATCTCATTATTTTAAGAAATGCATTGTAGAAATTGGCTAAGGCATACAATTCACACAAAAAAGGACATGATTGATTGACTCAGAGCCCTTCCAGAATAGTCCCACTCCCCATAAGACAGATTTGTATTTCACTGCTTATTTTTTAAAATATACTCACTAAATTTGGTTTTCAGAGGATTATTTAATTTTCTGAAAAGATGATTATGATCTTTCTCAGCTTTGAATTAATTCATACTTGATCATAATTTGTGTATGACATCCATTATATCTGACCAGTTTATATAAAAGTCAGCTCATTCAATTACTGTTTACTTAAGAGTTTAAGAGTACTATGCCATTTCAAGGAACGCTTGACAATTTTTAACCCCAGTTTCAGAAGGCTTAGTGCTGTATTCACATGGGCGTGGCACTTACAAAATTGTTTACAACTTTATGCCTATAGGTATAATAGTTAATGGCAAGTGATGAATTTTTGTGTTTTATGAACACCAATATATTTGAACACTGAAATAAAATTTTACATTTGAAAACAGTAACCGCAGGATAGAAAGGAAGAAAAATTACCAGTCCTCATTTGGTGACTCTGTACCTTCTAAATATATTCTTGAAATCTTAAGGGCTCTCATGGATTTGTTATTTCAATTACAATTTTAATGATACATACGATCTGAATTGACAAGGCTGTTTGAATGTCCTGCTGCATAAAACTAAATCAATTCAGCGAGTAATGTTAAGAGAATGTAGATTTATTATTATTGTGATACATGATATGTAGGAACACACAATGGAGGAAAGATATTTTTGCTATTCGTTGACAGAAAATTAATATATTATGTACTATATAATAATATATAATAGGAAAAGGCAATCATTCTGTTGAATGGCTTTGGTACTGCTATAAAACACAGCAGCTATGCATTTTCTTCCCCTAAAGTACAGTTTGGACTCACATCTGCATCAGAGAAAGGAACAGCTAACCATTTATAAAATAAATGAAATCCAACAGAATCACAAAGGACTGATATTTGCAAGCTGAGAGCATTCTTAATATAGTACATTATAATAAGTTATAAATGATACATTTTAGAACTAGTAAATTCCTGTTGGAATTAAGGAGTACCATCAATAAACAGACTTATTTTTTCCTTTCAGTCTACTTTACGTATCATGCACTTGTATGAATTCTAAAGACAGGATTCACATGAGGAACATAAAACACTGTAGCACAGTGAGAAGAGTTTTTATGAAAATTATCTCCAGCTGGAATAGAGATCAGACAGAATTTAAAATATTATGTGGATATAACAAAGGTCAGGGTTGTGTGGCAATATCTGTTAAAGCAGTGGGGCTCAAATCTGGATGCGCCATCGAACACTCAAGAAATCTAGAAAATGATGATGTCCAGGAATCACACTGAATCCACTGAATCAGTTTCTGGGTTAGGAGAGGCCAGATTTGGGTTTTGGGATTATCTCAAAGTTCTTATAAGTGTTTAAAATATTCAGAAAGGCCGGGTGCCTGTAATCCCAGCTACTGGAGAGGCTAAGGCAGGAGAATGGCTTGAACCCAGGAGGCGGAGGTTGCAGTGAGCCGAGATTGCGCCATTGCACTCCATCCTGGGCAACAAGAGTGAAACTCCATCTCAGGAAAACAAAACAAAATATTCAGAAAGGATTGAGGATCAACCAAGCTTAGGGGCTCTTGATTACTAACTTCTGGTGTTTTGTTTTTTAGATGATCATACCTAATACTGCTTCAACATCGTCTAACAAAAATATTTGTATTATCACATCCATGTAGGTCATTCTATGCTTTTTTGTGGATGTAATATTTTTTTCTCAAATATCTTGAAATACCAATATATTTATTTTTGATGCCCTAAGTTACCTTCAGTTTCACTGAGTTAATTTTATTAATTCATTCATGCATATTTAATCTTAATCTTTCCTTTTTATGGTGCTGGCTATTCATTCACCTATGCCCAGAAATTCTTAATTGTCTTTTGATATTTAGGAATAAAGGATTATAATGATTATTATATCTGAATAATTTTTCTCACTTGTTTACATGTATAAATGTTTCCCCTGGGGAGGATTCTTTTAGGATTAGAAAGCCTGATTGGGAGTTCTGTTTATGTGATTTGGGTTTGCCAAGCGGCTGGTTTTGTTTGGGTCAGAGGAAAACAAACAGTTCCTAAATTGAAGCTGTCAAATGTTCCATCCAAAATTAAGGACTATGAGGAGCTCTGGGTAGACACTGCAGAACCAAAGGCAGTTCTGAGAGTGGAAGTTAGCCATTTAGAGAAACAGATTCAAACTACTGAATAATGCTCTGTTTTCATAAACTTAAGGGTAAAGTCACTTAATATGCACAATTCCTTCCTGGACTAGTCCTTACTTACATATTCAGCATCATCTTGTACCAAATTACTCTCTCTTCACCTAGTCACGTTAGCTTTATTACATATCCTCACAGTGCATATGCTTTCCTTCTGTTTGAAAAAGATAATTTACCACCATTTTTTTTCTTAGTTAATTCCTATTTATGTTTCCCACCTCAACTCAGCACCATTTCCTCAAGGAAGGTAATTGAAATTACCCTAAATGTTCCTAACCTAATTATAGAGGGTACAGGATGCCCTTGGCAGTTGGTTAAGGGGTGGGTATAAGATAGAGTAATTCTTTTCAGAATATTATAACACACTTAGGAAGAGAAGAATTTTCCCTATTTTCATGTTTAATAATCTTGATAATGATATACCAAGTTAATATTAAAAAAGGCGTTTTTATGAAAATATATTTTATCATCATTAAATAAATTATCAGTAAATAATTGAGTAGTCTTTTAAAACTAGAACACAGTTACCAGGATAAGTTCATTGTTTTAAATATAAGAGTATTTTCTAAAAAAAAATAAATTTTATTTTATTAAGATTTTACCTTTATCCATATCTATGTTCTCTTGTGTTCTCCAAATCATATTTTATATCCTTCCTTATTCTAAATTATATATTTGCATGCTTTATCTACTTTTTTATTAGACTACTGATGAGATAATAATTTTGATGTGTTTTCTAAAGAAATATCTCTCATTTTTATTTATTAGCTCTGTCTCTTGGCTAAATAACAGTTTCTGCTACAACATTAAATCTATCTTCTTTAAATTGGAACAAATATTCATATAAAAAAGTAATAATTTTTATACTTTCAAAAAGTCATACTGATTTCATTACTCATCATGCTTCATTCTAAAATGTATTTTCCTCCTTTTGAATATTTTATTCTATTAATTTATCTGCTATTTTGATTTCTCTTTCTTGTTTCAGGTAAATGTTCATGGATGTTATAATTTCAGATTATTTTTTTGGCTAAAATTACTTCTCTATTATCCCAGCACATAAATTACAATTTGGTTGGGTACAGGAACCTTGGAAAATACATTTTTTTTCAAAACTATAGTTGCTGCTCTATTTTATTCTTTCATTCTACATTATTGAAATTTCTGATACCAACCTGATTCATTTTACTTTGCTCTTTTTCAGTATGTATTCTGATAGGAATATTTTTTCTTCAACCTTGAAATATTTTTAAAAGTCAATGTGATATTTTTAGCTGTGTTATTTTTCTCATCATTCCAAAAGTTCTGTTAATCCGAGGACAGTTACTTTTATCTCTAAGGTATGGCTTCTGTTATTTACAAACTATTTTTCATTTCAATTGCTCTGTTTTTTATTCTTAAAATACTCTTTGTGTATACTGATATTTTAGAAATCTGACCTCATCCATATCTTTTAGCTCTCCAAATTTATGTTAGGCAAAAGCTGACTGGGTGCCCTGGTTCACTAATTCTCCAGACAGATTTACATTTTTATTTCTTGAGTCAAGAACTGCTTGGATTTCTTCGAACTGTACCTTGGGAAAAATTCTTGAAGTTTCTGGCATGTAAATGAGCACACTTTTGCCCTTGATCTTATTCATATACGTACTGGGGTTTTTTCTCAAATTTAAATTATTATTTGTGGGTTTTTCAATATTGTCTCCTTTGCTTCCATTTTTCATCTATGAAAAAATGTGTGTATACACACACACAACACACACAGACACACACACACAAACACACCAATCCTTTATTGTCTTGTAAAGCAAGTAGGCAACCTAACTTCCTCCATAATGGTCCTATGTGGGATGAAGGCTTACAGAATAATAGTTTCCCAATGTTTCACACAATTTAATGACAAATCAAGGTTTGAATTGGCATAAGTGTTTTTATGAGCTGGTGACAGCAACCTTACACTTTAGTGCTATCCAAGACCAGCCACACTCATGACTTTTCTGCAGAAAATCATGTAACTGAGTAAACTCTTTTCGCTTTAACAACAATCTCTATCAAACTTTAGTAATCAGTTTTGTCCCTGAAGCCTATCCACTAGTGGCCATTCATTTTTGCTCTATGAAAAGATCACTTGATGATTTCTTTCTCTTCAAACCTCTCACAATTCTTTTCTCTATTCTGAAGCAATAGATGCCATTAAAACTCAATTTCCTCATGCTTCTATTGCCAAATTTACCGTCCTATTTTCACTGAACCATCTTCATCCTTTCTTCTACAAAAAAAAAAAAATAGCTTTTCCCTTCTTCTCAAACGAGGTCCTTCTCACACATTGATTTGGTTCTGTCCTTTCCATTCTCTCAAGGTTTTGTTGCTTGTATTATCCCCTCTTGCCTGTGTTCTCTTCCCATCTGCTCTGTATTTGCTTTTTCCATCCAAAGATTTTCTCTTATTTCCCATCTAAAGAAAATTATTTCCTGACTGCATTCTTTTTCAACTTCTACTTTTATCCTACTTCCATTCATTACCAGCTTTTTAAATTTACTATTTAGAACTGTAGTGTTTATCTCAAAAAAGTTATTTCAACTGTTTTTGTTAGTATTACAGACAATATCCAATGAGCCACAAATTCTATCTTCATCTTTCTCAATATTAAATAGCATTCTTCACCCTTGACCAGTCTCCTATGCTATATTCTCTTTCTGTATTTGATCTACAATATTGGACATTGCTCTAACCTACAATGCAGAATCTGTGAGTTAACTCTGTCCAAAAATTTTATGTTGATCCTAAGATCTACAGCTTTAACATAGACTTATTAACCAAATTTAAGAAGTCCATACCCAACTTCTGCTTGGTTTCACCACATGGCTATCTCATAAACATATAAAAATAATTTTTTAATACAAAGTTCTTCAATGAAAATGTCATCTGATTGCTCCATTCCATCTTCAGTTTTATACTTATATTTAGAATTAAGAAGTTTTGCAATATGAAACCTAGATTTATTTAACTGTTCCTTCAGCCTAAAAAAAATTCTCAAACTCATTATCAATTCTATCTAGAAAATGTATCAAATAGCCAGTT
The DNA here is from genome assembly GCA_036589455.1 of Ateles fusciceps. Classification (NCBI taxonomy): domain Eukaryota; kingdom Metazoa; phylum Chordata; class Mammalia; order Primates; family Atelidae; genus Ateles; species Ateles fusciceps. The sequence continues at coordinate 1,080,165 of JAZHEH010002077.1, forward strand.
TTTTGGTTCTTTTTTTTTCCTTTGGCATCTGTATCTCCACTGTGGTCTAAGTCCCCATCAATTCTCTCCTGGACAGTTACAAATTCTTCTGAATTTCATTATACTTCCACTTTTGTGTCCCTATGACCAACAGTTTATGTAGAAGATATTTTTTAATTTAAATAAATCGTTTCTTCCTTTTTAAGTTTTTTTGTTTGGGTGAGAATGTTTAGCCTGAGATGTACTCTTAATACATTTTTAAGTATACAATACGATATTTTAACCATAGGCATAATATTGTAGAACAGATCTCTAGAATGTATTCATCTCATGTAATGGAAATTTTATAACCATTCATTACTAATTTTAAATTTTCTCCTTGTTGCACCCGTTAGGCCCTGATAATTATGATTCTGCTCTATGATTTTTCAAGTTTGACTATTTTACCTACCTTGCATGAGTGGAATCATTCAGTGTTTGTGCTTCTGCTACTGGCTTATTTTGCTTGGCATGTGTGTTCGTGGTTCATCTCTGTTATTGCATATTGCATGATTTTGTCCTTTTGTAAGACTGAATAATATTGCATTGTATGTTATGATGGCTAACTTTATGTGCCAACTAGAAAGGGCTAAGGAATGCCCAGATAGCTAGTAAAGCATTATTTCTGAGTGTGTCTGTCTGTAAGGATGTTTCTGGAAGAGATTAGTATTGGAATAAATAGACAGAGTAAAGAAGATCACCCTTACCAATTAGAGTGGGCATCATCCAATCCACTGAGAGCCAGAATAGAATAAAAAGGTGCAAAAAGGTGAAATTTTCTCCCTATTTTAAATGAAATATATATTTTTTCCTGTCTTCAGCCTTCAGCACCCCTGGTTCTCAGACCTTGAGACTTGGGTTTGGAATTATACAATCAACTACCCTGGTTCTTAGGCCTCTGGACTAAGATTTAATTACAACTTTTCAGGTTACCCAAGTTGCAGATGGCAGATCTTGGGACTTCTGCGTCTCCACATCATGTGAGTCAATTCCTATTTATGTGTGTGTGTTTCCCTGGAGACTAATACTTATGTATATGTCACATTTACTTTATCTATTCTTCTGTCAATGAACATTTAGGTTGTTTCCACATCTTGAAAATTGTGAAGAGTGCTATGGTAAACATTGGATGTTAATATCTCCTCAAGATCATCATTTTAATTATTTTGGATAAATAAACATAAATGGGATTGTTGAACTACATAGTAGTACTGATTTGAAGTTTTGGGTGAACCTTCATACTGTTGCTAGAACAGCTGAGCCATTTTGTATTCCACCAACAGTGTACAAGCGTTCCAATTTCTCCACATCCTTGCCAACACTTGTCTTTTGTTTTTGATCATAGTCATATTAACGGGAGTGAGGTCATATATATCCCTGTGGTTTTGGGTTACATTTTTCTGATAACCAGTGACATTGAGCAAATATTCACATACACAGTGAGTGTTTATATTTCTTCTTTTGAGAAATGTCTATTAAAGTCTTCAGTTCACTTTTAATTGGGTTATTACACATGTACTTTTTTGCTATTAAATTGTATAAGTTTCTTACATATTTTTGAAATTAACCCCAAATCTATGTGGTTTACAAACACTTTTTTTTCCATTCAGTAAGTTGTCTTTGCTTTCTGCTGAGTTTTTCTTTGCTGTTGAAAAGAGTTTTAGTTTGTTGAAGAAATGCAAGAAGACACAAAAGAATAGAAAAACATTTCACATTCATTGATTGAAATAATACTGTTGAAATGCCCATACTACCCAGAGTGATTCACACATTTAATAAAGTAATCCATACCAAATCCAAATGGAATATATATTTGAATGGCAGTTGTTGCTTCTCACTAGAGAGGAGAAGTGATCTGAATAACAGTAGTATTTCTTGCCAAAAATTATTGCTTACTAAGTGACAGGTACATTTTATATTAATTTTTTAATGTTTTATTTTGTGGGGGCAGAAATGAGATGTTTGTCAGGGGTTACAAAGTTTCTGTTACATAAGATGAATAAGTTCTGGAAATCTATTGTAAAACATGTGACCATATTTAACAATATTATGAACTTGAAATTTGCCAAGAGGATGTATCTCAAGTGTTCTTACCACAAAAACAGAAAGACAAAAATGGTAACTGAGGAGGTAAATATGATAATTTTCTTGATTACAATTATTTAATAATGTTTATGTATATCAAATAATTAACCCATACCACTTAAATATGCATATTTTTAATTGACAAATATACTCAATGATATTGTTTACAGAAATAGATAAAACAATTCCGAAATTCATATGGAATAGCACCGAATGCTAGCAAGAACATGGAACAACAGGAACTCTCATCCATTGTTCATGGACATATACATGGTTTAGTTGCTTTGGAATAAATTTTGGTAGTTTCTTATAGAATGACATATTCTCATACCATGTGATACAGCAATTGAACTTCTTGGTATTTACACAAAGGAGATGAAGACTTATGTCCTCACAAAAACCTGAACATACCTTTATAATAACTTTATTCATAATTGCAAGAACTTGAAAACAGCTTAGATGTCTCTTAGCAGAAGAATGGTTAAATGAATTGTGATACATCCAGGCAATGAAATATTATTCAGTGCTAAAAAGAAATTAGCTAAGAAGTCATTAAAAGGGATGGAGAGTTGGGCACAGTGGTTTACAATTGCAATCCCAGCACTTTGTGAGGCTGAGGTAAGAGGATTGTCTCAGGCTAGAAGTTCGAGAACAGTCTGGCAACATAGTGAGACCTTTGCTCTACAAAAATACAAAATAAATAATAATCCAGACATAGGTGTATGTACCCATAGTCCTAGCTACTCAGGAGGCTAAGGAGGGAGGATTGCTTGTGCCCAGGAGATTGACTCTGTGGTCAGCTGTGATCATGACACTTTATTTCAGTCTGGGGAACAGAGTGAAACTTTCTCTAAAATTATTTTTTAATTTAAAAAAATACATAGAGGAGGTGATTAAATGAGTATTACTAAGTGAAGGAAGACAATCTGAAAGGCTACATACTAAGTGATTGCTGGTATATGACATTCTAAGGAAGGCAAAAGTTTGGAGATTGTGAAAAGATGAGCAATTGCCAGTAACTGGGTGGAAGGAGGGACAGATGGGCAGATCACAGAGGACTTGTAGGGTGGTGGAAATACTCTGTATCATAATATAATAATGTATACATGCCATTATACATTTGTTCAAATTCATAGAATATACAACACTAATAGTGAACACTAATGTAAATTATAGATTTTGGGTGATTATGGTGTGTCAATACAGGTTCATCAGTTGTAACAAAGGTACCAGTCTGTCTCTTCACACATTCCAAGCCAAAAAACAAAAAAAAAAAGTACCACTCTGATGAGAGATGTTGAAAATAGGGGGAAGCTGCATATATGTGGGGGGCAGGGGTATATGGTGATTTTCTGCATCATCCTTTTAATTTTGATGAAAACATAACTGCTCTAGAAAAATTAAGTCTTTTAAAAATTCAAATAGAAATACAAAAGGCCTTGATTAGCCAACACAATTTTGAGGAAAAAACAAAGTTAGAAACATCTCATTTCCTAACTTCAAAATATATTAAAAAGCAATAGTTATCAAAACAGTATGATACTGGCATAAAGACAGACATATAGACCAATGGAACAAAACAGAGAATCCAGAAATAAATACATGCATGTACAGTTAATTAATCTTCCACAAGGTGCTGAGAATACATAATGTTAAAAAGTTTCTTCAACAGGAAACTAGATAACCCTGTGGAAAAGTAAATTTGGACTTCTATCTTACAGCACACACAAAAATCAAATCAAACATTTGATTTGCTTGAAGACGTAAACATAAAACCTGTAGGTGTAAAACTCAAAGAAGGAAACAGTGGAAAATCTTCATGACATTGGTGTTGGCAACAATTGTATAGATCTAATGTTCAACAAACAGGCAATAAAAGCAAAAGTAGACAAAAGGAGCTATATCAACTTCGTTCTTCTTAAAACAAAATAGATCATATTATTGGACAGGTGCAAAACTGAGTTTCAGAATGGCACTAATTACCACAGATATGAAAATCCAGACTCCTCGAATGGTCTGCAAAGTCTGTCTGCACTTCCCATATACAACTTGCACTTCCCACATAACTTTTCTTTCTACTTTCTGTCCTCCAGACTCACTAGTATTCTTTTTATTCTTTGAAAATTACAAGCGCTTTCCAAAGCTAGGCATGTTGCTCCTGCTAAACGCCTGAGGGAAAACTCTTCTTTATTCATTTCACATGGATCATTCTTTCTCATAATTTAACTCTCAGTGGGAAAATCTTCTTGGAGAAAACTTATGTGACCTTTTATGACCTTATATTGAAGATCACACTAAAAGAATATTTCATTTTTATCTGTACCTTCCCTGGAATAATTATTATATATAAAATGTATGTACTTTATAATTTTTTCTCATTAGTTTTTTTTTTTTTTACTATTTATGTTTCCAGCTATTTAATCTCTTTCAATTAAGATACACCAACATTTCCAACTCTCTATTTCTATTATTACTTTTGTAATCAAATAGCATTGAAATTTGAGGAGTCTTTTTTTTTTCATTTATCCTCAATTCTTATATACATTCGTGTATCACATTTTCAGGAATATATTTGCCACTTGCCCATTATAGCTCCTTCTTCTTTTAATCCCTGCTGTCATATCCCTATTATATATTATCAAATCCTTATTATATCTTGTCTGAATCATGATGTGTTATCAGGATATATTTTAAAGACCCTTTAAAATAATATTTAAATTGTTTATAAATGTTGATTTATTGGATGTAGGGAGAAACTAGTTTTTTAGTACTCTTAATTGCATGTTGTTCACTTGCGATTACTTCACATGAGATTACACTGTTAATGTTTATATTACTTATGTTTCCTGTTTTTTCACCATGAAACATACCATACTTCTGCAGCCAATTTGTATGAAATACATAATTTACAGGAAACTTTGATAATAAATATATAGCATTTTATTTAAAAATATCCCTTTTATATCCATTTCTTCTTGATCTTACAGAAGCCTCCTTTCTTTATTTTCACCTCTAGCCTTCAATATTTTAAATATTTACCTCCCTAGTTTACTGTAAATTTTTCCTGTATTATTATCAAGGTTCTCTTCACATTGCTTTACTCCTAAGCACAGGATCAATTCTATAATTTGCTGGGCCCAGTGCAAAATAAAAATGTGGACTCTTGTTTAAAAAGCAACTAATAAGCTTCCCTTTCTCCTCTGCACTTATGTATGTACATATGTATGTATGTATATATGTACATATTTATTTATTTATTTATTTATTTATCTGAGATGGTATCTTCACCCAGGCTTGAATCTTGAACTCCTGAAATCAAGTGCTCCTCCCGCCTCTCAATTTGTTGTGACTACAGGTGTGCACCACCGTACCCAGTTAGTCTTTAAAAAAACATTTTTGGGGGAAGTCTCACTGTGTTGCCTAGTCTGGTCTTGAACTTCTGGCCTCAAGCAATTCTCCCACCTCAGCCTCCAAATAGCTAGGATCACAGGTGCAAACCATTATGCCTGGCCTTCTGTTCTCTTTTGAATCCTGTTATGGTGCTTTCTTCTTTGCTATTTAATGACCCATTCCCTTTGAGATAGTTACACTCATGGGGCCCCTGCCTGAGAGGATCCCAGATGCCCCATCACTCCATTATTTGTTACATGGGGCATGGGCCAACGCTACATTTTCTTATGCCCTGAGCAGTAGCTGGACAGGAGCAGAGGTGAGGGCACCTGAAAATCTATTGTAGGAAGGAAGAGAGATAGTAAGAGATAGGATTGCATTTCAGCCAAAGTTTCAAGCCCCTGATACATGCCCCATTGTCCTATTAGGGTTCAATTACAGATCACAGTTCAAAGATAAAATTATTAAGAATTTTAAGAGAAAAGGCCAGGCATGGTGGCTTAGGCCTATAATCCCAGCACTTTGGGAGGCCAAGGCCGATGGATCACCTGAGGTCAGGAGTTCAAGAGCAGCCTGACCAATGTGGTGAAACCTTGTCTCTACTAAAAACACAAAACTTAGTCAGGTGTGGTGGCTGGTTGGTGCCTGTAATCCCAGCTACTCAGGAGGTTTAGGCAGGAGAATCACTTCAACCTGGGAGGGGGGAGGCTGCAGTGAGCTGAGGTTGCAACACTGCACTCTAACCTGGGCAACAGAACAAGACTCTGTCTCTCTCTTTATATATATATATATTATTTTTTTCTTTATGTGTATGTGTGTGTGTGTGTGTGTGTATATATATATATATATGTATATATATATATATATATATATTTAAGCATTAAATCAAGTGCAAAACTCTTCTGAGTCTAGGACTCAGTGTGTTTGGTGGTCCTGTCTATTCAAATCAATATAATTCTAGTCCAATTCAATATGAAAGCTTAAAAATTCCAAAGACTATTAAATTTTTCAAATATATAATAAATTATAGTGTGCATGAAGATATTATTTGCTCAGCAAACTAAAGATCATTTATGGTAAAGATCAATCTTACAAGGTAGTATAATATAAGCTAAGTAATATAAAAATGCATTGCATCTATTAAATGTGGAAAAATCAAATTATGTTTTGTATCCATATGAGGATTTACACATGGAAAATGCATAGATATAGCTATTTGTGAAAAATACATGACTTAATTGGATTATCCTACTCGTATGTGAATGTCCCATTGGAACCAACAAATGGTGCCCTCTGGGCTTTAATCTGGTATACCTCTTTGTTTGCATTAATTAGACTTCAGCTTTTTTCTATCTGTACCTCATTCCGTCTCAAATACGTATATCATTTTGTTTCATTATTCTTCCTTAAGCATAATCATTATCATATATTTCTCTTCAAAACCTTTGTGTTTTCCCACTGGATAAAATCTATATAAAACATATCATAAATTTTCCACAATATAAGCATACTTTACATTTCAAGCACCAACCAAATTGGATGACATATTTTTGCTTAATGATGTTTCCATGGTCATTGAATGAACACATGTCTCTATTTGGCCAGGTGACTTTTAGAAAAGTATGGTAAATAATTGAATAAATTATCTTTGTAAAGATATCATATTATTACTTTTGCACCAACTTAATATACAACACATGTTTTAATATTCTTTGGTGACATTCGTTTCCTCTATCATGCAATGACATTACACAATAATGTCATTTATAGATATGTTTGTATCTACAAACTCTTCTACAGACATGAACCCTGAATGACTCGATGACCACAGAAGATATTTTTATTTTTCTCTGAATTAGGAGGTAAAAAGAAGGGAACATATCTGAGCATACAAGATTTTTCGAAATCTTTGAAGTCAACTTCCAGCCTTTTAGAAACTCAGCATCCATTTTGCTTTGTTTCTAATGCTAGTTTCCTTTACTTGAGCTGCTTGTGCATGTTTTATAAGACTGCATCCCAAATAGGTAAAGCTTTTACACAAAATTTAATATAATTTAACAGTTCGTAATTCTGCTACTATAACAGTCAATAAGGCAAAATCACCTCAGTTAAATGCCAAATGTGTAATCAAAAATTTTTATTAAGTTTCCATAGCAGACTGATACAATAGTTCAATGACCTGTTGTTAAAGAAAAACAATTAAAACTCTGGCAGGTAAATGAAGTAATAAATGCTTTTGTTACTTACCTTTCTGTTTAAGCCTCCACATAAAAAAAAAAAATTCAATCTTCAAAATTCCTCAAAGAAAATATTGTTATACCTGCTTTATTAATACATAAACTAAGTTTCAGGTAATGCATAATTTAAACAAGGGCATGCAAATTCAGTAATCATCTGAAACTAAAGTTTCTGTTCTTACTATCTGTTTCTGCTGTGTTTAACAAAGTTCATGTGGGGTTTGACTGTGCCTCAGAGTCCACCATGAGAGTGGTGTGAAGAGTCAAAGGTGATAGGCCCCTCTGATGCTTCCCTGTCATTGATGACAGAAGCCTCATGTTTATGTATTTTCTATACTTAGATTTCATTCAATATTTAATACAGAGGAAGGATTTGGCTGCCTAAAATAAATGCTATTATTATTTTTAATTGCATTCAATTTGTTATATTTAGCAATATACATTGCTGATTATCTTTGATCTACCTTCTAGTTTATTTATTTATTTATTTTATTCTCCTCGACCCTGCTTTGTGCCTGAAAGGCTGACTCTGCAAATTGAAATACCCTGACTCCCTTGTCATTTTGTTGCTGGTTGGATTCTGCCAAGGAGAATGGCAGAATTCTGGTTGTAAAAAAAGGTAAAATCAAAAAGTTACAGGATTAATTCTCTCCACTAGCTCTTTGCCTTACAATTGCAGTTGTGTTTAACTACCATGTGCCTTTAGGAGGGAGAATAACATAGTGGGTAAGGGCATGCCCTTACATATCAAACTGGCCACTCAGATATTCCTGGATTTGACTCCCAGCTCTACTCTACTTATAGGATATTTAATCTTAGGAAAATTACTTGACCTTTGTGAACCTCAGTTTTTCTCATCTGTAAAATGGAGATAAGTAAAATAACCAGGCATGCAAACAAGCAGAACAGTATGACCCATATAAAGAGAGAAAAAATAATCAATTGAAATCCACTAAAAAATGATAGAAACATTAAAAATATAAGATCTAAAATTTCAAACTTGATGAAAATTATAAACTATACATACAATAGGCCAGACATACAGAGCACCAAGTATGATAGAAAACTAATGATAAAGAGAATATATTAAAAGGAGGCAGACTAGACAGTAGTGTATAGATACGGCTAAATAGATGGACAGAAATCACAGAGAAAAAAATAACTAAAAATGACTAAATTTTGAATGTGTTGATAATAGCAGAACCAATTAATACTGAAATGAGCTGTGTTTTGAACATTAGCGTGGCATCCATAGGTGATATTTAGGAGAAAAAAATGTTGAAGTCTAAGAGAATATGATTGGCAGACTGCTAAATGCCCCTCCCTTAATTCTTACTTTAATTTTTGAGAATATGAATGTGATAAAATATCACATCCTGATTCTGTATGTTTGCTGTTAAAAAAAGATACGAAATATTTAATTAATGTTTCTATTTAGTTGACTTTAATATTCAGTATAATATTAATATTAGTCAGTGTAAAGGTAATTGTTATAATATTAATTATAATGACATTATATCATTCAATCCTCAAAAGTATTGCATTAAAAGAAAGAATGAAGAGAATGCTAATCTATTCACTTAAGCTTTTTAAAAGCAGTATTTTCTCTGGCTGGTTGCAAGAAGGGAAGTAAAAGGGATTCAAAGCATGAGATGGACTCAGTATTATTGGCTTTGATGCACTCTTGTTCATGAAAGGAACCAAGTGCATGAATGGGAGAGTTGTCTCTACAAGCAAAGAACAACCCCCAGACAAAAGCTAGCAAAGACACAAGAACTTTAGTCCTAAAACCATAAGAAACTGGACTCTTCCAAACACCGGAATGAGATTAGAAGCTTATTCTTTTCATCACACTCCAGATGATATCCCATCACTGCCAATATCTTGATTTTAGCCTTTGAAACCCTAAGCAGAGACCCCGGTTGAGCCTACCAACGTTCCTCACCTAAGCAACTGTGAGATAACAAATGGGTGTTAGAAGGAGAGCTGGGGGAGAAGACAAAAGCTTTAGTGGCTATATTAATCACAGACAAGTTTTCAGAACAAAGAATATCACTACAGTAAAGAAGGCCATTTTTATATCTTGAATGGGGTTAATACATCAAGTGGACATAACAATTCTAAATATTTATGCCTCTAATAACACACAAAGCAATAACTGATAGAATCATAAGAGCAACTAGACAAATTTACAGTTATAGTTGGAGAGTACAATACAACTTTCAATAAAGAGAAGTAGACATAAAACCAGTATGTAGAAAGCCATTATCATTCAATTTTATCTGATTGGCACATAGACATTTCAACCTAACACTAGCAGAACACAGTGTGCACATGGAACACTGTCAAAAATAGATCATAAAATAAGTCTCAACATGCTTAAAAATAGTAAAGCCACACATAGTATATGCTCTGTTCACAGTGAATTAAATTAACCCCCAAAGACAGAAAGACCTATCAAAAACTACTAAATATTTGGAAACAAAAAATTACTGAAAAACTCATGAATCAAAAAAAATATTAGAAGGGAAATTTAAAATATATATTTTAAGTGAACAAAAACAAAACACAACATATGTAAACCTAGGCAGTACCATTCAGGACATAGGCATAGGCAAAGACTTCACGACTAAATCACCAAAAGCAATTGCAACAAAAGCCAAAATTGACAAATGGGATCTAATTTGATTAAAGAGCTTCTGCACAGCAAAAGAAACTATCATCAGAGTGATACAACCTACAGAATGGAAGAAAATTTTTGCAATCTACCCATCTGACAAAGGTCTAATATCCAGAATCTACAAGAAACATAAACAAATTTATAAGTAAAAACCAACCCCATAAAAAAGTGGCCAAAAGATATGAACAGACACTTGTTAACCTAAGAAATGTATGTGCCAAAAAATGTAAAAAAGCTCAGCATCACTGATCATTAGAGAAATGCAAATTAAAACCACAATGAGATATCATCTCAGGCCAGTCAGAATGACAATTATTAAAAGTCAAGAAAAAAAAATAATAAATACTGATGAGAAATAGAGATGCTTTTACACTGTTGGTGGGAATGTAAATTAGTTCAACCATTGTGGAAGACAGTATGGCCATACCTCAAGAACCTAGAACCAGAGATACTATTTGACTCAGCAATCTCATTATCGGTATATACCTAAAGGAATATAAATCATTCTACTATAAAGACACATGCACCCATATGTTTTTTGCAGCACTATTTACAATAGCAAAGACAAAATCAATCCAAATGCTTATAAATGATAGACTGGATAAAGAAAATGTGGTATATATACACCATGGAATACTATGCAGCCATAAAAAGGAATGAGATTATGTCCTTTGCTAGGACATGGATGAAGATAGAAGCCATCATCCTCAGCAAACTAACACAGGAACAGAAAGCCAAACACTGCATATTCTCACTCATAAGTGGGATTTGAACAACAAGAACACATGGACACAGGGAGGGGAACCACACACACTGGGCCAGTCAGGGGTTGGAAGACAAGGGGAGGGAGAACATTAGGACAAATAACTAATCCATGTTGGTCTTAAAACCTAAATGATGGGTTGATAGGTGCATATGTATACCCATGTAACAAACCTACACATTCTTCACTTGTATCCTGGAACTTAATATAAAATTTAAAAGAACAAATTTTGAAGGGTAGTATTACCTGAGTTCAATAATTATTATAAAGTTACAGTAATAAAGATATTCAGGCATTGGCATAAAGGTAGACAAAAAGACTAATGGAACAGAATATAAAATCTAGATACAGAGCAGCATATGTGGATAACTGACTTTTCACAAAGATCCAGAAGGAATTTGGTGGAGAAACTATACATGTCTTATTAAATAGTACAGGAACAATTGACTGGCAAAATAAAATGAAAATAATATTAGTAATCATAATGATAAATAAACTTTGACCTGGACCGTATGCCATTTGAAACTATTATATCTTACTGGATTATACCTAAATATGAAACCTAAAGCTGCACAACTTCTAGAAGAAAGCACAGGAGAAAATTATGATCATATATTAGAGATTTCTTACATCAGGTCAAAAACACAATCCATAAAAGAATAAATTGTCAAATTTGACTTTATCCAAAGGTACCATTAAGAATTAAGAAGATAAAAAGACAAGCCACAAAATAGCAGAAAATAGTTTCAAGGAATATATCTCGTAAATGTAAATTATTCTCAAAACTTAATAAGAAAAAAACTTAATACAAAATAATGGTAAATATTCTGAAGAGAATCTTTACCAAAGAAGTTATTCAGGTGATATATACGCACATGACGAAATACTCAGAATCATTAGTCATTATGGAAATGAAAATTAAATCCATAATTATATACTACTATACACCTATTAGAATGGCTAAGATTGAAAATACTAAACGTACTGAGTGTTGACATGGAAAAGGAAAAACTGGATCTTTCATGCACTTTAAGTGGGAATGTAAAATGGGTCAACTACTTTGAAAAGCATTTTGGCAGCCTTTTACAAAGTTAAACACTCACCATATGATGCAGGCATTTTACTCCTAAGGATGCATTAAAGACACACACACAGACACACACACACACACACACACACACACACACACGATACAGACTTGTACACATTTTCTATCCAAATTTATTTGTTATAACCCAAAACTCAAAATAATCCAAGTGTTCACCAGGTTAATGGATGAACAAACTGTGGTATATCTACTACAGCAGAATACTACTCAGCATCAGCTCAAAATGATAAGAATTCAGAAAAAAAGTCCATTCTCTTTCATTGTTTTTATATAAAATTATACAAATGCAAACCAATCCATAGGGAGAACAATTAGATCAATAGTTGCTATATTACTTAGGGTTCTCTAAAGCGAAAGAACTAATGAAATATATTTCATTATACATATTCCACATTTATATATATATATTTGTATATATTCCATATTTATGTATGGAGTATATATAATGGAATATACATATGCATATATATATGGGAGTTTACTAAGTATTAACACATATGATCACAGGGCTCCACAATAGGCAGTCGTCTGCAGGCTGAAGATCAAGGACAGGGAGTCTGAGTTTCAAAACTGAAGAACCTGGAATCCAATAAATGAGGGCGAGAAGCACCTAGCATGTGAGAAAGATGTAGGCTGGGAGGCTAGGCTAGTCTCTCCTTTCACATTTTTCTGCGTGCTTTGTATTTACTGGCAGCAGAATAGATGGTGCCCATCCAGATTAAGTGTGAGTCTGCCTTTCCCCTCTCACTGACTCAAATGTTAATCTCCTTTGGCAATATCCTAACAGATGCACCCAGAATCAATACTTTGTATCATGTAATCCAATCAAGTTGACACTCAGTATTAACCATCACAGTTGCCTAAGAATGAGGATAGAGGGAGGCATGGAGAAGCTGTGAGATCCAAAAGGAAACTTTTGCAGGTGAAGGAAATGTTCACTACATTGATGGTTGTGACGTTTTCACAGGGCTACGTACATGAAAACTTATCAAATAAGATATTTTAAATAGGTGGAGTTTATTTTATGTCAACTATGCCTCAATTAAAAAATATAAACAATGAAACTATATTTTTCTTTCAAATGATCAGTTCCCTTTGAATGAGTGAAGCTGAAATGTTCATATTGGAAGCTAATAGTAACTTTGATGTTCAACATACTTCCTGTGTTGTTGTTTTTATTTTTCTTACATCAGAAACTGTGGACTTATGAGGACCTATACATATCACTTTTTTTTTTTTTGGTGACATTTCACTCTGTTTGTTCTGTGAGGAAATAGATCAGTATAACACATTCAATGTATTTAGGCTATTGCTTCATTTTGGATGAGAATCTATGCAGCGAATTACAGCTCAGGATACTATTAGCTTGTCAAAGTTAGAGACTTAAGTCGTCTACATTTTCTTCTTTCAAATTCCCTTACCCCTGAATTCACCCTAAGGTAATTTTCCTTGCAGTCTCAATTAATTTCAAACTCAGACCTTTGGCAGACAGCGGGACTTTTCCAACCGGGCATCTAGCTCCCAACAGAGCATTACTGAATGTAACTGTTCTCTCATTTTGTTTGAAGCTGTGACTTCTCAGTGGTAACCTCCCTTCCAAAGTGAGCTTTTACCTCAGTCTATGCAGAGTAGGGACACACAGGAAAGAGCTGAGAGGCCTAGCAAGCAGAGGCCACAATAGAATGGCCATGTCCACGGATGAGATCATGTGACTTTTGATCATAGTCAACATAGTGCTTATCAAAGCTGCTTTTAATTTTATACACAAACTGGGTATATTTAAAAAATATGTGGGAGACAATACTCTCATTTTTTAATTTAATTGTCTAAAGTACTTTTGAAGTTAATTTTTTTTTTTTTTTTTTTTGATTCAGAGTGTCACTCTGTTGCCCAGGCTGAAACAGTGAGTGGCACAATCTTTGCTCATTGCAACATCAGCCCCCTGGGCTCAAGATCCTTCTACCTCCACCTCCTGAGTAGGTGGAACTACAGGCACACACAACCTCTTCAGGCTAATTTTTTGTTTTTGTTTTGTAGAGATTGGGTTCTGCTATGTTTGCCAGGCTGGTCACGAACTCCTGAGCTCAAGCAATCTGTTTGTTTTGGCCTCCCAAAGTTCTGGGATTATTGGCTTGTACCCGCTGTGCAAAGCCTGACATCAAATTTAACAATAAATATGTTTCTACTCTTTGGCTTACTAATTTTACTGATACACATTATTCTAACAAAAAGAAATATTGTAAAATCTGTAAGTACATGGGTTTAATACATCATCACCTACATTTGTTCATATTTATTACATAAAAGTCATTATTACTACATTGTGCTGAGGATACTATTCAGTATATTAAAGTGTCCAATAAAATATTTTGAAAGAAAAAATAAATGAGTGAAGTCTCATGCCCTTATTGATTTGATGATGTGTGTTTATAATCAGATAAATTGCTTTCATTGTCTTTCATTCGTTATTTTACAATGAAGTAAATATACTTAAAAATAAGTAATATTTTTATTGTTTCTACAGTACTTTATTTGCCAAGTGTTTTCTTGAATGTGAATCTACTGATAAAAGAGGTTCAAGTGATATTTTACTACGAAATGTATTTATTTCTTCTGTATGTACTATGATGGCAGGCAATTAAATTATAAAGAAGTTTTAATTATGTTTAATAAGAAGTAATTGAGGTATGTAGCTTATTTTATGCCATAATGTTTTTCCTCTGTTCAGTCTACCATGAAATGTCAAGTAGGTAGACACTGTAACCCAAGCATTTCATCTTTCAATTTTTCTTTTTTTTTTTGAGATGGAGTCTCACCCCATCGCCACCCATGCTGGAGTGCAGTGGCGTGATCTCGGCTCACTGTAATCTCTGCCTCCCAGGTTCAAACACTTCTCCTGCCTCAACCTCCCAAGTAGACAGGATTACAGGTGCCTGCCACCACGCTCATCTAATTTTTATATTTTTATTAGAGATGGGGTTTCACCACGTTGGCCAGGCTGATCTCAAACTCCTGACCTCATGATTCACCCGCCTCAGCCTCCCAAAGTGCTGGGATTACAGGCATGACCCACTGCACCCGGCCCATCTTTCAATTTTTATAATTATTTAGACTACACTTTGCTTGAGTGTCCCCAACTTTCTCTGTGCTTGTTATTTAGATAGAGAAGATTATAATTTCATTTTTATTTAACAGTAAGTCTTCCACTCACTGGTCTGAACATATTGACCTCAATTATTCTTACAAATCAGAATAGCCTTATTAGCTTCAATCATCATTTAAAAACATAGGAAAAGACTATATTCTAAGCAGTTGCCTTTCAAGTGGCAACTAACAGCAGCACTAGTGTGTTTGAAGAGAGAAATGTGTTTTCTTCTAATGAGATTTAAGGTATGGATTACAGGATTAAGCCTACCTGGCTGAAGGACTGGAGAATGGCCTTCATCCTCATACTGCAGTAACAATAACTCTTTTTAGGACTAATCAAAGCTGAAAAATAGGAGCTTAAATCCTGTCTCAAACTCTCATCTTTGTACCCCAGTGGAAATTCTGCTATGAATAACTGATACAAACATCAAATTGCATTAGTCAGACTACCACTATACAGAGAATACTCTTCGAGTATTTGGAAAAGATACAGGAAGTATTTCTTCGAGTGTTTGGAAAGATATAGGAAGTATATGTGAGACATTCCTGTTGAAATTTATATAGGAAAAATATGTGGGACATTCCTGTTGAAATTTAATGACTCAACTGTGTACATCAAGTCTAATGTGAACTTCCTGCAACACACACTGTACTAATCATGCAAAAGATGAAACATATCTAAAGTAATAGCACATCTCTCTGATTCTCTCTTTTATTGTGAAGGCCTTCACTTTAAAATAAAGTAAATATATGAAGGACTTTTATTTTTTTCTACGTATTCATCTTGGATATTGCCTATGTTCTGTGGAATCAGATATTACTTTCTAATTGAATTAACTGTAGATGTTCTAAGTGACCAAAGAGAAGATAAAATTTGAAGTCAGTTACTTGAGAATCACTTGTTAGTAAGTCTTTTTATGTCTGGTATAATTGAGGTGATTCAACAGGTCTTAGGTATGTCAGTGGTGGAATGAACAAGTGAGAATTGGTCCATTTCCTTTTTGCTCTTGATGATATATATATACATTTACCAGCAAGCCTTTCAGAGAGAAGCTGTTTTTAATGTTTCATTGGGTATTTTTCTGTAAATATGTTTGTAACTGGGTATGATGCAAAAATTAAGGTAGTATTGATGATTGCCAGTAGAGGAAACAATTTTCCAAATTCGTTATTCTATCATTTTTTGATGAGTCCAGATGTTTGCCATCTGTGATTTTCTGTGACCTTACAACAAAATACTTGGAGTAATAGTTCTACCTGCTTGAAAGCTGACTCTGGCTGTTTGTAGGGTCTGATTAAATTTAGATTGTCTTGAGTCTCAGATGGACCCAATGCCTCTGGATCCGACTCATAGTTCTACAATGTTAATTGATGTGAGAAATGGATGTAGTGGGCAGTTGTGTCTGGACAGAATGCATTTATTCAGCATTACCAGCAAGTCCTTTTAACTTCTAAAACTACTTTATCATCATGGAAGTCATAAATTTGCAATTACTCTTCTGAGAAGATAGCTAGAAAATATATAAACCACTTTCTTTTAATAGTTTAACATAATATCTTT
This sequence comes from Ateles fusciceps, assembly GCA_036589455.1. Classification (NCBI taxonomy): domain Eukaryota; kingdom Metazoa; phylum Chordata; class Mammalia; order Primates; family Atelidae; genus Ateles; species Ateles fusciceps. Next base: position 1,097,154 of record JAZHEH010002077.1, read on the forward strand.
TATATACTGCCCCTGAACTCATGGCCTGCCAATTAACGATACTCTTACTTTAGTACTGTATTCCTTATACTTCCTCTGTTCACTTCATTTTTCTATATTTCTGATATGTCATTTCCATAGAGTTTACATAGCTATTACACCATCAGTAATTTGAAACATAACTTCCCCCTGCCCTAAGTGTGGGTCATGCATAGTGACTTTCTTCCAAAGAGTATGACAGGTAAAGGGGAGAAAGAGGAGTAACTTTACAGCAGAGAAAACTGACAAATGCTACATGAGCCATATGATCAAGGTGAATACCAACAAAGATAAGTTGTACTGACTGTATGTACACTTGATACAGTATAATGAAAATGGAACTTTACTGCAGTAGATTTCCCAAAAATACCCTTGACTCAGGTCCAATTATAAGGAAAGAATCTGATGAATCCCAATTGAGAGGCATAATGCAAAAAAACTGACCAATAATTCTCCAAACTCTCAAAGTAGGCACAAACAAGGGAAGTCTGAAAAACTGTCACAGGCCAGAGGAGCCTAAAGAGATATAGCAACTAGGTTTTCTTCTAGGGTTTTTATGGTGTTAGGTCTTATGTTTAAATCTTTAATCCATCTGGAGTTAATTTTTAGTGTAAGGTGTAAAGAAGTGGTTCAGTTTCAGCTTTCTACATATGGCTAACCAGTTTTCCCAACACCATTTATTGAACAGGGAATCTTTTCCCGATTGCTTGTTTTTGTCAGGTTTGTGAAAGATCAGATGGTTATAGATGTGTGGTGTTACTTCCAAGGCCTCTGTTCTGTTTCATTGGTCTATATCTCTGTTTTGGTACCAGTACCATGCTGTTTCTGGAGACAACAGATGCTGGAGAGGATGTGGAGAAATAGGAACACTTTTACATTGTAGGTGGGAGTGTAAATTAGTTCAACCATTGTGGAAGACAGTGTGGCGATTCCTCAAGGATCTAGAAATAGAAATTCCATTTGACCCAGCAATCCAGTTACTGGGTATATACCCAAAGGATTATAAATTTTTCTATTATAAAGACACATGCACACATATGTTCATTGAGGTACTGTTTGCAATAGCAAAGACCTGGAACCAACCCAAATGCCCATCAGTGATAAACTGGATAAAGAAAATGTGGCACATATACACCATAGAATACTATGCAGTCATAAAAAATGATCACTTCATATCCTTTTAGGGATGTGGATGAATCTGGAAACCAGCATTCTCAGCAAACACACAAGAACAGAAAACCAAACACTGCATGTTCTCACTCATAGGTGGGTGTTGAACAATAAGAAAACATGGGCACAGGGAGGGGAACATCAAACACTGGGGTCTGTTGGGGGTTGGGGGCTAGGGGAAGGACAGCGGTGGGTGGAGAGGTAGGGGAGGGGATAGCATTGGGAGAAATGCCTGCTGTAGGTGATAGGGGGATGGAGGCAGCAAACCACCATGGCATGTGTATACCTATGCAACGACCCTGCAAAATCTGCACATGTACCCCAGAACTTAAAGTACAGTACAAAATAATAGTAATAATAAATAAAATAAAATAAAATTCAGTAAAAAAAAAAAAAGATATATAGCAACTAAATGTAGTATGGCATCCTGCTGGAATTCCAGCAAAGAAGGATGATGGTTAAAAAATAAAAAATATGAATAAAATATGGCATTTAGCTAAAAATTGTTTCACTGTTAGTTTCATTATTAACTAAAAATAATGTTTCATTATTAGTTTTATTATTAAAGTTTCCGTGGGGCTGCTCCATGACACACACCCAACCAGGATGTTCAGGCAGATGGCACGGTCAGTCTTGCAGGTGAACAGGGATGAGCAGGTCAAGCTGAAGGCAGAGGGAGGGTCTGGGCCTCAGATTAGGCCTTGACTGCAGATCAGCTCTTATCCCCACTCCCATCTAGCTCCAAGAATCCCAGCAAGCTTATCTGATTTATCCAGAGAGATCCAGGCTCAGCTTGGAGCAGAAGCTCAGGCAGAGCCTGGAGTGAATATCTGGGCTCAGGCTGCAGAAGGGATCCAAGGTCAGCTTGGGTGGGCACCAGGCTTAGTCTGAGGTAGGGATGCAGGCTCAGGCTGGGGCAGGGATCTAGGGTCAGCCTAGGTGGGCACCAGCCTTATTCTGAAATGAATGAATGAGCCATATTAATTTAAGTCACTAATAGGAGAAACGGTGCTTGGTGCATGGGAATGCTCTGTACCATCTTTGTAACTTTTCTATAAATCTAAAGGCATTATGAAATAAAAATTTATTAAAAACACATGGGAAATTACAATATACAGTAGAGAGAAAATGGATGTAAGAACAATAAAATAAGACTAATTAAATCAACCATGCAATAATAAAAATTCATGTGATATTTGAAGCAGAAAACTATAAAACAGAAACAATAGAAAAGAAATTTATGTTATGAAAAGGATAAATGTACTACGTCCCAGATAAAAGGAAATAGAATAAATAAATTCCAGTGATAAGAATGATGGTCAATTATGAAAAATTTTTTGGAAGGATTGCACCAATAACACACATTATTCTATGGTATGCAATTTTTACAGAGTACCACCAATAATGCCCTGATTGATTGACTTATACCAATGTAAGATAAAATTTTCAGAAGGCTAACTGAAATATGCATTGTCACCAATTAAAAGATACAAATGTATTCAAGTAATTTATAGCTTGCGAAATTAATATTTTGCTTATTAAAAAGCACAATTATGAATTTTGTAGTAACAAAAAATAACTGAGATGATGATCTACTAAAAGCAAAGTAACAATGTTTATGTGATATTATTGCACCCTACAAATTATGTCATTGTAATTCAAAGGCTGAAACAAAAATAGTTTGCTAATGTATTATGTGTGGTAATGTTTATTGTGATAAATACACATTATATATTAAGACAGTGTACTATTAGGCTTCAGGAGAGAAACAGAACCAATAGAAGATTATATTTAATACATATATATACTAACTGTACATACTAAATATATATGTGTGTGTATGTATGTGTATCTGTGTGTGTGTAATATGTTTAATTATGGAGAATTCACTCCTATGAATATGGAGGCTGAGAAATCTAATGATCTACCATCTGCAAATGGAGATCTCAAAAAGCCAATAATGTAGATCAATAGGCCTGAGATCCAGGGGAACCAATAGTGATAGTCTCAGATTGAGGGCAGGAGAATGTTTATGTTCCAGCCGCAGCAGTCAGGCAGAAAGGGGTAAATTGTCCCTTCTTTTGTCCATCTATTTAGTCCATAATGAATGGAATGACATCCACCCATTTTGATGGGTGGGCAATCTTTTTTACAGAACCTGTTGATTCAAATGCTAATCTCATTCATACACATCCTCACAGACATACCCAGAAATAATGTTTAGCAAAATATGTGGGTAATCCATGGCAGCATGCACAGGTTACCATGTACTGAGTCTTAATAAAACAAAGTCCAAACCTGATTTACTAATACAGTCCAGAAAGTACATTTTTCTTCTTTCATGGCACAATGCACACAAAGTTTAAAAAGACAGAATGCAGTTTTTATTTTCTTTAGAGAAAATTTGTGATTTGTGATGCTACATTTACTGTGTATATAAAATATAATTATCTGTATCATAAAACTAGTATTGTTCTGACCATAAGTTAATTCAATCATAAGGATAATCATTTTTTTCAAAATACATAAATATCCAAACATGGAAATCAGAAATCAGAATGATTAACCTCACCTTTATTTTTTTTTTTTCAATCATCTTAGCTTTAAATGCCAGCTTAGTTTCATAGGAATAGTCTACATTAATATGTTGAGACTATGAATCTGTTATATCTCCCAGTGTTTTAGACAAAATGTTGAGCTTAGTGATGCTTACTACTGAAAGTAATGGAACTCAGTCATTTAATTTAAATAAGATAGTTCAAATATTTGCTTTATTTAAAACTTGAAAAACAGCTTTTCAGTAAATCATATTTTTATCTATATAAGAAGACTGCCAGTCAAGCCTGTTGTAGTATAGAAGTTAAGTGTTAAAAAATTCCTATTTTTTTGAATAAAATAGCATACAGTGCATTCATTTCCACTGGTCGAAGGTTTTTTAAATGAATATTTAAGCCTAAACTTTATATTATATGTAATGACTTAGGAAAAAAACTGCTCTAATAATACAACTGCCAATGTGAAAAATTGTACAATTTGGTTTTATATTTCAAAGTTACAAAAACAATTTTATTTTTAAGTTTTAAAATTTCTTAAATCATTCCATCCAGTGTATTTTAAAAAAAGTTTTGGTAAAATACATGTAATATGAAATTTACCATCTTAAACGTGTTTACATAGGGCTCACAGATTGGTTTGCTCAGATATGACATTTACATAGTGCAAAGACTGGTGGCCCCACCCTAATCTTGTTTTTTGCAAAAGGAGTTTCCCGTTGATCACCCATCTTGTCTGTTCCTTACAATACACGTGGCTAGTAGAAAGGGAAGATAGTGCTGACACCCTGAGCATGTCTAGTCCTTAGTTCCCTTCTGACATTCACCCATAGAAGCTCCCAGCTTGCAAGCTGCTCTTTATTAGAAAATGATTTGGGGCTGCTTTTCACTAAAAAGAAAAACCCTACTGAGGACTCTCATTCCCTTACTATCTGACAAAGTAATTTCTTCTTAACTCCAGTATCACAACAATCACTTACTTAGGATCTATTATTTCACCTTAAATAAATAGCAAAACAATTAAATGGCATTTTCTAATTTGCTTTTCTTGAGGGAGTGTTTTTCCACACATAGTAAAACATTGAATAATTGATTTTCTGGGGAAATAAGGTTATTAATGTCACCTTAGGATGCAAATTACTTCTTGAATTATAATAACATTATGCTTTAGAAATAATTGAATGTATTTTTTTCACTTTTTAGATGTAATCTTAATTTTTTCTATATTTATGCCCATTGTAGTAACAGCAGAAAAAGTTAAATTGAAGTAATGTCTTACGTTTCTCAGATTTTCTGATTTCTATCTACCTATAATTTAATAAACAAAGGGTACTCTAAAACACTGTTCTAAATACTTAGCATATTCTGACTTTTTTGATTTTTTAATGTCTATGAGAACATTGGTATCATTAGTATCTCCTTTTTATATATAAAGAAATAGAGAATTTAAAGATCCTATTCTAGATCACCAGCTAGAAAATGGCAGAACCTAGATATTGACTCAATACATCTGGCTGCAGAACCCAAAGTCAAAATGGCTGCACTATTATTTATCTCAGGTGGTTGAAATTCAAATTTAATTTAAATAACAATTCCAATGACTGATAAAGTTTTAATTGGTTGCAGTGTATATGCATAAAACAAGTATTCTTTCTTGGAAAACTAATTTCATTTTATGTATGTTTAAAATTAGGTTTTGTTTTTCCTTAGAACACTATGACTATAACACAAATTTGTCATAAGAGAAAACCATTAATAAATTGTTTTAAAACTTTGACTAGAAATACAGGTGCCAATTTCTCCAACATATAATTAAAGGATATTTTATTTTCTGAGTTAAAATCTGGGATGGTAAATTGAGGTTTTGCTTGTAGCATCACTTAGGCAAATAATTACAGTATATAAAATATGAAATATATACCAGTCAAAAATCAAATACAGGACAAACATCTTTACAACAAAGACAGAAGACAAAATGGCAAATGTGTTGAATCAATGGGCTCCTTGAGCTATGATCAGTAAGAATTAGGTGGCATCATCCAGAAATTTTGCTTCTGTGGAAAAGAAAGATTGAAGAATCCCCCAACCAAGATGGCACACCTGAATCAGGCTTACATATCAGAACTAGGGACTCCATATGGACCCCATATGATAAAGAATGGAACCTAAAATATAATACTGCTTAATGCTACCTAGAGCAATTGCAAGGGCCAAGCTAACAAATGGTAGATAAAAAGATATACCATTTTGGGCCGATGACTAGATTTGCCATACTGTCCAGATTACTACAAGGCCATAAATGCAAATATAGAACACTAGATTTTATATTGGAGAAAATATACAACTACCTAAAAACAAACAAAAATAAAACAAAACCCACTTGAAAATGAAGATATCCAAGACGCTGAAGAAATTCAATGTCAGGGAAAAACATTAAAAGATATCATATTTGGAATTTTAGCTTTTCTCAGTTGAAATTGCATTACCATCCCAGCAAATGCTTTTAAAAACTCTATTACATAATTCAAGTATAGAAATAATGTATCATATTACATGTAAAGATAGCATAAAGTTTTGAACATAATAATATTCTATTATATAAAAGAATTAGAAATCATAACATAAATTATATTTCATTTAAATAAAACGTTTTTCAAAAACGTTTTTGCAAATATTTAGCTTGGATAGAGTTAAGTGGTAAATTCAAGATAGTGAGAGAACTCATGCAGAACAGACAGGACACATGCAGAAAGACTGCACTATACAATGTAAAAAAAGTCTTATGAGACATGGAGGATACACTCAAAATCTCCAATAATAATTATAGAGTTGAAAACAAGAGAGAAAAAAATAGAGGAGTAACTGCGTTTGAGTATATATTTTTAATGTTTTCAAAATTGAAGGGGGGAAGATAACTCTAATAAAATTTGCATTCTTAAAGATACATAGCATAAATAATCCTATATCTAGATATTTTATAGTGAAAATGTACATTAATGATAAAATAAGTCATAAAAGCTGCTGGCAAAAAGACAGTTTAACAATAAAGAAGTGCCTGACTGACAATGAACATTTTATTTGCAACAATAGATGCCAAAAGTGAATGGGGTACTATCTTCACACCATTAAAAGGAAATAACTCTAACATATAATTTTATATCCAAACATAATATTTCCAAGTGTAAGCAAAATAAAAATGTCTTTCAGCTATAGACACACAGAATAACAGGAAATTTGACCACCCACAGAACTTGACTTAAAAAAACTATTAAAGAAAAGTAAAATACTTAGATAAAGATGTAAGAAACTCTGTTGAGAACAGGAATTGATATAATGTAACAATAAATGTATTTAGCACTTTAAGAAAAACATTTTTATTTTGCATAAAGAAAATTAAATATTTAAATAATAATATTGGAGAAGAGTATTCAAATGATGATTGATTCCTAGTAAGGATGTTGTGATAAGGAACAAATATAAACGTTTAATGACTGATTCTCTTGGAAAAAATTATTGATTACCAAATAGCTTAAAAATTTGAAGGCAATCACTAAAACCATGTAGGTATAACTTAAAGTTTCCAAACCAGCAGGGAACAAACAACTGAAAAATTATATTTGATAAAAAATGTATCCATACTACACTTCGTGTTGTATTATGGAAAAAGCATGATGAAATTCTAAGAATCTTCTAGTTTCAACTTTGGGGCCTATTGGTAATATGATATCAAACTAGTTCTCCCTCCATAAACAACTAGAAAACTGACAAAATATTTAGAACAATAGCTTTTGTAAAAGGAAATTAAAACAGAGACAAGACCTGATGAATCCAGGAGTAGGCAAAGCCAATTAAACCTCATAAATTATCATAATCTTGCTTGATTTGCAAATATAAATTAAACTTCTATTTAACTATTTCTCGCAAATACCTTTTTAAAACAAAAGTGATACTTAAGACTAACTGATCAGAGGCTGTTATCTGTCTTATATAAGTAGGGACCTTCCAGGAGGATAGACCAAATAAGACAACTTTGTGACTGTAACCAGTTGAATATTTTCTTTGCTTTACTTCCCTGTTTACACCATAAAAGCTTTCCCCTTGAGGTCCCTGTTCTCTCCCCAGAGTCCCCAAACCACCTCCAGTTTGAAACTGCCAAATTCATGAATTGCTGTTCACTTAGATAAACTCTTTAAAATTTTATTGTGCTCCAGTTTATCTTTTAACATTTTCAAATATGAAACATAGGGCTAAGTTTTTTGAGGAAAAAGAAATGCTACTTTAGTTTTTTCCCTGGAAGCATGTATCTGACTACAACATAGGGAGAGAGAACCAAAGAATGATATTGTGCTGAGCTGAAAAGACGGAAATCTGAGTTTGAGATGGCTAACACAGTTGAAATGTGTAGGACATAGTATTCAAAAGCAAGGATGTACATACAGAGAACACTTCACATACCTTTTCTGTTCTTTTAAATCTTTGAGTAAAATTTAAACTGTAACACATAGGGTGAAACTGCCTAAGGCCAAAGAACTACAGGAGTGTATTTACTATTTCTGAAAAAATAAACTTTTATACACTTGGCAGCTGGAAAAAAATATTATAGTTTCTGTGGATCAGGTATGTGAGCATGACAGACTGAATTTTCCTTTCAGCATCTCATGAAACTGAAGTCAAGGTGCCAGCCATGGCTTTGGATTTATCTAGAATCAGGGTCTTCTAAGCTCACTCATTGTTGGCAGAATTAATCTCTTTATGGTTGTAGGAAAGAGCTCCCCATTTTCCTTCCACCATGTTTCATTCACAAACCACACTCAGCTCCTAGAGGACACCTAACAATCCCTTGCTACATGGTCCCCTTAGGTAGTTTACAGAATGGATTTTTTTTTTAATTACAGGCAAGCCAGAGCATATCTCTTTGGCTTTCTTCTCTGCAGAAACTCTTCTTTGAAAAGTCTGAAGTGTTTATGTGAGCCTACCTGGATCATCTCAATATTATGAAGTCAAACAATGTGTTACTTCATTTACATCTGCAAAATCCTACCACGGCAGTATCTAGTTTAGTATTTGATTGAATAGCTGAAGAGGATGTTAGTATAACAGGTACTTGGAATCTTGTAAGGTGGTTCTAGAATTATACTTACTGCAGGGAGAAGAAAGGCAGGAAACGACAAAGGTTTAAGTAACTAGATTGGAAAAACTTGAATACCAGTGATTTTCTGTAGAGACCTAAAAAAAAAAAAAAAAAAAAAGCTATACCTTTGAAGTGAAGCAGGGCTAAATTAGGACAAGAGTAAAGGCTAATCTATTACCATGACAGACAAGTTTAAAGCAAGACTCAGAAGAAAAAAAAATCAACAATAATTATAGTAGTGCAAAAAGATCTAGGCAGTCAACTAATAACATAGAACATGTCAATCATTTAATAAAAGAAACATTTCTGGATGGCAAGAAGTTATGTACTACCTGAAAAAAGAAAATAAGCAGTAGAAGTAGACCCCAAAATCACAAATGGAATTAGAAAACTAAGATATTAAGACAGTTTACCATAACAAAATATTGACACATTCTATATAATGAATGGCTATGTCATATACAGGCCAGCCATATATAAACTCAATTCTATAAAGCTTTAGACTAAATGAAAGTAATATTTAGTAATAGAAGTCATGTAATTGCTTGCTTGCCTGACACAAGATCTGGGGAGGGGAGGGGAACTGAAAGCAAGGTTATTAGAGAAAATTTTTGGTGTGGTAGACACTGTCTCTATATTTATTGTAGTAATTATTGCCCAAGTGTAGTATATATTTGTCAAAACTTACCAAATTATACAACTTAAATGGATATAATTTACTGTAGGTAATGTATACCTCAATAAAGTTTATTCAGCAAATCATAATGAAAATAATTGACAATTAGAATAGGCTAGCTGGAGGTAAGTTGTCAATGAGGACAGTTGGGATCCTGCAATTCTTTCTGTCCCCTAAAAAAATGATCCCATCATCAGTAAAAAATACTTGTAAAATTTTATAAGATTTCTGAAATGTGATTAGTTAAAATTATATTCTGTATGTTTTTTATATCAGGGAGATATAAAAATGTAAGAATTATAAATTATAAAAATAAAATATATTCTGGGTTGGGCGCGGTGGCTCAAGCCTATAATCTCAGCACTTTGGGAAGCCAAGGCGGGTGGATCACAAGGTCAAGAGATCGAGACCATCCTGGTCAACATGGTGAAACCCTGTCTCTACTAAAAATACAAAAATTAGCTGGGCATGGTGGCGCACTCCTGTAGTCCCAGCTACTCAGGAGGCTGAGGCAGGAGAATTGCTTGGACCCAGGAGGTGGAGGTTGCGGTGAGCCGAGATCACGCCATTGCACTCCAGCCTGGGTAACAAGAGCAAAACTCCGTCTCAAAAAAAAAAAAATATGTATTCTGTGTGCTTCAGAATAAGAAACATTAAAAACATAAATAAAAACAATTACAAATTAGATAATTTAGAAGTTTCTCCTATTCCTTACAGAATTAAATATGAACTCACCATAGTGCTACAATATTCCATAAGAACAATAAAATTATATACACCTATACAAGGGATATTTAGAAAAAAATCCAGTTAAATATTCAAATAAAGCCAGCAAAATGATGCAACATAAAATGAAAGAAAGAAGAATAAAAGAACCACTGTACTCTTTAATGAGACATTCATGCACTACAATGTACAACACAAAACATACATCACATCAAGAATATCAAAAGGTATTGTGTAGATTAAAAATTATAAAATGTTTTTTCTCAATAACTTATCAATAGAGGAATAGAGAAGTGCAAACATCAAAAAAGTATTTTGAAGGAGAAACCAGTAACAAGTATAGCTGTTTAAAAATTAACAGATAAATATTATGAACAATTTTTATTTATTAAATTTGAAAACATACAAATAGAGTGTATATATCTTAAAGAAAATATTTCCAAAATTTTACCAAGAAGAAAAAACACATAAATCAAATACTCCACACTCTTAGTATCATTGAATGGCAACGGACAGTAAACCCCATACCAGTAATCAAATATCAGGTTCATATAGTTTAATTAAAATCTTTTTATTGTAAAATGAAGTTACAATATTAGTAAGGTCACACAAAAGCTAATGTAGAGCTTAATACAATATTATAGAGCAAACATGCTTATAATCCTCAACAAGATAAAGCATTAGGATCCTATAATCACAACCTTTACCAACCTACTAAAAGAAACCACCATCATGATTTTTTAAATTACTGTTTTGTACTTCTTTATACTTTTACTAAAGTGTGCATAATTTAAAACTAAAATTTAACCTTTCTTGTTTTTTTATTTTGATTATTTTTCTAATTTTAACTAAACTTTATTTTTAGGATAGCTTTAGATACACACAAAAAAAATGGAGAAGAGAGTATAGGAGGAGGCCCAAAATATTCCAGGCCCAGTATCCTCTATTATTAATATCTTGCAATGATGAGGCATTGTTACACTTAGTGAAAAAATATTAGCACAGAAGTATTAACTAAAGTTTATCAATTTTTCATTGGTCTTTGCATAATGTTCTTTTTCTTTCCCAGGATCCCATTAAGAAGACTGGTTAAATTAGCTGTAAAGTCTACTTAGGCTCCTCTTGGATCTGATAACTTCTCAGACTTTCTTTGCTTTTGTTGACCATGACATTTTTGAGGAATAATGCTCAGGCATATGCTTCCGTGTTGGAATTAGTTGGGTATTTTTCATATGATTATATTGGAATTGTTGGTTTGGGGGAAGAAGATTACTGAATTGACTGGGGGAAGAATACTGAAGTAGTTACCATTTTCATCACATCATATCTACAGTACATACTGTCAACATGATTTACCACTATTGATGTGGTCATGGTTACCTGCCTGAGGTAGTGCTTGTCAGGTTTAACCAATGTAAAATTGGATGTTTCGCTTTATTCCAAATTCTACTCTTTGGAAGTAAGTCACTGCATGCAGCTCACACTGAAGGAATGTTAAGCTCCATCTAATTCAGGATGGATTATTCACATAACTTTTTGTAATTATTCTTCATGGGACATTTGTCTCTTCTCTCCCACTTATGAATCTTTTCAATTATTTATTTCCATCATTGTAGACTCATGAATATTTATTTTCTACATTAGGGTATAATTTAGTACTTCTTTATTTATTTTGTTGCTCCAGTTTTTCCAACTTTGGCCACTGAGAGCTCTTTCACCTGACTTCTCTGATTCTTTTAAATACTCCCTGCATGTGTATCTTCTTATTTGTTTATTTTTAGCACTTTATTACTTTTGGTTCTATAAAATATTCCAGCCTCATCATATACATTTACACAAGTCCTGGAATTAGTCATTTACCCCAGTTTCCCAGGTTTCTTTTACTGAAAAATAATATTAGAAACAAAGATGTGGGTACCAAGTGTGCTTATTATAACTGAGGTCTCATCATCTCTAGACTTTTCAGCAGGCAAATAAATAAAATATATTTATGTATAATCACACACACATGTTCAGAACATGTGTGTGAACATTCTGATATATATCAGAATATATATCAGTATCAGAATTGTTAACCTGAATTCTTTTAAGAAACAATTTTATTAATGAGAGTAAAGTGTTTGCATGCAATTTCTTTCATCTTTAGTCGTACAGACTCCACTCATTTCCAAAGTTACTTAGTTTGTTATTTCCCCTGCCCTTTCCAGTGAGGTGGTAACATACATTTGTAGTACATTTCTGTTCTGTTTTCAGAAGCTTTCCTTCCTTCTAGGGATCCCTGACCCCTTAAATTATTTTTTTTTGTGTGTGTATACATTAATAGTCACTTTTCTATTGGCTAATTAACATTTTGTATTACCATTACAATATTACCAAAATATTTTTAGCACCCTGAAAGTCTTCTGTGCTTTATCTACTCCTGTCCCTCAATCTCCATTCAAATCCCTGGCAAACAATGATGGAAAAGTTTTGCCTGTTCCAGAATATCTTATAATTGGAATTAAACTTTAGGGAGCCTGTTCTGAATGGCTTCTTTACTTACTAATATACATTGTTTCCTCCATATCTTTTCGTGTTTAATATCTAATTTATTTTAATTTCTGAATATTTCACTGTATGAATGTATCACAGTTTGTATATCCATGATAGATATCTTGGCTGCTTCCAGTTTGGGTAAATAAAGCCATTGTAAATGTGCATATACAGATTCTTGTAAACATATCACTTGTGTAAATACCTAGGAGCACAATTGTTTGATCATATTGTGACACTCAGTTTGGCTTTGTAAGAAACTGCACAATGTTTGTACAATTTTGTATTCTCATCAGCAATGGATAAGAGTTCCTAGGGTTCCACATCCTCATAAGCATTTGGTACTATTAGTATTTTTGTATTTTAGCTATTCTAATAGGCTTGTAGTGGCATCTTATTTTTTATTTAATTTGAAAATCCCTAATGGCAAATAATATTGTGCATTTTATATACACTTATTTGACTTATATAAATCTTCCTAGATGAGGCCTCTGAAAAATTGACAAATATTGGAAATTAATATCACACTCCTGAATAACTCATGGATCAAAAATAAATCAAAACAGAAAAAAAAACTTCTTGAAACAAATGAAAATGGGGACACATAATATCCAAACATAGCATGCAGCAAAATAAATTTTAAGAGGGAATGTTATAGCAGCAAATGCCTACATTAGTAAAAATATTTCAATTTAACTGTATGCTTCAAGGAACTAGAAAAAGAAGAAGTCTTTATGAGTCTAAAGTCAGCAAAAATAAAGAAATAATAAAGATCAGAGTAGAAATAAATAAAAGAGACAAGAAAAACAATAGAAAAAGCCAATGACACTAAGAGGATGATTTTTGAGAAGATAAACAAATTGGCAAACCTTTAACTAGACTATGAAAGAGAAAAAAACACTGAAAATTATAAGTGAAACAGGAGACATTAAGACTGATATCACAGAAGTACAAAGTATCATAAAAGGCTATTATGAATAATTATATGCCAACAGATTCAATAATCTAAAAGAAATGGATAAATTCTTAGAAACATACAACCTACAAAGGCTGGATCATGAAAAAGAGTAAATCTCAACAGAACAGTATTGAGTATGAATATTTAATCAGTAATGAAACAACTCTCAACAAAAAAGATCTCAAGACATGACAGTTGCACTAGTGAATTCCACCAAGGTTTAAAGAATTAATGCAAATTCTTAATGTATTCAAAATAATTAATAAAAATAAGACACCTCCAAACTTACTGACAGGGACATAATTACCCTGTTTATCCTGAAAATAAAGCCAGACAAGGACACTGCAAGAAAAAATTACAGGTCAGTCACCCCAGTGAAAATAGATGTAAAATCTTTAAAATATATATTAGCAACCCAAATTCTACAACACATTATAACGATCATACATCATGTTTAATTGCAACACATTAAAAGAATCATATATCATGTTTGATTTGTATTTATCCCTGGAATGTAAGAATAGCTCAACATACGGTAATCAATAAATGTGAAACACTATTTTAACAGAATGAATGATGAAAATAATATGATTATCCTGATAAATGCAGAAAAAATATTTGACAAAATTTAATATCTTTTTATATTTAAAAATCTCAACAAAATTGGTGTAGAAGTAATGTGCCCCAACCTAATAAAGGCCATATATGTCAAGCCCACAGCTAACATCATACTCAATAGTGAAAAGCTCAAAGTCTTTCCTCCAAGGTTGGGAACAAGACAATAATGTCTATTCTTGCCACTTCTACTCAATATAGTGCTGGAAGACAGAATAATTATGTGAGGAAAAAAAGAATAAAAGACATCTAGATTAGAAATGAAGGCATAAAATTGTCTCTATTTGCTAATGACATGATCTTATATATATAGAAACCCTAAAAACTCTATCAAAAATCTGCTAGAAGTATTAAATAAATTCAGCAAAGTTTCCAGATACAAAATCAACATACAAGCATCAATTGCATTTCTATACACAAACAAATGAGACCCCTACTTCCCAATTTTTAAAAATCCCTTTAACATCAGAAAAACAAAGTACCTAGGAATAAATTTTACCAAGGAGACACATGATGTGTACACTGAAAACTACAAAATATTGATCAAATAAATTGAATAATACACAAATGAATGAAAAAATATTCCAAATTATGGATTGGAAGAATTAACATTACTAAAATGACCACACTATTGAGAGCGATTTACAGATACAGTCCAATTCCTACCAAAATTCCAATGGCATTTTTTACAGTAAAAGAAAAAAGAGTTCTAAAATTTATTTGGAACTACAAAAAAAAAAAAAAAGAAGTAGAATAAAAACAAAAAGAAAAAAGGTAGCCAGTGTTGACGTGGAGGAAAGGGAAACTTTGTACATCATTGGTGGGAGTGTAAATTAGTGTAACCACTCAGGAAAACAGTATGGAGCTTCCTCAAAGAATTAAAAAGAGAACTACTATATGATCCAGTAATTCCACTTCTGAGTATATATCAAAAGGAAATTAAATTAGTATGTTAAAGAAATGTAAATATCTGCACTTCCTGTTCAATTACTAGCTTCTGTGGTAGTATATCAACATTGGTGGAGACTTACACATTTCCTGCTTAAGACCTGGAATCATCCGTTTACCCAACAACCTCTGTTTCCTTTTAGATAAAACTGGTAATTAAAATTCACAATCTGGATGCTGGGAAGGCTAATTGCTACTAGGATGATCATTGTTCTTGGCCTTATCAGTGGACAATATTATGATTTCTAAAGATAAATATTCACTTATATTTACACTGATACTCTCAACTTCAATTTAGGACTATGGAGTTTTTACTTAGCTGCTTGTTTGTTACATATCTATCCATTTCAGAGGTGCCCAAAGAAAATTTATTTTTCTTTAAAGTCTAGTAGTTTTACTAGACTGTGGCTTGTTATTAGTTTTTCTGAATGTGTGATTTGTTTCTTCAGTATGTAGTTTATATATTTTAATATTTTAATGTCAGGAATGTTTTCTCAAAATCAAATTTTAACGTTTTTGTTTCCTTGTTCTTCAGTGACATTTCTATTCTATATGATGGTTCTTTGCCTGTATAGAAGGGTACATTGAACAGTACAGGTTTTCAAACTTCCCAGTGTCCCCTAGCCATTGTTTCTGTGAAGTTCTCCAAAATACAGCTCTTGTTATTTGAGATTTATTTGCTTTGTTATTCTCTCTACTTTTATCTGTACCTTATTTGCCTTTAACTCTATTGTCCTTATCTTTTTGTCTATGATTCCACTCCTAGAAGTTTTCCTTCAGTGTTTAATCCTGTCCTGAAAGGAAGCTTCTATGTATCTGTTTCCAACATGAGTCATATGTTTCAAGCTTCATAGAACTTACTGCTGGCTCCTTGCATTAAACCATGATTCAGGTGGGCAAATCTGACAGATACAACTGATATCCTCAAATTACCACAAGGACCAGTCCAGTAAATATTGGAATCTTGGCTATTGGTGGTCTCTCCTCTATTCTCCTCATTTTTGCTTCATTTTGTTATGTCTTCCTTTCCTTTGTGCACTTACTTATACTTGGGTCCATGAGGCCACCTTGTTATCTAGTTTAGTATTAATGCTAGTTATGGGTTTTCATTTGCTATCTAGTCCCTGTGGTATACTTATGTGGAAATTCTGGAAAATTTAAATACTAATCAAATATTGTCATGTTACCACAGAGTTGTCAAATTTCCTAGATCATATTAAGTGTATATTAATTGTTACAGAAAATAGAAACAGAGAAATAGCCATATCTCTCCTTTAAGAGGACAAGAAAACATTAATATTTTTTGTTTGATTGTTTTAGTTAAGGACAGTACAAAAAAAAACCCCACAATAGTTCAATTTCACGTTAAAAACTAGAGGAAAGTTGCAGATAAAATATTAGCTGAGCTAAACTGGAGAGTGTAATATCAGAAAATTATTTAAACACTGTATTATAAAATTCAAAGATAAAAATAATGAAATATGAAATGAAAAAGCAATTGAAAATATTTAAAATATATTCTTGAATTTAAAAAACTCATCCAAGAACAATTAGAAAAAACTTGTTTGACTTGATAAAAATATTTTTTTTTAAAAATATAAACATTAGATTTTTGCTTGCTTAAGAGACATTCTCATCAAATTCAAGAACAAAAGAGGGTAAAACTATCACTGGCTTATTGTGTAGCCTTTTAATTATCTAGAGAGCATCCAAAGCTCAAAAGACACATTTACTAAAAATAAAAATGGAAAAGAAAATAAAAAAGATCAATTAGTTGAAAAATTTCAAACTTCACTAATTTTCTAAGAACAATAAATTATTTTTGTAACTAGGATCATTTTATATGTATTGCATTTGCAAACCTGAAAAGGCTGACAATATTATTCTTAGAAAAGATGGGTAAAACAAGAAGCCCCTACATCCTTGTATGAGCTATCTAAGAATACTCAGTAATACTGAAAATTATCAAATGAAGAATTCCCTTTATTTCTCTACACATTAGAAAACCATACAGATATGCATAGAATAACAAATACATGAATTTCTGAATATTTAAAAAATTAAATATTTGAAAGCAACATAAATGTCAATCAGTGTGAGCACTGATAAAGAAAATGTTATATATGTACAAGCTTTTTACCGGATAAAACATAAAAATGAATAAATTGTATACACACACACATATCTTAAAAATAATGAAGAGAAAATTGCAATTTGCAGGTTTATGCATGTATACACATACATATTTATAGTACATGAATCCTGCTATCTAAATAACAATATATATGCAAAACAATAAGTAATATTTATAAATATTTAGTAAAATATACATAAAAAATATAAGTATTGAATTCATGGTAGAAGTTACCATTGAGGTGAGAAAGAAGGAAAGTTTAGATAAGAAAATACAGGTTCTCAATGACCTCTGTCATATTTTTTTTCCTAGAAGACCTGAAATAAATATGACATAATAACCAGTACTGGTAGAACTAGGACTGTGAAAGAGTGCTTGTTATATATATATTTTCAAACTTTTCTAACTAGCTAGAAACATTTCACAATGTTTTTTTTTTTTAATTTCAGTAAAAATGATTTATTTCAATTAAAATGTGTAAATAGTTTGTTATTTTTATTGGAAATAAAAATAAGACTTTTCTTCCAGAAAAATGGTGCTTGTAAACATTTGCACTGACAGATTGCTGTTTTGGAGAAATCCTATTGGGATATCTACTATGATGCCAAAAAAAGCAGGAACAGATGTATCTGCAGCTGGAGCAAGATACCCACACATGTGGCATCGTCACACTTGGCAATGAGAGAGGACATTGGAGTCTGCATGGGCTCTCTCTTTTGTTTGTTTTTTTATCTATTTTTCTGTTTAGTTAACAAGTCAGAGAAGCCTGAAGTTCCTTCCCAATGTACATCAAGGACAAGGAAGACAAGCTGTGGTATCTAGGAAGGAAAAGTTGTCTCTTAATGTTGCTTCAACTCAGTAATTTTACATTTTGAAGTATAATCCACGGCAGCTGAAGAGTTAAGCTGCTTCTGCAGAGAGAATTAGCAACTTTTCCATGTTATTATTTAACTTCTAAGTTAGCTTATGGTAAAACTGAATAGAGGTAGTAATTCCTCCCATGCCAGTACCAAGTCCTCCTATTATTTCACCCCCCCCCCCCGCCCGCAACTATGAAAGGAATAATTGGAGTTCTAGTATGGCGTGGCCTTGGCAAGAGAAGACTCTGCACCTGAGAGTCAGTTTAAATTGTCATGGCAGGGGTGGGGTGCACTAGGAAGGAGAGGAGGAGAGCTATTAGGCCAATCCATAGGGGCAACCACATAGAGTCCGGTTACAAATAATAAAGTTAAGAGTGATAATCCTGTTAATGCCAGGATGTAAGTTAGACTCATGAGTAGTTACTTTCCTGGAGATCTCGTTGGAAGAGCAAACGTAGATCCTCTAATGGCTTGTAGGTTTACAAAGTCGTCTCCTGGAACTTCAGGCTGTGAAGTGAAGGACCTATGATTTTCTTCAGGAGGTATCCAAAGCTTCAGCCAAGTGTGAAGAATCCACAAGTCAATTCCCACCACCTTAACTGCTGTTGGGATAGACGGTATAACCAAAAATGGTCCTTCCCAAGATGGGCCTAGAGAGGAAGAGTCTGAGGGGGAGAGACTTAACAAGCACCAAGTCTCCAGGGCAGAACAACTCTTTCCCTTTTTCCTAGGGTGTCCTTCAGGTAAGCATCTAAGAGCCTGTTGGTACTTAGCCAAGGAGGTTATATCTTTATTAGATCTGCTGTTTCCTTGTCTAATACGAGATCATTAGTAAGAAAGGACCATCCATAAAGCATCTCATAGGGACTGAGTCCTATTTTCAAGGGGAGTTTTCAGCCCTTAAGAGTGCTATTGGTAATAGAGAAGGCCACAGGAGGAGGGGTTCCTGTGCCAGTTTCTTTAAGCGTCTCTTAAGAATTTTGTTCCTCTTCTTTAGTTTCCCTGAGGACTGAGGCCTCCAAGCACAGTGGAGATGATACTGTATTCCTAACGCTTTGGAAATTCCTTGAGTCACTGCAGCTTTGAAGGCAGGGCCATTATCGCTCTGAAGACAGCAAGGAGTCTGAATCTAGTGATTATTTCATTAATCAGGTCTTTTATTACCTCTTGGACTTTTTCTGTTCTACAGGAAAATCCTGCAACCCAGTATGTGTAGGTATCCACACATACTAACAGATATTGTTATCCCTGACACTGAGGCATACGGGTAAAGCTTATTTGCCAGTCCTCTCCTGGATAATGACTGGTTCACTGTTCCCCAGGAGGAACTTTACAATGTGCCAAAGGATTATTTTTTCTGGCATATTTCACATCCTTTGACTATTTGTTGGACAACTTTGAAGAGACTTTTTTCTGTAAATCCAGATTTGGCCGTTCTGCATACATTCTTTATACCCATATGAAAGGTTTGATGTAGGGTTTTAAGTACTTGCACTGGCTAGCAGCAAGTAGGATTACTTTCTCCTCCTCAGTAGCTAGCCATCCTGAAGGAAGGAGATTATGTCCCTGAGAGGTTGGCCACTCTACCTCTTCTGTTGAGTATTGAGGTCTAGTTCCCTGGAGAGGGTTTTCCCATATTAAAAGCCCTTCTATAAATTCTTGTCTAGCTGCCCGTTTTGCCTCTAGGTCAACTCAACCATTGCTCTCTGCTTCCTTCTCATCTCCTTTCTGGTGACCTGGCAGTGCAAGACTGCTACCTTTTTGGGCTGTTGGACACTTGTAATAAGTCTAAAATTTTCCTATGATATTTAATGGGAGTTCCTGCTGAGGTTAGGAACTCTCTTTTCTTCCATATGGTAGCATGGGCTTGCAGAACCAGGTAAGCATATTTGGAATCTGTGTACATGTTTAGTCTTTTTTCCTTTTTCCTAATTTTAGCACTCAAGTGAGGGCTACTAGTTCTGCCAGCTGGGCACTGGTTCCAGGAGGAAGGGAATTACTTTTAAGCACTGTTTGATGACTGACTAACTGCATATCCTGCCTTTCAAATTCCATTTTTCATAAATGAACTTTTGTCAGTGTATAGGTTAAGGTCAGGATTGGCTAGAGGAGTTTCTAAGAGATCCTCTCCAGCCATATAGTTCTGGGCTATAAGGTGCTGATAGTCATGTTCTTTGTCTGCCCCTTCCTCAGGAAGAAAAGTAGCTGCATTGAAGGCTGCACAGCCGTAAGCCTCCTTTGGAGGCCAGAATTCCAGCTACATCGTGTGAAGTCCATACGGTTAGATCTTCCCTTGCACTATTTTTACAGCTTCTGAGACCAGGTATAGCCACTGCAGCTATGACCTACAGGCAGTGTGGCCAGCCTTTTGCTACTGCATCAATTTCCTTACTTAGGTATGCCACTGGTTGTGGTGTGGTCCTCCAAGTCTGGGTGAGACCCCCACTGCAACTCCTGACTTTTCCGTAACATATAAGGAGAAGTCGTTCCCTGTAGGAAGGCTTAGAGCTGGAGCCTGCAGTAGTGCCTGCTTTAGGGTCTGAAAGGCTGCCTGAGCTATAGGGTCCCATTGTTTTAGACGGGTGTTAGCTTTTGGGTTTCCTTAATCAGAGTGTTTAGGGGTTTGGCTATTTCACCATATCTGGGAATCCAAAATCGGCAGAAACCAGTTATTCCTAAGAATCCCCACGACTGTTTTAAGGTTTTTAGATGGGGGAAGACCAGTATGGGCTGGTGACATTCTCCATCAAGGGCTCGAGTGCACTTAAACAAGACAAGCCCTAGGTATTTTCCCTCTTGCCTATAAAGTTGTGCTTTTGGTTTGAAAACCTTATATCCACAGGTGGTTAGAAAGTTTAGGAGGTCCTAGGTGGCCTGCTGACACTGGGTTTCTAAGTTAGCAGTTAAAAGTAAGTCATCCATATATTGAAGAGCCAGGTTACCTGGATGTGAAAAATTATTAAGGTCCTGAGCTGAACCCCGGTCAAATAGGTTGGGGCTATCTCAAAAGCCCTGGGGTAGCACTGTCCAGGTGAGCTGAGAATTCTGGTCTAAAGAGTCTTCAAAGGTGAACAGAAACTGGGAGTCAGGATGTAATAGGACACAGAAAAAGGCATCGTTAAGGTCTAGGACTATAAACCATTGTGCCTCTCCTGGTATTAGAGAGAGCAAGGTGTATGGGTTGGGTACGGCTGGGTATAAAGGTATAACAGCTTCATTAATAAGCCTGAGACCTTGCACCAGCCTCCACTGTCCATTTTGTACTCCTACAATTCGAGTATTACAGGGGCCATTTCAGGACTTTACTAGAGTCTGAGCTTTAAGTTCCTTACAATATCTTGTAGCCCCTTTTTGACTTCCAGTCTTAGGGAGTACTGTCTTTGGTAAGGAAAAGAGGTGAAATCCTTTAGCCTTATTCGAATTGGGTATACATTCTTTGCTCACCCAAATTGTCCCTCCATTGACCAAACCTCAGGATTAATATCTTCTTTAATAATGGGCAGCAGAGAGGGATTGCCTCCCTGATGATGTTCATATAGATAATGGCTCCTGCTCTGATTAACAGATCCCACCCTACTAAAGGGAGTGGGACTTCTGGCCTGATAAAGAAGGCATGGGAGAAGTATATATCTTCCCAGTTACAACTTAGGGGCTGAAAGAAATATTGTGAGACTGCTTGTCCTAGGACTCCTCAGATAGTACCAGACTTGGAGGACAAGCATCCAGGACAGGAAAGCTAAACTGAGAAGGCAGCACCATGTCCAGGAGAAGATCAACCTCCTGGCCCTCTATGGTTAGCTTTACCTGGGGCTCCATTAGGGTGATGGCTTGTGCAGCACTTGCCCCGGGGCACCCTCAGTCCTGCTGTTGGGTCATCTGGTTAGCCTCTTCAGGCCCTAGGAACCTTCATCCGCTGGGAGAGTGTGCTTTCCAGTGATCCCCTTAGCACAGTGGGCAAGGACGAGAGGAGGTGTTCCATTCCTCTGGGACAGTCTCTCTCAAAGTGTCCTGGTAGGCCACAGTGCTAGCAAGCTCTGCCAGACTGGTGGCTAACTCAAGCCTTTCTCTCTTCTGAGCCCCTTGAGTCTGCTTGCCTGCAGGCTATGAGTAGGGCTGTGGCCTTTCCCTGGTTCTTCCTGTTCCTTTCAGCCTGTTCCTCCTGGTCTCTATTATAGAACACCAACGTTGCTAGTTTTAGTAATGAATCTAGACTCTGTTCTGATCCCAGGGCCAGCTTCTGGAGCTTCCTCCTAATGTCTGCTGCTGATTGTGTAATAAATTTGTCTTTTAGTATTAGCTAACCTTTGATGTAGTATGGTGACAGGGGGAGTACACTTTCTTAAGGCCTCCCGTAACCACTCAAGGAAGGCTGTTGGCTTTCCTTGCTTTCCCTGAGTTATGGTGGATAACATTGCATAGTTTATGGGCTTTTTCCTAGTTCACCTTAATCCCTCAAGTATGCAGGTCAATAGGTGCCTACAACTTGTCTCCCTATTCTAAGTCAGTATCCCAGTGAGGGTCCATGCGAGGGACTGCTTGTCTACCTGTAGGAAATCTATCCTAATTATGATCTAAACATAATATTTGAAAAGACCATTTAGATGATTAGATTGCCCTCTACATTAAACATAGGACTAGTTTAACCTTCAAGATACACAATAAATATCTTCATGAACTCATCTCTCAAACTGAAATCACTTTCTCACTCTGAATATTCATAATTCTATATTTTTCTATTGATCAGATTGAATTTGCATTTCCTTTCAAAACCATTAATACGTTGTACAGTATACCTAAATGGTTGCCAAATATTTAAACAGCAAACTTTCTACTATCATAATTGGAGGTCTTTAGTCATACAACAGAAGTTGATGTGGACCTGTGAAGAACTTTATTACTCATACCTCTATCCACTATGCACACTCTCAGTATCAGCGTCTGTCCTCGTAACATAGTCAAATATATTAATCTATTTAGATGTTAGGATGTTAGAAACTTGGTAGAAGGTTTTGTTTTTGTTTTCAGGGCACTCTAGGAAAGAGTAAATGTGCTTGGCATTTCAATGTGCATAAATCTGTGAAACATATAATAATAATATTTGGAACAGAAAATATAAAAATAGATGACAACTCTTCATCTAACCTTTGAGTTTTTAGCAACTTGAGAATGACAGACAAATTAATGTATGAGTTGAGACGCAGAAGGTTAAGCATCTGACATAGACTAATGAGACTTTCAAAGATTACTAGAGCATCACTAGCTGAAATAATAAAATGAGAAGATTCAAATCAGATTTAGACATAAGCTATTCCCATTACCCTGTGCTGGAATTGTGGTAATTAGATCTGTATATAAGTTGTACTTTGTTATATTTGAAATATATATTTTGAATATGCCTATATGTATGTTGTACATATATTACAATATATAATACTTTGTAATCATCTTTATATATAATTATTTGATTGAATGTATAAAGTTCTAAGCAAAGAGATAAAGAGAAGTACTTACATGAGTTCCAGTCAACATGCAATTACATCAGCCTTCTGAGGTGCAGGTAAAGGTAGATGTTACAACTTTCAGAGTATTACCTTAGCAAGGTTAGTCCTTTTATCATTGTTTTCCAAGTTATATTTACAAGAAAAAAATGTATGCAATGGTATGCATGAAAGGCAGAAAAATGTACAAATACACACACACTTATTATGCCTCATACTTACATATATTTTAAGAAATATAGCAGAGAATGTTCACTATAAATGTCTCATCTTACACATACTTCTCTATTTAACAAGAAATTATCACATTATCATTTCACATTAAATCTGAAGAGTCCAGGAATTTCACAGATTACCAAGTCCACAAATGAATCTTACAAGTGAATAACCAAGTAAATCTAATTAAGTATATACAAGAAATATGTATGAAGAACCATTTTCATTTGGGAAACTCATAGTAGAAATAAATAAAAATTGTTTTTATTTACAGGAGTATAAAACTAGAGGGAAATCAGACAAAGCAGACAATTTGAAGTAAAATAGAAGTCTACCTATTTTAAGACTAAAATAATAAATGCTAAGGCTGAAGTAATAAAAAGACATCTTGTTGAAAGTGAACTGGAGTGAGAATAATATTAGATAATCATAGTCAAGATTTTAGGCTATAGTAAATGCCTGGCATGATTGCTATGGAGCAGAATAAAAATTCTTTTTTTTCTTCTTTAGAGACAGGATTATGCTCTCAGGCTGGAGTGCAATATTGTAATCATAGCTCAGTGTAATCTTGAACACCTAGGCTTAAGTGAACCTCTCACTTCAGCCTCTCAAGTAGCCAAAACTACAAGCTAATTTTTTTTTTTTTTTTTTTTTTTTGAGACAGAGTCTTGTCGTATTGCTTAGACTGGTCTTGAACTCCTGACCTCAAGTGATCCTCTCACCATGGCCTGCCAAAGCACTGGGACTACAGGCATGAGCTGGTATTTCTGTTTAAATACCAGTATTTTCAACGAGGCATGAGCCACTGAACCTGGTTGAAAATACTGGTATTTAAACATCAATTAATGCACTCACTTCTTTAATATGAAGATGGGTTAGAGCAGTGAGTTTATTTCAGTAGTTGCTGGCTTTTTTACTTAGGAGATTTTAAAACGTTTGTTTTAAAAAATTGGCAAATGTGTTTGTGTGGAAGAGATTTCAGTGAAATTTACAACTGTTTTTAATAAAGTAATAAATATTTGTTTTACCTTCTAAGAACTGAGACTTGATTTTGGTGCAAAGGAGTCTCTAAATTTGAGGGGAAAAAAAGGATAATTTAAGTCACATTTCCAATAATAACAATATTTTTTAAAAACGTATAAGAAGCATGAGTGAAGTGGGCCTGAACAGAATGTTGTCAAATAGGGACCCCACATCAGTGAGGGGAAAAATTAATGAGATGTTAATTTAGGTAAAATACATGATTACTCCAGAATCTTCAAGATGCAAAAGCTCAGGATTGCACAATGTACATAATGGCATTTTGAACAGCAGATATAACTGGGCATGGGGAGATAAATGTGGGATTCTCAACATAAGTTCTTTAGGACCAAAAAG
The DNA here is from genome assembly GCA_036589455.1 of Ateles fusciceps. Lineage (NCBI taxonomy): Eukaryota > Metazoa > Chordata > Mammalia > Primates > Atelidae > Ateles > Ateles fusciceps. The sequence goes on from JAZHEH010002077.1 coordinate 1,122,565, forward strand.
GTACTCAGAGAGGTAATTTAAATCAAATGTTTTCATAAAGTGCTGGAGACAGATTGTTAAATTAGTTGTGAATCAGAGTATACAAAAGAAGCACAAAAGTTGACACATTTTAGAATTTTTGCCATGAAAGAAAATAAAGACAATTATGGTTGAGGTAAAAAGTTTCTTGTTGCTTCTTTCTTGCTTTTTTGGTTGGCTGGCTTGATTTGTTTTCAACTATGGAGGAGACATTTTTAAAGAAGAAAAAAAAAAGTCAAATGAAAGGCAAATGATTGAAAAGTCTGGAAAGAGAATGTGTAATTGATGGAGCAAGTTCCCTGAAGAGATAATAGGAGGTAGGGTCAAGAGATGAGGCAGAAAGTTTAGCCTTACAAAAGGGAAGGTTATACAAACGAGGGCTTACTTTGGGTTTGAGAGGGAAATGACTACAGTGGTGAATAAGGAGGAATCAGATGACTCTCGTTTCAGTAAGAATTTATTGAATGCATAATTTTGTTCTCAGCACTGTTGACACTGTACGAGTTACAAGGAAGATTTCAGAGAAATCGAAGATGCATTATGCCCTTAAAGTGTTTTCCAGTTATAATCTCAATCTTTTGGAGAGTTGAAGTGGTAGAGATAAGAGAAGTTATGGTTATTCAAAAGGGATCACAATTCAGATATTTGATTCAGTAGAAGCAAGAAAAGAAAAATAGTTCTAAAAAGTAAACGTATTAATGACAACATAGCCTTAAAAATAGTCTATAAGGGAAGAAAGAGCCTTGCTTTTCCTATTATTTACATCTTCTATCTTATAAAGTCAAGAAATATTACAGAGCTTTTCAAATGAATAGCCCTTTTTCCTCTCAAATAAAAATTTTCCATTTTGGAATAGATAATATAAAAAGTAAACATAAAATTATGGAAATGTGGGACTTTTCTCATTTCTATAGTATGACGAAAATAAATACTGGACCAAAGGTATTTTGTGTCTTTGCTTTCTAATAGTAGAGTTTAAATCATAATTGCGTAAGGTCAAACTACATGTATATACAAGTATCTGCATCTTTTCTAAAGGGAATAGATTTAAACATATTTGTCACATTTTATCATGGACCTTAGCCTCACTATTCTCATTTATATTAAAATTTAAATATATTAACTTTGCAAGACTCACTTAAAGCCACCAGATGTCACTGTTTTAGATATAATACCTCCATCACTATTCATATATCCTAGGTATAAAGAAATTACCAAACTTTCTAGTAAAATTATTTTCAAGCAAAATCATGACAAGATAATTATGTTAGAATCTCATTAAAGGTCACCCCCAAAGCTGTACATGATACTTATACACACAGGTCGGGAAGATCTCCTCTGGGACATTATGGTTTTATGATCATCTCAATTTTAATAACTATATTCAGGGATTCCATCTAATTCTTTGCCTTTCGTCTTGTTTTTCTATCTTTATTTTTTAGATAGGGTCTCACTTTGCCACCTAGGCTGAAGTGCAGTGGTGCTATCAGGGCTCACTGCAGCCTTGACTTCCCCTGCTCAAATGATCCTCCCACCTTAGCCCTCCAAGTAGCTGGGACTACAGGCGTGTGCCACCACGCTGACTAATTTTTTAATGTTTTGTAGAGATGGGATCTCACTATATTCCTCAGGCTGGTCTTGAACTCCTGGGCTGAAGGTATCCTTCTGACTTGGTCTCCCAAAGTCTGTCTTTTATTTTAAAGCACATTTATAATAATTAGTCATTAACAAACACTTAAAACAGTTATTGGCAAACCATTTTAAGGACTAGTCAGAACAATTCACTCTTTTACACATAGTGAACATAAAAGAGAGAGATAGATGACTTTTCTAAAGGCAAAGATATATGAAAATTAAAATATTCAGCTAGTTAGTATTCTTGACTAAATATTTTTTCTTGCATAATATATCACTTAATGATAAATTTATTTTTATGAGAAACAACATGTTTGACCACAAGAAAATAAGATACAGGCAATTAAAACATTTATAGATGCCGTTAATATTTTTCCAAGTATATAAACATGGTTTAAAGAGAGGTATTGCTCATTTCTTATTATGAAAAATCTATATAGAACAATGAAGAAAAAAATGTACAAAACTAGAAAAGACAAAGATATTGAACATGGTTAACATTTTGTTCTATATAATTCTTGTAAATTTTCAGGATTTAATATATATATATATAATTTACTTATGTGGTTATAACATTCATATACATACACTGTTTAAATATCTACTTTTACTAAATAACAATATGACTACTTGCTCATGTTATCAATCTGGTCAAACCATCAACATCTCAGCTTTTGCCATTGACTAACTTATTCTATCAAGTCGGTAATTGTCTTTGGTCTTGCCATCAAGCTGGAGAATTTGGTGTCTATGAGAATCCCCAAGCCAATGCTTTAGATGAAACTATTCAATTCTTGTGAACATTACTTCCATTCTACTCATATGACCATATTTTGAGTTATTAAATAATCCAAAAATGTCTAAATCCAAAATATCACATTCAGTCATCTATTTTCTAAACCCATCTTTCTGCATTTTCATCCATCACCCATTTGTTCTGAAGCACATAGGTCATCCATGCAAGGGGGTTCCTCATTCCCTGATCTCTACCTTTCTCCTAGTCAAACTCTCTTATTTTAATTTCCATGCCTTTGTTTGTAACATTGCTTTGTACAAAGCTTAACAATCCTTGTGTGAATCCACGACTTCTTGTTCCATTTCCCTTTTCTTTATATTCACCAGCAAACTTCTAGTCCTGGATTGATTTATTTGTCAGACACTCTGTGATTTCTCAAGATTCTACAGAAAATCAAGCACACATGCACATTGGATAATAAGAGGTTCATGGCCTACAGTTAGAGTTGAGATATGAATGTAATATGTCAATATTTGTATGGTCTTTGGGTCATTTTCATCTCTTTCTATCCAGAGAAATATTTAAAACCATCAATATGGATTAACATTGTGTTTCTCTCTCTCAAACAAAAAAACAATAGACTGAAAAAAATAATGAAATCACTTCCTGAGACTGCCATGCTAATTCCCTATTTAAGCAGGTCAGAAAATGGAAAATATTAGGCAGATAAAAACTAATTTCTTGATGAATTATCAGTCCTACCTCTTGAGAATGATTAATCATGGCTCTTGGTTCTTCCCTTCTAGGATCTCGGCTCTACTTCTTAAAACATACATGATTTTTCATAAAAAATTATGTTGCATTTGCAGCTAAGTTGTTTTCTCAGCTGGCTTCGTGCCCATGGAAGTTTGGGAACTCAAATTCTCTTTTCATTTTGTAATATGTCTTTCTCTTCAGTTCTACAGTTGGTCAACATCATCTAACACAAAGGTCATTTTATAATAGTGTTGAATATGTTGTGTAATACACTGAATAACATACTGAAAGTGAAAAACAAAATTGTTTTATGGGGAATCAAAGTACAGTTCTACTGAATGTGTAGTACTTTCATATCATCATAAAGCTGAAAAATCCTAAGTTGAACCCTCATGAAGTCAGAGGCCATCTTTAATTTTGAGAATGTTTTGAAAATCTAGACTAAACATGGCCAAAGTAAAATACACTAACTAGATTCTACTAACAAGAAATTGACCTAGATAACAATGCATAGAAAAACCAGTAAAATATATGAGAGGTTTAAAAAGGCAATGGGAAATTATTCAAATTTTTCATTAAACTCTGAGAGAAGTTTCAAGAGAAAATAAAGGTAATTGCAGATTAAATACTCAAAGTCGCAACAACTAAGAATATCTGATCTGATAAAACATGAGTTCATAGATAAGATATTTATAAAAAGTACCAACAAAGATGTATGAAAATAAACTCATCTCTAGGTAACAAGGAGTGAAACTGAGAGTATCAATGTTAGAAGAAAATATTGAAACCACCTGAAAAAAGCAAAATGATATGCACAGATAGAAAATTAGGATAATTACAGAATAATCACAGGATAATAGCAGAATGAACAATTCCAGATGTAAAAAGGCAATGGAGTATTGTCTTCAAAATGTTGAAGGAAAGTAACTATCACTTCAAATTATATATTCAGCCAAATGTATTAATCAAGGTGCATATTTTCAGATATAAAAAAGCTACCTGGCCGGGCGCGGTGGCTCACGCCTGTAATCCCAGCACTTTGGGAGGCCGAGGCAGGTGGATCACAAGGTCAAGAGATAAGACCATCCTGGCCAACATGGTGAAACCTCGTCTCTACTAAAAATACAAAAAATAGCCGGGCATGGTGGCGTGTGCCTGTGGTCCCAGCTACTCGGGAGGCTGAGGCAGAAGAATCGCTTGAACCCAGGAGGCGGAGGTTGCAGTGAGCTGAGATTGCGCCACTGCACTCCAGCCTGGCGACAGAGGAAGACTCCAATGCAAAAAAAAAAAAAAAAAAAAAGCTACCGAAGTGTATTATCTTCAAAACCTTGAAGAAATATTTAGTGTAGAATATATTTATAGGGGAAAAAAATGAAGACAGAAATATAAAATGAGAAACTAAAAACAACATGTGAAATGAATTCAGTATAACTTAGTAAATCTATTTAATGACTATAGAAATGTATTTTGTGTTTATAAAGTAGAAATTATAATCTTATGTAACAATAACAAGATCTATGCGATGGGGAATTCATTGAGTAAATAAGCTGCATTAAAGTACATGACTAGGTTTGTGTACAAAGTCAAAGGAAACTAGAGTAAAAATAAAGGAAATGTGTGAATAAAGAATATAAAGGCAAGAAGAGAAAAAAGATGATAAAAATGCATGACAAAAAGAAAATAAAAATAAGAAAGTATGATTAAGCAAATTCAGTAGTAATTGTAATACACCAAATTGATTACTTCACCTATTAAAAATAAAGATTAATAAATCAAGCTAAAAATAAATGAAAAGAGAAACCCAGTTTTCCTGTTTTACCTTAAGCATAATAAAATAACATAATCCCTACCTTTGAGAGTAAAGTGATAGAATTTAAAAATTGGGAAAATACCATGGTAAAAAGCGGAATATTTTCCCATAGATGTCCATGTTCTAATTTCCAGAACATGTAATTATATAATGTTACATAGCAATGGGAAATAAAAGTTCTGGTGTAATCAAGATTGCTAATTAGTGACCTTAAAAAAGGGATTAACCTATATTATCCAAGTGGTCCCAGTATAATCATAAAAAACCTTTAAGGGAGAAGAAGGACACAGTAGAATACATTTCAAGTGACGCAATGTGAGAAAGACTTTACTGACTCTTGGGAACTCTAAAGACTGAGGAAGGAATCAATGAGCTTAGGGATGTGGGTAACATCTAGAAGCAGGAGAAGGCACCAATATAAATTTTCCTCTAGAGCCTCCAGAGAGGAACATAGCTTTGCCAACACCTTAATTTGAGTCCACCAGAAGTCATTCAAGTGAGACCTCTTGGAACTATAAGATATGTCTTTTGTTGTATGCCATTTAGTTTGTGGGAATTTCATATATCAGTCATAGGTAACTGATACAAATAGCAATCAAAAAGAATAATACAGTCAAATAGTATCAAATATAATATCATACAGCAAATAATATGTAACAAAGGGTAAATTAAGAAAAAGGAAAATGCTAATATATCATTTTCTTTAAACACTAATCAGGCAAATCCCTTAGATGGTAAAAAATTTAAATTAGAACATTTAAAATCTATGTTTTGTGCCATAAGGGTATATGTATGCATATTTGGGGGATGGTAAGAAAGAGTACTCTACAGAAAATGAAGTATATACTCTATTTAAGCCTCAAACATTTACAAAGTGTTGACTATATCCTAGATCACAAAGTAAGTCATAATACACTTCAAATAAATAAGCATATACAGACAATATTTTCTAAGCTCAATGCAATTTAACTGAAAGATCACAAAAAACTAGAATATGTGTTTGACTTTTATAAAGGTTTTTTTCAAATCTTATCAATTAAAAGGAAAGTCAAAATGTTTTAAATTAAGACACAACAATATATATCAAAATTAATAGGTCCAAAATATCAGAATCTGTGCTCAAAGTCCACTTTAGAACCTTAAATTGATTTATTGGAATATGCAAACTGAAGATGATGTTTTAATACTTCTATTTTTAAAAGTTAACATTTCAGTTTGAAGACTATGGTGTAAAGTGATGTATTTTATATCACTGGAAATATTTCTAAATTTTCTGGAAATATTTCTAAAGCTATAATAATGAGGATGGAAAATACATAATACAACCCATAAACCAAATAAATAACTGATTAAACAAAAACACCAAAGAATGTTGTGATAGAGATAAAATTATGACCAAATATGTTGACTTTTAAAAAATATAAGTGAACTATTATCTTTAAAAAGCCAGCAAAGTATGGAACTAGGTATACAAGGTCTCATATAGAAAATAGTGAGACACTGTCCAAGAGATGGCATTTGAACAAACAGAGGTAGTATTGAAAGAGATAGGATTAGAAAGACAAAGCATGTAGAGGTGGTGAAATGGGAGAGTTCCCTGACCCCTCTCACAGGATGTGTGACAGGGGTGTGGCTCAACTGTTTGATCACCATGCATGCTCAAACTTCTTATGGGAGAGGGAGCACACAAAAGGGCAAGTGCAGGAGCCAGGGCAAGCGCCCTGAGCTCTAGCTCCACAGCAGTGTGCAGGGGTGGAAGCCTGTGACTCCCAAAGCCCAAGTGGGCATCTGTTACGTTACACTGTTTAGCCTTGCTGTCCATGGAGGCTTAAGTGTTAAACAGCTCAGTGCCCTCTTGGTACCCAGGTCCTTGTTTGGTGTCCAGGAAGAATCAAGTTGCATATGGACTTGAAAGATAAGTGTAGGGATTTTATTGAGTGCTGGAGGTGGCTCTCAGGGGAGACAGATGGGCAACTGGAAGGGGGGATGTAGTGGGAGGATGATCTTCCAGTTGAGTTTGGCTGTCCAGCAGCCAGTCTCCTCTCCAACCATCCGCAGCCAAACTCCTCTTGGCATACAGATGTTCCTTCTCTTTTCTCTGTCATGCCATTCTGCCATTCTTCTGCTCTTCTGTTCATCCTTGTCTGCTTGTCTACTTGTGGAATTTGGGGTTTATGGTTTATGTGGGTAGAGGATAGGGGCATGGCAGACCAAAAGATAACTTTTGGGTGCAAAACAGGAATGCCTGGTACCATTTAGGACTGTGGGTTTTCAGGCTTCACGGTGGGGCTTTTGACAGGGAACTGCGTCTTCTATCCAGTATTTCCCTGTCTCCTAACTGTATCAGTAGTACAGAAAGGTAGTTTTGGAATGGTCACTACTAAGGAGAAAGAAAGGTACACAAATAATAAATTAGAATAATGAGCAAAATAGTATGAACCGGATTAGGAAGAAATGGTAGATAATTAAGATGTGCAAAGAAAATCCATCATATAAACCACTGGAGTCTACCCATTGCCTCTCAAGAAAAGTAAATAATATATTAATACACAGAATATTTTCAAAGAAATAGAAGCTGAAAATCAACATGTTAAAAGCAATTGCCTCATTTAAAATTGTCTACCCTCCAATACAGGCCAGTAAAGTTATTAAATTTTAAAATGAGGAAGTATATTTAGAACAACCAGACCAAATGAGAAAAAAGAGAAAAATGTATAAAACTAGATTCAGATTTCATCACAACAGCATTGTATATGAGAAAATAGTGGGGCCATGTCATTAAAACCCTCAACAACTTTAACCCAAGGATGTTATACACAACCAAGCTACTGTCCAAGGATAAAGGCAAGCGATAAGGTTTTGAAATGTGAAAATCCAAGACGTTTTAGAGGAATCTTCTCCCTAGAAAAATTACGAAAAAAAGAATCAGGGGTAAGCGTCAGATTACTTTCACTGTAGGAAAAAAAACTAAACAAATGTAGGATTATAAAGCAGAATTAAAGTCAAACTGTTTATGAAAAACTGCATCAAAGCAACCAAAATAAAATAACATAGGATAATTCAGTAAGTTAAGTAAGTTAGCTATATAAACAAAATCAATAGTAATCATATAATGTAAATATATCTTTATCTCACTATGCATACATATAGAAAGTAAAAACCATTGTACCTATATGATATGAAATATTCATTTCAATATTAATGCAAAAGTTAATATACCTAAAAAAAAATAATGACTTGGCAGAAAATATATAAGCTCTCAATAGAAAAAATTTTGATTTCAACTGAGAGCTGTCAAGGAAGACTTGAAAAACTAGAAAATTAAATCATTTTCTTATTCATGAAGACTGAAAATGATAGTATTAAGATAGGTCTAAGGGTATAACGGGACCTTGGAGAAAGGATAGAGTATTAAAAGATTTTTGGCTAATTACATTTCTTGATGGAACACATAAATAAAATTAAAAATAAATGCTGTTTACAAAAATAGTCTCTACTGTGGATATGTAGAACCTCGTCTTGAGAGTTAAAAGAAAATATTATAGAATGAAATATTGATAGAAAATAAAAGACATAATGATGAATGCATATACCATATATAGATGGACAAAATAAGTCATTGATTAAATAAAATTTAAATATGAAAAAAAAACCTAGAGAGCAAAATGTTCATAACTGGCATTATGACTTAGTGTGGTGGTATTTCTTAAATGAGCACAGTGTTTCTTTACTTTTTAAACATTTAATAGACATATGTGTCTCTTTATTATTTCCCTCTGGCTTTAAAATGACTTCATTGAGACTAAGTTAAAAAAGATTTTATAAAAAGGTTTGGAATGGTAGTCTTTCCTGATAATAATGCAACTTAATTAGATAACACTTTTTTAAAGACTGCTTTCAGCTTTTTAAAGCTGGGGTTGAAAATTGACTCAGCATTGCACTAGTACTGTTTGTGTATGTGTCAACCACTTCTTCCAACAGTCCCTAAAGTTCACTGAGATCTCCTGAATCTATGTCCCATACATGTACTGTTCAGTCTTTACCTTGATTGTCTCCCATCTACTGAATTTGGCTTTACAGCAGTAATGTTTCACATGTTTGAAATCCTATTCTTCCATATTGTTATTTCAGACTCCACAGGCAGGATGAATAATTTAAACATGACCTAACTAAAGGACATATATTCTACCTCAAATTTTGTAATAAACAAATATGCGTGTGCGTGTGTGGTTGACTTAGGAGCCCTGATATTTAAATGAATGAATTCTGAATCTGTAAATGTCCAGATAGATACGGGAAGTGATCCACATAATTTAGTAAAGCCTCTGATGATCCCACTGTTTTCAGAACACTTCTTTTATTATCAAATAATAAAGTTAGATAATAACTCATACTTGTACACTTGCTTTGCACATCAACTAAAACGTGATGTGCAAAGCAAGTGTACAAGTATGAGTCACTATCTAACTTTAATAGATGTACCCAGATATTCAAGGAATGTATTATATTATTCTCCAAAATATGTGATTGAATTGAAGCTGCCTTGATATGAGTTAAGAACAGAAAACAGCAGTTCAGTCTTTACCTTGATTGTCTCCCATCTACTGAATTTGGCTTTACAGCAGTAATGTTTCACAAAATTTTACAAATTTTGAGAGATGGCAGAGTGGAAAGATAATTGGACTTGGGAATTATAAAACATATCACCCTCACTCTGCCAGTTAGCAGTTGTGGACATTGAATAAAACCCGCTAAACCTTGCTTTCCTAACTTATATAATGAAACACTGGGAATACCTACTTTGTGTTTTTCACAGTTTTGCTGAGACGGTCAACTGAGAGAACATGAATGAAAATGTTTTGTCAACGAGACACATTAATAGTAGCATAGGAGAAAAGAGTGAAAGCTGTGGACTCAGGCTGCCTGGTTTTATGAAGCAGCTCAAACACTTTGATCAGGGCAAGAGACATAACCTCTCTAGGAGCCAGGATTCTCGTGTAAATGTACCCACTTCAAAGAATTAGTAAGATCACGGACTGAAAAATTGAAAACTTGCATATCAAGTACCGGATGTGTAGCCTGGAAAGCACTCTGTGGCCAGGCATGGCAATGTGTGGGCAACTTGTGCATAATAGCTGTACGGTGCCTGTTGTAGTTGGGCACCAGGCCAAGGACTCCTCTTCTCTTACATTGACAGATGTGTGTGTGTGTTGGTCTGCTTTTTATATTTCCTTGCATCAGAGTGGTTTGAACTGAGACTCAGGTTTGGGAATTAATGAAGGGGGAGATAACTGAGAGCTTTGTCATGTTTACTCCAAGACTGCTTAGGAGAAGCCCCGGATGGTTGAACCTGCTTAATGTAGATTTTTCTCAGACTTTGGAGCCAAAAACTCCAGCTAACAATGTATTATTTTGCCTTGCATGGATTATATAGCTATCATCCCCCAAAACTATACGGAAAGTTGCTTATTTTGAAATGGAATTTGTACATTCTAAACTTCTCTAGGCAAAGCTGGAGAAGGGAGACATTTATAGTCCCTTGAAAAGAACGCATTATTTGGACTCCTGGAAACTCCTGTACTTCTCACGTTTATTTATCTCTCGTGAAACTCTGTCTCTCCCCCTAAACTGATTGTTTGGTATCTGGTGAGAGCCTCTCTTAGTTTCCAAGATGGCATCTTCTTGCTGTGGCCTCACATGGCAGAAAGGGCCAATGCTGTCTCTCCACATGGTGGGAGACAGAAGAGCATGGGGGATAGCTAGTTCCCTGAGTCTCTTCGATAAAAGAACTAATTCATCCATGAGGGTGGAGCCCTCTGGATTCAATCACCTTCTGAACACCCCCCTCACTCACCTTAATACGATTGCCTTGTTGGTTAAATTTACAACATAATAATTTTAAATGAATAAATACATTCAAACTTTAGCAAACATTACATAGTACTCCTATTTAAGCTTTTGTTTTAGACTTTAGGGACACACCTTCCAGTTGCCTGCCAATAACATTTACCTCCTCGTTCTTTAATTACAGAATCTAGAACTTATTTAGAAATGCAAAAAGCCTGGCTAAAAGATGGCCCTACCAGCCACAATGTTCTGTGCCTCACTGGCACCAATATATGGTGTGAAACTACCTTCAGACCAATGAGATCTAAGCAGAAATGTGTGGGATTTGGGGAAAAGCCACATGTAGGACTAAGTTGGGAAGTGTGCTATCAGGTTTCTCCTACATTCTTCTTTCTGTCATTCTAGATCACAGAACAGTTAGAGCTTCCTCAGTTATCTGTGAGCATCAAAGAACCTTTAAGATGGCAGCCAGTGCTGGGCTAGTGAAACAGAAATGAAGGCCCCTGATTTCCATAGAGCTGCTAAATCACCCTACTTTCAGTTTATATTTTTGGAAGAGACAAAGAAAATACTTTTAAAATAATGTTAGTGTTACTTTGGGGCTAATGTTAACAACTAAATTAAAGCATACACAATTCCCTTGTTTATTTTGTCTCCACGTCCTGTATTTCCAAAACAACACATCTCTCATTAGAGAAACTCCGTATGACAACGTAGAGTTTGGAAGGGTCCTTCCTAAATGAATTTTTCAATACCCATCATCATTACTCTCATATTTAAATTTTAAAATATTTTGTAAGTTTAACTTAACATCTAATTCCTGGTCTTAAGTACTTGAGGGAGACAGCAAAGCTGGAAAAGGGGAAAGAGGCTTATACCTTCCTGCCCGCTTTCTGTTCTAGTCAGTAACCCAGAAAAGGTTTTTCTTCATGATGTAAAATTGTTATTTCATTTCCAACATTTCTTTGGTACTCCCATAACGAGTCTCATTACTTTCCCCAGTATTACAGTAAACTCTTGGGCAGATGTGCCTGTATGTTGGGGGTTGGGGGTTGGGAAGAGCACAACGTAGCAAATTGCAATTTAATACACACCCAGGAGATTCTGATGCACACCTAGGTTTGCACACTCAAATGTCCAACCCTGGACAATAATTTCTTCAATTTTTTCTTTGTGTACATCTGCTTAACTTTTCTAGACTTTTCTTTAACTCTCCCCAGTGTTATAAAAAGCCTCAGGCATGGCTACTTTCAGGAAGTTTCTGAAATCCTGGTCACATTTTATCTTGCTGTTTGCTTTTAGAATTTCTGAATGGATAGGACTCTGAGATTTCCCTTTATTTCACCCTTCATATCATTTTTCAAATTATCCATATTTCTTTTTTGCGTCAATTCTCTTATTTCTCAGACCCTCATTTTACTGAATCATAAAATCATACAAGTTTCTGAAAAATGGTACATAGGTGGTACTTTGAGACATTGAATATTCTAAAAGTTCTAACTTTACCTTACATATATGTAATTATTTTAAAAATTACATATATGTAATTATTTTAAAAACCCTAAAATTGTAACCTAGAAATATCTTTTATATTTTCTGCTAAAAGGAAATATTACTTTTGAAAAGTCCAATGCAACTCTCCTTCACGAATGTTTGAAAGTAAACTCTTTCACTCCCTTCCCTTCCTTTCTGTTGTTTCTCTAGAGAGATAGATAGCTAAATCTTCTGTCTCTCTCTCTCTATATATATATCTATCTATATATAGATATAGATATAGAAAGAGATATATAGATATAGATATATATAGACAGAAGATATAAATACATATTTATATTAAATATATAGTGTTTATGTTCTATAAGCTATATATAATTTATATAATCTCTATATTTGTATATAGTAATGTAGATAGATATGATAGATCTATATATTTATATATCTTCTATATATCTATATAGAAATATATAGAATATCTATGTGTGTGTGTATATCTATATCTATATATATATATATATATATATCTTATCTTCTAGAGTCTCATAATGGTACATTTGGGGATTCCATTTTTAGTTACCTTCTTGAGTCTTTTGAAGGTCCTACTGAAGTAAAGACCCATATTATTCTGTTACAGAATTTTTTTGTTGCATATTTTGTGATAATTTTATCTTCTTCATTTTCTCTGTTCTTTCTTTCAAGCCTATCTATTTACATGAGGTTAACCTTCTCTGATTGGATTTTTAGAATTTTTGCTTATATTGACAATATTTGTTCCTAGGATATTTCTACCTTCTGTGAGATAGAGATTGCTTAAAATTCCAGCACTTCTGTGTTTTTGGATAAGGATTCAAATATTTAATCAACAAAATATTACTCTTGTTCTTTGAATATTCCAGATAAAGTGCCTCTTTCTTTTTGAAGACTTTTCTGATGTGTTTGTAGCGAGCGGTGTGCTTTTAGGTTTTCTGATGATTAACTAATTTTCTCTACTTTATTGTTTTTTTTTTTTCTGGTATTCTAAGTCATTATTTTCCCAGTTTGATGCCTCACTCAAATGTAACTTACTCTTTTCTTTTCCTTTGGATTTAATAATGGGTCACTAAAAATGAAGTCAGGTGCTGTTTATATGGGTAGTGTTTGTTGACTTCTTTTCCTCATCATATGTTCATTACCTAGATTTTATTTTTATTTATTTATTTGTTTTATTTTTTTGAAATGGAGTCTTACTCTGTCATCCAGGCTGGAGTGCATTGGCATAATCTGCAACCTCCGCCTCCAGGTTCAAGTGATTCTCCCTCTTCAGCATCCTTAGTAGCTGGGATTATGGGCACCCACCATCTTGCCCAGCTAAATTTTTTTGTATTTTTTTTAGACATAGGGTTTCACAATGTTGGCCAAGATGGTCTTGAACTCCTGACCTAAGATGATCTGCCCATCTTGGCCTCTCAAAGTGCTGGGATTATAGGCGTGAGCCACCACGCCTGGCCACGTCTGGTGTGTTAATGGGAAACCACTAAACATTAATACCTGCCTACTCACTTTTTTCCACCAATGACACTTCCAATTTCCAGTTTTGCACACTGCACTGTAGGAGTCAGAAAGATGAAATCAGCTGGTGCAAAATCTCACCACCATTCAGTATGCAGGTTTTGATTTACTATCCCCTTTGCCTACCACAGTTGTTTTTGGTGTTCAAAATTCTACATTTCTTAGGCACATCTTTTGCATATAGTAAATTTTTGTCATAGACCACTGCAGATGAGAAGCAATTATATCTCTAGTGGGGGTTGTTTGTGGAAATCTTGGCAGTGTTAATTAACATACAAAGTGTCAATCAGATTGCTATTTTTCAGCTCCATGAACACTGAAGTTTCAGAGGTATTTTCTGCCACCAATTTCAGAGCCTATTTGGGTTCTTGAGATACAAAAACTTTTTGAGCGACCAGGTGCACCTTGGGAGGCAGAAGCAGATGATCACTTGAGGTCAGGAGTTCCAAGAGCAGCCTGGCCAACATGGGGAAATTCCATCTCTACTAAAAATACAGCTGGGTGTGGTGCTGCATGCCTATAATCCCAGCTACTTGGGAGACTGAAGCATGAGAATTGCTTGAACCAGTTAGGTGGAGGTTGCAGTGAGCCAATATCACGCCACTGCACTCCAGCCTGGGCGACAAAGACTCTGTCTCAAAGAAAGAACAACGACAAAAAAGCTTTTTTTTCCTTACATTTTCCTGTAGACAGTTAAAACATTTCAACTTCCTCTGCTCTGCTGTTAGCCGGATTTACCTCCCATTCTTCTATTTTCTATCCTCCAATCTTTTAAAGGAACTTAGGTGTTTTTGTCTTCTATATAGTTTTATTTGTCTATGTTAGCTTATACATTATCTTATTTCTGGTTTATTACAATTTTTAAAAAAGAGGAAATTATTATATCCATTAAATCCATCCTATTGAGCCTATAGTCAATGTCTTATTTCATATTTTCATACATTCTTGGTACTAAGTCTTTGTGGCTAGTTTTTCGTTTTTATTACATTGTGGAATGTCCCATTCTGTGGTGGTAAGAATTTGAATCTTCATTGTTTCCTCAATTTTCAGTAATCTAAACACTTGGTAGTAATTTGAGATACCAGAGAACTTTCCATTGTCGAAAATTTATTCATTTTATTTTTAAATCTCATTTTCCTATGCTGTTATGAGTGTGCTATTTGGAAAATGACAGAGGGTATGGATCCCACAGCTACTGTATTAAAGCTGTCTTTTTAAATTGCCTTTGCAGAATTAATTCTAATAACCTTCTCCCCATGGAAGCACTCTTAAAGAATTAAGTTTGAGCAAAGACATTAGGTGTTGAGGAGTATGTAAGTCTTCCAAATATACCATATGGTTCAGAATGCTCCTTATCTGATGGAAAAGGAGGTTTCAAGTTTTGGCAACCACCGTCTCTTTCATCTTTCTCTTATTTGCCAAAATTATCCTTATTTGCCCTCCTTAATTATACTCCACTATCTAACATGTTTATGACTACTTCTCATGATTCTTTTCCTTTTTGCTTATCTCTCACTTCATTTAGGTGACTGAGAAAATTACTGCTATCAAAGGAGCTTTCTCTGATCCTGACGATTACATCTGAAATAGCACCTCTCTCCTTTCAATCTCTACCTGCTCACCCTGCCTTATTAACAGTACAATATACTATGTGAAATGGTATAGATTTATCAATATATCATATGCATTTCTCTCTCTTACACGTATTATGATGCCAAGGCCATTAGATTAGAAAATTTGTTTTACTTGCTAATATGTCTCCAGCACTTAGAATAATGTTTGACACAAATGAGGCCACAATCAATAGTTGTTGGAGTGAATAAAGGCTGGGATGCATTTACCTCCATCTCACTTCAAAGTCTATGCACCCTCAACCTACATACACAAAACAAAACAGAAAAAAAGAAACACTGATGAATTTCTGGAGCATAAATAAAATACAACACAAATTTGATAGTCACAACAGAGCAGAGAAAGTATTAGCTCCAGAATAATATATACTCAAAACCAAAGAAACATGGCACACAGGGAAAAGGCAACTACAAATGTCAGACTATGTGATTTACTTGCTTAAAAATCCAAGTTATGAATAAATAGAGTAAAAAAGATTTTGGGGACAAATACTAAGGTAAATATTAACTACCTTTTTTAAAGTTTTGCTACTGGAAAACTTCTTAACTAGAGAGTCTGAGAATATGTCCTCAGGCTAAAGAAGTAGAGCAGTAGAATCGCTCCATTAACCAACTCAATTTCTGTTCCAAATTGTGTTGTCAAAGGAGTTTGGTTGACAAAGAAAGAATCATCCTGGAATTCCTGAGAAATTGTGATCTACAAAAGTATAGAAGAATTTTGCGTTAGGAAGAAAATGTTCAGAATGAAAGAAACAAGAAAACCCTGTAAATAAGAAACACACAAAACATGACAAAAGGAAATTTCAGTGATTGTAATATATATAAATAAATAAAGTTGACCTATTATAAAAATCTGTAGTTACTTATTTTTGCAAGAGGCTCTATGAAGGAAAAGAAGAATTAAACTAAATCTAGGTCAGAAGAAAACATTCAACCTGAAGCACATAGAGGCAAAAGGATTTTTTATAAAATAACTTTTCCACTGTAAAATAAAGAGGAATTTTATTTCATAACTGTTAGGGCAAAGCGGAATAAAGACAAAGGAAAAGTAGGACAAAGAAGAAGTGATTATGAAGAATACGGTGAATTTCCCTCATCCTTAAATTGCTCCTATTATACTCAGACATATTTAGAATAGTTTTTTTTTACAGATAAAATAAACCATGAGAGATCACTTATTATATCAGGTTATTTTTTAAGTAGAGGAAAACTTTATATGTGTTATTTGACTTTTCCAAAATCAATATAAGATGAGAGTAATTTTTAGTATCAGAAATGTTCAATTGTATCAGAGGCATCTTTCCTGGAGTAACATTATTCTAAAATCTAAGAGATTTGGAAGAAAAAGGATTTTAGTAAAAGTAAATTCTCTTTGATTCAACTTTCATCCTTGCTGAGATTTAGATGTTTAAAAAAATGACCTTCTTGGTTATCTGAAAAATTAATAAAAACCATATTTGGAAGCAATAAAGCTCATCCCCATGTGTTGAATTGCCAAATCAAGTCAGCCCTTACCACTTAAAGAGAATCCTGCCCGTTATTATCAGTTTTTCTATTCTCTCTTTCATGAAATGTTTTGAAATCATTGTGATTTGTAAACCAACACATACATGTATTTAACAAGCACATATTAATGGCCAAACGTCATTTTTTTAATAGTAAATGAAAAGCAATGAAAAACAATAAATCACATAGAGAAGAAATAATGCACTACTAACATTTTAAATTACTTTGAGGACAAATGAGAATTTGTATTTTAAGGGTTACTTCAATTTCAATTCTATCCTTCTATAATAACAAAGAAAGAGAAGTCACCTCTGTACATGAGATGAAAGGAGTAGAATAGAAAAAACAACCAAAACAAAACAAAACAGTTGCTTAAGCAACTCATCCAATTAAATGATTCACACAGTGCTTTATTAGGTTAGGCATTCACTAAATAACCTTCCCAAGACCCAGTGGTATCTTTGTCAATTGTGCAGTGTCCTAAATCAATGTGCAAGTATGTCACCTGAAGGAAGTAAATTAATTAAGAGCTCTTAATAAGTATAACAGCCTGTTCATTTCACTAAGACATTTTATATGCTCTTTGAATACAATGTTACAGCCAGAATTATTAACAAAAAATTATAAAGCTGCATCTTTCTCTACTTCACTGTTAATTTACATTTATTCCTGACATTACTGATTAAACTGTCAAATTGTTGAGGAAAGATATTCAAACTTATTAAAATGTATGAATTTAAATATCACATAAGCTGGCATCAAGCACTTACACGCATTGAGGAAAAACACTATTTAAAGTTGAAATATGCAATTAAGTTATTCAATATGAATGTATTTATTTTTCTCCCAAACTTTGTTAATCATGTTTAAATGGCTTATTTTTTCTCTAACATTTAAAAGTTAAGCAGCAGCTTCTGAAGATACATATTCCTAATAGATTAGATATCTATTTTTAAAATGTGTATACATAGAATGTATATCTCACATTATGTGTATATTTGTGTGTGTGTATATATATATATATGTAGTGTATATATTAGATATAGCTATACATGATGTAAGGTATCAAACATATATATAATGCACACAAATATACACACACACTTAACTTGTAACCATGATTTTGCAGTTTATGAGAAGAAATATTTCCAGAAGGCTCACTTGGGTGTATTTACAATCAAGAATGATGTATATGCATCAACAGTAATTATAGAGACCCATCACAATATCCACTTCAGTTCATGCCTGCAGCATTCATGGATCCCACAAACTTTTAGTTTTTAACTGGGAACCACTGATATGTGGGGGAGAATCTCACATCTCTGGAATCATCTGTCACAAATTTTTGTCAACAGTCATATGTCTCTTACAACTAGTGAACTTCTCTTCATTCTGGCTATACAGACCAAAAGTTATTGACTGAATATACTTGAAAATAATCTAACGTAAAGGGTACCTCACTGACTATCATAGCTTCATATCTGCAATCTGTTAGCTATCAAATGTCTTAGCTACAGTGAGCTTTGATTTCCTCATCTTTGAATTGTGATTCTGCAGGGGATAATTCTTAAATTATGCATTTTATTTTCTCTTACTGCAAAGGATGAAAACATTCTGTTTATTTAGAATTTTCTTCCACATTATTTTTCTTTTAGTGCTACAGTCTAGAAATTTGTCTATATACCTATCTATTGTACATAGTTATCATTTTGAAAATATAAAGAATAAATAAATATTCATTGGTTAGCATAACATGGCCTAACAAATAGTAATTTTTTTGCTGTAAATAAGCTTACCTCTGTAGGATAAATAATGTGAATATTGTGACTTGAGTTTTTGTCTGCTTAAGAGGAAATAAACCCACTTCCTATCATCCTCTACTTTGCTCCCCCCGCACACACAAACGTAATAGAAATTGAAAGTGAGAATAGCGTGAACAGCAGGAAGGATGAACGTGAAAGACGATCTGAATCATGATGGAAGAGAGAGATTCAGATTGCTTACAATCCTCATAAAGCAGTTTCAGAAGTTTTATATTCATCTTGAATCAGCACTAATTACATTGAGGCCAAGTACAGAAAAGTCTTGGTACTAAATTTGTGATTAATATATCAATATGTATTTCTTCTTTCAAGCTGCCTCATTTTTGTATAGTTTACATATAATAAAATATATGATTTTAAGGATACTATTTGGTGAATTTTGCCAAATCTATGCAATATTGTACCCATCATCAGAATTATGATATAGAACATTTCCATTATGCCAAAAGTTTTGTTGTATTTTATTGCTAACAATTCCTTATGCAGACCTGAGCTCCTGGAAACCATCTGTTTGCTTCCTGACATTATAGTTCTTCCCTAGAATCTAGAATTTCATACAAATTGAATTTTATAATACTTATTATTTTCTTTGGAGTTTCCTTTATTTGGCAATATGCTTTTGTGATTCACCCATATTGTTCTATATATCAGTAATTTTTTTGCTTTTATTATTGGTATTTCATTGTATGTCAACATATGAAATTTTATTTACCTAGTCACCTGTCTTTGAACAATGGTATGTTTCCAGCTTTTTTTAGCTATAATGAATAAAATTCCTATGAGCACTGAAGTACAAACATTTGTGTGGACATATGTTTTTATTTATCTAGTATAAATATCTGGGAGTGGGAATGTTATATCATACAAAAATATTAATTTAGTAAGATATTGCCAATTATTTTTCAAAATGGCTGCAGCATTTTGCATTCTACCAGCAATATAGAATTTCAGTTGCTCCATTTTCTCATTAATAAATGCTTTTGTCACTTTTTTTTTTTTCATTTTAGCCATTCTAGTGAGTGAGACAATTTTCTCATTAACAAATGCTTTTGTCAGTCTTGTTTTTTTTTTTCTTTTTCATTCTAGCCATTCCAGTAAGTGATATGCCACTATAATTTCATTTTCTATTGCCCTAGGATAAAAGCATTATTTTTAACAGGCTTAATTGCCATTTGCATATTGACTCTTTTTTTATAAACTCATAATTTTCTGTTCAAATACTCTGTCCATTTTTGGATCAGGTTATTTGTCTTATTACTGAATGGCAAGACTTTCTTATTCATTATAATACATATCCTTCATCACATATGTACCTTACGAATACAGTCTTCATATCCAGGAATTACCTTTTATTCTTCCTAAAGGTATTGTTGAAAGTGAAGACACTTTTATTTTTGAAAAAGACCATTTTATTCACTTATTTAATGCATCTTGGATTTTTTTTTGTCCTGTCTTAACTGATAACTTCATGTTTATCATAATGCCACAAAAATATTCTCTTATTTTCTTTTGAAAGTTTTCTGGTTTTGGCTTACCTTTAGGTTTATGGTCTATTTTTATTTTTCTGTGTAGGATGTGGTGTCAACCTTACTCCTTTTTTTTTTTTTAATATAACTAACATTTTTTAGTACTTTTGTTGAAAAAATATTACTTTCCAAATCAATTACTTCGGCAGGTTGTTAAAAAAAAGTTGGCCGTAAATATGTGGTCTTACTTCTAGATTCTGTGTTTTTCTCCATTAGGTATATAAATATCCTCATACAAATACTAAAAATTAGTTTTCATTGTTTTGTAGAAGAGAAATTGGGAATATCAGAGCTACATTTCTGCTGTTACCTTGGATACCCAGAATTCCTTCCATTCACCTCTAAAGAGAGTGTTTTAAAAAGGAAAAATGTGTATTCTTACATTTACTCAAATATTTGCTATTTCTGGCACTCTTTATTTGGGCAGATCCAAAATTTCATCTGGCAAATTTTTCCTTTGTTTAAAGATATTTATTATAGTGGTATTTATTATAGTGAATATACGTAGGCAATGGATATTCTCAGCTTTTGTTTATCTGAAAAGTCCTTTATTTTACTTCCATTTTTCAAAGGTGTATTCAGTGTGCTTGGAATTTCAAGTTGATATATTCTCTTCCTTTTGTGTGTGTGTTCTAATGATGCTGTTCCGTTGCCTCTAGCTTGCACATATTCTAATATGAAGTTCACTATCTTTCTTCATTCATTTATATATAAATTATTTTTATTTCTGGCTGCTCTGAAATTTTTCTGTGTAATTTGATATATGTATTTCAATTAAAATGCATTTGTGTGGTTTCCTCTATGTATATTCTGCTTGAGTTTCTTCTTAGCTTCTTAGATGTCTTGGTTTATATTTTTATCACATTTGTTCATTTTTTGTTGAAATATTTTTTACATCCTTCTCCCTACTATGAAACTCCATTTACACATTTTTTAGAGAATTTGAGATTGTCCCATGTGTCATTGATCCTCTGTTAATTTTCTTCAGTATTTTTTGCTTCAGTTGGAGAGATTCTATAGGTATATTTTTAATTTCATTGACATTTTGCTTTTGATATTAATTTCTTTCAGGGTAATTTAAAAATCTCTGATGTATTTTTATCTCTAGAACTTGTATTTCATCACTTATGTATCTGATGTTTTTCCTTATGATATTTGTGCTTTTATTTAACTTCTTTATTTATTTTAAAGAACTGTAGTTTAGGCCAGCAGGATCAAAATTCAAGCAGCATTTCTATGCTAATATCTTGAAGCAGAATTTCTTCTTCTACAGGAAATCCCAACATTTGCTTTTAAGGCTTTCCACTGATTGTAGGAGTTCCACTCATCTTATCAAAGACAATCTCCTTTACTTAAAATCAATGGGGTGTAAATATTAATCACATCTAGAAAATACCTTCACATCAATATCTAGACTAGTGTTTGACCAAACAAACTAGACACCATAACCTAGCAAAGTTGACATATGAAGTTAAACATAACAGGTGCTTTCCTCTGTTTGAATTTTCTCTTCCTGCATTATGGCTTGCGAATTGTTTTCAGATAGATAGTAATCTGATGAAATCGTCATGCTCACTTTTTTTTAAGGTTTCTCTCAGGGACTGGAGTTTTCTGTTGCCTAGTCACTGTTTAAAAATTGTTATTTTGTGTTACTTTTTTTATAGCTGGTTAAGATAGGTAAATAAATAATTATTCTTGTTTACATTAATTTTGTGTTTTTCTTTGTCATTCCTGTGCATTTTCCAGTTAAAATAGAATTAATAAAGAGAAATCTAGAGATGAAAATATTAATATAAACATTACAAATTGGAATAACTTGATAAATACGCATAATAAAATGATCCTATGGAGACCAAGCTGATATGAATCTGTTTGGGCTTGGAGAATTGAATCTGTGTGATAGTTTTACCTAAACAATCCTTTGTCCAAATGAAGGAGAAAGAGTGTGAAAACTTTCTATTTTTACAAAAAGGAGCTTTCTGGAGTTACAATTTAAGTGTCTGAAACAACCAGAAAATATTTTTAGTATTTTCTCTAAGGAAACTAAGAGATGGAATTGTACCACTCAGTGTACTTTTTTTGAGAAGCTTCAATACTGATCACAAAATTGATGGAAAGCATTATGTGCTCTGCTGGGAAAGAAACGATATTTTATTAGAAAAAAAAGTTTATCAAATAGTGTTATTTCACATTCCATAATTGTATTGGCACACAATCTGTAAGAGCAGTTACTGATGCATACATGACCCAGTAAATATTTCACTTTACAGTCAGATTAAACCTCTGAAGTGCAAACTACAAAGCAATTCCTGGCATAGAAGTGGTAAATATAGGAGATCAATGTGTTTGATGAATGTTTTTGTACTCTTATATGTGGAATTCCATTACACTGTGAGGAAATTTCTATTTATTTAAAGTTTATTTTGTAAACTATTGTGTAAATCTCAATAGGTGTTTTCAAATTAGTGCTGCTGGAGTTTCAACTATATGTAAAGCAGAAAACGTGCTATCATGCAAATAAAAATATAATTAGATATCAACTGAACAATATTTATTCACAGAGAATAATTAGCTATCATTTCTCCATTTTGTTGTTTCAATGTTGACTGAAATATTAGATAATTATTATAAAGGCAATTTGCATTTCCTGTGCCTTATGCCAACAAAGAGAAAATATATTTTATTTTACTTTATTTTATTTTTTATTTTTTTATTGTGCTTTAGGTTCTGGGGTACATGTGCAGATCATGCAGGATTGTTTCATAGGTACACACGTGGCAATGTGGTTTGCTGCCTCCATCCCCCTGTCACTTACCTCTGGCATTTCTCCCCATGTTACCCCACCTCGACCTCCCCGCCCCCCGCTGTCCCCTCCCAACAGACCCCAGTCTGTGATACTCTCCTCCCTGTGTCCATGTGTTCTCATTGTTCAACACCCGCCTGTGAGTGGGAACATACAGTGTTTGATTTTCTATTCTTGTATCAGTTTGCTGATAATTATCGTTTCCAGATTCATCTGTGTCACTACAAATGACACAAACTCATCATTTTTTATGGCTGCTTAGTATTCCATGGTGTATATGTGCCACATTTTCCTTGTCCAGTCCATTGTTGATGGGCATTTGGGTTGGTTGCAGGTCTTTGATATTGTAAACAGTGCTGCTATGAATATACGTGTGCATGTGTCTTTATAACAGAATGATTTATAATCCTTTGGGTATATACCCAGTAATGGGATCGCTGGGTCAAATGGAATTTCTATTTCTAGGTCCTTGAGGTATCCCCACACTGACTTCCACAATGGTTGAAGTAATTTACACTCCCACCAACAGTGTAAAAGTGTTCCTGTTTCTCCACATCCTCTCCAGCATCTGTCGTCTCCAGATTTTTTAATGATTGCCATGCTAACTGGCATGAGGTGGTATCTCAATGTGGTTTTGACTTGCATTTCTCTAATAATCAGTGATGATGAGCATTTTTTCACGTTTGTTGGCCTCATAAACGTCCTCTTTTGAAAAGTGTATGTTCACATCCTTCCCCACTTTTGGATGGGTTTGTTTGTTTTTTTCTTGTAAATCTGTTTTAGTTCTTTGTAGATTCTGGATATTAGCCCTTTGTCAGATGGGTAGATTGCAAAAATTTTTTCCCATTCTGTTGGTTACCACTTCACTCTAATGATTGTTTCTTTTGCTGTACAGAAACTCTGGAGTTTCATTAGGTCCCATTTGTCTATTTTGGCTTTTGTTGCCAATGCTTTTGGTGTTTTAGTCATGAAGTTCTTGCCTATGACTATGTCCTGAATGGTTTTGCCTAGGTTTTCTTCTAGGGTTTTTATGGTGTTAGGTCTTATGTTTAAGTCTTTAATCCATCTGGAGTTAATTTTGGTGTAAGGTGTCAGGAAGGGCTCCAGTTTCTGCTTTCTGCACACTGCTAGCCAGTTTTCCCAACACCATTTATTAAACAAGGAATCCTTTCCCCCATTGCTTATTTTTGTCAGGCTTGTCAAAGATCAGATGGTTGTAGATGTGTGGCATTGCCTCCAAGGTCTCTGTTCTGTCCCATTGGTCTATATCTCTGTTTTGTTACCAGTTTCATGCTGTTTTGATTACTGTAGCCTTGTAATATAGTTTGAAATCAGGTAGCATGATTTGTTCTTTTTGCTTAGGATTGTCTTAGCTATGCGGGCTCTCTTCGGTTCCATATGAAGTTTAAGGTGGTTTTTTCCAGTTCTGTGAAGAAGGTCATTGGCAGCTTGATGGAGATAGCATTGAATCTATAAGTTACTTGGGACAGTATGGCCTTTTCATGATATTGATTCTTCCTAACCATGAGCAAAAAATGTTTCTCCATCTGTTTGTGTCCTCTCTTACTTCCTTGAGCAGTGGTTTGTAGTTCTCCTTGAAGAGGTCCTTTACATCTTTGTTAGTTGTATTCCTAGGTTGTTGTTTTTTTTTAAGGCGGGATTTCACCATGTTGGTCAGGCTGGTCTTGAACTCCCATCCTCAGGTGATCCGCCTGCCTTGGCCTCCAAAGTGCTTGGATTGCAGGCGTGAGCCACCATGCCCGGCTGGAATTTTATTCTCTTTGTAGCAACTGTGAATGGGAGTTTGCTCATGAATTGGCTCTCTGTTAGTCTGTTATTGGTGTATAGAAACGCCTGTGATTTCTGCACATTGATTTTTGTATCCTGAGACTGTGCTGAAGTTGCTTATCAGTTTAAGGAGATTTTGGGCTGAGATGATAGGGTCTTCTAAATAAACAATCATGTCATCTGCAAATAGAGACAATTTGACTTCATCTTTTCCTAATTGAATACCTTGTATTTTTTTTTTTTCTTGCCTAATTACTCTGGCTAGAACTTCCAATACTATATTGAATAGGAGTGGTGAGAGAGGGCATCCTTGTCTAGTGCTGGATTTCAAAGGGAATGCTTCCAGTTTTTGCCCATTCAGTATGATAATGGCTGTAAGTTTGTCATAAATAGCTTGTATTGTTTAGAGATATGTTCCTTCAATACCTAGTTTATTGAGAGTTTTTAGCATAAAGGGGTGTTGAATTTTGTCAAAGGCCTTCTCTGCATCTATTAAGATAATCGTGTGGTTTTTTTTCTTTGCTTCTATTTATGTGGTGGATTATGTTTATAGACTTATGTATGTTGAACCAGTCTTGCATCCCTGGAATGAAGCCTACTTGATATGATAGATAAGCTTCTTGATGTGCTGTTGCAATCGGTTTGCCAGTATTTTATTGAAGATTTTTGCATCTATGTTCATCATGGATATTGGCCTGAAGTTTTCTTTTCTTGTTGAGTCTCTACCAGGGTTTGGTATCAGGATGATGTTGGTCTCATAAAATGATCTGGGAAGGATTCCCTCTTTTTGTATTGTTTGGAATAGTTTCAGAAGGAATGGTACCAGCTCCTCTTTGTACATCTGGTAGAATTTGACTGTGAGCCTGTCTGGACCTGGATTTTTTTTTGGTTGGTAGGCTGTTAATTGCTGCCTCAACTTCAGCCCTTGTTATTGGTCTATTCAAGGTTTGAACTTCTTCTGGTTTAGACTTGGGAGGGTGCAAGTGTCCAGGAATTTATCCATTTCTTCCTGGTTTACTGGTTTATGTACATAGAGCTGTTTGTAGTGATCTCTGATTGTAGTTTGTATTTCTGTGGAATAGCTGGTGATATCCCCTTTATCATTTTTTATTGCATCTCTTTGATTCTTCTCCCTTTTTTATTAATCTGGCTAGTCGTCTATTTTGTTGATATTTTCAAAAAACCAGCTCCTGGATTTATTGATTTTTTTGAAGGGTTTTTTGTGTCTCTAGCTCCTTCCATTCTGCTCTGATCTCAGTTCTTTCTTATCTTCTGTTAGCTTTTGAGTTTTTTTGATCTTGCTCCTCTGGCTCTTTCAATTTTGACAATAGGGTGTTGATTTTAGATCTTTCCTCACTTCTCATGTGGGCATTTATTGCTATAAATTTCCCTGTAGACACTGCTTTAAATGTGTCCCAGAGATTCTGGTACGTTGTGTCTTAATTCTCACTGGTTTCGAAGAACATCTTTATTTCTCCCTTCATTTCATTGTTTATCCAGTGGACATTCAGGAGTCAGTTGTTCAGTTTCCATGAAACTGTGCGGTTCCGAGTCAGCTTATTAATTCTGAGTTCTAATTTGATTGCCCTGTGGTCTGAGAGACTGTTTGTTATGATTTCCAATCTTTTTCATTTGCTGAGGAGTGATTTACTTCCAATTATGTGGTCAATTTTAGAGTAGGTGCAATGCGGTGCTGAGAAGAATGTATATTCTGTGGAATTGGCGTGGAGATTTCTGTAGATGTCTATTAGGTCCACTTGGTCCAGATCTGAGTTCAAGTCCTGAATATCTTTGTTAATTTTCTGTCTTGTTGATCTCTCTAATATTGACAGTAGAGTGTTACAGTCTCCCACTATTATTGTGTGGGAGTCTAAGTCTCTTTGTAGGTCATTAAGAACTTGCTTTATGTACCTGAGTGCTCCTGTATTGGGTGCATATATATTTAGGATCATTAGCTCTTCCTCATTCATTGATCCTTTTACCATTATGTAAAGCCCTTCTTTGTCTCTTTTGATCTTTGTTGGTTTTAAGTCCATTTTATCGAGACTAGGATTGCAACTCCTCCTTTTTTTTGCTCTCCATTTGCTTGATAAATCTTCCTCCATCCCTTTATTTTGAGCCTATGTGTGTCCTTGCACATGAGATGGGTTTCCTGAACATAGCATACCAATAATCTTAACTTTTTATCCAATTTGCCAGTCTGTGTCTTTTTGATTGGGGCATTTAGCCCATTTATATTTAAGGTTAATATTGTTATGTGTGAATTTGATCCTGCCATTTTGATGCTAGCTGGATGTTTTGCCCATTAGTTGACGCATTTTGTTCATTGTGTCAATGGTCTTTACCATTTGGTACATTTTTGGAGTGGTTGGTAATCATTGTTCCTTTCCTTGTTTAGTGCCTCTTTCAGGAGCTCTTTTAAGGCAGGCCTGGTGGTGACAATCTCTCAGCAATTGCTTGGCCATAAAGGATTTTCTTTCTCCTTCGCTTATGAAGCTTAGTTTGGCTGGATACGAAATTCTAGGTTGAAAGTTCTTTTCTTTAAGGATGTTGAAAATTGGCCCCCACTCTCTTCTGGCTTGTAGGGTTTCTGCAGAGAGGTCTGCTGTGAGTCTGATGGTCTTTCCTTTGTAGGTAATACGACCTTTCTCTCTGACTGCCCTTAGCATTTTTTCCTTCATTTCAACCCTGGTGAATCTGACAACTATGTGCCTTGGGGTTGCTCTTTTTAAGGAATATCTTTGTGGTGTTCTCTGTATTTCCTGGACTTGAATGGTGGCCTGGCTTGCTAGGTTGGGGAAGTTCTCCTGGAAAATATCACAAAGAGTGTTTTCCAGCTTGGATTCATTCTCTTCATCACATTCAGGTACACCTATCAAATGTAGATTAGGTCTTTTCACATAATCCCATATTTCTTGGAGTCTTTGTTCATTTCTTTTCACTATTTTTTCTCTAATCTTGCCTTCTCATTTTATTTCATTGAGTTCATCTTCAATCTCTGATATCCTTTCTTCTGCTTGGTCGATTTGGCTATTGAAACTTGTGTATGCTTTGCGAAGTTCTTGTGTGTGTTTTAGCTCCATCAAGTCATTTATATTCTTTTCTAGGCTCTTTATTCTAGTTAGCATTTCATCTAACCTTTTTTCTAGGTTCCTAGTTTCTTTGCATTGGATTAGCACATGTTTCTTTTAGCTCTGAGAAGTTTTTTATTACCCACCTTCTGAAGCCTTTTTCTGTCAATTCATCTGATTCATTCTCCATCCATCTTTGATCCCTAGCTGGTGAGGACTTGTGATCCTTTGGAGGAGGAGAGGCATTCTGGTTTTTGGTGTTTGCATCCTTTTTGCGCTGGTTTCTTCCCATCTTAGTGCTTTATCTACCTGTGGTCTTTGTCATTGGTGACTTTCAGATGGGGTCGCTGAGTGGACATCCTTTTTGTTAATGATGAAGTTATTTCTTTCTGTTTCTTAGTTTTCTTTCTAACAGTCAGGCCCCTCTGCTGCAGGACTGCTGGAGATCCATTCCAGACCCTGCTTGCCTGGGGATCACCCACAGGAGCTGCAGAACAGTAAGTGTTGCTGCCGGTTTCTTCTGTTATCTTTGTCCCAGAAGGGTACCTGGCAGATGTCAACCTGAGCTCTCCTTTATGTGGTGTCTCTTTGGGTATACGGGGGTCAGGGAGCTGCTTGAGGAGACGGCCTGTGTCTCATAGGAGCTCAGGTGCTGTGCTGGGGCCTCTGTTGTTTTGTGCAGAGATGCTGGGCAGGTAATTTTAAGTCTGCTGCAGTGGAACTCATAACCTCCTCTTTTCCCAGGTGCTCTGTCCTAGGAAGATTGGCTTTATTTATATGTTCCTGTCATGCTGCCTTTTTTCATAGATGCCCTGCCCCATAAGGAGTAATCTAGTCACAGTCTGCCAGCAGAGGTGTTGCTGAGCTGCCGTAGGCTCTGCCCAGCTGCTGTGTGAACTGCCTCAGTATTGGTGGTCACCCTTCCCCCACTGAGCTGGACCATCCTGAGTCCAGCTGCGCTTGCTGCGAAACTGTCAATCCAGAGCCTTTCAGATTGCTTGTTTTGTGGGGGTGATACCCGCCAAGCCAGATCACCTGGCTTCCTGTCTCTGCCCCCTCCCTTTCAGTTGAATGGGCAGCTCTGCCTCCCAGGTATTCCAGGCACCAGCTGAAACAGCCGCCCAGATTTGTGTGAGTTTCTGTGTGCCAGCCTGGCACCAGCTGAAACCGTGGTACTGAAAACTCATGGCACTTTTTGGCCCAGGAATCTCCTGGTCTGTGGGCAGTGAAAATTTGTTTGGAAATGTGGTGAGCAGTCACCCTCTGCATAGCTCTTGCTGGGAACTGCACTCCGGAGCTGTTCCTATTTGGCCATCTTGGATCAATCTCAGAAATATATTTTAATATACATAGAATATTTTAAATTTACATAGATGCACAATTGATTTGCAGAGAAAGGTACTCACATTTTTAAAATGAAGAAGAACATATATTTAAAAATGACAGCAGAAATAATGTCTTGACTATATGATAGAACTTTTAAAGACCATTTCTATTTATTTTTTGAGTGAGTTGTTCAAAGGGCATATCTCAAAAATATAGCCAGTGTATTGAATATGCTGACATTATTACCTGAACTGAAATATCATGATTTTAATATTGAAGTTTTCTTATTAAACTATGATGAAAGATTTGGATAGCCAAATTTATATTACTTCTGGCACATGATGACTTTTTTGCTTACAAAGACACCTAGTACATATTTAGAATATATTAAGAAACATTCAAATTCCATAAGAAAACATGAAAAAATGATTTATGAACTGAATAGAATGAGAGAATAATAGAAACATAATCATGCTATATATCTCCTATATTGAAACAGTCAACCTCTTTGCCATATGTCCATTTTCATCCCAGCCGTTAAATATGCTACATTAGTAAAGGACTCATGTGTTGAAAGAGCTAAAATTTCTCTTTACTGAGGAATACACCTTACTTTCTGGTTTGTGTTCAATTAGAAAATAAAAACTATCAGGCATACATCTTTTATCATGAAGCTTAATGTGCAAGTAGTTATTTAATATATTATACAAAGGAATAAGAAAACAAATGGGTGTCAAAGATGACCAACAACTCAAGCAATTCTAATTATAAACATATATTATTTTTACCATATAGAAAAATTTTTCTGATTAGTTCATAAATATTATGATAATCTATTAATAAAGACATAGAATTTTATTTATTCCATGTTTCTTTTTTTCTTTTTTTTTTTTTTGAGATGGAGTCTCACTCTGTCACCCAGGCTATAGTGCAATGGCACGGTCTCGGCTCATTGCAACCTTCAACTCCCAGGTTCAAGCAATTCTCCTGCCTCAGCCTCCCAAGTAGCTGGGACTACAGGCATGTGCTACCACACCTGGCCAAGTTTTGAATTTTTAGTACAGACGGGGTTTCACTGTGTTGGCCAGGATGGTCTCACGATCTGCCCACCTCAGCCTCCCAAAGTGCTAGGATTACAAGCATGAGCCACCGCGCCCAGCCTGATTTCCATGTTTCTTAAGCAACAATTTATGAACTAGTAAACTTCCAAAGAAATATTAAGAAGGAGTCAGACAGGGAAAGGAGAGAGCCATCTTTGTCTTACAATTTTGCATGCCAATGCTACTCACCACAGTTATACACAAAAAATCATATAATCATAAATCATCTGGGCAGAGTGGCTCATGCCTGTAATCCTAGCATTTTGGGAGGCCGAGGAGGGTGGATGGTTTGAGCTCACAAAATCGAGACCATCCTGATCAACATGGCAAGACCCCATCTCTACTAAAAATACAAAAATAATCCAGGCATGGTGGTGTGTGCCTGTAATCCCAGCTACTCGGGTGGTTGAAGCAGGAGAATCACTTGCACCTGGAATTCAGAGGTTGCTGTGAGCAAAGATTGTGCCACTGCATGCCAGCCTGGGCTACAAAGCAAGACTCTGCCTCAGCAATAAACCAACAAACAAACAAATATAATCATAAGTACATACAGTAAATATAATCATAAATAGCTTCTTATGAAGCCTTACAAACTTTTCAATATAAATAGTATAGAACTGCTCTTTGTAAATTTGTGTTCTCAATCTTTCTCTTCCTCACAACAGGAAGTTTCCATTCTAATTGGATATTTATGATATCAATAGTTTCAGTAATTGTGTGAACTAGAGAATTTGGTGTAAGTATAACAATAACAGTGATAAATCATAGGTCAAAAGTTTTTAAACAATTGCTCATAATATCTTTTAAGTAAATAATTTTTGTTTTATTTTTATGAATATTCTAGGAGATTTTTTTATTCAGAATGTATTATTAATGTGTGTGCCTTACCCAAAATGTGATATGCTTAATGAGAGGTTTTAATAAGATTATAATTCTCGCTTTGTATGTGGTAGAAGCTTAAGCTTTGAAAATGTTTGAGTAAAAAATAATTAACTTCATATAATTCCAAATGTGTTGTAGGATGACTTTAAGTAATAACAATGTGCCCCATGCTTTTGTTTTGTTTGTTTGTCGAGATAGGATCTTACTCTGTCCCCCTTGCTGCAATGTAGGGGCGTGATAATGGCTCATTCGCAGGCATGACCTGCTGGGCTCAAAGATCCTCCCATCTCAGCCTTTTGAGTAGCTAGAACCACAGTATGCCCCACTACACCTGGCTAATTTTTCTTCTATTTTATGTAGAGACAGGGTCTTGCTATATTGCTCAGGTTGGTCTCAAAGTTCTGGGCTCAAGTGATTCCCCTGCCTTGGTTTCCAAAAGTGTTGGGATTACAGGTGTGAGCCACCGTATCCGGCCCTTGTGTTATTCTTCTTCTTTTTTTAAATTTATTTATTATAATTTAAGTTCTGGGGTACATATGTAGACCATGCAGGTTGGTTACATAGATATACATGTGCCATGGTGGTGGTTTGCTGCATCCATCGCCCCATCGTCTACATTAGGTATTTCTACTAATGATATCCCTCCCCAATACCCCCACCCCCTGCTACTCCTCCCCTAATGCCCACCTCCCAGGCCCCGGTGTGTGATGTTCCCCTTCCTGTGTTCCTGTGTTCTCATTGTTCAACACCCACGTATGAGTGAGGCGTTCTTCTTCTTAAAGGTTACAGGTATGGTTTGACTTCTTATGGGCTGTTTTGCTGATAATTTCTTTAAATACATAATGAAATTATTTTAATGAGAAAAATCTGAGAAAATTTGTTAATAGATTTTATCAGAATGCCAATTTTGGTCATAATCCTTGCTTAGAGTTGGAATGCAGGTAAAATTTCTGGTTTAGGGTTTTCTGGTTTTTTATAAAAACAAACTTGTACTTGGCCAAAGATGAAACAATGATGTTATACATAGAATCTTACTACCAATACAAGTTAAACAAATCAAATCAAAGCAGTAAAATTCAGGAAAAAATTATCGGTATCAATATAACAATAGTATTCAGGTTTATGTCATAATATTTTTTTAAATGGCATGCTGAAGATAGAAAAAATTTGAAACCACTCAAACCAGCTTTTACCATCACAACCCCAATATCTGCTCTCAGGAGTAATGTGAAAGTAATTTGAGTAGATAATTATGGTTTTTTTTAGTAGTCACCAGTTTAGAACACTAGCATAAAGGAATGAAAATAAAGCCAAATACTAAGCAGAAGATAAGGAAAAGAAGTCCTCAGTGGTGGTGAGAATCAGTCTTCATAGGAGAAACTAGTGAGATGATTCTGGATTTTATAGATATGGATTGTGGGCATGGTGGGAGGTTATGCAGAAGGAATTGAACACTGAACCACAACCTTAAACTTTCAATTAAAAGTAAAGATATAAATAAGAATGTTGCTTACTGTAAATTATGATCCATGCACCTTACTGAGAAAGATATTTAAGAGGAAACAGAAGTAAACATATGATAGAAAGCAAAGACTTGATTTATCATAACATAGTAAGGGTGAAATTGAAATTAGAGAGCCAGTAGAAAGTTATTTGAAAAAAAAATCATAATACCTTATATTAAAAAAAGTTCTGTAGAACTGAAAGAGAAATCATTTAGGAAGTAGAATTAAAGAGCACAAAAAGAGAAATACTGAGAGAACTTATGTGAAATTGGTGTCAACCTAGGGGTTTCAGAAAGAGGGAACACGAAAAAAAAGATGAGCAGAAGTTCAAAAAAATTTAATATGCATCAAAATAATTATTATAACTATTAGTTGTTAGTGCCCAGATTGAAAGAGTCTTCCAGCCAATTGGCTTAATGAGAATGAAACATGTATACCAAGCTTATCACAGTGAAATTTTGGAACACTCAAATAAAAAGATCTTAAATCTTCAAGAGTTGTTTTTTTTTTTTTTCAAGCCACATATAAGACATATTTTAAAAGTTCCCACGGTCTTCTCAGTAGTGTTACTGAAAGATGTAGATTCA
This sequence comes from Ateles fusciceps, assembly GCA_036589455.1. Classification (NCBI taxonomy): domain Eukaryota; kingdom Metazoa; phylum Chordata; class Mammalia; order Primates; family Atelidae; genus Ateles; species Ateles fusciceps. Next base: position 1,155,960 of record JAZHEH010002077.1, read on the forward strand.
CAATTCTTAAGGAGCTGATTCCAATATATTCTTTAACCCTACAACTATTCACAATTCTTAAGGAGCTGATTCCAATATATTCTTTAACCCTACAACTATCTGCAAAAAGCAAAAGCTTCTGTGTTCATTCTGAGTGCCAGGATACTACTCACTAGGCTTTAGCATTTTTCTGTCATCCACCTAGAGAGAAAATAATCATTTGAGGTGTGTCAAGTTCCTTGAGAATTCTACTCCTTGATGTCTCAGAAAAAGTGAAATGTGAGTCACCCTCCGATTCTAAATCTAACATCACTTAGTGTGTCCCTAGCAGAATTAAGCAGATAGTGCAGAATATTTTGGTCTTGAGGACACTGGCAGTATCATGCTTGTCCAAACACAGTTTGATGGGTACAACCACCATTTCTCCAAACGGCAGAAAATTAAGCTACTTTTGGGGGAAAGGGTAGGCAGAAGGTTGGTATCTCTTTTCTAAGTTAGAATGTTCTTCAGTGCAATAGTTCCAAGTTCAATTTAGGCTGCTAAATTTTTATCTTAAATTATAGTTAATTTTAAAATTATCATTAAAGTTTAAGAAATAATTCTATATCAACAACCATAATTTGCCCATGTTTAATAAAATCTTCTTACTGTATGAATCTAAATAAATATTATAATCTGGTTGAGTATGTTAAAGGACTATATACAGAGTCAAATACTTAACAAATGTAAAGATCATTAAGCCTCATGTAAGCAATGAATTTTGCTATGGTTAGTAGTCTCAGACCTTTATTTCTCAGTCACCTCTACGCAATGTTCAATATTACTGATGAAAAAGAATAACAAAAGATAAAGCCATAACATTACAGGAAAATTTCCAATGGAGTGTGTCTTTATTACAGAAGTTTAAGACTTATTTTCAATCAAGTTATTTTACTATCTTTCACGACTATTCCTGGACAATAAATGGAACATCTCAGAATATTTCATTAATATTTATGAGCTTTTCACATGGCTAGTTACAAACCAAAGTATTTCAATTTGTTAAACAAGAAAAGATCCTGCTATGAATTATGTACTGATCATTTTATTTAAGCAAAATGGTATAAATCAATGCCTTAGAGGTGAATGGTATACTCAGATCATAGTGTTTATGCTTATTCAGATGCAGAACTGTAACAATTATCCACATCACATAGATACATGGCTATTTACACATTTTCTCCATACTTGGGTATTTTTCACCTCTACATTTTTGTACCTTGATATAGTTTGCCCTAAAGCTGTTTTCTGTTGTCAGAGAATTATCAATGCTGCTTGTCTATGGGAAAATCCCCATGACTCTCCTGTTGCTGCCACAGTAAATTGTTCATCCCTAATTAGGACTGAAATTGTTGATCTTCAACAAGAATATTATGTATACTGTAGATTATATTAGTAAAACATTAATCCATAAACATATGTATGTAATTCTGTAACTTAATTTGTACACAGATGTTGCTAATCTATTTTAAAATTAAAGAACAAAAACTATAAAATAGAATAAACATTAAAACTATTAAACCAAATTAAGGACTTCAAAAATGGATGTATTTTGCTGGATAAGAATTTTGTTGGTGGTGGGCTTTAAAATAGTTTTTAATATAAGGCCTTTAAATCATATTATGATTTTATCACTGTGAATGGCACAGATATTCTAACATTATCTTCTTTATTAAATGATTATAGCACATATAAGGACATTTTCAGTTAGTTAGAACAGAATCTTCTTTTTGTAATAACCAGTGTAATAACTGTATCAGGCAATTTCACCAATGGATGCTAACACTAATGGTCAAAAAATGTTGGGAAACCAGAATATTCACAAGGTCTCAAAGTATTGCCGCACAGATTACATTAAATCATAAAAAAGAAATATGTATTTACAATGGAAAGATTTGATGGTATGGTCTTAACTAACTGGTCAAGCTTGGCATTGCCATTGTGATGTAAGGCAGTGGAAAAAGTATGTGACTCATGTGTCACTCTTGCTGAAAATTATTGGCCTCAGTTTAATCAAGTAAAAAAAAATCCGTTGAATTCAGAAATGCATGTTGTCAGGAATACTGGCCTGAGTTTCTCAAAAGAAGTAAGCAATGGTGTTTTCATTGTTTGAGGAGGCTAATGAGACATAACACCAAATGCAATGTGTGGACATTGAATTTTGCATTGAAAAACATGAAGGAGATCTTGAAGGTATTTTGAAAAATTTGAATGTGGGCCATATGTTGGATGATGGCATTGAAATAATGCTGATTTTCTTAGATGTTTCATGTGATATAGTTTCATAGAATAATTATTTGGGGGAACATTTAGGGATGGGCTATCAATATAGCTACAGTCGAACTTGAGTTAGCAAAAGAGAAGTCTTTGTGGGTGGATGAAAATACATAGGTAGAGAGATAAAGAGATAGGTAGATGACAGTTAAATAAACCTATATCTGTCATAGATCTATGTCTATATCTGATATAAATAGATACAGTTATAGATAGATGCAGATATAGATAGATATAGATACAGATATAAACATAGATATAGATAATATAGATATAGATATGGAGAGGGTGGCAACATCTTAAAAGTTGGTAAATCTAAAAGAAATGTTTGGGTACTTATTGTACTTTTCCTTAAATTTCACTGTGTGTTTAAAAATTCAAAATAATTCAATTACTGAGAAAATAAAATATCTGCCTTAGTGATTAGAATACATTACTCTTTAAGAAACTTTGATATATGCCATGTATCAGACAAAAAATATTGACAATAAAGTTAAAAAAAAGTGATCAATTCTGAGCTAGAGAAGCAACCACCTGCTTGCTTGGTCTAGGATTAGGGAGACACCGGAAAAAGTCACATAGAATAAAATGAAATAAATAGTAATCTAAGCAAAAGGTAAATTACACTAGAGAAAATCTGTGGGTCTCATTTGATTTCAATAATCTGGACTAATAAAAGAAAAAAAAACCCATGAGAAAATACACTCAACACACTCCAAATGAGAAAAAATACTGAAATACAGTCTCTGATTAGCAGAAATCAACAATTTTTTTAATGTACTCTAATAAAGTGTAAGGGCATAAATACCCTTCTGTATTATAAAATAGAAAACCTTTATGATAAACATTTGGCAAATAATATCTATCAATGCTCTTTAACTCAACAGTTCTCCTGGGAAGTGATATTATAGGTGCACTTGAAACTGTATCTTATTGATTTATGCACAAATATGCAAAATGTTTTATTTTCACAGATTTTTATCACAGCATTGTTTGTAATACAAAAAGTTCAGGAATGACCTCAATGTCTTCCAGTAGGAGACTGATTAAATTCTGTAGTATTCATTTAAGACATTATATCGTTCTTTAGAATGTACTAAGTTGTTGATATGTAACAATACCTGAGATATATAAATGCATGTTAAAAAGCAAGGTTCAGACAGATGGTACAATTTCTGTTGTGATAATTAAAAGTATATGTAGATATAGACATAGACATGAGATTGATCGACAGACAAAAATATAAACATAGATATACATATATATATATATACACAATGGTCACTTATAGATATGTTATACAAACATATTACTTTCCTTTTATTATTTTTCTTTGTTTATGTTCCTTTCAAAATACTTAAGAATTTGACAATAGGGGTTGCTAGGTAGAGAGAAATGGTCACCAAACAAAAGATATAGAAGAAAAATATTTTCCATTGAATTATTTTATTATTATTATTATTTTATTGTACTTTAAGCTCTGGGGTACATGTGCTCATCCTGCAGGATTATTGCATAGGTACACATACGCTGTGGTGGTTTGCTGTCTCCATCCCCCCATTGCCTACATCAGGCATTTCTCCTGGTGTTATCCCTCCCCAATCCCCCCCCAAGCCACTGCCCCTCCCCTCCCCCTCCCCTGGCCCCCCACCTTCTAATCTATCCCAATGTGAGATGCTCCACTCCCTGTGTCCAAGTGTTCTCATAGTTCATCATCCACCCATGAGTGAAAACACGTGGTGTTTGGTTTTCTGTTCTTGTGTCAGTTTGCTGAGAATGATGGTTTCCAGATTCATCCATGTTCCTACAAAGGACACAAACTCTTCGTTTTTTATGGCTGTATAATATTCCATGGTGTATATGTGCCACATTTTCTTTGCCCAGTCTATCATTGATGGGGATTTGGGTAGGTTCCAGGTCTTTGCTATTGTAAACAGCTCCTCAAGGAACATATGTATGCATGTGTCTCTATAATAGAACAATTTATAAGCCTTTGGGTATATACCCAGTAATGGGATTGCTGGGCCAAATGGAATTGCTAATTGTTTTTAAATAAAATGAACACATTTAAAAGGCAGTGGTTCATGCCTGTAATCCCAGCACTGTGGGAGGCCGAAGCGGGCGGATTGCCTGAGCTCAGGAGTTCGTGACCAGCCTGGGCAACACAGGGAAATCCATCTCTACTAAAATACAAAAAAAATTAACCGACTGTGACGGCGTGCGCCTGTAGTTTCAGCTACTCCAGGGCAGAGGCAGGAGAATTGCTTGAACCCAGGAGGCGGAGATTGCAGTGAGTCGAGATCTTGCCATTGCACTTCAGCCTAGACTCTGTTTCAAAACAAAAACAAACAAACAACAAACAAAAAAACACAAATGGCAAATATAAACATCAAGAAAACATGGATGGCATAGAATTTCCAAAAACTTCTAGTATTGGGAGGCGGAGGTGGGTGGATTACCCGAGATCAGGAGTTAGAGGCCAACCCGACCAACATGGCAAAACCCCTTCTGTACTAAAAATACAAAACATAGCGGGGCCTGGTGGCGCATGCCTGTAATCTCGGCTACTCCAGACGCTGAGGCTGGAGAATCACTTTAACTTGGGAGGCAGAGGTTGCAGTGAGCCAAAATGGTGCCATTGCACTTCAGCCTGGGCAACAAAAGTGAAACTTCATATTAAAAAAAAAAGTTGAAATAATTTATATCAAAAGAGCCATTAGAGATCAAAAGGGGATAAGAAAACCCAATTCCAAGGCAGGTTAACCAGAGCAAAAAATAAGTCTGGCACCAAGAAAATAAAATGGCCACTAATTAAATATAAACAGATCATTCTCTCTCTTAATTAAAAATATCTATACATTTGCCCTCCCTCTTTTTGTTTTCCTTTGTTTGAAAAATGCTCACTCTATTATAATTAAAATGCTATGATCCTGTACTACATCTTACTGTCACACTTTTTTAATATGAACATTTTTCCTCATGTAAATTGTTGTTCTACTTTCAAAAATAGACATTTTTTAAATCTCAAAAAACCTGAAATAATACATTTTTCCAAAATGCTCTTCTATTTCTTTATGCAGTGCTATTTGAGGAATATTCATTTCTGGTGATTCTTCAGGGCAGACCTATCCTTTGCATTACAGTATTTTCCTCCAGTTTTCTAACTTAGAAGCTTCTCTAAACCTGTTCTGTCTGTTGTGCCTGCTCTCAATATGAGGAACCAAATAAAGATGTGACTGCCTGTGCTAGGAACACCAACCCTTTGGAACTTATTAGGCCCTATTTGCTCAGGAGTGCTAAGAGTTATTCAAGTTTTTTAGTCAATTCCATTGTTTTGTTGTTTTCATTTCAAAATCCCAGCAGTCATCCTTGAAGAGAGAGGGGGATTTCCATAAGACTCACTGAAGGAGTATTACAAGTATGTTCTCGAAGAGCCTTTCTGCTCTTTCCTAGTACACATGGATTCATTCCTCTGAGAGAGGATGTCAAAGAATTCGGCATCTACAGAAACAATTGTCAGAAATCTGACTATCTTACCAGTTTTCAGCATGGCGCTTTTATCTTTGCTTTGCAGTATTTTTACTTTTCACATGTGTCCTATGTAATATTTATTTGCTTTCTTAATGTTGGTACTTTTAGTATATCTTCCAATATGTCAGAAATAGAGTATGGCCCCACTTAGTGTTTTTCTATTAGAATTATTGATATTACAGTTTTCCATACTTTCTATTCACTTTATTGAGGTTCACATCGTCTCTTCATATCTGCAGCTGTATGACAGGTTGATATATGTGGCTCTTACTCTGATCCTGGAACTTTCATACAATGAAGACTCTGCGGGTCTAGCTGGTTGAATGAGTATCTTTTCTTCAAAATTTGTGTGGGTACATTTATATATATATATATATATATATATATATATATATATATGTATGTATATACCCCATATATATATGGGGTACAAGAGAGATTTTGATGCAGGCATACAATGCATAATAATCATGTGCAGGTATACAATGCATAATAATCATGTTAGGGTAAATAGGGTATATATCATTTTAAGAATCTATCATTTCTTTGTGTTATAACATTTTAATTACTCACTTTTAGTTATTTTTAAATGTATAATAAATTATTATTAAGTGTAGTCACCCTGTTATGTTATCAAATGATACATCTTATTCATTCTATCTAACCGTATTTTTATTACTGTCAAGCATCCTCCCTACCCTCACCGCACTACTTTTCCTAACTTCTAGTAACCATCATTCTATTCCCTATTTCCATAAATTCAACCATTTTAATTTTTAACTCCCACAAATAAATGGGAACATGTGAAGTTTGTCTTTTGATGCATGGCTTATTTCACTTAACATAATGTCCTCCAGTTACATCCATGTTGTTGCATATATTCCATTTTGTAGGCCTAGAGAGCACCCAAATAGTCTGCATTCTTAACAAAGACCTCAGAAGATTCTGATTCAAGCTGATTTTGACCACAAATTGAAAATTATTGCACTTGAATGTTAGCTGATAATTTATGAACCTGAGGGCAAGCATTATACAGTCATGGATGATAATGCATGGATATTTAAAGCTGCTAATTTTGTTTTGGTGAAATTGTACCGGGAGGCTATCAGTGAGTTTCAAGCTTATTACACAAATCCTATAATAAATTTTTATTTTAAGTATTACCTTTTTTCAATCTATACGTTATTTTAAAACAAAATTTTATATTTGGTGAAGGACAGGAATTGGTCTTGTTTTGGGTCTTTGTCTTATAACTAGAGAACACAGAGAGCATCTGATTCAGGGTGCTCTGCATACCACACGTGTGGGATAAATTAAGGCTAAAATACACTGTATTCCCTAAGGAGTTCTAGAAGGGAAAATGTTTACATCACAGTTGACAATAAAGAGATAAATGTCCTTCATATTAATAAATGAAAATTTGGATTTCCCAAATTGGTTAACATCAGGGAAAAGGGGAATAGTTTGTAAACAAGTTTCCTAACATACAAACCTCTGTGTAAAAAATTGTTATAAAAATTATAACTGATATACATTGTACAGAAAATTATTGATCCAATAGAGAATATAACATAGTAAACAATGAGATTTCTGAAACAAGAGGACCAATGAAACAACCACCTTTCAACCTTACTTTTATCATGTGACAAAATATAACACCACATGTCTCTTGCAGCTGGCTATATAGCTTAGATGACAAAACAGTATCTTGCAGACAACCTGAACTCTTTGAGAAAATGTGGAAAGTAAACATAAAAAAAATTATCAAAGTTATTTTTTAAGAATAAGCTGCTTTGAAGAAAAATCAAGGGCTTAAAAATTGTATTATGATGAGATGGCAATGATTATGAGCATAAGATAAACACGTTTATTAAATTCTAGCTTCTACTGAAATAGCATGAGGCTACTCTTATTAAAGGTAATGAGATGTAGTCTTTTGAAAATATGTCCTACTTCTAAATGCCTATAAAATGGAAACCACATTAACTCTGCTGAGTTATGGTAATAATTAGTGAAAAGTGTCTTATTCTGAAGTACTTCAAAAACAAATTATTCAGAGTGTCTACCAGGTGTTGTGGAAGGAAGGAAGTTTGGTTTTGGGTTTTTTCCAAGTCACCTTTAGGAGTATTCCAGAGCTTCTGAAAGTGGCTTATCAGTGCATATTTGAATATTTTAATTATACACTTCAAAAAATACTTGAGAGTCATTTGACTAAAAGTGCAATTTGTGTATAACATTTTAGTACTTAAATCAACTATGAAATAGCATTTTAAATTAAAATCCAATACACTTTGCGTTAACTCTGTTCCAAGAAAATTGAAGCTAATTATAACTCTCAAATTAAGCAAGTCTAGGGGAGCTAACAATGTAAATTTTAAAATATAATACATTATTAGATGTGAAGATAACTGTATTTGTATGCTAAACAAAAAAATCAAAACTATCAGTGTGGTAAAGAAAAGGTGAGATGTAGGATGGAGGTAGAAGTAAATCTTGTGCGCGCTTTGAAGAATAAATTTCTAAGCATTACGTGTGCAACTTAACTACTTGCCCCCTTTTCAAAGGTCCCTCTTTACTAGTTTACTAGGAGAAAACAGAGATTGATTTTACCTCTTTACTAGTTTACTAGGAAAAAACAAGGATTGATTTCTCCATATGATTCTGCCTCAGTCCATGACTTAAAGTGCATCTCTGTTACTTAAACCTACACTTCCAGCTAGTGTCGTTACTGGTAAGTAACTGGAAGTTGGTAATTTTATCCATACTTGAAATCCTGCTGCCCTCCTAATTTTAACACCGCTAGTGGAGTGCTGTGAGGAGATTACACTTCCCTGTATTGACTTGATTTCTCTTAACTACACTATTGAACAATCATTGTTTATAAAATTCTTTGTAGGTATTGCTAGTTGGTCAACTTCAACGGAAAATGCCAAATGACTTTCCCAAAGTACGATAAAAACGTATACTCCACCCCATCTCTACTAAAAATACAAAAAATTAGCCGGGCGTGGTGGCATGCACCACCTGTCTCTGCTACTTAGGAGGCAGAGGCAGGACAGGAGAATCCTTTGAACCCGGGAGGCAGAGGGTGCAGTGAGCCGAGACAGTGCCACTCTACTCCAGCCTGGGTGACAGAGTGAGACTCCATCTCAAAAAAACAAAACAAAACAAAAAACAAAAAAACCTATATGTCACCTAGTAATATCTTATATTTTTTCCTTTTCTTGCTTCCTTATTAACACTTCACATTATCAGATAATAAATGTTTGTGAATGCAGTGAAAGTATATTTTTACTGTCATTACATCTAATGTTCTTTAATATTGATTAATATTTTATTACTCTTGCCTATTTTTAAAAATTATTAACTTACTATCGGGGCTGTTTTTATATTTTGTGTAGAGATTGTCCTTTATTATGTATAAATGTGTGTATATATATATGTGTGTATAGTATATGTACACAGAATATATACATATTGTATATGTATGTGTGTGTATATATATTTATATATGCATGTATATACACACATTTGCAATACATTATTCCAAAAGTGTTTAAATTTTGTTTTTTACATTTAAGTCCCAGTCCACTTAAATATGATTTTTGGATGTGGTGTCTCAATTGTCCATTTGGAGTCAGACTGCATATGAAAACACACTATTCTATCTGTCTGCAATTTATTGACATCATACTTAATGAATATAATTTCATAATATTTTCTCAATATTTGATTTTATTCCCATATAAAAGTCAAAATCATGCATCAAAGTCCCCAGATAATGGCCTTTCAGATTTCAATCTAAAGTACATCAAATCTATAGAAAAAATTACAGAGTATAAAGATCTTTATTATACTGATTCCTATTTAATTATTATTAAATGTGTTTAATAGTTTTATAATTTTTTTGTTTTACACATCAATTATTTCATTATTTTTAAAATGTTTTCTAAAGTTTCTTTATTGTTATAAATTATAATCTAGTAACCATATTTTTAAGATTTGTGTCAAGGGTAAACAGGTGAATTTGAGACCTATTGACTGTGCTAGACTTTCTTATTTATTGTAGTATTTTCCCACAAATTTTGCATATTCTTTGTAGACAATTATGTTATTTTCCCATAAGAGTTTCATTTTCTCTTTTCAAATTTCTAAACTTTTTATTTAATTTAATTATCTTATTCTACATTGCAAACTGCAACTTCTAGTAACATGTTGAATAAACATGATGGAAACAATTATTGTTTTTTTCTTCTTGATCTTAACAGAAATGCTTACATTAGATCACCATGCTAGATATATGAATTGTGAAGACCACATTTTTTATTGATACCTAAGAGTTGTACATGTTTTTGGAATACATATAATATTTTGATACATTCATATAGTGTGTAAGGATCAAATAAAAGTAATCAGGGTGTCTATCACCTCAAACATTTATCTGATTTCTTACGATTCTAGAAACATTTGAATTATTATATACTAGTTATTTTGAAATATACAATAAATTATTGTTAACCCTGGTTACCCTCTGAACTATGGATCACAAGTTCTTATTTCTTCTAACTGTATTTTTGTACCCATTAATCAACCTCTCTCCAACTTCCCTTTCCTCTTCCCTTCCCAGCCTCTGGTAAACATTCTATTTTCACATGAACCACTTTTTTAGCTCCTACGTGTGAATGAGAATATGTGACATTTGCCTTTCTGTACCTGGTTTATTTCATTTAACACATGATCTTCAGTTTTATTTATGTTTTGGCAATTATAGGATTTCCTTTCTTATGGCTAACTCAAACTCCTTAGTGTATATATACCACATTTTTTTATTCACTCATTCATTGGTAGACAATTAGAATGATTCTGTATCTTGGCTAGCATGAATAGTGGCTACAATAAACAAGAGAGTACAGATATTTATTTGATACATTTATTTCTTTTCTCTTGCACATACAGCAGGGAGGTTGCTTGATCCTATGGTAAATTCTTATTTTGAGTTTTTTTAAGAAAACTTCACACTGTTTTCCATAGTTGAAAGATTCATAATAGTATGAATACTCATACTTAACAGGGTATGAATATTCTCCTCCTTCCTTCCTATCCTCACCACTATCTATTATATTTTGTCATTTTAATAAGAGCCATTTTGAATAGGGTGGGATGATATCTCACTATGGTTTTGATTTACATTTCCCTGTTAATTAGCATTGTTGGATATTTTATCATATGCCTGCTTTCCATTTGTATGTCTTATCTTGAATATGTCTATTCAGATATGTTGTGTTATGTTTTAATCAGGTTACTTTATTTTTCTAATATGTTTGAGTTCCTTATATATTCTGGTTACTAACCCCTTCTCAGATAATTTGCAAAAATGTGTTCTCCCATTCTATAGATTCTCTCTTCACACTACTGATTGTTTCCTTTGCTGTACAGAAGATTTTTAGTTTGATGTAGTTCCATTTGTCTATTTTTTGCTATTATTGCCTGTACTTTCTGAGATCTTATTCAAAAAATCTTTGCCAGTCATACTTTGTGAATCATTCTTCCCTATGTTTTCTTCTAGTATTTTTATAATTTCATGTCTTAAATTTAAGCATTTCATTTACTTTATTTGATTTTTGTATATGGTGAGAGATAAGGATCTAGTTTCATTCTTCTGTGAATGGTTATTCAGATTGTCCAGCACCATTTATTGAAGAGATTGGTCTTTTCCTAATGTATGTTCTTGGGACACTTGTCAAAAATAAATTGCCTGTGACTGTGTAGATTTATTTCTGAATTCTCTATTCTGTTCCATTGGTCTATGTGTCTGTTGTATGCCAGTACCATACTGTTTTGGTTAATATGGCTTTGCAGTATATTTTGGAGTCAGGTAGTATAATACCTCCAGCTTTGTTCTCTTTGCTCAAGACTGCTTTTATTATTCTGGGATTTTTGTGGTTCTAGGCAAATTTTAAGATTGCCTTTACTATTCATGTAAATAATATCATTGACATTTTGATAGAAATTGCATTGAATCTGTAAGTTTTTTGGTGCAGTATTGACATTTTAATAATATTAATTCTTCCAATCCATAACATGAGATGTCTTTCCATTTTTCTTTGTGTACCCTACAGTTTCTTTCATCACTGTTTTATAGATTTCATTGTAACAATTTTTAACTTCTTTGCTAAAATTAATTATTAGGTATTGTATATTTTTGTATTTATTATAAATGAGATTGACTTTTTACTCCTTTTTTGGATTGTTTGCTGTTAGAGTATAGAAATGCTACTAATTTTGTGTGTGATTGTTTTTTATCCTGCAACATTACTAAATTCATTTATCAGTTCTAAACATTTTTGGTGGAGTTTTTTCTAAATATAAGCAATGATGTCTACAAATGAGGTTAATTTGACTTCTTTCTTTCCAATTTGAATGCCCTTTATATCTTTTCATCTCTTAATTGTTCTGTCTGGGACTTTCAGCATTATATTCAATAAAAATGGTAAAAGTGGATATACTAGTTTTATTCCAGATCTCAGAGTAAAGTTTTTCATTGTTCTCCATTCAATATATTAACTGTAGCTTTGATATATGTGGCCTTTACTGTTTTGAGATATCTTCCTTTAATGCCCAGTTTTTTGAGAGTTTTTATCATGAATGAATGTAGAATTTTAGTGAATGTGTTTTCAGCATCCATGAAATAATCATATACATTTTGTTATTGATTCCTCTGATATATGCCATTTGTTAATTTGCATACATTGAACTATCCTTTATTTCTAGGATGAATCCCATTTGATTATGGTGAATGGTCTCTTTAATGTACTTACTTTGGTTCGCTTATATTTTGCTAAGGATTTTTGCAACTATGTCCATAAGTGATATTTGTCTGTAGTTTTCTTGCGGCTTTGTCTGTTTTTGGTATAAGGATAATACTGGCCACCAATATCTATAATGAATTCACAAATATCCCCATCTTCTTTGATATTTTTAATAATTTGAGTAGAATTAGTATTAGTTTTTTGTTCATTGTTTGGTAGAATTCAGAGTGAAGCCTGGGATTTCTTTGGTAGGTGACTTATTGTTGTTTCGATCTCATTATACATTATTGGTTTGTTCAGGTCTTCTATTTATAGTTCAATCTTGGCAGGTTGTATGTCTGCAGAAATTTATCTATTTTTCCAGATTTTTCAATTTTTTGGCATATAGTTGTTCATAGAATTTCCTAATTTTTTTTTGTATTTCTGTGGTATTGTTATGTTTGCTCTTTTCATTTCTGATTTTATTTTTTAGATCTTACTCTTGTTTCCTTTGCTTGTCTAGATAAATATCTATTGACTTTATCTTTTCAAAAAAATAACATCTCATTTTATTATTCTCTCATATTGTTTGTTATTTGGTCTCAATTTCATTTATTTCTGTTATGGGATATATTATTTCCTTCTTTGTACTAATTTTGGGTTTAGTTTATTCTTGCTTTTTTAGTTCCTTAAGCTGGATCATTAGGTTGTTTATTTTTTTTAAAAAAGTCTTTTTACTTTTTTGACATAAGCATTTATTGCTATAAACTTCCCCCTTAGTACTGCTTCTTCTGTATACCATAGATTTTGGTATGTTGTGTTTCCATTTTTATTTTTTTCATTTTAAATTTGCTTCTTGATTTCTTCATAGACCCATTAATAATTCAGGAACATGTTGTTTAATTTCTGTATACTTGTATAGTCTCCAAAGTTTTCTCTTGTTTTTGATTTCTGGTTATATTCCATTGTATCAGAAAAAATAGTTGATATTATTTTGACTTTTTGTATTTACCAACACTTATTTTGTTATATGGTGTATTCGGTATTATTTTTGAAGTGCTAATGAAAAGAATGTGTATTTTGCACTAGTTGAGTGAATTGTTAACTAAATGTCAAATGGGTTCATTTGATCAAGTGTGCAGTTTAACTTTGATGTGCTTTTGTTGATTTCTCTCTGGACGTTGTGTCCTTTATTGAGAATGGGTGTTGATGTTTTGTATTGTAGACGATTTCTCTTTAGATCTATAAATGATTTCTTTATATGTTTAGGTGCTCTGATGTTGGGTGTATATGGAGTTACATTTATTATATCCTTTCTTTGAATTTATCCTATATCATTATATAGTGACCTTCTTTGTCTCTTTTTACAGTCTTTGACTTGTTTATTTTATCTGGTATAAGTATGTGTATTCTTGTTCTTTTTTGTTTCTAATTGCATGAAATATGTTTTTGTATTCCTTCACTTTTGGTCTAAGTGTGTCTTTACAGGTGACGTGGATTTCTTACAGGCAGTATATAGTTAAATTTTGTTATTTAAAAATTTATTGAACCAAACTATATTGTTTAACTGGAGAATTTAGTTCATTTACATTCATTTTATTATTGATGATAAGGACTTACTACTGCCATTTTGTTACTTGTTTTGTGGTCTCTTATAGTTTCTGTCTTCCTTTCTTACTATCTTCATTCATGCTTAACTTGAGTTTATCTGGCAGTATGTTTTAATTTGTTGCTTTTTACTTTTATTGTATCTATAACAGATGTTTTGCTTTTTGTTTACATAAAGTTTTCTAAAAATCTAATATACAGAAAAAGTTCTTTTAAACAGATGACAACTTATCTTTAATCACAAAGAATAGACCCAAAGAAAAACTTAGTAAAAGTCTACAGTTTAAATACATATCCTCTGATATCTTGACTTTTTGTTGTCTCTATTTAGGTTTTTATATTGCCTATCTCTTAATTAGTTGCTGTAGTTATTACTGTTTTTGATAGGTTTGTCTTTTAGTCTTTATGTCTAGAAACAAGTACATTACACACCACAGTTACAGTATTAGAGTATTCTGAGTTTGTCTGTTTACTTTTATTAATGAGTTTTATACCTTCAAATGTTTCCTTTTTGTATGTTAGTGTCCTTGTTTTTCTGATTGAAATGCTTTCTTTAGCACTTCTTATAAACAGATCTGGCAGTGATAAATTCTCTCAGCTTTTGTTTGAGAAAAACGTTTTCTCTCCTTCCAGTTTGAAAGATAGCTTTGCTAGACAAAGTGTTCTGAAGTAATAGTTTGTTTTTTATTTGTGCTTTCATTTTTTTCAGCCTTTTGAATATGTTCTTCTACTCCATTCTGGTATGTAATGTTAATTCTGAGAAGTCCATTGCAACACAAATCAGAGCATTTTTTTCAGTGTCCATAAATACATTTTATTATTTTTTATTTTTTATTCTGTGATACATGTACAGGACGTGCAGTTTTGTTACACAGGTAAATGTAAACGTGTGCCATGGTGGTTTGCTTCAGCTATCAATCTATCACCTAGATATAAAGCCCAGCATGCATTAGCTATTTATCCTGATGCTCTCCCTCCCCCAACTGCAACTCCTGACAGGTCCCAGTGTGTGTTATTTCCCTCCCTGTGTCCAGGTGTTCTCATTGTTCAGCTCTCACTTGTAAGTGAGAACATGCTGTGTTTGGTCTTATGTTCCTGCATTAGTTTGCTGAGGATAATGGATGCCAGATGCAGCTATATCCCTGTAAAAGACCTCATTTCATTCCTTTTTATGGCTGCGTAGTATTTCATAGTGTATGTGTACCATGTTTTCTTTATCCAGTCTATTATAGGTGGGTATTTGGGATGATTCCTTGTCTTTGCTATTGCAAATAGTGCTTCAGTGAACAGATATATGCACACATCTCTGTAGTAAAATTATTTATATTCCTTTGGGTATATACCCAGTAATGGAATTGCAGGGTCTAATGGCATTTCTGTTTCTAGATCTTTGAGGAATCACCACACTATCTTCCACAATGGTTGAACTAATTTACATTCCCACAAACATTGTGAAAATGTTCCTATTTCTCCACAACTTCACCAGCATTTGTTGTTTCTTGACTTTTTAATAATCGCTATTCTGACTATCATGAGATATTATCTCATTGTGGTTTTGATTTTCATTTCTCTAATGATCAGTGATGTTGAGATACTTTTCATATGTTTATTGGCTGCATGAATGTTTTCTTTTCAGAAGCGTCTGTTCACGTTTCTTGCTCACTTTTTAATTTTTTTCTAGTTTGAGGTTGTTTGAGTTTCTTGTAGATTCATTTGTTTGAGTTTCTTGTAGATGCTTTTGGGTTTTCCATTTAAATTTTTAATCCATCTTGACTTAATTTTTGTATAAGATGTAAGGAAGGGGTTGTGGGGGGTGGTCCAGTTTCAATTTTCTGCATGTTGACAGCCAGTTTTCCCAGCAGAATTTATTAAATAGTGAATTCTTTCCCCATTTCTTATTTTTGTTAGGCTTGTTGAAGATCAGACAGTTGTAGATGTATGGTCTTGTTTCCAAGTTCTCTATTCTGTTGCATGGTCTATGTTTTTATTTTTCTACCAGTACCATGCTCTTTTGGTTACTGTAGCTTTATAGCATAGTTTGAAGTTCAGTAGTGTTATGCCTTCAGCTTTGTTCTTTTTGCTTAGCATTGCCTTGGCTATAAAAGCCCTTTTTTGGTTCCATATGAAATTTAATTTTTTTTTTTAAAATTCTGTGAAGAATGTCAATGATAGTTCAATGGGAATAGCATTGAATCTATAAATTACTTAGGGCAATATGGCCATTTTCATGATGTTGATTCTTCCTATCTTTGAGCATGAAATATTTTATTTTACATTGGTTTGTGTCCTCTCTGGTTTCCTTGAGCAGTGGTTTGTGATCATCTTTGCAGATGTTCTTCAGTTCCCTTGTTAGCTGTATTCCTAAGTGTTTTATTCTCTTTGTAGCAACTGTGAATGAGAATTTATTCATGATTTGGCTCTCTGCTTGCCTGTTGTTGATGTACAGGAATGCTTGTGATTTCTGCACATCAATTTGGTATCCTGAGATTTTGCTGAAGTTGCTTATCAGCTTAAGAAGCTTTTGGCTGAGACAACGGAGTTTTCTAGATATAAGATCATGTCATCTACAAAGTCAATTTCACTTCCTGTCTTTCTATTTGAATACCTTGTATTTCTTTCTCTTACCTGATTGCCTTGGCCAGAAATTGCAATCAATACTATGTTGAGTAAGAGTGGTGTAAGAGAGGGCATCCTTGTCTTGTGCCGGTTTTCAAGGGGAATGCTTCCAGGTTTTGCCCATACAGTATGATATTGGCTGTGGGCTTGTCATAGATGGGTCTTGTTATTTTGAGGTATGTTCTTACCATCTGGTTTATTGGGAGTTTTGAACATGAAAGGATGTTTAATTTTATTGAAGACATTTTCTGTGTCTATCGAGATAATCATGTGGTTTGTCTTTAGATCTGTTGATGTGATGAATTATGTTTATTGATTTTTCCGTGTTGAACCAGACTTGCCTCCTGGGAATAAAACCAACTTGATCATGGTGGATAAGCTTTTTGATGTGCTGCTGTATTTGTTTGCTAGTATTTTATTGAGAATGTTTGCATCAATGTTCATCAGGGATATTGGCCTAAAGTTTTCTTTTGTTTTATCTCTGCTAGGTTTTGATATCAGGATGATGTTGGCCTCATGGAATTAGGAATTTGTAGATTCATTTACTTATTTTCAACATTTTACAAACTTATTACTATAAATATCTTTTTAAGTTCCATGTTAGCTCATCACACTAGTCTATATAAAGCAACACCGTATCAGTTAAGATAACATTAGCATTAAATAAGGATTACTGCTGCAGGGTCTGGTAGACAGTCAAAAAATTGTGAGTGCCCAAAGTATGAAAGGGGGGATTGTCTGTCCCTGAACACACATCCCCACTGGGGAACCCTAAGGTCCACGGGAGAAGGATTTGACCACAGGAGAATTTGTCCAGACCACGGGAGAAGGAGCTAAGACAAACTTAAGAGAGCCATGCAAAATACAGTGGTAGAGAAAGCAGCAGGAAGAGCCCTGTGGGCACTCTCACTCCCCAGGGAAGCCATTTCTGACTTTGTCTCACAGGTGTCCTTCAGATGGGCTGCCAGTGGAATTGACGAAGGATCCCAGGGAGAAGGAAACCTCTAGCTTTACTTTGTTACAATTTCAACAAATTGCAGAGTTTTCTGGAAAGAATTTGGGGGAGAGTGTGAAAGGTGAGTGCAGACTCAGCTCAGAAGTTGTGGCAGATGGTGAGGTGCAAAACCTGAAAACCTTGCTTGCTTTCCCAGTGGGGAGTCCAGGAAGCTGGGCCAAGTCCTCAGTCCTGTTCATTCACTGCCTGGCAATAAACTTGATGCTGTTGGGGGAGGCATGATGGGAGTGAGACTGGCCTTTCAGGCTGCATGGGAGCTGGATGAGGCCTGTAACTGCTGGTTTTCCCCATTTTCCTGGTGACCTGCGTGATACAGCAGAGGCAGCAATAATGCCCCCTGGGAACATAACTTGGTTGGCCTAAGAACCACACCCCATCCTTCAAAGCAGCCACAGTAAGCCAGGTCCAAGAAGAGTATGAGCTCAGACACACACAACCCTGCCCCACTGCCACTGGATCATCTTTCTCTACCTGCCCTGGTAACCAATAACAAAGGGTACAATTTTGGGGGAGGTTTATGGTCCTGCCCACCACCTCAGAAACCTATCCAGGCATCCCTAGGGCAAGATTGTATCCTCTTTATACTACTGCAGCAGATGTTTTCTTGAAAGTGCCAACTTCTGGCTGGAGTCAAACCAACACAAAACTAGCACAATAAACAAAAATGCAACCAAGGACCCTCACAAATCCATTTTATATCCCTTTTACCTTCACCAGAGCAGGTGCTGGTATACACAGCTGAGAGACCTGAAGATGGATCACATCACTGGATTTTTTGTGGACACACCCCAGTAACAGCCCAGTGCCTGGTAGCTCCACTGGGCAGCTAGATCCAGAAGAGAAATAATGATCACTTCAGTTTGGCTCTCAGGAAGCCACATCCCTGAGCACCCACATCCACGAAGCACCCTGTGGAATAAAAGAATCTGAAAAGCAGTTCTTGAGCCCCAGATCTTCCCTCTAATGTAGCCTACTGAAATGAGAAGGAATTAGAAAAACGATTCTGGTAATATATTGAAACAAGTTTCTTTAACACTCTCAAAAGGTATTAGCTCACCCTCAGTAGCTCAAAACCAAGAATAAATCCCTGAATTGCAGGAAAAAATATTTCATAAAGTCAATTATTAAGTTACTCAAGGAGGCACCAGAGAAAAGTGAATACCAACTCAAAGAAATTTAACAAAATAGCCACACGCAGTGGCTCATGCCTGCAATCCCAGCACTTTGGGAGGTTGAAGTGGGTAGATCACCAGAGTTCAGGAGTTTGAGACCATCCTCAACAACATAACAAGACCCCGTTTCTTCAAAAATTAGCCAGGAGCAGCGGCAGGTGCCTGTAGTTCCAGCTACCTGGGAGGCTGATGGAGGAGAATTGCTTTACCCCAGAAGGCGGAGGTTGCAGTGAGCCAAGATCATGCCACTGCAGTCTAGCCTAGGTGACAGAGTGAAAACTTGTCTCAAAAAAAAAACAAAAAAAAGTTACAGGATATTGATGAAAAAACCTCCAGAGAAATAGATAGCATAAATAAAAAACAATCAACTTCTGAGAATGAAGGACACACTTAGAGAAATGCAAAATAAACTGGAAAGTCTCAGCAATAGAATCAAACAAGCAAAAAGAAGAAATTCAGAGCTCAGAGATAAGGCTTTTGAACTAACCTAATTCAACAAAGACAAAGAAAAAGGAAATTAAAAACATGAACAAAGTCTCTAAGAAGTTTGGGACTATGTTAAATGTCCAAATCTAAGAATAATTAGTATTGCCAAGGAAGAGGAGAAATCTAAAAGTTTGGAAAACATACATGAAGAAATAATTCGTGAAATCTTTCCTGACCTTGCTAGAGATAGAGATCTAGACATCCAATACAAGAAGCTCAAAGAACACCTGTGTAATTCATCTCAAAAAGATCATCACCTAGGTACATAGTCATCAGGTTATCTAAAATCAAGATGAGGGAAAGAATCTTAAGAGCTGTGAAACAAAGGCATCAGGTAACTTATAAAGGAAAAGCTATCCAATTCACAGCAGATTTCTCAGTACGAACCCTACAAGCTAGAAAAAATCAGAGTCCTTTGTTTAGCCTCCATAAGCAATAATTATGAGCCAAGAATTTTGCGTCCCATGAAACAGAAATTAAGCATCATAAATGAAGAAAAAATACAATCTTTTTCAGACAAAAAGTGTTGAGAGAATTTTCCACTGCCAAGCCATGTCTATAAGAACTGCTTTAAAAAGCTCTAAATCTTGAAAGAATTCCTAGAAATGCATCAAAATAGAACCTCCTTTAAGTATACAATCACAGAATCTATAAAGCAATAACACATTTTTTTTAAAAAAGTCTTCAGACAACAAATAGCAAAATGAATAGAATAGTAACTCACATCTCAATACTAACATTGAATGTAAATGGCCTAAATGCTGCAATTAAAAGATACAAAATGGCAAAATGGATAAAAATTCACCAACCAAGTATCTTCTGTCTTTATCATACTCGATGTTGTCAAAGTTTATCATAAGTGTGATGTCTCTAATAGATTGTGGGTATATATAATTAACAAACTGAGAGAGTACTATTCCATCTTTAATTTACAAATAATTATCTTTTTCCTCATGTTAAGACAATTTAATTTTTCATGTATTTTGTCATCTCTTAAGATGGTTTGCTTATTTAATCTGTATATATATTAGATTACTTATGTGCATGTTCTACTTTAAACTTTACTTTGTTATAATATAAAAATATAATGTATGTTTTTAAATTTAATTTACCAAGTGTTGTGTTAAGATTATTTGCGTTGGCATTTATTGGAAACATCCTTAGTTTCAGACTCTGCTTTTTTCAAGGGGCTATGAAAGTCATAGGGTCAAAGAGATATATGTTCCAAACAACGCAATCCCTTATGCTTTACCTGAGCTCTCACAATCTCTGAATGCCTTTCTGCAATGGCCTTGGTCATACTACCAGACTTGAGACAGCCTTTTCACTTATCTTTCCTCCTGAAGCTGAACTAATTTGTGGATGTGTATGCACACCTGGATACAAGAGCCTGTACTTAAAGGATAGATAATTTGGTGGTGTATAGACAAAGCTTGCACATGCAAACATGGATGTTGGCCATAAGTATATATAAAGCCATTCACTGTGCAATAAAGAAATAATGTTGAAAGACAAGGGGTAGCTGATGACTAGAAAATATTGACCAGCTCTCCCTAAAATTCCCACATGAAACTCAAAAACATTATCAAATTCTAAATGTCAATATAGCCACCTGGATCTTTACTAAAATGATATATATTTTTTCAAAGTAGTAACAAAGAATAAATAGTAATTGAGTTTTTAAATATGAGTTGTAGCTTTCAAATGTTTAGATATATGTTACGTGTATTACCATTTGGATTATAACCCAGAATTCCACAACTGTTAGTGGATGTCCTAATGTTTATAACTGAACATTGAAAAATAAATTTTATCATATTGTTCTCATTAGCTTCTGTATCAAGATTACCTAATTTCATAAAATAAGATAGGCAACCTTAAAATTTTATATCTCAGAAATAATTCAAATAAAAATCATTAACTCTTGCTACATTTTTAGTCTGGGCCAATTAATTTTGGTGTGGAGGAGTTTGGTCACTAATTAAATATTTTAAGTTTTATTGTCCATTGTAGAAAATTCTCTTTTCTGTTATGTTTTCGTGTGTTCATGTATACATTTTAATAGTATCTTTAATACATCTTGATTTTAATTGAACAGGTTTATGCTATTATAATTGAGAATATTAATTGTGTTTTTACAACAGAAAAAAATAACTTTTGATTGGTTACAAAACTGGATTACAATCTATTTTTACCAATAATCTACCTCATTATTTCTCTTTTCTTTCCACATTTTCTCCATTTGTTCCTTTTTTATTCTTGTCACTCTTACACCCTTTGGGATTATTTCTAAGAGTGTTTAGTGGTAATTTTAAATTGCATCTTCTTTTCTCTTTTGAATGCTAGTATTAGTAGGTATAGATTTCTACATTGGCAATTACTGTCTCTCAGCCCTGTGGAGGTTTTACTTATCACTTGGCATTTGAAGTTTCTGCAGGAAGCCTGTTGTAAGTCTCTTTGCTCTTCCTCCATTGATAATCTGTCTTTTTACTCTGGGATGCTTTTAAGGTTTTCTCTTTATCATTGATATATTACAACATAGCTACAATGTTTCTGGGTGTGCACTTATTTTTATTTATGTGTGATTTCTAACTGAGCACCTATCTTTCTTCAATCCAACTAACTTTATAGTCAGTTTTTCTTAAAATATTGCCTTTCCATCATTTCTTCTATTACTTACTCTAGATATTTCACTCTATTTTTCATGCTGTTTCACTTTGAGGTTTTTCATCTCTTTCTCTCTATACTCCACCTTGAAGCACAAACATTGCCCTTTACATTATTAGCTATTCACAATTATTTTTTTTCTCATTATAATTTATTAATCTTATTGTCTAACTACAATTCTGTCATTTATCTCTTGAAAAAACTTGAAATATAATTATCGTAAAGTCCTTTTCAGAGACGTACCTTTTATATGCATTGCAATATTAATTCTCTAACTTACTGAGGTTTTTATTTTTACTTTTTTCTAAATTTTTTTTACTTATTTTGACATGCATCTTTGCTAACATTCTGAATGACATATGATTATTTCTTATTACCTTTAATTTTTAAATCCCTTACATTTAATCCCCTATTCTTACTAGCTCACCAACAGATATTACTTTGGTATAATATCTTACTTGTGAAAACTTCAGGAGATACCATGAACTAAAAACCTGTTTAGGGCAACCTGTAGATGAGTGGCTCTCTGCTTCTCACTACTCCCCAAAGAATTTTAGCAGCTGCAGAAATATCTGACAGAGGGTGCATTTCTTTTATGCCTTTTTAAAAAGCATCTTCTATCCCTGGTACTTGAAATTTTCATTCAAGTCCCATGTTTGTATGAAGTTTGGTTGATGTCACCTCCACAATGAATCCTTATAGAAACAGAATTCTAAGTTACGTCTGCATAACTAATTCAACTTGTCCTGGAACTTCATACTGAATTATAACTTTTTATTGTGGGGAAGGGGGACAGGCCCACTGAGCTATCTGTATGGTATGGAGTACATAATGCTAGAAACATATATATATATATATTTGTGTGTGTGTGTGTGTGTGTGTGTGTGTGTATACATACACACAATATATGGTGATTAGATCAGAGTGAGTAGCATACTCATTATCTCAAACATTTATCATTTCTTTGTGTTGGAATCATTCAATATCCTCCTTCTAACTATCTGAAACCATATCATACATTTTTATTAACTGGAGTCATTCTACAATGCTATAGAACACTAGAACTTATTTCTCCTGTCTAGCTGTAACTTTTTATCCGTTTGTCCTTTAAAAAAGAATCTCCCTATCCCCTTCTTCCCAGGACTTTTCCCAGCCTCTTATAATCTTTGTTCTGCTGTTTTCTTCTATGAGATCAACTTCTTTTAACCTCTGCCTGTGACTGAGAACATGCGGTGTTTACCTCCCTGTCTTGACTTATTTCACTTACAATGACCTCCATTTTCATTCATTCTGTTGCAAAAGACAGAATTTCATTTATTTTTATTGCTAAGTAGCATTCTATTGTGTACGTGTACATTTTCTTTACCCATTCACCTGTTTTTGGATGCAACAACATAAATTGTCTTCCTGATTTCATTGAAATGCAAAATATTTGTATTATGTTGTTCTCGCTGAGTTTCCTTAAGATACTCAGTGAGAAACAACATTTTTCTGATATTTCATATATTTCCTTAGGATTGGGGTCTGTTATGTAGAATTATTGTGTTTCTTTGGAGGTGCTATGTGTCCTTGTTTGATATGTTGCTACATTGATTTCTGTACATCTGGTGGAAAAGTTACCTTGTCTAATTACATGGAGTAGGTTTCACAGGGAAAGATTTACTTCTGTGAATAGATCTGGGGTGTCAGTTTGATGGATTACATTGGCTTTTTACTAGGTAGATGCAGTAGTGTAGTTTCCATGTAGTTTTTTTTCAACTGTAATCCTTGCAGCTGATGTTTGCACGTGTCTCAGTGGCTTAGGCTGAGAGAATTTTTGGTGATGATGACATGGCTTTTCCATGAATAGGCTTGTCATGCTATTTCCCAGGATGGAGGCATGTGGGACCCCACAACTTGGGACCACAGGACTGTTACTATGACCAGGAGAATGGGCATGTGGTTGTTCAGCCATCCTGGTGGCATGCCTGCCATGAGCAGCCTGTAGGGAAATTTCTCGGGTCCTGGACTTGATTGTACTGCTTCTTGACAGGGGGGTGGCCTGATGACGGTTTCTTATTATGTCCCCTATGACAGTTAAAGAATGTTGGGCGCCTGCCTTGGGGCATGTCTACCAGGACTGACTCATGGAGCTGCTTCTCAGGCCTGGAACATAGGGTGCAAGACTTCCTGGCTAGCCTAGGGGTATGTCTACTGAGAGTAGTCCAAAAGGCTGTTTCTCAGGCTCAGGGTGTGGAAGCATAGCTGCTCATCCAGCCTCTGGGCATGTTTGCCAGGAGTGGCCCATGGGAGTGATGCTCAAGTCTGGAACATGAGTGCAAGGCTGCTCCATTGATCTGGGAGCCTGCCCCACAGGGGTGGCTGACTGGTGTCTCTTTGGTATCTAGACATGGGCACACAGCTGTTTAGTGGGCTTGGGGGAAGGCTTATTGGGACAGCCGCAGGATTTTTTTTTCTCAGTCCTGGGGCATGGGTGTATGGCTGCTTGGCCTGCATGGCTGAGTGTCTGCTGGGAGTGGCCTACAAGACTATTTCTCAGGCCCTGGTCATGGGTGTACAGCCACTCACTGGCTCAGGAGTGTGTTAGTTGCTCAAGGCTCAGGGCTCTTTCCCAGTCACAGGAGGGTGCTTAGTGGTTTGACCAGGTCAAGGGAGGTTCGCCCTGCATGGGACTGGCAGATTGTTCCTCTACATGGAAGTGAGGACAGGAGTTGGTTTCCCTGCTATGCAGGACCACGATCACAGTCAATCTTAGGTCCAGGCTCCATGCTACCAGGGTTGTGATGTTCAGCCCCTTGTGTACTCCAGGTATTTATGTAATGAATATGGAGCTCCAGTGCTGGAGAGGTGCAGTGGTCTGGCCCCCAGAGCAAGGTGCACACCAGAGACAACCCTGATCTCAGGATGGCACTGTGCTATAGCAGGTTGGCTCACAGGGAGTCAGTGGGGGTGGGAGTGTACACATTGCACTCCTAATCTAAGGCAATGCAGCTGTGTGAATTCCTGGCTTCTTTCCAACCTGGCCCCAGTGCATATGCAGACGGTGGGATTCTCCTGTAGTAAGGACTATAGTTACTGGCACTGGCAATAGGGGATGATAGGGATCTTATGTTTATCTTTTGCCCACAACAGAAAGTTTCTGCTGACTCCAGGCGGATCCAATCCAGGTGGGAAAATTGGGCTGCAGAGGCTGAGTGCTTCCACTCTGCCTTCTGTACAAATACCTCTCCACTTCAAGATTTTCCCCTCAACCCTCCAGTCAAATCTAATCTATTTATTGCTTTTGTCTTTTCTTGTGGGGGAGGATGAGTATCAGGCATCTGTTGCTAATCACCTTGCTGATGTCAGTCTATAATTTATTTCTTCAACATTAAAGTTTTCTTCCATGTGAAATTTAATTTAAAATAATGCATAAGTTTGAAATATAGAGTCATACTATTTTTCCAAACAATGCCAATGAACAATTCATCTCTATTTCTTTAATGATTGGAAATCCCAACTTCATCATAAAATTCATCTACATACTTCTTTTGATTAATGTGTTTATTTCTGTGACAATACTATTCAGTTTTAGTAACTAAAGCATGCTAACTCTATCTGAAAGATCTAGTGAGTCTTCAAAATTATTTTTTCATAAACCTCCTGCTATCATAAATGCTTAACTCTTCCAAAAGAATTTTAATAATTTTCTATAAGTAGAAATTATGCAATTCCAATAATTCAACTAAAATTTTATTTTGTGATTGTCTTACATTTAAAGAGAATTGACTTATCAACAGCGTCAGTTTTCTAATATTCTTTATTCTCTCATCATCTGCAGCTCAATGCTCAGATTAGCCACAGAAACTGGTATTATATCTTCCCATGTATCAATATTTATACACCTTATTCCAATGCTTTCTTAATATAAAATGTCTAGTACTTGCAGAACAACATCACATAAGATTTCTAGTACTTTTACAAATAAACATTGTACTGAATTTGTTTTTATATTTAAATTTACAAATGCATGTGCATGCACAGAAAGAATGTATATTTCAGAAAATAAATGTTTATGTTAATGCAATCAACTTTATCAACCATTCTTATGATTCACTTTTGGAGTTTTAATTTAGAAAGCTCTTTATATCTTGTGATATAAAGACATGCAATCATATTTCTTTTAAAAACTTTCTAATGTTGGTTTACATAGTACGACTTTAATAAACATAACATTTACTTTTGTATGTAATATTAGGAATTATTAATCTAATATGTTTCTTCATATGTATAACTAATTTTTAATTATTTTCTGAATTGCTTCTCTTTTTCTGGTTAGTCTACAATGGCAATAGTCATGTATCAAATATATGTGTGTATGTGTTTGTTTATTGATTGATTAATTTCTGTAATAACTATTTTACTTGGCTTTCTATTTGTCTATCTCTGCACAATATGACTTTCAGTTGCTGTATGACTTAATATATTGTGGTTTAAGCCAAACCAATTTGTTTATTCATTTTCAAAAATATTTTTGCGATTTTTGGTCCCTTGTTTTTCACGATTTTTATTTGTTGCATCAAGATCCATTAAAATTAAGCTCTATCATAATGTGATTGGAAGTTTTACATTTACATGGGAGAAATAGTCATTTTTATAATATTGAGATTGCTTATCCATAAAAATGTTCTTTTAAAATTTGTAAATAACATTTTAGAATATTCTTATAATAGTTATGGACATATTTTCAACAAAGACATCAAAACAAGCCATTTCTGTTATACACAGAAAATATTCTTGTGAAAATTATTTTTTCTTTTACAATAATAGCTATTTACAATATAAGTACAAAACTCTTATGCTTAAGTCGCGAACGGTATATACAAAAGGGATGCAGGTAACTTCCATTTTATAATCTAAAAGGAGGAAACTAAAAGTCTCCTCGAACTAAAATGAAAGACTCGAATGAACTTATCAACCAGACAATGATTTTACATACTGTCAGTGATTGACTAAGAGAACTGGAAAAGTTTCTGTTTTTTAATTTCTATATTTACTTCTATTTTATAAAGATATCAGGATATCTTTACAATGATGATACACACCAAAATTGTAAATTCTCTCCCAAGAATATCATCTAAAAGTTTTCAGAACTTTAGGATAAAGTAGGAAGTAAATTTTACTGCTATTTTTAAATTGGTCATGTAATCATAAATGCCAGTGATATTTTTCATGTGATTTGCTTCATTAAATGACATGAGCATCACACTTCAACCTCTTTTCTCACAAGTTCTTGTCTGCTTCCTGATACTCCAGGCCTAGTGACCTTCAATCCATTTCTGGAAGAGTCAAGTTGAATTCAACTTTATGCATGTCTATGTCTTGGAGCTATGTCTCACAGCATATGCACGGGGCTATTTCCTTGGCCTGTAATCCTCAGCCTCTAACTCTCTACATTTTATCTTGTCATTCAAGTCTCACATGAATTATCATTTCTTCAAAGGCCTCACTTTAGCCTCCAATCTAAAGCTGTCTCTCTGTCACTTCCCTCTCATCACTCTGATTTATTTCTTTCATAGAATCCATCTCTGCCTGCAATTATCTTGTTCAATGACTCATTTATACATCTGTGTCTGATGTCCTCCTTCACTGAAAAGGAAGGGCCCTCATGCAGCACTAGATGTATTCTGTTCACTGATACATCCCAGGCACCTAAAATAGTATGTGGCACATAAATACATTTAATAATTAACTTGTTGAATATATGGATAAAATTTCTAAATATTATTTAAATTAAATTGCATATTTCATTATAGTAGTTTAAGAAATTAATGCCTACATCATAAATCCTAGAATTCTATTTCTGACACATCTGTAATTATTAATATACTTAGAGTATGTCTTTTCTTTGCCATGAACATTTTTTAAAGGGATGATGAAAGAAGAGATTTTCTTATTCTTCTAAAAACATATATAAATAATAAATGCAAAATATGTGTACAAATCCCCAAATTAATTAGAACAATGTGAAAAGTAATAATATGAGAAATAAACAACATAAAAATAATATTTTTTAAAAGCTCACGTAGATTCTCCTTACTTCCCCCTGCATCTCATTGCTCTTTCCAAAGAATAAGTACCATGAACAGATTGATGTAATTGTTCTTGGCATTTTCCTACGGGTTTTTAATCTGTGACTCTGTTTATATATATCCATATATTTCTCTCCAAAGCCTTGGGGAGTTTAATATAATATACAAAAGAGCATTAAGGGATGAAATATCAAGAAAGCAAACTATATATATATATATATATATATATATATATATATATATATAAAATTTTAGAGTAAATGAAACTGATTTGTTAAATTGTTAACAATTTGTTAAATTGTTAAATAAATTTAATATTTAATTGTTAAATAAATTGTTAATAAATTTGTTAAATTGATCAGCACAATTTTTGGCACAAGGTTTTAAAGAAAGCACCTTGGCAACTGGATTACACAATAGAGTTATAAGATTTCAAAGTAAATGGAAGTAATTTTCTTCAAATATGATTGAATGAGTATGATATTTTTTCTTGTGTGTATTAGCATAAGCAAACTGACCTAAATGCATAAGTAATTTTTTTCCTAAAATTTTTCTGTAATTGTCAGAGATAGATTAATTAACTTTAAAATATTCCCTAAGCTCACATAAAATATATAAAATGCTGTTTATTTAGGGAGAGTAATTAATTTTCATCAGGGGCTAAAATCACATTCCCTAAAGCAAAATCATTCTGACCTTATCAAATATCACAGTGTGTTTAAAGAAAAATTATAAAGTAATTTACAAAATAAATCTTATAACTTTTCAGAGACCTTTTGAATTAAGTGAAAGAAAATGTTACCATATTTGATTTTCAGCCTTCTTTCCTCAAACAGTTGAACATGCAGAAATAAACAGTGAAATTTTGTCACCTATGAACTATTAAATTCAAATGACCTAAAAATAATACCTTTAGAAAACCATTGAGCACATTTTTTTCAAAACTTACTGCCATTTTTTCAAAATTAAAACTTCTAAAAAATCAAGATACTAGACTTTCTTCACAGTAATGTAGCTTTAATTTCTGAAAGGTTGTTAGGATTTAGTTGTCATCTATTGATTTCCTAGGATTAAAACAAATCAA
Source organism: Ateles fusciceps (assembly GCA_036589455.1). Taxonomy (NCBI): domain Eukaryota; kingdom Metazoa; phylum Chordata; class Mammalia; order Primates; family Atelidae; genus Ateles; species Ateles fusciceps. Next base: position 1,185,290 of record JAZHEH010002077.1, read on the forward strand.
TGATTCATTAATTTGTCAATTGACTTTCTTCTATCAAAATTATTTGTTAAATGTAGACTGTATTTTAAAAACCATCTAAAATGCTGTGAACTATTTAAAGAAAGAAATGTATTTATACACTGTTGGGTGAGAATATAAATTAGTTCAACTCCTATGGAAAACAGTATGGAGATTTCTCAAATAATGAAAATTAGACCACTCACTATTCAACCCAGCAATTCTGCTACTGGATATGTACCCAAAGGAAGATAAATTGTTTCATGAAAAAGGCACCTGCACTCATATGCTTATTGCAGCACTATTCAAAACAGCAAAGTCATGGAACAAACATAAGTGTCCACCAAGTATTGAAAATGTGTTATATATACACAATGGAATACTGTGCAGCCATCAAAAAAGAATGTCTTTTGCAGCAACATAGCTGGAGCTGAAGGCCATTGCTATGAGATAAATAACTCTGAAAAAGAGAATCAAATGCCACGTTTTTGCTTATAGGTGGAAGCTAAACAATGGTTACACATGGACATAAAGATAGAAATAATAGACACTAGGAACTCCAAAAGTGGGGAGCATGAGAAGGAAGCAAGGTTTTTAAAGCTACATATTGGATACTGTGTTCATTGTTTGAGTGGTGGGTTCATTAGAAGCCCATCAGCATTATGCAATATACCTATGTAACAAGTCTTCACATATACCCTCTGAATCTAAAATAAAATAAAACTAAATTAAAAAAACAAATTGTATACCATTAAATAGTTATTATCAGAAATCTTGAAATAGAAGAAAATTTTCAAATTTTAAATTTATAAATAGTTAAGGAAATAAAGTTATACAAGGCAATATGTAGTATAAATTAATAAATAGAATGTTATTTAGTTGAAAATGAAAGACTAAATTAAGAGGAATTAAAATATAGATAAATTTCTTAAGTGGTCTACCCATGATTTTCTTTATATTTCCACTTTTTTTAAAAAAATATTTTTCTTAATTGACAAATATTACTTATGCATGTTCCTGGGATACATAGTGATATCTCAATACATATAATGTATTTTGAATCTGATCAGGATCCACTCTTTGTAATCATCCTTAATGCTAATTTCTTATCACCTGAATGTTCACAATAAACTTGTAAGCTTTTTCTAGATTCTCTTTGCAGTAATAACATTTGACTATAAAAATAAATAAAATCAGAACAATAACTATGCCATGTTCCTGCTGAAAATTTCGTTGCTGTCATGTAAATAAATGCTAACATTCAAGCCCTTGTATAATCTGACAAAACATTACTCTTTAATTTCTTACTGTGTTCTTAGATTATAATAATAATGTCCAGCCTTTCTAAAGTGCTTGTATTTTCTAAGTTATACTATTTAATTTAACTCTTACAAATGTTCTATGATTAGTCATGTCTTAGTATCTGTTGGGGACTGGTTCCAGGACTGCCCTCTCCTCCACATCTACCACAATCCACAGATGCTCAAGTCCTCCAATTGGTTTCTGTATTGACAGATGCAGAACCCCAGATACAGAAAGCTAAATGTAATTACAATTTAGATAAGTAAAGAAAATCGCAGTACAAATTACTTGTCCAATAATGCCTAAATGTGCTAAGACTAGAAGGGAAATCTATTCCAAGAGAATTCACTTACTAGATGGTAGAAACCAAGCTTGTCCAACCCATGGCTAATGGGCTGCATGCAGCCCAGGATGGCTTTGAATGAAGCTCAACACAAATTTTTGAATATTATGGGATTTTTTTTTAGATTTTTTTTAGCTCAGCAACTATTGTTAGTGTTAGTGCATTTTTTATGTGTGGCTCAAGACAATTCTTCTTTCAGTATGGCCCAGGGAAGCCAAAAGATTGGACACCCCTGGTAGCCATGATTCTAAAAGTCCGTCTAGTGAGCAATTACTATCTGCCAAACAATATATTAGGGAATAGAAATAGAAAGGAAAAAGCAACAATAGCATTGTGTAGGATACTCTTAAATGTATTCAAATCCAGCCTAAAATGTAAATAAATGAAATACAAATTTAATAGTTTAATTTTTCCAAGGTGGAAAGAGAATAAGAAACTGCTGGGCTCACATATGGAACAGGGACAGTGGGTCCATTGCACCTTCTACAATCACTGCTTGGGTTTTTCCCTCCCTCTTGACTCCATAGATTTAAAATGACCTAAACTCACATATCTCACTTGTCTCACTTACCCCATGCTAGTCACCTGGGGTACAATTAAGGATCAAATTTAACCATAATGCTTATTATATCTTTATCAGTAGCCTTTTGTTATAACATTCCAGCAATTATATTCCATACCCAATTTTAAGCTGATGGTTAAGACATTGACCAAACATCTGGCGGACATAATAAAATTGTTTGTAGAATCATGATTTGTCCCTCCCCACAATTTCCTCATGGCCTAGCATTCTGACATTTGAGTCATTTATGATAAATGGTGGTAAGTAAGCAACCATCAAGGAGCACAGTCTCTTCAGTGGAAACAGCTTACTTTCTGTGCTAAATGTTGTTGCTGTTGTTTGTACAAATATGTGTGATCATAGAAAGCCATAGTTATCCATTTATTATTTTATCTATTTATTTCACTTTCACTGAGAATCTGTTAGGTTGTTTTAAGAGTAATTGCGGCTTTTACCATTGAAAGTAATGCAAAACTACAATTACTTTTGCACCAACCTAATACCATGAATCAGTCACTGTTCTAGATTTTGGTAAACAAGTCTGTGTCAGGGCCCCGAAGACTACTCCTGGTTTGGTGATTTACTAGGAGGGCTCACAATATTCAGCATATTGTGAGCAATAAATCATAGCATACACATGGCTATGATTTATTGCAGAAAACAGAAACAAAGAAAATCCAGCAAAGGGAATAGGTGCATAATAAAAAGTCTAGAAAAGACAAGTGGAGTCACACAGAACACAATTTCTACAGCAGAGTGTGACAACACATGAGAAATATTGCCTATCAGGGAAGCTCATTAAAGACTCAGTACCCAGGGTTTTTATTGCGTGTTCCTCACAAAAGCACACTCTACCTGACAAATACAACATTTCAGACTCCCAGAAGGAAAGTAAGTAGTTAGCATAAACCATATTGCTTGCACAGTCTAGACTGAGTGAACCATTCTTATCAGTTATGGAATTGCGGGAACCATTCTGAAATCCAAGTTTCCAAGTACCAGACAAGAGTCTACCTTGCAAGCAGACTTTATAATGATGGCAATCTCAGGTCTGCTGTGTTAACTATTTTCTGCATATAAATAAACCTTGCTCTGTTAGAACTTATTCTCTGGCATATGTGTGTTTGTGGCTATGGAGGGGGGAGACTAAAAAAAGCAGTAAGTTATATGTAATAATATATAGTAGACCCTGCCACAGCTCTTAATGTATGTCAGGTGCTATTCTAAGTGTTTTACCTATATTAGCTCACTCAATCCTTAGAGCAGTGTTTTAATATGGATACCCAATGTAATCATTCCTATTTTACTATGAAAACTAAGTCACAGAGATTAGATGCATTGGTCAAATAGAAAAAAGTAAAGTCAGACATTCAAGGTAAGCAAGGAAACTCCAGAATCTGTAACTGTTATCATTATGTAATTCCCTTTCTAAAACAATAAACAAATAAGAAAACATCAAATAGTAATAAATGCTAGACTGAGAGGTAGAATGAGGGATTATCAAAAAAATGTATGTTATGTGCAGGGATTGCAATTGGCTGGCATCACTAGTTGCCTGTCCAGCTGTTATTGTACCTTCTCTGCAATGCTTCTTGGGCTGATGTCATAAAGATGATTTGGCAATAAAATGGAAAAAAGAGAGTCTCTGTGACAGAGTCACTTTAGCAATTCTACCAGAGCTAGCCCCAATTTAGGACTCTCTATCAAGTGAATTACGTACTCTTATGATATTAGCCACTCGAAAAGGTTCTTTTACATATAGCTATAAACACTTGAATTGACATAGAAGATTATGTTAAATTAGATGATAAGAAAAGGGTTTTCTTAGTCAATGACACTTAACTTGTAATCTCAATGACAAGGAAGAGGTCACTATGTAAAAATAATTTCAGGCTGAGAAAATCATCTAAGTCAGGCATACTAGTCAGTGTATATGGGAAACTACACAAATGCGAGAACTGATAAACCATAATATGTGAGTAGGAGATGGTGTAAGAAATTGAAGTGGTGAGTAACAACATATTAAGCTTTGGAGACTGTGGTATGAATTGTGAATATTATCTTATGTGCAATTGGAAGCTACTAAAGAGTTTTAAGCAGAGATGTGAATTATGTTTGTGCTTTTAAAATCACTCAGCTAACTGCAGAGGATAGAAATTTGAGGATCCGCATTGGAAGCAAGAAAACAATTTGGAGGCAATTAATAATGCTCATGTAAAAGATGACAACATTTTGTATTAGATAACAAAAGTACAGAGTAAGTGAATAGATGTAGGAGATTATCTACTTGTTTTTATTTTAATTTTTAGCGATGGGGTCTAACTCTGTTACCCAGGCTGGAGAGCACTGGCATGATCATAGCTTAACGCAGTCTTGAACTCCTGAGAGCCTCCCGTCTCAGCTTCCCAAGTAGCTAGGACTACAGGCACACATCAGCACACCAGTTAGTTTAATTTTTTTTTTAAATTTTATTGATTTATTGATTTATTTTAGAGAGACAAGATCTTGCTGTGTTGCCCAGGCTGGTCTTTACTCCTGGGCTCTAGCAGTCCTCTCACCTTTACCTCACAAAGTGTTGGGATTACAGGCATTTGCAACAGCACCAGGCCTGAGGTAATGTTTTGTATATACAGTCAATATATATTATTCTAATGAACAATGAATGTTAGAGAAATAAATTATATCAAGTAGTAGAGAAATAAATTATATCAAGTAGTGAGAAACATCTTTTTATTGGATTATTTGTCTTTTTTTACTGACTTGCAGTGTTTGGTTACATGTCCTTTATCATTAATATATTAATATATACTGAAAATATCTCCTTTCCATTGACTAGCAATTTTTTTCTCACACACACACACACACACACACACACACACACACCCTAAGTACAAATGGCTGAAAGACATAGTACATATTCTCAACATCATAAAAATTAAAAAATATATAAGAGATTTTTCATTTTAAACAAGATGTAAAGGTGATTAAAATTGTCTATCCTATTCTTGGGTACTTGGAATAAACCCCACTTAGTTGTGGTATACAATTCTTTTTGTACATTTTTATTCAATTTTGCTAATAAATTGAGAACTTTTGTATCATGTCCATTATTGAGAACTTTCGTATCCATGTTCATTATTGATACTGGTGTCTAGTTTTCTTTTCTTGTTATGTTTTTGTCTAGTTTTATTATTGGAGTAATACTAGCATCATCGGATAAGTTAAAAAGTATTCTCTGTACTTTAATCTTCTGGAAGAGATTATAGAGAATCAGTAACATTTCTTCTTAAATATTTAGTAGGATTCATTAGTGAACCCATCTAGGCCCGGTCCTTTTTGCACTGGAGGGTTATTAATTAGCAACTCAATTTCTTTAAAAATAAAGGCTATTCAGATTGTCTAGTTATTTTTGTGTGAGTTTTAGAGGTTGTTTTCTTCAAGGTATTAGGCCATTTCATCTATGGTAGGCCATTTCATCTACATTATCAATTTTATGGATGAAGAATTGTTCATAATATTCATTTATTAACCTTTTAATGTCCATAGCGTCTTCAGTAATGTACCTTCTTTATCTTTGATTTTAGTAATTTGCATCTTCTCTCTTAGACCCATCAGAGAAGTGATTTTTCAGAAATCTGGGGAAGCAGGAACATCCACAAGACATGCTGAAAGTTGGCAGGAACAATTAAATGATAATTTTGACGAATTCCTATAAACTGGATATGAAATCATGTGGCAGTGAAAAAATACTGGGTGTAAAAGTCATAGTAGGGCTTCCATATATTTGTGGGTTTCATCTCTAAAGACCCTACCAGATTTATATGGTGTGAAAAACAAACAACAAAAAAAAAGATACCTTCATTTTTCTGGCAGGGGAAGGGAATATAATCATTGTCAGATACACCCCCTAGCATTCTCCATGTAAAAAGCCTGCTGTCCAAGAGAAAAGACATACCCAACTTATGGAAAGATTTTACTTCCATTCAGACTTCATCTGATCTCCTATCTCACTTAAGGTGAAAAAGGTTATTTCAAACTTTTGTGAAGGTACATGCTAAGGACACAAGTCCATAAAAAAGATTGAGATGAATCAGACTCTCTCTGAGGAAGGATAGGTAGGAAAGCCCAAAGCCAAAAGAGTAGGCAAAATAAGGACATTAGAGCATTTTAAAGCTGATGGCACCTGTACCTAAAGCAGATATTTAACTAAATCCAACTCCTCACCAAATTAATACAAATTCTCATAATAAGGAGATATTTTACCTCAGATTTTATTGCCCAGTATAACTTGTCTGGCTTTCAACCCACTAGTGTGTGAAGTACTTCTAAAGATAAGAAAAGACATTTGGAAGAGATAAAGGGGACAATACAATAATAAACTGTGAAATTTAAATCAAGTATTTTTATTATGCTAACGACCCTCATATAAAACAGAGACAAAATGTAAGAACAGATTGCTAGTGTAATCACAGAGATTAAGATTCTAGGAAAGAATCAAAAGGAAATGCTAAAGATTAAAAGCATTGTAACAGAAATGAAGAATTTCTTTAATGAGCTTACCATTAGACTGGATGCAGCCAAGGAAAGAATAGTGAGCTTGAAAAGTGCTTCAAAAGTACTTCCCAAATTGAAATGAAGTTTGCATGACATTGGTCTGAACACTCAATCTGATATAATTGCCATTTACAGAATTCTATTATATATATAATTTGTACATATTATGTAGTATGTGTGTGTGTGTGTGTGTGTGTGTGTGTATAAAATTTATACAGATCCCTTACCAAGATAGACAACATTGTGGGTCATAAAACTTCTTAAAGTAAACATAGGAAGAAATCTATACAACATTGGGTTTGGTGATGAATTTTTAAATCAAACAGAAATAGCACAAACTATAAATTTTAAAAAATGATCTTTAGACTTTATTAAAATTAAATTTTCTTTGGAATATATAATGTAGGAGAATATTTTTTTTACAAAATCAGACCAGAAAAATTATTCACAAAACACATATTTAAAGAAAGACTTATAACCAAACTATACAAAGAACTATTTAAATGTAACAAAATGAAAACAAACCATCCAACTAACATAAACAAAAAATGTAAACAGAAAATATATACACATATATATAAGCTTCTGATGAATCAGTTTGTAATAAAATGTTCAATATCATTTTTATTAGTGAGTTGTAAATTACTACGATGATGAGATAAAACTACCTACACATTAAAATCGCTAAAATCGCTAAAATCCAACAATGTTAGCTTCTGGAAAGGATGCGAAGCAACAGAGATTCACATTTTTGCAGATGAGAGTTTGAAATCGTACAAAAACTTTGGAAGACAATTTAGCAGTTTTTTTTTAATTGTACTTTAGGTTCTGGGGTATGTGTGCAGATCATGCAGGATTGTTGCATAGGTACCCACGTGGCAATGTGGTTTGCTGCCTCCATCCCCCCTGGTCACCTACATCTGGCATTTCTCCCAATATAGCAGTTTTTTTAAGCTAAACATAGTCTTATCATGCTTCATCTGATTTTAAATATTATATTCACACAAAGCCTGCACCTGAAGTTCTATACCATCTTAATTTGTTATTACCCAAACTGAAAGCAATCAAAACTGAAAGCAAAATGTGGTATATAAAGGAATATTATTCAATGAAAATGAGAAATAACATATCAAGTTTCCAAAATATGCAAATGAATCTCAAATGCATACTGATAAGTGAAAGAGGCCAGTCTGAAAAAGCTATGTATTGTACAATTAAAATCATGTGACAGTTTGGAAATGGAATAACTATACAGATTGCACACAGATCACTGGTTGTCGAGACTTTGAGGGTGGGGAAGTTATTAAGTAATTAAAGCACAGAAGAGATTTTCGGGGTAGTGAAACTACTCTGTTGACTTTGTAATGATGAATAGAAGACATTAAGATCTATAAAACTTTACAGTACAAAATAAAAATCTTACTCTATGCAATTGAAAAATATGTCACTTAAGAGCTCAGGAAATTTCAAGATAAAATGCAGAATGTGACAAAACACTGTAACTCTATTGTGTATGTATGAAACAAACTTATTGAAGGAGTTGGGGGAATGGGGATGACCTAATGAAAAGAGTATGTAAGACTAAAGGCAAAAGAAACTGTACAAAAGTACTATATTCTAGTTTATAAAGTTGTTTTCCATGGAGGTATAGATTATCAATTCTTTTACCACCATATGTGTGTGCTTGGATTTAACAATTAAATAATAAATGGTGAATGATAAGAAACTTTTTTTTTTCACTATTGAAGCGGGAAGTTGCATATAAGGGGAAGAGGCTAGAATGATACATATGGTAATTAATTAGAGTTGGTGATGTCATTATGAACTCATGTTCAGGTGAGTATACATAGGTTATAAGTACCTATAAGTATCTGTTTTTGTGATTTTTTTTTGCTCTATCAGCTGATAGAACCTAGAATAAAGCATTGCATAGGAGTATAGAACATATTATCAAGGAAATATTTATTTCTAATACTAATATTCAATACAAAGAGCCAAGGTTCCTCCCAGAAATGACTGAATTATTCTAAGACTTTGGCAACACATGAAATATATACCAAATGCCTGAAGCATCTCATAATGCCAGAAAGTAAGGTTATGTTTAGCATGTGCACACACAGACACACACACACAGGCACACAAAAACCACATACACCCCTACGTCACACAGTAATGAGGTTATTTGAAAGGGATACCGAAGTCACCTGAAAGAGCTCCCCAAAGGGCAAAGCTAGAATAATTTGAGCATAAAATACATTATGTTGTGTTGGGTTATAAACCTGAATTAGTTGGCTCGGGCTGCTGTAATGAAATACTATAGACTGAATGGCTTGAACAGTAAGGATTCATTTTCTCACAGTTTGGAGTCTGGAAAGTCCAAAATGAAGGCCCAGCCAAGTTTGGTTTCTGAAGATTGTTCTGTACCCAGATTGCAGACAGATGACTTCTCACTGTGTCCTCACATGGCAGAGAGAGAGTGGGAGAGAATTTCCGCTTATTATTAGGTTGGTTGGTGCAAAAGTAACTGCAGATTTTGTCATTACTTTTAATGGTGAAAACTGCAATTACTTTTGCACCAACCTATATAAAACCACATATACTCCTAATTAAAGGCTACAAATCCTATCAGATTAATTCTCCATATTTATGACCTCGTTAACCTTAATTATTTCCTAAAGACCCTATTTTCAAATGCAACCACATTGGGTGTTATAGCTTCAGCCTATGAAATGTGGAGGGACACAGTTCAGTCCATAGTGAACTGCAGTCCTGGCCCCCAAAATTCATATTCTTACATGAAAAATACATTCATTCCATCCCAACAGCCCCAAAGACTCAACTCAATCACCATCAATTCTCAAGCCAAAATTCCAAAGTTTTAATATCATCTAAATCAGATGTGTGTGATACTCAAGATACTGTTCATTCTGAGACAAAATTCCTCTCCAGCTGTGAACCTGTGACATTAGAAAAGTAGTGTGCTTTTAAAATACAACTGTGGAACAGGCATATGTTAGACATTCTTATCCTAAAAGGGATAAATCAGATGCAAGAAAAGGGTGATAGGTTCTAAGCAAGTCCAAAACTTAGCAAAGCAAGTTTCATTAGATTTCAAGTCTTCAGAATAATCCTTGGTTTAGTATTCTCCTTCCAGAAGTGATCTCACTCTCATATTCCCCGGACTTTACTTATTACCCAGTTCAAAGTCACTTTCACATTTTTAGGTATTGGTTACAGGAGGCTTGACTAAAATACAAAATAAGTATCCAAGAGTTTATACCCATATAAATACATGATTGACTACACAAATAAATGGAGGAGGATAAACAAATTTCCTTAACAGAAGAATTTCAAATAATTTATGTAACCACTCTGCCCATCAGGTTTCAGAGTATAAATTCTCACTTTTTAAGTATAACCTGAACAAAGGGAATTCTTTTCCATGGGTATAATAAGAAAGGAAGGGAAAGAAATTGAGACTTGTTAGAAGCTTGCTAAACACCACTCCTGCAAGCCATGTTAAAGGTTTATCCCTCTCCAACTACAGTAGAGATTACCTTCATTTGTACACCTTGTATTCAATCTTGATGTTTATGGCAGGTTTGCCATTGGCAAAAATGCATGGGTCTCTTCCAATTGTTGTCTTCCCCTTACCCCCAGGGACTACTCCAAACTACTCCAGCTTGATATCTCAAATATATACTTGACTGCACTAGTCTTGTAAATATTTCCGAAGCTCCTTCCATCATTTCATGTAGATTAAGCATATTGCTGATACTAATTACTACTATAACTGTTACTGTACGTGTATGTGTGTATGAGCGTGTGGTCATTTTAAAAGGAATTTTAAAGAGGTATACGTAGGATATGGCAGTCTATTTTTATCATACATTCATCTCAGATTGCAGGCCTCCTTATACTATTTTAAAAATAAATCAATGGAGAGAAAACAAAACGTAATTTTCAGAATAATACATCATTCTATAACAGTTTAATAAAGTAAATATTTTAATAATAGATTTTTGTGTCTTTTGAATTCTCTTTTAAAAGCAGAAAATATTTCAGTACACATAAATATGATTACTGTACTTGAGGAGTAGATGTTTCATGTTAGATTTAATTGTTGACTTTTGTTTTTATTTTTTATGTATCAAGTCTTTCATTAAAGCTAATATGTTGATGAAGTTTCTATGTCGGAAATGTTTTCAAACACAGTACTATAAAATATACCAACAGAGTTTTGCTTTAAAAAACTCTCAGGAGCATTTAACATGAGATGTCCCTCTTGACAAATTTTTTAAATGCACAATACAGTGCTTTTAACTATAGACATGATGATATACAGAAGAGTTGTAGAACTTATTTATCTTGCATAAATTAAATTTTATATCCACTAAAGGAAAACTCTCCCTCCTGACTTCTGGTAAGCACCATTTCATTCTCTACTTCTATGAGTTCGATTATTTTAAATACTTCACATATATATAATCATGCAGTATTTGTGCTGCAATACCTGCCATTTTTCACTTAGCATAATGTCTTCATGTTTTATCCATATTGTTTTACATTGCCCGCTATAGGCTGAAAGTTTCTATTGCCCTAAAATTCATATGTTGAAATCCTTCTTCCCAAAGTGATGGTATTAGAAGGTGATTAAAAAGTAAAACCTTCAAGAATGGAATTAATGTTTTTGTGTCAAAGACTTAAATCAGAACATATTAAAAACAGAAATAAAAGTACATTTATATGGATAAAAACCATGCTTATGTAATTCCTGTTTATAGAATGACATCAGGCAGGCTTCTTGAATCCTATAGTTTCTTCTTCATAGAACACCTAAGGTAATCTTGTTACATGTCATGGTTTCTGTGAAAACCTCTCAGCATTTTCTCATCTTATATACACACAAAAAATTGAAAGTTCCTAGTATGGTCCGTGGGTTCCTGAGTGCTCTGGCTTCCCTCCCTTCTCTTCTCCTCTGTGCATCTTCCTAGAATACAACAAGCAAGGCCTCAGGAACATTGTACTACCTTGTCACAGAACATAGTTGTAGCTATGTGTTTCACTTCTTCACTTCATTTATGTGTCTACACAAATAGCATGTTATCAGAAAGTTCTTTCTTGCTTGTTTAAAATGGCTGTCTTTTCTATCTATGTACCATGTTTAATTTTTTCTTAATATCATTTATACCTGATTGTAACAAATTACCACACATGTGGTGGTTTAAGACGCATTTATTTTCTTATGGTTCTGAGGGTGAGAAGTCTGAAATTAAGTTTACTGGACTACAACCAAATCAGAAAACCTGTGTTTCTTCTGGAGACTCTAGGGGAAAATAATTTTCTTACTTGGTGCTGCTTAGTTCCTAGAGGCTGCTGTTCCTTGCCTCATGGGTCCTTTCTCCATTGTCAAACCCAGTGATGCATCTTCCTCTCTAACTCTGCTTCTTCTGCATCTCTCTATCCTACCGTAGTTTCTATCTCTTATAGGGATCCCTGTGATTATATTGGGCCTACTTAGATAATTAAGAATATGAGTCCCTTCTCAAAATCCTTAACTTAATCACAACTGAGAAGTGCCTTTCACTATGTAAAGAAGCATAGTCACAGTTTCCTGGGATTAGTATAAAAATATCTTTGAGGGGGCATTATTAAGTCTACCAAAATGATATAAATAGTATATATTTATTTGTTTATTCATCATCTGTTTTTTCCAATGACAGGTAAGCCCCACAAGAACAGACACTTTGTATGTTATGACCATTACTTTTGCTTCATCTCCTAGCAAAATATCTGGCACATTATGGATTCTCATATGAAGGCAATAAAAGGCTAATTGTTTGTGGATACATACCATAAAGATATTTCTTAGTACCGATGCTTAATAAACAATTTAATTAAATAATCAAAGATGTAAGATTGCTTGTCCTATAATAAAACATACTCACTCACAAGATATCACTACCCCAAAATAAAGCATATGGGAGTGGAAATAAAACGAGAAACACTAGTATAGACTAACATCTGATAATGCATTGATGTGGATTTCTGTATGATAAATGTGCTGTTTTCCCTCTTTATTATATCCTAATCATGTATTTCAGCTCATAAGACAACTTTCTCTGATCTAAAATTATTTCCATGTCAAAGATGACATGCCATGTCAAGTCTCATTAACAAATACAAATTAGAAGTTTTTAAGATTATTATCCAGCTCTTTGGACCTCTTTCTAACAGTATGTCAGTTTCACAAGGGAATATTACCTTTATTTCCTCAGATTGATCTTGTTTATTTGAATTTCTCAAACTTTGTATACTGACTTTTCTTTTTGAATTTGCTATCATGTAAATTTGAGTACAATATTGAAAACTAATTAGGTCCTGTGAAATGTGTTTTTTTTTTCAGTTTCTATCCAAACATATCAATTCCAAATATATCAAATATAAAGAGTAAGAGAAAAATACATAATTAATTTGATTAATTTCAATTAGTTATTTTACAAGAAAAGAGATCAAGATGTTTAGAAGATGCAAAACACATAACTCTATTTATGCAAGTCTTTTTTGCCCAAAGCGTTGAGAGAAAAAAATAAAACCTACATGATAATATTTTACTGTTGTTGGCATAAATAAGGAATATAGATTTGTTTGCTCCATTTAATAATTAACTAGGGCGTAAATAACCACTAAAATTAATTAAAACACAAAATAATAAGGCCTATGAGGGACTAAAGGAAACATGGCAGATTCAAACTAGTTTTGTTTGTTTATGTCTATGCTTATATCTTAAGATTCCCTGTAGAGAAGTAGAGAACACAACACACTTAAAACAGCTACATAGTGGAGCAATAAGGGAAAATCCCATACAGTATTAGACTGATGGGAGATTTTCCATCTTCTGTTGTGGGTCATTAACTGCTTATCAAAAATTAAAAAAAAAAAAAAAACAGCTTCCTCAGCTAAATTCCTAAGTATCTCAGGACCAACAATTAATCTTACAAACATGACAATATTTAAATTGTCAATTATGCCTAATACCTATTTTTTATTTTAGTTTTGCAAATATAGCAATTCTCTTCCCACAGGGATCATATCAGTTTCTCACTATTACACTTACACTTATTTAAATATGTGAATATATTCTAATAACACGGTATGCTACTTTTCATAGTCTTCTACAATACTACTAGAAAAATCACCATTGATTTTTTGAATGCCTGCCAATCACACACATTGAATAACTTAGAAAGGATGGGATGTACAAGGAAGAAGGAGGAGAATGAAAGAGACAAGGAGAGGGGCAGGGTAAAAAAGAGAAGGTAGGGAAAGAGAAGGATCTCTTAATAGGTTTAGCTCCTCTTGTGTACCCAACTTTCTTCTGAATTTAAAAACTCAGAGCCTGGTGTGGTGGTGGTGCACCCCTGTAATCCTAGTGACTCAGGAGACTGACCTCTGGCGCTCAAGACCAGATTGAGCAACACATTAAGATCCCTTTTCTTAAAAGAAACAAACAAACCAACCCTCAATTTGAAGTAATTTATCATGAAATACCTAAAAATGTAACTCTAATATTTTCATATCTAGGGGAGAAATTTACTATTGATATAGCTTGCCTTCCTTTGACAAAATGTAAGCGTTTGTGATGATGAAATCAGTTTCCTTAGTATTGATGCAGGGCCTCCTCTCTGCTGAGAGAGGTAGAGGGTCTGCTCTCTACTGAGTGTAGCTGAACACTCAGCGGGACGACCTGCCTACAGAGAGGTGCTACCCACTGTGGGTCTCCCTGAGCTGTTCTAACACTAAATAAAACTCTTCTTCATCTTCTTCAGCCTTCACTTGTCTGTGTACCTCATTCTTCCTAGATGTAGGACAAGAACTCAGGCAAAGGCACCATGGCCACAGAAATTTCCGGCCAGAAAAATCGACACTCCAGAGATCCCGTAACAGTATGGTCCTAAATGTATGCAACATTTTTCTTAGCATGATCCTAAATATAAAAGTTGTCTAATTTCCCTTTTCATGTCTACTTTCATTTTTACCTTTATTTTACTTCCAAGATTAAATAGGTATTGTTTCTGCCCAGAGATTAATTCTCTCTCTTGCTTTCTCTTTTCTTTCTCTAACAGGATAACTCATATTTCTAACCATCTACTCTTCAATATTCAAAGTATTACATTTCCCATAGTAGACACCCCTGGCTAATTTTACCATTAAAAATATTAGTAGGAGAGTGTGTGTGTGTGTGTGTGTGTGTGTGTGTGTGTGTGTGTGTTTTCCATTTGCTTCTATTTTTGCAATGCTGCTGTCTCTGGCTCTCAATTCCTTCAGCCTTTACATCCATCATATCTGAAGAATTTTAACATTTAATTTCTAACTGTTCCTAGCTGGTACTCACCACAACAAATTACTGAATTGAGAATGCATTGCTGTGTATTCTAAAACTGTAAGGAGCAGCATGTTCCATGTGTGCCTCCTTACACAGTTGTGCACCTGAATATCCAAGGCCAGGAAGAAACTTTCTCTTACTAAAAGCAGCATCCACATGCGTGTATGCTCACTGTCTTTTTATGTAGCAGAAACTTTCTGTTACATTTCATTTCTACATACTGTATATCTGCCTTCTTTATGAAAGTTTATCTATATTTTAAAAATTTTACCTCTTTCTCAAGTTGGTCCCTTTCTTCTTCTACCACATGTAGGTTAAAAGAATTGTTGGATCCTCTTTCTCTTTCTATCCTAGAATTTTTGTCTTGTCCACAAGATCAAAATTTGTTTTTAAGTTGATCCTATATCTTCCTGAGTTTCTGATGTTCCTTTTTTCAAAGTCTAAGCTTTTCTTTTTACTCACTACAAAATTCTGAAGACTTTTTTTTTTAACTTGCTAACTGTGGTTTTCCTTTTGCCTCTTGGCAAATCTAATTCTTTGAGATAAAGTGCTCCAAAAACAGGTCTTCTAGCTTTTTCCTTGATGCTTAGCTTTGTGATAATTCTATTTTTCCCTCATATTCTCAATATAGAAAATATATATAGTGTTTTTCACATTAAGTTTATCTGTTTATTTCTTAAAAATATTATTTTCCCAAATATATTATGTTTGGATTTATATTTCAAATCATAAGCATATATAAGAATATTGAAGACTTGGTGCTATTCAGTGTCTCAGCTGTCATTATGTAAAATAATAAAAAACAGCCTGATTAATAAACAATATATCATCCATCAATTCAAATGCTTGTATACATAAACTGTGCATCCTCTAACTGAGGCTGCCCTGGTCCTTAAAATTAATCCAGTTCCCTTACAAATAGGTTACTGGTAGTGTAAAAAATGCACTATATATGCAGATATGTCTTTAAGTGTCCTGCCAATATCTGACTCTAAGCACATCATTTTGTCCTAATTTTGAAATCTTACTCTCCTTGTGTGATTTTGCCAATTTTTTTATCTTGCTTTCAACAACTCTCCCTCTCATAAACTATAATGTTTTATGCATACATTGACCTCAAACTGATGTTGTACAGCAAATGTTAGGAATATTTCTGATGGAGAGACGATCAGGATGCAATATTGATGATGTTAAACCAACCAGGAGGTGGCAGACAAACTCTTAAGTGTTCCCATATTCACACCCTGTATAATTCCTCCCCTTGCAGGTAGGTGGGGCCTGTAACTTGTTTCTAACCAGTCTATCATGGCAAAGGTGACAGAATGGCATCCACATGATTGAGTTTCAAAGCAAAGATTATTAGATATCACTTGCTTGATTGCTTGATATTATATGACTCCATCTAAACAGATTGAAGAGAGAGATTACACCTGCTAGTTTAATGAAATAAATAAATACCATGTTAAGAAGTCCTTCATGAAAAAGATCTGCTGGAAGCCTCTAGAAAGTCTGGTAGCCCCTAGGATCTGAATATAGTCTTTAGCTAGTCAAAGAAATACTGGAGCCCTGAGTCATATAGCTAAAACGAAAAGAATTCTGAAAACAACCTGAATAAGCATGGAAGTGGATTCTTACTCAGTTAAGACTTGATATGAAAAAGCAGCCCAGTCAATTCTTTGACTGCATCTCGTGAGACCCTGAGCAGAAAACCCAGATAACTTCTGCCCAGACTCATTATTCATGGAGGTTTCCAGATTATAAATGCATGCTATTTTCAGCTGCTAAATTTGTAGTAATTTATTACACAGCAATAGAAAACTACCTTTACCATGTATTCCTGAGAGCAATATGTTGCTGAAAGACCACTAATAAATACAGTATTTGGCCTTAACCTAAAAATGATCTCCTTCTGTAGAACTGGGCTGGGGAAGGGAATATATGATCCAGAAGGATCTCTTTTATGAAGACTAGAGGCCACACTGGGACAAACTTCATCTAAAAGGAAGGCCAAAGTTTTTACAATTATTCCAGTGATACAGGCCATTAGTTCTAAGAGATAGAAGCCACTATATAATAAAGAACACAGGGAAAGCGAAATCTAATCCTTTTCTGGGCATGCAAGAGTGTTGAATCTTTTAGCTCTTTCACTATGTTATCCCTTTAGTGTTGTGACTAAATTTTCTGCCCTTGAGCCATATTAGAACATATGTGTATGTGTATGAGTCTCTGTGTGTCTGTATGTGTGTATAACTCAGTTATTCGAGACTTGCATGTGTATTCAAAGACATTTAAAATTATTTCTGATTTACTCATTTTGGTTGACGAGTATAGGACTATGAAATGTTTCTTAATGAAAGTTGTTTCTGATTATTTTGCCAAATGGAAAAGTATAATCATACCAAATTATGTTTATACTCCTCCATCATTTAAATAAAATGTTTTAAGTATGCTATGATTCTTTTGAGTAAATAAATAAGAGACTGCTTTAACTTTTTATTTTCCAGATCTGGACATAATAATTTAGCTTATGGTGGTATTCAACCTTGTTCCCTTAGACACAGTGAGATAAGCATGCTAAAACAAGTGAGCCCCAGTTTCTCTGATGGGTTTTTATGAGTAAAAGGATCACTGAAAACATTATGGTGTTACGGAGTTGGGAGAAATAGACCAGCAAGTCCCAGGCTTTGTGTTCCAGGACCAGAGCAGAAAGAGGCCTAAAAGATGTCTATTGGGCACATCAGATACATGTAGATGCTGTCTGAAATCAGATCACAACTTCTATAATTTTGTCTATAAAGATAAATAACTAAAGATACAAGCAGTAAATTTGGAGCCCAAGAGGGATCATCATCATGAACATTACATCTATTGTCAGGCATATTGGTCTTGCTGTCTGCACCAGAGGTGGAAAAACAGAGGGGCAGGGGTTCTTGGGGGAAGAGCAAAATTGTTGAAGAAAATCTGGTATTAGTAGGATAAGAACTTTGTGATTTAGAATTACTTATTGCTGTATATAATGCAGAAAATAATCTTTGTTTAGAGGAGCTTGTGTTAAGAACTTAATGTGAACAGACCACATGAGTATTGATTTAGATAGCCTGCTTTTAATACTTCAATTCTCTTCATAGTCATTTGAAATGTTATCTATATTGGATTTATTTAATATTAGGTTTTTCACTTGGCACTATGTGGTTTGCAAATATGAGAGTGTGTGTTGTAATATCTCAAGAACTTGCAACCTAGGAAGAAAGGTGATATATATGTGCACGTTGCTATCATATATCATTAAGGCTTGCAGCTACAAGTGGAGAAGACAAAATGTGCACAAACAATAATAACGTAACAGGAGATGTAATATGTGATTCTATGTTAATGTTTTTGAAGCCAGGAACATAGTATATCAGAGAGTCAGTGTCACAGCAAGTGTCATTATTTTCTTTCTTATCAGACTTTGGGATAATTTTGGCTGTAACTGTAATATGAGTTAATTATAAAACAAAAAGTGGTCAAATAATATCACTTGAATTCCTATCAAGAGTCACAAAACACTCTGAGAAAAAGCACAAATCCTTTTGCTTCTATTCAACTCAACTTTGTACAAAATACGACAGAAAATATAAAAGTATGGACAAATCCCTGAAAGCAAAGAGAATGCAGTGGTGTGGAAATAGGAACGGAACATTTGGGGGAGGTTTGGAGGCAGGGGTGAGGTAAGAACCATAAGCACATTTCCAAAAGCTAAAAAAGAGATTCAGCTTGCTTGCAGATTATTTAAACCCTAATTTTTGAAGTCCTGAATACCAGTAGGAGAGAAAATAACTAAAGAAAGAGAAGCCTAAAGAGATTACTGAACGTATGAGTATAGAGTGAGAAGATGCCATAAGAACAGTTCCATTAGTTTGAAGTCTGTCAACAAAAGTTTATTACAATGCCATTTATTACTTAGACAAATATCAAAGAGATTTTATAAATAAATACAATTAACTACCTTCAAAAATAATACTCTTGGTGTGGTATTGGCATCGCTAGAATAATTATCTCCTTATTCTAGCATTTGAAGAGATTCAGTGTAAAGGTGAACCTCTAATTTTTGAAGACTTATGAGTAAATTTCAAATGTTCTCATCACAAAAAAATGTTAAATATTTGAGATGGTGTATATGTTAATTAGCTTGATTTGATTATTCTGCATTATGTTTAAAAATTATAACATTACTTTGTACCCCATATATATATACAACTATAACTTTCAATATGTAACAAAAATAAGTTAAAAAATGGAAGTTCATGAGCCACCATGCCACTGACCCATGACCCTTTGATAGAACCCCAATTAGATATTCTAATTCATCAAGAAATGTTTGGGAACAGAAAATGCTCACATAATAACAGAGAAAATCTGTGCCAATAAATAAAGTAACCAATGAAGTCCTTCTTTCTTAAATAAAAAACAGATATATGAGGCCAGGTGTGATGGCTCATACCTTTAATACCAGCACTATGGGAGACCAAGGTGGGAGGATTGCTTGAGCCCAGGAGTTTAAGACCAGCCTGATCAACACAGGGAGACCTCATCTCTACAAATAATTTTTTAAAACTTAGCCAGGCATGGTGGCTCACACTTGGTGGTCCCAACTATTTTGGAGACTGAGACAGGGGAATCAATTGAGCTTTGGAGGTAAAGGCTGCAGTGAGCCATGTTCACACCGCTGCACTACAGCCAGGGAAAGAGAATGAGACGATGACTCCAAAAACAAAACAAAACAAAACAAAACAACAATAACAAATATGTAAATACTATTACAGATTGTGTAAGAAAAACATATACCAAGAAAAAGAAACACTGAAATAAACTAGAGACATACAGTTTTTTTAAATAAACATCAACTTTATTAATAATAGCAACAGAAAGGATTTTTAATTTCTCAGAAGGAAAATAATATGACAGCAGCACAAGTGTTAAAAGAGTAAATGCCTACATTTCTTGTTCTGATAGCCTCCCACCACACACCGAAGTTTCCTCAAGGACAGTTGCCACCAGAGCTGCTACAAGAACATGTTTTTCACTGGGCGTAGCTTCACAGACAACTTCTCAAGCAGAAGACTAAAATATTATTTCTTTTTAGAAGATCTGGGTTGAGGGGAGAACATATCAATATGGAGAACAGATCTTTGCTTCTCGAATTAAAGAAAAACCATTAACTAATCTATGAATTTTACTTTGATACAGTGTGCCAGAGAGCTCTGTGAAGAATCCTTTTCCATCCATACCACATGTCTGGGTGAAGAGAGAGGAGGGGGTAGCCACCCGCCATTACATGAGCAGGCACTCCTGGTGATGCTCTGGGCTCTGCTCCTTCTCTGCTGGTAGTAGTAGGGATCTTTTCTGGCAGCCGCAGCAGCTTGATGTAGGGGGTGGAAGGAGCCACCCACAAATCACCTCTTCTTGAAGCCGTATTTTTTGCATTCGTAGAAGAGCTCCCCAAATCGACAATCTTTGGGCAGCCGTCTCTATCCTCCTGGATGGTGCACTCCTTACAATAATAGGCATCAGAGACCCCAGGACATTCACAGATCACACAGTGCTCCTGGTAAAATCCATAGTTACACTCATCACATATGCGTACCAGAGTGTAGGGACACATATAGGCATCACAAATCACACACTTGCCATCACATTTTTCACACAGTCTTTCGGAGGCAACACCAGCCTGCTTGTGGCAAAAGATAAAATCAAGATGCTGTTTAGCCATAGTTCCCAACAAAGTTGGCCACCGGGAAATATAAAACTTTTAAAGAAACAGAGATTCTGCAAATTATCTGCTTAAGAATTAAAGTACAGACTTCCAATTTCAGCTTCAATATGTAAAATGTTTGGAAGCCATTAACCCCCACTTTTACATCTTTTCAGCCCTGCAAGATATGTTACAATTTTTTTTCAGCATAAGGAAAATGACATAAGTCAGAAACTTGGATCTACGTAAAGAAAGAAAGAGTGTAGGAGAGAAAATAAAATAAAACATTTTATTTTAATTATTTTAATAAAATCTAAAGATAACTGTTAATACAAGAATAGTATCAATGCATTGGGTGATGGTAGCTTATGAACAAGTCAAATGATTCATAGCAACACTGTAAGAAAGGGGTGGGAGAAATTGGGAATTATCTGTGTGAGGTACTGATTGTGAAGTGGTATAGTGTTATTTGAAGATAGACTTAAATTAGGTTAAAGTGTGCATTGCAACATCTAGGGTAATTTCTAACACCCTGGAATTATCCTTTAGTATAACTGTTATGCTAAAGGAGGAGATAGAATGGGATCCTGTAAGATATTCAATTAAAAGTAGAGAAGGCACAAAAAAGGGAATAGAAACAAATGAAATCAAAATCAATTAAAACCAAACAGAAACATTGTAGATATTAATAAAACTATATTAACAATCACTTTAAATGTAAATAATCTAAATATGCCAATTAAATGACATATTGTGAATAAGAGGAGGGGAAAACAACCCAGCTAAATTTGCTCACAAAAACCAACTTTAAATGTTAATGCTCACAAAAGTTAAAAGTAAAAGATGAAGAAAGTTGTATTATGCCACCACTATTTTAAAAACCAGTATTAATTGCAGAAGAGAATGGCTGAGATCAGTAAAGATTACTGGGGACAAAGACAGGTATTATATAATGATAAAGAGATCAATTCTCCAGGAAGATGTAATAATTCTATGTCTATGTAACTAATCATAGAGTATCAAACAAGTGAGGCAAAAACTGATAAAACTGAAAGATGAAATAGACAAATCTGTTATGGTGGTAACTTCAACATTTTTCTTTCAGTAATTGATAAATCGATTAAGCTAAAATCAGTAGAATATAGCTAATCTGTAGAGTATTTTCAAACAATTGAATCTAATTGACGTCTAGATACTACCACATCCAATAATAACAAACAAAATACTCCACGGAGCTTTCATGGAAAATTTATAAAGGCCACATTCAGGCCCTAATACATATCTTACCAAATTTAAAAGCATATATATTTTACAGAGTATATTCTTACCAAAACAAAATTAAACTAAGAAATTAATAGCAGACAGATAACTAGAGACTAGCCTAATATTTGGAGGTCACACAACGTCTTTCTAAATAACACAGAGGTCAAGAGAAATTTAAAAGTATTTTGAAATGAATGGTAATAAAAATACAACTTATCAAAGTTTGTAGGATGTGAGAACATACTTATTAAAGAGAAATTTATAACATTGAAATCACATATCAGACAAGAAGAAGGTTATAAAATAAAATAACCTAAATTTCCAATTTAGTACACTAGAGAAAATTATAATCTGACAGGTATCCTTGTAACAAGAAGAGAAGAGAAATAGACAAATGAGGGAATACCATGTTACAGTGGAGGCGGAGATTAGAGTGCTGCATCCATTTACATATATTTTAGATATAAAATGAAATACCAATATGAATATATTAGGAAATAGACTGACTAAAAATATTTAATGTACACTTTGGTACATTAAACACAAAGTTCAAGAACCACTAAAAAATGCAGACAAAACCTAAAAATAAGAGAAAGAAATGGAACACATTTTCCCCTAAAACCATCAGAGAGAGCATGGTACTGCTGACACCTTGTTTTTAGACTTCCAGCCTCTGGAACTGTGATAGAATAGATTTCTATTGCCTTAAGCCACCCAACATGCAGTTATTTGTTTTAGCAGCCCTAGGAAACAAATATAGATACAGCAGCTAAAGAATACATGAATTGTAAATGTAATCTGGTATCTTGTACAGGATTTTGGAAGATAAAAAGAACTTGAGGGAACACTGACGATATAGGAGTAATTAATGTGTGAGCTTTAGTTAGTAATAATGTGTCAATACAGGTTCATTAATTACAGTAAATGTACCACACTAACTTAAGGCATCAATACTGGAGAAACGGCATAGAGTATATGGGAACACTATGCTTGTAATAATCATGTAAATCTAAAATTTTTCTAAGTTTAAAAAATTATGTATATGTGTTATATATTCATAATATAACTCTATGTATGTAAAATGAAATACCATTACCGACATAGTCGAATAAGAAAAGACTCACTAAGTACATTTAATGTTATCTGATATGGTTTGGCTGTGTCCCCTCCCAAGTCTCATTTTGAATTGTTGCTCCCATAATTCCCATGTGTTGTGGGAGGGACCTTGTGGGAGATACTGAATCATGGGGGTGGCTCCCCCACACTGTTCTACTGGTAGTGAATAAGTCTCAGGAGATCCGATGGTTTTATAAGGGGTTTCCCCTTTCACTTGACCCTTATTCTCTCTTTCCAGATGTCATGTAAGACTTGCCTTTCACCTTCTGCCATAATTGTGAGGCCTCTCCAGCCACGTGGAACTGTGAGTCCGTAAAACTTCCTTTTTAGATTATCCAGTCTTGGGAATGTCTTTATCAGCAGTGTGAAAATGGACAAACACATTGTCTCAAGAAACATAGGCAATTGAAGTCAGAAATTTTTCCCATTATAATATAAAATTTGAAAATAGTAATATGCAATTTCGACCAGCCAGGTCAATTGAAACCCTGGCGACACAAACTAGCTAAAATCTTGATATGTTTTTGTTTTCTCTGACCTGTTGTAACCATATTGAGTCAGATTTAATTATAACGTTACAGTGAGGATATTGAATCTGTGGTTGCTAATCTATTTCAAGATGCCAATTTTAATATTAAAAGCACACACAACAGTGGATTGGTCCTCTTGTTAAAGTAGTTAAGTTTGACAATGCGCCAGCCATTGATCATATAGTTGTTATGTGTAGAGAATATCTTCATAAGGCATTATTAAAATTACTATTAGATATACTAGTAAATTTTCCAGAAAGAAATTTCTATAAGCTATTCAGATAAATGGTATACAATTATAAAACAACTATGCAGTGTTTTAATTGGGTGCATTCAATTATTTAGGCAAACTAGGAGAAAGAAAAATGAAAAGTATTTAAATTGGGAACATCATCTAACCTGGGAAGAAGTAGAAGGGCTGCAGCTATTACAATATTACCACTTCAGAAGAGAATCAAAAATGTTAAATTTTTATTGTTAGGACATGTGGAAGCCAGAAATCTTGAGATATTTGGAACAGTTATCTGTGTTGATTCTTTTACATGGCTATATACTATCAGCCATGCCATATCATATTATTTCATATATTAATTATGTCATATCAATCATATCACATTGTCATATCCTTGTATCATCATATTACATTCCTCAATGTACCAGGATTTATTCAATACATTATCTCATGACTTACATTGAATTCAAAGCATATAAAAAATAAAGGCTATACCTAAATTGGCACCGAACAGAAAAACATGTGGAAGAGATCTTGGTCCACTATAGATGTTTCACTAAAACCAATGTTGGAATTTCATAATTAAGATATTGCATGTGTTAGCGCTGACAAAGAAAAATTAAATAGAAAGAAGGAGGCAAGTACATTTATGCTCAATTGAAAGAGGACTCTGGAGAGAAGAATGATTTTGGAGTTAAAAAGAAGTGACAGTCTTGCCTACCAGATGCAGCAAACAAGCACCATCAGAACTCAGCTTGTGTACAAAAGTTTCCCTTTTATTCCAGATTGAAATTGTCTCAACATTCTATAAGTAAAGACTTTGAACTGATCATGGATAACAAAAGTGGCTAGAAGCCTTGGGGGATAATATCAGATTATCATCTTACTGTAACATCACACTAGTCTATGCCAAGGATTAGAACAAGTCTTGAGATTATTGCGGTCAATTTTATTAAAACAACGGGCCTAAAATTTTATTTCTGAAATTAACAGTTGTGGCTACTATCAAAACTAAAATGGAAGACTTTAGTTTTCTGGCTAAGCTCTTTAGTTTTTGCTAGGCCATATGTATCACTTTCACTTTCTGTTCTAGATAGAAATTGAAACTTTCACAGACCATGATCAGAGGCAGGAATACTGAAGAAACATTCATATCAGTGTGGTGGACACTCAACATGAGCAATTCAAATTAAACATCACAGGTTTTGACAGTTTCTTCACAGCTTTAGTGTTGAAGGACAACTTTAGAAAGTATTTTGCCTCTGTTTAAATTCATGAAAATTTCAAATTTCTGTATTAACTAGATGAGGACAAGCAGTTCTTTTTGAAGATGGCATTTCACATTATTCCTTTAATATTTCATATCAAAAAGAGTACCTCATTCATCTGTGCTAAGAAATAGAACTGAGGTAAATATAAAAAATTGTAAATGAGTCATACTTTAAGTAAAATACAATGTTAAATTTATTCTGATCAGTTTCACTAACATTTAATAAAATTTTGGCTTTAAATCTGTCATGTGAAAGAAATTATTTTTAATCTATTGGGAACAAGAAAACAGAATTATTAGGTAGGATTTTGAATTTGAAATGTTCAAAATCTGACTAGAAAACCATGTATGTGAACAAGACCTTTATTTTAAATTCACTAAAAAGTGTGTCAAAGATAGATAATGATATCCACTTATGAAATTACTGATATAAAGTGCTTAGTCAAACTCCAATATAGCAATACTTAATAGATGTTAGCTATTGTATTATTCAAAAAGAAATAATTTTGGATAAAACAAACACTAAAATTGAATTCTTAGAAGTCTGAATTAATAGAAAAAAATAATGATAGAATTATTGCTTCAGCAGGTATAATTGGTCAATTGTTTATCTGTTTCTCTTGAATTTAATAAACAATTACCTGAAAATAATATGTTGCCTCATTCATTCAGATTTTTATTAACTTTTAATTGCTCTCTTGTCAAAATAAATTAACAGGAATGATCCAAAATTTTTCAATAATAGTAGTGATAGCAGATATAATTTTTTTATTATTTGGTGGGAAAGTACCTGTTTTCTCACATAAAGCAAAATATTGGTATTGAATTGATTATGACGTAAAAATCATGTGGCTATAACATGGACTACAATTCTTTCTAGAAAGAAATTCTAGTAATTCTTTTATATTAAGTAATTTTAATACTGTAGCACTTTTACAACTTTATTAAAATCATGCCTTTTCTTTAACAAATTTAAAATTAACAGAATGCCGAAAGCATCACATTACCTGACTTCAAATTATACTATAAGGCTATAGTAATCAAAATAGCATGGTACTTGTACAAAAATAGACACATAGAACAATGGAACAGAATAGAGAACTGAGAAACAACCAACTGATCTTTGACAAAATTGAGAAAAATATGCAATAGGAAAAGGACACCTCATTCAATAAACAGTGCTGGGAAAGTTGAATAGCCTATGCAGAAGAATAAAACTGGACCCATATCTCTCAACATATACCAAAGTTCACCCAAGATTTCTTGAGGAAATAGATGTGAGACCTGAAATTATGAATATCCTAGGAGAAAACCTAGAAAAAAATGCTTCTGGACATTGGCATAGGCAAAAAACTTATGACCAATACCTCAAAAGCAAATTCAACCAGAACAGAAATAGACATATGGGACTTAATTAAACTAAAAAGCTTATGTACAACAAATAATAATAATAATCAAAAGATTAAACAGACAACCTATAGAATGTGACAAAGTACTTGCAAACTATGTATCTGACAAAAGACTAATATCCAGAATCTACAAAGAATACAAACAATTCAAAATTTTTTTAAAAAAACAAATTACCCCATTAAGAAGTGGACAAAGCACAGCAGTAGATATTTCCTCCAAAGAAGTTCTAGAAGCAGCCAGCAAACATATAAAAAAATACTCAGCATCAAATCATCAATGAAATGAATCTTTAAACCAAAATGAGACACTGTCTCATAGATCAGTCAGAAAGGCTATTATTAAAACATAAAACAAAACAAAAATATCCCAGATGTTGTGAGGATAAGGAGAAAAGGGAATGCTTTTACACTGTTGATGGAAATGTAAATTAGTATAACCTTTATGGAAAACAGATTTCTTAAAGAACTAAAAATAGAGCTATCATTCAACCAGCAATTCCACTACTGGGTATCTTCCCAAAGAAAAAGAAAGTATTGTATGAAAAAAGAAACCAAACACCTGCACTCATATGTCTATTGGAGCACTATTCCCAATAACAAAATTATGAAATCAACCTAAGTGTCCATCTGTAGATAATTACATAAAGAAAATGTGTTATATACACATCATAGAATACTACACAACCACAAAAAAGGATGAACTCATGTATTTTGCAGCAAGATGGATAGAGCTAGAGGCCATTATCCTAAGTGAAATAACTCAGAAACAGAAAATCAAATATCACATGTTCTCATTGTTAAGTAGGAGCTAAACAATGAGTACACATGGATATACTGAGGGAAAAGACAGACACTGAGTACTCAAAAGATAGAAGGCAGGAAGAATGTGAGGGTTGAAAAAATTTCTATTGAATACGATGTTCACTATTTAGATAATAGGTACACTGAAATCCCAGACTTCACCACTATGCAACATATCCATGTAACAATCCTGCACATGTATCCCCCTGAATCTATTTTTTAAAAATACAGTATTGCATGTTTTCAAATTTTTAATGTCTAAACATGATATGGTTTGGCTCAAATCTCATCTCAAATTGTAATCCCTACATGTCCAGGGAGGGACCTGGTGGGGAGGTGATTGGATCATGCTGTTCTCCTGATAGGGAGTTCTCAGGAGATCTGATTGTTTGATAGGTGTCTGGTACTTTCCCCTGTACTCTCTCTCTCCTCTTCCTGCCGCAATGTAAGATGCCCTTGCATCCCCTTCACCTTCCACCATGATTGCAAATTTCCCGAGGTCTTTCCAGCCACGCAGAGTTGTGAGTCAATTAAACCTCTTTTGTTTATAAATGACCTAGTCTTGGGTAGTACCTTTAAAGCAGTGTGAGAACAGACTAATACATTTCTGTATTAGTACTTTTTGTTATATAGCTGAGTGGTTGTGTACTTTTTCTTATATAGCTGAGTGGCTTTTGCTAATATTTTATTCATAATATAGTTGTTCTATAATAGCTATGTGGGAAATAATTCAAATCATCAAATTTCTTTTAGGAAGAGAGTAGAGCCTTTGCTTGAAAGAATGGTGTAATAAGTATTTCTGTTAAAAGGTGAGCCCCCTCATTCACAATTCCTAGAATTCTTACAACCTAATGTCATGAAAAGGAGAGAGAAAGAAGGAAAACAAAGATGACACAATGAAGTGTAGACAAATTGAGAGATGTGTGCAGTTATACAGTTTGGAGCTGCTGATGGATATTTTAAGGACTATGCTTTAAAAACCTTTAACAGTGCTTTTTCTTGCCATGATCCACCTCCCTAAAAAATCTTATGAATTTCAATGCACTCATAGATGCCTTGTGGGAATATGTATTTTGAAGACTTTAAGAAGGTGTTACATTTTGTTCTTGGATCAATATTTAGGCTGAGCGAAGTGTCTTCTCTGACACCACAAGTTATAGGAAACCAATGACAATTTTTTAGAGTAAATGCTATTTTTTTTTTACACTTGAAATTATTTTGTTCTTTTCATTATTAACTATTTTAATTGTAGTAAAATATACAAAACCATGTGAAGTATTTTTAGATGAACAGTTTAGGAGCATCAAATACATTCATATCGCTGTGCACCAATCTCTAGAAATTTTCTTGCAAACTGAAACTCTATGTCCATTAAACAGCAACCCCCCATAGCCCTTCTTGCCGATCCCAGAAAACTGTCATTCTACTTTCTGTCACTACAAATTTGACTATGCTATGTACCTCAAGTAAGTGAAATCATACAATATTTGTCTTTTTATGATTGACTTATTTAGTATAGTGTCCCCAAGGTTCATACATGTAGCATATATCAGAATTTCCTTCCTTTTAAAGGCTGAAAAATATTACATTGTATGCATACACCATATTTTCCTTATCTAGCCATCAGTTGATGGACACTTGGGTTGATTGTATATTTTGGCTATTGTGAATAATGCTGCTTTGAACATGGGTGTACAAATTTCTCTATGAGACACTACCTTCAATTCTTTAGGGTATATATGCAGAAGTAAAATTGCTAGATTATATAGTAGCTCCATTTTACTATTTGTAAAAACCATTGTTCTGTTTTCAATAGGTTCTGTGCCATTATATCTTTCCAGACATTGAGCAATGGACCTGATTTCTCCACATTATCTCTAACATTTGTTTTTTTCTGTTTCTTTCTTATAAGTATTCATCCTTGAATACAGTAAAGATTTATTGAGAAGTCTGTTTCCAGATATATTGGAGTTGCCTTTTTTCTCTTGCTAGTTTTAGAATCTTCTCTTTGTCCTTTATTATATGCCTTGGGGTGTTCTTATTATTGTAACTGCTTAGTGATGTTGAACCTTCCTGTACCTGGATATTTACGTATTTCTCTAGGTTTGAAACATTTTCTATTGATATTTCTCTGAATAAGCTTTCTACTTTTTTTTCTCTTTCTTTAGTCTGCATGTATACTAATGACTTACATTTGTTCTTTTGATGCTATCATATATATATATATATATATATATATATATCATAAGCAGTCTTTTTCCCTCCTTATTCTTTTTTCTAATCTGACTGTATTTTCAAATAGCCTGTCTTTTAACTCACTGATTCTTTCTTTTGCTTTATCACTTATGCTCTTGAGATCCTCTAGTGCATTTTAAAGCTCATCAATTACAGTTTTTACCTCCAGAATTTCTGTATGATTTTTAAAATTATTTCAATCTCATTATTAAATTTCACAGGCAAATTTCTGAGTTGCTTTTCTGTGTGTGTGTTTTTGTGTGTGTGTGCAAAATTTACTTAGCTTCCTCAAAGCAACTATTTTGAATTCCCTGTCTGAGAAATAATAGATCTTCATTTTTCCAGGGTTGGTCATGAGTTTTGTCTTATGGGTACACTATTTAGTCCTTTTGGAGAATTTATATTTCCCTGAATGTTCTTGATGCTTGTACATGTATGGTGATCTCTGTGTGTGGAAGAATTAAGTATTTATTGCAGTCTTCACAGTGTGCCTTGCTTGTACCCTTCCTTGTTTAGGGGACCTTCTAGGAATTCAAAGGGGACTACTGTTGAGCCCTAAGACTGTGGTCATACAGTCATGTCAGCACTATAGGGAATCCTAATTCCCTGTTTGCTGAGACTATAGCATACTCTGAGATCTCCATCCCTGAAGAACTTGGGTAGTAAGTTCAAGGAGAGTTCTCTGGATTAGAATGCAAAGTCCATCACTCTCTTCCCTTTCCTTCCCCTCAACTCTCTCTGTACTGTGCTACCTGGAGTCAGGAGATAATATAGTGGGATTTTCTGTGTATAGCACAGCTGGTACCAAGCTGGGCTGCAGTCAAAGTTCATGGCCTCCCAGAACACAACACTGAAGCTCACTCAAGGGTCATAGTCACTATAGCCTGCCTGCCATTGAAATTTATTCGGAGCCTGAGGCCACTTTAGACAGCTAACAGGGAAGTCAGCTAGGATTCAGGTTTATCCTTCTGGGATATCCTTCTGGGGCAACAAATTTACTTTTGTTATCCACAGGCACCAGCCTGGAATAAAGGAGATGCAATGTACATCCTGGCACTATTTTATTGAGGCACGGCCAGTTCCAAGGAAAAGTCTCTTGCAGACTTTCCTTCCTCTTCCCCCAAGTAAATAGATTATTTCTCCACACTGTGCTGCCTGTGATTAGGTGAAGGGATTTGTAGGCGTTGTGAAGTGTTTTTTCCACTCTCTTCAATGTGTCTTTTCTTGTTATTATGCTAAAACAAGGTCCTGTGGTCTCCCACCTGGTTTATTTAGCTTTTGTGAAAGTGCTTTTTTTAAAGATAAAAAGTTGTTAAATTTGATGTTCCTGTGGGAGAGATGATGATTACTGGAGTATTCTATTTTATTAAAATTTCACTAAAATTCTTACTTTAGACAATATTTTGATTTTACTGTAATTTATTTTTAAAGGCATCAATTATCTGTAAAAGACTAAAATTCATAGATATCCACAGGCTAGAGTTTTTGAGTAATATTAAATAGTGTTCCCATTTTAATTTAACCTTTGATTTATCTTTCAAATAAATATAAATATATTTATGGTATATTATAAACATATTACAGTGCTCTTCATAAATATATTAAAACCTTTATGGTAAAAGCAAATAATCATTTTCCAACATCTTGTATTTCTTTTTTTTCTCAGTAATAAAATGTCGGTTTAAAAAAATAAAGGAAACCAACAACAAAAAAGAAATAAAATTACAATATTATGTTGTTCATAGGAGGCACATCAAAGCATAAACATTCAGAAACATTGAAAACAACAGGATGAAAACTGACAAACTATTACATAAACATCAAAAAAAAGCTAGGAAATATTGTTTTATTAAAATAGGTAAAATAGATTTTAATACAAAATAAAGTATTACTAGAGATAAAGAGGATCAGTTCATGATAATAAAAGCTTCATTTGATCAAGATAGGTAAAACAATCTGTAATTTTTATCCAACCAGTAATCTAAATAGTAAAGCATTTCGAGAAAAAAAAACAGGAGAAATGTGTACATGCCTTACATTATAGTGGGAGGTTTTAAGAAACATTCCTAGTAATTTATAGAATTACCTGACCAAAAAAACTCAAGTGATCGATTTGAACCCCATAATTCACAAACAATCATAGAATATGCATGCTTTACAAGCATACGTGTAACCTTAACTAAAATTAATATATATTGGGTCATAAAGCAAATGTCACCAAACATCAGAACAGTCAATATATTGTCTTATTCAAAGCAATACTTAAAATCAGCAATGAAGATATGTAGAAATATTTTAACCTTGAATATTGAGAAACACATTTCTAGTAACTCATTGCTCAAAGAGATCACAATAAAAAATTTGTTAAATTATCTGTATGGTAATAAATATACTATGTATTAAAGAATGTAGGATACATCCAAATATCTAGAACATAATTTATATACATGTAATTCAAGACTATAAATGCATAATTTTTAAAAAGAAAATGTTTAAAATTAATGGATTAAACATTATTTCATGTATACTATAATTGTGCCAGTAAAAAATCTAAAATCATCTTTAGATATATTATTAAAATTAAGAGAGTTCAGCAAATTTACTGGACATAAATTTGATATGCCATAATAAACTGCAGCAAAATACAGTAAATATGTGTGTTCTCTAAAAGAAAGACAAAACAAAAACATTTAAAAAGCATTAGATATTATAAGACCCAGAAGTTAAATGTATAAAATATGTGCAAGATCTGTACAAAAAGATAACATAGTACTTAGGATACATAAAAATAGAGATATATACTAAATTCCTAGATTCAAAGGTTCATTGTTGTATACATAGTTCTCTACATATCATTTATAGATTAGTGCATAATTCATAAAAAGTGCAATATCAGTATTTTGTCAACACGTGTGTGTATTGAGGTGGTAAGGTGGAGTGTGTATGTGTGTGTCATGTTCAGCAAGGCAAGCTGAATCTGAAATGGTTACAGAAATGTAAAGAACTAAGAATGTCCCAGACATTCTTGAAAATAAAAATGTTTGGAGATTTACAAAGCTAAAATTACTGAAATTGCTGTGGTAAGGTTGCAATCTTAGCTAAAGATTAAATGAATAAAAAGGAGAGCATAGAAACAGACCCGTAGGTATCCAGACATACAATAATTAAAAAGATGGTAATGGAGTAGGAACAGGTTTTCCAATAAACTGTTTGGGCACTTGATGTATACGTGGGGGAGAATAAAATCAGAGCCATACTTCATATCATAAATATAAAATATATTACAGTTGAATTATGTACATAAATATTAGACATATTAGAATTGGAGTACAGTAAACGTTGAAAGAAAAAAATACAATCACTTCCAAGAAAAAGTTTAGTAAATGAGATAACTAAAATTAAAATCCTGTGGTCATCAAACACCCCATCAACAGAATATACCGATGTGTCATAGAGTAGGAGGTATTTATAATTCAAGAAATTAACAAAGGGTCTCATTCAGTATAATTTTTTAAAGTCTTAACTCCAGGTAGATGGCATACAATCCAGTAGAACAATCCACCGAGGATTTGACCACAATTTTCACAAAGTGCAGAAATTCAAATGACCAGAAAAAAATATAAAAAGGTGCTCAACTTCCTGAGTAATCAGGAAAGAATATCAAAAATTATCCAGCAAAATTGAGAATATTGTGTACTATGTCTTGACAATGCTACACTTTACCTATCCTACAGAAATGAGTGTTTGTGAATACCAGAAAAAAGTATGCAAGATATGTTATTACCATAGTCAAAAAAAAAGCAAATAAAATGCCCATACATAGCCAAATGGATACACTGTGGCATATTATCCATTGCTACATTGTACTACACAAACTACAGTGAAACAAAAACAAGACATATAAATTTACCAACATAATAATCCATGACTTCATTTATTTAAAATGCAAAAATAGGATGAAAAAAGAAGCAATGGTTTTCAAAATGCAAATGGATGATATAACCATAGGTTATAACCTATAAATATAACCATGATTAAGGTAATGAAATATATATAGGTATTTATATATAGATATAACCATGATGAAGATGATGAAAGGAAATATTACAATAAAAATCATGATACTGTTGCCCTCAAGAAATGACAGAAGCCTGTGATCAAATTGATGTATAAAGAGGGGTTTTGAGATATTGACCATATTTTATTTTTTGTATGAATGAAAGATAAAGATGTTACCTTTATTGACTGTTTGGTAGGGGTACTACAATGCAACTTATCAAAAGAAGAAGAAAACCTACATGAAAACAATTGCCTTTTACTTTGTCTTTTTATATAAACATTAGTATATTTAGGTTACAAGTTTATTAAAACAAATTTAAAATAAAAATTTTGTAACAACAAATACTGAATTTATTTTATTATCCTATTTTTTTTTTATTGTTAACAAGTCTGCTGCCCAGAAGATTATTTTGAAGGGGCTGGGAGGGTGGTGAAAGCGAGTTAGATCATCTGTTTTATTTGTTTTAATGCCCAACTGCTCACATTATTTTTTCTGTGCAAAAATATTTAAGATTTTATCAGTATGTTTCTACTATGCAATATTTTTTTCCTAAAATATATGGGTATGAAATTTTTACCCTCTTTTTCTCTTTTTTTTAGTTCAGGATCAGCTCCTTCTCTTACAGTTTTGACTACTACTTTTTCATTTGTGTGGTCTTTTAATTTATTAGTTCCTTATAATTTCAAAATTCCGCATCTAAATGTTAGCGTTTGTACCTATAGTCCTGTCTCCTTCTCTAGTTATAACTCTGTCTTTGACTAATCACAGATTTATTTTTAATGAGTCTGTATTCTTTTGCATGATTTTGGAGAAAACTTTCTAACATGTCTCCAAATCCGGTGTGTAGATTCTTTATAGCTTCTGATAATCACATGTGCTCAATTGTAACAACTTTAAATTGAGATCATATGTAATATAAATGTTCACAGGATTTCAATTAAAAACAAAATATTTTCAAAAGATTTATTTTGTTTTTTGCAAAATGATTTATGAAAGTATATTTGTTCTAATTTTCAGGTTATTCCACTTATATTTAATTGTTTATTATACTCATATCCATAATGGTATGTTTTATTTGCATATTCTAAGGTACAAAAATATAATTGCCAGCATATATATTGTTGTGGGTTCTTTTCATATTTAAATCATTTAGCTTAGATGAGGTAAGAATAAGATTTTATATCTGAGGTATTTTAGTTTAAAAAGTTACAACTTATGATAAAAACCACCTTTAAATAATAAATAGATATTTCAAGTGGACAGGAAATAAACTTTGTAGCCATAAGTGACCAAAGCTTAAGAGGCTACTTAAAAGGTGCACTGATAACATATATATGACAGGTCAACTATGCCTTTGAAAGAAGATCATATTTATATGCAAAAACAAAGGAAGTTATAATATTTGTTCTGAAGAACAAAGGAGATATGACATTGAAGATCTGTAAAAGACTCATGAAGCTTATTCAAGGGAATAATACATCAAAAATATCTTTCTTATTTGATAATAAATTTTCATGCAGGTGTCATTCCTCCCTGTTGAGTAGTAGACTGTCTTGTCTTTTCTCAACTGAATTTAAGAGTCTTCTCCATCCCTGCACATCATTTGGAAAAATCTTGAAGAGAGTCTTGGTCATACTCTAATATAAATTAAAACTTAACATTTTGTTGAGATAAAGAACTATGGTGTGCTATGTGTGAGTTCCTGGTTGATGACTTCTTTCCTTCTTCTTTCTTGCAATATAATTTTTTAAACAGTAAAACCTGGTTAAAATACACTGTAGAAAAGCTTAATGTTTATTAATATCAGTCATTCTTACCTGGTTTCAGCTATGCATACTATTTTATTTTTAAGCTCCCATAAGCCATTATTCACCTTCCCTCCCCCTATGGTTACTCTCATCTGGCCCCTCCTCAGGTGAGTGACCGTGCCTACCAGTGACCAAGAGGCACAAAGCCTGTGACAGCTGAAGTGGGGAGCCTCAGAGGAGACCATGAGGTGGAGAACTATAGTTATGCTTTAAATTAGTGGTTTTGGCCAGGCACAGACACTCATGCCTGAAATTCCAGCACTTTGGGAGGCTGAGGCAGGTGGATCATCTTGGGTCAGGAGTTTGAGACCAGCCTGGCCAAATGGTGAAACCCCATTTCTACTAAAAATATAAAAATTAGCTGGTGTGTTGGCGTATGCCTGTAATCCCAGCTATTTGGAAGGCTGAGGTAGGAGAATCGCTTGAACCTGGAAGGTGAAGATTGCAGTGAGCAGAGATCGAGCCATTGCTCTCCAGCCTAGGTGACAGAGGGAGACTCTGTTTGGAAGAATAAAAATGCATAACAACAGTTTTATTTCGTACATCAAAATACATTATATAAGCATGTTTTCAAGTAGGTATTATGTTAAATGTAAAAAATGAATATTCCCAGTTTTATTAAATTCTGTGGCCCTGAGTCCTGCAAGTGATGAGGCATAATGTGTGCATTCTTTCTTCCTAATACATTTAGAATAATATATAATCTAAAAGCCATATGCCAAGTAAGATTCAGTGCTTTGAGTCATTAGTCCAGAAAAGAATTTGCAAGTATAACATATACTTTGTGAAAAACAAAAGATTTTTAAAATCCAGGATTTGTGTGAAGAAACAAATTATATATTAACTGAAAAATTTTGTTTTTGTTTGCTAGTGTTTAGGTTGAGGCAATCATTATAAAAGCAAAAGAATTACACAAATGTCGTCACCACGTTTTGTTAGGAGCATATTTGAACATCTCTTTCAATCGCTAATCATGAATTCATTCCAAGCATCAAAAAAGTGGGAAAAGTTTAAAAAGTTGCTCTTCAATTATAGTATTCTTTCCTTTTTCAATATAGGGCAACTGTTCCTAACTTTTATATAATTCTAGCTGAGGTAACACCAAATATAAAAACTCTGCGGTGTAATTCCATAGAGAGATCTGAAATGTTAACTTGGAGAATGACACTGCAGAGGTTCTAAGAGGAATGGGTAAAATATCCTTAGCATTTTCTACATTTCAGACAGATAGAAAACTTTTTCAAGACTCTCCTGTCTCCTGGGTAATGTGTGAGCATAACATTTTCTTATATTTTCTATTCATTTTATGCCTCCTCTTCCACTTTACATTATTTATTTTTAGACTGAAAATTTTTGACAGTTGTTGACTCAGCTATGAAACCTCCAAATAGAATTGTTTTCATCCATAATTAGCCATTACAGTGACACTTTACCTTTTATAGGATTTTCCAATCAAAAGGTAAACTTCAGAATCACGTCAGTGTATAAGGAATCCAGAAGCTCAATGATAATGTGATACCTAAAGCTCAAAGATCCCCTATAGGTAGTTTGCTGACAGGATTACTTTGCAAGTTTGTCCTTGTATCTCAAAGTCTGATAGAGTGTGCCTTAACCAAGGTCAGGTGCATTGGCTTGTAAAATAATATACAGTAAAAAGATGATTCTCTACTATCTGTTTATGGAGGACATCAATTAAAATGATATAGATGTGCCTTTGATGGGGTCAGACCTTGGAGTCTGGCAAATTTCCTTGGCAAGGTCTGACCATTTTATTCAGCAAAGGCCTGGCAATGAATAAAATATGTTTTTTTTTCTTACTCACAGTATTTACGTAGCTAAATTTTTGTTTTCACTCTAAGGTTCTGATTAAGTTACCTCCTAGTAATAGTCTTGATTTCCAAAATAATGTCGAACATTATTTTCCATTTCCATTAGGGTAGCCAACATTTTTGGTTAGACAAAAGATTTTCTAGCTGCTTTTACCAGGTGCACACGTAAATTAATTCATCCTCATGAAAAGTCACTCTTTAACCATATGCTAACAATAAAGTTAGCCAATTTGTTACTGGGAGATTGTAGCACTAAGAAACATTAGAATGAATTAAGATAACATTGAGAACAATGAAAAATCCTCATTATACAATTTCTCAGGAAAAGTAACGGCTGGTACTGTTCTTAGCGCAAACTCTGTCTAAAGACTGCAGATTATACATACACATAAACACACACACACATTTCTTCTGTGGACAGTTGCATTGTCAAGAGAATATACATCAAATAGAGAGCATATTTGAGTTGCTATTTTGTTTTGCAATTGCAGCTGTTTTAGTTCAGTTCGTCTTTCTGTCTTTATCAAGATTCTTCTTAAATCACATTTCCTTAGGGATAACTAGATCTGCCATCCTTGGTCATCAAGTTTCAACCCATCTGTTACAGTTCCTGTTATAGTAGTAGTAAAATAGCATGCACAGCCTGGCTTGAAATGTATGGATCTGAAAATATTTGACTTTGTGACCAAGCATTTAAACCTTACTTGATTCCAAACTGTAAAGAGCCTTGAACGGATTTCTGTAATTGATTTTTAATGACACCCCCCTTTTCCGTGCCCCTGTCTCAGTTGTGATCTGAGTGGTTTAAAGTCGTTTGAGAAACAGTGAAAAGAAAGCACCCGCTTTAATCCCACCTGCCTTTTTGAAAAACACTTTGAGAAAGCCAGTTACCTCTTCAGAAAGAATTACAAATTTAGAAGTACCAAAGTGAAAAAAAAAAAAAAAAAAGCAGAAAGCAAGCACTAGCTTTGGATTATAGGCTTTAGGTTCAGTAGATATTCTCACCTCATACATTTGCAAAGTTTGCAAATTACCTTGGGTGCTTTGATTAACTACCCAACTACTACTTTTTTTGTTACATGGAGATAAGAAAAACCTTCCTGTAAAGGTGAGGGGAGAATAACATATGCTAACCTTGAGGTTACGCAGCATACCCTAGACTTTTGCACAAGTAGATGTCAGAGGCAACCCTCCCTCAGAAAAAAAAGTTTCTTATTTTCTCTCTAATGAAGACTGAAATTAGTATCAATTTCAAGTAAAGAAAGGCTAATTTGCAGCGGAAAAAATCCAAACAACAACTTGGAGCCTGGGGCTAATTATTTCCTGAGAATAATTAAAAGTAAGTTTGTATCCCCTAAAAAATTTCAGAGATAGATGCTGTTAAGGGAGTTTTAGTAAATCCAGGGGAAATTTGGAGTTCAAAGTCCAACATTCATGGCTGAGCTTTCCCACTCATCAGCACTACTAAATCAGGCAATGGAAAAATAGGCTTTATAACACCCAGTCACTGTCATGAGACTCAAAGTGAGAGAAGGAAATAGAGTTCACAAACTCCACAATAAAATAAATATACACTTTTAATGTAATGGAAAGCATTGACCACAAATGAAATGGCAAGAAAACACAATTTGGTTATGTGAAATACGAG
Organism: Ateles fusciceps; assembly: GCA_036589455.1. NCBI lineage: Eukaryota > Metazoa > Chordata > Mammalia > Primates > Atelidae > Ateles > Ateles fusciceps. The sequence goes on from JAZHEH010002077.1 coordinate 1,224,369, forward strand.
AACCAGAAAAAGTGTGTGTCAAGGCAGGTCAAGAGACACCTATAGAGACAAACAGAAAAAAATCAAGGGACTTAAAATCCATGTTAGATGGAAACAATAAAGGAAACAATTATAAATGAGATATATAGCAAATAAAAGCAGAGAATTTCAGGCCGTAAATGAAACAGGAATTGTATCTACAGAAATTTAAATTTCAGGTAAAATGTAGAGCTGATTTCTCCTTGTCACATTAAGAAAAACAAATGGAAAACCATAAATCACTGTATATTTATAAAAAGCCTAAATCATGGCAAAGAAATGCCCAGATAACTAAAGAGAATTGGTTAAAGTTGGAAAAGATAAGACGAAGCTTTTTTCTTGGTAATTAAGGGAAGATTAAAGACATTTGTACATCTATTAAACAAGATCAATATAATTTCTAAAAGGAAGAACAAAACAAAAATGTATCATTAATTAAAAATATGATTTTCAATTTTTAAAATCAGTAAATGGTTAGAAAATGAAGTTAATAAAGGGTCTCAAAGTAAAGAAATAATAGAATGTTTTTAAATTTTATTTTACTTTCCCACGGCACAAGTGCAGGTTTGTTAAATAAGTAAATTTGTGTCATGGGGATGTGTTGTACAGATTATTTCATTACCCAGATGTTAAGCCTAGAACCCACTACAGTTATTTTTCCTGATCCTCTCCCTCCTTGCACTCTCCATCCTCCAAAAGGTCCCAGTGTGTGTTGTTTTCCTCTATGTGTTCATGTGTTCTCATTATTTAGTGCCCATTTATAAGTGAGAACATGCGGTATTTGGTTTTCTATTCCTGTGTTAGTTTGCCAAGGGTAATGGCTTCCAGCTCTATCCATGTTCTTGCAAAGGACAAGATCTCATTCTTTTTTATGTCATCATGATATTCTCTGGTGTACATGCACCACATTTTCTTTATCCAGTCAATCATTGAAGAGTATTTAGGTTGATTCCATGGCTTTGCTATTGTGAATAGTGCTGCAATGTACATTTGCACACATGCATCTTTATCATAGAATAATTTATATTTTGGGGGTATATACCAGTAATGGGATTGCTGGGTGGAATGGTGTATCTGTCTTTAGATCACTGAGGAATCGCCACACCATCTTCCGCAATGGCTTAACTAATTTACACTCCCACCAACAATGTAAAAGCATTTCTTTCTCTCCACAACCACACCAGCATCTGTTATTTTTTGACTTTTTAATGATAACGTTCTGACTGGTGTTAGAGGGTATCTCATTGGGGTTTTGATTTTCATTTCTCTAATTATCAGTTGTGTTGAGCTTTTTCCCATATGATTGTTGGCTGCATGTATGCCTGCTTTTGAAAAGTGTCAGTTCATGTTCTTTGCCCACTTTTTAATGGGATTGTTTGTTTTTTGTTGTTGTTGTAAATATTTGTTTAAATTCCTTAGAGATACTGGATATTAGACCTTTGTTGGATGCAGAGTTTCCCAAAATTTTCTCCTATTCTGTAGGTTATCTGTTTAATCTGTTGATAGTTCATTATTCAGTGGAGAAGTTGTTTTTTTATTTACACAGGGTCTCACTTGGTTGTCCAGGCTGGAGTGCAGGGGTGCAATCTCAGGTCACTGCAACATCCACCTCAGGGGCTCAAGTGTTCCTCCCACCTCAGTCTCCCAAGGAGCTGGGGCTACAGGTACACACTATCACACTTAATTTTTGTATTTTTTGTAAAGATGCGATTTCACCATGTTGCCCAGGCTGTCTCAAACTGCTGAGCTCACATGATTTACCTGCCTCACCTCTAAAAGTGCTGAGGTAACAGGCATGAGCCACCATGCTCTACCTAGAAGCTTTTTAGTTTAATTAAGTCCCATTTGTCAATTTTTGCTTTTGTTGCAATTTCTTTTAGTGTCTTTCTCACGACATTTTTGCCTGTGCCTATGTGATGAATGGTATTGTCTAGGTTGTCTTCCAAGATTTTTATAGTTTTGAGTTTTACATTTAAGTCTTTAATTCATCTTGAGTTTATTTTTGCCTATGGTGTAAGGAAGGAGTCCAATTTCAATCTTCTGCATGTAGGTAGCCGGTTTTCCCAGAACCATTTTATTGAATAGGAATCCCTTGTCTTTGTTGAAGAACATGCAGTTGTAGATGTGTGCTCTTATTTATGGGTTCTCTACTCTGTTCCATTGGTCTATGTGTCTGTTTTTTGTACCAGTACCATGCTCTTTTGGTTAGTGTATCGCTGTAGTATAGTTTGAAATTGAGTAGCATGATGCCTCCAGCTTTGTTCTTTTTGCTTAGGATTGCCTTGGCTATTCAGTGTTTTTATGATTCCATATGAATTTTGAAATAGTTTTCTCTATTTCTTTGAAGAATTTCAATGGCAGTTCAATAGGAAGAGCATTGAATCTATAAATTGCTTTGAGCAGTATGGACGTTTTAAGGATATTTATTCTTCCTATCTATAAGCATGGGATGTTTTTCCATATGATTGTGTCATCTCTGATTTCTTTGAACAGTTGTTTGGAGTTCTTATTTTAGAGATCTTTCACCTCCCTTGTTAGCTGTATTCCTAGGTATTTTATTCTTTTTGTGACAATTGTAAATGTTGGTTCATTTGTAAGATAGCTGTTGGCTTGACTATTCTTGGTGTGTAGAAATGCTAGTGATATTTGCATATTCCCTGAGATCTTGATGAGGTTGTTTATCTGGTTAAGAAGCTTTTGGGTTGAGACTATAGAGTTTTCTGGATACTTGATCATGTCATCTGCAAACAGGGATGGTTTGACTTCCTCTCTTTCTATTCAGATGAAATTTATTTCTTTTTATTGCCTGATTTCTCTGTACAGAACTTCTAATACTATGCTGAATAGGAGTGGTGAGACAGGGTATCCTTGTCTTGTACTGATGTTCAAGGGAAATGATTCCAGCTTTTGCCCATTCAGTATGATGTTGTCTATGGGTTTGTCTTACACAGCATTTACTATTTGAGATATGTTCCTTCAGTACCAAGGTTATTCAGAGTTTTTAACATGAATGGATGTTGAATTTTATCAAAAGCCTTTTCTGCATCTATTGAGATAATCATGTGTTTTTGTCTTAAGATCTATTTATGCAATGAAACCCATTTACTGATTTGCATGTATTGAACCGACCTTGCATCCTGGAGATGAAGCCTACTTGATGGTGGTAAATAAACTTTTTGATGTGCTACTGAATTTGGATTTCCCATATTTTGTTGAGAATTTTTGCATCAAATTTCATCAAAATTATTGGTCTGAAGTTTTCTTTTTTGTTGTTGTATCTCTGCCAGGTTTTAGTTTCAGGATGATGCTGGCCTTATAGAATGAGACCTTAATACCCCAATGAAAATATTAGATCATTGAGACAGAAAATTAACAAAGATATTCAGGATCTGAAATCAGCATGAAATCAAATGGACCTGATAGCAATCTACAGAACTCCATACCCAAAAACAACAAACTATACATTTTTCTCATTGCCACATGGCACATTCTCTGTAATCGATCACATAATTAGAAATGAAACACACCTCGGCAAATACAAAAGAACTGAAATCATAACAGTTTTTTGGATACCAGGCAAATCAAATTCTAGGTCAAAACTAAGAAATTCATTCAAAAACCATACAATTACATGGAAATTGAATAACCTGCTCCTGAATGATTATTGAGTAAATAATGAAACTAAGGCAGAAATCAAGAAGTTATTTGAAATGAATGAGAACAAAGATACAATGTACTAGAATCTCTGGAATACAGCTAAGTCAGTGTTAAGAGGAAAATTTATAACACTAAATAACCATATCGAAAAGTTAGAAAGCTGTCAAGTTAAGAGCTTAACATCAAAACTAAAAGAACTAGACAACCAATAGCAAACCAATCTCAAAGCTAGTGCAAGATAAGAAATAACTAAAATTAGAGCTGAACTGAAGGGGATAGAAATAAGAATCAACCTTCAAAGAAATCAACAAATCCAGTAGTTTGCTTTTTGAAAAAAATTAATAAAATAGACCACTAGCTTGACTAATAAAGAGAAAAAGAGAAGATTCAAACAAACACAGTCAGAAATGACAAGGAGGATATTATCACTGACCCCACAGAAATACAAACAACAATCAGAGAATACTATGAACATCTCTATGCATAGAAAGAAGAAAATCTAGAAGAAATGAATAAATTACTGAATGTATACACCCTCTGAAGACTTATCCAGGAAGAAACTAAATTCCTGAACAGACCAATAATGAGTTCTGAAATTAAGGCAGTAATAAATAACTAGCAATCAAAAACAAAACAAAACAAAAAACCAAAGACCAGACAGATTCACAACTGAATTCTATCACATGTACAAAGAAGAGCTAGTAACATTCCTACTGAAACTATTTCAAAAAATTGAGGAGTGACTACTCCCTAACTCATTCTATGAGGCCCAAACAGGAAAAAAAAAAAAAAAGGAATCTTAATTAAAAGAGAAAAAATATAGAGAAGCATTGTAGAGTGTCTAATGTTGAACTACTGGGAGTTCTAGAAAGAATTGAGAAAACAAGGTAGAAATGATTTCTAAAGAAATAAATTAAAGAAATAATACAAAGAAATTTACTTAGACAATGAAAGAAACAAATATTTACAAAAAAATAATAGCTTTGGGAGAAAAGAATCAACTTTTAAAAGACGATAACACAATCATTTAAAAAATGAATTCTAGATCCTTGAAGAATCATCATACTGTCTTCTGCAATTGTTGAACTAATTTACTTTCCCATCTACAGTTTAAAAGTGTTCCTATTTCTCCACAGCCTTGTCAGCATCTATCGTTGACTTTTAAAAGTCGCCATTCTGATTGGCATGAGATTGTTTCTCATTGTGGTTTTGATTTGCATTTCTCTGATAATCAGTGATATCGAGCTTTTAAAATATGTTTGTTGGCTGCGAAAATGTCTCTTTTTTGTTATTATTGTACTTTAAGGTCTGGGATACATGTGCAGAATGTGCAGGTTTATTACATAGGTATACATGTGCCATGGTGGTTTTCTGCACCCATCCACCCATCATCTATATTAAGTATTTCTCCTAATTTCTTGTTTTGAGAAGTATCTGTTCATATACTTTTCCCACTTTTTTATGGGGTTGTTTTTTTCTTGTAATTTTTTCTAAGTTCCTTGTAAATTCTGGATATTAGACCTTTGTCAGATGAGTAGGTTGCAAAAATTTCTCCCATTCTGTAGGTTGCCTGTTCACTCTGATGATAGTTTCTTTTGCTGTGCAGAAGCTCTTATTTTAATTAGAAAAACAATTTGACCCAGTAATTCCATTACTGCTTAATACCCAAAGGAACATAAGCCACTCTACTATAAAGACATGTGCACATGTATGTTTATTGCAGCACTATTTGCAATAGCAAAGTCATGGAACCAACCCAAATGTCTGTAAATGATAGACTAGATAAAGAAAACGAGGTACATATACACCACGGAATACAATGTAGCCAAAAAAGGAATAAGATTATGTCCTTTGAAGGTACATGGATGAAGCCAGAATCCATCATCCTCAGCAAACTAATGCAGGAACAGAAAAACCAAACACTGCATGTTCTCACTCGTAAGTGGGAGTTGAACAGTGAGAACACATGGACACAGAGAGGGGAACTAGGAGAGGGAACCTAGAGGGCAGGTCAATAGGTGCAGCAAACCACCATGGCACATGTATACCTATGTATCAAACCTGCACATTCTGTACATGTGTCCTGGAATTTAAAGTAAAAAAAAAAAAAAAAAAAAAAAAAGAATGAAGTGAAATGAAAGAAGACTCTAACTGATATCAGTCTTTTCATTCGCAATTTTGGTTCTATAAAAAAGGGCGTGGCTTTCAAGTTTCTGAGTGAAAGACCTTTTTAGCTAGTTAGTAGGAAAGGCACTCCAGAAAATGGAAATGGATGTTTGACAATGTAAATATAAATGAAAGAAAGTGTTCTCAAGAAAGATCAGCCAGCTAGTGCTGACATTTTACAAAGTTCTAAATTATGTGAGATTTTATTGCAGAGAGAAAATAATTTTTAGAGCTATTACAAAATTTACCTACCATAATATAATTTTAGTGTCCTAGTTAACATTTTGAGGATATGCTCATAAGTGGGACTTTGGAGAACTTTCATGTATTGCCTGAAAATAAAAACTGTATCTTTCTCTTTTTTTCTTCCCAGACAATACCATATCTAGCCTATGTACATTGATAAGTAGGAGAATTGTGGGTCTGTACCAAATTAAGAATTGATTCTCAAGGCATAACTTTGGTTTGAGTATGATGCTATTATATAAGGTTGTATGGAATGTTAACTTCTCTGGTATTCATGTTTGTTGCTAAGGATTTGCTTGTGTTTTCTAAATTAAGAGGTTGTGAGATGACAAATGTGACTTTTCCAGGCACCACTATGATATTCTAGAACTTTGCAAAGTCATGATGCAGAAGATAATCTGGTTTAGAGATTTAAATATAATAAAGAAATTTTATCAGTTTTCTTTGAAGAAAGGCCCCTATAAGTATCTCTTCCTGGAAATAAAATGGTAAAGAGACAGAGAAAGACATAGACAAAAAAGAAGAACAAGAGGATAAGGGAAGCTGTCTTGTGTTTTTAAAATACAAAGCAATAATCGTTCTTTTAGAAAATAAATGACAGATTTATTTTCAGGAAAAAGATATTTTCTGTTGGATAAAGGTATCTTCCTTTGAAAGGATGATAGAAAATTTGGAAAAAAAATTACTGATATTGTAGTATGTGCCCATATAGCACATTAAGTTAGTGTTCACTGTAAACTAGCAAGGTAGGAAATTGAAACAAGAATGAAGTGGTTGGTGTATTGATCATACAGTGTGGCTTTGGATTAAAATGAATTGAAGCAATACCCAATCCTGATATCTTTCAGGTTTCTGAGGGAAAAATCAAAGAGACTCCAAAATGGCCTTGAGAGACTGAATTTTTCATTTCATTGACTCCAAGTGGATGTATAGCAAGTTGACCCATGAAATCATTGGTAGACCTAGAGATTACAAAAATACATCTGGTAAACTCTGACCCTGGGTAACAGACATATTGGTTTATTTTTTTTAAAAAAGAAAAGAAATTGAAACACATATATTCCTCCCTCCCATGTTCACATATTTATCTTCAAGAAAGAAAAACTGAAGTGTCTAATCTCTCCTCAGTGCTGTATCTCCGTGATGTCACATAAACTAGTGACTAAGTAGGAGTAGAATTTATGTATTCTGTATTCCAGGTTTATCTCAAATTCTTTTTAGATCAAATGCATAGTTTACAAAGACTTTGTTTATTTAGTCCTAACACTACTAATTGGTAAATCTAACCTCATTAAGAATTAGCCAGAGTAAGACTTTTCCCCTTTTCCAACTATGAAGCTTACATTTGGGATAAATCATTCAAGGTCTAAAGAAATCTGCTCCATTTAAATTACTTCTCATATACCCTCACTGTCATTCCTTTCTCTCCTCAGCTTGACATTGTTATTGGAACTCTGCTAGGGTCCCATTTCCTTACCTTCCACATGGTTATGTACATTACAGAAAATACCCTCTAGTGGTGTCTCAGCGGTAATATGTCCCACTAAAATTACTCCAACGTTTGAGAGTGTAAATGTCACCTTTCCCTAGATTCCAGGCTCTAATTTTTGATAGTGAGAACTTTAATATTTTTGTTTTATTTCTTATCTTAATTTGAATGGCAAAGCAATCTTTAAAATTAAACTCACTATTAGCCAGTACTGGAATATTCTAATGCAGTATGGGAGTATGGGAGTAACTTCTAAATGCAGTATGGGAGTAACTTCTAAAACTGAGAACTGAGGATTTTTCCAACACAGTCTTTGGTTTTAGAAGATATTCTAAATACCTCACCTGAAATGAAAATGTTTCTTATTCTACTAAGTAGAATTTAGGCAAATTTAGAAATTTTTTCTGGGCCTCAATTTTCTCATGAATAAAATAAATGTGCTCAGCTAGGTAATTTGCAAGGATACTTGCAACTCTAATGTAATAGGTCTATATTGAAATTTCCTGTATTTGTTCAATGGGATATGTCATTAAAATGGCTCATTGTCAAATAGCCTGAGAAACACAAAATTCTCCTACTCATCTTGGAAATTCAAATTGTACTTTAGAAAAGAAAATCTTTGAGAATTACAAGAGAAGAGAAATCTGCCTTTCTTTAACTTCTTGATTCCTGGAACTATTTAAGTATATGTAATGCCCATTAACATGAACAGAACACATTTTAGAAACCATAAATCCTTAGATTGCAAGTGAAAAATCTTCTCCACCTATTTCTCGTTCCTTGACTCTCACACACACACAAAAAAGCTAATATGCATTTTTACTGAATTTAAAAATTGTCTTGAAAATGAGTTAATTATGACTTTCAAAGGTCATAATTAGGCAGCACATGCTGTAAATGAAATGGAGAATAGTGTTACTTTGTTTCTCTAAGTAGCAGTGGTTTATCAGAGATTTCAAAAAAAAAGCAAAAATAATAGAAGTATGACAAGAGTAGACTTCGATAGAAATACAAATTGGGCTGTTTATATTTCTTACATTTAACTGCATATTTATATTTACACTAACGTTATTAAGTCTACAATTATTCACATTATGTGTAATGCACGTATTTATTTGTATTACAAATTTCAATTACACAACAAGTATAAGAATACAAGATCTAATTTCTTATTCATTGTTCTTAAAAGCAATATAGTTTTCTAATTCAACTGATCTGTAAAACAGTCGGAGTCAAAGGTTACCATCAAGAAACAGTTATACTTTGGAAAATATTCATACTTTTGCTGGCAGACTTAACTCCTCATCTGATAACACATTAGGGGCTGACCTCGGTCCCGTTGAAAGTAGCACTTACTATAAATTACAAAATTAGAGTGAATTCAGAGTTACTGGGAAATATTGGAAGATGTGAAACCAAAATTTCTACATATGACATATGTCTCAACATGCATAATCATTAAAGTAATTTTTTAAATTATAACACACAGCATATTTTGCAAATTCCTCAGGACCTCATTTTGAATATTTGCCTACCATTTTAGACTAGCCCTCTCAATATAAAATAAAGAAATAACTTTCTGTGATATGAATCACAAAAAGATAGAGAAAGTTCTTTAAAAATGAGAAATTTCTCACCTTTTATTTTATAAAATAATGTGTGCGGATTCAAAGACCTATGATTTGGATATCCTGGGGGAATTTTCACCAAAAATATTTAGGTTTGCACTACATGCAAAAAAATGTTAACAGAACCTCCATTTGGGGGATAAAATGAGTTACTAGAAGACAACATTGTAAGATTTTTTTAAGAAGGCATACAGTGTAGATAAAGGATATTGCCTGTCCTCATAATCATCAGTGGAGGTCTCTCTCCTACAAGTAGTTCTTTTGTATCTCTCATTCCCAATATCTTAACACTATGAATCTCACAGCTATTAGGGGAAGGGGAACAATCCTATCTGTGGTAGGATTTCTAACTATTTTGAAGGAGCAGGGACTTGAAATAAAAAGTTGATTCTTAGAAAATAAAATAATATTGATATCTTCTTGCACACCCACATTTGTAAGTTAAAAAACATTCTTGTCAAAGGCTTTCCTCCCCTTTTAACTAAATATTGTTTTATATGTAATCTATAAATAGGTTTTTTAAAACTGTTTGGGGGTATTAAGGTTGATAATATTTATCTCTTAATCATCACTTGCCAAGCAATGATGGACAAAAATGAGCATCATCCTGGCAGTGTAGATTTGAAACTGAGTCACGTAACTTGAAAAACTTGAAAACAGCTTCTTTCGACAAGGGTACATAGTGCTATGGTATATAGTGGGGGTGTTTTTGGTGTAGGTATGCATATATAGAAAGAAGTGTGTAGGAATGCTTGGCAGTCATGAGAATAATGTGGTATATATAAATTATTTGTCAAGCAATCTGCAACACATGGGTCTGATATGAGTCATCTTCTTTCACTATCAGAATTTTAAGGAGCTGTCAAGCATACAGAGATGCCTGCTACTACCACCACATGGAGAAGAGTTAGCTCGCCTGGCCAGTTGGAATACTTTAAGTCACTCCCCAGATAATTATTTCAAAAATGGGTAAAACAAAAAAGCATGACCAGAGCTTTACTTGTAATTTCCACAGAATATCTCAAGATATTGTCTTGGGAATATCCTATCTCATTCCCAAGAGAGCTTGGGTATCTCATTGTTTTGATTTTATTTACTTATTTATTTATTTATTGAGACAGAGTCTTGCTCTGTCGTCAGGCTGGAGTGCAATGGCGCGATATCGGCTCACTGCAACCTCTGCCTTCCAGATTCAAGTGATTATGCTGCCTCAGACTCCTGAGTAGCTGGGACTACAGGTGCCCACCACCATGTCCAGCTCATTTTTGCATTTTTAATAAAGACAGGGTTTTACCATGTTGGCCGGAAGGGTAGTGATCTTTTGACCTCGTGATCTGTTGGTCTGGGCCTCCCAAAGTGCTGGGATTACAGGCTTGAGGCACCCTACAAGGCCTAAACTATATTTATTTTTTACTATGAGATATAAAAAGCTAGTGATAACAAGAGTCTTTCTGAGAATTAATTTGATTTACTACAGGAGGAAAAATCAAGAGACAAGAACCAGAGTAAATGAATCTTTGAGGTCCATATCCAGTTATATTAGCATACCTTTTGCCTTTAAAATGGCATCATCAGATAAATGTCTCTTTTCCTTTTTTTGTTTATTTGAAAACTGATTTGAGTTGATTTTTTATCACTTGATATCTAAGATACACATTAACATTGACTCAAAATGATTAAGTATCTTCCATATATTAAACTAGCATAAAAATGAAATGAGGTTTAATTGTAGAATAGCTTGCTCCTTTTTATCTACCAGTGATTTAAAAGCCTTTCAAATGAAGGGAAGTTGAGATTATACATTTAAAAATAACACATGATAACAATTGTTCTCAGAATTATTGAGCTCAATTTTGACTGCAATGTTTGCAATTGTGTCATTAAATAGCTTAGTAATTATCAATACATGTAATGCTATTTAATTAGTTACCTGTTTACTAATCTTCTTAATAAGAATGATGGTCATATTCTCACCAGTATAATTCCTTAATTGATCAAATCGATTAATCCTTATGGAAATATTTTCAGAGCTATACAGCATCACATTTACAACAAATTTATTATCTACCTATTTTTAAAAATTATTATTTGAAATATTATTGGTGAAATTGATACATTTTCTTATTTTTAAAAAACATTTTTAAGCCTATTCTTCTGCTGGAAGTTCCTTTTAGTAAATATGTTGTCAAGGCATTTCATTGCTGTCAGAACAACAGAGAATACAGAGGTCTCTATAATCATGTCATACCATAAAGTAACAGCTTAATTACCTGACAGTTTGAGCTGATATTTGAAATTAATTTTTAATACTCTCTGGGTACATCAATTTATATTTCGAATTATGATTTTGCATATTATCCAAATGTACGAATTCTTTAACTCTCATTTTCTTTGACTAAATATGGAAAGGGTTCTAATTGTAATACAAATCATTCTTTTTTATTTGTATATGTGTGTTTGCCTGGAAGAAATTATGATTTAATTTGCTTTTAATTAGAAAAGTAATTTGAGCACAAAGCTTCAGAAAATAGAGGGAAGTAGAAATGAAACTTCCTGATCCTGTAGGAATCCGTAAGGAAAACGGAGACATAGCTTATCTTTTTTGTGTGTGTTCATTTGAGAACATAAACAATGTTGTTCCACATGTCACATTTTAGAAAATATAATTGTGTCTATAAATTAATAAGATTGATTATTTTATTACATATTAAATTATACAATATAAATATGTATGTGGTATTCGTCATGGAGAGTCATATCAAAACGTGTATGTGTGTGTGTGTGGGTGTGTGTATTTAACTTTCTTATAACTATTCTAAATTGTATTGTTTCGTTTGACCTTAAATGAACTGGCTATATATGCTCTCATTCCTTCAGTATTAAATGTTTAAATATTTTCTGAACTTTTACAACATTCAGAAATTGACTTAATATTATGTGAACTGGAGAAACACCTGTCAAACAATGTTTCATAAAATACTAGTTATTAAAAATTATTATTGTTGATACTGCCAAACTCTATAAAACTTTGGGACATTCTCTATTAGTCAAAATCTCACCATGCTAATGTGTTTAAATATCATTTGAGTTAAAAGTATGCCCAGAAATAATTTGAAAGCAACCACAAGAAAATTCAATTTGTCTTTAAAATCCCAAAGTTTTGTTCTTAGCACAATTTTTGTATTTAATATGAGACAACAATATTTCCTTTGAGTTCAATATGAAGAGAAAGTATTTGAAGTAGAAGCTCCATTCTGATTCAGAATTGTTCAATGGTTTATGCAAAATGACCCGGAAGAGAAAGGTAGAAGTGAAGTCTAAAGAGTTTCTCATTATTAGAGTGTAATAAACTCTTCAAGGCACAGGTGGAGCTTTTCTGGAGCCAGAGTTCCAGCATCTTCATGTTTGCCCTTGTGTGCTCTCTCCTTGCCATACCTTGCTCATGTAGTCAGAGAAGCAGTTTCTTAGAGGGGCCATCAAGAGACATGAGTGAGGAAACAGAAGAAATGGAAGAATGAGATAATCACCCTCAACATAGAATGACATAGTACATTGACATTTAAGGACCTGGGGGAGGGGGAAACTCAAGCAAGAGCAGAATAGCTAAAGCAGCACTAAAGGATGTTCACATACATTTTCAAACACTGTTAACATAAAAATAAGGAAAGAAAGGGAGACCTGGAGGGGCCTTGCAAACAAATAATGAAGTGGAACAGAGTGACTTAAGAAAGCACACTCCTCTTTGGGGACTAAAATACATGACAGAGGTCAAAAAGGACTAGGTAGAGACAGGGCTATGAGTCTTTGCTCTTGGCTAAATAAATCTTCAAACATTTCCTATATTTATACCGAAAAACTAAATACTAAACTGAAAATTGAACATTTACTCTAATTTCTCTAATTTATTCTATTAATATATTTTGAAATTACTGCAGACCACAAAAGGTTAGCTTATGTAAACCTCATAATCTGCATGCTAGTTTCATGCATCAGCCATTTTCCCTTTTGCAAATTGTTTATTCATGTTTTTTTCTCTATTCATTATTGGTAGGTTCATAAATCAGTTACATTGCTCGTAGTCTTCTAAGATAATTATTCCTTTTGTGTATTTGGGTTCTGCTCCACATCAATATACCATAAATTTGAAAAATAAATGAAAAGAAATAAATTATAATAGTTTTAAGTTAAAAGCAAAATAAAATAAATTCATTAGTATTAACCATTTTTTTTATATGATACAAATATATCCTGGATTTCACTTGTCTTTTGACTAAAATACAAACTTCTAAGACAATAGTATTAATATTTTTCTTAATGCCTTGCTTTTGATGTGTTAAATGTCATCACAAAAATTGTTCAACCAATTAGATTCTTATTTAAAATGTAAATTATTAGAAGATATTCTAGACATGTAAAAACGTTCAAAAAATAATCTAACCAAAAACAGTATGCTCATTCTATGTGGATTAAGAGATAAAATGCTGCCAGTATATGTTAAGCCCTTTGTAAACTTCTTTGCAGTTTCATTCCTCTCCCGTGTAGCCAGAGGTAGATACTCTGGAATTTGCAGCTCGATGTTTATTACTCCCAAACATTAATTTTACCGTTTTATTATGAATGTATGGAGTGCAACTAGGGGAGCTACCATTAAGGGGTAGCCTAAATAAATGTCATAATTTGTGGCTTTTCAGATCACATGGATTATACAACTTTGAACCCTAAATGTATGCTGAATGTTCCTAAACTCCTGTTCCCTGTCTCCCTAATAGTCATTAAAATTAGAATCTTACTCCTAAGGTTAGTTTCAGTCTGGTTTTGATTCTGATTTGTGGTTTCTTTATTTTTTTCTTTAGTTTTTCTTTCATTTTCCTTTCCTCCCTGAAATTCCACTTTATGAGGTTGGGAAAAATAATTGTTTGTTCATAACATCTAGTTTAGAACATTAGTCTTCACTCCTTGATATTTTTATTCATTGAGATCTATCTTTAAGGAAGAAATGCAAAATCCTCCATTCTCACCTCCCCTTCCACCCACTCCCCACCCCAAGACTTTATGAAATTGTTGTTAGAATTAGAAAAGACTATTTAGTGCCAGGGCTATAAAGAAAAGATTCTGATGCAGATTTAGTTAATGACATAGCAAAGCATGCACAGTCCATTGCTCCATACAGGACTTGTGCTGCGAGTTCCCTATTTTAGATATGGAACTACAAAGAAGTGAAGCTTAGTTCAAAGGTACGGAGGTTCCAAGTAGCATGAATGTCCTTATGAGTAACAGCTTCATCAGTGGTGAATAGGCTATACTATCTGAGAATAAAAAAGATGGATTGCCTCCTTCAGCATTTGATTTTGTCAGTACAAAAATTATATATGTCTGGTGATATCAGTGTCTTATTTCTTCTAATTATATGTACAGTGAAGAGTAAATTAAGTATTGGTCAAGGAAAATAGATCTAATGTAAGTCTTGTGTTTTAAGCATTTTAATTTAATAGTGTGAGTTAATTTTTATGGTAAGTGAAGACATTAATGTTTCAAAAGTGATGTGATTTGAGGTGATGTGTAGAAATCTATATCAAACAAGAGGAACTTGGATTGCTTTACTGAAAAATTAGAAATAAGAGGAAAGAGATGATCATCAAAATTTAGTTATTTAAAGCCTTTTTTATAAATGAAAACTTTTTTTACTGTTACCTGAGTACACTGTAGACATTTCAGAAACTACATTTCAGAAATTCCAACAATCTGCTCCAAACTGAAGTTCCAATACCCACTAAGCTCAGCAATAGAGTTGACTGTATTTGCTTCAGATCACTTCTTCTACGATATCCCTAAAGACCTACCACATTACTCCTGGGATATAGATATATATACACATATATACTATATATGTATATATTGTGTGTGTGTGTGTGTGTGTGTGTGTATCCTATGTATATATACACACAGACATATAGATACACATATATATGAAATTAAGAGCAGTTATGTCTAAATGGTGACTATTATATACACATACATATATATATATATATATATATCAATGGTGAACATTTATATAATAGTCACCATTTAGAGATAACTGCTCCTAAGTTCACATGTGTGTGTGTATGTGTGTGTGTGTGTGTATATATATATATATATATATATATAATATGTTTTTATAGAACACACAAATATAGGAATAAAAATATGTGAATTTGGAAATTTTCATTTAGAAAAATAGTTATCACTCTGATTTTACACTTTGTAAGCATTCATTGAGAAAATAACTTTGTGATATCCATAGGTATAAATGGGAATCACTCCTCAGCTAACAGCAATCTCATGATAAGAGGATACAAAAGCAAAAATAAAATTGCAAAGTATTTATTTTGCAAAGAAAAGAAGTTAGATTTGGTTGACTAAAACCTGAGGTTGTGGTAGAAAGACCATGAATGAGATTGTAGTAATTAGGGATCTAAGTGTGACATAGTCAGTACAAATATTGCCTATGGCAGAGAATGACTGATGGATGTTAGAGCAATGGTTTCTAATATACAATTTCAAGTTATTTTGCTGGACTGCATTCATCCTTTGTTATCTCACAACTAATAAAGATCAGCTACTCTTCCTTTCTTCAACATGTTTATTGTCTACAATATAACTGGAACTGTGTTGGCTATAAAGTGAAACTTACCTTTACAAAGCTTGCAGTTTAGCAGGAGAGACAGAAATTAATCAAACAATTATGCAAACAAATATAACTCAACAATTTTGCCATGGTGGGGTATAATATGCTCTGAGAGCACATGACAGAAGGATTTGAACTATAGGAAAAATGAGCTTTGTGAGAGAAAGAAGCCCTACTTCCACATGATGTGGAGAAATGACAGACATCGGGCCACATAAGCTGGGGAGAAAAAGCTGTGAGCAGATCTCCAGGATGACCACTTGCCATGGTCAGGGGAGCGGATGTGATGAGTGGTAAGATCTATCTCTCCCCCCGCTGCGCACACTGCCTTCTGTCCTTACTTCTTCTGATCTCTGCTGTTATAGAATGCAAGCAAATAGTAAAAGAAAAGATGGGAACTTCTCACTTATTATTGCAGTAGACTCCCCTTTGGTGCCCAATGAAATATGTTTGGCTTGTGTTCCATTTTTCTCAGTTCACCATGAATCTTTTATTTTGAAAAATACTCCTTTAAATTTTAAAGAGCTGGAGCTTTTCTACTTTCCAGTGATGATATTAGATGACTTTTTATATTGATTGACTTATTTCAAAGTGAAATTTAGATATCTAAGAGAGTCAAGTGTCTTGTCCCAGAAGCACCACTCTTTATATTCGATTTTTAAAAGCATTTTAAATAGAAATATTTATGAAAAATTTGTGAGCTCATGGGAATGGAAGTAATAATAAAAGCAGGGGAGCAGGGAAATAAATCAATTTTGAGAATCATTTCAAATTTAAAGAAGATTGTCCTTTCTCTAAATTTAAAGGACATTCTAAATAGGAAATCAAAAAGAGGGAAAGTGTTTCCACAAATTGATTGGATGATTATTTTCTTGTTGGGAAAAAATGATACTGTCAAAGGAGTAGAAGCTATTAAAGTCTCAGAACTAGCTTGAAAAGAGAAGATAATAACCCATTAGTGTCTTTGATAGTGATTTTGTTAAAATTTTTAAAAGAGAAACTTGGTGTGAAGAAACATAATTGCCTCCATGGATTTTTAAGACTTCAATTTTAAGTCATCTAAGATACAAAAAAGCTCCCTAGGCATCAAAATTAAGCCAAGAAAAGTGCCTACAAACACAGCCGTCTATCATTAATTAAAAAGTAAACATTTCAGTTGGGTGTGTCATGTTTTTCTCTAACATCACAAAGTAGTCGAAGAGAGGGCATTTTCTTTTTGCAGATAAGTTAAAATATAATTAAAATATGTAGACCTCTTTTAGAGCAATGAAAATTTATTTCTTTAATATTTTTAAATTCCCAAGTAATGTATCACGAATATAGTACTTCTTTTAGAATGTTGAATTGTCTTAAGTAGAATTATTTTGATTAAAAATCTTCCCCTCACAATGCAATAATTCTGTTGGATCTATCTTCACTCAGGCCAGTCTGACAAAGCTTGCTTTATCCATGGGAAATTCCAACAATCTACTCTGTAACTGAAGTTCCAACAGCCACCAAGTTGAACAATAGAGTTGACTGTATTTGCTTTAGATCACTCCTTCCATGAGGCTTCTAATGACCTACCACATCACTCTTGGGAAAAACAGGGAAGTAGCTAACATAACAAATATGAAAAAATTCAAAAACAAACAAATAATGCTTAATTCATGATGCTACGTATTACTCCTAATGGGGTTTTGTATCTGCATTTTTTCTTCTTTTCACTACTGACATTAAAGTTAAATTATAAGTTCAATCAAGGGAGGAGAGAAAGAGAGGCTGATTAACAGATACACATAGATAGATAGAAGGAAAAAATTCTAGTGTTCAATAACACAGAAAGGGGATTATTGTTAACAATAACTTAATGTATATTTCAAAATAGATAGAAGATTTAAGGTGTTCCTAACACAAAGAAGTGATAAACATTCAAGGAGATGGATATCTTAATGCCCTGGTTTGATCATGATACAATGCATGCATGTATCAAAATATTACATGCATCCCATAAATATGTATGATTATTATGTGTCAATACATTTTTAGAATATTTAAATGACTTGGGAACTTACAATAATCACCAACTAGTCGAAATTATACCCTTCTAATATTTACTTCCTAATCACTTTGTGTGATGTTTTGATATGTTATTTTTAAATTTAAATGACATTATCAGGAATATCTAGGCTAGTTGAAGAAATAGTTAGTCCTTGTACAGTAAGACACATCATTTTATTCTGAGCCTGATTAAGTTTCACTTCAAACAAACAGCATCCATTTTTCAATTTTGTATTTTTTTTTGTACTTGGTGATCATTTTTCGAATTTCCAGGTAATCCACTAATGTAATAGAAAACATATAACAGAAACAGTCTGAATGCCAAAAACTAATACAAGGCTGGGTGTGGTGGCTCACTCCTGTAATCCCAGCACTTTGAGAGGCCAAGGTGGGTGGATCACAATGTCAAGAGATCAAGACCATCCTGGTCAACGTGGTGAAACCCCGTCTCTACTAAAAAATACAAAAATTACCTGGGCGTGGTGGTGCGCACCTGTAGTCCCAGCTACTCATGAAGCTGAGGCAAGAGAATCACTTGAATCCGGGAGGTGGAGGTTGCAGTGAGTCGGGATCCTGCCACACTATTCCAGCCTGGCAACAGAGCTAGACTCCATCTCAGAAAAAAAAAAAAAAAAAAAAAAAAACTAATACAAAGTATATAGCAAGAAGTTGTAATTGATATATAAAAGAAGACGTATACAAGATAAGCATTATCACAATTTTATAAGAAGATTAAAATACCCTGGAAGTAAACATTAAAATATTGGGCTAAGAAA
Source organism: Ateles fusciceps (assembly GCA_036589455.1). Classification (NCBI taxonomy): domain Eukaryota; kingdom Metazoa; phylum Chordata; class Mammalia; order Primates; family Atelidae; genus Ateles; species Ateles fusciceps. The sequence continues at coordinate 1,243,059 of JAZHEH010002077.1, forward strand.
AATTATTTAAAATATTTTATGTTTGTGTGCAATAATTTAGGCTGAAAATATGTATTTAAAAATAATTCTGAAAAGTAAAAAGTTATATATATGAAAAGAATTTCCACTTGGATTAACTTTATTCCAAAATCTAACTGTTAAATTTGTTGGTTTCTGGCTGGCATTTTGGACATTGTTAATAACACCTTACCAAGAAATTATGATTTCTCTAAAAAAAAAAAATCACACTAGGCAATATCACACTGAGCAATAACATTTTTTTTTTTCAAAACATTTGAAACAGCACAAGTTATTATTTTCTTCCCTTTCTGGCCCAATGCACTCTTGATGCTATTGATTCCATCATCAGATGAACAATGTTACTGAGTAATTTTTTAAGAAGAGCATTATTAATATTCCACCAACCTGAAAATCTCAGCTGAGTGAGGAATATATTTTAAGTATAAAAATGTATGATTTCAAATGTATGTTCCTTTAAAAATGCCAAATACCATTTTCCAAATCATGTTTTTTTTTTAACACATTAAGGGTTAAACTGAAAAGTTAAAAATAAGTATAAATATACATTTTATAGGAAAGTTTTCTTTTTTGATGAAATGGAATCTTAGAGCTGTAATAGAGCTAAGTAAGGAAAGGAACCGCATATAAAAACACAGAAATGTGACTAAAAGTTGCAATTAATATATTTCCCCATTACCTAAAACTGACCCACTTAATCTGTCATTGGAATATCCATGTAGTTTAATATTTGTGTTAGATATGGTATTTATGTGTTAAATGAATATTATTGTTATTAGTTGCATAAATATAAGCCATTATGGGTTGGTAGACCTCTGTGGAGTGCTGCACTCCTCTGTTCTAGTCTTATTTGATACTATGTGAAACACACAAACTGTCAACTAAGTTCTCACTTTTATGCATGGTTAAATCAAGAAGACAACTAGAAATAACTTTTTTATTACTTTTCTGATAATCTCCAGACTATGTGTCACTAAAACCTCTTTTTTCAAGGCCAGTCTTCGAGAGAGTGCTTGATAAAACAGTGAGCTAGGATAAAGTTGATAAAAGGAAGTACTTTCTTCCAGTACTCAGGTATGGTGGATGTAACAATAGATGCTATTTTCCCTCAGCCAGTTTACATATATTTTTTGGGAAATTGCTGCAAGTATATTTTTTAAAGTATTTTGTTGGTTCTCAAATACAATTTTCAGTCAAATTCATACATAAACACCTTTAATACACATACCTTTAACATACACATATACATGTATTTGTAATTGTAATCATTTATATCACTTCCTTTCACTTAATTGTACTCTATGAGAAGTACCTTTCACTATTTTTTTCCTATATCTAAACAGAAAAATTAATCATTGTGAACAACTTAATAAACAGTAAGATACCTTGGATAGTTTGATTACTAAGGAGGAAAAACAGTACTTAGTATTCAGTCTCATTGTACAAGGTTTCAACCCGAAGCTATTTGCATTAGCTTTCCTTTTTCTTATTTTACTATTTTCAACGGATTTTTTTTCTTCTCTGTCAGTTTTAGTAGTAATAGCAGCAGCAATTTTTTTAAGTCTTCAATGAGAATGTGTTAATTATTACAACAGAGAATTTTTATTCCAGGTGTAGGGCAAGCAGAAGTAACTCCAAACTTTCCTTGCTACAAAACATATATATAATACTATGTTGGGTGGGGGTGTGGGACAATATATCATAAAGAGTATGTACTTGTACTTAAAGAAAGGTAACTTAAGAGAAGGAAAAAATAAGAGGGAAAATTAAACCAAGGAAGTAGACAGAGGAGCCAATTCAGTGGCTCCAGGAAGTTGGACCAGAGTCTATCATCTATCTATTTTTCCTAAACCATTTGAGAGTTTGTCATATATGTCATATTCCCATAGGATATATAACATCTTTGAAGAAAATTCCAAAGCCAGTAGAGCAATATTTGATAACTTTTTTCAATAAAATATTACACTATCAACTTTCTTAATAGCATAGAGGATGCTATTTTCACAAATGATGACATGAAATTGAAAAGTGACTCAGTAGGTCAGACTTTGATTGTGACACAGCTTTGATGATATCCTGAATTTACTTTGCTTACATTTTCCACTTATGTTTGTACAAAGCAATATATAAATCAAGATCCATCTGAAGACTTATTTATTAAATATAAAACAAAATTCTGTATAAAAATATGTTTTGTCATCATTTAATTATCAGCAGTTTTTTCTGTATTGATTTAAAATAAGTGTAACAGATAATTATATTAATTTGATAAAATATAGGTATTTATGCTCTTCAACACTGTATGATTGTCTAAGATACACAGTTTTCCCAGTGAACCTCCTGTATTGCTGATGGGAGCCTGTAAGGTTAACTGACCTGCTCCTGCCCTCTGCAGCTCTGTATAGCTATAGAAAATTGCTCTAAGTTGTTTTTCCTTGTGGTTGTTTATTCTCATTCTCCCGCTTGTCTTGTGCCTATCTCTTCTGGTCACATAAATGCTACTCTGATCATGTAGCATTCATCAGGAATTTTATCAGGCAATGTCCAAAGCCAATGAGCAGGGTACTGCCATGGCACACATCACCCTATATTTTCATTTCAAGTTCACATAACAAACATTACTGAAAAAGACATTAGTTTCTGTATTCCTATCACTTTAGACTTTCAGCCCATGGGAAATTTTATTCATACCCCCTACTTCTGCTACTGTCTCAGTAATAACGTCCACTAAAATCTGTACCTGACATTTCCTACATTTCTAACTTTGAAGAAGCCTCTTTAATGCTAAACTCAGCCTGCCCAAAGTTTATACTGTTAGGGAATATTCAAATTAAGAAAAAAGATACTAGCATTAGACTAAAACATGCTTTGTTAAGTTATCTGCCCTTATGGTATCACACATCCAAAATTTTAATTAATTGAACTTAAATTTTCTTTCAAGAAAGGAGAGGCCAGGCACGGTGGCTCACACTCTAATCCCAGCACTTTGGGAAGATGGAAGTTGAGGTGGGCAGATCCCTTGAGGCTGGGAGTTTGAGACCAGCCTGGCCAACATGGGGAAACCCCTTTTCTATTAAAAGTACAAAAGGTTAGCCAGGTGCGGTGGTTCATGCACCTGTAATCTCAGCTACTCAGGAGGCTGAGGTGGGAGAATCGCTTGAACCCCAGAGATGGAGGTTGTAGTGGGTGGAGATCACCAAGCTTGGGTGAAATAGCTAGACACTCTCTCAAAATAATAATAATAAATAAAAATAAAGGGGAAATATTAATACTTGACTTGCTTGGGTCAATTGAAGTTTAAATGAAATACCATATATGAAAAAGCATTTGGAGTGTAAAATTCTAAACACTTCACATTAACGCCTTCCTGTCACCAAGGCCGAAAGCTTATGTAGCCATAAGTTATCTTCTCCATCTCTCTATAGAATAAACTATATCTCAAAAACATTTCTCTAAACTGACCAATTCATTTCCCTGTCAATGCCCTGGATTAACCATATATTCATGCCAAGACTGAATTAATACTTTTCTAATACTTGTCTCTTTCTTAAATATCCTGTCTCTTCCAATATATTTTCCATGCACACACCAGTTATCTATGTTTATAACTAATTTTTCTTCCATAAAGGTAATGGCTGCTCATTTCAAATTATTTTATACTGTCTACTCTTTAATTCCCATATAAGACTCCAAACAACATTCAGCTTTGTTTAACTTTTAGTTTCCATTAACTTTAAATCTCTCAATGCTATTGCTGCTCTTACTCCATCCACCTGAAAGTAGATTTTTATTTATTTTGAAATTCTACACATCTGTTAAAATTTATATAAAATGCTACCTTTTCTGTAAACTATTGCTTTAGTCAATCAAAATTAATCTGTCTTCTTTATATTTTAAAGTACTTTATACATCTTTTATAATATTCATCACATTGGTTCTTATATTAGTATTTATTGCAGATCCTCTCAATAAATTGCACAAATACTTTAGAGCTTGTGATTTGATCTTGTATTTTTCCTCTATAATCTGCATCAGTAAATATTTCTTGAATAAACATCTTTCTGTGTGACATATATTATACCTATCCATAACTTACCTATTTTTCCTATTGGATACACATAATCTATTCATCCCTTTTATTTAAATATGAGACATAAATTACTTTTAAAGATTATGTTGTATTTCTTCCAGAATATATCCTTTGGGCTAAAACCAAATTTTACATATATAAGCTTGTTTAAGTGCTGTTTTTGTACAGCCTATGAACTAAGATAGGTTTTTACATTTCTAAATAATTGAAAAAATTCAAAAGGAGATTATTTTATGACTCATGAAAATTATATAAAAATCAAGTTTCAATGTCCATAAAGTTGCATTGGAACAGAGCCACAGCCATTCATGTATGTATTATCTTTGTATACGGCTGCTTTCACACCACATTGCAGAAATCAGTGATTGTTACGAAGACAGTAAGGCTGACAGGTCTAGAATATTCCCTCACAGATCTTCTGTGGAAAAAAAAAATTGCCAACTGCTATCTTAAGGGATACACATTGCTCAACCAAATTACATGTTTACTTATACTGGATATAAAAGGCCAAGTATCACACCACCAGTCAAGTCTTCTCCTGTCTGTATGCCTCCCACCCCCCACTTTACCAGCACCTGTGATCACAGGCATGCTTGGTCCTGGCATACAATATTCCCCCAGGTCTGACCATTTTCTTTTGTGATTGATAAATCTATGCCAGATGCTGTGTTAATGGCTCCTTCTGAACCCTGGCATAGATCTCTGGGTTTTACACACTGGAATACAGGGAGAGCTGAAGAATGAGGAATGCCACTCAGTATATCACAAGGCAATCCGTTTATGATGATGCGAAATGTATAGTATAAGCTTATGATCAGAACACAGGAATATAAAAGTTCCAATCCCAAATGTTATACACTTAACACATAAAAAAGTTTCTTTTTGTTTCTCTCTTCCAGTGATACCACATCAGAAGTAGAGATATATCTTTAATTTACTTATGCAATAGCCAAAAGGAAAGAGTCCCGTTACAATTTACTCAGACCAACGTATCATAGAAAGGCAAATTTAGTAAATTGCAGTATCTTCTTACTATGTCAGGTTTGCTAGCCCAAATGAAACTTTTATTTCATCAATAGTTTAAACAAAATTCTACACAATGTATAAACTCTAAACACTTAAATCATAACCTCATTTTTTATTTTTTCACAGGAGATAGGAAAAAACCATTATAGTATTTAATTAAAAAATGAAAACGCAAAAAACAAGTTAACAGATTATCATAATTGCATTTTTTTTGTTTACCCCAACCTACAGTTAGATGATGAGAAACAAAATTTAGAACATATAAATTCCATACTTTTCTATATAAACCTAAATATACTGATACTGGAAATTTTCTATGATTGATCATTATGTAAAAAAGTCAAGTTTCAAGATGGTATAAACAATATAATCCTTCCTACAAAGAAAAATAAAACTAGACAAAAAATACATATCTATGTATACATTATCAATTTTGTTTAAATATACAAACATCTATTTATATATTTCTTTAAATCAGAGCAAATATTTTTACAACATAGGATCAGATATCTGTATTAATATAGAAACATTCACAGGCTATAAAGTAGGCTCTGTGGCTAGATGTTTTATGGAACTTGACTTTGAGATCTGGAAGTATAGAGAGAAATAATAATACTTGACATGACAAGTATGAAATTGTTGTAAAGGACTTTATATAGATCATAACTCATCAAAATTGCATTGATAATGACATCTCAGCATAATTAAAAGTTGATAATAATTATTTATAGATCAGATCAACTTGAATGTGTAGGTGAGGTAAAACTTTACCTCCACCCTCTTAAGGTTTTCATCTGGGTCTAATAATTAAGCTGACATAAGAAAGATTAAGAGAAGAAAAAAGTATATGCATTTGTTCAGTTTAAGTTTTATGTTATATGTGTTCTTACATAAAAAAACGAAGACCTAGAAAAGCAGTTAAAGTTGAACACTTACATACTGAGTTGGACCAAGAGTAGCAAATTTTGAAAATGTGATAAAGTAAAAGGGCTGTGTTTAATGAGTTTTGTTTGTACAGATTATCCTTGTCCTCAACTTCCTAGGAATGATACTTTCCTTCTGGTATAGGGTGAGCATCTTTCACATGAGAATTTCATCTCCTGCTTTTAGCAACAAGAAGAAAGTTCTTTTTGTACCTGCTGTTTTTCAAGGGCCTTAAACTAAAAATATTCAATATACTTGAACAACACACTTGGAATGGTGTGGTGTGAACTCCTTCAAACTAAATGCAAGTCAGTGGGCTAAAGAGTTGGAGATGCTGGCTGACCATGTATTGAGGGATATTAGAGAGAGGATCCAGCACATGGTCATTAGAAAAGAGCATTTTAAAAACCTCCATATTGGAGAGTACATATATTTAAGCATATTTTAAAAGACAATAGTATTTCAAATGTATTAATATTAAAAGAAGGTAGGAGTCATATGATAGGGAAATTGAACTAAGACTATCAGGCAACTACAAATTTAACCTAGCAATTAATTTAAAAAGGGGGGATGGGCGGGGTGCAGTGGCTCACGCCTGTAATCCCAGCACTTTGGGAGGCTGAGGCGGGCAGATCACAAAGTCAAGAGATTGAAACCATCCTGGATAATATGGTGAAACCCCGTCTCTACTAAAAATACAAAAATTTAGCCAGGCATGGTGGCACGCGCCTGTAGTCACAGCTACTCAGGAGGCTGAGGCAGGAAAATCTCTTTAACCTGGGAGGCAGAGGTTGCAGTGAACTGAGATCGCACCACTGCATTCCAGCCTGGGAAATGGAGCAAGACTCCGTCTCAAAAAAAAAAAAGAAGAGGAATGTATCCATACCCTACTAAGTTAGCATCTTTAATGATTTAAATTGCAATATATTCTTTTCTGTGTCTCTACCCTGATAGTCTTATAAATCTTAATCAGTCTTTCAAATTTACTGGCAATTCAAGCTCACTTAATTGAAGCCCTGTGTGGCATGCAGTCATTTATAGTGAATTCTAGATAATCAGCTGTTAGAGATTTCTGGACCCTATACAAGCAGATAAAAATTTCATGTATTACACTTAAAATATTACCATAGCTGAAGAGAAATAAGGACTGGTCTTACATTGGCAAATGCTGCAAATGAAATTACACTTCACATACAGCTCAAATTAAACATTCACTGCTCAACAGAGAAATGAAAGACACAATTCATCCTTGAACTAATGGACTAATCAGGGTCAGATCAACTGCATCAGTTCATATAAGAATTGTACTTTATTTTTAATGACAACTTTGGCTTAAGAGGATTCAGGATATTTCTCCATAAATGACAATCATTTGAAAGATATAATTTTCTTCTCTTTTCAATACAAGTATGCAAAGGAATTCCCCTGCATAATAAAGTAAGTTATTCAGGCAGCGACATTGTTTTCTTCTTTAGAATGATCAATGAAAAAATAATACTATAAAAATATTTTCTTTCCAGTCTTTCTTAGTCTGTGGTTTCCTTACATTGCTTTTCAGGACAGAAATTTTTAAACACACTGGAAAGAGAATAAAGTCATGTAGAAACTTCTCATAGGATAGTGAAGAGAACACACAGGCTTAGAGAAAAATCAGCATAGCTTTAGATTAGTGGATCTCAAATTTTAGTGTGTCTAAAAATCATCTGGAAGGTTTGTTAAAACACAATTATTTTTTGCCCCAGCACAATAGATTCTGGTTCAGGTGGTCAAGGGTGAAGCCTGAAATTCCTTATGCCTAACAACCTCCCAGCTGATGCTGTTACTGCCATCCTATGAGCCATGCCATGAGTAGCTCTAGAGATCATTGCTACTTACCAGCTTTGGTAACTGTAAAGAAGTTACTGGCTGGGCGCAGTGGCTCACGCCTGTAACCCCAGCACTTTGGGAGGCCAAGGTGGGCGGATCACAAGGTCCAGAGATCGAGACCATCCTGACCAACATGGTGAAACCCGTCTCTATTAAAAATACAAAAATTAGCTGGGCGTGGTGGCACGCACCAGTAGTCCCAGTTACTCGGGAGGCTGAGGCAGGAGAATTGCTTGAACCCGGGAGGTGGAGGTTGCAGTGAGCCGAGATTGCGCCACTGCACTCCAGCCTGGTACCTGGTGACGAAGCGAGACTGTCTCAAAAAAAAAAAGGTTACTGAACATTTCATGGTGTCAAGGATTTCCTCCTCTGTGAAAAAAAAAAAGATAACAACATTGACCTTACATGGTAACTAAAATGAGGTGGGAGTTTATAATCCATTTTTTTCTGTTTTTTTTCTTTCTTTCTATTACAAAAATATTCTGGTCTTTTTGTTAGAAGAACTATTGGAACTTCAGTATATTTATTAATAAGAACAGCTGGATGGTATCAATCCTCAGATTTGAAAACCCATAGATGGTGACTTGCACATTTGTGCCTTCATAAGTAGATACGTTCAAATAATTAATAATTATTTGTTTAAGTATGAAACACATAAATAATTAATAATTATCTGTGTTTTGGTCACAGTTTCAATAATCAAGAAAATCCACAGTATTAAAACGTGTGCCTCTCCTACTCAGTAGCCAGTCACAGATGAATTATATGATAGTAAATGTGGAAAGAAAGGAAGGAAGAAGAGAAGAGAAATATTTCATGATTTTAAAAATTCTGTCACATAATAGAAAAGACTGTACTTACCATGCACAGTTTCTGGCGCAAAGTAGATGTCCCTACATGTTTGTAGAAGCAAACTTTTTTTTTAGCAAAATTATACATGTAACCCATATGTACAATATAAGAAAGCAAAAGTTATCAGAATGAAGCAGGCTAGGAGAATTGCTGATTTCTTTGTTCTGTTTACTGAGCTAGAGCTTGAAAAGCTTTGCCTCTGTATTTGATGTTTGGTGATGATTCTTCCAACATTAGCATGCTATGAAGGGACACTAGAATTCATGTCTTTAGAATGCTAGTGACATCCTTATCCTCAGAAATGAGACATGAATTAAATAAATGAAGAAGAGCAGTGAGTTCCCTTCTGCTCTAGGTGCTGTGGCAAATGCAATTTCTAGATGTGGAAGACAAAGGCACTTGAGAAATGAGACTTGGGGAGCATAGGAGCAGCTCTGAAGCTTTACCTCAGCCAGCAACTTGCACTGTGCTAGGTTTCACTTCAGATCTGTAATCTCAAAGACACAGATGTATTGTTCCACTCTGTTAGTGATTGCCACAGGAAAATGAGGGGCCATTTAGCATTTAAGTGAATAAATTAAATGATCAGAAAGACTAAAATGTATATCTTCTCTCTCAATTATTATTTGCTAGGACTGGAGAAAAAAATATAAATTTCTTTTCAATCTAATAAGTAGCAGATTCACTTAATCAAATCTTTCATCTTATATCACTATTTTATCACAGTTCACTCTTGATTTGTTTATTCGTAATTATGATTCCCATTCCTTGTGCAATCATTCTAATATATGTGACAGAATTACTATTAAAATGGGTTATTGTAAAATATACATTAGAAATTTGTATGCATGTATTTTTATTTTATATGAATGGTATTTGCTAAAAATGCCATCATGTTTTTAGGCAGGGTAGAGAGAGAGAGAAAACCCTTTTTTAGATCTACTTTCATTACCATGCATCTATCTGCTGCTTAATACTCCATACAGTGTATCCTCCATATTTTACTTAGTCAAGCCCTAGTGATTGTCCAACATTAACCCAAAATTCTAATTCCCATAAACAACACTACAATAAACATCTTTGTATGTGTTTCCTTGTGGATCTCCATGAGGTGCTGTTATTATTGGGCCAAAAGAGTACCCACAAACTCAATTTTGCTCTGAACTGTAATATTCACTGGATGTGCCAGCCTCCCACCCTCAAGGAGGGGACATCCCCCCACCAAATGATGATATGAAACTTTTCACTCTATGCCAATCTGATAGGTACAGTGTGATATTTCATTATTACTTTAATTTATTTGGTTCTAATTACTGATGAATATCAGTATGTCTTCATATGTTTGAAGGCCTTTGGGCCTTTGGGGTTTTTCTCTTCTAATTATCTGCTTAGTCACAGATCACATTACAGAAGAGGACGTGGGGATGTAAGATATTATTGAACCCACCTTTGTAAACTATTAAATTATTCATCTTTTTCCACTGATGTTCTTTCTCTCTCTCTCTTTCTCTTGGCTCCATTATAAACCGCACTCTTATACATGCATTGGTCTATCAGTGGGTTTTCTGGTCCTTACAATCTGAGATACAGATTCCTTCATTCCTTTCCTAGTTTCTTCTTTTAAAATGTTGAAGGGAAACAGTGTTTGACACCATTGATTCATCTCACAAAAAGTGTAAAATGGCTCATTTTGCTGCAGATCTGCCTTTGTTTTTAAATCAAATGTTAATTTATTATCCAAAGAGAGCTTCTGTATTATTTTAAAGACCTTGTATTTTTGCTGCTATTATGAAGAATATCTTTATTTTTCGTTGTGGTTAGTTTGTTGTAGTTGATTTTTGTAAATATACATTTTTTTTGTGGAGACTTTACCAAACTCTTTTATAAGGAATTAGGTTTTGCTGATTTTCATTTTTTCCCTAGGAGACAATCATATTAAATTATTTAATATCATTATTTACACATAGTACAAATAATGGTACTTTTTAAAATTTTTTTATTCTGGCATCTCTTATTTCTTTTTTCTTTCTTAATGCATTAGATAGAAGTAATCTCATGTCAAGTTGTAGTCTTCTCTTGTTCTAATGCTAGAGTTTCCCCTTAGGTACAGCATCATTTGTACATATTTCACAGTTATCAAGCTCTGAAAGTTTCTCTATTTCAACTCTGCCAGGGTTTATTTTTTAATCTTCCACAAGTGTTGAATTTTATCAAAAACATCCTCTATTCATGACAGAAACCAGTCAAAATACTGGGACAATTAGATTATAGATGCTAAAAAAATGTAACGTTAAGTCAATTAATATTACCTTTTTTTCAATGTTAATATGAACTTTCAAGAATTATTACCACATTTGCAATGTTTTAAGATCATGGTTACATGTATTTATTTATTACATAATCAATTGATTTTATCATTCATTTTAATTTTAGTATAACAGCTCTATGTTTGAGATCTTTATTTTTTTTCTAATGGACATCACAAGTGATTTGAAGTTGTTTTGTTTCTGTTTTTGAGACTGAGTCTCGCTTTGTGGCCAGGCTGGAGTGCAGTGGCGCGATCTTGGCTCCCTGCAACTTCTGCCTCCCAGATTCAAGCAATTCTCCCACCTCAGCCTCTCAAGTAAGTGGGATTACAGGCTGAAGTTATTTTAGGATATTTTTACTATACACATAAACATACACACACACACACACACACACATACACACACACACGTACGGTTTTAGAGACTGCTGTTTACACACAAGTATTTACCAACCCAAATTAACAAATATTTTTATATTTCATTTTGTCAGATTTTTTAATTAATAAATAAAAATTTATAAATTAGTCAATTCAACTTTTCCGAGTCCTTGATTATATCCTGAAACCTTTCTAAAGACAACCATGAACATGAATGTAGAGTGAATCATTTCAGTCCACATTGCATCATCATGATTTTGAAACAGTTTTCTCTTCCCCCACTTTTTCTTGGAGGTTTGGAATTTACACCTGGAGGTTCTATAATTTTAGTTATCACCCTAAATTATTCAACATGCTTACATAACATTGGAGAAAGTAATTGCAGTTAACCTGGCTAATCGGGCTTCAAGGGTGGGCAGCTATGCAGCTGCAAGGGGCAGCATGCTCAGGAGTTTGCACTAGATTTACTGTTCCACTTTCACTTTGTATAAACTCTTGATAATTTCACCTTAGAACTTGTGTTTTGTAAGTAAAGTCTGATGAGTCAACTGAGCATGCGTGCAAGCAACAGATTATCAGATGGGCCCAGTCTCCTTACAGAAGCCCTTTAAAAGCAGAATTTTCTCTGTTTGGACACAAGAAAAGTCAGAGAGATCTGAAGCATTGGAAGGACTGAATGGGCTGCTACCACTTTTGAAAATAGGTCATGTCCTTTGCAGGGACAAGAATGGAGCTGGAAGCCATTATCCTTAGCAAAATAACACAAGAACAGAAAATCAAATACCAAATGTTCTCACTTATAAGTGGAAGCTAATGATGAGGACACATAAAAGGGAACCACGTGCCCTGGGGTCTATCGGAGGTTGGAAGGTGGGAGGAGGGAGAGAATCAGGAAAAACAACTGAGTACAGGCTTAATACCTGGGTGACAGAATAATCTGTACAACAAACCCCTATGACACAAGTTTACCTATGTAACAAACCTTCACGTGTATCCCTGAACTTAAAATAAAAGTTTTTAAAAAAAGGAAAATGGGGGAAGCCAACTGAGAAGGAATTTGAATAGGCACTAAGAGGAGAGACAGTAGTCCCAGGAGACAGCCATTAAGGAAAGGGAACACTCAGATCTATAACCTTAAGTACCTGAATTCTGACAACACACAAGTGACTTTGGAAAGTAATTATTCCCAAGAGCCTTCAGATAACAGCTCCCTCAGCCAAGACCTTGATTTCAGTCCTGAGAGACTGTGTAGAGAACCCGACAGATCCTGCCTGGACTTCTGACCTCCCGAACTCTGAGATAATTGCATGTTGTTTTAAACCATGAAATTTATAGTAATATAAAATTAATATAAACATCAATTCAAATAATATTATTCAGTACATCTCATACATTTTACAGTATGTATAAGCTCTTAAATTTGTTATATGTGAAAATATTTATTTTAATTGATTATATAGGTTTCTCCACTTTTAATAACTACCATTTTTAATTTCTATTGACATTTTTATTTGCTTGCTGTACTTTTAGATGAAGATCACAGTTTGCCTGTCATGGGGAACTAATACAGGTTAAAATCTTGTGTTTGCCTTTCAGAGATTTTGCCAGAAATATATCTATATGTATACATATATCCTATTTTTTATTAAATTATGTATTTATTAATTTTGAAGAGTAGAAGGGAATCTCTACCAGATACAAAATTTCATTTTTATTTCAATTATTTATGCCAGAAATTAAGTGAAGAAATGCTAAGCATTTATCAACAATTTGAATATATTCTACTTTAGGAAGCTTGCTGTACATGCTCTCTAAGATGCTTGAGTAAATATCAAGGTTAGTCATTTCATTGCTGAAAGGTGTGAACTCACGCATGGGTTTGCAGTTTGCCCTCACCTCCACCTGCATTGACTGGAGCACATCTGGTTCTTCCACCATTTCCTGTCTTTATGAGCTTGAGAGTATTAGTATCAGCCTATATATATATTTCTCTGCAAGACTTGTGACATCTACAGTTTGGCTAGGCTGCTCTCATACTCAGATGACTTTCTTTTAGAATCAGTGATGTTAATGTCTCTCCTTCCTATGCACATGTCTTAGCCTGTCATGGGCTTATACACTGTAGCTCGTTCTTCAATATTCTGACATAGTTGAGCTCTACTCAATGTTTCTTCAAGATCAAGAGATTTAGAATGTTTTCCAAGAGACTTTGTAGCTTCCAAAAACTCATTTTATCATTCACATATTTTGATTTCTTGCTTGGCTAGTACTTTTCTCAATCTAGTCTTGTTTTCAACACTCCTATTGATACTTAAATTTTTCTTGTGAATTAGTGACAGGTGCTCTTGTTTTATAATTCTTTTTAGATGCTTTTGTATATGTATATGAGTATACATGAATGTGTGTGTGTGTGTGTGTATATATATAATCACCTAGTGGGCATTTGTACTTTACTTTAAATATGTAAACTTTCTAAAAATAATATTTTTGTGAAATTTATTATCTTAACAAGTTCTTTTCTAGATATTTGATATCTATATATAAAATATCCATATATTAAATATTAAGCCCTTCCTTTTAATATGTGCTGCAGATACTTTTTCAGTATTAATATGTGAATACCTCCTTATGTTACCCAGGCTGTTCTCAAACTCCTGGGCTCAAGGAGTCCTCTTGCCTCGGCCTCCCAAAGTGTTGGGATTATTGGTGTGAGCCACTGCACCCAGCTAGTATATTTGTATTTAATCTTTTTTACTGATTATTTAAGAAAATAAAATTATAAAAACAATAATGGCTCAGTGTGTTTAAGAAATATTTTCCTGAGTTCAAGTATAGATTAAAATTATAACTTGCCTGAAGCCTGGATCTTATTGATATTTTAAAATGTCATTTAATATTGGTGAAACATATATAAATTGATTTAGTAGCAAAAATTTCATTCAGCAGAAATTTACTCTAAATAAAACTGACTTTGTAAACAACACACCCAAATATTAATATCAATAATTTTGAAATGATGGGAAAGTGGGTTTACAACTATCTGAACATATATCCCAAGTTTTCTTAAATAACCTATATTACTTGCATTGTTCACATAAATGCTTGAGTTATTAAAATTCCAAAAAGATTCCTTTCAAAAATATATCTCTAAAACTATTTATTGTCTTTGGATTTAAATCAAAATATTTCTAATATTTTATATCCTAATTTCAGAAGCAGACAGTATTTTTCCCTTGAATATACCCTATGCAAGACTAAACCATGATGATTTGCTATGGAAATGAAATTTTCCTCTTTTTTTCTTGGGTATAAAGTAAGAGAAAATATGTAAATATTTGGGTAAATATTCACAATTGGGAGAATTTCAGACACCAGTGACATCTTGGGGAATTAGCCAACACACATTTTAAACTATCACACAAATGATATTGCAAAGAAGAGTGGCTTTAAATAATCTTTGAATTTAATGTTTTTATGATTTACTACTAAACAACAAAAAGATTAGTCACCTATTTCTGGTAAAGTAGCAAATATATCAAAATAAGAAAATTGAATATTTGAAAGTAATTAATTTATACTATATACACTTCTATCACCACTTTTTATTATCACTTACATTGTACATCCAGACAGTTTGGTGCAGGAATACCTGCAGTGGAGCATAGCTAGGGATACCTCTCCTCCAAGGCTTGCTATACTTCCCTAGGAGGCTGTAGCCTTAGGGGAACTTTTATCCCTGAACAGAGCAGGGCAACCTCACCTATAAGTTGCGGCCCGCTCCAACCTGAATGCACCTCTGTTTCCTAGCCTTTCTCAGGGCCTGACACTGCTATACCTGCTTGCGGTATTTAGGGTTGGATGCCCCCTGATGTGCTTCCAGAGACCCTGTATCATAGCTTCTGCACTGGCAAACCACACCTGACCGTTGGAGAGCTCCAGCAGAGTGGCCTTTACTGATATGGCCTAGCACACCTGCACACTCCCCCCACTGCAACCTCTTATGCACCACTATGCCAGCACGCACTTACTCACAGTCACCCCTAATATCACTTTTCCAGTGCATGTGTGCTCAGGCACATCTCATCTTCCCTTTACTGCCAGTTTGTGTGTTTGTGTGCATGAACCCCACCATGCTACTGCTGCCAGTGTGAGTGTATCCTACTCCCCTCCCCCACTGCACCATCATTGCCAACCTGAATACATGCATGGAGACCAGCAACCCCATGCCACCACTGCCATTAGCATGAACATGTACACAGAAGATGCTTGCTCTATGCCAACCAAGTCCCCACAACTATGCTGACACCAAAAGCAGATGTGAATATGTGCACGGACACCCTTGATGGAACAGCTTCTTAAAGAGGTGTTAGGGGCAGGATTCAAGCCTATGCAGAGCCCAGATAGTTTGGTGCAGAAATATCTGAAGTGGAGCAGAACCAGAGATACCCTTCCTCCAAGGCTTGCCATGCTTCCCTATGAGACTGTCACCTTAGGGGAACTTTTGGACCTGAACTTTTGCACCCACCATTGTCCTTGTTTCAACACTGCACAACCACAAACACCTACACAGAGGATATCTCACCTGTGTTTGCCAGTACCCCACCCCAGTAGATAAACATTCAACTTGCCACACTGCTGCAGCTCCTGGCTCATACAAACAAGCATGAACCCTGCTTCCGCAACTCGATGAAGTGTTTTGGCTGTCACCACCCTTTGCAATGTTGTGGCCAGTGGTCCAAAAATATCTTAGCTCCTCCAGCACAGCAGGTTTCTAGCCTCAAAGGGCCAGAGAACAGAGCCAGGGGTGATACAATCCTGTTAGAGTTAGAGCATGCAGCCCAGCAATGCTGAGCTGAACTTCGGCCCTCTAAAATATTCTAGAAATTAATGCAGTCCACTGAACCCACCTTATACCACAGTGAAACCACCAATGACATCAAAGAAGATAAAAGACATAACAAAACATAACAAAACAAAAAAATATCCAAAGGACAGAAACATTTTTTTTTTTTGAGAGAGAGTCTTGCTCTGTCATCCAGGCTGGAGAGCAGTGGCATGATCTTGGCTCACTAAAATCTCTGACTCCTAGGTTCAAGTGATTCTCCTGCTTCAGCCTCCTGAGTAGCTGGAATTACAGGCACCTGCCGTCATGCCTGGCTATATTTTGTATTTTTAGTAGAGACAGGGCTTCACCTTGTTGGCCAGGCTGGTCTTGTATTCCTGACTTCAGGTGATCTGCCCGCCTCAGCCTCCCAAAGTGCTGGGATTACAGCGTAAGCCACTGCACCTGGCCAAAGGACAGTAACTTAAAGATTGAAGAAACATCAGCCTACAAAGATGAGAGAGAACCAGTGCAAGAACTCTGGCAACTAAAAAATCCAGTTTGTCTTCTTAACCTCCAAACGACCATATTAGCTCCCAAGCAATGGTTTTAGCCAGGATAAAATGACCAAAATGACAGAAATAGAATTCAGAATATAAATAGAAAAAAAAGACTATAAAAAGCTATTGAGATTCAGTGGGAAGTCAAAACCCAATCAATGGATTCTAAGGGTTAAGATAAAATGATACAGGAAATAGAGGATGAAATGACCATTTTAAGGAAGAACCAAACTGAACTGAAAGAGCTGAAAAACTCACTTCAAGAATTTCAGAATATAATCAAAAGTATTAACAGCAGAACTGTCCAGAGGAAAGAATTTCGGAGCTCAAAGACTAGTTCTCCAAAATAACTCAGTCAGACAAAAATAAAGAAAAAAAGAGTAAACAAAAGCTCTGAGAAATATGGGATTATGTAAAGAGATTAAATGTGTAACTCACTGGCTCCATGAAAGAGAGGAAGAGAAAACAAGCCATTTGGTTAATACATTTCAGGGTATCATCCATGAAAATTCCCCCAACTTCACTAGGAAGGCCAACATTTAAATTAAGGAAATACAGAGAACCCCTATGAAATACTGCATGAGAAGACCATCCATGAAATACATAGTCATCAGATTCTGTAAGGTCAAAATAAAAGCAAAAATGGTAAAGGCAGCCACAGGGAAGGGGTAGATCACCTACAAAGGGAACCCTATCAGAATAATAGTGGATCTCTCAGCAGAAACCCTGCAAGCCAGAAGAGACTGGAGTTGACATGCAGCACTCTTAAAGAAAAAAATTTCTAACCAAAAATTTAATATCCAGCCAAACTAAGCTTCATTAGTGAAGGAGAAATAAAATTGTTTTCAGACAAACAAATGCTAAGGGAGTTTTTTACCACCAGACCTGCCTTACAAGAGGTTGTTAAGGGAGTGCTAAAAATGGAAAGAAAATGTCATTACCAGCCACCACAAAAACACACTTAAGTACATAGATGGGTGACACTATAAGGCAACCACACAAATCTGCATAATAAGCAGCTAAAAACACAATGACAGGATCAAATCTGCACATATCAATACTAACCTTGGATGTAAATAGGCTAAATTCCCCTAGGAAAAGGTGCAGAGTGGCAAGTTAGCTAAAGAGGCAAGAACCAACAGTATGCTATCTTTAAGAGATCCATCTTACATGCAATAACACCCATAGGCACAAAGTAAAAAGATGGAGAAAATTTTTCCAAGCAAATAAAAGTCAGAAAAAAAGCAGGACTGCTATTCAATTTCACACACACAAAAAGACTTTAAACCAACAAAAATCTAAAAGACAAAGAAAGACATAGCATATTGGCAAAGGGCTCAATTCAACAAGAAAAACAGACTATTCTAAATATATATGTGCCCAACACAGGCACACTCAGATACATAAATCAAGTTCTTAGAGACCTATGAAGAGACATGAATAACCACATAATAACAGTGGTAGACTTCAACACCTCACAGATAGTATCAGACAGATTGGTAGGGCAGAAAACTAACAAAGATATTCAGGACATGAACTTGACATGTGACAAATGAACCTGTCATGTGTCTGTAGTATACAGACATCTACAGAACTCTCCACCCAAAACAGCAGAATATACATTCTTTTCATCTGCACATAACTCATACTCTAAGACAAAACACACAAATTACATAAAACAATACTCAACAAATTTAAAAATTCAAAATTATACCATGTACATTCTTGGATCACAGTGCAATAAAAACAAGATCAATACCAAGAAAATCACTCATAATGATAAAATTATGTGGAAATTAAACAAACTGCTCCTGAATCACTTTTAGGTAAATAATTAAATTAAGGCAGAAACTAATACATTATTTGATACTAATGAGAACAAAGGTACAACATTCTAGAATCTCTGGAACCCAACTAAAGCAGTGTTAAGAGAGAAGTTTTAGCAGTAAAAGCTCACATAAAAAATTTGGAAAGATCTTAACAATTCAACATCACTACTCAAGGAATTAAAGGACCAGCAGCAAATCAACCCCAAAGATAGCAGAAAATAAGAAATAACCAATATCAAAGCTGAACTGAAGAAAATTAAAAGTCAAAAAACATAAAAATATCAATGAATTAAGTTGGTTCTCTGAAATAATTAATAAGATATATGGACTGCTAGCTAGACTAATAAAGAAAAAAGGAGAGAAGTTCCAAATAAACACAACCAGAAATGACAAAGGAGACATTGCCACTGATCGAACAGAAATAACAAAAACTCTCAGAGACTACTATGAATACCTCTATGAACACAAACTATAAAACCTACAAGACATGAATAAATGTCTCTAAACATACAAGCTCCCAAGATTGAAAGAAAAAAATGAATCCTTGAACAGACCAATGATGAGATCTAAAACTATGTCAGATATAAAAAGTCTACAAACCAGAAAAATTCATCCCAGGATCAGATGGATACATAGTCAAATTCTACCAGATGCATAAAGAAAAACTGGTACCATTCCTACTGAAACTATCTCAAAAAACTGAGGAGGAAGGACTGTTTTCTAATTCATTTGTTATCATCCTGATGTTAAAACCTGGCAGAGGCACAACAAAAAAAGAAAACTTCAGACCAATGTCTTTGATAAACATGGATGCAAAAATCCTCAAGAAAATTCTAGCAAACGGAATCCGGTAGTGAAGTGGCGTCATTGTTTGGGGTGATATCTGAGGTTCATTGTCCCATGGCCATGGAAAACTAGCATGCAGACACACTGGAGTGAGGTTAATAGTGGAAGTTTAATCCATGAAATAAAGAGAAAAGCTCCCTGCGCAGAGAAGGGTCTCAGAGAATAAAAAAGTGTTACCAGTTCCACATTGAAATGTGGGAAGTTTTATAGATGAGCTTGAGGAGGTGGTGTTTAATATACATAGGGCATGAAAGATTGGTTGGACCAGGTGTGCCATTTGCATAGTTCACAAAGAAGCTAGTGCCCTACTCTAATCTTTTATTGTGCAGATGGATTCTCTACCTAGCTGGTGCCATGTTGCCTGCTTTTTTTACTGTACACGTGGTGACAAAGAAAAGGGAAGATGGAGCCCCCCATGTTGAACATACCCGACTTCCAGGTAGCCTTTTCCTATTGACACAGCTGCCAGCATTCACCTGTGCAAGCCTATCTGTTTGCAGCTTGATTTTACAGGCTGCTCTTTGTTAAAAGAGAAGCCTTGCTGAGACTCATTAACCCTCATTATCTAGAAAAATAATTTCTTTTTAGTTCCTGTATCAATAGCATATCAAATAGTTAATCTATCACAGGCAAGTAGGCTTTATCCCTAGGATACAAGGTTGGTTTAACATATGTAAATCAATAAATGTGATTCAACATATAAATAGAACTAAGAACAAAAACCCCATGATCATCTTAATAGATGCAGGAAAGGCTCTTAATAAAGTTCAACATTCCTTCATGTTAAAAAAAAAAAACTTTCAACAAACTAGGCATTAAACAAACATACTTCAAAATAATAAGAGCCATCTATGACATAGCCACAGCCAACATCATACTGAATGGGCATAAGCTGGAAGGACTCCTCTTGAAAACCAGCACAAGATGAGGATTCCATCTCTCACTCCTATTAAACATTGTACTGTTAGGTGTAGCCAGAACAATCAGACAAAAGAAAGAAACGGCATCCAAACAGGAATTGAGGAAGTAAAACTATTCCTGTTTGCAGATGATATGATTATGTTCCTAGTCTCCATAGTCTCTGATCATAAACTCTTGATTTAATAAACAACATCAGCAAACTTTCTGAATACAAAATCAATGTATGAAAATCAGTAGCATTCTTATATACCAATAACATTGAAACAGAAAGCCAAATTGAGAATGCAATCTCATTCACAATAGTCAGAAAAAAGAATAAAAGACCTAGAAATACAGCAAATCAAGGAGGTGAAAGATCTCCAAAACAAGAATACAAAACACTATTCTAAGAAATCAGAGACAACACAAACAAATGGAAAAGCATTCCATGCTCATGGATAGGAGGAGACATTGTTGAAATGGCCATATTGCCCAAAGAAATTTACAGGTTTAGTGCTATTCCTATCAAACTATCAACAACACTCTTTCCAGAATTAGAAAAAAACTATTTTAAAATTCATATAGAAAAAGAAGTGCCAAAATAGCCAAGACAATCTTAAGCAAAAAGAACAAAGCTGGAGTCATCACATTACTCAACTTCAAAATATATTAAAAGACAGCAAATATCAAAACAGCATGGTACTGTTACAAAAACCTATACATAGACCAATGGAACAGAGTAGACAGTCCAGAAATAGTACCACATATCTATAAACCATATGATCCTCACAAAGTCAATGTAAACAAGCAATAGGGAAAGGACTCAATAAGTAGTGTTGGGATAACTGGCTAGGCATACGCATAAGATTTAAACCAAATCACTTCCTTACACCATACAACAAAAATCAACTCAAAGTGGACTAATCACTTAAATCTGAAACCTAAAACTATAAAAATCCTGAAAGATAACATAGGAAATACTATTCTGGACATAGATCCTGGCAAAGATTTCATAATAAAAATGCCAAAAGCAATTGCAACAAAAAGAAAAATTAACAAATGGGACTTCATTAAAATAGGTAGCTTCTGCATAGCAAAAGAAGCTATCAACAGAGGAAACAGACAACCCACAGAGTGGGAGAAAATATTTGCAAGCTATGCATGTGAGAAATGTCTAATATTCAGAATCTATAAGGAACTTAAATGAATCAACAAGTAAACAACAAACTTTTTAAAAAGTGGGCAAAGTACATGAACAGACACTTTTCAAAAAAAAAGGCATACACATGATCAACAAACATGTAAAAAAGGCTCATCACTAATAATTAGAGAAAGGCAATCCAAGGCACAATGAGATGTTATCTCACACCAGTCAGAATGGCTATAATGAAAAAGTGAAAAATAACATGCTGGCAGGGTTGAGAGGAAAGGGAACACTTTATGCACTACTGGTGGGACTATAAATTAGTTCAGCCATTGTGGAAAGCAGTTTGGAGATTTTTTCAAAGCACTCAAAGTAGAATTACTATTTGACCTAGCAATACCATTATTTGGTATAAATCATTCTACCACAAAGACACATGGATGCATATGTTCATTGCAGCACTATTCACAATAGCAAAGATATGGAATTAACTTAAGTGCCCCTCAATAGTAGACTGAATAAAGAAAATGTGATACCATATAAACCATGGAATACTATGCAGCCATGAAAAATATTTAGATCACATATTTTGCAGGAAAATGAATAGAGCTAGAGGACATTATCCTAGGTGAACTAACACAGGAACAGAAAAACAAATACAAAATGTTCTCTCTTATAAGTGGGAGCTAAACACTGAGAATATATGGACATAAAGTAGGGAGCACAGACACCAGGGCCTACTTGAAGATGGAAGGTGGGAGGAGGGTGAGGACTGAAAAACTACCTATTAGGTACTATGCTTATTACCAAGGTGATGAAATAATCTGTACACCAAATCCTCATGACATGCAATTTACCAATAACAAACTTGTACATGTACACCTAAACTTACATAAAAGTTTTTTAAAATATGTTAAATATATGTTAAATGTATCTATAATGCATCAGTATTATATATAACATATAACCTATGAAATAAAGCACCTATAAAAATGTCAGGGTATAATGGAAAGTTAGAGGTATAATTTAACTGAGTCAAGAATAAAGAAACACAGCAGATGACTTCCCCAAATAGGGAGACTTCAGGAAGAAAATCTCAAGACTGATTGAGAAATCTAAAATTTCTTGCCTTTTTACCATTTGTTTGGTGGCTGTATTTTATAGAATAAAGGAAAAGTCCTAAATTAAACACAGTTCCACTTATTTACACACTGTAACACTCTAATCACCTTCCCATCAGAAACTAGCAAGCACATAGACATGTTTCTAGTCACATGCTGCCAAGTGCAACAACTGAAAAATAAAATCTCAGAAATCAGATCTCCAGTGCTTTCATTTGTACTTTTTTTATTATGCCTTTGTGACCTTGCATATGAAACTTAACTTTAAAGGGTCTCAGTTTCCTCATTTTTAACATGTAAGGATTAGACCAGGTTACTGGATTTTTATCTTTTCTTCTGGACACAGTTCGTTATTTAAATAAAATTTTATGTAGAAACTTTTTATCAGTATAAATAAAGGAAGAAACTGCTCCGACAGAAGTTGGAGTCAGAAACACAATAAATTAGTGAGTTAGGTAAGTATCTTTAACCAGGATTAAGATAAGAATATCTACTAACATATTGATCCTATACCTTTCTCGTTTATATCATTTGTTAACATTTTCAGGTTGCATGGGAAAGAAAATAAATGACAGATTCAGAAAATCCCATATGCTGACCAAATAGTTCTCTTGACTAAGTCATAAAGAACTACCAAGGATTCATGCATAGGGCAGATAAATTAGTATTAACTGAAGCATTTCCTTGGAGTAGGTTCTGCTTTAACTGCTTAAAAATGTTATATCATATAATTTTCACAATTCTTTTATCTCCATTTTACAAAAAAAAAAAAAAGAAAGAAAGAAAGAAACTAGGACAGAAACGTTAACGTCCTCAAGGTCACATAGCAAAGAAGTAACAGACCAAGTTTTCAAATTTTACCACCTGATTTCAGAGACTAGAGTCATAATACTTTCCTTTGCTTCCCTTATTCCCTGCAGAGTAGATTAAAGCAGTGGCTCTTAAATTGAGTATGCATCAAAACCATCTGAAAAGCTTGTAAACCATGACTTGTACTTCCCCACTCCAGCATGTCTAGTTCAATGTATCTGGAGTGGAGCGTAAGAATTTACATATTTAAGTTCTGAAGTGTACTACTTGAGTAGAAATTATGATAAACAACCAAACTATTACAAGTAATTTATAAAACATAAACAATTGCTGACATTTCAATGAAAGTTTTTAAAGTAATATGTGAAATGCAAGGAAGAAAAGTACAGAACGATACATAAGTATAAAGTTCTACAATTTTGTAAAGAAAAATAAAAAGCAAGAAGAAAATCTAAATATCATGAGCATTTTATCTTACATTTAATAATACCAGTAGTCAATACTTTTATGTAGTATTTCCTATACACAGTCTGCTAATCACTCTACTTATTTAGTCTTCGCACAAACCCTATGAAATAGACCCTATATTGTCACCATTTTACAGATAAAAGTATGAGGCCCAGGTCAGCAACTGGCAAACAGATAAGGCAGAATTTGATTTTTTTGCAGTCTGCTTTTGAATCTGAATTCTTCTCACCCCTGTTTCTCACTAAAAGATACTTGCATATTCTTGATTTTGATTGAAAACTATATATGGAAACATATTTTAAGCATGAAGATAATTTATACTCATCAGATGGACAATGTTAGAATGAATGTGTGAGAAGAAAGGCATTTGCATGCACTCACAGTGGCAGTGTTTATCAGTGGAATTATTCTTGAGAGTAAGTTGGCAGTGTATAGCAAAGGCTTCAAAAAATCTTATACTGTTTGCCCTAAAATATAAAGTTACAGAAATTTCCAATAAAGAAATATTTAGATTTCTAGAGAAAAACCTCTATGCACAAAAATATTCATTGCAATATTGCAATTAAAAATAAAACAGTGAGATGAGGACAATTAAAAAAAAAAAAAAGGGTGACTAACTAAAGCTTACTAGGAAGCCATTAAAGTAAGTATGTGGATATTGCTCTGAAGTGATCATTATAAAAGTGCAATCATCTTATTTTCTTATGTTAAAAAAGCATCATGGAGAATACTGTATATAGTGTTGGCTAAAATAATTTTTAAATGTAAAAACCTAAGGTAATTAACCAATAAAATCAAACTAGATGATTTAAGTTATACATAGGGCAAAAAAATGCAAAGAATAAAAGATCTATTATAATTTAAGAAACAGCAAAGAAGGAGAACAGTTAAAACTTAAACAAAACAAAATCGAAACCTCAAAATACACAACCACTTTAAAAGTATTTAAAGCAAAGACATGGAATCAATTTAGGTGCCCATCAATGGTGGACTGAATAAAGAGAATGTGGTATAAACACACCATGAATACTATGCAGACATAAAAATGAATGAAATAATATCCTTTGTAGTCATGGGGATGTAGCTGGAGGTTATTATCCCAAGTGAAGTAACCCAGAAACAGAAAGCCAAATCTCTCATATCCTGACTTATACGTGGGAGTTCAACACTGGGTACACGCAGACGTAAAGATGAAAACAGTAGACACTGGGGACTCCAAAAGAGGAAGCAAGAGGGGGAAAAGGGCTGAAAAACTTATATTGAGTACTATGTTCATTATCTGGGTAATGGGATCAATGGAAGCCTAAACCTTAGCATCACACTATATACTTCCATGAGAAACCTACACATATACCCACTGAATCTAAAATAAAATTTTTTTAAAATAAGAAATATAAAAGTACTTATTTAAGACAAATATTACATTTGACTCAAAAACAACACCCAAATATTTGTTTTTCTTGAAACTCACCTAAAATCAAATGACAGAAAAAAAAGACAAAAATATAAAGATGAGGGAACACATAATAAAATGTAGCCAATGTGTGTAACAATGACTATATAAGAGAAAATATAATTCTAGAAAAATAAAATGACAATAGATACATTTCATTAAAATCAAAATCCACATAAAGGTTGAGTCATTAATAATCATGAGCCGATCTGCAGCATTAATATTACCAAAACTCCTAGACAAATAATAGAAATTTGGGAAAATATAATTGTTTGTTCTCCAGAGCAGAGTGACCAAAATACCTAATCAGATAGGTTTCAAGAATAGAAAATATTTATTTCCCATAATTAGAGGTTAATGGTTTCAGATACTACTTGATCTAATTGTTCTTAATCTGGCTCTCTCTTCATTGATGCAAGTTGCTATGCAGGACCAAGTTGTGTTCCACTCTCTGTTCCCAGGGGTAGCAATGAGGGATGTGATGCTTTTCTTCCAACCATTTCAGCTGAAGTTTTTTTGTCTCAATGGACCATATGAAGAAAGCAATACTCTGGTCAATCCAGCATAAGCCAAAGTGCTGGGGTGGAGTTAAACTCTACCGGAAGCATGTAAACAATGGGAGAGGGAGGAGAGATGAGAAATGACTGAACAACATAAACAAGTCAGTCACTTTAACTAGTATGTTTGCTAAATATGCAATTGTAAGGAAAAACAAACGTAGCTTACATAATACGTATTATTCCAGAGCACCTAATGGTGGTTGAGAGTGAGTTGCAAGAACTGTACTCCACATATCTTCTGTTCCAAGTCTCAGGCTAAGAGGATTGAGACATCATTTTTGTGCAAAGCAAAAGATAGGTAAAGGGCTGGCAGAGTGCCACAATGTCTCTTAAAGCTCCTGCTCACACATAGATTGGTGAACTCCACTCACATGCCAATGGTCAAAGTTGGTTACAAACCTAGCCTCCAAAATCAAAGAAATGGGGAGTATATTTCTCTGCATTAAAATCACATGACAGTAAGCAAAGATGTGTAATCAATATTCTTACAGGCAAGTGGAAGGAAAGGGAGCTTATTAATTGTGAATACAATTTATACCACTTTTGTATTTCTCAATATAATTCTACTTTTGTGATTGTTAAAATGTAAAATTTAACTAGGATGAGAAATTTAATTTTTTTGTTGGTATCTACCTGTGTCACTGTTACTGTCTCCATTTTATCTCAGAAATTTAATTGCCTGTTCTCTGTCTGTCATATTCTCTTTGTGTCCTATGGTGTTCTGAATGCCCTGTGTTGTTTATTATTATTATTATTATTAATTAAGCTGAACTGCTGTGCAAATAATTGGAAATGCTATTTATGAATTTTGAATATCAGGATATTATGAGTGAATCAGCAAGAGAAGGACTAATTTTATCCTATTTATAGAATGAGTATGTTTTAAACACAGAGCAAAACACTCAAACTGACAAGGTGACTGTTAACCTATTTCTTCAACAAATGGCTAAGATAGCCTCTAATTAGGAGAAGATAAATGACTTTTCTTCAGCCTTTGAGAATTCAAAAAACACACACTAACACACTCTCCTCCTGACCCACCCCCTCCGAATTTTTCATACACATATACATGATACAAGTTTCTATGGTGATATGCTAATCTCCATGGCAATTGATCATTTTATTTCTGTACATGTCCATTGTCTCTTAAGAGACAAATTATAGGCTACCAACCCAAAGATTTGACTCTTCCCAGAAGATATAAAACAAGCTCACATAAAATAATTCCCACCCAAGAAAAAATGTTATTCCTAATGATACAATAACAATGGACAAAGCAAAAGTTTAGAAAATTAACAGCTAAAATGAAGCTATAAATAGTGTGATTTTTTTGGAAAATAAAAGCTTCCAAATAGCTGCAAATGTTCAAAATGTTCAAAATGACAGTTTTCTCATAATAGGTATGCATGATGCAACTCAGCTTCCAGTTGGAATTTGTGTGTAGTTGAAACAATCCCTGACAGAAAATGATATTCAGGATTCTAATTGCTGGAATGTAATCATTGTAAAATTTGTCTACCTTCTGGAAGAAAACAATCATTTCTAATCATATACAGAAAGTCATAAACATTGACTAAAATATGAATAAATTGAAAACTCCTGACACAGCGAGATAAAAGATGGTGACTTCAAACCCTGGTAGGATTTGAAAAACTGACATTTAAATATATACCCAAAGTATGTCTTTACATGTTAACTATAACAATAAAAAACGCTTTATACATGTCATTGGATTCTGGTATATTTTATGGTGCAAAAAAAGGCAGTTTGGAAGAGGGGGGTTCAATTAGCTGCTTTTTGTAAATGATTTAACATTTCAAGTTTAATACTAGCATCTGCTCTAACGTGAAGTCCATCAAAAATGCTTTTATATTCCTGAGGGGCTTCATCAATTTTAGCAAATCAATTTATGAAATTAGTTTGAAATTCAGTGGTCCCTATGAAAGTAATGATTGGAACCTTACGTTATATAAATAAAAATAAGGCAAGTAGGAACATCAAATATCCACAAATATAAGTTAGTACATGGAATATAAATGTTATAATAATTTTTATTTAACTCAAATAGGGTATAAAAAACCATACATAGAAATACTGGAAGATAAAACAACGAGATTAATAGAATTAATTTTAAATATTGCTTTGTTAAAATTAACTTTATAAGAAAAACATCTTTAAAATTAAAATATAAAGAAAAAATAATTTAAAAATAAATATTCTGAAGTCCAACTATGAGAACATGACTTATCATTTTGATGAACATTAAAAAGCAAGAGAGTGAAAGAGCAAACAGTCTTCACCATCCAATTATTATCTCCAAACTGTTGCGTTTTTAGACGTCCAATACTCATTTTACTATCCCTGGTTGATGGATAATTTTGCACATATTCAATATTGCATTAAAATCAAAGTGCATATGTTGAGATTATATCTTGATAAATATATATTATAATGCTATATTTTTACTTGTTGAATGTTAGTCTTTCTCTTACTGATTTTTAAAAGAATTTTAAATAGGAAGTTAGCAGTGTTTTCCTTTCAAGTAAAGCAAATTAATCTTGTAGATTATTCACATAATATCTGGGTGAATTGATTTTTCTAATCTGAGCAACAAATTTAGAAATAAGTAGAGAGGTAGAAATTTATATAGTGTGTCCTTATTCCCTTTGGTCTCCTATAGCATCTAATATTAATGGATATTCAAAAACAAATCTGTGTCATATTATTTGATGAAGAGTTTAGTGGGAAGATTACTATTGGCCTATTTTTAGGCAAGCAGTTTTTTTGCTGTTGTTGTTGTTCTTAATTATCTTTCACCTGCTTTTGGTCACTGATGACAAAGTATAGTCAAAAATATGTACCAAAAATCATTTTAACGTATGCCTCTCTATTCACAAAATAATGTTTAATCTAATTGGAAATAAATATCCTTCAAAGAATATTGAAATTGGAACCAGAAGACAACATATTCTATTTGTAGTCTTGTTGCAGTGGGTAGGTGCACAGGATGTCATGAAATAACAGAAACCACAATTGGCTACAGATATGGAGGGTATTGTATTGATCAGTTAGCGTTTTTCATACATTATGAGTCAGTCAATGACCCAGTTAATGCTTGATACCAAGAGAGCCACTTGCTCAAAGATGTTATGTCTCCAATATTAAAAACATGTTTCAAGTCACCCTCATAAGAAGTGAGACAAAGTGAGAGGCTTATGATTGTATCTTTTCTGTGACCTTGTCTTATTCCTTTATAACTCGAGGGGGCCATCGACATATATCTTAATGCTCACTATCATATGTCAAAAATCGTTAATTACCTAACAATCACATGCTAAATGGAAAAAAAATTGGAATCTTCATATTTCCCCAGCCATCATCACACAGATAGAGGTTGGTAGTGTGCCTCAAACATATTTCAAGTTCCTCACAAAGATATCTTAAAAGGGGAAAAAAAGAGAAAGACAAAATGGCTGTTATGCATCAATATAGCTATTATAATTAGTCGAATTCAAGGGATTCAAAATTTCTTATCCAGCCGAGTTTATGAAATTATTTTACACACTAGGGCTTCTTGTGACTCGTATTAGGACTCTGTATTTTAAATCTCTATATCCTAATGAATTAATAATTCCCCAAATCAACCCTGACTTTTTTTCATAAAGTCCCTCCCCTTCTGTCTTGTACTTCCTTGTGAACATCACAAAAAAAAAACCTAGCCTATTAGCCAACTCTAGTCAGCTCATTCATCTATGCTGGGCTTAAGAATTCTGTGGTTCAGTTTCTGAGCTAAGTGTCCTGGAAATGACACACAACCTGCCCTCTTAACATGTGCAAGAAAAGGTGAGAAAGAGAAGAAAAGATTAAATAGAAATCCATAAAACATGGAGTATATCAAACAGAAGCCTCATACAGTTAATATAAACTAATAAAGAAAATAAAAGCAGATGCCAAAATTTAAGAGTTGCCAAAAATTCTTTTCTAGATACTTTATCTAGATACTCTGGTAGAATTAGACTGAGAATTAAGATGTTTTCAAGGTTTGATGATTATGCATTTATTTATTTGAGCATTTAAGTGTATGGATTTTTTCAGCATAATTTTAGTCACTATCATTATTTCCTAGATATTTTGCAATCTTCACTTTCATCTTTTTTCTTTTATTCAATAGTTGTTTATGGAAAACATTTAATTTTTAGGAGTTCTCTCTCTCTGTCTCTTTCTCCTCTCAGCATCTAGTGTTTTTGAGAGAAAATAGTTTATATTATTCCTACCTTGAGTAATTAATGGAACTTTTTTTATTTGTGTGAGAGATTTGTAGAGACATATATATATAGAGAGAGAATATATTAATGTATGAGAAATGTATTTGTTCAAAGATATATGTTAAATGTAACATATATATGTTAAAAATATGGTGTAATGAGATAGATAAGTAGGATATATTTTAGGATAGCAGATTTGAAGGTTAAAGGAAGGCTTTCCTGAAGATTAGGCAAATTGATACCTGCAAGATATAAGAAAGGAGTAGAGGAGTCAGGAGTGAAGGGGGTAAAGAAAATACATCATGTAAAGGAGAACAGCTCATATTTGGTACATTACAGAAAGGAAGAAGGAAGGAAGGAATCGAAGATGTGAAGAAATAGTTGAAGGCCAGTGCTATGGCTTGAATATTTGTCACCTTCCCAAATCATGTTGAAATTCAATTCCCAATGTGGCAGTATTGAGAGGTGGATTAATGGGTTACTGTGGGGAGTGGTACTGGGACTGCTGGTTTTATAAAAAGAAAGAGGTAGCACAATCAGCCCCCTTGCCATGTGATGATCTGCACTGCTTTGGATTCTGCAGAGGGTCTCCACCAGCAAGAAGACTCTCACCAGATGGGCACATTCAACCGTGGACTTCTCAACCTCTGTAACTGTAAGAAATAAATCTTTTCCTTTGTAAATTACTCAGTCACAGGTATTCTGTTATAAGCAATAGGAAGTGTACTAAGAGAGAATACTGATGGCAAAGAAAAACAGTGGCCCTTTCCAGAAATAAAAATTAGAAGTGTTAGCTACAGGTTAAAATGTGAGTGGGAATGAGTAGCTAGAGATGAATTTGAAAAAGTCAGCATAAAGCAGAATGACCTTGAAAGCTACATAAAGACATTTGAATGTTTTCCTATAAACAATGCAGAGACATTATAGATTTTTAGCAGAAGAATGGCATAATAATATTTATAGAAAGATAACTGGTCCAGAATTAAAAAAAAAAAAAAAAAGACTGGAGAAGAGACACAGTGAATGGGGGAATCCTTATTAAAAATTTTATTTTTGTTCCTCAAGCAAGAATTAGTGGTAGCCCTTAATAAAGCAGGAGCTAGCTAACAGAGTATGATTTCCTCCCAAATATTTGGGAGGAAAATGGCGAGTAATCGGCAAATAACTAGGCATGTATGGTGAAGAAGAAGTCAAAAGATCACTTTGATTAGCTACGGATTTCTAGTTCTGAAGCGATGATGGCTACATATTGGGGAAAGAATGGTTTCTTCAAGGAGTGGTGCTGAGGAAAAGAAATATCTGCATGTGAAAGAATGAGACGGGATACTTACACCGTCCATAAAAATCAACTCAAATGAATTAAAGATTTAAGTATAGACCTGAAATTGTAAAACTCCTAAAGGAAATCGTAGGGTAATGCTTCATGATATTGATTATGGCAATGATTTCTTTGGATTAATGTGAAAAACATAAGCAACGAAAGAAAAAGATAAGCAAGTGGGAGTACATCAAATTGTAAGACTTCTGCACAGCAAAGAAAATAATCAACAGAATGTAACCGAAACCTAAGGAAATGGAAAAAATATTTTTGAAAGGTATATCTGATAATAGCAAATAAAATAAAATAAATTAAAATAACCTCATTAAAAATGGGCAAATGATTTGATAGACATTCCTCTAAAGAAGACATCCAAATGAACAATAGGTATATGCAAAGAAACTTAGTATCAGTAATATTCAGAGAAATTCAAATCAAAACTATAATGAAATGTCACTTTATATGCCTTAGAATGGCTGTTATTTTTTAAAAAGGAAACTTCATTGAGAATGTGAAGTAATTGGAACCCTTTGTATACTTTTGGTAGAAATGAAAAGCAGTACAGGACCTATGGAAATCAGTATAGAGTTCCTCCAAAAGTTAAAATAAGCTATCATATAATCCAGCACATACAACATAATCAAAATTATGACTTCTACAAAATATATTCACTCCTGTTTTATTCACAACATTATTCACAATAGCCAATATATGGAGATACAGGAATAACTTAAATATTCAACAGATATTAATAAACAAGAAAAATGTGTGTGTGTGTATACACAAAGTTCTTTATCTTTCAATATCTGGGATGAAATTGCATTTACTTATGGATAAGTAGAAATTCGTGTGTGTGTGTGTGTGTATTTTACTCCTGGTAATTTAGAAAGTTTAAAATTGCTTTTGGTTACATGAGTAATTTCATTTAAAACTTTATATAATACTTTTGACCCTTCCCTTTACTTTAGCAACTGCTGTCTCCTTGGTGTAATCATCACTTACACAAATTTTTACAATAGAATCTTCACTGGTCACCTGTGTTCACTCTTGCCATTCCTAGCTTTTCCTAGTCTCATCACAGCAGCTAAAGTGATCCTTTAAAAATGTTGCTACCTTGCTCAAAGTCATTCACTGGGATCCTACTGATATCAGAGTCAAAGTCTTGTTTAATCTCTGAGGCTTTATTTTTACTCTCAAATGATCCTTTTCAAATTCTACCCCACCACAGAGCCCTCCTAACTGCAGCTGTTTATGCATCAGCCTTCAGAAAAACCAATTTACCAAGTTGCTTTCACCTCATATTGAAAAGTACTTACAAAACGTCCCTCTTAACTATAATGGGAAGTGACTTTACCAGAAAATAAAGCAGAAAAATATCTATTTATATTCAAAGACATTATCTCTATGCATCTTTAGTCACAAGACACTTTTCAGAAAACCAGGATTCTTTCTGTTCTATTCTGTTTCCACCTTCATTGGTATAACACCAAACAAGGACACTGAAATACAATTTTGATGCTAACTAGCCAGTGTTAGTGTTTGTCTGCCTGACTAAAACTATAGATATTCTAATAGTCTCTGCATGTTCAATAATTTGCTAGAACAACTCACAGAACTCACTGAAAGTGAGTTATATTTAAGATTACAGATTTATCATAAAGGATACATATAGGTGAGCTCTGGGAGACTAACAAACACAGAGCATCTATGCCATTTCCCTGTGGAGTCAGGGCATACTCTCCCCACATATCAGTATTCCACAACCAGGAGGATGTGTTCACCAACTAGGAAGTTCTACTGGGCCTCATTGTCCAAAGGTTTTTGTTGTTGTTGTTGTTTCATTATGTAGACATGATTGATTAAATCATCGGCCACATAATCAAACAAATTTTCAACCCCTTGCTTTCCTGGGATGTCTGGCAGATGAAAGTCTAACCCTCAAGTCGTATGTTTCATCTTTTAAATGACCATCCTCCATCTTGAAACTATCTAAGGGTCTAGCAAAAC
Source organism: Ateles fusciceps (assembly GCA_036589455.1). NCBI lineage: Eukaryota > Metazoa > Chordata > Mammalia > Primates > Atelidae > Ateles > Ateles fusciceps. Next base: position 1,276,623 of record JAZHEH010002077.1, read on the forward strand.
TCATCCAGTAGTATAAGAGCCACTTTTTTTTTAGAGCCGGAGTCTCACTTTGTCATCCAGGCTGGAGTGCAGTGGTGCAATCTTGGCTCATTGCAACCTCTACTTCCCAGGTTCAAGTGATGGGATTCTCCTGCCTCAGCCTCCAGAGTAGCTGAGATAACAGGCACCCACCACCACCATGCGTGACTAATTTTTTGTATTTTAGTAGAGAGGGGTTTTGCCATGTTGGCCAGGCTGGTCTTGAACTCCTGATCTCAGGTGATGCCTCGCCCACCCAAAGTGCTAGGATTACAGGTGTGAGCCACCACACCTGGCCCAAAAGCACTCTTTTTAGTCAGAAAATCCTAAGCATTTTTGAAGTTGTGTACCAGTAACAAGAAACCATAAATATGTATCATATACATATATTCTTATGTATTATACATATAATATATAATATTTACACTTTTATATATAATATAAAATTATAGATTTTTCTGTGAAGATTAAATGACATAAAGCAGGCCAAGTCCTCAGCACAGTGCTTACCATAGAGTGATCACTCACTGTATGTTGGCTGTTATGATTGCTGTATGTTGTAGTTACTCCCCTGTCATCAAATCATTTCTTAAATGTCAATTTGTCTGTTCTGTTCTGTAATATTTTTATATAATATTTTAATTATATATGTGTGTGTGTGTGTATATATATCTATATATATATAAAATACCATACCTCACCTTCCCATTTTCTCACCCCTATCAGGGCCAAGAGAGTCAGTTACTTCACATATGCATTGAAAACATAAAAATTGTGTCAACGAAGTGATTTAGAAGTCTATTGGCTTCTTGTTAACCCAATCCTCATCTTTTGAAATAGTCTGCTCTGCCACCACCAACTTTATCAGCTAAAGTCATTTGCTTTCCAGTAAAATGATTTCCAAATTCCCTGGGACCTGATACCCCATAACACATATATGTTTTCAAATCATGGCCACAACCATCTGTAATGTCACTAATATCAGCAAGTTTATTTTTTCTCAGTTGAATTATATTCTGACTTTTTTTGTACAAGCCTGCCATATTATAGTAAATTATGAACAGGAATTTGATCCATTTTCCACCCCCCAGTCTTGATATTCATTAGCCTTAGGGTGATAGATTTGATCAAAGAACACTGAAGGTAACTGAGCCTCAGAATTTAGAATGATTCCACTGATCATACAACAAACATGACATGGAAGTCAGATGTGGCTGGACTTGCTTTCTTTAAAAACAATGGATGGGAAATTTGGTCCATTCCTCTCTGTTTGTAGCCCTGCTGCAAGGTCACCATGGAAACCCATAAAAGAACTGCGGGAAAGATCTTCAATATTATCACCTAGAAATCTTTCTCATCCTTTCAAATTTCAAAGAAGCCATGTATAGTTTCAAAAAATCCTAAAATACTAGATCAGCCTAATAAATAGAGACTTTTTTTGGTGTTATAATCTATAATCTTGTGTACCTGGTGACTATAGCTAACCATGGGTACAATATCCTCCCAGAAATAAATGGCAATATCCTCAAGTTAGTAATTAAGATTCAAAAGAATTACACAAAACCCATTTTACAATTTTTTTTGAAAAAATATTCTACTTAGAGAAATAATGTCAAATAGCTAGTAGGTAAAAGGGAATACAGTTTTAATTTTCACTATGGAATTTCTTCTAAATCTAGTAAATATCAAGCCACTTTTTAATTTGTGGTAGGCAAATCTAGTGTCAGACTTCTGAATTCCTAAGTTATTAATATCATTAAAGCCGCTGATTAGTAAAGAGTCTCAACTAAGTCCACCTAACAATTTAATTAACAAGGGAGGTGAGAGAATATAAATCTCTGAGCCATCTTAAAGTGAGGCCTAAATTCACACAAGGGAAAGGAAAAATGATTAATAGATTTTTATATTTTGCCTCAAAATCTTCAGGTCCATTTTTTTGGAATCCACAATAATGCTGTTTGTTTTACTGTTTTTAAAAATGTATTTTAAATGATATACTATAGATTAATTTGAATTTTCTAATCTCTTTGAGGAAAATCTTGTTCTCATTTTTTATATTTTATGTCTTTAGTCAACACGGACTTCTGAAAGGCAGCAGATTGAGATTGTCTAAAATGTAAAGAAAGGATTAGGTAACGACCTGTGGAGCTTGACTTTGGCATACTCAAGTACCTCCCAGTTTCTGCCATGTCTAAGAATAATAATTTCAAATGCAAAGGCAAAAAATATTATCATCCAGAATCATTTGGGAATGGAAATCACATTGCTAACAGAAACCGCAGACAATGGCAGGACCGTAAGGTATTTTAAGCTAAAAGAAAAATAGCTTTAAAGGTGACAGATAGACTATTAAGAACACACTAAGAATTAAATAATTAGAAACATTTATAAGAGAAAGGTTTAGCTCTTACAGATGAAGTTAGAACTGTGTGAAAGACAAGAATCATGCAAAATAAGACAGAGAAATTTGATTACTTCTAAATATTCTGGTTAGGAGAGAGCTGGAAATTAGGGAGAATATTCAGAGGAATACACCAGGAGAATGATATACAGGGAGAGTAAGAAGAGGGGGTAGTTGGGAGCAGTATGCAAAGGGAATATGTAGGGGAATTCACTGGAATTCAGGGCAGGTTATAGAGAGGAGGAAAAGGGAAGGTCTGTCTGAGAAGACTGAGTAAGGCCTTGCTGAGACAGCTCGTATCTAGAACAATATTCAAAAGTGTTCTTTGAACAGAAAAATTGACGTTTAAGAAATGATTGGGAATCTCTCCTTTAATGACAGGGGGAATAACCACAACAATCATAACAGCTAACATGCAGTGAATGATCACTCTATGGTAAGCATTGTGCTGAGGACTTGGCCTGCTTTATGTCATTTAATCTTCACAGAAAATCAATAAGTTCTGCAATCTTTGCTTATTTCCTAGAATAAAGAGACCGTTGATCAGCTTTGAGTCTTAAAGCTGACTTTCATGACCTCTTTAGTAAAAGGTTGTTCAGAGAAAAAGATTTTCTGAATTTCATTTTTCTGACCTTAATCGTAAAAAGAGGTAGCCCTGGCTAACATAAATATAGAATATTATTGGAGGCAGTGTGGGGGGATCCTAACCAGGCTCAAGGATGTTACAAAGGTCAAAGACTTTGGTCCCGTGGATTATGGGAAGAGACAGGAGACATAGGAAGCTCTAGGTTAAACATGCAGGAGTTATGCCTCCAGAAGATGAACTCACAGATACAGGAGTAGAAAGAATTAGCTATATGGGGAATGGAGGATATTGGCCCACTTTCAGGCCTGTAGGAGAAGCTACACAGACTGCCACTTCTCCCAAAAGTGCAGGGTAATATTGCAGTAAAATAGGCAAAAAGCAGCTACATAGGTGAGCTGGAAGTCAGTCTGGATCTCTGTATGCTGGAAGTTGTGAGAAAGTGTCCATGTGGCCAGTAAGGAAACACAGATGTGTTAAGAAAGCCTTTGCATCAGCAGAGGCCTGGGGTTGAAAGTAAAGGTGTGTGAGCTGTGGGAACTTTGAATCAAGTGATAAATGGCCAGGATCAAAGACCCCAGCCACGGCTGACTGGAGTATCATGCTGTCAAAAAGCCAGACACTTTTATGTGTCACTTCAGGAGCTACTAGTCCAGGAGGAACCTAAATAAGGCATCCTAGAGAAAGTCTAGCAAGTCTGCAGAGTACAGCATGTTCATACAAACACCTAAGGCCTTCTCTGCTAATTTGAAGTCATGGTCCCTCTCTAAACACCTAGTCTAAGACTTGGAGGGGAGAGTTGGAGGGGAAGAGAAGGAGAGGGGGGCATGAAAAGACAGCAATTTGTCTAAAAGCAATTGTTTACATGGAAAGACAGATTACATTCCCTGATGGATCTAAACTCACCACACTGTAAATAAAACTTAGAACTCCAAGTCACCACCATCCTATATGAACACCCAGGGGTAAGACTTCTTATGTACCAAGTGTGAATAAATTTTTGGTATTGTAACACTAGATTTGGGGTTTTGGTTTTGTTGTTGGATTTTGCATCAATAAATATGTTTTCTCCATCAAAGGGAAACACAATGTTTAATCTATTACTTGAAGAGTTTAATGATCCTCCTGCAGAACTATATTGGCTGTCCCTTTTTATTTATGATTGTTTGATAATTAACTAAATACCTCAGGTTATTTCCATAATTACGTTTTAGCCAATTTTGTTATTTTACTATGATCATTAAAACTGTCATCTAAATTTGATCTCAACTATATTTTCTTCTTCACATTAGTTTTCATTAGTTGGTTTAGTATATTATTCATTGTTTTAATTCTTAAGTTGAAAATTTCGTGTATTTTTTCAACATAAATATTGTGTTATTACAATAGGCTTTCTAAATTTAATTCTTTTAGTGGGCATTTGGTAATTGCCCATCTGGCATTAATCACTTACCTGCCCCCTTTCCTTTCTTGACAGTGTCCAGAATTTTGCAACCACGTAGTTTTAAACTGAAGAGGATATAAGCAGATAATGTTGCCCAAGGATCTAGGGGTCTTCTGGTGGGAGCTTGGGGAGGTGCCAACTATTTCCTGGGAGGGCAAGTTAAAGAGATTTGTCAGAAAGACAAGGATAGTACAGATCAAGATTTTTCATAAAATGTATTTTTAAAGACACCATGATCAGGTATTATGTATTTGCCTTTGTAAGAAAATTGCTACAATTTCATCAAAGCTTGGTATTTTTTACATAACCATCCCAAATAAGTTTTGCGTATATATTTTTATTTAGATTCCATACTTATTGAACTGAGGAAAGGTTTCACAGCATTGGAGGTATGGCCAGATAGTTTTCTCTACGTAGTTTCTGCTTTATTTTAGAGGTGATGACTTAAACTAAGTACTGCAAAAGTGTTAGGTAGGTATCCTAGTTTTACTAGTTATAATCTTGCCCATAGTGAAATAAATAATCTTGAGGACTTATAATTTGGAAATACCTATGCATTCCAAGGAAAAGGCTTAATTGATCATTTTCTACTATTCTTTTCCTAGATTGATAGAATATTTTTCCTAATATTTTATTTATTTTAATAAATGGTTTTGTAGCCAGAAACATCACTACTATATAAAACTTCACTTTTCAGCCGGGCATTGTGGCTCACACCTGTAATGCCAGCACTTTGGAAGGCCAAGGCGGGCAGATCATCTGAGGTTAGGAGTTCCAGACCAGCCTGACCAACATGGTGAAACCCTGTCTCTACTAAAAACACACACAAAAATAAGTGGGAGTGGTGGCAAGTGCCTGTACCCCAGCTCTTCAAGAGGCTGAGGCAGAAGAATCCCTTGAACCTGGGAGGGGGAGGTTGCAGTGAGCCGAGATTGAGCTACTGCACTCCAGCCTGGGCAACAAGAGCGAAATCAATCTCAAATAATAATCATAATAAAAACTTCACTTTTCTATGTTTGCTGGGATAGCCCAAATGTATCTAGAACTTAGCTTCTTTCTGCAGCTGGCACCTTTCCCTCACTGAAACTGTGTTATAGAGTATTTGCTTTATTTAAAACCAGTCTCAACAAAATACATGCTAGATATCCACAAATAGGTTTTCATTGTATTTCCTCAAATTATTCCTAGCATGAGAGTTGCACCAGTCTGAGACATCACCTCTATGGTCCTAGATTCTCTTATAACAAGAATATTTTGGAAATCCGGTCTGCATATACCTTCTTTATCTTTTTAGAAATCATGCTCAATCCAATTCTTACCTCTATCCTTCAATTATTTCTGTGCTATGATACCCTGAAGAAATGTCTTGAAGTTTTCTCTCTTGTGGATGTTAACTTTAACCATCCTGAAACGATGATACATATTTCCTAATGATTTGTATGTTTTTGACATTTAAATAAAAATTTAACCAGAATAGGAAATTAAATAAATGGGTACAAATCATGATGTTAATTGTATATGCAGTTATCTTTTTTCCCAGCGATGCCACCATTTAAATGATGTAAAATAGTTCATTACTGCCCCAGGTTATTTTATGTCCCTATATGTCCACACAACCTCATAAATAAAGTTTAGATAAACATTTCTCACGCAAAACTACCATCTGGTTTTACTGCTCTTCGATTTTCAGTAAAGCCTCTGAGATTTACCTATAAGAACAGACATAGTGATGACTTCTCTCTTCCATATAAAAAGAGGATAATAAACAGAACTAAAATGCTCCCTTTTATATTATTTTCCCTATGATGTCCTAAATAATAAAGCAATAGCAATATAGATAAATGCTTGTAAATATCCTTCTTTATAAGAACTGCAAATAAATTCTTAACATATATTTGACCCTAGAAAGTCAGCGGGGAATTATCCTGTAGTGTTGACATTGCATAACAAAGCAATTTCTCTTTTTTTGAAATAGCTACATACAAATATCTCCATGGTTATTAGAATCTTGATCATTATTTCAGGAAACAATCAAAATAGGACCTTTCTTATTATATACAGCATATTTTTTTCTTTTTCTTCTTTAATGAAAATCAGTAGGTTGGGGTATTATTTGAAATAACTTTGTACATATCATTTAAAATTCGTCTTAGCATAGTTTTTATATAATCTCTTGTGTTTGTTTTCTGTTGCTGCTTAGCAAATTTCCACACACCTAATGGCTTAAAATAATATTCATTCATTAACTCAGAGATTTCATGAGTCAAGAATCTAGGTAGAGATTAACTAGGCCCTCTGTTCAGTTTCTCACCAGGGTGAAATCTAGTTGTTGACTAGACTTCAATTCCATCTAAAGTTCAGAGTTTACTGTTTGGTTTGGGTCCCAACTTAGTTCCTTCCATCTGTTGAACTAGGTCATTTACCTCCTAGAGGCTGCCTGTCATTCTCTGCCACGTGGCCCTCTCCAAAATAGCGGTTTGCTTTGTTCCAGGACATCAGGAAAATGTATTTGACTTTTAGTATCTCTGACTTCTGAGAAGTCATTTTAAAGAAGTTATCTGGTTAGGTCACATCCATCTAGGATAGTCTCTATGTTGTTTAAATTAAGACTGACTCATTAGGGATCTTGACTAAATATGTAGAATCTCTTTTGCAGTATAATATAATTCAATGGCATTGCTAACCATAACACTCCTGACACTGAAGAAGGGGTTTTTTTCTTCACACATCACCAACCAGTTCGCCAACTGGTTGATCTAAAATGAAATTCCATTCTGACACTAACTGCCTAGAGTAAGTACAGACTCCACAGATTAAGAGCTCATCCCACGTCCCTACAAAGGACACGAACTCATCGTTTTTGATGGCTGCATAATATTCCATGGTGTATATGTGCCACATTTTCCCTGTCCAGTCTATCATCGATGGGCATTTGTGTTGGTTCCAGGTCTAATCTTCCATGTTCTTCACATGTACCCCCAAACCTAAAATGCAATAAAAAAAAAAAAGAGCTCATCCCACAAGACTGAGCCTACTTCACATACCAATTACTAGTGCTGAGGTTTATGTACTCTTGACTGATCAGCTATAAAGTTGTGCAGTTCCCACACCTCATCCTCAAGCTTGATCATTTTCTAGAATGTATCACAGAATTTAGGGGAGTGCTTTATTTACTCTTACCAATTTATCATTAATGGATACAAATAATTAGCCAGTTGAAGAGGAGTCAGGTCCAGAAAGTTCGTGAGCACAGGAGTTCCTATGCATAATTGATTAAATCATTAACCATTAGTGATTAACTCAGTCTCCACCCTTCTCCCCTCCCTGGAGTTCAAATAACATGGTTGGTTCTTCCAGTAACCAGCCCTTATTATAAAGCTATGCAGGTATATACCAAGAATCACTTCGTTAGCATACACTCAGGTATTGTTGAAAGGGAATATTGTAAATAATAAAAGAGGTTTCTCTCACCTCCACAACTAAGAAAATTACAAGAGTTTTAGAAGTTCTGTGCCAGGAGACAGGTATAAAACCAAATATATATTTCTTATTATATCACAATATAACAATAATAATGGAAATAAAATCCCATCATATTCTTAAATCCCACTCACACACAAGCAAATAGGATTATATGAGGTAATAGACCACAGGGAAAAATTCTGTGAGTCATCTTAGAATTTTGCCTACCACAACAGCCCAGTTAACCAGTGGAAACATAAACTACTACAGATTACATAAAAATCACAGAACTGAAAATTAGGGAATATGACTAAGATCATAGTTACTACTTATTTTTATCCTTACTCTATTCTAGGAATTTTACTTTGTGATCAGAAACTAATTGAATGTTTGCAACAACCTTATTTTTTTAAGGATTACTGGCATTATCATTTCCAAAGTTATAGAGATTTAATGGCAGCTTCAGGTCACAAAGCCTTTGCATGGTAAAGACTCACCTGATGTGCAGACTCTCTAGCACTGATGTCTGTGCTCCTGCTGTATAAGCTAGCTTTTCAATCTCATACAACCCTCACTATTTGCTGATAAAGAGGTAAGAAGGGAGTTATTGGGGTCATACCTGTTTAGATGCCCTCTGTCTTAGGTGACGGTGCTAGGAGAGGATAAGATACTAAGGAAGGTGAGAGTCTGCTCAAGGGTACACTTAATGGTTGTCCTTCCTATGGGAATATTGAGTGTGTGCATCAGAATTGTAGCAAGTGGGATGACAATTGGTAATGGACTCCCCATCTTTTGGGACTGGATTGCTTCTCATAGATTGAGTATCTGAGCCAGAGATCGTGATGTAGCATTGAGGTCCTGATTACCAGGAAGGCCCACCACCACATTTGCCTTGGGTAGAATTACCAGCTAGAACAGGCCTGAATTCAAGCTTTTGAAGATGTTAGGAGAGGCAATAATTTTGACAGCATGGATAACAACAAAACCAGTCCAGGCAAATGTATTACTCTATACATACAAATAACCAAGACAGATTTGCCGCTGCAAATATGTAGCTATGACAGACAAACTTAGTAATTTGGAAAAAGTGCATATGCCAGACAAATGAATCATTCCAAAACCACGGAAATCTTTGGACACAAATTATTATCGACATACAGTCTACTTCATTGAGACATGTTCACTTCTCACACACTGAGAAGCTCAACACACTGATAGCAGGATGATGCACAGGGATGGCTCCAGAAGCACAAAACTCTTTGGGTATCTTGATTTTCTTGCCAAAATCATCTGATCACATATTAGGAATCACTTATTCAGTTTAACTGAGATTGAAATAAGGGACTCAGATTGGCATTTTTTTGAGGGCTCATGAGACCAATATCTGAATCCTTGTATACCTGGCTATGCGAAATACTTAAGTATGCTCCCTCAAGACAAGTTGTTTTTGTGCAGCTAATACAGGCAATCATGTGCAAATAATCAGCCACTGATAATTATTTAATACTTAATTATTATTATTATTAATCAATACATGTAATGCAGGTGAAAAATACTTAAGGTTTTATAAGAATTATATGCATTTTTTATTCTTTGCTTAATGTTTTCTTCCAAAGTGATCTTAAAATTTCTGTAAAACATTAACTTCAGTCCCCTATTTTGAACTTAATAAGGTGCATAAAGGTTTGACAGGACAAGCTTGTCTAAAAATCTCCTTATCCTTCTCAAGTCTGTATTTAGTTATAGATATCTATAAATTCCTTTCTCAAAAATTCAATTATTGTTCTTCATTTTTTTCTGGGAATATTGAGTTTGCTACTTGTCATTTACAATGGATCAAATAACTAAGTTGAATTAAGTTTATTAAGTTCTGATAGAATGAATGTGTTGTGTAAGGTATCTTCTCTTTTATTTTGCAATAAAAAGATTTCTAAGTGTTTCAGCCTCTGTGGAAATATAGGGTCATTATTCCAGGGTCAACTTGCTTCTCCTAAATTATAATGCTGATTTTTTGTATTTTTAAAAGGATTTGTTAGAATATAAATTATTTTGACGATGAAGTTATTTCTTTCTGTTTCTTAGTTTTCCTTCTAACATTCAGGCCCTTCTGCTATAGGACTGCTGAGGTCCACTCCAGGCCCTGCTTGCCTGGGGATCACCTGCAGCGGCTGCAGAACAGTAAGGGTTGCTGCCAGTTTCTTCTGCTATCTTTGTCCCAGAAGGATACCCACCAGATGTCAGTCTGAGCTCTCCTTTATGAGGTGACTCTTTGGATATACGGGGGTCAGGGAGCTGCTTGAGGAGACAGTGTGTCCTTTAAAGGAGCTCAAGTGCTGAGCATACATTTCAAATTTTTCACTATTGATATCACTTGGAGGATTTTCATTTCCAGAGAAAGTTCATGCCTATTATCTTATTTCACCTTAAAACAACCCCTGAGGAAAGATATTATTATCAATCTCATTCTACAGATGAGGAAAATGAAGTTCAGAGAAGTGAAGTCTGTTGCTAATTGTGTCTGTGTCTAAGCAGAGACTAAAATGAATTCATCCCATTCAGTGCAAAACATGCTGAGCATCCACCATAAGCCAGATAAATTAGAAATTACTGATAGCTACAGATAAAATTAAAAAGCATCCAATTATCCCTTTTCCAGGTGTTGTAGCCTCTTATCAGTTAACACTGGGCAGGGTTATACCTGCTCCTTGAAGTGACAGCAGTGATGAGTGTTTGGGTATTTAGGCAGCTCACCCAGTTCTTCCTGCACACAGACTGCTTTGAGTACATCTGGAGGCTACATTCTAGCATATGGAAACCTCAGCCTGAATTAGAGTCAAAAATCCTCCCTCTAGCTCCACTGTCATTTATACCAGGCTTCAGGACATAATATTGGGGTAGGTAATTCTAAAGAGGTTAACCTCTAAGACATGTACTTTCCAAACCTTATCCCCAAAGCTTCCTATTCAGGAGTTTGACATGTGTCCCAGTTGTCAGCATTTTTAGCCAATCACACAGAAGCACTGATGCTAGCATTCCATAGAAACCATGCTTTGAGAAACATTGCCCTGGAAGCCTTTTGCTTTCTCTCACTCTTTTCCTTTGGAGAATCTAGACAGCTGCATTTAAAAATAAACTGGGTGCTAGAATATAAAATCAGGCTAAGGATCTTAAGGTAGCTTGTCATGGGTTTAATAAACAAATAGATATATGTCTTTAAATAAAATGTGAGCATACTAAGTGAGATATTTATTATTTTCTCAGTCACTCATGCCTGAAATTGGAAGATCTGTTGTTTCTGCATTAACTGTTCTAATAATGTTAGTATTATCATCTAGCAGCAGTTATCATTGCTAAATTCTGAGATTTGCCCAGAAATGCCATCCATTTAAATATTTAAATACATACATAGAAATAGCCACCTGGTCGGCTGAAATGGCAATCTTCAAACAAGACCACCTTTCTCTCAACAAAATCTCAGCAGTTTCTGAGTTTGCCATTCTGTTTTTAGTGGACATACTTTATTAAAATTTTGTTTGCTTTTAAAAAACATTAACAAATAGTACTACAAACCAGAGGTTTGACTGCGTTAGTCGGCCTGTGCATTTCATAATGGTGTTAGATTTCTCAGATTGTTGCTTATGTATTTCAGAGTCATAATTTCAATTCAATCAGTAAATTGCAGTGAATTTCCACTTATTTGTGATAGTATGAAAGGGCAGTGATTTACCAGGAAGCTTTCAGTGTAAATTCTATGAACCATGACAGAAATCTAAATACTATTAATCCTTTTTGTGTGTGTGTCAGCAGCATGCATTTTGATGACACATTTAAAAGGTAATGCTTCAATGTGAATTTGGAAGTTAGAGATCCATATCTGAAAAAAACAACACCACAATAAAGCATTCTATGAAAACAGGTAAAACTGAAATAGTCTCATTCACTTTTATTATGTTTCTTGTCCTTTCAAGGTTTAAATGGCTTTTGATTGCATGCCACATATTTACAGAACATACCAAATATTTATAATAGTTCATCATTCTATCTTTGACAGGGATGCATAAGCAGTTCTCTCTATATCCCCATTCACTTTTATTTGCTTAGTTTCACTTTGTAAAGCCATTTACTTGGCATAAGTCACTAAAAATGTCAGAAGATAGCAGAAATAAAAATAATAACCTGTATTTTTTCCTCAAGCAGCCTTTCCATTATTATTGCACACTTCAGTAGTTCCAACCCTTTAATTCTTGCTTAAGTTGAATACAGTAATCATTAATATATAAGTAAAACCATAATTTAAATCAAATTTAAGCCAATCACCTATTTTTTTCCTCTCTGTATGATTAAAGGCTTAAAATAGAAAATACTGAAAAAAAAAGACACAAAGGATAAATTGCATGCTGGTGGGCAGTGGGATGTTATTCAGCTCCTTCCTCCACCATTACAATGATCTGTTCTGTTTTCATTAATCACTGTGCTGTAAGTAACAGGGTGGTTAAAAGGGGCCAAGACGCCTCTCTTGTTTACCAGTATAAGGGGTAGAGAGATTTTCAACAATTTGCAGCATTTTAGAACTTACCTTCTGAAGGAAGCTTCAGTAAGGAGCTCCAATAATTGTACCATTAGCTCATATCAGAAAATGAGCTTCTTGAAACCTTTCTACAAAGAAACAGGAAAAGCTGACATTTATGAAAGCTAATGTATCTTTAATAACTAGGTGCTGTTGAATTAATGATCTGAGAGTAGATCCTCAGACACTAAATTGGACGTGCTCTTAGTCTTTATTTTGTTAATGGCAGTTTATCCAGGATGTGCTCGCTGGGAATCAGCCAGCAGGAAACTTATTAGAAAATGTTTTTGGAATGGACACCTGTGGAAGGGAGGAGTAAGAAAGAAAGGAAGCAAAGTTAGGTCCTAAGAGAAACTGACCCTAAGAGAAAATGAAAGCTCTTTAGCCCATCCATGGGGAGATATACAGCAGAAAAATCCCTTCAATGTTGCCCTGAGCTGAGTTCATGGGGACAGACCTTTATACCCACTTTTGGCTCACCACCTGCAAAGCAGGTCTTATCTTGGTCAAGGCAACTCTCTTCAACTCAGTTTCTGTAGGTTTCTAACTGATGATGAAGGTTTTTTTCTGACAAAGTTTCCAGTAGCTGGGGTAATAAGACTTTTTATTCTGAATGGGAATTTGGGTGGAGCATTCACTATAAACCAAAGTTCAAGTAATATGTCTATCTATCATCTATTTATCTATCTATCTGCATTTTGACACACAAAAATCAGGTACTATAAATTAGTCTATGATAAACAAAGGTACAAATACAAATACTTGCACTGTATTTTAAGCTCAGTAATGCACTGAATCTATGATTTGAAAATTGGTCTTTTAGGGCCAATTTTTATCTATAAAAATAAAAGGCTAAACTAAACCCAAGGCAGTCAACATTTTATATAAAGGGCCAGATACTAAACGTTTTTGGTCTTGTGAGCCATATAATCTTTGTCTCAATGATTACACTCTGCCTCTGTAGCGTGAAAGCAATCATAGGTAATATGTAAATCAGTAAGTGTATCTGTGTTCCAACAAACCTTTATATGCAGAAAGGATTTTCAACCACAGGCTGTAGCTTGCTTATCCATGAACTAGATAATCTCTGTTATCTTTTCAGTTACTAACATTATACGTTTTAGTAATTTCTTCTCAGAATTAGATAATAGATTCCTTCTTTAACTTACATATAATCATATGCCACATAATGCCGTTTTGGTCATCAATGGACTGCATATACAATGGTCGTCTCTTAACATTGTAAGAGGGCTGAAACATTCCTATTGCTTAGTGACATTATAGCTATCGTAATGTCATAGTGCAACACATGACTCATGTGTTTGTAGTGATGCTGGTGTAAATAAACCTAACACACTGCTACTTGCACAAAAGTATAATTAATGATGTATAAAAGTATAATCAATTAATAATGGGGATATGTTCTGAGAAATGCCTCATTAGGTGATTTCGTCATTGTGCAAATGTTACAGAGTGTAATTACACAAACCTCGATGGTAGAGTATACTACACAACTAGGCTATATGATATAGCCTGTTACTTATAGGCTACAAACCTGTACAGCATTTTACTATACTGAATACTGTAGATAAATGTAATGCAATGGTAAATATTTGTGTATCTAAACATAGAAATGATACAGTAAAAATATGGTATAAAAAATAAAAAATGGTACACCTGTATAGGGCACTTTGTCTTCTCTATGTTTAGATATATTTAGATACACAAATACCATTGTGCTACAATTGCCTACAGTATTTGGTACAGCAGCATGCTGTACTGGTTTGTAACCTAGAAGCAACAGGCTATACCATAAACCCAGGTGTATAGTAGGCTCTACTATCTAGGTGTGTGTAAGTACCCTCTGTAATGTTTGCACAATGACAAAATCATCCAATGAGGGATTTATCAAGATACATTTCCATTGTTCAGTCATTCATGACTGTACTATAATTCCTTCTGAAAATAGAGAGTAGAGAAAAAAATAAATTTTTAAAATTGAAAATGCCTTAGTATTTTTCCTACTTTAGTAATGAAAAATATTTATGAATTAATTTTAGTCACAGATAATATTTATGAAATACAGTATAATCCCAGCACTTTGGGAAGCCAAGGCAGGCAGATCACCTGAAGTCAGGAGTTTGAGACCAGTCTGGCCAGCATGGTGAAACCCTGTCTCTACTAAAAATACAAAAAAAAAAAATTAGCCAGGCATGGTGGTACATGCCTCTAATCCCAGCTACTTGGGAGGCTGAGGCAGGAGAATTGCTTGAACTTGGGAGGCAGAGGCTGCAGTGAGCTGAAATCGTGCCACTGCACTATAGCCTGGACAACAGAGCAAGACTCTGTCTCAAAACAAACAAACAAACAAAAACACTAGTATCTTGGCCTTTTCTAACTTGCAGGCAAATTTTCTAAAAGTTCCCTGAAAATGAGGGTAAAGATGTTTATTTAGAAAACTTTGCTTTTTCCTGTCCCTATAACCCCAAGACATTTCTAGAAATAATTGAGGTTTTTATATTTGGGGGTTCTTTTGTTCAGTTGAATTCTGGATTGTGCTGGGAAGGAGGCAGAGACAGAGAGTAAGCCACATAGGAGGTCAATGAATCAATTTTTTTTTCAGTTTCTAGTTGAAAACTAGATATCAAAACACCCTAAGAAAGATCCTAAATCAATGTAGTCTCTCATGACCTTAAAGTCTCAAAATTTAAGCTCCTTGAAGCAACTATTTGATTGGAAAAAGGTTGATATCTGGAAAATATGAACACGTTTTTCTCTTTTTCTTAATGTATGACCTTCTGCCCATTTGACTCAAGGCATTAACCTGAAGGATTAGAAAATGATCATTAAAAACGAATATAATGAAAAATAAAGAATAAATATTTCATTTCAGACATTTAACATAGAATTTTGCAGTGAGACTAGAGTCTAGTAAGATGGGATACTGCCTTGAGAAAGGATTTTCTAAATTCCTTTATGTATCTCTTCACCAAATCAAGAAGCAAGGTCAATATACATGTGACAGAGAGTTTTTCCACACTAAAAAATATGACTTTTTTTAACTTTAAGATAGTTGGCTGGACTTGTTTGATAAACAGGATTAATGCCAAAGAACATTGACTAACTCCAACACCTACCCATGAAAAAAAAACTCTCAAAAAATGAAAAATAAAGGGCAATTCTGCAATATCATCAAAAGCAACTATAAAAACACCAACAGTTGACAAACACACTTAATGGAAAGACTGTTTTCCTTCTAAAATCATAGACAAAACAAAGATGTTCTCTGTCATCACTCTTATTCAAAATGTACTAGAAGTTCTAGCCTTCTCAATTGGGGGAAAAAGGAGAGGAAAGGAAAGGCAAGAGGAAAGGAAAAAGGAAAAGAGAGGAGAGGAGAGGAGGGAGGGAGGGAGGAAGGAAGGAAGGAAGGAAGGAGTGAGCCAGTTGGAAAGGAAGAAATAAAATTTTTCCTATTAACAGATTATGTGACTGCTTACACAGAAAATTCCAAGATTCTATAAAGAAAAGCTCCAAACATAATAAGTAAATTCATAGTAGTCACAGAATACAATATTAATACTCAAAATTCAATTATTAAATTTTTCCACACCAATAAACATGTAAAACCAAAATGAAAACACTATACCATTTAGAAGTATTCCAAAAAATGACTCATATATAAACAAAAAATGTATAGAATCTTTATTTCAAAAATTTTCAAAAAGCACTAATTAAAGAAATCAAGACTTAATTTAATGTGAAATCATATTATATTCATGAATTAGAAGGTTCCACATAGCAAAAATGTCATTTCTCTCCAAATTGATCTATAGATTCAATGCAATTCTTATAAAAATCCCAGCAAGGTTTTATAAAGACATAGACAAGTTTATTCTGAAGTACATATGGAAAGACAAAATGGCTGTATAATAACTACAACAATTTTAATGAAGACTAAAGTAATAGGACTCATATAACTGAATGTTAAGGCTTACTATATAACTTTATTAATCAATATAATGATTTATTGGCAGAGAAAAAGAAACATAAATTAATAGAACAGAATGTAAAGCTCAGAAATGCAACCATATAAATATGGTCACACAAATTTTGAAAAGAAAATAATTAAATATAGAAATGACTGTTTTTTTTTTTCAACAAATGGTACTGAAGCAATTGAAAAATTATGGAAAGAAAAACAAAAAGAACCTCAACCTAAAACCTCACACTTTATACAAAAACTAATCAAAATGGATCATGAGCTTAAAAGTGAAATGTAAAGTTATAAACATTTTAGGAGAAAACAAAGTAGAGGAAATCTTTGTAGCTCAGATTTAGCAAAGATTTATTAGACATGACACCAGTAGCATGATTCAAAAAAGAATATGTAATAATCACATTTAGGATTAACACTTTTAATTATTCAAAAGAGTCTGTGAAGATGAAAAATAAGTCATAGCTTATTTTTCATCTTCTGAGAGAAGACAGAGAAAGCATTTATAAATTACATTGGCAATAAAGCACTTGATCTAGAATATATAAAGTTCAAAACTCAGCGATAAAAACATAATTTGAAATTAGTCAAAAGAAGCAGACATTTCACTAAGAAGTATAAACAGATGACAAATAACATATGAAAAGGATGTTCAGCATCATTAGCCTTGGGGAATGCAAATCACTAGCCAAATGAGACTATGCACATATCAGCATGACTAAAATAAAAATTAACAAATGAATAAAATATGATAACACCAAATGCTGATGAAGATGTAGAGCAACTGCATTACTCACATCTGCTAATGGAAATACGAAATCACATAGCCACTCTAGAAGAGAGCATGTCAGTTTCTTACAAAACTAAGCATGTACTTAACAAAATTCTACTCTTGCACATTTGTATCAGAGACAGAAAAACAGATGTTTACAGAAAAACCTGTACACTAACTAATGTCCATAGCCACCTTATTCATAATAGCTCCAAAATGGAAGCAACTCAAATGTCCACCAGGTAAACGGTTAAACAAAATGTGGTACAGTCACACCACAGAATACATTCTAATTAGCAATAAGAAGAAATAGACAAACTTGTGTAAGTATTCAGATAATTCTATTGAGTAAAAATTTCCAATCATGAGGTTAGATATACTTGTTCAAGTTATAAAACATTCTTGAAGTTACAAAGAGATAAAGAAGAGATTTGATATTTCCAGGGATTACGATTTGGGGAAGAAATGATGAAAAGAAGATGGATGTTTTTGTAAAAGTATAGCAGAAAAGATCCTTGAAATGAAATTCTCTGTTCTGTATCTTGACTGTGGTTGTCACGAGTCTTCACTTCTGATAAAATTAAATAAAAATAAATATATGCACATACAGATGCATGCACACACACACATGAATCACACAAATCAGCGCCTGTAAACTGTGGATTCTAAAGAAGATTGGTGGCTTTATCCATATTAATTTGCTGCTTTTGCTATCCTTATGTAAAATGCTACCACAGAAAAAACCTGATGAAAGATATGCAGAATTTTATTATTTCTTACAACTCTACATGAATCTATGATTCTCTCAAAACATTTTTCTCTAAAAGGGTAAATCACCTGAGGTTGGAAGCTTGAGACCAGTCTAATCAACATGGCGAAACCCTCTCTCTACTAATAGTACAAAAATTAGCCTGGTGTGGCTCTGCACATCTTTAGTCTCAGCTACTTGGGAGACTGAGGCGGGAGAATCATTTGAGCCGGAGAGGCAGAAGTTGCAATGAGCTGAGATCACACCATAGCACTCCAGCACGGGCAACATAGCAAGACAGTCTCAAAAAGAAAAAGCTAAAATAAGCCAAAATAAGATGAACGAGACTGAAAAATTCACTTTTAAAAATATTAATTGGTAAATTATTTTTAAAATGTTAACCTGTAAGGGAATTCTACTTTGAATCCCAGGTTGCAAAGAGCTAGAAGAAACATTACTCTCATCTTCACGGCCACAAAGACCTGGACAAAGAGCTGGCTTAAGTTCAAATCATGACTTATTTTAAATCCAACAAAGAGAACCTGAGGTATCCAAAAATCAGCAACCCAAAATCTAAGCAGAGAGAGAGAGGAGAAGAGAGCATGTACACATCTGAAGTAAATGCAACCAGTTATGGGTACATACAATTAGAATATAGAATAATTGAAAAAAAAAACTGGGGCAATATGTAAACTCTTTTGCTTTTTTTTCTCCATGAATTCCATTGGATGCTTACAGAAAATATTATGTATAAAAAGAAAAAAAAAAGCTCTAAGTTGCACGACAGACCTGGAGGAGAAAAAGAACATACCTATGCAGAAACAGCAAAAAATTCTGTCTGGATTGTTTTTCACTAGCCCCGCCATGGAACAAAAGCCTCAATCTATAGGGGAAAACCTATAAGAACATTGGTGGAATCTCACTGAAGAGGTGACAAAGGAACAGGGAAAAGAAAATTTGTAGTCCTGTGGGAGGGACAGGATTATTCACTGACCCCACATCTACATGGATAG
Source organism: Ateles fusciceps (assembly GCA_036589455.1). Lineage (NCBI taxonomy): Eukaryota > Metazoa > Chordata > Mammalia > Primates > Atelidae > Ateles > Ateles fusciceps. The sequence goes on from JAZHEH010002077.1 coordinate 1,295,628, forward strand.
CAGGAGCAGAGTTAAAGAAGCCCCGAATGCAAGAAAATAATGCATGTCTAAGACAGAGTTTCAACCAGAACAGAGACCACAGTTTATTTCTCCCTACTACTAGGTTATCTAACTGTTTGAAAAACAAGTAACAGTAGACTCCTATGGGGAGAGGTATAGGAGAGGCACAAGTACATTTGAGCCTATTTATGTAATCTCTATCTTAACCCATCGATTTATCATTCCATCTTACACTGTCTTACTGCAGGTTTTTAGAAAGGCCTAAAATCCAGTATTATGATTTCTCCAACTTCATTTTTCTTTCCAAAATTGTTTATCTTTTGGATTTCTTTGCTTTTGCATATGAACTTTTGATTTACCTTGTCAATATCAATGAGACCACCTACTGGAGCCTTGATTAGACTAACTTTAAGTTCATTAACTGATTTGGGGGAGAATGGACTTCTTTATTACACTGAGACTTCCGAACAGTGAATCTGTTATGTCTCTCCATTTATTCAGGTCTTTGATTACTTTCATCAACATTGTGTAGTTTTCAGCTGACAGAGCTTGTACATTTTCTGAGAGATTTGTATTTCATATTTTCACAGCCATTCTTGTTATTTTTTGGAACTATTCTAAATAGTACTGATATTTTAGTTTCTAAATTATTATATGTGAAAATGTAATTGATTCTTGTATATCAAACTAGTATCTTGTGATCTTGTTATTCTCTTATTAGTTTTTGGACATTTTTTAGAAAAAAAATTGGAACTTTATAATAGATAATTATATCACGAGTGATGAGAAACCATTGTAGTTTTTCTTTAAAATATATGTGCCATTCACTTTGGGTCCATCATGGCGGACGGGAGGCATAACTAGTTTGCAGCTTGGACTCTGACTGACCAAGCAGTGTGCAGAGGTTCAAATCATCAATTTTAGCTGCTGAACAACTCCAGAACAACTGCAGGAATAAATCAGGAATCCCAAAAGGAGCTACAGACCCTCTAAGGATGCAAACTGTTTCTGTAGGACCTGGGAGACACCACAAAAATACTGTGAGTGCCCAAACTGCAGAAGTGGGAAGGGAGATCCTCTGTCCCACCCCCCCGCTCCCAACCCCAACCATCAAACACACCTACTGGAGAAACTGAAGGTCTAGTTTGCAGGAGAAGATTCTGACCTTACCTGGAGTTGGATCAATTTAGAGAGCCTAGCGAAATACAGGGGTAGAGGAAGTAGCAGGAAAAGCCCTGGGAGCTCAGTGGGTCCCCCAACCAGACCATTTCTGCCTGGTATCACAGGAATTCTTTGGGAGGGCAGCCAGTGGCATGGGGGAAATGCCAAGGGGAGAAGGAAATCTCTAGCTGAATCTTGTAACATTTTGAATGCGCTTATAAGCCTCCCATTTGCTTAGCAGCTGGGAGGTAGATAGGCTAGGGCAAGTTCTCAGCTCTGCCCACTGCCTGGAAACAGACTAGGTGTTGTTAGTGGCAGCAGATTGGGAATGAGAATGGACCTTCCAATTGCCCGGGAGCTGGGTGAGGCCTGTGACTGCCGGCTTTCTCTCACTTCCCTGACAATCTTCATGACTCTGGAGAAGCAGCCATAACCCTCCTAGACACAACTCCATTCACCTAGGAAACTCACCCCTATTTCCCAGAGCATCTGCAGCAGGATCTGCCCAAGGAGAGTCTGAGGTTAGCCACACCTAGCCTTGCCCGCACCTGATGGGCCTTCCCTACCCACACTGGTAGCTGAAGACAAAGGACATATACTCTTGGGAGTTCTAGGGCCCTGCACATAGCCATTCCTCTCCATACTACCACAGCCAATGCTCTTTGGAAAGCACTACCTTCCGACAGGAAACCAACCAGCACAAAAATAGAGCATTAAACCACCAAAGCTAAGAACGCTCACAGAGTCCATTTCATTCCCCTGCCACCTTCACAGAAAGGCACTGGTATCCACCGCTGAGAGACCCATAGACAGTTCACATTACAGAACTCTGTGTAGACAACTCCCAGTAGCAGTTCAGGAGCCTGGTAGACTTGTTGGGTGGCTAGACCCAGAAGAGAGATAACAATCTCTACAGATTGGCTCTTAGGAAGCCACATCCATAGGAAAAGGGAAAGAGTATTGCATCAGGGGAACACCCTGTGGGACAAAGAATCTGAGCAACAGCCTTCACTCCTAGGCCTTCGCTCTGACAGAATCTTCCCAAATGAGAAGGAGCCAGCAAACCAACTCTGATAATATGGCAAAATAAGGCTCTTTAACACCCCTGCCAAAAAAATTACACTAACTCACCAGCAATGGATCCAAACCAAGAAGAAATCCCTGATTCATCTGCAAAATAATTCAGGAAGTTAGTTATTAAGCTAATCAGGGAGGCACCAGATCATGTCAATGATTTTGAATATGACATCAAAAACACAGGAGAAAAAAATAATCAACATGATATATCAAACTATTAATATATCAAATCAAAAACCTTCTACACAGCAAAGGATACAATCAACAAATGTCAAAGCCACCTGAGAAAGGTAGAAAAATAATTTACGAACCATGTATCTTATGAATGGTTAATACACTCAAAATATACAAGGAACTCAAACAACTCAATGTTAAGAAAACAAATAGCCCAATTAGAAAATGAGTCAAGCACTTGAACTGAAATTTCTCCAGAGAAGACATGCAAATGGTCAATAGGTATATGAAAAGATGCTTACATCAGTAATCTTTAGAGAAATGCAAATTAAAACCAAAATTATATAATCACCTCAAACCTGTTAAGATGGCTATTATTTAAAAAAAAAAGGATAAATATTGGCAAAGACGTGAGGAAATTAAACCCCCTGTGTAGTTAGTGAGAATGTAAAATTGAACAGCTACTATGGAAAACAGTACAGAGGTTTCTGAAAAAATTAAAAATATGATGTGATTCAGCAATCCACTTCTGGGTATTTACCAAAAATAATTGAAATCAGGTTCTCAAAGAAATAGTTGCACTCTTTATTTTTTTTTCTTATGGTCCCCCTCTTGTCTCTACTAACTCTCCTTGCCAATATTTATCCTTCGTTTCTTCATAAAAAAAAGAAAGTTACTAGAGACAAGAGGGGGACCATAAGAAAAAAAGTAATAATGTTCAAAAACCTTGACATGGGACAGGATTCCATCCAAAGAAAAAGATAATAAATGAATAATTGACATGCTCTATGATTGTGATTGGGGAAAACAGAAAAGAATGTGTGTGGTTTCAGATTGTGGTTTGCACATTCGGAATAAGGAATTAAAGAGGTCTTAGTGGTGACACTCTATTCTATAGGCAATTGTGTGCTATAAAATTCTCTAATAACTAAACTGGAGAAAGCAATTTGCTGGACTTATTAAGAGTTATAAGGAAAAAATTTTTGAATAAAGTAACATATACTATGGTTTCATATTTTAAGTTATTACAATTCTTGGTAAAGAAACTGTCCACAGAAAAGCTAAGGAAAGAGGTGATTAATATGTCTTCCGAACTGAGACATTAAAGGAAATGTGCAATTAAGTTCTTAGGTACTAGACTGTGGATTGCTCTGGATGGTAGCAGAAATTAGTGTGGAATGAAGACAGAAGGAAGAAATTGATAAATGTGGGCTCATATACTTTATGAACCAAAGACCAGAAATTGTTAGATAATGGATGGACTAAAAGATAATGCCAAAAATTGTGTTTGGATGCCTTTGGCTCCTAAAGGAGAAGGGTTTCGCCCTTTTGATTTACGTGAAAAGAAAACGACTGGAAGTCTTAGTGAGGTACAAAGAGGTTACGAATACTACCCGTAGAGACAAGATGCTATGGAAAATCAAAGACTTTCTTTCCTTTAAAGGGCAAGGCGGAAAGAACTTATAAAGGAAAGCTGAAAGGGAGATAATAGGATCAGAAAGATGAGAAAGGACTGTAGTTGTTCACTTAGTGTGCCTCGTTTTTATCTATTATACCCTTAAAGATGAAATGTTAACAAAAAGAATTACATGTTGAATGGCCATTTGCCACCCATCTGTCTTAATAAAGTGAAATCAAAGAAAGTGAATTTTCTGCCTCTTAAAGCAATTACATTAATGTTAATCAAGCATGATAAAATTGATAATTTGAACTATATGAAATTTTTAGATATCATTTCATATGGAAACATTAAAAATCCCAAGCTGTTGAAATGATGTCAGTTTTAAATGCCAAAATGTAAGTTGTTAATAGAATTTTAACAGACTGCCCTATGAGCTTTCAAACTTGGAATAAGAAGCCTGGAGTCTTATTTAATATAAAGTTAAATTGAATAATATATAAAATTCTGTATTCTTTCAAATTCTAAGAAACAAGGATGAAGTATAATATTAATCTTAAACATACTCTTAAATAGGTTCATTTTCTTTAACTATAGGAAAAAGTGTTAAAGATTCAAATTGAGTTTAAGAACCATAGCTATTTTTAAAAAGTTCTCTCTTTAACTTTATAAATGCATATTCTCTCACCTCCAGATTGTACTTTATAAAAATCATTAAATTGGAATCTTTCATTCTAGGAAAAATTGGCAGACTTGAATAGAAATAATACTTGAAACACTTACAGCTCTTCTATTTTGCAAAAATATAAAGATTTTAGCTAAAAGTTTTTATTATACTATTATCAAAGTTGACTGCCGATTTTCCCATTGTACATCTTGAAAGACATTATGTGTTCTTTCCTTGATGACAGGAACATTGTTATAGAGTGTAGTATGTAGAAGTAAACAGTTGCTGTAATTTTTGAAAACATTATTTCCAGTGCCCTCTAAAACAAGGAATATGTATTGCTAGATTTACATATGTTACATTACAAGATGAAACACCAAACATACCTGATCAATAATAGAAGTAGTATAATGAAAATGTATCTTGAAAACAGTCTTCTGAGTCTTTAACACTACAAATATGATCAGAAACACAACCAAAACATTTTGAATAGCAAAGGGTTGTTAAAAAGCTCATATATCAGAATCAAAGCAAAAGACAGAGTTAATGGTGCATAGATTGGTACAATGCCATTTAGTTTTAAATTATATCTGGTTGGTAATCTCTAAAGCAGCATTTGCAGATATCCTACTGAAAATGTAAGTGCAGAAAATACCGTTATTCATTAATACAATTTTATTGAAAACTTACAGTATGTCAGACACTGTGTTAGATGTGGACAATCAATGTTGTACACAATAGGTCAAGCCTCTCCTTCAGAAGTTAAGACGCTCTTAGAATTCAGGCAAAAAGAGAAGTGTAGTACAGTATGAAACATGGTGTGAATGAAGGGTATGAAGGGAGTAGTATGAACTAAAGTAGCACCAGACTTAGAGGTAAAGGAATCTACCTTTGAGAAGCATTTAAATAGATATCTTCAAGACATGAGGAATAAATAGAAAAGTCAGGAGTGAAGACGGTAAAAAAAATCATTCAAGTATAAAAGAACAGGTTGCATTTAGTACATACTTAAGAAAGAGGGAAGCGAGGATGGAAGGATATAGCAAGAAAGCGAGGGAGAAAGGGGTGGAAGAAGGATAAGAGATAGAAGAATGGTATTTTCTAAAAATAAGAGTTAGTAGAGATATCTACAGCTTAGAATTTGAATGAGAAATAGTAGTGAGAAATGAAACTGGAAATGTCTGCATGAGTGGACTGACTATGGAAGCCACATAAAGAAATTCGGATGTTTTCCTAAAAACAACGGAGATGTATTGTAGTTTGAAGCAGATGACATGATACTATTTCTAGAAAGAAGATTGGTTCCTAATGAAAAATAGACTGGTGGGGAGAAACACTGGTTAAGGAAATCCTGTTAAGAGGCCTTTTAAGGAAGAATTAATGCAGCTTTTACAGAACTTCTATTTGACAAAATATACAGATTTTAACTGAAATCTTTATATTACTAAGGCAGGAGCTTAGTGGATAGAGCAAAGTTTTCAGATATGGAAATATTTGAAAGGGAGAATGGAAAGAACCTGGCAAGTAACTAGGTGTGAGTGGTGAAGAAGTAGGAGTCAAAAGATCATTTTGACTAGCTCCAGATTTCTAACTCAATATCTGAAGTGAGGATGGTGTTCTTCACTAAGTTATCAAATATTGGAAAAAAATCAATTTAGTAGAGGTGAGAAGACTTGAGTTATGTTAATGAAGTCCCTCTGGCACATCTATATGTGCCAGATATAGATCAATATAAATCTGTAAATACAACTAAATAGGACTATTTATAGATCTATACATACCAATAGAGACTTGCACTAAAGATATGATGGAGGCAGGACAAGTTCATAGGACTGTGACCTATGCAATTGCACAAGTTTCCTTGCTCAGAAGGTTCCTATATTGATTTAGCACTATACTGTCATCATCTGGAAATTCTTAATTTATTCTGAACTCATTATTTTTTATTATTATACTTTAAATTCTGGGGTACGTGTGCAGAACATGCAGGTTTGTTACATAGGTACACACATGCATGCCATGGTGGTTTACTGCATCCATCCCCCTGTCATCTACATTAGGTATTTCTCCTAATGCTGACCCTCCCCTATCCTGCCATCCCTTAGCCCCTCACCCCTCAACAGGCCCTGGTGTGTGAGGATCCCCTCCCTGTGTCCATGTGTTCTCATTGTTCAGCACCCACTTATGAGTGAGAATGTGCAGTGTTTGGTTTTCTGTTCTTGTGTCCATTTGCTGAGAATGATGGCTTCCAGCTTCATCCATGTCCCTGCAAAGGACACGAACTCATTCTTTTTTATAGCTGCATAGTATTCCACGGTGTATATGTGCCACATTTTCTTTATCCAGTCTATCATTGATGGGCATTTATGTTAGTTCCAAGTCTTTGCTATTGTAACCAGTGCTGCAATAAACATACATGTGCATATGTCTATATAATAGAATGATTTATAATCCTTTGGGCATATACCCAGTAATGAGATTGCTGGGTCAAATGGAATTTCTATTTCTAGATCCTTGAGGAATCGCCATATTGTCTTCCACAATGGTTGAACTAATTTACACTTTCACCAACAGTGTAAAAGCATTCCTATTTCTCCACATCATCTCCAGCATCTGTTGTGTCCTGATTTTTTAATGACCACCATTGGACTGACATGAGATGGTATCTCAATGTGGTTTTGATTTGCATTTCTCTAATGGGCTTTTTTTTCATATGTTTGTTGGCTGCATAAATGTCTTCTTTTGAGAAGTGTCTGTTCATATATTTTACCCACTTTTTGATGGGGTTGTTTATTTCTTGTAAATTTAAGTTCTTTGTAGATGCTGGATATTAGCTCTTTGTAGATGGGTAGATTGCAAAAATCTTGAGGTAGAGCCTCGCTCTGTCACCAAGCTGGAATGCAGTGGTGCGATCTCAGCTCATTGCAACCTCTGCCTCCCAGGTTCAAGCAATTTTCCTGCCTCAGCCTCCCTAGTAGCTGGGACTACAGGCGCATGCCACCACACTCTGCTATTTTTAAAAATTTTAGTAGAGATGGAGTTTTACCATGTTGGCCGGGATGGTCTTGATCTCTTGACCTCGTGCTCCACCTGCCTCAGCCTTCCAAAGTGCTGGGATTACAGGCATGAGTTACTGCATCCAGCCCTGAATTCATGTTTTATGTTTTATAAGTGAAGCCCAATAAGACAGTTAAACATATATGTGAACAGAAGAGATATGTGCAAAATGCACGCCTGATATATCTCCTTACCGCCCTTCTCATACAACACCTGTGATGTCCTGTGAATACAGAGTTCCAGTAGAACTATAATCTGTGAAAGTTTGGGAAGACTCAGAGCAGGTACAAAGTAAGTCCATTATATCTATAATGAGTAAGCAGAGATGCGGACAGCACTGAGATGTCATGCTTTTATGTTTGAATCAGATCTGTCTTTTAACACAGAAATAAGGTAATGACATTCTTTAAAAAAAAAAAATGAATGACCAATACTCTCTTATATCCTTTCTTTCTTAAGTTATTGCTCTGCATTAACCAATCACTTATGCTGAAAATGTTAAAATGAATGAAAGGGAAAGTTAGTCCAACCATAGCTTCCTTTCCCTTTTTGTCCTTCCTTACTCATCAGAATGCCAAAAGTAGAAAGTGTTGTGTGTATCAAGGGCTTAGGAGTGCAGAGGAGATGATAAGCGGGTGGGAAGGAGAGAAATGAAAAATCACTACTAATTGTTATAGAGTTTCCTTTTCTGGGTGATGAAAATGTTCTAAATTTGATTGTGATGATGGTTGCACAACTCTGTGAACAAACTAAAAACCACTAGATTGTATACTTTACATTGATGAATTGTGTGACATATAAATTACATCTCAGTAAAACAGTTTTTTAAAAAGAAATGAAATAAAAATAGTTGAGTTTACTTCGATATTTCTACAGTTCTGATAAGGACAAAATGCATATGCATGTGCAGGCTATGAAACACAAATTGTGTAATGGTCATTCCACATATGCATTCAATGCTCTTGTATTTGCATTTAAAATTGACATTGCACAATATAAAAATGAATGGCCCATTGAAATAGTACACTACTTCAATAGATTGATAAAAGATGAATATTCATTTTAGCTAGAGTTTAGATATTATTGTATAGTCAGAATATGGCAAGTATCTTGAATACTACGCTGAAAATATATACATAAAAAATTTTATGTATGTCTTAGTAGAAAACTGACTTAAAATTTCGATAGTAAAAGATTCATGTTTTTCTTTAAAATGATAAAAAACATTTGCAAAAAGACAAAATAAGTTTTCTTTCAGTCCATGTCTTTCTTCCGTTACTCTTACAGGAAAAACAAAGCAAATCCTTAGTTCCTTGATTCTTTGCTGAAGTTATCTTTTAAGGAAATGGGAAATAGCACTGAAATTTTATTTTAATTTATTTCAAGTACCATAGGAAAAGAATGTCAAATATATAGAGAACATTTAGCTGACATAAAATAAATAAGATTTGAAAAAAATCACATCAATGTAATATACTTTTTTTGATAAAATGAAGAAATATATACTATTCTTTTTCTAGTTTTTTATCATTAACAAGATGAATAAAATGAATCCTCAAAAGTCAACCAATTTCCATGTTGATGAGTAAAAGAGTTCTGAATTCTAGAGTATATTATTCCAAGTCAATTTACTAATCCAATTGTAATAAAAACCCAGGCTCAACTGCTTACTACTCAAAAGCCAGACATAAGAAAGAAGAGTTGGTGGGAGGAAAGCAAATTTATTCAGAGAGCAAGAAAATTAAGAGTTGATGAACTAACATTATAAAGTACCCACAAAAACTAAAAAGAAAATAAAAAGAGTAAAAGACTATCTTACATTTTAAATTTTATCATAGGGTTTTTAAAGGGAAAGATACTATGGGAGACATACAGGAGTTGTACAGGGTGCAGGGTATGTGTGTCTTTCTTCCAATGGCTATCTTGGGTAATCACCTGGCTAGAGGTCCTGTTGATGTTATCTTGACATGCGCTCAATGGTTGTGGACTAATTCTTGCCAACTCCCTCTAAGAAGGCAGATTCCACAGAGGGTCCATGCCTGGTTTGTTTCAAGGTTAGCCTCTGGAATTTCTCAAACAAGGACATAATTAGATAAGTATGTATTGCCAGAGGAGAGTGTCTAAGAGGAAGAGAAGAAAGTGGTGAGAGGGGGAAGGAAAAAAGAAAGTGGGTGATTTGGTAAGTTAGAAATGCAGAGAAATTGTGTAGATAAGTAGCAAGAATGCTACAGGTAAACAAATCATACTTGAGAGAAGATGATCACAGCTGCCTAAATATTGAGACTAAATTTGTATACACCATAGGTATACAGTTTATGTAACTATTATCTATTGAAGCTAAACTCTGGTAAATGCATAAGTAACTAATATAACCAGGCCAAAACTAAGACTTTGTTATTCATTTCAAACTTCCCATGTATGTTGCTAATGTTTGGATAGCAATTTTTAGTTTCCTTTATATTGTTTCACAAGAACAGAGCATATACATCTAAACTTAATATAAAGTACAGGTGCTAATAACAATGAGGAATTATGAAGATAAGTTTGGCTATGATTCTCTCCTCACAATATGACTTAGATTCATACCTGCCTTTGAGTATGAGTCTAATAGTAGTCCCTTTAGCATAAATTAAAATCACTATCATATCTAGTGAGACTCTTTCCCCTATGCCTAATCATGTAACAGAAGATTTTGTCTTATTTTAAGTGAAATATAGTCAAATTAGTCAACATCATCTTTTGTAGCAGGAGGGAGAAAAATGAGCTTTTTTCTTTTACAAGCTATAGACCTGTACCATTAAAATCAAACATACTTTATTCTCTGTCTGGGCTTAAGGTCAGTGCTGCTTGTCTAATTTTAATGAGTAAGTCATATTTATTCTCACTCAATAATACACTCAGTTTCAAATGACTTGGAGAACTACATTATCTGAAATTAACATGATTTAATCACTTGAGTAAGGTATTAAGCCCATAAAGGCAATCTATAACAATTTCTACTTTAATATTTTCACTAGCTCTGTCTCCACTTCAACAAATCAAGATTTTATAAACTAGAAAATAGGTAGGTGTACCCCAGCCTTCACAGACTTAGTATACTATCTATTAAATTACTTTAATATTTTGTACTCCACTTTTCTTTAAAATTTTATAGTTACTAAACTTTCCAATACACCATGCCTTTGATTCCAGAAAATGCCCTACAATAATGCATGACTTAAATACATCATCCAAACAATAGCAAATGCATGATTTATTAGTGTATCAATGGACCACCTAAGAAATTATGGTCATTTATAAATATAATACACTGGGTGCCTTAAGAATTTAACACAATATATTCAACCAAACAGATTATGAGGTTGAATATTTCACTAAAGAAATAGAATTACTATTGGGAAAAAGGATCAAATGAAATTCTAGAAAGAGAAATACAATCCTGAATATGAGAAATCAATATGTGTTTATTAGTCAAGTGGACATTAATGAGGAAAGTTTTAGTGACATAAAAGATAAGGCTATACAATATATCTAAACTAAAACATGAGAAAAAATATAGATTAGAAACAGCAAAGTAAAAGAGCAGGGGTTTAAATATACGTGTGTGTGTGTGTGTGTGTGTGTGTGAGAGAGAGTATATTACGCTGATGTAATTCTTTCGAATCTTATACATACAGACACACACATATACATGCATACATACACACACAATACATAAATATATATCCACCATGATCAAGTGGGCTTCATAGCAGGAATGCAGGGATGGTTTAACATATGCAAGTCAGTAAATGTGATAAACCACATAAACAGAATTTAAAACAAAAATCACATGATCATCTCAATAGATGCAGAAAAAACATTTGACAAAATCCAGCATCCCTTAATAACTAAAACCCTCAGCAAAATTGGCATATAAGGTACATACCTTAATGTAATAAAAGTCATCTATGGCAAACCCACAGCCAACATAATACTGAACAGGAAAAAGTTTAAATCTTTCCCTCCGGAAACTACAACAAGACAAGGATGCCCACTCTCACCACTTCTATTCAAAACAGTACTGGAAGTCCTAGCCAAAGCAATCAGATGAGAGAGAGAAATAAAGAGCATCCAAATCGATAAAGAGGAAGTCAAACTGTTATTGCTGATGATATGATCATATAACTAGAAAACCCTAAAGACTCCTCCAAAATGCTCCTATAACTGGTAAATGAATTAAGCAAAGTTTCAGGATACAAAATTAATGCACACAAATCAGTAGCTCTCTATATACCAACAGTGACCAAGCTGTTAATCAAATCAAGAACTCAAACCCTTTTACAACAACTGCCAAAAAAAAAAAAAAAATTAAAAGAAATAACCTAACCAAGGAGGTGATAGACCTCTACAAGGAAAACTACAAAACACTACTGAAAGAAATCACAGATGACACAAACAAATGAAAACACGTCCCATGCTGATGGGTAGAATCAACATTGTGAATATGACCATACTGTTAAAAGTAATCTACAAATTCAATGCAATTTCCATCAAAATACCACCATGATTCTTCACAGAACTAGAAAAAACAACCCTAAAATTCATAGGGAATCAAAAGAGAGCCTGCATAGCCTAAATGTTAGTTTTTGAAAAGACTAGTGGGTTAAACTCTAGAAAAGTTAATTAAGTACAAAAAAGATACAATTTACCGATATTAAGAATGATACAGGCAAAATCACTACTGATCTTAAGGATATTATAATTAAAGTTATCCCAATTAATATAAAACAAATGGAAAATCTTAATAGTTTTATATTTAATTAAAATAATTGAATCTGTAACTAAAAACCTCCCCATACATAAATCTTCAAATTAAATAATCTTGACTGGCAAATTGTCTCAATCATTTAAGAAAGAAAGAATATCAATTTTATACATATGTTGCAAAGAATGAAAAAAGAAGAAATATTTATCAAGCAATTCTATAAAGTAAGCAAAACCATGATAATTAAAAGCTTGCAGGGACATTAAAGGAAAAAAGAAGTGTGGACAGTATCTCTTATCAGCATAGATGCAAGGCATAAGAGGAAAGTTGGCAAATAAAAATATTTATATAACAAAGCAATATATTCATTATGACAAACTAGATTTAATCTGGAACTATAAAGGTTATTTAACATTTCAAAAACAGCCAATGTAATTTTCCAAATTTATAAAACAAGAAAAACTTTATATACTTCAATGGATGCAGGCTAAGCTTTTGTAAAATTTAATACCTATTTATATAAAAAGCAAAACTCTCTCAGCAAGCTGAAAAAAGGGAACATTATTAAGCTAAGAAGTTATGTAACAATAACTGAATTGTTGCAGCAAATAACATTTTACAGAAAAAATGAAAACTTTCCTCTGAAATTTAGAATAAGGTAAAAAAAATCCTGTGTCACTATTTCTAGTTATATTTTACTGAAATTTCTACCAAAACAATAATGAAAGAAAAAATAAAACATTCAAGAAAATATGCAGGGAAAATATACAAGTTCTCTATATAAAATAATTTTTATACAGGGAAAATAAAATTAAAGAAACTGCAGAAGTATCTACAAGGAAACTATAAAAATTGAGTCAGGAAGATTGCAAGATTTAAGGCCAATATACAATAAAAAAGAGAAATTATTTCTGTATAACACCAACAAGTTATTAGAATATGAAATTATAAATATGATACCATCTGCAACATCATCAAAAATCATCAAAATGAAAAGGTAAATATAATGAAAGATATAAAATACCTCAACACCAGAACCTCTGTCACTGTTGAGAAAATGTGAAGATGGTTTCAATAAATGGAAGTTTGTAACATGTTTATGAATTGAAGAATTCAATATTGTGAAGAAGATATATAAATTCATCAAAATTCCAATGAATATCCCTGCAAGTTTTATTAGAAATTGGGAAGTTGCTAATCAAGTAGATGTGGGAATGCACTGGGTCTAAAATAACCAAGACATATTTGAAAAATAACAATACTGGAGACCTCACAATACAAAACATCATGAATTTGTATAAAGCCACAGTATTTAAGACAGTACAGTATAGGTTAAGGACAAACAGATTTATAAAGGCAACAGAGTAGAGTCCATAAATAGGCCTACACATACACTCAGAGTTAATTTATGACAAAGTTGGCACTGCAATACCATAGGGAAATAAACTTCCTAATCAATAGTGCTGAGTTAATTGGATTTATATACAAAAAAATTATTTGGGCCCGTATCTCATCCCATATACAAAAATTAATTATACATTTGAACATAGGTCTGAGTTTAGCTAATTAGACAATAAAGTTCATTAAAGATGACAGAGGATAACTCATTCATAGACTTGAGAATGGCAGATATTTTTTAAAATAGAATCTCTAAAAGCACTAACCTTAAGTGATTAACAAATGTACAAAAATGAAGGAAATAGAGAATCCCATTAAAATACTACAGTAATAATTTTTGCAAGCAAAATTCAATAGTGGATACTAAAATGACAAGTGAAAGCACAGAATATTGCATCATCCTCAAGTAAAATAGCAACTTACAGTGGAGAGACCTGGCAGTTATCCCTTAAACCAGTAATTCAGATTAACATCAGTAATAACGCATATTAATGTTTTTAACCCCTAATATGACTCACTGCAAAGGAAATATCACTTCTGTGGTATTTTCAAGAAAAATGTATAACACAATGTTATCATTACAAAACATCAAACTGATAGCAAACTGAAACTGAGGGGCATTACACAAAGTAATTTACCAATTTTTCAAGTGTCGAAGTCACAAAAGGGAAAACTGAGAAGCTGTCACAGGTAGAAGGAGACTAAGGAGACATAAAGGTAAATGCAATGTGAAATACTGAATTGAATCCTGAAACAGAAAAAAGATATTAATGGAAAAAATTGTAAAATTTGGAGAAAGTCTAGTTTACTTATTAGTTTCGGAATAATGTTAATTTTTTAGATTTGGCGTATTTTTATGGTTATATGTTAACATTAGAGAAAGCTATTACAAGTCAATGGAAATGGGAAATTTTCTGAAGTATTTTTGTGACTTTCTTATATGTGTAAATTCCTACAAAGCAAAAAGTTTTAAAATATTTTAATTTGGATGTCATTAAAAAAAAAACTGGAGGAATAAGTTTTAGTGATATACTGTACTACATGGTGACCACAGTTGATAACTACATATTGTGTATTTCAAAAATGCTAAAATAATAGAGTTTTAACCTTCTAACTACTAAAAAAGATGAGTGAGGTGATGGATACATTAGTTGCTCAATTGAATCTTTCTGCAATTATAAATAGATCACAACATCATGTCATACCACATAAAGATATACTATTATTATTTCTCAATTTAAAATAAGTTTAAAAATGAAAAATGAAGATAACACTGAAAGAATGAAAGGGAAAGACAATGAGAATATATGAACTTTATATATGAGACAAGGGAGTCAATAACGTTATGTTTAAAAATTCAATAAATCAATAAAATACTTAAAAACAATCCAATATAAAATGTGGAAAAGGCTCAAACATTCATTTCACAAAATAGTGTACTTAGATGGCCAATGCATATACAGTCAGCCTTAGGTTTCTGCAGGGCCAGCAATGTTAGCACCTCTAATTTTAGTATTCTTGGAGGTAAGGGTTGGTATCCTGAAATCCAATTTCTGCTGATATTGAGGGGTGATTGTATTACTAATTGTTCAACAACATTGAAAAACTAGATAATGCAAATTAAAGCCGTCATGATCCAGCACTATATACCTAACATAATGGCTGTGATTTAAATAAAAAAACAAATAAAATTAATAATATCAAATAATGGCAAGGAAATGCAGCAACTAAAATATGCACTGTTGGTGGCAATGTAAACTGATTCAACCACTTTGGAAAATTATTTGGCAAATTCCATTAAAGCGTAATATGCTCCTGACTTACAGACAATCAATTCTACATCTAAGCAAATCAATGTCCATTAATAATAATACAATGAAAAATGTATTATGAATGGATGTCCTATATGTAACACTATAAGACAAAGGACAAGAGCAAAACTATTGTTACAGGCAACAACAATATGCCAAATCTCATAAACATAATGTAAAGCAGAATGATCTAGAATTCCAAAGTAATTCTATTAAATAAATATACGAATAAACAAAATTATTTTGTGATGACAGATTCCGCATAGTGGTTGCTTTTAAAGAAGGATGTGATAAAAAGAGGAGGAAACATATGTCTTGTAAAATAGAAAGCATTTCACTTCTTCACCTGGATAGTGGTGACATAGATGCATGTACTTTGTGAAAATTAAGAAATACCCATATGATGGCTATTTGTAAAAATATTCATTAAACTGTCCAACACTTTTAAATATCATAAGTGTTCCCACCAAATTTTTTAGGCAAACCTGTATTATGTGGTCACTAAAAATCATATTGGCAAAAATATATAATATATTAGATATAAACTTTTAATCTTTAGGGAAATGATCATAATATATATCCAATTATGTATACCAAATGGGAGGAAAATTACTAAAAAGACACATATTAGACTCAAATGTATTCTCTACAAGGAGTATGTATTTCTTTTAAATTAGAGGAATATTTTCACAGTATAAACCAATTGCGTTTAACTCCATTTATTATTTGACCAGCTTAACTGAAGGTGCTACGGCACTAAAAGAAAATAAAATTTAAATTGTCTATTTCCAAATTGGTTTACGCCACATGGTGCTTTATTTTGCTGCTGCTGTTTGTTTTGTTCTGTTTTTTCATTTTGTTTTGTTTCATTTTGTTGTTGTTGTTGTTGTGTGTGTGTGTGTGTGTGTATGCACGCACGCTTTTGGTAAGAACTGAATATATTCCTTTTTCTTGTATTCATCTACATTTGTAAGAAAAACAGTGAAAGAATAAGTATACTGAGGCCCTGCTAGTTAAGGGTTTCAGTGCTCTGCTTCATTGAATGAAAGCCTTCGCTATTTTGATTCACATATATATTAGTTCAGTCATGATTTTGTTTCTTTACTGTGGATTTATTAGGAAAATTCTTTATAATTAGGCTTACATGATATACACAGATTTCCATTTTCCAGAAAGTAAATCAGAAGATAATGACTGGTAATTGGCACCCCTGTGTAACCTCATACCCTACCAAATTAAACCAAATTTGGCAGTTGATGGGGCGTGGTTACCAAAAACCTCAATGTCTGCAGTTACACAGTTTGTCAGGATAGTTTTAATAGCCCTTGATTGCCTAAAACTACGGTTAGCATTACATTTTTGTTTCTTTTCTAATTTCAAAACAAAACAATATTGTCTCTGCAGGGTATAAACTTTAGTTACTTTACCTTTAACAAAAACACATTTTATTGATTTGCCCACAGAGAAGTCTGAAATTTTCAATTGATTTTTATTTTTATCTAGTCACTCTAATTCCAACTCTAAGACTTTGGGTGGCTTTTTGCAAAGCAATGCTTATCAAGTTGTCACTGAATTCTACAATATACTGCCATGTGCTATAAAATGTTCTCTGGAAAGAACAATTCTGATGCATTAGCTAACAAAAACCTTTGTTACCTCACAAAAGAGAATTTGACAGTTCTTCACTGGTACTTCATGTCTAAGATGAAGTTGCAAATAAGAAAAAGCAAAGTTTTGAAGCAGGGGTGCACATGCACATTACTTGCTAATACTTTTTTAAAACTTCTAATCTGTCAAAAGTAAAAAGTTAGAATATATTTTTCATTTTAAATATCTAAGCTAGAAGTTTTCAATTAACATTACAAGGTTTGAATTTAATTCATTACACACCTACCAAAGAAGAAAGATGACTTGCATTGTTAAAGAGATTTAGAAATAAGGACTGAAAATTTATAAATGGACTCATTTTTAAACCTCACCAGAATGCCTCATTCCTTCAGATTTCTAAATCACCAAAATAATATGTCTAATTTTACATTACTGGGAAATAATATGCATATTTTGTTTAAAAAGCAATGCTCACACTAATGGTGGCTTTATATTAATTATCCAATAAAAACACTTCATAATAAATTAAAGATAATTGAAAAATATTGGTAATGTGGAGTTAAAGAAACTTTGATTAAAAAAAAGTCTAAAGAAAAGAGAGATGATGGCAACAAACAGAATATAGAAATTTGAATATTTACCACTTCAAGTGAAATGTAGCGACTTTGACAACATTTAGATCATTTTAATATTCCCTTTAACTATAGTTGTCTTAAAAATTACTTCTATCTACACTGGGAACAGCATCAGGTAATGAGCTATCATAAGTGGGGGATAAAGACTTCAGACTGGCAGTCTTTGTGATAAAGCCTGAGTGATAAGACTCTTATTTGTTATTTTCTTGCATAACTACTTCATTCTATGATCATAAATAGTGAGTATAATATTTTCATTATTCCCTCAATTTAAGATATTGGTTAAAAATCATATAAAAACAATAAGTCTTTGACTTGCTTTTTATCTGGATCAGAGAAAAATTATATTACCTGTGAAAATTTATGGAAAGAATAAAGACTTCTTAAATGTCTTAATAATTTAGAATCAACTTATGATATTCTAAAACCTGGCACAGGGGGAAGGGATATGGTTTGAATCATACTTACATAATGTTTCAAAAGTTCAAACCACATAAATGCAATGCTCAAGAAACTGAAAATCTTAATACAACCTGATTTTTTTTTCCTTCAGGTTGCTTAAAATTTAATCACATGGTCTTTACAATGTATAAGAAAACAAAATTAATATAGTTATAACAGTCTGAATATTTTCTTCTTAGGAGGTATGTTTCCATCCTCTCTGTCAAGGAAAAAAATAGAGTCAATTTTAAGTAAAATAGAGCATTGGAAACACAGCAAAGGAATTCTCTGTCATACTTCCTGCTAGATTCAAGCTATTTTCATTATACTTGGCTCATCTTGAGTATTTTCAGCCAAAATGTTATTCAGACTCCCTGAAGTACATTTCCTGGGGCGGGAGTTTGGGGGAGCAGATTTCTCTTCATTGTATAATAGCATTTAATATATCAAAATGACATTTGTAAATGCCAAGAGGATGTAAGTTTGAGTATGCGTTTGTGTGTGTGTCTCTCACACACATATATACACACACATATAGACAAACACACTTATACACGTACAGATGTCAAAGCCCCAAATCTTTGAATTCTTCAAAAGTTACTCAATATGTTTTAAAATGTATTACTCTGAAGTTTCAGTAACTTGAATAAAGGTTAAACAGTGCATATTTCTCTAATAATTTAGAAGCATGGTTCATTTAGTGATACTAGAAGTGCTTTTTGTTTTTTTCTTTTGTTGTTGTTGTTTTAATTGTACTTTAGGTTCTTGGGTACGTGTGTAGATCATGCAGGATTGTTGCATAGGTACACACATAACAATGTGGTTTGCTGCCTCCATTCCCCCCGTCAGTCACATCTGGCATTTCTCCCCATGTTATCCCCTCCTCAACCTCCACCCACACCCCGCTGTCCCTCCCTTGGCACCCCCCCAACAGACCCCAGTGTGTCATGCTCCCCTCCCTGTGTCTATGTGTTCTCATTGTTCAACACCCACCTATGAGTGAGAACATGCAGTGTTTGATTTTCTGTTTTTGTGTCAGTTTGCTGAGAATAATGGTTTCCAGATTCATCCATGTCCCTACAAAGGATACGAACTCATCGTTTCTTATGGCTGCATAGTATTCCATGGTATCTATGTGCCACATTTTCCTTCTCCAGTCTATCGTCAATGGGCATTTGGGTTGGTTCCAGGTCTTTGCTATTATAAACAGTGCCGCTATGAATATATGTGTGCATGTATCCTTATAATAGAATGATTTATAATCCTTTGGGTATATACTCAGTAATGGGATTGCTGGGTCATATGAGATTTCTATTTCTAGGTCCTTGAGGAAGCGCTTTTTGCAATCTACCCATCTGACAAAGTGCTAATATCCAGAATCTACAAAGAACTAAAACAGATTTATAAGAAAAAAATAAACAAACCCATCCAAAAGTGGGAGAAGGATATGAACAGACACCTTACAAAAGAGGACATATATGAGGCCAACAGGCCAACAAACATATGAAAAAATGCTCATCATTACTGATTATTAGAGAAATGCAAATCAAAACGACATTGAGATACCACCTCATGCCAATTAGAATGGCGATTGATCATTAAAAAGTCTGGAGACAACAGATGCTGGAGAGGATGTGGAGAAATAGGAACACTTTTACACTGTTGGTGGGAGTGTAAACTAGTTCAACCACTGTGTTTTGGTTTTTTTAACCAGTGCTGTATTTAATCTCCTGTTTCAAGAAAGAGAAAGAGAGAATACATACAATAGAATCTAAAAAATCTAATTTCTGGTCTCTACCTATGTATTCTTTAAATAAATGTATATTATAATAAATGTATTTATTGTTTAGGTGTTCTATTGAGCAATTACTGTATTGCAGTCACTGTATATCACAAATGTAATACAATAGAATCTAACATAATTTACAGAAGAAACAACATTTAGATTATTCACTAAAGGTATCAGTAAAATAAATAATACTTTTAAACCTGTATCTTCTTTTCTTATAAACTATTCTAGGTATAGTGACTTTCTTAAATACCCTCCACTAAGCTTTTCCATATTATAAATAATGCGACAGCAATAATTAGTAGAATTTTCTCAAAGATTATATATTTACTATAATAAAAACTATAATTATTAAATTATTATTATTATTTCAATTTTGTAGACATTGGCTAAAACGTCCTAGAGTTTCTTCCTGGTTAAAAACAAAAACAAAACCAAGAAACCAAAATACCCCTCAAAAATTGACATATGTCTTCCAGAGATTTTATCTTATTAACTGGCACAATTACCTATTGAATTGCCAAAGCAGAAACCTTGAAAGAAACTC
This sequence comes from Ateles fusciceps, assembly GCA_036589455.1. Lineage (NCBI taxonomy): Eukaryota > Metazoa > Chordata > Mammalia > Primates > Atelidae > Ateles > Ateles fusciceps. The sequence goes on from JAZHEH010002077.1 coordinate 1,316,139, forward strand.
CTGCTCCTTTTATTTGTAGGCTGTGAAATCTGCACTTTTCCATGGGGATAATTGTTTACATTCTTGCTTTCATTTACCCAGGAGCCAGGAAAATGCAGTGGTTAAGACCACTGGCTGTGGAGCCAAGCTACTTCGTTAACTAGCACAGCTTCTCCACTTCTGCTGTGTGACTTCAGACACATTATCATGAAATTGTTGATGTATTTAAAAGACTAAGTTAAAAAAATGATATCTACTTCATTGAGGATTAAGTGACAATACATGTAAAATACCTTGTACACGGTGCTCAACATCTATTAGTATCTGTTCTCTTTGGCTTGTTTTCTTTGATAATTCTACCATTTTCATCCCATTTATTTTCTATTGTTCAGTAATTATTCAATTCCTAAACATCCTTGCATGGTAACGACCTTTTTTATTTTCCAGTTATAACAGGGTTCTTTCAATCATATTTGCACATATGGTTTCAGTGTGCAATTTTGAACTAAACATTGCTTCTAAAGAGTCTTATAACTTCTTGAATTACCCCTTCTATCTGTTCATATCACTTTGTGTGTATCACTTATTTTCCTAAATTTGCATTGTAAGATGGCAGGACCCATGCTTGTCTTCTTCCATGGCCCCAGTATCTAAGCAAGAATCTTGTAATTAGTAAGCATTCACTGAAATTAAATTAAATTAATTATCTAATACATTAAGAATAAAAGAGAGCAATGATAAATATACATACCTCATCCTCAACCAGAAAATCGGACTCGGGAAATGACAGTCCACCATAATTTTTCTTTGATGATGAATGTTAGAAACCCTTAAAGGATAAAAGAAAGGAGCATTTAGAAACACCATAGTAGTTAATTTATATTCATTTCTTTATTGATTACAATCAACTGACTCATGAGATAGATCTCTTTATCTTCCTCTTTCATATCAGGCAAATTAGGCTCAAAGAGATTGTAAGACATAGGCCATGACCAAGGAAACCTATGTATCAACCAGTTCTTATGTAACCAATTCATGCCTGCTACCCATGGTGGTGATTCCAGTCAAAAGGAGTTTCCTGGGTTTTCAAGGCATCTCCAAGAAGCATCATTTTGGATCTATCAGAGAAAGACTATCCTTACCCTTTTCTTGTCTTAAAATTTGTCACAATATGGCTTTAACTGTGAAAATAGATGAAAACCACCCAAGTGAAAACAACCAAAGGCTTTTTTTTTTTTTTTTGGAGTTTGCTGTATCAAGAGAAACAGTTATCATCACTTGCATTTTACAGAGAGTTAGGCAGACTGAGGGTTGGGAACGCTTTGTAGTAGAAAAAACAGAAAACTTTTGGTATGCCCTTATTGGAGGCTGTTGGCATGGGAATGTTGGAGGTGGTCTAACTAGTAAGTGGCAAAGCATATGCGATTAAGAGTGAGTATTTTGCTTTCTCCAGTTGGTCCCAAGTTGGAAGCAGCTGTAAAAAAACAGGAAAGACATCATTTATTAATCAAGTTCTGGTCATTTGAAGCCAATTGTTTCAAATGGAATCACATGGTCTTTATAATGTGTAAGAATACAAAATTAATATAGTTATAATAGTCCGATATTTTCTTCTTAGGAGTTAACGTTTGACATCCTCTTTACCAAGGAAAAATTAATCAAAAAACTTTTGGAAATAGACCATTAGAAATACAGAAAGGAAATTCTCTGTCATATTTCCTGCTGGAAGCAAGCTATTTTAATTATAATTAGCTACAGAGGGTATTGTTTGACCTCCTAGAGTGTTTGCAAAAGATAGTAGGTTGGCTTCCTTGGCTGACTGTTGCAGATTGTGAGTCAGAGTTCTATTTTTATTTATACTCTGGCCATTGTTCATTTGTATATCCAATCTTAATATATATTAGTATAAAGCAAATAATAAATAAGAGTGATCAGAACATAGCACTGCACTTTTCAATTAACATGAATAATGAAGGTACACATATTAACCAAATAAAGAGAAAAATCTAAAATGGTGTACTGTATTAGTCTAATGTTTAAAAAGAATGGCAAAGGTTTAACTCTATATTATAAAGTAAATAAATGAAGGTACCAAAGGGAAAAATATGGCTTACCATGATGAAAATTATAGAAATTAGAAAGATGTACTGATGAAAGCAAGTCCAATTACCCTATTAAAATAAGCATAAACAAGACCATCACCTTAATGAGTTGAAAACCATTTATTGGTATTTTGGATACTAGGGTCTGAATAATCTATTATCATAACATGTAATCAGAAAGATTACAAGGTGGCAATAACTTAAAGATTACAAGGTGGCAATAACTTGAAGATAATAGTCAAAACTGAGGTGAGACAATTAAGGAGAAAAAAGGTCAGTGGTTAGAGATGAATAAAAGCAATCCAGGAGGTCGATGCAGTGAACAGGAAGTGACTGCTGATGAGTGATAGGAACAGTAGTTTGTATGACATCTCAGTAGGTGAGGACCAGGTGCTGCTGAAGTACACAGTCACACTTCATCTGGAAATGCAGAGTCCAGCCTATGAAATGAAAAATCAGTAGTAGCTCAAATCTGGCATGCTGGAAGGGTAAGATAAGGTAATAAAAGTGTTATTGAAAGTCTAAAATAGTACCCACAGGAGTAGCAGCTCCTGATAATGATAATCCCTCCCCCCATTTTTGACATATCGAAATGGTGAGAGTGTTCCTAACTGAAATGCTAGCACCTCTGGCTTGTCCATCAGCTAGCCATCTGCCTTTAAGTAAGTTGTTATTTTTTGTCTTTTGGTAAAATGAAAGTTATACTATATCATCTCTATGCTTTCCCAATTCAACAGAGCAGCCAGAGTTACTCCTATGTCTATTGTTTACATAAGTGAGAGATGTGAGTATTGCCCAGTGGAACAGACAAGAAGTAATCACAGATATTGTTGCAAAAATCAGAAAGTCAAAGAATGCCAGAACTCAATTGACTATATGGGACCAAAGACCTTATTAATAAGAGAGAGATGCACAGCACAGTATCATATTTAAACATAATGAATTAGCAGAAGAAGTGTGTGTTATCAGGTCTTGTCATTCCTTTCCTCTTTTGTTGTAACTAGAAACCAGTACGTCAGAACCATGGTGAAGATACACAGGGTGAAGTTGCATAAGTCTGAGACTGGCTATGTGAATAGCAGACAAATTTTTTTTCAGGCAGTTCTTGTCAGGGTAGAATTTTAAGGCAGCATTCTCATAAATTCTATAACTCTGAGTAAGTGATTTTTGCATAATGTGGAACTTGAAAACAGGACATCTTTTTGTTAAGTTTAAAAATGATATTTTCTTGAATATTTGATTTCCAAAGGGACTCTTAGAACAGAAGGGTCCTTTTTATGATATCTTCATTTTGCATGAAATCACACTGAATAAACATATATCAGTCAGAATAAGAACAGTAAATCGCAATTGCTTCCACAGTTTTCCCCTGAGACTGACACAGAGAAGAGTAAATTGTCTAACAATGGACAAATCATAACTGGTTCTTAACATTTTAGATTGCTTTGGGAAGTGATACACTTAATATTTGAGTTTTCAATAATACTATTATTTATTAATGATGTATTTATTAATCACATCTTCAGAAGATTGTTTAAGCCATTATTAATAGCTATTTAGTGGTAAAACTGTTGCATAGCACTTAACATCCAAAATGTTTTGACCGGGAACTGGACAACTGATGAATAAAACATAGCAATTATTTCTATCATCAAATTACTGAAAAAGTTATGATTATTTTGATGTCATGCATTGTTTTAAGTATAGTGTCAGTAACATACAAAATATTGGATTTGCATACACACATGAATACAAGTTACATATACACATGTATACATAAAATGTATTTATACATAAGTATACATGTTAGCATACAGAATTAAGAATGATAGCTATTATTGAATACTGGGTAATTGGATCTAAACAAAAAAACACAATAATATTTTCTATTTGCTTTTTTCAACAAAATTAAAAAAAATTTCTATAAAATAGTCAAGATTTCATAGTTCTATACCAAGACATAAAAAATAATAAATTTTAAAAATTACTTAGTGCAATAGTGGAATAAATTTTAATTATAAAATCAATGTTAAAATATAAAATGATTAACTATTAAGTGAAATTATACAGAACGGTATTATACTAGATTTGTTTAAATTAAAAAGGGGCTTTTTCACTCTTCTGGCTTCTAAGACCTAAACTTAGAGTTAGTCATGGGCCTCCCAGAAGTGTCCTCAGAAGGTATTATGGAAGTAAAGAATGGCATGAATATTTGTTATATTGAGTATAAAAAATAAATTAGCAGCACTGTGAAGAAGAAGATCAAGATTATGGGTTCTACAAAGGGCCTTATCTCAAGGCAGCCACCTTAGAGAAGGAGGAAGCATGAAGAATGGAAAAAAATAGAAGTGAGAGTTGTACAACCCCACCATGGAGGCTCCATTAGGTAGAGCTGGGCAGGCACTGGAAGAGATACAGTATCCAGCAGCAAAGCGATGAGGTTCAGGACCTTTTCTGATTGAGAAGGGAAACTTTTCAGAACAATGCACTCTATTTGTGGTGCTGGGATTACCCAAAGCAGGGAGAAAGCAGAGACTGAGTGAGATTGGACTACTCTTCCAATTTATGGTTGGAGACAGATTTCATTTGATTTAAACCAATCAAAGTTAATTTAGACAACTCAAGTGTTGTGGATAATTTCACGCCAGTTCCACTAGAAGGATGGAATTCTGACTGAATGTTTTCCTCTATTTATGAAATTTTGTAGAGTTTAAAAATTTTCTAGTGCTCCAATTTGCTAAGTAACTGCTTGGGGTAGAACCATGTACATATAAGTGCAGTCCTCACCTATCCTGCCATACAGGAAACATCTTCATGTCACTTAGGTTCAGAAAGTGTTTAACTATCTATTGCTGCATAGCAAATTGCCCCACACAAACTGGCTTAAAAAACAATGTCATTTTATTTTGTTATCTTCAGGAATTCAGAAAGAGCTGAACAAGGTGGTGAAAATGTGGTACTCTCATTCAGTTGCAATTCAATAATAGAATAAGAAATATGAAACGATAGAGCTGGGACGTCTGGGCAAAATCTCTCCTCCAGGAGTTCTAGAGTCTTTACCTGTGTTATTTCCATGTAGTCTCTCAGTGTTAATTGATTTAGGCTTCCTCACAGGATGTCAACAGAAAAATGCACTCAAACTCCTTGCATGGCAGCTAATATTTTTCAAAAGTGAGTATTCAAGCAAAAAATGCAGAACCTGCAATGTCTTTGTGTGACTTAGACCAAGAAGTCACATGATGCTATGCTAATTCTGCCATTCTCTTTGCTCAAAAACATCGCAAAACTTGTCCATTTTAAAGGGGGAGATGATACAGATAACTCCTGATGATGGGAACAGTGTAAAGGAATCTGTGGATATGTTTTAAAAGTGCCACTGACAACGCATGTAACCCAGAAAAAGCAATTGGTGGACTCCAGGTCTATATAAACGACGGGGTCTTCTAAGCCAAGCATTTCTTCATATCAATGTAATCAAGCGAGATCAGGAGACTATGTGAAGAGTCCAGATGAAAACATCACTTCTTAGTAATGAGGCCAACTGGAGCATTTTCCTTGTCTTACTAAGTTTTTTCAAAAAGCATTTGCCAACAATAGTACCAGCTGTAGAAATAACACAGCATGACATAATGAAGTTTTGGCTTTGTTTCCCAAAATAACATATTACAAATGCAATACTTATGCTCTGAATTACAGGGTAATTTATTACCACTGTTAACATAAAAGGTCTCAAAATAGGCGGTTCTTCTATTCTTGCCATTATCTAGTCCCTGTTCTTTCCAGTTGTGTATTTGATTTCCTACTTCTTTTCAGTTCGCAAAGACACAGCATTGAAATCATTCCTTTGTATTCTCTGCCTCTGTGATTAATGGTAGCTTAAGGTAGTACACAGCCACAATAAGTAATAGAATTTAATTTCACTATAAATTTTTAAATTGTAAAGGAATAACAACAGAAGGCCCCCTTGGTGGGAGAGCCATGTCAAGCAAATGAGTGATTTTCCACAGTAAAATGTAACTCAGCGATGAGCATTTGTCATTTCCTGTCAGAGGCGGGCTTGAGAGGCATCCAGGTATAATTTACAAACCTGCTGGTTCCTACCCATTGTTCACTGACTACTCCCTTAGTCTCTATCTGCCTGATAGAACAGAAAAATAACTTCAGCCTGGCCTCTGTTATTCCCTTTCTAAACTACCACACATACAATTATCTGCATTGTAGATTCCTCTCCAGACTCAGTTGGTTTTTCTTAGAGAGAAAAGCATATGACCCGAATTGTTTTGTTTTTCTGCTTATAAATTTCATGGTTTCTTTTTTGCAACCCGTTATGCCTCCTTATATTTTAGCCCTTGATTGTTAATTTTTGAGAATTGGATCACTAGATTCAGAGTTGTCATCTACTGCATGCAAGCTACACAAATTTTATTCAACTAATAAAAACAGAGTTAAGATTACATAGAAAATAAGGAAAATACATTATCAGGCTATGTAATAAAACATGCAAAATACTTTTTCTGTACCATGATGGCAATTATGCAAAAATGTGTAAATGTAATAGTAAAGAGTAATATTCAAATTTGGCATAGACTTTAAAATGATGGACATCAGTAGCACTATTACATTTTACAGATAAAGAGTTATGCAACTACAAATAAGATTTTTCATAATATCATGGCACAATGCTATGAATAAAAGCAATTCACAATGCATATTTTATTTTTGTAGCGATTGATTGATTCATGGAAATATGACTCTATTTTAAAGAAGAAAAACTAAAGGTCAGAAATCCAATTTATGATTGATGTCAACACTTTTCTTTTGATGTTGGGTAAGGTCACTGAGGATTGCATATCTGCACAAATCAGTTAACTTTTCCACCCTCTTGGGTGGAGAGAAAGGGAGAGGAGAGGAACAACTGCACATATCAATAGAAACAAAGAAGATGGAGAGAGTATGGGCACAGGAAGCAATTGAAACAGATTCTTTAAAACACATAGACTTATAATGAACTGCACCTTTATTTTTAAGCAACAAACACACAGCTGTGAAATCAGAACACTAGTGGGAATTATGTGTAATAGCACCCTTTCCTACTCAGAAGTAACAATTGTAGGGCAAAGAAAAGGGGGCACAGCCTTACTGCATAAAGAACTTTCAGAAACACTTGAGACTCAACCAAAGACACATGACTAGTCACAGGCAAAATTGGAGAACAGCTGAGAGAACTGACTCTTAGTGCCTTGAACATTCTGCTTTATCATTTTTGATTCTTCATTAGAGCAATTCCAACATCACGTCCACTAGAAACAGGAAATGACAAACTGAATAGGCAACTCCTGAACACAAATAATTATTTACACACATACACATACAGAGAGAGAGAGAGAGAAAAAAAAAAAAAGGAGAGAGAGAATGATCTTTCCATTTTTCAATTTAAGGAGTTATTGTACATTTAATAGTAAGTGTATTTTGTTACAAATAATCCCAAACAGAAATACTGTGCCTAGATTTACATATCTCTTAATTAAACAATCATAGGCAGGGGATCAATTACGTTTGTTTCGGTATCATTGTATTACCAGTATCTGTAATATATATTGATACATACAGGTGTTCAAGACTCAATAACTAAATTAAAGAGTTGCCTAGCATTTATATTTATTCCCTGAACTCTGCTGAATGTACAATGATTTACAAAATAAATTGCCACTGCAGGCAGAACCTATCGCATGTGTCTGAGTGATTTTTAATGTCAAGTGGTACTTGCCATCACAGTGCATCGCTCCTTTCTGTTTATTCAAATTCATAGTAATGGCTTAGCCAACCTAGATGGAATAACCTCAGTAACTCTCCAATTAAATTATGTAAGGTGGTATGGGCATGTCAGTTATCTATTGCTGCATGAAAAATTAACCCAGAACATAGCAGCTTAAAACAAATTTATTTTCTCAGTTTTTCAGGGTCAAGCATCCAAGAATTGCCTGGCTAGGTGGGTCTGGCTCAGGGTCTTTTATGAGGTTTTAGTCGAGTGATTGGCCAGGGCTGCTGTCATTTGAAGGTTTGACTGGTGCTAAAGGATTTGTTCCTAAGATAGCTAACCCATATGGCTGTTAGTTTGAGGCTCCATTTCCCTGCTCTGTACTTTGCTATAGGGTTCTTCATTAGCGGACCTTTCTATGGGACTGTTTGAGTATCCTCATAACAAGGCACCTGGCAAATTTTCCAAAAGAGTGAGGAGGAATACATGGTGTATTTATGTCCTAATCTTAGACATCACAATTCGCTCTTCTGTCACATTCTATTCCTTAAGAGTGACTAACAAAAGATAACATACATTTTTTACAGGGGGAATCACAATTCACCTTTTGAAGAGAAAAGTATCAATAATCTATGGATATATTTTAAATAACCACATGGGATCACAGGCCTTTTCAACAGTACTTCAGTCCACCAGTACAGTAGTTCATTAGTACATAAACCTGACACAATCTGTGTATCAGATTGTACTATATATGTATGTGTATATGCAAACATATTATGTTAAAGTCCTCTTTAAGATGATTTGCATTTTTGTGAGACGTAATTGAAATCTAACTGTAACTGTGATGAACCACAGCAGAATGGATGCCAAGCATACTAAAAAAGAAGATGTTGGCAAATAAGAGAAGAAGGAGGAGAGACTTGGCACAAAGAGGAAAAGGAAGCATATACATTAATGAGAATAATAAAACAATCATATGCAATTACACACATGATGATATCTACCTTTATTCCCATTCCACATCCTGGCAACTGGGTTTTGATGAGCATTAGTGGCCATTGCATACACATTACACATCATCACCCTCTAATTAGTCCCATATACCAGAAGGAAGTAGTAAAATACTTTTTTTCCAAGATTGACAACTATGCACTGCACGTCTACATGAAATGCTTTGTCTTTGCATCTGTGTCTCACAGATCGATGGCATTTGTTGGCATGGCCCCTACCACTCATTTTTGTATGTGAGCTGTGAATCTGTTAACAACTATTATAAACACAGGATATCATCTACCTGTAAAGCATATACAATGCACATAGTTGACTAGATGAATTTTAGGTTTGAAATTTCCCTATGGTACCCTAAACATACACAGAAGTAACTTTTAGAATTACCTGACCACATTGCTCCTTTTAAATGCTTTGTCTCTATGAAATGTCTACAGGAGACTGTGTACAGTGTTACCTAGTTATAAAACTTTGTGATTCTGTTTTTGTCATCATGCAGATAATATATTATCAACCTTGGCAAATATGCACATTTTTATTAGTAGTGAATGTCTTCTCAGTATTCCCTGACAGAATTTGAGGAGTGAAATGTCTTTATGATTTCCATTTTACTGCTAAAATTTTGTTATTTACCAAAGGGGTCCAGGCTACTGCTGAGTCTTACTCTGTAATTAGAAGTATGTGAATCAGAACAAAAATCAAAGTCTCACTCAGACAATATTGAATATTTCCTGCAACAGGAAGTTCACTAAATTAAAGGTCTCACTTTTCAACAAATACTCGAAGGAGAAAATGTGTTCAGCACATTTTGCTAAGCAAGATGAGAATATACGGTGAATATTGAAGACTACCCAAAATACTTCATAATCTAATTCTGTCAACCTAAGGGAAATTGAATAGGTCTAAGGGAGATTAATCTTACTTTGTTTTGTTACTCATTCCATGATAGTTCATGATTGATATGTGCACAAGTGGCCCTTGCGTCTTCTACAGTCCTGTGCATTAGGTTGGGTTGTGCAGTTGATCACAGCCTATCTTCTATAATCAGTATGCAGAAGGCCAAGTATGATGACCTGGAGCTTGGAGTTTGGATTGTAATATCTTACTACTGGAGACTTGGGAATTATGAAATTCAGTACAGTACCCAGACTAAATTCTCTGGGCTGGGAAACAGACAAGGCTGTACTCTAATTAATTTTTATTTTCTGGATTGCAGATGTTTCGTTAGTTTTATTAGTCGTGGTGTAGGTGTGTGACTTTGAAAAGATAATTAAACTCTCTGCACCTCAAGTCCTTATCTATAAAATTACTCCCCTCATAAGGTCAATGTGAGAATTAAATGCAATAATGTCTCCAAATCACTTATCCTGGCCCCTGATGCATAGTAAGCTCACAGTAAATAGTGTGAGATGTAATTATAATTTTACTTTAGTTAAAGATACTGGGAATTAGGATTATAGAGAGGAATGAAATGGCTGAAGAATGTTATTTAATCATACTGTCAATCTTTACAGCTTTGAGGGATCTTAGATGTAATTTATTACTTTTATACTTGTAATAAATTACTTTCAAGATTGCTCTGGAACTTCAAAATATTGGTATGTGTTCTAGATGCAATGTGACCCAAATTTTGGCAGAAGGACTTGAGTAGCCCTAAAAATGTTACTTCTCCAAAATTAGATAAGAATAAAATTGAGAGCAATGTAAAAAAAAAAAATATATATATGGTAACCTAACACAGTCACAACACCCAACATGTGATTACTAGACTTGTCCTGTTTTACAGGGTATTTCAGAAAAGAATGAATCTGCAATTGGAAAGTAAACTAACTGATTCCTCACTACAAAAATTTGAGAAGTACTAATGCAGAGTAGATATAGGGTATTGCCAAAGCCTTTCTCACAAAGAACGGGTAACCTGGCTGAGCCTTGGTAGGGGCTGCAGAATGTATACGTGGCTGCTGAAGAAACAAAAAAGAATCTCTAATTTTATTTAACTTTATTTTTCCAAAATTGTGAAGAAAGTAGCAGCAAGAAGCCACTATTATAAGAATTCAATATGTCAAAGGCTGATCACAGCAATCAATAATCCCACAGACTAGCCAGAGAAGGAAAACGATCAGTTACTGTGTTCAGATTTGCATCAAAGCATGGGCAAGGAATCACCCAAAAGCCACAACATCTCAAAATTTGAAAGGAGCTGTATGCTAACACAAAAGTTCTAAATAAAAGACTATTTCTTTCCTACAATTTCCAAGACCTACTATTAAAGAGTTAAGAATTTTGAATCCACACACGGAGAAGAGTAGAAATACCTGAATAAAATAGAAAAGTGAATTGGCAACGACCTAGGAAATTCCTGAAAACTTTGCTGTCTAGAGCAGACAGATGCTAAAGTGCTCAGAGTCTAAGTAAAGCATTTTCTACCACTCTGCTGCTAAGGTGATGGGTGTTTTCAGCAAAAATGTGCACTTTGCCTTAGCAAGTAAGAAATCAATTTTCTCCAGTATCTCCAAAGCATGAAATTTCTCAATTCTTATAGTTCTTTTCAGATAGAATTCAATAGCCAATTTACCTTGTTCTTTCCAAGCACTAAATTAAAACTCATTCTTTCTATGTTCAAAAATATGATTAGAATGTTTTACTAAGGAAAATAGATATGAAAATTATAAATTAGGCTATATAAATGGATTGAAGCTATAAATCCTAGAGTTCTTATTTAGAGGATCCAGATAGAGGTCATTCAATGTCTTTGCTGAAATGAAGTCCTCAGGGAACTAAGTTTCCAGCTCTACCTTATCTTACGTAATCTAATCCCATATTTCTCATTTTTTAAAGGACATTTTCACTTGGAATTCTCATCAACATATCAAAGTCATCAACATATTTAAAAACTCATGTTTTCCACATATTTATTGGTTCTCCCAAATTTCTCATTTGTACAAGTGACATGACTCTCTTCTAAATATCAACACATTTATATTGGACAGCTCCAAGTCCTTGTCACCCTCACTCCTTGTGTCTTCTCAGTTATTAATACTAAGTTTGTTAGCTCTTCCTTGCTTATATAACTCTATTCATCCTCATTTTCTGCAACTACTGCAACAAGCTTAGTTTAGACTCTTCAGTCTCTGGACTCTTGCCTCTTTCCTGGAGTATAACGTTCCTCTGCCTTCTACTTCCTGTATAAAATAAGAAGGTCCATTTTCCATGTAACATGTACATCTGCTCAATGAATTTTAGGAATGCTGTATCATAGTAAGATGATGGTTAGTCTCTGATGGATATGTAAGATAAAGGTATTAATTAACTAGTAATAATGGCTGAAGTTTTCCAAAGCAGCGAAATTAATGCTTAGTAATAATGTATCAGAGAATATGGAAATGGAAACTCAGAATGTGAACAATATGCAGTTACTGTCTCCCATCATTGTGAGAATAATCCCTTTTTCAAGCAGAATACTCCCTACCCCAGAATGCTAACTTATTAAATTATTAAGGGTTAGCACTAATTTCTGCTGAGGGATAACAGACACCAAAATTTTCTGTATACCCTCTATTGGTAGTTGTAAATAATCTTGAATGGTAAATACTCTAATTATAAGTATATTTATAGTCATAATTACAGACACAATTATAATTGCCGTATATTCATAATTATGATTACATTTATGATTATAGTTACATTTATAGCTCTTGTTAAACTTCCAACTTCATGCCAGAAGGATCTGTAACTTTAACCACTGAAGCCCCAGCACTGAGCTCAGAAGCTAGAATGCAGTAAGATTTTCACAGATAAATATTGAATAAGATAGGAGCTGTATTTACCAAATTAACTGAATTATTCTTACTATGTAATTTAATCATTCTCTAGAATGAAAAGTCACCTGGAGACATTAAGGAAATATTGATACCCCAACAAGATGAATCCTAACTAATCACTTTAGTTCTGAGTTCTGGTGCTCCAAATGGGCATAGCTAGATAAAGATTGTTAGATAAATTAAAGTTATCAAAATCTATATTTTGTGAGATGCTACATTTTTACCTAAAAATTTGATTTTTATACCACTAAATTGCTTTATAAATCATTTAAAATGTTTAAATGAACAAAGCACAACTCTAATAGAAATATCTACATAGATATTATTTATTAATTTGTATATATTAAGGTTTCTTAATGTGTGGCAATATTCACAGGCACAATCATATGTGCATATTTGTGAGTTGTTGGTATTTACTTAAATATATTTATACATTAATGTGTCCATGTTAATCTTTGAACACAGTGAAAATTCTGCCCACCAGTATTCCCAAGGATGTTGTTAGAAGGCAATGTGCCTCCTAAGGACAGTTCTATAACAGAGTGCTTGGGTGCAGTTTCTGGGACCTCATTCTAAATTGTTTCAAAAATTATCTATAAAGTCATTTGACTCAATATAAGGTAGTAGTTAGAAACAAAATGATATGAATTCAGAATGGGCTGACCTCACAGAGATCAGATGCAAGTAAGTTCTTGAATAGGACAAAGAACGATAGGGTATAGAAGACGGAGAATGCTTGGGCCGAAAGTTGTCTTGGCATCAAGTCATTTTCAACAGCATCAATGTAAGAATTTAAATTTCTCATACCCACACACGTTGCAAACTTCGGAGATATCACTCCATGATATCTCAAGCAGATGTCTTCCTAAAAGCCAATATCCCTACGTCTAATATAAGTGTAATTTTATTTAATTCATTTAGCAGGGTAAATCTCACTCTGCAAACTGGGTGGTGACAAAGAAATATCATATTACTTTATTTTAATCAAATCAAAGAAATCTGAAACTGCAACTTCATTTTATCAGAACAGAGCATCTACACTCAGTCATTTTCAGGGGACACTTTATCTTTCCTGAAATGACATATGTGTCTCTCACCCATACGAGAGACTGGCTATTGGTATCTTTCTTATTCAAGGGGCTGTACCACTTTCATGATGAGCTTGAACACAAAATTATAATCTTCCCTCTGGGGTGCGTATCTTTCTTATTCAAGGGGCTGTACCACTTTCATGATGAGCTTGAACACAAAATTATAATCTCCCCTCTGGGGTGCACCCTGCAAACAAATTCTTACACTTCCCAGAGCATACCTCCCCCACCAGAGGCCTGGACCTGCACATAGGTCTCCAGGCTCAGAGAATTTGAACGTCTCAGTTCCCACCTTGTCTCTAGAAATCCATTGCATTAACATTTCTGTCAACGTCCTTTCCTCCACAAGCATGAATCCCTGAGTCTCATCAGAGTGGCCCACTCCTGCATGGCAAGAATGCCAAAAGGGCCCATTTATCTTATTGAGAGGAAGAAAAAGAACCACTGTAAGAATAAAATACAAACACATTAATATTTCAGTAAATTATCTTCCCACATTGCAATTTATCACATGGATAAGTAGAAGAGTCATTCCTCACCTTTTCTGGCAAAAAGGTAGTGGAGAAGTCCTTCAAAAGTACCACTTCTTTTTACCTGAATTTATTCACGAGAAGGGGAACAACATCTCTTTCTGGAACTTTATCTCTACCACAAAAACTTCTAACCAACAGAAAAAGAGCATAGTTAGATAGACCAAGGTATTCAGCCTTTAGTTCATTTTAGTTCTTCACTTATCCTAGTTAGGACTACTAGTTAGGAATGATAAAAATAGGAAGCAAGAAACAGAGTTAAGAGGCCATAACTTTTCATCCAAATCCCTCTATGTTAAGTGTTAACTATAGTCATAGTAATTCTTCACATAATTATCATATGTGGGTTTTATAATATGAATATTATTTTGATATATATTTGTATCACTCTTCTCTGAAATTTTTGTTAATGATGGTGGTAGAATAAAAGGAATGCTTTCTTATATTTAGAGAGTGTTGCTGAATATACAGGGTGATAAAAATTTTATTTTACTGGAACAACTAATAAAAACATTTGTTAATTTATGGTTTGAATACAATCTACCTCGTACTTTAACTTGGGATAGAGATATGTCTCTATGAATTTGTGGGTATTGGATGTTTTCTGTTAACCAAATTATATTTAATTTTATCCTCGGATAGACCTGTGGTTTGGGCAACTTTTCCAGTGACAATGACAAATTGGAGGAACACAGCCAGCTACGAAATTGCCACTTACTAAACTCATCAATTCACTTCTGCATTCTTTGAAAAGAGTGATTTCATAGCCTTTTCTCTACAGCCCTAATGCCCTCTATAAAATAAATACCCTCCTAGATGGTCACATCTGCTTACTTTTGGCTCACAAAATGCTTAGTCAATGAAATAAGCCACCATAGCTACTTTGCTCACTTGACATTAAATCAAATTTTGTGGCAAAGGAACATTGAAGACCAAATTGTGTGTGTTATTCATATAACTTGTATTGCCTCAAAAGTCATTTAATTTCCCCAAGGTCTTTAAGAGCAGTTATTTTCTTACTTATTTATTTGTATCACTCTTCTTTATTACTTACTCATTCAACAAACATTTATTAGATGCTTAGTATATGCCAGGTACTGTGTCGTCGATACAAAGATTAATAAGGTCACAGTTCCTGTTCTTAAAGAGTATACAATCTATTATTGGAGACAAATGTAACTAAAAAATGACAAACACAATGAAGTTAAAGGGATAAAGATGGAATCATAGCAGGAAAATATAAAAGTGTGATCAATTATGCTAGGGCCTGGGAACATCTGGATAGGTTTTACAGTAAAGAATATGCTCAAGCAGGGCCTTAAAAATGAGTTTCTCAAGCAGCAAATGGCGAGGGAATTGTGGTATTAACAGATACACATCACAATTAGAGTTGTATATAATTCTGTTAGAATGGGAGAAAAAGATGGAATGGAAAGTGTTGATGGATGAGGTTGGAGAGATGAACAGATGAAAGAAGTCCTCCGATATGTAAAGCTAAGGAGTGCAGATAGTGTCATACAAAAGATAGAACATGATTGGAGAATTTGGGTAGAGGTGTAATGAGATGTAATTTTTATTTTTTAAAAGATTATTCTCACTGTAGTGTGAAGTTTGTGGCCAATTTAGAGTAAGACAAGTGTCCAAAGTGTTAGATTCAGTAAGGTTTTCCTAACGCTTACTTTTCTGTTAACTTTCTATGAAATGTAACATTGTCATATACTTTTTCTCACTACAACTCTTCAGCTGTTGATTTTATAAATCACTCTGGTTTAGATCTTACTCTATATCTCTGTGTGTTATTTCTTATTTCCTCTCAGTGGTTCATCTAATATTAAAGAGAAGAAATAAGAAGACCTTAAGGAAGGTAGTAATAGTGGAAATATTAAATATAAGAAAATACAAATAAGAAGTTATTGGTTATCTTTATGAGAATCAAGTACATAACTGGCAGAAGTTAGTTGCATTGTATCTGAGTAATTGGAAGAATTGTGATCTTTGTTTTTAAAAAATATTCAGCTTTCAAAATTGGCTTTTAGATAATGAAACATTAAAAGGAACAATTTAGTTGTGTGGTCAGACATATTTTTATAGAGACACTCTTCTTTTTTTCTTTTACATTCCAAACAAGGATATGATCCAGGGAAGAATAAATAAGTTCTATATTTTGTTTGTATTTTATCTATTGCATGTGTTTTTCAAGAGAACTATATATAATCAAAGACATTTAGTTCCTGTAATTATGGCAGAGATGATCAGAAATATATTAATTACTTTAAACAATCTCTAAACATCAATACCAATCACTGATTGTGATTACGTAATGCAGATTTTATCCAAAGGAGGAACATTTGACCCTATGTAATAGCATACCCAAGTGGTAGTATGTGTATTATGAGAACAGAAATAATGAACAATTAACCTAGACTGCAAATCTGATTTTAATAAATGCATCTGAGACGACAAAAAAAAATATTGCTAAAAACTTTTAGAATGCTCATTTAGCATCCTTCTTTATTCTAGTTTGAAGTAAAGTTACCAAGCAAAGGATGATTGCTTGTGTGATACAATATAGCCACGGCAATGGTTTGAGCAGAGGTGGTGTCTCTCCAAAACCCATGTTGAAACTTAATTTCCAATGCAGTGGTATTGAGACTTGTGATTAGGAGATAATTAAATGATCAGGGCTCTGGCCTCCTGGATGGTATTAGCGCCCTTATAAAAGTACTGAAAACCAATATGGTATTCTTTAAAAATGCTAAGGGAGTGAATATAAAGTGTTCTCACCATAAAATGATAGCTATGTGAGGTAATGCATATGTTAATTAGCAAGATTTAGTCATTCTACAATGTATACAAACTTGAAAGCATCCTGTAATTCACAGGAAATACAATTTCCTATGTCAATTAAAAATATTAAAATACAAAAATTAATTAATTAACAATTGCAAAAATAAAAATAAAAATGGGCTCCAGAGGCTCAAGTTTGAAGGGAGTGCTCACTTACCCTTCTGTCCCTTGTGCATATAGGACACCATGTTTCTCTTCACAGGAGGATGCAGAAACAGAGTCTAGTCTTTGAAACAGAACAGCCTTCACCAGACATCAAATCCAGTCCATCAGTATTGTACTTGCCAGCCTTTAAAAGGAAAAAAAAAATAGATTCCTGTTGTTTTTCTTTTAATTGCCTTGTCTATGATATTCTGTTATAGCAGCACAAATGAACTAAGACAGTCACTTTATGAATTTGTTTCACTGGTCTTTATGAAGTTAGAACTTATAAAAGAAAAGCAAGAAGAAAGATTTTACTAAGTAAAACTGTGAAACTTTAACAATAAAATATTAAATTAATAAATGACATATGGATTCAAACTATAGCCAGTAAAATTATTAGCAATCAAATACTTAATGAATAAAATCTGTTAAAAAGACAAACAACCTAACTGAAATATGCAATCATGAAACAATCAATTCCAAAAATAGACTTCTTTAATATGATCAATAAATATTTGACAAAAATATTTAATATCATTAATAATCAGTATTGGCTGGGCGTGGTGGCTCTCGCCTGTAATCCCAGCACTCTGGGAGGCCGAGGTGGGCGGATCACGAGGTCAAGATATCGAGACCATCCTGACCAACATGGTGAAACCCCGTCTCTACTAAAAATACAAAAAAATTAGCTGGGCGTGGTGGCGCGTGCCTGTAGTCCCAACTACTCGGGAGGCTGAGGCAGGAGAATTGCTTGAACCCAGGAGACGGAGGTTGCAGTGAACCGAGGTCGCGCCACTGCACTCCAGCCTGGTGCCTGGTGACGGAGTGAGACTCTGTCTCAAAAAAAAAAAAAAAATAAGTATTAAGCTAATATTTTTATTTGTTTATAAAATTTACAAAGCTGTGAAAAGAATCATGTGATGTCCCCTTGGTGACTGAACACCCAAATGGTTGGATTAGAAATTGGTACAGCTTTTCTGGAGGGCATTTTGAAAGTAAAGGTCAAAGACTGAAGAATCCCCGAATCTCTTAATTAAGAATTTTATGTTTTATAATTCTTGAAATAATTTTAAAACTGCCTAAAATATATTAAAAGAAATGTCTATGATCATATTACTTACATACAAGAAAAAAAGCTTTAAAAAGCCATGTAAATTTTGTATAATAGATTACTGAATTGTGTCCTACAATGAGTAAATAACATGATAGGTATATATTTACCAGTTTTAGTTTTTAAGATTGTTGCTATTTCTTGTTACTGAACAAAACTGGCTACCAAGTTACTTCATATCATAATGTCCTTTTAAAATTCATATAATAAAAGCAAATTTGCATCTGAAAACAAAAATTTTGCTAGATATAGTCTAAAATATAAAAAATGATTATATTCATATTGTAAGATTATTGAAGCTTTTTCTTTATTTCCTTTTTCTTAATTGTATTATTTTTATGATAATTATAGAATATTGGCAAATTAGAAAAAAAACACCAAAAATCAAAACCCCCTTTTTTTGTTTTGAGACAGTCTCGCTCTGTCGCCTGGGCTGGAGTGCAGTGGTGCCATCTCAGCTCACCGCAGCAACCTTTGCCTCCTGGGTTCAAAGGAGTCTCCTACCTCAGCCTCCCAAGTAGCTGGGATTACAGACACATGCCACCACACCCGGCTAATTTTTGTACTTTTAGTAGAGATGGGGTTTCACCTTGTTGGTCAGGCTAGTGTCAAACTCCTGACCTTGTGATTCCCCCCTGCCTTGTCCTCCCAAAGTGCTGGGATTACAGGCCTGAGCCACAATGCCCAGCCTGATGGAGGCATTTTTAAGAACATTTTGGAAAATATCAATGGAAACTAGAGAAAAATAAGTCATAAGGATTGTGCTAGAAACCACAAAGCCAGATAAAAATCATCAATATGACTCAGAGCTAGAGTGTATTAATATTATAGCAATTACTCGAAAAAATATACCATCTATGAAAAGCTATAGAGTGGTTTGTGATTAGGAATGTTCTTATTTACCAATCAGAGAGAAAAGTAACAGTATTCAGAAATGGTTATTTCGCAAACAATGGGAGCTTTGAAAAGGGAAGTTTACCAGGGCAAAGGATCAGAGTGCCCATGAAAACTTCGTGAGAGTAGAGGGCAACATGACTTCAGGATGGAATGAATTGCTGCCTGTCATGGATACTCGAGCCGTACTGTACATTAGTGAGAGTGGGAAAAGGACGATAGCTCTAGTAAAGAGATAACACATAAAAAAGGAATTAAATCAATTCCTAGTTTGGCCGAAGTTGAAGGAAAAATAAATAAAAGTTAAATACTTTAGTATAAATAGGATATGTCAAAAAAATAGCTCTTATATAGGGTGCAATGAACTGCTTTTTGAGATTGTGATTTTCCTCTGGGTGAGTCTGTTCCAACAAGATAGAGGAATGAATATTACTGGCATTGCTACATAATTCTTTGTTAGATTAGAAAATGTATTCTTTAATATATACCTTCTCTTTAAATTTGAAAATTAATAAATTCAATAAAGCATGTATAGAAAAAAATGCAATCTTAACTTGAACTAGAAGCTTAACTTTCTTAGTTCAATTTGAAAGAGCATAAAAATCCACTCCATTAAAGCAAATGGATTATGAAATATCTTATTTATCCTCTTAGGAAGAGTTAGAGTAGTGCTGTGCAATAGAAATATAACTTGAGCCACAGTGTAATGATAAATTTTCTAATAGTTTCATTAAGAAATGGGTAAAATTAATTTTTATAGTAGATTTTATTTATCCCAATGTATCTAAACTATTATCAATTCAATAACTAATCAATAATAGAAACTATTAATGACCTGTTTTACATTATAAGTCTGACATCTGGTATATAATTTATACTTAGGGAACATCTTGACTTAAACACTAGATTTTTATTGGGAATACTGGATTCATACATGGATTTCATAAATTTACAATTGAAAAAATAGATTCACATACCCAAGTTGTACTAAATGAAGTGTTCTAATGGCTGAATTAAGTATTAGTTTTTTTAAATTAAATTTTAAACAATTAAAACTAAATAAAATAAAAAATTGAGGCATTCAGCTGCACTAGCAAATTTCATGTAGTAGGTTACTATGTGTGGCTACGTAGCTACTTTGTTAGACGAAACAATGCTAGAGGATCCTGATACCTTAATTACTGGGTAAAGCCAGGAGAATTTCCTGTGGTGGAATTATGATGAAAATATTGAAAAAAAGAGTATTTGTAGAGTGGGAATGAGATGGAAGTTATAGTCATGATACATTATTACATGGAAAACCAAACTTTGTTCCATTCCCAAAATATGTTAGTTAAGCTCTTTCATTTCCTTTTATCTTTGGATGATTTACATTTATCTTGTGAATATATTTACCTTGCCCATATTTTCTACATACATTTTTTAAAAGCCCTACCTTTGTAATGTATTTTACCTAAAGACAAATATAAAAAGTTATTATTTATCTAGCATCATATGGCCTTTATTTCATTTAATATTCATAACAAACCTGTGAAGTGCGATATAAGAAAATGGTAGCAAAGCAAGATTACCTAGCTTATGGTCACACAGCTAGAGAGAACTAGAACTAGATAGCAAACCTAGGTCACTCTGACACTTAAACATGCTTACTAGACTCTTGATAAATACTGTATTATATTAGACAGTGCAGATCTTTCATCAGCCTTGGGCCACAAAAGATGGAAGAGTAGATGAGCTCCTGGAGGACACACACTAAAATTCACTCCATTCATAATGCAGCAAGTGGTGTTTATTTCCCACATAAAGGAATACAATGCGGGGGAGGGGAGGTATGGTTTGGAAATGTTTATAAAACCAATTCCTAAGCTTGCACCATAGTATTAAAGAATTAACTGGAAAGTATCTCCTAGGCAGTTACCTCATTATATTTCCCTGAAAATACATCTCAAGACAACAATAATCACAAGCTGATCTCTTTGCAGGGAAAAATTTTAAAAACTGTATGCTATATATTTTTCCTCTGGTTTTTCCTTTGGTAAATTAGATTTGTCTAAAAAAATTAGCATTGCAATTGTATCAATAAAAGACAATAACATGAACAATTTTCTTCTCTTTTTTTCTTGTCCTGAATCCCAGAAGCCAGCTGGGGGAGTTTTTTCTGAAATGTGCTGCCAGTTATATATTTGTACTTTAATAATAAACTCATATTATTGGGTTTTGCCTAAAATCAACCTAAGAAAGGGACATTGTAGGTCTAAAGTGGGTAAGATTTGCAAAGTCCAGATGAGGTTTGAGTCACATGAATGAAAACCAAGACCCAATTCAACCGTGCAGGTTAGAGTCTGCTCTATGATCAAGTGCACCATTCAGAGAAGTGAATACTAATAATATGTTGTCAAATTATTATAATAATGTGACCATTTAGCAAATTCATAGAGCAAAATTGAAAAAAAGGACTTTTTAACTGACTTTCAAAATGTATATGAATGTGTAATGAATCTGGTTATTTCTTTCCTATTCCACATTTGCGGCTTTAGTCTAAGTCAGTTTTATCTGGTGAATGGCCTCCTTTGGGTCTCCTTGAGCCCATTGTTGCACTGCTCTACCCCTTTTCCACACAAACAAAATTATGGAAAGGCAAATCAGATCAGGTTATGTCCAAGTTTAAAACCTTTGCAAAAGTTTTGGTATACTAAGAAAAATATTGAAACTTGCTAACTGTAAAGCCCCCATGTACTTCTCGGTCTTTACCTTTTTTCTTAATTGACTTATCACTTATCTTACTCAAATTATTATTCTATCATTTGAGTACATCTCACTGGTGCCCATTTGGGGGACCTTTGCACTTGCTGTTATTCATGAATGAACCAATCTATTTCTCATTTTCATGCATCTACTTCTTATTAGTAAGTTTCAGTTAAAATGCCACCTTCTTAGATTTTGCCTGTCTTATTAATCACTAAATCACCTAGTAGGTGTCTGAAAATATTCAGTGACAGCCTAGCCAAATTATAGAGTTATTTTAATAGAAATATACTGTAAAATAGTAAAGTTGGTACATTTCTAGGCATATTTCTATCAAACAAATTTAGTTTTTAAAAAATCTACTGGGCTTATCAAAATATTATTAGGTCAGATAATATAAGTAGTTTTTTAATAAATGATTTTAAGAAGTTTCTCTCCCTTAGTGGTATGTTATATCTCGATGGCAAGAGCCCATTATTAAATTTTAAGAATTTTTATAAAATTATTAAAAAGACATTATTAAAAATTAAATTATATAAACTTACTGTTAACAAAATGATTTTAAGGAAAAAGATGATAAGCACCCAAAACCCACCCATACTTAATTGCTTTACTGCCTTTTACTATAATCTAGGCCAGTGTTCAGCAAATATTTTAAGGATAGGGCTGGAGAGTAAATATTTTTAGCTTTGTGGCCTATATCATCTCTGTCATAACTACCCGACTCTGTCCTTCTCATGTAAAAGCAGCCACAGTCACTGCACAAATGAATGAGCATGGCAGTATTCAACGAAGCAAGACAGATTTGGTTCAGAACCTGTCATTTGCTGACACCCCTCTCTAGATGCTTTGCTTCTCTCAGATACATATAATGGAGATGCTTTAAAATGATGTTCTAATGTGCATTTCTCCCCAAATCCACATTGAGAGATTTCATATTAGTAGCTTACAATTTGCCATGGAGGGAATATTGATACCACTGAAAGTAGCAATGCTACTACTCAGATCTTTTAATTCTCTCCAGAAAGCTGGTTGTTAAACATATACCAGCATATCACACTTACCCCTGTCAAGAAACAACAAAAACAACAACAAGATTATCCAAGCACTTTTTTCTTTTTTTTTTTTGAGACAAAGTCTCACTCTGTTGCCCAGGCTGGAGTGCACTGGCACGATCTTGGCTCACTGCAACCTCTGCCTCCCAGGTTCAGGCAACTCTCCTGCCTCAGCCTCCTGAGTAGCTGGGATTACAGGTGTGAGCCACCACACCCAGCCTTTCCAAGCATTTTTTAAAGATGGTAAGGCAGACTTTATTCAAGTGGGGGTCATGGAAATATGTACAGGAACCACTACAGTGGGGTCTTGCAGCAAGGGAGAGACTGGGCTCAATTCCAACTTCAAAAAAGACAGGTGGAGTTTTAGAATCAAGGACTATGATTGGGGTCAGTGGATGGAAAATTGCTAAGAGGAAACACCAAGGTTAAGAGTTTCCTCGCTAACTGACTTGACACGATTACTGCTGAAGGCTGGCCGGGATGGTAAAATCCAAAGGGTGGTCAGATATCAAGCATGGGGCATTTTGTTAAGCTGACTTAGCAGGATTCTTGCTCAGACTAGATTCTACAAGGATGGAGAGAGAAGAGCAAGGAGTCCAGCCCTAACCAATAAGATGATTTTAAAGGAGTCTGATTATAGTTTCGGTTTAAGAGGCTTTTATTATTGCCCCCCTATTTCCCCACCCCCCACCACCATAGAGCTTGCTGGTAAAACTTGAAACAAGAAATACCACACTTGTAAGAAGTCTGTTTCAGGACATCTGTCATGCTGTCAGATATCAGGATCTGACAGGAACAGGGAAGACTTCACTTTCCTCTTAGGTTACAACACAGCTGCACATTTATAGAGTTTTACAAATACATAAAAATAGCATATTATGTCAGTGATTAGAATACATTTAGCATCTCAACTTCACTCAAGACTTTGCAATGTATAATCAATGTTAATATTCAACAAATGTTTATGGAACATCATTTATATACCAGGCAGTAGGCATATATCTGCATACAAGTTGCATTAGTAAATAAAATAGAGCTAAGATGAAAATATAGTCGACAGGAGGATATAAAATGCCAACAGGTGGCTTGGGGTAAATTAAATTTTTAAATAGAATGCCCAGAAAATGCCTCACTTTAAAGCAATGTTTGAGCAAAGTCTTGAAAAAGCCGAAGAAGATATCTGTATAGGAGGACAGTGGGAGAGGAGGGAAAGTTTTACGCCGTGTGAGCAGCAAGTGCAGATTCCTACTGTGGGAGCAGGTCGCAAAGTTCCAGCAACAAAGGAACTAGTAGCTAGAGCAGAGGGAGTGAGCAGGAGGATTGAGCAGCCATGGGGAACAGGGATGGAAGATTACATCAGTCATGTAGGCTATCAACAGGGTTAGGGCTTCTCCTTCTTCTAAGTTTGGACACCTTTGGAAAGTTCTGATCAGAAGGAAACTTGATCTGGATTCAAAGTTAAAAGAATTATTGGAGAACTAGGACCTGTGAGAATGATGGGATAGATGAAGCAAGGTTGCAAAATGTTGATAATTGTTGAAAGCTGGTGATGGATACATGGCAGCTCATTATATTTTTTCTCTCTATTTTGTGGAAGTTTCAAAATTAAAAATGAAACAAAAGCAAAAAGAATATTTTCAAAAAAGGATTGTGTTATAAAGTTGACTCTAGAAAATGATGTTTGCAACATCAGTGGGAGGCTACTGCCGTCATACTGGCTAGAAATTGTTGTGACTTAGACCAGTTCAGTGAAAGTGGTGATAATTAAGACAGAGCCAGGTTCTTGGAATATTTTAAAGGCAGAGCCAAGAGTAGTAACTAAAGAAATTAAATGTGTGAAAAATCTTTTTCTTTTTCTCAACTTCAAGGCGTTCTCTCTTATTTATTTCTGTATTTTTTACCCCAGCATTTTCACACTATTGAGACAAAAGATGGTGACATTAAATAGATTTTTTTTTAGAAAAAAATATTTGTCTTTCTCTTTTTATTTTTACTTAAATGGGTCTTATTTAACCTTTAGCAATGTGACTGTCATTAAAGGTGTTTTATGTGCTTGGCAATAGATGAGTCTCTCTCCTGTCCAGGTTTATGAATTCCAGTCATGAGGGTCTCATTTAAGCCAAGAATCTCAGGCTATCACTACTCTTAAGAGAGAATCACCGTCTCACTCAGCATTTCTCTGTGTTAAAATAATGCCATCTGTTGTTAGTCAACCTGTAACTATAGGCTCACCTGCAAAGA
Source organism: Ateles fusciceps (assembly GCA_036589455.1). Lineage (NCBI taxonomy): Eukaryota > Metazoa > Chordata > Mammalia > Primates > Atelidae > Ateles > Ateles fusciceps. Next base: position 1,341,468 of record JAZHEH010002077.1, read on the forward strand.
AGGATGTTGAGTCTTGCCATGAATTATGCCCATTCCAGTCTGTGTTCCAGCCTTCTAAAGGAGGAGAGGCTGTTTCAGATGCTAGTAATACTGCATGTAATTAGGTATTTGGAACAAATAAAAAGTAATCAATAAGTTTATTTTCTCAGTATAAAAAAATTAGTCAATTTATTTATTCATCTCCAAAATATTATTTGCTTGGGTAAAATTTGAAAGGGCACAGTTAAAGATACTCCCCCTAGTACCAAACATTGACATGCAATTATATTCTGCCTATTCTCTAGATGAAAGCTAGCATGATGGAAAACTAGGGTTACATAAAAATTTCTGGAGAAACATATTGTAAAAACATTTAAAAGTATAGCTAAGATCTTAAGAGAAAATGAATATTACAGTGAAAAAAACTGAAGTGGTGAATGAAAGTCACTTGCTGAAGTGTAAAAACTTATCCTATGGCTTCCCTTAAAATTTAAGCCGAAGGAATTATGTGCCTTGGTTACTAAGGGATTTGGCCTTACTGTCAAGTGTGAGGCAGATAGTTGGAGGTGAATGAGATGCCCAAATAAAGCTGAGTTGTTCCCAGAGAGAAACTGGAAAATAGAAGGAAATTCATTCTCCAGGACAGGATGATGGCAATGAAGTTCATCTGTCCCTGTCTGGACTCTCATTTAAAAAAGGAAGTTATTGTCACCTAAAATACAAATCTCTCAGCTTGTGCAGCCATCAGGTTTAGAAATGATTACAATATTCATGTAAATACATAATCCTCAAGATAAAAAATTAATACAGTGATAAGTTAAGGTAGGCAATATTTTCAGCGTGCTTTTCAGGAAGCAAATACATAGCCCATCAGGAAACATGCTTCAAAACTCAGTCCAGAAGGGATACTTGTCTCCAGCCACTCACGAAGACATGAGTTCATGTCACAAAATTGCAGAAGAAATGAGAAAATAATTTGTCATAATTTAGACTCAAGCATAACAGCAGGATTCTCAGATAACAGAGCAGTGATCAAAAACAAGGAGCAAATACAATATGCAAACCTATGTTAAAAACTTTTTCCCCTGTCCAGTCTATCATCGATGGGCATTTGGGTTGGTTCCAAGTCTTTGCTATTGTAAACTGTGCTGCAATCTTGCATGTTCTTCACATGTACCCCAAAACCTAAAATGCAATAAAAAATATATATAAAGCAATAAAAAAAAACTTTTAAAATAATTAATACCTTTAAAAAAGGAACTGCATGCAGAGGAGAAAAAAAAGAATGAGAATATTTGAAAAAGAAATAATGTTTCTAGAGAAGACGAATACAGTAATTGCAGAAGAAAAGTAACTGAAAAGGTAATACAGAAATGAGGAGAAGTTACAAGACATGGAATTAGAATGAGAAAGAATGGGAGGGGCAAGCCTGAAAGACATAACTGCTAGGAATTTTCTAGAATATTGTGCAAACATAAATTCTCAAAGATAGTGTGCACAATTTTCTGAACAACAAAAGAAGCTAACTTAGACTTGGGATTTCACATTATAAATCTAATCCTCAAGATTGAAAAATCTTAACAATGACAGGACAAAACAATTGTATTTAAAAATGCATGTTAAACTGATCACAGGCTTCCAATAACAATAGAGACCAGAATATAATGGAATAACACTATCAAAGTGCTGATGGAAAAACATCAAATTCAAATTCTGAATTATATATAAAAAGTATATATACATTATATATGTAAAGAAAGGTGAATCACACATGAAAAAGTAGAGTATAAGAAATGATGTGAGCTTTTGTTACATTATTTTTGTCTGTTTGAAATATATACCTAAGATTAAATTTAAATTTTAGAAATTAAACCTTAAAAGAAGGGGATGCCAATTTATTGAAAGAATATTTGAGTATCTCATGAAATGTTTCAATCAAACAAAATGTGAAAAGGAAAGAAAATAGACATTTCCAGATACTGCAGCAACAGAAATCATGATTTTTCTATCCATAACTCTACAGTGTGATTCAGCTCCACAACTCTCATTTACTCTTTCCATCTGTTCAAATTGTTCAGATGACTATGTATCAATTGTTAATGATTGGAAGCTGATATTAATTGAGTCCTGATTCCATAAAAGGGAAAATCATTGTGAACCAATCTTTCACTCCATGAATTTTCTATTAAATTCTATGTTTCACTGCTTGACACACACACATTTCTTCTTTTTTATCTAAAGATGTCCTCACTTAGTATGTTGTAAACACTTTTGCTACCTCTATAAAGAGAGACAATCCCAAATTATCTCTGAATGCCCAATTCAGATTTGATATCAGGGTGCCAGTCTTGTCCACATCCAGGCTCTGTAGACAATGAGTTGTTCTACAGTACTCAGTCTTGATCAGATCTCATGTGATTCTTACTATCTATTTCACAAAGGGCTGTTGATTCAACATTCAACTCATCTGTAGTGAGCCATTTTTTATGTGTCAAGCAGTTATCAATGCTTAGAATAAATTAATAAATACAACTTTATATTTTGTGGGAGAGAAAAGCAATAAAGTATTTTTAATAAATAATAATGCATAGAGTACATTAGAATTTCATAGTGCTTGGAAAAAATAGAATATAATAAAGTATATTGAAAATTCTGGAGAGGAAGGGGCAGCTCCAGTATTATTTTAGGTGGTCAGGGTAGTTTCATTGCAAAAGTGCCATTTAAGCAAAAACATAAGGTAAGCAAGTTCAGTTGACACGTCTGTCATCTGAACGAAAAGTGCTGCAAGCACAAGGAAGAGTCAGTGCAATAACTCTAAGGTGAAAGAGTGGTTAGAACAGTGACTGAGTGGGACAATAAAGATGAGACAAGTAATGGAGATTCCAGGCATGAAACACCACATTACAGCCTCTCTAAGGATGTTGACTTTAGGCTGTGTGAAAATCAAGCTTTAGCAAGCATTACAGGTTGAATTGTATCAGCCAAAATTCACTTGTTGACATTCTAAGCTCCAGTATCTTGGAATACGATCTTATTTGGAAACAAGGCCATTGTCGATCAAATTAAGATGAGATCATTAGAGTGGGCACAAATCCAATATGACTGATGTCCCTACAAAAAGGGAAGTTTGGAGGTAGACACACAAAGGGAGAATGCCATATGAAGATGAAAACAGAGATTGGGGTGATGCTTTCTGAGCAAAATGATGTTAAATATTGTCAGCAAACCAACAGAAACTAGGAGAGAAAGCATAGAATAGATTCTCTTTCTAAGCCGCCAGAATGAATCAATGCTCCTGACAGCTTGGTTTTGGAATTCTAGCCTCTAGAACTGTGAGAAAATAAATTTATGTTGTTTAGACTACTCAATCTATGGTACTTTGTTATGAAAATCCTTGCAAACCAACACAGTAGGTATTGAGCAAATGGGTGAAAAGATTCTAGAAAAGTTTTAAAATAATCACTCTAGCTATTCTATTGGGTATGGCAGGCAAAAATGGAAGCAGGAAGACTGCTAAGCAACTTATTTCATTAATTCCAGCAAGAAATCTGGGAGTCTCAGATCAGAACTGAAATAGTAGAGATATTGAGAAGTTGTCAGATTCTGGATGAATTTTGAAGGTACAAACAAAAGGGTTTCATGATGGATTCAATGTGGGTTGTGAAAAGAGGAGAAGTCAAGGGTAACTCAGGTTTCCATCATGTACAATTGGAAATACGGAGATGTCATAAATTAAAATGTAGTGGTAGAGCAAGGACTGAAATCGTTTCTCACTCAGCTCTTTCTGACTCCCAGATTAATGTCCTTGACCTTGGAATCAATACTGGATAGATGTGCCAACATTATATTATCAGAGTCTTTAATCATAAGTGCACACACACACATGTATATAGAGATAGAGAAATACACACACAGACACGCACAAACATATCTCTCATATTTTAATTGTGATGACTAAAATGTTTTAATCCTAGCATATCATTTTCCTTCATCTCCGTTTCACCCTAATATGGAAGCTAATTATCTCTTCTGTTAAAGTAAAAAAATATTTTTTGACTTTTTAAATTTAGTTTGAAAGAACCGCAGTAAGTAAGAATTGCTGTTTTTAATCCATTTGTCAGAACAGTAGGGAAAGCACATGCTCTTGAATGTTCTTCATATTTTTATTATAATTATTCTATATTGGATAATTTTTTCTCAGTTGCTCCCTACCTTAAAAAATCAAAAAATGCTATTTATAAAAGAATAAGAAAAATTGTTATTTTATAAATAGCATTTCTGATTATTTTGTAGAGTAGTAGAGCACACTATTAAGTAGCTGAGAGTCCATGACTTATGTGGTGAGAATCTCAGAGAACAGCTTTTACTTTTCATGACATAGTGCTCAGTAGAGTCATCTCTGATGTTGTAAATATTAATACTAAACAAAGAAATCCCCTTTACTTCAATGTCCTAAAATAATTGTCCATAATTGACTGCTGCATTATTCCCAGAACAAAAAATAAAATCCTCAAAAAGTCTGTGTTTTCTTGAAATACCTCACATCCACAGAGATGGAATCTCATTTCTTAAAATGAGGAGGAAAATCAAAGAAGCTACAGATGAAGTTTAAATCAATTTTCCTTATGACCAGAATCTGTATAAATTTACCACATACACGAGTGGCACCTACGGTGGCAGTTGTAATCCTTTCATGTGATAAATTCTTGAAGGTAAAATAATAACTTGAATGAAGTCTATTAAAAGACCTCTAAGAGGGCATATTTACCTGGAAGAACAGAAGACTATTCATGAAACAGAACATAAAAAATTATTTCAAGGAAGTGATACAAAGATTTACTTCCTTGGATGGCTTCCAATATTATGCTAGAAAGCCTCATTCTAAGTGTCTGGAACAGAAGAATCTTCCACAAGAGACAATGTGATTGCAGTAACAACAAAATGATGAACGAGAAAATCTGTAAGTGGTACTGACTTTTGGGTGATAGTGTTGATGTTGTGCTAGAATTCACTGGGAGTTCTTTAAAGCTATTGAGGAGCCATTGAAACATAGACACCATGTTGAACATAAACATGCTGTATATGGAACACTGGTACACAGAATGAATTTCAACTCCTCTTAGATTTCATTCTGGCTTTGCAGAGTCTTGAAAACAAAAATGAATATTTCCCAGATTCCCTTGGAGCTGCAGTTCTGATGGGAAATTTATTCCTGTGAATTAGATGCACTTACATAAAATCAGAGGGTGGGATAGACCATCTGCAGCTGCTGTGGCAACTGCTGTGGAAAGCAGAGTTGTGTAGGCTCCGGATGTTTCTGTAGAAACATTCCAGTACTAACTTTGTGAGAGCCGAAGGATGATTTTGCAGCACTGGTGGTGACAATGAGAACAGCGGCAGTAGCAGCAGCAACAATGGCTATACCCCCTTCCAGTTTTCCAAGTCAGTCAGTTTGTGGATATTGCTATGGGAGTGATTCCTGGAAATTCAGCCTAGATCCTGCCCTTGTACTCATGCCAAGGACTTTGTAAATATTTATTTCACTCTATAAATCACTTTAAAACACCAAGAAGCCTGAATGCAGAAAGTTTTCATATTTCAGAGACATACCTTTTCCTCTTCCAACAAGAGGAACAAGCAGAGGGTCTTGAATTGATGCTTAGATTCAAGAGATTAGAGGATAGCTGGACTCTGGAGTAAAGGACTTCACCAGTATCTTCCACACTGAGTGTACACACCCAGTGGCTTTGTGTCAGGTGAAATGCTTATGTTTAATTTCTTTCTTTCTTTCTTTCTTTCTTTCTTTCTCTTCCTTCCTTTCTTTTCCTTCCTTCCTTCCCTTTCTCCCTCCCTCCCTCCCCTCTCTTTCTCTCTTTTCTCTCTCTTTCACTCTCTTTTCTTTTGTTCCTTACTTCCTTCTTTCCTCTCTCTTCTTGTCTTCTCTTTCCTTTTCCTTCCTTTCCTTTTCTTTCTTTTCTTTTCTTTTTCTCTTTTCTCTTCTTTTCTATCAAAACTGAGTCTTGCTCTGTCACCCAGGCTGGAGTTCAGTGGTGAGAGCTTGGCTCACTGCAACCTCTGACTCCTGGGTTCAAGCGATTCTCCTGTCTTAGCCTCCCGAGTAGCTGGGATTACAGGCGTGCGCCACCACACCTGTCTAACTTTTGTATTTTTAGTACAGATGGGGTTTCACCATATTGGCCAGGCTGGTCTCGACCTTCTGACCTCAAAGGTCTGCCCACCTCAGCCTCCCAAAGTACTGGGATACGGGCATGAGCCACCACGCCCTGGCTAAATTCTACTTTGCTTATTCAAAACCTGAGTGATCCTTGACCTCAAAAACTAAACCAAGAACACAGAAAATGATCTTTCTCATGGCTAAAAATAAGTAACAACAACAAAATAATCATTTGAACAAGAGGCCTCACCCTATATTCCCACTATCCACCTTCAATAGGGCTATACATTTGTCCTACTTTTTTTTTCCCCAGTTTTCACCATTCCTATGAAAAATATGAAAAAGAAAAAAAAAAAAGCCCAGCCATGTGCCTGTTTTTCTGAGGCAATCAATCTGTCAAATGAATAAATGAAAGTTGAAAAACATAGGATTCAGGAAAAGAGTCACCACTAGATATGTCGTATTCGTTAAAAATGCCAGGCCCTCAAAAACATTGTAAACATAATTCTGATCAAATTATTCCCCAAACAAGATCTGGAATACTCTAAAGAATATAATTCTGTTTAACAACTTTTATCTGGTACATTAATTAATATTTATTAATTAACACATTTTCCTGAGGCAATTTAATGAAGGATACAGTTGAAAATGCTCACTCTATTTTTTACAATTAAGTTCAAATTGAAATAGAGCAGAATTTTATGTCTATACTATCTTTTTTCCAAGCATGAACAATTTATATTTTTTTCATAAATAATCATTTCTTTTTTGGTTAAATCAACAATGAAAATGCATGTTCCTTCAAATATAGTTTTTGAAATTACATATTTCAGAATACAACATTAAATAATTCAGATAAAGCTGCAAATGGAAAATTTTTAATATGGAAAAGTGAGAGAAATGAGTGTTTTTCAATACTCTAGAAATTATTTTATTGAAATAGACTTTTTCCTGCAAAATAAGAATGCATTTTCAATGGATCAATTATCACTATGTCTGATTATTCTATGAAATACATATTAATATAGATAACATATTGAACAATAATGATTGAATTTGTATTAATATTAAATGATTAGTCTCTTAAGACTGGTAGCACTTGGAGATTATATATAAAGAAAAGAAACAGGAGAACAGGTTGGTGGCTCACAGCTATAACCCAACACTTTGAGAGGTCTAGGCGGGCAAATTACTTGAGCCCAGGATTTCAAGAACAGACTGGGAAACACAGTGAAACCCCATCTCTACAAAAAATTAAAAAATTAGCTGGGTGTGGTTGTGTGTGCCTGTAGTCCCAGCTACTCCGGAGGTTGAGATGGGAGGATCACTTGAGCCTGGGGAAGTCAAAGCTGCAGTGAACTGCAATCACATCACTGCACTTCAGCCTGGGTGACAGAGTGAGACCCTGTCTCAGAAAAAAAAAAAAATAAGAAAGAAAGAAATGAAGAATGTTTTTAGCAAAGAAAAGAGAGAGAAAAAGACAGCATTTTGAGGCAGAAAATCATGGGAAACAGTAGGTTGACATTTTTGCAGGTTTCTATGTTTTTTTGTTTCAATTGATCCACATCAAAGTCCTTTATGGTAGGTATATTTTTATTTTTCTTATTTTCAAATCTAAAAACTGAGGTAACAGACAGGACCACTAGATTATTAGCACTATGCTTTTTTCTTTACTGGTAAAGCAGGAATATAAACACAAGTTTTCTATTTCCAAAGACAATGCCCTTTCCTGTGTATTATCCTGAGTTTTAGTACCATCTTTATCATTAACCAACTTCCAACTTTGTAATTTTGGAAACTGCTTCAATTCTCTGAGACTGAGGTTCTTCATTTATGATTAGTGCTTAAACTGCATGAGGAAAGTGATGAATTTCTTTTATAATTTTTGGATTTGGAATTTAAAACAGCATTTAAAACAAGGGAAAACATCTTTGCCCTCAATGAAGCCTGAGAAACATTCATTTCTAAGTGCCTCGTTGGTTTAGACTCTAAGAGAGCTCGGTTAGAGACCGACAAGTAAGACTGCACCTCAGCAAAGCAGTACCAGATGAAAAACCTCACTAGGGTCAACCAGGATAAGACTAAATGAGGAGAATGCAACCTTTTCATTTCAAATCATTCATCTGATCAAAAACTAGACCAAAGAAATTAGCCTTTTTATAAAATGGAGTCAAGTTTATGGAAAAATAAAGATTAGAAGATGTGGGAAAATATTATTTTGAAGATCCAGTGTGCTTGTCACAAAATGGTATGTGGCAGAATCCAAAATAAACTGTTAGGAAAGAGTTTTTTTATACTATAAAAGCATGCAGAAATATTTGGTTTCTGCAAAATAGAAACAAAATCTCTAAGGAAGTAACTCAAAAAGTATATGTAATGTTAAATAATTGTGATAAAATAGCTTTCCAATTGGGAAATGTTTAAAAGCAAGAGAAAGAAAAGAATTATAGTCACAGTGTGAATAAAATTTTAAACATGTAAAAATTAATGTTGCCATATCATCCTTTTATTTTTTTACAATAAAAAGACCTCAAAGTAATGAACATTTTATATCAATACTGGAATTCAAGGTAAGATACAATTCTTATGCCAGTAACATGGAGAATTTTAATCAGAGGTGAGATAGATACACTACTGATAGAAAGCCAAGTTAGCTTTAAATATATTGATTTTACAAGGACTATATCACCAAAGTGGTAATTTAAAAAAATGACAACACAAAAATATTCTTGATGTTGGGACCATATCAAGGAGTAGGCTGCAAGAAGAAATGTCCACTTAAGAAAAGCCACATCACTGATTCTTTACCATGTTCTAGGCATTATGCTAAGTACCTTACATGCCTTATCTCATTTAATTCCCAGAACCTAAGGTTCATTCTTTTATTTTCATCAATTTACAGATGAAGAAATTTATAGTAATACATGAATAGAAGCCTACTCAATCTGATAGATGGAATATCAAGTCCTAACATTGTGCAAAAACAAAAACAAAATTATCAAAGTTCCATTCATTGGGAGTAGTTGAAAATATATTCATCATTTTTTTTTTAATTTCAAAGAAGTGTGCAGATGAAAGGCAAAAATCCTGGGATAATGAAGTACCTTGTGGGCTAGCACCACATGTTGCCTTTACCAGTCACTGAATTAAGGAGAAGGAAGTGGTTATCAGAACCCAGAGAAAGTAGCTATTAGAGAAGACGCTAGGAGGCCATTGGTAAAAGCACACAGTCATCTCCTGGGGAACTGGGAAGAAAGGCCAGAAGAATAATTACCCCATTTGAGCAAATTTCCCACTTTGAGCTTTTGCTGATGGCTCCTTTTGCCCCACACATGAAGATAACAGACCACAAGATCAGTTTTTTGGAACATAGAAGTAGAGAAGTACATAGAGTGAATATGGAAAGGAAAATAGAAACTACCCATTTTCATCTGGTTGTATAATGTGCAACCAAATAAAAACTGCCAAACAGATTATTATAGGGTTTGGCTGTGTCCCCACCCAAATCTCACCTGGTAGTGTTATAATCCCCACATGTCACAGGAGGGACCTGTTGGGAGGTAATTGAATCATGGGAGTGTTTTTCCCATGCTGTTCTCATGATAGTGAATAACTCTCATGAGATCTGATGGTTTTATAAAGGGCAGTTCCGCTGCACATTCTCTCTTTCTTGCCTGCTGCCATGTAAGATGTGGCTTTGCTCTTCCTTGCTTTGCACCATGATTGTGAGGCCTCCCCAGCAATGTGGAACTGTGAGTCAATTAAACCTCTTTCCTTTATTAATGACCCAGTCTCAGGTATGTCTTTATTAGCAGTGTGATTTTTTTTTCATAATTTTGGATTTGGAATTTTAATCTTCTTATACAGATTAGAAGATTCTGTAAATTAAAGAGAAAGAAGAAGTGCCCTTAAAAAGTAGTATAAGAAACAGAAAACATCTGAGAAAACTACAGGAAAAGATAGTGTATTTGAGTAAGGACTTTGACTGGTTTATCTATCTATTTCTATTTTTTTTCATTGTATAACACCGAGGATGTATTTATATTTTGCTATTGTATTTAAAACTTAATCCCAGCACTTTGAAAGGCTGAGGTGAGTGGATCATGAGGTCAGGAGCTTGAGATCATCCTGGATAACATGGTGAAACCCTGTTTCTACTAAAAATACAAAAAATTAGCCAGGTGTGGTGGCACACCCCTGTAGCCCCAGCTACTTGGGAAGGTGAGGCAGGAGAATTGCTTGAACCCAGGAGATGGAGGTTTCAGTGAGCTGAGGTCACACCACTGCACTCCAGCCTGGGTGACAGAGGGAGACTCCATCTCAAAAAACAAAACATAAAACCTGAAACTAAGCCACCACAACTTATTCTGTCAATTATAAGACAGGGTTGATGCCTTCAGACTTGAGACCTCACTTCTGACAGTGGGTGACAAAGGATCAGGAAGAAGAACATGCCGGATACACTGCAGGAAGCCTAAGAGGCAAGCCATAGTGAGAATCAAGATGACAGCCCACCAAATATAGTCAAAATCAAATATGTAAGGGTACCAGCCAAGATATAGACATGGAAAATTGTTAGTAGGGTAACAAGGAAGGATGAGAGAAATTTCAAATAAAATGGAGGTGGGGATTTCCTGAACAATTGCCTCAAAAGCCAGTTAGTGTGATCTTTGTGGAGATGATCTCTTATTAAAATGCTCAGGTGTATATAGACAGCTTCCACATTATGTATTCAAAGGACACTACGTTGCTTTTCTCACATCTTGGCTTTACCTATTCAGAGATTCAAATCGGTAAGTTAAGAAAATATATTTAATACAAATAATTTAATACAAATTAACTTTTGATGATATTTTTCTGGAATAAATTCTAATTTGGTTTTCATTTTGCCCAGAACAGTGCTTGCCATATGGTAGACAATTAACAAATGTTTTAATGAGTAATAAAAAAAATACAAATAGTTCCAGGGTTGCAAGATGCTAGAGTATTAAAGTGACTCAAATTAAATGTAGCACAGTCTCAGGAATTTGGTAATTTCTAGGATAAGTCTCAGACATATATCTAAGAGTCGTCAACACATTTGAAACTCCCATTGTGACGTTCTAATTATCCCATTCATTTGAAGGCTGATATATTAGATTCGTTAACAAGAAAACTCCTTAGAAAATTAACTATATTCTTGTTGGTTTCCTTTATTTCCCATCCTCTTTAATAAGACCATAAATGTTCAAGAATAAATAGGCAATAGTCCACAGGTGATAGTTAACCTTTTTCCTTCTGACTCACGTAGTAAGAAATGTAACAGCCTAATTAGATGCCGGTGAATGCTAAATCCCTTTTCCTGGAGAGAAGCCGTTAAGCCTACTCTGTTGAGCTCCCTGAGACCATATGTTATTAAACTTCGTCTTTGTCATTCATCTGAGACAGTATCTTATAGGCAATCCAAGAATGAGTTGTTGAGAGCCTCTCTGGCTACCCAGGTAGTAATGCTTAGTGCCATTCCCAATGTACGTAAAGGAGATGTCTCTGTTGTGGTATCTTAATAGATCCTGTAGTTCCCATATGTTTTGGTAACTGTTTCATATAATTGCTGTGTCTCACAAAAAATAAATTTTATACAGTAATACTCCAGCCTGCTGTGCTGCTTCACTTCAAGATAACTTATAGCTACTAGATTCCTCTGTACAATATTGGTCCATAGCAATAATAAAGTTGTCATCAAGAGGCTATGATAGACCACTTTGCATTATTCTAACTGCCTTTTTGTATTATAACTGTTTGCAACTTTATGAGGTCTTCATAAATATGATCAATTGCAATAATAAAGTGTTAAGGCATTTGTGGCAGCTTATTTTTCTCAGCCTCAAAACAGGAGCTGCCTTGCTTGTTGGTCTAATGTCTGTGATTGCATCCTTGACTGCCTGTAGAGCTCTGGGCTACGAAAGGAGCAACCAACTTAGCTTCCACAGTTGCCCCCTGGCTTTCAGGAATTCAGTGATTTATTCACATAACTGTAAACCCAGCAGGTCCAAGAAACAGAGGGATAGCATTTGTGTCCTACATAAATGGGAAAAGGCAAGTCAAGCAATCCATACAAGCACATTTTTTCCAGTACTAGAAAGTTATGGATCATATTTTGTTATTTGAGTAATTTACTTGAAATTGTTTGTTTTCATTTTACAAATGACTTATGAAAATGTGCCAATTTACTTAAAAATAATAGAAAAATACATATCAGCAAAAACGGTAAAGTTGTCAAAAGAGATGCCTCCAAAGAAGGGACAGCTTACTCACAGGGGAGAAATGTAGTCTAATCATTTTTTAAAATAGATAATTCTTAAGATATTTGAAGTGTTACAAACTGATAGGGGAAATAGTGCTCTCCTATTTTCATAGTGGAGGAAACACAGGCACCAAGCATGACACTGATAGTACCATAGAAGCCCCAAGACCAACGGCACTTTTTAGGCCTTCTGTGTTGCTTCTTTAAAAATATTTTTTAATCTTTCCTGAAATAAATACAGATGGCTTCATTCTTCTCTTTTCCAGAAATACTTTTCCCAATCCCTCAAACATTCAAAAACTAAAAAAGTGAATTACATGTAGGCCAAATTACTTTCACTTATTCATTCATTCAAAAATAAGGAAGAAATAAATGAGCAAATAAGCAAATTAACTAAATCAATAATTTAAATATTAAAGCAACTATTTTATGAAGGTTTTTATGTAAAATTTACATACAGGAAAATTAATTTATTTTGTTAATTATTGTATATATTAAGCTGCGGTTTAATGAAACAATTGCATTGCAAATTAGGAAAGCTTCAGTGTACATACGATTTGACAGGTTTTCAATGAACAAGAAATATATTTGTTGTCTACAATGTATTTATATTAATTAAACACTTTGTTTTCTGTGCCTATGCTCCTATAACATAAAGTGTATAAATAAATTTCAGCATATTAAATCTCATGCCTTGAACTATACAGTTATTTTATGCTTCCTGGCTTACCAAATTATTTTGGCAGAAAGTTACAAAATTAATAAATAATGTATACCCTTAAAAATTAACATAGTTTTATTTTGTGTTCGTTAACCATCTCATTAATTAAGACTAGGATTGTTTTTAAATGATATGATTGTAAATTAGTTATGTTCAGTATGTTAGTAAATCATCTCCTGATTACTATCCTGTGACCCTCTCCTGCAGTTCTCTGACTCTTGTGGGCACCCTTATACTACCTGGTTCCAAGTTTAGGAGGACAGAAATCTTGGGATTTCCCAGTATTCATGTAAAACTCAAGCAGGTGAGAACTCTCTCTGGAATTATGTGTGAACTATTTAATTTCTGGGACGTTAGTGGGGATATAGAAAATATATCTAAGGAACAGAAGAATTTTAATACAATACAGTAATCTTCAGTGGCAAAGAACGCTGGGTTCTGGGATCAAGCCCTGGTTCATACTCCAAGTCTGGTCCTTACTTTCTAGGTGCTACTTGCAAAGAGACAGATTTGGGCACAAAGCAAAAAAACAAAAAAACAAAAAACAAAAACCTTTCTGATAGTTACAATTAACTCAAAAGGAAATATAGTGAAGGGGAAGCAGTAAGGTGCGTGATAAATGTCTGAGTAAATACACACAAACAAATGTAGCTAGAATGAAAGCATCAACATGTGTTTGGGGCTCATACCTTCTCTCTCTCATGGAGCTTCTCTATTACAGAAAAGAGCACTCCCCCCATCACTTAATCATTTCTGTTTCCTCACCACATTCATCTCATGCACTCTACATCCTGACCTCCTGTGATTCCAAATTATCAAATTATTTTAAATAGATAGTAACTCTAAAGGTGAAGGGCAAGTGTGGGTTAAAAAAAATTACTGCTTTTTACATCATTTATATGAAATATGGACTTTCACAATCATCATCAAAAGTGGAGTTAGAACTACTGAATTTTTACTTTAATTATCTCTATATATTATGTTCCTTTATAAGCTCTACAAGTTCAAGGATGTAGATAATTTGGACGCTATCCAGGAAGAAGCGGTGAAAATTATTAGGATGCTGGGAAATTGTCTCTGTTATTAAAGAAAGAAAGAATTGGAGAGACTATGTATTAGCAATATGCATTTTCAAGTATGCATAAGGCATATAGTCACTTTTTTCTTGATCCTTCCCAAATAAACAGCAAAAAAAGATTAAATTGATTCATAATTGTAAGTATACACCCTTTTTAAAAATATGAATATGAATTGGACATCAGGAAAAAACAAATTAGGATAGTAGATTTCTTCATATTTATTTTAAAAAGGCTTCTTTAAAGAGCAAATATATCACTCACTGAAATAACAAAAACACTGGAGGAAGTGAAATTAAGTATAAACATTTTAGGAGTTTCTCTCAAGTGAAGAGCAAGTAAAAGCAGACAATACATCTCGTCTGAAATTGTAATTTACACCCATGAGTATATTACTCAATAGCTTAATACAACTGAATAGGTTATTGTGTTGTCTCTTTTGAGTCTGTGCTCAATTTAATGAATGTTTAATTTGTACATAGATTTTATGAATACATATTTGCAAATGAAATCAGAGGTCAAAATGGAGGCATTCAAGCATGTTTTCTTCCTGCCAAAAACTGTTGCAGTGTCAAAATTTAGAAATTGCAAGATTTGACATCAAAATATAGATATGTGTCTTCTCTGTGTAAAAAAAAAAAAAAAACAAAAAAAAACTGTAGGATAAGATGACTGTAGGTCTGCATCCTCATATGGAAATGAGTAGCTGGAGTTGGGCAATAGCATCTACCCTTGAGATAGGTCACATGTGATTTTCTTCATCATGAATTTCTTCACTCCCTGTTATGTATCAAAGACTCATATAAGTCATTGTTTTTCATCTTAGAGCAGTTCCATTTAAACAATTTATCAATTTGTCCGCTGTATTCTTTATTTGGAATTGCTGATATAACATGTTTTGTGTTTTCACATAGCCCATAATTCTGCAGCAATTCCATCTGTACTGTTTTTGAGTTGGGAAGTTCTTGTCATAAGATATATACTTGTGAGTGAACAAAAAAATCCAAAAGGTAGTTGGAAAATATTGGCATTTGACGCACGGAGAGATTAAGATATTGCCATATTGCTAAAATCTAATAAGCTATTTTGGGCCAGTCACGGTGACTCACGCCTGTAATCTCAACACTTTGGGAGGCCAAGGCAGGTGGATCATGAGGTCAGGAGTACCAGACCAGCCTGGCCAACATGGTGAAACCTCATCTCTACTAAAAATACAAAAATTAGCCAGGTGTGTTGGTGCGACTGTAATCCCAGCTACTCGGGAGGCTGAGGCAAGAGAATTGCTTGAAGTTGGAAGGCAGAGGTTGCAGTGAGCTGAGACTGTGCCACTGCAATACAGCCTGTGCAAAAGAGCAAAACTCAGTCTCAAAAAAAAAAAAACTACTAAAACAATTCTTGTTTTCATTCATTTATTATTCGTTGTATTTTAATACTTGTTATTATGTGGTCATAATTTTGAATTTTTATTATCCATATTTTTTAAATCGACTTTCCTTTTAACATTTACTTAACAAATATCTAATGATCAAATACTATGCTACATAATCTCAGTACTGGGCATAAAAGCATGAATAAACCACTTTGTCCTCATGTAACTTATATTCTAGTGGATAAGTCACACAGTGAGCAAGATAGATAAGTCAATCATGTAATAATTTAGATAATTTTACGTGCAGAAAGTAAAGAAACTAAATGGAGAAAAAGTTATTATAAAATGTCAGAATAATAATTAAAATTTTACATAGGCCAGATAGGACATTAGCTAACTTTTAATATGAAACTAACTCTTCCATCAAGATCTGGTTAAACTGAAGGAGACAGTTGCACAAATGATACCTACTTATATACTTGTTCAATTTTGCTACATTTTATGCATTGCTATCTATGTTATTTGCATTAATTTACCAAATGGAACACTGTAGTTCATTTTCCAAAATGATATTGTTAGAATTTTGTACTGTTGCAAATGTTACAATTTTAAAAATTATACAAAAACAACAAAGGGAATATATCTTAACTTGGGTAATGATAATGTTGGTAAATACATATATAAAAGGTCTTTGACTTCTACATATAAGATGTGTGTAATTTTTGTTATGATACACCTGGGTTAGGAAATAAAAGCAATAATAATATCTGGTGGTAGTAGTAGTACTATTCCATTAATATCTTTCTATTTTCAGCCCTAAGGCTACTACCCAATCATCCAAAATTTCATCTTGAGCGTTTGTCATCTCTCAGGCTTATATTGGAGACGTTACATTTATTATATTATTTGATGTTTATTTAAAAACTATGAAATTGTCAGGATAGTTTCTAGTTTACAAATTAGGATGCTAAGATGCAGATAGATGAAGTAGCTTGTATTTAAAATGAAGTAAATGTAAAATAATGTCACACTTTTCATAATTATCATTTGTAAAATGTAGGCATTTTTAAATGTAAAATAATGTCACTTTTTTCATGATTATTATTTGGAAAATATAGACATTTTCCAATAAAATAGCTTATTTGTGTTCACATATAATGAATTATAGTATTATTTTTAATTGAATTTATAAGTAAATATTCTTTACATGTCTGTTTTAATTCATAATGTGTTAAACATACAACTGATCAAAACAGAAGCTCCTGTTTTTATCAGTTGGTGATACAGTAGTGAAAAATAATACAAGATGACTCCACAAATCTTCACTAGTAGTCGATGAGAGAGATATTTGAAGTTTTATTAACTAATGCTTTTAAATTAGCTATTGTATGTCCTCTATGTCTGGGACAAATTTCCATGTGTTTTATCCTTGCCCTGAGGTATTGGGAAATAATCACATAAGGCATGGTTCTCAAGCTTTTGTGTCTCAGGATACTTTATTACTCCTAAATTTACTGAAGACTTCAAGGAGCTTCTTGTTTATATCAGTTGTATGTTTCACACAATTCTGAATTAAAACTGAGACATGTAAAGAATATTTACTTATGAATTCATTTTAAAATAATGCTATAACTCATTATATGCTAACACAAGCTATTTTGTTTGAAAATGTCTTTATTTTCCAAATAATAATCATGAAAGAAGTGTCATTATTTTACATTTTAAAAAATGCCTCTGATGTCAGGCTTCTCAAGTGCAACCAAATTCTCATATCTGCTTCAGCATTCACTGTGCTTCAATATCTCACACCATAGAGCCGTGGGATATCTCCCCTGTACATTCATGAAAGAATGAATGAATGAAAAAGATATCTTAGTATTATTGAGAAAATAGTTTTGACTTTGCAGACCTCCTGAAATGGAAACCAGGCTATAAGAATTGCTGTTCTTAAGGCAAACTGCATGAGATTATGTGAGGAAAGCACCTTGGAGGACAAAAAAGGAATAATAAATATAAAAATGGAGTTGAAAAGCAATTTATTTGTTATTTACATAGGGAAATGGCCAACAGTGTTGAGTGAAACCTGGTGAGGAAATCTGCTACTAACCACCTACATCACCTTTGGTGTGTCACATAAACATTCCAGGGAACTTTCATTTTGAAAATAAGGAAGTTGAATTCTTTCCTCAAGCTTTCAAATGCAGCATTAAGATTCTATCATTTTGCAAAAATCTAAATATTCTTTAGGTTTTTTTCCACCACTATCCGGAAGGGTTCATGTATCAGTTGAAGGCTAAATACAGAAATAGTAACATGTTTTGGAGCATAATTTTTCTGCTTACACCTGAAATATTAGCTTTATTTGAGAAGGCTTCTGAGAATCCCATGAGGAGCAGAGGTCTTTAGAGTGAGAGAGATAGGGATGAAGGAATTTTAAATCAATGAAAAGGTCCCCAGAAAAGAAGAATTTAAGCCCTGTAAGAACCAGGAGTGGCTGTTAAGTCATTTAGCCTGGAAGGGCATAAATCCACTCCCATATACAGTATAACAATGGTACCTGGGATTAGCCAGGTACCATTGCTATACTGTATCTGGGAGTGAATTTGAGAACTCTGTGGTCCTGATAATTTTTGAAACATTTCTAAACACAACTAGCTCTCACATACCAATATATGCAGTTACCATTTTATCTGAATTTTATATCCTTTTAATACATAATTTGTACCCATTCAGTTATTCTATTCTCTTCCCTACTTTCTCATTTTGGGCTCTATTTAATCAATTCAGCTAGGTGAATTTCTAAGTTACACTTGTATTTCTAATATCCCTTTACAAAATATTCACCATTTTCTGAATAAGTGATTTTTCTTGTATTTTTATTCAAGTAGCATCCTTTCCTGCTTTGTCCAGCTTATAAACACAGAAAATGAAGATTTAAGCCAATTTGTCAAGTCACTATTTTCCCTTCCTAAAAATTCTCTAACAATTTAATAATGTATTATTATGTATTATATAATTGAGCAGAACCTTACACCATAGGAGTCTTGAAAAATGAAATTCATTAAATTAAATATCTTTCTAAACCATCTGTCCATCAATTGTAAGAATGAATATTCTTTCAAACCATCTGTCTATTAGCAATTCTTGCTATAAAAATGAAAAACTTGGCTAAATAGAAACAATTGAGTATGTGCTAATTTCATTAATAAGTGTAACTGGTGCACAATGGAAAACAATGGAAAAGGAGAAAACAAAGAAAATAAATTATGCTAAATATGCAGATTAATTTACATGGAGTCAAAACCTTTTCATGATGTCAGCCTAAATAATAAATACAGAGAAATACTTTAAAAAAATAATGTTTATTTGGGAATAGGGCATTGTAATGGGATTGTGAGTACCATAATAAACTATGTATGCTTTCAAGGAGGTAATGAAAGACAAAGATTTTTAAAGAAAAAAATGAGGAAAGTCACATAATTGTTTTATGATAATTGTCCTTGGCTACAAGGATCAATAACAAGGGTTGCACCAATCTGAGCTTAAACAGGCAGTTGCTGGGCAAATGTCCTCACAGGCGTATTTTTTAAGATTTTGATGGCCTTTGTGCAAGGTTGCAATTTTTGCAGTCATTTGTGATCATTTTTGTTATCAGCAGTTTATTCATGAGAGCCCTCCCCTCATGGCTTTCCTGAGCACTATTTGTCAGTTTTGCTGATTTGTTTTTTTGTTTTTAACACAAGTGACACCATTTTGATTCTAACAACTTTCACAATGACTAGTTCTCCACATTTTCAACTTTTGTTTTATGACCCTAGATTAGTCAAGGTTTCTTCTGTTTTTCAAAAAAGTGCCATGGATTTCTTCCTGAATTTATTTGTAGTTATTTATCTCCTTCATGTTTATAGCTACTGGGAAAACAGCATTTTTCTCCAAAATTCCTGATTACTATAGATGTTTGGCAAAGATAATTATTCAGGAAGTTTATTTTTTAATTAGCTATGCTAATAAATTATAACTTCTACTTTTTCAAGTTTTGTTTTGTTTGGTTCAAGGTAAGTAATGATGTATCCAGAAAATAATAAATATTTGCCTAAATATGGTTAGCTTTGTTGTTTTGAATGACTTATTTTACTACACAGCACTGTCAAAATTATGTTAAATAAGAAGGATTTTATAGCAAATGTTTTATTAAAAGCTAATATTATTTGTTTATCTCAAATTTATTTTCTCTGAATTAAAGGAAGGTAGACACTCGGTTAAAAATATCAAACTGATCTAGGTGTGGTGGCTCACAGCTGTAATCCCAGAAACTTGGGAGGCCAAGGCAGGTGGATCACCTGAGGTCAGGAGTTCAAGACCAGCCTGGCCAACATGGTAAAACCTTGTCTCTAATAAAAATACAAAAAAAAAAAAAAAAATAGCTGGGAATGGTGGTCAATGCCTATAATCCCAGCTACTCTGGAGGCTGAGACAGGAGAATCACTTGAACCTGAGAGGCAGAGCTTGCAGTGAGCAGCGATTGTGCCTTTGCACTCCACACTGGGTGACAGAGCAAGACTCCATCACAAAAAAAAAAAAAAAAAAAAAAAACTGTACAGAAAATAACAAATTCAGTGCTCACGCTTCTCTTCCCCACTCATCGACCTCTCTTCGTAGTCACTGCTAAACTTTTATGTCTTTCAGGATGTTTTCATCTTTTTTTCTCCACTACCTCAAATAAGAAAATGTCCAGATTTATTTGAATTTACTCTAATTGCTTTCCATCATCTGTGAAGGTTCCAGAGCCAGCCAAGTACATTATTATCAGCAGGGACTCTGGAGCCAGTGTATAAACGAAGTGTTCTGGCACTACCATCCATTAGCTCTAAGATTTTGGATATTTTCTCAACATCCTATGTGCTGGTTTCCTCATCTGTAAAATTAACACAGTTATAGTAGTACCCCCCTTAGCTATATAGCAGGTTAAATGGATTACATATTTTAAATATGATTATTAACTAACTGAATATATGGATTTTACAATTAAAATATTGCACATATATATCTCATTTATATTATATATAATATATATTATATTTTATTATATAGGTTATATAAGTGCTCTAGATCTAGCTAGATTTATTAATCCTCATCACAAATATTGTTCAATTTCTATTTCATGAGTCCAAGTCTCAATCCAACACTGAGTTTTCTTAGACATACTTATATTCCTCTTTCTATTGCCTAGATTGATAGCATCACAGATGACCTCTCTTTCCTGGATTGCTCATACTCTAAACAATTTTTTTCTCCAAATAAGAATGTGAGCACTCACTAGAAAAAGTATCCAAAACAATCTGTTGTGATTTCTGAGGACAATATTAGAGATTTATATTTACTTTATGTTTAAAAAGTAAGAAAAAAATAAAGTTGTGTTAACATTTGATGTGAGTTTTAACACTACTACTCACACTTTGTGAAGTCCCCCCATCAGGCATGAGGGCAAAGGTGTCCCAAAGGAAGAATGAAAATGTCACACCCCTGAGGAGTTTAACAGCAGGACTCACTGAGAATAATATATGCCTGAGCAATGGGTTTATAGATTATACAATCTCATTTAAAAAGATCAAACCTCACAAAATGGAGAAGCAACTTGCTTACAAGCTCTCTTTCAAGGAAACTTCTAATTTAAGATAATACGAATGATCCCAGCAGGAAAGAATGAGAAGAAAATGGTTGAGCTGATATTTCCTGCTTCCATTGTGAGTTCTACCTCAGCCTTGTCATTAGGAAACAATAATGACATATAATTAGATCTGAGGAGCAAGCCCCTCAGGTTATTAAGGATATGATTAGGAGTGGCTCTTGCTCTGAGCATATTGGCCTGGTTGGAGACAGGCAATAATGGTTGTATGAAGCACTAGGTAGGATCTATGAATGAAACATCCAGCTCAGAAAAACCAAGCTATGCAATCTGACTCATTCACTAATTTCTAACCCATAGGACATGCAATTTGATTTTTAAAAGGTAGTAAACTTTTACTTGTGATTTCTTATGCAAAAACAAAAGACAAAAAGCATACATATTTGGGCAAGCCCTTGATCTTTCTGCCATCGTAATAGTGGCTGAAACAATAGACAGCAAACCTGGTGACAAACGAACATGTGTTATTTTGGGGCAAACACTGTCAAAATAATCAGAAAACGTTGCTAAAGAATAGAAGAAAGAAGTGTTAATACAAATCGTGAACTCTGACAGGTCTCCTCTATAGTGGAATAAAAGTGCAGGTATAACAACTACATTTGGCAAGCACTAGAAGGAAGATTAACAATGGAACCATATTTTTCTACAGTAAATTACTTCATTAATAAAAAATAATTTTATGAGAAAAACTGGGTGTTTGTAACTATAAATAGAATGCATTTAATAAAATAAAATGACTCTGGGTTAATAATGCAAAGATTATAACACATGTGAAATTCATCAGAAGACAAGACATTACAAGACTAAAGATGAAGTCAGAGGGGTACAAAGTGTTAGTGGTTGCCATGGAAAGTGTTGAAGTTTATAAAACAGAAGTTATTAAACACAGCAATCTTTATAGCGCTATGAAATTAGGTGGGGCTAACCATGAAAATTCTTTGTACAGAACAAATTTTACTGATGTCTCTTGGTAAAGTTCTTAAAGGACTGTGAAACTTAGGATGAGATGTGCTTTATTTTTCCTTGAGCAAAGACACATGCTCCAGATTTGTAGCCCTTTTTCTGTGTTAATAAGAAAGTGTCATTCATATTCTATTTATAAGATAAATTTTTCTTAAATTTCCACTTGGAAATAATTTAAGACCCACATAAAAGTCAAAAATATGGTACAGAAAGTTAATGTACACCCTTCACTTCAGTTTCCCTAAGCGAACACATTATACAGCCATAGTATATTTTATCAAGGAAACAAAATCCACATTAATACAGTAATATTATAAACCATAGACTTTATTTGAATTTCATCATTTTTCTCCTGTTTTTATATTTTATCCTATTTCCCAGCATGCAATCCAGAATCTCACATTGCATTTAATTTTTCACATCCCCTTAGTCTTCTCTAATCTGTGACAGCTCCTCATCCTTTCTTTCCCTTTCATGATCTTGACATTCTTGATTAATATTTGTCAGTTTGGGTTAGCCCAGTGTTTTCTCTTGACTAGAATATTATGCATTTTTGTTAAAATAACACAGAAGTTATGTTGTGCCTTTGTCAGGCACATTATATCTCTGTGTCTTATTACTGGTGATGCTTACTTGGATCACGGTAAGGTGGTGCCAACCAAGTTTCTCCACCATAATGGTAAACTTTTTTCTTTATAGTGGTTAAATATTAATTAATTTAGTTACTTTGAGATGATACATATATGCCTTTATTCCTCCCATTTTGCATACTGACCTGGTCATTCATCAGCAGATCTTGCTGGCAACAACTATCACTGTGTTGTACGCATAATGATTGCAGATTTCCTTCATTCCTTTTATATTATGAATGAGAATTGTTCTGTAAGAAAGAGCTGATCCTTATCTCTTATCTATTCATTCAATTATGTATTTATGTCCATATGAACTCACAGATATTTATTTATTCTATGTGTTTTCCAATACTATCACTTATTTTGTCGTTCAGTTTGTTCAGTTTGGGTTCTGAGCTTTTTGGGTTTTTTTGTTGTTTTTTTTTTTCTTTTGTTTTTTTCATGGACCAATTTTGTCAGCACTCTTTAATTCCTAGAATATATATTTAAAAATAAAAACAATAATCTAATCTTTTAAGTTAAAAGTGATATTTTTATCACAACGAGAAAGCAACTTTTTTAAAGAAGGACATCAAGCATTTGCAAATGCTTGATAATCTTTCCATTTCAAAATGACTTTGTTACCAAAAATTATGCAACTGTATTATCTATAAAAAGTCACATTTGTGCATTTAAATTGAGAAACAAAAGATTCTAATCAATTCAGAATCATCCAGAGAAGAAACTAACAATAAAGATTTGCAATTTTTTTATTCATTTAAATTTTAATTATTACTTTTCTTTGCAGAGATGGGAGTCTCATTATATTGTCCAGGCTAGCTGGAACTGCTGCCCTGCAGCAGTCCTCCTGCCCTGGGCTCCAAAGTGCTGGAATTACAGGCATGAGTCATCACACCGAGCCCAGGTTTTACAGTGATTTTTAAATCTGCTTCTTAAAAACACAAAAATGCAATATGTTTAACTTACTTGATAAGCAAACCTTTTTTTAATCATTATTACACAAGATTTCAAAACAGATTTGGAAATAAAACTTTAGATAATAGAAAGAAATTTTTAAAAAATCCTAGTTTATTAAGTTGCACCAGTGAATTACTTTTTCTCTTTAGATCTTTGTGCCTTTACAGACTATCATTTTCAGTTATGATAGATGTTAAAACCATGTTGAAAAATAAAATAAGCTTACAACCAAACATTATAGCCATTGTATTACAAACCATCCAATCAATATTTTCAATTTACAGAATAAATTTAATCAAATTAATCTCACTAAAATTATTGGAGAGCTTTATGCCATTAGTAGACAATGCAACAGGGATCTTTAACTCACATTTTGTACCTACCACATAATGTAAGTAATATGATAAAATAGTACCTATAAAATTCGTAAGTAAATATACATATAATGAATATATTTGATTAATCTTTTAAATTATGGAATGAATAATCAAAAATATTGTAAACAGTGGTCTAAATATATACAGACACTACTAAAAAAACTATACTTATCCATGGAAAGTAAAATTGGTTCTTGTCCTCTCTTGTGTGCAGTGAAGTCTACTATTATAGGAGTTACACATTAAAAGGAGAATTTTAAACTTTGCTTCTGTTTGACCCCTGTGTCCCAGTTGTTTCCTTCCAACTATATATGAATAGTTGGAAGCAGGGGGACAGGGCCACTAGCCTTTTACCTGATTTCAGAGTGTGCAAATGGAAAGGGTGATTTACAATATGATTTAATGATGATGATAGTCTCAAGAGGAGATTTGGTGGCAACTTCTTAAACAAAACACAAATGGGTTCTTTTTCATTCTCTTTTTAAACCTGGGGGCTTAATTAGAACATCATTCCAACTCTTCAAATGACATTGAGTATCTGTTTTATGGTGTAGTGTTGTAAATATGTGTGTTTTGTTGTGGTTATTATCAGATCTTCAATAGAATTTTAGTAATAAAAGGAAAAATAAGCAATTGCAATAAGGCAAAGGAATAGAGCACTGGAAATGTATGTTAGGTTTTTATTTTCTGTAAACATTTTCAGTATCTTTCTACAAAATTATTTGTAAGAAGTTAATTTGAAAGAAATACACGTTCTTACAAAAGCTCCCCACTCTGAGATAATTCTAACTGTATTACGCTAATTTAAAAGATAACCCACATTGACTCATCTCAGTTAAGATTCAGAACATAAATGACAAAATTTCCTGCATAGATTTTTTTTTCAGAAGTCACCAACTTCAGGGAAAGTATTCACATCAGAAATACCCAGATTTTACACAACACACTTCACCTGTTCCTTTTAAAATTCATCTTACATACTTTAAGAATTAATAAAGATGAAATATTTATATTTCAATGAGCATTTCTCTGTTCATCCCCTTTCATCTTTAATTTGGTACTGTAGGGTAATAAAATGCTTTGAGCTATGGTATAGATCTCTGAACTTCATAGAAGACTAATATTACATCATCTTAAAGAGAAATACACTCTAACCATCAAAAAGCATAGAAATATATCCTGGGAGAAAATTCCCAGATATCAGACCCAAGGTGGACTGAAGAATAATTCAATTAAAATTTGATTTTTGTAGACATCTGTTACAGGACGGCTGAGGCAATGCATAGACTCTTTACTCATTTTCAGGACTATCCTGAAGCAAAATAAGAAGTTAGAAGTTTGTCTAAGGTGACTTCTGATTTCCTATTTCAGCATTTTTTTGTTTTTAGCCAATGTCAAACCATTTGCAGCCCCCATTTGTTTATGGCTTTTTCCCAAAGTAAATATTAATAAGGACACAGTTTCTTTTAAGGTATTGAACTAGATCTGAACTGGAATTGGAACTCAAAGTCACCTTGAGGAAACGTGTTCTCTTTCTGGGTCCATGAGGGGGCGTAGTTTTAAGGGAGAGAACTTCCCAGTGCCATGTCCCGGTCCCATCTCTCTCCATCTGGGAGATTTAATGTTTTATGTTTGAATTTCACTGGTTCGGGAAGACACTAAGAGTCAATCACTCCAGTGGAAGTTCTAAGGAACTCTTTTCATTGGTCAGGGGTCTTAGAGAAGGTGGGGGTTCCTCCCAGGTTAAAAGTCCCCTTCTTCCACACCCCTTCAGACTCCATGTTTGGGTCCCCTTCCACAAAGACTCCCTTTGTGGAAGCCATCTTTCTCTCTCCTGGATTACCCCTCTGGAGTCCCCTTCCACACTCATGGAAGCCTGTCTTCCCCCTCCTAAACTCCACCTCTCTCTCTGTTCCCTTCCACACAGTGTGGAAGCTGCTTTCTCTCCTGGATTCCATCTTTCTGGATTCTCTCACTCAGTGTGAGAGTTAGCTGCTTCTCTCTCCTTCTCCTTTTTTCTCTCTAAATAAATCACTTTCTACAAACACTTTTGAGTCCAGCATTTACTGCACACTGTGCCATAGTCATCTCTCTCATTCTTGAGAGGGCAGGAGACCAAGAACCTGGAAAAACATCCTCTCAGGGGAGCTGAGGGCACCCTGAACCCCTAAACCCCAATATTACAACCTTGCCTACCTACAAAATCACTGCTTTGGACATTGTTCCATCAAATTGTCATAAGAAATGGGATTAAAACTCAAAAAATTGCGCAACACACTTAAGGTTGCTATGCTAAGAATGGCCAGATCCAAAGGTGCAAACTCAAATCGTCTTTCTCAAATTCTGGATTATGTTGTTACATTATTTTGCCTGAATAAGGCTTTAGGTAATATTTAGAGTTTCAGGCTTTATTTGGTTTGCCCTCCAATAATATGTATGAGAGTTTATAAATTGTGAACACTTTGCAGTCCGATTACTCAGGTTTCAGCCCTGCCTTGACATTTGCTAGTTATGTGAACTTGGGCAAATTTTACTCAATCTCACAACACCTCAATTTCCCAAACAAGAAAATGTGCACAAAACATAATATCCTCTCAAGGATTACTAAAAGAATTGTTAAGTAACTTACATAAAAGGAGCACAATGCCTGGCATATAGCAATCACCTCAAAATCATGAGTTTATTTAATTTATTGATCTGTAGACCAAGAAATTATAGACAGATGTATTGATCATTTGACTCAAGAAAATGTCTTCTAACTGCTGTAACTCTAGAATTTCACCCAGTCTAGTCACTGAGTCACTGACACAAAAGAGAAACTACAGCTCTTAATGGAATAAATGAATCAATTAATGAAATAACTGTCTTGTCCAGGTGAATTGTTTGTTGAAAATAGCAATAAAACTGTATGGTAATTTAAATGATTGCTTGGCATGAATCTATTCCAGATGTTTGAAACATATGGCTGTTCAATAAATATAATTTAAAACGCTGAAGCCTATATTTTCCATGAGGAGTCAGCAGTCTTTCAACATGGCTATTCCATTATTGACTCCATAACTTTCACCTTCACCTGCTAAAGCCACCTATCAGGGAAAATATAAGAACGTTTTCAACTTTCTTTGAATTTTATCCATCTCAACTGTATAAAACAGACCTGGTTACACTAAATTCTAAGCATAATTTTTATGATGCTGTTTAATAACATTTTTATAATACCTGCACTTATCACCTGAGCATCAATACCTGCAGGTATATGTCCTGACAGATTAAATGATCATGATAGGTGAATATGAAAGAGTACACATTTTGAAAACCCCCTGTGTCTAATTTTTACTTTGATTACTCAATGTTCATTTTGGATAAGCTGGATGCATGCCAGCCTTTCCTGAAAATACACACATTTTTTTTCAAGTTTATGATATAATTGTATTATCACACGTAAAAATGACTTCATTGGGCAACAGGCTAAATCCATAAGGATCCCCAATTAGATGACTCAATAATAATATCAGCAATCTGACAAACTTATTTAAAAGTTACTTAGATATGCAAATCTCTAAAACAGCTTAAAGCATAGATTTATTTAGGTAAACTAACAAATAGGTAAATTTGAGGAAATGAGCTCAATTTTAGTAGGAAATGGTGTTGTTTGGACATCCTTGGAGAGTAATTGAAATTACTATGCACAAACTGTAAACTACAATTACTACAATTATGTGGGTGAATGCTATGATATAGACTGTTAATATCTCAATTATTCATAATTATTTCCTGAAGACCACTGTGTCCAGAGATGCTCTTTGGGTTCAAATTTATGCAAAATCAGAGTCAATCAGTCATTTGCACATAAATGTAAGGCTCCTGAGTTTGTTTAGCAATATGCCTACCTCTCTTTGTTTATAACAATTCATTTAAATATACCCTTAATTAGAAAAAGGTTACATAACTACACTCCACGTTCTTACCAAAAAAAATAGTATTTAATCTCAGCTGCCCACCTCTTGTGAAGTCTCAAGAGAGACAAATAATGTCAAAGAGGACTGTTCAAAATATAGGAAGTCTATTTCTTTATCTACATATTTCAAATTTTTACTTTTAGGAAAAGCAAGGTTAAGAATTATGCCAATCTTAGGCCGGGTGCAGTGGCTCACACCTGTAATCCCAGCACTTTGGGAGGTCAAGGCGGGTGGATCACCTGAGGTCAGGAGTTCAAGACCAGACTTGCTATCATGGTGAAACCCCGTCTCTGCTGAAAATACAAAAATTAGCTGGGCATGGTGGTGGGTGCCTGTAATCCCAGCTACTTGGGAGGCGCTGAGGCAGGAGAATCACTTGAACCCAGTAGGCGAAGGCTGCAGTGAGCTGAGATCACGCAACTGCACTCCAGCCTGGGAGACAAGAGGGAAACTCCGTCTCGGAAAAAAAAAAAAAAATTTATCCAAAACACAGTATGTCAGAAAAGAGAAGCAATAGAGAATTAGTATTGTTGTTGTATGTGTTAGACTTTACATAATATTAGTTGTCCTGATGTCAATGTTACTGCTTTCAATTAATTTTTCTACTTTCCCAGAATAGCATCTGTATTGCCTTTTAATTTTGAGGGTTAAAAGAAAAAAAATGCAGTGTATGTCAAATGTACAGTTTAGTACCAAGCCAGTAGATATCAGTATGATGCCTTAAGTTAAATCTTCTTTAATTAAAGATATTTTTTTAATTAAAAAAAGAATTATGCCAATCTGCACTGAAATACTCACCCGTTCATATGAAATTGTTTCCTCATTCACTTTTTAAAAGTGAGGAATATGATTAAAAAAAATGTGTAGTTGTTTACTATGCTATAACATATCAAGTTTCAAAACCAAAACTAAATTTGAAATATAAATAAATAAAAATGAAATAAAAGTGTATTATTTAATTTATTATATATTACATAAATATATGATGTATGCTATATAAATAACAATATATACCATGTGAATATCCATGGTGACTCCAGGTTTATAATCCCAACATTTTAGGAGGCTGAGGCAGGAGGATCAATTGAAGCTAGGAGTTTGATATTAAACTAGGCAACTTAGCAAGATTTGTCTCTACAAAAAATTTAAAAATTTGAGCTACTCAGAAGGCTGAGGTGGGAGGATCTCTTGAGCCAAGGACTTCAGCCTGGGAAACAGTAAGACTTTGTCTCTAAAAATAATAATGATGAAAATATACCATAAAAATATATAATATATATATAATATTGTGTAATATTTATACATTTTAAAATATAAATTATTTTAAAATATATGCATATATATTTACCTATTTTCCTTTTTATCATTTTTATACTTCTAACTAATGGACTTGTTATATATCTCATTATATTGTTTTGCTTGATTTGGTCTTTGGCTCAGAACCAAATTTGCAGCTCATTAAAAGAAAAAAGATCACAAATTTTGTGCACTAACTATACTCTGGATTTATCTTATTTTACTAAATTTATTTGTATTTCCCTATTTCTATCTATTTAAATAATCTGTGTAATTACATATTTAATTATATTTAGCCTAAAACATACTATATAGCTAGATCTCTCTCTCACACACACATGCACACGCGCGCCACACACACACACACACACACACACACACACACACCAGGTTACAGTAGGCTTTGCTATAACTAGCAAACCATGGTCCAGCAATGATCACAACACAGCATTTTAGATTATTTAATGCGTATATTCTCAGTGTTAGAGTTGCCTGACCTAGTAGCATTTATTACCCTCAAGCCTTTGGGAAAGACCAAAAGACATTCCCTTTGGCTTTCATGTACCACACTTTTCAGGCTTTTTGCACTTTTTCTAATGTCTCTTAGATCCTCCTACAGTCTTATTTATGGGCTCCTAATTTTTGTTTTTATCAAATGCAGATATTTTTTTCTTTCCCATTTGAAATATTCAAATAGAAAAATCACATCTGTTTCCATAGTTCAATTATCATCTGCTAATTATTTTAAATATCCCAATGTCTCAACCAGTCTCTCCTCTGTCTTTCACACTCAACTGATTATTCCAATTAACTCTTAAAATCAGCAAGTCTAAAATTAATAATGATCTTTTCTCTCCAAATCTGCTTATTCTTCTACGTTTCCTTTCTATGCCCAAAGCCCCTAACCAAAAAAAAATCATTCTTAAATCATTATTCACTTGACTATTCATATTCAACCAAGTACAAAGTTCTGACACTGCCATATGTTGAATATTTTCTAAATCTATCTCTCTTCACTCCCCTCAATTACTGCTGTCCAATACCATCTTTTTCCAGGAATATAGTAACGTTACCTAATCAGTCTTCTTGTCTACACTGAAGCCTTTTCTCAATCCATTCTCAAGTCTGCAAAGTAATATGATTCCCTCTGAAAAAAATTCTCAAATAACTTCTTACTTTTCTTGCGATAGTGTTAACATACCTTATCTTGGCATTCAAAGGCAAGCACCTTTATTATTCTCCTTAACGTTTTATCATTTTTTCTTAAATGTTGCAGTTTGCAGATTCTGAGTTTTATTTCAGTGTCTTGAACATATGGAGCGCTCTCTTGCTTTCAGAACTTTTCATGTACATTTCTTTGTTAAACGTTTCTTCTATGAACCATTTTTTTTCTGTAGTTCTTATATTTCAATAAAAAATAAGTCTTTTATCAAAGGATTATAAGCATTGAATCATTAGTGTACATTTGTTTGTTAATGTACTTCATTAGACTATATGTTTTATAAAGACATAGGGCATGTTTATGTTGTATATTATTTAAACAGCGCAATGTCTAAACATCTACAACATCTAAAATCTGGTAGGTGCTCAATAAATATTTTTAAATGGTGGAAGAAATTTTCTTAAGTTTTTTTCCCTTTTCATCTTTTGTATCAGATAGAACAAATTTGCATAAAATCTATTCAGATACCAGATGAAACTTACACCTTTTCCTCTATTACATGTATTTTTTTCCTAATGCATATTCTGCTTCTAAACTTTTTGGGCATACGGTTTTCTCTTTATAATGCTGTGTAATTTAAGTCCTGCATTTTGTTAGTTCTGTCCTTTTTCATGCCACAAAAATTGAGTTCTGAGATATGAGGTATTTTCTTAATCTACTTATTATTATTATCATTTTTGCAAGGAGCTGTCTATCTAT
The DNA here is from genome assembly GCA_036589455.1 of Ateles fusciceps. Classification (NCBI taxonomy): domain Eukaryota; kingdom Metazoa; phylum Chordata; class Mammalia; order Primates; family Atelidae; genus Ateles; species Ateles fusciceps. The sequence goes on from JAZHEH010002077.1 coordinate 1,372,862, forward strand.
ACATCTGCATTTGGTGAAGAAATTTGGCCTGTGCCAAACTTTTCTATATTTGGGTTTGCCTTAACCTGTTCTCTACTCTGAGGACATGATGTTACATTTCTAGTCATTTTCCTAATGTTAATGCCCCATGTTGGACACATGCTAAGCCCTAGTGCCTGGAAGGAATGAGTATCACTTGACTTTCTCTTTGATTGTGTGACAACATTGACCATGGACTATTGATGCACTGCTCCATGACTGAGTCATATCTACAAAAAGTGTTTAGAGTGAACTGTTCCATCTCTTTCCCATCCTGCTACCTAAAATAGTCCAATCTTCAAAGTAGAGTGTAAGTGAATTTCTGCCAGAGGCACTGCCACATCCTTTGTAAGTCAGTTTCTATTCTCTTTCTTTAAATTTTTTCTCATTTACTGTGCCTAGTGAATTTTTTTTGTTATTTGCAAGACAACCTTTAGGTTTTCCAATACAGTGGGCTTTTTTCTTTTCATTTATGTTATAATTTTATTTCAAGTGACTTTTCAGATGGGTCCAAAGTAAGGAGGATAAAAGTGTTGATGACTTCCCAACTGGCACTTTATAGACAAGGTACTTTTGTTTTCTGTTATGAGTATCTTTCCTTGCTTTTGCTGTAGGTTTATAATGCAGTACAGTTCTTTAATTTAAATGTTTTCATACTGCTTACAAATTATTTTTTTGTTTCAACATAAGCTATTTCTCAAAATCCTGTCAATGTTTTGTTTTGTTTTTTTTCTTTTCAACTTTTATTTTAGATTCATGGGATACATGTGCAGGTTTTTTACCTGGGTATATTTTGTGATGCTAAGGTTTCAGGTACAAATGATCCCATCACCCAGGTACTGAACATAATACCCAACAGTTAATTTTTCTACCCTTGCATGTGAATGTAGTCTCCAGTGTCTACTGTTGCCATATTTATGTCCATGAGTACACAATGTGTTAGCTCCCATTTGTAAATGAGAAAATGCAGTATTTAGTTTTCTATTCCTGTGTTAATTCAATTAAGATAGTGGCTTCCAGCTGCATCCACGTTACCGCAAAGAACATGATTTCATTCTTCTTTATCACTGCATAGTGTCCCATGATACTATGTATTGTATTTTTTTTAACCAATCTGTCCTTGATGGGCTCCTAGGTTGAATAGTGCTGCAATAAATACAAGAGTTCATATGTCTTTTTGGTAGAACAATTTGTTTTCTTTTGGATATATACCCAGTAATGGAATTGCTGGGTTGAATGGTAGGTCTGTTTTAGGTTCATGAGAAATCTCCAAACTGCTTTCTACAGTGGCTGATCCAATTTACATTCCCACCAAGAGTTTCAGTTGATGTCTGAGATAATTTGTTTCTCTGCCTCACAAATCACCCTTTTAATTTGGAAACTAACACAGATAAATTAATATTTTTCCTTTTACTTTGCCTTTTAGATCCCTTTAAAATTATAATATATATCATAAGTTTATGCTTGTTTTCTAGGGAAGAGATGGTAGTGACTATAGCAATAATGTGTTTGAAGATTACTATGTGACACACATTCTGCTGGAATGTGGTAGAGACCATCACAAATGGGGCCTTGCGGTCATAGTGTATAACTTCCAGTAGGAAATAGATATTAGGTAAAGAAACACAAACATATACGTAAATACTAGCAAGATACAGCCATTTGTGCAAAAGATATGTATTGAGCACCTAACTTATGCCAGACACTTTTCTAATCATTTAGGATACAGTAGTAAACCAACCAAATTTAAAATCTCTGCTATCACCAACCTTCTATTTAAATATAGCTTATATTATAAAGCAAAATTAAAAGAACAGAGTGTACTGATATCCAATACCTAGAGACAGTGACCTTGCCATTTCCTGGGGGCAGGAAAGGTGACTGTGAGCAATTGACATTTGAATTGGGATCTGAAACAGGAGCCCATGTTACTAGATGAGAGCAAGATTAGATGAAGCTTTGTGTGGGACAGAGGTTACAGGTTCCAAGGAAAAGAAGCAGAATGGATGGAGGCCTTGTAGTAGATGGGAGCATGAAAGGGCCAAGAAACAGATAGAAGCCACCAGGGCTAGAAGGCACTGAGAGGTGCAGAGAGACAAAAGAGAATGCTAAAGAGCTTTGACTGAATCAAATCTTGCTGGACTTTGTGGCTATATTAAGGACATGGGCCTTTATGCTATGAACATTCAGAAATTATTTTAAAACTTTAGGTAAGTAAGCAAACAACATGATTATTTTTAAAATAAAGCACTCTGCCCACAGTGGAGAGCAGTGATCTAAAAGTAAAGTGTGCAAGCTCATATAATAGGAGGAAAGAAAACAATAGAGTTTTTAGGCTGTTTTGTCTTTTAGATTTCCATCTTGTAGACTTTTAAAATAATAAATCAATAGGCATATATTAAGGTATTACTCATAAATAGTTTTCTATATGGGTTAATGGCCAAAAAAGTATGTAGATATTTATGTAGAGGGAGGAAGATCACTTAAGCGGTTATTTCATTAGATACATAAGGAGTTTATAGTATTTCAGTTTATGTCGATGATGTAATGGAGTCAAAGGGATGTACAAAAGAGATATTTAAAGAGAAGAGTCAGCCAGGAGTGGTGGCTCCCGCCTGTAATCCCAGCACTTTTGGAGGTGTAGGCGGGGGATCACGATGCCAGTAGTTTGAGATCAGCCTAGCCAACATGGTGAAATCCCGTCTCTGCCAAAAATACAAAAATTAGCCAGGCATGGTGGCACACACCTGTAGTCCCAGCTACTCGGGACTCTAAGGTAGGAGAATTGCTTCAGCCCATGAGGTGGAGGTTGCAGTGTGCTGAGATCATGCCACTGCACTCCAGCGTGAGTGAGAGAGTGAGACTCTGCCTCAAAAATTAAAATGAAATAAAATAAATAGAAGAGTCAATGTCTAAATTAGAATGGACTACAGTAGCATCAAAATATTTTCTAGTAATATTAGATTTCACTTTGACAATTAAAATTTAGAAGTGTTAAAATTTGCTAATTTTATGGCTTTAAAATTATTCTTATACTCCTTTTGCAATCAGAAAAGATGGGTTAAGATGAGAATAAAACATGTAAGGCTCATAAAATTAATGGTCACATCTTAAAAGATTTAAGAAAGTCACCTGATACTTGAGATGCTAAGTACTACTGTGGCTAAGGTATAAGTAATGACAGTGTTTGGCGGTATTAAACAGTGTTGTTTATTTCCTCCCTCCAATTTTGACTTATTATTCTTGATGACTTCCTTGGATATCTACCAGCCATTTGTGGTTACGAATATTCTAATATTTTTCAAATTGTGTAAGAACTTGAAAATATTCATATTAGCCATTTCCTTAGAATTCTTATAGAATTTTCTCCCATTTTACATTAACATAGTTAGTTCCTAAAAGCTCCAAAAGGTAAAAAGATTTATTTTGATTTGTAACATATACTAAGAAATTTTGACTTCTTTTTTTCCAATCTACTTTAAATCATTTACACTGATTTACAATGCATTGTGTTTTAATAGACGAACAACACATTATTGGAACCTAGAATGGAAGGAGTTGTATCCATTGATATCTGAAAGTTTATTAAAAAATCTAATCATATTTATTATAAGGAATCTAGTTTTTATAAGGTTATCCTGTTATTATGAGCAAAAAGAATCTTGTAAGTACAATTTGTTCTCTCCTTAGAATATACTTTGAGGAAAGTTAATTCACAAGGCACAAAAATAACGACATATTACTTAGAAAAACTTTATATTCATAGCCATAAGTTAATATCTTGCTTTTTAAGGTTTATATATTAGTTATTTTATTCATTAATCTGATGAAGAAAACAAGCAAGATGAATAAAATATTGTTTTATATAGTTATATTTCTGGAAATACATCTAAATTACTCTAGAACTTTTCCCCTGCTTATCATTTTGATGGACTGAAAACTGCCTTTTAGATAAAGTAAGATTGAAACTTTTTTCGTACTATTTTGTATCTATTCTTCTCACTGTAAAAATGAAACACATTGAAAAATCTGAATTATTTTCATAATCATGCTTAAAATTCATAATAATGTATTTTCAGAATATATCAATTAATATTTGAAAAGTTAAGAGTTATGTATTTATATAGCTTACAGAAGTATAAAATCCAAGTATTAAGTATATTTCAAACTTTAGCTCTCTTTATGAAAATCAATATGAGCATAGAGATAAACTACATTTCACTAACAGGCTAGAGGTTTTTCAGCAAATCTTTTCAGACTATTCATATTATTTTCTGATGGCAACGACATCTCAAAAGAAGCACAATATGGTCTTTGAATACCGTCAAACCTCCTTGCTGTCTTACATTCAACAATAGATGGTAGATTTTATTTTTATAAAAAGATGACTATATTCCAAATGCAATTATTATAAAAGTAGCTGACATTATGGATAAGAAATGGGAGGAAGGGCATTTCTGCTGGAACTAATTTTAGCAAAGTAGACAGGCATCAGTTATTACACCAAATAGTCATGGATTATCTGAAAATGTTGATATAGATTGTGGTGTCACTACCAGGAGCCCCTTTTTTAGCTTATACATAATCTTTATGGCTTCCCAGGAATGCTAGATTAATGGAAAGAAGATGGAAAACAGTTTGCTTACAGAATCTTGGAAATTTTCTTGAGTTCATGATGCCTTCCAGTAGTATGAGAGCAAGCAAAATAATGTCTCAAACTCCAGTAAATGGGTACAATTTTAAAATAATACACTATATAATATCAGCTTGTTTACACTGTATCTTCTTCCAGATCTCTTTCAATATATTATTCATTATTATTTAACATAAATCTGTAACGATCAAAGAAGATTATTCTAGAACAGAGTTCATTAAAGGGCTTGTTATTGCCACAATTTCCAGGTCAAAGATATTTGTCTGGATATCAAGTGATAAAGGGCTTTCACCCACTATACTCAAAACCCTGTGCCCAGATCTATTTAATTATCACTTGGAAGATCCTGCATGCAAATAGTGTCTTTGTGGTTTTGGACCAAGATATTGATCATATTCATAAATTATTTACATTAATATAGCATTAATAGATAAGACTTTATAAGAAACACAAAACAAAATATTTGTGACAAATTTAAGCTCTGAAAAACATAATTATAAAATAATAAAACTAGTCTAAGGTAAAAGAGAATGCAGAAAGGTAAAGAGAATCGGATTCAATACCATAAAGTCACTATTCAAAGAAAGACACAAAAAAGTTTTAATGCTAATGTCTCAGTGAAATGTAGGCTGCAGTCTCTTAAGCTGGGAAATCAAGGTAACCGAGAAAGTTTCCTTTAGAATATTACTTTCTTTTTCATTTTAACTTCAGTATTCTCATGTTCTTTATTATTATTTTACAAGCTCTCTTCTTACCCTTAATCTCATAGCCCATAAAATTACCTAGCATTACTAGTTTCACTGGGCCAGTGGTACCTGAAAAATAAAGTGGTTCGCTAGTGGAAAAGATTAAATAAACATCCCATGTGATATATTAAAATCATGTGGAAAATATGGTGATTGTGCATTTTTTTATCCCTTGGCAATAGTAAACAATGTGTGAATAAAACAGCACTAGCAATGTAATTTGAAAATTAAACAGAGACTCTTCACTGTTAGAGAACTATATATGAAATGCAAACTATACATATTTAAAAAGGTAGTCCATTATATTTTTTTATTTTAAAAAGAGCAAAAACCACATCCATAGATCTAAATACTTCTCTATGTACTGAAGGAAGGTGTAAGATTCTAGCCCAATTTACCTTCTCACACATATCAATTATTCACTCTTAAACACATGAGAAAAAAGCTATCTGATTACTCTGGAGACTGAAAAATTGGAAGAATTTTAGAGAGTGATAAAAACATAGAAGATGCAACTGGTACACAGGGAGTTCCCCTTTTTTATGACTTTGCCCTGGGGACTTTAACAACTCATGGCAGAAATGCTGAATAGTTAACCTTTGATTTAAAAAAATTAACTGGTCAATTTTTTTCTGGCCTTGAAAAACAATGAAAGACAGACTCAAAGGAAAGTGAAGGGGGAACCCGATAAACAAAATTCAGAAAATAAAAGTTTTAAATTCACTAAATAAATTTTATCCTAATATATAACCAGTCCTGGAGTTCCACATGTGTGAAGTAGATTACTAACAATTTGGCCTGAGGTCTCAGAGACTTTGTCCAAGTTGCAGTCTTATTGAATAAACACTACAACATTCTTTAGAAGCATACAACAGAATCCACAGTTCCCACAACACAATTTTCCTAATGTCAAAAATACACTCCAAAATTACTTATGGGCATAAAGCTAGGAAAATATGATCTTTTCTCAGGGGAAATAAAAATTGACAAATGCCAGCCTTTGGATGACCTAGGTGTTATAATTATCACAAAAGGACACTACAGAATTTCATATAACTATGGTCATTTAGGTCATGAGAAATATACTCATCATAAAAAAGAATATCTCCAAAGAGAAATCAAATATGTAAAAATAAAAGCAAACATCAATTTTAGAATTGACACATATAATATTTGAGATTGAAATGTCCACTGGAAAGACTTTATAGTAGAATGGTGAGGAAAAACATAGTAAACGAGAACACACATTAAGTGAAATTTTCCAATTTGAAGAATATGGATAGAAAAAAAGATTGAAAAATATGAACAGAGGCTCAGAGATCCTTAGAACAGTATCAAGAGTGTGACATTATGAATATGTACAGTTGGCATATGTGTGTATGTATAAAAATGTATTGACATTATTTGACACATACATAATGTAAAATTTACATATGTTCATATACATATTGTATTAATATCAATAATGTATTAATACTATACATATATGATCATATATATGTGGTGTATAATGATAATAAATCTCAGAAAGAGAGAAGGGATTAAAACTGGTCATATAAAATATTTAAAGAACACTAGGAAAGATCTTTTCAAATTTGGCAACAGATTTAAATTTAAGAAATTAAATTATACATTCCTTAAATAAACTACACTTGGTCATAATATTGTTTTAAATTGCTAATTGTTTAAAATAATATGTGTCAATATTCATGACAGATACTGATCTATATATATATATATTTTTTTTCTTATATGTCTTCACATGTTTTTGTTATTAGGGAGATTCTGACCTCACAAAAGTGAGTTTGCATTGTTTTTCTCCTCGTGTGTGTTCTGCAGCTTTGCTGAAGTATGATTTCTATTTTAAATGTTTAGCAAGATTAGGTAGAATTTCCCATAAAAAACCAGGAAATTTATGTAAACATGCATTTAAGTATAAATTCAACTTAGAATGTTCTCGTATCTATTTTAATGTAAAATTTGACACTACTTCTTTTGAGAATTTATTTCATAAAAATTATCAAATTTATGGCCATAAAGTTGTTTGTAACAGTCTCTAACTTTTTGTAATACTCTCTATATGGTAGTGATATACTAACTTCATTCCTGAAAATTGTAATTTTTTTTTCTCATTTTTAGTCAGTATGGTGAGAGGTTTATCAATTTTATTAATTTTTTCAACAAGTCAGGTTTTATTAATTAATGTTCTTTATTCTTTCTATACTCAATTTCAATAGCTTCTACTCTTCTATTTGTTATTTTCTTAATTGTTGTTGCCTTAAGTTTAATTTGTTTTTTCTGTAGTTTCTTAATTTGGGGGCTCAGATGAGTGGATTAAGACCAGTGTTTCTCCCTTATAGAAGCCTTTAATGCTTTCCAATAGTGATAACTCCCAAAATAAAGATAGGTTGTAGATGGTGATTTTAACTCAACTTGGAATATTTTCTAATTTCCTTGACGATATCTTCTTTGAACCAGGGATATTTACATGTATGTTGTTTAATTTCAAATATTTGAGCACTTTCCACATATTTTTCTGTTATATACTTTTAGTTTAATGTGTTTTAATCTGCAAAAACACAATATAGTTTATTTTTAAGTTTGTTTAATGACCCAGAAAAGGGCTGTTGGGTGAATGCTCTACATCAACTTAAAAAAAAAAATGTGTATTTAGCTGTTGTTGGGTGGAATCTGTGTATGTTAAATACAGTTGTTCTTCATAATTATGGGTTCTGCATCTGCGTTCAATCAATCACAGATCAAAAATATTAAAGATAACAAAAAGAACAAAACTATACCTACCATTTGTAATACAAATAAAAAACAATACAGTGTAACAACTATTTTGATTGTTTTAGGTGTTATAAGTAATTTAGAGATGATTTAAGATACAAAGGAAGATGTGATTTTATTTTTAAAATATAAAACATTTTATTAACATACCATATCATGCATGAGCTCCACCAGTGGTGTGCTGTTAAAAATTGAACAACCAGTTCTATGGGAGGAAAAGAAAGTTAACACATGCATGTATTTATTATAAATTTTACAGATATAATAGTTGTATAGCACATAATATACACATAAAACAATATTGTATTATAATTTTATTATTTATCATATTTTAAACTGATACATAATTATACATATTTATCAGGTGCAACATATTTTTATATATGTATACAATATGTAATGATCAAACCAGTGTAATTAGTGGATCCATCTTCTCGAAACTTCATGCTTTGTTTGGGAACATTCAAAATTATCTATGCTACCTGTTTGAAAATATACCATAAATTATCATTAACCATATTAACCCTACAGGGCTATAGAACACTAAAATGTATTCCTCCTATCTAGCGCTAATTTTGTACCAATTAACCAATCTCTTTCCATCCCTCCTCTCTACTATCCTTGCCAGCTAGTACTATGCTATTTTGTAATTTTGGCAACTGCAGGGGTCCTGGAATAATTCCCTTATGCATACCAATCCCTCAAGAATAAAACTGTAATTGGTTGGTAGGGTGGTTCAGAGTTTCTATTGTCATATTGATTTTTATGTACTTTTTCTACTAATTACTAAAATATTAATTCTGACATGTGCAAATATAATCATGCAATTATCTATTTCCTCATAATGCTATCAGTTTTGTGTGCTACATTTTGAAATTATTTTGTTAGTTTTCTTTTACTTTTAGGATTGTTAGGTCCTTGTGGAAAATTGATTTCTTTATTATTGTATAATGATCCTCTCCAGTCCTAGCAATATTTCTTGTTATGAAGTCTTTATTTCCTCATAAATGTAAATATTCTATCTTTCTTTTTATTATATTGGAGTGGTATTTTTTATCCTTTAAGTTATTTGTATCTTTATATTTAAATGGGTTCTTGCAGATAGCAGATAGTTAGATCTTTCTTTTTTATCCCACTTGAAAATATCTGTCTTTTTATTGATGTGTTAAGATTGCATGTGTTAGTGTAGTTATTGATGTAGTTACAAAAACTATCAACCTGCTGGATGGTTTTCTATTAGTGCCGTCAGCTTTTGTTTGCTTAGTTTCTGCCTTCCTGTGGACTAACGAAGTATATTTTATTCCTTATTTTTATCCATTATTGGATTAATTTTTTTTTACTTTTTAAAATTGTGTTTAGTAGTTACCATATATATGAGTATACAACTTTATATGCATTGTAAGTGCATTTCTTTGCTTTCTCTGGCAATGTAACAGATTACCACAAACTTAGCAATATATAACATCTGTTTATTATCTTATAGTCCCCTAAATCAGAAGACTAACCTCAGCAGAACTGGGTTCTATGCTTAGAGTAGCACAGGCTAAAATCAACGTGTCAGCCAGCATTATGATCTCATCCTACTCTCAAGGTTATCTTCCGAACTCACTTTGGGTTGTTGGTATAATTCAGTTTCTTGCATTTTAGTGGAACAAAGTTTCTAAATTTCTTGTAAGTTATCAAGTGACAGCCATTCTCTGTACCTAGAAGCTAGCCACTGTTTCCTATTATGTAGCCCTATTCACAACATGGAAATTTGCTCCTTCAAGGCCAGCAGGAAAATGTATCTTGCTTATAGTCTCTTAAACTACATTTAAGAACTCACCGATTTTATGTCAGACACTCTAAGATTTCCTATTTGAGTAACTCAAAAGTAACTGATTAGGAAACTTAAATAGATTTGCAAAACCCCTTTTGCTATCTAATGTAATATAATCATCATAGTGAAATCCCATCATATTTATGAAATCCTATCATATTTACCACTCTCTTTTTAACTCAGGATGAGCATTACTCTGGATTTGTGCACCAGAAAGGGACAGGAATCTTGGAGCCACGTTCCTACAGAGGAACTTACACATTCATTATATGCTATGTAATCACATTTTCTCATTCATTAAACATTATACAATCACATTTTCTCATTATTTTTGCTATTCTCATGGGTTAGACTTTTTTTTTTCTCTACTGGGAAAACTTCACACGGTGAGTAAATAAACACTTTTGTTTATATTTGTCCCAATTCAGAATACGCTAAAGGTAATTATCCTCTGCTATACTTCTCAGGAACGATGACATTAAGTCATTTCCCAAGATGATCTGTGGAGAACTCAAACATCATCTTGAGAGTTATTTTGGACAAAAACCTAGTATTACTTTCCTGGAGTGACCTTACCTAAGTGCAAAAATGTAGGTAGCTTAAATAACAGAAATTTACTGTTACATAGTTCTCGAGGCTGGGAATCCAAAATCAAGATGTCTGCAGTGTTGGTTCCCTCTCTGGCCTAGAGGGGAGAATCTATTCCATGCCTCTCTTTACCGTCTGATGGCCTCCAGTGTTCCTTGTCTTGTAGATATCATTCTCCCTGTTCAGTCACATCATCTTCCTTCTCTATGTGTCTCTGTGTCCAAATTTGCCCTTTTAATAAGGACATCTGTCATATTTGCTTGGGACCCACTTTGATAATAAAATTTTAACCAAATTATGTCTTTAAAGACCCTATCTCCAAATATAGTCACATTCAAAGGTACCAGGAGTTAGGACTCTAATAAGTCTTTGTTTTTTTTTTTTGAACGGACGCAATTTAAACCATAGAATACCTCTTCTTAGTATTGTGAGAGCATTTTTACTTCTGTAAAAATAAATTAAAATGTTAATCTTGAAGCACAAAAATGTAACTATAACATACAATTCAATTTATAAAATATGTATTAAAATAATGTCCATAGCTGCACTGAAAAGCAAAACAAAAAGTTTTCAAATTGTTTAGCAACTTTAAATTAACTTTAATAACAATATACTAAAAGGAAAAAGAACATTCTTATTGGCACATTAATTATTTCATTACAACACTTACTATAAGACCAGTTTTAACACATACATCCATATACTAAGCATATTTGACTCATAAATATGATACTATTAAAAGTTTTACAACTCTTCGTTTTCCCAAATGACTATTTTATTTATATAAAAAAGCACTACTTTCTCAAACAGACTGTGTAAGTACTGATTCACCAAACACGAGTGAATTCACAGCAATATCCCTTCTTCCTGGGAAATAATATTCCTTGCCTAATAAATTTTGATCCATTCTTAGGAAGAAACAGAACTTTTGTTCATATGGTTGCAGTTTAAAACTTTTGAAAAATTCAGTCTAATGTATTTCCAGCACTGAGTCCTATTCTTGGAGTGTTTTTCGGCTCTCAGGCTCATAATCTTCGATATCTCGTTGTTACTTTACCCTGTGGGACGATGTTCCTTTCAAAGCACATGTAACTAGACATCTTACCTAATAAAGTAAATAGCATATGAAAAGTTATTCGAAGGCAAATGTATAATTTACTTTTCATCATTTTACCACGAGAAATTAATCGTTTCTTTTCATTCTGACTAGATGGCATCGTTTGGATACAACGAGTTTAGTTTAAGCCGGCGTTTACAGCCTAGCTGATTTATGTTCAGAGAGTATGAACATAAAGAGATGGAAGGGGGGGAGGAGAGGGAGAGAAGAGAGAGAGAGAATGGAAGGAAGAGAGGAAGAATGGAAGGAAGGAGGAGGAGATGAAGGAGAGAGAGAAGAAGAAATACAGGAAGTTGGAGGGGGAGAAGGAAGGAGAGAGAGGGAGAAAAATGTGAATCCCAGCCTTCTCAGCAAACAACCATGAGGGTATGGCACTCTTTTCTGTGCCCATTCTTCCCTGAGGTTTCCTTTTTAGTCTCATTTTTTCAGTAAAATACTTAATATAAAATTATTCAAATAAAAATCTGCTTTTGTCCATTACCCCAAAAGTTGCAGAGATGTACATTCTTGTCAAGTGACTAAATCATCTTAGCAGTTGTTTAGCTCCACTTGGGTTCTGGGACATTCAATTCTCTAACCCAAGTGAAAGAACAACATGCTTCAGTAGGTGTATCTATCCTACTTGATACTATTTGTTATACACGTTTTTCCAGCTCATTCAAGAAATGTTGATGAGCAAGCCAGGACTGTCGATGATTTTAAATGAGTGAGGCAGAAGCACACATGCACAGCTCACAAATGGTGGACTAAAACTTTAGAGTTATCACTGGAGTCATATAATCCTGCAGAAAACTTGCTCACTTAATGTTTTCTGCCTGGCAAGATTGGGATAATTTTTAGCAACTTCACTAATGTATGTTCTACCAGAACCACCTTCATTTCATAAGCACTTGGTTTTATTGCACAGAAGCAACTGAAAGTGGACTCCAGTGGAAAGTGCGCCCTGGCATAATTCAGTGGCCAGTGCCCAGCCCCACCTGGGTCACTCTTCCAGAATAGAGAGCTCTGGGCAAGGGCTTGACCACTTCTTTGGAAAACAGAAGGCATTTGGGAATAGGTTAAGACATAATGTATTCTAACTGTTCATCCATTTTGTGCTCATCTGTCAGTTGCATATAGAGGCAATAAATACACTTATTTGGAAAGGGAGGGCAGTTTTTATAGTCAAGTGTTTATGAGTGGCATTCGGCATATATCACATTCAGCTACATAAGCTATCGTAACATAATTGTCCATCACCTGGGGATGGTGTGGGGGCAGGGGGCTGGGAGTGCCCTCTGTTGCTAATATATTGCTAACAGAAATTCCTGTTTGAAGAAGGAGGCCCTGTCATCTAAGCAGTTTCTTCTTACATAAGAGAGAAAAAGTGAAAATTGCATTACTCTGATCCTTTAGCTCCGGGAACCTTCTGATTTTCTCTGGCTGCTCCAGATGTTTCTTTCTCCTTGCCTTACTTCCCCTTGGCGGCTTTGTCTTCTGTGGCCTTCTGTGGAGGCCTGCTGTCCTTTTGATCTGTGCTGGAGGATTTTTCAGCCTTTTCCACCTTAGGTTTGCTGGGCTCCTTTGAGAGGGTCTTGTCATCCTCCTTGGTTTTGGCCTCTGTCTTGGGTTTCTCTTCAGGCTTCTTGGCCTCGGTGGCCTTCTCCTCCTTGGTGTCTTTTTTCTCCAGTGCTGCCGCTGCTGCCTCCTTCTCTGCTGGTTTGCTGGGTTCCTTGGCCTTGGCATTATCTGGTTCCTTCTTGGCCACCTCTGTCTTCTCTTTGGGTCTAGCGTCTTCCTTCACCTCCACCTTGGCAGGAGCCTCCTTCTCTGGGGTGGCTGCTTTTTCTTATCTTCAGCCTCTTCCTTTTTGTCTTCGACTTGGGATTCTTTCAGCTTTTCAATGGCAGGTTCTTTCTTCTCCACCTCAGGCTTTGGAGTCTCCTTCTTGGGTGCCTCCTCTTTCTTGCTGTTCCTCTCCTCTGTTTTTGGCGTGGTGAGAGGTTTCTCTTCTTCTGCCTTCTTTGGGGGCTCTTTGACTTTCACCTCCTGGGGCTTCTCCTCCTTCACTGGGGACTTCACCTCTTCCATCTTTGGGATCTCCTTCTCAGGGGCCTTGGCATCCTCCTTAAGGGGGAGACTTTGCCTTCTTTGGGTACTTGACCTCCTCCTTGACAGGGCTTTTGGCCTTTTGGGGGATTTGTGTGCAGGGGACTTTGCTTCCTCCTTTGCTGGAGTCTTGGCTTCTGGAGACTTCACATCAAGAGTCTTGGCCTTCTCAGGGGACTTTGCTTCTTCCTTCACTGGGGGACTTGGCCTTCTCAGGGGCTTTTGCTTCTTCCTTCTCTGCGGACTTGGCCTTCTCAAGGGACTTTGCTTCCTCCTTCACTGGGGGACTTAGCCTTTTCAGGGGACTTGACCTCAGCTGGAGATTTTGCTTCTTCCTTCCCTGGGGACTTGGCCTCAGCTGGTGACTTTGCCTCTTCCTTTGCTGGGGACTTGGCCTTCTTGGGGGACTTGACCTCAGCTGGAGATTTTACTTCCTCTTTCTCTGGGGATTTGGCCTCAGCCGGTGACTTTGCCTCTTCCTTTGCTCGGGACTTGGCCTTCTCAGGGGACTTGACCTCAGCTGGGGATTTTGCTTCCTCCTTCTCTGGGGACTTGGCCTCAGCCAGTGACTTTGCCTCTTCCTTCGCTGGGGACTTGGCTTCCTTCTCTGGGGGATGCGGCCTCTTCTGCTAGGGGGAGACATTGCTTCTTCTTCTCCCCCTTCTTCCTCCTTGCCCTCCTCCTCTTGGCCTCTTTCTCCTCTTCTTCAGTCACTTGGGTCTCCTCCGTCTGTTCCTCCACAATCACAGTTTCTTTTCAGACTTCTCTACCACTTTGATCTTCTCTTCACTTTTGACCTTTATGTGAGTGGACATGGAGGGAATTTGGGGGAGTCCTTCTGGAAGCAAGAAAGGAATTGGGCCACAGTCAATCCGACACTCTTTGCCTTTCAGGAGTTTTCTGTAAGCAGCTATCTCTATATCCAGAGCCATCTTGACATTGAGCAGGTCTGGGTATTCTCGCAGCTGGGCTGCCATCTCCCACTTGGTGTTCCTCAGCTCGGCGTCCAGCTGCTCAATGGCTTCCTGGTAGGAGGCAATGTCGGCCTGATGATGGTCCTCCAGCTCAGAGCGCTGACTCTGCAGGGAGTCCTTGGGGCTTTTCATTGCCTCCAGCTCTGTGGATCTGGCCTACAGCTGATGCCGGTACTCCGTTATCTCCTCCTGCGCTAAGCGCACGGCGTCTGTATTCACCTTGGCTGCCTCTGAAAGTCAGTGCAGCCGCACTCGGAACCACTCCTCAGACTGCAGCGTGCTCTGCATCGCCTGGCCTTCAAGCCGCACGAGGATCTCGCGCAGCGCGGACGTCGTGTTGCACCGGGAGTCGACCGCCTCGGCCTGTATCTGCGCCTGCGCGGCGCCGCAGCCCTGGATCTAGCGGAGCAGCCCACCTCCTCCTGGTGGTGGCGCTGCAGTAACAGCACTCCTCCTGCAGCGCCTACGCCTTCTGCAGTTCCACGCGCGCTGCCTCGGCCTCCCGCGCGAAGCGCGCTACCGCGGGGACTGCTGCCTCAGCCTTCTCGCGCTGCGGGGGCCTCGTAGTCGGAGGCGCTGGCGCACGTGCGCGATGTCCTCGAGCAGGTGCCCAGGCGCAGCACCAAGCACTGCATCTCGCGGATCTCGCGCTGGTACAGCTCGCCCATTGCCGCACAGCCTGCCTGCTGCTGCCGCATGGCCGCCGCCTCGCCCTCCAGGCTGCAGTTGTGCGCCTCCAGCTGCAGCACCTTGTCGACATAGCCCGTGGAGCGGTCGTTCAGGGCCTGCAGCTGCTCCTTCTTACAGCGCGCCGCGGCCTCCGCCACCACCACGCAGCCCTCCAGCCCGTTGTTCAGCGTGTCCAGCGAGTCGGTGCTTGAGGCGGCGGAAGCGGCTGGGCGAGGCGGACACGGAGCTCACAGATGTCCGCGGAGTTCACAGACGTCCGCGTCCACGAGTGGAAGCCGCTTGAAGAGCCGGCGGTCGAGCGCGTCCCGCCTGCGCCGCCTTTTGGGCCAGCGCGTAGTGGAGACTGCTGCCGCCATGCAGCGGCGCGAACGGGGTGCCCAGCAGCACATCTGTGCTGCCGAAGCTCATCATGGCCAGATCAGGTGCGCGGGGCCGGGACGGAACGGGAGGCCTTTCTAAAATTTTAGGGTAATATAAGGGAACATTTTGCTTAGGAAACCCTACAGATTTCAGAATATCAGTTGGTATCATACTGTCAATCTGTGTAATTTCTTAGGCAACTCTCAAAAGAGTAAAAACTTGACAAATTTTTTGATAAGTGTAAGCCATTTTGTCTTAAAGTATGTGTTTCAGTGCTAATTATAAGCCTAATTTACTTGGACCCACCTAACTCCTAGGACTTGGCCACTCGCCCAACAGAGCCATGGTTGCCACCACTATAGCCTTGCTATCTTATGCCACTGGTTCTCAAGGCCTCCCTCCAGAGACAAGGGGGCTCTGACACGGCATTCACGATGCAGGGGACACATTGTCTCAAGAGTTCCTGCTCATGCCATTTGGATAGGAGGATCTGTTTCTTCCATCCCTGACAGACTCAAAACTTTTCACTGACTCAAAAAGTCTAGATTTTCCAGGAACAGCATAAGGGAAATCAGTAACTCAAGTTGAAAGCACAATGGAATTAATATGCCACGAGGCAAAAATTGACCAATGAGAGACAAGAGATGCATTGAGAATAACAGATAAATGTTTCCCTTGTTTTGCCAGACAAACTGATCCAATGATTGAAAGATAGTACATGACATTTTAAAAGATGTTTCACCTTCTCCAGCAAACTGCTGGATTTTCTTGAGAAGCCATGGCTAACTCAATAATGAATCATATTATATTTACTTTGCCTATTTCCCTGCTTCACTTCCCTTTCCCCCTCACTTATATTCCTATGGTGTATTAGTCTATTCTCACATTGCTAATAAAGACATACCCAAGACAAGGTAATTCATAAAAGAAAGAGGTTTAATGGACTCACAGTTCCACATGGCTGGGGAGGCCTCACAATCATGGCAGAAGGCGAATGAGGAGCAAAGTCATGCTTTTACACAGTGGCAGGCAAGAGAGCACATGCAGGGAAACTCCTCTTTATAAAACCGTCAGAACTCGTGAGACTTATTCACTACCAGGAGAAAGGCACAGAAAAGTTCTGACCCCATGATTCAGTTACCTCACACCCTGTCCCTCTGACAACACATGGAGATTATTACAATTAGAGGTAAGATTTGGGTGGGGAAACTGAGCCAAACCATATCACATGAGATTATAGCACCAAGAAAGCATTAGCATATAAGCTTTGAAGCGCAGGTACTAGAGGTATTATTATATTTCCTAAATAAGGAAACAGAAGTAGAAAAAGTTGAAATTGAAGGTAGTAGAAGAACAAGGTGTAGAGTGTAACTCTCCAGGCTTCAACTTTGATGAACTTTTGTTTACTTTATACACCCTCTAAATATAGATGAGCAAAGAGAGGATTCAAGAAAATAAAATTAACTTCTGAGCCTTAACGGTTCCATTTATTATATAACTATAATCCAGTTTCCTGAAGAGCTATCAAAGCTGCATTCCACTTAATAGGTTGGCACTGTCTTTTTCTGTCCCGTCAGCTGAGAGGTCCATAACAAGTCCATAAACATCCTCCTCTCTTCTGGGTTGTATGAGTCACTATTCTTATCTGACATAATAAAAAGTAAGACAGAAATCAGGAGGATACAGTTACTTCTGAGGAAAAATATGACTTCTACTTTTTTTAAAGCCTGAATATAATAATTGGCGTCAGAAATCAGATAGCTTCTCCTTCTCCAGGATGCATAGACTTGCACCTTGTTATATAGTCTTTAATTGGAGCCTTATGTCAGCAAGACTCCAGAATTAATCAACTGAATGGGACTAATATATACTTTATGACAGAATATCCTGTAATTCATTCTGCATTTTTTT
This sequence comes from Ateles fusciceps, assembly GCA_036589455.1. Classification (NCBI taxonomy): domain Eukaryota; kingdom Metazoa; phylum Chordata; class Mammalia; order Primates; family Atelidae; genus Ateles; species Ateles fusciceps. The sequence continues at coordinate 1,390,620 of JAZHEH010002077.1, forward strand.
CTAGCTCTTACTTTGATTTCACAATTCAGATTAATATTTACTCAAAATTCACTGTAATATTTACTGTTATGTTTTTCCTGCTCAGATTCCCCATGCTTCATTCTGGCTTAAATGTGTTATTGTGTTTTAGTACTCAACTTTATTGCAGTGTTTAAAGAGTATTCCTCGAGTATATCATCATGATTTTATTTCAGATACATTCAACAATATCGAAGAAGAAATGTCTTCTAGAGTTCACTGCTTTGTCTGCCAATTCATAGCCATTTATATTGCTGCCTGTTGGTTTGCTTATTTATTGGCTATTCATAACAGTGTGAACTTTTTTCAATCAAATAATGTGCATAAAGACATGTTATAGATACGTTTTCACGGCCTGATTAAATAGCAAATATAAACTGAGCTCCCATTATGTGTCCAGCATAGCATTTGGTATGAGTCACAAAAAAACCTTGTAAAGAACATAAAGCTTGAATACTCAAACATATATGAAGCCATAGCAAAAATAAATACATGTATTTAAATGTGAAATGTTGTGATGACAGACTTATTTTTGATGAAAAAATAACAGGCTTATTTTTTCATCAAAAATAAGTCTGTTCTACAAAATCTTTATCTAATACAGTATTCTTTATAACCTATGATCTCAATTTTGATAGGCAATTCATATTTTATAAAAATTCTGGAAATATACTGGGAACAAAAATGTGCTGATATGAATATGAATTTCTCATGAAAACAATGTTATAATGTTTTCTTAAATATATAAACTACATCAGAATAATAGTGTGATGATGATAATGATGAAGATCCCAAGAATATTTTATTTTGTATTTTGTCCTTTTTTTTTTTTTTTTTACTTTGGACGTTATTCAAAGCCAGATCACCTTTGTGGTCTTTACTTACAGACTTTTTGTTTGGTTGTTTTGTCAGTTTGGGTTTTTAATTGATTGTGGTAATGCATAATAGCAGTTCTTCCAAAAGTTTCTAGGTCAATGTTCTATGTCAATATATGTCAGTGACTTAACAACATATAGAATCCTGTTACGGTCAATTAAAAAGTGTTTTCGAAGAATACTTTTGAGTCTATACCACAAATAAAACCTGTGATGATTAATTTATTTATCAACTTGACTGAACCATAGGCTGCCCAGATATTTGGTCAAACATTATTCTGGGTATTTCTGTGAAGTTGTTTTTAGATGTGGTTAACATGTCAATTGATAGACTGAGTAAAGCAGATTGTCCTCCCTAAGGTGCGTGGGCCCTGTACAATCAGATCAAGGCCTAAGGAGAACAAAAAAGCTAATTTTCTCCCATAAAAGGGAGAATTCCTTTTGCTTGTTGCCTTTGTACTGGTTCTTCAGCATTTTTCTACCTTTTGATTTGGACTGAACATCAGCTTTTCGAGTCAAACAGCTTTTGAACTGGAACTTCATCATTGGCTGTTCTCATTCTTAAGATTTGAACTCAGACTGGAACTGTACCATCATCTCTCTTGGATTTTGAATTAACAAACACACCTGCAGCTCTTGGAACCTGTCAGCTTTCCTAATTGCATGAGCCAATTCCTAACGATAAATAAATCTATCTATATATAGAGAACTATATCTTTCTATATATAAATATATATATATAAAAATATATAGAGAAAACTATATATTTCTGTACTTATATTTCTATATTTATATTTCTAATTATATAAATATATAAATATATTTATATTTTAACATTTTATAAAATATAAGTATATTTTGATATTACTACATTTATATTTCTACTATAGAATATAGACATATATTTCTATATTTGTATTAAAACTAAAACATAAAATAAATAAAAATAAATTATAGAGATGGAAATATATCTATGTTAGAGAGAGGGAGATTTATTAGGAATTAATATATAGGAATGCATATAATATAAATAAATGTTTTTTCTGGAGAACCCTGATTGATGCACTATCCCTTGGCTCCACTCTGAAAAGACATCACAGTAAGTTTATTTCTAAAACATATTCTAGGTAGGTTTCATCAAATATTATAAGACAGTTTTTCTCAAATGTCAGTTAAAGCATACAAATCTATGTTTAACTGACAATATAATTAGTTTATAATTGGTACTGGAAAGCTAACTCTAACTCAGATTATTTGCCTGAATAAAGCATAAAATTATACAAAATGTTTTGCTTCCTCATACTTTACCTAATGATATGACAGGTATTTCATATGTGCTTAGAATTGTTAAAAAAGTTATTTTTATCTCAGTTTTTATGTCATACAAGTATATTTAATTTAAAAACATATTTTTACAATTAAAATATTTATTTTTTAATTTTTTGTTAAGTATAAAAAATATTTCGTATCCCCCAAATCAGAATGTATAGCAGTGTACAATATTATCACAGTATGACTTTCATTAGCAATTACATCTCTCAGCCTCTAAATGTCAGATTATAATTGGCATTTAAGAAAATTGCTTCAGGATATATATCACATATCTTTTTAAATACCAGTTAGTATTTTTAGCTATTATTTCATTACTACTAAATTAAGTACTAGTGTCCAATTAGACATTAATTACAAGTCTAAATATGGCTAATGTTCTATTCAGGATATCACTGGGCGTTTTAATTTTGCTAAATTAAATGCAACGAAATTCAACTTTGCAGATTTCACAATTCAAACACCCTTTTAATTATAAAGGTTTATTTGAATGGGATAGAACAAATGCTCTCTAACCTTAAAACCCTGGTGAAATTAAACATGATTTTAGTGGAATATCACAGGAGCTCAGACAGGAAAGGATTGCTAGAGACCCTGAAAGAAAGCTCCCACAAAACTCCATAAAACCTTATCATAGTCAACCCAGCCCCTGCTTCAACAACTCCCCCAACAAAGGGTTCTAACTGTTGCAAACATCTTCCTTTTGTTGAACAAAATTTTCTCACTGTAATTTCAACCTTTAATTTTATTCCTGCCATTTGGAGCACACTAGAATAAATTTATTATTCCTTTCAAATATTTGATGACAGCTAGTCTATTATTCCCCTGCCTTACTTTCTCTAGGGTAGCTGGATGTATTGCAGTACACCTTCATCATTTTCGTTACTCTCTCCTGAGCAATCAGCATTCTTCTTAAAATAGGGACCTCAGCTATTGGAATGACTTATCTCCAAAGCTCTCTCAATTCACAATCTTCTTATAAATGTAATAAACTACACCCTCTAAAGAACTGTCAGAAAGTCTGTAAAGGTAGAAGATGGCTTTGGGTATTTCTGTTATACCAAAATACCTTTTAATTTAAAAAAATAAATTGAGGGACTTCTAACTTGTAGATAACAAATAAGATACTGCAAAACAGTCCTTGTCTCAAAATATCAGTGTATATATATATATATATATATATATATGAACAATAAAGTGAGCATTTAAATAAGAACAAATAGGAAATTGGCAAAGGTAGGACAGTAATTTACATTTTCCTCTTCAATCTACAGGTAAACTGTCCAGGAAATGTACAGTTTATGATGTCTTAGCCTTATTACCTTGTTTCATTTAAACTTATCTTTATGTTAACAAACAATTTCACATAAAGAAATATTTTTGTTTTTTAATTTCTTATGCTTTCAGTTCTCCTACTGGTTCTTCTCATATTCAATCTATACTAATATCATTTTTTTCAAGTAGGCTACATAACTGGCATGTTTGCTGAGATGCTTTTTAAGTGAAAAAGTCGGTTACTTTCTTAAACAGTTTTGCTAAATGTAATATCCTCTGATCACAGTCAATTCACATTTAAAAATATTAGTAGACTTATGAAAATACTCATTAGTTCAAAACAAGGGAAAGAAAGTTATTAAAACAAGGTCTTCTGCCTTGAAAGGAACTTACAGGAAGAAGTACAGCATTTAAGACATTTCTATATTCTAAAAGATGTTTCTTTAAAGTTTATTATAATTAGAAAGTGTGATGAATTGGAATCAGAAAAGGTTATTTGGTAAGAAAACATAAATATAACATTCCAAATTAAATTTAAGATAATGAATATCTAAATTATTTTGTGTAAAAAACTCAGAAAATAAAAATAAATTTGAAGTATAAAATAGAAATGAAGTAAAGAACAAAGAAATTCAACATACATTTGAGAAGAAGGGAAAGAACAAATAAGGAAACATTATCTAAAAGTAATATTTTGGCAACCATTTCTTTATCTTAAAAAAGGGTCATTTCTATAAGCCAAATAGTAATAGAGGCTCATAAAAATATTTCTTACTGAAGTATTTTAATTTCAAGATTGGGAAAGTAAATCATACAAGTACCAAAAAAAAAAAAAAAGGAAAACTGAGAAAAAAATCCACAACTGACAGGTCAAGACAAAACAGTCAGATCACACCGCTGCTGTAAGATTTTGAAGGAAACAAACAAAAAATTGGGAACTAAAATGTCTCCATCCAATTATGTCATTACTCACTTGCAAAAAAAACTACAGTGAGACAGTATATAATTTTTATATCTTCTCTTCCAAATTACTCAACAGTGATATTTCCCAGGGTTTACTACTCAAACCCCTATTCTTTGTCATGCTTATGAAATCTAAGCTCTGTTTCTACTGGGAATCCATTTTCCCTGCCTTTCATAAAACTCACTGAAGCATTCATCACAACATACTGATTATATCCTTTTCTTCTCTAGTTAGTTGAATCCTAACCAGAGGAAAATGCCCTTTTCCTAAATCTAGAAATTATTACATGGTGTATATTATGGCTTAGATGTCACCACAAAAACTCAAGTTAAAATTTAATCCCCTATGTGGCAGTATTGAGGGATGGGGTCTTTAAGAAGTGATTGGCACAACAGCTCTGCTCTCATGGATGGATTAATTCATTTATAGATAATGAGTTGTAATGGGAGTGGAACTGGTGGCATTAAAGGAAGAGAAAGAGAGATCTCATCTAGCCCATTAGCATGCTCAGCCTCCTTGCCATGTCCTCTATTACCTCAGGACCCCAGAGAGCCCCCATGAGCATGAAGGCGCCCACCAGATGCAACTCCTTGACCTTGGACTTCTCAGCCTCTGAAGTGTAATAAATACATTCTTTTTCTCGATAAAGTACCCAGTTACAGGCTTTCTGTTATAAGCAACAACAAAAACTAAGTTCATTAAAAAGAAGAAAACGTACTATTGCTCCCTAGGTTCTTCCTTGAATGATACATGACAAGTTCCATAGTTTCTTAAGAAACTATTGCCTAAGGTGATGGCTGTTAATGGAAGCTATGCAATGCTTAGGAATGGCTTTTGTCTTCTTTGTCTTCTTCATCCCTACCAAACCTACTACAAATAAGTACAGAATTTGTGGTTTTGTTTTGGTTTGTTTTGCTTTGCAATGTAATTTCAACTACACACATATCAACCCTCAGCTGTTTCTCCAGCCTTTTCTATTTAGAAGTGTCAGGGTTACTACTGGTGTCTTGTAACAAATTCTGTACTTTCAAGGATGGGTGCTGTAAGCCAGGGCTAAATGTTGCTATGGCAGTTGGAGAAATGATTACTATACCCACATAGCAAATAATGGGGGAAAACTGATTTTTACCAATAGTTTAAAAGTAAGGCATAAAATTAAACCACTGGGCTCACTGGGGTCAAGTCAGAGCTCTCTAAGCCTTCTTGCCAGGTTAATCCCAGCTTGGTGAGGCTTCTTGGTTGACTGCAGTGGCAGTAGCAGGAGAGAGACTTAGCACTTTGTGGGGTTGGCTAGCCCAGTGGAAAGTAACTGGGAGAATGTGAGTTGGATTTATTTATATATTACATGCATTTGTGGTATGTTTTCACTGGGTAAACGCATATCCAAAACAATATTATGTCACATAAATTTTAACAAAAGGATATTTACAATTGTTTCTTTTACTACATCTTTTAACATACACCAGACACTTCAGGAAATTTATAAATATTAGATATATATTTTTGTAGTACTTAAAATTGTCAACTGTATATGCAACAGTGAGGAAGAATGTACACACAGAACAATAGTTATAATCTGAAAATGCCTTTTATGCATGACTGGAGCCCTTCTTTTCTTCTCTTCCTTCTCATGGCCTCTGCTTCACCTCTGCTAACATCTCCTGGTGTCATTTTGAGAAGTGATCTAATGATCCCATTTCCAACGGTCATTTCCAGAGGCATTTCTTTTCTTTTTAATGAATGAACATTTACAAAATGTCTGATTTTTGAATTCTGCTTTGCCATATGTCTCTAACTGTATTACATAAAAAGACCCAGATATGGCAAAACATGTTTCCTTTTAAAACTTTAGGAAAAATGTTGAGAACAGTTCTTTTGTTTGTTTGTTTCACATTATATACACAAGCCTTTCTATAAATGACCAGTGAATCTTCCCAGAGGAAGATGGGCACTTCCTGGTATTCACTCATTTTTCCTTTATAAAGACAAGATCTAATGGAGTGAACACCTGTGTTGCCTTCAGGTCTCCATGTCTCCTGGTCCTTCAGGAAGGACTCTAGACTCAGTGGAGGCCAGCCCAGGCCATGTGAGGGCCCCAGAGGTGTATGTGGACTGTGCTCTGTTCTCACCTGCTCCCTTCCAAATTCCAAATTATTTTCTTTTAATTTTCCAAATAGTTCTTAGTTAAATGAATAAATACAAATTATAATAACTAATTTTATAGAATTTAAAATTAATGAGAACCTTAAATATCAAAACACAAGGAATGTCAGTGTGAGATACAATCTCACAATTCTCAGATTATCAGAAATTGAAAGTCTGAAAAGATCAATTATTGACAAGGATAAGAGAGGGCAATAACTTTAATATTCTATTTTAGGAAGTACAAACTGCTGTTGTCGCTTTGGAAAGGAATTTATAAAGCTCCAGTAAAATTAAAAATATGTGTATTTTATAACTAGAAATTTCACTTTGATATTTGTGTCTTAAACAAGTCCTTTACACGTTGAATAAAAAGCTACAAACAAAGATGTTCATTCTGGCAATTTTTACTAAACCAATAAATTAGAAATAATCTCAACATCTACCAGTATTTGAAAGCAGAAATAAATTGTTACATATTTATACAATGGATTGCTATCCAGAAAAACAATGACTGAGTTAGATCTATATTTATAAATATGAAAATATACAAAAAAATGACCTTTCAACATTAAAACAAATTGCAAAATGATATTTAATACAAATGTTAATAACACATTCAATATCAACCTGTATCTTAGATAACTTACTCTGGCTAAGGTGTAGAGAAATTATGGACAAGAGAGACAGTAAGTGTATTAAAATATCACAGTAGCAATGATATTACTCGAGGAAAGGGAGATTCAGAAAGAGCACAGAGGAAAATGCTTCCATTTGTAATGTTTATTTCTTTAAAAATATCTGCAGTAACTATGGAAAATGGTTTTTATTTTTTAAATATAAGCAATATTTAATTGTGTGCATATTATCCTACACTGTAATTTGCATCCTGGAAATACAGTATTCCCTTCTTGTCTACAATTTTGTTTCCAACAGTTTTAGCTACCTGCAGTCAACACTGGCCCAAAAATATTAAATGAAGAATTCTAAAATAAATAATTCATATGTTTTAAATCACACACTGCTCTGAGTAGTGTGATGATATCTTGCACTGTCCCTCTGTGTCTTGCCCAGGACATGGATCATTCCTCTGTCCAGCATATCCACTTTGTCTATGCTACTCATCCATTAGTCACTTAGAATCTGTCACAGTTCTCAGATCGACTATGGTGGTGTTGTAATACTTTTGTTTAAGGAAATTTATTTTATGTAATAATGGCCCAAAAGTGCAAGAATCGTGATGCCTACATATTGTTATAATTGTTCAGTTTTATTATTGTTAATATCTTATTATATCTAATTTATAAATTAAGCCTTATCATAAATATGCATGTATGTATAGGAGAAAAACATAGCTTATATAGGGTTTTGGTACTATCCTCAGCTTCAGGCATTCACTGAGGGTCTTGGGAGACATCCCCGCCATAGATAAGAGGGGCACTACTCTATAGCATTAATGGGAAAGGACTTGCCTGTTTAATATAGGCAGCCAACTGGTTCTTCTGATGGAATGTGACTTTTGGTCTTTGCTGAAAATTTGATGGGCAGGAAAATGTCCCACTATCTATTTATCTATTCTACATATTGAATCGAGGATGACTTTAGTTTCTGGATTCATCATTCCAGTTAGGAGACTAGATAACTTGCAATAGATTCTTCAGTTTCTTTAGCAATCAATTTTCCTGTTTTGGCCTTAGGGTAAACATTATCCTCTGAAGTCAGAAATGTTTACGTTCTAATGTGAAATTAACTTAGAAATTAATGAGAATTGTCTTATACGAAAAGCAGAACTGGTTTATTTTTAATGTTTATTTTTATCTAGTGGACAGACCTCATTTATAGGTTCATTTTGGGCTAGGGCTTCAGGAAAGTCTATTTACAAAGAAGTTTGATTATATTCTTAGAAAGTTTCTTATTATTTCACAGCCCAACTTTCTATTTAATGAAAATATAGAGTAATTTAATGGCAAGATTCATACCCCAATTACAGAGTCTAAGAAAAAGCCTACAAAAATGCAATGTCCTTCAAACAGCAATAACAGAAAACTGAAGAAATAAAATTGGAATTTTCAGACATTGTTAAAAACTGATAAGTCAATGTTTTGTTCACCAGTTTTTCAACCAGGTTATGTTGGAATCATCTCTTCCTTCAAACACAGTTCTACCCCCATTTCTCTGATCAAAAATTAAAAAATAATCAGAAATGATATTAAACCACGGTAAAGAAAGCCTTTGCATTGGAGAATGCTAGTAACTATAAGATACTACATTTTAGAGATTTGAAATCTAATAATAAAACTTCTGCAAGACAAATGAGGACATTGCATTTCAGGGAAGTCAAGTCATACCATCAAGTCATACTAGTTGGCACCAACAAGTTAGTTGTAGAACTTAGATTTAGGACCTAGATCTATTGGTTGACAGATTACAAAATAGAAAATGGACTGAGGTGGTTTGTCTGATGTTTGAACAAATAGATTGACATTTAGCTTCAGTTGTGTGTTATCTCTACTCTTTTCATAACTGCAAATATAATTGCCAAGGATATGAGGTTCATAGAAGTAAAGTTAGATGCTGATCTCATTCTATTTTTACCACAGACAGAAATCTGACAGCACTCGGCAAGTGAGAGAGATTCCTAAAATTGAAAGTGAGTACAGGGAGTCTTTTAGGTTAAGAATACAAATTACTCAAGAGCTGGCTACATCCCATCTCAACGTAGATTAATATTGTAGCCCCTCATTAATTGATTTCCCAGAATACTTCGTGTGGGAGGATGTGCTACTCTCCTCTACAAATGCCCCTAATGTTTTCCATGCATGTCAGTTAGGAACTAGAAGCTAGTGCTTCAGGTCATTTAGAACACTCCAGAGACTCATAACTACTCTGGCTGAAAGAATTATGGTCAGCATAAGTGTATGAACAGCTTTTGAAACCAGCATAACAAAAAAGAACTGTTACAAAATCAACAAGTTTAACGTATACCATCATCTATATTATCTTCACAGCCCTACACTTAGAATGAATTGTAGGAAAGCAGGACAATGTAATTTGGGAAGTAAGCAAATATAACTAGACCACCTCTTTTGACATTGGCATTTTGTGAATGTTTTGTTGTTTCTATTTTTATTTTGCTTTTTAATTTTCAAAATCCAGGAAAAAGAAGATACCTGTTACTTATAAATATCTAGTTAATGGCTACTCTTAAGATTGCTATGTAACAAGATGTGATTTTCTAAATCCATTTCTCCCATTCTGTCTGAACTTAACATCCTTTCTGGGTCAGCTCAAATGATAGCTCCTCAAATCTTTCCCAGCCACTCCAATTTCTTGTGTAAGTGTGGCATGCATAGGAAATATCAATAACTGGTATTTGAGGGCCAGGCATAGTAGCACATACCTGTATTCCCAGCACTTTGGGAGGCTGAGGTGGTAGGATTGCTTGAGGCCAAGAGTTCGAGACCAGCCTGGGATATATAGCAAGACCCTATCTTTAAAAAAAAAAAATTAACCAGGTATGGTGGTGCAGTTCTCTAGTCCCAGATACTCAGGAGCCCGAGGTGGGAGGATGTCTTGAGTCTGGGAGGTTGAGGCTGCAGTGAGCTGTGTTTGTGCCACTGAAATCCAGCCTGGGTGACAGAATGAGAGTGTCTCAAAAAGTATTTGATTAAAGACTGATTTTGCTAATTTTCTTCATCAGTTGTATAAACCCTTGTTTCTGTCTGAGAAGAGTATGAGAGGCAGTTCATGTATAGGGTACTACTTGACAACATGGACAATGGCATTCAAGTATTTGGATTAAATCCTAGGTGTCTGATTATATGTTGAGTGGTCTTGGGAAAGTTACGTAAACTATCTTCATTTCCATCTTGTTAAAAGTTATATGAAAATAATGATAAAGTTGTTGTAGGGCTTAACTCAGTGCATCTCAAGCAGCAAACAAATTTTATTCCTTAAGAGTCTTTTGTCAATGTTTGCAGACATTTTTAGCAGTTACATATTAGGGGGAATCTCTATTGCCATCTCCTTGATAAGGTTACTGCTAAACATCCTACAATGCACAGAACAGCCACCCACAACAAACAATTGTCTGGCCCATTGTTGATAGTGCTGAGATTGAAAAAGCTTGGCTTAAATGAATTAATTTGTATAAAACATTCCAAATAGTGACTGACATATGGTAAATGCTCAGTAAAGAATGAACAGGTATTATTAAGATTATTCCATTGCTTCAGACTATTAAAATGTTGACCAAACTACATTTCTGTTTTCTAGGATCAGGTAAAACTTACCTGGATTTTCTTCTTCATTGGCACCTTCTAACAACTTACGCATCTCATCTTACTTGCTATCATTATGTAGCCCTCTTATCTGCTAACACTTGTTATTTATTCTTCCTTAGAATTAAATGTCTTCTTACCAAACATGAAGAAAACATATCTTTATGAAACATTCTCAGTTTTAAAAGGATCAAACTAAAGAAAGCACTAGCAGATCAACAAAAGAAATCTCCAAATTTTTTAAAGAAAAACTGTCATATCCATTTTTAAACTAGACGATTAAGGCCTGATATGCTACACCTTTGGAAACTGGTTATTCAATGCATTCATGAAGAATAGGGAAGGAATGTTGAGAGATATTCCAAGAGCATGTTGAAATAACTCACCATGTGTCTATCAATACTTTTTTAATGTCAGCTATGAGACTTTTTTATACATCAGAGATATTTCTGTGATTAGGGACACCTGTGAAGGAATAATATAGTATAGTAAGCTTTTTAAATATATTTCATCTCTTTGCTTTCCATAAAACTATTCAATGTAATAATCTGTCATAAAAATAACATCCCAGCAAATAACCACACAGTATAGTAGTTACTACAGTCAATTGCCTATAAGGCTACCCAAATGGTGGTATGATTTTTCTCAGGAAATGTATTCTGAAATATTCCAGGAATAATCCTAATATTGATATGACTTCAAACAATGCTACAAACATTCACCGTACAGCAACTGTGTGACTGCTTATATCAATTGCCAGCTTTTTATAAAAGATAAAGCATCTGCATCCACTTCCAAGGCTACACTATTTTTCATCGTCATGTAGGACAGAATAAAAGGAAGTGAGAATTTGATTTGTATTTTGAGAGAATTAGAAATTGACTTCCTAAATGTGATTGATGAAATACACTTTAATCATTAATTATATCATCACCCTTCAGCAAAACAATTACCTTAATGAATTAATGTGTGATTAAAATTTTGAAATAACCAACATGGGACCAGAGCCTAGAATCAATCTTAATGGATTTAATTTATTTCAAAAGTAAAATGCAAACAAATATTTATTTACATTTGTCAGCAAATCAGAAAAAAAAATCGGTCAAAGCCCTGTGGCTTGTAGAAATATGTAGATATTGATTTCTGCTAAATTGGAAGTTGTAAGTAGCAGTACACATAAAGCAAACCTCTCAAAGTTGATTGGTCCTTTGGTGAATAGTGATACAGCACTGAAGACTATCTACATCTTGTCCCCCTCCTCTTCCTCCTCTCTCAGTTCTCTCCTTCTCCTGTCTTCTGAATCTATTTTCCCTGAGAGAAAAGAAAAAGCATTACTTTTGAATAATTAAGAATGCATTACGAATAGGATATGGCTATAAAGGAGTTACAAAAATATACATATATATATTACGAATAGGGTATGGCTATAAAGGAGTTACAAAAATATACACATATATATGCACATGATGTGCATGTATATATACACATAACATATGCATATATGTATATATGCAATATTCATATATACATATGTATGATGTATGTATATGTACATATATAATATGTGTGTATATGTACATATAGCTATGTATATTATGTACATGTATGTATATGTACCTATATACATATACACATGTATGTATACACCATACATTCATATGATACAATATGCATGTTATATGAATACATATGTGAGAGTACTAGCATGAATATACGTGTGTGTGTGTATATATATATTTTTTTTCTTTTTTAAGACGCAGTCTCACTCTGTTGTCCAGGCTGCAGTGCAATGGCATGATCTTGGCTCACTGCAACCTCTGCCTCCTGGATTCAAGTGATTCTGCTGCCTCAGTCTCCCGAGTAGCTGGGATTACAAGCATGCACCACCAAGAGATGGGGTTTCTCCATGTTGGTCAGGCTGGTCTCAAACTCCTGACCTCAGGTGATCTGCCTGCCTCGGCCTCCCAAAGTGCTGGGATTACAGTCGTGAGCCACCATTCCCGGCCTGTAAATATATTTATATTTATATTATAAATATAATTATATACATGTATATTTGTATATGTAGTTATGTGTGTATATATACCCATATATACATATATGTGTATTTATGTTGGGACTATGTATACACATCTATACATACATGTGTATGTGTATATATGTATATATACTACACATTTTATATATGTAATACATAATGTATATATATCATTGTATATGTATATATCACATATGTGTATATAATGATTATATGTGTGTATCTAATGTATGTATATGTGTATATATACACACATATTGCACACATATATGTATATTTTATAACTCCTTTATAGCCATACCCTATCGTTACCTCATTCTTAACATTTTCAAAAGTAATGCTTTTTTTTTCTTTCCACCGTAGTAACTTGCCATCTTCTATATCTAGCATTCCTTTCTGTGAATTTATCTGTCAGTGATCAGTGATGCCAACTTTGAGAGGGATTCCTTCAGAGAGGGTTAGCTTTTATTTTTGTCAGTATCCCTTAATCTTGTGCCATTTCTGCCCCCACTGATTTTGGCTTAGTGTCCAAGTTCCAGGTTCAGCTTCCCCATGGCACCATTATCCAAAATTTTATAACTCAACAGCAGTGCCATTAAGGGCAGTTCTACTCTTTCTGTGGCCTGTGGGCCAAGGCTGGCTACTTTGACCTGGATCCATCTAACCTGGCTCCTTGATGCTGCTCCCATCCCTGTACCCATCTGACAACCTCAGTTTCCCTCCCAGCCCTGTGTTTCTTTCACCTGGGCCCAAGTACTCCTGTACCACTTTCTGGCCACCTAAAACCCATCTCTTTGCTCAACCACTCTGACTCGTAGCAACTCTGGGCTAGGTCACATTATGTAGTTGTCCATTCATTTGGCTAAGAGGGAGAAATCTTTGAGGAACTCTTTTTATCATTTGAGATATTAACCATGCCTCAAGAGATGGGTGCTAGTGTCTCTTAAAACTCCTGCCCTATCATGATTCCAGAATTGGAACTTCTGTCTCCAAATTTCTCCACCCCCATTTATATGCTTGGAAGGATTGTCAGTTTCTCTATTTCCTCACTTCCCAGTATGTCTTAAACTCTCTCCATCCTGACTTTCCTTCCTGGTACTCCACTGAAACAGCTCACATTAAGGTCATAACAACCTCCATTTGCCAGTTATAATGCTTGAGTCTCAGTTTGCAACTTACTGAAGCCATCCACAATACTTGTCATATTCCCTCCCCTGGTTGAAATAATTCTGAGGTTGGACAATACTACCTTGTTTTTTTATTTTTCTATTTCACTTAGCTGTTTTTCTGTTTCCTTTGCTCTCTTCCACCCAGTCACTGCCCAGCCCGTGTCTTTATACTTCTTCTCTCCATCATCCATGCTCTCTCTTGGTAATTACATCAGGCCCTATGCCTTTCAATCCCATATACACCTTATGGATTCTCAGAATTATATTATTATCTTGGACCTCTCCCTTAACCTCCAGAGTCATCCATCCAACTTCCTACTGGGTTTCCCCACTTGGCATATATGTTATGTATCTCAATCTTAACATGCAGATACTTAGAAACCAGAAATCTTGACTCAGTTCATATATGTTTCTTTCCTATTGTTCCCTGCCTCAAAAAAAATGGCATCACTTTTGCTTCATTAGCTCAGACTACTATCCTTAGTTCCACTATTGCTTTTATATCATGTGTGCAATTAATACATAAGAGCTGTCAGGTTTTTCTTGAAAATATATTCAGTATTTAATCACTCTTCAACAGGCCCACTGCTACCATCAAATCCAAGTCCTATCATCTCCCACCCAGACAACTTTAATACCTTTCAAATGGTTCTCCTCATTTTGATTATTATCACAGTGATTTTTAAAAATCATTTATCTGATACTACTACTCTCTGTTTTCTGCTATTTTAGTGATTGTTCTATTAGAGTTATACTGACTTTGCTATTGTTTCTACATTGCAAACTCATCCTTACCTCAGGGCTTTTGTACATGCTGCTTCCTTTGTCTGGAATGCTCATGCCCTGAGTTTCTCGGGATTGCCGTCACCACTTCATTCAGGACTCCACTTATATGTCACCTATCACAGAAGTCTCCCCCCACATCTGAAGAGCTTTTCAAATCTGTTATACTCAATTCCGTCAGTATGCCTCATGTTTTGCTAAGCAATTATGTACTAAGTACTATGTGACATTTCATAAGTAATAAATATTATATCCATTTTTTACTTGCATACATGTTTGTTTTTAAACCAATACATACAAACATATACATACAAAAATTGAACATAAATATACAGATATAGACAAATATGAACATATGTTCATATTTGAGCATATATATATATATGTGTTTATTTGTATATATGCTTCTATTTTTCTGACTTAGATGGTAAGTTTTATTAAGGGCAAAAACATTTCCTGTCCTGGCCAACTGCTTATCTCTAGGGCCTACTGCAGTCCTGCTTCACAGTAGATAGTGAACACATATTAAAAGTATAGTGAATGAATAGAGAGATAATAACCATGAAACATGATATACAAGATAACATTAAAAACATAAAACTATATGTAATGAAGGAAAAATTAGAAGCAAAAATTACGATGGATGATTGTAACACAGGAACACAATTTTAAAGGTAACACAGTTCTTGTATATTGTAAGTACATACATGAAATATCTTTTTATTTGTATTTTTGTTTTAGTAAAATACACAAAACATAAAATTTTATAATCAATTCAAAATTGATTATAATAAATAAAAACATGAAAATTTAAATGACATCTTAGTATAGTAGTAGAAACTGAGTATTTATCTGCTACATGTTAATATGTTCTATTTTACGTTGCTAAAAATACATTTTTTTATTTTGTTTGAAATTTTGTAAAATTGCTTCATAAACCAAAGAACAAATTAAGCTTCATTAAATTTCAAAAACTTGATTTATGTTGTATTCTGTAACTACAATAAAACTAATTAGCAATAAATAATAAAATTCCAAATATAACTTACAAAAATCACAGTAAAAAGTATTTGGAAGTTAAATAAAAACAACTTTCTAAGTAAATAGTTGTTATTAATAGGGCTAGTCTTATTAACAGGGCTAGTCCCAATTACAGACAATTTAGAAAGCAGCAAACCTGAAAAGAAAACATCAAAATATGTGCAATGCAAAATTCAAGTTTCAAAACTATGAAATGAATGAACTTCAATACATAGGATCAAGCTTCTTGCGGGGGGGGGACCAAGATTGCCCACTAGAAGCATCAGTGATTGGAGGCACCTATCCTGAATCAGCAACCGAGATATCCAGGTTCTCTCTCAGAACTGACTAGGTGGCTGGTGTGACCCACGGAAAGGAAGGAAGAGCAGGGTGGTACAGCACCTACTTGAGAGCTACACAGGACAGGGAGCCCCCATCCCCAGCCAAGGGAAGTGGTGAGTGAGGGTGCTATTCAGCTGGGGAAACCATGCTTTTTCCTCAGAACTGTGCAACCCACAGATAGAAGATCCCACTCGTGAACCCAAGCCACCAGAGCCTAGGGTCTCAACTCTGGAGCTTGCAGATTCTCAACAGCTTCTCAGCTAGAATCTGCTTAAACTTGTTGAGTTCCAGCGGTAGGGGCAACCAGCACCACAGCTACTGCTGTCTGCTGTCTAAGCCATTTGAACTTCTTGGGGGAGGTGCAGCAGCCAGCACTGGGACTGATAGCTGCCTAACATGCTAAGCTCCCAGGTTGGGGAAGGGTAGCACCATATTTATAGCTCCAGATCATGCTTTTTCCCTGCTGAAGCCAGGGAGGATGGACCACTTGGTCCCAAGAGGTGTCCATCTCAGCCCAACACACCAGCCGTGGCAGACTGCAGCAAGAGTGCCACTTCAAGCCTAACCCGGACCTATCCCTCCATACTAGGCAGGGCTTCCCTGCAGGAACTCCAGCAACTCCAGCCAGGGGCTCAGGGACAGAACTTTAAACTCGCTGGGCCTGAGCCTCTAGGGGGAGGTACGGCCACAGTCTCTGTGAACCAGAAGACTTAGCCTTTCCTCCAGGGAGTTCTGAGGAATCCAGGCAGCCCAGACAAGTTGGGTTTCCCCCGCAGCAAAGCACAACCCCTCCACCAAGGGACTGTCAAAGTGCTTCATTAAATAAGTCTTGTTCCCCATGCTACCCAACTGGGTGAGACCCTCCAACAGGGGTTGTCAGACACCCTATACAAGAGTGATTCTACTGGCATCAGGTTGGTGCTCCTCAAGGTCAGAGAGCCCAGAGAAAGGAGGAGGTACCCATTTTTGCTGTTCTCCAGCTTCCTTGAGTGACATCTCCAGGTTGCAGGAGTGAACCAGATTAATAGGGTCTGAAGTGAATCCCCAGCAAACTGCAGCAGTGCTCAGAAGAGGGACCTGACCATTGAAAGAAAAACAGAAAACAACAACAGTATCAACAACAAAGAAAAGTCCCCATAAAAACCCCATGCAAGGATCAACAACCTCAAAGATTGCAACTAGACAAACTCATGAGCCTGAGAAAGAATCAACAAAAAAATGCTGAAAACCCATAAGGCCAGAGCCTTTCTCCTCCAAATGATTGCAACACCTCTCCACCAAGAATGCAGAACTGGATGGAGGAAGAAATGGATGAATTGACAGAAGTAGACTTCAGAAGATGGGTAATAACAAATTCCACTGAGCTAAAGGAGTATGTTCTAACCCAATGCAAAGAAGCTAAGCGACTTGATAAAGGTTAGAGGAGTTGCTAACTAGAATAACCAGTTTTGAGAAGAACATAAATGACCTGATGTAGCTGAAAACACAGCATGAGAACTTCATGATGCATACACAAGTATCAGTAGCTGAATTGACCAAGCAGAAGAAAGGATATCAGAGTTTGAAGACCACCTTGCTCAAATAAGGCATACAGACAAGATTAGAGAAATAAAAAACAAAAAGGAATGAACAAAGCCTCCGAGAAATATGTGACTGTGTAAAAAGACTGAAACTATGATTGATTGCAGTACCTGAAGGAGATAGGGAAAATGGAAACAAGCTGGAAAACACACTTCAGGATATTATCCAGGAGAACTTCCAAAACTTAGCAATACAGGCCAACATTCAAATTCAGAAAATACAGAGAACACTTCTAAGATAGTCCATGAGAATATGAACATCAAGACATAGAATTATCAAATTCTCCAAGGTTGAAATGAAGAAAAAAAATGTTAAGGGCAGCCAGAGAGAAAGGCCAGGTCACCTAAAAAGGGAAGCTTATCAGATTAACAGCAGACCTATCAGCAGAAACCCTACAAGCCAGAAGAGAGTGGGGACCAATATTCAACGTTTCCAAAGAAAAGAATTTTCAACCCAGAATTTTATATCCAGACAAACTAAGTTTCATAAGTGAAAGAGAAATAAAATTTTTGCCAGACAAGCAAGTGCTGAGGGATGCCATCACCACCTGGTGTGTCTTGTTAAGAGCTCTTGAAGAAAGAACTAAATATGGAAAGGAAAAACCGGTACCAGCCACTGCAAAAACACACCACAATATAAAGACCAATGACTCTTTGAAGAAACATTAACATCAACTAGTGTGCAAAATAACCAGACAGCATCATGATGACAAGAGCAAAGCCAAACATAACAATACTAGCCTTAAATGTAAATGGGCTAAATGCCCAATTAAAAAATATAGACTGGCAAATTAGATAAAGAATCAAGACCCATTGGCATGCTGTATTCAGGAGACCCATCTCACATGCAAAGACACACATAGGCTCAAAATAAAGGGATGGAGAAAAAATTATAAAAGCAAATGAAAAGCAAAAAAAGCAGAGGTTGCAATCCTAGCCTCTGGCAAAAGAGAATTTAAACCAACAAAGATCATAAAAGACAAATAAGGGCATTACATATGGTAAAGGGACCAATGCAGCAAGAAGAGCTAACTATCCTAAATATATATGAACCCAATGCAGGAGTACCCAGATTCATAAAACAAATTCTTAGGGACCTACACAGAGATTTAGACTCCAGCAAAATAATAATGGGAGATTTTAACACCCGAGTGTCAATATTAGACAGATCAACAAGACAGAAAATTAACAATGATATTCAGGACTTGAACTCAGCTGTGTCTCAAGTGGACCTAATAGACATCTACAGAACTCTCCACGCCAAGTCAACAGAATATATATTCTTCTCAGAGCCACGTGGCACTTATTCTAAAATAGACCACATAATTAGAAGTAAAACAGACCTTAGCAAATGCAAAAGAACTGAAATCATAACAGTCTCTCAGACCACAGTAATCAAATTAGAACTCAGGATTAAGAAAAATCACGACAAATCACACAATTACATGAAAACTAAACAACCTCCTACTGAATGATTCAAGGGTAAATAATAAAATTAAGGCAGAAATCAAGAAGTTCTTCAAAACCAATGAGAACAAAGAGGCAATATACCAGAATTTCTGGGACACAGCTAATACAGTGTTAATAGGGAAATCTATAGCACTAAATGCCCACATCAGAAAGCTAGAAAGATCTCAAATCAATACCTTAACATCACAATTAGAAGAGCTAGAGAAGCAAGAACAAACTAATCCAAAGATAGCAGAAGACAAGAAATAATGAAGATCAGAACAGAACAGAAGGAGATAGAAACAAACAACAAAACTTCAAAAAATCAATGAATTCAGGAGTTGTTTTTTTAAAAAATTTAAAATAGATCACTAACTAGACAAGAAAGAGAGAAGAATAAAATAGACACAATAAAAATGATAAAGAGGATATCCCCACTGACCTCATAGAAATCCAACTACCATCAGAGAATATTATAAATGCCCCTATGCAAATAAACTAGAATATCTAGAAGAAATGGATAAATTCCTGGGCATATACACCTTACCGAGACTAAACCAGGAAGAAGTTGAGTCCCTGAATAGACCAATAACAAGCTCTGAAATTGTGACAGTATTTAATAGCCTACCAACCAAGAGAAGCCCAGGACCAAACAGATTCACAGTTGAATTCTACCAGAGGTAAAACAGGAACTGGTACCATTCTTCTGAAACTATTCGAAACAGTTGAAAAGAGAGTCTCCTCCCCAGCTCATTTTATGAAGCCAGCATCATCCTGATACAAAACCTGGCAGAGACACAACAACAACAACAATAAACTCAGGCCAATATACCTGATGAACATCAATGTGAAAATCCTCAATAAAGTACTGGCAAACCTAATCCAGCAGCACATCCAAAAACTTATCCACCATGATCAATCAGCTTCATCCCTGGGATGCAAGGCTGGTTCAACATATGCAAATTAATAAATGTAATTCATCACATAAACAGAAACAAAGACAAAAACCACATGATTATCTCAATAGATCTAGACAAAATTCAACATCCCTTCATGTTAAAAACTCTCAGTAAACTAGGTATTGATGGAACATGTCTCAAAATAATAAGAGCTATTTTTGACAAACCCATAGCTAATATCATATTGAATGGGCAAAAGCTGGAAGCATTTCCTTTGAAAACCACAACAAGACAAAGATGCCCTCCCTCTCTCACCACTCCTATTCAACATAGTATTGGAAGTTCTGCTTACGGCAGTTGGGCAAGGGAAATAAATAAAGGGTATTCAAATAAAAAGAGAAGAAGTCAAATTGTCTCTGTTTACAGACGACATGATTGTATATTTAGAAAGCCCAGTTGTCTCAACTGAAAAACTCCTTAAGCTGATAAGCAATTTCAGCATAGTCTCAGGATACAAAATTAATGTACAGAAATCACAAGCATTCTTATACATCAACAATAGACAAGCAGTGAGTCAAATCAAGAATGAACTCTCATTCACAACTGATATAAAGATAATAAAATACCTAGGAATACAGCTAACAAGAGATATGTAGGACCTCTTCAAAGAGAACTACAAACTGCTGCTCAAGGAGATAAGAGAGGACACAAACGAATGGAAAATAGGAAGAACCAATATCATGAAAATGGCCATACTGCTCAATGTAATTTATAGATTCAATGCTGTTCCATTAAACTACCATTGACATTCTTCACAGAATTAAAGACTACCTTAAATTTCATATAAAACCAAAAAGAGCCCATATACCAAGATAATCCTAAGCAAAAAGAACAAAGCTGGAGGCATCACACTACTGGTCTTCAAACTATACTACAAATCTACGGTAACCAAAATAGCATGGTACTGGTACTGAAACAGACATATAGACCAATGGAACAGAACAGAGACCTCAGAAATAACACTGCACATCTACAACCATCTGATCTTCAGCAAACCTGACAAAGGCAATGGGGAAAGGATTTCCTATTCAATAAATGGGTCTAGGAAAACTGGCTAGCTGTATGCAGAAAACTGAAACTGAAGCCCTTTTTTACACCTTATACAAAAATTAAGATGTATTAAAAACTTAAATGTAAAACCCCAAATCATAAAAACCCTAGAAGAAAACCTGGTAATACCATTCAGGACATAGGCATGGGCAAAGACTTCATGATAAAAATGCCAAAATCAGTTGCAACACAAGACAAAATTGACAAATGAGTTTTGATTAAACTAAAGAGCTCTGCACAGCAAAAGAAACTATTATCAGAGTGAACAGGCAACCTACAAAATGGGAGAAAATAACTGCTGTCTACTAATCTGACAAAGGTCTAATATCTAGAATCTACAAGGAACTGAAAACCAAATTTACAAGAAAAAACAACCCCATTAAAAAGTGGGCAAAAAATATGAAAAGTCACTTCTGAAAAGAAGACATTTATGTGGCCAAAAACATATGAAAACAGGTTCAATGTCACTGATCATTAGAGAAATGCAAATCAAAACCACAACGAGATACCATCTCACACCAGTCAGAATGACAATTATTAAAAAGTCAAGAAACAATAGTTGCTGGCAAGGCTGTTGAGAAATAGGAACACTTTTACACTCTTGGTGGGAACATAAATTAGTTCAACCATTGTGGAAGACAGTGTGGCAATTCCTCAATGATCTAGAACCAGAAATACCATTTGACCCAGCAATTCCATTGCTGAGGATATACTCAAAGGAATAAAAATTATTCTACTCTAAAGACACATGCACATGCAAAGACATGGAACCAACCCAAATGTCCATCAATGATAGACTGGATGAAGAAATTATGGTATATATACACCATGGAATGTTATGCAGCCATAAAAAGGAATGAGATTATGCCCTTTGCAGGGACATGGGTGAAGCTGTAACCCATCTTCCTCAGCAAACTAAAACAGGAACAGAAAACTGAACACCACATGTTCTTACTCATAAGTGGGAGTTGAACAGTGAGAATACATGGACACAGGGAGGGAAACAACACACACTAGGGCGTGTTGAAGGGTGGAGGGCGAGGGAAGGGAACCTAGAGGATGGATCAATAGGTGCAGCGAACCACCATGGCACACATATACCTATGTAGCAAACCTGCAGGTTCTGCACATGTATCCTGGAACTTAAGGTGAAATAAAGAATCAAGCTTTTAGGCAATTAAAAACAGAATAACAAAATGGACATAATTATAGGAGAAATAAAATGGAAAATACAAACAAAGTAATTAATTTCAAAGTAATAAAAAAGCAAAGTTGGCACACATTTTAAAAACTGTTTTTCCATTTGTTGTTTTTAAGCCCAAGAAATAGATGAGAGCCACACATCTCAAAGGATAAGCTTAACTTTTAGACTTGTTGTTTCCAGATATTCCAGGTGCCTAAATATATTGAAGCAGGTATTTAGTAAGTTGATTTGGATAAAACAACCACATGGAAGAGCAATATGTGTGTGTGTATCTGTGTTATATTTCCTCTATGTTTTTGTTTACTTATTCAACAAATAAAGTTTCATATGTTTATAGTATACAGCATCAACATTTCTAAATCAGGCTAATTAACATATACTTTACCTCACATACTTGTTGTGGTGAGAACACTTAAAATCATCTTTTAGAAATTTTCAAGAATACCATACATTGTTATTAACTACAGTCAGCATGTTGTACAATAGATCTGTTGAATTTGTTACCCCTGTCTAACCGAAATTTTGTATTTTTTTTTTTTACCAGCACCTCACTAATCCCCACCCTGGCCCCCACCAGTCCTGGGTAAGGACCATTCTTTACTCTTCTGCTTGTAAGTGTTCAAATTTTTTAGATTTCATGTATAACAGATAGTGTGCCTACCTTATTTCACTTATTATCCCACAGATTTATTGATGTTGCTGCAAATGACAGGATTTTTTCTTTTTTTAAGGCTGAATGGTATTCCATTGGGTATATATACTATAATATCTTTATCGATTCATTTTTTGATAGACAATTAGGTTGATTCCACATTCTGACTGTTGTGAGCAATGTGTTTTACCTCCCAGCCCACCACTATTGCTTTGCATTTCTGGAGAAATAAACTCTGTGCATACCTTCAACTACCCTTGACAAGAGTGGCCAAAGATGAGCATGAGAAATATCCCGAGTCTTTTGTGGCTACATACCAAAATTTCTGGGTTATTTTGTTGCCACATACCAAAATTTGAGGGTTATTATTTTGGAGTGATAGTACAAAAGGAGCTAATAGAATTCAGAAAACCCAACTTTCTTTCGATTCACATGAATGTATTTCAATCTATTCTATTATTTTACTCTTAACATATTTGTGTCTTTGTATTTAAAGTACTTCTCTAGTAGATAGCAAACTGTTGAATCTTGCTTTTTTATCCAAGCTGAAAATCTCTGCCTTTTCATTAGGGCATTTAGATTGGGACTCTGAAACCTGTGACTAGTGAGGAAAATCTGGCCTGTGGGCCAAATGCAGCCAACATCTATGCAGTTACACATTATCAATGGCTGTTTTGGGCTCCAATGATGGAGTTTAATTGTTGCCATATGGCTACAGGGCCTAAAATATCCTACCTGGTCCTTTACAGAGACAGTTTGCTGACCACTGGTTTACATTTAATTGGCTTCTTGAGTTGATTAAGTCAATAATTTCACTATTTGTTTTCTATTTGGCCTATTGTTATTTGTGCTCCCTTCTTTTATTTCTATTTCTTCCTTTTTTGGATTATTTTTATGGTTTCAGTTTATATTATTTCTTGGCCTATTAGCTATACCTTCTTTGACATGTTATTTTTAAAGCGGTTAAAGTTTATTATATATATCTTTAACTTATCACAGCATACTTTCAAATGATATTCAATTTTACTTATATTATCAAACCCTTGCAATAGTATACCTCCATGTGTCACCTTCTGGCCTTTATGCTTTATGTGTTTTAAACCCTGTGATAGATTATTATTTTCATTATAAGAGTCAATTATACTTGATAGAAATTTAATAATAAAATAATTGTGTATATTTACTCATGTAGTTATCATTCTGGGTGTTTTTCATTATAGATATTTTTATCATTTTCCTATTCTTCAAAGGTTTTTCTGGAACATTTTTTGTGCTGCAGGTTTCTGAGTGGTGACTGTTCCTGCTTTGTATGTCTGAAAAGCCTTTATGTTCCCTTCATATTAAAAGATATTTTCCCCCAGTAAAGAGTTCTCAGTTGACAAGGTGTGTGTCTGTGCATATGTGTGTATAGTGTGATAAAGTTGTTGTACCACTGTCTTTTGCATATTATTTCAGATGAAATATCTGCATCATCTTTATTTTAGTTATTTAATATAGAATGTCTTCTTTGGTTGCTTTGAAGCTTTTTCTCTTTTTGCCTCTTTGAACAATTCGATTGTCAGGTTCCTTAGTGTAGTATTTTTAAAATATTTATTGTGTTTTTAATTATCAAACTTAAAGTTATAAAAATTACCATCACCTTTGGAAAATTTTGTGCCAGTGTTTCTTCAAATCAGTTTTCTGTTCCCTCATCTCTTCTCACCATTAGTTACATGTATATTAGACCCTAGTTACACGTATATTAGACTTCTTGGTGTTGACTTAGAGCTCATTAATGCTCCATTTACTTTAGCTCAATGCTTCTTCTCTTTTTAAATTTTGTCTACTTTGTATTGTTATGTCTTCAAATTCACTATTAAGTTATTTTCCACTGTTTAAAAGTTGATTTGGGCCTTTTTATATTTTCATGTCCTTATTTAACATGTTCAGTTTTTTTCTCTAGCTTTGTGCACATGTGGCATATAGTTGTAAATACTGCCTAATGTCTTTTTATACTCACTCTATCATTGGTGTCTTGCATTGACTCTTTCTTCTCATTCAATTGTTTTTTTCTTTTTCTTTACATCGCTGGTAATTTTTATTAGATGTCAGATATTGAAACCTTTACCTAATTTGGTGCTAGATGTATATTTTTAATTCCTGTAGACATTCCTGAGGTTTGTTCAGGGATGTTTTTAAGTTACTAGAAAACGCTTGATCCTTTTGAATCTTCCTCTTGAGATTTTTTTTTGGGCAAAATCAAAAGAGCATGTAATCTAGAGCTATTATTTTCATTATTGAGGTAAATTACTTTCTTATGTTCTACCTATTACCCTGTGAATTTTGAATTTTTTCCAGTCTGGCTAGTGGAAATAAGCAGTATTCCTGGCTCTATCTGAGCCTCAAAAATATTTCTTCTATTGCTTTCAGAAGCGTCTTTTCTGGGCCTCATACATTTTCCTCACACATGTGCAGTCATAATTACTCAGCTGAACATATACAGAGGACTCTTTTTAGGACTTCAGAATTTTTCCTCTATAAAGCTATCTTATTTTTGGTATTCTGTCGTGAATTCTTGCTGCCTTGGCGTTTCTAAATGTCCAGCTCCCTAAGAAGACTGCTAGGCTGATCCTGAATCTTTTCTCTCCACACTAATTTGAAAATTTTCTCCAGTTAGTAAGCTGAAACACCTGCCTGGGCTATATCATTTATTTTTAATAACTCAGAGACCACTAACCTTTGTCTTATGAGCCTGGTCTTATGTCTTGAAAAACATCATTCCATCTATCTTATATGTAATTTAGTTCTTTCAGGCAGGATAATAAATCTGGATCATGTCACTCAATCAGAGCCAGACAGCCCCAAGTTTTGCTATGCTACCTTGCTTTTGCTTTTCAAGGGTGTTTTAGTTCTCCTTGGCCATTTACATCTTCACATAATTGTTAGGAGGAATTTTGTTCTGTTTGATGAAAACAAAACAACAGAAATTGGCAGAAGGATTTATTAGAATTCCATCAAATCCACAGATAAATTTGAGTTACACTGACAACTTGATTAAGTTGACTAGAAAAACCCTTTTATCCTAGAGCTTTTTAATCCAAGTGTTAGCTATGCCAGTTCTTGTCTTATCCCTGGACAAAGCCATGAGAATAAATATACCAAGAAATTGCATCGATGTACTGCTTCCCTCGAGTTTTCACACCTTCTTTTGTTCACTTTTCACAGTCTTTAATCACTTATATATTTTTTTATTTTGTTCATAGTGTATAATTTTCAAAAGCTGAGGATATGACTAAAAGGATGTTTAGTTAGCATTTTACTCCTTACTTTTTAGACTTTTCAGCAGAAACCTCACAAACCAGATAAAATTGGGGACCTATATTTCAAGATCTTTAATCAACAAAAATTCCAACTAAGAATTTCATAATCCGCCAAACTAAGCTCATAAGTGAAGAAGAAATAAAATACTTTTTAGAAAAACAAATGCTAAGGGAATTAGTTACCTCTAGACTTGCCTTACAGGAAGTCCTAAAGGAAGTGCTAAACATGGATATGAAAGAGTAAACACACTTAAGCACATACATCATTGATACCAAAAGCAACTACACAATCAACTATACATAACCAGAAAACAGCATGAAGACAAGATCAAATCTTCACATATCCATGTTGATCCTGGATGTAAATGGGCTAAATGTCACACTTAAAAAGACAGAGTGGCAAGTTGGTTACAGAAGAAAGACGCAACTGACTGCTGTCATCAAGAGACACATTTCACAAGTAATGACACCCATAGACTCAAAGTAAAGAAACAGAGATTTATTAGGCAAACAGAAAACAAAAAGAAAGGAGGGATTGCTATTTTTATATGAGATAAAACAGACATTACATCAACAATGGTCAAAAAGGACCAAAAAAAAGAGCATTGCACAATAATAAAGGACTCAATCCAACTAGAAGATTTATCTATTCTAAATATATACACACCCAACATTGGAACACCCAGATTCATAAAACAAATTCTTAGAGATCTATGAAGAGATTTAGACAACAAAACAATAATGCTAGGGGAATTTAACACCCCACTGACAGTGCTACACAGATTATTGAAGCAGAAAACTAAGAAAAAATAGTTTAGACTTAAATTGTACACTTGACCAGTTGAAACTAATATACATCTACAGAACACTCCACCCAACAACCACAGATGATACACCCTTCTCATCTGCACATGGTAAATACTCTAAGATTTACCACATGCTCAACCATAAAGCAAGTCTCAACAGATTGAAAAATATCAAAGTCATACCACACTCTCAGATCACAGTGCAATTAAAACAGAAGTCAATACCAAGAAGACCTATCAAAACCTTACAATAAGATGGAAGTTAATGTGTTTCCAAATGACGTTGGTAAATAACAAAATTAGGGCAAAAGTCAAAAAGTTATTTGAAACTAATAAAAACAGAGACAGAGACACAACATACCAGAATCTTGGGCAAACAGCTAAAGCAGTGTTAAAAGGAAAGTTTATAGCATGAAACGCCTACATGAAGAAGTTGAAAATATCTTAAATTAACAACCTAATGTTGTACCTAGAGGAACTGGAAAAGCAAGAGCAGACCAAACTCAAAGCTAGCAAAGGAAAAGAAATAACTAAACTCAGAACAGAACTGAACAAAATTGAGTTAAGACACCCATATACTCAAAGTAAAGGATGGAGATGCAAAAAAATTCATTCAAAACGTCAGTGAAACTAAATGTCTTGCTGATTTCTTCAAAAGATTAGACAAAATTGGTAGACTACTAGCTAGATTAATGAAGGAAAATATGAGAGAAGATTTAAATAAAATTAGATACAACAAAGGCAATATTACAAACAACCCTGCAAAAATACAAGAAATCCTGAGAGACTATTATGAACACCACTATGCACAGAAACTGGAAAACCTAGAAAAAAATTGATAAATTCCTGGAAATACACAGCCTCCCAAGATTGAAACAACCAGGAAAAAAAATAAAATCCTGAACAGACCAATAAAACGTTCTGAAATTGAATCACTAGTAACACGCCTACCAAACCAAAAAAGTTCTTCACCAGATGGATTCACATACTAATTCTACCAGACATGCATAGAAGTGCTAGTACCAAACCTATTATACTATTTCAAAGAATCAATGAAGGAACTTCTCCCTAACTCATTCTACAAAACCAAAGCCTGGCAGAGACACAACAACAAAAAAGAAAACTTTAACCAATATCTCTGATGAGCATAGATGCAAAAATCCTCAATAAAATACTCACAAATGGAATCAAGCAGCAGCACACTCAAAACTTAATTCACCACTATCAAGTAAACTTTATTCCTGGGATCCAAAGTTGGTTCAACGTATGTAAACCATTAAATTTGATTCACTACATAAACATTATTAACAACAAAAAAAATCAGTTGATTATCTCAATAGACACAGAAAAGGCCTTTGATAAAATTAAGCATTCGTTTATATTAAAAACCCTCAGCAAATTAAGGTTTGAAAGAACATACCTTAATAAGAGCCATCTATGACAGACCCACAGCCAACAACATACTGAAAGAGCAAACTAAAACAAGACAAAGATACCCATTCTCAACACTTTTTTTCAACATAGTACTGGAAGTCCTAGCCTGAGCATTCAGGCAAGAGAGAGAAAAAAAAATTAAAGGCATTCAAATAGGAAGAGAAGAAGTCAAGCAATCTCCCTTCACAGATGATATAATTCTATATCTAGAAAACCCTCCCATATATTCTGCCAGATGACTTCTAGAACAAATAAAGTACTTCAGTAAAGTTTCAGGATACAAAATCAGTGGAAAAAATAAGTAGCATTACTATACATCAATAACTTCCAAACTCTGAGCCAAATAAAGAATGCAGTTTCATTTACAATAGCCACAAAAATCATAAAATACTT
Organism: Ateles fusciceps; assembly: GCA_036589455.1. Classification (NCBI taxonomy): domain Eukaryota; kingdom Metazoa; phylum Chordata; class Mammalia; order Primates; family Atelidae; genus Ateles; species Ateles fusciceps. Next base: position 1,419,681 of record JAZHEH010002077.1, read on the forward strand.
AAGAATACAGCTTACCAAGGAAGTTAAAGATCTCTGCAATGAGAATTACAAAACACTGCTGAAAGAAAACAAAGATGACAAAAACAAATTGGAAAACATTTCATGCTAACAGATAGGAAAAATCAAGATTATTAAAATTGCCATACTGCCTAAAGCAACTTATAGATGAAATGCTATTCATATCAAAGTATCATCATTTTTCACAAAATTAGTAAAAAATATTTTAAAATTCATATATAATGAATAAAGAGCCCAAATTGTCAAAGCAATCTTAAGCAAAAAGAACAAAGTCAGAGAGATCACCCTACCTGATGTCAAACTATACTGCAAAGCTATAGTAACCAAAGCAGCATGTCACTGGTATCAAAATAGACACTGGTCATTAGAGAAATGCAAGTCAAAACCACATTGAGATACCATCTCATGCCAGTCAGAATGGCAATCATTAAAAAATCTGGAGACAACAGATACTGGAGAGATGTGGAGAAATAGGAACAGTTTTACACTGTTGGTGGGAGTGTAAATTAGTTCAACCATTGTGGAAGACAGTGTGGTGTTTCCTCAAGGATCTAGAAATAGAAATTCCATTTGACCCAGCAATCCCATTACTGGGTATATACCCAAAGGATTATAAATCGTTCTATTATAAAGACACATGCACATGTATGTTCATTGCGGCACTGTTTACAATAGCAAAGACTTGGAACCAACCCAAATGGCCATCACTGATAGACTGGACAAAGAAAATGTGGCACATGTACACCACAGAATGCTATGCAGCAATAAAAAAGGATGAGTTCATGTCCTTTGTAGGGATATGGATTAATCTGGAAACCATCATTCTCTGCAAACTGATATAAGAGCAGAAAACCAAACACCACATGTTCTCACTCATAGGCAGGTGTTGAACAATGAGAACACGTGGGCACAGGGAGGGGAACATCACATACTGGGGTCTGTTGGGGGGTGGGGTCTAAGGGAGGGACAGTGTGGGGCGGGGAGGTTGGGGAGAGATAACACTGGGAGAAATACCTGATGTAGGTGATGGGGGGATGGAGACAGCAAACCACCATGGCATGTGTGTACCTATGCAACAATCCTGCAAGATCTGCACATGTACCCCACAACTTAAAGTACAATAAAAAAAGAAAGAAATACAGGTTGTTAATTCTATGTTAAAAACATAGCTCTTAAAAATAATATATATATATATATATGTATGTATGCACACACCCATACATATATATTCATACCACAATTCACATAAAGATCCAAAGTTTAGCTGGTTTTAACATTCATGATCAAAGCCTAATATGTATAGGTAAATGGAAACAAACAAACAAAAAACAGACACACAGACCAAATTAACAAGATGGAGAATCCAGACATAAAGGCACACACCTACAACTACCTGATGTTCAACAAATTGAACAATAACAAAGAATAGAGACAGGAGTTCCTATTTAATAAATGATGCTGGGATAAATGACTTGCCATGTGCAGAAGATTGAAACTGGACTGCTTCCTTTTACAATATACAAAATTTTACTGAATGTGGATTAAAGACTTAAATGTTAATACTGAAAACAAGAAAAATTCTAGAAGAAAGCCTAGGAAATACCATTTTGGATGTTGGCTTTGGGAAAAAAATTATGACTAAGTCCCCAAAAATAATTGTAAAAAAAACTAAAAATTCACAAGTGGTACCTAATTTAACTAAAGAGCTTCTATACAGCAAAAGAAACTATCAACAGACAACCTACTGAATGGAAAAAAAATTTGCAAACTATGCATCTGACAATGATCTAACATACAGAATCTATATGGAAATTCAATCAGCAAGAAAAAAAAAACTTCATTGAAAAATGGGCAAATGACACGAACAGACACTTTTCAATGATGAAAAATGCTCATCATCAGTAATAATTAGAAAAATGCAAATCAAAATCACAATGAGATACTATTTCTCATCCTTCAGAAAAGCTATTATTAAAGAGTCAAAAGACAGTCAATGTTGGCAAGGTTGCAGAGTAAAGGCAATGCTTATACGCTCCTGGTGGGGAATGTCCAGTATAGTGTAGGTTTCTATACCCATTTTTTTGGTTTTCTTATATCTGAAATTTTTAAAAATTTTGCCGTTATTCTTGAAATATTTTTCATTGAATATAGGATTCTGAATTGAGAAGATTTTTTTCTTTTAGCAATTTAAAGATATTGTTGTACAGTTTTCTGTTGTCCGTAGTATCTGATGAGAAGTGAGTTGTTAAGTAAACCTCATTTTTTTCCATATTTAAGACATACTTTTCTGTGCATATGTGATTCTAAGGATAGTCAGAAATGTGAGTAGACAGAATTTTGGGATCTCCTTTTTCATTACTTATCTTCTGGTATTTATTATTGCCAGTGGTCACAGTTTTCTAATTTAAATATCTGGTTACCCAGGACAGAAATATTGTAGGTTTGTTTTTTGTTTTTGTTTTTGTTTTTTTTCCATCAGCATCCCCCACTAACTGCACTTTGTACCAAAAGCATCTAAGCTCAAGCTGAAACCACAGAACTTGAACTCACTTTGTTCAATAACCTTCTTTCACTTTTGTCTTCCCCATCTGAGTCTTCCTGCTTCTGTTTGTTTCCCAGTGCCTGTAAGTGGCTGCTTTTGTATGAGGTCCAAATGTTAGTTTTATCTAAAAGTAGCTAATATGTACTTACTCTGTTATTATTAGCATATTTTTATTATTAAACGACATTTTGTTTTCTAATTTTACTTTCCAAAATGTGGTTATATAGAAAAGGAATTTACTCATTTATATTAAAGAAATGTGCTTGACATATATAGTTAATCATTGTGTTGTTTTGTTTTTAATTTCTTATCTTATTAAAATGTTATTTAGGGTGGGTATGATGGCTCGTGCCTGTAATCCCAGCACTTTGCGAGGCCAAGGTGGGAATCATGAGGTCAGTAGTTTGAGACCAGCCTCACCAACATGGTGAATCCCCATCTCTACCAAAAAGCTACAAAAATCAGCTGGCTGTGGTGGTGCACACCTATAATCCCAGCTACTCAGGAGGCTGAGGCAGGAGAATTGCCTGAACCTGGGAGATGGAGGTTTCAGTGAGCTGAGATCGTGCCACTGCACTCCAGCCTGGGTGACAGAGTGAGACCCTGTCTCAAAAAAAAAAAAGTTATTTAGGAGAATATTTTGCACTCCAGATAGTACATTTTTCTTGTTTGTATGATTATTTAATTTTCTGTTATTAATTTGGCTTTCTACCACTGTCTAGTCATAGGTTATAATATATAAAATACACAATTTTTTATGTGAGAATTTATTTTAATTTGTAGAATAAAACAAATAAATGATTTGCAGATGTCCTATGCTAGATTAAGTGATAAAGATTTATTCTCTTTTGCCAGAGTTCAAAAATATTAATACATTAATATCAATATTATTAACAAAATTTTCAGGTCTTAATTTCTGTGTCAGTAGCCATATATTATATAAATACTTGAACTTCTAATGTTTTTATTTTTTTACTTACATCTTCACAAAAGTTTCTATCTGCTTTAATTTATTTCTTCAACAAATATTTAATGTTGGTCTCAAAATGAAAAAGCACTGTTCAATAAAAGGCTAAATTACCCTGTGTGTTTTACCCTTATCAACAAGACATTTCTCATTTTCTTCTATTTCTTGATTTTTTCATTGACTATTGCCCTGTTCCGATATTAATATTTCAAATTCCATCTTATATTAATTATTTCCAACTATTCATTTTGCTTTTGCTTTTTAATCTTTTTATTTCTCTTCATCATAATAAAACATACTTAGAGTTTGGTTTAAAAATCAATCATTTGATTTTGCTTTTAATTAGTATCTTTGATTGATAATTATACAGATTAATCCTATTCTATTCAAATGCACTGAATTTTAAGTTCTATTCCTTTTTAAAATTTTTCCTCAATGAATTAATATAAATTTTAGTTAAGATAAAATTAATTTTAATTTTGATAATTAAAAGAATTCTTTTTTTTTTTTTGAGATGGAGTCTTGCTCTGTCACCAGGCTGGAGTTCAGTGGCACAATCTCAGTTCACTGCAGCCTCCGCCTCCTGGGTTCAAGCAAAAAAGAATTCTTATTGAAGAATGTTAAACTTTTAGCTAGCTAAAAATAACTTTGATATTCTTTGAAGAAAGTTGCCCATAATAGAAAATTTTACAGGTGTTTATTATTCTTACTCATTTAGTTTTATTTCTAATTCTGAATAATTCTTAGCTAGACTAAAAATGACTAAATTGTAATAGAATTTCAGGCTTTGATAATTTAAACACCAAAAAGTGTTGGTATGTACAGGTCAGTATATTTTAATAAAATATCTGAGAGTAACATGCCTTATTAGACAAATAATCAATTTTTATTCAAAGTTTGAACTTTTATGTTATTGCTTTCCTTTGTTTCTTACAGAATTATACTATACTGATAAATAGAGAAAATTGGAATGGCTTTACAAATAGGTCATTAAACTCATTGCATGATTATAATGGAAGTAAAGGTCATTTTGAATTAAATATTAAGTATTCTCACTTAACAACATTTATTCATTACTTCTACAAAATACCAAAAAAATACTGCAAAAGCTGATTATTAAAAATTGCATAATGATAAAAATCAGAAGTATTGGCCAAAATGGAATTTCTAGTTGCAATGCTAAAGTTGTTATTAAATACTTTCAAAAGAAATAATTTATTCACATACTTTGTTATCTATACTTTATACATATTTATAGATACATATTTATGCTCCCATTTGAAGATTCTGCAGAAATATTTCTAATCTCTTTCTTCATGTCCATGCAACTAAATTATATGCATTCTTTAAGCCCTGTTTAAAATCTGATTACTCAGAGTTGTACAAAGAAATGGAACCAATAGGATACACATGTTATATATTTTATATGTTATATTTAAAAAGAGATTCATTCTAAAGTATTGTCTCACAAGGTTGTGGAGATGATCAGTCTCTCAATCTGACATCTGCAAGACAGATACCATGAAAGTCTGGGGTTGTTCAAAGACGTAAGGGCCACAGAAACTATGGTATAGAATTCAGTCTAAATGTGAAGGTCTAAGAACAAGGAGAGCACATCCTCAGAGAAGATCAATGCCTATCTTAAGCAAGTGGTCATAGTGTTACAGGACTTTTTCTTAGTTTAGCTAAAGATGGGGTCTTTTGTCCCATAGCCATGAAAATTTGTATTTGCAGACAGTTTGAATGGTGAGTAAGATACAGTTTTATTGGATGAACATGGGGTAAAAAAGCAGGAAATAGGAATTCTCCACAAGGCCAGATTCCCTTCTAGAGTGCTTCCCACCTGCAGCTTGAATCCCAGGTTCCACACAGAAAGAGAAAGGGCCAGGTTCCTCCCCCACTGCAAAAGGCACAAAATTCCTGAGGCTCCACCCCAGTTTGCATTTCTTCCAGTGGGCAGGTTGGTTGGAGGTTTTCCAGGGAACCCCTCACACCTTGCTGTTTCATTCCCCGCCTCTAAAAAAGTACATCTAACTGCCATTAGAATAAGAGTAAGGATGAAGAGGGATCTGAACTGCTTCCTGCCTTCAGGGGGCACTGTTCAGGAAAAACCAGTCAGAGCTCCCTCAGAGGCCTATAGTGGTTCCCAGCAGAAGGGGCCATTCTCTGAGGCTCCAGTTGAATGACAGTTTGGAGTTTGATGGCCTGAAGGCAAGCACAGACAAACTGGGTTATTAGAAAACTTGTATCAAAATGAAACAAGAGGAGGTGTAAAGACAGCTCAAAAGTTCTGAGGCCTTTTACAGTTTGCATGGGGAGAGGGAGGCTAAAATCCTCATGGAAAAACACTGTACCCTTTTGTCAGCATGCTGAGTTTCTGAGTTCCCTTCCTCTAAACCCCATCCTAAGCCAACCAGTTTAAGGTTCAGGAAATTAACTCTTTCTGGTTTGGAGAATGCATCTGAGGGGAGTGTCCCAGAGTACGGAGACACAATTACCTATCAGTGAAGAGAGGACCAAGGAGAAGAAAGAAAAAAACAAAAGTGCCTTTTAAAGGAGTCCTGGGGGGTTAGGATGCATTCAAAGCAGGTAGAGAGTGAAAATAAATCATTACCCATCTGGAAAGAGGGGGAGCAGGCATTTCTGGTTCTCTTCTCTTCTTAGCAGATACTCAGGGTACATGAGAGAAAGAGGGAAAAGTGTCCTCTTTCCCTCTTCCAGCCTTGCATCCCTGAGTCCTGGTAACCTTGGCAGGCACCACCATGAGTGTCAATGCTGCTTGTACTCATGAAGCAGGAGGGCCTAGAGGTGGGAATCATCTTCTCTTACCTACACTTACCTGTGCTGTGCCTTTTAATTTCCATTATCTGTCTCTGGATCCCTCAGATCCAGTTTCTTCTTCGGGCTCTGGCCCGAAGCTTGGAATTGAGTCTGAAACAAAAATGTATCTCAGGGGGAGTTCCATGGACTCCTTATAATAAGCCAAATGCTAAGATGCAACTGTGGAACTGAGTTCATCTTCCAACAAGGGAGAGAGAAAGGTGTTTTGTGACACACTCAGTTAACTGGTAGCCATAGTTATGCTAGCTAGAATTTGGGTGCATGGTGCTTGGCTTTGGGTATCTCACTTGGTCTTACTTTCCCTAAAGGAAACCTCCAAGTGATGGACACCTTATTTATGTTCTATTTATTCCATCACCTGACAGGATTTGTGGGATAATTGGTCAGCACTGGAATATTGATCCAGATTTCTACATTACCCATCCCTTTTGTTCTTTCTGAGCTGCAGCCAGAGATTGCTGGTTCATAGTAACAAGCAGGGTTAGTGTAAAAATGTAGGAAAAAGCTTAAAGACAACCAATGAGCTTAGAATTTAATGACTAATGTATGATAGGTTTTTAACATAATTTCTCTCACTCCAGTCCTCATTTTTGTTAAAAGAACAAATTATAATAGGACTGAGTTGTTTGCAAAATAGACTTTAATCTTATCCTTGATCTGATTATTTGCATAAAGGACAGCAAAAATTATTATTTTTACATAAACATTTTGGATTAGCTTTGATGGAACTCAGTTCCACAGGGAATCTCAGATAAGACCTTTTAAAGCTGAGCCAAGCCAAGCCATGGTTTTATCCTCAGATACCTGTGAGTTGGCTGATGCTTTCTTCTTAAGGTCCCAAGATAAACTTGGAGCTCCTGGACCTGTTAGAAAGTGACATTCTTTCCTGACCACAGGTCAGGAACCCTGTACAGGGACTCCGTAGATGAGGGTATGAGGCCAGTTTCTCCATAGGGTTTTTACTGGCTTTTAAGTCAAGATTGACTCCTTAAAGAGAAGCATACCCTTTCAGTCAAAGCGTTGGTGAAATTACCAGTTTCTCCAGTTGTGTCCTGTTGCAAAAGAAAAATGGATTGTTATCACACTGATACAAACAACTATATTGCCATAATTTAAGAATATTCACAGATAGCTTCCAAATTCTAGAGGAATCAAGCAAAGAGAAACAAGCATGCTCCAAATTTTTTTGATAGGAGTATACTTTACTGAATTATTGAAGGACATATGTTGTATCCAAGCAAGTTAGAAGGAAAGTGCCACACTCTGAGTTCCAAATTAAGAGTCCTTTATTAATTAGCTGGCAACTGAGAGATGGCTAACGCTTAAAATTATCTTGGCCCCAAGGAAGGGGCTTGATTCCCCTGTTATACCTTGAATTAGGTAGGGGAAGGGGGAACCCAGCTGAAGCACAATTTTACAGAAGCAGAATGAGCAGGTTAGAGGGACGTGGTTGCAGGCCAGGGGATTTCCATACAATCACCAAGGGGGGTTCAAAGAGAGTTATTCACAATAGCAGGTGTGCTTGCCAAGCAGGATGTAGTTACATTAGTTATATGGTAGGATAAGCACAGAGTCAGCATGACATCAGCACAGCGTCAGTGTGGCCCAGTTATGCACCTGAGGGAGACATGGCAGGGAGGGAGAGGCAAAAACGGATTTCACAGCTAAGATGGAGTCAGTTGGGCTAGCACAAGTTAGGCTGTCACACATAAATACTTCAAAATAAGTTTCCTTGACTCTGAAAAGCAAAACAAGGATCAGCAATATTCCAAGCAAAAGTAAAAAAAGATTTGCTTTGACTTTCTGAGTTCAGTCCATTTGGTTAACTCTGGTTTTGCTTGATGTTCATAAACATTTCAGCTCCTCATGAGTCCTGTACATTTTCCTTTATTCTAATGTTACGGTCTCCAAAGTTATCAGAAGCCTGCATTTGAGAGCACCTGATAAAGTTCTATAGCTTATTACAAACCATCTTTTAGAAAGGATTAAAACAAGACAATTGTCAGTGAATACTAACATGTCCAGGTAGTTACAGTTAGAAATACAATTGACAAAAATGTTTGGTTGTCACTGTGGTTTACATTAATATAACAACCTTAATTATGATTGATAACATACTTAGAAATTCGAATTTTAGAAATCCCATACAATTTTGGAATATATATAGGCATTATTCAACAAGATATAACCTAAAGAAGATTGAACATTATTTTGGCAATTTCATGTAACTAATCATGTCAAATAATCCTGTTTACCTCTCTTTTATGGACATTCCTGAAAAGCCAGGTGCCAGAAAAGACAATTTTGAAACTGAAGTTTGATTTTGGGAAGGCTGCTAAATATGTTTCATGTAAAACACTTGATATTAGGAAACAGAATTCAGATCATCATAAATTATTTATTTTGCCAAAATGATGACTTAGAAATTTGAAGAGGCCAAACCTTTAATAACCTTTTTGAATTTAGTTAATATGCTCTCAGAAAGAACCTCTTTTGCAAGATTAATTTCCACAATCCTTCCACCACTTGTTTGAACCTTTAGCTTTTCCTATCTAACTCAAAACAATTTTTAACCCTCGGCAAAAGTTTAGATCTTCATGCCTTCTTACAAGCTTAAAAAAAAAAACCATTCTGCTATACTTTGAATGTAAATCTATTTCCAGTCCTTTCAATTACATGTTATAATGATAACTCCTAGCAATTTTTAACTTTAATTTAAAACCTGGTAAGTTGCTTTAATTGTGTACTAACTGCAGCCAATCAGCTTCTTAATTAAGGACATGGTTAGTTCCATATGTCCCCAGGCCTTTCCAGTTGTGAAGCTGGCAAATCAAATAGTTCTCAAAACCCAAAAAGCAGTTTCTCAAAACACTTAGCAAACCTTGCATCTGATCCGCATAGTGTAGTTTACCTGTTTACATTTTAATGACACTTGCATTCTACCAGTAATCTTTAAGGCTGTTCTTATTTCTTAAAGATTAAAGTCAAGTTAATCTTGTGGAATTGAAAGGTACCACAGCTTTTACTGTCCCTTTAAAAAAATATTAGATCCAAGCACTTGTCTTTCTTTAGGTCAAATTAATTGGAGCTATTTTTACACAGCATACACACAGCATACACACAGACAGTCAGGAGAAAACCCAGTCCCCAGGTGGGGTTCTTTAAGAGACAGGGCTTCGAAAACTTGCAGGTATAAAACCAAAAAGCGATATATCCCCTAAGGTAGGATTGCTAAACAAAGCCTTGCCACCAGAGTTACAAGCCATGTCCCAGGATGTAGAACAAGATGAAGGCTTGATTTCACAACCAAAACTTTGCAGAGAAGACAAACAGTGAAAGTTGAGGAGGGTGAGTGGTTTAGCAAAGCCATCTAAAAGGGAAAAAACTTTAAAAGTGACTGCTGATTCAGTAGAGAAGGGGAAGAAAAAAAAACACACGGTTTAAAAATTCCTGGGGAAGAACCTCTCATTCATATGCAAGTGGTTCCTCCACCAGGGAGACAAATTTGATTGCTGTGGGGCAAAGCTGGCCTCCCTGGCCTGAGAGGGAGGAGACTCCATGGGCGCATGCATAAAATGCCAGCCAGCTGCTCCTGGCAACTTGGACCATGCATTCCAGTCCCAGCAGGGAGTGGAGAGCAGTGATGAGCCATTGCTCACTGGTCTGTCCCAAAAAGGAAAGAAAAAGGCCATGGAAAAGCTGCTTTGGTTCCTGACCCCTAAGGGCAACAGAAGGTGGAGCCACAGTTTCCTCTACCCTCAGAAATCTCAGGATGAAAAAGCTCAAAGGGGAGAAGAAAAAATAATTGTCACTCACTACTTCTCGAATCCCTACATTGCATGCCATAAATGTTGCAGGACTTTTTCTTGGTTCCACTAAAGATGGGGTCCTTTGTTTCACAGCCATAAAAATTCAGGCTCACAGACAATTTTAATGGTGAGTAAGACAGGGTTTTATTGGGTGAAAAGGGAAAAGTGGGACAAAACAGGGATGCTCCACAAGGTCAGGGTTCTTGCTACAGTGCTTCCCACCTGCAACTTGAATCCCAGGTTCTAACAGAATGGGCCAGGTTCCTTCCGGCTGCAAAGGGTGCGAACTTCCTGAGGCTTAACCCCAGCACACATTCCTCCCAGTGTACATCGTGGTTGAAGTTTTTCCAGGGATGCCCTCCCACCTGGCTGTCTCAAGAGGGCCAGGGAATTCCCCCCTTTCTCCACCTTTGTGTTCTGTTCAGGCTCTCATTGTATTGGAAGCCCACTCATATTGGGGAGGGCAGTCTAATTCACTTTCTTGTCAACCAATTTAAGAGTTCATCTCTTAGGCACATGAATAAATAATGCATGACAGCTATCTGGGCATCTTCTGATCCAATCAGGTTGACATATAAAATTAACTGTCAAAAAATCAAATGTATTTTTCTCACTGCATCCTCCTTGGTATTTCTATATGGCATACAAACAAACAGATACTAAATACTTAAGAATAAGCATTAGAAATAGTTTTCATAATAATAGAAATGTTCTGACCTATATGATAAAAAGTATTAAGAACATGAGAAAAAGATTGGATAAGCCGAGAAACTTTCAATACTGCTGAAAGAGAGGACAATGTGGAAGAGATATGGTTGATGTTTTGATTTAGTTATTTAAAATTTTTACTTAAATTTAAATGTAGTGTCTTAGTCAATTTTGGCTGCTATAACAAAGTACCCTAGATTGGGTGGCTTATAAATAACAGATATTTATTTCCCATGGTTCTGAATGCTGGAAGTTCAAGAGCAGGGTGCCAGCCTGGTTGAATTCTAGTGAGACTCTCTTGTGGGTTACAGATTGCAGGCATTCCATTGTATGTATCACATGGTAGAAAGAGCACCAGAGAAGTTTCGGGTGTCCCTTTTATAATGACACAAACCCAGTTCATGAGGGCTCTGTCCTCATTCCCTAATTGCCTCCCAAAGTTCCTACCTCCTAATACTTTTGCATTGAAAGTTAGGATTTCAATATATAAATTTTGAGGCAAAACATCTAGTCCAGTGCACCAAATATAGTTTTGTCATTGTCCAAGTGTATTTTAATTTGAAAAAGATGATACTATATTTATTCTTGAATGTTTAATGTTGAAAAGCATGCATTAGAATATTTAATATGGAAATTTTGAAATAAAAAGTAAAATACAGTTAATAACATTGAAATTACGTTATATAGCTATGCTATAGTGATTAATAGAAAATGGTAATTTTACAAAAAATAGTCAATTTCATGTGAGACAATATATATCCAAGAAAAGATCCCCTCTCATGAAGATTTTATGTTGGTTACAACTTACTTTGATAGCAAAATGGTATTTTATTCTTATAAATGGTACAACAACTATACATTTTGGGAAAAGAATAAAATACATCTCTACCTCCTGACATATGCCAAATAAACTTCAAACACATTTAATATTGAAATGTAAAATGTAACCCTAACTAATGTTTTAAAATAATAGCATAAGTAAAAACTGGTAATTTGTGATGGAGTAGACATGACATCAGTATGTGTATATATGTATACATATTTATTTATGTAATGCATATTTACACATATATATGCATTCATATAGTGCCTAACAATTTTTTGATCAACATCAGACTGCATATACAAAGGTGGTCCCATAAAATTGTAATGGAGCTGAAATTTTCCTGTCACTTAGTGATGTGTAGGTATTGTAACATCACAGTCAATACATTATTCACATGTTTATGGTGACACTGGCATAAACAAATGTACAGCTCTGCCTGTTATACAAAAGCATAGCACATATAAATTATGTATACTATGTAATACTTTGTAATGATAGTAAACAAATATGTTACTGGTTTATATATTTACTGTACTTTTTTTCTGTTATTTTAGAGTGTATTCCTTCTACTTATTAAAAAAAAATTAACTGTAAAACCACATCTGGCAGGTTCTTCAAGAAGTATTCCAAAAAGGCATTGGTATAGGAGATTACATTTCCATGTGTGTTATTGCCCCTGATGACTCTCCAGTAGGAAAAGAAGTGCAGGCAAAAGACACTGATACTGATGATCCTGACTCTAGTCTAGGCTAATGAGTATGTTTGTGTCTTAGCTTTTAACAAAAATGTTTAAAGAGTAAAAAAAAAAAAAAAAAAAAAAAAAAAAATACTAAATTTAAAAAGCTTATATAAAGAAAATATATTTGTACAGCTGTATGTTTGTGTTTTAAACTGTTATTACAAAGAGTCAAAAAGTTAATAAAATTTAAATGGTTTCAAAGTAAAAGTTACAGTAAACTAACGTTAATTCATCAGTGAAGAAATAAAAATATTTTAGATGAATTTAGTGAAGTCTAAACATACAGTATTTATGGAAGCTATAGCAATTTGTGGTAATATCTTAGACTGTCACATTCACTCACCACCCACCCACTAACTCACCCAGAACAACTTGCAGTCCTGCAAGCTCTGCTCATGGTAATGCTCTACACAGATATACCTTTTTTTTTTTAAAAAAAAATCTTTTATAGCCTATTTTACTATAATCTTCCTATGTTTAGATACACAAACACTTGCCATTGTGTGACAATTAACTACAGTATTCAGTGGTCCAGGTTTGTAGCATAGAAACAACAAGATATACTAAATAGCCTATGTATGTACTAGGTTGTACCGTTATGGTTGGTGTAATTACATTCTATGATGTTCCAACCATGATGAAATAGCCTAATGATGCCTTTCTCAGAACATATCTGCCATCATTAAGTGGCACATGATTGTGTGTGATACAATATAAAGTTGATATACCTATAACACTATGAGGTGAAATAGCTCATAAAACAAAATGAAAAAGAGAAAGAGACAATGGAAAAATGCCAACAGAAAAACATTTAGAAGAGTATTTTTTTCCAAGGTAGACACGTTAGAGGCATTGCTACCATACCTTTCCCACTTGGAAGGACAAAATACAGTGTAGAGATTCACATTGTGAACAATTTTTTCAAGAAGCCACATAGGAACTGAGCAGGAAAACTGAAGGAATCCACAGACACTACATGTTACAGAAACCATGTTAGTTACTATACTGAATACTGTAGTTAATTGTAACATAATGGTAAGTATTTGTGTATCTAAACATAGAAAAACTACACTAAAATTATAGTATAAGTGATTTTTTAAAAAAGGTATATCTGTGTAGGACACTACCATGAACAGAGCTTGCAGGCCTGGAAGTTTTCCTGGGTGAGTAAGTGAGTAAATGGTGAGTAAATGTAACAGCTTAAGATATTGCTGTATGTTACTATATATTTCATAAACACTGTATAATTAGGCTTCAATAAATTTATTAAAAATATTTTTATTTCTTTAATGATACCTTAGCCTGAGCTTACTAGAACTTTTTTAGTTTGTAAACATTTATTTTTTTTTAACTTTTTGACTCTTTTGAAGGAATTGGCAGGCTGCAGACTACACTTTGAATCAGGCAGACAGCTATGAGCCCCCAGAGTGTGAGAGGGGGAGATACTGCCTCTGGGATACACACCCCACCAGGGAGCCTGAAAGTCCAGGCCATGGGGCAAGGCCTTAACCCTACCCAGCACAGGAACCAATGTGAGCAGGGTCATGGAACATAAAAGTTGGAGCATTTGCAGAAAGACCCCTGTGTGCACTCCCAGTCTCCAGCATAGACATAGGGAAGCCATTTGTTATTGTTCCTCACAGGGCACCCAGTGGTGGTCACATAAATAGTTCCAGCAGTGGTCAGAGGTTAAAGGAAGCCTCCAAGTGAATTTCACAATATAACTTCAAGTGGAGACAAATCCCCTTGAGCAGGGGGAGCAGGAATGGGGTGAGGGTGGGAGCAAGAGGTGAGTAAAAATGCAGGCTGCAGCCACTAGTGCAAAAGCCAGGCACCTGACTTTGCCAGTTGCCAGGTAGGGTCATGGTCCGAAAGCCGTGGTTGCTATCTCTGTGGGCAAAGCTTATGACCTGGGACACTTGCAAATTTTGAGGGGCAGGCTACCTGGAACTTAGCCTCCTGCTGCCAGTGGAACATTGCAGGAGCGGATCTGCCTCCCCAAGTGCATGGGATCTGTGTGAGGCTTACTGTTGCCTTCTACTCTACATTCCCTTCATGAACTTTCTGTGCAGCAGAGACAGCAATACTCCCATCAAGAATACCAACCAAGTGGCCTGAGAACTGCCCCTGTCCATTCCCCTGTCCCCTGACACCCACTGTGACTGCTGCCTGTCTTGCGCACAGTGTGTCAGAGTGCAAACCTGCCTGACCTAGCCCCATCTGACTTTGTGCCACCTCCTGCCCTGGTAGCTTAAAACAAATGACAGAAACTTTTGGGAGCTATATGGGCCTGCCCATTGCCAGAGAAACCACTGTATTTCCCACCCACTCCCCCTCTCCCCCACCTAGCAACATAAGGCAAGCAAAAACCTTACTGTGACTATTGCAGCTGATGCTCTTTTGCAAACTCCACCTCATAATTGGAGAGCAATCAACGAAGTACGTTATAGCATCTCCTGGTAGAATAACACTGTGCCCAGGAAGAAAAAAACAGCTCTGTGACCTTAGCTATCACCACTGTCTGCACCACTCTGGCTAATCAGGAGGTCCTGAGTTCATCTATGTGATGAGTCCATTGCTACTACAGCCAGAACTTGAAAAAGCAAACATACTAAGCTATTTATAACCAGGGAATCTCACAGTCTACATCACTCCCCTGCCACTCCCATTAAAGCTGACACTCCTTCCCACTGTGGGGAGACTTGAGAACAGGTCACATCACTGGATCTCCTGCAGACAATCACCCACACCAGCCTGGCATGTGGCAACTTCACTGGGCAGCTAGATACAGAGGAACAACAACACTCATAGTAGTCTGGCTCCCAGGGACTTTCTCTCCTAGAAGAATGAGGAATATACCACATCAAGGGAGCACCACATGAGACAAAATAATCTGGACAGCAGGTCTTGAGCATCAGATCTTTCTGCTAGTAGAATGTTTCTCAGCAGAGACAGTTGCAGTGCTGAGCTCAGCAGGGAGCATCTGCAGCTCTAACCCCACAGACAGTCATGATGTACATGAAGGGTCCTGGAGAAGGGAATGTCTTTTTCCCATTGGTCACCACTGCAGGCACAACTGGGGCTTCTCCCATGGGAGCTTGGCATGGGTGCAACTGTAGACAGTCTTTCTATAATGTGTCAGGGTGACTACATTCTCACAAGAGGAGCACCCTCCAGGTTCAGGCTTGCACGAGACACAGTGACAGTTCTTCTCTACTTGGAACATCAGTAGTCCCCCAGATGAAAGAGGTGATTGTCTGATCTGAGTAGCTGGAGCACTGGGACATGAATGTGTCTGAGAGGAGGATTTCTTTCCTGCTGGCCTCACAGGGGACCATTATTCTAAGTGAAGTAACACAGGAGTGGAAAACCAAAAACCATATGCTCTCATGTATAAGTGGGAGCTAAGCTATGCATACTCAAAGGCACACAGAGTGATATAATGTACTTGAGAGACTCAGAATGAGGAGAATGCGAGGGAGACTAGGAGTTTAAAAACTACATCTTAATGTACAGTGTACGCTACTCAGGCGAATAGGTGCATTAAAAGCTCAGAATTCATCACTATATAATTCATCCATTTAACAAAAAACCACTTGTATCCTAAAAGCTATTGGAATAATTCTTTTTAAAAATCCATTAAATAACAAGAGAAATGTGTAAAATACGTATAATGTTTACAGTACAAAAAGCCAAAATATATAAAAATATGCCTTTATTAGGCATTGTATACATGCATAAATACATACAAATTAAATCTGCAATGAAATTTTTTATTTGTCAAAATTGCAAAGATTAAAGAATTAGAACTTGTCCTTGAATGTTTAGGATTCATGAACAGAATTCAAGAAAATTTATTGATAATAACTTAAATGTGAAGATACTTCCAATGACCATAAATGGGTGACTGGATAAATGAAATGAGACATATTTTTACAATGGAATATTATCATTAAGCAAAAAAAGGAATAAAGTACTTATACATATATACCATGAATGGACCCTGAAACCATTATGCTTAATAAAAGAAACTAAACACAAAAGGCCACAATTGTATAATGCAATGAATATGATATGTCCTGAAGAGTAAAATCTATAAAAACAAAAAGTAGACTAGTGGTTGTCAGGAACTGAGCTCAAGGAGTGAGAGGGTGGTGGGATAAGCCATTTTTAGTACTTATCCCATTGTATTGCATCTAACTGCTAGAGTTTGAGCTATTCATAGAACATGGATTTATTTATCTTTATGCCCCCATTATCTAACAATGTGGCTTAATGACAACACATAATACACAATTATAAGATTGTTTAGTCAACTGAATAAGATTGTTCATGTGTAAAAAGTCCTTCCATTATTACTATTGGTTTGAACACCCCTGTTGGACACGTCAATATTGAGCCAACCTCTTCAAGCATTTCTGCTGTCTCTATTTCAGCACTTGTCACAGGTACAGTTTGAACAGCCCTTCCCAGTTGCTCTGAACTACTATTGAAAATTGTAGAATAACACCTCCCCCAAACTAGGACTTAGTACTTGGTCAAAACATCATTTGCTAACAGCCATTTAAAAAAAAAGCAAAACATAAATATATTACTTTAAAACAATCAGAACAGACATAACAAATTCATGTTAAATAAAATGCTCTTTATTCTGGAGGTCTTTGTGAAACTCACTCTAAGAAAGACAAATGTAATATCTGTTCTGTAATTCCTCAGAATGTTAAAATCAGGAAAATAGTAGGAGGAGACTGACTGATATGTGGAGACATGGAGTACTGAGAAGTGACAACCTAGAAGCAAATAAAAAAGCACACTGGTCTGGGACAATTTAAAATTAGATAAGAGTCCCATAAACCTCAATAGCTCCTGGGATTGTCACTGTATTAATGTGGTGCAAACCAATAATAGATGTTTTTGTTTAATGATGAAACACCTAAATAAGATAAAGTAAGCTTCTAGGGAAAATAACAACTTGAAGACAAGCACTTAAATCCTCTCTTCCCAAACTCTTACTGATAGAGACAAAGGGAAATATTAAAATGGATAAACTCTCAGACAGTGCTTAAAAACTAAAGCATGATTCCATGTACAGAATTTGCTTTAAGCAGTTTCAATCAATGAGGCCAACTGGAAGATATTAAAATGACCCCCAAACTCCAACTTTAATATGATGTTTCTATGTGGCAGGAAATCAATAGAGGAGATGATCATGATGATGATAACACTCCTTTACAACCATTAATTTGAGAGGTCAGGGTGAGCCATTGGACAAATGAAGTTCTCTTATTTTGAATCCCTTTTCTCTGCTGAAAAAATCAGCAGCATTGGAGAACCCAAAGAGAAATATAACCATATCAAATAGAAGGATTCTAATATCTTTCTGGCTATAAGTTTAATAATAATAATAATAATATTTAGAAAGAGTCCCATTGTAAATGGGGTATGAATTCCAGACCAAAGAAATAAAGGAATAAGAGGAGGAGAAGAAGAAGGAGGAGGAAGAAGAGGAGGAGGATGTAAAGGAGGAGGAAAGAAAAGAAGAGGAGGAGAAAGATACGGAAATATGATTCAGTGGCTTCAAGGAACAAAGAAAAACAAAGAATACACAAAGAATCGTGCTGTATATTCTTGCAGTCTTGCCTTATATTCCGTAGTTCACTAAACATGAATAGAGATTTAAAGATAAAATACGATGATATGAAGCAGTTATCAGACATGCATTATAAAAGGCCTATTCTTTTTATGGTCAATGCTTCAACATAATCTCCAAATTTAAAGAGTGCTTAATAGTATACTTCCTCAATACTGACTATAGGAAATACACATGATAAGTAATTTGTACATATATAATCTATATGAAGTAAATATTAAATGCTTTGAAAGATTGATATAAGGAATGGCAAAGATCTAAGCTTTATATACAAAGTGGTTATGATGATAACTATGTTCTATTTTATACTAATATAAATTATGGCTTTCTATTTCAATTTCTTAGGGTTATGTATCTGATTTGTTACAAGAATAAAGAAAAAAAGTCAGTATTCTTAATTGGTATCATCTCTGAAACAAAGGTGTAATTTCTGGAGCAAAAACGTCATGGTGCAAGCATTTAATAAAAATGTTTCCATAATTATCAAATTTATTTTAAGATAACAAAGGTTTCCCAAATAAAACAGGAGTTAGGGATGAGAATGCTAATGTGACAAAAATATCCATAATCATAGAACATTGGAAAAAATAGTCTAATTGTGGAAAACTACAGTCTGTCTTCAAAAAGAACATTTTCTAGCTTCTTAAAGAAAAAAATCCTGGGAACTTAGGGCAAGATTTAAAAAATAAAATAAGAAAGTTGGTATGTTTAACTATACCAAACTATTTCTGGTATTCCATAGAGCACATATCTACACTCGTCTTAACTGCCTTCAAAAAGAAAGAGGATCTACCTTTTGCCTTAGAGAGATTGGGATACACATATGTTTTCTTGATTAGAAAAGAACAATTCTACTAATATTAAAATTTGAAATATTTTATGTGTTCATGACTTACAGACTTGTAAAAAATTATCTTTGATTCACTCTACATTCTTCACCAAAAAATATAGAATTACTTTTACTTATTTGAAAAGCAATATAAAAGTATTTTTAGAAAAAAAAGTACAAATATTCGTTCTCTTTTACTTGACTTCTAAAGACAGATGCTTATAGAGAGAGCTTTAAGAAAACTCCTAAAGTTCACTAGGCGTGGTGGTTCATACCTGTAATCCCAGCACTTTGGGAGGCTGAAGTGGGCAGATCACCTGAGGTCAGGAATTTGAGATCATCCTGGTCAACATGGTGACACCCCGTTTCTACTAAAAAAAAAAAAAAAGGTAGCCAGGCATGGTGGTGTGTATCTATAGTGGCAGCTACTCAGGAGGCTGAAGCATGATAATAGTTGAACCAAGGAGGCAGAGGTTGCAGTGAACCAAGATGGCACCACTGCACTCCAGTCTGAGTGACAGAGTGAAACTCTGTCTCAAAAAATATAAAAAACAACAACAGTAAAACAACAACAAAAAAACCTGCTAAAGTTAGAACAAGATGATCAGAGTCAGAGTGACAAACTGTCATTGCAGAAACATGAGAGAACTTTCTTCATGATTTTAAGGAAGCAGCTATATTGATACAACAAGAGTAGGTTACATGCTTCTGAATAACTTCTGGGTAAATAATGAAATTAAGGCAGAAATCAAGAAGTTCTCAAAACCAATAAGAACAAAGAGACAACTTACCAGTATCTCTGAGATACAGCTAAAGCAGTGCTAAGAGGGAAATGTATAGCACTAAATGCCCACATTAGAAAGCTAGAAAGATTTCAAATCAACACCTCAACATCACAATTGAAAGAGCTGGAGACAAGAGCAAACTAATCTGAAAGCTGACAGAGGACAAGCAATAACTAAGATCAGAGAAGAATTGAAGGAGATAGAGACATGAGATACCCTTCAAAAAATTAACGAATCCAGGAGCTGTTTTTTTGAAAAAATTAACAAAATAGACCATTAGCTAGAAGAATAAAGAGAGAGAGAGAAGAATCAAATAGACACAATAGAAAATGATAAAGGGGGTATCACCACTGACCCCATGTAAGTACTACTACCATTAGAGAATACTAGAAGCACCTCTATACAAATAAACTAGAAAATCTAGAAGAAATTGATAAATTCCTGGGTGCATACATTCTACCAAGACCAGGAAGAAATTGAATCCCTGAATAGACCAATAACAAGCTCTGATATAGAGGCAGTAATTA
This sequence comes from Ateles fusciceps, assembly GCA_036589455.1. NCBI lineage: Eukaryota > Metazoa > Chordata > Mammalia > Primates > Atelidae > Ateles > Ateles fusciceps. Next base: position 1,439,922 of record JAZHEH010002077.1, read on the forward strand.
ATAGCCTACCAACCAAAAACAGCCCAGGACCAGAGGGATTCACAATTGAATTCTAACAGAAATACAAAGAGGAGCTGTACCATTCCTTCTGAAACTATTCCAGACAACTGAAAAGGAGGAATTCATCCCTAACTCATTTTATGAAGCCAGCTTCATCTTGATAACCAAAACCAGGAAGAGACACAACAAGGTAAGAAAACTTCAAGCCAATATTGCTGGTGAACATCAGTGTGAAAATCTTCAATAAAATACTGGCAAATCGAATCCAGCAGCACATGAAAAAATGTATCCACCACCATCAAGACATGGATGAAGCTGTAAGCCATCATCCTCAGCAAATTAAAACAGGAACAGAAAACCGAAAACTGCATGTTCTCACTCGTAAGTGGGAGTTGAACAGTGAGAACATATGGACACAGGGAGGGGAACAACACACACCAGGGCCTATTGCAGGGTGGGAGGTGAGGGGAGAGAACTTAGAGGATGGGTCAATAGGTGCAACAAACCACCATGGCACATGTGTATCTATGTAGCAAACCTGCACGTTTTGCAAATATATCCCCCCCCCCCTTTTTTTTTTAAGAAGAAATAATAAAAAAGAGTAAGTTTCAGTTTAGAGAAAAAAATGGAGAACAATTTAGAAGCAGGAATATAAAATACTGAGAAAGGATAATCTGACAGCAGTTTTTTAAACATGAGATTTTAAAATTTATGACAGAATCCAGGACACTAAGTCCAGGTAAATGCCCTCTCATTGAAGCCAGTCTTATTCATTCCATACACATCGATTTCCCACCTGACCAGCTGTGGCCATCTTTTGATATTTCAATGAACATTCTTATTCAGGCTTCTTTACTCATGCTCTTACTTTCTTTAGCCTGTTGCTAAAATAGTCTCTCCTCCTAATCTACCCCGTTATTATGTAAATCCTGAATACCATCAACAGGTTCTTGGAAACCTCAACTTTAAGTGAAATTACTGTAAATAAACTTTTTTTTTCCTCACCAGTGTTATAAGGAAAGGACATTTACGGAAACAACATTCTTTGGAGGACCTGTCATTTCAATTAAAGTCGCAGTCCCAAAGAACCCATTAGTGACATTAAATGAGGATTTATTCTAAAGCATATGTAAGAGTTCATCCTTTTCTTTCTTCAAAAAATTCAAAAACAATTACTACTTCTTAAAACAAAAATAACTTAGTTCAATAAGAAAAAAGAAATAGAAACAATGAGGCTGGGTGCAGTGGCTCATGCCTGTAATCCTAGTACTTGGGAGTCCAAGGTGAGTGGATTGCTTCAGCCCAGAGATTCGAGACCAGCCTGGCCAATATGGTGAAACCCCATCTCTACCAAAAATAAAATAATTACCGGGCATGGTGACAGCATCTGTAGCCCCAGCTACTTGGGAGGCTGAGGTAAGAGGATTGCCTGAGCCAGAGAGGTTGAGGTTGTAATGAGCTGGGCAACAGAGCAAGATGCTACTCAAAAAAAAAAAAAAAAAAAAAAAAAAAGGAAGGTAAGGAAAGGAAAGGGAAAGGGGAGAAAGACCTAGAAACAATTATAGGAATTAATTCAGAAAATCAATATTACTATTATGATTTCTGTGAGTTATACAGAAAATTAAGATATAGAAGGAGAACTTTTTTTTCTGAACTGTGATACTATTTAAATTTTCTTTTTAAATGGATATACCGTGATAGGAGTGCTGAGTAAAGATATTCAAATGGACATAAGCTCATAAAACTTATGCATTTGAATTTTAAAGAGGGGCAATATGTTTCATTCTACAGTGGCTAAAAGAATGGGTTCAGGCTAACCATTCAATTCCCCGGTTTACTAGTCACTAGTTATGAGACATTGGGGAAATTACTCTATGTCTGTAAGTCTAAATTTTGTCATTTGTGTAACTGAGGTATTATAAATGCATCATGAATGTGAAGGAGATGCTATAGCACCTGAAGTAGTTCACAATGCTAGTAATGCACATCTCAAGTACTCAAAGTCTGTCTCCTCTGTGTGTCTTTCTCTGTCTGTCTTCGCACAGAAGCACAGACACACACACACACACATGCAGAGGTCACAAAAAAGTAAAAATATTTTAAATTTAATAAAGTCACAATTTTGAGTCAGAGAAAATGCTTTAAGAAAAATATATACCATTTAATTCTTATATAAGACAATAAGAAAAATTCAAAATTAGAAGTCTATCTTGGAAAACTACAGAAAAGGGGCAAATTAAATTGAATGCAGGCAGAGTAAAGGAATTAATAAAGGTAAAAGAGGATGTCACTAAGGGTGTAAGAACAAAAAATAGACATTAATGAAACTGAAAGTTATTTCTTTGATTATAAGAGATCAATAGTGATAATAAACCTCTACCAAAATCAATTAAGAAAGAAAAATAAGTAGGTAAATCCTAACTACCAATATTAGTACTGAGAGAAAATATCTATAGATCTTAAAGACAGTAAAAGGCAAAGAAAGAAAAATTAATCATGCATTTATATTAATCCATTCTTACACTGCTATGAAGAAATACCCAAGACTGGGTAATTCATAATGGAAAGAGGTTTAATTGACTCACAGTTACTTGTGGCTGGGGAGGCCTCAGGAAACTTACAATCATAGTGGAAGGCAATTTTCACAGGGCAGCAGGAGAAAGAATGTGCACCCAGTGAAGGGGAAAGCCCTTTATAAAACCACCAGATATAGTGAGAACTCACTCACTATCATGAGAATGGGATGGGGTAACCACCCTCATGATCCAATTACCTCCTATTGTGTCCCTCCCAGACATGTGGGGATTATAGGAACTACAATTCAAGATGAGATTTGAGTGAGGACATAGCCAAACCATATCAATATTTATGCCAAAAAATTCTGATATCTTAGATGAAATGAACAATTTCCTTAAAATACATAAACTACCATAGTTCATTCACTGATAATTAGATAACTTGGAAAGCACTATACCTGTTTAAAAAAATGTAATTTATGGTTTTATACCTCTAATCACAGGTGGTTGTAATATTAAATTCAATCAAATATTTAATAAAGAAATGGCATCAATTCTGAAATTGAGAAAGAAGGAACACTTTCAAATTTATATTATGAAATCATTATTGCCCTAATACAAATGAATGCATTCAAGAATTTTGTAAGAGAAGAAACTACAAAAGACCATGAGGAAACATATCTTCAGGAATCTTTAATGAAATACTAGCTAATTTAATTTACCAATATATAAACAATGTAACACTTGAAGACAAAATGGAATTTGCCCCCCCCAAAATACAAGGTTTGCTTAACATTTTAAAGTCAATCAAAGTAAATCACCGTATCAACACAGTAATGAAAAAAAAATCTTACAACCCTCTCCATACATACAGAAAAAGCATTTGGAAAAATTTCCTATCCACTTGTGATTAAAATTCACACCAACATTCGAATAGAAAAGAACATTCACATTATAATGCAAACACTCCGACAAAAATCTGCAGTTAAAATAACATTTAATGGTAAAAGACCAAATTACTTCCTCCTCTGATTAAATATGTGCTCAACAATGTGCAGGCAAAGCCATCATGCAATGAAGCAAGATTAAAAAGCAAATAAAAGGTGCACAGATAAGAAAGGAATAATTAAAATTATATTCATTTGTTAATCATCTTATTGTCTACAAAATAATAAGTTACCAAGATAGCTACTGGAATTAATAAAAGAATTAAATAAATAAAAAGAATTTACCAGAGTAACAGGATATAAAGCGAATATGCAAAATTTGATTGCATTTCTATCAACTGGCTATTTAAAAATTAGAAAATTGAAAATTAAAAGATGTCACTTATAGCATGAAAATTGTGAAAACTCACCTATATGTTTAACAAATGACATGCAAAGGATATATGTATAATAAATTTGTTTGTTAAAAATTATAAAACAATGATGAATAAAGATACTAATAAATGATTATAGATTGGAAGGCTCAGAATTAAGTTGCAAATACTTCCCAAATTTACCTATAGATTTAATGAAATTTATATGAGAAAACAAAGAACCTTGAATAGCCAAACCTACTTTTAGAAGAAAAATGTGGCAAGCTTACACTGCCTGACTTACACTACAAGACAGTGTACAATTGGCATAAAATAGACATGTGGATAATGGAACATAACTGTATATACAATATATAAAAGTTGTGACTTATTTGGTATACTATTTTATCCTCATTTACTGTTGTAATTATTTTCTGAGTTGTAGTTGTATTAATTTTTTTGGATATTCTGGACATATATGCATATTAATCACAATTAGTAATTGTTTCATATCAGCATTTATTTTTCACTCTATATTTTTTGATTTTCTAAATGTGTTCATTAGTACCTCTAATACAATATTCAACAATAATTATATTTTTCTGCATTCTTTGTATATTTTACTTTAGTGAGAATGTTTCCAGCATTTTGCCATTAGTAAAAGCTACTACGGTTAATGGACTTTATGTAGACATATATATATAATATTATATATATGTAGACATTATGACATTATGTAGACATACATTATATATATAAAATATTAAGATGTACCCATTTATCTCTCTTTTATGGATTCCTGAGAGTAACTGTTACAGTGTATCAGAAACATTTCTAGATTCCAAGAAAATAATAACGTTTTGTAATTATTAGAGTGGTAAATTAGATTGCTTAAATTTAAAACATTTATGTATTATTGACACAAAAAATGGTCTTGGTGGATTCTTCCTCTAATGCACCCTAAATTGTACTAATGTACTAAAATTGCTAATATTTTAGTTAGCACTCTTACATCAGAATTCATTAGAGATTGAGCTCTAGTTTTTGTTTTGCAATCAACATAAGGTTGAGCTATTGAGACAATAAATACCTCATATTTTCTTTCTTCTTCTATTCTTTAAATCTGTGTTAAAAAGCTTGGAAATTATGCTCTGTTAAATTATTTATTTATTTCTATAAAAATTAGAGTGGTAGCTCTCTGACAGCCTGATTACTTATATGAAAATCCGTCTGCTTAAATTTTCTATATCTAGGAATTTTTTTAACATTCTCCATACTATCCAGCTTTTCAAATTATGTTGCATAAAATTGAACAAACTACTCTATTTTAGCTTTCATTTTCTCTTGAGATTATATTCTGTTTATTATTTCTTATTTTGTTATTTTTATATATTTCTGTCCATCTATTTTTCAATTACATTAGTTAATGATTTATCCAACTAGCTGTTATTTGAAAATCAAACTTTTATACTATTTTTAGTGCTACATTTTTTTCATTTTCATAATTTATTTATTTCATACTCATTTTTAATGTTTACCTTCCGTTTATGGTACTTTGTTCTAAATATTCAGTCAAGTGGCTATTTCAGTTGTCTTCATTCTCTCATTATTATTAAAATTAGTAACTTAGGTTTAGGTCATGAATTTTTTGTTTGTTTGTTTTTTGTTTGAGGCAGGATCTCATTCTGTCACTCAGGCTGATATGCAGTGGTGTGACTATAGCTTGCTGGGCATTCAAATGATCCTCCTGCCTCAGCCTCCTGAGTAAGTAGGGCTACAGGGACAGGCCACCATGCCTGGCTAATTTTTGTATTTTTGTTTTGTTTTGTTTTGATTTGTGTGTAAGGAGATCTCGCTATGTTGCCAAGGCTGGTCTTGCATTCCTGGCCTCAGGTGGTCCTCCTGCCATGGCCTACCAAAGCACTGGGATTACAGGCATGCATCTGAAATTTTTTTTAGAAAACAGTTCTTGAAATACTTTGAATGCCATGTAGAATGGTCATTCTGTTTGCAGATTTTCTTATTAATTTCTAAATTAATTACATGGTTATCTGAAAATGTATTTCCATTTTAAGATTTATTCAAGTTGACTTTGAAAGTGAATATGCAATTACCATGTGTTGTATATTTATATATTATATGCTATTTTAATATATGCTTATAATTATTAACCTAGAACAATTAATCTGTATATTCTGAGTCTCATTTTTTTGTATGTTAACGTCTCTAAAATTGGCATATATCACTCAAAAAATGTACTACAATTGTAAGCAATAGTGCATTTTCTGTTTTAATGGTTCATAAAATAATAGATACTTCTTGCCACTGATGGAATTTTAGATTCAGGAAATGTCACATTATGTGAATATTCCCTAGACTCTCTATTTTTACTATGTAGTGTATAAGTTATCTGTGTTTGCTGTAAAAAATTACCACAAACTTGGTGACACTACACAACCAAAATTTATTCTCTCACAGTTCTGGGGGCCAAGTTTCCAAAATCAAGATGCTGGCAGGGCTGTACTCCCTCCAGAGAGGCTCCAGAAGAAATCTTTTCTTATTTCTTCCAATTTCTGGTTGCTGCTAGCATTCCATGGCATTCTTAGACTTGTGGCGATAATATCCTAATATGTCACCAGTTTCGCACAGTCTCTGTGTGTGTCTAATTTCCTTCTGCCTCTCTAAATGCACTTTTGATGACATTTGCCGCTAACCCAGATAATCCGCAATGATTTCCTCTTCTCATTTTCCTTAACAAGCACATACGCAAAGATTCTTTTTCCAAGTAAGGTAACATTCACAAGTTCTGAGAATTAGAATTTAAACAAGTCTGTGGAGCCTTAACCAGCCTACCAACCATAGGTTTTGCAGCATAGCGATCAAATCAACTTCATTAATTATAAGTTGGCTATGGACTTCTTTAAATTTTCCATATTTTCTTGAAGAAAGAGATATATATACTTTTTTGCTATAAGTGTACGTCTATCTTTTCCCTTTGTTTTCCTCACTATTTTTAAATGAAGGTTCATATTATTTTATAATACGATCAAAAAATCCTAATTGCCATACTTCATTGTAAATAATATCTTTTGATATTAGAAAATGTCGTGTCCTTTTATTTAAAACTTTGATCAGAATCATCTTTATTTAATATTAAGCCCTGATTATTAGATAGTTTTAATCACTTATATATGCTGGTATATCTTTGCCCTTCCTTTTATTTTATTTTATTTATTGGCACATAATAATTTCACATATTCGTGGTGTACGTAATGATGTTTCAATACATACAATGTATAGTGATCAGATCAGAGCAATTAGCATATCCATAATTTCAAACATTTATCATTTCTTTGTGTTGGGATCATTAGATATACCCCTTCTAGCTATTTGAAACTGTATCATTGTAAACTACAGTCAGCCTGCAGTAGTAAAGAAAACCAGTTTTCCTCCCATTAAGCTGTCATTTTGTATTCTTCAGCTCTCTCCTTATCCCTCCCTACCCCCTGCTTTTCCCCAGACTCTAGTATCCTCTGTTCCCCTATTTACTTCTATGAGATCAATTTTTTTTTTTAGCTTCCACATTTGAAAGAAAACATGCAGTGTTTAACATTCTGTTCCTGGCTTATTGATCCTTTTATTTTCAATCATTATACTATATTTTAGATATTTTTCTTCTTGTAGCATAGGATTGGATTGTATGATGTAATATAAAAATATATGCCTTTAAATAGAGAGAAATCTTAGTTACATATACTGATATGGTAAGATACATATGGTCTTAATTTTATTACTCTATATTATAATTCCCGTTTTTATGGGTTCTTGTTTCATCCTATGTTTGTTTACTTAGTTATTTGTGTGCAACTCTTCTGGTAGTTAAAAAGTTTATATTTTGTGCTCCAATGGTTATAGTCACCATTTTATTATATAAAAATCTTAATTTTCTAGTTATTTCAACAGTATATACTATTCCAGAAACTGAAAATTATAAAATTAAAATGCTGCCTTTTACTACTCCCTTTTATTACTGTTCACTTTTATTATTCAATATGGTTATATTTCCTTTATTTGATGTGACTTTTAGTTATATACATGAGACCATCATCAAACTACTTTACCTACTAAGAATGTGAATAGTGGCTGACACAGTTTGAATGTCTGTCCCCTCCAAATCTCATGTTAAAATGTAATCCCCAATGTTGGAAGTGGGGCTAAGGAGGTGTTTGGGTCATGGGGGAGGATCCCTCATGAATGTCTAGGTACTGACCTCTGGATAGTGAGCTCTCATGACACTGGTTGTTTAAAAGTGTGTGGCACCGCCCCCCTCTTGCCATGTGATGTTCCTGCTCCACATTTGCCTTCTGCCGCAATTAAAAGATTCCTGAGGCCTCATCAGAAGGCCAGCAGATGTTGGTGCCATGCTTGTAAAGCCTGCAGAACTGTGAGCCAGTTAAACCTCTTTTGTTTGTAAATTACCCAGCTCGAGGTATTTCTTTATAGCAGCACAAGGATGACCTAAAACAGTGACCTTGCTGGCAGCCACACCATAATATTCCTAAACAATGCTTAGACAAACCCACACTGCAACTATGTTGGGAACCAGAATGAAACAAAGCCACTCTTCAGAGACAAAATTTTAAACATTCCTCTGATGATGACTAATGTGATTGATTGCTGTTTTAGTACCAATGAGAACTCTGGCTGGAGCAATCAGCCTCCCACCTACTAGGTTAAATATATTAAAATATCCTATTATCAAATGTCCCCCATTTCTTGACAGCATCCAATGAGACCTCACTCCGCTGCTTTTCCTTAATTTCTAATCAGAATCATTCAGCAGAAACCTGTCTCCTACAGGAAGCCCCTCTCTTTTCCTGTGTTTAGGTGTCCTACTTTTCTCTAGATTATGTTTTCCCCCGTGGTAGTAAGCTCATAAAACTTCATGTGAAAGTAAATGCAATTAATGAAACAAACATATATACATTGTATATGTGAAGAATTAACAGAGGGGGACTCATAAAAGGGAATTCTTATACAGATCTGCTGGAACTATAAATAGACATAAACTTTCCTCAGGAGAATTTTACCAGTATAAAACAAAAGTCAAAAGAAAAATAACCAAAACACTTTAATTGCAATTGCACTCATATGAATTCTTCCAAACAAAGTCATAATGATGCAAAAAAAAAAAAGTTTCATGGAAATTAGAATTTGTCTATATAAGGAGGTAAAATTTTGTATCTTAAAAATATAAAAAATTAAAAAATTCCAATAATAGAAAAGCAATTATTTATGCTGTATCTCCCTATTCAAAAATTTGTCTACGTAATGGTAGAGTAAAATAGGAATTTCTTCACTATAACATTTATACTAAGCAGGTCACAAAATAGTTTGTGTAATAAGATGCCATTTCTGTAAAAATAACTTACCCAAAATTGCATGTATAATTTTTCAAAAAAAAACACAAAACCCTAGAAGAATACATACCAAACTATTAAAATAAATTAATTGGGCACAAAGGTGAGAGCGTACGGGACCTGAACGGCTTGGCCTCAGCAGGTTCCAGACAAGGCAAAAAGCCGAGCCTGGATGCCTCCTTCCTTATGATGGGATCATTGTTTTGATTATTTTTATTTTTTCCCATACGCCTTCCTGTATTATTTTCTATTTTTAACCAAAAAATTGAATTGTGCTTGCAATATAAAAAAAAAGTAATGTAAAAAAGAGATTGTATTAGGTTTAGTACATTATTGATTAACATGACTGAGATCTATGCAAGTTTTTCTTTGTTATTTTATTTTTTGAGACCGCATCTCATCCTGTTGCCCAGGCTAAAGTGCAGTGGGACAATCTCAGCTCATTGCAGCCTCTGCCTTACAGGTTCAAGTGATTCTTCTGCCTCAGCTTTCCAAGTAGCTGGGACTACAGGTGTGCACCACCATGCCTGGTTATTTTTGTTTTTAGAAAGATTTTCCTATTACCCCATTGGCTGACATCTGACACCTTGTGACAATTATCTGATCTCTGAAATTCTTTGCCAATATACAAAGTGAAATTTTTATTAACACCTTGCATTCACTTGAATATTTAGATATTGAGGCATTATTTTTCCACTTTTCCCCCAATTTCAACATTAGGGTGGAAGATAACTTACACCATTATCCTGTGACCTATGAATTTATTGCTGATTTATATCAAATGAGTTCATGTCAACACACTCTTAAAGTCATTACTATTTTTGTTTTCTATTAAAACGTAAGAGAAGCATTGATTGTTTTTATATTTTGTACATAAGATGTTGAATATTGCTGCCAGAATAAAAATACATATCCTGAAAATTATATATCCCATGATATAGCTTGAATGGAACCCCCAAAGTTCACATGTTAGAAACTTAATCTCTAATCAACAGTGTTGAGAGGTGAGACCTTTAAGATGTAATTAGGTCATGAGGAATTAATGTCATTATAAGGAGAGTGGGTTTGTTCCAAAAGCAAGTTTGGTCATCTTGCTCTCTCTCTCTGTCTCTCTCTTTCTCATCCTCTCACCTTCCACCATGGAATAATGCAGCAAAAAGGCTCTCACCAAATGCTGGGACCTTGATATTGGACTTCCTAGCCTTCAGAACTGTGAGAAATAAATATTCTTTCTTTCTAAATTACCCAGGCTGTTGCATTCTATTATAGCAGCACAAAATGGACCAAGACATCTCATCAATTTCATGTGTTTCTGAATTGATATGAAAAGCAAAATTGGCATCTCATTGGTGCTTGAAACAGCCACAGATGGCTTCTAAAACAGCACTGTGTGTTTTCATGTGGGGGATTCCATTGTTTAATCCACTTTCATGAATAATTAAAAATAAATCTGTGATGCCAAAAATTATAATAACCCACACCTGGCTTTACAACAGAAAACAGTGATTCCAACTCCCTGAAAGGATATAAACTTAACCATCTCGTAGATGAGAGCCACAGGAAAATGCCCTAGCCTTTTCCCCTATACCCTAAAAGAAGTAGCACTTTTTGTAATACATTTAATGAATTGTTTTACATAATTCATTCTCTTTTGATGTTCTAATTTGTATTCATTTTCACAGTTTCTGAAATTTACATATATAATGAAGAATTATTTGAGGATACAAGAATCTTTTAAAAATCATGTTAAGAAATTTTACTAGTATGGGAAGAAACAGTATTTGTAATTGTGCAAAAAATAGTATAAAATATTTATGAAGATCAATCTGCAACTATGTCTCTGTATCCATTGAGAAGGCCTTTGCTGAGCATTTCTCTAAATTCCTGTTTCAGTTTAAGTGTCGAAATGAAACAATGTGTCTCAGTTTAAATACAGCTTCCACTCAAGAAATGGAATTAGATTTTACCCCATATGGTGTAGGCTGGCGTTGGAGTATGAAATAAAACTTATCACAAACCATGAGAGAATTTTAAAATAAAAATTATAACAGATACTTTAAAAAACATTGAATAAAACATGGCATTCGAGGAGCATTTTATAAAGAATACGTAAAACCTAATGAAGAAAAACCCACAAATGAAAATTATATGGTACAAATTAGAATGGAAACTCCTTATAATTAACATTTGTAATACTATTATACACCATACTATTTTTTATTGATTTCTATTTCAAAAAAGAGTAGTGGAAAGGAAATTTCACTACAAATCAGCAGGCTTGTATTTAAGTCTCAACTCAATCATTAATAGGTTTCGTAATCATAGATTAATAATTTTTCTTCCCCTCAATTTTGTCATTAATAATGTTAAAGTATTGTACTTGATAAGTTCTAGGGGTCTTTTCCTGTTTTTTTGTGGCTTGAAGTCTTATCTCCCTAGTTACTGAATTCCCTGAAAAAACCCTCATTTTATCATTTTTTATATGTAAAATCATTTTGCTGCTAGAGATACATTTTAAGCTCTCTGTAAGTGTCCACTAAATGTAAACTCTTCTATTAAAAAATTTGAACACTTAAAAACAGCAAATAATTCATCACACTGGAAAGTAAGACTAAAATATCATAATTAACTCAGTAGTGGTTGCTCAGTACCTTTATGATACATTTTTAACAAATCAACTTCATAGAGAATCTATGAAACTAGTGAGAAAATTACAGTAATTGTTTTTGTAAATTTAGCATATTTGTAATCTTTTTTGTTCTATGGTATACACAATAAATAGAGAATAAGGTGAACTGTCAAAGTTAGTAGATAAATGTGTGCTTGAATCCTGGCTCTATTATTTTGGTATATGACCCCCATGAGTGCTTTAATTTATTTTCCCTGGCATATACTAGGCCCTAAATAAAAATTTCTGCCTTTTTTTTTTTGTGTCACTGATATGCTTTTTTGAGGTGAGATTTATCTCCTTCTACTATTTGAGATACTTAATTTTCACACTATATTTTAAGTTTCTTGAGAGTACGGATTGTGTTTTACTCACTTTCAACCCACTGCTGACATATCAAGCATTACATAAAGATTCAAGGAATATGAATTTATGAAAATCATATATCTATGTATGACTATTGGTGCTGTAGGGAGTACAAGAATAAAAAATTTATAGTTCTTCCCTTTAAGAAAATGTATTTTATTAGTTCATTACTTACTAGTCAAACAGTTAATCAAATATGATTATGTAATCAGTCATATTACTACACAACTTTAATGGTAAAACATTTTAAAGTAGCTTTGACTATTGAGCTTCACAACTACTAGCTGTGTGACCTAGAGGACTTCTCAACTCACTCATCTATAATATGGCACAGTGGTATTAACCCAGAGATGTACTGTGAGGGTTAAATGATCTAACATTTATGAAATACCTACCACATGACTGAGATTTCAGCTTTGGCTTTTGGCCCTACTTGTACAAATTTACTGAACACACACAAACACGACCCTTTTAAAGTCAGTTCTTTGGGGGAATTCTTATTTATGCTATTGTAATAAAAGTAAGAAAAGTCTTGGTAATAAGGTACCCAAGGAAGACTGTAATAACATGATTTTTCACACCAGTAGAAGGCAAAGGGGTAATATGATCGGTAATAATAATAGGTAACATTTATAAAATATTCATTTCATGTTAGGGACTATTCCAAGCACTTTTTGTAGAATAACTCATTTAACCTTTACAATAGCACCACAGGAAATTTTAAGCATCCTTATTTCTACAGGTAAAAAACCAGGCAGTGGTTAAGTGGTGAAGGCTGAATTCACACTCAGACATTTTGATTCCATGCTTACAACCACTGTACTATGTTATCTAACTACAAAAAGAAACAAAGTAAATTGGAGAGAAACTAGATCCATTAGTTTACCTGCAAATAAATTTTTTAATCAGAATATATAAAGAGTAGAAATGTATAACTAGAATTTGTAAACTCATAAAACCTGATGATAAATAAAAGACAGAAAGGATTCCAATTATCCTTTCTGCTTGAATTTCTACTCAAATCTACACCACTCTTGGTGTTTTATCCTATGAGAAGTGTTGCAGCTATAAGTAAAAACTCTGTTATTTGGATGCTAATTACTCAATGCCAGCAAAGAACATGTTCTTTGATACTAACAACATTTCTTGATCAGTTTGTTAGAAACCATTCTTTATGTCATTTGTTGACAAATTATGGGATGGTAGAGATTATGTAGACAAGTTAAAAAGTTTAATAAGCCATGTAAAAGACAATGAATCATTAATTAATTAATTTGCTGTTACTATATCTAATATTTTTCTTGTTGCTGTTGTTTTATTATTTGTGATATGGCATTTGGGACACTTTGTCCTGGCTGCTGTAATTAAATGCCATAGATTGGATAATTTGTGAACAGTGGAAACTTATTTCTCATAGTTCTGGAAGCTGGAAAGTCGAAGATCAAAGTGCCAGCAGATTTAGTGTCTAGTGAGGGCCTGCTTCCTGGTTCAGAATTTGCACATGCTTGCTGTGTCCTCAAATGGTGGAAGGGGTGAGGGGTCTCCTTCAGGCCTCTCTTATAAAAATACAAATTCCCTTCATAAGGGCCTTACCGTCATGAACTAATCACCTACCAAAGGCTCCACCTCCTAACAATATTTATTTTTGTGATACAACTTCAACATATGAATGGAAGGAAGGCAAAAACATTCAGACCATAGCAGAGACATTTAGATACTAGCTTAAATGCTCTACAGTGACACTCATCATTTACTGTTTACACACTGTCATATATCAAGGTGGTGGGCCACAAAGCAAGTGTATTTTCCAGCTAAAATAAAAGAGCATAGGTGGCTGATAGCCTGGGGGGGCGGGGGAGGCCCGCCGCCTGCCACTGTCAGCTGTATGAGAGAACAAAGCAAATTCATCCTTCATCACTGCTACAACTTTTATTGCAAAAATGTTGGTATGCACTGAATTGTGTCTCTCCCAAATTGTGTATGTGGAAGTCCTAACTCCCAAGTATTTACAGATGGAAGCTTTGAGAGGTGATTAGGGTTACTAAGGTAAGGACCTCATGATAAGATTAGTGGCTTTACAATTACAGGAAGAGATGGGGATAACTCTCTCCACCATGTTAGGGCAGATACAGTGAGAAAGTGGATGTCTCAAGCCAGGAGGAGAGCCCTCACCAGGAATTAAACCAGCCAGCATCTTGATCTTGGCCTTCCCAGACTCCAGAATTGTGAGAAATAAATGTCTTTTGCTTAAACCACTCAGACTATGGTATTTCATTAGAGTAGCCAAACTAGATAAGTACAGATTTATGCTTATAACTGAGGGCAATCAACATAAGTGCAGAGTCAGGAAGACTGGAATGAGATAGTTTCTCACCAATAGTCCATTATTAGAAGCTGAGCTTACAGCATGTAAGGTACAAGGCAAAGCTGAACAATTTTAGGGTCCTTGTTAAATGTAACGAGGTCTAGGAAAACATTCGGCCAGCTTACAGAATGCCACCCCACCCCCTACCCCGCAAAGCAGGAACTACATAAAAGCTGTTGAAACACTAACCAAATTTTAGCCAATATCAGGCCATGAGCTCCCTTCTCTGCTCTCACTCAATGACCCTGCTCTCTCAATTCTAATTTTCTGCTACTGATCAAGACTAGAGGAAGCAGGAATTCCTTGAGATTCTCTCCATACCCAACTTAAAAAAAAAGTACTTAACCCAAATACAACTTTTCCAAAGTAAAAGTTTATATTGATCATTTATTTTTAGTATAACAACCTCCCTTGAGCATCATACATATTAAAACCTCATTCACGACTGAAAAGGGTTTTCAGGTAAAACAGTTTGTAGGTCACAGCCTTATAGAATCTGATTACTTTGCATGCTACAGATTGTCAATATTTTCAGTCATTGCAGTTGAGGTAAAATCTCAGGCAAATAACATAATAATTTTCCCACTTTTGCAAAGTATTTCATTACTGCAAGAAAGTGCATTTGAACACGACTGCCAAGCTTGAAAAAAGTTCATTTGAGAGTATTAATGGATAGATCTTTAGAACTGAGTCATTGAGGAGTATGCTGAGAAGTTAAGGGATAGCCTCAAGATTAAAACATGAGTGGGCTAACATCAGAGCCCACACGCTTATTTTTTTTAGTACTTCATCTTGAAGCAAAATAAAATACATAAAATTTCTCAAATATCTATGTTTTCTGTATTTCATCATAAATTCAAAGAATATCATTAGCATAAATATACAACAAAGATAAATGTCTTACCAGAATAGTTGCAATTAACAGTATAAAATAGGAATTTGTTTTTCTTTAGAGGCACTCAGTAAAATAATGCTTTGCCCATGTTATTTTATTCGTAATACGAATTACAAAACAAGACAAAGGTTTGCTGTCATAATAATCAATATTGTTAAGTGTCACCAATTTGGTCTATGAATTTCATGCAGTAGGTATCCTCATTTTGTAGCAATTATGAAGCTGGTTTTACCATTTATATTAAATTATTTTAATGTGTTATAGTGAAAACAACTTTGAAAAAAGTCGAAGAATTTATACCACCTCATTTAAAGATTAATTTAAAAGATATGTTAAACAGGATAAGGTGTTATTAAATCCTAGTTATACAACTGCATTTGTGGAACAAAAATAGATGCACACATATGTGAAAATTAAAATTAATTCATATTGCAGGGAAATTCAGTGGAGAATGGACTATCTTTTAAATCAATGGTGCTGGAACAGAGACACTCATAGGCAAAAAATAAAAAATGTCAGGTGTGGTGGCTCACGCCTGTAATCTCAGCTCTTTGGGAGGCTGAGGCAGGTGGATCACTAGGTCAGGAGTTCAAGACCAACCTGGCCAGTATGGTGAAACTCCATCTCTACTAATAATACAAAAATTAGCCGGGTGTGGTGTTGCCCACCTGTAGTCTCAGCTACTTGGGAGGCTGAGGCAGAAGAATTGCTTGAACCCGGAGGCGGAGGTTGCAGTGAGAGCCATCATCGCACCACTGCACTCCAGCCTGGGTGACATAGTGAGATTCCATCTCAAAAAATAATAATAAAAATAAAATAAAAATAAAAAATAGAAACACTTCAATCCATATATATATCACATAAAAATTAATTCAAAGTGGATCATAGATCCAAATGTAAAACCTAAAACTATAAAACTTGATAAAAGAAATATCAAAAAACATCTTTATAAACTTGGGTTAGGCAAAGATTCCTCAGCTACACCACCAAAGCTCAGTCAATAAGCCACTCTCAAATCTCAATAAAAATAAAATAACCATTTAAAATGAGCAAAACATTTAACAGATACTGTATCAAAGAAGATATTTGGATTGCAGATAAGCTCCTGAAAAGTTATTCAATATTATTTTTCATCAGGGAAATACAAAGTCAAACCACAATTAGATACCATTACATACCTGTTAAAATTAGAAAGACTGGTCATATCAAGTGTTGATAGGAATGTGAAACAGTATTCTCCCACCATATGACCCAGCCATTCTACACCCATATATCTTATTAAATTAAATAATAAAATGAACTGTTCAAACAAAGCCTTATACATAAATGTTCACAACAGATCTATTTATCATATCCCCAAACTGGAAGCCCATTAACAAGTCAATGGATAAACTAATTGTTATATATTCACACTATGGAATGCTAGGCTGTAATAGAAAAGAATACTATGGACACCTGCAACAACATAGATGAATCTCAAAATATTTATGGTAAATGAAAGAAAAACAGTTGAAAAATGAACCCTGCATGATTTTATTAATGTAAAATTTAAGAAAATGCAAATGAATCTTCCATGATAGAAAGCAGGTTAATAGTTATCTAGCGATTATTAAGGATTTGAAAAATATTTGAGGAGTAGTAAATATGTTATCTTGGTTGTGGTGATGGTTTTACTGGTGTAGATGTAACTCAACATTTATTGTTTTTTAAAATGTACATTTTATTTTATGTCAATTGTTATCTAAATAAATATTTTTTAAAAAGGAAATGAAGATTTTATTTACCAGGGATAGATCTTCTTCTAATTGTAAATACAAAGCTAAGCATATTTGAGACTTTCTATTCAATCTTAGGCAATTCATCATCCTATGGTTGGCTGCAGCAACAAATAGTCTTGAATAAGAAATTAGAACGTGTTTAGTGAAAACGGACAAATTTTGATGAAACTCCAAAATGACTGGCTTCCCAGAGATGATGTAGTTTTCTCACACTCCACCCCATCTCTCATGGCCACATACTTCCATGGATGGGCTGGCTTTGGCATGGTTGGTGGATGAGCCTGAGAATCTAGAGTCGTGTTCCATGATGTTGTGCTGCATGTTGTGTTGTTGTCCATCTGAAGTTCTTTAAAGCAATAAATCTATCATATCCGGTGAGTTTGCTTGCCTATTAGAAGCCAAGACCCATACTGTTTGTTGACTAAAGTAAGCAATGCATATACTTATTCATGTATTTCTTAATCATTTCTGTCATTCCTTATTGAGTTCTTAGTGCAGTTGAATAGTTATATTCCTCTGATGGACAGTTTTATATGTCAATTTGGCTAGGCTACAGTCCCCAGTTTTTCAATCAAACCTTAATCTAGCCATTGCTATTATTTTGTAGTTGTGATCAAAGCCCATAGTCAGTGACTTAAAAAAAAAAAAAAAAGAAGGTTATCTTAGAGAATTCAGGTAGGTTTGATTCAAATCAGTTGAAGGCTCTAAGAGCAGAGCTGTGGTTTCTCTGGAGAGTAAATGGTACCCGAGAATAGAAGCTTCAGTTAATATTTGAAAATTCTAGCCTGTCCTTCCTGATGGGTCATCCAACAGATTTCAAACTTGCCTTGCCAGTCTTCACATGGTATATGCTAATTCTTTTAAATAAATTGCATTACATGTGTGTGCGTCTATGTATATACTCGTATATGTATATGCACGTATATACACACACACATATATGCATATGTACATGCAGATATAGATATACACACACACACACACACACACTCAGCCCTACATATTAATGGGTTCTAAATCTGTAGATTCAAGCAACCATTGGAGAAATAATATTTGGAAAAAAAATGCATCTGTACTGAACACCTGCGCTTTTTGTTTCTTGTGTTATTCCCTAAGTGATACACTGTAACAACCATTTACATAGCATTTACATTGTATTTAATATTACAAGTAATTTAGAAATAATGTACAGTATAGGGGAGGATGTGCATAGATTATACACAAATACTACACCATTTTATATCAGGAACTTGATATTCACAGATTTTGGTATCTCAAGGAGGTCCTGGAACCAAGCCCCCAGTGATACTCCCATGACTGTGTTTACATATCTCTTTCTTGTTCTGTTTCTCTGGCTGAACTTGAACAAATACATTCCCAAACTCTGTAAATAAGAATATTTTGGCTTAAGCCAGTAGTGTTTACATTAAGTAATATACACTGCTGTACACTGCAGTAGACCATTATTCTGTGGGATTTTTTCTATCTTTTTAAAAATTACTTTTGGAGTTGATTATTTCTACTTTTTAAATAAAATTTGCTTAGTTTTCTATGTATCTGCTTTTAATTAAGTCCAGAGATTTCATTCAACATGTAAAAAGAAAATAAAGTTTCAGGACCTCCCAAATTTATTATGCCAAACGGAAAAGTTAAACCCTGGAAGCTGATTCATACAACACAGCAGGTTTTCTTCTCTGGTGTACAACCATTGCTTCCTAATCTTTGTGTTGAGATGTTTTATATTAAGCAGACTCGCCATTCTTTATTCAAACCTGGACTAAATCACGTAGGGATAGAGAACCTTGTAACTCTTACCTCTTTAGAAGAGAATGTTAAGCAACCCCCTTAGAGTATAATCAATAGTAGCTAATCAAAACTTGTATTTGTATATGAGCCTTTGAGTGGAAAACGTAATTCTGTTCAGCACCTCCATTTTGCCTGTATAAATCATCCCCATTTTCACCCACACTGGGAACATTGAGCCTCATTCTTTGCTATGGCTGTGTTCCCCCAGATGGCTGCCCTCATACTTTGTGCTTGAATAAACTCTCTTTAAATTATTCTGAGCTTTTCAGTTATTTTATGTTGGCAAATGTAACAAAATCTTTGTGGTAGTTTTTTTTTGTTTTTCTGTAGACATTTGAGCATATAATCTATAATCTCCTTGTTACCATTTTGGCATAGAGTGTCCTCTCACAGGCATCTATTCACCTCCTCTAATGTAGACTGCCTGCTGTCTAGAGCTAGTGGAGGGCGATCATCCCCGGACTACCCAGCACTTCTTTGGGCAGGATAATATGTTCTTAAATCTCATGTCTTACTTTATCTTGATTCAGTCTGCCATCCTGCAGAAACACATGCTTCAACAGCAGTCTCAGAAAGGGACTGTGGTAAGTACAGTTCTTAATCCTTGCATGTTTGAAAATTCCTGTATCCTAACCTCATCTTTGACAGTTTGAATGAGGAAAAACATTATTGATTCAACATTATTGTGCCTAGGAATTCTGAAGCCTTGTTCCAGGCTTTTTGTATTCTGAATTGAACTTGCTAAAGCTTATGCTATTTTGAGTTGTTTCCTTATGCAACGTGGGATTTTTTTAAAGCCTTCTCTGAACACGTTTAAGTTTTCTTCTTGTAGTTATTCTAAAGCTTCACAATGATGTGTCTTATATGAATTTTTTGTGTGTAAATTTTTGAGGTAATAAATACTTAAATGAGGAAAGAAAAGCAAAATTTTAAACACACTTAAGGTCAACAGAAATGAATATTTTTATTTTAAGGTAGAGAATTTTTTTAAACAAGAGAGCAAAAGGAAAAATTATGAAGCAAAAGACTGACATATTTTTTTTTTTTTTTTTGAAGAGATTCTGGTCTTATAAAGTGTAAATGTAAAGCTATCAACTTGGAAAAAGACACATGCAATAAATAAACTAGTCAAAGAATCAGTGTCTTAAATATATATAACTCCTACAAATCAGTAAGAAAAAGTAAATAACGTAATGTTATAAAAATTTATAACATTTAGACGAACACATGAAGTTAAAACCTAGATAATAATATAATGAATTTAAATTATGAACTTAACAGTTGAGCAGACCTGCAATTACTTAGTGACTGTCTATTGTGGATGATCCATTGCAGAGATATTTTATGCTCCAGGAGTAGTTCAGTTTTTTAAAGAAGTATATTTTAATCTTTTACATTATGCAGGAAGAGAATAGGGGATCAGAAAGAGGAAACATCTTTGCAATTAATATTCTAAGTAAGAAAGACACAGAAAAGAGGCATAAAGCCCTGTATGTTGTGTTCCAAGATAACGTTATCTCACTTTTCTCACTTAGTCATTTGACAGATTTCTGTAATTCTGTTATTAATAAAGAACCAGATCTTATATGTACCTTTCTTTTCTACATTATTCTTAATTCCTATCTCATTAATTTTGACTACTAACAAATCTTAGTAGTCATTCTGAGACTATGGTAAAATAGAGAAGTAATTTAAAATTGTAATAGTAATAGTAAAATTGAGTTACCTTCTGCCTACAATTTTAGCAGCTGCCTACAACTTTTCCCATAATTTTAGATATGTGGATGTCATTGTCTTTATTTGTATTTTCTAGTCTATCTATGTAGATTATTTCTACTTTGGCATACAAATGGTTTGGGGGAGTGTTTTTACCATACAATTGGGACACAAAGTCCCAATTTTTCCTCAAATGATTCACAAAGTATGTATCTTGTTTTTATTTTGCTAATGGTGAATGTAAAGTAAAAATAGTTAAAATTAAAGCTCTTTATCAAAATCCCAGAGCTATAAACTAATGATTCTCATGCTGTATCATACTTTAGGAAAATCTGTTTTACAGGCTTATCTACCTTCTTCTCTACTCGTTGCCCATAATGTTTGATAAATTATTTAATCAATTCAGATTGTTAATTTTTTGACATCATGCATTTTTCTTCTAAACAGTAAGTTTGACATTTGTGTTGTTTTTGCTAAGCATATTAACACAAATTATTTAGTTGATGTTTCTGATTTTATTGCTCTTTACCCTATCATTTATGACATATCTCACCCATAAGTGAGATCCTAATTTTCACTCATTTTTCTCAACGCAAGCAGCACTTGAAGATATATGAAGTGTCTGCCTCTCAGAGATCCTTTATACCTTGCCAAAGGTATAAACTAACCTTGTGCATTTTAATCTGTTCACTTACTTGTTCCCTTAAGACATGGTCAGTATTTTTTATTATTTTATGACATAACATATAAAAAATTCTGACATTAATTTTGTTTGTACATTTAGGTAGCTTAATCTTGTTTTTCTGATTGCAGTTTTTTTTCTGCTTTGTTTTTCTGTAAACCAAAGAAATATGACTATGACATATAGTTGTGGAATTTTTCTAATTGTTTAGGACAAAGAGAAAATAATGTATTTTTGCATGTTTCTTGAAATTACATTACATAACTTGATGACATTTACTTTGATTTCTTGGAATGATATCTTTCTGTTTGATAGCTCTATTTTCATACAGCAGTTTCTGTTTTTGTTTTGCTACTTATTCAATTTAAAGAGATAAGTTTTTGTATTGTTCCAATATTTAGATTTTAGAACATTTTAGTTTAGAAATATTACAGACCCATGTTCAAAACATTTAGTCTCAAAGGCAAGAAGAAAAAATTTATATTTTCTGTAGTTTTATTTCTCTAAGTCATAAATTGGCAGAATATAGCCTGTGAGGAGGCCCAAACTGCATACTGCCTCATTTAGAAAATAAAGTTTTATTGAAACCCAGACACATCTATTTGATATTTTCTATGGCTACTTTTGTACTACAACAGCAGGGTTGAGTAGTGACAATACATACTAGAATGCATGGTCCACAAATTTGGATGTTGTTTCCATTTGGCCTTTTATAGGAAAAGTTTGCCAACTCCTGGTCTTAACTATTGGTCTATTTGTTCTATGCTATATGCTATTGGGAAGAGGATATTGAAAGAATAAGATAGACAGTAGAAAGTTCAGTTTTACAAAACATTTTGTTTCCACCTTAGTAGTGAAAATCTAAATTTCACTGGAGCACAGACACCCTTCTTTAAGTGCTGTCATAGGCCCCAGGGGAAACTAGTTACCTTCAGCTTCATAGTACCCTTATGTTTACTCAGTGTGGCATTTGCAGCAGGTTGGGACTTTGAAAATTCCCTGCAAGCAGAGGGAGCCAACCCATCTAAAGTTCTGCCACCCGAAGTTCGAGGCTAATTTTTTATTTCTGGTAAAGAATCCCTTCATTTATATATATATATATATATATATATATATATATATATATACACACACACATAGGTTACTGGGCTGCTGAGATATCCTCTAACTAATCCCATCTTCATTATATCTTAATGATCATCCTCAATTGTTTTTGCCCACATAATGTACACGTATTTGTTTTCTAGCCAGATAAAGATATTTCTTATTTTATGCTCAGGAATTTAGTGTTGCAGACTATTACTAAAAACTAAGTAATTTTACAAAGCTTATAAACATTTTATTATGAGGACTACTGTAACAATATTCTCACAAAATGTTGCTATAGCAGTAAAATGTTTAAAAGTCACTGTATTTGCAAAGTAACAATAATTGTTAGGCACTGTATGAAAAGCAACAAAAAATAAAAGACATGCCTTTTTAAAAAAATTCCAATCCATTTCTGGAAATAGAATTAATATTTAAGAAGCAATCTACTTGCTCAAATAGATTTAGGCTTCCAATAGAAAACCTGGACTAAAATCTACATAAACCACTAACTATGTGTCTACATTACATTGCAGCATTAACTCTCCATTTTTATTTTTATTTCTCTTTTATTTTTATTGACTCTTCATCTTCATTTTTATTTAATCTGAATATGCTTCAGAACAGATTCTTTAACAAGTTTAAAAATATTAGGTGATTTGAGCCCTTCTTTGATTTATATTTCTAGGAATTATTTAAGGAGACTTGTATCTCCTGTAATACACACTATTGCCTGCTCTGACAGCCCAACTTTCCTCAGGACCCCAATTCTCTTGCAGATACGTGATTTTGTCTAAATCTTGATTATACAAAATAACCAGTCCTCTTTTCCTCCTTCTACTTCCCACTTCCAAAGCTCCTAGGTCACAACTCCTGGGGACATACGGCTTACTTCACTATTTTACCCCCAAGGAGACTTGAATATTCCAGGAAGGCATTTAGAAGTTGGAATATTTCAATTTTTTGAAGATCTGGAGAGCTATGAATTTCCATGACCATTGATTGGGTATGTTTCCACACAATATATATAATCAACACTTTAAAATAAAAATCCAATCACAGTGAATAAAGACTCAGTGAGAGTACTGAACTCAATGCACTGGCATATCCCAAAAGAAAATTTTTCCACATATAAAATAGACTTCATCATATGTGGATTCAAATTATTCAAATATTTGAAGACACTACATGTTTTAGGCACCATGTCAAATGTTGGGGATACAAACCAGATGTAAATCTCTGTTTCAAGTTGCTTCCTGTCTGTAACTGCATAATGAACAAATAATTACCATACGACATTCATAAAACTAAGAATTAGAGTGATACATGATATGAGAGCACACAGAGGAGATTCATGATTCAGTTGGAAGCCAGAAGAGCAGGATTTTGTGGTACAGAGAAGACTAAACTAAGTCCTGAGAGAACAAGGAAAAGGAGCAAGAAGACCCTCCCACACCATTGGAGCAGTATTTGAAACATAGATAACAGCAAATAAATAAATAAATAAATAGAATAAATAAATAAATAAATAAATTGATCTTCTGGTATAACTGAGGGCAATATGCAGTTGAAAGTGCAAAAGAGAAAAACCATGATGTGACAGGTAAATTGGGGGACAAAACGTGAAAGAGGTGATATGATAGCTTTAGTGTTTGAGCTCATGCCAGAGTTGCAAACTGAAATGTCATCAGAGACCAAAGTAGATTTCTCATTCTGTGAAGTTGGCAGTAGCAACAGCATTGAGTAGTGGGAACTGTGAGCAACTAGAGAGTTAGTGCATTTCTTGCTTAAAATCCTCCAAGTTAAAACAAGTTTAAAACATGCTAGCAGACAAAAGTCTCTTTGGCCAGATTTGTTCAAAGGCCAACAGATTGCAACGCCTTCATGGGACTGTAGATAGCCATTGAAGAAACTTAACGATGTCATCATGTTAGCATGATGATCTGGAGAAACATAAATTTCCATGATTAGTGCTTTGTCAATTTAGCAGGTTACTCTGAGAAGGTGAGGGAATGACACAATATATACTGAATGTCTAGCATTGCACCAGACACAACAGAATACCTAATAAATAGTAATATCCTTCTCTTTCATCTTTTCTGCCTATCACTATCCCCCCCAGAAAAGAGAAATCAGCATCAGGGGAGACCGAAATTGATGGCAAAATTGTATATTCATTTTTCATGGCTGCTGTAACAAATTAGCACAAACCTTATGATTTAAAACAACAGAAATTTATTCTCACAGTTGGGGAGATCAGAAGTCTAAAATCCGTTTTATAGAGAAGAAATCAAGGTGCCAGCAGGAGTGTGTTCCCTTGGGACATTCTAGGAAAGAATCAATTCCTTGCATTTTTCAGCTTCTTATGGCTGCCAGCATTCCTTAGCTTGTAATACATCACTCAAATCTCTCTCTGATATCACATTGCCTTTTATTCTTATTAAATCTCCTTTTCCCTCCTAAATATAAATATAGAATTCCAGATAGATAGATAGATAGATAGATAGATAGATAGATGGATAGATAGATAGATAGATAGATAGATTGCATTCAGAACCTACTCAGATAATACATGATAAACTCCTCACCCTAAGAACCTGACCTAATCGCATTTTGTATGACATAAGGTAACATTTATAGGTTCCTGAGATTAGGACATAGATATCTTCTGAAGAGCTAGTATTTGCCTATCACAAGTAAGAAATCACTTCTTGAGCAAATTGTTTCTGGAGTTTATTAATCAGAGGTCTCCAGAGGAACAGAACAATAGAATTGATAGACATATAGATAGATCGATCGATAGACAGATACATGCATACATACGTACATGAATAGAAAAACAGATACATATATAGATGCATAGATAAGGTAGACATAGATAGATAGATAGATAGATAGATAGATAGATAGATAGATAGAGAAAGAAAGACTTGGCACATGTGGTTAAGGGGCTGAGGAGTCCCAAGATTTGCAGTTGGCAAGTTAGAGACCTAGAAGAGCTGATGATATAGTTCCAGTGCATGTCCAAATGCCTGAGAAGCAGGAAAGGTGATGCTGTAAGTCCCTCTCCAAGTCCAAGTATGAAGTCAAAGAAGACTGATGTCCCAGCTGGAAAATGGGCAGAGAAAGCAAATTCTCTCTTACTTCAAACCTTTAGCCAGTTAGATGAGTTCTATCCACATTGATAAGAGCCATTTGCTTTGCTCAATCTACTGAACCTATTATTAATCACATAGAGAAACACTCTCAGAGGTATACCCAGAATAATGTTTAACCAAATATCTGGGCACCATTTGGCCCAGTCAAGTTGAAACAAAATATTAACCATCTTAGGAGTCTAAATTACTATTTTAGAGGTTCATAATATCACTTATAAACAGAATGACTATTAAGTTGTTATGTATTATTCATCATTCAAAAATTTGTTATCATTAACTGCCTTAAATGCCTGCTTTAAAGATTTAAAGATGGGAAGGAGAAGGGTATGTCATGTATAGCATATCATACCAAGGCAGGGACCTTACATTGTTCATCCTTGTTTCCCCCAAGTCCAGGATTCATGAGAAAAGATAAAAGTAGCAGCTTGAAAATGAAATTTAAATATACAGAGCAGAATTGAATTATCAAATCTTTCCCGCATCCTATTTGTGTAATTAAATCCATTGTTTTTTATTTTACTGCAGCCTATACCTCTCTAATCTACTAGTGTAGTACCCTGCTATTCCATGGGAAGAGAGCTACAAGATTCTATAGATAAATCCTATTTCTCTACTCCTAGGCTTTATTATAAGGTACAGATTATCTTTGAAGTCAGAAGTTTGTGCTAACCTAATTTAATTGTATTTTTCAAGGAGTCAATTTAAGTATTTTTATGATAGAATAATATGACAGTTACTTGTAAACATTCTTGTATCATAAAATGCTAAGGGTTATTTGCAGCAATAGTAATTATATCATCCTGATTGTGATGTTTCTAGGGTCTGTTTGACAAATTTATCATATGATGTTTTAACTAAATGGAACCTCTGCTTGTTTTTCCAGTGTACAATCATGGCAAGTGGCCCCACTTTGCATAAAAACTTATCAAATTTTACTTAGGTCTGTCTGGTCATTTGGAGGACCGATAACCTAGATAGTTTTGTAATTATACATGTGATTGCTGCCTCTGTTCACTGCATTTTGAGAAACACTATAGTGAGTAGTTTTATGGGGAAAAATAGCAAGTGCTAAAGAATTTCAGAACCCATGTGATTTACAGATAAATTTATGGAAAGCTGTAAGGTGAAATTGTGAGTAAAATTGAAGTGTTTTGAAGCAATCTTTCTACTAACTGCCCAGAAAGTATAATTTTTCCAATCTCCATGGATTTATACTCTCTCTATATATATATATGTGCATGTATGTGTGTGTGTGTGTGTGTGTGTGTTTGTGTATATATTGACATGTTCTTTTTCTTCATTCCAGACATATAAATAAAATCTTGCATTGTGAAGAATTATGCAAATTCAGTGAATAACTGAAAAACAGAAAATTCAATTTTCAGTATCACATAAATCATTTTATTAAATAAAATGATAATTTATATCATTAAGAACCTTACTAATATAATAATATGGAAAGAAAAATACAGAATAAAAATATGAAAGAGGAATTTAAATTTGCACAACATTATAAAACTTTAGAAATCACCAGCTAGTATAATTTTATTCTAAAAGGTGATGGCATGTATTTTATTACAATAGAAGGAATACAAGGTCACACTTATAAGTGATCCCAAAATGATTTCACAAGTACACGTATGTTGATGTCAAAATACTAACATAGTAAACAGACAATTGCATAACAAATATGACTTTATAGAGTAGGATATTTTTTCAATTTCTCAAATAATTCACTTCAAACTTCAGTGTGGTCTCATCACTTAGTTTAGAGATTTTGCAATAAGGATTTCTGAAATCATTTACTAGGTAGTGATATGTCAATTAAATATGTTTCAGAAGTGGCATGCTAAGGCCAGTCTAGGAGCAAGATTGTTCTTTTACTGAATAGCACAAATTCCTTGAAACACAGCTTATTAAACTGAAACAATGAAGAGAGAAAACCAGAGTAGCCCCATATATGTTAAATAAATTGAATTTATACCAATGAGAAATTTTTAAAATTTCCCAGAGATATGAAACACACGTAGTTTCATTAGTGAATTCTATTAAACCTTTTTATATAAATTACATCAATCTACAAAAACTCTTTCAGAAAATGAAGGAAACTCATGCCAACTCATTTTGTGAGGCCAGCATGACTATGATACCAAAATTAGACACAAACGTCACAGAAATGAAATTGCAGAACTATATCAGTTGTTAATATAAACGTGAAAATCTTCAACAAAATAGTAGCAAATTGAATTTAGTAATAAATGAAAAAGATAACACATGATGATAATATCGGGTTTGTCACAGGAATTCAAGTTTGCTTCAAAAATTGAAAATAAATTTAATCCACCAAATTAACTGAAAAATGAAATCATTTGATTATCTCAGTAGGTGGAGAAAAAGCAATTGTCAAAATTTAAAACTCATTCATAATACATGATAAACACTTTCAGCGAACTACCTGGTAAAGAATATTAATGAAATGTCCACAGCTAGTATTATAACCAAGGGCAGCATCAAAGGCATGTGACCTCTGCAGTCACACAATGCCTCTTGCTTCAAAGGGCCCTCTACTTGGTTTAATGATCTGCTGTTGCTGTTTTGAGGTTCTTAATAATTTTTAAACATGGAACTCCACATTTCACTTTGATTTGGGCCTCACTTAACTGTAAAAGACAATGCTTTCTTTTCTAAGATCAGGAAGAAAGCCAGGATGTCTGCTCTTCCCGTTTTCATTTCAGTGTGATACTGGAGGCCCCAGCTGATGTAATAATTCAAGGAAGAGAGGAGAGGTACAAATCTCAGGAAAAAAAAAGGAAAAGAAAAACTGTTTATATTTGCAGGTAGAAAGATTAAGTAGGAAAGGCTAGAAGTCTACCTTAAAATTAAAATTATTAAGTGAATTTATTCAACTGGTAGATAAAAGTTCAATAAATGTATTTTTATGTAGTAGTTATAAACAATTTGAAAAGAAAAATTTTTAAATTACTGTTTACATTTCTATCAAACATAAAATATTTAGTAAGTTTAACCAAAGATGTGTGAAATCTATACACAGAAAAATAACAAAACACTCCATAATGAGATTAGAAAAAATCTAAGCGAATGAAGATATAGTCCATGTGTATAAATTGAAGAGCCCAATGTCATTATAGTAATACTTTCCCTCAAGTTGATTTATAGGTCCAATACATTTTCAATCAGAATTCCAATTCTAAGAGTTTTCTTTTTCTCTTTAGAAGTGGACAGGCTGATTATAAAAGTTACAGAGGAAAAAAATTTTAAGGCCAAAATAAGTATTTTTTTTGTTTTTGTTTTTGTTTTTGTTTTAGAGATGGGGCTTCATTCTGTTCTGTTGCCAAGGCTGGAATGCAGTAGTGAGATCAGTGCAGATTCCTGGGAGCAAGTGATCCTCCCTCCTCAGCCTCTGAGGTTGAGGGCCACCATGCCCAGCTAATTTTCCAAGTCTTTTTTAGAGACAAGATTTTGCTGCTATCCAGGCTGGTCTTGAACTCCTGGCTTTAACAGATCCTTCCCCCTTAGCCTCTCAGTCCCTGAGATTACAGGTGTCAGCCACTACACCAGGTCCAAAATAATTTTTAAAAACAATACTTTTTAAAATGAGGTAGGATTTTCACTGCTTAAAGACTTTCTATGAACCTGACAACAATGTAGTATTGGTATTAGGAGTAGCTGATATATTGAGTTTATAAAATAAAGAAACAAGTAAAAGAATCAACATTTAGTGTTTATTGATTTTTGACTAAAGTGCCAAAGCTATACAATGGAGAAAGGATAGTCTTTTTCAAGAACTAGGTATCTGTATGGGGCTGTAGGAGAGAATCCTTCATCTCTGTCTCAGAGCCTTCAAAAAGTTAATGGAGAATAGGCCATAAATATAAACAGAAACATAAAATCATTAAAATTCCCAAATAAAACACAGGATGGCCACCATGAAGTAGGCAAATATTTCTTATAACGCAAAAGAAAATGTGATAAATTGAACTTCATCAAAATTAAAAATTTCCACTCGACAGCGTTAAATAAATGAAAAAGCAAAACGAGTTATGGACTAAAGGAAATATTTATAACCAATGTAACAAACAAACGACTTATCCTCAGAATATATAAAGAACAACTACAAACCATAGCAAAGAGAAAAACTAATGGTAAAATGGGCTCAAACAAATATTTCATGAACATGTTTTATATCTTGATTTGTCTGATGGTTTCATGGTTGTATTTGCTAAAACTCATGAAATGTACACTTAACATTCATCAATGAATGAATGAATGGAAAAAGAAAATAATGGCATGTGTACATGATGGCATACTATTTGGCTATAAAGAGGATTGAAATTCTGTCATTTGAAGCAACATTAATGGTAGAACTGGAAATCATTATGTTGCATTAATAAGCCAGGCACCAAAAGACAAGTATCACATGTGTTCTCACTCATATGTGGGGTCTAAAAGCATTGATCTCATGGAGGTTGAGAGTAGAATGATAGGAACTTGAGGCTGGGGAGAGGTGGGTGGGGGAATAAAGAGAGATTGGTTAATGGGTACAAACATACAGTTAGATAGAAGGAATAAGTGCTAGTGCTCAATAGCACAGTAGGGCAAATATAGTTAATAATAATTTATCATATATTTCAAAATAGCTAGAAGATTTGAAACATCCCCACAACAAAGAATTAATAAATGTTTGAGGTGATAGATTTCCTTTTTCCCTAATTTGATCATTAATACTGTATGCATATATCAAAATATCACATGTACCCCATAAATATGTACAATTTTTATATATCAATAAAAAATCATGCACTTAAAATTTGTGCATTTTAATGTGGTTAATTATACTCCAACAAATTTGATTAAAAATGAAAGAAAAAAGAAAATTATTCTACAATCCCACCACAGTTAACAATTGTTTATAATTTTTTCTAGTTTCTTCTACATATCATCTACATATTTACTTTTGTTTGCTTATCTATAAACTTATTTCCTTTATTTTATTTTATTTTTTTCTGTTTTGTTTTTTTTTTTGAGACAGACTATCACTCTGTTGCCCAGGCTGGAATGCAATGGTGTGATCTCAGCTCACTGCAACCTCCACCTCCCAGGTTTAAGCAATTCTCCTGCCTCAGCCTCCCAAGTAGCTGGGACTACAGGCATACCACCACGCCCAGCTAATTTTTATATTTTTAGTAGAGATGGGATTTCACCACATTCGTCAGGCTGGTCTTGAACTCCTGATCTCAGATGATCCACCTACCTCGGCCTCCCAAAGTGCTGGGATTATAAGAGGGAGGCACCACGCCCAGCATATAAACTTACTTTCTAAGATTACTATAGATATATTTTTGCTTTGTATTCTCCATTAGTTAAGAAAGAAAATAAAGCATTCTTCATAGTTTCAGATGTGTTTTTGTGGTAATGCCTTATTACTATTTCTACTGACAATAATATCAATGAAAAACCTCTTATTTTTCTGGAAATATCTAACATAATTTTTTGTATTACTATATTTTATATTCAAGTAATTCTTGCAGAAAAATGTCAAAAATAACTGACGTGATGAATTTTATTTTTGTTTATAGAATGAAAATGTTTAAAATTATAATTTTGTCTATGAGTATAAATATACTCACTTTCTAATAATTTATGACATACTGTGTTCTTCTTATTTTTTCTTTATATTTTCGTGCATATAGGAGATATTTTAATTGTGTCAAATTTTAAGTGGTGACATACTTGTGAGAATTTTTAGTTTCAGACAATAGAATCTATCTTAACATGTTTTAGAGGAAAGATATCTGAATAAAGACAGCTTATAGAATTATTGGAAGAAATGAAGAGATAAACTCGAAATTTTGAAGAAATAATTCTTAGAATTTTAAGAATAGAGCTAATCTTTTTTTGTTTTGTTTTGTTAGAGGGAATCTCACTCTGTTGCCCAGGCTAGAGTGCAATGGTGCAGTCTCAGCTCACTGCAAACTCCACCTCCCGGGTTGAAGTGATTATCCTGCCTCAGCCTCCTGAGGAGCTGGGATTACAGGTGTGCACCACCATGCCCAGCTAATTTTTATTTTTTTAAGTAGAGATGGGGTTTCACCATGTTGGTCAGGCTGGCCTTGAGAACTGATCTTCTGAGGGGTTGCTGCCTCTCCTGAGAAGTTGATATGGGTAATTGCTATCAGTGCTTCAGACTCCAGGTGATATTGCCTCTCTCCCAAAGTAGAAACTGGAGTTGCTGCCATTGACTGCAGAAAATAACCAGAAAATGGACAATTTGCTCCTTGCCTTTTTTTTTTTCTCAAGATGAGTCCCATGACTGTATCTGATGGACAAAGCTTAAATCATCAATATGCATCTTGGTGACAAATGAAATGAGAAATGCAGTAGTTTGTGTTTCATTCATTCACTGATCCTCCCATTCACTCATCCTCCCATTTAATTTACTGTTTTCTACAGTGAGAGTTCAGAATACACTATGGATAATGCTCAAAATGTAGTGGGAAAATTAAAAAATCTTTAGACAGCTATGGAATGACAAATGTTCAGCAGAGTTGAATCTTCGGTTTTATTTTTTTGTCGTTTCAATGAATTTTTTCAGAGAATTTCTCCTATTCAGTTCTTTCATTTCATAATTTATTAAAGTCTTCTTTATGATTCATGCATAAAAAACCATAAGGTCTATAAAAAAGTTACATATGGTTTTTGTCAAGTACAAGGATTTATACACACAGCTATCAATCTTTTGTATCTATCATTATTTTTCATAATCTTTATATTCAAATGTTATTTAATCTCACCGATGCCTTCCAATCACTGATTGTAGTTTTTTTATTGATCATCAGCTGCCTGAAAATTTACTTTCATCTTTACCCTACTTAAATGCTTCTGCATATCTCTCTATAGTCTTATTCTTGCATATTCCTTCAACTCTCTGGCACACGTTTCCATCCAGTGTATTCACATGGTAAAATCCAAACCATCGTTAAACTTATTTCTCCATTAATTCTGGGATTTATACACAAACAGCTGAATCTATCTAGAAACTAAAACCAAGACAACAGGTCTTGCTTTAAATATATGTCCATAAACATCAAGGGCACCCTCAACACTTTCAGCGGTTCTGTTGTATATTCTCTATTGGTTCATTTTCTCAGTCTCCCAAATTGCTACTTCATACTTTTGGACTGCTGGGAAGATGATTGCAAATATAAGAGTGTGAAGTAGAAAATAGAGACATTCAGAAGAAGATTTTCTCATCTTACCACTACCAAATTCAGTAACATCCCACCTTCACACCCATGTGCTCTGCCTTCCCTCATATGACAATTAATGTGCATTTCTGAAAGGTACAGAACAGCCTGTATCCTTCATCTCTTTTTACCACATCATCAGTTTCTCTCTCTCCACTGGATCGTTTTCAGATGCATATAAACATATCACTATATCTCCAATCCTATTATAAGAAAAGAAAAGCCAACCAAATAACAATTTACTGTCTCACATACTCCTCTAGCTAGTCTAAGCTAGCTACTACAATACATTCCCTTGTTCCCCTTTTGAAGCAAAGTTCTTGAAAGAAGTATATAAGTTTGCTGTCAATTCTTCCTTTCCTTCTCTTTCTTCTCAGCCAAATCAGGCTTTCATCCCTACCACGTTATGGAACCATTCTTAACAGACA
Source organism: Ateles fusciceps (assembly GCA_036589455.1). Lineage (NCBI taxonomy): Eukaryota > Metazoa > Chordata > Mammalia > Primates > Atelidae > Ateles > Ateles fusciceps. The sequence continues at coordinate 1,473,371 of JAZHEH010002077.1, forward strand.
TGGGTATGCTATTAACTTGAATCTCAATAAAATAATAAGTATCAGGGCCCTGGGTTTTCATCAGCCCCTGTAAAAGTCTTGAGACCATCTTAGCAATGTTTTAACATGAGCATATGGTTTTGTAAAGTTTGCAAAAGAAAGATAAATTGACAGCCATTGGCTGGAGCAACTGTCTTATTGCACGCTGGCTTCCTCCCAAACACTTCCCTTGAGTTAAGTGGCCTCTAGGTAGCCAAGAGAGGTTGATATTGAAATATACTATTTCATTGTAATTAGGAAAGCCTTTTAGTCTATTTCAACAAAACAAGTGAGAAGTAACAGATTTTTTATTTGGTAATAGATGTCACATTTACATTTATGTAAAAATTAGATAAAAATTAAATCAATAAAGATGAGTAATAAAATCAATAGAAACTATTGAACCATAAAAATCATATTCAAAAAATATTTTAGTTATACCAAAAACTTTAATTCATTAAAAATTAAAGAAAGTAATTAATTTGCAATAGAAATAATGTTTAGGCTCTGGGATGGTTTAACAATCCAGTCAATGTAAAAGAAGGGATCATGTGAATACATTGGAAAGAAATTTACATTTTTTGCCAAAATCTAATGTGGATTTATATAGCATAAACCAAATAATAAACCAATACAGTGGGGATACCCAAAATAAGCTGGTCAATGTGTGTCCTCAATTCAAAGAGTAAGATTAGTTCAAGCATGAAAATTGGCAGTCAAGTATTGAAATTTGATGGAGCGTTTCTCACATTTGACAAGCATCAAAAAAAACTTCATGACATTGTTGATAATGAGTTATGCAACTCAAAAAAAAAACTTCTTTAAAAAATCAACAATAATTACATGTTGATCAACTATGTTGAAAGAACAAATATTTTATCTTTAGCTAATGAATGTGATTATATGAAAAGATAAAGTCTACAAAAATATACAAGAAAAAAGTGGTTATAGTGAAAAGTTATGTGTAATAATGACAAACACAATTATTTTCTTTTCTAGATTTTAGAAAGTTTTTGTGTTTTTCAGCTTTTTAAACTGTGTAACATGGCTTTGTCTCTTTTCTCACTATATATTACATACTCACTTTTATACCTAGTTTGTACTTATAAATTTATAGTGTTGTTTGTAGAAGTTCCCATAAGCTGAATAAGCTCCAGACACGCCCCTCAAAGTCTCAAGGTTAGAATTACATCCATCTTGCCAAACTTAATTTTCCATTATTAATTATCTACTCAATCTTTCCGATATGGTTTAGCTCTGTGTCCCCACCCAAATCTCACCATGACTTGTAATAATCCCCATATGTCAAGGACAGAATGAGGCAGAGGTAATTGGATCATGGGGGCAGTTTCCCCCATGCTATTTTTATATTAGTGAGTGAATTTTCAGAAGATCTGATGGTTTTGTAAGTGTCTGGCAGTTCCTCTGCTTGCATTTACTCCATCCTGCTGCCCTGTGAAGATGCCTGCTTCTCCTTTGCCTTCTGCAATGATTGTGAGTTTCCTGGAGGCCTCCCCAGCAATGCAGAACTGTGAGTCAATTCAACCTCTTTCCTTTATAAATTACCCAGTCTCAGGTACTTTACAGCAGTGTGAGAACGGACTAATACACTATCAGCAACTTTTGACATAACTGATTACTCCTTCCTGCTTCAATCTTTTTTATTTTCATAGGATTCAACCCCCACACTGTGTTCAGATTTTCTTTCTTTCTCATTAGCACCATCCTCAGTCTCCTTTGGTGGAAGCTGCTTCTCTTTCAAACCTCTAAAAATGGAAGTGTTTCAAGGCTTACATCTAGGGGCATATTTTACCTACCCTCCAGCCCTTTTCCTTTCTCCTCCCTTATCTGTTTACCTCATTTTAACATAGGGTGTCTTATCTAGCCTCATGGCTTCATGTATAGCTCTACATAGAAGATAATTAAGCTAAGTTTTCAATCCAATCTTCTCTCCTTACTGATTAAATTTTCTATTTGACACCTTCATCTGGAAAAATAAGATACATCTCAATTAAGTATGTCTAAAATAAATGCTTGATTTTTAAAGACTCCTAACACCTGCCTTCCATCAGTCTTCCCTAACTAAATTAACAGTGTCTCTATCCTTTTAGCCTTTCAGATGCCAATTCCAGAAGCCAACATCATTTTTCTCTTTTCTCTCACGCCTCACATTAATTCCATTTCATTTGGTTTGCTATAATCTTTAAATATATTTAAACCTGATCACTTCAAAGAACGAGTAGTATATTGCTTCTTTTCTTCTATTAATTTAGGAGAACTATAAATTAATAAACATATTTTGCCTTTTTTTTTTGCTTTTTAGGTTATTAACATCTGTTTTTCATAAATAAATAAATACAAATATTAATATTATTTGACATTAAATGATCTACAACAGCTCTTTATGTATTCAAATTAAATCCTTTAATTAGAATGACTGTGAACTCTCAGACGATATTAGGAATATATAAGAGCAACTGCCTTCCAATTGTCCCTATGGAAAAAAATATCCAGAACATGGAGAATTTAGAGTTTGTACAGAAATTGAGAGCAACACTCCAAAACTTCTATTACCACACTATGCTAAGGTGAATAATGGCCCACTAAAGATGTTCACATCCTAATCCCTAGAAGTCTCTGATTATGCTACCTTACATGCAAAAAGGATTATACAGAAGCTATTAAATTTAAGGCTGTTGAGATTAGGAGATTAATTCAGATTATCTGGGTGGAACAAATCTAATCCTAGTTCTTACAAAAGAGAGGCAGGGATGTCCCAGAGGAAAAGATGTGACAACAGACACAGAACTGAGAGAAAGTAATGAAAAGGGGGGCAGGGGGGCAGGAAAATTGGAGGATACTATCCTCCTTGGTTTGAGGATTAAGGAAAGGGCAATAATCCAAGGAATGCAGAAGGCTCCAGAAGGCAAGGGAACAAATTTTCATTAAACTCTCTAAACCCGAGTTTTGATATGTACACGTTAGCCCTGTAAGACCTATTTGCAGACTTCTAACCTCCAGAACTGTAAAATAATAAATTATGTTGTTTTAAGCCACTAAATTTTAGTAATTCCTTGCAGCAACCATTGGAAACATACAGGTACATAGGAGTTCTGTATAAAGTGGCACTCTTTTCTTAATGCTTGCTATCTAGAAATCCATTCTCTGCTGCTAATATGGTGACTCCAATCTCCTTTATTATTTCTCCTACAATGTGCTTGGACTGTATTTGCTCATCCATTCACTTTGGATTTTTCTTACTTTGTGAAAAAATTGCTGTTTTTAGAGTACATTCATTTTGCTTTGCAAAAATTAGAATGTATTTTTTACAAAATAGGAAGGTTAGTACATTTATAATTGTACCTTGATTATATGTATTTGCTCTAAATTAAAGTTTTCTACTTTCTTCTCTTTGTATTTAGGTTTTATCATTTTTTTCTTCTATCTCATGCACATATATTTCCTTTTGGTCTAATTATCCTTTTGCCTTCTTTCACTCCGTATGTCACATTAGTCTCTGTTCTATAAAACTGAGGAAACCTTTGTAAACGTTTACTCACTCTTGGTGTATATTGAGAGTCTCTTGTTTATCCAGAAGTAGTTATTTACAAATTAAACATTTAGATTTTTCAGACAAAACTTCTACATATGATATTTTATTTGACTCTCACAAAAATCCTGCATTGCAGGTAGGATGATCTCATTTTTCTCATTCTACAGAATATGAGAACTCTTAAGCTTCATTAAACTCCTCTTCTTACAATCACCGCCTTCACTTTCATCTCAAATAAGAGCAGAGAAATATGATGTTACAATGCTATCTATGGAAAGGCCTTTATTAATTTATTGTACTATCACTTACACACCTATATCTGTATTATAATTTCTTTAAAATAAGTCAGCTCTTAGTAGTAGTACTGATTCTGATGTGACTTTAGTTTGAGGGCTGGTAGAGGAAATTACATAATCACATTGAAAAGGTATCTCAAATTAAATTAGGATGGAGTGCCCAGGATAAGCAGCAATAGGACTGATCCTACTGTTAAAGGATAATTTTGTCATTAAGTCATTTTACTTACTTACTTCGACACATTCTCTGACACATAATGCAAGTTGGACTTCTGTTCAGTATCTTTAGCCAGAAAAAGTATCAAAAGGTGTTTGAAAGGAAAGGTATATGTTCTTAGAGAAAATATGTTTTAACATAATTTATAGTAAACTCTGGTATCTCAGTTATAGCTACTGATACAATTATAGGTGAACCAGGTTTGTAATAACTGAGATCAGGTTAACAATACCACTTTTTATTGTTCTTTCAGAAGGATAAGAAGGAAATAAAGCAGCATTTATTGAGTGCTTGTGAATGCCAGGTATCATACCAACTACATTTATATATTTTTATTTAGTTTTGTCCTTGTAAAGTAGAGTTTATTTAACTCAATGTACTATTTTAAAAACTGTGATGAAATGACATTTTTTAAAAATTGCCAAGGACAGAACACACAGCAAGCATGATATTTTGAATCATCTCCATCTTACGTATTGGACTGATACAGAAGACAGAAAGCTGATATTAGATCTGTCCTGTTACCATATCAAATCCAATTCCAAAAAATATAACCATCCTTTGATGCAATGATCCTCAAAGTGTGGTCTTGGATCAGCAGAATCAACATCCCAAGGGAACTTCTTAAAAGTGTTGGGTCCCATTTTAAACCTACGAAGCCCAGCAATCTGTATTTAGCTATCTCCCTAGGTGATTGTGGATGCTCCTCAAGTTTATGAAGCACTGCTCTTGTCTTTGCCTTTCTGCTTCACTTTTTTCTTTCACCCTGCAAATGCTCTTGTCAAATCTTTCATAGTTGAAAACCTTCAGTAAGGACATGTTTTATTTGGTTCCTTGGGTTATGTATTTTTTCTAGACTTTTTTTTTTTGGGCTTCAATATAGTGTGTGTGAATCTCATTCTCTCCATTCCACACTACTGAGTATCAACTTTTTTACTTCTAAAAGGCCCAGTTTATTGGCTAAGTATTGTTATATTCACTTTGCTCTGTCTGAGAAGGAAGTGGGCTGTTAAAGGAAAGCACCACTGGATCCGTGGACAGTCGTAATTGTTTGATAAAACTTGTGCAATATTTTAAAACATCTCATATTAGATATAAAAACGTAGAGTCTCTGATGGGTGGATTTTTTCTTTTTTTTCTTTTTTTTTTTTTGAGATAGAGTCTTGCTCTGTCGCCAGGCTGGAGTGCAGTGGTGCCATCTCAGCTCACTGCAACCTCTGCCTCCCGGGTTCAAGCAATTCTCCTGCCTCAGCCTCCTGAGTAGCTGGGACTACAGGAGCACGCCACCACGCCCAGCTAATTTTTGTATTTTTAGTAGAGACGGGGTTTCACCATGTTGGCCAGGATGGGCTTGATCTGTTGACCTCATGATCCGCCCACCTTGGCCTTCCAAAGTGCTGGGATTACAGGCGTGAGCCACTGCACCCGGCCAAATGGGTGGATTTTTCTTGGGCTGTATTATTTGCCCAACTCACTGTGGGGCCCTGGAATCTTTTTTAACAGAATGAATTGTGGTGAACAGGGGCTGAGATTACACCGAATGATTGTGTCATTCTGTGACACCATGATTGTGTCATTCACAACCATGTGAATCATTTTGTGTTATCCCCTTCCCTTGAATTTTGGCAGGATCTGTGACTAGCCTCTAACCAACGGACTATGACAAAGATGGTAAGTTGTCACGTGACTAGGTTTATCGTATAGAATTTCATATCAGCCAACTGGAGCTGGAAATTTTCTTTCTTAAGAAAGTGGGTGATCATGTGGAAGGAACTGTAGGCAGCTTAAAGGCAAATTCCAGCCAATAGCTAGCAAAAATCTAGAGGCTTCAGTCATACCGAAGCAGTGAAATCCATTCTGCCAACAACCTGAATGACCTTGGAAGCAGATTCTTCCTCAGTTGAGCCTCCAGATGAGAATGCAGCTCAGCCAACAACTGCCTCACAAACTGTGAAACTAACTCTGAGCAGAGGACAAAGTAAAGCTCTGTGCAGACTCCTGACTTACCAAGCCTGTGAGATGATATTCCCAAATTATTTTAAGCTGATAGATTTCTGGGAATTTTATTACATAGCAATAGAAAATGAATACACTATCTCTGATTTTTCTGGCCATTTAATTTCATCACTTTTCCCTGGCAGATGCCTAAGAGGTAAAAAAAAATAAAGAGAACTTGAAAGTTAGGGCTTCGTGGTTGCTAATGGGTTCCTGGTCTCTCTTTTTCCTCCAAGTTGCCCACGCTTTCCTATAGATCATATGTTGTTTAACTTATCTCATATGTTTAGTCCTATTTTCAGTAGAAATAGTTATTTCTGGGAGATCACAATTATATCAATTTCTCTCTCTTGTGTTTTCTTCACAGAGTGGGAAAAACAAATCCTAAACCTTAAATTTGCTCCTGCCTGGTGAACTCTGTGGTGGCTAAGAGGACTTCTTTTCTGCAGTAGTTTTCAGATCTTTCCTTATGACTTCCTAGTTATCTCTTCAGTATGATTTTCTCCAAATGTGACGCATTCATGAGATTAGGCCCTTTAACTTTTCTGCTTCACTTCTGGGAAGGCTGAGATAGAAACCGAGCCTTTTTTAATGCTATATTTTCTCTTTCCCCAGTTGCCACTTTAAAAAAATTATAAGATTGTGACCCTTCCTTAGTATCAATAACGTAGCTGTTGTTTGCTAGTTTTCATCTAATTTTATGTTCAGTTTTTAGAGGGGATAATGTTTTTAAAATTCTTCATGTCCTGAAAATCTTCTTTCCCTCTGGCTTCCCTCCCGTTGAATCAATGGGTTGCATTGCTGCAAAGGAAATATAAATTACTAGCTAAAAAAGCAAAGCCATTTCTCAACTTTGACTGTTATTTCTTCTTTACAACTTGTGAGGCAATACTTTTGAAAGCCAGGCTTTGTTTACAACAATGTTTTTCTAGTCTTTTGAATTACCCTTAACCTATCAAATAACAATAATTATGAATTTTGATGTTTCCTTTGTATAATGATACCTTGTATGGATGCTATCTTTGTATAATTATTTTGGATATTATTTTGTATAGATGTTATTTTTGGATGTTATGTTTGGATGATATCTTTGTATCTTTGTATGTTTTCCTTTGTATGAGCCAATGCATCTCAAAGTTGGTCCCTGGATCAGTAGCATTAATATCATCTAGTTTGAAATGAACATTTTGTTTTTTTCTCAGAATTATTCAACAAGAAACTCTGGGAGTGTGGCCTAGTGATCTATGTTTCATCAAGCCCTTTGATACACGGTAAAGTTGGAGAACAGCTGCCATGAAGACAAGTGGTAAGTGAAGATAAATAGAAATAAGTCATGATATGATACAGATAAAAATTGCTGAAACATGCATAAGGCAAAATTTCTACCTTTCCACCTCAGGGACAATAGGAAGACAAAGTGAGGAAATGTAACTAGTGAAAACAATCAGATACACATAGAAATTCTGAAAACATCAGAGCCAGAGGCCAGCTGCACTAGGCATAACCTAGAGTTTGGGTGGAATACAAGTCTTAGGAAAAGTTCCATATTTACGCAGTGGCATGTTTAAAATGGTACCAAAGCAATAAAGTAGGGTTTGCAAAGGAGATTGGTGAGACAGATCACCTAAGATAATGCTGCTGCTTCATGGCTTCTGCATGGTATGCAGGACACTCTGATTTTCTTCCTGTACCTCATGCAAGGGACACAGAAATATGGAGGAGACTGGCAAGGACCTGGGGTTGGGAAGAGGGGGACTGCTATGTGTGGAAAACTGAATTTCAAGAGATGATCTCAGACAAGCACACTTCTTCTTTTTTTTTTTTTTTTTGAGACAGAGTCTTACTCTATCATCAGGCTGGAGAGCAGTGGCGTGATCTGGGCTCACTGCAACTTCCACCTCCCGGGTTAAAGCGCTTCTTCTGCCTCAGCCTCCTGAGTAGTTGGGACTACAGGTGTGCACCACCACGCCTAGCTATGTTTATATATATATGTATTTTTAGTAGAGATGGGGTTGTACTATGTTGGCCAGTATTGTCTCAATCTCCTGACCTTGTGATCTGTCCACCTTGGCCTCCCAAAGCGCTGGAATTGCAGGGTGAGCCACTGAGCCTAGCCTACTTCTCCCTTTAATTAACCCTATGCAACTTCCCAGTCTTTGTTTCAATGATACAACCAATGAATATCTCTCAGCTTTTATTTCCCTAATTCAACACTGCTGGTTCTTCACTACAGCTTACAAGAGTATTTTATCCTGAATTTTCAGTTCTTCTCAGAAGTATATCCAGAGTAAAGCTTCACCTTCCTTTTCTCTTGCTTGTCACTCTTAAGAATTCCTTTTAAAAATTTTAGCTCAGATGTTGCTGCATTTGTGATCTCAACAGCACTGGGCATGAGAAAATGCTCAAAAACTAGGGAAAATCTGATTGCCTTGAGTGGAGTCAGTGTGGGCAGTGGCTGCTGCCCAGAGATAAGTGAACTGGGATAGCTTTGCTGGGGCCATGCAGAGAAATACAGAATTTGTATTCCTTTCTGTCAATAATAATTTCCCCTTTATCCAGACACTATTTTGTGAAAGTAGATCAGGAAGAAAAGAGAAATTCTACATGAGAATTTGATTTCTAATCAATGTAATATATACCAAACAAAAAATTAATAATTTCAACTGAGAAAGATATTTAAACCAGTGGTTCCTGATTTATTGTTGAGTGGGGTTTAAATATCGACCTCATAACCTCCTATCCTGTTCCCAGTTTGGGTTTAGGTGCATGAAAACAATAATATCAGTTATAGAAAATAATGCTACATTTTAAAATAAACAATATAATCAAGTTAAAATTTTAAGATGGATTTTGTTAATTTTTAAAGGCTGAACTTTTGGATTCCATTTCCTTCTCCCATCTTTCAGTGTCTATTCAAGTATTTTTCTTAACTTTGCCACTCAATGACAAATCGTAAAGTTGATTTTTTTTTATTTCAGGTAAAGTATTTTTATTAATTACCAATTTGATGCAATTGATTTAGCTTAATCTAAACCACAAAATTGGAAAAACTAGCTAAAATTATATATATGCAAATTGATTGTGTTTATCAAATTATTTTAAAACATACATCATTGAAGAAAAATAATAATTTTCCTAAACAGATAGAGTTGGACATATTCCCTCTGGACTTTCTATTTAACTTTATTTTTAGGTGATTTTCTTGAAAACACAATGTACATATTACTGTAATGTCTATAGATTTCTTTATGATAAAATTGATATTTGTAGAGATGTATTCAGACAGTGTTTAAATAAATTATTCCACCTTCTTTGTAACATTAGAAAGTGCTTTCCAGGCACCTTCATGAAGATTGCATTGGTAAGTTTGGGTCTTGACTGTCTGTTTCTTCTGTGTGTAGAGATATGAAGAACTTATGTGGGGATGGGTGGGGGGGTTAAGATAAGTTCCCACATGATTATGGGGATATGAGAAGAAAAAATGTTGATTTCACATACTTCATTCATTTAAAAAAGACAATTTAAGTGACTACTTTATCCTATTCTAAGGCCTAGAGACCCCAAGATGGGGGGTGTGGGGGATGCTACAGATAGCAGCTACTCTTAAGTAAGTTGCTCGCAATGCAGTTCCAAGACAAATACATAGATAATAATGGACTAAATGATAATTTCCAAGAATGAAAATACATACAAAGTTGTATCATAAGACAAAGATATACTGGAAGTAGTCAGGCGGACATCACAAAGGGAGCAACATCTGAGCTAAAATTTTTAAAAGGAATCCTTAAGAGTGACGTGACAAACAGGAAAAAAGGAAGGTGAAGATTCCCTCTGGATATACTTCTGAGAAGAACTGAAAATTCAGGGTAAAATACTTTTTGTAAGCTGTAGTGATTAAACCATGAAGAACCACCAGTATTGAATCAAGGAAATAAAATCTGAGAGATACTCCTTTGTAGTATCACTGAAACCAAGACTGGGAAGTTGTACAGGGTTAATTAAGAGGAGAATCTAATCAGATACTGCTGGTGAATCCTGGAATGGATTATGGAGGCCATTTAATCACCTTTCTAAATATAAGACAAGCTGACTTTGTGTTTACTTTGTTAGAAAGAAAAGGAAAATTAAGAAAGATAATTTTTATCAGAGTCAGAATTTGTATTCCTGCACTAGCCATAAACCCAGAAAATAAGCTACTATTCATGGAAAAACCAATCACTGTAAAATATTTAATGAGGTTTATTCTGAGTCAGTATGAATAACTATAGCCCAAAACACAGTCTTCAAAGGTCCTGAAAACGTGTGGCTGAGGCAGTTGGGTTACAGCTTGGTTTTCTACATTTTAGGGAGATAGGAATTACAGACAAAGACATAAACCAATATATGGTAGGTATACATTGGTTTGGCCCCAAAAGTTGAGACATATAGAAACAGTAGGGTGCAGGGGGTGGAGTGTTACAGGTCATAGATTGATTCAAATATTTTTTGGTTGGCAATTGGTTGGAAAACTTAGCTTTGTCTAAAAAATTGAAGCCAGTGTAAAGAAATGCTTAAGTTAAGATAAAGGGGGTTATGGAAGCCAATGTTCTTGTTATGTAGATGAAGCCTCTAGGTAGTAGCCTTCAGAGAGAACAGATGATAAATGTCTCTTCAGATCTTAAAAGGTTTCAGACTCTTAATCTTTCCTAGATTTAGGAAAGGCCGGAAAAGGATAGGCCTGGCTGCATTAATGGAGATTCTCTACAGGTACAAATTTCCCCTACAAAAGGTGGCTTTGCATTTCAAAATACATGTCAAAAAATATATATATGGGGGTAAAATACTTTTTATTTCCTCTGGTGCCTGCCATCTGTCATGTGATGCTATATCAGAATCAGGTTGGAATTTAATATCTAATTGCCACAAAGAATCTGTTTTGTCAGTCTTAGGTCAGTCTTAGGTTCGTTGTGCCTAACTCCAAAAGGGAGGGAGTATAATGGGGTGTATCCAAACTCTTCCCCTCAGAATTCAGTCTTTTAGGTTTCTCTGGCATCCCTTTGACCAAGAGGGGGTTTATTCAGTTAGTTGGGGGGGTCTAGGATTTTATTTTTGGTTCACACCACCTTCTGATTATTAAGCAGCAAAATATTTTTACCAAATAACAGAATTCATAAAGTGCATCTCATAATAACAATTACAGTGGAAACTACAAAAATATTAACTTATGTAAATGAAGACTTCCTCTATGCCTAATAAGCCAGAAATTTAGAGAGCTGCTATGAGATCTTTGCTAATGACATATGGTTGATAAATTTTCAAGCTAAACTCTCTGATAGGACGAGAGTACTGCCATCTTAATGAGAATCCACCATCTTAAAGCAGCAAGCTTTTATTTCTCAGAACTGTTCCATTGTTACCTAATCAAACTGCAACGATCAGCGCCCCCACCCACCACATATCCTCAACATAACATAAAGACCCTAATCGCAACAAAGCTTATCGAAGCTTATCCAGCCAGCACTATTGAAGCTTATCCAGCCAGCACTTTCCCAACCCCTCCCTCATAGGAACCTCTCTTAGAGCACACTTCCCCCACTGGGCCCTTTTAAAAAGACTTAGGCTGTAAGAGAAGTTTGCTCCTGACCCTGCCAGTCAATAGCCCTTCTCTGGTTTACTCACAATAAACCTGTCTCAACTGTTGAGCTGCCTTCTCTTCTCTCCTTTCCTTTCATTTCTCTACCCTAGCACTCTCCTTCCTTGAGAAACAATGACAAATGCATTTAATGTGCAATAACACACTGCTGGCTGAGTTGATCTTGTTAGCAGCAGTGAATCCATATGGGTCTGCAGCAGCCTCAGTTCTTGCCTCCTCTAAAGAAAGAATTCAACCAAGGGGGCATAAGGCAGACTGAGAGGCTGAGGCAAGTTTTAGAACAGGAGAGAAAGTTTATTTAAACATTTTAAACTAAGAATGAAAGGATGGAAAGTACGTTTGGAAGAGGGCCAAGCAATTGACTTGAGAGATTCAAATCCCTTGTTTGAACTTTGACTTGAGGCTTTATACCCTGGTATGCTTTCAGGATCTGTGTTACTTCTCCCCTGATTCTTCCTTTGGGGTGGGGTGGCCTCATACCTGACAGCACTTGGAAGGGACCACATATGCAATGTGTTTACTAAAGTTGTGCACATGCTCACTTGAGGCATTTTTCCCTTACCAGTCGAGTGTTCCTAGAGGAAGGTCATATACCAGTTAAACTCTGCCATTTTTTCCTCTTAGTGTGCATGCTTGGGCCCGCTCATCCTCCAACTCCTGAGCTCTTATCAGGAAGCTGCTGATCACCAGCTTCAGGGGTTTTCTATTTATTGGAAGACTGCCTTTCCCCAGCACCATCTGTCACTAAGTATTATTTTAGAGACACAGCATAACAACCGTCTGAACATCACCTGATGGTTACCTGACATTCCAGGAGAGGCACCCTCTCCTGCTCTACTTATATCTGCCTAACTACACACTGTAACAATCTCATTGGCAGAATTTTAAATATTCTTCATTGTAATTTACCTATATTATTCTATGCTAGTTCTGATCATTGTCCCTCTGGGTAATGACTGTCTTCCATATATATTAGAAACAATCTCTGAAGCTCTAACCAAGTGGCATTGCTCTGAGTGCAACCAACTCTGCTCCCCAAATACAGTGTAAGGCCACCAAGCCTGTCCAAAATGCTAGGTACTATTATAAAGAAATTCTAGACTTAATTACCAAATAGTATGATATCTTTCTCATCAGACTTCTTATTCTTCTTTCATAAAAATTTTAGTTCTAATGGCAGCCTTGTGAGATGGCACCTCACTATAACTGGGTCTTAATATGAGTTCAGTGCAGCTGAAGAGCACATTTTAATCCGTAATAGCAATCTTCTCAATTCTGTCTCCTGTGGCTTTATTTTGGGTAAAACAACTCACTACTTAGAATACAGACAATTCCTTGTTACCTCTACTTGCAGTGACTAAACTCACATTCAGTTGAACTATAGGTGTTCATATTCCTTGTCTATGTTTATTTCTTTTTATATACACATAAAATAGTTTTATTCATATATTCAAAGTGAACTCACTCTTAATAGTATAATCCTCCAAAGCTGTGACTGTCAGTACAAATGTAAATATATGACAATTGAAGATTTGTTTAATTATTGTTAATTAAATGAAATAGAGAAATTGTTATAAAATTCATCCTGTGGTGTTATGTTCTGTTTAGACTATGTGAAATTAAATGAAGAATTTGAGTTGGCATGACCTAGAATGAAGGACATCTGTACTTGCAGAAAGGGATAACTATGCCATCTTGTCCTGTTACATAGAAATGTATTTATGATAGTCTTTGACTCCCAAATTTACATGTCTTATTGTTGATGCCAGTTTCTTGTATGAAGTTGTATGTATGCCATAGCACTTAAAATACTTTCAACAAGGGAGGTGATTTTCATGCATTCTAAATAAAAATAAATACTTCATCTGTGATTCTGACCACATTCTACTATCTATTACATTTTTAAAACTTTCTATGTGGCCTCCTACTCAGCTGATTTCTATGACTATTCCATGTGGTTTAAAAATTTAGTGCTTTCTCTGAATCTATTTTAAGATCCATTTAACTATCTTTACCTATCATTTATCTGTGTCCACTGATAGGATATTATTGGTTTACACACATTCACATACAGACATAAAAAATCTTTCCTTTTTTTTTGTTTAATCTATAATTTTTCTGACAATGAGTAAAAACTTCAACACAAAAGTTGATTTATCTGTTTCTTTCCATATCTTTAACAGTTGTTTCCTATGTTTTGAAGGAAGCTGGTTAGATGCATATATGTGTATACCATTATAGTACTATCTTTTTTTTTTTCTTTTATCAGAATGAAATATTACTCTTTCTCTCTTATAAAGCTTTTCACTTTAAATTCTATTCTGCTCTGAAATAAAATTTGTTATCCAGGCTTTTCTCTCACTGCCTGTAATATCCTTCTAGTCATGTATTTTAAACTTTTAGAATTATTTTACTTAAAGTCTGTTTGTGTAAATTACAAGTATTAAATCTTGGATAATTGTCCAGTCTGAGGATTTCTACGCTTCGATTGTTAAGTTCTATATACTGCATTGCCTGTGATTATTGTTATATTGGAACATAGCTGCCTTTTTCATTCATGCTTTATTTTGCAATATTTTATTTATTCCTCCTTTTTTCTTCTCTGCCTTCAATTAGATAGAATGATTGCTCAACTAAAAACTATTCATTTCATCGTCATTTGTCTGATGTTTTTCCTAACAATCATACTTATATTAACTTTCCTCTAACCATGTTTAAGTATCCATAATATTTCCCTAAAAAATAAATGATTCTTAGCATACTCAAATCTATTTCCCAGCTTTTATTGGTAACATATGGAATGTTAGTTCTGCTTACAGATATGAGAGGAGGTTAAAAAATTGTTGCATAGTTTCTTAATGAATTTCCCTTCTTGCTTTTTTTTTTCTAATTATTCTTCCACCTTACCTTCTTTCTATATCTGAAATACTGTATTTAAATATTTTGTTTCAAAGATAGTAGACTAGGTATACAATTTAGGATACATTTGTTTTTTACTGAATTTTTAAACTATAATTTTATTTCCTTTGTGAGGCTGAAGCTTTTTACCAAGAAGTCTGGTATTATTTTAATTTCTGTTTTTCTTATTGTGGCCTGCTCTTATTATCTTATTTTATTTTATTTTTTAGACAGAGTTTTGCTCTTGTTGCCCAGGCTGGAGTGTAATGGCAGGATCGTGGCTCACTACAATCTTCACCTCCTGGCTTCAAGTGATTCTCCTGCCTCAGCCTCCCGAGTAGCTGGGATTACAGGTGCCCACCACCATGCCTGGCTAATTTTTGTATTTTTAGTAAAGACAGCGTTTCACCATATTGGCTAGGCTGGTCTCAAACTCCCAACCTCAGGTGATCCACCTGCCGCAAGCCACAGCCTCCCAAAGTGCTGGGATTACAGGTGTGATGCTCTTATTTTTAGAAAATTTTTGACATTACTTTTTTCTCTTGAATGTTTTCACATATCATCACTGTAATATGTAAACGTGAATTTTTTGCTGCTCTTAGATATTTGGTTATCTATAAATATTTTAAACCAAATTTCCTTATTAAAAATTTATGTTTATTATTTCTTTAAATATACCTTTCCTTTTATGAAATTTTTTCTATTACTTATTCATAATTATAATTCTTTCTTCCATGTATCTTAATTTTTAAAAATTATAACTTTTTAATGTATTTATAGTACAGTTCCTTGTTTTGACATTATAGCCAATCAGTTTACTCTTTGGCTATATCCTTTCTGCTATGTATGCCTATTTGAGCTCTTATCTTTAACTATAATATTTTTCATATTACGTATTTTCATTTGGCTTTATTTATAAATACTTAATTTTTATGCATTTAAAAATTATATATTGATGCACTATCAGTCATAGAAGCTGACCAGATACAGAAACTACCATTTTGAAATGGTAATAAACAGTATAGTATTTTGTTTTCTTATAACAGATACATGTAAATCCTTTAAAATATTCTGTGTTAATTCTTATTTATTAATTCTACTTTAGTATGAATTATGCTACTCAAATTTCACAATTTTTTTTTCTATGCAAAACCGATATTTCCACAGCTTCATCTTGACCAGTCATGTATACTCAGGGAAAGGGGCTAAAACCCCAGACTTAATTCAAAGAGTAGTAAGTTTTTACTTAATTTTGTAAGATAGTGCCACAGTATTTTTCAAAGTGGCTGTAACGTATATTGCTTCCAAAAGTCAGTCGTAATTCAGTTCTTCTGAGTATATACCAGCACTTGATGGGTCAGGTTTTTGTTTTATTTTGCTTGTCTTTTTTTGGTTTTTATTATGTTTGTTTGCTAATTTGATAGGCTTTGTTTTAAATGGTGTGTGGTGATATCTCATTTTGGTATTAAATGGTGTGTAGTGATACCTCAGTTTGGTATTAATTTGCATTTCCCTAATAACTAATGATATTTCATGCGCTTATACCACCTGAATATCTTCTTTGCTGAAGTGTTTCCTCAAATCTTTTGCTCATGTTTTATTGGTTTGAATATTTTTTATTGAGTTTTGAGAGTTGTTTATAGTTTCTTGCTATAAGTCCTTTACCACTTATAAACACTGCAAATATATTTTCACACTTCATATCTTGTCTTTTCATTCTTTTAACGTTTTCATTTAAATAAGAGAAATTTATAATTTTTATGAAGTCCAATTTCCTGTTTTTCTGTCATGCATTGTGTTTTTGATGTTATATATATGAAATATTTAACTAACTCAAGATTTTGCCCTATGTTTCTCCTAGAAGTTTTATATTTTAGGACTTTTCTTCAGGTCTATGATCCATTTTGAATTGATTTTTATATAAGGCAAGATATTTATTTATTTTTTATTTTTAAATTTTAGATTATTTTAGATTCAGGCAGTACACGTGCAGGTTTGCTATATGGATATATTGTATAATGCAGGTGTTTGGGCTTCCCTTGAACCCAAGAAAGCATTACAGAGATTTCTCAAACTAAGGAAAAATTAGATATCCGATTGTTTCATAATCATTTGTTATGAAGACTACTTTTCCCCCTCATTGAATTTCCTTTGTACCCATGTTGAAAATCAATTAACCACATATGTGTGGGTGTATTTCTAGATTATTGTGTTTCATTCATTTATGCATCTCTTCTTTAGTTAATACCAGTTTCTTATCATTGCAGTTTAGAGTGAGTTTTAAATTTATATAGTGATTCTTCCATTTTGTGTTTTTCAAAATGCTTTGACTGTTTTTATTCATTTCCTTTTACATCACTAGCTCACTTTGGTTATTTCTATGAAAAATAGTTCGGGGATTTTAACTGGGATTGTTATAAATCTATAGATCATCTAGAGAATGGATATCTTATTAATAGTAGTTTTCCAACCCATGAACGTGGTGTATTCCTCCATGTATTGAGGTAATCTTTGATTTTCTTCATAAATATGTTATAGGTTTCAGCATACAGATCCAGCATTATTTTAGATTTAATACTGAAATATATTTTACATACTATTTCAAACAGTGCTGACTTTTAATTTTCAATTTCTGTTTTTTATTACTAACCATATAGAAAGACATTTAATTTTTGCCTATAGATCTGAGGTCTGCAACTTTACTAAACCCAAATACTAGTTCTAATAGCTTACTGGTAGATTCTTTTAGATTTTCTGTGTAGGGAGTCATGTTGATTGTTTAATTTCTTCTCATCTAAGCTATTTGAATTTCCTCTTTTTACTTGTCTTATTAAACTATGAACTCAGTATGTTGCTGAATAAGAAGTCATGAAAGCCCCGCTCCTGATCTTAGAGGAAAACATTTAGTCTTTAAGTATTAAGTATTATATTAATTGTAGGATATTTTGTAAGATGTCCTCTATCTGATTGAGACATATGGTTCCTATTCCTAGTTTCTTGAGAGCATTTCTAGTCCCCCTTGAAGAACTTGGCTTTATTTGGAAGTCTCAATTTTCTGTTGTTTAATAATATCTTAGCTCCTGCTCACAGAGCCCATGTTCAGTTTCCAGTTGCCAACAGTCTTCAAAAAAAAAAAATCTTCCCTCCATGTCTTTGAGATCTTTCATTTCCAACTCTGAAAATTAGCACAACCCCTAACATTCACACATGCAAACTTTTCTTGTTGATGTTGTTCTCTGCTATATATGTTTTAAGTTGATATATTTTTTCAGGGTTTCACAAATGTAGTACATTAGTTTAGTCTGCCATGTTGCTGAAATCATAAGGTATTATCCCCATTTTACAGATTAGGAAACAAAAGTTCAGTAACTTCTTTTGGGAAAAGAAGAAACTGTGTTCCCACGAAGTTAAGAAATGTATCAAATTTCAATCTACCTCATCCTAAAGTCAGTCTTTTTCTGGTAGTCTGTGAAACAGTATCTGTATGTATATAGGTGGACAGCAGGTTAGTGGGAACAATGTGACTTAGGCAATATGCACAGTTTAATCTGGGGTTTATAAAACATTTTAGATTTATAAAAGTGAAAATAAAGATTTTATTAATTTAAACATTTGGTTAATTTGCTAACCATTAATTTTTACTGTTTAAATCACAATTAATTTAAATGACACATCAAATGTATACAGAAGGCAAGAATAATGGAAGGGATAGTATTACATTACTTTTAATGGCAAAAACTGCAATTACTTTTGAACCAGTCTATAAGAATCTAATGAATCAATGGAGACTTCTAATTAAATAATAGAAATTTAAAACATACAGACTAATATATAAAGAGATCTTTCCAATCACCATCTTTTCTGACATTAAATGTCTTATCGTATACCATATATTCCCAATTATTTTAGCTTTATTTAGTAGTTTGAATGAATTTGTTTATAAGAGCCAGACTTTGAGTTAAATTATAGAAAAGGAACAAATGAATTAAATTTGTTTTGCTTTGTTTGCATGAAAACCAGTTTTACCTGTTTAGATGACATAAATATTTACTTTTAAATAAAAATCACTTAGATTTTTAAATCCATGTTGCTTCTTACACTTTAATCATATTCAGTGACATTCTGTTTTGCATTGTGACATTTAAAGCAATATAAATTTCCAACTGCCCGTCTGAGGACTATACTTTCAAATATTTTAACACCTAATGATTTCCCACTGAACCATAAAAATATTTATACATTCATATTTCAAAGCATTTAGACTATGGGAAGCTCATAATAAGATACAAAAAACAAATTATGATTACTAGAGCATAATTTGTATGTGTGTCTATGTATGCATAATAAAGGAAAGGAAAAATGCTTTACCAAAGTGACTTTTCACAGATACTCATAAAATGGAAAGGAAGGAAAATAATTAATGACTTCCTCCCGGTGTGATATTTATACAAACCTCTTGACAGGATGAAGCAACAACCACCAAGCCTCAATTTGTGCTAAGTGTTTTCATATGGTAATGAATGAAATAACTCTGGATTTAACAGATTTTCAGATCTGCTACTTTTTTATGTCTCCAATATTTTCCAATTGCTCTAGTAGTCATCAATTTATCTTTTATCAGCTGAGTTATTAAAGATGGGCATTAGAGTTAATCATGTTTACTTCATAGTCTATTCAAATCATCATAATATACATCAAAAATGTCCTCATGGATTGTCATAAATAGAGCCAAATGAAGATTCAGAGAATTTACTCTGTCATATAAATGCCAAAGCAAAGCAGTCTTACATGGTTTAGGTAGGCGCCTAAGTAGGTTTATTTGAGAAGCACTCAGGAAGGATCTCTGCTAGGAAAGTATTTTGTCCACTTTTTGACAAAATGCCTGAAATTGCACATTCAGGATTCATTCCTTTGGCTTATGCAAATAACTCTAGAATGTAAATAATCCTGGAAATTAGGTCAGTAGTTCCCAGTCTTGCCACTTGTTCATTTGTTGTTTACAGATCAACTGATTTTGTTTCCAGTGTCCAATTTCTATCACTTATTAAACATTTTCAACTTGAGAGCTGTGGCCCTTTGTTATTTGACCCTCATAGCTCTATTAGGTCATTAATCTCATCTCCAAAATGACAGAAATGCTTATCCATGTGATAACTGGCACTATCAGACTGGAAATAAGATTTATATAGACTATGAGATACTGAATAAAAGCCTGTTGCTTGCTCATTCTCAACCATGTTAATTACATTTAGGGCAATTATTTTTTCACATTCATTTCTGTATTCTAATTACAAATATATATATGCTAATGGGAGGCATGAGAGCATGTAATGAAAATCTTCAGGTTAAATTCATAAAAATATGAAAACAAAAACACAGTTTAGTTTCTCAGATGCTGTGTGATCTCCAGATTACTGTTCACTTCATGGTGTGCTGTGTGTTTTTGGAGGAGGTGGACATCAGTTGCTACCAGAAGTGGTCAAGTTGTAAAAGTTTGCTGAGAAGGCCTCATCATTTGTGTTCTGGAGCAACTAGTGAAAAATAGGAATTTTCTATAAACTTTGAAATAAACGTCCTTTAAAATCATCTGGGGCTAGTGAGGGAATATGTTCTCTTTCCAGGTCCACAAAGGGGTGTAGTTTTAAGGGCAAGAACTTCCCAGCACCATGCCCCCCTCTCATCTCCCTGCATCCAGTAGATTTAATGGTTGCTGTTTAATTTTTGCGGGCAAAGGAAGAATCAAAAAGTCAATCACTCCAGCGGAAGTTCTAAGGAACTCCTTTCATTGGCCAGAGGTCTAGGAGAAGGTGGGGATTTTCTCCCAGGTTAAAAGTCCCTTTCTTCCACACCCCTTGGGATTCCATGTTTGAATCCCCTTCCACAAACTCTCTGGTGGAAGCTGTGTTTCTCTCTCCTGCACTTTCCCTCTGAAGTCCCCTTCCACACACTCTGCCTCTCTCATGTGGAAGTTTTCTCTCTTCTTCTCCTTCTTTTCTCTTTTCTACCTAAAATAAATTCACTTTCTGCAAAAACACTGTTTGGGGTCCAGTATTTACTTTGCGAGAGCACCTGGTCCCCTCCCTCATTGTTGAGAGAGCAGGAGACCAAGAACCCTGGAGAAACGTCCTCTTCTGGGAGCTAAGGGCTCCCCTGAACCCCTAACCCCAACACTAGTAATACTTTAGAGGGACTTTTTGACTATTTTATTCAGTGCATTCTGTAATTTGTAATCAGACCAACAAGTCTTCTAGTTATTTTTCTTTTGCTTAGAGATTTATTAGGAGATAGTATCTTATTCAGATTTGTGTATATTATGCTTTTATAAATTTTAATATCTTCCATAACTAAGAAGTTTATATTAACTCCCTTATTACATACCTGGCCTCTGTGTGTGTGTGTGTGTGTGTGTGTGTGTGTGTGTGTGTGTTTACCCTCTTTAATTCTGAGTCTTACTAGAAAATGCACTTTTTTTTTTCCCTGTGAAATTCAATTGCTAAGTCATTTATTTCCTTCCACATTAGAGCTGCATTAGCTGAAAGGATGGGACATGCCAAGGTGTTAGGAAACAAGAGAAGAGGGAAAAATGCTAACAGTTAAAGGTTAAGCCATGGATCCTTTCCAGTTTAATTTTCCATTGTGCTTCCATCAAACAGAAAATTCTGAACACTACCTGATTCACATAACTGGGCCAAAATTGGTCCGTGATGAATAATAACATATTTAAGTGGCAGATACTGTAAAGGAAAAACTTGCCTATGTGATAAAGGCAGATGCTTTCAAGTTAGCCAAATATTCCAAGGACAGCTTATTCAAAAAATTATTTGAAAAAATATACAACCTTTAAGTCAGTGATCATTTTGTGAAGGGTGCAAGGAGCAATTTCACTGCTGCATTTGCTTTTACCTCTATTACCTTCTCTTATAAGCAATGTGATTGTTAAAATAAAGGTAATAGCAGAAAATCTGGCCTTTGTTCTAGCTTTACAAGTTCATTTTCTCAGGGGAATAACAAGATGCTCTTAAAGAACTTATGTTAACAGAATTGAGGAAACCATAAAAGAATAGGGGCATAAATGCTAAAAAATCATTTTAGTAAATTATTATGTCCTTTTACTCCCCAAAAAGTCATTATTCAAAAAGCATTATTTAAAATTTAAAAAATAATTTTAAAAAAGTTGTTTTCTATGTAAGTTGCACTACGTGCTTGGAACTCTTCCTTCGTAGGTCTTCATCTCACTCTTGACAACATTTTTGTGATCTGGATACACTATCACCATTTAAAAATACAAATTTTGGCAGGGCCTGATGCCTCATGACTGTAATCCCAATACTTTGGGAGGCTGAGGCAGCAGATTACTTGAGATCAGGAGTTTGAGACAAGCCTGGCCAACTTGGTGAAATCCCTTCTCTACTAAAAGTACAAAAATTAGTTAGGCGTGGTGGCACCATAGGCGGGTGTTGAACAATGCGAACACATGGACACAGGGAGGGGAGTATCACACACTGGGGTCTGTCGGGGGAAAAAGGGGAGGGACAGTGGGGGGTGGGGAGTTGGGGAAGGATAGCATGGGGAGAAATGCCAGATATAGGTGATGGGGGAGGAAGGCAGCAAACAAATCACACTGCCATGTGCGTACCTATGCAACAATCTTCCATGTTCTTCACATGTACCCCCAAACCTAAAATGCAATAAAAAAAAATAAAAAATAAAAAAAAATTAGTTAGGCGTGGTGGCACTTGTCTGTAATCTCAGCTACTCAGGAGGCTGAGTCAGGAGAATGGCTTAAACCCAGAAGGTGGAGATTGTTGTGAGCGGAGATCATGCACTGCACTCCAGCCTGGGTTTTCCTCCTCCCTCCATCCCTGACGGTTCTGGCCTTCCCAAACTGCTTTTGATCTTCTGATTCCTCTTGGGTTGAAGCAGACCAAGTTCCCCTCAGGCCTCCCAGTTGTCGGGGGAGCCTGTATTTTTTTTTTAACAACATCCCCAATCCCCAGTGAGACCCTGTCTCCAAAATAAGTAAATAAATAAACAAACAAACAAATTTTTGTTCTCACCTATAATTGGGAGCTGTATAATGAGAAGACATGTACATATAGTGGGGAAACAACACACACTAGGAACTTTCGGAGGATTGGGGTGGGAGGAGGGTGAGCATCAAGATGAATAGCTGGTGGATACTGGGCTGATCTGTGCAGCTATTCTTCATGGCACAGATTTGACTATGTGACAAACCTGTACATCCTGCACATACGCCTTTTAATTTAAAGTAGAAATTCAGAAATAATTTATATTTTTCCAATACTTGTTCCATGAAATCATTGAGGGAGCTTTAATTTTAGGCAAGATTCTTGCAAGTGTTTTACATGTCAGGAGTATTTTACTCAACTAATTCTCATACCTCTAAGAGAAAACCATTGTTATTATTCCCATTTTAAAGATGAGGGAACTGATACACTTAGTGCAAAGGCACAGTCTCAGCTCACTGCAACCTCTGCCTCCCAAGTTCAAGTCATTCTTCTGCTTCAGCCTCCTGAGTAGCTGGGATTACAGGTGCCCCGTCACCACGCCCTGCTAATTTTTGTATTTTTAGTAGAGACGGAGTTCCACCATGTTGGCCAGGCTAGTCTCGAACTCCT
Source organism: Ateles fusciceps (assembly GCA_036589455.1). Classification (NCBI taxonomy): domain Eukaryota; kingdom Metazoa; phylum Chordata; class Mammalia; order Primates; family Atelidae; genus Ateles; species Ateles fusciceps. Next base: position 1,496,619 of record JAZHEH010002077.1, read on the forward strand.
GACCTCAGGTAATCTCCCCTCCTCAGCCTCCTAAAGTGCTGGGATTACAGGCATGAGCAACCGCCCCTGCTGCAAGGAACTGATACACTTTCTAGTTTTGTCTTGTATATTATGGCCCCCAGACTTGAATTACACAGTTTCTTGCACTCAGCTGTTTACTTTTAGTTGGAAATGATATTTGGAGACTTAAATCTGGGCATTAGAGGTGCTCATTACAACTGGGAATACCAGTGATTCTAGGGCAAGGTTGATAAATAATTTTTTAAAGATAAAATACATCCTAGCTCATATTGATGGTTCCAATTAAAATGTATTCCAAGTAACACTTTCAAAAAAACAAAATCAAAAAAACAGGGCAGTGTTTTGTTTTCCCAGTTCTTTTTGTCCTTGGAATATCCTACAAGGGCATATAATCAAAATGCTTGTTTTTAAAGTTACTTGAAATATTGTTTATCTCTGTGTTCATTCCACCAACTAGATACATACTTATGTTCATTTTTTTACTTTGACTTTTGATATTTAGACATTTTTCTCAATATAATTGTGTTTTATAATTACATAAACTGTTTAACTTGCTTTTGTCATTTAAAAATATCTTAAAGGTCATTTCATCAAAATATACAGCTAGATACTGACATAGTATGTTATTTATTTTCTATATCCGACTTTATTCAATCAACCTTTCATTAATAGACTTGTTTGCCATTTTTTACTATTACAAAAAGTACATCTGTCTTTTTTAAAATCATTTTTTTGAGGTGAGGACACGATCTCACTCTGTTGCCCAGACTGGAGTGCAGTGGCACGAACTCGGCTCACTGCAGCCTCCGCCTCCCGGGTTCAAGTGAGTCTCCTGCCTCAACTTTTTGAATAGCTAAGACTACAGGTGCCTGCCACCATGCCCGCCTAATTTTTGCATTTTTAGTAGAGATGGGGTTTCACCATGTTGGCTAGGCTGGTCTTGAACTCCCGACCTCAGATGATCCACCAGCCTTGGCCTCTGAAAGTGTTTTAAAAACATTTTTAAACAGTGTATATAGTTGGGATGGATTCCTAGAAATGAAATTATTAATCAAAATATAATTGCATATGTAATTTTTCTAGATAATTCCAAACTCCCCTGCTAGACACAGCCTTGCTGGCAGAATATGTTGTTGAGATTTCCCATTTTTGTCCATTTGATAGGTAAACAATGTTATCACCCTATAAATTTATTTTACATTTCCCTTTTTATATGTGAGGGGGATCATCTTATTATGTGGTTAGTAGCTATTTGCATTTTGTCATCTATAATCTAGCTGGCCATATTTCTAATTCTTCTGTATTGGGTTTTTTTAATTTGAAGTTCTTTGTATATTAGAAATAGCAAATTTTAATTTGACATAACTGAAATGTTTTCCAAGTATATAATTTTCTATTTTACATATATAATATAGATAAATTAAAGAATAAGAATTGGAAAAAATATTTAGCATGGCAATGTATACATATTCTAAATATTCAAAAATTTTGATTTTGGAAACAATCTGTCTCAGAACATGAGACAGCTATGAAACTTTTTCTAATTTTTGTTGTACAATTTATGTCATTTCCTTTCTTCTTCAATTTAGAATAATGCTTATGAAAGCTTTCCGCACCCTCACTTACAGAAAAATTTACCCATTTTTTTCTTATAATAATGGTATCATTTATTATATTTAAATATCTAATCCACTTGGAATTTCTAGTGATATCCTAAATATAGAATACATTCAATTTTATCTTTTTTTCACAGTCATAACTGTCTAGAGAAAAGGCTATCTTTTTTTCACTGATATGATATCATCTTTATCACTTAGTAAATTTGTATATATAATTGGTTATCTTTCTACATGTTCTATTCTCTTGCATTGATTTTTCTGAGTATTTATGTGCCAATACTAATATAATAGGCTTCATATACAATATGATGTATGATAGGACTATATACACCCACCTCATGCTTTTTTTGTTCTGAGGGTTTTCCTGTCTATTTTTTCTTCTTTGTTGTTCTTTGTTGTTGACCAGCTCCTGAAGAAAGAAAAATTGATAGTATTTTTAATTGGGATCATGTTAAATGTATAAATGGTAAAAATGTCTAATAATAAATTCAGAATAAATGATGGAAATTTAAAAATTACCAGTTGGCAAACTCCACATTCATAATTGTTTCTTTCTAGAACGACTAGTGGTTGCCAAAATTAGTGGGCAAAAGTATCTTGAGAAACAGCGCACTTACACAGCCTCAAAGTACCTCCTCATAAGCTACTTAATATTTTTAAAGAGAAAATTCATAAATTTACAGTAGAAAGATGTGGTAACATCATGTTAACCATATGATCAAAGTTAATATCACCAACAATGACAAAGTTAACATCATGTGCCTCCTGATGAGCTGCACCCTCTTTGACATTCTTACCGAAATAGCCACTACTTTAATTGTAAGGACATATCACACAAATTCAAAATCAGAAACATTCTCAATATAACTTGTTATTACTTTTCAAAAGTGTCAACCTCCTGAAAGAGAAAAAACAAAGAACATTTCCACATTAACATATACTAAGAAGACTTGAAAACTAAAGATAATATATGGTCCCAGATTATATTTTGCACCCAATACAAAAAGGACTGGAGCGATAGAACTATTGAAATTTCAATGTGCTCTGTAGACTAAAATGTAGGATTGTATTGAGGAAGGAGACCCAAGTATCTAAGATCACCTCCCCTTTGACTTCCACACTGCATTTCAGTAGAAGAAAAGGCTGACTGACTGGCACCTCCTAAATCACCTTCTTATAGATAGCAGGCAAAGTATGGGGGAATCTCTCCGGAAAGCATTGTTTGTACTTAAACAAAATCAAACCCCCACCCCACTCCTACTCCATCGACCAAGGACCCTTTCACATGTAATTTCTAAAACTGCAAACCCAAGACCCTTTCACATGTAATTTCTAAAACTGCAAACCCAAGACCCTTTCACATGTAATTTCTAAAACTGTAAACCCAAGACCCTTTCACATGTAGTATCTAGGGTTGTAAGCCTATATCTAAAGGCAGAGCTTCTCTTTGTTAAACCAGCTTGGCTGTTAGACATGTCATGTCACCTCACTCCCGACCGTAATAAACCACCTCTTCCTTCCCAGTTCAGTGTCCGAGAGGTCTGTTTCTTGTGGCCACTCCTGCTTCAGTATTAATGTTAACTTTTAGATTTTGGTTATTAAAGTGTGTTTAGGTAAGATGTTAGCATTTGGGGAATTCGGGTAAAGACAATATAATTCTTTATACTTTTATTTATTTTTAAAATGTTATTGCTATTGATATTATTTGCTTTAGATAAAATATAGCAATAGGTTTTTAACCAAAAATGTAGTTTAGAAATAATGCATAGAATATGCTAAAGAAAAACTCACACTATAAAAGATAAGCAAATAGAAATTGGTTTTATTCTGAAAGGGAAGTATTGCTTCAATAGGCAAGAGAGAGCCCTAACTAAGTCTATATACTCAGCTCCTCCCAGACAAAAAGTAAAAGAGTTTTTTAAGAATTGAAAACAAGAGAGCAACAGGAAGAACAGCTAATGAATGCTGGGCTTAATACCTGGATGATGGGATGATTTGTGCAGTAAGCCACCACGGCACACATTTACCTGTGTAACAAATCTGCACGTTTCCCTGAACCTAAAATAAAAGTTGAAAAAAAAAGAAAGAAAAAATATTTAAGCTAAACAAACAAACAAACAAAAAACAATTGAGATGAGGAAGCTTAGGCCATCTGAGTTCTCTAATTGGTTTACCCAAGAGAAAAGTAAACATTCTGTTTTTATTATAGTACATAATTTCATCACTTGCAGTAATTTCTCTCCACCCACTAAAAGCTTGGCTCCTGCCCTTGGAGACTGGAAGACAGAGGCCCCATCTTCCTCAATGATTACATTTCAAAGGGATGGCTCCCAGGTCCTTGAGTAAGACATTCCTGGGTTGTAAACCTTCCAAGAGACTTTTGAAATGTTTATATCTCAAAAGGGCAGAGGGCACTGACAATTACAAGTTTTCCAAAGTAAAAGGCTTTAAGAAAGGAACCACGCACACACACACACACACACACACACACACACAATCCATGTTGTATGAACTCACTCAAGATCCCCTACAGGATTTTTCAGGCCCAGTGCAAAATGAATATGAAAGTTTCCACTTTCGAAATTCATTTATAATTTCAAGACAGCAACATCAGGGCATTAGACCAAACCCAGGACCCTTCTGAGTGTGGATCCTTGTAAAACTGCACAGGGCAGATGCCCATGCAGCTGGAAGCCAGACTGGCTGAATATTGAAGATAGAATCCTGGATCCTGGTTTCTCCAATTACTGCCTGAGTGACTTCAGCATTTCACTTAGTCCTCCCAAGCTCCAATTTCCTCCTGTGAATACTGGGGAAGGGAATTGAGGAAGCCACTAGTTGTATGAAGAATAACTAGTTGCTGCAGGCCAGGTAAAATTTGCAGAACTGTGACTGGCATGTAGCAAGCATTTGTTAATTGTTAGCTTTCATTTTGAAAAACACAACTGTATTGACCTTTGTGAAAATGCATTTTACAAGTTTTTCATGGCTTTTTAATAATTTAAGATTCATTCAGTACAGAGAAAAAAGTAATCATATAGAATAAAATATATATTTTCTTTTCCATGTGTGAAGTCATTCTTAGAAAGACTTACACCATCCAAAAATAAGCAATAATCACACCTGGATTTATCATGTGGTGTGGTTTTTTAAAATATTTTCCCACTTAAAAATATTTATTAAAGCATAAAGTAAGAGTCAAACTTTTTTTCCAAATTAGAAGTCTCTTTGCTCAATACTCTTTACCGTAGAACAAAAAATTTCACATTATTTTAAACTATCGAGATCATTTTGTACTGTTCTTAAAGATACTTGAAATGTCTCTTTTTTTGTTTTTTGTTTTTTTTTGTTTTCTTTTTTGGTTTTGTTTTGTTTTGAGACAGAGTCTCACTCTATCACCAGGCTGGAGCGCAGTGGTGTGATCTCGGCTCACTGCAATCTCCGCCTCCCAGATTCAAGCGATTCTCCTGCCTCGGCTTCCAATATATGTAATATCCAGTAGAAAACTATGCAATAAAACATTAGAACTCTAACTTTATTTTATAGTTTTTGTTTTTGTATATTGGAAAATATCTCTTTGATTTTAGAAAATACCTCTTGGACATTAGAAGATAATGTTACAGTTCTAGCTGATGAACTGTAACTTTATTAAATAGTTTTTTATTGGATATTACTTATATAAGATAGGCTAGGTTTTTCTACAGTGACAAATACCCATAACACCTCAGTAATTTAAGCCACAACCACCAAATTCATGGAGATTAGCTGAGAGTCTGTTCTACACTGTCTACATTCTGAGAAATAAAACCTTCTTACTTTACTTTGTCATGCTGTGCTATTATTTTACCATTTTATTAAATATAATTTACCATTACTTAAGATAGGTCTCCTAAATTAAATTGCAATTCAGAACTACTCTTTGTGTTATTTTGGTCAAATTTCATAATTAGGTTAGATTCATAAATTGCACTTTGAGGATTTCTGAGTTTACGTAGTTCAAAAACTGCATAAGCAATGAATATTCTCTTCCTTTAAGTTTTGATAGAATTTTTCAGCAAAACCACCTATTTTAATGATATTTGTAAAATATTTTTTGATATCTATGAAATTGAAACCTATTCAAGAGCTCTATCTGTTCTTTTGATAATTTTGGTAATATTTGAAGAATTCTGTTTCACATAAATTTTCCAAATTATTGTAATAAAAAGAACTACACTGTAGGTCTATTTTCTCTAAACTGAATTTTAAATTTATTCCTAATTTCTAAGGTCACAGTTAAATTTAGTTTTCTCTATTTTTTACCTTGATAATATTTGTTGATATAAAACAATTATTTAATTTATTATCTCTTTAAAGAGTTATTGAATTTATCAATTAAATTTTTCTTATTTCTAAATAATTTGCTTTAATCTAATCCCATTCATCTGTTTTCTTTATGTTTTTGTCTTATTGCTTCCTAAATTCCTATATTCATTATTTTTTCATACTCTTATTGATGACAGTAATACTAATCATTGTTATCCTCTAAGGACATCTTTTATGCTGATACATATTCCTTTTTATTGTTGCTAACCTCCACATTTTTAGCATTTGCAGTTCTGATTTTGTGTGTGTGTGTGAAAATTGTTACATAAAAGGAGATATCCCCGTTTAACTAAATATTTTATCTTTTCTCTTATCTGTGTTAGATATAGTGAACTCCAAGTGTCTTTTCAAAGAAGAGTATGTTCAGCTCTCTTATTCTTTAATTCTCCATTTTAAAGTTTGACTTCCTTGTAGTTTTGGTAAACAAGCTTTTCCACCAGTTCTAATCAGTAGGTCACATCTGTTCCCCTGGTCCCCTGCTCCATCCTGACTCACCCTGGTCACTGCTCCAGTCATGTGCTCCAGTCACCTGCTCTGGTCACCTGCTTTGACCTGAATTACCCCTGGTACCTGTCCCATAACTGTCCTTCCCACCAAACTACCCACCTCGCCACTCCAGCTCGTACCCCAGCTCTCTTTAAAATAGCCATTGGAATTTTAGCCTAGACTGTGTGGTCTAACCCTGCCCAATAGGGGAATGACACAGCAGTAGAGGCTACCTTTGTCAGGAATAAGGACTCCTTCCCCTTTCTTGTCAAGGTGTGTGCTCACCATTGTTCCATCTGTGAGCCACACCCTTCTATAGAAGTAAATTGCCTTATTGAGGAAATTTATATTCGAGTGCTACTTCTTTTGCAGCACCAAAAATTTACATAAAAATCTGGGAATAATAACATCCATATAATATCAGTCTGCCTATAGTTTCTTCTGCTCTATAATTTCATAGTGAGCAACTTTCCTTCCAAAGTCTACCTTGAGAGAGTGGGCACATAGTAACAGCCTTGAGTTCACTCTGTCTTCAGGTTTTCATCAAATATTGGTTTTCCTGAAGATAACTTCTGGTTCTCTGGGACCCCATGCAATGCAATAAAATAATCAATAGTATATCAGTGACACTCTTTCTAGCTTTCTTTCAGTTTATGTTATTCATAGCTTGTTATTCCAGGGTAGAGCTTTTCAGGATATAGCATGTCACAGCCAACACTTGGTAATTGTCAACCAGTCATTGCCTGCAATTTGGAGTTTCTGCATGAACTTATATATCTGTGAGGGTGAAGTGGGGACAGAGGCAGCAACACTCTCTCAATTGCCCCAGTTTATAGAAGAGTGCCCAAATGCACATAGAGATAGGTTCCAGCTTTTTGACTGCTGAAGGCCCTGGTAATTTACGAAAGCAACAGCGTGATACTTTTTAAAGCAATCTCTGTTTCAAGTAATAAAGTCAGGTACTACCAAAAGCAGAAGACCGAATAGGCTCTATTCTCAATTCTGTTCCTTAATTTGCAGCAACTGCTTTATCTGTAAGTGTTTTCCATCAAAGCTCTTTTGCATTTCCTTCTGTCAGTGTCATCCCGGATGATCCAGTGTGATTTTGAAGGCATGCCACTGGATGTCACTGGACAGATACTATTTGAATACAGAAAATCAGCAATTGTCTTTTAAGAAGGAACAAACAATGAGCATGTTATTCTAGGCAGTCTTCATTCAAATTGAGCAAATTATTGAACTGTTAATAGACAGTCAACATGACCTTAATTAAACCATTTTCCAGTCATACTTCCTATGAACTAAACTCACAGAGTAAAACTTCTACATTTGAAGTTTTGATTTGATGTCTTTGGTAAAGTGTTCTCTTCTCTCTCTCTCTCTCTCTCTCTGAAAATGATTATAGCAATCTTCAGTGTTCATGAGTGTAAATTTCACTTATCTGTGGCTCAGTAACTCTGACTTCAGTGTCCTACCCAAAGCTACAAAATCACTTTGAATAGCACCATATAAGTAAATTGAGCCATCAAGTCATCAAGCTGGGAATGTCACACCCAGGAGAGTACTTCAGTGCTTATAGCTGCTACTTTGGGGCTCCAACAAAAATTTCCCAAAGCTGAAAGCATTCCAAGGCTCAGAGACTTCATGGAACATAAACCTTTACTTCAAAAATAAACTTTGTATTTTGAAAACAAACCATTTATTGTTTGTGTAAAAGGTCCCTGCATTTTGTAAGGAAACAATTTAATGACTCCATTTTATAAAAGTACTATAGGACACTGATTACAAATGTAACCTTTACTTTAAAAGAGCAGAAGCAATCTAGTCCCTCGGTTTTAAAATTAGGTTGCTTGGCTGGTTGTACAGAGCTCGCAGTTGGACCCAAAAATGTTTGCGGAACTCTAGTTTTTTTATTTTTATATTTTCCATAGGTTTTTACTTTGTATTGAATAGCTCCTCATCTCCCAAATAGAGGAAGAATTATAGAATATGTGCATCTATATATGAAGTATTGTGAGCTTAAAAAGGAGTCATTTTGGTTATAGCTGTTTTAGAATAAATTTGTAAATAGCATCTAAATGCAATTTTTTACATATAGGACTGCTATATTACACAATTGATTTGTTTCAGGACATCGCCCAAAAATATCATTCTAAGAGAACAAAATATGCCACCCCAAATATGCCTCTTGGCCAAAAATTATTTTGAAAGGGTTATTTTGAGAAATTGCAGGCATAAGAGAAGCTCTGAAAGTTACTATTTGCTAAGAGAAATTTACATCTAGAAAAGAAATCTACATTTAAAGGTGTCTTCCTGTCTATACCAGGGGGAAAAAGATGACGAAATGGAGAAAGCATGGGCTTTAATTCTACAAAGCAAGCTTTGCTCCTGTTTATTGTGTTTTTCCTGGCCAGCTTCCCATAACAGGACCCTTCCCCATTCCCTTCTTTCTGTGTCTCAAGGGTACTTAAGCCTGAAATCTGAGACAATTACTTAGGATCTACTCGAGATACTTACTCATATTCTGGATTGTCTCCCATATATATAGAGGGTACCCATGTTATTAAACTTCTTTTTCCCTTGTTAATTTGTCTTTTGTTACAGGGGTTTATGCAAATAAGAACTGACAAAGAGTCCCTTGACCAAAACTTTAGTCCATCTTCTGAGTCCTTTCTGACTATGCCCAAACTTGGGCTTCCCTCTCTGTCCTTGTAGAATGCAGTTTGAGCTAGAATCCTGCTAAGTTATTTTAGGAAAAATCTTTCACTTTTGCTATGTGACCACTCTCTCATATCTTAGCTCCCTGACCTGCCCTCAGAAATAATCTCAAGTCAGCTGAGACAGAAACCCCTTATCCTTGATGTTTCTTCTCCCTTACCAATTTCCCACTCACTGACCCTCGGCTCTGCTCCCTATTTTTTTCTTTGTTGAGGCAGAGTCTCACTCTGTCACCCAGGCTGGAGTGCAGTAGCTTGATCTTGGCTCACTCACTGAAGCCTGGGCTCCTGTGTTCAAGCAATTCTCCTGCCTCAGCCTCCCTAGAAGTGTAACCGGGGCGGGACTGTGTACTCAGCTCCCTCCCCATTCCAATTCCAAGGTCCTTGGCCTCTCTTACCCCAAGAATGGGGAAAGGGGCCCTGGAGGTGCAGTGAGCTTACAGTTCAAATAAATATTGTGAACCCAAAGAGTTTAGCAGAGAGCAATTTATTAGGTAAAGAGAGAGTGAGAGCTCCCACGCTGCCATGGGAGGGGATCCAAGGAAGGGATCTGTATAGGTAAGGATCACTGGGATTTTAACCCTGAAGTAATTGCCTCCCCATTCTTGTCCAATGAGAGGAGTTCTTTCAAACTTCCTCTGGAGTGATTGATCTTTGACTTTGATACTGGATTGGCTGCTTGGTCTGCAACAGAGAACCCTCTCCTCCCAGAGCTTTCTGCCGGCTTTTTGAACAAAGAAGTTCACCTGGATTTTGCACCTAGCCTGCACATGGGAAAGTTAGACAAAGAACTTTACGTTCCCAGATGGGGGCATGGATGGAGGTGTGGCACTGGGAAGCTCCTGCCTTTGAAACCACGCCCCTCATGGACCCAGGGAGAGAAGACTGTCCCTCAGTTCCCCTCTCTGAACAGGAAAGTCCAACTGCTATTAGGACAGGGGCGTTGATTGCTCTTTAACTACTTCCTGCTGAACTGGGGTGAAGAAGGGGCCCTGCAGTTGAGGTTTCCTCCAGAAAGGAGTCTTCCAGAGGGGCAGGTTGATACAGAGGTCCATGGTAGAGCTTATAAGCCAAGAACATCTGGGGTTCCATTTGCAGGATCATTTGTGGCCTCATGGCTTTAATTCTAGAAGAAACAAATTTGAGAAGAAGGTTAAAGATGAGAGGCCCGAAGGCCAGCAATAATAGGATGGTTATAAAGGGGCCTAGAAGAGGGTAGAGCCCGCACAGCCAGTTGTTAAACAAGCTCTGCGATCCTGTTTCTTGAAGGTCTTTAGCTTTGTGTTCGATTTATCCCTGCGTTTTTTAACTTTGTTTAAGACAATACCTAATTGGTTTACAAAGTAGCAACATTTTTTTTCCTAAAAAGAGACAAGTTTCTCCTTTCTCTGCTGTTAGCAGATGCAGAGCCCTTTTATTTTGAAGAGCCAAGGCAGCTAAAGAGTTAAGCTGCTTCTGTAGAGAGAATTAGCAACCTTTTCCATGTTATTATTTAACTCCTGAGATAGCTTATAGTAAAACCGAGTAGAGGAAATAACTCTTCCAATGCCAGTAATAAGTCCTCCTATTATTCCACTCCCCCCCAACAAAAGGAATATGGCATGGCCGTGGCAAGAGAAGACTCTGCACCTGAGATTCGGTGTAAATTGTCATGGGGGGGGCACTAGAAAGGAAGGGAGGAGAGCTATTAGGCCAATCCGTAGGGGCAACTGCATAGAGTCTGGTTGCAGATAGTAAAGAGTGATAGTCCTATTAATGCCAGTATGTAAGGTAGACTTATAAGTAGTTACTTTCCTGGGGATCTCGTTGGAAGGGCAAACGTAGATCCTTTAACAGCTCGCAGGTGTATGAAGTGTCATCTCCTGGAACTTCAGGCTGCAGAGTGGAGGGCCTATGATTTTCTTCAGGAGGTGTCCAAGGCTTCAGCTGAGTGTGATGAATCCATGAGTCACTTCCCACCACCTTAACTGCCATTGGGGTACACAGAATAACCGAAAACTGTCCTTCCCAAGATGGGCCTAGCGAGGGAGAGTCTGAAGGGAGGGACTTAACAAGCACCAAATCTCCAGGGCAGAACAACTCTCCGTTTTCCTCTAGGGTGTCCTTCAGGTAAGGTCCTAAGACCCTTTTGGAACTTAGCCAAGGAAGTTATCTTTTATTAGATCTGCTGTTTCCTTGTCTAATACAAGATCATTAGTAAGAATGGGCCATCCATAAAGCATCTCATAAGGGCTGAGTCCTATTTTTTGAGGACAGTTTCAAGCCCTTGAGTGTTAATGGTAATAGAGAAGGCCATGGGAGGTGGGTTTCCTGTGCCAGTTTCTTTGGGTGTCTCTTAAGAATTTCATTCATCTTCTCCACTTGCCCTGAGGACTGAGGCCTCCAAGCACAGTGGACATGATACTGTATTCCTAACACTTTGGAAATTCCTTGAGTTACTGCAGCTTTGAAGGCAGGGCCGTTATCACTTTGAAGACAGTGAGGGAGTTCAAATCTAGGGATTATTTTATTAATCAGGACTTTTTTTTAACCACTTGTATTTTTTGGTTGTACAGGGGAAAGCCTCAACCCAGTTTGTGTAGGTATCTACACATACTAACAGATATTGTTATCTCCGAGACTTAGGCATATGGGTAAAGTTCATTTGCTAGTCCTCACCTGGGTAATGACTGGTTCACTGTTCCCCCAGGAGGAACTTTACAATGTGCCAAAGGATTATTTTTCTGGCATATTTTACATCCCTTGACTACTTGTTGGACGGCCTTGAAGAGACCATTTTCTGTAACTATAGATTTGGCCATTTGATATGTATTCTCTATATCTATATCGAAAGTTTGATGTAGAGTTTTAAAACTTTCCACTGGCTGGCAGCAGGTAGGAGTACTTTCTCCTCCTCAGTAGCTAGCCATCCTGAAGGAAGAAGATTATGTCCCTGGGAGGTTGCCCACTCTACCTCTTCTGATGTTTAATGAGGTCTAGTTCCCTGGAGAGGGTTTTCCCATATTAAAAGCCCTTCTATAAATTCTTGTCTAGCTGCCCTTTTTGCCTCTAGGTCAGCTCAGTGATTGCCCTCCACTTCCTTCTCATCTCCTTTCTGGTGACCTCAGCAGTGTAAGATTGCTACCTCTTTCGGTTCTTGGACAGCTTGTAATAAGTCTAAAATTTCCTTATGATATTTAATGGGAGTTTTTGCCGAGGTTAGGAACTCTTTTTCCTTCCATATGGTAGCATGGGCATGCAGAACTAAGTAAGCATATTTGGAATCTGTGTATATGTTTATTCTCTTTCTTTTTCCTAATTTTAGAGCTTGAGTGAGGGCTACTAGTTCTGCCAGCTGAGCACTCTTTCCAGGAGGAAAGGAATTACGTTCAAGCACTGTTTGATCACTGACTAATTGCATATCCTGCCTTTCAAATTCCATTTTCCATAAATGAACTTCTGTCAGTGTATAGGTAAAGGTCAGGATTGGCTAGAGGAGTTTCTAAGAGATCCTCTTGAGTCGCATAGTTTTGGGCTATAACCTTCTGACAGTCATGTTCTTTCTCTCCCCTTCCTCAGGAATAAAAATAGCCGTATTGAGGGCTGCACATGTGCGCAGCTGAGGTACAAGCCCTTCAAGCATTAAGGCCTGATATTTGAATAAGCAGTTGTCAGACAGCCCCATAAGCCTCCTTTAGAGGCCAGAATTCCAGCTACATCATGTGAGGTCCATACAGTTAGATCTTTCCCTTGCACTATTTTTACAGCTTCTGAGACCAGCATAGTCACCACAGCTACAACTCACAAGCAGTGTGGGCAGCCTTTTGCTACTGCATCAATTTCCTTACTCAGATATGCCACCGGTTATGGTGTGGTCCCCCCAAGTCTGGGTGAGAACCCCAATTGCAACTCCTGACTTTCTGTAACATATAAGGAGAAGTCGTTCCCTGTAGGAAGGCTTAGAGCTGGAGCCTGCAGTAGTGCCTGCTTTAGGGTCTGAAAGGCTGCCTGAGCTATAGGGTCCCATTGTATTAGACGGGTGTTAGCTTTTTGGGTTTCCTTAATCAGAGTGTTTAGGGGTTTGGCTATTTCACCATATCTGGGAATCCACAGTTGGTAGAAACCAGTTATTCCTAAGAATCCCTGTGACTGTTTTAATGTTTTTGGATGGGGGAAGACCAGTATGGGTTGAAGACGTTCTCCATCAAGGGCTGGAGTGCACTTAGACAAGACAAGCCCTAGGTATTTTCCCTCTTGCCTACAAAGTTGGGCTTTTGGTTTCGAAACCTTATATCCATAGGAGGCTAGAAAGCTTAGGAGGTCCCGGGTGACCTGCTTACACTGGGTTTCTGAGTTAGCAGTTAAAAGTAAGTCATCCATACATTGAAAAACCAGGGTACCCGGATGTGAAAAATTACTAAGGTCCTGAGCTAGAGCCTGGCTGAATAGGTGGGGGGCTATCTCAAAAGCCCTGGGGTAATACTGTCCAGGTGAGCTGAGAATTCTGGTCTAAAGAGTCTTCAAAGGTGAACAGAAACTGGGAATCAGCATGTAAAGGAACACAGAAAAAGGCATCCTTAAGGTCCAGGACTGTAAACCATTCTGTCTCTCCTGGTGTTTGAGAGAGCAAGGTGTATGGGTTGAGTACAACTGAGTATAAAGGGATTGCAGCTTCACTGATAAGCCTGAGATCTTGAACCAGCCTCCATTGTCCATTAGGCTTTCATATTCCTAAAACTGAAGTATTACAAGGGCTGCTACAGAACTTTACTAGACCCTGAGCTTTTAAGTTCCTTACAATATCCTGTAGCCCCTTTTTGGCTTCCTGTCTTAGGGGGTACTGTCTTTGGTAAGAAAAAGAGGTGGTATCCTTTAGTCTTATTCGAATTGGACATGCATTCTTTGCTCACCCAAATTGTCCCTCCATTGCCCAAACCTGGTGATTAATTTCCTCTTTAAATAATGGGCAGCAGAGACGGATTTCCTCCCTGATGATGTTCATACAGATGATGGCTCCTGCTCTGGTTAACAGGTCCTGCCCTAGTAAGGGAGTGGGACTTTCTGGCATGATAAGGAAGGCATGGAAGAAAAGTATACCTTCCCAGGTACAGCTTAGGGGCTGGGAGAAATATTGGGAGACTGCTCATCCTAGGACTCCTTGAACAGTTATAGACTTGGGAGACAAACGTCCAGTACAGGAAAGCAAAACTGAGAAGGCCACACCAGTGTCCAAGAGGAGATTGACCTTCTGGCTCTCCATGGTTAGCTTTACCCAGGGTTTGGTGAGGGTGATGGCTTGTGCTGGCACTTGCCTAGACACCTCAGGCCCTGGGAACCTTCATCCCCTGGGACAGTGTGCCTTCCAGTGATCCCCTTGGCACAGTGGGCAAGGATAAAGAGCTGGTCCGTTCCTCTGGGGACAATTTCTCTTAAAGTGTCCCAGTAGGCCGCAGTGGTGGCAAGCTCTGCCAGACTGGTGGCTAACCCAAGCCTTTCTCTCTTCTGAGCCCCTTGGGTCTGCTTGCCTGAAGGCCATGACTAGGGCTGTGGCTTTTCTCTGATCTCCTGTTCCATTCAGCCTCTTACTCATGGTCTCTATTATAGAACACTGAGGTTGCTAGGTGTAGTAATGATTCTAGACTCTGTTCTGGCCCCAGGGCCAACTTCTGGAGCTTCCTCCTAGTGTCTGCTGCTGATTACATGGTAAATTTGTCTTTTAGTATTAGCTGACCCTCGATGGAGTCTGGTGACAGGGGAATGTACTTTCTTAAGGCCTCCCGTAACAGCTCAAGGAAGGCTGTTGGGTTTTCTTCCTTTCCCTGAGTTACGGTAGATAACATTGCATATTTCATGGGCTTTTTCCTAGTTCACCTTAATCCCTCAAGTATGCAGGGCAATAGGTGCCTACGACTCCAGTCCCCCTGTTCTGAGTCAGGATCCCAGTGAGGGTCCATGCTAGAGACTGCTTGTCTGCCTGTAGGGAATCTATTATTTTCCTTGGTGTCATTTGGTCATGTACTTGACTAAGGTACCAGGTGTCCCTAAACTCTTGAGCCACTGCTAGAGCAGCCTCTCTCTCATTGCTAGTTAGGGTTTGATTAAGCAATAGCATGGTATCTTTCTAATCTAATTTGAAGGACTGACCCAGGCCCTGCAGAACATCTATGTACTTGTCCGGATCATCTGAAAATTTTCCTAAGTCTGCCTTGATTTGCTTTAAGTCAGAAAGTGAAAAGGGAGTATATACCTTGGTTGGGCCAAATTCTCATGCTACTGTCTGTAGGGGCAGAGTTAGGGCATCCTAGTAGACTGAGGTGCCTTGGCCTTCCCTGACTCCTCTTGGGTTATAGGAGCTGAGGAGACCTGGTCAGCATCAATGGAGGGAGGGGCCACAGGGAGTCCTACATATGGGGGTAGTCCTGAGGAGGGGCCAGTAGGGTATAGGTTACAGGCCTTACATAGCTGAGGATTATCCCTTAGAGAAAAGAAAATTTACACATAAGGGACCTCAGTCCATTTACCTTCCCTCTTACAGAACAGGCTTAATTGTAGAAGGGTGTTATAATTTATATTTCCCTTAGGAGGCTAGGTTTCTCCACTCGGCAGAGAGCATTGCAGCTATGCTGTTTGGCAGAGAAAAATGAGCCACATTTTCTTCAAAGATCATGGGTCAAATTGGTCCCAGTTATCCAGGATACATTTTAAGGGTGATTTTGCATTGGGAAGAGTAGCACCCATCTGAAATAGAACACAGGGATGCCCGCATTCTTGGTTATTCCTTGCAACTGCTAGCCCTGGGGCGTCCCCCAGTTATAACATTTTGTAGTTCCCTTGCACCCTAGATGCATAATCATCTTCTGGGCCCCCGCATGTGTCTGGTTTAATCACACTTACCGGCGTCATGGACACCCTCACTGTCTAAATGTCCTTCTTGGCCACCATAAGGACATGGAGACTGCCAGGATTAGTAGCCCTGTACTAGCATATCCTTGAAGAACTAGACCAGTGAGCCTTGGGCAATGGGTGCCAATATTCCCTAGAAACAGTTCAATTAACATAGGCTTGACCATAAAACTGACCTAGGAGGATAAACTCCTTCAGAGGGACCTCTAAGCACAACAATCTTAAAGCAGGTAATGGATGGCCACATGGCAATGCCCTGAGGACCCAGGCCTCCTCCCCTAGCCCACTTTTCAACATAGGAATATGCCCTAGGGTAGTCTACGGCCATACCACCCTGAATGCGCCCGATCTCGTCTGATCTCGGAAGCTAAGCAGGGTCGGGCCTGGTTAGTACTTGGATGGGAGGAATATGCCCTAGGGTTGTGGGGTCTGTAATTAACTATTTGGCCTCTGACTATGGTATTCTAGATGGAGAAATTCTTGCATATGGAGAGCCAATCCTAGGCAAGGCAGACGGTACATCATTAAATTCTGGCACCATTCAGTTGGATTGGGAAATTGCAGGTGACAAAAACACCATGTCCTCTAGCCTCCAGTACCCACTGATAGACTCTGGCTCAGTTAGAACATAACCTAGCACTGCAGACTAAAGGAACTGGCCCTGTGCACTTATACTGTAGGAGGTCCTCATAAGCATAAGCCTGAGGGCACCATGGGCAAGGGTCCCTGGACTGCCACCCTGGACTGCCACCCCAAGAGCCTCATGTATAGGAAATATGTTAGAGGAAAGAGCCAGGAAGAAGTTTGCCTCACGGGAATCTGGGCTCAGGAGGTTGGGGTCTGAAAGGCTGGGTGTGGCTTGCACAGGTGGCTTCCATTCCAGCTGCCCGGGCCAGCTGCTTCAGTGACCTAGTGCAGCTGCTGCTGCCACTGTGGGTCTAAAAGGCTGGGCATGGCTCCTACAGGTGCCTGTGCCCACCACTCGGCCCAGCCGCCACTGCGTGCGGTCCCATGCAGGCCGATCTGCCTGCTTTCTGGAGGCAGCTTCTGCCCAGTCTTGCCTCTGCCACTGTGCCCAGTCTTTACCTCCTTAACAAATTTAAAAGAAGCAAAAGGACAGATTAGCAAGCCAAAGGGGTCCGATACCATTCTCTGCTCTGAAGTCTGACAATGTACTACTGGCTGGCTGCCAAGATGTAACCTGGGCGGGGCTGCATACTCAGCTCCCTCCCCTTCTGATTCCAAGGTCCTTGGCCTCTCTTATTCCAAGAATTGGGAAAGGGGTCCCAGAGGTGCGTCGAGCTTACCATTCGAATAAATAGTGTGGACCCAAAGAGTTTAGCAGAGAGCGATTTATTAGGCAGAGAGAGAGAGAGAAAGAGAGAGGGAGAGAGAGAGAGAGAGCTCTCATGCTGAGGTGGGAGGGGATGCAAGGAAGAAATCCATATAGGTAAGGAGCATCCAGGTTTTAACCCTGGAGTTATTCCTTCTCCATTCGTGCTCTCGTCCAATGAGAGGAGTTCTTTCAGACTTTCTCTGGAGTGATAGATCTTTGACTCTGACACCGGATTGGCTGTCTGGTTCACAACAGAGCCACCTCCTCCCACAGCTTTAATCGGGCTTTTTGAACAAAGAAGCTCACTTGGATTTTCCAGGTAGCCCAAGTGCGGGAAAGTTAAACAAAGAACTTTACATTTCCGGATGGGGCATGGATAGAGGCGTGGTGCTGGGAAGGTCCTGCCTTTGAAACCACACCCCTGGTGGACCCGAGAAGAGAAGTTTGTTTTCTTAACACAGTCCCTCAGTAGCTGGGACTACAGGCATGCACCACCACGTCCGGCTAATTTGGTATTTTTAGTAGAAATGAAGTTTCACCATGTTGGCCAGGCTGTTCTCAAACTTCTGACCTCAAGCGATCCTCCTGCCTCAGCCTCCCAAAGGCTGGGATTACAGACATGAGCCACTGCTTCTGGCTGGGCTCTGTTCCTTGGTGGTATATCCCCCACTTGTCCTTCTTGGAGTCAGAGTTGTATCCAATCTCTGTCTCCCCATACAAATCCCCATTGAATGGCCTTATCACAGTTACTCCCCACGCCCCAAAAAAGTCTGACTTAGTATCTTTACCAAGTGTCATTAATATTTTTTTCTTTCAGAGAACTATGGAAGGCAGAGAGAAAATTATTTTGTTCTCCCCCTAATTAATGTACATAGTATACTTAATATTTTGAAAAACTTAAATTTCTTGTGACTAATTTGCCTTTAAACAATTGTTGCTGATGGTTTGTTCTATTTAAATGAACATTTCTATAATTGAATTTATTCCAGTCTAAAATTTAACATTTTAAAATTACTGCAGCGTATATATGAAGGCCTCATGTACATCTTTTCCAATCACCAAGATAGTTCTGAGTTAACGCTAACTTTAAGCAATGTTTTCCTCAATCAAGTTTGAAAGTACATTTAAATAATGTTTCCAGGCTCTCCTCACTTTATTTTCCAAAGCATAAACACAAAAGTGATATATAATTTTTTGAAAATTTTTAATAATAATAATAGGAAATTATCCTACTTGAAACAAAAATGTTGATCTTAACTTACTCTATTTATTGAACAATAATTGCTGAACATTAACTTGTTCAGAAACCTTATAATGTAAAGCTATTCTTAACTCTAAAACTGTAGATTATATGATATTCCTAGTTTCTTTTTATGAGGATATTCAATATGATAATTTCCTGGAAATGGAATAGTGTATGATAGAAGACAGAAAGATGGGGAAGGAGTGGTTATTTACTTTCTGAGGGAGCTCTGAGTTCTAATCTTGAGAACTTTATGATGCCAATGAAACCACCTTTGCAAAGATTATGACAGTGAGAGAAATCTATCGTGGCTGACTCCATCTTGCTTCTAGCTTCAAAGGCTACCTGTTCCTGCTCATTCCTGGGCATAAGCCATGCTAATCATAGGAGGAATTTAGTTTATAGTTTAACTTTAAATCAAGGATGATGGTAGCTCTTCCCAAAACTAAACCACTTAGTAAAACTAATGAAAGTCCACAAGGTTAGGACATGAGACGTGCCTGAATTCTGATAATGTATGAATATAGCTTCTCTAATTCTTTACTACTCAGGAGTCATGTGGCCAGAGGTCACATGATTTGTGACTTTTCCAATTATACCTATAGATAACATCACTATTTTAGGACCTAAGATTGATCTTTTGAGATTTTTTCAGACTTTTGTGTGGTGGCAACTGACTGACCCCATCCTGACTTGTGACTTATGACTCTGCTGGTCCCGTGGCCTTCACTTGGCAGCAGGCTTGTCACACTAGGACCATTTTCCATGCCCTGATGGTGGCATCCTCATCCAATCAGCAGCAACTGTTCCCTAGTCTGCTACCCACAAAACTATCCTTGAAAAACCCTAACCTCTGAGTCTTGTGGGAGACTTATTTGAGTAGTAACTCCATCTTCTGTGTGGCTGGCCTTGCATTATTTAAACTCTTTCTTTACTTCAGTAGTCCTCAATACCATGGTCTCAGTGAATTGGTTTTGTCAGTGCAGTGGGTGAGAAGAACCTGTCAAGCAATTACATCAAAGCAAAAGTACACTGGATAAAGTTAAACAAGCAAGGGAGTCTTCAATCAGTGCCATTGCAATAGGTGAGGAAGTCCATAACTAAAGTCTGAACTCAATTTTACTGAAACAAAGAGCTACAGGGATAGCAGGAATTGAGGTGTTTGGATCATGAATCACTTCTTTGCTAATTGGCCTCATCCCTCAAAAGAAGAAATTTACCCATATCTTTATGGCAGGAGGTAGTTTTACATCTTAAAGCAAGGCACCCACTAAAGTTAGCTCCTACCCTGTCCTAGAGACCTAGAAACTGGGAGATAGGGGTGCTGATTTCCTTGATGATAACATTGAAAAATTATATTTTGCAGATCCTTGAGAAAGACATTTATGGGTTGTAAAAATGGAATGAGGCTTTTTAAAAGATTTATATCACTAAGGGGAAGAGAAAGGATTTGCAATCACAAGTTTGCTAAAGCAAGGGCCCTAAGAAAACAGTGGTCAGAAGGAAGCCTGTAAGAACTTTACCCAAGAAGAAAGGAGCATTAACGCCATCTTGGTTAATGAATTATCTCTTTAAAAGTAACCAAAAGTTACTAATCACAAACTAAGCCATTTCAAATACAACACAGAAACTGTATAAATAAAACAAGTAATTTTAAAGATTGTAGAATCATTTTAACTCTATCTATACCCTTTTTGTTGAAGTATTATTTCTGAGGTTAATAAAAAAAAGAAGGCAATTGTCCACTTGTAGGAGAATAAATAAACAAACTGTGATGTACCCATACCATGGCATATTAAGCAGCTATGTAAATCAGTGTAGTAGATTTGTATCTATTGTCCTTTAAGGGATCTTCAAGATATATTGTTTCAGTTATTCAGGGCAAAATGCTTGAAGTCATTGTTGAGGTCTCTCTCACATCTCACTCCCAATTTTTCAGCAAAGATTGTTGGCTCCAACTTCAAAATGTGTACACAATTTAATTACTTATTAATCTGGCTAGCCGTCATCTCTACCTTAGACTAGGATATCAGTTACATCATTGGTCCCCTGCTTTTATAATTCCCCCTTCTAAATGTATCCTTACATTTCAGTCAAAGTCACTTTTTAGAAACTTGAGCCAGATAAGCAAGTCAGAATATGTCACCCCTCTGCTTGCATCACTAGCCAACCCAATGTGATCTGGTTCATTCCCCTCTTTCCTCATCTCACCTGCTCCTTCACTCAGATACTGCCATGCTAGCCTTTATAGTAGTCCTCAAACATGTCCAGCCCCTGTGCTTTTGAACAGGCTGCTTCCACTGTTTGAATTGCTCTTATCCCAGATACTCATCACATCTAACTCTGGACCCCCTTCAAGTCTGCTAAAATCTTATCTTCATTGAGGTTAACTCTTATTTCCGTTTAAAGTATAACCTGCTTACTCCCTAGTGCACTCCCATTCCTCCATCTCATGGCTTTTACGCTTCCCAGCAATTTATAATTTACTTATTTGTATGCTTAAGATTTGTTTTATCTCTCCTACTAGAATGAAATTTTTGTGGTAGTATGATTTCATGGTATTGCATATAACAGAGAGCCTGGCACAGATGCTACTTGTTAAATATTTGTTAAACATGTGAATTAATGATAAGTAAAAGTCTTTCTCATTAGAATACGGTGAAAAATCCATGTCAAATATCAAACTGCATCTCAATGTCCTACTTATTTCTGAGTATGATCTTTTAACAGTCTTAGAGATCAAACAGACGTTGTAAATACACACTAAACAAAAATGTTAGAAAAACCACAGCTCTTATATTATAGGCGTTGTTTGTTAGCCAAAATATAGGTATTAAAATTTAGGAATTACAAGTCCACAAATGTAATTTTTCATAGTGAAATTTCTATTATTAAAAAATACATATCAAGATCAGTATAGGTCAAGTTAGGAAAACACAAACATAAAATAAACATTTTTTGGCTGAGTGTGTTGGCTTACACCTGTCTCCATGACAGTCTGAGAAGCTGAGGCAGGAGAACTGCTTGAGGCCAGGAGTTCAGCACTACTAACCTGGACAACGTAGTGAAACACTCATCTCTATTTTTCATAATCTTTTTTTAAAGAAAAATTTTTGACTCATAATCCTTATAAAACTTTGAAAATATAATTTGTTTTTCTATGAAAAATCTATATAGATCTGATAAAATTAATACCTTTACTGATTATTTCTTTGTGTAGTCAATACTGGATTATTAATTTGAGCAAACGGGTGTTTGTTGTTAGCTATTCTAGGAATGAAATGAAATGTACCAATGTACCAAACTGACATTTTCAAATTTTGAGTGATATTAATGAAATTACAAATATAAAATATAAATAACATGAGGCAAAGCCAAAGATAGAAAATGATTTTCTAGAATAATTTTATGAATTTTTATTTCATTTGCTTTATTCATTGCTGACCTCTCCTTAGAGTGCTTTTTTTGGATGCTTGATCATTTATAATTTGTTAGATTTAAGAATATCCTACCAATATATACAAATACTATGATACCTTCTTGTGAAGTAAAAGGTTAAATGCATTTTACAGCTTCTCTCCTATTTGTTTAGTTTTGCTTTTAAGACATTCACATGAAAGCTAGGAGCTATAAAAATATCAGGTAAACATGTTAGAAGGAAAATGATTTTGAGCTACATGGATAACTCCTTTTTAAAAATAAAAATAAATACATAACAAATCAAAATAAATAACTCCACCAACCAACACTATCAAGTGCTTATTTTAAAATAGCTTATTTATTCCTCAACAGTTTTGTTTGAGTTAAGCCAAAAACAATTTTTAATGGAGCTCTCACCAATGTTTAAGAAATAAGATATGAGTAAAGGCAATAAATACAAATATGCGATGATGTGCTTAAGCTACCATCTGGAAAACTCATATATGAAAATTACAAATCTTACATTTGCTGTTGAATAGACTATGAAGAAAGCCAATACTTCACAGCACCTAGCCTTGAAAGACACAAGGTGAGACAAACAGGTCTTAAAGCCCTATTATAAACCAGAAGTTATTCACTAGATAAGAACTATATGCCTTATGCTAATCATCGTTCTTGGTAACAAAGGAATTTTTCTCTGGTTACTCTAATCAGATAAAGTGTCTTTTGGAAGGGTGTTGGATAGCTCCACAGGATAGAGAAACAGAGCTGGAATCATACTGCAGCCCACTTCAAGAGCTCACAAGCCAAACAAGCTGATGTGGTTTGGTTGTGCCTCCACCCAAAATCTCATTTTGAACTATAGTGCCCATAATTTCCACGTGTTGTGGGAGAGACCCAATGGGAGCCAAGTGAATCATGGGAGCAGGTCTTTCCTGTGCTGTTCTCTTGATAGTGATGAAGTCTCACAAGATCTGATGGCTTTGTAAAGGGGAGTTCCCTTGCACAGGCTATCTTGCCTGCAGCCATGTAAGATCCCTTTTGCTCTTCCTTCAATCTTCCAGCATGATTGTGAGGCCCCCCCCAGCCATGTGAAACTGTGAGTCCATTAAACCTCTTTCCTTTATTAATTACCCAGTCTCAGGTATGTCTTAGCAGCATGAGAACAGACTAATACACAAGCAGCACCAATACTGGAAGGGCTCTAACTGTCCCAGTTTCTTTGAGTTATTCTCTCTGTATTCAGCATATTCCTGGAGCATGTATCAGTAATCCTATATGCCTATGACCTAGTTGCTAGTCTTCAGGGACAGCAAGGCTCTGGCTTATTTGGCTACACTAGTGGGATAAGACACTGTCTCCCACCAAAATGCCTAAACAGTATATTCCACAAGCAGAGAGAAAGGTTTCAAATATCAGAAGATTTTAAATAAGTCTCCAAATACCTTTATTGCCAGCAGATCTAATTAGTTTGGTCAATCAAATACTGCAATGAGGGGGAAATTCTAATTTATTGATCACCTCTCCTATAGCAATCACTGAAATAGAAATTATCTGCTTTTTAATCAATTAACTTGGCTGATGACAACTGTTGCTTTGTGTGTTAATATATTTTATATTTTCCTCATCCAAAACTGCATCTTTAATTTGAAATATAAAAAAGCAATTGAGCATAGTAGTAGTTTTTGTATTACAAACAAGCCCCCTCATTAAGAGGTAGTATAGAACATGGAAGGTAAAATTAGGATTTCTTGGAATCAAACTAACTGGGTTCAAATTTCCTGGCTCTATTCTTTGTTTGTGAGTGAACACAATTATGTGTTTACCCTCGCTGCCACTTAGTTTGCTCTTTTGTAAAATGGCAAGAATAATGGTATCTGCTCCAGGAGATTGTTGTAAGGATTGAGTTTATATGAGTTGAACCAGTGCCATCATGAAGTGAGAACCATGCTCCCAAGAGCCTCCATTCCTGTGTTTGGTTCTACCAAGTGACTATAATCCACTTCATATGCTGGACGTATGGGGCAACATTAGTATAATTACACACATGGCATTTTTCGTATCAAGAACTGTAGCTATCTGATGCATTGCAGTTTATCCTCAACGTGAAGTTTTAACCTCAGCTAAGATGAGGGTACCCAGGTTCTAGTCCTAGCTTTGCTACAACTGCTTACAACTCTGGGCAAGCTACGGACCTCAGTTTTAACATTTATAAAAGGAAAAGACTAGAAACATTTGATCTCATGTCCTGCTTAGGCATTCCTCAGTGATGGCTCTGAAAAAACACAGTCAAAATCCTCCTGAAAACTGAGCCTGTAAATTCTGGAATCTGGCTTGACTACCCACCAATAGTAGATGGGTATGGATTAAGGAAACCTTAGCCAGGATTTGCTTTCTTTTCTTCCAAGAAATACCATCATAGCTTATTCCCTCTCACCCTTTCCTGTTTCAGTCCTTTCTTTTCTCTTTCAGTTCTACTAATTAATTGAAATCCATCAGATACACAGTTTTCACATTTGCAAATATTTTGTCTTATTTTTTAAAAAGGCTTTGTCATTGCTTCTTCATCAGGATAAAGCTAATTCATTGTTAAGGTCCCAGTGTAAAAGCCATTTCATCAGAGAAATCTCTTTTAAATTTTCTGAATAAAGTTCTGTCCTCTTTCTGTGTTCATTCCTGGTTGCTACTTACCATGTGACTGTCCACTTCTGTCTTCTCCTTAAGACCACACTTCCCTTGATGTGCTGGGAACATATCCTGGTAACTATATCTTTATTTCTCAGCACAATGCTTGCTACCTGGGAGGAGTGCAATTAAAACAGCAGCGACCACTATAACAACAACTTGAATGAATGAAAAAATGATTGCATTAATTAATTCCTGCTGAGAAGTGAGTAAGCAATAAACCAACCCAAATATGGGAGATAAAACATTTCTAAATTAAAATCTGGCATAAGAGGACTGTGAAATTAAAACAAGGATGGGATCATAAATCTTACTCTAACTGGATCAAATCAGCAGCCTTCTCACTTTCTATCAACCAAATGCAGAGCAGTAGCCACAGCCGCCTTTTCCCTGAAATCCAAATATAGGAACAGTTTTCACTGTACTAGATCACTGCACTCACAGCTACAGATTGTTAATAATTGGAGATATCAGCATCTAAAGGAGCAAGCGAGGTTGATCAGATTAAAATACAAACAAGACTGAAAAGGAGAGCAGTGGAATTCAAAATATTTCTTAGAATAATTCTGGCCAGCCAGAGACTCGAAGCTCTGGTGATTAGATGAGAGTAGTTGATGCTGAAGGGGAAGTACCAGATAAGAAAACTGAGCAAGACCTAATCTTCCTTTGGGATAACAGAGGTCTTATCAGGGTGCTGAAACTTTCTAATCACAAGGCCTTAGATAGGTCACTTTATCATCCTCATCTTTAAATTGGGAATAACAAAGTCTCTTTTGCTAATTGCCTGGGATGTTTTGAGGCTTGAGTGAGGGCAAGACAGAGTTTTCAATAAAGTCCAAGATCTGCCAATGTATAAGACTATGTAGTTTCTTCTGCTTAAAGATCTTTCACCAACCAATCTCCAGTGAAGCGAGATTAAAGCAGTCGTTCTCTGTGGGTGTGCCACTGCCCTGTGGAGTGTGTTTTAGAGACCTGTGTATGGTTTTTAGTTGGGGATGATGGAAGAAGCTACTGAAATCAAATGTGCAGGAGCCAGTGATGCCAGTTGCCCTACAATGGGCAGAACAATAATAAGCAATGAAGAATTTTCCAGCCTATGGCCACGAATAATACAAAATTGTCCACCCTATGGCAAGACTTTATAATGTCTTGGAGCAGCTAAAAAGTCCTTTACAATTACTAGAAGCTAAAACAAGGGCCTCTGCAAATATTTACCCACTGCACAAGGATGCCTGGCTGTGGGGCCAAGTAAGGCCAAAGCCCAGCAAAGCGATGTGCCCTGGATCAGGCTGTACCCAGTAGGAAAGGGTGCTTTTAAACGTTCACTGAAAAATGCATATGGAATATATCTCCACTGTACAATTAATATTTTCTGCATTGTTTTAACATACTTTAAATTTTCAGAAAAGTGAACAACATGTAAACCTTGAGAATATTATACTTTGGTTTTTGGAAAATTTAACAAGAGCTTTTCACCATTTCAAAAAATCACATGTCCCAGTGGCAGTGCTGATCACAGTAATTGAGATCTGAAAACCTCTATCCATCTCTATGTCTGTCTATCATCTATTCGTTATATGTATACACACTCAATTGAACATAATTTCTGATACTTGATAGTTACCCAGTAAATTTTACTTTCTTATGTTTTCCTTTACAAAACTGAATCCTTATTCAAAATAATAAAAAGACAAATGCTTTTTCACCTGACCATCATCAGTTGGAAATAATTCTTTGTTCTGACAAAAGGGGGAATATTTTTCAGATAGTACTGAGATCGTAAGTAGATTAGAGGAAAACTAATATGATAACAGGTGCTGTGTCAGAGCCTTGGCAAAAAACATAGCATATGCCCAGAGCTAAACATTTTGTATTTGTTATTGCAAGGGTGATTATTTTTTCACTAGAATGTTGCCAGTCTACAGCAAGTGACTTGGCTTCTGTATTTTGTGAAAAAATTTATTTATTCTAAGAGATCTCTCTAGAGAATTCATGTGGCATCCTTAAAGTAAACTACAAATTCTGTTTTATGTCATTAAATCTTTTTAGGACAATTTAAAACATTGGGATGAAAAAACTCACACTCATGTCAATAAAATATGTCTTCAATGCTTCTACCACCTACTATACAGGAAAAATATATTCTGGATCAATAAAGAGCTAAACGGAATGGCAAAGGGACTATAAAACAAGTTTACATTATATAGACTTTATGCTTTTAATACCACAGGGTAGACCACTCACCTCTGCCAGGAGGCTCTGACAGTCTAGTGGGAGGAGTTGTATATTTATCTGAAACATTATGATGTGTTACCATGAGGAATATGCTGTAATCGTACAGAAAAATTAGTGTCCAAAGTTATTTGAGAAAGTCGCAGAGAGGGTGAAATTTCAACTGGATTTTAAAGGTGGCATAGGAGTTTCTCAAGAGTGAAAAGTAAAGACTTCCTCGGCAAAGTGAAGAGGTTATGAAAATAACCTAAAATCATGACAAAGGTAAACACAGAGATCAAAAATTCCAGATGATAGTTTACTCTGATAATAATAGCAACCATTTAATAATAGCAATCACTGCCAACACTCATCAAGTAATTAATTAATGGGTTCTTTACATGCTATGTAGTGGAGATTGAAGACAAAAGCCATACTTTACAGAAAGAAAGGATGAAAGAGACGTAGATTCTGTTGAAGAAACTCAAAAGCAAAAGGTTAGGAAGATGAAACGTTTAGTTCCCTGAGATAGTATCCTTTAGCAGAGAGACTGCTGAGGCTGGGGTAGTCTGATAGTCTGGATGCACTGTGGGTTATGCTACAAAAGGGGATCCCTACACGTCTGCTTATCAATCTTTTTAAAGCATAGGCCTGCAAGAAGGCTTGCGTATCTGAGATGCGTTGGCGTGTGTCAAGTATGTGCTGATATGGTACTTAATGGCCTCTGTAAAGAGAAGGTTTCGGGCTGCCCCACCTGCTGGGGAGAAGGAGAGCCACAAGTCCTAGCTAGCTTTGTGCCAGGCATTCTTAAGAGAGTTGCTGACACCAAACATTCATTATGTCATTTAATGACTATCATAACTGATTTATAGTTAGGAAAGTGGATGCAAGTTCCAGCTCTGATATTTGTCATCTTGAACAATTCATTAAATTTGTTTCATTTTTTCTTGTCTATGAAATAGGAATGTTACTAAATACATCATAGCATTAGTTTGACTTACAGTAGATTAACCAGTATTGAAGCAAGTATCAATTTAATAAAAAATAAGGTGTTCTCTGTTACTCATGTCCCCATTCTTGGCTCCCCCGCCACACCCTGGGATGTAGTATACCTGTTCCATTTTTTTTTAACGGTGAGGACTGCCAGAGAAACTTCATGAAGAAATATGGGAAAAAGAATTTAATCATAATAGAAAATTTTAAAAGGAGAAGGAAGAGGATATTTTTCTGTTTCATTTTGTTTTAAAAAGAGAAAGCAAGGAAAGAATTTTAAAAGATCCAATGACACGGAACTGTGAATATTTTCCTAACCCCCAAGATGTGCAAAGCAAGCTGATATGTGAAGAACATTAGAGGACTTTGAACTGCTAAAGCTGCAGCACAAGTAAGGTAATCAAGCTGTGGTTTTAGAGGGACAATAATGCTCTGCAGAAAACCTGGCAGATGCTGAAGAGTATGATGTATGGATATCCTAAAGCTGGTGGTGGAAAATAGAGCAACAGTCTTAGAGACTGAGATTAAAGACCCATGCCTGTGCGATGGTGATAAGCAATATGTCTGCATATTTTCAAGGATTTGGATTCTTTAGGGTTTTCATTGCAAATTGGATACTTAATGTTTCTTAGAGTTTTTTGTTTTTATTTTTTTGGTTAGTTAAACCTCTTTCTCTAAACTTAAGTAGGGTGATTGTGAATAGCCAACTTTGAGCTGGAAAATACTTTTCTTCTTATGGTGAGAAGAGGTTCATGACATATGAGGCAAAACAGTTTCAAATGTTACTAAGGTTTCCTACTGGAGTTTAATTACTCATTTTAGTGCAATCCGTACGACATTCCATCACAAAGTGGGAAAAAAAGAGATTCTCTAGAAATCCTGATAAACTTGTCTGGCTAGGCTCAAGCTATCATTTGATAAAATGGGCCAAAATTCATAAAACAGAAACAGACTTAGCTCCACAAATTCATTTTATTATACACAATGAAGTGCATGCATTTTATATTGCTTTTAATAATATTAACACATAGGAAAATTTAGCAGTAATAAAATGTTGAAAAATGCAGCCTTAGATACTGCATTGTCAATGTGATTCAGATTTAAGCTATTTATGGCTACAGGTAAGTACAAAGAAAACCTTTTGAGGCTAAGCCTGTTTATTTCTCATTGCTTTTTCCCCTCATAGTCATAAAATGTAAACTTCATAATTGTGTGATGGTGTTTACTAGGAGTTTCTAATTTGCTCATTCTCTGCCTTTTGCTGCCTTTACCAGTATTTTGACTCTTTACTCAGATTCTAACCTTTATAGTTACCATCTAAGCAAATAATCTACTGAGAATAACTATACCATGACTATGTTTTTTCATTTTGTTGCATTTGTCAGGCATTGAATGGATATTCCTGAGCAAAGTGGCTGTGATAGTCATCTATGTGAAAAGAGAAATAAGAAAAAAAAATGCAAAAGTTAAGATTATAGAGAAATAAGTTATAAAAATAAATTCAACTGGTGCTTTGGATCCATGGGTTTAGCATCCATGGGTTCAACCAACATGGATCAAAAGTATTCAGAAAAAAATAACACGTCAATAAAAAATAATGCAAATAAAAAATGGAGTGTAACATACATAGCATTTACATTGTATTGGGTACTATAAATAATCGAGATGTGATGAAAAGTAACAGGGAATATGCATAGGTTATATGCAAATACTACATCTTATACATAAGAGACTTGAGCATCCACAGATTTTGGTATCCGTGGGAGTCCTAGAAACACTCCCCCACAGATACCAAAGGACAAGTGTATAAGCTTAAACATACACATATATATATTTTTAATTTTTCTTATATAATGTGGAAATGATTAGCTGTGTATTGTTTCACAAATATTTTTAAAGCTTTCATTTTTTTTCCTTTTTTTAATTGTAATTTAGGTTCTGGGGTACATGGGCAGATCATGCAGGATTGTTGCATAGCTACATACACGGCAAGGTGGTTTGCTGCCTTCATCCCCCCCATCACCTATATCTGGTGTTTCTCCCCCCATTATCCCTCCCCACCCTTCCCACCCCCCACTGTCCCTCCCCTATCCCCCTACTACTGACCGCAGTGTGTGATGCTCCCCTCCCTGTGTCCATGTGTTCTCATTGTTCAACACCCGCCTATGAGTGATAACATATTGTGTTTGGTTTTCTGTTCTTGTGTCAGTTTGCTGAGAATGATGGTTTCCAGATTCATCCATGTCCCTATGAAGGACACAAACTCATTTTTTACGGCTGCATAGAATTCCATGGTGTATATGTGCCACATTTTCTTTACCCGGTCTATCGATGATGGACCTTTGGGTTGGTTCCAGGTTTTTGCTATTGTAAACAGTGCCACAATGAACATACATATGCATGTGTCTTTATAATAGAACAAGTTATATTTCTTTGGGTATATACTCAGTAATGGAATTGCTGGGTCAAATGGTATTTCTATTTCTAGGTCCTTGAGGAATAGCCACACTGTCTTCCACAATGGTTGAACTAATTTACACTCCCACCAACAGTATAAAAGTGTTCCTATTTCTCCACATCCTCTCCAGCAACTGTTGTCTCCAGATTTTTTAATGATCACCATTCTAACTGGTGTGAGATGGTATCTCATTGTGATTTTGATTAGCATTTCTCTAATGACCCATGATGATGAGCATTTTTTCGTATGTTTGTTGGCCTCATTGATGTCTTCTTTTGTAAAGTCTGTTCATGTCCTTTGCCCACCTTTGAATGGGTTTGTTTGTTTTTTTCTTTTAAATCTGTTTTAGTTCTTTGTAGATTCTGGATATTAGCCCTTTGTCAGATGGGTAGATTGCAAAAAATTTTTCCCATTCTGTTGGTTGCCGGTTCACTCCAATGATTGTTTCCATTGCTGTACAGAAGCTCTGGAGTTTAATTAGATCCCATTTGTCTATTTTGGCTTTTGTTACCATTGCTTTTGGTGTTTTAGCCATGAAGTCCTTGCCTATGCCTATGTCCTGAATGTATTGCCTAGGTTTTCTTCTAGAGTTTTATGGTGTTAGGTCTTATGTTTAAATCTTGAACCCATCTGGAGTTAATTTTGGTGTAAGGTGTCGGGAAGGGGTCCAGTTTCTGCTTTCTGCACATGGCTAGCCAGTTTTCCCAACACCATTTATTAAACAGGGAATCCTTTCCCCCATTGCTTGTTTTTCTCAGGTTTGTCAAAGATCAGATGATTGTAGATGTGTGGTGTTGCTTCTGAGGCCTCTGTTCTGTTCCATTGGTCTATGTCTCTGTTTTGGTACCAGTACCATGATGTCTAAGCATTTTTTCATGACATTAATATTTTATCCAAGTAACATAATTTTTATTAATTTATTGAGGAAAATAACCCATCTCAAAAAAAGAATACTTGCAAAACAAATATATTTTCAAAGCTCACGTGGCACTTTATTCCCACTATTCACACAGGAAAATGGGTGCATATCTGGTTTGCATATCTTTACTCTTACACATAGCTATGTATATATAACTATATATAGCTATACACACATATTATATTTCAAAACAAGATCATGCTGCAATTGTTTAGATGACATGATCTTTTCTTCAAACAATATATTTTGACTAATATCATCTTATCTAAATCTTCCTTCAAACTCTTGATTTTAAATGAGATCTCAGTATATAACATAAATATAGTTTATGAAAGCAAACATCCATTATTAGGCATTTCTTATTTCTTTTCACTGTAATAAACCTGTATCCATATGTGTGTGTATGTACATGTATATAATCTCTGATTTTTTAGCAATGTATTTCTAAAGTAATTATTAAATCAGTACCATAGTCTTTGTAACTATACTTTTATAAAAGTTGTGATACCTGAGAGAACAAGTGTCTTTTAACTCAGTTGCCTCTCCAGGGATGTCATGGGAATTCTGCTTCTTGGCAATTATCACAGATTGTAAAATTAGCTTATTAACTTGCAAAAAGCTTCTGATGGATTTTGATTGAAATCACATTAAGTTTGAAGAGAATAAATACTTTTATGATATATGGTCTCCCTAAATATTAACATGGTAAATATTTCCATTCATTTTATGTTTTAGAATCTCTCTCAATAAAGTTAATAACTTCTCCACATAAGTCTTGGATACATTTTATATTTACTACAAGGTGCCTTAGAACATTTATAACTGAAAATTTTGTTGTACATTGATACCAGAAAATTCGCATAATTTTATCATTAATTCTAGAAATTAATTTGCATTCTTTTGCTAGCCATATATCATATCATTTGCAATTAATGAGAGCTTTATTTTTCTTGTCTAATACTTCTATCTTTGTCTTTTATTTTATTCTATTTTCTTAATGTTCCATGCAAATCCTGTAGTATGTTATTGAATAACATCAATTTTAGCAGGCATTCTTGTCTCATTCCTGATTTTAGAGGAAATACCTGAACTTCTCAGTCATAAGTATAGTGCTTTCTGAAGATTTGAGTGTTTACACTTCCCTTCAATGATTTATGAATGCAGCCCTGTCATACATCATTTCCATAAATATGTGGATCTATTTCTTATTTCACAATTTTGTTTCATTCATCTATTTGTTTATTGCTATGTATAATGGTTGATTTGGGAGTTTCAACCTGAGTGAATCAGGGATGCCCAGATAGCTGGCAAAGCATTATTTATTCCTAATCAGTGCATTAATTATTCTCAATGCTTTAGAGAACTGAGCCTGTCTCTCTTTTGATACAAAGGAAAACCAGGTGGTTTAGCATTTGATTACAATGACTGGACTGTCTAGGTGTGTCTCTGAGTGTGTTTCTGCAAGAGGTTAGCATGCGAATCGGTGGACTGAGAGGAGAAGATCTACTTTGATGTAGGTGAGTCCTATGCAATCGACTAGAACAATGGGATAGTGCCTTTTTATTCTAGATCAAACAAAAAGGTAGTAGAGGCAAGGCAAATTCTTGCCCTCTCTTTAGAAGCTGGGAAGCCCTTCTTCTCCTGCCCTTGCATGTTAGAGCTTGAGGTTCTCTGGTTTTTGAACTCTGGAACTTGAATCAGTATCCCCACCCCAAGCTCACACTGAGAATTATACCATCAGCTTCATTGGCTCTGAGGCCTTAGGACTTAGACTTAACCATGCTACCAACTTCCCTGGTTCTCCAGTTTGCAGACAGCATATGGTGGTACTTTTCAACCTCCAAAATTGTGTAAGCCAATTTCCCTAAGAAATCCTTTCTTATGTATCTCTTTATATGTAGCCTATTGGTTGTCTCTCTGGAGAGCTCTGACGAAAACACTGTGATAATACCAAACTGTTTAATTGTAGTAAATATATTATGAATCTTGTGATTGGTAAGGTATATACTCTCTATATATTCTTATTCAAACATACTTCAGCTCTTCTTGAACCTCTACTCTTTCATTTGAATTTTAAGAGCACTTCACAAGTTTTATTACATTTTTGTTATTTTGATAGTTTTTAAAATCACATTGAATTTATTTAAAAATTAGGAATTTAAAAAATTCTTATGTTTAAAAATATAGGAATAAAAGACAACATTAAAATAGTAAGATTGTCTATGCTACGACATTCCATTTGTTTGGATATTCTTTTGTGGGTTTCAGTAATGTTTTGAAAATTGCACTTTGTATATATTACTTATTTTTATTTTCTAATCACTTTACTACAACCTTCATTACCATCTTGAATAGCTGAGTTGACAACAGTTATTCAATCTGGTTGCTAATTCTGTATACAAGTTGTATTAGTCTGTTTTCATGCTGCTGATAAAGACATACTTGAGACTGGGTAATTTATGAAGGAAAAGATGTTTAATGGACTCACAATTCCATGTGACTGGAGGCCTCACAATCATGGCGAAAGGTGAAAGGCACATCTTACATGGCAGCAGACAAGAGGCAATGCGAACCAAGTGAAAGGGGAAACCCCTTATAAAACTATCAGATCTCATGAAACGTATTCACTACCACAAGAACATTATGGGGAAAACTGCCTCCATGATTCAATTATCTTTTACAGGGTTCCTCCCACAAGATGTGGGAATTATGGGAGCTACAATTCAAGATGAGATTTAGGTGGGAACACAGCCAAACCATATGGCAAGTTTTTATACTAGGTAGAATATTTACTATTAGGTTGATGTGAGATTCACTTT
The DNA here is from genome assembly GCA_036589455.1 of Ateles fusciceps. Lineage (NCBI taxonomy): Eukaryota > Metazoa > Chordata > Mammalia > Primates > Atelidae > Ateles > Ateles fusciceps. The sequence continues at coordinate 1,530,793 of JAZHEH010002077.1, forward strand.
ACTGATTAGGAACTTTTTTATTAGATTCACTTTACTGATTAGGAACTTTCTCATTGATAGAATGCATTATTTGGGTAGATCTTCTTTATTTTACACTGTAAATTAGGAACTAATTAGGTACTAATTAGTTCCTAATTTACAGTGTAAAATAAAGAAGATCTACCCAAATAATGCATTCTATTATTTCTAAAATGTACACCTTTTCTTCATATTGTATCATTTTTTAAATGATGATGCATACTATAGTAGTTGTGATAAGAAAGAACTGTATCCTATTTGCTAGCATATTTCTAACATCATAAAATACTGTTAAATTTTACTTAATATATGCTTTTAATCTATTTAAATTTCTATGTGTTTTGTTAACCTGTGTCAGTGGGAGGGTTAAATTTTATTATATAATTTTTAATGATAAATTTATAAATATAATTTATAAATAATGATTTACAAATGATATATTTTATTTCAGCCATTTTTGCATTTTCATAATAAATCTTTCTAGTTATGATATGCACATATATAATATATAGCACATCCATGCATATATGAACTATATATTATGTATAATATAGTTCTATAACATATTTTGTTAATATTGTATTTGCCATTTTCACACTTACATTTATACAGTGTATGTTAATACTTTCTTATACTGGATTTATCCAATTTGTGTGTTGTGGTAGGCAGAATAATGGTACCGCCCAGTGTCCATATTCTAATCTCCAGATCCTATACACACATTACGCTACATGGCAATGGAGAATTAGGGTTGCAGATGGAATAAAGGTTGCTAATCAGATGACTTTAAATTAGCCTGAATTATCCGGGTAAGCCCACTGTAATCACAAAGATTTTTAAAGGATGAAAGAGGGAAACAGAAGAGTCAGTGTTGAAATGATTTCATATGACAAAAGCTCAACCGGACATTTAAGGTTTTAAAAATGGAAGGAGCTAGAGTTAAGAAATGTGGGCAGCCCCAAGAAGCCTGATTAGGCAAAAAAAAAAATTGATTGTCCAACAAAACCTCCAAGAAAAGAATCCAGCCCTTCTAACATCTTGATCTTAGCCTAGTAAAAGTCAGACTTGAAGTAAGATACTAAATTTGTGTTGCATTAAGCCATAAAAGTATGCAGTTATTTGTTAAAGTAGCAACAGAAAATTAATACAGATGTCAATATTATATTAACTTTTATAACACTCTGATATTTCATTGAAACTAATAATGTCATTCAGTTATAAGATATACCATTATTTTATTGCCATTGTATGGAATTGTGCCAATTAAAGTCTGACAGAATTCTTTCTTATCACATTAACTGTAAGATGCATCATACTTTCAAAAATCGTACCATATGGAAAAAAGCAAAATTTAGAATATTTGAACTTTTCCTTCTTTTTCTATTCACTAAAGCAACTTGCATAAAAAGAAGTTATTAATTTCTTGAAATTTTGGTTAACTAACCTCTGAAACCAAGTGTCATTTGGAGGAGGGAATATGTTTGCTTAATAATTAATCTTATATAACGTTTTGTATTTTTATTCATAAGGACCCTGGGTACTTTGGTATATAGGTGTATTTACACATACATATATGTAGTTAGTAATATTTATTTTAACATTTTGTATTTGTATTCATGAAAGCCTAATTGAGACTTCTGTGTGTATTTTTGTGATTTTTTTAACTGGCTTTATCTTTACAGTTTTATCCAGTATACATCTGTTTTCATCTTGCCTGACTGATCAGTGTCTTTAACTTAGAGCCTGAGCAGATTTTTCAGCTTTTCTCTATCTTCAAATCCTTATTCCTTAAACACAATCTACATAGTCCATCATCTCATAGCTCCAGATGGACTTTATCTAATCCTGCTTGGATTTTCTCCTGATAATAGTAATAGGAGCACATATGCAATTAAAAAGCTTAATTTCAATTGGAAATTATATGAAGAGAGAAGGAGGTTGTGGCAGCTGAAACATTTTATGTATTATGATCTCTTTCATCAATTATCTCAGTGTACCTTGCCCAAACTTTAGCCCAATTTAGCAAACATTTAGAGCAATAATTAGTCTCGCTAATTCAATAATTGTGTTGTGATTTGTTGTATGTAACTAAGTATTGCTTTTTTTTTTTTTTTTCAAGAGAGGAACTAAAATAATTCTGAGTACTAGCAAGGGCAAAGGTGAAGCTCCATGTCATGACTGCAAAGTGAAATAATCAGAAGGTTCATGGCCATGAGTACTGCTGCCTGGCCTGGGCATAAGAAATGAGTTTGTTCTAGACTGCAGATTGTCAAGACAACTTTGCAAAAATCTAAGATCTATTGCATTCTGACTGTGGAGGAGGACATAATTGACGTAAGATACCAAGAGATTGCTGGAGTATAGATCTGTGTTTAGATTTGAAATGATGGATGTAGAACATAATGAGTTCAATGAGGTTAAAATTAATTTCAGTAAATGTGAAGGATGAGAGAAAGGAAGGCAGAGATAAAGCTGTTTTATAAGAAATAGTCATGCTGAATAAATCCAAGTTTTGCTGAGGTGAAGCAGAAATGATATGGTGTTAGAAAGAACAACGAGGTCGAGGTGTTACTGCGTTTTCAACCTGGACAACTATGACATCAATATGAGAATAAGGTAGCAATGTATTGCTGAAGAAATTATGAAGAGAATGGAGAGGAAACTGGGAAACTATAGATTGTGGTTACTGACTACATGTTTTAGGTCGCCAGTTAAAATAAATACAGTTGGCCATAGGTTTAAAAAGAAGGGAAAATGTTGAACAAGGATCATAGGTGAATAATTTAAATTAAGAGTTCACACAAAAAGCAGGCTGTGTCTTAATCCTAGGGCATAAAGGACAGGGAATAAAAAAGATGGTCTCTGTCAGATATTTCCAAGAAAAAGTGTTATCAGTTTTAGGATGTTTGGGTTCAGTTAATGCAGAAGGCTATTACCCATAGATGCTAACACAGTTTTAGCATATAACAGATTCTCAAAAATTTTATTGCATCAGTGAAAAGTTTATATGTTCATAAGTAAGAAATTTTCCAGATTAACTATATCTAATTTCAGTTTTCCTCTTCACCATATGCACATTCCCATTGATAGGAAACTTTGAGCAATATGGAAGTTAGAATTTAGACTTCACAAGTTTTAGAATCAATTACACTTATTTTCAGTGTAATAATTGTACAATTTTACAGATAATAGTTGCATCCTCACATTAATCCTGGTGGTACTGGGGTTCATCATCTTTAAACATTAGGGGATACCATCTTTCTCATGAATCTAAAAAGCTCATGGGAATATACTGAAATGAGAGAAATTCCCTTATCCCCCTCACAGGGCATGCAACAGGGATGTGACTTGCTTCTTTGGTGCCCTGCTGCTCAAATCCCTAGGGGGAGTATGCAGATAGGTGGGTCATGGGGAGCATTATTGGGCTTTGACTCCATGGCAGCATCTAGAGGTGAGTTTTTATAACTCCTGAATCCCAAGTGGGCGTGTGTTACAGTGTACTCTTTCAGCTTAGCTGTACGAAAATGGCTTGTGTTAATCAGCTCAATGAGAACTTTTGCCTTATTATGAGGTCAGAAGGCCTTCTGCATTCCAGGTTCTTGCTCTAGTGTACCAGAAAAATTGGATTACACGTGGGATTGGAGAATAAATGCAAGGTTTTACTGAGTGGTGGAGGTAGCTCTCAGTGAGATGGATGGGGATAGACTGGGAAAGTGGTCTTCCCTGGAGTTGGGCTGCCTAGTGGCCAGACTGTCCTCTAACTGCCCCAGGCCAAATTCTCCTCAACATCAGCATCATTTTGCCATCAGTGGCCTGCCAGTGTCTGCTGGTGTCTGTCAGTGTGTTCTTCTGCTTCTCTCAACATCCAGCCATTTGTGTGTGTACTGAATTTTTATGGGCACAGGATGGGGGCATGGCAGACCAAAGGCAACTTTTTGGGTGCAAAAACAGAAATGCCTGTACTTATTTAGGTCCATGGGTGCAGGCATGGGGGTAAAGCCCTCATCAGGGACCCTGCCTTTCTCTAGTTAGCACCTCCCTGCCCCCTTCCCATCTCATTTTCTCCCTCTGAAGAGAGATGTCTAACTGCCTTTAGAATAAGGATGACAACCAGTCTTAGCTACTTCTGCTGAAGTGGGGCATTGTTTTGGGGAAAACAGCAGTTGGATTTCTCCCAGAGGTCCATGTAAGGGTTCCTGGCAAAGGGGGAGCCATTGTCTGTTTCTCTGGTTGCATTTTTATTTGGAGTTTGATGGCCTCTAAGTGAGAGAGAAAAAAACAAGCTTTATAAGGTTAAGTATGCATGGGTTAAACATTTGTATTATACAAGTAAAGAATTTAGTGACAAAGATTACAGAGATAAGAAGTGAAATATATACTTACAGCAACATTGTACTCCAAGCTGTTTCACACTGATGAAAGAAATTAAACCTTATATTGGAGCACTTAAACTCCAGAAGAGAGATGACTGTTCTTGCCATATCTTTAACAGTTAATAGTTGTACCTTGGGAATTCTGGGGTTTGTGGGCTTGCATGGTGGCCATTAAAGTTTCTGCCTCTTTCTTGTGTCTCCCTTTCTCTACTGTAGAAAACTAAGGTGACTAATCTCAGGAGGCCCTCTAATGTACTATCTGGTCTGAGGGCTTGTTTTTGTAGCTTCCACCTGATATCAGGAGCTGCCTGAGTAATAAATTTATCCTTTAGTATTAGATGTCCCTCAACTGAATCAGGAGATAGTGAGGTGTGCTTTGCCAAGCCTCTCTTAGCCTTTTCATGAAGGCAGTGGGATTTTCATTGAATCCCTGGTTGATCATGAACAACTTAGTATAATTGAGAGGCTTGAGGGTTAGTTTTAGTCCTATGTAAGCCCTCCATTAGGCACACCTGAAAGCATCTCCTCTTCCAGGCTTCCATCTCGTCATTGGATGCCATTGAGGGTCATCCATTGGTATTGCTTCTCTTCCAGTTGGATAATTTTTGTTCCCTTTCCTGATGCTGTATGTGATACGAAGCTCATCTCCAAATCTCTCTGTTGCTTGCAGAGTGGCCTGCTTCTCAGTGTCCGTCAGGGTCTAATTTAAAAGTGACATAATGCCTCTCCAGGAGAGTTCAAACATTTGGGCAAATTTCTGGAAGCCTGTATATATCTATCAAGGTCATCTGAAAACTTGCCAAGATCTCCCTTAATTTGCTTTAAGTCCTGTAGGGAGAAGGGGACCTGGACCTTACTGGGCCCAAATTCACCGGGCATCTGTTGCAGGGGCAAGAGTGAGACTGGAGCTTATTTAGGGCGAGGAATTATAGGAGGTGGCAAGTGAGAGGCTGAATCTGTACAGGGAGGTTGGGGTGGACACAGAGGAGCAGGGCTGGAGGGAGCTGCCTCCTCTGCTTGGGATGCCTCTGGGATGTGTATTGTTAATACCCTGGGCTTGCCAGTCCTACACTGGATCAATCAGGAGAGCTGAATCAATCCTACACTGTCAGCAAAGGTCTGAGTTGCCTTACAAGGTATAGAAAGCCTGCACATATGAGGCCTCAGACCATCAGTCCTCACATCTACAGAAAAGTTCCAACAGCTGAATGGTATCAAAATGAATGGTTCTTTCCTGGGGTCAACCTAGTCCTTTATAATTTGGCCAAAACTTTGTGCAGAGAGCTATGAGGCATTTTTCTTCAGATCCTGAGGGTCAAAGCAGTTCCCATGGTTCAGGATAGACTCCAAAGAAGCATAAGCTGGGGGCGGTGAAGACAGCTGGTTGTCAGTTCTGAAAGACAGTGAATAGAGGTCTTTCTCAATCTCTTCCTTCCTTCAGCAAAAAACTCATGGTGTGATGGAGAGAGAAAGCGAGCATTCTTACTTTCCGTTCCATCTTTTTATCCTCAAGTCCCAGTGACCTCATCAGGTGCCACCTATAGGTACCAATGTGGTATGTACTCATGTAGCAGGGAAATCCTAGAGAATAGGAATTAATCGCCCTCACCTGTACCTCCATTTTCCCTTGCTCTAGACAAACTTTGAGTTCCCTGGGCCTGGTCATGCTATGGAGCATGGCCTCCTTCCATGAGCTGGGGGGTTCCGTTGGCAAGAATGGGTCCTGCCCATTTACATTGTGCCTATTGCCTGGCTTTGGATCCCTCAGACCTGGCCATTTTTTTCTAGTGCTTCAGCCTGAAGCTTGGAATTGAGTTTGGGACTGAAAAGGTATTTCAGGGGCTGTTTGTATCTGTTTAGAGTGTCTCAAATGAGCCCTGCCAAATTTGAAGTCATCAATCAGCAGGGGCCATTTCTCTGTTAGCTTCACTATCAACAGCAGAGTGCTGGGGGAGTGCTGGGGGGTCTCTCCCACCCCACTTCCTTGTGGCTGTTGGGCATGGCCTTTGCATGCTTTGGACATGCCCAGGTGCCTGAGCTGGAAGAGGAGAGATTTGGAGGAGGTGCCCTCAGCCAGGCCTGCCTGCAGCTGTCGGGGCGGAGGCAGAGATGGTAAGTCTAAGAACAGTTGCTCTGATCTGTACCCTTCACCACTGAGCCGAAAGCCTATTTTACTTAGTAACATTGCCACAGCCTCTAGCAAAACCCTTAACATTATAAAGGAAGAGATAAGAGTCTTTTCAAACCACCAGAGAGGAAAAGATACAAGTCTGGGGGGTTTGACTGGCCTGGTTAGGGCGGTTAAACCTCTGTGAAGGGAAGACAGGGCCTTTTGCTTGCAGGAAGAGAGAGAGAGGTGGCAGGGTTTTAGAAACGAGGCAGATCCGACAGTTTCACATTTGCACTCACCTTCCTGGATCCTGGACGAGGCCCCAGCTGAAATGAGAGAAATTCCCTTATTGCTCTCACAGGGTGTGCAACAGGGATGTTCCTTGCTTCTTCAGTGCCCTGCTGCTCAAACTCTTAGGGAGGGCATGTAGACGGGCAGGTCATGGGGAACATTTTTGGACTCTGACCCCATGGCAGCACCTGGAGGTGAGTTTTTAAAACTCCCAAACCCCAAGTCGGCATGTATTACAGTGTTCTCTTTTAGCTTAGCTGTCTGCATGCGACCTATGTTAATCAGCTCAATTAGACCTTCTGCCTTATTGCAAGGACAGAGGGCTTTCCGTATTCTAGGTTCTTGGCCTAATGTACCGGAAAAATCAGACCACATGTGGGCTTGGAGTATGAGTGCAAGATTTTTTTGAGTGGTGGAAGTAGCTCTCAGTAAGATGAATGGGGAGCCAGAAGGAGAATGGAGTGGGAAGGTGGTCTTCCCCAGGAGTCAGGTCACTCAATGGCAGGACTCTTCTCTTGACCGCCCCTGGCTGAATTCCCCTTGGCCTCTGTGTCATTCTTCTGGTGTCTGCGGGTGTCTGTCAATATGTTCTTCTGCTCCTCTTGATATCCAGCCATTTGTGTGTGCCTGCTATGGTCCTGGGTATTTATGGGCATAGGACGGAGCATGGCAGGCAAAAAGACAACTCACTAGGCCTGAAAACAGAAATGTCTGTCCTACTTTACGTCTGTGAGCACAAATCTCAGGGTGGAGCCCTCACCAGGGACCCCACCCTTCTCTACTTAGCACTTTTCTGCCCCTTTCCTATATCAGTACTACCCTCTTTCTGGTCTAATAAATGTTATTATTCTCTGTTTTCTCTTGTGTAGAGATAGAGTCTTGCTATATTGCCCAGTCTGGTGTCAAACTTCTGGCCTAAAGTGATCCTTCTGTCTCAGCTACTTAAAGTGCTGTAAGCATGAGCCACCACGCCTGGTCAATATTATTGTTCTTAATGATAAGACTAGGTGTTTTTTTTGGTGTGTGAATATTTGTAGGTATCACATATCTACACAAACATAGATAAATTGCACAATTAACAGTTGGGCTGGATAATTCTGTTTTGTGGGGGGGTATTTTATACATTGTAGGATGTTTGGCATCATCCCTTGCTCTTGTCCATCAGATCCCAGCAGCAACAGCTGTGACAACCAAAAATATCTCCAGTTATTGCTAAGTATCTCCTGGAGTCACAACTACTCCTAGTTTAGAGACACTGATGAAGATTTATAGTAAATTAAACAAAAATGCTTCCGTTATTTTTCCCTACTTTTCTTTAACCTAGAGAATTACTAATTCATAATCATTTGATAAAATTATTATTTTCTTATATCGTCTATGCTTTGGCAAATAATAATTAGAAATAATCAACAATGCAATGGTTCGTTATTTTACACCACTTTTGACTAAATCATTTGGAATCAACCACTTAAAAATTTGTATGATCAATAAATTTGTCTTAATGTGTTTTTAAGACAATTTTATGAAATTAGATTACTTTTAAAAAGATTAAGCCTACAGAATACCAATGATGTTTAAGGTCCAGAGAGCCCATTTAAAACATAATAAAAAATTTTTGGAATTTTAAAATGAATTTTAAAAATCATTGCTGCCTAAATAAAAAGCATGAGGATGAGGAGAAAGTGAAAAAAATTGTGCATCCATTCTGTATAAAATTGTGTGTGGTAAGCACTTGAGTAAAACCAAAAGATTCAGCTGATCATCTTCAACATTTGCTAGCACTAATCTTTAATTTTTTTGTAGTTTTCTTCATGCATAATGACTTTTAACTTTTCATAGAATACGTGTTAGTACACTGAAACAAAGAGATTTTTAAAGTATAAAACTTAAAAGTGATTAGCATAATTAGTTATCAAAAGAGTCATTATAATTTACATAGTAAAACAGCAATAAATTTGAATCAGAGTATGGGTATGAATTTTGCTTTATGTCTTTACTGAGTAGGTAACAATGGGTGAATCACATAATTTTAATTCCTGTTTCCTTTTAAGCAAGATGGGAATAAAAACACCAGCCTCACAAAGAGAAGATTTAATTAGGAAATTTATGTACAAGCACACAGGGGTTCTTTGAACTGGTGGCTCAATTATTATTTGGCAAATCTGAATCTGAGAATAGACACTATGTGACCATGAAGAAAAATGATATTTCTATATTTGCTATTCTTCTACAAGAAATAGCAAAGACAAAAATCTGTGTAAAGTCTCTGTGCGATTGAAAAAATGATAATCTATACTGCACTTAAAATAGAATAAAAAATACAGTTGGCTTTTAAAATAAATGTGTCTAGTTTAAGCACTGTTCCCATGGTGTTAGTTTGACTATTGCTATAAATGAAATGCGGTCAAGAAAATAAGCTTGATCTTCTAATTATTTCAGTTGAAGTCTATAAAAATGATGTGTTAGTGCATTCTTATACTGCTATAAAGAACTACCTGATTCCCGGCAACATGCATGAAAGAAAGGAAGAAAGAAAAGAAAAGAAAGAAAGAAAGACCTGAGACTGGGTAATTTATGAAGAAAAGAGTTTAAATGGTTCATGGTTCTGCATGCTGTACAAGCTTCCACCTCTGGGAAGGTCTCAGGAAAGTTACAATCACAGCAGAAGGCAAAAGGGAAGCAATTATGTCTTCACATGGCCAGCAGGGAGAGAGGAGGGAGGTGCTACACACTTTTAAACAACGAGGTCCTGTGAGATTCCTATCACAAGACAGCACTAGGAGGATGGTGCTAAACCATTAGAAGCTACCCCATGATCCAATCATGTTCCATCAGGGCCCACCTCCAATACTGAGGATTACAATTTAACATGAGATTTGGGTAGGGACAGAGAGCCAAACCATATCAAATGATATGTAAAGAGATTACAGTTTTTAATCATTAAGATTGTAAATATAAACAGAAATTCTATGAATGTGATGGTACTGCTGGGAATTATATCTATGCTTTACTATTCACAGATATTTTTTCATCTTGGGAAAATGTATTTTTGTCTGTATAATTTGGACTACATTATTCAGTTATGGACTTCATAGTCTGGCATAATTTATATTTAAAGAAGGCTACATTCTTTCTTCACTTCATTACCATTTATTTTTAGTGGAAGTTTCCATTAGGATTAATGCTTCAGGTTTATTTAGGTCAGTGGATAGTCTCTTAGTCTTAGCATCTATTATGCACACTTCAGAAAGTGCTAGGACCCATAGAACTGTAGTCTGCTTCAGTCCATTAAGGCATGATACTTCAACAGCTTAATGCATATGTTTTCTTAGTTGAAATCTTAAAATCTTGGGATAGTTGAAGAGAAGATTTTCCTAGTATTTGGAATGGTGACTAAAATAATGTGAGAAAAATTTATAAGCTATTCCATTATCTATTTATTATTAAGTATATTTTGTATATTATATAATTTATTATATTTTTATCTATACATTTATATTTATATTCAACATGCTATAATGCATAAAGTAAATTGAATATCAGAAGTTCTTTCAGCTTGAGAAACTCCTAAAATTTCTAAATTTCTACAACTTTAAAAAGTGGATCAGATAACTGGTATTTACTCTTACAACTCTAGAACTTTAAGAAAATACACCCTATTATCATCATAACCATCATCATAACTGTCATCATCATCTAACATTTCCTGAGCATTGTTTAACAGGCCTTGTGATAGATTTGTGTGAACAAAGCAGCCTGAGTAAATCGAATGTAAACACAAAATCAAGAGCTGTTGTATGTCAAATGAGAAGCACAGAGTTGGTGCTGCAGATCAGGGCTAAGGATAACCTAGACTCATTGTGTGATACTTTGAAGTCCTGCAATTCATTAGCTGGGGTCAGAAAATATCCACAATGCCTCTTACAACAAGTAGAATGAAAATATTTGATTTATTTTCTCTTTTAGGCTCCTTGACTTTATACATAAATGTAGAACTCAGCATTGGATTTCATAAACACATGTGTTTATAGAAATCACCTTTCATCTCCATATTCCTATGCTATTTTTAGTGAAATGGTATACATGACAAGTCTTTGAAATTGTGAAGCATTCATAAGTTTAATTTGACATAACCTAGGGTACTGTTTCTCTTTTCCAGACCTTCAGTTCTCCTGAACATATACTGACATTTGGTGGTCAATGCTTCTTCTCTGAATATCTTCCTTAATTTGAGAAAGAACTTGGATTAAGTGACCCAGGAAGTCATTCCATGATTTAATTGTTTTTATTGGCATAATTAATTTAGAAAGCTTAATTATGAAACCACATGAGTGCTGTGCAAAGTCTGCAAAGTACTATTCAATGACATTGAGATACAAAATGCATCAGTAGCTTTTTAACCTAATTAACAAAATAAACCAGAGAGATTTGTAGAACAAAGTGTGGTCCCTATGTAGAATAATTTCACTTAAATTTTTATTGAAATGGTAATAAGAAATTTATTTAAAAAATTGTATCCCTAAATGATCATTGGAAAGTTAGCATATGTTCCAGTTAACTATTGATTCATTTAAAAACACCTCCAAAATTAATGGTTCAAAACAACATCAGCTATTTTATCTTTATCTCTCGTGGTTCTGGAGTTGACTGAGCTCAGCTAGACAATTTTCACTCAGGATTTTATGTATTTACAATCAGACGTTACAGGGGCTGGGGTCATCTGATGGCTGTGTCATTCACAGGTCTGGCATCTGGGATGGGAAGACTCAAAATAGCTGGTTAAAGCCCATTAAAGCCCATTGGAAACCACTTTCTACTTTGGTCTTCTTTCAATGTAGCCTCTCCAGCGGCCGCAGGGTAGCTAGACTTTTATTTGGTAACTCAAGGGTTCAAAGGTTTGTGTCCCAGTAATGAGGGGGCTGGAAGAAGCTGTATCACGTTTTATGACCAATCTTTGGATGCCACACAGAGTAGCTTTTTACCTCATTTTATTTGTAGCAATAATCACAAAATCTCATCCAGATTCATTGTTAGGAATATAAAATCCCATTCTTGTGGGAAATCATCAAGACTCTGAAAATGAATGTGATCTGGAATAAATTGTACAAACTTTTTGTAAATACAGTCAGTCATACCATCCTAATGGCAGATACTTCAAATCCATATCTCAGGCAAGTACAGGCAAGACTGGATGGAGAAGACAACCTACCAAAGTGTGATGGCCACATAGGAAGAAAAATAATCAGGGGAGCTAGATGTCACGGAAGGATCCCCAGCTTAATACCAGTCTCTCCCCCTACTTGTATTTTCTGTAGCAGATATAGAAAATGATGAGAGTCTGTGAGGTAAGTTATGTGCAAGGAGGAGACTGAGTGGGAGAAAAAGAAGATGAAGGGAGAGGAAGAAACATGAGGAGGAAAAAATACTGTCAAGGGAAACAAAACTATATATTTTTAAAAGAAGCAGAAAATTAAGTTATTTACAATGACCACTAATCAAGATGCACTCAGCACTCAGACTTCTCAAGATTTTTTTTTTTTTTTTTTTTTTTTTTGAGATAGAGCCTTGCTCTGTCGCGATCTCAGCTCACTGAAACCTCCACCTCCTGGGTTCAAGCGATTCTCCTACCTCAGCCTGCCAAGTGTCTGAGACTACAGGCATATGCCACCATGCCCGGCTAATTTTTTGTATTTTAATTAGAGACAACGTTTCCCCGTGTTAGGATAGTCTCGATCTCCTGACTTTGTGATCCGCCCACCTCAGCCTCCCAAAGTCCTGGGATTACAGGCACGAGCCACCGCTCCTGACCTTACTAATATTTTAAAAAATAAAAATCATCATTAAAGATATCTGTGTCTGGATATGGGCTTTTAAGCTAATTCTCTATCTGTATGAGGGTAAGGAAGTCACTGAGTCTCTCTAAGCTCTTCTTCTGACCTGTAAATTGTAAATAATATTTATACTTAAACTATATGGTCTTTGTGGGTATCAAATGAGACAATGCATAAAAGTGCCTGACACTGAGTATAAGGGCTCAACTATGCTAACTAATCTAGCAAGAGACACTAGGTCTTAAAAATTCATCTTATCTGCTGACAAGGCTGAGGAGAAAAGGGAACACTTATACGTGGTTGGTGGGATTGTAAATTAGTTCAGCCACTGTGGAAAGCAGTTTGGAGATTTCTCAAAGAACTGAAAACAAAACTATTATTCAACCCAGCAATCCCATTATTATGGGGTATATATCCATAGGAAAATAAATTGTTCAACCAAAAAAAAAAAACCCGCATACATTTATATGTTCATTGTAGCACTCTTCATAATAGCAAAGTCATGGAATCAATGTAGGTTCCCAAAAACAGAGACTTGGATAAAGAAAATTTGGTACATGTACACCATGGAATACTATGCAGTCATAAAAAGAATGAAATCATGTCCTTTGCAGCAACATGGATAAGGCTGGGGCTCAGCATCCTAAGCGAATTAACACAGGAACAGAAACCCAAATGCTGCATGTTCTCATCTATAAGTGGGATCTAAACATTGAGCCACATACAGATGTAAATGTGGGAACAATAGACACGAGGGGGCTACTAGAAAAGGAAGATGGGGAGGGGACCAAGAGCTGAAAAACTACCTATTGGATACTATGCTCATTACATGGGTGATAGAATCATGCATACCCCAAATCTCAGTGTAATGCAATGTACTCATGTAACAAACCTACATATGGTACTGCTGAACCTAAAATTAAAGTAGAAATTATTATTATTATTAATACGTTGAAATAGAGATGGCATCTTGCTATGCTCAGACTGGTCTCGAATTCCTGGGTGCAAGTGATCCTCCTGCCTCAGCCTCCCAAAGTGCTGGGATTACAGGCAAGTGCCACCACACCTGGCCTAGAAATTATTTTTAAAAAATCCGTCTTATCTTCAAAGACCCAACAGGTTAATTTCATCTTATATCAATTTCAAATTCATATATTTCTTGGGTTTGTTTCATTATTCAATTTTTTCATAATTTGTCTATGGATCATTGTGAAGCAGACTGTTTAAAGTACTCTATCATAAGATATTTTTATAACTGTTATTACAATACCTTCCTCATTTGTTTTCAAAATAATTTTGTCCTTTCTTAAATTAACAAATGTCCAGAATGTTGCTGGGGGGGATTCTACTATGCTTAAATAATTCAAATAAAACAACCTTTTAGGCTGTTTTCCCTCTTGGCATTCTACAAATCTAGGAAGAAATATGATACCTTGTCGCAATTCTTCTCTGTATAGTGAAAGGCAATGTGACAAAATTTAAACTTCACAAGCTTAGAGACAAACAAAGTAGGTATCAAATTGACAAAATGTTTGTAGAAATTAGTTTCAAATTAGTAAAGTGAAAAAGCAATACTCTATCACCACACAGTTTCATCAATCAAATAAAATGTCTAAAAAATTCCTAATATGGAGTCATTGATAGGTAGATTGGTAGATGAATATTTAGACATAGATACTCACTTTCAATGATAGGTAAGAATTAATATTAATGTCAGTACTATTGCTACTAATTTCTCTATTAGTTCCTCAAGCTATCTAACTGATATAGTTATATGGCTTTTTATTTATACATAGGTGAAATCCTCCAGCTCTTAAATTCTATGAAGCAAAGACTTAATGCTTGTCAGTTGTGTTATATAATACTTTCAAACTAAGCTTACTCTTTCCATAGATAGCTGTAAGATCCTGAAGGGTTGCAATGGTTGAATCAAAAGCAAAAGATGGGGGAGTATGATGAGGGAAGGAGATATTTTCGGATAATGTTTCATATGCCAGGCAATCATTATAACATTTGCATGTGGAATGCTGTTATCCTCATTTTATGGATGAGAGAAATAAAGTACACAGAGGGAATAGTGTATGAAAGGCACACATGCATGGATGTGTACACACACATATGTATACACACGGAAGCTTTCTCTGTGAACCGGGTTGGCCTTGAATTAAGCCTTTCAGATTTTAAAGCCTAAACTCCATTCTGTCTAGTCCACTGCCTCCTCATTGTCAGATGGAGGCATTATACACATGCATAATTTAAAATGAAAAACTTTGAGTTGTATTTGCAATATTTATCTTATCTTTGTGTTTTTACAAAAAGGTTACTTTTTAATGCCATAGTATTATATGGTTTAAATAAAACAAGGCAGGTCATAGAAACAATTATAATCCTCACTGCAGCATTATCTGTGTTATACCCTTTGACAGATTATGTAATTAACACTTGATCTGCACTGTCCAGAATGGTAGCTACTAGCCACATGTAGCTAAGGACCACTCCAAAATGTGGCTAGTCTAAATGTAAAATATACACTAGATTTCAGAGACCTAGTGTCATAAAAATATAAAATATGTCATCAATATTTTATATTGATTACATGCTAAAATAATATTAAATTAAATATCCTATTAAACTTAAATTCATTATTTTTTTACTTTTTAACTAATAAAAATTTGAAATCACACATATGGTTTACATTATATTTCCAATGGACAGCACTGATCTGGAAGCACGAAGTCGGTTGGATTTAGTACTTCCCGTGATCCATACCAGAAAATGAGGCATAGACGTGTTAAATTACTTGTCCACTCTCATTAAAAATGGAGGGATTGAATATAGCCATCTTATCACTCATCACTGAAAATATACTCGCTATTGAAAAATAATATTCTAAGCAAGAATTGACATTATAATCTAGTTCAATTCCTGTATTTTACCATTTGAGGAAAGTTAGACTGTAATTTTACAAGAGCATGTTATAAGTAGAGCCAGACTTGAAATTCTCGGTCAAATGTGGTTTCTACTATATGATCCTACCACAGTGCCTTCGACTGTTCTATTTAATTCCAGTAAATGTAAGGCACACATGGGACAATACAATGAATTATAAAGTTGGATTCTGCTCATCTGTACCAGGTAGAACCACTTCTTAAGTTATTAAATTCAGTGCTAACTCATTGATAGAACAGGGTTGGTAGTTTGGAAAGAATGCCACCTTCACTTCTATGTATTATGATGTTTTATTCTAAATTATACTTGCAAAAGCTATCTGAAACCTAAAGAACAAACCAATGAAGCACTAAAAGAGAATATTTTGACTCTTTGCTATAAAACAGATTTCCTAAGGGCAGCACGTTTGTCATATTGAAAAATAAAGCACACAAATCACACTTTTATTTCCTTTTCTAACTTTCAGCTTATAAAGCAATGATTCTTCCCAACAAAGAGACTTGAAACCTTTGCTTTCTTTTAGGATTTTTTGGTTAGAGGATTATCGTGAAGACAACTAAATATGACCTCGGCAAAACAAAAATATGAAAAACAATGTATTTTTATGTATACTACTAACCAGCAGCTTGTACTTTGGCAAATCACTGAAACTTGATAATTTTCTTTAAAAAAATGAAGATAATGATACTTTCACCACAGGGTTATTGTGAAGATTGGATAACTTAGTATATGTAATATACTTAGACCAAAGTTTAAAAAAGTATATTTTGTATAAGTTAATTTGGGCCTATGTAAAAAAAGATCTTATTTCCAGACAGAAATGAAATTTGTGTTATAATATACTCAAACCCGTAAGAATTTATATATGTGTACCATACAAATTGGAGAAATTGTTATTTTAACTACCTCTGCCTTTATTAGTGAAACAAAAGTCAGAGGAGAAAGCAAATTGTTCCCAAATTTAAAAAGAAAAACTACTTTGCCTTCTAATAGAACAAGCAGCAGAGTCCAGGGTGTCTTAAATTCAGCTCAACCAGTGATTCATGATATGATGCTGGGAAACTCATTGATTACTTCACCTAATTTACCTGTTGAAGTTTGTAGTTATACTCTTTGGAGCTTCTGTTGTTCCTTATGTCACTAATATTTCTACAGGTAAACTATTGTGCTGTTTTTAAAAATTTATTCTTGTTAAAAAATTGTCATCACTCTTCAATTCTCATTTTAAGATGGCATTACTGACTTCACTTTGATAGGCCTTCCCAAGGCCATTTTTGAAACCAAGGACCAATTCATTATCTAATGGAATTTCTTAAGACTCAACTTGTTAATAGCCTCTATCATTAACTAAAGCAACATCAATTTAGAAGACATACTGTTTATGCCAAACCATTCTACTTGCAGAAGGTGAAACCAATGTTAACAATTTGATCAAATTAAAACAAAAAATGGCTTTTAACTGAAAATGAATAAATTCAGAGACTGTAGAAGTCACTTTAGCTTAATATGTAAATGGCACATGTCTATTAATACTGGTTCTTCTCTAGATAAAAAGGCTTAGAAAGCTTCATGTTGAATAGAGAAAAAATCCTAGGTGTGTGTATGTGTGTGTGTGTGTGTTTTAATAAAACTGAATCTCAAGTCACTTAATTATAAATAAATTAAGAGAAATAATGAAATTACCTTAAGTGTTTTAAGTGATTAAGCCACTGGGTCATGTATTTTCATTTGCTTAAAACTAAATAACTATGCCAGCACTTTGGGAGGCCGAGGCGGGCGGATCATGAGGCCAAGAGATTGAGACCATCCTGGCCAACATGGTGAAACCCCGTCTCTACTAAAAATACAAAAAAATTAGCTGGGCGTGGTGGCGCGTGCCTGTGGTCCCAGCTACTCGGGAGGCTGAGGCGGAAGAATCGCTGGAACCCAGGAGGTGGAGGTTGCAGTGAGCTGAGATTGCGCCACTGCACTCCAGCCTGGTGACAGAGCAAGACTCCGTCTCAAAAAAAAAAAAAAAAAAAAAAAAAAAAAAAAAAACTAAATAACTATTTAGCCATTGAAATGGTATATACTTTTAGCTTTTCTAAGTTCATAATAGACTTTTTTCTTGCTACTGGAAACTGACTTTTTCTACTGCCTAAAGTCTACCCAAAATACGAATTAACCCAGAGCTCTCTATTATACCAGAATTTATTGATGTGTTAAAGTAACATTAAAATGTTATAAGAAATAGCACTAAAATGATATCTTAATAATTGGACTTTACAGTAATGGAAAAATTGAGCCTTTAGGGTAAGAGTAGAGGGTAGTTTCTGGAAGATAGCGAGTTACTGATGTTATCCTTGCTTCCTGATAGTGAGAAAATGAAGGCTATCTTCCAAACTAGTGGATTTTAACTTTCTTATTCTACAAATTTATATTGCATGTTTCTTGTCTTCCAGATGTTATTCCTTGTACTGACACTATATTCAGAAGGAAGAAATCTTTTGTGCTCTTCTATAGCTCATAATCTAAATTGTGAAGCTTGCCCTAAGCAATTACATTTTCAACTAGAATTGTAGTAACTTATGAAAGCCAGAGGGAGTACTATGGATAATTATAATAAGAAGGTCTCATTTAGTCAGGATGATAAGAAGAAATGTTCTCTGAATGTTGGCGGCTTAAGATTTGAAAAATGCATTTACTTCACTTGATGAATGAGAGTGACAATGGGATTTAATTTTGGTGTATGTTAAGGTTGGACAGAATGAAAGCATTGTAAGCAAGAAGAAGAGTTTATGTGAAGATTTCAAGAAAGGGAGAAGTTTGTTGTAATAAATGAAATGAAAGGTGAATGAAAAAAATCAACCAAGGAGAAACTAATATGGGATTCAGGATAAAAGTCAATGGTAGCTAGGTCAGGCAAGGCCTTATGCACATGTTAAGGGCTAAAGGCAAAAGGAAAGCCCAAGCATGGCATGATGTGATTTAGACTTTTGGATCATTTCTGTAGCTGCAGTAAGAAGAATGAATTTACAGAGGCATTACATCTAGAAGACAACAAATTAGGCAGTTATTATAATATTTCAGGTAACGTTTATGTGGATTTTTTACTGGGGTTTTGATTGCTTATATGTAAAAAAGAAAGCCTGGAGTTATTGATAAGGTATATTCAAGAGGAATTTGTTATTGATTGAATAAACAGAAGATAGCCAGTACTACGTAGGCTATAAGTAACTAAATGGATGATAAATCTATTCAGTAACTAAAATGACTGGAGAAAGATATATTTTTGAGAACATCACTAAATTGACATTACTTATGTAGTATTTGAGATATATTGTGACATAAAATTAGGATTCAGTAGATAAGAGTTTCTAAGTTTCTCAACTTAGGAAGAGATGAAAATGCTAAATACATATTTTAGAGATGTAAGCATTACTGTAATAGTTACAAATATGGGGATTAATGCAATTAACCAGGAAAAACATACAAGGTAAGAAGAGAAGAAAATCTAAGATAAAGCAGTGATGAACTCTAGTATTTAAGAATTACATGGAGGATGCAAAAATATGAAAATTTTGAAGTAGAACAAAGAAAATGAGGGGGTGCAATATCACAGAAGTCAAAGAAAGAAAATAAGGAGGAGGATTGGACTACCATTTATAATTTTGCTGTTGAATGTATAATATGTTAAGTTGCTAGCAACTGAGAATGGCAGTTTGAAGAAAATTGGTGAAGGAAGAAGCCATATTATTGTAGTTTGATAATGAGTAGAAACTAGGGAAACACAAGTTTCTTGTGCAAGAAGACATTCCTTTTGAAAAATCTGACTTTTCAAAAAAAGTAGGTAATACTGAAACTAGGAGAGGATATGAGGGTTAAATGCAAATATAAAAGAATAAAAGATATGTGATGCAATGAATTCTTTTATTGTCCTTTAAAAGCAAAGAACTGGCTAGGCATGGTGGCTCACATCTGTAAACTCAGTGCAATGGGAGGCTGAGACTGGAGGATTGTTTGAGGCCAGGAGTTCAGAGCAGCCTGGGCAAGACAACAAATTATGTCTCTACCAAAAAAAAAAAAAAAAAAAATTAGCTGGGTGTGGTGGCATGTGTTTATATTCCCAACTACGCAGGAGGCTGAGGCAGGAGGATTGCTTGAGCCCAGAATTTAGAGGCTGCAGTAAGCTATGATTGTGCTACTGCACTCCAGTCTGGGTGATAGTTCTCAAAAACAAACAAAGTAAAGGTTAAAAGCAACAGAACATGCTTCACAGATGATGCAAAAGATTTAGGAGAGAGAGAATGTGGTTTATGATACAGGTAAAAATAAGAATACAAAAGTGCAATACTTGAGGTGGTAGGAAGGTATAGTAGAGAGAAAGATTTTAAGTGGAGGAGCACTTTAGAAAGTTCATCTTTTCCATCATAATAGAAATGCAGGTATGTTCATTTCCCCAAAGAAGAAGAGAGAGTCCTCATCTTATAGCTTCTATCTAATACCTGCATGGGAAGAACAAAAAAATTTTTCATGAAAATAAAAAGGAGAAAGGAAAGATAAGTAGTATGAAAACAACAGAGAATTTTTGCAACTTTGAAAGTTGAAGAAGACTGAAAAGAAAACAAAGATTACCATAGTTGGGAGTAGGGAGTGGAAAATGAAAAGACCAGTAGGTCCAAGATCTAGTTCTTTGATCAGACCAATAAAACAGAGACTTTTAGCATGTCTCTTATGAAAAAAGAGATAAACAAATTTAAGATGAGAAAATTAACACACAAGGAAAGGAAATTTTAAAAATGAGGAAAGGAAGGAAAGGAGAAAGCAGCAAAAAGATGATAAATAATGCATTTGGAATATATTGAAAGACAAAGAAAAGAATATATATATCTCTGTATATCTATATATCCCTGAAAATGCTTCCTTTTCTGGAATAAATTAACAGACACTTGAATTTAAGTTTTTAAAAGAAATTAAAAGTGATATCATAAACAATAGTAAGGGGTGAAAGAGAGATGACAAAGATACAGAATTAAGTTGAATACCACATTCAAACCACATGAAAAACACCTTAGGAAAATGAGATAAAAGGTTGGGGGAGAAACAGGGAGAGTGAGAGCAAGAGAGATTATTAAAATAAGTCTTATTTACTGAAAATAGGAAATTAATATTTTTTAAAAGTATGAAATTAATATTTTTTAAAAATTAATATTTTTAAAAGTATAAAATTAAAAATATGATTATTTTAATTCATTTCTTAATGTTTCTGTCATACTGCCATTTCCAATATAAATTTCACTTTTTTCATGTATCTGTCATAGTTTTTTTTTCCGATTTGGATACTACATATTTAATACAAATATTTACTCAGTATTCAGAATCGTATGTTTCATGTGATATGTCCTGTGTCCTATGCTTGGTAGGCTTTGATTTTACAAAATATGCCTGATAAAAGCTAGTAGGAAATTTTTGTTTGAATTAATAGAGAATTGAAATTAAATACTTAAAATTAAATAAGAGATCTAAATTAATTACTGGTTTCTATTTAGAAAGAAATATAAGGAATGTTTATTAAATTCATATAAAAATAATTTAAAAACATACAAGTGAAAACAGACAAAAAATTATCAACACTTTCTCTATTTTGAAGAAAAAAGGAAATCATTTTCAACATTAAGTAAATATTGTTCTAAATATTTCTCTTTGCAGATACAAATATAGTGTAGTTGTAGAAATAGAGATAGAGGTTGACTAAAAACAGAGGAAAGCATTGATAAGTCTTTGCACAAACATATTTGGGTTTTGGTTTTTAGTGTTTTTATTCTTTCCAAGTAGCTTGCAATTTCTAATATGAATTCAAAAAAGTTCTCTGTGTATGGGGTGTGTGTATGTGTGCGTGTTTGTGTGCATGGGCATATACATTTCTTGTTATTAACTTTTAATTTAAAATGTAATATTAAGAATTGCAAAAATCATATGTGTATCTACCAATGACTTGTGTTTCTGTAAGTTAAATTATATGACTTGTGTTGTGTCTGTGTGTGTTTATGTGTGTGTGTGTGGCATCTTTTGCTCAGTTCTATATTCATGGGATTCGTTGACATAATCACAGTGAACATTATTCTGTTTCTTTGAAAAACACTATATGGTTTTAATTTTATGAATATGCCACAATTTATATACCCTGTTGGACATTTGAGTTGTTTTCAATTTAGAGCTATTACAAATAGTGCCACTGCAAATATTCTTATACATGTCTTTTTGCACATTTGTTGTCATACTACTGGGTATTTATATAGCAGTAAAAATTGCTGGGACAGAGGTCATCTGGATGCTGAATTGTAGTAGATAATGATTCATTTTCACAATTAGATGAAAGCTTCAGTTTCTCCATGTCCTCACTTAAACTTGACATTATTAATTTTAATTGTAACCATTTTGGAGGGTATGTATAGAGAGTATTTCATTGTGGTATTAATTTGCATTTCTCTGGAGATCAACTATATCCTCATATATTTATTAGTTATTTGAATATTATTTTTTGTAAGGTGCTTGAGTTTTTTCTAATTTATTTCTAGAAGATCCTTGCAGATCTCTGCTTTTTAAATGTTTCTCTAAGAAAGAAGTCTAAGTATTTATTGCTGTATTTAAGATTAAAATATAATTGAAATTTCCTAGGAATGAAAAGGCTTGATTATACAAATCTCACTTAACCTGTGTTCCAGTTTCTGCTAAGAAATATGAAGATACCTGGTAGTGTGATGCCTCTGGCTTTGTTCTTTTTGCTTAGAATTGACTTGGCTATGCAGGCTCTCTTTTGGTTCCATATGAAGTTTAAGGTGGTTTTTTCCAGTTCTGTGAAGAAGGTCATTGGTAGCTTGGTGGGGGATAGGGTTGAATCTATAAATTACTTTGGGCTGTATGGCCATTTTCACGATATTAATTCTTCCTAACCATGAGCATGTAATGTTTCTCCATCTGTTTGTGTCCTCTCTTATTTCCTTTAGCAGTGGTTTGTAGTTCTCCTTGAAGAGGTCCTTTACATCCTTTGTTAGTTGTATTCCTAGGTATTTTGTTCTCTTTGTAGCAATTGTGAATGGGAGTTCGCTCATGATTGGGCTCTCTGTTAGTCTGTTATTGGTGTATAGAAATGCTTGTGATTTCTGCACATTGATTTTGTATCCTGAGACTTTGCTGAAGTTGCTTATAAGTTTAAGAAGATTTTGGGCTGAGATGATGGGGTCTTCTAAATATACAATAATGTCATCTGCAAATAGAGACAATTTGGCTTACTCCTTTCCTGATTGAATACCTTTTATTTATTTATTTTTCTTGCCTAATTGCTCCCGCTAGAACTTCCAATACTATATTGAATAGGAGTGGTGAGAGAGGACATCCTTGTCTAGTGCAGGATTTCAAAGGGAATGCTTCCAGTTTTTGCCCATTCAGCAAGATATTGGCTGTACGTTTTTCGTAAATAGCTTTTATTATTTTGAGATATGTTCCTTCAATACCTAGTTTATTGAGAGTTTTTAGCATAAAAGACTGTTGAATTTTGTCGAAGGCCTTCTCTGCATCTATTGAGCTAATCATGTGGTTTTTGTCTTTGGATTACATTTATAGACTTGCGTATGTTCAACCATCCTTGTGTCCCTGGGATGAAGCCTACTTTTCGTTATGGATAATCTTTTTGATGTGCTGTTGCAATCGATTTGCCAGTATTTTATTGAAGATTTTTCCGTCCATGTTCATCATGGATATTGGCCTGAAGTTTTCTTTTTTTGTTGAGTCTCTGCCAGATTTTGGTATCAGGATGATGTTGGTCTCATAAAATGATTTGGGAAGGATTCCTTCTTTTAGGATTGTTTGGAATAGTTTCAGAAGGAACGGTATGTCTGGTAGAATTCAGCTGTGAACCCATCTGGACCTGGGCTTTTTTTGGTTGGTAGGCTATTAATTGCTGCCTCAACTTCAGCCCTTGCTATTGGTCTGTTCAAGGTTTCAGCTTCTTCCTGGTTTAGGCTTCAGAGGGTGCAAGTGTCTAGGAATTTATGCATTTCTTCCATGTTTACTAGTTTATATGCACAGAGTTGTTTGTAGTAATCTCTGATGATAGTTTGTATTTCTGTGTAATCGGTGGTGAGATCCCCTTTTTCATTTTTTATTGCATCTATTTGATTCTTCTCCCTTTTCTGTTTTATTAGTCTGGCTAGCAGTCTGTCTATTTTGTTGATCTTTTCAAAAAACCAACTCCTGGATTTATTGATTTTTTGAAGGGTTTCTTGTGTCTCTATCTCCTTCAGTTCTGCTCTGATCTTAGTTATTTCTTGTCTTCTGCTAGGTTTTGAGTTTTTTTGATCTTGCTCCTCTAGCTCTTTCAATTTTGATGATAGGGTGTTGATTTTAGATCTTTCTTCGCTTCTCTGGTGGGCATTTATTGCTATAATTTCCCCTAGACACTGCTTTAAATGTGTCCCAGAGATTCTGGTACTTTGTATCTTCATTCTCCTTGGTTTCAAAAAACATCTTTATTTCTGCCTCCTTTTTATTGTTTATCCAGTGGACATTGAGGAGCAGGTTGTTCAGTTTCCATGAAGTTGTGCAGTTCTGAGGTAGTTTCTTAATTCTTAGTTCTAATTTGATTGCTCTATGGTCTGAGAGACTGTTATGATTTTCATTCTTTTGCATTTGCTGAGGAGTGATTTACTGCCAATCATGTGGTCAATTTTAGAGTAGGTGCAATGCAGTGCTGAGAAGAATGTATATTCTGTGGATTTGGGGTGGAAATTTCTGTAGATGTCTATTAGGTCTGCTTGGTCCAGATCTAAGTTCAAGTTCTGGATATCCTTGTTAATTTTCTATCTCGTTGATCTGTCTAATATTGACAGTGGAGTGTTAAAGTCTCCCACTATTAATGTGTGGGAGTCTAGGCCAACAAACATATGAGATAATGCTCATCATCACTGATTATTAGAGATATGCAAATCAAAACCACATTGAGATACCACCTCAGGCCAGTTAGGATGGCGATCACTAAAAAATCTGGAGACAACAGATGCTGGAGAGGATGTGGAGAAATAGGAACACTTTCACACTGTTGATGGGAGTGTAAACTAGTTCAACTATTGTGGAAGACAGTGTGGCGATTCCTCAAGGACCTAGAAATAGAAATTCCATTTGACCCAGCAATCCCATTACTGGGTCTATACCCAAAGGATTATAAATCGTTCTACTATAAACACACATGCACACGTATGTTCATAGTGGCACTGTTTACAATAGCAAAGATCTGGAATCAACCCAGATGCCAACTGATGATAGACTGGACAAGGAAAATGTGCCACATACACACCATGGAATACTATGCAGCCGTAAAAAACAATGAGTTCATGTCCTTTGTAGGGACATGGATGAATCTGGAAACCATCATTCTCAGCAAACTGACACAAGAACAGAAAATCAAACACCGTGTGTTCTCAATCATAGGCGAGTGTTGAACAATGAGAACACAGGGACACGGGGGAGGGGGAGCATCACACAGTGGGGTGTATTGTGGGGCCGAGGGAGGGACAGTGGAGGGATGGGGAGGTCTGGGAGGGATAACATGGGGAGAAATACCAGATGTAGATGACGGGGGGATGGAGGCTGCAAACCACATTGCCATGTGTGTACCTGTGCAACAATCCTGCATGATCTGCACATATACCCCAGAACCTAAAGTACAATAAAAAAAAATATGAAGATAGAGGACAAAAATTCATCTACGATGCAAGCCAATTGAGAGAGTCATTCAAATGGCAATAGCTTTTAGAATTTTTTTTTTATTGCTGAGAAGAATTATTATAGAATTCTGTCATGGCTGAAGTGTAATTAATCTTCTTGAGAAGGAATGTGACTTTGAACAAAGTAAATTGAAGAAATTTGAATCATGTAACCTGATCTACATCCCAGCTTTTCTCATTGTAACCCAAAGAGATGTAGGGGATGTGAGGCTGGAAACAAGAATTAGAATATCTCTTTTGAAACATGAGAAAATAAACAGTAATGCAACATTAGCAGAATTTTGAAAAACAAATGTAAGCCAAGGATTCCATAGCTGGCCTAGTTATCATTTATGAATGAAGACAGCTGAAGAAAATTTTCAGATATTCAAGCCTCAAAATACAAATAACTAGACTATTATTTCAGAGAAACAAAACACCCTTAGAAATATTCCAGCTAACTGAAAGATCAATGAAAGTAAACAAAACACAAAAGAAAATTCATGTTATAAAAGGCCAAGTCTTGGGAAATTAGCATTTAAATTAAAAATATGTACAAGCCTTTAGATGAAAGTAAACAAGATATATAATATTCCTTAAAGTAAACATTAAGAAATTAATAAAGCTTACAATCTTTTGCTTGAATTTGATTTTAAAATGTAAATTCTTTAATTTTTGAAAATTTTAAGAAAAAATATATTACACAGCAGTACAATTCATCTCTATATATAGAAAGACCAAAGCCATGTAGTTTGTTAACAGCAGGTACCAACCATAATGAATCTTTGATTAGCAAAATATATAAAATAAAAATACACAGACATATAAAGAGACATTGATAGGGATACTTGGAAAACATGGGTGATTGTAATGAAAACACTCATATTCCATGAAAAAGCCATGATTATAGAGATGATACTTTCTCTATAAATTGTATCTATCTTTTAAAAATTTCAGAATATACAAAGTAAAAACTACTGAAGGAGAAAATAATAGAAATATAAGAAGAAACTGAGGACTTTAGTGAGAGGGTGGAGGATAATGCTTTCTTCTTTCCTTGAGAAGTGATTGTGAAATCGTACTTCCCTGGGTGCCATCAGCAAATAGTTTGTCCCGTGATTGGAGACAACTTAATGACAGAACTGTCAGGGCTAAGAGGGAGCTGTGGGAGCAGGGAAAGGGAGGACTGGAGAACTTTTCAAATGAGTCAAGGAAGAGTCTTTCTCCCACAATTCTGGAACATAGATGACATCCAACAAATCAATTTTGTATTGCTTAAGCTAGTTCCAGGCTTTTGTGTGAAGCATTTTATCAGATACATCAATTTTTCTGAGGCAGGTTCACATTTTTTAACACGGACTACAAGTTCTGCATGAACTGCCTTCTACCAGCTCCTCCAGAGTCACCTCGCCCTACTTCCCCCTTGCTGTTGACATTGGAGCTGCCCTTGCCTTCTTTTAGATCCTCATAAGCATCTTGTTCCTTTCTACCATACAACCTTTGATCATGCCGTTCTCTCTGCTTAAAACTATTTCTTAGCCTACTGACCTCCTCACCTGCCAGTTGAACCTGTTTAGTTAACCCCAATCAGCTTTCAAATATAAACTAGCTGTCCCTTTCAAAATGAAGACATCTTTCATGCCCAGAAAGAATAAGCCTCATTCGTCTTTTATATTCTCTCCTTAATACCCTGTACTTACCTTTATAGGGTTCATTGCTTTCAAATTCTTCTCCTTGTTAAATTGTATGTGGAAATTATATGTGTTTCTCATTATTTAACATCTAGTCACTAGAAGAGTTCTGGCGCTCATAGTCTTCATAGTTACTCTATAAATACTTGTTGGATGAATGAAGGGAAATAAAATGAGGCTACCAAATGTATGACTAACATAATTACTAATGTCAAGTAAATAGGTTTGATTCAAACTTTACAGAAAGAAAATATGCTTTCCCACTCCTAGTGATCATGTGATATTTTTAAAAAGTGGATCAAAGTAAGACCAAAAAGAAAGCCTCAATAGATTCTAAATAGCAGAAATCACACATTTCTCTAGCATATCATAACAAAATTTTGACACACCTTTCTTGGAATTTCTTCAGTAAAACAGGAGGACTTAAGGAACATGATTATATTTGGAAATCTTTCAATTTCCACAAAGAAAATATCAGTAAATTGTTTTCTATGGCTCTTATTCATTCTCTCATCACAGAGTAATATAATTAAGAAAAGTTAGTTTAAAAAGAATAATATTTACATACAATTTGTTTTTTATGGAGATGGAGTTTTGCTCTTATCACCCAGGCTGGAGTGCATGTGCAATTTCGTCTCACTGCAACCTCCACCTCCCAGGTTCAAGCTATTCCCCCCACCTCAGCCTCCTGAGTAGCTGGGATTACAGGTGCCTGCCACCACGCCCGGTTAATTTTCGAATTTTTAGTAGAGATGGGGTTTCACCGTATTGGCCAGGCTACTCTCGAGCTCCTGACCTCAAGTGGTCCACCCACCTCAGCCTTCCAAAGTGTTGTGATTACAGATATGAGCCACCGCACCCAGGCTACACAAATTTTAAAAAGAAAAAAAGACATGGTGAAACAATAAAGATTCTGGAAGATAAATTTGGAGACTGTCTTCATGATTAGAGGCTGTAGCAATTTTTAAATAGAATGCAAAAACTAACCATAAATAGATTAATAGATTATATTAAAATTAAAATTTTGATTCATCAAAAACATCGTTAGGAGAGTGAAAGGACAAGTCACAGAGAAGAAAAAGATGTTTTCAACATATATAATTGCTCAGTGCTTACACCCTTCTTGGCAACTACAGAGTCTAATCAACATTAAGGGCATTCACAGTGTTGGAAAAGATCAAAATCATCATACAAAGAAATGAATGTGGCATCCAGGAGTCACTGGGAAAGAAAGGACATAAAAGAAAAAGAGAAGGACTGTGAGGACTCCTTTCAACATCTGTGGGCTCTCAGCTAAAATGCATTGAGGTAGTTGTTCCTAAGCTATTCTTAATCTTGATGCTATTAAAATAAAAAAAAAAATTATGTCCATCTTGTGAAGGCAGTGTTTTAGCCACATTTCAGATGAGGAAACTGAATTTCAGAAATGTATTTAGGAATCAGGTTTTCTGACTTCTGAATACAAAACAAGTTTTTTTCTTCATTACGCATTGTGGAAAGTACCTTCTAGCTTTAGCCCTTTGTGTTTTCTGGTAAGTAAAATAATATAATTTAGGAGAAAAAACTTGACCTCCCATTCACTTTGGGTTACTCACTTTGTTTATATGCTGGGGCTTGCAGAATCTGTGAAGAGGGAAGGACAAAGTTAGCCAATCTCCTCACATGTGTCTTACAGCTGGGTCACAGGTGAAATGTTATTTCAGTGAGTAAAAAATCTTGACGCACAAAAAACAGATCTGCCTTGTGCTGATTTCTGCTGTGTAGTGAAATTGTTCTGGTTTTGACATGAATTATTGTTAGAAAGTGGAAATAAACCCTTCCTGGCAGGGCTCAGTGGCTCAGGCCTATAATCCCAGCACTTTGGGAGGCCAAAGCGGGCAGATCACCTGAGGGGTCAGGAGTTCAAGACCAGCCTAGCCAACATGTCAAAACCTCGTATCTACTAAAAATACAAAAATTAGCTGGGCGTGGGGGCACATGCTTGTAATCACAGCTACTCCGGAGGCTGAGACAGGAGAATCGCTTGAACCCATGAGCCAGACGTTGCAGTGAGCTGAGATCATGCCACTGCACTCCAACCTGGGCAACAGAGTGAGACTCTGTTTCAAAAAAAAAAAAAAAAAAGAAAAGAAAGAAAAAGAAAAGAAACCATTCCTATAGATAAAAAGTTTTTTTTCTGTATTTAGCAAGATATTTTCATCCAGTATTTAAAATTCACTGTTTTTATTGTGGTCAGTTCTCAGCTGCATTCTGATTGAGTTTTTTGTTTGTTTGTTTTCTGTAGAAAATAAATACCACTTGAAGCCAAGAGTTTGAGATCAACCCTAGGGAACATAGTGAAATCCTACCTCTACAAAACATTTTAAAAAGTTAGTTGAGTGTAGTGGCATGCACCTGCACCTGTAGTCCCAACTACTTGGGAGGCTGATGTGAAAGGATCATTTAAGCAGAGGAGATTCAGGTTGCAGCGAGCTATGATGGTGACACTACACGCCAGCCTGGCAAAAAATTGAGAAGAAAGAAAAGAAAAGAAGAGAGGAGAGGCAAGGGGAGGGAAGGAAAGGGGCGGGCAGGGGAGAGGAAGGGGAAGGCAGGAAGGCAGGAGAGACCTCCCTTTGTTTCCTTCTCATCCCTGGAACCCCATCAGCATTTCCATCCCTTCCTCATGTTATTTTTCATTTTGACACTTTCACATTATATTGATATCACTTATGAACTTTCCATAAATATATGAATTTTATGAAGAAGAAAAATGTTAAAAATATGTACAAAGTGTTAATGATGGAATTGGAGAGGATATAGGAAGGTCCTAGTGTGTAATTGTGAGAATCTACCATTATAATTAAAGAAGCTTCTAGCACTTTCATTTATCCCTAACCCCTAGAGCTAGATGCTCTGCGTCCTCAGACAGGTCCCTGATGTATTATTGGACTTAATACATTGGCGACAATCCAAGACAAATTCTACAAAACAGCATAAAAATAACCATCGGTGGGAATGTTGAAAACTAGTGTTTTGTGTTTACAAAGTGAGAGTGAAAAGGCTGGTGCAGAACTCTTTTTAGAGCATACCTCATAGATTTTTTTTCAAGCATTTTTCAAGATATCAATTTTTTTGGATAAACACTGTGATTTATATATTTCCTGTTGCATAATATTTTCATATTGGATCATTTTCTCACTTTATTCTGGTTTCAGTTCAAATGTTATCTTAACCAAAAGGCCTTTGTTGACCAACAGGCCTTTCTTGACTACTGTTCTGTGCTGGCTGCCCAACAGATATACCTGCACCCTAATCCCTAGAAACTGTGAGTGTCACCTTACTTACAAAAATAATGTCAGCAGATGTAATTAAGTATTTTGAGATGAGATCATCCAGGATTACCACTCAGCCCTAAATCCATTGACAAGTGTCCTTATACGGGACAGAAAAGGAGAAAACAGAAGGAAGTAAACAGAGATATCTGATAATAGAGACAGAGATTGGAGATATGCAACCACCAGGCAAGGGATACATGGAACCACCAGAAGCCAGAAGAACCAAGGGAAAATTTTCCTCTGGAACATATGAAGAGAGCGTAGCCCTCCCAATACTTTAGGATTTCTGGCCTCTAGAATGATAAAAGAATAATTTGTATGTTGGTTGGTTTAAGCCACCAAGTTTATGGTAATTTTTCATAGCAGCTCTAAAAAACTAATACAACTGCCTTATCTAAAATAACACACTCTGTTTTCTCACCTGCTTTATTTTTCTTCATAGTACATGTCGCTACCTAATGCCATTATTATTACTTTGTTTGTTAAGTGCTTTATCTTCCCTTACTAGTTGTAGTTGGGCTGGGGGGTTGTTTATTTTATTCACTTTTGCATTCCTAGCGCTTCAACAGTATCTAATACATAGTAGTAATTCAGTCATTTAAATGTAGGAAGAATAAATGAAGGGAGAAATAAAAGAAAGAAGGAAGGAAGAAAAGAAAGGAGGTAGAAGAGATAAAAGTAGGGAAGGATGAAGATAAGAAAGTAAGTGAAGGGAAGGAGGAAGGAAGGGAAGTGAAGACACAGAAAAAAATTTTATGCAATCTTTACAGCTCTACATTAGGAGACCCGTAAGGTGCAGGTAGTCCAAGTATTGACAGAAGCCTACTGAACCCTCAAAACAGAGCTGTTTGGGAAGGGGCTGCTCAGTGCTGCTGTTACAATTCCTGCAGAAAAGGAGAGGCTTTGGCTGATGATTCTTGGGCACGATCAGCAAGATCACACCCAGCTGCGGTGGACATTACTGTTGTGTTGTTTTCCTCCCTGATTTCAAGTCACACAGCAAGGACAGTGTAATAACACCTGCTCACTCAGTGTCTCCTTATTATCTTTGTCATCTCCACAGCCACAGTGACAGCATCACTACTCAGGAGCAGGTCTCCAGTGGGCTCCGCAGTTTAAGAGGGCCAGGTGCAAATAATTCATACCAATTACCCTGATTTGGTTGTTACACCTTGTTTATGTGTATCGAAAGATCACATGTACTCCCAAAGTTTGTACAACTAATATATAACAATTTTTAAAAATTTCAATTTTAAAAATAAAAATAATTTATACCAGTGACACCGTTTCTCACACTAAAGTCTCTTTTCCTCTGAATAGTGAGGAAGGATAAAGAGCACAGTAGTTCTGGTGATAATGTGGAATGGCCAGATTGAGCAGTCACCCCCAACCTTCAACCTCCCTGACTCTAAATTCTATACTCCAGACTGTGTCATATCTGATTTACAGTCTGTATGCTTTTAAGTGACTTGAGACCAAAATAATGTTTTCTTTTCCAGATCTAAAGGGTTTATTCATAAATGAAGAAGCTCTGGTTGAAAAATTGATAATTAGTAAAACTTACAGATTATAAAACCAAGGATGTAACTCCGATAGCCTTGATAACTTATTTTAATTGTTGAACTTCAACATTTAATCATTATAAGCTAAAAAGTTTCTTATGTTTATTATACACTATGTAAGTGCTAATTTTCTTTCCATTCACTTAACTTTTATTAATTAGCCTGCATTTACAACTAATTTTACAACATATGTTATACTCAAGAAATTCATTTTTCAAAATATTTAATAATTTGAAATATTTTCTAACTGAGATTTGCATACATCTAGTGGTTCTGATTTTCTTTAAAATCATTACATTTTCATGTAGAGAGGAACTGTGTTGGAAACTTAATTTTTATTGCATATAGACTAGTGAATAACATGCATATCAAATGCTTAATAATATCTTTGAAAACAAGAGAAATTATTTTGTCATGTTTTTTCTTTCTTGTTACAAGTGAGAAAGAATAAGATCTGTTAAAGCTATTCAAAACTTGTCAGTTGCTCAAAGCACCAATGTGCACATAGTCACAGGCAAAATGGATGCCAATGGAATATATGTTAGGATATATAATCTGTGTAAGATTAATATATACTTCCTCCAGATACATATTGCATGTTTGTTCTGCCAAAATACTATTCAATTCATAATTCTACACAAATATACACCCACAAAACACAACGGCATTATGTTTGGCTTGAAAATTTTCAAAGGGGGTGTGTGTGTGTGTGTGTGTGTGTGTGTGTGTGTGTGTGTATTTCTAAATTTTCCTAATCCCTTTATTGATGAACTATGCTACAGTCTCATTTTCCCCATCTCACATAATATATGCAAGAGAAGTGCCAAATCATAGCACCTGGAGTTTTATTGATTGCCTATATTCACAACTGGCTCAATCAACGGGATGTTGAGGGTGAAAAATGACAAAAGGAGTGATAAACAATCAAACAGCCAGAACCATCATTAGCCTAATCTCTTCCTTTTGACTAAAGATCTTACTTTAGTTAACGAGGATACAGATTAATGATACACAAACAGCTCATTCTTTGTCATTTTTTCAACTAAGCTTGGAGGGAAAAAAGCCAACCTAATTGTAAACACTTATGGAAATACAGAAGTATTTGGCCAATTATTCTAAGCATCTTTTAAAAACTTCAGCTTTCTGGAGCCCAGATGAAATAGGAGCAGGGACATAATTATGTATCACAGAGCATACTAAGGCACCTTAGTTTTAATGAGGACCTGAAATATATGGGCATCTCTGATCAACATCAGCTGTGATGCAAGGAACAGAGAACTGATGTCTGCTTTGATATTAGACTTCCTAGTCTGTTGTGAGTTCTCTAGGGACCTCAAAGTCTGTAAGGCAGCAATACTTTGCATTTTTTGTATGGTTATGAACTTGCATAAAAGTCCCATTATGAAAACCCTCCTAATAAACTATTTATTGTTCTATTGCACCAAGTATCTTTCCTGGTCAGTAAATTTTTTTCATTGAACTATTTTCTTAATATTGTAGCACTTGCTTCTACTTTACTTTTTAAAATAATATAAAAAAATCTTAATTTTATTCTGGTCATAGTAAAGATGTTCTGAAAAATTTTTCTTTATGCAAATACGACGGGAACACACACACTTGCAAACACACACATACATGTATGTGTATGCCCACTCACATGCATAGAGTCTCATTGCAGAAATCCTGATGTAACAAGGGAAAAAGCTAAAGAAAGAAACAACATTTTCTTCAGTCTACCATTGTCTTCTTATCTCTACTAAATGAAGTGAGATGAAAATGCAAAGACCTTCCAAACCTGGTTTCAGTTACCGCCGCCCAACAAATAGCACCTTTTCTATGCATCTCGCCCTACTGGTACTCAATAGATGTTCCGTTTTTGCCCTTTTTGTCCTTCCCTGTTTACCAATAGGCTGTTTCTATAGGACACATCACAGTGCCCTGTTTTCTAGTAGGGTACAGCCAATGAGAGGTGGCAAAACAAACTCAGAAGGCATGAAGTGAGAAAGGTTAGGGTATTGATTCTGCACACCACCACCTCACCCAGGACTATAGTTTTGGCAGTGTTATGTTTCTCTTGTTCTTCTACCCACAACCTCAAGTGCCCTGGACAGCCCCTTTCCAGTGACTACAGTGTTTGTGAGTTCTAGTGATGTTGTTCTCCTTTTACCTCTTCAGCCCTTGGGCTTCCACTGTTGCTAATACCTGGCTACTCTAGTATTCCAGTCTACTTCCCAAATCCAACCCATGCTTCTGGAAGTAGTCACTCCACTAAGCTCTTTTTAGTAAATTCTTTGAATGTAGCCTGTTTCTTACTAGGAATTGGACCATAGATTGCTTTTAGAAGTGTGCTGCCTCTGTCCTCTCACAACAGTTTGTTCATTGCTCTTATGACACTTTTTACAGCCTACTGTAAAAAAAAATATTGGTCTACACATTTTTTCTCCCAGTTAGGCCCTAATTTCCTTGATGGCTGAGATTTTGCTTTAAACATCAATGTGCCCTTAGGAACTCACAAAATACCGGATAAATAAATGTGTGTGAATGAATGAATGAATGGATGGATGGATGAATGCACATATTTGGAACTCCATTCCTTGTCAGCTAAAAATTTAAGCCATGTCAAAAGTCTCCTTTATCTGAGAGAGTTGCTTCATTTAAAATAACAGGATCATCATTGTGTTATATAAGTGGTGATAAGTCTGGAGGAAAGCAGCTTGATTCCTGCATCTGCTAACATTAAAACAGAAATCCGTGCCCCAGGCATCCAGGCCAATGCCCAGGAAGGGCTCACAAAAGAAAGAGATTAATGCCAGCATGTAATGATACTCCACATGCTGAGAGCTGGGTTTATCTGGAGCTATGTTCCAGTAAATTACAAATTAATTAACATTTATCTTCTACTTGTCGTCTTCATGGTAAAGGAATTTAGAGGACATCTTCTGTATCATTCATGGCTTCCTGAGAAGCAGAGGGCTTCTTTACACCAGAATGAGGGATGTAGCTGAAGGTTTGGAAGGCAGCATGATAAGTCCTGCTATTGGGCATTTCAACAGATAGATGAATACATGGATAGGTCAGTTCAAGTGCCACCAAGTAAGCCAGTTTGTTCAAAGGATGCCCAGTTTACCCCAAGGTTCCACAACTCACAGCAAATGTTCTGAAAGTCCTGCAACTCCTGACAAAACTCACATGCTGACAGTGATGTGCTAATGTAGTTAATTGAGCACTGCTTCTTCTGTCCAGGCAGTAGAAGCTGTAGGGCTGTGGTCCCTTTGAGCAGCCATGCCAAAGGGCAGACGAGGTATTTTCACAGAAGCAAGGCTTCCTTCTTTTCATTCAGGCCATTCTCCTTATAGAAATTTTCCTTCCATAGCCAATCAGAATGGATAGCAACCTAACTGAGCAGAGTCAGGCTTATCCTGGATTGATCATCAGCAATATTAAAACAGGACTTGATTTAACCATGTAATTTACATTGTTGATTAGCCACACATCACCATTGTCCTCTAATTAATTGCTCAAAGAAACTTTTGTTGTTGTTGTTGATAGAGCTGGGTACTGGAGCTGGGTACAACAAGCTCACCTTTACCTTTAGGAGTTAACTTTATTGTTCTAAAGCTGCAGTTCTTAACTGAGGACAATTTTGCCCTGGGGGACATCAGATAATGCCGACAGACAATTTGGGTTGTCACATAGTGGAGCAGACTTGGTATTCAGTAGATAGCATCCCAGGATGGTGTTAAACCTCCTACCATGTACAAGGAAGCTCTGCACAAAAAGAAGTTTCTGGCCACAAACGTCAATAGCACCAGGATTTAGCAACTCTAATCTAAAGATAGTTCCATCTTTCTTCTCAGGTATTAGTTTAGAAATGAGCACATGACAAATTCTGGTCATTGACTTAAAAGAAGACATTGGATGTAATCTTCAGGAATGGTTCTTCCTTACTCTTAAACAACAACCATAAGAAGCAGACAGCAGAGTGGAAAGGCACAAAAGACCTGAGTCCTGGCCAGGCACAGTGGCTCATGCACTTTGGGAGGCTGAGTCGGGTGAATCACGGGGTCAGGCGTTCGAGACTAGCCTGGTCAAGATAGTAAAGCCCTGTCTAAAAATACAAAAATTAGCCGGGTGCCGTGGCAGGCGCCTATAATCCCCGCTACTCAGGAGGTTGAGACAGGAGAATCACGTGAACCCAGGAGGCAGAGGTTGCAGTGAGCCAGGATCGCACCACTGTACTCCAGCCTGGGTGACAGAGCAAGACTGTATCTTAAAAAACAAAAAAAAAAAACCAAAAAAACCTGAGTCCTTAAGATGTGCTTCAGGTCATGATCCACCCAACTGTAAAACCTGCCTTATCTTTCAGCATCGACTTACGTGAACTAACACTCTACTTTGTGTTTGAGTTTCAGTTACTTGCATCTGCAAACAGCCTAACTGACACAAGAGTGATGGTTTTGTAAGAGTTAAGTTAGTTCTGAGAATATGAGTGAACAGTGAGAAGTGTGAACAGCTGAGAAGGCAAGAGAAATACACTGAGCAAGAAAGATATAAAAATTCCAATGTTCTTTGGGTTAGGTAGGAGAATAAGGCAATGTCATAAGGGAAGGGAGAAGTTGGAGGAGAAGAATGGAAAAGAATGGGCACCAATTATTCGTTCTGGCAATGAGGGTCTCTAAAAAGAAACCCATTTTATTGACAAAGGGGGTAAGAAGTGGCTCCAACACAACCTCAGTGTGAAACATATTTTATAATTCTTCCAAAAAGCAACTTCCTGTTTCTGGGCTCCAACATCAATTATGTTTCTAGGGTAAATTCCCAAAGAATGCTCAGAACAAGCAGCATAAATATTATGGGAGCCCTGATCTACCACCGGGCTTCAGGGCCCTCGCCATGAGTTCTTCTCTTGTTTCTGCCTAAAGCTGGGGCCTGCTTCCCACTGACACTTTTCCACCCAGCTTATTTCTGAAAGACGTGATTTCCTGTTGTCTCAATCACTTCCAAAATTGTTGCATTAGAGCTGTGGGCTTACGTGTCCTTGCCCAAATGCTTCAATCAAGTTTAGCTCAGAAAATTGTATCAATATTAGACATTATCACTATTTCAATGCTAGATGTTTCTTAAAAATGTGGGGATTACTTTAGTCAATTTGATTTTTTGTAATGAGCAGATGTATCTAATAGTGGACTTATTTTCTTATCTCCTATAGTGATATAATATTAAGCACCAATCTGATTTTTAAAACCGTGCCCTAAGTTTCACAGTCCTGGAAAACAACATCCGCTTTCATCTTCTACA
Source organism: Ateles fusciceps (assembly GCA_036589455.1). Classification (NCBI taxonomy): domain Eukaryota; kingdom Metazoa; phylum Chordata; class Mammalia; order Primates; family Atelidae; genus Ateles; species Ateles fusciceps. The sequence goes on from JAZHEH010002077.1 coordinate 1,567,973, forward strand.
TACTAGACCTCTGCAATAGGACGATTGGAGACAGAGGAGTATGACTATATGACCATGTGGATGAAACAAATAAATACATAATACAACCTGAAAATGGCACCACAAAAAGTGTGGAACAGTAATTCACCTATGTGTTTTAAAGACAATGTTGTTAGTTATTGATAGTTACTATAAGAAACACCAAATTCTACTGTGAAAAGAGCACTACCCTAAGAATAATCATCACAGGTCCTGGTCCAGGTTTTTCACTAACTGGAAGGCAAATTTGGGAAGGTTCAGGCAAGTTCTTGGGCCTTGTTATGTGAGCTTCAGGGTTTGGAATGGTTATTCTCCATGGCCATATTAGTAATACTGTAATGTTTCCATTAAATTTGCAGTCATGTCAATTGTGTGGATGTATTTATTAATAAATATATTATAATTGTTTATATTCATATAGATATATAATATTTCTTCTGAAATAAGAAATTTGGAGAAATGGACCACTAAGAAGGAGGAACATGGCTTCTGAAGAAACAAGGTAGGGAATATGCATATATAAAAAACCAAAAAAATTCCAGTAGTAAATATGGATTAATGCCATAAAGGAAACATAGACTTTCTATAAACCTTAAAATACATGTATGATTTTTAAGAAAATACTATAAAAAGACAAAATATAAACTGGGAAATGTGATTTCAGTATATATGGGAACAATTAGTGATAATCTTGGCAGAAAATTGTTCTCCCAAATTAACAAGGAAAAGATATATACACATACACATACACACACACACACACACACATACACACACACACACATATATATAAAACAGAATTTGGGTAAGAATGCCTTTTCTCCACATGTGAATATTTCCCTTTTGAGTAGACAAATGCAATCTGTGTTCTTGGTGCCCTTACTGTATCCCATTACTCTTTTTATCCCAGAGAAATGTGGTGGTTTCTCTGACTGGAGTATTTGGTACAGTTAAACGGAGATACCTGGGTTGGCTTTTCCCCCTTCCTCTTGGGAGCAAGCTGCCTATGGGAGGGTATTTTCTAGTATGCTTTTCCATAGGTTGGCTCTGCTGCTTCTATGAAGGGTGCTTCTCTGGTCCAGCATTGCTTGTGATTGGGTCATTAATTCTGCTTAATTTGGGCATTCAGTTAGAAGATGCAGTGATTTTTCTCAAAATTAACCTTTATAAGTAATAATAATAGATGTAGAACTTCTCAGAGAGATGAATGCATAGAAGCAGCAGCAGAGATTTAAGAAAACATGGACAGAAGAGGGGAACCACAAATACTGGGGCCTATTTGAAGGAGGAGGTTGGAAGGAGGGAGAGGTTAAAAAAAAAAACAAAACCCAAAACTGTATGCTTACAGTTTTTAAATTATGCTTAGTACCTGGGGTGACAAAATAATCCGTACACCAAACCTCTGGGTCACGAGTTTACCTATAAACAAATCTGCACATGTACCCCTGATCTAAAATAAAACTTAAAATATTCATAAAAAGAGAAGTCTCCTGGATAAAGGGTGAAGTCAGCTATGCCCAAACTACAGGGAAAGGAAACAAGTGTTTCCTCCATAAAACATCAGGACAAGAGGGACTGGACTTCAGGAAACAAAATAGGTAAGTTCCTTCACACCTATGAAAGAGAGTAGAGGGAATGCTGTGCCAAAGACTCAAAATACATGAATTGAGGAAAACAAACATATTGATCTTCCCAGAATTAATATTTATTAGGAAAAACAAGATTTCTATAATAAATTTTCTTAAGCCTTGCTCCATAACTTTAAAATTCATTTGGGAAGAATAACATGCTCTCTAGAACAATCAAACAATTTTTTTTTTTTTCTGAGTCAGAGTCTCACCCTGTTGCCCAGGCTGGAGTGCAATGGTGCAATCTCAGCTCACTGCAACCTTCACCTCCCAGGTTCAAGCAATTCTCCTGCCTCAGCCTCCCAAGTAGCTGAGATTATAGATGTATGCCACCACACCTAGCTAATTTTTGGTATCTTTGGTACAGATGGGGTTTCACCATGTTGGCCAGGTTGGTCTCAAACTCCCGACCTCGTGATCTGCCCTCCTCAGCCTCCCAAAGTCCTGGGATTACAGGTATGTGCCACCATGCCCAGCTGCAAAATTTTTAAAGAATAATAATTTGGCTTTGATTTACAGATGTTAAAATAATATATGAATTAACAACAATGAAAACATTGCAGTGCTGACATAGGAATAGACAAACATATAAAAGAGAATGAAAAATATTAAAAAGGAACCAAAGAAATCTGAACAAAGTTTATAATTTAGTTAATAGCATTAGGCAATTTAATTTTTTTAAAATTTTGTCAAATGAACTATGGTTGAATTAGATGTTAACACTAAGAGAAACTGGTAAGAACCCTCCATACTACTTTTGTAACTTTTCTATAAATCTAAAATAACTCCAAAATAGAAAGTTTCTGTTAAGGCTTCATTGTACGATAAAAATTATACTTCATGTCAGTTAGATTCCAACTCATAATCTACTACAGACATATTATAAATTTATTAATAAGAATGAAACCAAAAAAGTTCCAGTAGTAAATATGGATTAATGCCATGAAGGAAACATAAATAGACTTTCTATAAACCTTAAAATACATATATGCTTTTCAAGAAAATTCTATAAAAAGAAAGACAAAATATAAACTGGGAAATGTGATTTCAGTATATTTGAGAATAATTAGTGATAATCTTAGCAGAAAATTGTTCTACCAAATTAACAAGAAAAAGATAAACTCCACATGGGGAAAAAAAGACTAAGAATGTAAACAGTAAGTGTTCTGGAGAAAAAGTGTAAGTAGCTAATTTTATACACAAAAATATACAGGTTCTAACGTATCAGAGAAATGAATATAGTTAAAATGTTTTTTAACTATAATATTAGCAAGATTTAAAAGTATAATACTAATTAATGTTTGGAAAAGGTTTTGAGGAAAGACACTCTCATATGCTAGTAGATAGAATCTAAATTAGAATATGAACTGGCATAAAACATCCTAAATAATACATTTAATTCATTTCCATGAAGTGCTTTCATTTCTGGAAAAGCTTTCATAGATAGAAAATAAATAATTGAAGACATATATGTATGTGAGTGTGCAGGTATGTGTGTAAACACGCACGTACATGCATGCATATATGCACAAACATATACCTGTATAGTTTGATAACAGAGTGATGAGGGTACTTTGTTTTATCACATTGTTTATTCTGACAAATAAGTTTGAACAATATAAATGACTCAGGATTAAAGCTTGTTTCAAAAGTTTTTGCTATATCTATGGAACACCATAAATAATTAATAATACAGTAATAATAAGTAACACCTATATGGTAGGTACTATTACTATCTTCATCACATAATTGAGGAAACTGAAGCTTAAAGGCAGCTTGTAAATGTCGGAGCTGGACTAGAACTCAGACGGTCTTTTAGATAATCAGCTATAGAACTATGTAGATCTAAAGTGACTCAGTTGAAAATAAGATACCAAGGACTTTTCTTTCATTTCTTTCATTTTTTTCCCCCTAAGTGTTCATGTAACAGGAAAAGTTCCATGTAACAGGAAAGCAGAGAAGAGAATAAGCGTATTTTGAGGGGTATAATTTTGATTAGATTTCAAAGACCCATGAGCCTCAAAAGGTTAAGAGCCGCTGGTCTAAGTGGGTAACCTTGTTGTTTGCCAGGGTGATCCGAATGGACCACCGGCTGATACCCTTGTCTCTGGCCTCTCTCCCTTTCTATTCACCCCATTGTTGCCATCTGGAGGAACTACCCTCAAATAGTCCCAGCCTCCCCCTCAGGGCCTCCAAGACCACATCAGAGCAGTTATTCCTCTGTGGCCAGGGCTAACTGTTGTCACACAATATATATGATGACAAAGAAAGAAAATATTCTCATCTTTGAATTTGGGAAGGCACTTAGTTGATGTTTTGTTCTCATTTGCCATCAGGAAGTCTCATTTAGATGTTTTGTTTATACTGAAAATATTTCAAATTGACTCAGAGAGTATGACATTTAAAAAATAAAAATCTCACTGTAACATATAAAGTCCATTCTCTTACAACACACCCTATAACATAATACCTTTTCTAGGTTTTACACACAATGAAAGGGAACCAAATCAGGGGTTCACAAAGGTAAATGTCTTGCTGTAGAATGTAAATATGACAGACATGACCCAGTACAAGTAATTGATTTCAACATTCTCATTTCTGTATAAGCAGAGCTTTTGTGTACTTTCTTTAGGTTAAAATCACACTCCCTCATGTAGCTGGCATTAAACTTAAAATGAACTATAAAATAAGCTATGTTCCATTCCATGAAAGCTTATTGATTAACAGGGAAATTAAATATGTAAGGTGGCTTGGGGGAAGAGTTAGGAAGAGAGGGCGATGTCATTGCAACAATTATGCAAATGTATTTTTATAAAATAATATTGTTAAGGTCATTTTGGTAAGACCTTGAATATTTTTAATTCAAAATATGTATTACATTTTAATCAAACTATCTACTTCCCACTCTGTCCTGAGAAATTTACATTCTGACTACATTTTGAGGGCAGTTAGGATCCAGCTAAGCTCTCAAATATAATAACTATCAGGAAATTGCCCTGAATTATTCATGTTAATTATGCTGAACCAAACATTGTGGATAGAAAAATGTATTTCCCACTGAAATATGTTTGCCTTAGAGAGATTTCTAAATTGATCATAGTCTCCTTTTTTTGTTATTAGACCTAAGGGCCCCTAGGATGGTCAGGAACGCGTGTAATTAATTGAATTCCAACCAACATCATGCTTTTTCAGCACAGTCAGCATCATCTAAATCAATTCCACATTTTCCCCTCAGTTTTATAAATAATCATAACTAAATCCCCAGTCCAAACCAATTATCAATCATTATAGTGCATATCTATTTGAATTATATAGAAAAAAATGCTCCTTGGTTGCGTTCTATATTTGTACATACTTCTTATTCCATGTAATAAATGTACAGCACATTAAACATATATTATTCACGCTTTTTAAATTTGCTCATTCACTTTATTTATTTATTCATTTGTTCAGGAAGCAATTACTGAGCAACTACTTTGTGTCAGATACTGTGCTGACTTTTCTCCTCAAATGTGATTATCCTTTGTGATTTGCTTTTTGTTGTCCTTTGCTTAAAGGATTCCAGGGACTGAGAATTGTGCTAATTATTATCCTTATTTAATAACTCGCTATCATTATTTTATCATTCTTTCTCATTCATCCTGCACCTGCACTTCCATTTCTAACATTACCAGTTTTCTTACAGACCCATGCTCTTTGTTGAATACTCATACTTTAGTAATTCGGATTGGGCTATATGTCTCATTTTTGTTGCCTACTTTTCATATTCATAATGTTTAACTTAAGATTTATTTAAAGTTACTTCAGGAAGCTGTGTCATATTCAAGGACAGGCATATTCTCCGTTTTACTTGGTGGGCAACAAGATGGATTTCAACTTTGCTAGAACAAACAAATCCTTAATGAACACTCTTGTGAATATCTCCATGTGTCAGTGTGAGAGTTTCTTAAGGTTACACATATGGGATAGATTTGACAACACTGGACTTCATTGTGTAGGAAATGTCACATTCCTTATAAATTGAACACACTCATTAACATCTTACTAGCATTACAAGAGAATTTCCATTTCTCTACTACCTCCCAATAGTTGACCATACATTTTTGTCCCAATCTGAATTTGAAATGGTATTTCAGGGTTGATATAATTTAGACTTCTCTGATTTATCAATGAGGTAGACATCGCTTTAATTGATTATAGCTCTCCTGGTGTTTCCTTTATGGTGAATTAGTTACCGACATTGTTTACAATTTCAATTCTGTCAGATCTTTTGTATTTTTATTACTGATTTCCTTAAGTGTATTTGCCACAATGCAAATATCTACACCAGTCTGTCACCCAGCTTGTTTAATACTTTTCAGAGAATTAAGGACTAGGGAGAGATTACCCTGGAATGAGGAGATGAGGCAGACACACGGATTTGTTTCTCAGACTTTGAACTAATCTTCCTGGTTTTCACTCCACTTTTATCATCATTTCCAAAGGTATCTGGTCCTTCCAAACTTTGATGCTTTGGGAGGTCTATTCCACCCATAGATATTTTATTGCTTATACCTTTCTGTATTTCAAGCTTAGGATTCAGTTTTGTCATGTCTACTAAGTCACTGCCACTATGCATTTGTTCTAGCTTCTGAACATTTCATTGTTGGGTTATCTTCTCTCCCTTTGCCCTTCAGTATATATGTCTTTTTAAAAATCCCTTGTCATAGTGAATATCAGAGGGAAGAAGAGTTAAATGTATGTTTGCAATCTGCCATCTCTACTGGCATTCCCATTCTGTCATAGCATTTTTAAAAGATGTCTGTCTCCTGCCTGAACTTTTTCTCATTTATTATCTATTAAGAGGTTTCCTCCCTCTATGGTATTCTACTAGCTCCATAACAAAAGTTTTCATTTAAAAATATAAGGAGACATGTTCTAATTTTTGCCCCACCAAGTTCTAACATTTGACTGTGTAGCAGAGACTTTTCTAAGGATGATGACGGATGCAATGACATGATGAAGAAATTTCCCTTACATAACTCTATAATAATAAACAAAACATGCACAAATAACAAAAATACAAACACAATAGGATACTGCATACACCCTGAGAAATTAGCCAAGTTATTCACTCTCCTCCGTATCAGGGGGATATTTACCATGAAAATAGCTTTCATTATATAATTGCAAAACCCTTTATGTGTCAGGTACATGGTAGACTAAAAATATTTTTTGTTTATTGAATATATTAGTATAAAAACACATGCAGAAATTAAAACATGTAAAAATTATATGCAATTCTTTAAAGAAGAATCAGTTCAATCTACTTTGTCCCAGTTGAGTCTGAACTTTCATAATACTAGTGACTCTAACAAAACCTCTGACTTTTCTTTATAGGACATTCTAAAACTCAAAAAATAAAAAAAACTCTCCCCAAAACAATTTTAAAGTTCAAAAACGGAAGAAATATCCTGATTCTCAGGTTCCTGATGTCCCCTCTCTACGTTCACTCATTCCAAGGACTTAGATTCAAATAAGTGTTACCCTAAATAATTTAATTATTAGGAGCTGACACTCCTTCAAGACATTTCCAAAAAGACAGTAAAGAAATAAGTCTGGCAGACTATCACACATCCAGTTCCAGAAGCCCAGCTGTTTTTCCCTTCTTGCTAATCTATCAACATTTGATCAAATAAGAACGATTCTTCAGCAGGGAAAATGTCATCTAATTCATGGCCCATTTTGCCCTACAGATTTCCAGCAAGTCACTAGAACCCCATTATGACCATATCCTTGAGATTGTCTGACATAAAAGCAAATTACTACCACTGTAGGAAGGAACCTGGACATAAGTACTGCCAGATTTATAGTTCTGCTGCAAACCCTGTCATTTTGATCTAGTTGAAATTTCTGTCACTGAATAGATTGATATTTTGAGAAATTATGACCCAATGAACACAAGGAATACCAATTAAAATGTCAAATTCTTATTTCTAATCTCAAAGGATATAGTTTCCACATGTTATCTGATGAACATTTTAGAAAAATCAGTTCCCTTATATTTCTACCTCCAAAGTATAATTTTTTTTTTGATATTCTGAGAATGCAGGCCACTAAAATTGACCTAAGGTCCCAGAGGCATTCTTTATAATTATTTAGAGGTTTATTTGCACAACTGATCCTGCTCTGAAAACAAATTAAGAAATGAGTTTAATATTTTTACAAAAGAAAGAAAATCCAATATTTGAGTTCAAAATAAGGCTAAAGGGGCAGGGGCATGACTGAATTATTTGGATATGGAGGATGTGATCTCTTGTATTGGAAGATACGTAAGTATTTTTCTCCACTGAGGCTCCCATTGCCAATCTCTACTTCCAAACTGAAAAATGGCCAATTTGATAAAAGTCCCCTGAGCTGGTAAGCTAGACAAGAAAGTTTAGAGCTTTCTCAGGTGGCCCAATGCATTATAAAGGTGACCTTTTAGAGAAATTCACTGAATGTATTACTTAGATTTGGGAAGTAACCATGATGAGAAGATTTTACTTAGAATTAGTAGTCCTAGGTAGAATGAGAAAGTGTCATGGAATACCAGGCACAGGAATTCTGTTCTAATCTTTGCCCCACTAAGTTCTAACATTTCGCTGTGTAGTAGAGACAAGTAATCTGATTAAGAAAATTCTCTTACATGACAGTATAATGATAAACAAAATATGTATAATAATGAGTTAGGATGAATAGACTCCCTTGGGAGACTAGAAATCACACTATAGTAGGTGCTGTCTACTTCTCTTCATCATAGAGCCAGCTCTGATGCCCAACACCACTTGCCAAAGCAGCTCAGTATAATAATCTACCAGGAGGCCCTATTCTTATTAATCCATCCCTGAAAGTGATGAACAGAGGTGGACCCACAAGGCATAAAGATGGTTTTCTAAACAAAACCTGATTACTGGAGAGCATGTTGAAGGCCAGATAACTTCAGGTTTATTCGTTACTATATCATCATTATTATTATTCACATGGAAAATAGTGGCATGATCCCACACAATTGAGCTAGAAGACCAGAATAGTATTCTCAAAGGGCCAGCCTGAAGCCTGGGGCAGGAAGTAGGAGAGTAATGGGTTGCTAGGAAGCCAGGCTTTGCCCATTTTTTATCACAGAGGGGAAAGAGCTTCTACGAGAGCATGCCAGTCCCCTTAAGCTCCAGCATTTTTTCTCTTACACTGAAACCAAAAGATTAGACAAAATAATTGTCTTACTACATTATTAATGAACACATTCACTTATTCCATTGCCATAACAAACATGTATTAAACAAACACAAGTCCTCAAGCACTGAGCTGGATACTAGGCATACAAATAAGACTAAAATAATGTCCTGCCATGAATATCACCATTTTGTTGGTGATGTTGATGGATTATGTAAGCAATAATTTTCCTTATAATGTATAAAAAATGAAATATAATCTTAATGGAGATTTTGAGTTTATTGATATTATAAATATATATAAATACAAAATTTAGGAGAAATCCCCAAAAGAATAATATGAAATCAAGATTATAAGATGTTTAATGCATCTGGTGGTGCTAGCTGGATTATAAATTAAACCCAGGTGGAACACCTTAAGGCAATGCTATATGCAAATCTCGTATATTGTTGAGCCTGTTTGTTGTTTCTTAATTTTTAACGGAATGAAGCCTTACATATCCATTTTAGTCCATGTAAATGTATTGTGTGAATAGTAATAATAGCAATGCATTTCAATACATTGTATTATACTCCACCAGTTCCATTCCATTATTTTCTATTCCATTGTCTTCTATTTCATTTTGTTAAATTCTGCTCATGGCACACTAAGTCAATGTAATGACCCAATAACCTGTCACAACCTCCACTGCACTAGAACTTATTACCTGCATCTTCTATTTGATAACACATCATTCTCCTGTTGCAGGGTCATTTATACAATTCCAAGAATCTCTGCAAAATGTGATTTATTTCACGGGAAAGGTACAAGAAGATTGGAGAGGATCGGATTTTGAGAGATGCTTGGATCCCTCATTAAGAGTTCCTTCTAAAATTGTCCTAGCACCAAAATTCCCAAAGTGTCATGAACAGAGGTTATTTTGGAGAGACAAGGAGGGGAGTGAGAGCCTAAAAGCATCAGCTAGGTTTTATCAACTATCAAACACAAACTATTGCAAATAATGTCATGTCATTATGAGGATTTATCTAACAATAAATCAGCTCTGAGCAGGTGCTCTGAATTCTTATTACATAATATGTTTACCACTGAACACCTGTGCATGTACACTGTAACACAGCTGTGTCCTCAGATGACCCATTGGAATTTGGCTTCTTCTCCACGTAGTAGGCTGTCCTAGGCCTCCTTACAGCTCCAAACCACTACAATACAATGTTGCCTAAATTGTTATAATTTATTTGTTTCTTTATGTTCTGTGTTCCCATTGATGCTATCCTAACTATACAGTAACTTCTTTAAGGGTAAGAAATGTAACTGTAACCCCTCTCCTACTATACAGCCTTTCACATAGCAGTTGCTCAAAAAATATTTGATGGCTCTTTGAGTACCATCTGAATCATGCACTTCTAACAAACTCATTTTGATGGCTCATTGAGTACCATTTGAATCATGCGCTCCTACCATAACCAGTGTAGGTGATATAACACAATTTAAGATGATTTAATTTCTCTTTTCCGCAAGCATAGAATTAATGTCTCCTTTTGGATGTTTCAAAGTTATCCCAAAATTTACTATTCTCAAAATAAACTTATTGTCTTCCTCTCTTGTCTTATTCCTAGTTCTATTCCTAATCTCAGAAAGGGCTCTATTATCCACCCTGTTGTATAAACCAAGCAATCTAGGAATTATCCTTTTGTCAACTCTCTTCTTCTCACCCCCTCTTACCTAATCCATCACCAAGTTCTCTGACTTAACCTGCAGAATATTTCTCAAAGGCATTCACTTTTCTTCATCTCTACCAATATCACTCTGGTACCAGCTATCTATAATTCTTAACTGGACTGCTTTTTAAAGCCATAGCTTGTCCACTTGCCTACACTTCAGTTCCTCTGTAATCTGTCCGTTATTCCATAACCAGTGTTCTTGGGATAAAAGTAACGAATCCTTAACATCTGCTATGTGTGGTTTTTAAACATGGCCACAAACTCTTTGTTCTTCCATCAAGAGCTAGAGTCTATATTCCTTCCCCTTGAACCTAGTTGAATTTGTGACTGCTTTACCCAATAAAACCCAGTAGACGTGACACTAAATAGCTTCCAAATCTAGGCCACATAAGGTCACGCAAGCTTCTTGTTTGTAGGACACTTGCTTCTGGAATGCTAACCTTCCATGTGTGAAGTCGGACAACCCTGAGACTGACATATACTGGAGAGGCCACAGGTAGACATTTTGTTTGACAGTCCCAGCTGAGTTATTTTTCAGCCACATACACTCAGTTGGTAGATATGGAAATGAAACCATTTTGGAAGTAGATCTTCTTTGACAGTTGTTTCCTCCTCCGTTCATTTGAGTAATTCCAGCTGAAGCTCCAGATACAGTGTAGCAGAGGAGAGTCATCCTCACTGTGCTATTTCTGAATTACTGATATACACGTATTGATATCCATAAGCACAAAATAAAACAGTTATTGACTTGTGCCACTAAGTTGTAGAATGGTTTGTTGTGCTGCAATGTATAACAGAAACAACCTGAAAGTTCCTACAAGATACAGAGCAGGTCAAACTCTCCTGCTTCATCTAGTACCGTGACTCTTCATTCCCTCCCATCTAGACTCAGTGACAACTTCTTTGGTTCTTAAACTTAGAATGTCCCCTTGCATAATAAGGTCACTGAACATGCTGCTATATCTGCTTTTACCTTTACTATTCACCTAGTTAAACTTTCACAACACTCAAATAATGTCAAAATCACATTCTTGAAAAAACTTTCCCTGACCTATATGGCAAGTCATATCCAAAAATCATAGTCTTCATAGGCTGTGGACCACCTTCTTTTAACACTTGTCAAAATTATAGTTTTTATTTGTGCATATGGTTTCTGAATTAATGGCCATGTCCCCCATTCAACTAAGCTTAGCTTCAAGAATGGAGAGATCATGTCTATTTATGTTAAGGATTGTACATTCGGCCAGGCACAGTGGCTTTTACCTGTAATCCCAGCACTTTAGGAAGACAATGCAGGCAGATCACATGAGGCCAGGAGTTCAAGACCACCCTGGACAACACAGTAAAACCCCATCTCTACTAAAAATACAAAAAGTAACCAGGTATGGTGGTGCATGCCTGTAATCCCAGTTACTTGGAAGGCTGAGGCAGGAGAATCACTTGAAACTGGAAGGCGGAGGTTGCAGTGAGGCGAGATTGCACCATGGCACTTCAGCCTGGGTGACAGAGGAGACTGTTTTAAAAAAAAAAAGATTGCATATTTATTATTCAATGTAATATGCCCTGCAATGATTACAGATCTAGATCCATATTGGGTATTCAGTAAATATTTCGTGAATGGGAATATTATTTGTAGAAAAATATAGTTTTCTGTATAAAACATGTAACTATATTTGATCAGTTGTAACAGATAGTTGAAATTACAAAGTATTCTGTCTCTGGAAAGATTTCTGAGCCATAGTTGGACTATTTCTGGTTTGTACGGCCCTAAATAAGAGTTTTTAGATGACAGATAGCCAGAATTATTACTGAGTAGAGTGCATTCTTACATACACACATATACACACACTTAAATTCATTTATTACAGTGGATTTCAGAGAAAGTGACATCAAATATTCATGACATATAAAGTACTTAAGCAATTTTCTGAGGAAATTTTATATTTACCAGTTCTAGGAGGAAAATTTGGAAAGGAAAAAGAACGAGATCAAGCATGCATAAAACTGCAGGGGAGAAGAGCGGCTATTACCTTAATTTTTACATGTTTGAGTTGTTGCCCTTATTAGATTTACTCTTCCAATCCATTTAGAAAGCAAATATACTAAGGTTGGAGAATAAAGAAAAATTAATGATTGTTCTTTTAAAATTTTAGTCATTTTCATCTTTTGAAAACTATTAGCTGTTTCAGGTATTCAAGGACTCATATATAAAAATATTTGTGGCTTCTTACTTGTTGGCATCTCAAGCAGTCCTTTTAGCAGAGCCCCCAAAAGGGATTATGTTTACTTTACAGGTGAATAAACAGTCTCAGAAGAGTAAGATAGTCTGCCCATTGCAGGCCGAGCAAACAGCTAAAAAATTTCCCAACAGCTAATTTCTTTCTGCTACACTATACTGGTCCAAACCAAGGGTCAAGCAAAGAAGAGAAGCAGAGAGTTTTTGCACAATTAGGAGAAAGAGATATAGGACTTACGCTCCACAACTAATGTGCCATTCTCTTCTTGTCTCTCTGTAACAAACTAAGTAATCTGGGGGGGCAAATGAATTTTATCATAGTATTAACATATGAAATGAACAAGATTATTGAAAGCTGGTATTTCCACATCACCAAGTGCTTTCTCAAGTAAATCTAAATTCATCACCATTCTATGAACACAACTGTATTAGAGAAAGAGTGTCCTTAAATTTGAGTGTTGCTTAATGAAAAATGGTACCACCCAACACATGGACATCAAGTTAGAAATCATTTACAAGTTAATTGTAACTGAAATGTAGTTACAAAGAGTAAAAACAAAAACACCTCCTATAAATAAGTTTCAGTTAATTAAAGAAAATTCCAATTTAAATTTGCTTGTAAATAATAATGCAGAATTTCTCAAAGTCCAATTAAAATACATAAAAAACAGACAAAGAGGAAGATGCACAGTTTAGATAAAAAGTACAAATAACAGTGAACTTGTTATCGTAGTCCAAGAAGAACATCATTAACCTAAAGGCCAAAGGAATTAGTTGGATAACCCAGTGCCTGGCTACCTCATCAGAGAGAAAGCAAACTCAACCATTAAGGGTGTACGTAGTAAGAATTTTGATGATTCTATGTGTGAACTCTGACTCAAATACCCCAGGTATCCAATAACAATAGAACTACCCCACTATTCCACACTGTGCTGCTATTCATTGTTGAGCCAAAAATCATGTCTTTTAAGTCATCCATATTTCTTTCTATAAACAAGTGTACGGAAAACAAGCAAGACCAATAGCGGTAAAGTCTTCACAATACAAGCTTTCTAGGTAGTGGAGAAAAAGAAAGAACCCTGGCAGCACTGCAGGAGTGAAACTAAGTTTGGGGGGGGGGGGGGTTATGTGCTTTTATTATTTTACTCGAACAGCTAAGAGTGCCAGATGACAAGGGAGTGAGAACAGAGATTTTCATCTTGGGTCAGTAAGACTATATTAAATGAAGGTGAAGCCGACTCTCTGCTATTTCCTGGAAACCGGAAACTGGTGGAGAGATGTGCATACATCTAGCTGTTCTCTGGCTGTAATTCTGAGAAGAGGGTTAGAATGACACCCAAATGCAGAGACAGAAGTCAAGGGCAAGCCACACGATTTCTTTTAGCCACTATAGGGTCTGGATAGCTGTTTTTCTCTCTCTGCTGGAGGCCGAATAAGCAGAAAAAGTCAGCATGCAGGAAGATTACATTACAAAAGAAAGGAAGACAATCCTGAAGATTTAAAGAAGGAGTAGTTGTAAAAGTGATTACAGATAATTTTAGAGAACAGTGTAATGTTGTCAATAGGAAGTAAGAACATACAGTCTCAATGATATAGGAACAAAACAGTAAAAAAAGTTAGGATTAAAACAAAAACAGAAAAAAAAAAGAAAACTGGTAGAGATTTTTACATATTTGTTAACCATTTAGATTTCTCTTAGTGTAATTATCACACCAAAATACCTTTCAACTTTTCCTATATATAGATTTCAATTTTTTCGTTAATCATATTCATTTATTTTTCCTTGTCCTTATTTTAATTTAACATTAATATAAAGTATGGACATTATTAAATGGCCATATATTATAAGCTTATTTGTAAACAAAACCTCCATTAATATTTTGAGTCTGTCCTTCAGAGGCCACATAGAGATAAGGTTTAGAGGCCAGTACTAGTGAGGCAGATTTTAATTGTTCAATCGTTGGCAAGTTATGGAACTGTGAAGCATTTGTTTTGTTACCCAAATAAAAAGTACAGCAATAGAATCCAATTCAAAAAGTATCACACGGTATAAGTATTAAATGAGATAATGCACTTAAACATTCTCTGGAAGACAGTAAATTTGAATAACAGTGACTATTAATATCAATCCAATGTTTCCTATATAAATATGTATACTTTTTATCAAGTTAATCTTACTTATTCTTCTGTTTTAAAATTAGCACTTTGTTGTTATTTTTATAAAATTGAATATTATTCAGAAACATCACTTATAATCATTGTTTCATATCTAATTGAGTAGACATTCATTATCACTTATCCAATTCATTCAAGCAACATTTATTGAGTGATTACTATGATTCAGGCAGAGAAGATAGCAAAGACCTGGGAATTAAATAAACAAACAAAATAATCTGTCCTCATAGAGCTTACGTAAAACTTGTTCTCATAAAAAAAACATAAAAATATAGGCTAATTATAAGTCAAGTACTGATAAGTGCTATGGAGAACAATAAACTAAGGTAACATTGAAATATGTAGTGACCGGAAATGTGGAATTTACATTTTATAGAAAAGATCTCACTGAGAAGATGATGCCTTCAGCAAGATCTAAAGGAAATGATGGAATGAGCCATGTGGAAATCTTAGAGGAAATGATTTCAGGCAAATTTAGCTTCCTGAGCTGGAAATCTCCTCAGAAATTTGTCCAAAAACACTGGAAAGGTACAAGTAAGTGGATGAGTGATGGAAAATGATTTTACAGAGATAGAAGTAAAGCTCTTGATATTGTTTTTCACTTATAGCAAGGTAAAAACCATTGGAGGGAATTAAGTACAAGGGTAACATGATTTGACATGTATCAGAAGAACACTGCAACTGCTAGGTTGAAAATAGATTTGGAGAAGATAAAAGTATAAAAAGGAGACCCATTAGCAGTAATCCAGGTAAGAGATGATGATAATTTAGACAAGGGGGAGTAGGTAATCAAATATAGATTTTGTATTTATTTTGAAGAAAGACCCAACAGAATGCACTGAAGTCTGGCAGATGGGATGTGAAAAGAGTCAAGAATAAAGAAAAATGAGACAAGATCGGGTTTTGGGGCTGTATGAATTACAGTGCAGTCTACAGAGCTAGAATAAAGACCCCACAGTGACTCAGCGAAGTCAGAGGCTTATTTTTAATCTCACGAAACTTTCCAGGAAAATGCCATCCAGGGCTGGCAAGATGGTTTTGCTCCAGGAGTCATTTGGGGACCTAAATACCTTCCAGTCCAATTGCTACAGTTTTCCAGAGAGCTGTCCTGTTGGTCACGAGGAGAACTGGCTCACTTCCATATCTCAATCCTAGTCCACAGTAGGGGGAAAAACAAATCCCAGAAAATATCACTTCATCTTTAAGGAGATGATCTGGAGGTTGTACGAACCACTTCCCTTGACAACCTAGTTATCCTAGTTTTGTCTTATATCAACAGTTAGCTGAACAAAACGATAATGATATAAACACCATCTCTAACTCTATGGTCATGTGTTTGGTAAAAACTATGGAGTTTCTGTTAAGAAAAAAAAAAATAGCAAGGTAGATGGTTAGACATGTAGCTGATGTCTGTAATCCCAACAATCTGAGAGGCTGGGATGGGAGGGCTCTCTTAAGGCCAGGAGTTTGAGATTAGCCTAGACAGCATGGCAAAACCCCTCTCTACAAAATTAAAAAGATAAAATAACTGGGCATGGTGGTGCACACCTGTAGTTCTAGCTACTCAGGAAACTGAGTAGGGAGGATAGCTTCAGCCCAGGAGTCCACAGCTACAGTGAACTGTGATTGCATCCCTGCTTTCTAGCCTGGGTAACGGAGAAGATCTTGTCTCTGAAAAATAAAATAAAATAATAAGGGGAGGCAGAGAGAATAAATACCAGTAGACAAATGGTGGTGTCTGACATGGAAGTGAAATCAGAATTTTATTTTGGACACATTACGTTTGAGATCGCTATTCACTGTCTGATAGAAACTTGTATAGGCTATTGAGAGAGGGCTAGGAAGATTTAAAATCAGGAGCTGTAAATATATAGATGTTATTTAAAGCCAGAACACTGAAATCATTTAAAATGAGTGACGAGAGAGAGAAGAGATCTGGAGTCTGAATTCCAGTATTAACAGGCCAGGGAAATGTTAAAAAGAAAAGGCAGAAAATAAGAAGTCAGTGAGAAAGAAAGGGAATAAAGAGAGATAGACCTTCAACGGAAAGGCTTCCACTTTTGGTCCAGTTGTGTACAAATCCTTTATGGTCTAAATTGTTGTAGCTTTATGGTAAGTCTTTCTAATTGGTAGAGCAAGTACTCTTACCACGCTTGCATTGTTCAAAACTGCCTTAGCTAGTCTTGGTCTTTGCATTTTTACAGACAAAAAAAAAAATTCCTTTACAGAGTTTGAGATGTAGCTGATCATCAGTTGTAGGTGGACTAAGTATATTCTTTCTACAATGCCACAAGTGTCACTGCACCCTTAATCTTTTTTACAGTGTCCCTAAACAAGATCATTTGTTTCTGTAGCACTGCACTCCTCCTGCAAGAGGGTACTTGTTTCTTCATCCAGTGGAAAACACTGGTTTAAATGTCAGCCAGCATAATTATTCCTTTAGTGAATCAAAGGATCAGATCAACCAAAGGAGTCATATTTCTTCATAACTACTTTAATAACCTTGTATCTGCTAAATAAAAAGGAAGGTCAGCCAAAGTATTTAAATATAGTACCATTGCCCATAGTAAGAAACTGGGACTGAGCAGAGATTATTAATAATAAACTACTAAGACATAATTAATTGCTTAACTTAACAGCCCCTATTAATTATCAGACTATAAACATAGTTGGAAATATAACTTGAGTTTGAAATTTAGTGGACAACTTTGTACATCTTATTTCAAAATTTCTGAATTACTAGCTTGATTGGAATACCCGCACAATCAAAGGTGAGATCAATCAGTTTCTAAGATGTGTTATGGTAACAATTTCAAGGAAATAAGTGAAACATTTTTTAACCTTTTATGTTGAGACAATTATTGTTCTCATGCAGTTGTAAGAAACACTACAGAAAGATCCTGTGTACTCCTTACACAGTTTCCCTCAATGGTAACATCTTGCAAAACTCAGTACAAAGTCAAACCAAGGCATTTACATTAATACAGTCAAGATTCTATTACTTCTAGGATGCTGGTATTGTCTTTTTATAGGCACATCCACTTATTTTCCCTACCTACTCATCCTTGTGGGTCAGAACCCCTGGTAGCTACTAATATCTCTTCTCCATTTCTAGACATTTCTCATTTCAAGAATGTTATGTATATAAAATTATACAGTATATAACTGTACATATTATATATATAATATATTGCGTTTTGTATCTGCTTTTTTTTTCACTCAGCATAATTAGCTCTAGATTTATTCAAGCTATTGAATGTACTGATAGTTAATTACTTTTTATTGCTAACAAACTATTTTCCAGAATGGCTGTACCATTTTATAATCTCACTAGCACTTTATTAGTGGTTCAGTTTCTCTATATCCTTACCACATTTGAGGTTAACACTGTTTTTTATTTTAGCCATTTTGATAGTTGTGTAATGATATATCATTGGTTTTAATTTTCATTTTCCTAATAGTTAATGATCCTAAGCATCTTTTCATGTGGTTATGTGCCATCTGTTTGTCCTTTTTAGTTAAATGTCTGTTCTTATCTTTTGTCCATTTTCTAATTGAATTGTTTTTGTTTTACTGTTCAGTTTTGAAAGTCTTTTTACATATTTTAGATATAAGTTTTTTGAGGAATATGTGGTTTCCAAATACTTTCATCCAGTCTGTGGCTTATCATTTCATCCTCTTCACAAGGTCTTTCATAGAGCAAACATTTTTAATGTTTGCAATGTCTTTTTTTTTTTGAGAATCTATTTTTTTATTGCATTTCAGGTTTTGGGGTACATGTAAAGAACATGCAAGATTGTTGCATAGGTACACACATGACAGTGTGATTTGCTGCCTTCCTCCCTATCACCTATATCTGGCGTTTCTCCTTTTAACTGAGGAACAGGATAAGATTCTAGTTTTTGAAGATTTCCTGCGGTGGTGTGTTTATCAGGTTCTAGGAGGTTCAAGAATATTCTTATGTTGAAGTCATTTCCCAAAAACCAAGTCTCCAGGCTGAAAGGCACAGAGTGGTTCCTGCAGTTAATTCTTCAGAAAAGGAGTCTGCAACTGTTGATTGTAAACTTGAGTAAATTGGATTAATCCATTACAGTGTTTTGGCCATATCAACCTAAAAAGTAGCCAAGTCACAGATAAGAGCTAAGAACCTAGATGTACGTGACATCTGGTGATCAGCCTTTCCATTTGTATACTATCATGGTCTTGGTAATGCATTTGGAATCTGGGGAGCACACCGGAAGGTCATTTATGTATTACAAAAAGGTGGCAATCTCGGGAAATTAAATAATTCTAAGGTGATGGAAGAATTGCAAGAGAGCACTCCTCTAATGCCTTGGGCAATTACTGTTTATATATTCTGTTATCTTCCCACTATGTAAGTAAATTGATAGTATAAATCTAAGTAAAAGATGGTGCAATATGCTAATGAATACTGACCAGGACTGGGTACTTAATTTGTGGCCTCAGTCCAGATGAAATTGTGGGGCTCCTTGTTCACAAATTATGAAGAAATTCAGGATGGTGACAGCAGCTGGGAACCAGGCACAGGGCCTGAGACATTGATTACTACCTGTGGAGGTCTGTTCGGCAGACCTTGACTTAGCCAGGAATGAATGAATACACTTTTACACCTAGTAAATCACCTAGTGATTTGAGTGGGCTAGGGATGATTGTTAACTGCTTTTAGAGGGTGATTGCAGCTAACTGACCCTGACATCCTGTCCTTCCTCGCATTTATTCAGTGTAGATTTTATAACAGAGGTTTAAGTTGACATGCTTTTGGATAATTAACATGGTTAAAAGAGTAGGTTTACGAATGATAAAACTATTAATAATGATAAAAGCTTTTGGTTCTGGGGTCTAGAGTAAACACAATTAATGAGTAATTCTTTTTGCCCTCCTTTTGAGAGGGCCATTTTGCACAAAGTTTACAAGAGTAAACAGAGTAGAGACAAAGAAATGTGGGGTAAAACAGACTTAACTGGGGAAGCTTTTATTATTTTAATTTTTACTTTATGACCTAATACTTTAACGTGCAAACTGGTTGCCTTCAGCTTGTTCTGTAAGTTAATAAAAACTTTTCATAACTTTTCCTTAATATTTCCCTTAATATTTTGCCAGCCACCCTGAGTGAATCCCAACAAGGGCCCTTCTAAGTGTGTAGACTTGTGCAACTGCACAGATCTCTTACGATTGAAGTTGGCCCTAATGCTAAGGATAGATTATATTATCAAACAAGCATCAGTCTCAGGAATTGACAATAGAATGATATTAGGATTGGCAACCTAATTAGGGTTGGAAGTAAAGAAGTCTAATCCTATCAATAGCTATTAAGTCTTGTATATACAGTGATGTCCTCACCCATTTGCTTATTTGACAGGCAGAAGGAAGCACTGCAAGAGATAGCATAGGGGATGGCAAGTCCTCTATGTAGGTATAAACATATAATGGGGCACCAGTTATTTCAGTGAGTATGGAGCTAACTTTCATAAAAGCATAGCCAGTTCAACTGAGACTTTTAAGGTCTAGTATATGTGTCTCACATCTGAGCTGTCTTTACCCAGAGATTATGTGGGACAGACTCAAGGTTTACCATAACAATAGGGGAAGTATTAGAAAGTGGGTAATCAATCTGTGCCATCAAATGGCTGAAAATTCTTCTTCTGGGATTTCCAGCAAGAAATCATCTTGTTCACAATTAATCAAGGCACTTAATTTACATAGTAAATATCTTCCAACAAGATTAATGGGGTCAAAAAGGCATTCTAACTAGTGAGTCATCTAAGGAAACAATGGATGTGTCAAAGGAAGAGTTCAAAGAGTAGTTGAAATTGCATCTACTGAGTCAGTAAAATTACTCCAAAGGAAAGGCAACCAAATGGTGGCAGGATTATTATTCAACTTATTGCTCTTTTGTTCACTAGGAAAGGAGTCCTCTGTACAGATATTTTACCTCTAGAAGACAGTGGTAAATGTGAGCACAGAGAAAATACTACTTATTTCCACAATCCTCATTTAGGAAAAGGGCCTCACCCTATTTATTTATTTATTTATTTATTTTCTGCAGTATTGAGCCACTGCCAGGCAATTAATATTCCAATGCCTTTTACCTTACAGTGTTATCAAGTACCTTTATCTGTTTTTCACTTAGATATGGGATCACTTTTATTTAATGAGTTATCTAATTATTTAATTAGGAAGGCCATTGGTTATGCCTGAGTTTTTTCTTTCTTTGATCAATTCTATTTTCGTATGTGCTGCTAACTCCTAAAACCTAAAGAAGCATATGGCCACTGGATATGGTGGCTGACATCTGTAATCCCAGGACTTTAGGAGGCCCAGGCAGGCAGATCACCTGAGGTCAGGAGTTCAAGACTAACATGGCCAGCATGGCGAAACCCCATCTCTACAAAAGTAAAAAAAATTAGCAGGCACGATGGTGGGTGCCTGTAATCCCAGCTTCTTGGGAGGCTGAGATGGGAGAATTGCTTGAACCCAGGAGACAGAGGTTATGTGAGCTGAGATTGCACCTTTGCACTCCAGCCTGGGTGACTGAGAGAGACTCCATCTCCAAAAAAAAGAAAAATGAAGCAAATATCTAGTTGATGTTCTGTTTTTTCTTTATCATGCTACTTATTAAAATTTATTGAACATCTATACAGAAATTAGGGAGGACAGTAGGAATGTCTTTACCTTCTAGTAAATCTGAATAGTCCTTACAAGTTTAGCAAAGACTAGATGGTTCCTAAAATTAAGAAAAGATTCTGTTTTTTTTTTTTTTTGGTTGTTTGTAATATTGGATTTTAGACCAATCAATATACCAGTTAGAATGTGGGGGATCCTTGCAAGGAGGTCCTGTATTTTTTCAGTTCTGCTTTTTATATCTTTTTTCAGTTGATGCTAATTCAGGTTGGACTAAATCTTCTTGGATGAGTCTATTTGGCTTTGTCTATCCACATTTTAGCTTCATGAGTTGACTTCATTTATTTCCCTCTTGTGTCATGGAGGCCAGTGCAGTCATATCTGTATCAGCAGCAGCAGCCATAATGGAAATGTCCGTCCTCAAGGTACAAAGCATGCAAGTTCCACTGGGCATCTGGCAGTTGCATCTCAGCAGATAAACAGGAGATAGGACACTTGGAGCAGCCTTTGTAAATAACACAAAGCCAGATCCTTTTAATATTGATTTGCAAATCTTTAGTTACAATAGATAATAAATCAAAACAAGAAAGTGAAAAGTTAAATTTTGTATTGAACTTGATGATTGTGAGTCCAGTTATCATGGCATAAAACCCGTGTTTCACAAACATCATTTTCTAAATACATTTTAAAAAATAAGGTGATTTGATAAGTACAAAGCATGCAAGTTCCACTGGGCATCTGGCAGTTGCATCTCAGCAGATAAACAGGAGATAGGACACTTGGAGCAGCCTTTGTAAATAACACAAAGCCAGATTCTTTTAATATTGATTTGCAAATCTTTAGTTACAATAGATAATAAATCAAAACAAGAAAGTGAGAAGTTAAATTTTGTATTGAACTTGATGATTGTGAGTCCAGCTATCATGGCATGAAATCCGTGTTTCACAAACATCACTTTCTAAATACGTTTTAAAAAGTAAGGTGATTATAGTCGTAGTCATGACGATTATAATTTGTAGAATAAAGTAAATAGTTCAGAGCTTTTCTGAAAAACACCACAAAATTGTTTGCAAATATAAGTTCATTAGATTGATAACCACAACATTAATAAATGTATAACATAAAGCTATCAAGGAAATAAGTTTGTTTGGTTGAAAAAAAAGCTGGACAAGTGTTTTATGGAAAAAGAAATAAAGCTTTATTAATAAGCTGAAGAAAACTAACTAGGTGTTCAGCTATAGAAAGACATGCTATGTTTTAAATGTCGATTATCTCTATGTTGTTCTACAGTCTCAGCTCAATTTTATTTTTTTAAGGCATTTTTTATGAAACTTAAATTTCATGAAACTTAATATTTATTTATGTGGTTTGTTCACGTAATTTATAAAATTCAAAGGGTCAGGAAAAATTACGATACCTCTGAAGAAGAAGAATAAACGGTACTTACCCTGTCAGACATGACAGCATATTACACTGCTGTAATAATCAGGGCAGTGGCAGATAGAAGTAGACCAATGTAACTGAATGTAAAGCCAAAGCACCACCTGATAAGTGAGAATGGTGTTATTTGCAGATCACATCATGCTCCTAGGACAAATGATTATTCATAAAAAATCAGCTTCATTTCCATATTTGCTTTAAATATGTAAAGCAAAAGTGAAAAGTTTTATCTGGAAATATAGGAGCTATTATACAAGAATTTCAGGACTGGCATAATGATGCAATGTAATTCTTCTATCCAATATAATAAAAGTAGATATTCTGACTCAAACATAGAATATCATGTATTTGGCTTTTAATGTTTATCCCAAAATTTTATAAATGGTATAGAGAGCAACATAGGCTTTTCCAGGTAAATCAGAGTAAGCACATTCCCATGCTATCTCTTACATGAAATGCAACTATATTAAACCTGGAGAGAATTCAGGCAACAGCTATTTAAGGATTCTGAAAAGTGAATAGGATCAGACAGAGGGAAAAAGACCAGAATCCAAATTACCACCAGATCAGTAATGAGTTTATCATTGCTTTTTCCTCTAGTATTCCTCAGACTTGACATATACCAGCTTTGGATTAATGTTTAGTCAACATTCTTGTATACAAACATTTTAGAAAGGTCTGTGGGTCAGGGTTAGAATTATTTTACTTTGTGTGTGGCTATATATATATATTTTTTAGACACGGTCCTACTCTGTTGCTCAGACTGGAATGCAGTGATGCAATCTCAGCTCACTGCAGCCTTGACCTCCCAGGCTCTGAGCAGTCCTCCCGCTCAGCCTCCTGAGTCGATGGGACTACAGGTGCATCCCACCACATCCGGCTAATTTTTGTGTTTTTGTAGAGATGGAGTTTTGCCATGTTCACCAAGATGATCTGGAACTCCTGGGCTCAATGGATCCTCCTGCCACAGCTTCCTGAGTAGCTGGGACTATAGGTACAAGCCACAACCCCTGACTAGTTTTTTCATTTTTTGGAGAGATGGGGTTCACCATGTTGCCCAGACTGATCTTGAACTCCTGAATCAAATGATTCTCCTGCCTCGGACTCTGAAAGTGCTGGGATTACAGGCATGATCTACCACTCTCAACCTAAAATTCTTTGTTACATATTTCTCCATCAGAAAATATCCTTCATCTGAATAATAAAAATGGGACTTGGTGGAATTCTCAAAATTAAAACATACTTGAGATCGAGGTATCAGGGATTTAAAAAATCTTTGATTCCCCTATTGTGAAGCTCAGAAGTTTATTAAATTTGATGCTTTTCACACGAGTATTAAGAATTCTTATCTCAGAACTTTATGTGTATTTTCTAGGTCCATTCAAGTTATAAAACATGACTTTTTAATAAATATTATTTTTATTACATATAGTCCTAAGTAGTTTCTTTTTCCTCTCAGATTATCTTCTTTGATAAATTGAGAAGATGTCTTTAAACATGTCTCCCAAAAATAATGTCCCTTCACAGTTTTTGCTGCTCTTGTCCTTTAATTATGCTGTGCACAACACTGTGGTATGTGTGTGCATGAAACTAAGTATTTGATACTTAAGAATTGTTTTGCCACCTAGTGTGAACATTATTTATGTGTTTCATATGTGTTTGGGAAAAATGCATATTCTCTAATTGTTTGGTAAAGATTTCTATATATTTGTTAAATTAGTCATAATTGTGTTGTGCAGATCTTGTGTGTGTGTGTGTGTGTGTGTGTGTCTTCTTGTTCTTCTGGCTAATCTCTCAGTTATTGAGAAAGGAGTGTGACTGATCGGTAGTTTTATAAATTTTTACATTTACATGTTTTGAGGCTACATTTTAAATCCCCTATTACAAAACTGTTAATTTCCTGGTGAATTAAATATTTTTCATTTTACAGTAACCCTCTTTCTTCTATCCATCATTTTATTCTAAAATCTAAATTTCTGATATTAAAATAGCTACTCTGACTTCTGTTTGGTTTATACGAGATTTGTAACTTTTCCATTATTTTACTTTTAATCTGTGTTTCCTTTACGGACAGTGTAGAATGAATTTTTAAAAACTTTATCTGACAGCCTTTACATTTCTATGTGTTATCATTGCTGATATGTTTGTTTTATCTTTTGAGTTTTGACTCTTCTATTAATGTCTCTCTCACTTTTTATATATTACATTTTTATTTCTATTTAAATAAACTTCTGTTGGATTAAGTAAGTCCCTATTTTCCTACTGTAAGTTTTACTTCTACAAGTTTGAAAGCTATGTATATCAATATTTAGTCTTTTAGTGGCTACTTTAGCATACTTAAATTTATAAAGTTTCAGTTAAATGAATACTTTATGTCTTTCAGAAAACAAAGGATTATAATATTTTAACTCTACTCAACCCCTCTCAGGATATATTCTAAAGACACCAACAGACATTTTCTTATGTTTACCAATTTCTTTATTTACTCTTGCATCTCCAAGCTTCCTGGGAGTTAGGAATTGCTCCTGGAATGAGGTTGGTGCAAAAGTAATTGCGGTTTTTGCCATTACTTTTAAATTATTGCCATTACTTATTAAATTATGCCATTGTATTTTAAATTTTAAAAGTAATTTTGCAATTACTTTTCCAGTAAAAGTACATTTATATACATAAAAATGTATATAATCATGGCACAGAAGGCTGTCGATAAGCAGTTCAGAGATGTGCTGTGGCTCCACAAACTCACTAGGAATTGTTAAAGAAAAACCAGACCAGACAAGATGAACAGATGAAAAGTGATTTTATTCTGATATTACTGCCAGCAACTGGAGAGAAAGCACAGACCAAGTCTGGATTGTTACTCCACAAACAAAGGACAGGGAGTTTTTGAAGAGCTAGGGTGGGAGTTGTCATAGGCCATATATGTTTGTTAATTAGCTTTTCTCAGAGGAAAAGTAGACTTTCTTCTATCTTCATGACAAGGCTTGCAGCCAGGAAGAAACCTGTCTAGC
The DNA here is from genome assembly GCA_036589455.1 of Ateles fusciceps. Classification (NCBI taxonomy): domain Eukaryota; kingdom Metazoa; phylum Chordata; class Mammalia; order Primates; family Atelidae; genus Ateles; species Ateles fusciceps. The sequence goes on from JAZHEH010002077.1 coordinate 1,594,035, forward strand.
ATTTAGTCAATTTGAGGGAAACATTAAGACCATCTTTGTCAAGATCCAGAATTTTCTCACTTTTTGCCAACCTATCTTTCTTGTGTTGTTTCCATTTCCAAAGTCACAAGAGAGCTGTAGTACTCAACCCACAGTGCTTGTGTTCCAAGTTGGATAGGAAAGGGCAAAAAGGAAAATGGCAGCCCTTATGACTGATCAGCCATCTTAGAAAGAATTACCAAAAGCCCTCCCCCAGCAACTTCTATTGACATGCTATTGACCTTCTGTTGAAGGTCCACTTTAACTTTCAAAAGAGACTGAAAAACGTGTGCTTTTAGCTGTGAATGAAATCAGCCCAGAGTAACATAAGAATTCTGTCTTAAGGAGGAAAATGAAATAGGAATTTTGTGGTCAAGATAGTCTCCATGACACGCCTATTTAACTACTCACATCTCTGCATGTATTTCTTCCACTTATTTCCATCTCAAAAGGTAACTTATTTCCACTCATTTCCATCTCAAATGGTAACCAGCAGTTTCTGCATCTATCTCCAGCTCAAAGTCCAGATAATGTACAGCCCTTTCAGTCATTTCTACATGCAACTTCTGTGTAAGTTGAGGATATTTTTTGAATTCTCCACCCCAGGACACTTAATACAATAGGAAAAATGTATAAGAGGAAAATAAGTAGCTATAGTAAAAACTTCCATGTGAAAAGAGAAAAATGGGAACCATGCAACCATCAGTGTGCCAGAGAAATTAACCCAATCTGATTGGAAGGAATAGTGAGAACTCCTTTTCTTGGCAATGGAGTGCAATCTATGATTAACCCATCTGACAATCCCTGGTTCTGTTTTCCATTTCCCTCCATGGCCTCTGCCCCTTCCATCTGAGAGGTACATCTGTCAGTTTTCTCTTATGCTCTCAACAAGGTGGGCCTTGGCAAAGTTGCCCTTCCTGGGGGCTGCAAAGCTTTACAGATTTCTTCCTATTAGTGGAGGTCTGGAGTCCTGGGATTGTTCAGGTAATTAGGCCATGAGAAGATTATTATATGCTTGGCTTGGAGAATCTTCTGAAATATTATTTTCTCAAAACTTGGTAAATTCTCAGTGTATTTGCTTCTGGTCGGGCCCATCTGCAAGTAAATGTAGCCCAAGGTCTTTACTAAACATGGTTTTAAGTCGGAGAATTCATCTTTAACTCACCGGACTTATGTTCGGCCTATTTCCTGAGCTCCTAAATTAATGGTGACTACTTCGACATCATCTGAAAATTGAAGGCTGCATAAGGAAGCAATACCACTAATCTGACCATTGACCCTATGCTGTGTTTGATTATCCTACCGGAAATTTCCCCATTTGATCCATTGGACTCTGTAGTATTTATATGTTAAAATTATTCCTGTTATATTGCCAATGTCCTTGAGAAGTGTTATGGAGCCCCAGGTTCTTCATCTGTGAAATGCAAATAATCCCCCAAATACTGCTGCATTTACATGCTTTAAAGCAACACACAAACAAAACAAATTACTTATTAGAAGATGCTGGAAAGTCAAGAGATCAGTGATGTAAGAAAGAAAGAAAAAACAGAAAAATTATTTCTAAAAATAATAACTTTCAGAAAGTTCTCTTGTATTTGCACTTCTCTAGGTAAGTGAAAAAGCACAAAACTGAATATAGGTGTTCTTTCCAAAAATTTATACTAATATAATGATGATGACAATGATAATGAGGATGTCAATGGTGAATAAGTCTTATAGCTGGGCACCATGCTCAGAACTTCACATGAAATAGATCAATTCATTTTTAGAACAATCTGCTGCCTCATGTTTTGGAAGCTTGCTACCAGAATCTCTGATGTGGTCTAGGAATAAAATATTTAAATTATTTTATATTTGAACAGTTTCTGTGCATTTACCTGAAAATGAGATCTATAGTAAAGAAAAAACAGTCATGCATATATAGTTGACACATATTGAAATGTGTATGATCTCTTTTTATTTTTGTTATTTTAATCTTGGGTGTTTATGCAGCACTTTGAGACCTCATGATTCTCCAAGGACTTTTTATTAAAATCTGTCTAGTGTTGATCCTTTTATAATGGACAACTCTGCATGTTCCAGCTGTCACTCTAGCAACAAGATGTGTATTAACCATGACTTACGAGCCAGAAACTTTCACATTTGTTTTGACAGCCTACAGTGAATTCTCTACCAAAAGCAATTTCTTGTGAGAATATTATGAACAAGTCCTTACAAAGTGCAAGGTTTGGGGACCTTTGGATGTGAGAACTTGCCTTCTCTGTACGGAAAAACATTGCATTGTTGACCAAGGCTGTTGTCTACCAAATGAACCATTTTGATATGATGATGGTTGATGAGCTTAGCTTTCAAAATACCATTTTCAGGATGATGAGCTTAGCTTTCAAAATACCTTTTTCAGGATGAGACAGTAAAAATGTAGAAAATATGAACAGAATTCTGTCACTTGTAAAATGTAACCTGTATCAGTGATTTTCTTGTCACAGAATTCTTTGCAATGAGAAATAAAATAGAGGCCGGTAAAAAAGAGGTATACATTACCCTCTTTATGTGGAAAAACATACTATGATGATGCCAAGGGTAGAAAGCACACAAAAGAAAAAAACGTAAATAATTGGCTACATAAAAAGTAAAAGAGTGAATTATTCATTTGTGTGTATGTGTGTGTGTTTGAGAAAGAAAATGCCAACAATAAACAGATGAAATGACATGTAACTTTTGACATAAACAAAATATTTTATATTTTTTAATAGCAGTTAATTTATTCAGCATTTATAGTGCACCATACATTGAACCAAATACTTTACACACATTATTTTATTGCGTCTTCTTCACAACAGTCCAATGGTGTAGTGTTATGGTTGCATTTGTGTTCCTCCAAAATGCATATGTTGAAGTGCTAACCCTCAGCATATCGAAATCTGACCTTATCTGAAAATAAAGTCATTAAATATGTCATTAAATAGGAGTTAATGTTAGTTAAGTTGAGGTCACACCTGAGTAGAGTGGGCCCATAATCTGATATGACTGTGTCCTTGTAAAAAAGAAATTTGGAATCAGAGCTAGATAAACAGGGAGGACATCCTGTAAAGATTAGAGTTATGCTGCCAGGAGCCAAGGAATGCCAAACATTGGTGGAAAACCAGTAGAAGCTAGGATAGAGGAATGGAGCAGATTCTCCCTCATAGCCCTTGGAAGAAACCGACCTGGCTGACATCTTGATTTGAACTTCTAGCCTCTGTAACCATGGGACAATACATTTCTATTGTTTAAGCCACCCCAGCTTGTAGTACTTTGTTATGGGAGCACTAGCAAAGCAATACAGTGGAAATCATCATTACCCCCATCTACAAAGATGAGAAAACACATGTTCAAAAAGTTTAAATAATTGTTTTTTAGTCATGCAATTATTACTTGATTAAGTGGGTATTAGAACTAGGCATTTCTAATGACAGACCAGGTGTTTTCTACAACTTTAGAATAGGGAAGAGCACATTCCAGGCAGAAGAAACAACCAGTTAAAAACATATGGAGACAAGAAATACACATCAATGTTTAGAATTGGGGGATACTTTCATTATAGGTAGAGATTAAAGTCCAGGACTAGGGAGCTAGATGGAGAGGGAAAAGAACAATAGATCTACTGGAGATAATTCTTCTAAATAATATTGAACGTTAGATTATGCACTATTTTTTTTCCATGGTTGGCAATGATTTTTTTCTTCTTCTCCTTCTTCTTCTTTATTTTATTTTTAGACAAGATTTTACGATGTTGCTCAGGCTGGTCTTGAGATCCTGGGCTCAGGTGACCCTCCCACCTTGGCCTCCAACATGCTAGGATTACAGGTTTTATCTACCTTGCCCAGTCCTAATTTTCTTCACATTACTTCATGTTCTCAGGAAAATTACACAAGTAATTTTTTTTTGTGACACATTAACAAACTGATCTGGGTGATGTTAGGGACCTTGATCAGAATGTTCCTTGGCCAGTGATCTCTCATTTACCCAATACAGAATCTCACTGTTCCATAGTGCAAACATCAAATGATGAGTGAGTCTAACTATTTATTCCCAAACTCTCATTTCTGTACTCTTCATGGAAACTCATCTCAATTTTGTGTGCTCTAATTATTATACCACTGACTTCTACATTACTCTGGCATTCAGCCTTCAGTATCTGTTTTGTTAGTCCCACCATATACTAAATTTAAAAAGATATATTCTTAATTTTTATAATCAGTATAAAAGACATAACAGTCTATAGTTTGGTGGAGAAAGTTTCCAGCTTGTCACAAATATAAATTTGTATAATTTTATATTATTTGAAGTCAACTACCCAAGATTTTTTCTTTCTGAACATTACCCTAAATGGAACACAATATATCACTTCTTATATAAGCATCTCTTTGTATGTTTATTCGTTTTTCATAAATTGTAACATTTACTTTGTGTGTATATTATGTATCTAATAGAGTTGAGTGACAACAAGAAAAACCAGGATGTCCTCCTTCTACATAAATAAAGGCAAATATCATGTTATAGCCAAATTATTTATGGAAGAAAATATTAAATGGTCACAAAAAAGTCGAGAAAAGATCTGACTAAAAAAGTCAAGTCAAGATTATCTCTCCAGATAATCATTGGTTTTCAGAATCTACTTAATTGCCAAAACATTTAAAATGTATAAGTAAACACTACAACACAACTTATAATAGTAGTATCTATGCTTCAGTATACTTCAAATTATTCAGAAGATTATTTATTTAAGGTAGATATCGAGTTACTGAAAGTAATGTTTATTCACTCAATTCAGCAAATAAAGCCTAGATCTACTAGGCTGAAGGATATATCAAGAAAAATAAGATCCTTTCTGTACAGACTTTTACAATCTACTCAGGGATAAACTGACAAATAAGCTTATTACAGATTAACATTGTGATAAGCACTATGCCCAAAATAAAAAGAGTGATAAAATAGCCAGTAAGTTGTAGATATCTCTTTAGTTGCATGGTCAGCAACTTAAGGAAAGAAACTGACCCAGCCAACCAAAGAGTTGGAAAAAAAAAAGAATTTGCAATAGTTTTCTATTTCTGCCTAACAAATTAGCACAAAGTTAGTGGCTTAAACAACAACATCCATTAATTAACCTCAGTTCAGTTGGTCAGACGAGGCAGATTCAACAGGATTCTCTGCTTACGTATTACAAGTTCTTAATTAAGATGCTGGCTGACTGGGCTTTTATGTACAGATACATGAAAAATCTGTTTCTCAGGTCATTCAGATGTTTGGCAGAATCCAATTCCTTATGGCCATATGTTTGAGGTCCCAGATTTCTTGCGAGAGCAGACGTCAGCTATCCTCAACTTCAGGGATGCCCTCTATCTTCCATCCATCAATAGTGCATTCTTCAAACATCTTTGACTTCTGCCTTTCTTATCTACTGCTATTCAGTGAAAGTTCTCTGCTTTTACATACTCACGTGCTTAGATCACACATCCCAAAATAATCTTTCTGTTTTTAAAGTCAACCATACCATACAGCATAAAACAATCATGGGAGTGGTATCTCATCACTTTCCTAAGTTCTGTGGATTTGGAAGCTTGAAAGCATTGGAGGAATTTTTAGAATTATGCCTGCTACAGCATTCTAAACACTAATGGGCACACATAAAAACATAGTTTGATTTGCAGTTATCTTTGCAGATAGAAGGTTTTAAATACAAAGCCCATGAATTAGTTAAGAGTTGCCATTTATAAGATCATAATTGTTTTCTCAGCACTGAGGATTTCTGTAAACAGAAAGTTATGCTGTGTTGCAAACTTTTGGTCTGATTAGGCACATTGCCTTGGACTATAAACAAGGGTCAGATATTTCATTTGGTTTCATTTTATTCCAACTTGATCAGCATAGCAGAAATCTAGTCCATTGTCACAACTACTAAGCTTCTCTGCAAGAAAAGCAAAAGGAAATTTATCTCTGTAGATATTGCAGCAGAGGAATCATCTTCTTCTTCAGCTACAGTAAAATAAAATAAAATTGACTGGTTTATTTATGAAACTATTATTGGATATTAGAGAATGTGTAAAAATGAAAAAAAAAACTTTTACTAATTATAGAAGAGAAAATATAGAGCTCCTAGGTGAAAAAGAAGTTGAATCTTCTTTGTACATAACATGAAAAGCGAAACATTCTTTTTTCAGCATGTCATCCATTTTTTTCCACTTTCTTAACTGTAGAACAAAATGATGTCTACCTATTAGACTCTAAAACCTAACCCATAAAACATGGGCTAACGTGTACATACGCATTGCTTGATGCCTACCATATAGGTTTTACTCCAAATGCCAAGTCCTGTTTTTTTCTCCCTGTATGAACCCAAGACCTTCTTAACTATAGCAAAATAAAAATGAACTGCTGTCCCTTGTCTCTCTTTGTCAAGCATTGTATAAATCTGCATGATTTTAATGTCAAAATGTATTTAAAAATATGGCTTGACATTTACAGGTTGTGTTATATTTTTTGCACTGTGCTCTCCAATTAAAGCATTCTAGGTAGGAGTCTGTAATTGACTGCCTGGTTCTTTAAATACATTCAACACCAAGAAAAGAAATACTGTGGGGAAAACTCATCATGAAACTAGTTCTCTCAATGCTGAGTGGCAGCTAGAGTGGCGGTTCATGTACAGTAGGGTAGAAAATGAGAAAAGCTGTGTTATACATTGGTTTTCTGGGACCAATGCTTGGACACTGAGCATGAAGTGATTAAAATGTGACCACAATAAACAAGAGAGGCTTAACTGTATTCTAACCGAGGTGTCATCATTGGGTGTAGTTTCTACCTGAATTCAAGCTAGAAGTGACTTTTCTCACAAGCATGGAGATAAGTGACTTTTCTACCACTGCAGGTAAGCAGAGGACTTTAACAGCTGTCCAGGAAAAATCTCAGAGTGGCAGTTCTGACTTCAGTCTCTTCCTGTGCATGTCACAAAAAAGAACACCATCCCAAAATGTGGCTTTTAACAGATTTCAATCATATGTATCATGAAACAGATGCTACATGAATTAAAAGCTAATGTTAATATAAAAAATTATAATATCTTATGCATATTTCATTTATTTCTGTGTAAAGTTAAATTTTATCAAATATTTTTATTTACTTATTGTAAATCTCTCCCACTTTTTCACTCAAATGAAGACAGCCTATTTTACAGTCTATATAACTCATAAATTATCTGGCAAAAGAATTGAGACAGGAAGAATAAAATATTGGGATTTATGGATCTATTATTGTGATATTATAAAGCAAAATTGCAAGTATTCCCAGATCTCCCTAACAAGGATCATTCTAACTGTTCCTGGATTCTGAAGAAATCAGTAGCAAAGTAAAATTTGTTCCTTGGCCCATAACACATCCTTATGCATAAGAAAATTCTATCTTACGTCTATTATAAAAGTGATTTAATGATTTAGTCTCAAATAATGCATATTTTTGGAAGCCACAATAGAAGTAAAGTAAAAAATGATGAGGAAAATGAAACAGTTAAGTGAAGAGATTATATACAGAATAGGTGAAAATATTTGCAAACCAAACATCTGATAAGGAGTTAATCCTCAAAATATATAAGGAACTCAAACAACTAAACAGCAAGAAAACAAGTAACCCAATTAAGAAATGGGAAAAGAACTTGAACAGACATTTTTCAAATAAAGACATACAAATAGCACGTATATTTATAAAAAATGGCTCAACATCTCTAATCGTTAGAGAAATGCAAACTAAAACTGCAGTGAGATGTCACCTCACACCTGTTAGAATGGCTACTATAAAAAAGATTAATGATAACAAGTATTGGATGAGAATGTAGTAAAAATAGAACCCTTTTATACTGTCAGTGGGAATGTAAATTACCCCAAATTTACATTGTATTCCCATATTTATTACAGCATTATTCACAATAGCCAAATATGGATTCAACCTAAGTGTCCATCAAAGGATGAATGAATAAAGAAAATGTAGTATATGTACACAATGAAATATTATTCAACCTCAAAAAAGAGAGAAATTATGTCATTTGTGATTACATGGCTGAGCCTAGAGGACTTTATGCTAAATGAAATCAGCCAAGTACAGAAAGAGAAATACTGCACCATCTCACTTACATGTGGAATCTAACAAAGTTGAACTCATAGAAGTAGAGAATAGAATGGTGGTTCCAAGAAGCTTGCTGTGGGAGGGAGGAACTGAAGTTGTTGATGAAAGGGTACAAAATTTCAGTTAGAAAATAAAGACATATTTTTGAGAACAATTGCACAGCAGAATGACCATAGTCAATACTTCCAAAGTAGCTAAGAGTACGAATTTCACAGGTCTCACTACAAAAAAAAAAAAAAATGATTTTGAAAAAGTGAGGGTATGGATATATTAATTACCTTCATTTAAATATTTTGCATTATCTACATATGTATATAAAACATCACATTGTACCTCATAAACTTATACAATTGTAATTTGTCTCCTAAAATAATATTAATAATATAGAACAATGAGGAAATTATTAAAATACAAACTAGAAGTAATTCCAGAGATGATTAATTCTCTAACATTAGTCATAATATCCCCGACACCCAGAAATAAACGAGTGCAAGAAAGCATGAAACAAAAATAGCCAGAGAAACATAAGAGTTTCAGCAGAAATGAAAAAATTGAGACCCCGTGTCTCACCACAGTAAAGACCATTCTCCAGTTATATTTGGCTTTGGGTCTTGACTGAAGAACAATTGTTATTTCCAAAGGTTAAAATGTGGCCAGTGTCTCTGCAAGTGCCCGTCACTTGCTCCTTGATACGCCACCCTCCTCACACACCTTCCCAGTCTTATATTGTACTCTTTTCCCTCTCACACAGTCTCCTTCACTCTTGCCTGGTGAGTTGTTACCCTAGGGGTTTTGCCTGCTTCATTTTTCTCCATGGCATGGTTTAGAATGTTATATAGCATATATTTCAATTGCGTTTTGTTGACTGTCTCATCCAACTACATTTAACTCCGTGGCAACTGGGGATTTTTTCCTAGTCTGCAGTACAAAGCACGGCGAAACAGGAAGCCCTTCATAATCATTTATCACGTGAATGAATTTATCTTAAAAAGCAGCATTTTAATCATTCTAAATTAATTATTATTTCTCCATCTTCTTCCATAAAGATACACAGTAAACAACAACCCCAGAAATTGTTCTAGGTAGAAAGATAACGCATATCGACTTTCAACAAAGCATTGAATCAAAGATGTGGTTTTCTCAGCTAACAAACTACACAGGAGTCACTCATTCCTTGATACTTAACTAGCATTATTTCCTCTTCTCTGAGTGTCTTTCCAGGTCAATACTTACCCCATAGAACTATTGTAATTGATTTTAAATAAAAATTACATACATTTTTCTGACAAAGTTCTACAATTCTGTCCTATTACCTTCGTGTTATCTTTCATAATAATATTGTTCTTGTCTTTAATTTTATTTAAGAAATACAAAAATTATCACATATAATTTTTAAGTGTCTAAATTTCTGGTTATAAATAACCCTTCATGAGAACATCATGGATTTTGGATGTGCATTGTGTATAACCAGGAGATAAAAAAGAATGAAATTCATTTTTCTTTTCAGAGCTGTTATGCATGTTGTTCTTTTGTTTTGGTTCTCTGTTGCATCTTGCAATCTATCAGCCTACGTGCCTATGAACCATTTATATGTCCCACACAATGCATGCCTTAGAGTTGATCACTGTGAGGAGGAAGCAGTATACAGGAATTTATGTATAGGTTCAAAAGTGTCCAGTGTTTTGTTATTTAGTTCTTTTAGGTTACAAAAACTAGGAAATCCCAGATTAAACCTGGAACGAAGGTAGAGAATTTGCACATCGAACATCATTTACTCACAGCTTCACAAGCTCTGAAATCCTGAAATGTAATGCATGCAACAATAATTCAGTATCATTTGATACTTAATTTAGTTTAAATATCCAGATTTATTTAGTGTTTGTTTTCCCTAGGAGACTCTCATATGGAACACAAGTTGTGTAGTTTCCCAACATACCTAGTAAGAGACGCTTATGCCCCCTTGTGGTAGTTAGTTACATTAACTCAAACTCATCATTAATTCAATAACCTATTATTGCCAGAGTAGCTATATTGATTTCATCAACTGAATGAACTATTGCAATATAATCCAGAATTACTGCTTAGGTTCCCTTTTTGCAGAAATGTTTATGGGCTGAAAAGACAGCATTTCATTATATATCCTCCATTTCGAGAAGTCCTCAGTAACTTTCGGATGTGAAAGTATACTTTCAAGGAATAGAGTAAATGTGATTATCGTGCACTTGTGAATGAGAGAAGAAAAAGAGGAACCATCGTGAAGGAGCTAAATTGCCAAGGCAGCTTTCCACAAAAAGTTATTCCTAGCTGGTTTACTTGTAGAAATAACCATAATCAGGGTTCCATAGTTAGTCGAGGGTCCATTTGATTTTTTTATCTAGAACATTATGGGGGTTGTTGTTTACCTCATGATACTATCAAGAATGAAAAGAGAGAGAAGAATTAATTCAGAAGGATTGAGTCCACACTTTGCTGTGGTTCATGTATGTAATAAATATCTGTTGAGGGCCTACTATTTGCTTAGGTGGAGACATGTATTTCTAGTAGTCACATAGGGTAAGACATGGCTCTCTGGCCTAGAGGTGTGAACTGCCAAACAGCAATGGGTGTTAAATCTGAGTTTGGAGGAATCTTTCTCTCTGAAAAGAAATGGCTTAACATGTGAACGTTTTCTACATGAAAATGAAAATATTAGCAAAAAAGAGTACTTGGAGCATCCCTTGTTAAAACCAGCAACCCCGAAAGCAGAGAGATAGTCATCTCCCCAGTTTTTCAAAGTATCACTTCAGTATTTGTGCAAATTTACATCCTTCTTTCTTCTAAGCTAGTACTGTGCAACTGAAGGTCCCTTACCAGGTTGTGGGGTGAATGAACACATGCACCACCGCATGCGTACTGTGAATCTTGGGAATCATAGGTTATAATTCAGCATTAGCTTTTTCATAACAATAAGTAATGATAAAACCTAGACAAGCCTTTGGACCACCCTTAAGTTAAACAGAAGATTCTTGACATTGTCCCTTCCATGGCTGAATTGTTGGAAAGCAGTCCATCTTTACTATTGCACCAAATTAGATAAAATTAATCAAAATTGCTTTCAACACAGTTATCCCAGAGTTGCTTAACTAATTATAAATAAATTCACATATAATACAGCAATAAAATAAGCACTAATTAAAGTTTTAGAGAGACCTAAGAAAATAGGTTTAAAATTGTCAAATGACTAGCAGCCCCCAGAACCATCATGATTTTGTCATAGTGTCTCACAAAAGCACCATCAAAAATTCGTAATAGGAAACACAAAACATCACCAACAATACCAAGATATGGCATGGCAGAATTTTGGAGGAATTGTAGAAAATATATGACAGGTAGAATTGACATGTTAAAAAATAAAACCCATGCAATCTTCAATCTAGCTCTGGCTAAGCTCTGTGAAACATGAATCTGTTTAAAAAGTCAGACCTTTTATTCAGGCCTGAATTCACTGTGGGCCCTTATATTCTTCATTATTGGTATGCATGCCTCCACATGGTAAATATCTCCTTATTTGAACTAACTTGATTGAATTTCTGTATTTTACAACCCAAATACTAACTAAAGCACACTTTTGTTCTCTTTTTCTTTTCCTGTCTTTAATAGTTCTGATTTAATGTTATAAAAATTCTGGTTTTCTAACTTTGGGCATGTTATTTGTGCACAATTACACACAACATTCACAGCAGCAAAGCTGCAGGCCTGGATCTAAAGTCTGTCCTACTGGCTCACCCAGGAGTTCAACTTTCAGAGATAAGACATTGTATAAATCCTACAGGTAGAAGTTGTGTGGGAGAATTGAATGCACTCAAATGCCTTATCCCCATCTTTTTCACTTGTCAGACAGCTTTTCATTCTTCAAATCACCTTGCATATTGTATTTTCTGGGAAGATTGCTTTGACAGCCTCCCTCCTGTCTCAACAAATGTGTCACACACTGAATCGGATGCCGTGAGTTGCACCCAGAAAACAGCAATGGCAGCAACAAGATCAATAGCTAACAAGTTTGAGCATTTCACATGTGCCAAGCAATGTACTAAGTGCTTACACACATTGCCTCACTCAGGCTTCACCAAAACCTCAAGAAATGACAGTATTTTCCAGATGAAAAACACTATTATTTTACAGATGAGAAAACTCAGGTTTCAAACGCAATGGTTAGTACTTTACATTTATTGCTTCATTTATCATCACGGTGATAGTTTGGAGCTACTGTGAGCCCCACTCTAAAGATGAGAAAATAAATGCTCATAGCAGTTAATTGTCTAATCCCTTACTTTTGTCTCCACTGTATCTATTATTGCATTTATTTAAATGGAAATGATCTGCTTATGTGTCCATCTCCCCTGTGAAACCGTAAGTTCAAGGGAGGGACGACTCTGCCTTACTCATTTTTGAGTATCAAATTATGTGCTCAGTAAGTATCCACTTGTTAATGCAGATTCCTCCCTGATGTGAGTCCTAAGATTCTTAAATTTTAAATATGTTTGAGTAAACCCATAAAGACACACGTATTTTTCTGAAAAAGGCTCTAACATTTTTATTTTACCACCCCTTTGCTGTCTCCCCCTGGAAATGACCCCCAAGGGATCATTCTTCTAGTGGACCCAGCCAAAGCCATGGTTGGTTATTGTTAATGACCCTGTCAGGCTTTAGGTCAGAAATTCTATTCTTCTGGAGCCCAAAGCATAAGCCCTTGTTGCTCTTAAGCCTACTAAAAAACTCTAAAACCATAGCCACAAATGCCCAACAATCCATGTACAACTTTGCACTACTGCAGTGAAAGCTGTAGCAAATAGTACAAGGCTTGAGCTACTGACCATTTCAAACCTGCCTCTACAGGACTAGGGAACGCTTACCTTGGGCACTGGACCTCCTCAGGTCTTTGCAAGCCTTGCCCTAAGCCTGCTCTTCCAAGGAAGCAGAATGAAAAATAAATAAATACAAAGGCAAGCCTCAATGGTGTCCTCAGATAAATTTCTTCAGAGCATGAGGAGTAGGGGTATACTTTTCCTCCAGGACAAAACGATGCAACATTGCCCAATGATCTCCAAAGGGGAATTACAAAAAGATCAACATAGCCTTAAATTCTTTCATTTTATCCCTGGTCATCTTGATAATAATATAACATTAGTGAAAATGAAGGTTAAATGGCTCTGTATTACCTAAAACCATATCATGAAAGTTAACATGAAGCACATGTCAACAGACTGCTAACTACGTGGTTGTAATAAAGAGAAGCCTTTTCCTGTAAAGCACCACTGTGGCTGATAAAACTGCAGAGGCTCTGCTGTGTGGTGGAGTGATTAAATTTTGCCACGGATGCCAGACAGCATTACTCCTACTGCTTTCATGGCAGAAAACGCGTCATCAAACTGTTGAAATGTCACTGAATTTTCCTCAAGTGCTTTTCCTCTCATCTTGATTGAATATCTAGATCTTTTCTCTACATAATACACAAAAATGAATGGATGAAAAATGGCTTTAAATCTCTCTCCAGCAACAGTGAGCTTTATAATCTTATGAATGAAGGTAGGTCTCTTGTGCTCTCAGGATTTATAGGGACTGATTTATAAATTAGCAGGTAATTCATTGATCTTTGTTCATTACTTCTTTGACAAATCTCTTTAATAAGTTGTCTGCATACTAATCCTGGAAAGGCACCTTTCCATGTCTGGAGGCTGGCTCTTTTCATATTGCAGCCGTCAACCTCACTGTGAGATGAATTATGATAGACCTTTCTGTCCCCTGGAATAAAGAATTCTAAAATCCCTTCAAACGTTTGCCTCATTATTTCTAGGCCATCGTTAGATGATTTAATCGGCATCAGAAAATATGATTTTAAATAGATTTTATACATATATTAAAATATATTTTATAATAGACTTTGGATTTGAATAATTGAGATGTGTTTAACCACATCATTTCATTTCTGAAGTAAATTGTGTAGGGACGGCAATAAACAGCTTTAAAATTAAAGATACTACTGCTTCTCAATGATGCACATGGAAAAATCCAAAGGGATAGATGTTCAGCTTTAGATTGAGTATATTCCTTAAAGAAGTATATTAACACTTTATGGCACTACTAAAAAATTATTCTGGACATGAACCTTGTCTTCTTTCTTCTCTGGGGGAGTTAAGGGTTTTCTTCTTCATTTTCTTCTTTATTATTATTATTTGACTTTGTGTTAAGGTGTTTTGATCTGATGTTGGAAATGAACACAAAATGCTAGACACTTTTGTTGACTTCCAGCAAATGAGACTGGGGAAACAGCAGTTCTTAGGAAAGTCCTTTATAATAATGGTAGGATGTGACTTTTGAAGCTATCAATAAAGACTGAATTTCTTATAGTAAGTAACTTACCTTGTGGAAAGGGGTCAATTAAAGGATCTCTTAGGTTTTCTCCTGTAAAGCCTAAATTGACATTGTTAACTAAGAAAACAGTGTCAGCCTTGAAAAATCAAGGAATTCATTATTCCTAATGAACTGAAGTCAAAATTACAAGTTGTTCAACATTAACTTTTCCTAAAATCGAATCTATTTTTATGAACTAACATAAGTAATGTTTATATTAGATTTTAACTGGTTTTCATTTTTGTAACTGGTAGACTAGACCTTCCTTAAACTTTTAGAAATAAAATGAAGGCTTAACTGGAATTGTGAGGGTAAAATACATTTTCTTTAACTGTCCTAGAGCAAAGTAGATTAGTCACCATGTGTTTTTTGTGACAATGCAAATGGTAATTTACCAAAGAAAAATACATAAATTGCTTGGTCTTGCAGAAAAGTTCCGTTGAAAGAAGCTTTCCAATAAATAAAACTTCCCAAATTAAAAAAATTATAATAATTATTTGATCTTATTTTTCCTGAGGGAATCTTGTTTCCTTTTGTTTTTTTCTAATGCTTGTTTTATTTTTCCTTTTTTCCAGGTTCTCTATGATTTGCTATAGATGGCTTATTTTGCATGTATGCAGACTAGGCTGCAAGTTTTCTTTCACTGAGTAAACCAAAAGTTATTAATTAAACTAAGTTGGAAAGAAGAGCTCTAGTGGATATAGGTTGCTCACTGTTGTTGTTGGCTGCTTTGCTTTTTAATTTAAAGATGGTAGCAGGGTCAGCCTTACCACCAGTCCCAGTCTGGCTCATAGGCCTGCAAACCATTTTAGGCAGATAAATAAGGGAGGCACCATGTTGATGACAGCACACAACACAGACACTCAGCAACACCTACAGGAAGAAGTGGCAGCTCGAAGATTTATATTTGCTTCTTCTTTCCTTATCTCCATTTCTCATCTTCCAGATAAAACTGAAATTACCTAGGAAGTAAACAAGTGAAGAAAAATGTAGGAATAATATTTTTTTAAAGAAGCCAATCACAAAATTTAAAATAGGATGTAAGCATTCTTGTTAAAAATTAGAGTCAGCTCAGGGTGATGTAAAATTCTAATGAAGGAAACCAAGAATCTTGGAATTTTTGCCTTACCTCTGTGGATGTGCATTTACACATTATTACCTTCATCAAAGTGAGAAACCCGGGGATATGATTTGGAGGGTTTTCCAGGGTGAGGGAAGGAGGGAAGAGGAATAGGGAGAGAGTTACTTAGTCTATGATTTATTAGAGGTAAGCATGGAAATTTAGAGCAAAAATTCTACTTAATATATATGCATGTGTTCCTTTCTTCTTGTGTACTTGTATCCATTATGAAACTTACCAGGGAAAAGACAAGCATGGCATGGTTTAGGATAAGAACAAGGATCTCGCCACCACTGCTAAGAGCTGACATGCCTAGAGGCCACATGAGCCTTTTCTTTTCTAGGCGGAGAAAAAGACAAATAAACTTATTATATTTATTCATTCAGCCCACAATGACTTGTTGGGCCTACCGTGAATTAGGGGCTGTTTTAGGCATTGAAGACACCTGGAGAACCAAAAGGAGACATGACCCTGCCCAAGTGTGCTACTCTACTCCTACCTTCTACTCTGTTGGCAGCTCCAAACACTACAAAACTAACTATATTAACACTATCACTCCTCACCCTCAAACAGGGTGCCGAGACTGAAATAAAAAATAAGAGCAGAAATGCAATGCACTTCCTCAGCAGCCTTTAGAGCCCAACATTTCCAAAGCAATAGGGAGAAAACAAGAAAAAGAGGGATGACAGAAAGATGCTGCAAGGAACCAAGAATAGCATTAATGACAACAAATACAAACAGGCTAAACTCTTTCTAAATTTGCAAATTCATCCAAAATATGCAATTAAACCATATGGCACCTACAGAATGTATTATGAATTAAGACACAAAGATGGGAGGAGAAATATTAAGTAAAACCCGAGATAAAAATATTAATTTCAAATAGAGTTGCGTTCAAACAACTTTGCCTTACATCAAACAACATGCGTTTACATAACATTATGGGATGATTACTAGAGAACTATGAGAGCCATTTGCTCACATACTAGTTGGTAATGACACTAGTGAGAGGAGAGTTACTGGGATAAGCATGTTGGAGCTGGAGAATCAGGAATTCACTTTCTGAACATTACTTTTGAGAGGTCTGCTATAGTCTAAATGTTTGTGTCCCTCAGAAATTCATGTTTTGAAGCTTAATCCCGATTAAGAGGGGTGCTTTTAGGAAGTGATTAGGTCATGAGGGCCCTCATGAGTGGGGCCAATTCCTTATAAATGAGGCCTAAGAGAGCTTGATCACTCCTTCCACCACATGAAAGCAGCAAGAAGGCACTATCTATGAAGCAAAGAATTAAGTCCTCACCAGATGCCAATTCTGCTGATGCTTTGATTGTGGACTTCCCAGCCTTTAGAACTATGGGCAATACATTTGTGCAATTTATAAATTACCAGTCTTAAGTATTTTGTTATAACAGTCAGAAGAGACTAATATAATGCGTAATGAGTAGACAACAGAAATATACAACTTAAATGTAGGGAAGAGCTGTGGAATGAAGATGAAAATCTCTGTATCACCAGCATGTAATACATATTTACAGACATGAAACTAATCACCAAGGAGAGAAATGATAACAGAAGATACTCCAGAATGGAGACTGAGATGTCTGCTCCAACATTTAGAATTTAAGTAAAGGTAGAAACAGCAAAGAAAGTGAGAAAGATGGCCAGGGAGGTTAAAGGAAAGCTGAGAAGGAAGAGTATCTTAAGTGGGAGAGGTGGTCAACTTTGTAGAATGGATTGTGGGAAGTCAAATCAATTCATGATAGAAAGTACTCATTTGCCATGCGGAAGCTGATGATAATCCTAATGAGATGTTGCATATGAATACTGAAGATGAAGATGCCATCTGTTAGCCAGCATTATAATAAATCTCTTAAGGAGAGAAACCATATAGATTTAAGTTGAAAGAGAAAAAAACTAAAGTTCAAAACTTGCGTGAAAATGAGTGAATACAAATGGCGGGATGGTTTTCTGGAATTCTTCATCCTTGGAGGTAATGGACAGCTGAAGCAAATCTTAGAGCCACCCAAAATCTAGCTATTAGTTTGGATATTGTATTAATTAATATAGTTGGGTGAAGACTCATCTCCCCTTCCTCCCACTCTCCTTGTTCCAAGAAGCAGGAAGCAGAGGCATCTGTTTCATATAGCAATAATGAGCATGGGTGCTTTGCCCTGATCACTGGAAATTCCAAAAATGTCCCCCAGTATTCCACACTCATCACCAGAACCTGTGATATGATGGGATATCACTCCTGTGATCATGCTATGTTAAATAGCACAACTTTTTAAAAATTATTTTTTCATTTCAATAGGTTTTGAAGGAACAAGTGATGCTTGGTTACATGAATAAGTTCTTTAGTGATTTCTGAGAGTTTGGTGCACCCATCATGCTAGCAGGGTACATTGTACCCTGTGTTCAGTCTTTTATTCCTTCCCACCCCCTACCTTTCCCCTAAGTTCTCAAGGTCCAATGTATCATTCTTAAGTATTTGCTTCCTCATAGCTTAGCTCCTACATATGAGTGAGAACATAACGATGTTTGGTTTTCCATTCCTGAGTTACTTCACTTAGTATAATATCCTCCAATTCCATCGAAACTGCTGTGAAAGCCATTATTTCATTCCTTTTTAGGGATGAGTAGTACTCCATGGTATACATATACCACATTTTCTTTATCCACTAGTTGATTGATGGACATCTGGGCTTGTAGCATATTTTTGCAATTGTAAATTGTGCAGCTATAAATATGGTTGACATAGCACAATTGACCTTAAAATGGGGAGATTATTCTAGATTATCCACAGAGGGCTAAGTGTAATCACATGAGCCCTTAAAAAGCCAAGACCATTTCCTGGCTGGCAGGAGAAAGGCAAACTAGAAAGATGTGAAAAAGACTCTCTACCCTTCCTGATTTGGAGGTAGAGAAGGTTTTGTGAGAAAGCATGTGAGAATCTCTGAAGCAAAAACCTTAGACCTATAGTCACAGGAAGCAGATTCTACAACAACCTGAATTAGTTTGAAGCCGATTCTTCCCCCTCAACCTAAACATAAAAGCCAAGCCCAGGTGACTCTTTGAGTTTGATCTTGCGAGACTTTGAGCAGAAATCCATGTTCATGTGGATTTCTGTCCTATAGAACTATGAAGTAATTATGGGTATTGATTGAAGTCACTAAATTTGAGATAATTGATTATGCAGCAATAGAAAAGTAATGCAACTGGGAAGCCTCAATCTCAACTGCTGAGCAGATCTGCTCCCTCCTTATGGCATGCAGAGACTGCTGTAAACCAATAAGATAATCAGATAGGCCAACTGGGAATCCTAAATACAGAATGAGCACACACAGGAAGTATCAAATGTATTACATAAGGTTTCTAGAAAGAATGATGCCACTCTCGAAAATTAATAATAATAGCAGCTGAGAAGAAAGCTGAGTGAAGAGAGCAAGCAAAAGGATATGTAAAGATCAGTATAATTGTAAAAAAAACTCAGAAGTGTGGGGGAGGACAGCATAGCCATAACACAAGAAATTATTTTAGAAATGCAAATTACACATCTTGGCAATAAAAATATGTGATTTGGAAATAAATTCAACAGTTGGAGTCAATTGATGAGTGAATATGTGCATTTGAGAACTCATTAGTCAAATGGAAGAGAAGGCCAAGGAATTCTAGAATTCTGTGACTTAGGAAAAAGGCATGGGAAATTAGAAAAATTAAAAGACATTGAAGCTTGCTTTAGAAGTTCCGACAAAGAAAACAGAGAATGAACAGAGAGGAAATACAGAAAGAAATTATGAAATAAAATATCCGAGCATTAAAGAAACACATATGTCCTATAAAATCAGCCACTAAGTATCAGAAACACACACACACATGCACATGCACATACACACACACACACACACACACACACTGTGTATATATACACACCTAGGTATATACACCTGTATATATTTTCCATATATATATATTTTCTGAGAGTTTGGTGCACTCATCATTCTAGTAGTGTACATTGTACCCTATGTGTAGTCTTTCATCCCTTGCCACCCTCCTCCCTCCCCCCAGTTCTCAAAGTCCAATGTATCATTTGTAGTTTGTAAAAGTTATTTAGCATTTTTTCATCATCCATGATGAAAATATATAACTAAAAAATATATATATATATACAGTTATATGTATATATACGTAGAAACATTAAAACAAAACTTCAAAATAACATGGATGATGAAAAATGCTAAATCACTTTCACAAGCTACAAATCAGGCTGGAAGCTCATGTCTCAACCACAACACTGGTTGTAAGAAAACACTGAATGAAGTGCTGTAGTGTCTTTAATAATGTTTATGAAAATTATTTTTGAAGCTATAATTATTCAATATCTACTTAATCAGTTGTTCAGATTGTCCAAGTAATTAGTCTAAATAAAGACATGTCCAGACCTGCAGCCACTCAAACATTCTACTACAGGATATTCTGTGCTAGACAGGAGTCACATTCTTCACAGAAAGCCCCTGGAGATAAGTTCCAGTAAAACACTTGGGCCCTGCAGTGCAAATGCAAGCTAGGGGGATGTCCTTCCAGCAGGGCTAGCAAAATAAAAGTTTTAAGGCCCAGAGAAAAGGAGACATTTCTTCTGGGTGGCATGACCACTCTGGGTGGTACTTCCTGACTTGTAGGTTTACTAACTTATAAGGCTGTCCCAATTAGAAATTGTGTTCACTTGCTAGTAACAGATAATGCCAAAATAGTGGCTTATGGAAATTAGTCTCTCTCTCTCTCTTCCTTCCCCTGTCTCCTGTTCCTTCCCTTCCTCTCCTCTCTTCTGTTTGACTTCTTTTTACATCTCACCTCCAAAAGCATCTTTTTTAACTTCTCTTACACGAAAGAAATCTAGAAATACTTCTAGCTTCTCAATATGCTATCCTTAGGTTGTGACCTCTGTTCTTCTTATGCTATCAGATGCCTGCCTAAAATCCAGGACCAAGAGATACACAGCAGCTGAATCAAATGCTTTTATAAAGAGTTTTCCCAAAGCCCTTCAAGTAAATTTTGTCTTCTCCACTCCCATTAGCTGAAGCTGTTTCAGCTATAACATCAAGGAGACTGAAAAGTGTATGTTTAACCTGAAACATTGTCAACCCAAGTGAAACTGAGATCTCTTACTAAGGAACATGAGAGGATAGATATTGGGTACCCCAAAATAATGGCAAAGTTTTTTGGGTGCTGATGATTTTCACAGTAAAAATAACAAAGAATCTAGCTTTCTATGATCTTTCTGTCTGGAGAGCATTTCATTCCCCGTGGGCTATAAAGACCACTGAACTTAGGAAAAGCTTGTGTGAAATATGGAAAAGAACATGGGGTGCTGCATCTATCCACTTAGATTCTTGACTTATTTGTATTCTTTGCACTGCTTATTTGCTACTTCAGGGCAAATCAAGTTAAAATAAGCCTGAACTATCCAAATCATCTTTTTCATTCAGCCTTGAGCCTAAACTCCATTTTCTATCTCAGCTCTTCCCCTCTAATAGAATTACCTAAGGATGAAATCTAACAATGAAAAATTAAAAGTTTGGATATAAGAAGCATTAATACCAAAAAACTGGTAAAAATTAGAATTGTGTCTAACTGCATGTTCATTATTTAAAATCTAATGTAAAAAAAAAAAAACCCACCACCTGGAATTAAAATATGGACTGGAATGATGTACTGCGAATTTGTGACATATGGTTGTGTCTGGACAAGAAAGTGGAGAAATAGGATTTAGGCAAACAAGGGAAACATCAGCTTTACATGTAAGATTTTATGTCATGTACACATATACACAAATATATGACGGCATCACTATAACCAAAATAACTGATAACTTTTGTATTTTTCATCACATAAATATTGTTATTCTAAGCTCTACACATTTATAAACAATTTTATTTATGTGTGATTGACATACGAAAGCTATACCTATTTGATGTATGCTACCTGATGAGTTTGGAGATAAGTAGACACCTATAAAACCATCACCACAATGTATACATAACCCTATCTATCACCTTTTAAAGCTTTCTCCTGACATATTATCATTTATGATACGAACACTTAACATGAGATCTACCTTCATGGCAAATTTTTAAGTATGCAATATAGTATTGCTAATTATAGGCACCATGCTTCACAGTAGAGCTCTAGGACTTATTCATCTTTTATAACCAAACTTTGTAGCTTTTGACTAATATCCCTTAATTTCTCCCTTTCTCTACCTCCTGGCAACCACGATTTCATTCTCTGTCTTTATGAGTTTAACTCTGTTAGTTTCCTCATATAAGTGATACCATGTAGTATTAGTCCATCTGTGCCTGGCTTTTTTTACTTAGCAGAATGTCCTCCAAGTTCATCCATGTATTGTTGCAAATAGCAGGACTTCCTTCTAAATTATATTCCTTTATGTTTATAAATCACACTTTCTTTATTAATTCAACTACAGATGGAGATTTAGATTGCTTTCATGTCTTGATTAGTGTAAATAATGCTAAAATGAACATAATAGTGCAGATATCTCTTCAAGATATCTATTTCATTTCCTTTGGATATATATCCAGAAGTGGGATTGCTGGATCACATAGTATTTCTATTTTTAAGTTTTTGAAGGACCTCCATACTGTTTTCTATATTGGTTGCATCAACTTACATTCCCACCAACAGTGTACAAGGATTCCAATTTCTCCACATCTTCACCAGGAATTACTTTAAAAAAAATTATTTGGTAATTGCCATCCTAACAGTAATGAAGTGGTGTCTTATTGTTGTTTTGATTTGCATTTACCTAATAATTAGTGATGTTTCCATTTTTTCATAAACCTGTTGGCCATTTGTAGTCTTCCTTGGAGAAAGATCCATTCAGTTCCTTAGCCCAGGGGTCATGAACCTCCAGGCTGCAGACAGGTTCTTGTCTGAGGCCTGTTAGAAACTGGGCCACACAGCAAGAGGTGAGCAGCAGGTGAAGGAGCGTCACCACCTGAGCTCTGTCTCCTGTCAGATCAGTCCTAGCATTAGATTCTCATAGGAGTGTGGATTCTATTGTGAACTGTGCTTGTGAGGGATCCGGGTTGCACCCTCCTTATGAGAATCTAACTAATGTCTGATGATCTGAGATGAAACAGTTTCATCCTGAAATCATTCCCCTCCCTGACCCATTCATGAAAAAATTGTCTCTCACATTTCTAAATTCCAAATTTCTGAGGCAGGGACCACTGCCTTAGACCATTTTAAAATCAGTTTGTTTGTTTTTTCTACTCTTGAGTTGTTGGAGTTCCTTATAGATTTTGAATATTAATCTCTGAATCTTGATTTTTTAATTTAAATATTAATTTTAAATACTCTATTCTGAATTTTTAAAATATTTTAAGAACCAAATATAAATTTTAAGTGATTTAAAACAAAAAGTCAAACTTCATGATTACCTCTTTATCACACCAGCAAAAATGTGAGCAGATATTCAGAGTTTTAGGTCATGTAGAGGAAGAAAGCATCTTTGGTGTATTTGATATAGTCTTTTCAGAGGGTAATAAATAAATGTTTATCCAACAATTTACTAATATACAAACCTTTTAATCTAAAAAATCTAATCCTGGGAATCTATCCTAAGCAAATAATGAGAAAGGTGTGTGCAAATGAACAAGCATAAAAATGTTTATCAAAATTGTTAATATCAGTGAAAAACAGAAACATTCTAAATGCCTCAAAAGAAGACAAAGTTTAATCATGGCTTATTGATTCAATATAATACAACATAACTTTTAACCATGAAGTTTTGGAAGTTTATATTCTCACTGAAACTTATCCGGAAAAGATACACAAAAGTGTTTATGAAAACTGTCTCTGGATGGTGGAATTGCAAAAGCAATCATTTTTATTTTAGGGTTTTTTTTTTTTGTGTGTTTTCTAAATTACCCACAATAAGTATGCACTACTTTTAAAATACAAAAAAAAATTTCTAGCAAAAATTAACCATTTATTTACTTATTTTGAACTTTTGTTTTAGAATCAGGAGTACACATGCAGGATTGTTACAAAGCTACATTGCATGACGCTGAGGTTTGGAGGTTTGGCGTGTGAATGAGTCCCTCACCTAGGTAGTAAGCATAGGACCCATTACGTAGCTTTTCAACTTGCTTCTCCTTCATCTCTTCTCCCTCTTGTATTTTTTAGTTTGTATTGTTTCCATCTTTATGTCCATGCAAATGCAATGAAATTAACTAATGAAAATCAAATTCACTTTGGAATAATGCGGTCAGTTCCATAAGTTTTAAATGTGCAAAAGATCACAGCCTACGAAGGCTAATTTAAATCCAGATGCCTTATGTAAATAATTTATTTTAGTTAAACAATTCAATTTCATACATTTGCTGACTTTTCATTTAAATTTTGATTTTTAAAACTGTGGTATCATAGAAATCGCCTTAACCCAATAATATTTTATTAGCTTTGCTATATTGTAAGAAAAAAATATAATGTTATCTCATATTTTTAGAATTACTGTATCAGTTTCAAGGACTTGTCCATTATTAAAGCTCATGCAGCCCAAATTAACTAAGGCACACATATATCAGCTATCCATTCTTTTCCAGCATATAACCAAGTATTTGCAGGCAGTTATTAAATTCTACCCCTTAAGGATTCCAGAGAGCTCCATAAATGTGTGCAAATTCCCTATATGTATATTTTAAATGCAAATTTCTGTGAGAATTTTATGAACAGCTGTAGAGTTCAAAAAAAGTGCATTTCCTAATTCATACTATCTATATGCAAACTCACAAAAAATATCAGATGTGATATGCTATAGCTTGTTTTAGTAGAATATAACCATTTATATTTATGGCACACAGCACCCGTCTTTCACAAGCACTTCCTAAACTCAAAGCGAAAAGTTTGTTAGCCTGCCATTACAAAAGAACCATCTTCAGGATGAAATAGTGGCTTCCTCTCAAACATGAAGCAATAAGCTGCTTCAAATTGTAGGAACAAAATTATGGCTGATGAACTGCAAGAATTTTGAAAAGACTGAAATAAGCTTAAATTTCACTTAGAAACCAATGGCAGTGTAATTGAATGATTAGCAGACTGGAAATCAGAGCTGTGTATATGTTCCAGCTCTGAAAGTGGGAATCTAAGTGGCCATGAGCAAAACTACTCAATTTTTTAAGGTCTTTCTAAAAAATAAATGACAGGAGGAACCTTGTCAGTATCTAAGATCCTGTCCAGTTCTGCACTCCACAGTAGTAAGCAAAACTCTTGTGGCAGTTAAGCTGGTCTTAGCCACAAGGATGGACACATCTTGGTCACAAGGAAAAAAAAAAACAAATAAAGGTTAATGATGGAGAGGGGACGCTGTCTCTTCTGTCTTTTACATCAGCAGAGTAATAATAGAAAATTAGAAAGCAAAAAAATTCTTTGTTGTAAAGAACAAATTACTGATCACACACATCCTAGATCTTCTTTATCTATATAAGCTATATTATATAACAAATATATGTGTTCCAAAAAGTACTTATTGAGAGAGTACTGTGCTGGGTGCTGAAGGTCATGGTAGGCTTTTATTGAAATAGGACAGGCTACCAAACAGTCTTATCAGGGGCAACCAGACAGCCTGAAATCCGAATGATGCTACCTAATTGACCATGCCTCAGAGACTTAACTTTGTTGATGGTTAGCCTGCTAGAACTCTGGGAACGATACCAAAGCTAGACAAATTCACATCAAATAAAGAGGTATAAATGAGACTGTTAATGTAATGCAGATGTGCAGAATCCCCAGTCTTTCTTGTGTCTTGGTGCCCTTTAGTGTCTTCATTAATTGCTTCATTTGAATCTTAAGTCAAAAGAAATACTTAACAGCTTTATATATTAAGAAGTTAGGGACCAGGCGCGGTGGCTTATGCCTATAATCCCAGAAGTTTGGGAGGCTGAGACAGGCAGATCACCTGAGGTTGGGAATTCAAGACCAGCTTGACCAACATGGAGAAACACCATCTCTACTGAAAATACAAAATTAGCCAGGCATGGTGGTGCATGCCTGTAATCCCAGCTGCTTGGGAGGAAGAGGCAGGAGAATCACTTGAACCTGGGAGGCAGAGGTTGTGGTGAGCCGAGATCACGCCATTGTACCTCTATCCTGGACAACAAGAGTGAAACTCCATCTCAAAAAAAAAAAAAAAAAAGTTGTTAGGAATGTCAACATTAATAACAGAGACAGGATCTCTGAAAGAAAAGAATATTTATTCAAGAATAGATCATTACAACGAGAATACATGTGCCATAGTAAACTATGTGCATATTTAAAGACATAAAGGAAGATAAAAAGTAGAAGAATTAAATAATTGCTTTGAGATAAATATTCTTGGCCATAAGCGTCAATAACAAGAGCAATGCCAGTTTGAAGTTGTAAAAGCAGTTGCTAGAGAAATGTCCTCACAAAAGGTGTATTTTGTTGTTGTTGTTCTTGTTTTAAGAGGCAGGGTCTCACTTTGTTGCCCAGGCTGGTATCAAACTCCTGGGTTCAAGTGATCTTCCCACAGCTTCCTAAAGTCTACGGTATAAACAACCATGCCCAGCTTCCTCGCAGAAGTATTTTTTGTTTAAAGTTGCAGTTGTCTTTGTGCAATGTTGTGGTTTCAGTAGAGTCTTTTGTGGTAGTTTCTGTTGTTAGGTGTTTATGCATGAGAACCCTCTCTTCATGACCTTTTCTTACTCTTATTGTCAGGGTTGTTGTTGTTAACACACGTGGCTCCATCTTGATTCTGACAACTTTCACATTTCCCCCTTTTGATAAAAATCTTTCCCTGACAGCATCACTGACCAATTGCCCTGTAGTAAGGTTTTCATTTCCCTTAGTACCAGGATGGACCTGTCTCAGGTTGCTCATCTAGTCCCATGTTGGAGGGAGTAATTGGAGGCTATGAGTCAATGTCAAAATACTTTTATCCATATTTGAGCCACAATGAAAGTTTGAAGGAAGAAATGCTCTGGCCGTCAGTCCACTTGTCAACTAGAGAGTTGGATGAAGAAATAAAAAGCTTCATTACCTGAGCAGGTTAGGACCAAACAGAATTATTAAAAATTGTCCTCTGATCCATGACAGCAGCAAACAGAACACCCTGATTACTTTTATTGTTTAAATTTTGGTAGATGAGTAATTTGTTCTTGTGGAACAAAATGCTTATATTTTCTTCCTGTAGTATCACTTCTCCAAGCAAGTTAGTACTTGAGAAGCCAGTATTAGTCATCACATGATTGCTTGTGGAGCAAAGAAAACAAATTGGTTGAAGAGTGAGGCTAGTCCTAAGAGATACATATAATCTAAGGCATGGAAATTCTCTTTGACTCATTGCAAATTTTACCTACATAGAAAGTTAGCAAAAACATAGTCCACGTGCAGTTCTTCCTCTTAAACCCTGAAAGAATCACTAATTAATTAGCTTTCTCAGTGAGCCTGGAAGGAGCCTGACAACCACCTCCAATACCCTCTTCCAATTGAACACTCCTCCTCAACAGGTTGTATTTAGAAACAAAATCTGTTTTCCAATATAGGCCTACAATGATGGTATTGCTTATTTTTATGAGATTCAGTCTCTCCCTTAATACAATTTGACATATAAACTACTATTCATTCCTTCCCCCAAAATCATTTTTTTTTAATGTTTGCTCTTTTTTCTGTAACTACAATTTCTAGTTATATGAAATAATTCACTGATTATCATTAAATAGGGGTAGTATGCTAGTGGTTTATAGTGGGTGCTAGAAACTTTTACTCATAAACTCTTGACTTATTGATAACTCTACAAAAATGATCTTAATTTTACACTCTGGAATGATAGCACATTGTTTCCCCTAGGCACTAACTATATCTTACTGATCAGGAACACTTTAGACTATGGTTAACTCCAGCTCCAGGGATTGATCCTCCCCTCCTCAATTTTCAAACTCACAGAAAAATGAAATCACTCTCAAATCTCACATGAGATTATTGCAATCTGACTACCATTGTTCATAATGAGGAATATAATAACCACATGGAACATTAGTCTTTCAGTCCATCTTCTTCCCATTGGAGAGCCTCCTTTAGGAATTTAAGAAAAGACAGCATGACCACTTAGAAGGGATTTGGAACAAGAGTAATTGATGTAACTAACAAGCATAATCTAGCCCAAATCTACCAGATGCTATTCTTGGCTAGTATCTATTTTCTCTTGCCAGGCAATGCTATAATATAAAACTCTTTGAGTTGCCATCTCAGATCTTTTGGTGTCTGGGTAAAATCCTAATCTCTTCAGAAAGAAAGCTTGTAGAGATAGCAACCTCAAAAAACATCTTGACTTCAGAGGCAACTCTCTATCGCAAGCATTAAGACAATCCAAGTAAGGCAGCCTGAAAACAAAAGTATTTTAAATAGAACTGAGATAATATATGTTCTGTTACTCAAAATCACATCTTCATGAATTCTTTGCAAGTGCTACTTCTATTAAACATACGAAGCTGGAACTACAAAGTTTTGTTGTTGCTGCTGTAGCTGTTTACATGACACATATGTTGTAAAACTCCAAAACACATTTTCATTGTGAATTAGTATATGCATAAAACCCAGTGGAAATATTTTCGGTTTTGTAAAAATTAAGTTATAGCCAAGTTTTCTCATTCTAAATGAATGATAGTTAGCTAGTTATCATTCTTCATTTTTAAAAGTTGTTACCCAAGAAAATCATCCACATATAAATTGTATTCTACATAAGCAAAAAGAAAAGTACTTAATCATCTAGAATCCCATTACCATAGTCACAACATTTTGGTTTATACAAAGGTTGGCAAACATTTTCTGTTTGCCAAAGGGCCAGACAGTAAATATTTTCCTGTTTTGCAGGCATGCAATCTCTGTCTCAACAATTTAACTTTGCCTCTGTAGCATGAAAGCAACTGAAGACAATACATAAACAAATGAATATGACTGTGTTCCAATATTTGCAAAATCAGGTAGTGGGGCTGGATTTGGACTACAAGAAGTAGTTTACCAACCCCTGGTATATACTTTTACAAAATTATTCTCTGTAAATACACATAATGTGCAAACACCCACATACTCAAATATATGTGTGTGTATATATATATATATCTTATGTATATGTTTAAATGTATAAATTTGATATTCATATGTACGCATGTGTATTCATGTGTGTGTGTATGTGTAGGTTTGCACATATGTATTCACAAAAATTTAGAGAAATGTATTTTTCAAGGGTCTTATAAGATCAGATTTGCCTTTGAAAGCATACTAAATTATTTACAAATAAGAATATCACATTTAAAAGCTACAAAATAGTCACAGGATAATGATATCATAATTTTTTAATTCAATGGCTTTTAATATTCAAGTTAGTGTTTTACTTTATAAATGATACTATAATGATTATTCTCATTTAGCCTCTTTCTGAGCATCGTATTTCTCTGGAGTGATTCCCCACAAGTGGAATTATCCGGTGAGAAAATGCTGTATTTGTGGGTTAATTTCTTTATCCCCAAATCACCATAAGTATTAGTTTTTAGATTGTTTTCCAAATTGATATTTAAAAGGTAAGACGGCTGCCGAGTGCAGTGGCTTATGCCTGTAATCCCAGCACTTTGGGAGGCCAAGGCTGGCGGATTGCCTGAGGTCAGGAACCAGCCTGGCCAACGTGGTGAAACCCTGTCTCTACTAAAAATGCAAAAATTAGCTGGGCGTGGTGGCAGGTGCCTATAATCTCAGCTACCTGGAAGGCTGAGGTAGGAGAATTGCTTGAACCTGGGAGGCGGAGGTTGCAGTAAGCGAGATCAGGCCACTGCACTCCAGCCTAGGCGACAGAGTGAGACTCCATCTCAAAAATAAAATAAAATAAAAATTAAAAGTAAGATGGTATTATTATTTTTCATTGCTTTTATTAAATATTATCAACCTATATATATATATATATATATATATGTATAATATTCTCCCTTTGCTGAGCATGTACATTTGGGGTGGGCACAGGGCTCATTTTTTTTAAATTGATTTGTAAAATTACCAGCATTCTCCAATGCAAGAAATAGAAATCAATTTGGCTCAGAGAGGTTTTCTGTAGATGGTAGAGAAAGAAGTTGTTACTATAGCGATAAATTCAGTGTATTGGCCTATTTTTTCACTGGACACATAACAGAACTTATAAGACTTCAAGAAGCCTCTCTCTCACGGTGGAAGAATCCCTTTTATGATATATCTTTCCATTTTTGCTCTCTGGAGATTAATTTTCTTGGCAAGCTTTTGCTTCTCCGCCTACAATGGTAATAATAACAACATTATAGTAGAAATAACATGGTTTAATGTTTCTAGGCACGTTTACATTATTTTCCTAAAGCAATTTATTTAATCTTCACAACTATCCTATGAGATAGGAACTATTATGATCCTCAAAGATGAGGAAACTGAGGAATGAAGTATTTTATTTAAGGTTATACCAGTCGCAAGTTGTAGAGACTAGATTCAAAACTAGGCGGTCTGGCTCCAGAATATTACCCTTTCTCACAAATCAAAGATTCAGCTCTTTATGGTTATGGTTGCCAAGATATAAATTTTGGCTTCAACTCTGAATAGTCCTGCAGCTTGTGAGTCCTTGACATTTTTTGCTTGGCTTAATCTCTAATTCTCAATTCCAAATTTCCACAAAAAAGAGAATGTGATTTTGGCTCAGTCTGATTCCAAAGTTGACATAAATCCAGTAATCTGTGGTCAAGGGGACAAAATCATATGTTTCTTAGAGCTAGAAATGGCAGGCTGTGAGCAGTATTTTCTAACCTGCAGTATTCCTCACTCTTTTTCACATAATGGCACACAAAGAATTCATAATACTCTTATGATCCACTAGTGTAAAATATGAAACTCTTTGCAGCTGTCTATTTCAAAACCTGCTCAGTGTCCTAGTCCACTGGTAAACCCATCATGACACATCAGAGCTCCATAGTACACTGATTAGGAAGGTCTGCTCCAAGGATGTGGGGAGAATTAGGAGAAAAAATATTGCAACTATTAGAATAAAATATGAATCCTCTATTAAACATGTAGCAAATATGTTTTCCAGAATTGTATGTTTTGAATTTACTTTGTGTATTATATTTATTCTTTATGTGAAAATTTTTATTTTAATATTGTAAAACCAATTAGTCTTTCCCCATATAGATTAGAAGCTAAAGATCTTTCATTAGTTGTCTAAATATTTTCTAATATGTTTAAGTTTTGATTATATATTTAATCTATTTCAATTTCAAATATATTTTGTAGTGATATATAAAGTAGTAATTTAATTGTATTTACCCCCCAAAATACCAGGCTGACAGTCCTGTCACCATTTATTGAATGATTTCTTTTTCAACCACAAATTTTAAATGTTATCTATTTTATATGGCAAAGTTGACACAAATAGAAATTTAATTATCTTTATTTTCAATTTCAATTCTGATTTGTTGATTTATTATGACACCAACAGCATACCTTTACATTTATAATAATGTTATAATATATTTTGATCCTTTAAAGTCAGTCTCTATCCATTACTATTCTTTTCTTCTAATATTTTCTGACAATTCTTATCCCTTTGTAGTTATAAGTAGTCTCAGAGTAATTTGGGGCAATTTTCTAAAATTACTTTACTTTGTAATAAAATATAAGTTCATTTAACAAGAGCGAACATCTTTAATATAGGGAAGATTCCCATAAAAAGATGTGATTTGTCTCTCCATTTACTCAATTCTTATTTTAGTCCTTCAATAAAGTGTGGTGATTTAGATATGGTTGGACTCATCTTTTACATTTATTTATTACTATTTTTTTGTTTTGATGGATTATCTGGCTATAGGCACAGATGATATTGCTCTAGTTTTATTATTGTCAAGTGCTATGCTATCTCCTATAAAAATTTTTGGCAAGTTATTTCTGAATATTTGTGACTTATTTTAAATAGAATATGACATTTTCTCCATGAAATTATATAGGCTTGGAACTTCGGAGACTAGAAGATGAGTTACTTGGCAACTTTCTTAATTATTTTCTTAATTACTGGATGCTTCAGAATATTTATCAAAAAATTATTTCTATAGTACTTAGAAAATCATCCATGTCATCAAGATTTTGAAAAATGTTAGCTTAATTATAAAGTACTTGTCTAAATAGTTATTGAATTCATCAATATTTGTTATTATAATTCCTTTCTCAGTTATAATTTTGTAATTTTTTGTGTATTTTCACCCCCCCCCCCCACACACACAACACACACACACACGACACACACACACACACACACCCTTCATTATTTATTTATGTATTAGTACTTTTTTTTGGTCAGGCTATTTGGTGGTGTATATGCTTCAGTTTGTGCTTCATTTGTCTGCTAAAAACAGTTCCTATTGGATCTTGGGGTTTGTTTTTCAACAGTATTTTTTATTTATAAAACTTCTTTCTTTCTCTTTTTCTTTGTTTCGTTTTAAATAGGTTTTATTTTGTCTTTTAATATAATGCCTCAATTCAATATTTTAACATTTATTTTTATTGCCTTTTAGTAGGGAAAACTTTTATGCTCATTCTTCCACATACTATTTGGCCAAAGTCTTAGTTATGACAAGTATTGTGAATATTACCATCCTTTCGTAAATCACTGAGATGATTTCAGATTAGATTCAATAATTATTTAGATGTGTTTTTATCTATTTCAAATCTTTTTTTTTTACATTTTGATAGCATTCTTTTTAGAATGTATTGGGAATTTCTCTGTGTATTAATCCTTTGTAAAATTCTATACATATAGCAACTGATAAGCAGAATTTATTTTCTGTTGTACAGTACAAAGTGCTCCCTCCCATTGAAGAGGGACTTGTTGGGTTGAAATATGGTTCATAACCTTTCCTAGCATACGCTATCAAGTTGGGCACACATCAAAACAGCAATAATAACAAAAAAGACCTAAAATTTTTAAATTAAAATAAAAAACCCAGCAAAGTCCTGTATACCCATACATGTTTTCAGTTTGTTTCTCAGCTTGAGAAATGAGATAAGAGCCATTTTGTATGCTCAATTTGTTACAAAACCAAGTCTGTCAGTTTGTAAAATCCTTTAAGTCAAACTAATTAGGTGATTTTTATCACCTTAAAAAGGGAACCATAATGAGAAACAGCCACTGTTACACTTTCTTGACTTGGAAGCCAGATTTGGATCTCTCTTGTCATTTTATAAACTCCAGTCAAATTGGTCACCATGAGCTGAAAATAAACTGTTGCCACTATGCTTATTTCATATTAAGCCTGATCAACTCAATTGACCCGAGGGCAAAGTTTTCTTCAGAATTTCTTTTTTTCCGCTAGCAAACAGTATTCATTTTTATTAATTCCAGTTCTTAATATCTCTTTCTTGGATTAATAGAAATACTTCCTAACTGATTTCCCTGGTTCCACCCATGCTTTCCCACAGTCTCCTCTCAAGAAAACAACTATGTTTTTTAAAGATACAAGCCTGTAAAGATACAAGATATACACTTTTTAAAGACACAAGCCTGTCTCTCAGTCTTTAACTTATTTATTACCTCTGCCTAAAATGTTTTTTCCCTTTATGTTCACATGTCTAATTTCCTTATACCCCTGATGTCTTTGCTCAAATCTACCTTTTGCAATGAGGCCCACTCTGACCTTTTAATACTACACCCTGCTCCCTGATGCTAGCATTTTCAATATCCTTTGCTTTATGTCATTGCTTTTCTACAGAATATACTTCTTTCAATGTATTATATGTATTCATGATTTATTGACTTGCCCTTCTTGCTTAAATATAAGCAGTAGGTCACTTTTGTTCACTGAGGACTCCCAAGCACTAGACCCATTTCCTCCACATAGTATGCACTCAACAAATATTAGCTGGCAATTAAACAATGGTAAGATTTTCAACTCACCTGGAAAAATACATCCTTAAAATACAACACTAGGAAAAAAATTAAAACTCACTGTCATAACTTAAAAGTCCAAGAATAAACATGTAAGCATGTAAAAAAAAAGCATTAAGCAAACTTTAGATTTATAAGATGTGATGAAACATGTTAGACATGTATGTGCTGTCTCATGAGAGCAATGGGATGAGTCTCAAGCATACTCTTCAACCCTATCTGGGATTGAGTTGAGCACAGAGAAGCCCTAGTATAGTAGTGCAGTTGTACAGTTTTACATATGTAGGCTTTCATGAGCCTGCATTTAAAACAAATAAATATAAACACAGCAGAGCTGCACATTTCCTAATCAATGGGACATTTTCATCTATTCAGGTTTAGATACGGAGAATGCAGGTAAGCTTTTCTTCTGAGGCCTTCACAAAACCAAATTCACTCTGGCACACTGATAAATAGATTATGTAACTCCAGTGTGTCAAAATATGGCAAATGATGTATTTGAGAGTGTTTATTCTAAAATTACAGACTGTCAAAAATATTAAAAAAGAAATGTGACTCAAATAATTACAAAACAGTTTTTTTAATTGCTTGAAATAACAACAGACATAATGATCTTTGCTATCACTACAATAAGAGGGGATTTTTAAGAACACCTTCCATGCTGGTATCCTCAAAAGCTGATTAGAAATCTAAGCAGTCATGCTTAACACTGTAACTGGTGCATTTGTACTTGTGACATGTTGGCCAGAAGTATAGACACAGCAATGTCCTTTCCTTACCTTTCAGATCTTCCTTTTTGCTTTGGTCAACATCCAATGGCCAGTATCTGCATCTAGCTGCCTGGAGTCTTTTTTCTAGACTCTAGGAAGGACCTTTGCCTACAGGGGAAGATAACACCCAGTCGTTCGGGAAGCTAAGTATCCCAGCTCCCTCATTCTTGGAGTAATTCTTACTCATATGGTGTACGTTTCCCTCACAGGATTAAGCTTTCTATTGGCTTAAAATAACATACCAAATATCTTCTGCCAGTACCTTTCAGGCATCACTTACACATTCCCCTTCAGATGTTTCCTGAATCTCTCGCTCTCTCTCAAAAAAAAAAAAAAAAAATACTTTCACTCAAATCTTCCAGTTAACAAGCTAGTTAAAGTGCAGCTGCATAAAACACCACCAGTAGTTGACTATGACAATGAATATTTTATTATTTTTCTGTGCAAATTTGACATATTATAATGACATTGTACATATTTTATTAATGTCAATGTACTAGATACCTTCATTTTGCTTCTCTAGATAGAGTTCTACTCTTTTATATCTTGTTCTATCCTGCTCCTGGGACATATTTGCATGGAGTGCATTGATAGGCTCCCTTGACCTCTGGCTTCTAAGTTGTCAGTCATGGGAGGAACTTGCAAAATATGAAGAGTGAAAAGAGAATGGAGTCAGGGTAATTATTCCACTGGTGTCTTTCCTCTCTTCCACATCACCGTAGATTGGCCGCATTTCTCTTGCACATGCCACCTTCTTGTCAGGCTGCTCTATCCGTATAGTTTATACAATAATTCCCAGTTCTAGTGACCACTCCCTCCCATTCTTTAGACCTAGGAGGTGTAATGGCCCTTATTATTACTAAGCCAGGATACAACACTATCTACTGTTTCTAGGGATGGAGAAACCAAAATTATAATAAATAATCCCTTAATTAAATGCTCGATGGGTTACGCAGTTTGAATATGCCTTCGCTTCATGACAGGACTCTGACTTTTACAGTAAATAATAAACGCGCATGATAAAAAAAAAAAATCAACAAACTCAAAGTAAACAGATGGTACAAAATTCTTATGTTCTTTCCAATGTTCTTTACATGTTCCCTGGAGGTAAACATCTTCAACCTTTTCTCTCCAAATAATATATTTTTTCTGTAGGTGTTGTTGGTTAGCCAATACCTAATAATAACTATGGACACCTTGGTTTGAAATACAAAAATTTAGCCAATCAGCATTTCTAACACCTCTCTTCCCCATGCTCCAACAGTCTTGACAAGTGATATTAGAATGTTCAGATCATCTTTTATCTTTAGGATAGGTAATATAATGCAACTTCTTTTTCTTAATCCATCAACTTTACAAAATATGTCTTCGTTTCCTGTCATAGAAATTTTTTTAAAAAAAAACCACTGGCTGCACATTCCTTACCTCTATTTATTTTCCACTTTGTATCCCAATTTTTTGCTAGCTTTACCATGAATTGAATACTACCAGGTTAAAAAATAAGCTTTTTTTTTTTTTTTTTTTTTCAGAATCAGACCTCCAATTACTCAAACAACTTTTGGGTTTTCCTGAAGTTTCAATGTCTTGTTTACATTTTTCCACTTAAAAAAAAGATACTATATCTGTACCATAGCATTAAGTTTATTCAGCTTTCAAATACATAATTTGTTAAAGTGAACACAATTTCACTTTGTGTTTTTTGTGAATTGCTGTCTAAGCCTACTGCACACTTTGTATTCTAAGCTTTCTTTTCATTTGCCTCCTCTCATACTTATATATTATTTTTTTGTTTTTTTGGATTGTATGTTTAGATTATATTTTAATATTACTAGGACATATCCTCAATGATTTTTTCTTGGTAAAGGAGTGCATTAAAGGTAAGTTTTCTGATATCTTGCATGCAGAAAATTCTTAATTTTGTCCTTGTGGTTGTTACTCAATTTAAATATGGAATTCTAGTTAAAAAATAATTTACTCTAAAAACCTTGAAGACAATATATTCATTCTACTGCTTTGATTGAAGTTTTGCTAGAGTGAATATATTGCGTTTTCTTTTTGTTCTGGCAGACTTTTTATTAATGCTTTAGTGTTTTTTTGATTTCTCTTTGATAATAACATACTTTTAATTAATTCATTTATTTTATTTATTTTAATTGTAAAACTTTAAGTTCTGGGGTGCATGTACCGAATGTGCAGGTTTGTTACATAGTTATACACATGCCATGGTTTGCTGCATCCATCACCCCCTCATCTACATTAGGTATTTCTCCTAATGCTATCCCTCCCCTAGCCCCCCACCCCACAACAGGCCCCAGTGTATGATGTTCCCCTCCCTGTGTCCATGTGTTC
This sequence comes from Ateles fusciceps, assembly GCA_036589455.1. Classification (NCBI taxonomy): domain Eukaryota; kingdom Metazoa; phylum Chordata; class Mammalia; order Primates; family Atelidae; genus Ateles; species Ateles fusciceps. The sequence goes on from JAZHEH010002077.1 coordinate 1,630,810, forward strand.
TCATTGTTCAACATTCGCTTATGACTGAGAACATGTGGTGCTTGGTTTTCCGTTCTTGTGTCAGTTTGCTGAGAATGATGGTTTCCAGCTTCATCCATGTCCCTGTAAAGGACATGAACTCATTTTTTTATGGTTGCATAGAACTCCATGGGGTATATGTGCCACATTTTCTTTATCCAGTCTATCACTGACAGGTATTTGGGTTGGTTCCAAGTCTTTGCTTTGTAAACAGTGCTGCAATAAACATACGTGTGCATGTATCTTTATAATAGAATGATGTACAATCCTTTGGGTATATATTCAGTAATGGGATTGCTGGGTCAAATGGTATTTCTATTTCTAGATCCTTGTGGAATAGCCACACTATCTTCCACAATGGTTGAACTAATTTACACACCCACCAACAGTGTAAAAGAGTTTCTATTTCTCCACATCCTCTCCAACATCTGCTGTCTCCTGATTTTTTAATGATTGCCATTCTTACTGTCATAAGAAGGTATCTCAATGTTGTTTTGGTTTGCATTTCTCTAATGACCAGTGATGATGAGGTTTTTAAATTTTTTTTTGATATGTTTGTTGACTGCATAAATGTCTTCTTTAGAAAAGTGTCTGTTCATATCCTTCACCCACTTTTTAATGGGGTTATTTTTTTTCTTCTAAATTTGTTTAAATTCTTTGTAGATTCTGGATATTAGCCCTGTTCAGATGGGTAGATTGCAGAAATTTGTTCTCATTCTGTTGGATGCCCATTCACGCTAATGATAGTTTCTTTTGCTGTGCACAAGCTCTTAAGTTTAATTAGATCCCATTTGTCTATTTTGGCTTTTGTTGCCATTGTTTTTGGTGTTTTAGTCATGAACTCCCTGCCCAGGCCTATGTCCTGAATGGTATTGCCTAGGTTTTCTTCTAGGGTTGTTATGGTGTTAAGCCTTATATTTAAATCTTTAATCCATCTGGAGTTAATTTTTGTGTAAGGTGTAAGGAAGGGATCCAGTTTCAGCTTTCTGAAAATGGCTAGCCAGTTTTCCCAACTCTATTTATGAAATAGGAAATCCTTTCACCCTTGCTTATTTTTGTCAGGTTTGTCAAAGATCAGATGGTTATAGATGTGTGGCGTTATATATCTGAGGCCTCTGTTCTGTTCCATTTGTCTATATCTCTGTTTAATTTCTAAGATTTTTTTCTCATTCTCCTATTGCTCCTTTTCATGTATCATTTTATGTTTCTTTAAAAATGCAATATGTGTGTTCACTTCAGCCATATGTATACTAAAATTGGAATGATACAGAGAAGATCAGCATGACCCCTGCACAAAATAGGATGTAAATTCTTGAAGCATTCCATTATAAAATGCAATATCTTCTTGTGTAGCTGTGAAGGGACTATGTAGATTTTTTTAAGTGTCTTTTCATATGTGATTTATTAATATTTTCAAGGTCTGTATTCCACTGCCTTGTCTTGGGCATTTTATGTTTTACTGTTTCTGTTCCTTGCATACCTATTGTTCATTAGATATGAGTTCATACTTGTGAAGGAAGGATTAGATTGATTAAATTCCAGCAGGAATCCTCTTTTCCTATTAAAGTGCTTTCCCAATAGTCTTATCATGAAAATAAGATGATAGACCTAAATTTCTGTGTCTACTTGGGCATGTTATATGGAGAGTCCCATGTACACTGGTTGGGCATGCCACTTGGAAGTTCCTTTGTAAACTTGTTGGCTGTGTCATATAGTAGGATTATCTGTATACTGCCTAGATATATCACATGGAAGAATCTATGTTCTCTTGTTGGCAATGTCATATGGAAGTTTCTATGTATGTGGGTCAGGCATATCATATAGAAGTTTCCAAGTACACTAGTTGGGCATATTATCATATGTAGATTCTATTTATTAACACGGGGAAGAAGTAGGTAGGCTGTGTTCTGTAAAGCCAAAAATGAGGGAGGGGGTTTATTCTGTTGGACTGAGGCCAAAACCAGAAGTCCTAATCTTTCACAGACATATTATTAAATTTCTTCAAAACAACAGTGAGGCTTTCAGCTTCAGGTCTCATATGTAAGAAGCCTGGAAGTCACCATTTCATTCCAACAACAGGTGAAAGACTGAACAAACTAAAAAATGAATAAATTGTCTTAGATACATCAGAGATGTAAAGTCATAGGACAAATCCCTGTCCCCCAAATTAGAGAGACCAACAGGAAAATAGAGAGAATCAAAATTTACTAAAGCAGAAACCCTAGTGGGTACTTAAAAATGATGCCCTAAAATATGCCTCTCTGCACTTCAAACTGACAGCACTTGAGGAATAGAAAATAAAGGAAGGGCTTTAACTTCAAATTCTCTGAAGTTGCTCTACCCACCTAAAGACTGAATCTTTTAGAAATTATCCAATTGTTGTGATGCCCTTTCTTAGATATTTCATTAATTAGAGGAAATCAATATGCATTCCAGGAAGGAGGACTGATGTGGACACCACACTCAGAACCCAGATGAACTTTGTCTCAGCCTATTGTTTATTTTTTAGGCCCACTCATCTACCCCTGAAAACAATTTATTATTCTCCTAAAATTGCCTCTATCCCCCACTTTCCTCTATCTTATGAAGATGATATTTAAGCTTCAACCATCTGGTCCTTTGTTGAGCCTCATATTTTGTGGCACTCCTGTGCGCTTGCCCATAATAAATTTCCATGCCTTTTCTCCTATTAATCTGTCTATTGTCAACTTATTTCAGCAGACTAAATTATCAAACTTTCAGGAGAAACTTTTGAGCTTCCCTATACTCATGAGCTGAAAACTCTGCAGAAACCAGTGCCAGGGCAAGAAAACCTGAACTGTAGTTGACAAATAGTTGGGGGCTCAGTGTAGACAAGTCTGAGACAAAAAACTCCAGGGGCACTCAGTCATTTTGGAGTTCCGGTCATTTGGGAGCTCCAGTGGTTTTTTTGAGTTTCACCTCCTGGAAGTCTACCAGGTTCTTACAGAATAGGGAACCCAGAAATAAAGCCAAATCTGTATAGTTAACTGATCTTCAACAAAGCATACAAAAACATAAATTGGGGAATGGGTATTCTATTTAATAAATGGTGCTGAGAAAACTGGCAAGCCTCATGTAGAAGAATGAAATTGGATCCCTATCTCTCACCTTATACAAAAATCAACTCAAGATGAATCAAAGACTTTAATATACGACCTGAAACCATAAAAATTCTAGAAGACAAAGTTGGAAAAACTCTTCTAGACATTGGACTATGCAAATACTTCATGACTTAGACCCCAAAAGCAAATGCAATGAAAACAAAACCAAATAAATGGGACCTAATTAAACTATTAAGCTTTTGCACAGCAAAAGGACTACTCAGCAGAGTAAACAGACAACTCACAGACTGGGAGAAAATATTTGCAAACTACACATCCAAAAAAGGACAAATATCAAAAATCTACAAGAAACTCAAACAAATCAACAATACTAAAACAAATAATCCCATGAAAAACTGGGCAAAGAACATGAACAGTCATCTCTCAAAAGAAATTATGCAAATGACCAACAAACATATGAAAAATGATCAACCTCATTAATCATCAGGAAAATGCAAGTTAAAACTATAGTGAGATAGCACCTTACTCCTTCAAGATTGGCCATTACTAAAAAGTAAAAAAATAATAGATGTTGGTGTGGTTGAAGGGGAAACACTCATACATGGCTCATGGGAATATAAATTATTACAACCTCTATGGAAAACAATATGAAGATTCTTTGAAGATTTAAATGTAAATCCGCCATTTGATCCAGTAATCCCACTACTGGGTATCTACCCCCCAAAAAGGAAATCACTATATTAAAAAGACATTTGCACATTTATGTTCATAGCAGTACAATTTGCAATTGCAAGATGTGGAACCAACCTAAGTGCCCATTTTTCTAATGAAAAAGAAAAGGTGGTGTATATATATATACACACATACACACATGCACACACACGTATATACACATATATATACACACACATATATAGACACACACACACACACACATATATATATAGACACACACACACCATGGAATACTACTCAACAAGGAACCAAATAATGTATTTTGCCATATGTGAATGGAGCTGGAGGCCATTATTCTATGTAAAGTAACACAGGAGTGAAAAACCAAAACCTATATTTTCTCACTTATAAGTGAGAGCTAAGTTATAAGTATGCCAAGGCATACAGAGTGATATAATGAACTTGAGAGACTTGGAAGGGAGAGGGTGAGAGGGGGACTACAGGTAAACATAAATACATATTATATATGATGAAAACTATGGCTGATGGGTCCACTAAAATCTCAGAATTTCCCACTATGTAATTCATCCAAGAAATTCAACACAAGAAAATATAATTCATTCAATACAAGAAACCACTTGTACCCCAAAAGCTATTGAAATAAAAATTAAATATATGTATGTGTGTGTATATATATATATATATATATACACACAAAAACAATAAAAGAGAGTCAGAAGAAACAAAAAGAATATCCAACTATATGTTGTCTAAAACAAATCCATTTTAAATAAACAACACACATAGATTAAATGTAAATGGATGGGCAAAATTAAACCATGCTAAAAACATGAATTGAAAGAAAATGGGACTAGCAATATTCATTTTAGTTAGAGCAGACTTCAGAGCATGGAAATTTATCAGGGGTGAAAAAGAGCACTACATAATTATAAAGGTGTTAATTTTCCAAAAAGACATAACGATTCTTAACATGTATGTGCCTAACACAGAGTATTAAAACATGAGAAATGAAAACTAATAGATCTGTGAAGATAAATATATAAATCCACTATTATAGTTGAAGGCTTTAATATGCTTCTACTGGAAAAGAACAAATCCAACAGACACAAAACTAATAAAGACAGAGTGGAATTCAACAACACCATCCATCAACTGGACATGATGGACATCTACAGACAACTTTATGCAACAATAGGAGAATGCACATTATTCATAGGTTCACATGGGATATTCACGAAGATTGACCACATTCTGGGTCATGAAAAACATCTTAAAAATTTAAAAGAATAGAACTCATACAATGTCTACTCTCAGACCATAATGGAATGAAACTAGAAATCAATAACAGAAAGATAGCTGGAAAAATCCCAAATCCTTGGAGATGAAGCAACACTTCTAAATAACACATGGGTTCTCATTCTTATTAGATTAAGGGTTCACTTGTTTCCCAGTTCTGATAATGAGACTTAAAGTTGAGATTCAGAGATAACTCAGAACAAAGAGCTCTAACATTGCTTCTTTCTTATTTACATTAAATTGGTTAAGATGCTGCACTTGATTACAACTTTTTAGTTATCTTTTTGTATATAACTCAACTCTTAGCATATAATGAGATTTTCTTATTGCAATCCCGACAATCTCACAATATTACATTGATGTGTTTCTTTTCTGAAATATTAATAAAGGTGTCAAATTTTGTTTTTTCTATTGAATATGTTTATATATAATGAGACCACAGAAGAAAAAATACTGGCATATGTTCTCATTATTTTTTAACAAATATATATTTAAATGTTTTTATAATTTCAATACAGTCAAAATGTTGGCATTGCAAATAGATGTCAGTTTTCAAGTAATATACACTTATAATTACATTATTTTAGAGAATGGTGATTCTTTCTAATTGGCTAATGTTTTAATTCAGCAGACCTGTAGAAAACATTGTCCTTCTTCAAAGAACTTCATTGCTAACTAGAAAATACTTCTTCCTAAGGAATAAGAAACAGCACAGAAAAAATGTCATAATCTTTCTCGGTAGCTGATATTCAGATTAAAAATGTCCTACATGTTTATATCATTTAGTTTAAATCCAAGGTTTTGACACTGCAATGAAAATGACAATATTGAGGAAGTCAAAATAATCTACATTTGAATAAAATCAGAGAGAAAGGAGGAAAGAAAACAATAAGCAAACACACTGAGAACCTTAGCTCAGGTTTTTAAATAGCCTTATGGAATCAGTCCCTTCCACTCTAAACAGGAGCAGCAGTGGCAGCAATGCAGACATTCAACTATGAAATGAGCATGATTTCCAGGTGGCCTTCATCAATAGGATAGCATTAAATGACTATTTAAATTTGCCAGGAAGTGAAACATTTCTCAAATAAGAAATCTATACAATTGAAATTCTGTTCAGCACAACTAAGGGAAGATTTGAAGCTGATACCTACCTACTACTGCCATCATCAAGCATTCCAACATTTTTTAAATGAGCAAACTAATGATAATGAAACTAATTTTACCACATCACCCTGGGAGAGGAAGATTTTCTATAAACTTTTGCTATTAACAGCTAGGATAATCTGAAACTATTTACCATTAAGAGATAAGCACAACGAGAAAGGTAGCTTTTAATATACAGCAGAGAATGTGCAAATAAAACCACCACTGATATAACAGAATCCCAGTATAATAGCGTTTGCAACAGTCAACTTTATAGTTAAGGTTACAACTCAATTTCATATCCCTGCTCTACTTGCTCATAAAAACTTGGTGGAAAGTTCTTCAACATTAAAACTTTTCATACTTGGTCTCCAAGTAAATATGAATGATAAACATGAAGGTTTTTCAATTTTAATAAAAGATTTTTTTTTCCCCTTTCTCCAAGGACAGTTCCTTCACACAAGTACTCTGACAAATAGCACGAACAAGGGAGAATTTAAAATGCATGAATTTCCTAATTAAACTTCAAATGTTTATTATGGACCCTTTTCTCTTTAACAACACCTGAAGTTCAGGGAATTTTAAAACCTTCTGACAAAGCACTAGTCCTCTGGGAGGAAAAATACTGTCTAGGCTTTGAAAACCCATCTAATAACCTGAAACTTATTTGTTTCTTAACTAGAGAAAAGCTGAATGTGGTTATGGAAATTTTGGTGGCCTCAGATTACAGTAATACTCTATTAAAATTACATAAAATTACACTTTTGCCAATAGATCTGCCTTGGAATTTTTCCCATTGTATTGTGAATATGTTTTAAATTATCTGTATATTATAATTTTATTATAATTTTAGATATTGTATTATATATAATTGTTGTACAAGACACGTGATATTTTAATACCTGTATATAACGTGTAATGATCAAAGCAGGGTAAAGGACTACCCATCACCTCCAACATTTATCTTTCCTTTATATTGGGAACATTGTGATTCTTCTCTTCTAGCTATTCTGAAATATACAATAAAATATTTTTAACTATGTTTTCCCTCCTGTATTCTGGAATACTAGAATTTATTCCTATCAAACTGTGTTTTTGTACCCTTTATCTATCTTTTCTTCCTCTCCCTTTCCTTTCCCATCCTATATTATCATTTGTAATTGAAACATAATAATTGTATATATTTATGGCACACAGAGTGATATTTTGATGCATAAATACAATGTGATGTCTTAACACATTAAAATACCTTCCTAGGCTGGTGCGGTGGCTTATGCCTGTAATCCCAGCACTTTGGGAGGTCAAGGTGGGCAGATCACGAGGTCAGGAGATCAAGACCATCTTGGCCAACATGGTGAAACCCTGTCTCTACTAAAAATACAAAAATTAGTTGGGCATAGTGGTGCTTGCCTGTAATCCCAGCTACTCTGGAGGCTGAGGCAAGAGAATAGCTTGAACCAGGGAGTCCGAGGTTGCAGTGAGCCGAGATTGTGCCAGTGCACTCCAGCCTAGCAACAGGGTAAGACTCCGTCTTGAAAAAAAAAAAAAAAAAAAAAAAACCTTTCCAGCTGGGGGAGAGACTGCCTCTCCCTGGGTTAAGCCAATTCTAAGAGAGAGCAAAGGACCCACCAGGAGCATGCCTTTGATATGTAAAATAACCACCAGAGCCATACATTCTCTGCCTGGCCCATCACCCCAAGAGGTTACAGTCCTCTGCCTTAATCATCCAGGGCCAAGTAGCTGGCAACTAGGGACCACCCCTATAGCCCAAAGTCTGCCAGTTATTTAAACTAACCAATCCTAAGCTATTCAGCCTGCCCCGCCTTGCCTTTCTTACTGAAACCCCAATGAGTGCAATGGCTGCAACCACCCTCTCACTCCTGTCTTCTGCCCCTTGACCACACAGGTGTCTTTCCAGTGTGGCCCTGTGTAGCATGTTGTGCCTCCTGTCTTCTAGGACCTGTGAGTATAATAAACTTCATTTTTTTCCTGAGCCTCTCCATTGTCTCCTCTTGTGGCCACACCTCACTGATCATCACGCAAAAGAATACAAAACACTCTTCTTCCTAGATGTCACCTAATACTTTATTAGCAAGGATGCATAGCTAAGTCTGACCAATAAATCAAACGCGTAATATTTGACAATAAGATTTTTTTCTATTCCTTTTCATCATGCAACCTCCTTCAAAATCTTTCTGGTATCTCAGGCAAATATCTAGCTCTGTTCCCATCAATGATATCAGACTCTCTTTAAGAAACTGTGGACACACCCTCAAGACCTTCTCCGTCTTTGAAGGATTGCTTAACCTATCCAGTGGCACTAACCAAGAGTCATAGCTCACCTACGCAAAGGTGGCAGGAAATGTATGGAAATAGTATCTTGGGGAATAAGGTAGGGAAAGCATTGCTTGCCTTTTGTGGGTAGAAGCTATAGATGCTTATTAATTATCTTGCAACATTCTGCAATGATACCAAATGAATTATATGGTCCAAAATGTCAGCAGCACTGCATTGAGAAATAATAGTGTACATATTCTCTCACTTTAAGAAATTGGTCATCTAGGATATCATTCATGTTTGGCCTGCCCAGTCCTAGATGTCCTAGCAAACTAGAGCTTTAAAAATATATTACATAATTCACATCAGAAAATGAATGTATTTATTCCAATTCTTGAGTAGATCTTGAGAAAATAACCTCTCCCTCCACATGAGATTAGAACTCAGAAATGATCATTTGAGATTTAAATATTCTGTTTCCAAATGACTTTGGGCATTCATAGATAACATGAAATCAGAAATACAAATGCCCACACTCCAGGTCTTTATTATCTAGACTGACAGAGCATAAAAGTGGTGACGAGGGGGGTGCTATGGGGAAGGTGGTATAGGCACTGTAGCAATCTAGGAAAAGATGACTCAATACTATTCAAACACCAAAGGTACAGGACAGGTAAAGAGAATGTCCTTTAAGACTATGGACTTTCATATCTGACATTCCCAGGTCCAAGTCCTCTGTTTTGTTGCTTAATATAAATGACATTAGGTAATTTCTTCTAGAGGTTGGCATTTCTAATAAAGTATAAGTAAAAATGTGAAAAGAAGAACTAAAGACCAGTTTAGAATCTATCATCCTGAGAAAAGCAGTAGCATTAGGAAACAGTAATAGGTGATATTTATGGAATGCTTATTCTGCAAGAGGTGCTAATACATGTATTCACTTCATCCTTACAACTCTAAGAGGTTTTATGACCCATTTTGGTCACAAAGATTATGAAGGTTAGACAGGTGACATCACTTGAACAAGGCCACGGTAGCTGATACATGGAAGAGTTAGGGCTTGAACCTAGGGCTTCTTTACTTGAAATCAAAACCTCTTAGACACTGCTCTAACCTTTCTTCTCAGAGACCACCATGGAAAGTGCCCCAAGACATAAAGAAAGCCCTCCTTGGACTTCCACTTTGCTGGGAAGAATAAGCAGCATTTGAAAGCAATGGTGCTGCCTAGATTTGCCTAAAAACGATGCCAGGCAGAAAGCCAGTGGAAAGGTGGTAGTCTTATCACTAGCACAGCACAAAGAAAGAGTTTAAACAAAGTCTCTGTGACAGGCATGGAAATGTGATACTCAGCTCTCCCAAGTGGAAGCGTGACTGATGGAAGGCCCCAGCAGCTGCCTTCTGACTTCACACTATTGCATTCACACCCATGAACTGTTCGCAGCTAATGCCTAAGAGCTTCAGGAACACCAGTGCAGAGGAGACACGAGACTTCTCTGGCAAGCCATCTTGGCTTGTGGAATTCCAGTTGGCCTGGCTGACTCTTACTTAGAGCCTTGCTGCAGTCTGAGACGTTTCCTTCCCAAGCCTCCTTCCTTCTGTCTCTGCTTCAATGAGATCAGACCTGCATTAAGAGTGTGGCTTGAACGTTCTCTCCACCCTTCTCAGCACCTTCCCATTTCTTCTTCACAGATATTTTCCCTAAGAAATTTCTTTCATGTTTAACTCCATATTGGGGTCTGCTTCTTCTCAGAAGATATGAACTAACAGTCGCAGATTATTCATGATCCCTAAATAGATGGCTTCTTCAATGCCAACAAGCAACAGAGAAGACGTGATTTCCTTTGGTGTGATGATCAATGGCTATGTCTCCCCCAAAACACTAACCTCAGGCATCTTGGGTTGCTAAAGCAACTGGAAAATTATGAAAAGGAAAGAAAATGGAGATAAATAAGGTAAGAATTACAGCATAAATCAAAGGACTATTGAAGAATTAAATTAATATTTTTATCAGCAAAAAGCATAACTGATTCCACGGAAGAGACTTGATGATATGGAAGATCCACTGAAGAGCTCTCTCTTAGAAAGAGAATGAAAAACCGTGAAAGAGCATATCACAAACATGAAGGACAGAGATTCAAGAGCCAACACATTTAGTGATATGTGATCCAGAAGAAAAGACCAGAACTAATAAATAACGAAGATAAAATAGAGCAAAACATTCCTTAGCTGAGGAAAGAACTAGTTGTACTAAGAAAATGTTTCCCAAGCTACAGGATAAATTGATAAAGAGAAGCCAATTTTTCCTAATTTTTCAGTCTAGTCCTTATCTTCCAAGCAACAGAATCTTTTTACATTTCTGGAGACTTTTCTCTGCTTGATCCTCCTTAAAGTGGGGCTCAGACAGTTTCTGTCAAATATTATATGAGTTATAGGAAAAGCTGCATCACAGCTCTATCAATTCATTCTTTACCCACATTAGGAGGAGCAAACTGATGTTAGTTACCAAAGTGCTCTCTCCTGTCCATCAGCTATCTCAAACACTATCCTTTCAACCTGCTGACGGTCTGTTTTACCCATTAGACCAGTTGTGAACTGAACAGTAACACTGCAGCCAGGCAATATATGAGCATTAGTTATTACAAGGCTTTTTCCAAGGATTCGTATTTGTTTTCTACTGATTACCTCCGACTGACAACCCCCACAGTTGGGACTGAAATATGCTTGGAACATTTGCATCAGTTTCACGTTTGAGTCATAAGAGTAGGTGAGGAGATAAAAAGGAGGGAGGCACTAGAGGGACTAGAAAGGCATTACTGTCTTGAGAGGCTCTCTCTTGCTCCTTTTTAAAACTTATTTATGCAACCTAAAGGTGCCCCACATCACTTCTTTACCAGGCACAACTGATACTTTAAAGTGCTTGCTACGACAAAGATTTCACTTTATACAGCATGCCTTACCTTTGAGGGATACAATGGAGTGATTGCTTTGCTCAGCCACTGTTTGTATGCAATTTAATGAGGTTTTCTTTTCTTCCTTTAAATATATGGAGATGGGTGTTGCTATACTGCCCAGGCTTGTCTTGAACTCCTGGCTTCAAGTGCTCCCCCTACCTCAGCCTCAATATATGAGTGTAGCAAGCAAGCGTCTTAGTTGCAAATAGAAGTTAGCTGGTTAAGCATAAATTGAAGCCGAGAAGTTTAAGTTGACATAATTATGGGAAGGGCTACAGAACCAAGTTTAAGAGGTTTAGGTAGTTTAAGATAGTCTTCCATTTGTCAACTATTGGCTCCCCCAAAAGACCACTAGAAAAACCTGCGGATCATAGAAAGCTAAACCAATTAGACCATGAAAAATACTTAGTTCAGAAGGGGGAAATCAGGACAGATAGTTATAGGGTATTTCAAACCCAGGCTGACTGATTTTAATGCCACTGTTTCAGGAGTGGAATTTCTAATCAGGTATGGCTCATAATATAATAGCTTGGCTGGTAGTCACAGTGAGGTGAGAAAGTTCTTGAAGAAGGAAAATATGATATATCCGTATAATGGAAAATTATTCAGTCTTAAAAAAGTTAGAAATCCTGCTCTGCTCAGGTTATAGTTGCACCAAAATCTCAGAAATCACCACGAAAGCACTCATTCATGTGACCAAACACTACCTGTTCCCCAAAAACCTATTGAAATAATAAGAAAAAAGAAATTAAGAAATCATATCAGCGCTATGTAAATTAAAATAAAAAATTGTGCAACTACAAAATACACATTATAATATAGAATAAATAAGCCCCAAAAACATTAAAAAGAAAAAAAAAGAAATACTGGCTGGGCATGGTGGCTCACGCCTGTAATCCCAGAACTTTGGGAAGCCGAGGCGGGTGGATCATCTGAGGTTAGGAGTTTGAGACCAGCCTGGTCAACATGGTTATATCCCATCTCTACTAAGAATACAAAAAAAGAAAAAAAAAAATCAGCCAGGGCATGGTGGCAGCATGCCCGTAATCCCAGCTACTTGGGAGGCTGAGGCAGGAGAATCACTTGAACCTGTGAGGTGGAGGTTGCCACGAACGGAGATCACGCCATTGCACTCCAGTCTGGGCAACAAGAGCAAAACTCTCTCTCAAAACAGAAAGAAACGCTGCCATTTGCAACAAGGTGGATGGAAATGGTGGACGCTATACTAAGTGAAATAAGCCAGTCACAAAAGGACAAATACTGTATTATATTACTTACCACATAGAAATAAAATAGTCAAATGTATAGGAGCAGAGAATAGAATGGTGGTTGCTGGGGTTGAGGAAGAGGGAGAAATCGGGGGGATGATGGTTACAGGATATAAATCTTCTGCTTTGTAAGATAAATCTCAAGAAGGTAGATCATATTGCCTGTGTGTGTGTTTTTAACAGACATAATAATAATAATAGTTGTTATAATTATTATAAAAAAGGAGGCAGAGAAAACTTTGGGAGGTGATGGGTGTATTTATGGCCTTGATGATAGTGATGGTTTCATATATATACATCTCTCCAAACTCATTGATTTGTGCACATTCATTAAGTAAAGTTTTTCATATCTCAATCAATCTCAATAAAGGGATTTGAAAAAGAGAAGGATATCGAAAAGACATTACATTGGTAAGAATTGTGGCTAGAATAATGTGTCTAGTAGAACAATCATGTGTCCAGGATGCAGGGGGAAAGTGACTTTGGAGGGGATAATTGTTTCCACCATATGAAGTGACTTAACACTTTATTCCTGGATTTTGTGAGCCCTTAGAGATTCTGATATTTGAGTAATTTTTCATTACTTTTGACCAGTGAACACAACTAAACTAGGTTTCCTGAGGAGTGCCCCGAGTGTCAAGACATACTATTTCCTGTCTTCACTGTGTGTCATCAATGTGTTTTGTCCATTGACAATCAGCCTCATTCAAACATGCCAGTCAGTTTTCTAAACTCTTTTTTACCCTGTGAATTATGTAGAATAAGAAACTCCAAGAATTTAGGGGGAAACCTCCATCTCCGAATTAAATTTTTTGTATAATGAAAACTTTCCTGTCTTAGGAACCAGATAGCTAAGCCAGCAAAGCTGAGTAGCTGGAATTAGAAATCAAAATTTTATAACTGAGTTACTTAATATGATAGTAAAGGAAACATATCCACTTTCATTTTGTGTTACAATGGACTGCCTCTTTTGTACTCTTAATTTATATATTGAAAATGTTAAATAAATACATATTAAAATGTTAAATGAACAGATAAAATAATCACATACTTGGCTTCTAGTCTCACCTGATAAATCCTTCCACAAAGTGGAGTGAATAGGTTTGTAATCTGTTTCTTTTCTCCTTCCCCCCTCTCCTCAAGCTAGTGAGGAGAAGCAACCCAGCTAAATGTTTTTCTATAAAAATTCCAATCTTCCTCTGAGAAGCTGTCAGTAGGTGTGGAGTTAAAATGCCTGTATATTTGGCTCTCACTATGAGATGTGTCCTTCAAGCTGTATTTATCACTCATGTAAATATGTTCTGCTTGATCTGCAAATAGCATTTCCACTTTTTCACTAACCCATTCAGTGGGTTCTACCATAGACTGTACCCACTTAGTCAAAGCCACCCTCATCTCTTATCTGGATTATCGTGAAATCTTCCCCTGGCCACATACTCCCCAACTACTACTTGCCTCCATGAATCTCTTCTTCACACTCAGCTAAGAGAACCTTTAAAAACATACGTTGGATCATAAATTCCTCTGTTCAAAAGTTCCCAGTGACTTCAGAATATATTATCAAGGTCTGATACCACCTACATCTCTTTCATGTCTCACCTACTTTCTTGCACTCTCTGCATCAGCCGTGCTAGCCTCTTTGGTGTTTCTGGAACAGCCTAAACACTCCCGTAAGTCTCCTTCATTTGCTGTTCCTTTTGCCTGGAGTTTCTTTCCTACACATAGCCACATGGCTATCTGTCCTGCTTCCTTCAAGTCCTTCCTTGCATGTCACCTTAGCAGTGAGTCTTACTCTGACAGAACTGTATTAGCTAACACCTTCCTTATCTAACCTAAGCATTTTTCACCTTTTGAAACAGTCAATTTCCATGTGTTAAAATTCTGGTTTCTGCCATTAGATTCTAAGAACAAGAGTGGATTTGTTCACTCTTACCTTCCTAGCACAGGAAAAATGCCTGGCATATTTTAAATGCTCAATGAGCACTGTTTGAAGAAATGTAAACCAATCTATGTCAGATTGGAAAACTGTCAAGGGTGACAGGAACATTGAGGAATTTCTGCAAGAGAGAGCCTATATGTGACCAGCACACGAGAATTGCCTGGCAGATCACACATCATTACCAGCAAAGGGAAAGCCCTGATTCCCCAGGACTGTTCCTCTGAATAACCTACCTCAGAATGGCAGGTGCTTGCAATTTCACTGGCTTTCTATCGAGGAAACACTTGCCACATTATCTCTCAATTGGCACAGGACTCAGGCAGGGAGGAGGGTAGCTATCTACTGACTCCTTTGAATCTCAACACCCTATAAGACAGACTCCAACTTTACAAAGAATTTTCTTCTATCTGGCACTGTGACTGAGTCTTCTGTATGCCTTTCCACCCATATGTTAGGGTCATGCTGAGTGATCAGCTACAGTAAATAATTAATGAGATACAGATAAACTAAGACCAATGAATCTAATGAAGATTAGTTCATTGCCCCACTTTTTTCACTTTCGGAGGAATGTCTTGGCCAGAAGCAATAATAGGGTGATACCATGGCAATAAGTAAGGCATGCAAATAGGTCTATCATGGCAGTGTTTTAGGTAAGTCGATTTTTTATATAGACCAAAGGGCTGATTGTCTGCTGGCATGACACTTTGAGATGTAGTATTAAATCTCTGACTCAGTGTTAGAAAACTGAAGTTTGACATTTGGGCCATAATCCATTGGTTTGGGTCATCAGTAAACTCCATGGTTACTTTATTATGTATGAACCCACTGAGCAAGTGCTGGGATAGCTGAGGAAAGAGGTTAAGTGACTTTAGAGAACAAATAATTTTATCCACGTAACTGAGCATTTCCCATGAAGTGGGAATATTTCTATGTATTCACACATATCCTTACACTCTGGGCCTATTCTGAAAGATTGAATCACACGACTCTTCCCTAAGTGTCCTCATCACCAATTCTGTCATCCTGCTTTATTCAAACCCTTGGCCATCCAAGGAAATTATTTACCATTGTTCATTAATCAGCATATCTTTGTACTTCAAGCTACCTCTTTATTTCAGGCAGGGAGGAAAACTAGATATGCTACTTGACTGAAATGACTTCCGTTTCCCATTTTCTTTCTGTTACTAATGTGCCTCTCGCACTCATAATCTGAATGAGGCTATACTGTTGCAATATTCTATTTCTGTGCATCACTAGGATGTGAGGGGTTGTCTAAAATGTGGGCTCATTTTCTGCTCCTTGTTAACTGATCCTGAGTGTTGAGCAAAAGTAGGTCCATCTAGTCTCATTATAATTCCTAGGGTATCTTTTTTTTCCTCAAATAATTTCTTATCTTTCATATAAGAAATATAGAAAGGCTTTGAATTCAACAACTCACAGCTACCCATGGATTCTAATTTTGAGTTTGTATTTCAGCTATCTCAGGCCTGTGGCTAGAATTGATATAAGATTCTTATCACTTAGACACAGAAATTCCATGATTTTCTATCTTTGCCTTAAATGTAAGACTTTGTGCTTGTCATCATTTTTAATTTAAGTTGTCCAGTGCAGTTAGAAGAAACCAGCTCACACTAGAATCATTTAATTTCTTATGTCGTTCATGTCTATATGTGTAGTGTTTAAGGGCATGCACTCTGGAACTAGACTGCCAGAGTTTGAATCCTATCTCTTCACTAACTAGGTGTAGGCAAGATGTTAAATATCTGTGCTTCAGTTGTCTCATTTTTAAAAGGAAAATAGCAATGGAGCTCAATTAAATAAATTTCTATGAAGTGCTTAAATTTGGGCATGACACTGAGTAAACACCACATAAATATTTCATCTTATCATTTTTTCTGTGGATTGGCCACTAGCCATGTCATCTTTAGTAATGCTGCTCCAATCATTTTCTAGATATAATTTATTTGATTCTTTTGCCTTGTGCATCATACGCTAACAAAGTTTCATCTCTTGATATTCATTGCATTTTCAGAGCCATCATCCTGAAGCAAGAGATAATCTCTCGAATAAGCATTTCGAGAATTAATTTTATGAATAGTCAATAGTTTTCTTACAAAAAGAAACTGACTTGAGTGGATTAATCACAAAAGATGCCTTTTTAAATTTGTTTATTTTGTAAGATAGTGGGTAGCTCACACAACTGTTGAAATGACTGCCAAACTAATCTTGCCAAAATATAATGCTATCTTTAGTGTTCCTGGCACCCTCAGTAGTGTTCCTGTCTAGAACAGATTTTTTTCATTTATTCAAAAGTATTAATTGAGCATTTACAAAGCACCAGGCACTTCTATTCCAGGACTACAACAGTGATCAAATCTGTCTCTGTTCTTAAGGAGCTTAGAGTGTAATGGGAAGAGGCAGATAACAAACACATAGGAATAGACTAACACTTGAAGGATGGTTAGATGAAATGAGGAAGGAAGATGCTGTCATATATTTTGGTCAGAGAAGACCTCTCTCTGTGTGACTTGAAAGAAGCCAGGGAAATAGTCTATTCCAAAAACAGCAATAAGGTCAGGGTGGCTAGGAGAGAGAGGGCAAGAAAGAACATGATAGGATGTGGCATCAGAGATATAGTTGGAGGTCAGAACTTAGGATTGTGTTCTGAAATCCTAGGGAGATTTTGAGCAGAGAAATATAAGATCTAACTTGTTTTAAATAATCATTCTGGCTTCTTGTGAAAAATGAACTCAAAGGGATGGTTAGTGGGAGTGGCAAGAGGTTATTATGATAGTCAAGCCAAGAGGTGATAGTAGCCTCAACTAGATTAGTACAGTCTGAAGTAGAGCCCCCTGAATGAGTCAGTGGAAGAATGAAGAGGCTATTTGCTAAAATGAGAATGAGTAGAGGAAGAGAAACTTCATGGAAAAGGTAAGTTTGCTAAATTCAAGTTTTTTGGAGGGGGTCAGATTAAACTGGATATGTCATTTATAGAACTGTTGAAATATCAAGTCAAAAGGTAATAGATGTTTGGAAATAAGGGGAGAACCTCCTTTTTTATTGTATGCGCATATGTGTTTGTGTGTGTGTACACATACATATATATTTTTGTGTCATTTCAATAGGAATTTGAGATAAAGCATCGTTAACTTGTTTTAAAATGATTCCATCTTGAAATTGAAATTGAAATTTTATAAGGTATCAAGAAACAAAGTTAAGCAGAAGTCATGGAAGTCCATTTTCATGTAGAAATTTTGTAAAGATCTGCTTTCTTGTATTTGATTTCTTGAAATGGCTTGGGTATTTTTTCTAATTTTCTTGATGAAAGCCATTATTTCGTATGTGTATATATATATATATATATATATGTATATGTGTGTGTGTATGTGTGTCTGTGTGTATTACAAGTATAAGATATATATATTTAGTATATATTAAAGAGATATATATCGTATACACACACACACACACACACACACACACACACATATTTTTTTTCCTCCAGACTCATCTTATTTCAGTAGTTACTTTCAAATAAATATGACGTGTGTTTGCATCTTACTATGCATATACCTCCTCCTAGGAGAACAATTTTAATTTTACAAAGAATGTGTCTTAGCAGAGGGTTAGATGACATCTCCCTCCCAAAGTTAGTGGTATAATTAAAATGTGTATGAGGCAGATAGATGGCAATTGACTCCCTGCGGTTCCCTCTAATATAGATTCTCTAAATCACAGGCCTTGGTTACGACTTCAGCAGTATGTTGCCTTCTCCCTAACTACTTTCTTTACAATTGCATGCACCATGCAGGGGATGTATTTTGCCTTACCAGCTGCAGAAAAGTGAGACGCAGCACAAAACCCGAGTACAATTTTGCCCATTTTCTTTAATTCAGGGTGTATAATAACATGAAAGCTTCAAATTCACAGAAGAGAAAATGGTTTCCCACTTCCCATGAAGTAAGCTTTGGAGAGTAAAATGACAGATTCTTCCAAACAAGCTAAGTGTACTCATTTAGCAAAGACAAGTTGCTTTGGCTATCACAGTTTAATAGAATATTGCCCATACTGAGATATGTCTTTTAAAGCTGTGCATTCTTAGTAGAAGACAGAATTGAATGCTGGTAATTGAACATGAGAATTGTGAAGATAGAATCATACATGCAAAACATGAAGCTTAGGTCTGCAGAGAAAAGAAAACTTTGAGTAAGTAATCAGGAAAAAAAATGTGTCACTCTTCACAAGATCCCACAATAGGCCAAAAAAAAAAGTGTCACCATTTACTACAGTTGTATAAATGCATAATGGAAGGCTGACAATATCTACTCCCAAATATATATAAACCCAGAGTAGCATTACTCGTAATAGCCAAAATACTGAAAACAACTTAACCATATATCCTCAAAGAAGAAAAATTGTGGTTTATTCATGCAATAAAATTATAAGTAGATGTTGCAAGTCATGAATTAGCATTGTCTACAATAACATGAATTATTCTTGTGAACATAATAGTAAAGAACAGAAATATGACACAAAGGAATCCATACTGTATGGAAAATGTATACAAAGTTGCAAATCAGACAAACCTGTAGTGTTGGAAGTTTGGTCAGTGATTTTTAAATTTTTTTTTAATGTTTAGGTTGGATATACTGTGGTGTAATTGAGATAAGTTATGGGTTGTGTAGGAAGAAAACAAACCCAAATTGTTTTTTCTATTCTCTCACTCAATAGCAATCAATAGAGAAAACATCCGTGACCAAATATGTGGAGATTTCTTCCCACCAATAAGTAGGCAATCAATTCTGCAGTGGACACCACCTAGGTAGGTATCTTCCAATTTAATCCAGACACTATGTACCTGCAGACAGCATCAAAACCCATGGGTTGAGGGCTCAGTCCCACAAGAGTGCCCCCTATGTCTTATGCCAACAGTAGGCCTAGATTGTTTTACCTGTGCTTCTGACCAATTGGTTATAGATTGAGGTTCCAACAACCCTCTCTGTGTGTTTGATTAATTTACTAGAGCAGCTCACAGAACCCAGGGAAGCACTTACTTACATTTACCAGTTTATTATGAAGGACAATACAAAGGATAGAGATGAAGAGATGCATACGGCAAAGCTTGGCAAAAGGGTCGAAGCACTTCCATGTGTGCCAGAAACTTTTAGCTATTCAGAAGCTGCCTGAACCCAGTCCTTTTGGGTTTTTATGGAAACTTCCTTCTGTAGGCATGACAGATTAAACTACTGGTCACTGGTGATCAACACAACCTTCAACTCCTCTCCCCCTCCCCAGAGGTTGGGGGTGGGCATGAAAGTTCCAACACTCTGATCCTGCCTTGGTCTTTCTGATGACTAGACACCATCATAAAGCTATCCAGGAACTAGTAGCCATCAGTTAACTCATTAGCAGACAAAAACATTACTTTGGAGATTCCAAGGATTGGGACAAAGACCAAATAAATACATTTCACAATATCACAAGGTAAACATTCAGGGTTTGCCAGTGTCTACTTCTTGACCTGTTTGATGGGTATAAGGGTGTTTGCTTCAGCATAATTCAATGAGCTGTATGTTTTCGTTTTATTTGCTATTATTTATGTGTGTTACACTTCAGTTTAAAAACGTTTTAAAAGTTGAATGCAGAAATCTTCCTGAAAGGCTGAGTTAGAAAAGTTCTAGCTATCAGAAATTTTACAGGAACCCTATTTAACTTTGATTGCTACTAAACACAAGCTAAAGTGAAAGAAAAAAATAATATTCTTCTTAAGCTACATTAATATAAAATCACAGAGGGGGAGAAACTAATTTGTGACTGCTGTCAATTTTGCCTGCTAGAGGAATGGAAATTCCTCTCTAGGAAAGAGATATTGTAATTGAGAAAAAAAATAGCTATTATGAATGTAGAAAGTGGGGCCAGCACTGGGCAGAGTGTGGAAGGAGACAGCAAGAGTGAGCTGAATTGCTCTGCCTAGAAAAATATCAAGAGTGAAATTGGGAGAGATTAAAAACTGGTGGGTGGGATAGGAAGGCAGGCTTGAGAGATGCACCTGGGGTTCCCTATGTTTTCTGTAAAGTTTAATATACACAACTTGAGCTGTGTTTTCATTTAGTTCTGTATGAAAATCACAGAAAATGCAACAGCAGCAAGAGGTATGAATGCACAATACTGAAAAAAAGTTTAAAAAGCAAAAACAGGAAATTATATAGTGCAAGAAGTAACTAAGAGTAACCTTAGCCTTCTCAAAACAACAGATAAACCCTAGCAACATGAAGACAGATGTGAGTAGCCCTTCATATGTGAGATAGGATTTGGGCCATTAAATTTAAATTTTATAAGACACGGTTATTCCAGAAAGCTGAAATATTTAAGTACATTTGGGTAACATAAATATTTGCATAGTATCTCTGTTATGTAGCACTTTTCACATTTCATCCTCACCAAAATCATTTATGGTGTATTATGAACTCTATGTTACATATAAAGGTGCTTGGAATCAGGGGTAGCTGTCCAAGGTGCTAGTGTGTGATGGAACCAGAGAGATCAAAATCATTCTGTTTTCTTTCTACTGACTCCCATTAGGTCAAGGAGACCAAGAGTTTTCTAAATCTAATTCCATGTGAACTAAGTTACCTGTCATCTATGACTACTTTATCCTGTAATTGGATCCAGGTAAGGTACAAATTCTGTTTCATTCATTTTTAAATGTTTTTTGGAGAACATATTAAATTTGATGTTGAAAAGCCCAGAAAATAAAAAAAAGGAAAAATTAATTCATTATTCATATTATTCATAGATATTCTATAAAACAGAGATACAGACTAGACTATCTATAACTCTGGGTCCCAGATTCCATAGCTAAGTTCTAAGAGAGCAAGAAACAAAACTATTAATACTACTACTGGAACTATATGTTAGTGAGAAACTCAGTCCTTTAAATGGTCGGTTGTTTCAGCAGTCAAATTCCTTTGGGAGTGGTAACAAATTTAGTGGAATGTCACCTTAGAAATGAGGGATTCAAGCCGTTTTTAGGAACATAGAGACTGTTCAGGCTTTGGAACATCACAGACTTGGGTTAGAAAACTGGTTAGAATACCAACTCTGTCATGTATCATGTAACATTTTTTAAAAATTTAACTTTTATTTTAAGTTCAGGGGTATGCGTGCAGGTTTGTTATATAGGTAAACTTGTTGCACAGATTATTTTTTCACTCAGGTATTAAGCCTACACCCTTTAGTTATTTTCCTGATCCTCTCCCCCTCCTCCCAACCTCCACCTTTTAATAGGCTCCAGCATGTGTTGTTCCCATCTATGCATCCATGTGTTCTTATTGTTTAGCTCACACTTATAAATGCAGTATTTGGTTTTCTGTTCCTGCATTAGTTTGCTAAGGATAATGGCCTCCAGCTCTATTCATGTCCCTGAAAAGGATATAATCTTGTTCTTTTTATGGCTGCATAGTATTTCATGGTAAATATGTACCACATTTTCTTCATCCAGTCTATCATTGATGGGCATTTAGGTTGATTAAAAGCCTTTGCTGTAGTGACTGTGCTGCAGTGAACATGTACACACGTGTGTCTTTAATAGAATAATTTATATTCCTTTGCATATATACATAGCAATGGGATTGCTAGGTCAAATGGTATTTCGGTCTTTAGGACTCTGAGGAATTGCCACACTGTGTTCCACCATGGTTGAACTAATTTACACTCCCACCAACAGTATAAACATTCCGTTTTGTCCAGAACCTTGCCTGCATCATATATTCTTTGACATTTTAATAATAACTATCCTGACTGGTGTCAGATTGTAACTCATTGTGGTTTTGATTTGCATTTCTCTAATGATCAGTGATGTTGAACTTTTCTTCATTTGCTTGTTGGCTGTGTGTATGTCTGCTTTTGAAAAGTGTCTGTTCATGTCCTTTGCCAACTTTTTAATGTTTCTTTTGCTAAATTTGTTTAAGTTCCTTATAGATGCTAGATATTGGAACTTTGTCAGATGCATAGTTTGCAAAATTTTCTCCAATTCTGTAGGTTGTCTGTTCACTCTGTTGATAATCTCTTTGGCTGTGCAGAAGCTCTTTTGTTTAATCAGATTTTATTTGTCAATTTTTGCTTTTGTTGCAATTGCTTTTGGTGTCTTCATTATGAAATATTATGTCAATACCATTCTTAAGTCCAGAATGGTATTGCCTAGGTTGTTTTCCAGGGTTTCTACAGTTTTGGGTTTTGCATTTAAATCTTCAGTCAATCTTGAGTTAATTTTTTGTATATGCTGTAACTTCTGCTATAGAATGAACAGGTTTGCTTGCCCGTTGCATGGTAACAGACCAATACACTGCAACAGTGGGAGCTGCAGCAGAAAAAGTTGAATAATCATATGGTAGCTGAAAAAGAAAATGGGAGGAATCCTCAAATCCACCTTCTTGAGAGGTTTGGAGATGGATTCTTTAAGGGGTCTGGACAGATGATGTGCTAAAATGTGGGTATCACTGATGGATCGAAAAGTGAGGGGATGAAATTATGGGTCAGGAAGATGAAGAAACCTCATTGCTTTGTTGAGTAGGTTTCTTGATGGATCTCAGACCTGTTGGCACCAGTCATTCTGCTAGAATTCAGGATCTGAAAAACACCTTAAGCAACTTAAGCAATTATTGAGTTAAAAGGTCCGGTGTCAGAGAGTTTATCTATAGGAGCAATGGGGTAGCAGGTGATGAACATGCTACAGGATTCCTGGTTAGTTAGTAGTTACAGGGAAGTGGGTGAAGTGCACCAGGACACCTTGGTCAGTGCCTAACTATAATTCTGCCTAAAGCCTCCCTTATAATTCTCATTAACTCTGTGAAGGCAGTTGCACTTTCATCGCATTAATTTCTTTATGCTTCGGTCCTTCCATTTTCTTACCAGTAAAAGGAGGTTAATATTACCTACTTAATAGTGTTGTCACAAAAATTCCATAATGTTGTATAAACTGGTATCACCCTAACACAATACCTGGCATTTGAGAAGTGTTCAGCGAATAGTATTTATAATTGAACAAAATCATCATGGTGCTGGGGATTCTCCCAGCAGGCAAACTACAGCTTGCAGGACAAATCTGGCCCACCACCTGCTTTTGTAAATACAATTTGATTAGAACACAACCAAGTCCATTTGCTTGCATCTTGTCTATGGATGCTTTCACACTACAACAGCAGAGTTCAGTCGCTGTGATAGAGACCATATGGCCCACAAGACTGAAAATAATTACCAACAGGCTTCTTACAGAAAAAGTTTACTTTTTTTTTTTTGAGATGGAGTTTCGCTCTTGTCACCCAGGCTGGAGTGCAATAGCTCAATCGTGGCTCATGGCAACCTCTGCCTCCCAGATTCTAGTGATTCTCCTGCCTCAGCCTCCCGAGTAGTTGGGATTATAGGAACTTGCCACAACACTTGGCTAATTTTGTATTTTTAGTAGAGATGGGGTTTCACCATTTTGGTGAGGCTGGTCTTGAACTTCTGACCTCAGGTATTCCACATGCCTCGGCCTTCCAAAATCCTGGGATTACAGGTGTGAGCCACCGTGCCTGGCCAGAAAAAGTTCATTTTTAGGGCATAAGGAAAGGACCTTGGCAGCTGGACTCTGCAAATATTAGCTTTTGATATTAGAATATTGTAGATAGACGGGACATTGCCAAATCAAGAATCAATTTCTGTTGCCTTGACTTTTAAAAAGGGTTATTAAAGTTAGAAATAATCATAATCATTCTATCTGGCTAGAGTTCTTGCAAATTTTAGTCACTAGCATAAGAATAGTCAGACATTAGTTTGAAAAATCATGCAAAGTTATTATTACTACTGCAAAACCCAAGTGTACTGATCATATATAATAATAACATAGGATTTCCTTTCTATAAAAACCATGACCTTTGTAATTACACAATTTGAGCCTTATTGACAAGAGATGCATCATGAAAATAAAGACTACCATTTTTTGTTTACATAAATACATCTTAAAATATAAAAGTTTACAGACATTATTTTATCATTACTGTTTAATTTCAACAATAATAGTAACCCTAAGCATTCTTTAAATGTTTGCTGTTTGCCTGATTCAGTCATGTAAGCAGTCTCTAATTTGATAGATTCTGAGAGCTGGAATATGATCTGATATTTATTTTCTTCAGGTATCTTTGTATCTTCTAAAATTCTACAGTAGCCTTCCATGTTTTATAATTAAGAATAAATCAAAGCACTTTTTACAAGTGGAAAGAAAAGAAAATCTAGCTACTCAAACTCACTTAACTTATACCTGCCTCAGCTTGCATCATTGAAAATTTTGGGGGGAGAATGCTAAAGACAGTCAAAGATAAAAATAAAGAAGAAAAGAGACCAATAATGGAGTTACCGGTGAAGAAAGGGCAAGAAGTAGGAATAAAAATAGCAGCCTAAGGAAACTGAAAATAATAAGCTAAATAATAATGATAATGACAATGATAATAAGCAGACCCTATGTGAAAAAAACAAAAGATTTGAGGTCATATACTATTTCAAGGGCAATAATCAAGCAAAAGGAAAGGAAATAGAATTCATACAAATCACAAAGAGTGTGAACAGAGCCATGAAAACATATTTGACTTCATCAATAGGTGCAGCAAGAAGCTAAATGAAGGTAGAATAAAAGATTGTCAGAAATCAGTTTAGTAAGAACATGATTGATACAAGCAATCTAAAGTTGGAAGGGAAATATATTATTTTCCATGTTTGTATTCTAAAGAGAACTGTCATATGGCTAGATGAATGAAATACAAGATGTGTAATATATAATTGAGAATAACTTTTATATTCCACACATCTGAGAGAGGAATGAAAGGAAGGTGGACAAGTTCCATAAGCTATCATCAAATACCATTC
This sequence comes from Ateles fusciceps, assembly GCA_036589455.1. Lineage (NCBI taxonomy): Eukaryota > Metazoa > Chordata > Mammalia > Primates > Atelidae > Ateles > Ateles fusciceps. The sequence goes on from JAZHEH010002077.1 coordinate 1,656,383, forward strand.
AAAAGAAATCTCATGTGATTCCTTAGAAGTTGATGAGAAGAAAAACAGGTTTCCACTGGCCATGAACCAAAGGAAAAAAAAAATCACCAAATTCACATTGATGAACCAAAAATGTGAAGGCAGATCTAAATGGGGGACTGTCCTAGTGTCAGGACTGAAAATCCCACTAAACTCTTCAGACTAGGGCAAACCCTTGGTCGTCAGGTCCTACTACGAATACTCAGTATTAGCAAAGAGACCCACTAAACAAATCACCTGTTCATTAGCAGGGAGCATCTTATCCACAAAGCTCACTACCTTAATGCCCAGACATACAGATAACCCTCTCTTCTCTTGATTAAAGGTGGCGTGGACAAGGATACGGTAGTCACGTGCTTTTGCACATGGTAATCTGGATGATTACTGAAAGAAAGGGAGGCTGACAATGAGAACCTGTGATTAAGGTAGAAAAGGTTTTAGCCAGGGCCCTTTCAAACAGCACTGAGAACATTTCAGCTTCTACCTTCCAGCCTTGGAGAGGAAAGTACACACACACGTGCGCACGCACACACTCACACACCACCACACCACTATCTTTTTTTTTTTTCTTTTAACTAAAGAAAGACAGATGATGACATGGTTGTCTGGTATTCACTCATATTCGAAGAAGTTAAATGCTTTTTAGCTGAGATTTTCTCCAGTCATCTCAAACCCTTTTAGAAAATAACATAAAATACTTTATGTGGTTTGCTGGTCATTTCACTTTTTAGTTCTTATAAAATCATGAACCAAAGTTTGTTATATTTTCATCTTTCTTTCCTAAAAAGTAAAGTTAAGTTGATCCACTTCTACCTATGATCAGGCAGAATCAGCAATAACTGAACAAGTATTTATTACCTCAGCAGGAGTATGCTGTATACTATTTTCATTATTTCATTAATACATGCAAACATACATACACAAGAAAATATATTTATTATAATTAATTGCATTTTACAGGGAAAGAGACTTCGACTTAGGTTAAATAAGTTGACCTCCATTCATAGTTAATAGAATTAGAAACAGAATTTGTGTCAGTCAGCCTTGTTCCTGAAGTATGTGTCTGTGATTACTCTGCCATAGCGTCAAAAAAAAATAATAAGGAAAATATGTTTGCTTGAAAAACAGAAATTCTTGGCTTCCTGACTCAGTTTCAAGAAGAAAAAAGTGAAGAAAGAATTTCTCTCTAAGATGCCTTAGACTTCATTATACAGTATTAATGTTAATGGTACTTAGTAATTTATTTTCTAAAGGCTAAAATGAGAGGAAGTTGAATGCTTTTACTCTGTGAGAGGTGAAACTCATTACCTATCACAGAATTTGAAAACCATTATTGTTCCAGAAAAATTTGGAAGCATTCAGGAAAGTAATAAATTCTAATTCAACGGGTTATGCCAGGCAAAACTAGAAGGGTTCATTCTCTTTCCTTCACTCAGGAATGATTGACTATATGATCCATGTTGTATAAAGGTTTGTTTAATTTTTCAATGGAGCACTTTTGACTCACAATCTTCAGCACTTTATATAAAACAGCAGGGAGTTTTTTTTAAAAAAATAGTTTTGTTTGCTCTAGAAAAACTCAAAACCTTGTTAGGAATAAAATATACTTGAGAAAAAATCCGAAGAGCAATTTTAAATCAACGATACTTGCAAATTAAGACAATCAGAACACATAATATAGTCATTATACTAGTTGAAAAAAATATCTTTAAAAACAACCACAGCATAATAAGCAGTATAATATGAAATACTACAAATACAATATTCTACTGGTACCAAGTTAATGACCTGCCACAAAATGAACAGGGAAAAAAACTGGCCAGTTCATATTTTTGTTCAAGCACAATGAATCCTAGAACTTAATAAATATTAATTAGCAACTTCTGTCCTAAAAAGCAAATCAGTTTTATTTGTCGTTTTTGTAAAGCTTAATAATCTCTGGCTTCACCATGACCTGTAATGCATTCATCTTATCTAACCTCCAACTCTTTTGAGAACCACGCTATATTTTTGCAACACTCACGTTAGCATATTTATATCAATGGCTAAATTATTTCCCCTAGAAAGCATGACTTCCTAATGCCCATAATAATGCTCATTCTAACATTTTCCTGACTAGAACTTTTGAGAGGTGTAATGAGAATCTGAGTAGAATCAATTGTGTGCTGGATGTGCAATTATTGGGAACTTTAGCATATATACAATAAGTAAATAAGCACTGAAGGATCTTGCTGTGAAAGGATAAAAGTAAAATAAATGATGTAACCACAATTGAGGAAACAGATTATTTCTCACCAGGTGTTGTGGGAATATGGAAACACACTATAATCTTTTTTTTACTGCTTACTCTTTGAAACAATTGGAAAATGCCCCAGGAATGACATTCAGACAAATAATTTATGCCACACAAATCATTAAACTATAAGCAACTTCATTACGTAGCTTCCCATTGGTAGCCTGAAATAAAACAGCTGGCATGACTGTTGGATATTGAAGAAAATATAAAATTTCTTTTGCCATAAAAAAACCCTTCTCCCAGATTTATAATGAGTTACTTTATTTAAAGTGACCTGAGGAAAACAAACCAGCCAACTTGATGCTGACAATTGGGGTCTGAGAAAAAGCAAATGAGATGTGTGCTCTAAAAGAGGCCCTGGATGTTTTACGGTAATAATGATAGTTTGCATTTACTGAATTCTTACTATGTGCTAAATACTGTTCTTAATGTTTTACTTTTATTAACTCATTTAATCTTCATAGCAACCCTGTGAGTGTTATTAGGATGGGCTATATTATTCAAGAGACTCAGAGCAAAGTGGAAATGCACAGTCCTTTTTTCAAAAAGGATTATTTTTTTTCAGCATGTTTCTCAACCTATTACGTTGTTTTTATGTGCGATTTAATGTTTTGCTCCCTTTGTACCAGGAAAGCCAACTCTGAGTCTTGTCTTCATTTTAAAGATGAGGTTACTGAGGACAAGGAATGTAAAGCATTCATCTGGGCACGGTCCAGGAAGGACACATGATGCAATTTGAGCCAATGACACATGAGGTGGCATCACTGGGAATCCTGGGGGCAAAAACAGACTCTTCTCATTGGATTTAAACATGGGAAGATAAGATATGAGTTTTGGAGCTGTTGCCACCATTACTTTCATATAAGGCTGATCCTAAAATTTGTAAAGCAGAAGACAGAACCAAACTGAATCTCTGATATGGTTTTAAGTTATTGGTCAAGATATACTTCATTTGGTTTTCTCAATTATGTTAGCCCCAACATACCATCTGTGATTGATTTCAGCTTGAGTTGGGTTTTAGATTGATTACAGACAGAAAAGTGCTCCCCCATTCCACCCTACCACACAAAGATGTCCAGATCCTAGCCCCCAAAACCCAAGACTGTTACCTTACATGGCAAAAGAGATTTTGCAGATGTGATTAAACTAAGGATCTTGAGATCAGGAGATTATCCTACATTATCCAAGTGGACCCAAAGTAATCACAATAGTCCTTATAAGAGGGAGGTAGAAAGGTCAGGATCAGAGAAGGTGTGATGACAGAAATAGAGGTCAGAGTGATTTGGGTATTATGATCCAAAGAACAGAGAGAACCTCCAGAAGCTGGAAAAGGCAAGGAAATGTATTTCCCCCTAAATGTTCTAGAAGGAACCCTCTTAATCCAATTCAGATCTTTGACCTCCAGAACTATAACATATAAAGTTGTGTTCTTTCATGTAACTAAATGTGTGGTAATTTCTACAGCAGCAATGGGAAATTAATATACCATTTATTTCAGAAAACATCATAACTAATACATATTTATACCAGGACACCAGGTAGGAGATCATTATTTATTTAAATACAAAAGAAAAGAAGAGCTTTCTGTTGGCAACACAGGCATAAATTTGTTTTCCATATCCTATGTCCTTCTACCAAAATAAACTTGTAAGAAAGTGGTTATCTTCATAGCCATTTCACTATTAGCATTTTATTATAATTTTGCCCAGTACTCAAGCTTTTTGTTTCCTAGAATTTATTGCCTGCACTGCTCTCAGAACAAGCTGTGATGTCTAGTGATGAAGTCACTATGGGAGCTTCTAAAGTTTCAGAAACAGACTCATTAGAACAGGTACTCTTAACCTTTGGTCAGCTCCTGTGGTACCCCAGAGGGAAACTACATACACATCAGAAACAGTAAACTTCAAGTATGTGAGCCTGCTCCCATTGTGAATCTCATCATTAGTAACAACTGCCTTATTGTAGTCTTCACGTCAACATGAGAGCAAAGAGCTATAGCGTTCCACCTTTGCTAACTTGGCTGCAGAAGAAAAGCGCAGCGTATTTATGTGTTGAAAACTTATCTTGAGTGTTAACCATATTCCCTGCTGGGAATATCTGGAGGATTGTTCCTGGAATCTCAGCTAAGAATGTATTTGTATGAAGGATGCATAAGATTGCTAATAAAAAAGTCACCTTCAGGGAAGAGCTCCCTATGAGTTGTGAGAAGAGAGAAGCAATTATGATTACAGCATGGAATGTGTCACTCAGATTTGTGCTCTGGCCCATCCCCATGGGTGAGGATCTGGTTCTGGAGAGGAAGAAGCTACAATTCCAAAAAGATTGAAATGACAAGAAGTATCTTTAGAGGAAATAAACATGAGAAAGTACTAAGACAAACCAAGGCACTGGGACTGGCAGTGAGGATTCAGTCTTCAGCAGAGAGCCTTGTGGTACTGCTTTCCTACACTGATGGTTGAAATGCCTCAGCTCCAGGAAGATGGGACCCAGCTTCAAGGGGAACAAGTAACAGATACGCCCAGAGGGGTAGTGGCCCTACTGGGATGCCCAGAGCACATAGCTCCATCAATGGCAGGATCCAAGATAAGACAGGGCAGGCAAAGAAGACAAGGTTATTCTTGAAGGGGACTGAGGAAAATGAAAGATTTCAGCAGTATTTATTGGAAAAAAGAGCCAGGAAAATACAGCTTCCCACAGTTTATATGTCTCAATGTTTATTTTCAAGGACAATTTAAGTTAAATAAAACACAGTGATTGATGTGTTTATTTTTATTTTATTCTAATTTACCTTTTCCATTTTCACACAAGCAGCCCAAGCCAAATGCCTCTTCTCTCTCTCTGTCACACCACACACACACACACACACACACACACACACACGCACACACACACACATTTTTATTGGAGTCCCTGGCTTTGGGCCATTCATACTTGTTTATGATTTCAAGGAGAAATGGCATAAATTGTGAGGGGCAAGGAGGAGAACTTCTCTGTCTGCTCCAAGGGTAGGAATAGATAAAGACCGTTGACACTGAGGCAGGAGAATTTGTCCAAATTCAATCAGAGACACTACAAATTTCAAGGCAGAGGGGAGAATGTGGCAAGGAGTAGGTGTATGTTGATAAAGGTTGATTGATGGTAGAAAACCAAGAAGGATGGGGAAAGACAAGTTAATATATTTTTCCATATGTAAAATAAATTTATTATTTTGGTAATAATGAAGTAACACCCTTGCTTGGTCACAGTCTAGTGGTACAACATGAGGCCCCTAAGACCTTGTCTATAGAAAAGAAAGAGCTATCTTATCAGGCAATGAAAGAGAAGAGAGCCAAAAGTAAATGTTGTCTGAGAACCCAAAATGGTGTCCATGCTGCTCTGGTTTACTAGTAAAATTTTATTTTCCTACATCATGAGTATTTAAAAATAGTTTTTTAACTAAAAAAAAAAGAGAGAGAGAAAGGAAAGAAGGAGGAGGAGGAAAGCAGGAAGGAGAAAGGGAAAGAAGGCAGCAGGGAGATTAAGATGGCCTTCACATTCCCCTCTACTTGACTAAACTTTAGATAGGCTTCTTCCTGTTTATACTAGGATCTCCCTTTTCTTACAGGATTTACTTTAGAAACTTGCAGTTGTGAATTATTTCTTGGCCCCTTTGAGATGTAAATCCTTTACAACCCAGGAATGACTTTCACAAGGACCTGGGAGCCATCCCTTTGAGATATAACTATGAAGAAAGATAGGGCCCTTGGCCAGGTGCAATGGCTCACACCTGTACTGCCAGCACTTTGGGAGGCAGAGGTGGGTGGATTACCTGAGGTCAGAATTTCAAGACTGGCCTGGCCAACGTGGTGAAACCCTGTCTCTACTAAAAATACAAAAATCAGCCGGGCGTGGTGGCGGGTGCCTATAATCCCAACTACTCTGGGAGGCTGAGGCAGGAGAATCGCTTGAATCCGGGAGGCAGAGTTCGCAGTGAGGTGAGATTGTGCCATTGCACCCCAGACTGGGTGACAAGAGCAAGACTTTGTCTTTAAAAAAGAAAGATAGGGCCCTTATCTTTTAGTCTCTGTTGTAAGGTAAGAGCCTAAAATTGTTAAGAGACAACTAGCAAACACAGGTAGTTTAATCCCGCTAACCAACCTCCCCACTAACTGTCCTTTAGCACTTTTCTATTAGATTGCTCCAGCATTTCAACCTTTCCTCCTGCCTTTTCTTTGAGCAGAGTTGAGTTAAATCTTCCTTTTCTATTTGTTAGTCTTGACCCCTATTGCAATAGTTTTAAAGTCTTCCTTGCCTTGACTATTCTGGTGCAGACTTTCATTTATTAAAGGAAGGCTCCTAATTCATAATTTAGAAGTCTGGGTTACATATTCTATAAGGTTGGCTCTGTCCTTAGCTCTCTGCATTCAGTCTGCTTATCTGGGTTTAGTCCTGCCTGTGTCTCTTAAATGCTAAGTGAGCTACACCTTTGGAGTGATTATAAGAAATAGAATTAGACCTAGGCAAGACTTCAACTAAGCAGAGCCCTCAGGCTCTACTTTGTTTTACCTTTTCTTTGGGTGTCTGCCAGGTCATTTGCCCCCATTCATTCATTTCTTTACCAAGCATTTATTGATCATTTGTTTTATGCCATTCACTATAATAAACCTCAGATATTCTCTACCAAAACCTAAACAGACTCACATTAAGGCACACAGTTTTGGGGATCAGGATATTACATAATCTCTTATTAGTATATATGTTTCTATAAAAATAACACATTCTTAACATATAGAAATGATAACCTAACTGAGTGATTAACTCAGTCAAGGGATAGTGACTATTTGAGAGGCGATTTCCATAAAATACCTGCCTAAAATCATTGTGTACACAGTCATGACATTTTCATCAAAGGAAGCTACTATTACCTATTATTATTATTATCATTATTATTATTTTGAGATGAAGTCTCACCCTGTTGCCCAGGCTGGAGTGCAGTGACACAATCTCAGCTCACTACAACCTTTGCTTCCCAGATTCAAGGGATTCTCCTGCCTCAGCCTCCCAAGTAGCTAGGACTACAGGTGCATGCCACCACACCTGGCTAATTTTTTGCATTTTTAATAGAGATGGGGTTTCACCGTGTTAGCCAGGATGGTCTCAATTTCCTGACCTCATAATCTGCCTGCCTCAGCCTCCCAAAGTGCTGGGATTACAGGCATGAGCCACCGTGCCCAGCCACTATTTCCCATTATTAAAGATGTCTACATAGTGACAAAAGGTCTGGAAGCATTTTTCTATAGTGCCCTACTCTTTTGAATTTATTTCTTTTATTTTCTGTGACAGGGAAATGAGAGTGGTTATCAGTTTGGCATTTTGTTGATTAAATCAAGTTTCCACAGCACTGTAAGTCAAAAATATTTTCCCCCAAAGAACACCTTTAATAGCCTATCATTCATGTTTAAGGAAAGAAATAAAGAAAAGAAAAAAATAAAGCTACGTTTTGTAAGAGAAAGATAAAATTCCATTGTGTTCAAGTATTTCAAGCATAAAACCTTCTGAAATCCACTGTCATGTAATCGCTCTGCTCTATAGGAGTAAACTCTTCCCTGTTTGAAAAGCAATTAACTCTTTCAGACCTCAAAGGAGAGGACAGCCTTGTTTATCACTCGGCTTATGGATGAGGCTTGAGGTGTTTAGGACTATAGTACCTCCAATTATCCCTCTTTGGAGTAATTTTCTATCTTTAGGAGGGCATTTTGATGTTTTATGACAGCATTTTATCCAAGGAAGAGAAGAAAATATACTGTAAATATTTGGGTGTTTCACACTGATAGTATCTCTGTGGTTTCAGCAAATGGCTTTGAGATGCTTTGCCACCTAATGACTGTACTCAATAAACCCATAGTACCAAGGGCAATGGAGCAGGAACTTTCTCCTTCTATAATGAACCCTATCTATTGTTGAAACTCTTTTAAAGATTAAATAAATAATATTTTAAGCTTTTAAAATATCTCATTGTTATGAGTTATTGTAGCATTAATAAATAAGAAGGTGAGAAAGCAGTGTAGCATAATAATTAAGAGCATAGGATTTGGAGTCATCGATACCTGAGATCATATTCCAGCCTCATGTTGTCCTTGTGTGACCTTGAGTAGGTTACTCTCTGAAGCAGTTTTATTATTCATAAAAGAGGACTGTTAAAGCCTTCCTCACTTTTCAGAGTATTCTTGAGGGAACTGGGGGGGATGCCCAACAAAGTGTCTGGCGCATTGTAGTCATATTACATGATTGGCAAGTCTTATTACCAGGCTGATATAGTAAAATTGTTGTGAAGTTGTGAAGTTGTTATGCTGTTACAAGAGAAACACAGGACTGAAAAATAAGGCAAACTACTATCTTACTAATAAAATACTAGACTAGGAAAGCTATTTTGAGATTTGCTTCTATTAAATGAACTAGAAGGGGCTCAAGAGTTCAGGTTCCTCCCGATACCAGCCTTGTCCTTGAAGAAATTAGAGAATCAGACAGTCTAATCTTGATAATACTGGAAACACACGGCTGATCTTGAAAAAATATACTTACATCAAGATGATGTGAAGCCTCAGGATTTAGAATCCTTGGCCAAAAACCCAGCCAGAATAAACATAGGACTTAAAAGAGACAAAAAAATGTTTTACATTTGTAGTTTTCAATTTATAAAATAATTTATCTACTATGGCAACAGGAGTCTAATGAGATGCTGGAGGACAGATTGAGAATATAATGGATGACTCAAGAGAATAGCATAGCTGGATTTTGTGGGTACCAGACAAGGTTACTGTGAAAGTCGGAACTGCTAAGGTCTCAAAAGTTTCTTCTGTCATATCTCCAGCACAAAAAAATGTCTCAAGCCACTCTTTTATCAAAATTTGTGTTATTCAAACTCATCTCAGAAGAAGCCTTAAGAAAGAATCTAGGAAGGCAGTTAAGAGCACAGGCTTCTACACCAAACTAGCTCAGATCCAGTCTTCACTTGCCTCTCATCAGCCACATGACTTTGGACAGGTTTCCTGTCCTCTCTGATTTTGTTTTCTCTATTGTAAAACAAGGAATATAAAAAAAGAAACATCAAAGTCAAGTGGCTTTTTTGAGTATTGAATAAGTTAATGTAAGGAGAGTTCTTCAAATAGTACCTGACACATAGTTAATACTCATTTAATTTAGTTATTTTTACTATTTGGTTTTTCTTTTTATCTTGGCCCCTGGTCTTCACATCTACACAGCTGCCATGGTTACCAAGCAACTACAATCACCTGGTCCTACAACATCCATTTCTTTTTTTCTGTAGCAATGAATAACTCCGATGATTTTCACATAAGACATTTGTTACATCATCTGTGACCACATTGTATTTGGCTTATGTTTTGTGTGTGTCTAAACTAGTTACATTCCCAGTGTTGGAATCAGCCAATGAACAAAACTAATTTTATACCATAAGCTTTAACCATCTCCATCTCTCATCTTGAATTATCTAGTCTTCTCTATGAGCTCATTTGATCAAACTGTCATCAGTCCCTGCCCAATATTGTCTCAGCATATTCACTCATTTGATAAGCATTTACTTATCCAGGAAACCTGCTAGATGCTAGGAAGCCAGAGCAGTGCAAACCTTCTGGTGCTGGCTAAGGAAGTAGGCAGCTGTCATGAGATGCATATACATACAGATATTTCCGTTGTATAACCTAGCCTCAAAACTCTCCAGAGTTACATCTCTATGCAAAGTAAAACTGCCTGGTTCACAACTCCTGGTTCTCAGGAGGCCATGCTTTCTTTGCACAGCATGACTTTGGATCCTTGGTCACAGGTGATTGCCCAGAGACTGGATCTGGCCCAAGAATAGTTAATCCATAATCTGTTTGTTTTCTAGAATTATGATCTATTTCATGTGATAAAAAAGATAATTTGGGCCAATAAGCCTTCCTTGTAAATATAAACCAGTAATACTTGAACCTATTAGTGATAGGAGGTGAAGTGAAGGATGCTGTGAAGGAGGGTTTGGGGCCATGGCAAGCTGTGTTAATTTACACATTCATCACCATAGGTGTTTGATTGCTGGAAGGACTCAAAGAGTTTATTACAGGCAAAGGATATAGTTCAGCAACAGCAAGGGAAGGATATGTATTGAGAGAGGTCCAAGGAGGTCAGACACAGCCCACTTTGTTCTCCCTGGTTTGATTTGTGTTGCACAGGGCCCACTCCAAACCATCACTGGAGTGTGTGCAAAGCACCTCAGTGCTAGAAAGCCCAAAGTCAGCTCATGAGGAAGGTCTCAGAGAATAAGCTACCTGACCAGCCATAACACTGAAATCTCCCTGACCTAAGTCATAAATCCAATTATTATTAAACAACGTTGTCAGGCTGGCATATCCTGCTTATGGATGCATGGTCACAGAACATCATATACTTTTAGTTAAAATATTTCATACTGTTGGCCAAGGGTCAGTAGCTCCAGAAATAAGCAAGAGATCAATCAGACCAGCTGAGGTTAACCCTTGCTATTCACAAGTTTAAACTACTTGAGTAGAAACTATGAGTGACCATAGAGAGCTGCTAATGGAAAGACGTACACAGAGGTGACAGAAGCTAAAAGTGAATTAGAATGAGCAGGAGGTGGGGAGTGGAGGAGATGCAAGCTTTTAGGGCTTTCTCTCTCTTTAATGACTTTTCAGATCCCATTCCATTTTCTCTTTATTCAAGTAAGCTAAGTTAATACTTGTTCTTTATAAAACAAAGAACAAACAAAACTCCAGGTTGACCTTTCTAGACATGGGAATTACATTTCTCTGATCTGAATCCCTAGAGAAATGTTAAGGTTTAAGGGAGGCCTAATGAGTCTTATCCCTTTGACTACAGACTCTAAACAAATTCAGAAATTCATGAGAACTAGAAGATAAACATCAAAATACTAGTTTACTACAGGGAAATGCAGGAAACAGAATAAGGGTAGGTTGCACACTTTCTCCAATCAACAGTTTCAAAAGGAAAATCCAGAAATATTTAAGTTAAGCATGTCCTTTGTCAGTCTAAGCAAACAAATAAATCAGTCCTCCTTCCTGGGAAATTATGAGTTACAAATAAAGAACAAACTCAAAGCATTGTCGTAACTGAAGTCCTCTCACATTAGAACAGAAGATTGAATTGAAAGGAATATAATTGACATGACAGAAAATATTAGTGACTCATTAAAATATCAGAGAAACTTTACTTTTGAATGAGGTTCTCTTTGATCCACTCTTTCCTGTGAGCTAGCCCACTGGAGTTTTCTCAAATTCATTCACATATAATGATCTCCCCCCTAATAGAAGGGCAAAGGCCACCCCACCTAGAGTAATTCACCTTACCATGGCAAACCACTAAGTGAAATTCTGAATAATGAGGGTGGCACCAATTTTCAGGCATCTAAGTCTCCTTGAGTTTTAGATAGAGGCATGGATTTGCTCATGAAAATCAGCCTGCCACTTTCCACTTTTGTAGCAAATAAAAATCTAGCTGCAAATTCAACTTATTGAATGTTCAAGAATTAATCAGCTTCCCTTCACATTAGTCTGCAATTTATCTCTGTGCCTCCAAGAGTCTTTCTGACACCACAATTAGGGAAGCTGAAATACTGAAATAAAAGTGTCTGCTATAGTCTCTTCTCTCCAGGTAGAAACACAAATTATTAGGAGAAATCTAGGAGACTGCCTGCAGAGATGTGTCTTCCAGTGCCTTGTAACGAACTTTTTTCATAAAATATTGTGAGGAGTACTAATTGGCTCTTCTGGTATGCTCAGTCCTGCACCACACCAGAATTCTTCTGGTGATAACCATGTTAAGAAGCAAAAAATAAAGTTGTGAGCTCAAGAGTGAATGCAAATGTTAAAGAATATCCACAAAAGAAAATTTATGTAATAAAAAAATTAATCATTTAAGAATTCTAATCAAATTGCAAATCCCAGCTTACCAGGTATCTGGAATCAAGATAGGAGGTAAAGAAATAAGGGAGTGCTGAGGTCCTCAATATAGGGAGATGGAATTCAAAAGATACTGTTACATTCTCGTATTTCATAATTTTAGAAATATTGTTTAAATAATTTTTATTTATATATAATATAATCACAATGTTAATTTAAAATAAGATATATACCTTTCTAAGACTTATAAAAGTAAGAAAAATATACACTTGACCCTTGAACAACATGGGTTCAAGCTGCATGAGTTCATTTAATGCAAATTTTCTTAAGATGACTAGGATAAAGACCTTTATGATGATCCACTTCCACTTAATAAATTGTAAATATATTTTCTCTTCCTTATGATTTTCTTAATAATATTTCCTTTTCTCTAGCTTACCTTATTCTAAGAATATAGTATATGATACATATAACATACAAAATATGTGTTAATCAACTTTATGACATTGATAAGGCTTCCGGTCCACAGTAGGCTATTAGTAGTTACATTTTGGGGAAGTCAAAATCATCTGTGAATTTTTTACTGTGTCACAGGTCAGCATCCTAACTTCTGCATTGTTTAAAAGTCAAATTAAATTAAACAGCAAATCTGATCTTATTGACCCACCTCTCCACAATAAAGGCTGGAGTTTGGGTGACCTGCAGGAATGGAAGATCCATTTCCAGTTAAGCACACTCTCCATTCTCATGCAGAAGCCAGCCTGGGCTGGGTGCAGTCCTAGCACTTTGAGGAGCTGAAGCTTGAACATCACTTGAGCCCAGGAGCTGGAGAACAGCCTGGGCAACATAGCAAGACCACATCAAAAGAAAAAGAATTAAGAAGCCATGCTGGTGAGGAAGCCCTCTCATGAAAGGGCACAGTAAAGCACTTCCAGTTCTAAAGTTTTTCTCATATCCCATTGTTATAAACTTTCAACCCACCTTCCTCACCTATACTGATCATTTCTTCATTTTCTGTCCCAGTTTAGAAATACTTAATTGTGCCAGACACTCTGCCATTTGCTATAGTTCAATTCTTCTGGAAGCCTAAAATCAAGGGTGGCCAGTGGTTTATTAGTCTTGTAGGAATCCCTCTACTCCCTGCCCTTTAACCCAGCTGTAACATATCTCATTAGCCCAGAACTCATCTGATACCACTACTCATCTATTTTACCCTGTGATAGGCCAGTCCACTAATTTTACATTTTCTTATCTTTTCCCTAAGAAACTGAAAATGTTAACACATCACACTAAAAGAATATCCTGTTTTGTTGTGTCATTAATTCTACTAAATTATGATATCCCTGATGTTTATGTTTTTTTCTCTCCACACATTTCTGTTCCCATTCTTTTTGATGTGCCATGCTTGTTGATGTAACACATGATATGATAATTACTACGGTAAGAGAAATTGTCTACCAACATTTCCAGTACTTTCTCAAGTCTTATCTAACCCAAATCCCAGCATTATCCCAACAAGTCACTCCACATATTTTGACCCAAGTTATGGCTACCTGACCACGTCTCTCTGTACTGTCCATTCATCTTGTAAGTGGTCTAGATATGTAGAGGTAGAATCATATTCAAACAAAACTAGATACAAGCAGCTTACAAAACTAAATAAACAATATACAATACTGAGTTTTGAGATAAATTTGGGTAGAATATACATAGAAAAGCACAGAAAACAGACTAAAAAGCACATTTAAACTTTACGTTGCTATGATGGTGGCAAGATTAACAATCTTTAAAAAAGTATTGCTCTTCGAATTTTAGCAGTTCAATATTTTATATGCATTATTTTTACAAAATAAATAATTCATAATATGTAGATATAATCTGTAAATAGATACAATACTTAAATAAATATAAATATGTAAATAAATACATATTTCCCGATAAGTTTTAAAATAGGTTAATAGAAAATCATGATACAAAATTTATTTCATTTTCCCAGAAATAGAGTGATTATATTCTATAATATGAAAAAGACATATAGAGCTTTATAACTTGCAAAAAAGTCACTTCTATAATTTCTTTTTGAACATTCATTTTTCTACCCATCAACCCAGAAGAATAAGTGCACTCAGATTTGTGTTTCTTCTCTGCCAAAATGTGAGTTATATAAAATCCTATATTTTATTAATATTATGAAATATGTTGATGTATACACTTTCAAATTAGTATTATGTTTCAGTCTTCTAAGCCAAGAATCAGGTAGTACCCTAACTGCACAATTTTAACAAAAAAAGCCTTTTGAGATGTGGTGATGGCCTTAACAGATGCACCACAACAAAATCCTGAGTATTGGCTATCTTCAAATCTAAAGCAAAGCATTCCATATTGTGATTTATAATTTTAAGTGGACTGAGCAGTCATCCCTCCCAGAAGAGTTGAAATCAAAATCCATCACAGACAATTAAGGTCACCAATCAATGCTGCTGAGAAAAATACAATTCCCAAAAGTAGATTGAAACAGCTTACGGACAAATGCCCAAAAAACATTTGTATTCTTTCTCACTATGTGGAGAGACAGATCTGAATTACCATTGTCACAAAATATTTTATCATCAAAATGCAAAGGATAAGCAATCTGAAAAAAGCAATGCAAAAGAAGTCTAGTGTTGCATTTCAATGAAAAGCATTAAAAGTAACATCTGGGGTGCACATATCAGCTTTTTTGATGTCGAAGATAAATTACTGTTTTACAAGGACGATAGCTCTAACTTCCACCATTAATGAAGAAAGAAAATAAGAAAAATAACATTTATTAAGGGCATTATTTGTAAATGTGGAGGTAATGTTCAAGTTGGGATTTCATGGCATTTCTTATGAGGCTCAGAGCAAATTGTGTAAGATTTAGAGAAATATTAATATTCAAATAGAAATATTTTCCAGACTCAGTCTCCTCCTGCTACCATCCCAGTCCTCCTACTGAACTCTAAGCCCACCATTGCCCCCATGCTTGGTCCATGTTCCTCTCACTCACCCTGCTCCCCATTTTCAAACCTTAGCCATCTTTCAAAACACAGGTTAAGACTTTCCTCTTTCCTAAAACTGTTCTCTTCCACAGCAATCTTTGCCTTTTATAACCCTTATGTGCCCACTCTCCATCATTTATAACTTCTTCTATACTTCCTGTGCAGATGGAGAGATCTTTTACCAGCTTCTGTGTATTAACCATGTTACCTCAATTCAATTGTAAGCTTCTTGAAGGCAAGCCCTCTGTTTATTCACTGGGTCCCCTAATGTTTCCTTCCACATCGTTGTTATAACATTGATGAGAAAAAATTGATTCCAGGCCAGGCCCACTGTCTGCATGGAGTTAGCACGTTCTCCCCATGTATGAGTGGGTTTTCTTCAAGTACTCTAATTTCTTCCCACATCCCAGAGACGTGCCCATTAGGTGAAATAGTATATCTAAATGGTCCCAGTCTGAGTGAGTGTGAGTGTATGAGTCCACCCTATGATGGGATGGTGTCCTGGCCAAGGCTCGTTTTGGTCCTGTATCTGGCCTGCTGGGATAGGTCCTGGTCACCCTCCACCCTGAACTGGAATAGTGGGTTGAAAAATGAATACAAATGATTGACAAATAAAAATTTGTCAAATATACTATAATCCTACAAATGCACTACAATAAACAACGTAGTCCAAGAGTGCTCAGTGAGCCACCATATTTGTTATTGGTTGTTTTCTAGATTCTTGGCGGAGAAAGGGATCCTGAAAATTTTTGTTTTATAAACACTGATTCCTTGATTTAACTTACCACCAACATGACTGCTGTCATTCACTAGTTCACCAAAAATTCAGTAAATCTTTATCTTATTTGTTTTTATTCATCTTTCTTAAATGTATGTATGGTTCAATATTTAACATTAGAAATGGTTTGGGTCTTTAGAAGTTTGGTAATGTTTTTATGACTGGAAATATGCTATTGGAGCATAACTCTTTTTTAAATCAATTAGCCCACGGTAAAATTGGTTTTGTTTTACATTGTTTCACTTGACGTTGATTCTGAGACTAAAATCAGTGTGCAGGAAGTTTGAACTCAGAATCAGAACATGCAGGGAAGGAAGAGAGAGAAATTGGGTTATGGCAAAAGTGTAACAGGAACTCAGCTGACCCTATAGGGAGCTCTGATATTCAGTGGGAGCATAAAAGATGTTCCCCATTGCAGATGGGAGCCAGGTCTTTATATTCCCTTACCTACATCACAGGTCACTGGATGCTGGCTGCCCCAGAAAGGGACGTGATCATGGGTGAGACAGCCAACAATGTCCAAGGTTGACCAGGCGAGACTGAGAGCTGAGGACGGTCTCCTAGGTTAAACAAACAGGCTGTTTAGTCCTGGGTGGGGAATCTGTGCAGCACATCACATCACTTCTCTGACCTTCCTTCTATATTGATATTCATTGTTGTGAATGTTACCTAGTTTGTTTCCTTACATTTAAATTTTCATTTCTGCTTTCCATTCTCCTTTGACTTTGATGTGACTTTTGAGAGGAAAAGTAATAGGACCTTCTGGAGAGTGAACTACTGTAGTTCTATTACATTGGTGCAAATGCATCCAATTTTTGAGGACCACCTGATCCCACAGAAAGGGTCTAGCTCTATATTTTCTTTAAAAAATTCCAACCAAAAGAATTTTTTTTTTGGAGATGGAGTTTTTGCTCTGCTGCCCAGGCTGGAGTGCAATGACGCAGTCTCAACTCAATGCAACCTCCGTCTCCCAGTTATATGTCTCCTGCCTCGGCCTCCCAAGTAGCTGGGATTACAGACATCCACCACCATGCTTGGCTAATTTTTTGTATTTTTGGTAGAGATGAGGTTTCACCATGTTGGCCAGGCTGGTTTCGAACTCCTGACCCCAGGTAATCCACCCACCTTGGTCTCCCAAAGTGCTGGGATTACAGGCATGAACCACCTCACCAAGCCCCAAAAGAACTTTTCCTCAGAAAACATAAAAGAATTGAAGGTGTACTTTCAAATACTAAAGCTGATGGATGGCAGTGGGGGTAGGTTGGTAATTGATCAGCCAAAAGGACTTGATACTTATGTCAAAGAACTGTAGGCTGAAGTCCCCAAATATCTTACTGTGAAATTTCATCTAGCTTTAATAATCATGTAAACATTAGAAGTTATTATCACCACCCCCTAAACAGGCCAAATTTATCCAAAAAACACCTTTCCCATATGGACTATCAAATCTGTGTCCATAAGGACACAATGGGCATACTGAAGGCACTTAAAACAATGGCTTCAGGTCCACTCGTAGGTGCCATGGGCTCCATTAGTTGCACTGAAACATTACTTTTCTAAAAGATCCCACAGAGACTTTTAGAAGTCTATGACCTTCAAAAATGAACCTTCCCATTCTATTCTCTTGAAGATCAGATGTGATGTAATGTAATGTAATGTATTTAGCTCATGTTTCAAGAATAACAGCAAATCTACTCTTAAGAAGTAATTTAAGTAAAGAGACATTTAAAAAAATTAAAGCAACATTAAAAGTGGAGGCTAAATATTAGAGAGCATACCTTGGAAAAATAAAATTTGTTTTATGTTAGCAAAATCAGTGACTCAGTCAATACTTCTGCTCAAGTAAATAAAGGATTTATGGCAGATCTAATAATAAGCTTGGGTCAGAGAAACGCTTAAGCAAGTGGACCAGGAAGTGCAGGAAGCTGAAGCTTCAGGGCACCTCATTGCCACCCAACTCTAGATCCCTTTAAAGACTCTGTGTTTACTTTCAAAATTCTGAATTATTTTTCATAAAGAGGACCTCCCAAAGTTGTATAAGCCTGAGGCCCAAAACCTGAATACTCCACCTGCTAAAAAGCTAGTATTATGTGAAAAAGTAAGGGGTATTTGTGTCTCGTGGTGATTTTCATCCCCCACATACAATAGTCACTCTTTGGATATCCTGAAATAAAATGTCACAAAATATACACCTGTGATATGAAATACCTAACTCAACACTGAGAATTATCATTGTAGCAACCAAGTTAGACATACAGGTTAAAAAATGAATACATGTGAAGGCAAGTTGTATTTTTTAAACAATTTTTTTTTTTGTTTAAACAGGTATTGAGTTGCACACATACTATGGGCTATGCACAGTATTAGGCCCTCAGCAAATAAATTTCAAATAAACAGCAGAGTTCAAATGAGCAGAAGCACTTTGAAATATGAACAAGCAATGCACAAAAATTACAGCTAACCAATGAACCTATAATCTTTGTGAATTTGGAGGAAATAAAAATATTTCTAAAGAAACCTCTGTGTGTCAGAGGATTTTTTACTTATGTCGTCACAGAAGTTTAGGGCTCTGAAATGCAGTTTCTGTATCTTCCAACTGTTTGGCCTCACACACACGTAGGTCATACTCTCTATTGAGGGTTAATGACTTTGGGGTGACTATTCTGCAAGATGAAAGTGCCAGCAACATTGGAAAGCAAGTGGAACAGAAACAAGTAAACTATTCATTTATTCACTTATTCATTCAAGAAATGTGTGTTGAGCACAGCATCTGCCTTGTGCCATGCACTGTGCTGTGTGGCAGACGCACACCAGGGAACAGAGAATGAATAATGATTTTAATACATCTGATTACAGATTATAAAATGAGATAAACAGGATGTCCTGAGGATATATGGGAAAACTATGGAATCCAGAGTTAACTGAGAAGTTCAGAAAAGACTTCCCAGAATAAATGACACCTAATTCGAACGCCAAAACTAGCAAAGGTGTTCCAGGAGTTGATAAGACAGTCAAAATATTTAGAACATAGAATGGACTGAGAGAACACAGAATGGGGTAGGAGAAAGCCAGATCACCAAAATGTTGCCTTTTCACTTTAAGGGATTGCAATTGACCTAAGGCAATAAGAAGAAAAATACTATGATATTTGGAAGTAGCCCTGAATTAAAATTCTCTCTCCAATAAAAACTAAATGATGTGACCTAAGGCTCAATATTTAACTTGTCAGCAAGCACCTCAGATTTTTCATCAGTAAGGGATGAATAATAACTTATTAAACAGTGTTGTGTGGAGCAAATACGATAATAGATGAGAAAGTAGTGTGGAAAAAATGTATAGACATGTTCTACAACTATAAGATGCCATCATTGCATGAATGATTGGGAATTGCGCTTAGGAAATGACATCAAAATTGAAGACAAAGTGCAATGATATCCAAAGGCCACTCAACCAAGAGGATCTATGCCTTCTTCAGTGCAGTTGATGTATGGTAGAGGATGAAGTGTGACAGCACAGCCAGTGCAGTCAGCACATTCCACTGCATCACAGCACGCAGCATGGCAATGCAACCAGCTCTCTTTCCAACTCCACAAAGACCCAAGGATATTCAGAAGGACTCTGCTGAATTCACACATTTCACAGTGCAGTCATGCATGTTGGAAAGGTTCTGTGTGTAATCCTATGAAGTTTACTTTTCTAAATTAAAAGTATAATGCTGACAGTCATATTAGGATTCTATCATCATAAACATAAGTAGCAGATTGAGAGCTTCTCTCTCTCTCATTAAATTTAACACTATAGTGATCCTGTAAGTTTGAAGTGAATATTAACTCCATTTGAGAAACTGAAATTTAGACAAGTAGCTTGCCTAATATTATACCACCAATAAGTGTTTGAAATTATGTTTGAACCTGTTATTGCCTGACTCCTCTTTCATGTACAAACTTACATAGTAAGATACAATGCCGTGAAAAATATAGAGACTTGTATTTCTGGGTTAAAATGGTTTCTCCAATGCAATGCAATTATCCTTAAATTAACACTAGACTGTCAACTAAAACACGGGAAAAGGCAAAAAGTACTATCAAAAAATACTACTAAAAATTAAGATATAGACATAGAATAGCACTAGACTCTAGGAGGATTTCCTTTAATATAAGATTATACGGATTTTGATTTAGAAAAACTGATCCAAGCTATGCCTGATGGCACATACTTAGACTCATGAAATTGAATGTAAATCAACCCAAGTTCTAACCAGGCCTTACTGCCATAAGCCTCTTTTGAAGTCTTAAAAATGCATCTCTGTGTACACCAAAGCTATATTTAATTTTGAAATATAATAAGATTGATAGGATATTTCTGTAAACATAAAGCATGTGGATTTTAGCCAGACGTTGGACAAGGGCTGTTATTTTAGACTTGTGGATAAGTTGAAGAAACATGAGTACCTTTAAAGTATAAATAATTCAACCATACCCTCAGTGGGAAATGCATAATGGATTGATAGACACCTGTACAACTAGCAGCTAGTTTGTATTAATATCCCAAAAGAGAAAATGTTTACCAAATTACAAAATGGCAGCAAATGAGAAATAAGGTCTCACTGGTTGGATTGCAGAATCAGTGCCTGCAAGTACAGAATAATATGAAATGTTAATAGGGACAAATAAAATTCTCTCCTCTGAGAACCAAAAACTAAGTGCAACAGCATTGGAGTGAAAAGTACTCATGGTCAATTATCTGTATCAAGAGCTGCACTTTAGAGAACACAGTAGAAAGGAAGCCAACAGGTCTCTGCAGACCATGGGGTGGAGATATCAAAATAAGCAATGATAACTCAGTTGCTTTAATAAAACCACAGTGTCGTTGACCTGGAAGCAAGATTCTCACTGTCACATGCAACAGTGTGCCCTGTTCAGTGTTTCATCTCTAAAGACACCACTGACAAATTAGTCATGAGAAGGTTGATCAAGAACTGAAAATCAAGTACATATTTAGAATGTCAAGAAATTTAAGTCAAAGGCAAGATCTTTAAATCTAAAAACACCAGGAAACTCACCTGCCTCTTTTAATAGTAAATCTGCCTTTTCATTATGGATAAATGGTGGTTTGGCAATGTTTGTGTGTTAGCAGAAATTGAGAAGACTCAGAGAATGCATTGTAATAATGAATGAATACCTCTATAAAATCCCTGAAATTCTTCCTCTGAATGAAGCTTGGGACATCACATTGCTTGCTCTCATGAGGTTCACAGGCTCTGAGGGCTGAATAAAACCTTCTAAGTTGTACAAATATCTTTGCCTTTTTCATATTACCCTGAGCCCCTAAGGAATCTTGCAATAAGAGAAAAACTCCTTATCTTGGTAACAAAAGACATTCAATAAACATTTGATGAATAAGTTAATAAAAAATAATTAATTCTGCAAGGGTAGAGAGGCAGAGTGTTCTTACCAGGCCACCCTAAAATTAAATGGAGACGTTAAGATTCTAGTTGAAGAGTTCTTGAGTATGTTAGAAAGGAAATTTATGTTAACAGATTAAGTAGGGTAGGGTAACTGTCTTGAGATTCTTGAACATTATAAATATTTCTAATGACTTTGAAAGGAGTTCTGAGGAACAAAAGTCTCTCTCTCTCTCTTTCACACACAAACACACATGCATGCACACACACACACAACACACACACACACACACAGTATGAGCCAATTAGTATAACTAGAGGGAGTCCTCAGAACAGCCCAGTGCCAGCAACATAGAATCTTCTCCCTAAACAAAATCTCACCCCAGGTCTCCAGGCTTCCCTTCACAATTTCCCTGGTCTTGCTTTATTACCAGATTTGAACCTAGTTGTGTCACATTTTAAGATACCCTTGGGTGCAAGATATTTCCCTTTGAAAATGTGTTAAATGACTAGATGCTTCAGGGAACATCTTCTGTTTAAAGAGATAAGTGTGAGGTCCACGCTGGAGCACTGAATTGGGGGAAGGGAGTGCCCTCTTCCATGGCCCTGCCCTACTTCCTTGAAGAGTTCTGCCATTCCTCCATTTAAAATATACTCTCTGGCAAGAAATGCAATATTATTATTGACAAATCACTGATTTGCAGTCTTTGACTTTTCCTCAGACAAGTATACAAAAGCTAACGCTCTGCTTTCCTTGTGAAAAAAGAAAGGTGAGGGGAACTTTGTCTGTCAAAGCATTTCAAACAGTAGCTGATTGGAGTGGAATGTATTTTGTAAAGAAAGGGGGTCCTTTTCCTCATCTTCCAGGCAAAGCTTTATGCCTACACCACCTATTGGAGCCTGCCTATGGATAAATTAGTAGCTTCAAATTGTATACTGCATCAAAAACTCCCATTAATCTTATGTTCTTGTGGCTACCACCATTTTATTTTCCTTTGTGGCATAAATCTCTCAACTTATACTTGGCTGCAGAAAGGAAAGTAAAACTGACATTTGATACTGAACACATTGGCTAAACCTTTCCCCAGGGTTACCACATCAGAAGAAGGACTATGCTCAGAAAAATTCAAAGCCTCTTCCATATGAAAGTTTCCAAACCTTAAGGTCTTTCTTTCAATCTAGTTCTAGAGGGATTGATGCTTGCAAGTTTTAGCTCTCTGAGTAAAAATAACTGCAAAGTAAGTAGTATCTAAATAGCGTATACAGAATTGAAAAAGAAATGAACAGAAATTAGGAGAACTAAGAAATAAGACACTCAGGAAAAAAAGCTAATGCTCATATGTTATTCAAAGGAAAAACACAGTTGGTGTGCCTCCGAAAAACCTCTTCAGGAATATAAAAGAAATGCCTTGAACAGTATGCCACATCAACAGGAAAAGCATACTGTTAATAAACATCCCTGATGCTTATTAAAGTACATATCGTCTTTTGTTCAACTTTAAGAGGAAAATTTATTTTATTTTAAATGCGTTTTTTAAAATTCAATTTAATGATACACAAAATTTATATTTTCATGATATAAAATGCTGTTGTAATAGGATATTTGGCTTATTATCAATAATGTCCCAAACATCATTTATTACTTAAAGGTAGATTTGCTAAGCAATTAGGCATGGGAGCATTCTAATTAAAAATTAAATCTGTGTTCAAATAAGCATAATCAAATAATCACTATAATTCTTTAAAACACATTAACAGCTACCAGAGTATGTGGTTTTATCATATATATATTTTTAAAAAAATCTCATCAACTCTACAGTAAAACTACGCTGAAAATAGAAATCACCTTTTTTGGGGAAGACTGAGTAATACTTTGAATCAATGTGGTTGCATGGCGTGCCTTTAATTTCTTATTAATGGAAGGTAGAAATTAAACAGCCATAAATTCAGCATGGGAATGAATGGGCTTCATGAAGTGTCAGTGGGATTAGGATAGAGCCAAGATCCCTTGAAGTTTGGAAACACTGTGGTTTTAAGAGATCCAGAAGAGATATTACCCCATCTCATCAACCAAGGCAAAGGTGTTTGAGGAGAGACAGAGGAGTACAAACCTTGAGAGTATAGAGGACTCTGGAGCCAGACTACCTGGTTCAAGGTCTTATTTGCTGTCTGACCTTAGATAAATTACTTACCATTTTTGTAACTCAGTTTTCTTATGGATGAAATGGGAATCATAATAGCAACACTTCACAAGGCTATTGTAAAACTTAAGCTAACCTATGAAAAGCCCTTAAAAAGATACCTAGCACATCATGTTCTTTGCAGCAACATGGATGCAACTGGAGGCCACTGTCCTAGGCGAATTAATGCAGAAGCAGAAAACCAAACACCACATGTTCTCTTTTATAAGAGGGAGCTATAATAACCCTGGTAACTACTGGAAGGGGGAATAGGAAGGGGGGCAAGGACTGAAGAACTACCTGTTGAGTACTATTCTTGCTACCTGGGCGATGGGACCATTTGTACCCTAAACCTCAGCATCATGTAATATACCCACGTAACAAACCTGCATAATTACTCATGAATCAAAAAATAAAAGTTGAAATTATAGATGGGTCCACTGACTCATGCCTGTAATCCCAGTAATTTGGGAGGCCAAGGTGGGCGGATCTCAAGGTCAAGAGATCAAGACCATCCTGGCCAACATGAAACCCACTACTAAAAAACAAAAAATTAGCCTAGCGTGTTGGCGCGCGCCTGTAGTCCCAGCTACTTGGGAGGCTGAGGCAGGATAATGGCTTGAACCCAGGAGGTGGAGATTGTCATGAGCCGAGATCACGCCACTGTACTCCAGCCTGGTGACAGAGCAAGATTCCATCTCAAAAAAAATAAATAAATAAAGATGCCTAGCATATAGTCAGTGCTCAACAGATCTAAGCTGTTATTGAGATAGGAAGCTGGCCTACAGCAGAAAACTGAGTGGGGTTAGCATGAAGCTCCTGAGACTGCTGCTTAATCCTGTGTGACTGGCCATGCTTATTTAACCTCTCTGAATCCCCACATTCTCATCTTCAAATAAAGGTAACTCCAGTTTCTACCCTACAGATTGCCGAGAGGATTAAATGAAGGTAATGAGGCTGAGTTCATTGTTAGGATTCAGCTGGGGAAGCTCACACTAAACAACATGACATACTTCAAAGGTAGAGGGACAGACCCACTTCGGATGTGGCACAGGACCTTGGTACTCTCTGCTCTGCATGCAAGAAATACTTTGTGCCTCTATGCTTATTGGAAGTCTTCAAGGCAATTTTATTCATCTTGTTTTTTTTCTTTGCATCAAGTTAAAAGCAAAAGATATTTCTCCCAAAGACCTGCCAGTAATATGAGCTGGTTTGTCTAATACTGCAGCTTTCAGCAAATCATGCTCAGACACCAAAGTAAAGGGGGCATGATCTATTCATCTCATTTTCTCAGCTGGATGAATTTAGAACTTTTAGAATATAGTCAAATATAAATGAATTACCTGTGCCTCATGGAAAACAAGTGGAAGGGGTTTTGCATCTCTGCTTACTAATCCCTTAACAATGCATTCACTAAAATGGTGACACCACTTGGAACTGCAATCACCGTCTACCAACTATCGAAGATGGCAATGAGTGAAGTGGAATTTTATTAAAGTTCTAAAGACCAGTGTGTCTCAATCCAGACTGACGCAGAAAAATGCTAGGAGGAGTTCTGACATGGGCACACCATGCGGCTTTGATTTGTCTGATCTGACTGCTAATGAACGTAACTGTGAGTCATCTCTGTTACCTGGGCACTTTCTCTGCAGAGAAAGACAGCCAAGCCTTTCCTCACAGTATAAATATTGGTCAGCTAAAGGGTTTCAACAGGCACCAACTTAGACAACATTCCAAACAGAGTCAATGGGATCTGATGGTGGGATTGGGAGGAGACCCTCAATTTCTGCAGCCTTCCTCAGGGCTTCCTGGACTTTGTGTCCCTTTGATTTTAGGTGGATAATGCACCTAAACGAGATAGTTTCATATAGAAGATTTAGGTATTAGCTAGCAATGGCAGAAAACAAGATGGCATGGATATGAATGAAGAGTCAGAGATTTGGCAGATGCTACCACTCTCATTTGCAAATGTAAAGGCAGTGCCTCACTCTGCTTTTTAGGCCTGAATCACTGACCTTTCTCTTTGCTAAAGATCATCATTCTTCTTTAAGAAAGTCGTTCCTACTCAAACCTGCACTCCAATCTAAGTTAGATATCCTATTTAAATACTTCTTGTGGTAGGCAGAATTCCATGATGGTCCACCAATTTCCCCCCTGAAGTACATGCTGTGTATAATCCCTGGAACCTTTGAATATGATGAGCTGGTCTGTCCTGTGTTGAGGTTACGTTACATGACACAGTTCACTTTAAGAAAAGGAGATTATCTTTGTATAATGTATTTATTTACATGAGCCCTTCAAAAGGACCTGATGTATTTATTTACATGAGCCCTTCAAAGGACGAGACCCTTCCTAAAGAAAGAAGTTTGAAGGATGTGGAATATTTAAAATGAAAGCTCATCCACTGCTGGCTTTGGAGGTGGAGAGGCCCCATATGGCATGGAATATAAGCTGAGAGCCAACTGCTGTTTGACAGCCAGCAAAGAAATGAAGACCTTATTCTTCCAGCTGCAAGGCACATGAGCTTGGAAAAGTACTCCAAACTCCAGATGAGAATTCAGCTCAGCAATGCCTTGATTTAGCCATGTTATGCTGAGCAAAGAACGTAATCATGCCACACTCAGATTCGTGACTGCAAAACTGTGAGTAGTGGATGTTGCTTTAAGCTGATGAATTTGTGGTAACTAGTTATATAGCAATACAAAATTAACACATGCCCATAGGACCTTGTACTTACCTTTCAAAACACTTATCCATGGCATTCATCCTTAGGGGGTGTGTGTGTGTGTGTGTGTGTGTGTGTATTTGTGTGTGTGTGTGTTCTGCACTTGACAGTAAGCTGTGTGAAGGCAGGGAATATGTCTTTCACTTACTCTACAATATCATAGGCAATCTAGTGCCTACAATAAAATGCTCAATAAACATTTGTTTGTCAATAGTGTGGATGTTAATGAATCCTTTTAAATCACATTATTTTCCATTAGATAAATCAAAGTATTTCTATCATGAAGTCAGAGAGTGATACTGTTTTCATTTACATTAAATTTTATGATTTTCATTTATATCCTGTTTTCTTGATCTGATGTGTTTCTTTCACTAACGTTAAATAGACTGAGTCTGCTCAGGTGCAGAATCACGAGGCATAGCCATCATCTATGGGACACACTCTCTGGGGTACACTCTGCCCATGCTTTGTTTTCTCCCCAGCCCCAAGCCCTGCACTCAATTTGTGAGCAGCATACTGAGTGCCAGAATGCAAAATGAGTGTGCACAGGTGGTCCAGGCCATTTGAATCAAAACGATGTATGATACTCCTCTTGGAGAAGCCTTCTTTTTCTCCATCCCTTCCTACCCCATGCCCTTTTCTCCTAATGTTTCTTTCTCATCTGCCCTGTGATTGTCAACTCACCCTTCCAAGCTATATCTTGCTAAATACCTTCACTCCCACCATTAACCAAGCCCACCCCAGACTCTTCACATGTGGGATTCTCCTCTGTCTATAGTGACTTTTGACATCTTCACTGCCTAAAAATGTCATCTTATTCACCAAGACCTATATTAAATGCCAACTATACTTTAAAACTCTCCTAGGTCTTCCCTCTCCATTCTTTCATATGTTACACTAGTTTCTGTGATGCCCATTCTATAAGAGGGCTATTCCCATACATATGAAATCCTGAAGCATGAGCCTTCAGATTCAGGAATAAGCCTAGAGCACCTGTACCATTTAAGTGTTCATATATTCACCTACCGTTTTACCTTTGTTTAAAGTTGAAAGCAATTTAAGTCGAAACCATCAAAGAGTATGTGAAGAATTAAATAAGAAATCTTGAAAGCAATAAGCCCTATTGTCTAGTTTAAGGGAAATTTGGGGTTGGTGACACTGAAACTTCCATTATTCCACTTTCAAAGTAGGCAAATGAATGGACATTACAGTCTTGTCTGACTTCATTCATGAGACTTGGGGTGCTCCTCAGAACTTTCAAAAAAAGTTTATCAGCCCAGAAATACATTTTTTAAAGTAAAAGAAGAAAAGTAAAAAATTCCTCTTATAACAGTAAAGCAACATTGCAATATTTCTTTTTTCTATACCTGATGGGGGATGAGGCAGTGAGATACAGAGATCGTAGAGAAAATGAGCTGATGTGAACTGACATTAATATATTTGGGGATACACCATCAAACCAATTTCTCATTTTATGTTTTCCTAAATAGACCAAAGCAAGTTTACTAAATAACAAAAATATCTAACTTTTATTAAGCACTTGCCATGTATCAAGTGTTTTGAAGGCTATGTTTAATTTAATCTTTATATGGCACTTCTGAGGTAGGCAAATATTGTCATTCCCATTTTACAGTTGAGTCCAGTACTAGTCCAATACCACATGACTAGTCAGTGTCAGAGCTGGCACTCAAATCCAAGTTTGATCCGAAAGCCTGTTCTCTCGCCCCCTATTTTACAGGGTCATGGGCAGTGGAAAAGGCCTGATTCCAAACTGATATAATGGGGCTTCCACACTGGTTCCCTGTTGATACAATGGGGCTGCCCTGGGTGTCTACAACACCCACTAAAAGATAAAAGGCACCAGAACTGGGCTGCAGTGCCATATTATGGAGTCATATGCTTGCTAATCTATGCTCTTTACCCACAGAAGAGAACTGGGCTAGACTCTCTGTGCTAAAAGTTATCAGAAAATAAATATCCAACCTTCCTTCCACTGTCCTAATGCAGGGTTTCTCATCTTTGGCCTTATTTGCATGTTATTGTGGAAAACTATCCTGTCCTATACACAGTACATTGTTTAGCAGCACCTGTTGCCTCCATGCACTAAATGCTAGTAGCACCTTCCAACCAATTGTGACAACCAAAATGTCTCCAAGATGGCCAAACATTTCTAGTGAGATGAGAGGGGGATGGCAGTGGCAAAATCATCCTCGGTTTAGAACATTTGTCCTAGTAGAATGAGTACTAAAATTGAAATTTTTAAACTCTGTGCTCAAATCCTGCTGCAAGTCCTAATTTTTCCTTGGTCTTCTCATCTGAAGAATGCTGGTATAGGTATTATCTAGAGCCTAGGGCTGTGGTAAGAGAAAAAAATACAAAAATTAAGATGAGATAATGCCTATTAAAGGAGCAGCAGTGGCACTAGGAATAATGGTATTTTAGCTCCCTTTACAGAGTTTAGAAAGAGTCATAAAATGGAAAAAGCACTAGACTGGTTATTGAAAAAGCTGGGTCCTATTCCTGGTTCTGACTCTAGCTACCTGTGTTTCCCTGGGAAGTATTATTATTACCATTATTATTATTATTATTAATTTGCCTTACAACTTTCATTCCTCACATAATGGTGCCCTATTTGTTTTGGAGAATTCTCTCTCCCTCACTGGCTATAGTCACAGTGGGAAGGTAAACCCAGGTGCCTAGAAGCCCAAGGGGCAGATCCCTCCTCTCACCACCTCTGTACAACCATGAGGCCAGCATGTGATCCATGCTCAGACTACTTGCTCTTGCCCAGAGCTTTGACTCCTTGTCAAGGAGACCTGGATAAAAGTATCAGTTGAATCCCAATGCATTCACCCTAGAAGACCATTCCTATGATCTTACCTCCTAGCCTTCAAAAATTGCCTTTTCCCATGCCTCGTTCTCCTCTCAATTCTGTGAACTTCTAATATTCTTCTGTCTCTGTGTGTACCAATTTGTCCCCAGTTTTATTTGTTATTCTCTTTTTCCATAGTAATAGGGCCCCAATTTAGTTTGCTGGTTGCCATGCAGAATAACATCTGTATTTCTCATATTTTTTAGGCATCTAGGTTGGGCTGTGCAATTGAGTCATTTGGATGTAAGCACAAGTGATGTGCAAACATTCCCAAACGTGTCCTCACAAGGAAAGTCATGCCTTCTTTTTTCCTATATTTTGGAAAGTAGACATAATGGCTGGAGCTCCAATGAGCACCTTGGACCATCAGGCAATCTTGGGAATGGAAATTTTGCATGAAAGAACAAAAGACAGAGGAACTTGTTTCCTGAAAGCATTATGCCAGACCTGGATTATTTATAAAATTCTTGAGTTTGATAGGAAAAATAAAATTCTGTCTTGATTATTACGATTCCTATTTATGTTTCTTGCACGGCACCTAAGGAATTCACCCTTTGCTCCAGTTATCTGGTTACTGTCTCTTGCTTGTTCTTCTTTCAGGTGAAGGTGATAGAAAATCCAATTCAAACTGGCTTAAACAATAAGAAAAAAATATTGGCTTACAGAACTGCAAAGTCCTCCGGTAACCCAGGCTTCAGGCAAAATTCAATCAACATTTCAAACAATGTCACTAGAGATCAAGTTTCTTTTCCATCCTGCCTTCCATAGTTTCAACTTAACTTTCAATTTTATATGTTGATTTCCTCGCAGCTCCAGAAACTTTTTTTTGAACTGATTAGAATGGTTGACATTGTTCAAAAATTCACATTTCTTTTCACACCTCCTCTCGGGGAAGAGAAGAGTCTCTGGCAGTAGTCCCTAAAGGAAAAAAGAATCTGTCTCTCTCTCAAAAACCAAAGCAAACCAAGCCAAACAAAAACCGTCCTCAGGAAATATACCGTTACATTTTATTGGAAATATCCAGCTTATCATCACCTTTTCCCTGAGCCAATCACTGATGCTGATTGGCTTCTATGAATTAGGCCCCGCTCCGGAGAATGGAAAGTGGGTCATTTCTATGCAGCCACATAGCTTAAAATAGTTAAAATGGTTTCCTAAAGCAAAAGGTAGATATACTGGCTTGTCAAACAGAAACAGAAATATTTATTCAGCCTACATGTAAAAGTTGTTATGATAATTATGTCCGATAATTGTGGTGAAGATGTTTCGAAAATCATAAATTGCTGTATAAATATAGAATGCTATTATTAATATCAGAATGCATTTTCTCACTTTTGTTCTTTTCTAGCTGAACTATCTTGGAGTTTGTGGAACTACATTAACGTAATAGTAGCTTACAATTTTATGGACTGCCTGGCTTTTTCAAAGCTAACATTTATGATATTATAATTTATCCTTTCGGCTACTACTGAAAATATTCTCTCCATTTCCTCTGATTGTAGTTTCATAGCTACAATCATGACATGATCTTTACCTCCCTCTAATGTCTTGGAGGTAGCTCACTAAGCCAAAGATTTTGAAATAAAAATATTACTATAGAAAAGGAGTGAAAAGTCATAAGAGTCTCTAATATTTTCTCCCTTTCTAGTCAGGGCTATCCTTTCAAGATGCAATTCTAACCACATCACAAAAATGGAATTAAAATCCTTCAGCGGCTGCCCCACACTTGATGGTTAACCCCTAGCATGGTTTACCCCATATAACCCCTAGCATGGCTTATATGGCCCAGCATAATGAGGCCCTGGCTACACCTCCACATCAATCTCCCACCTCTCTGAGCTCACACTGAGCTGCTGTAGGTTCCTGTGCCACAGTCTCTCTGCGGGAGCTTGCTCCTCCCTTTGCCTGTAGCATCCTTGCCAATCCTAGAGGCCTACCAGCACCACTAAGTGTCCCATCTAATGCATTATTTCTCATTCTTCCAGACTCTTCCAGCTTAGATGTCATTTTCTCAAGGTTGCTTTCTCTCTGGAGCAGTGAGGCCTAATCTGGTCTCCCATTATCTGGCTCACTAGTACAGTTTGCCTCTATTTTCATAATCCTGACACTCATTCACTTAATGACTGTGTCTCCTAATATTGCCCCAAAAGTCTCAGTTCTGGGAGTATGTCTTTTTCTCAGCTCTGTATCTTCAAAGCTTAGTACAATGTCTAAAATATAATAGTACTAAATGAATATATATTGAATCAATTAATCAATAAATCACTAAAGGCCCACAGCATTTATTCATTCCTATAATTGAAAAATTATAGAATTCCACATAAGAAAATCTATTTTAAATGGTCACCTACTAACGGTTAGAAAATGAATAGCCATTATGAGAAAGGTTTCAGAGTAGGAAGACTATTTGAGGTTTGAGTATTAAGTTATATTTTTGACATCTTCAGTTTGATGTGCTGTGTTTACATCTGCGACCTCCCTCACTTTTTAGAATTTGAAAATATGCTATTTTCCTTGATCATGATTTTTTTCTAATACAAAGGATTTAGGATTTATTCTTCTTTTGATAACATTTATCATCATTCTCTGAGATCAGAGAGTTATCAGTGAAATTTTAAGATTATCTATAATCCACCAAACCAAACCTGGCCCTAGGAGGTATGGATTGACGTCTTGGCTGTTCTGGCACAGACCTCTCTGGCAAAGCACATCAAGGAGACAAGGGTGGGAGGGATAGGAACAAGCAGCTCAGGACAGATCATAAATGTCATCTAGGCTGGGAACAGGTCTTGACATTGTCATTAATTCCAGTTAAAAATAAGACACTTTTTCTTTGTCAACATTTCTGCCTCTAAAATTGGGCATAAGAGGTTTCTAACCCTAGGACAAGGAATTCGGCCATGATGGATAGGTGTTCCTGAAAAATCATAAAGGAACAATTTGAATCGTAAGATTGACTCTGAGACTGAGCATTCAGGAGTCTCCTGTGACCCTTTCAATCTACTTTATAAGACAAGCATTTTAAGTTGATTTAGTGAAATGGCTAAAATTTAATTAGTTATCAAATAATTACCTAATGGACCCTTTTTGAGATATAAGGTTGAGCCACAGCTCTAGCTGCAATGCAATTAATTTTAAATTTTATAAGCCATAAAAGGTAATCACAGGCCTACAAATCAGCTAAGGTGCAAAGATCATATTTAGATGCTGCACTGACACTAAGACACCTACAGCAGGTTAATTGGGTGGCAATTAGTAAGAAGAGTGTTGATTGCCATAGTAGCCTTATATTATGCAAATGAAATTACATTTCAATTAACAGTTAAGAAACCAAACAATTCAAAATGTATGGGCAATAATAGCAATTAGCATGTTTCACAGAAGCCATAAAAATACTCTCCTTAATGGAGAATTTTGATCTTACCCTCAATTCAGTAAGGTTGTGATCACTTTCTCATTTTTGTGCATAAATTTAATAGGGCAACCTGATAGTTTAGAGTTAGTGTTTGATATACAAAAAGTAATTTATAATAGTATATGCTGGGATTGCATATGAAAGAAGAAACGTGGTTCATTTAGTTCAGTTTTCTCTGCACATTGGGACGGAAAAAGCATAAAGGAATGGGCTAAAATCAAGCAAGAAATTAGAGACAAATCTGGATTAAGATCCTGATATACAAGGACACTTTCTACATATGACTGTCAATAGTAAAACATTACCTGCCTTCAGTAGAATAATATGTTCTAAGAGATGTCATTTGGAGCCATATCCATCTAGATCTTTCACTTACTGTGTGACCTTGGGTAAGTTACTTAACTTCTCTAAGCTTAAATTTCCTGATGTATAAAATGATAAAAGTGCCCACCACATTGTTTCATCTGAGGTGTTTATTGAAATAAGCTATCCAGAGTTCGGCTTGATGACAAGCACACAATAGCCACCCCCAAATTAGTAGCTATTGTATAACACTGCTAATAATAACCAGCTGATAAGCGCTAGTTTTATAAGAAAATAAATTTGTATAGTTTGAGGAGTTCAGAAAAGTAACCCCGTCCCTTCCCATGAAGTCACAATACTTAAAATTAGCTAATTAATTTTTGATTGTTGGCTAAATGCAAATGCTAATGGAAACAATAACACTTTATCTCATTTTCAGCTAACTCCTTAGCAGGAATTAAGGTTCTAACAGTAAGTGCAGTCAGAAAGACCAGTGACTTCAGACTTTTGAGATGGAATGCATAAGCAACTCAGAAGTAAAGTAAAATGAGGTACAGAGATGTTGAAAAGGGAAATAGAAGGACACAAAGTAAATGTCACTGTCTTTATCATTTTCCAGGGATGTCTCACTGTGAAAATCTAGGTCGAAAGCTTGCCTCTAGGGGTATAACCATTGACAAAGGAATTACTGGGTTTGGTAGTTTTGTTTTCAAGCTGTGTAAATATACGCAAAGATAAATAGTGATTTTGGTTATTTTGCCCACTATAAATTACTTGGCTAAAATTATCCACAGTGAGGCAAAGGGAATTTGGTTGGTCATGCTTCTGTTTTATCCTGAATTATCAGTATAAATCCAGTGTCCATTGCTGGCAGGGGTCTGATGTGTTAGAAAGAATTCTGCCCATGAGCAAAAGTGACAGGAGAGAAATGAGCAGCTGAGGCTTTGCAGTGTTTTCTTGGAACACGGAGGAAACGGACCATTTGAAAATCTTGTAAAAACCATGGCTTACATGATTGTAACAACGGATCAAGCTCAAGGAGGAAAATAGGGAAGCTGGCACAAGAACTCTTTAAAGAGAGTGGCACATTTTGAACAACGAATTTATATTGCATTTTGAATTGGCATTTGCATTGGTTAAAACCAAATCAAACTGGATGTCTTACATGTAGTTAATAGGAATCATTGGTTGTTGCTTCTCCTGCTGGATACCAAAATTTCAGCTTCTTTCAAATCTTGCCCCTCACCCACAGTTATTTTGCAGATTCTTCAAATGTGCCTTATGCTGGCTTTTGTTCTAGAAGAAAGCAGTTTTGAGTACTATGAACAACTTTTCTGACAGAGTTAAAAAGTAGTTATGGCAAAGAGACACTAAGGTGGCCCCTCTGATCCCCCACTTGCTTTACTTCCACCTTTGTGTGATCCCTCACCTTTAGTGTGGGCAGAATCTGTGACTTGCTTCTAACTAACCGAATATGGCAAAAGTCACTTCTGTCAACACAGTACCTAAGATTGCATCACATGTTTGCTAGAAAACTCTTTCTCTGTTGGCTTTGATGAAGTTGGGGAGGGCAGTGAAGCAAGGAACTGAGGGCGGTCGCCAGGCAACAGTCAGTGAGGAAGTGAGGGCAGCCTCTAGCTGGCAGCCAGGGAGAAACTGAAGCCCTCAGGACCTGAGTCCTGCTAATGACCACAGGAGCTTAGAAGTGGATACTTCCCTCAATTGAGCCCCATCTGTAAACTGGCCCTGGTGACACTTTTCAGCGTGGGAGAAAACGCATTTGAGCTAAGTTTCTCACAGCCCCTAGAAACTGTGAGATAATAAGCGTGTGTTGTTTTAAGTCACTGAGTTTGTGATAATATTGTTATGTAGCAATAGATAACTAATACACCTATAGTGAGTAAATTTTTGTAAAAATTATGTTTTTAAATGTATTGCTGAGTGCCACAGAAGGAACTCATAGACCAAAAATAAAAATAAGAACCTTAGAATTAAAGCTGAATTTCACCCTGTGCATTTATTTAATATTCCAAATATGTTGAGTTTTGCTTTGACTGCTGCATGGGGCAGTGACACCCCCCCCAAAAAAAAGCAATTCTAGGGACTTGCCACATAGAGAAATGTAACATGACATCTTTGAAAAAAAAAATCTAGTTGAATCTGCTATGTAAAAAAGAATAACAAATAAACAGCAATAGCAACAAATAGAAAAATGCAATGAAGAAAATGGCCTTGCTCTAACTTGGCATTTAGAATAAAAGTAAATAATCTTTCCTGAGAATTCATAAATACAAACACCTTTCCTGTGAATTGTGGGTCCAAATTCAGGTAGTCTGAAATTCTCTAATGGAAAACTCACAGTAATCAAGATAGGTAGTTTCCTAGGAGCTTGGAACATGCACATTCTGTAAAGGAAATTGAACTTCAATCTAGGCATTAAGGAATTTGATAGATAAAATTGCAAGAAAATGAGGTATTCACAGTTAAAAAAAATGCAAAAACACGCAGTGAAACAAAACACAAGGAGAGAGAACCAGCAGAAACAATAGTGAAAATAGAAAAACACTTTGAATATAAGGATTGTCTATTATAAAACATTACATATAATATTTAAAGTAAAACTACAATATCAAAACTTGAAAATACAAGCAAAGAAGAAGAAACTATAGGTAAAATGCAGATTTGAGATACAAAATAGATTTTCTAGAAATTAAGCACATTAAATTCATTAGATTAAGAGAAATTAGTGAACTAAAAATAGATCTGAAGAAATACTCAGAATACAATCAATAAACAGAATAAAATATGAGAGCTTAGTGATAAGGAAAATAGAATGAGTAGGTCTAATATATTAATATATTAAATAAAAATCTAGTAGTATGCAATTAAAGCGGTACTTTAGAAAATATATGGCCTTAAAGCCTTAAATTGCAAAAGAAAAAAGACACAAAATTTATAAACTAAGCCTCTAGTATACAAAGAAGTTATAAAAAAAAATACTTCAAAAGAAATTCTAAGAAGATAGAAGGAAGGAAACAGAGAAAAATCAACAGTTAATTTTTTAAAAAATTAAGTGTATCATAAAAAAGATCATTAAATCCAAAAGCAGGTTCTTAGAAAGAGAAAATAAACTTGATAAGAATTATTGTTGAAATGTATCAAGAAAAAAGAGAATACACATAAACAGTAAAATAAGAAACAACACATAAGAAACAGATATTGCCAAGGCTAAATTAAAGGATTTTTTTTTTAGTTCCTTTCTTTTTTTTTAAAAAATATGTATTTTATTATACTTTAGATTCTGGGGTACATGTGCAGATCATGCAGAATTGTTGCATAGGTACATACTTGGCATTGTGGTTTGCTGCCTCCATCCCCCCTGTCACCTGTATCTGGCATTTCTCCCCATGTTATCCCTCCCCAACCTCCCTAGCTCCCACTGTCCCTCCCATATTCCCCCCAAACAGACCCAAATGTGTGATGCTACCCTCCCTATGTCCCTGTGTTCTCATTGTTCAGCACCTGCCTATGAGTGAGAACATGCAGTGTTTGATCAGTTTGCCAAGAATGAGGGTTTCCAGATTCATCCATGTCCCTACAAAGACACGACTCATGGTTTTTTTGGCTGCATAGTATTCTGTGGTGTATATGTGTCACATTTTTCTTTTCCAGTCTATCATCAATGGGCATTTGGGTTGGTTCTAGGTCTTTGCTATTGTAAACAGTGTTGCAATGAACATACGTGCGCATGTGTCTTTATAATAGAACGATTTATAATCCTTTGGATATACACCCAGTAATGGGATTGCTGGGTTAAATGGAATTTCGATTTCTAGGTCCTTGAGAATTGCCACACTGTCTTCCACAATGGTGGAACTAATTTACACTCCCACCAACAGTGTAAGTATTCCTATTTCTCCACAAAAATAGGCCGCTAGCCAGATTAATAAAAGAGAAAAAAGAGAAGAATCGAATAGATGCAATAAAAAACAATAAAGGGGA
The DNA here is from genome assembly GCA_036589455.1 of Ateles fusciceps. NCBI lineage: Eukaryota > Metazoa > Chordata > Mammalia > Primates > Atelidae > Ateles > Ateles fusciceps. The sequence continues at coordinate 1,693,307 of JAZHEH010002077.1, forward strand.
TATCACCACTGATTGCACAGAAATACAAACTACCATCAGAGATTACTACAAACAACTCTATGCACGTAAACCAGTAAACCCGGAAGAAATGGATAAATTCCTGGACACTTGCACCCTCCCAAGCCTAAACCAGGAAGAAGTTGAAACCCTGAATAGACCAATAACAAGGGCTGAAGATGAGGCAGCAACTAATAGCCTACCAACCAAAAAAAGTCCAGGTCTAGATGGGTTCACGGCTGCATTCTACCAGACATACAAAGAGGAGCTGGTACCATTCCTTATGAAACTATTCCAAACAATCCAAAAGAGGGAATCCTTCCCAGATCATTTTACGAGACCAACATCATCCTGATACCAAAACCCAGCAGAGACTCAACAAAAAAAGAAAACTTCAGGCCAATATCCATGATGAACATAGATGCAAAAATCTTCAGTAAAATACTGGTAAACCGATTGCAACAGCATATCAAAAAGCTTATCCATAATCCCGGGTATGCAAGGCTGGTTCAACATATGCAAGTCTATAAACGTAATTCACCACATAAACAGAACCAAAGACAAAAACCACATGATTATCTCAATAGATGCAGAGAGGGCCTTCAACAAAATTCAACAGCCCTTTATGCTAAAAACTCTCAACAACTAGGTATAGATGGAACATATCTCAAAATAATAAAAGCTATTTACAACAAATCCACAGCCAATATCATACTGAATGGGCAAAAACTGGAAGCATTCCCTTTGAAAACCAGCACTAGACAAGGGTGCCCTCGCTCACCACTCTTATTCAATATAGTATTGGAAGCTCTAGTCAGAGCAATCAGGCAAGAAAAAGAAATAAAGGGTATTCAATTAGGAAAAGAGGAAGCCAAATTTTCTCTGTTTATAGATGACATGATTGTATGTTTAGAAGACACCATTTTCTCAGCCCAAAATCTCCTGAAACTGATAAGCAACTTCAGCAAAGTCTCAGGATACAAAATCAATGTGCAGAAATCACAAGCATTCCTATACACCAATAACAGACTTAAAGAGAACCAAATGAAGAGCAAACTCCCATTCACAATTGCTACAAAGAGAATAAAATACCAAGGAATACAACTAACAAAGGATGTAAAGGACCTCTTCCAGGAGAACTACAAACCACTGCTCAAGGAAATAAGACAGGATACAAACAGATGGAAAAACATTCCATGCTCATGGTTAGGAAGAATCAATATCATGAAAATAGCCATACTGCCCGAAGTAATTTATAGATTCAATGCTATCCCCCATCAAGCTACCTATGATCCTCTTCACAGAACTGGAAAAAACAATTAAAGGATATTATGAATAACTTAACATGCCAAGTAATCTGTAAAATTAAATGAAGCTAATAAATTACCAGAAAAATAAAACATAAACAAATTAACTTCAGAAGAAATAGAAAATTGTCTTTTCAGAATTATGTTATTATTTAAATCCTGTAAAACATGTAACTCCAACTTTTTTAAAAAAATTATTTGAGACAGAGTCTCCCTCTGTTGCCCAAGCTGGAGTTCAGCGGTGCAACCTTGGCTCACTGTAACCTCCACCTCCTGGGTTCAAGCAATTTTCCTGCCACAGCCTCCTGAGTAGTTGGGATTACAGGCATGTGCCACCACATCTGGCTAATTTTTGTATTTTTGGTAGAGACGGGATTTCACCATGTTGGCCAAGCTGGTCTCGAGCTCCTGACCTCAGGTGATCTGCCTGCCTCAGCCTCCCAGGGTGCTGGGGTTACAGCCGTGGGCTTCTGCACCTGGCCCAATTTTACCTATATTCTTAAGAGAAGATAGAAAAAGATAACTGATGAGGCTAGAATAGGTTTATAGCAAAACAAAACAAGGGCAAAGCAAAAGAAATTACAGGCTTATCACACTCATGAGCAATACTGCAAAAATTTTATGGGGAATACTGAAATATTGAAGATAATGTATCATTACCAACTTGGGTTAACTGCACAAATCCAGGGATAATTTAATATGTGGAAGCTGAAGAAACTGGTTCACTATATTAATAGATTAAAGTGGAATAAATATGGAGTAGTTCCAAATGATGTAACAAAAATAAACTTTTCATAAAATTTAACAACCACTTACAACAAAATTATTGAAAATAAGATGGAAGAGAATTTTCACAATCAAAGAGCATTTACAAACACAAGGAAACAAAGCTACAGAAAACAAGGTAGGTAATGCCCACTGTACTTTTTCTAATCAATATTGTATTAAATGTCCTAGCAATGCAGTACAGAAAAAGAAAAACAAAAAAGGAAAGATATTGAAAAGTAAAAATGAAGCAGTTGTTGTTTGAAAGTAATATGGTCATTTAAATAGAAAATCCAAAATAAGTCAGAGATAATTTATGAAAATTTATAAATGAATTTTGTGAAGTTGCTACATTCATAGTTAATTAATAATTTATTGTATTTCTGCATACTACCAGCAGTAGTCAATTATATTGCTGATATGTGTGTGTATGAGAATGTATATACACATGTATATATACATATATATCTGTATATACAGTATGCACACATACACATATATATGCATCTATATATATATACACCCACACATCCACTCACACATATATGTATTTAAAACATAGACAATAGTCAATTATGTTATTGATATGTGTGTATGTGAGAATATATATACACATATATACATGTATATACATATCTATGTATATATATATGCACTCACACATTCACATACACATATATATATTTAAAACATAGGCATAAGTTTTAAAAAATAAGCCAATTTTTCATGGAAAAAATATAAATCTAAAAATCATTTAAAAGTGCCAAAATAAGTTTCTATATAAAGATAGATGTCCACCTATAGAAAGCATTAATGAAATAATAATATCAATTTTTCCCAAAATAACATATGCATTCCATGCAATTCCAATCAAAACAGCAACAGAAATTCAAAAAGCCAAATTAATCTAGCATTTTTATAGATAAAGACAAAAGACCAATAGAACAAACTAGAAAGTTCCAAAACAAATTTTACATATTTGGAAACTAGATTTCTATCAGAGCAGGTATTCCAGATTTAAGAACATAAAATTAACTATTAAATTATTGAAGTGTTAACATTTGCAATTCATATGGAAAAAAGTAAAATTGTGCCACTGTATTGCACTGTATACAAACTATAATTTAAGGTGAATCAGAAACTAAACATTTTTAGAGAATGTATTATGACCTACAGATAAAGAAACATTTCTTAAAACACAAAAGGAAAGGTGCAAACCATTCAGAAAAAAAAAATATATATATATATATGTACACACATATACATACATATACACACACATACACATATGTGTTTACATGTCTTTTTGAGACAGGGTCTCATTCTGTCACCCTGGCTAGAGTGCAGTGACATGATCTTGGCTCTCTACAGCCTCTGCCCCTGGGCTTAAGCAATCCTCCCACCTCAGCCTCCTGAGTAGCTGAGACTAGAGGTGCATGCCACCAGGCCCAGGTTTTTTTTTTTTTTCCTTATGTATAGTATATATAGTAGAGACAGCATCTCACTATGTTATCAGGATGCTCTCAAACTCCTGGACTCAAGTAATCCACCCACCTTGGCCTCCCAAAATGCTAGGACTATAGGCATGAACCACCACACCTGGCCTAAGGAAAACATTGATAAATGCTAGCAGAGTAAAATTAAGAACTCTATTCATCAAAAAGCAAATAAAGGAGTAAGAATGCAGAATGAAGGTCTTTGAAACAGTTATAACTGAATGCATATAGAACACCTGTGAATATGTAAGAAAAATATAACAATAGAGAAAAGAGAGAGAAGCATCTCACAGAAAGGGAAATGCATGTAGCTCTTAAATATATTTTAAAAATTTAACTTCATTTAAAAAAGAATAATCATTCATAGCAAAAACACCACAATGAGATTCACTCTAAACCTACCAGACTGGCAAAAATTAAGAAATCAACAATCTAACTTTAGAAAAAAATATAGAGAAATGAAAATACTCCTACATTACTGATAAGTATACAAAGTACTATGACCATTCTAGAAAACATTTTGAGATTGCCCACTGAATTTGAACATGTGCATGCTATAAGAGTCAGAAATTCTGCTCATATCTATATTTCTTAGAAAATATATTGTACAACGTAGGTATATACCTTAGGGAAAAAGTCTTGTGATGTGTATCTCAGTGACACATACAAGAATGGCCATAGGAGCAGTGTCTGTAAGAACAAAAAACTTGAAATAATTACTATGTCCACCATCAGTAGAATAATAAGTAAAATGAATATTTATTCAATAGAAAAAAGAATGGGTTGCTAGTATGTGCCTCAACCTGGGTTAACCTTAAAAAGATATTCACCCATAAATTTTAAATAATGTTGAACAAAAAAGCATACCTCAGAATAACACATATAGTAAAAGACTTTAAAACAACTAAAGCAAAAGCAAAACCAAGCAGCATATTCCTCAGGAAATACCTACATAGGTCTTAAAATCTGTAAAAAAAAAAAAAAAGAAGAGAGAGAGAGAGAAATGAGCAGGAAAATGATACTAATTCACAGCTGTGTTGGAATGATGCTGGAAGATGAAGTGAGAGAGATAACACAGGAAGCCTTACAATACAAATAATGTCCTGTCTCTTAATCTGGAAAGTCAGAACCAGACGGTCATTTTATAATTTTTCTTGAAACCATAAAGACATATTTTCAATGTACTTTATAATTTTTAAAAGTAGCTCTGAAGTTTTATTTACTACCCCTTGGGACAGTTTATATTCTTCCTCTCCTGATCCTACCTCTTGAGTTATGTTTGTTTCTAAGTGTGTGGCTCTCTGAGAATGTGAAGAGAGAGTAAACTTGTCATGATTCCATATACTGCAATGAGCTGCCTGCCTTTGGACATGGCTGCCATCTTCCAGGTGTTGCAGATACGCTGAGAAGGATGAGCACCAAAGCTGCCCTGTGGGCTTGTAATCACCCTACAGGACAGGGTCTTCTTGCTTGTTGCACAGGTAGAGCTGCTTCACTGAGACAGTGGTATTGCAATAGAGAAAGAGTTTAATAACTAAAAGCCTTGCCAAGTGGAAGGTTGGAAATTTATTACTCAAATCAGCCTTCCTGAAAATTCAGAGGCTAGGGTTTTTCAAGGATATTTTGTTGTGAATGTTGATTGGTTTGGTCAGGTATGAAACCGTAGGAAGTCAAAGGTGTCTCCTTGTACTGAGTCAGTTCCTGGGTGGGATCACAAGACCAGTTGAATGAGTCTCTTGGTATGAGTTACCAGTTCAGGTAAACACACAACAATCAACGCTTTATTAAGATAGTCCCTATATACCTAAATATTTATTAAATGGATGAAAAAGCTAAAAGAAAAATTGATAACAAAAAATTTTAAACCGCCAGTAATACTCATTCAAAGGCTTGAAAGAACATCTCATTTTACTGTTGCTCAGTATAAAAAGATGTTGCTTCATTAAAAGGCCAAAGACAATTCCACTGAAAGCCCTGAGATTAAAATGACAGCATCAGTTTTATCTTTTATATTAAAACATAACAATTATTCATGGCAAAAAATTATTTTTGTGTTAAAAATAATAATCAGATACCCTTGTTATTATCAAATATACAATAAAGAACAATAAATTGAAATTAAACAAATCTGAGTATCAGCTTTGCACAACCAAGATAATTTATATTATTTGATTTTTGTGATTTTTCTTTATTGTTCCTAAGTTTTGCTTTTATTTTAGCAAGATCTTAAGTCAAATATAGAATAAAAAAGATTCTGCAGCAAAAAAACACAATTGCAAACCTACACTCCATTACATCTTTCTCGTGTCCTGTGAACCAAAGAAGAACATGAAAAATTTGTGGCTGTACCTGTTCTCATTTTTGCCATTTTGTTTTGTTTTCTTCCTGTTTTAACTTGGTACCTTTGCAACAGCAGAAGGTATCAAGTTAAAAGAGGAAGAAAACAAACAAAATAAAACTTTTAGAGCTCTGCCCTCTGATGTGCATTCAGGTAAATATCTACATTTTGAAGTAATGTATTAGATGTTAGATCGAAACAGGTGGCACGTGTCTCATGATCTAGGGTAAGCTCTGCCAGAATTTCCTATTAAACTGTCAGTCACCAGACACTAGGTGCCAAATAGACAAAGCTGTACATTTCGTTTCCTAGTACGTTATTTCACAAAACTACAACACAATGTGTCCTCATATACAAGTGTCTAAAAATTTTATTTAAAATGACCACATTTGTCCATGTATGGACCAACATATCAGAGAAACACATACAATTGGGGGGGGAAAAGAAAATATTTCATTTACCACTGATTATAAATGTGTGTTAAAACCTAAATCCATAAAAACAAACAAATAATACTGTTCTCAGTGTGTTCTGACAGCTACAAGTAATACATTAAAATTAATAAAATATAGTGTGCATTCTTTTCAAAGTTTTGAATACTGGTTATGAAGGAAGATGTTTTAAAAGAGGAGCAGGCAGCACTGGAAGTTCAATGTGGGTCATAGTCAATATTTCAGTCGTATGGAAACGTCATTCCATAGTTATTAAGTCGCTCAACAAAAGCATCTTATTGTCCAGCACTGTGCTATCTGTGAGACATACAATGGTGAGGAAAGTAGAGAAGGTCCCTGCCCTCTAGTCTAGTGGAGAAGGGAGACTATTTTCAAATAAACAGATTAAAATCTGTTTTAATAAGTAAGTGTATAATGGGATGAGATTATTTTTCTTTCTCCCCTGACCTTTTCTTACCTTTCACATTTCCGTCTCTACTTCTACGTCTACCGAGTCAGTTTGTCCTTGTGAGAGGGTATACTTGATAATACAGAAATCGAATATAAAGACAAAGTTATGGCACGCAGTGGCCAATATTAGGGAAAAAAATTCTCTTTTGCAAACAATTTTCTCTGAAAAAAATCTAACAGACCTCATACATCCTCCTACAACAAAATTGAGGAGCTGCTGCTGTCTTATCTCCCTGGGCACAAGAGTGCAGAGCAGAGAAGGCGTGTGTAAAAGACGGTGTTGTGATGGAATGAGAGCAAAGAAAGAAAGACCTTTGGATGAGATTCAGAGATACCCAGTTAAAGTGTGGACAACACATTGAAAACAAGGAACCTTTTCACGTTATCCTTTGGTTTCAATGTGAACATAGCAGAGAAACACATATAACCAGGGAAACTATACTGTACTTTCCCTATCTTCTTTTTTATTTATTTTTTTTGGTTTGGGATCAAATATTGCAGGTATAACTAAAGGCATCGAATGTCTAGTCATAAAGTAAATACCAGTGATTAAAATTAATGGGGTATAGCCAGATAACTCAGGGAGGGTTCCTACAGGAAGGGATGTTTTATCTGATACCTAAAAGAGGTCAAGTTCATAAACTAAAATAAATACTAGGAGTTAAGGGAGACAGGATGACAAGATGAAGCGACAGAGTCAGTCAGTGACAAGACAACACAGTGCCTTGATGACTACATAAAGGGGTTTATTCTTCACCCTGAGAACGAGAAGTCTTTGAAGATATAAAGGGAGATATGACAGGATCATGGAGACCATGTATCTATACAGTCATTCCACTCCAGGTGGAGAGCACTGTAGAGCAAGCTCTGACTGGAGGCACATAGGCAGAGTGAAAGGTTAGAAAGTTACCCAAGAGGGATGATGGCCTCATGAAGCAAACATGTTAGCAGTGGATATGAAAGAAAATAGACTCAAGAGGTATTTGGAAGTGAATTTGACCCAAACAGGTAATGAATTGGAGACATGAGGAGTAAGAGAAAGGGAAGGCATGAAGATGATTCTTCACTCCTGCCATGTGATCTAGATGAAGGCTGGTGCCACTAAGATGAAGAAAATGAGACAAGAGTGTATTTGGCAGGGAGACTTTAATAACAAATTGAATACAAGGAATTTAGATGTCTTTGACACAGCATATCCAAATAGAAATGTTGAGTCTGACACAGAATACAAAGCTCAAGAGCTTTTGTGTACAAGTCAAATGAGGAAGAGGTCAAACAGAAAATTTTGATATCTGGGTCATGTCTACTGTCCAAGAAGCACCTGCACAGCCTGGCATTCAGACATTGAGTAGGAAGCCAATGAAAGAAATGAGAGAATAATCAGAGTGTCCCAACCTCTAGTCTCCTCCCTCTCCTCATCCCTGCTGCCTCCCTATAATCTTCCAGAAGATCCTGCACTGTCTTTATTTATTTATTTATTTATTATACTCTAAGTTCTGGGGTACATGTGCAGATCGTGCAGGTTTGTTACATAGGTATACACATGCCATGGTGGTGGTTTGCTGCATCTATCATCCTGTCATCTACATTAGGTATTTCTCCTAATTCTATCCCTCTCCAATCCCCTCACCCCCTGCTATTCCTCCCCTAGTACCCCCACTCCCCAGGCCCTGGTGTGTGATGTTCCCCTTTCTGTGTCCATGTGTTCTCATTGTTCAATACCTACTTATGAGTGAGAACATATGGGAATGATGGTTTGCAGTTTCATCCACGTCCCTGCAAAGGACATGAACTCATCCTTTTTTATGGCTGCCTAGTATTCCATGGTTATATATGTGCCACATTTTCCTTATCCAGTCTATCATTGATGGGCATTTGGGTTGGTTCCAAGTCTTCGCTATTGTGAATGTGCTGCAATGAACATATGTATGAATGTGTCTTTATAATAGAATGATTTATAATCCTTTGGGTATAGACCCAGTAATGGGATTGCTGGGTCAAATGGTATTTCTATTTCTACATCCTTGAGGAATTACCACACTGTCTTCCACAATGGTTGAATTAATTCACACTCCCACCAACAGTGTAAAAGCATTTCTATTTCTCCACATCATCTCCAGCATCTGTTGTCTCTTGATTTTTTAATGATCACCATTCTAACTGGCGTGAGATCCTGCTCAGTCTTTAAGAACCAATTAAGTTTCAGAGTATTGTTTGAAACTTCCAGGGCACTCTTGCACACTCTCTCTTTTCTCTCTCTACGTATACATATTATGTATATACAAAGATGAAAAGTAATGGCAAAAACTGCAGTTGCTTTTTCACAACCGATATATGTGTGTGTGTGCACATGTGTGCATGTGTGTGTATATTCAGTTAATCACATTTAATTCACCTAAAGTTAATTAGAGGCAGGACACATTTGCCAAATCAAAAATTTAAACAAGATGTGTGCAAAAAGCTCAGTTAAGGACTGTGGGGTGTACAAAAAGATATGATAACAGCAAACATTTGGTAAGCTCCTTCACTGTAACATTCACTGATCACAGTATTTTATTTGTATAAATTTACTTACTTTTTACAACAACCCCATGAGGCAAGTAAAATTGTCCTCTCCATTTTACAGATGAGAAGAATGAGGAATAGAGTGACTCTATGACTTACACAGCTATTGAATAGCAGATCTGGGATTTAAAATAGGCAGACTCTCTCTGAAGCCCATACTTTTAATCACTATCCTGTCATGTAAAATAAGACTTAACAAGTCTTATGATCTTGCTAAGAAAATGATAAAAACATCAAGAATATAATAAAATTGAAAAGTCCCTTGTTACTTAAATCTAGGAAGCTCAGGAGATTTTTCATATGAACTTATGTTTAAATTCTCAAGTGACTGCACATTATCTTACTCAGGATAGGCTAGACTATGTCACAGTCACAATCGACTCCAAAATATCCAGAGTAAATGTTTAATTATTATTAACATTACATTTCCCACATGAGTCAGCAAAGGAGCTCTGATCATTGTTATCACTCAAGTACCCAGGAGGGGAAGAGTTGACATCTTGACATGGGATTTAATAATCTTTCAGAAGGGCACTGAAATGTTGAATATCTTTCCCAGAACAGAAAAACAACACTGCAACTTCTGAACACATTTCACTGAAGGGGATGGAGAAGCAGAATAAGTGAAATATGTGTCAGTATCTCTGTAAACGAACTTGCTGGACTCCTTATTAACTCTTGTGATGGCTCCTCATAGCTAAAACAGCCATAGCTGAAGGAGAAGATGGTGAGTCCTCTGCCAAAAGTATTTCTTGTTGTTTTCTTTTGTTGAACCCACTTCCAGCCACAACTCTTTAATAGAAGAGCTCAGAGAATCATTGCCTTGTTGGTCAGAGATATTCATTCCAAAGGGAAAAAAGCATTCCAACTCAAGATATAATACTGAATATCAATTCAAAGACTAGTAGAAAAGAGACAGGGATAAAGGCAAAAATTGATGTATTAAAATGTAGAAAACAATTTTTAATATATCTAAAAGTGATTTCTCATTGCCAGTGACATGTTTTACTATAACCATAGTCCTCTGAGAGTGTTGGAGTACCTTTGAAAGTAAAAGAAATCTCAGCTTGTATTAGAGAGAAATGTTGTATGCCACCACACTTTTAAATCAGAGAGATATTTGACGAAAAGGGCACTTCTGAGTTCTTCTTATTACCTTAAGACACCTGGAACACAGGACCAGAACTCGACTGAACATCATGGCCCATGGGTCCCTTTCTCATGTAGTACCAAGGAGTTAGCAAACAACCAATAAAAGAATGTAAATGCAATCAGAAGGGTTGAATAATACTGAGCTAGCACTGTTTATAATCAGTAAATAATAAGTGAAGCCCCTGGGTTTAATGGCTCACGCCGGTAATCCTAACACTTTGGGAGGCCAAGGTGGGCATATCACCTGAGGTCAGGAGTTCAAGACCAGCCTGGCCAACATGGAGAAACTCCGTCTCTACTAAAAATACAAAAATGAGGTGGGCATGTGGTGTGTACCTGTAATCCTAGCTACTCCGGAGGCTGAGGCAGGAGAATCACTTGTACCAGGGAGGCGGAGGTCGCAGTGAGCAGAGATCATGCCGTTGCACTCCAGCCTGGACAACAGAGAGAGACTCTGTCTCAAAATAATAGTAATAATAATAATAATGAAGCAATTTGACATTTAATCCCAATGTAAAGTACTGGGGAAAATTAACACCTCAGGCAAATTTCCTATTGGTGTCATCCTACATTTTTAATAAAAATAACAATGGTAATACATATAATCTTCTGATGAGTCTGGAGGAAAATAAATTTATAAAATTAATCCTTCAAACATAAATATGACACAAGACAAATTAAAACAAATTAAGGAATACTATGTGCAATTACAATTAAACAAAAATAAATTCGAAAAAGATAAAAAAATTATATTTCTGTCTATGCATGTATACACAGATAGAAATATATCCATACATTCACACACACATAGAAAATACACACATACACACATAAATATTAAAATTACTCAAAAGAGGTAGATATTTTGAATGAAACCAGTTACCTGGAAAAATATTGAAAAAGTTATTGTATTTAAAAATAGATAAGAAAATACACCTTTAGGAAAGACTGAAGGCATGGGTGATTTAATGAGACATTACTTTTAAATAGTTTTGCACCGAAGAACTTCCATCATATATAAATTTACCCAGAGCACAAAAAACAGTGAAGCTTTTTCAATCAATTTACTCAAGCTAGCCTAATAAACCAGTTAAAAGCACAATAAAAGAAAACTGTGTACCAATCTCACATCCCAATGTAGAAGTTCTATATAATAAACCAGTAAATTAAATCTAAAAGTATACTAATAGAAAAATACACATTATAAAGAATTGGTTGGAAAAAAAGAATATTTTTGCTCAAGGAAATATGTTGATGTAATTCACACCGTATAGTATTATTTCAGATTTCCAGATTTAGCGTTGGACAAGTGGGGCTTTCAGTACCAGCTCCACAAATTACTGGCTGTGTGACTTCGGGGAAATTACCTAACCATTGTGTGCCTCTCACTTCTGACATCAGCTGCAAATTCAGTTGATTCCCAAAATCACTTATAATTTGGATAATTTGCTAGAATGGTCACAGAACTCTCTATAGGTTTCCAGTTTTTTTTTGACAAATTTGAAATTTTTCTCACCATTACATTTTTAAACACTTCTCTTTTCCTTCTTTGCTCAGGGACTTCAATTACATGATTATTAGACTCTTTGATATTGTTCCACAGCTAACCAATGTTCTGTTTTGTTTTTTTTTTCCTTTAAGTATTTTTCTCAGTGTGTTTCATTTTGGATTGTTTCTACTGCACATCTTCAAGTTCACTGATACATTTTTCTAAAGTACATTATCTGTTATTAGTTGAAATTTTCATCTATAGAAGAAGTTCAATCTGGGGCTTTTAAATATCTCTTCTGTCTCTATTTAATATGCTCAGTCTTTCCCATAGATTTCTAAAACTATGTTTCATGCTTTAGCCACTTTTCCAGTTGTGTCAGGCAAGAGCAGCCCTTGTAACTCCACCTTTGCCAGGAGCAGAAGTCATGTATATTCAGTTTTCATTTCTTCTGCAAAGAATCTTAGATCTCCATTCAAAATTATAAAGGAGCTATGCTCTCTTTTGTTCATGTGCCAGTTAATATAATGAAGTTAATTTGAAAGATTTACATTTTTTAATAGTCTAGTAGAGTGAGGATCGATATTACAATATAAGTTATGGGATCGGGGAGAGGGGGAGGGAATTAACAAAATTATGCTAAAATGTATATGTGAAAAAAATAAAATATAGACAAAGAAATATTTAAAAGAAAAAAGAACTAATCGAGTTTACTCTAATAAATAATAAAATCTGACTTCATATTTGAAAGACAGACAAATGAGATAGCACAGAAAGCTCTGAAACAGCCTATTCTAAGGCAATAATTTAAGACAAGAATAATATGTCATGATTATAAATGGATAGATTCTTAAATTACAATGAAATTAAAAGTTAAAAATAATAAAACTATAGTTGTATCACATACCATTGATAAAAAAACATTCTAGAATGAATTATGTAGTTAAAACAAAAAGTACATATAAATGAACTGGTAAAAAATTCAGATGAATCTCTGTTATAAAAGCAGGGAATCAATTTCTAACTGTAAACTCAAAATGTAAAAATCACAAAGGGAAATTGGACTAGATTTTAAGACATTAAATAATATTTCTTCTACCTGAAGAATATATAAGTAAAATTAAAAGACAAACTGGTAAAACTGTAATATATTATAAAAAAGAATAAATTATTATAATAAAAGAGAGCTCTTATAAATCAATAATAAAATTACCAAAAAATGTAAAATAACAATCTATATTCTCAATAATTCATAGGATAAACAAAAGCAATAAACATATAAAAATATTTCTTACTAGCAATAAGAAATAATCATTATAAAAACATGAAGTACATTATCACTTCAAACATTATGAAGGTTAAAATACAATTCCCAGAATGATGAAGGTAGTGGAAAAAGGGATCCCTAAACTCATGACAGAGATAAATAGTTAAGAATTTTGGATAATAACTTGGCAATGTGCATATTTGTAATCTTAATCATGTTGTATCATTTAGTAACTTAATAGCATGTTTTTAAAGCACATTTAAGGAAATAGAACACTCACAGTCTTAAAAGAGACTACAGACTGCATGTCCTATATAATATACTAATTTAATTTTAAAAAATACTAAACTGTAAACAGTAATTATCTCCAGATTATGTGAGTGTGTGTAATATTTAGGAAACAATATTAGTTTTATTGTCATAAAATGAATCAACACCTATCACTCTTTAACATGTTATTTATTGTTACTATAATCAATCAGGCACTCCTCTGAAGTGGTAATGGGGACCTATTTCCATCAGAGACTGTGGAATAAAGTAAACTACTCCCCCAAAATACTGACATTCATTCTGGAATGGCATAAACTCTAATAAACTATGAGGTCAAAAGAATGTCTCTTTCTCTCTAAGTCTGTCACTGTGAAGTTTAATCCTTCTGCTGATAGTCAGGTAATTTCAGTACTAAAGTCTTAAATCTAGACAGGGGCAGAGGGGATAAAATGCTTTTCTCCAGACATATGTTCCTCATTATGTTAGTCCTTTTACAGCTACGGCTTCAGGGTGACCTTGAAAGGAAACACCCAGCAGAGGCAGAAATTGGTTACTGTTCACTAGAGAACAGTGTTGCAGTGTTCAGCATGTAAGGAGAAGTTACTTCTCAGAGGTTGTGTGACACCTTCTCTGTGCCTACAAAATGAGTAGAGATATTTTTACATAAACTTTCCAAAGAAGTCCCACCACTGCAGAAAAGTGTATCAACGTACGAGGTTCCCGAATGTACATATGTTAAATATGTAGTAAATAACTACTAAACGAATAAATAGAAAATGAACGAATTATTGCGTGCTTCTTTGCCTTGTGTCTATTTAAGAGCTCATACATTCTTCATTTCCATCTTCATCACCTGGGGTTAATATTTATAACAGTTTCCCAGGTTCCACATCCCAGAAATAAAACATCATCTGGATTGGATAGGGACCTGACAGAGCTTCCACAGACATATATGCTTTTCACTGAACAAAGATCCTCAGCCATAGAGGCAACTTGGGCCTGAAGTCCAGCCTGTTCTTTTGGACTAGGCTCAATTTGCCCAGAAGAAATAATGCTTTTTTCTAATTCATACAAGTGTGACTGCTAGCCAAGCCTTGTACCCAGGCATGCACCTTCTCATGATATGTACATGTATGTGTTGGTACAAAGATGCTATACAGACTATCTGTAGCCTTAATCCAGGCCTTAGGATTTTTTAAAAGTTCCTCAGGTAAAGACAAGGAGCAGCTATGGTCGAAAACCACAGAACAGCTTCAGTTATTACCAACACTGAGCTCAAATTCTTCCCTACAGAATCCGGTTTCTACATTTTTCCCCTGCTTACAATTTCCTCTCTCTATAATCTGTGAAGCTTACCTCTACTTGTGCTCATTCCCCAACTTCTCACAGACATACACATGCCAACCATCTGCCCACATTCCTTCTATGAACTGTAGTTCCATAGTTCCTCTATAGTAACCACGTTAAGAATGTTGAATATAATAAATTAAATTTATTAATAACAATATAATGAATTAAATCTAATAATGCAAAACTTACAAACTGAAATTCTAAAAACATTATGAAATTCCAAACTCTGAACTTGGTTACTACAGCTTGTGAGAAACAAGAGCACGAAGCTGTGGAAGATCTCTAAGTTGAGATCAGGAAGGTGGTGGCCTCCCTGCAGCTGCACAATTGTCACAGTGAGAACGCTAGTGAGCATGGGGACAGTAATGCGTGATGAATGTGCTGCTTTATGGCTTTCAAAAGATATTCCATTGTCCATAAAACCATGCCAGCACAGTGGCATGTGCCTGTAGCCCCAGCTACTCAGGAGGCTGAGGTGGGAGGATCCCCTTCAGTCTAGGACTTTGAGGATAGCCTGGGCAATATAGTGAGACCCTGTCTCAAAAATAAATAATAAGAAAAAGTTACTCAGCTAATCCAAACAAATGTAATCTTATTTTTTGCAATCTGCTATGTGTTAGGAAATGTAATAAAAATAGGAGTGTGACATAGCCCTCATCATCAAATTCGTATAATCTACGGGTGCTAAAGAGGAATTAAAAACCATGGGGAAAATCCCCTTTAGGGGCGCCCCTCAGTTTCTCAGCAACATACCTGGGAAGATGAAAAAATAAATAACATCAAAAGCTGGGAGAAATGTGCATCAAATGTAAGATACATGGAAGAGAAAATCCCCCCCAGAAAACAATCCAGAAGGAGGAAAATGGTATAGAAAACTGTCATCTGCATTATGTCTTAACAGATTAAGATGTGTAGGAGAGGCAGAAACAGAAGTGTTTTTGTAAGTGTACATACTGGGCACTATAGATCTCCAAGATTCATTTTAATAAGAGTGAAGGAAAAAGAGAAAGGTTGAAAAAATATTCTTCCATCAGGCATGGGAATGATAAATATGGTTTTCTCTCTTTTATTATCTTTTTCAAAACAGTGGAACTCGAAATAAAGGCTGTGCATATCTACTGCAGGGAACAGATCTCTAAAGGGGATTACACCGGCACCCATGTTCATGCTTGAGGATGTCTTGTGTTTACCTAAACAATGCAGCAATTTGGTATTCTGTCCAAGGAAAAGGAGGTGATATGAAGGGACTTGTTTGCAAACATGCTCACTGTCTTGGAAATGGTATTTTGTTTAAAACAAGGTGACAAATCCCTCTCGAGTTGAAAGTAAGCAAAAGTAGAAACTAAATAGATCACATCTGAATTCAAGATGAGCAAATGGGAAACTTAAAAGTAAATCAAAATATGGTAAAACCTGCATGTGAATACATAAAGAACAATGTGAATCCGAGAAAAGAAGCAGTATTGTATAGCCAAAAGGGAAAATAATACCTCTAAGATTTGAAACATGAAACAGAAGAAAAATATCACACACTCATTGTAATGGCTAAAATTAAAGACCAACAATACCAAGTATTGATAAGAATGTGATGTCACCAAGACTCTTACACATTATGAATGGGAGTGTAAAATGGTACAGACACTTGGGCAAAAAGTGAGGCAGTTTCTTATACATTTGCACGTATAACTGTCATGATTCAGCAATGCCACTTCTACATCTTTAATCTAGAAAAATAAAAACATATTTCTGCAGAAACACTCACACAAAATTTGTGTATGCCAGTTTCTTTTATAATGGCCCAAACTGAAAGCAACCTAAGTATCTTTCAACAGGTGTATAAACAAGTTGCGGTATAGTCATACAATGGAAACCTCCTCACCAATAAAAGTGAGCAAACCGCTAATAAACACAACTAGATGCACAAATCTCATGAACCATACAGTGAATGAAAGGAACCACACAAAAACAGTACAGTTGTATGATTAAATTTACATAAATTTCTGGAACAGGCAAGACTAATTTGTGAATTCGAAAATCAGAATAGGCCAGGCATGGTGGCTCACGCTCATAACCCCAGCACTTTGAAAGGCCAAGGAGGGCGGATCCCAACAAGGTCAGGAGTTCGAGACCAGCCTGGGCAACATGGCAAAACCCTGTCTTTACTAAAAATACAAAAAGTTAGCTGGGCGTAGTGGCAGGTGCCTGTAATCCCAGCTACTTGGGAGGCTGAGACAGGAGAATTGCTTAAACCTGGGAGGTGGAGGTTGCAGTAAGCCGAGATCACACCACTGCCCTCCAACCTGGATGACAAGAGCAAGACTCAGTCCCAAAAAAAAAAAAAAAAAAAAAAAAAATCAGAATAAATGTCATCTATGAGATGGGGCAGAAATTGAATAGGAAGTGTTGTGTGGAAAATTCCTAGGTTTATGATAGAGGGATTAGAGTTGCTTACTGTATGTATTAGTCAAAGCTCATTGAATGGCTTAAGATTTTTGCATTTCATTCTGTGTAAAATTAACCTCAAAAGAAAACAAAGAATATATATTGAATTCTAGTTAATTCTATTTATGCTAAAATATTTAAAGTGAAGTACTATATTAGTTATCTATTGCTCTGTAACAAATTATTCCAAAATGTGGTGCTTTAAAATAATGAACATTTCTTATATCACAGTTTGTATAGGAGAAGAATTTTGTATCAGCTGGTTGGTTCTAGAGCAGGTTCCTTTAGGAAGTGGCAGTCAAGATGGTAGCAGGAGCAATGGTCACCTGAAGAGCTGACTGGGATTGGAGGATCCTCTTCCTAACTCACTTTCATGGCTGTTGGCAGGAGGCCTCAGTTCCATATCATGAGGGGTTCTCCATAGAGCTGTTTGTGATGTGATAGATAACTTTCCCCAGAGTGAACAATCCAAGAAAGATTGGAAAAAAGAAGTTTTAGTGCCTTTTTGATCTAGGCTTAGAAGTCGCACACCACCATTTCTTCCGTATTCTACTGATCACATAGACAACGTTGATACAACATAGGAGGAGCAGCACAAGAGTGAGAATATCAGGAGATAAGGACCATCTCTGGGCTGTCTAACATAAGGGTAGTGATGTCTGCAACTCTCTTTAAATGTTCCCCCAAAATGATGAATAGATGGATGAATATATTCATAGACTAAGATAAAACATATATAACAACATATTAACAACTGTGGGATCTAAGTGATAGGTATATATATATGTTCACTGTACAACTCAAACTTTTCTATATGTTTGAAATTTTTCAAAATAAAACGCTGGGGAAAATCACTTAATTCTAAGGAGATATGAGAAGACATGGCTTCCTCTAAGTAGGAAAGGTCATCAATAGGAAGAGCTCAGTCTAATTAGAGGGCAGAGATGCTAGGCCGGGTGCAGTGGCTCACACCGGTAATCTCAGCACTTTGGGAGGTTGAGGTGGGTGGATTCCCTGAGGTCAGGAGTTTGAGACTGGCCTGGCCAACATGGTGAAACCCCATCTCTACTAAAAATACAAAAGAAAAAATTAGCACGGCATGGTGCCACCTGCCTGTAATCCCAGCCACTCAGGAGGCTGAGGCAGGGAAACTGTTTGAACCAGGGAGGTGGAGGTTGCAGTGAGCCGAGATCACACCACTGCACTCTATCCAGGGTGACAGAGTGAGACATAGATGCTTTTGTAGGGGCAGCATTGGAAGAATAGAAGAAATCTTTCCATTGGGTGTCCAGTGCCTGAAGTGCCTCAGCATAGCCATATCATCTGTCCCCAAAATATTATGGGAGGGAGCAAGCTACTTCTTATGGGTATTGGTCACTCGACTGTGACAGAACAGAAGCTTCTTTGGGGTTGGCATTCAAGAGAAGACAGCAATGACCTGTATTACTGTGAAGTGATATATGAAGACCAGATGGGAACAAGTGGCATCTCAGTGGATGCTGGTGAAGATTAAGGTTTGGAATTGTGCCTAAGTTAGATACAGGCCTATACCCACTCCTGAATCCAAGCACAATCCCAGGGTCGAAAGAGTTGGGTTCATATTGAGAAAGACGGTGAGAAAGAATGGTTAGAAACTTGGAAATCATAATTAATGGTTAGTGATTTTTCTCTGGGCACTGTTGTCTTAAGTAATTTTGAGTATTTTTAAACTTTCAAAAGGGCTAGGAATTATTTTTCTGTAATTGACATAATAATAATTAATTTTAGGAAACTGATAGACAATAATTGTACAGAGAAGAAAATATCCTCACTTATAAATGACTGTCAGTGTTATTATAAACATAGTTCTTTTCTCAAACTAGTATGACTTTTCCTCAAAGGGTATATTTCAAAGAATTTTCTTAGGAATACAAGTGTTGTTACCTAAAGCACAACAGATAATGAAGTACAACTCCAGGGTCTGTGTTTGACTCAGCCTTTTTTATTAAAAAAAAAAAAAAAGTAATGTGAATCATTCCATATGACTAAATCACATATTCCTAGGGACAAACAGAAACTGAAACACACATGCACCCACACACAAGCTCAGCAACTGAAATGGGAAGAAAGGCATGCCCAGAAGAGCTGGAAAATGGGGGAGCAGCAGACACAGCTAAAGGGAGTCATTGGGCTTTTGTTCTGGCTGCCTGTGCCCTGCCCCTACAGCCTCTCCACTGTCTAGACAGGAATCTTTGCAACAGACAGAAGAAAGAACCATATGCAGACACAGCAATTTAGAGCAATATGTACAGGACAACTTGGAAACTTGAACTGTCCCTCCCCTGTAATTGTTAGCAAATTCGGTGAATCTGAATGAATATGGGGTGCAGGAGGTTGGAGGGGAGAGGAGGATGACTCAGACTACCTCTCAGAAGCCAAATTTAACTCCAAGAGATCTGTCTTTCACCCATCAAGGAATTCAGGAGTGTTTGGTTACCTTGATCTTATGCACTTGGGGAAAACATAAACATCAAATAAAAAACAGCAACTGTCGAGTTTGTGTTAAAGCCAATATTTACTTTTTAAATTTTGTTCATAGATTACCTTCTCTTCCTAACTTTCACTTGTTTTCTTTTTCAAGGGACCTACATAATCTCCTTAAGAGCCAGTAAGGGAGCCTCAGAGGTTACCCATTTACTGCATCACCCATGAGGAAGTGCAGAGCAAGCTGGGGAGGAAAAGGCCAGCTTGGTACTGATGAGAGAGCCGTATGCTCATGCACGTGAGAGGCAATGCAATCCCTAACTTGATTCATCAACCTGCTCACAATCCACAGCCCTGTGAGGATGGTGATCTGCAGATGTGACAGGATTTCCTAGAACCCAGAGGGCATGTCCCTAGAATAACTGACACAAAAAGAATCCTGACTCTATTCTATAATAACATAAAGAAGAGTACTATTGTAGAATCTCAAATTATTTTGTTTGTTAAAAGGTAAACTCTTTTTGTAACATGAATAAACCCCCAATATATTTAATTTGCATATTCTAGCTTCCAGATGCCAGAGCTTCTTAAAGCAATGTCTACCTGTACTTAATGATACTGATTGCTACAGGCAATTCCCACCTCCTCACACCAAGACAAGAACAAGATCTCCCAAGGAGCATCCCAGCTATGAACTCCATTGTCTAAGGACACATTAAGGCAGCTGTCTGTTAAGAAGACAAGCAATAAAATCTTCTATAAAGGCACCCAGTTAAACTTCCAATTAAAATGATTTAGTGCCTTCATTTTTTAAGTTTTCCCAAGGTTTGCTGATGACTAAAATTATGTAATGATGCTTTCAAGGTTTTAAATCTGCTAATTAATCTCTGCACCTTTACAATAACCCAGAGCAATTAAAGGCACAATGAAAAGGAGCAAATTAATGTACAAGTGGATTAACCCTTGGAAGGCTGACTTATTTTTGTCTTGCTGGCTGGTGGTTTAAAGTGGGTCAGAATATCATGTGGCCACACAGGTAATGAGCAACCTCAGAAGCAGTCTCATTGGATGGTAGCTATGTCACAACTGGTTTTGCATCTACTGCAATCCCTGTTGCAATGCCTGCTGCATGCAGACCTCTGCAGTTCAAAGTACTAGATGAGTGGGGATTGAGGGAAGGCAGAGACACTGCAGAGTCCTGAAGGGAAGAACTTCTAGAAACAGTTTAGTGAGTGATCCTAGGAAAGGTTAAGGGCTGAAATGCTCCAAGAGGGACCCAAGAGACCACAGTCTGTGTGCTGAACTAATGCAATGCCAAGGGGAGAGTCATTGTTGTTACCAAACCAAACTTGGATCTGCGCACCTGAAGCAGCAGTCAAACACTGACATTGAGATTGAAGCTAGAGAAAGCGGGGCATTTATTGTAGGGCGTCAAGCAAGGAGAGTTTAGTAGCTCATGCTTAAGACCTGAACTCCCTGGTGGCTCACAGGTAAGGGTTTTAAAGGCAAGGATGCAAAGTTACAGATAGAGTCATAAATCAATACATAGAGGCTATACATTGGTCTGACCTGAAAGGGTGAGACATCTCAAAGTGGGGTAGCTACAGGTCATAAGTGGATTCAAAGATTTTTCTGATTTGTCATTGGCTAAGGAGGTGGAGCTTTGTCGAAAAATTTAGGATCCGCAGAATGTTAGCTAGGGCTCGTGGATGTGACTGCCAAGTCCCTTGGGAAGAAATTTAAAACAAAGGACAGCAGTCGGCGTTCAGTCCTCAGATCCTCCTTCTCTGAGGTCCATGTGCCAGCACATCCTTTAGTGAGGGGTCTGGGTTTCTGAAAAACAACTCAGGGACATATGTTAAGATGTTATCTTTAGTTTCAAGAGGGAACCAAACATTCTCATGACTCTAACTTCCTTGGCTATTGTTTTAAGCTACTATTACCTTCTTGATTATCAAGTTGTTTATTTACTGCTTAGGAGTAACTAGGTGCCTAAAATTTTCCTTGAAGGAACTTAGAATTTTCCTTTATTTGCATGCTTTGGGATGGTGCCCAGCAAGCCCCGAAAGGGGTACTTGCTCTGGCTAACTGTTAACTGGCCAAATAGGTCTGAGGAGAAGAGACAGAGATAACTTGGAAGAAAATAATAATGTATATTTGTGACTTGAAGCTAACTTGTATCCAGAGGGAATCTTTCCTACCCCCAACTGGGGCTCAGATGTGTTTACTCAACCGTGTTACTGCTGCTTAAACAGGTAAATAACTGTGCTCATTACTTACCTATTTTCTCTCAGCTCCATGGCCACTTTGTATATGTTGCTCTGGATGCTGGCGCTGGAGCCTGCAATCCGTATTTCCCGGACTCTCTTGCCAAACAGACTCTCTGTTTAGAGTCTGCCAATGGAGGGCACTAAGGGAAGAATGAAATGGGGAAGTAGAGGAGGAAACTCCTTTGCATTTGCTAATTACTGGCAGCATCATTCAAACAACAGCAGCAAGCTATTTGCAGATGATTCTTGATGAGAACCAGAACTAGGATTAAGATTAGGTTTCGTTTGACCTCAAATATTTTGTGCTTGCTCTAATCATACACTACCTCTCTGGTAGGAAAATTAGGAGACAGCAACATTAGAAACTTTAAGACAGATGGGGAGAGGAGTTAGCAGTGCTCCATATGGAGAGATCGATCTGAGAAGAGGCTGCTGGAGATGGCAATGAGGAGGATCCATCACGCAGAGTAATAGAGACCATGAGAGGTGGAATTGCATGATTGCCCCATGATCTTTGGCCCCTGGTGTTACAGCCTTGACTGCAGATGAGAACCTGTAATTTGCTTTTGGTCAACAGACTATGGCAAAGGTGAAAAGACTTTGTAGATGTAATTAAGGCCCTTAACCAGTTAGCCTTAAGCTAATCAAGAGGTAAATTACCCTGGGTGGGCCTGACCTGGTTAGGTGAGGCCTTTATAAAGCAGTGAAGCATCATAGATATACTCCTGCAACAAATTAAACTGCTATTGTAGGTGAACTATCTATGAAAAGCAGTAGGGTAGCCTCTAGGAGCTAAGGGTCTCTCATTACTACAACTGTAAGAAACTGAATTGTGCTATCAATCATATGGGTTTGAAATAGGTTAAAAAAAATCTCAGATGAGATGACAGCTCCAACCAACACCTTGATTTCAACCTGATGGAACTAAGGAAAGGATCCAGTTAACTCCTGATACCTGGAAACTGTGAGGTCATACATTTGTATTGTTTTAAATCCCTAAGCTTGAGGTAATTTGAAATGCAGCAGTAGAAAACGAATATAGGGACAGAAGTCAGATTTCAGGCAATTACAAGTTCACACACACACACACACACAGTGCTCTTCCAGTTACTGGCTCAGGCAATTATAAGCAAGCAAGCACACACAAACACAGACACACACACACACGCACGACACACACACACACACACACACACACACGGTGCTCTTCCAGCTACTGGCTGAACAGACTCCTGACACCAAACAAATCCATCATTTGGAATCACGCTGTCATTGCCCACCTGCCTAAAACAGCTTACTGCTAACACCCCACCCTCACTCTGCATCCCACTAGATAGCAGTCTCATCCCAGATCAAAATTGGGTTCATATGCCCTTCTGGAAGCTTGTATTAAATTTCTGGTTACAACTTCTGTGCTCCAGCCCATATTCTTTTCATTACATCTTTAGGGAAAAAAAAATTCAAAGAAGCATCTGAATATTTTTATTATTATTTGACTATAGAGGACAGAGAGACAAAAAGAATTTCTTGATTAGAGCATAAGGACTTTTACTAGACAAAACAAAATAAAAACCTGAGAAAAAGAGTCGGCAATAGCAACATGTAAACAAAAGGGCACCATTATAATTTTTAGGTCTCAGCAGTTGAAATGGAAATTAATGGTGTTTATGAAGTTTTCCTACATAACTTGTTACTTTGTGTCCTCACTAAGCAGTACTTTTAATGTAGGCAGTGAAGTCAAAAGCACCCATGACAAATTCTCAAGGGGATACACAGATTTACCCCTATAACAAGCAAGCTGATACAGAAACTGGTAGCATCATTATACACAGCTGAGTTGAAACTCCTTAAGAAAGCAATCTAAATAACCTTGTCATATCCATTCTCCACACCTTTCCTTTGGCAAGCGCTCTGTGTCCCCGTGAAGCCTCATTTCCCCCATCTATTGCCAAAGGCTACCATTTCATATCACACATCAAAGCATGAGAAATGTCAAGGTAATGAAAACTGACACCGTGGCAAAGAGAAGGTGAGCCACAGCCATTGTGGGGAAAGCTGGGTCAAGGTCCTTCTGAACAGGGCACTGGATCATCCCGGCTCTCCTACAGCTGTGCTCACCCAAGAGCAAGAGCTGGGCTCTATAACACAAATATATCTCTTGAATAGCAGCCACAAAGCACAATTTGTGATTCAAAGTGAATCCAATGGCAAGACAAGCAAAGAAGCTTCTATATTCAAAAGAAAAAACCACCTTTGTCCTCTAAAGGTTTATTATGCATTCAAAATATCCCTGGCTTAACCTAATAAATGGACTATTTAGCTTTTACCCCTGCATGTGGACAAACTTATTTAAATATTTCTCAAAGAAATTTATATGTTAAATCATGAATTTGGCTGTCTAGCCATCTCTTGCAGAAACAGAGCATGTAATCAAAGACCGGGAAAATCTGAAGGCTTTGCTTCTTGTGCAGATCAAACACTGATGTACGTTGGTCTTTGACCAAGTCATGGAATTAATTCTTTAGTTTTCAATTTCAAAAACTGAACTCTATTTCAGACCTTGAACTTTCTCTAGCCCTACCATCAGGGATTCTCTTTTGCAAAGAGTAGTGTTAGCACATGGTCCAAAATGGACACCAGGACTAGTGAGGTAGTTTAACTTACCAGAGATGGTCACCTGGAATTTACTGATTTAAACAGTGAACTCATGGGCTTTGTTAAAAAGCTCTTAATGCTACACAAACACCAAAGCTGTTGATGAGATGCTTTATGTAGCTCAAAGGCAACATAATTCTAAAAGAAGAATAATTTTTAGAGTAAGAAGGTTTTGTTCTTATCTGGAGTAAGGCTTACCTTTTGATTGAACATATAGAGGTCATATCTGGAATAAAACGGTGTTGCAGCAAAACAGGAATGGAGATAGAAAGCTAACTTTCAAAGGAGTAATGTGCTTATACAAGGAGAGTCCATGACATCCCTTCCATTAGTGTTTTCTGACAATATTATTATTTGGTTCCTTACAAGGATTATAAATATTACCAAATTTCTTGTGCTGATACATTCCTTTGTCTCGTTTGGGTTAAGTTGCAATCCACAACTCCACATCCTTGGCACTGGATATAGAACAAGGTACTGGAAAGTTCTTCATCCCCAGTCATCTGTACTAACTCGCCATTCCTCAGTTTTCTACCCTATGCACAATGGATGACTTTAGAAGTGCCAGACACAGCCAAGATCGCCACATTCCTCCCAATTCTGAGTTCGTTCCTCTCACCAAGCACCAGGAATTGTTGATCAAGGAATCAGGTTCTCTACCATAACTCACAGTAATCACTACTCTGGCTTATCTGGGTTCTCAAGTATTGCATTTGCACTTGATTTGTAGTTCTTTCTCCAGGGCTATGACACTACTCCACTGCTGAATGCCCCTCACCCCCCACCATCCACAGCAATCTACCTGCTGCTGAAACTACTATATCTTTTACTACATGAGTCCACTCTTTCCTATTTCATCTTGGCTCACTGAACTTGCTGTGTCTCACCTACATGAATATATGTGATTTCTAGTACATTTTATTCAGCATTGGACAGAAACAAAGATGAACACCCTAATATTTGTTCTTTTTTTTTTTTTTTTTGAGAAGGAGTTTTGCTCTGTCACTCAGGCTGGAGTGCAGTGGCATGATCTCAGCTCACTGCAACCTCCGCCTCCCACGTTCAAGCAATTTTCCTGTCTCAGCCTTCCAAGTAGTTGGGATTACAGGTGCCTGCCACCACGGCCAGCTAATTTTTGTATTTGTAGTAGAGATGGGGTTTCACCATGTTGACCAAGCTGGTCTTGAACTCCTGACCTCAGGTGATCCACTGGCCTCAGCCTCCCAAAGAGCTGGGATTACAGGCATGAGCCACGGCACCCAGCCAATTATTTGTTCTTTAAGTGACATCCAAGCAGGCAATCTCAGCTATTTACCTAAATAGTAGAAAGGAAAGCTAAGGGTAAAATGAAGAAACCAAAAATGATATCAGGGACAAGTGTTTTCACGTGGTACCTAAAATGACTACTACCCAAGCAACCTTGTAAAGAGTGGAGGTCACAAAGATGGATGGGAATGAGAGTGGAGAGTAGGAACCAAAGAAAACCAATCAAAAGTTGCCTGCTGTAAGCTGCCAATGACTGCCTCAGCTAACATTCTCTACTAGAAAGTGTTTTAACCCAACACAATGGATTC
Organism: Ateles fusciceps; assembly: GCA_036589455.1. Lineage (NCBI taxonomy): Eukaryota > Metazoa > Chordata > Mammalia > Primates > Atelidae > Ateles > Ateles fusciceps. The sequence goes on from JAZHEH010002077.1 coordinate 1,719,609, forward strand.
ATAACATGCAGCTAGAGTGGATGACTACTGAGTCACCCATACTGTTGAAAATCCTCCTCTAGGGGAATTCAGTGTATGTGTAGAAAAAGATTGAAGAAACTAGCTAGAGACAGCCCAGGAAACAACTCCTGGCAGCTGATTTTCTTTTTTTGTTCTCTTCATTATTTTACAAATTTTACTAAAATGGAATTTCAATGACAAATGAAACAGAGCTTTAGATATTTTACCATTACAAATATTTGACAGAGTCTTTTATCTTTCTAACGTGTTCAAGCAAGTCCAAAAATCTGTTTCAATTTTCATAAATTCTCATGTTTGAAGTTGTCAAGCAAAACAGCAAAAATATACCCATTAGCTAAGAGGGGTATGACCATAAACGTAGTAAGAATTACAGTGATCCCAAACTGAACATACTCTGTGATTATGAGCCAGGCCAGGTGTACACTTAAAACAACTGAGAAAATCATGGTGGGTGATTATAATGCTTAATTGGGTGCTTTTGATTTGGGTTTTTCTTTGTAATAGCTGAAGAGAATCTTCTGACTTATGACAGTATTTGAGAAAATCTGAGCCTACGTAAGAGAACAATGTACTAACAATTAGCCTAAGGATAAATGTTAAGTAGGGGATAAAGCTATTTTGTACCTCTTATTTATGTTGCAAGCATCTGGAGTCAGTCCTTCATTGTTCTCCCAGTCCCTTGCTGTTATTTATAAAAGAATAACCTGCAAATCCATTTTATTTATTTACATGTAGGACCCATATAATGTCAATGTTCTTTTTTTCTTATTCAGACAGTTTCACTCTTGTTGCCCAGGCTGCAACATCCACCTCCTAGATTCAAGAGATTCTCCTGCCTCAGTCTCCCAAGTAGTTGGGATTACACACATCCACCACCATGCCTAGCTAATTTTTTGTAATTTTAGTAGAGATAGGGTTTCACCATGTTGGCCAGGCTCGTCTCCAGCTCCTGACCTCAGGTGACAACCTCCCTCAGCCTCCCAAACTGCTGTGATTACAGGTGTGAGCCACCACACCCAACCGAATGTCAATGTTCTAAACTAGGAATTGGCAAACTGTAGCTGGCAAACCAAATCTGGCCATAGTCTGTTTCGTAAATAAATTTTTATTAAGGCACAGCTACACTTCTTCATTTGTGTAGTGTTTGTTGCTATTTTTGAACTACGATGGCAGAGTTGAGTAGTTGTGACAGAGACCATATGGACCAGAAATCCTAAAATATTTATTACCTGTTCTATTGCAGAAAAACTTTGCCAATCACTGTTCTAATCCATTCTCGACATGCAAATATAACTATTAACACATATCACTCATCAAAGTCCTGGTTCCTCTAAGCACGCTGGGATGTCACAGAATGCCAAGAGAAGAAAAATAAGGGTTCTCTCTTAGCAGTCAAAGATTAAGAAAAAAAATGAAGGATTTTTTTATTTTCTTATACAAAATATCAAGTTCTGAGGTAAGTTTCATCTGTATCCCAAGTTGCCCATCCAGACATTGGAATATTTATTAAAAAAATATGTTGCACAGCATTATGAATGTATTTAGTGACACTGAACTGTATACTTAAAAATGGTAAAATAGTAAATTTTGTGTTCTGTATTTCATCACAATTTACAAAAATTATATAGAAAACTGGAGCTAAACAGTCTTTACGTTCTTTGAAATTATCCAGGGACCTAAGACCATAGAAACAGATAGTTCTGGGACCTGTAATGAAGTGACTACAGAAATGAACATATTAATTTGATAATCTGTGGTTACAATTAAAGTGTATCTCTAATTCACCAATAAAAAAAATTCCAGGATTTTAACAGGTGAAAAATGAAACAAATTAGATAAACAAATGTCTTAATGGACACAAATAATCAAAACTGACAAAAAATAGAAAGCCTGAATAAAATATCTATAAAAAACCTACTCATGAAACAATGCTTGACCGATATGGCTTCTTTGGTGAATTATATACATTTAAGAAAAAAAATACAATAATATCAATAGTATACAAACTATTAAAAAATAGATGAGGAAGGAATACTTTACAATTCATTTAGTAAAGTCAGCATTATTTTAATACTCAAGACAAAGGCACAACTAAAAAGAAACTAGAGTTTACTATCTCTCATAAATATACATATACAAAAACATTAAGAAAATGCTAACAATTTGAATTTAGTGATATGTTAAAAACATAATATATCATGACTTAATGGGGCTTATACCAGGTATCTAAAACTAGTTTGATGTTTGAGTTATCAACTTAATTCACCACACTAAAAGAATAAATAGAAAGACCAAATAATTCTCTTAATGGATGTAGAAAAGAATCTAACAAAATTTACTGTGAATTCATAATAAAAACTCTAGAAAAGTAGGAGTAGGAAAGAATATCACCTGGTAAACAAGATATAAAAAAAAACAAAAAAACCCTAGAGCTAACAGAATACAGTTGTGAAAGACTGAAAAAGAATGAAGAACGAAGCAAGGATATCCACTATCATTATTCTACTCAGGAAAATATTTTTAAAAATACACTAAAAATTACAAGCATTGCTGAAAAAAATAAGATTGTAAATAAACATAGAAATACATCATGTTCATGAACTGACATATTTATTATTGTTAAGATTTCAATTCTCCCAGATTGATCCATATATTCAACAAAATCCCAATCAAAATCTCAGAAGGGTTTTGTAAATAATGATGAGCTAAAAATGTATATAAAAATGAAAATAACCAAAAATAGATAAAGCAGTTTTGGAAAAGAGATTCAAATTGGAGACCTCTCACTAGTTAATTTCAAAACTTACCATAAAGCTACAGAAGTCAAGACCGTCTGATTATAGGTATATGTACAGAAATGGAACTGGACATGTATAGTCAAGAAAGACGACACAAAATTTCAATTGATAAATGATAATCTGCTACTCAACTGTTGCTGTGTAAACTTAGAGGAAAAAAAAACTCTTATTCTTACCTTACACCATTCACAAAATCTACCTCAAAATAGATTATAGTGCTATTTCTATGCGCTCAAAAAAATAAAAAGTCAAAAAAGAAAAATACATAGAAGAAAGTATTCATCAACTTAGTATAGGGAAATACTTGTTAGACATCACACAAAAGCCAACATGAATCATTTTAAAAATATTGAAAATTCCAAATTCATAAGAGTTAAAAATGTTTTCTTCTCAAACAATACCATTAAGAAATAGGTAAGACAGAAATTGGGAAAAAAAATGGCTTTACATCTCTGACAAGGAACCTATAGCTTCTTTGACAATATAAAAGAATGGACAAGAAGTTAGTTCAACTTTACAATGAGAAGATACATAACCCAGAATTAAGAAATAGACAAAATATCTCAACAGACATTTCATTTAAAAAAGATAAGCAAATGACTAAGAACATGAAAGAATGCTCAGCATCCTTAATTACAATGGAAGCAAATTAGATTTATAATAAAATACCTCTACAAACTTACTTAACTGAATTAATTTTTTAAAGTATAAATATTGAGTGTTGGCAATGATGTGGTACAATTGGTACTCTCATACATTGCACCATCTTATACATGGTGGACATGTAATTTAGTACAAATATTTTCAAAAATAGTTTAGCTGTGCCTTATAAAGTTAAACATACATGTAAAATATGACTCAACAATCCCAATTCAAAGTGCTTACCTTAGAGAAAAAATGTGTGTGAGTGAATGAATGAATGAACAAGTGAGTCAGCAAGTGGCTTGTCATTAAAAAATAGGACCTTTTCTCCCTCTCTTCTCAATGGCAAACCATTTTCAAGTGGCCTTGCCTCATTGGTCAAATGGCAGGTACTACTCTAGATGCTTCACAAACATAACAGTTCTTCATCCAATCCTTTTTAAAGCTGACGTTATTATCCTCATTTGCACATAGGCAGAGAAATGAGATCTGATGTGACATGTAAGCTCAAATGGCTAATGTATGCCAGTATCAAGAATCAAATTCACTCCTGTCTGATTCCAAAGCTATACTTTTTTTCCATTCTACCTTTTCTGATTTTGGTATTTTAAGGAATAAAATACCTAGCTATGTGACTCAGTCTCAGGATTTAGAGAGACAGATACAGGTTACTTTTTGTGATGCAGATTTATGACAAAATTCCCAGAAATGTAGTATAACACACAAATATGATCTTGTCAGCAGAAAAATCACCTTAGTTTCACTAGTCCATCCTGTTTGGGAACAGGGGAAACTTTCTGAGTCACTTAACACAACAAATTAACCACAGATGGCCCACTTCCTCTTTGTTTACCTAGAAAAAATACTTCCTCAAAAAGAGCCTTCTACTGTGTATGATGATGGCTACCATTCTATATGCAATTCCTTCTGGGGAGGAATTAGCTCTAAGCTACTCCATTTGTGACTAATTTTATCACATCAGTCCACATGTGACTGCCTACACAATCTAAGTCACTCTGGTTTTGATATTGCAGGATCTACCTTATGGACAAGGCACACTGCATGAATTATAGAAACTAGACTGGAAAAACTGATAGTTGCTTCATTTCTCCAGAAAACCCCCATGACTACAGGTGTTAAGGATAGCCTGACCAATGTACCAGGTCACTAGTTCAACAGTTCTGGAGAGTTGAGGGCGCTGATCCCCATTCTAAAAGATTCTCAACACACAGAACTACAAAACATCAGAACTGAGAGAGCGTTATTGATGTTCCCTGGAGGGATTTATTCCATTTTTGTAAACCCCAACTAGTTTCTTAAATATTTAATCCATCATGCAATCAAAATAGTTGTAATCATCTATTATCAAACTGGGAAGAAAAAATTCTTTTTACACATAAAGAGATCACCGTTTCTTAAAAGCAGTAAATGATACATGCCTGATAAGCAAAAATAATACATTTGTTCAGAGCATTAAGCACTTTGAGATGGAGTGTTCAAAGTTTTGTGGGAAGATTCTAATGTGAAATGGGACTGGGAAAGCGTAACTTGAAAGCCAGAGTAGTATTTACAAAGACAAAGGAGGAGCCAGCCTTTGACGCTGGTCCTCCAATCCTTACACATTCCTCCCTGCTCAGGGTTTAACAACTTCTAAAAACTGACTTTTGCTTCTCTCAGCAAGTGTGAGACACAAATGTCTACCACCATTTACTAGCCAAGTGATCTAGGCAAGTCATGTAACCCCTCTGCACCTCAGGTGATGAATCTATGAAAAGGTGATCACATCTGCTAGCAGTTGGAGATTAAAGGAAAATCTGTGTACAAAAGAAACAAGCACAGTGCCTGAAATACAAAAGCCAGTAAACAGAAACATTTCCTTTCCCTTCACCTGTATAGAGCTTTTCTCCTCCTCCTCCTCCTCCTCCCCCTCCCTCCTCTCTCCTCCCCCTCCTCTCTCTCCTCCTCCTCCTTAAGATGGAGTCTTGCTTTCTTGCCCAGGCTTGAGTTCAGTGTCGTGATCTCAGCTCACTGCAACCTCTGCCTCTGGGGTTCAAGTGATTCTCCTGCCTCAGCCTCTCGAGTAGCTGGGATTACAGGTGCCCAGCACCAATCCCGGCTAATTTTGTATTTTTAGTAGAGATGGGGTTTCACCATTTTGGCCAGGCTGTTCTCGAACTCCTGACCTCAGGTGATCTGCCTGCCTCGGCCTCCCAAAGTGCTGGGATTACAGGCATAAGCCACCGTGCCCAGCCAAACTTTTCTTTACCTAACACCAATGCATTGCAAATGTACGGGGAAAAAAGATAAACTGGGTTGAAAGGAGACTTGAGCACTGGTCTTGCCTTTATGCATAATGAGCTGTGTGGTCTGGGGTGGATAATTTTGATTTGCTGTTGTTGCTCTCTCTTTGAAATGAAGAGGATAGCCATTAACTCCAAGATTCTTTCCAGCTCATCCATTCACGTCTTTGCATTGCTGAACATCACCCCAGGGATGTTTTATCATCTCAGGCAGTGAGGAATTGGGAGCCCTTGGGTTCCCCTAGCACCCTTTCTATTACCCCGATTGTGTGCTGGAGGATACTGCTTTTCTGGAGAGTACACACTTTGTATTGCCACAGCTCTGACACAGGCGTCCGAGTGGTCTCTGGCAGGACTTTGCAAAATCTGCCCTGGGAAATGGCAAGAGCACCTGAGGACCTGTGAGCTGGCATCTCGCCCCCAAAAGACAAGGACTTTGAGAGGAGGTACTTCACCAACACTCCACAGCTGTGTGAAGAAAAAAGAAAATGGTTGATGAATTTCCACTTTCCACAGAGCAAAGAAACGTTTTTGTGTTATTTGTTTCCAGCCTGAGTGGGGGGCTTTTCATGAACAAGGAACTGTCCTCCCACAAGTGGGGATACACTGCCACCTGCTGGTTCTCTGCTTCTTTACACAAAGGAGCACCTTCCCAAACCAAAGCAATGGTGACTTTCCCAGACAGCAGAGATATCAGAAAATATTGATAGTTACTAACCTATTAATTGTGAATGTCTGATGAAATGTTGAAGGTCTTGTAGAGTTGGAAGTTCAAGATAATTCCTCTGGTATTCTCAAGGTCACGCAACTAAAAGAGATCTTGACTAAAATTATCAGCCAAGATTCTTGAGGCTGCCTTCAACAATTCAATAACTCATTTACGTGTACAAGGAATCTTTTAGCATGTAGAAGTATTTTCAATACATTATGTCATGTGAACTTACTATTTAGTGTTATACAAATACTAAAGGCCACATGAAAGTAATAAAACTGCACTCTTGTTCAACAGTTTTGGCATGGATATTATCAGTAATTCAGATTTTACCTCATTAATCCACACCATTAGTCTGTGCCATTAATCTTTTACTATTGGAATTGTGCAGAGGTTAAAAGTTAATCCAGACATAAATGGAACAAGCTCAGTAATTTTATCAACAAAGTGGTTTCTGGCTAAGAGTTCAAGAACGTTTTATTTGAAGTGGCTTTTGTGTTTCTCTCTCACAGATGGTGTTCTTTGATTCTGGAACCTCAGGTTGTTTTAACACGTCCCACCACCTTAGTGTTCAGTGTATGCGATTGATATGTGTGTCTACCCTGGCAAATAATACTTAACAGTGAAGTGCCAGTCTTCCCATTTCAACTTGAAGTTTGGTCCACAATGAAAACGGTGTATAGATTCTTATGCAGGTAAATTATTTAGTTACAAGTTATCTTAAATTTTTCCATTTTGAAGCTAGATTTTGGCTTTGGCTTTGCGTAACAAAGGGTCCACTGAAATGTTATGTTTGGCTCTGAAAAGGGAGGTGGTTATTCCATCCCTGGAGCAAGAAGAAAAAAAAATCATGGGATTTCTAGCCAACAAGGCTTTCAAAAATATTGATATCCAGTCTCTGATCACCCCACTTCTTAAGCCTAATGGGAGATGAAATGGAACTTACCCATCTTCAACTCTCCCTCCCCTTTATGTGTTCTTCCCCCTCTCTTTCAAGTACAGTATTCTCCAAAGTTATTGTACCATAACCAAGTCAGACTGATAGATGCTCCTGACATGGGTGAGAGGGGCCAGCTCTTTCAACAACCTCACATGACAGGAAATCCCACTTCTTCCAGAGTGAAATCTCCATGAGTGTCCCAACAAACCAAGAACACTCTCAGTGGATGGTCATACTACCCATGGTGGTCATTTTGTGTATATTGCCATGTACTCATATTAATCTTCTGATGTACACCAGCCCCTTATTTTCAAGAGTAGGCTGCGTGCTCTGGTTTGGGAGGCAGTACAGTGGGAGGAACATACCCCCCGACTTTGGAGACATGAACATGGGGTTCCATGCCCCTTCTATCATTTATTGTCTCTGCAGTCCCGGAGAAATAACTTAGCCCCTTTAAGTCTCCATTTCCTCATTCATAAAATGAGGATTACCTTTCCCACCTCACACAGTTATTGAATACATGACAGTAACTTTGGTTATATGCCAAGCACTACGCTAAACACCTTATATGAATTACCTTACCTGAAGACCATAACAACCTCTTTATGATCGTCTTCCCCATTTCACAGATAAGGAACTGAGACAAAGGACAGATTTAAGTCATTTCCCCCAAGGTCTGGAAGCTCAGATATGATAAAGCCTCATATTAAAGCAGATCTGGCTCCAGAGTTAGAGCTCATCTTGTGACATAGACTCTCAGCCCAGATAGTGCCTGGCAATTAGTATATGAGAAATAAATCATAAGCATTTTGTTAGCCAAGCACACAGACCAAGTTTGTGACTTTGCCATCACTCTTTGACATTGTGTTCTATGTAGAGAGGGCTTTAGGGATGACGTGTTGCTTGCTCATTTTAATAGATATTCCAGTAATACGTGTATACGTATGAGTTTCCTTGGGTTGCTGTCACAGAGTACAGCTAATGTTGAATGGCTTAAAACAATCTGTATGTATTGTCTCACAGTTTGGGAGGCGGGGAAGTCTGAAATCGAGGGGTTGACAGGGTCATGTTCACTCTGAAACTTGGTGATTTGTGGGCAATCTTTGGCATTCCTTGGTTTGTAGATACTTCATTCCAATCCTCTGTCATCTGTGCCTGTCTTCACATGGAAGTATTCATATAAAGGACACCAGTTATATTGGTCAGGGGTCCACCCTGACCAATAGTTAGTATGAGCTCATCTTAACTAATTACATCTGCAATGACCTTATCTCCAAACAAGGTTATGTTCTGAGTTATCAGGGGTTGTGACTTTCACATACCTTTTTGGGGAGATACAGTTGAACCCCTAAAAAGAGCCATCTCCCCTAGCCATATCTGTTTGATCTTAAATAAGCAAGTGAAACCAGAAGATATTGAATCAGATAAACATGAGTTTAAGCTGAATGTGTGTTTTAGGGAAAGATAATGCAGTGCCTAAGGTTTACTTTCCTTATCTGTTAAATGGGGATATTTACAGCACCTGCCGCAGAGAGTTGATATGCTCTTTAAATAAAAAAGGATACATGGAACACTGAGCACCATGCCTGGTACATGGTAACCCCACAGTCCTGGTAGTTGCAGGGGGATATATTATGCCTGGTGTCTTCATTGGAAAGCACCGCTACTGAAATGGCTATATCCCCCAGCTTTTCTTCCAGCCTCCTTCTGCTCTCCTTTGAAAGACAGTGAACACTCGCCTACCTATAACAGAGTCAGAATAGTCACTCTGATTTAAAAGTTAGAAGTTTCACTAGGTTGGCATTTTTCTTGGAGATGTAGCAGCCTAGGCTAAGTCGACTTTGCCTCTCATCATTGTCAAATCTGGCTTCAGAGCACCCCACCGTGTGACACAGAAATTGACTGCAGCATGAAGGTATTGCTGGAGTAATTGCAAGGCCAAGTAAGTGGGGGAAAGAAAAGTAGCTTCAGCTACGTCTGCTGCAGAAGCCAGATGATGAAAATTAACCCACCTCTTTAATCATAATCTTGCATCCCAGAATTTTCAGCTGACAGAAATGATAATCATTTGGTTCATTGATTTTGGGATTAATCACTGAAGTTAATCTTGGCATGTATTGATTCCATTTCTGCTGGCTGTAACTAAAGTGTTCAAATTACTTATTCCACCTCTGACAAGAATAGGTTCCCAAAACAAAGGAACTCAAAGATGAGCTATTACACCTGACAGCTCTGCACAGCACCTAGTGACAGCACTGACTACCCATCCCTCAGCAAGACGGGCCCCTAATAGTGATGAATCAAGCAACTGTTCTTGCTATTATATACTGGTGTTTTATAAAGTTGATCCATCAGTGTCTAGAAGAAATGGAGGTAGTTTTATCTCAAGGAATCTGAACTCGAAATCTGGCTGCAAAGGCAAGCAAATTATGTAGGCCACACAGTAGAACAGGCCGATTTCACCAACTTGACTTTTATCAGAAAACACCAGCATTTGTTACTTTGCAACCCTGCAGCGTTTCATGTTGCTGACCATTCACCAGCATAAGCTTTGTTGCAGAAGCACAATTTGCAAAATAACATGGTGCCATCACCCCTTTCTTAACCTGTATGTGAACTTCTGACCTGGTAGTTACAATGAAATGTCTCTTATTGAGCATACTTTTGTATGGCATCCTAAAAGGAACAGAGGAGACTTCTACCTTGGTGTGATAGCTGACTAGGTGTTTTAAGTGGCCCTGTCACTACAGTACACTAAAGCTTAGGAAGGATGCTGACTGCATTTGTAGCATGGCTGGTTTAACAGAATACAGGGAAAGCTTCAAAACCTATCAATAGTAAACAGAGACTAGAGGGATAAAAACAATAGATGCGTGAGTGAAGGATTTAACAACACAGGGCAGAACTAAAATACTGGACAAGAAGAGTATGTGAAGAAGGAAGAAGAACCATTCTAAGTGCCTTATACTAATACAGAGGGGGGATTCAGTTCTTGTTTCACTTATGTTTACTCAACCTTGAACCAATGAAATTTGGAGCTAGCCCTTTCTTTGTTGTGAGGGACTGCCCTGAGCACTGCAGGATGACAAACAGCATCTCTGTCCTCTATCTACTACATGTAAGTTGCAGATAAAAATGTTTCCAGACATGACCCAATATTCCCTGGGGACAAAATCACCCCCAGTTATAATCACTAATTTAATCTGACACTTTTAAAGTAAAACACATATGGTAAAATTTCAAAGATAACCAATTAAAGAAATATCCTATATACATTCAATACAAATTGAGAAAAAATTATATGAAACAAGAAACAAACAAACAAAAAACAACAAAAAACAATATAAATAGGGCAAAATGCATATAAAAATGGAAAAACTAGAAATCAGAAAGGTGGCAGAAAGCAAGTTCAACTATATCCAGCATAAAATAGAGTTCAAATATAAACAGCATAATATACAGTTCAAATATATCCAGCATAATATCAAGTTTTCCTTCCAAAAAGGTGACATGCAGAGCTCTATGAACTCACTTTCCAGCAAAGTAGTCATAACTGGGGAAATTTACATAATGAAAAGCATTTTAAGTCCCTGAAAATTGTACTATGGGCATATAGCAAATACGAACCACTTTTTTTTTTTTTAATCTACTAAATCAGAGTAAAAATAAAAGTGAGATCTGTGGTGCCTGAATCATGATCTGCTTCCTCCCTCACCCTGACACTGCAGCTCAGCATGATGGAATCATAGGGAATTGGAAAGTGTGTCAAGTAACACCTTGAGGATGCAATCGGTCAAATCAAGAATGCTAGAAATTTACAGAACAAATGGCATTATTTCTCCAACATACATACAGCAAGAGAGAAAGAGGAAGGAAATGCTCTGATTTCCCTTCCTGACCAATATTGTTGCAAGAAATGTGATTCCATTCTCAACTACCAGGAAAGAATGCTGAACTTTGGCTAAGCCAATCCACCCAATCCTTCACCCCGCCGCCCCGCTCCAGTGAGTGGGCCCCAGATGATCATGTGATCCAAGTCTTCCAAACAAATAGAACAAAAACAAATTTCAAAACTTATTCTGGAAAATGTAAGTCAATATAGACTCTATTCACTCAGATATTTCAGTACACACATATAAGAGTTCAAACTGTGTGAAAATGTTTTCACCATAATAAAAGTAAATTTGAGGGATAAGCTAATAAGCACAGTAAAACGGACAGAGCAACAGCTTCACAAAGAAAGGAGCTGAGATCTTGAACAAACTGTTCCAAAAACCTATAACATGACTCTTTTTAGCTCCGTGGGCTAATATTTCCTCTTTATTTCAAAGTCAATTTGACTGGAGTCGTTCCATAACTTGCATAAACCCCGCCACAGCAGTAGGTACTCCTTATGACTGTCAAGTTTTTGTTTCCAGTTTTCTGGTAGGTTTTTATTCCTGTTTTTGACTAATTCTACAGTCAGGTAAACGAATAGATATTGCTATCCTACTGTTAGGAAGTCAGCACTGCTCAAAAGTGCTGATGGCTCAAAAACAAACATGACTGATCTGTCCCCTAAGAAACTCATGGGCTAGAAGAGAACACAGACACCATATCAAAACTACCCTCAAAGTGTATTCTAACTTCCACGAAAGAGTTACATACAGAGGAGAAGAGTTGGAGATCCTGACTGTGATACATCATTCAAGACTATAGCTTATGCAATTATTTTTTCACAAATTGAGCCATCAGCCTATCCCAACAAAAAGCAGTTGGAAAAATTATGACACAGATTACATGCCACTTTCCATTTGAGAAGCCTGCCTGCACTTCCCATGTTAGACATTATCTCATTTGTCAAAACATTTATTTTAAAAGAAGGGAGAAAGAGACAGCAACATAAAAATTTGCCTGTGTGTCCAAGTTTCCTCTTATCAATAGCCTCTGACAATTTGGACCAAATTTTTACACTTGCTTCAGACCCTGCCATATTTTCAGTTTCTGAGTCTTTGTTTTGGTTTCTGGTCTCCTCAGATTAGAGAATATCTCATTCTTGTACTTTCATTCAATCTAGTAATATGTCGTCCTCTGACAAAGAGCCAGACTTGCATATGTATTTCAATTCCTCTATATTTGTGTTTTCAAGACACTTCTCAACGATCACTTAATAATCTATTTTGCAGAATGTATTAGTCCATTTTCACATTGCTAATGAAGATATACCTAAGACTGGGAAGAAAAAGAGGTTTAATTGGATTTTCAGTTCCACGTGACTTAGACGGCCTCAGAATCATGGCGGGAGGCAAAAGGCACTTCTTACATGGTGGCAGCAAGAGAAAAATGAGGAAGGAGCAAAAGCGGAAACCCCTGATAAACCCATCAGATCTCATGAGATTTATTCACTTTCATGAGAATAGCATAGGAAAGACCTGTCCCCATGACTCAATTACCTCCACCTGGGTCCCTCCCACAACACGTGGGAATTCTGGGAGATACAATTTAAGTTGAGATTTAGCTGGGAACACAGCCAAACTATATCACAGAGCGTGATCAATTGATTCATTGTTAATATTTGCTAATGATTCAATTTTATGTATACTTTATAATTTCCTATTCTACCTAACTGTTCTCTCCCTAATATATTCTAGAATATTCTTTTTCAAACTTTTCATTTTATATCACTGCCCTATACAAACACACACACACATGCACACATACATGCACACACACGCGAAATGAAAGAATCATAGAACATTTGCTGTTACTATTCTAATATTTGCTGTCTTATTCAATGTTTTAAAATTCTGGTTGCAAACCACCAAACTGATTTTTCCACCCATAATGTTTGGGCAACACAGCTCTAAAGAGTTTAATGAACTGTATAACTGTGGAATCTCTTCCAAGATTTTAGTTTCCAGTTTCAACTTGGTTATTTCTATTCTTTAATTTTTTCTGTTATCAACAGAGAGGTATATGGGACATCCTCAAATACTATCTAAGACCTCTCTCAAATAAAAGAATGATGTCATAGTAGTGGGTCTTCCTTATGGTAAAACATTTAGATATAACCTATGCATATAACAAAATTTAGTTCATTCTATTAATTTTCTAGAAATAATTTTGATAATTGCCAGTTATTTGTTACTCCCAGTTGTTCACAATATTAATTCACTGCCTTTTGCTTTTTAGTAATTAACATTGTTAGTTTTCTGCTTTGCTTTTCCCCAATGCCCACACATCATTACTGGCATGAATTTGGAACCCAGAGAGTGATCTTCATTTTCATAATTATCACCTACAATCACAAAACATTACTATCATAAATTTAATTTACAAATATTTTAGAAATTCTCTAATCTACAAAGTAGCTGCCCTTTTCTTTCTAATTTCATCCAACTAGATGTATATACAGTCAATAAATCTGACAAAGTTCACACAGTGAAATATTCATTAGAAACCCAAGTAGTATGCCAGACTTTGGTTTGTAACATATGGTCCATGATCTCTAAATTCTTTAGCACTGTAACCTTCATGCAAATTCTAATATTCTATCCAAAGAAATCTGCCAATCCATTTCTAAATTAAATTTAAAAATGAATCAAAAGCTTTCATTCTTATTCCTGGCTCCTAGGTCTGCAAAGTAAGCAGCAATCAAGCTGGCTTACAGTAAGTACTGGTTCAAAGGCCTCTAATAATTACTAGGAGCCTAACAGATCCTGACCCCCTGATGCCTAGAGAAGGCCAGAGAGCATGGAGCCTTTAGGAGCAGGTTCAGGTAGCTCCATGTCAATTCTTCAGTAGTCCTTACAGGGATTGCTCTTTTCTTCTCAATAGCATCTTCCCCGTGATTTACCTTTTCCTTTTAGCCCCATCTGCCTTCTTTCAAAAATTCTCAGCAGGTGATCCGGTCTTAGGTTTGACCACCTCTGCTGCCGATTGCAGCTAACATGCATTGAGAGTTTCTTACAGCACCATGGACTGAATATTTGTGTCCCCTCTGGAATTTGTATGCCAAAACCTAATCTGTAATGTGATGATATTTGGAGATGTGGACTTTGGGACATAATTATATCATAAGGATGGAGCCCTCATGATGGGATTTGTGCCTTAATAAGAAGAGACAAAACAGCCTGCTCCCCCATCTCTGTATAGTCTGTGAAGATATAATGAGAGGACAGCAATCCGCAGGCCAGGAAGAGTGCTCACCAGGCACTGGCTCTGCCGGTGCTCTGATCTTAGACTTCTCAGTCTCCAGATCTGTGAAGAGTCAATATTGCTTAAGCCACAAAACCTATGGTAATTAGTCATAGTAGCCCAAATGGAAGAGGCATATGGCTAGGCTCAATTTTAATTAACTTACATGTATGAATTCACTTAGCCTTCCTGACAACCCCAGGAAGTCGGAACTGTCAGTATCTCACTTTTAAAGATGAAGATACTGAGTCACCTTAAGGTTAAGCTAACTACTCACCATCACACATTTTGTGGAGGAACAGAGATATTAATCAGAAAATATGACTCCGAAGGTGGAGTTCTTGACAATTGCATTAAAGTACAGGCTCTTGAGGAAGAGCTTCCTCAGTCTCTCTCCTCTTCACATCTACGGATACGTACACTGTACCCCTGACTACATCCCACCTATGTGCCTAGTTAAGGTTACCTTTCAACTCGTGTTCTAGAATTGGCCCCCTCCTAGAGGCAGCCATCCCCTTTGTCTAAACCTTTCCAATCACCTCTTCCTGGTCCGTCAATGTAAAAACTAAAGCAAAAACAAACAAAACCTATATTTAATCCTATTTAGTTCTGAACTTAGAAATACGTCTTTCTTCCCGTTACAGCTGAGCTTCTTGAAAAAGTGATCTATTCCTCAATCTTTAATGATTACATTTATTTGTGTCAAATTTACTCAGAAATTTACTGAAAGCAATTTTTTCAGGTTTTAGTATTTTTATTTTTTCCCACATTTATTGAGCTATGATTTACATATTGAAAAGTATATATAGTTGGGGCGTACAATAGAGTGCTTTGAGATGTGTATACATCTTTAAAGTATCTCAGTTAAGCTGGTTAACATATCTATCCCCCTCGTATAGATACTTTATACATTTCTGTGTGTGTGTGTGGTGAAAGCAACTGAGATCTACTTTTGTAACAAATTTCAAGTATACATATTATTAACTATAGTCACCATTCTGCACGGTAGGTCTCCAGTAGTTTTTCGTTATATAACTGATGGTATGCATCCTTCAATGGCTATCTCCCCACTTCCCCACACCCTAGCCCATGGTAACTACCATTCTACTGTTTTTCTTTCTTTCTTTCTTTCTTTCTTTTTCTTTTTCTTCTTTATTACACTTTAAGTGCTAGGGTACATGTGCAGCTCGTGCAGGTTTGTTACATAGGTATGTACGTGCCATGGTGGTTTGCTACATCCATCCCCTGTCATCTACATTAGGTATTGCTCCTCAATTTTGAAAGGCTCTTAAAGATCTCTCCCTGTGGAACTCAGTGTTTGTTGTTCTGTCCTGACTTTTCCATATGGTCAGCAGAATCTGGCAGAGTTGAATACTTTCTTCTAGAGGCAGTGCCTTTCATTTCTACAATCCTCTCCTGTTATTCCCTTCCTATCCCCCAGTGAGCTCATTATTGAGAGATTCCCATTGGGCTTTTTATTCTACCAGTTCCTTAACTATATCAGTGTCCTCAACATCCTTACCTCAACCTCTTTCTTCATTTGGATACTGCCTCACAGTCTCAATGATCACTCTTAGAGTTCTAACTGCAAGACATGCATTTCCAGCCTTGATTATTCATCTGAGCTCCAGCCTAAGCTGCATCAAATACCTCTGAAACAAATTCAAATGGATATTTTGCAGGCCACTCAATCTCAAAGCTAAAATGAATCCCCCACCCCATCATAGTTCTTTCTCCCAATTTTTCTATCTTGACAATGGAACAGTCATCCATCACTATCTACCTTAAGCCTATAACCTCAGACCCTTCTACTTCTTTCTCTCCCTCTTTTCTAGACAGACTTCATCTAACATGTCTCTCGAATCAATATCCTTTTCACCAGGAAACCAGTAAGCCAAAGTAAAAGAAGATGCTAGGAAAGACGCTAGGTTTCCAACTCCTACTCTTAATACCGTTCCACGACTCTATAACCTAGCATGGAGGTTCTTACCATGTGCCAAGGATTGCACTGACCACTTTAGATATTTTATCTCATTCAATAATCCCAACTATTATTAACCTCATCTTACAAAACAGAAAACTCAGGATAATAGAAGTTAAATAAGTGGTCCCAAATCATATGGAATTAGAATTCCTGCTGAGAGTTTATCTGATACCAAAACCATTCTCCTGGTGACTGTCTCTCAGAATGCTTGCTAAAGCTTTCGGCCACTCTATCTGAAGTATGGAAACAACATCCAAGTGGCCTCTCTTCTGCCAGCCCCTGCTGTACCTCAGCCTCAAATCCATTTTTCATAGTGCCTTAAGATTTCGCAAAAGAAAGAAGTAACAAGGCCTAACTAATTATGTCTTTCTGAAAATCAGTTGGTTTCCCCTGCCTTATAGAACAAAATTGAAACTCTCTAGCCTGCAGTACAAAACCCCATGCATCTTTTCAATATCATCTCCCTGTCTTTCACTCCTGTCCTCTCTCTCACATTCCAAGTTCTAGCTCTAATGAAATACATCCCATTGTTGTACTTGTACCAACTACACATTTTTTTCTTTACTTTTCTGTGCTGCTCCCTTTCCCCAACCTTTGCCCTGGCTCTAGTTATTGTATTTACTCTTTAAACCCAATTAAAAGTGTCACTGCCTCTTTAAGGCCAAGTTGTACCTGCAAAGGTCAAATTATAACTCCCAAACTAAAATGTCCATTTACACAGCTCCCATGACACCTGGCCTTATTTGTACATATCTTTACTAACTCATGTGTGACAACTTACTGTAATTAGTTTATATATCTGTCTTCCTCATCTCCCTCAATAGTTTTCTGATCTCAGCTCCTAATTCATGAGGAATAGAGAGTCTCTATGTTTTAAAAGTTAAAGGACAAATAAATGAAGTGGTCCTAGCTGAAGGAATTAAAATGAGAAGGACCAAGATGTTAAGCCGACACTAAAAGCTTTCAAGAAAGATTGTCCTGATTCAAAATATACAGAAACAGAGAGAGAACAGAGACATGGCACTTGGCCAGTACAACACTATCTTACCTCTGCAGTGTGAATCTTTGCTTCCAGATTGTAAGGGGAGGGATGTAGATAGGGAAAGAATTAGCATTCAGAAAATTATGGGTCTGGTCCACAGAGTGTCACTGATAATGTGTATCTCCCTAAAAAAAAATAAATCAGTAAGTGATCCTCAGTTTTCTCTTCTATAATATCAAACTTTAGCCTACACCATGTTCCTGCAGGGCCCAGGGAAAAATCACAGGGATAGGCAATGACACTACCAGCCACAGTCATTTTCACTTGCACCTGAGATGACTATAGCTGGGGAACCATTCAGAGCTCCCATCATTAAAGTGAGCAGAGTACCACCTTGCAGAGGAAGATAAACAACTACTGGATCAACATGAAAGGAGGATGTAGACCCTCTCAGGGCTGAGTTTTCTGTGGGATCCCTTCTCATTTCAGTGCTGTATTTTCAGTTGCAGGGGATGGTCCAGGGTCCAGGGACAAACCTTGTTTTCTTTTTCTTTCTTCTTTCTTTTCTTTTTAGATAGAGTCTCGCTTCGTTGCCCAGGCTGGAGTGCAGTGGCAAAATCTCAGCTCACTGAAACCTCCACCTCTTGGGTTCAAGCAATTCTCCTGCCTCAGCCTCTCAAGTAGCTGGGATTATAGGCGCCTGCCACCACACTGGGCTAATTTTTGTATTTTTAGTAGAGACGGGGTTTCACCGTGTTTGCCAGGCTTGTCTCGAACTCCTGACCTCAAATGGTTCATCCACCTCGATGTCCCAAAGTGCTGGGATTACAGATGTGAGATTTTTCAAAGTGTGCTAGAGAAAGGATGCAAGTGCAGCCCTGGACCGAACTGTCCTTTATTACATGTGACATGGCCAAAGTTATTTGAGTGAAAGCTGTAGGTTATCACTAGAAATTTAGTTAAAATGACATTTGGGTAAGAAATGAAAGTCCTCACTTGTTTAACAGATAGGCAATTTGGGTGTGGATTGCCGTTTGGAAGTGGGATAGTTTTTACAACTCATTCTACATATTTGACTATTTTTCAGAATGAGTTTTTTTTTCTTTCTTTCTGCTCCTCTTTCTTAAATTTCTAAATCATTCCAGCCAACATTCTGTTCTGTACATTGCATGATAGCTACAACTGGGAACAGCTTATCTGAGCATGCTCCTGCAGCCCTGGAGTTCGGGATGTCAGTGGGGCGGCCTCTCCTGGAACCGGCCTTTCAACTTTGGGGGTAGGCAGGCTGGTTGCCTCTGGATCCTGCTTCAGACCAGCTTTCCTCTGCTAGTTCCTTTCTCACGTCTGCTTCTTTAGTCTTCCTCTCTCTCTCTCTCTCTCTCTCTCTCTCTTCTCTTCTTCTTGAGATGGAGTCTAACTCTGTGCCCAGGCTGGAGTGCAGAGGTGCGGTCTCAGTTTGCTGCAAAACTCCGTCTCCCGGTTTCAAACGATTCTCCTGCCTCAGCCTCCCAAGTAGCTGGGATTACAGGTATGCACCACCACGCCCAGTTAATTTTGTGTTTTTAGAAGAGACGGGGTTTCACCATGTTGGCCAGGCTGGTTTTGAACCCCTGACCTCAGGTGATCCACCCACCTCAGCCTCCCAAAGTGCTGAGATTGCAGGCTTGAGCCACCACGCCCAGCCAGTCTGCATCTCTTTAGCCCTGTATCGCTGTTCTTTTTTTCTGTCTATCCCCCCAATCTCTTTCTAAAAACGTTATTTGCCTCTTAAAGTTTGCGCATTAGAATTATTTCTGCGCTTTTCCAAACGGCCACCAGAGGGGGCCCTGAACACGGCGGTCCACTCTGTGGCTCAAAGCGCCCTAAAAGGACCCTGCTACGCTTGACCAATTCTCTTCTGAATTCTCCAAGTTCCCATCTCTCCCAGCCCCAAGAGGCTACCCTGTGCTTCTCTAAGCCTCACCCTATATTCTGCTCCCCAGGTCCCCACTCTAAAGACCCTTTGTTTCCTTTCCGGCCTCTTAGAACCCGTACCTCGGCAGGGCCAAACGCCCTGGTTTCCTCACTTCCTAGCCGCCGCCGAGCCTCGCTAGAATCCCGGGGTCTGCCACTACCTGCCCCAACTCACTAAGAACTGTCCTTGACGAGTGTCTAGTCCATACTGGGGACTCCGTGGCGCTGAGTTCCGCCCTGCAGCCCTCCACACCTTGTCACTTGATAGAAATGCCTGCCCCTTCCTTCCCAGGGGACCCACCTGCCTCCCCTCGGCAGCACCGCTGTTTACCCCGCCCTCCGGCTCACAGCCCTCTACCAGATGTCACTCCAGACACCTGGAGGCGAGGCTCGGGCCGCTCTCTGTCCTGCAGAGGCGCTGGCTCCCCTCTGAGCCCCCCGCACTCTTCTCCGCGCCTCGGGGCCCCGGAACACCCCCATCTCATAGACTCTAGCTTAGCCCCCTCGGTTTGCCCGACACCGGCTCCAAATCTCCCTGTGATGTCGCAGCAGTACTAGGCCCCCTGGCTCCCCGCCCGCTCTGCGCCCAGGTCCCTGGACAGGTCCGGGAGCGGTCCCGCGCCCGCGCTGCTGGGGGCGCGTGGGGTGCGCTCCGCCTCCAGCCAACGACTCCGCATGGGCGTCCTTGCCAGCGCAGGGGGATGGAGGAGCCGTGCTTTACTGGGTTCCAACCTCTTGCTCCCCTCTCGTCCCTGACTCATACCGTGACCTATCTCAGGTGCACTCAGATGCTGTCCCCCAGGCCCAATCTACCCTTTTCTCCACAGTTTCAAGAACCCGGCTTCTTCTCGGCAGCTTGCTCTCCCTGCTCTCTTCCAAGTTTCTATTCTAAATCTCTCAGGGACGCTCTAACCTACCTTCCCAGGCACCCCCATCCTGCTGTAGGCGTCCGAGGGTCCTCAGTCTCTTGCCCTAGAGGAAAGTGTTGTACAGCCCCTGTCTCTACTACAACGGGGTGAGCTGCTCTGAACCCCCGCCCGGATCGCTCGCTTCTGGGGTTCCCCATGGCTCCCCCTTGTCGGCTCTTCTCAGGTGCTCATGCCGGGGCCTGAGCCCGGCCCCCCACTGCCGCACCCTCATTTGGGCCCTCCCTGGTTCCCTGATTGCGCAGGCAGGGGCCCGGCCATCAACGTCCGTCCCCAAACTTCGCTTTCTGACCCCATCCTGGAGGCGCCATTCTGAACTACTGTTACGGCGTCCCCACCCCTAGGAAATCAATCGGCTGCCATGCCGGGAGATCAGTGCGCTCACCTGTAAAATGCTATGCCAGCGCCTCCAACAATGCCTGACACATGAGAGGTGTGTAGCATGCATTCGTCGTTAGGATTGTATCTTACTGTCCTAAAAACCCGAGTGACACACTTCTCTCATCCTCCTCTTCCAGCCTCAGGTGATGCCCTTCTCTGTCCACTTTCAGTTTTCCCCAAAGACACCAGCTCTTTTGGTCAATGCCTCCCTTGGTTTATAAAATCCTAAATGCCCACCTGTAAGAACTCTTAATCCTCGGAACCAACTCCAGGGAAGATAGTGTGCTTCACTGGAAAACTAGAACCTGCCCTTCTGGTTCTCATTCAGAATCTAAGAGGGGTCTGTCTGCCCCTTCATAATCTTGGAGCCATTTTATAACTCTGAAAATAGCCCTGCTTTTTTTCTTTTTTTCACGTCTTTAAACCTCTTGTAACATCTTCCTGTCTCCCTTACTTAATGAGCTAAGTAAAATATGTGACAAATTCATTTTGTGTCTGTAGTCATGATTTTTCCTGCTTATAAAATATTCCTTGACTAAACCTATGAGTCCATTACTGTTGGTTTCCCCTTTTTGTGAAAGAGAACATGAAGGATGTGATTCGATTTGAGAGTTCTTTTGTCCTTGAAGTCTAAAACCTGGGGGCTGATTAATGGAACCCCTAAGATATTAAACAATAGTGATCATGGTAATAGTAATAGAAAAATAAAGCTTAATAAAAGTAAAGCATGGCTGTGGCTGAAGAACCTCCAATGATGTCCCATGGAGCTGCTCTCCCAGCCAACAGGGGGAAGGAAAGAGGCTGCAGGAGTCTTTTGTGCCTCACCCAACCCCACAGAGCCTTCTCCATATCCCACAGGCTACTATGCACCCTGGCTCACTAGAATCAATGGTCTCTCCTTCTGGCAGCTTCCATCCCAAGCCACACACCTCCAGCCCTTAGAGGACTCGGGAACTGGCCTCCAGAAGATGGTCACTAGACCACTGCTGTGAACAGCCACCCACTGTTCCAGGGGTTCTTCTCTGTAAAACTGTCCTATCTGCAGTTCTGGATCTCCTTCCTCCTCAGCTGCTTTGACACCCACTCCACTTCCAGCTGTCATCTCAGAGCCCAGTACCCTTCTGCTGGACATCACATCGTGGTGCTTCTCATTAAGCTCCATCCCCATTCTCTCTCCTGCTTCCACTCCCAGCTCCCAATTTGAAACCACGTCTATTTGCGTCCTACTGTGTTCTGTTCTACTTGATGAAGTCTAAAACCTGGGGACCGATTAGTGAAACCCCTAAGATACTAAACAATAACGATAATGGTAATAGTATTAGAAAAATAAAGCTTAATGCTGTCCTGGAGAGTGTAAAGGTAACATCAGAAGACATTAATTGTTAGATAAAATCAAACAATCCCAACTTTACAAATTATACCAACATTCAAACGTTTTGTGTCTGTTTCATACTTTTCAATGGCAGTTGGTATTTCTCCCTCAATTAAAAAAATTAAATATATATTTTTTGGAAAGTGTAAAAAATTTATTCATAAGAATTATTCACATTTGAAAATATGCTTTAAGAAAACTGTTCTTACGTCCCTGGCCCTCTCCTGTCTCCACCCTTTGGTTTCTAAATACACAGGGAGTTGGAATAGAGGCAAATTCAACCTCCCTTTGGATTCTTTTACAAGGGAAAAAAAGTCAATTAAATAAATAGTTAAAAGAAACCAGCACATTTGATGTATTTGGTTTTAGCAAATAGACCAGATGAATGGGCTTTGCTGCCACACAAAGGCACTTAGTGAACATTTGACTCTGAGCTAAGTAAAAAATGACAACTAAGTGAGGTAATGCTAGATGTAACCATCCCACAATATACAGTCTATATACTTCAAAACATCATGTTGTCCACAATAGATACATGTAATTGTATCTGTCAGATAAAAAAAAATAAATTTGAATAATATTAAACAGATTTTTTTAAAGGATGGCTGCTCCAGCGGTTGCTGAGGTCCAAAGCTTGGTGATTTGTTTATTTTGAATTCTTACATCAATAAGCTGCATTGATTGGGGAGCTAAAGAGCAAGGTGGATTATTTTGCTATAAAACATGGAAGAATCACAGCGTCTTAAATTTGAAAGGTTCACTAAGTAGCAGTGAGTCCATCTGCACATCCTGCCCCAGAGATTCCCCTCAGAATCTCCTCTAAGTGGTCATCCAAACACTCAAGGCAGAGGGTCAGGGAGGTCCTCTCTGGATATCTGCCATAGCCTTGGACGTGAAGAGTATGAGTGGTTAATAATCTGTGTTAGAGGTTTTGCTTTACCCTGAGCCAAATGTGGACTATAATTCTCACAAAACCATCTCCGGTAAATCAATAAAACCACTGGTAAATGTAGAATGAAGATTTATCATTGGATGAAAAAATATATATGTGTGAAAGGAAGTTAAAGGCCCAAGGAGACAAGTCAATAAAACCATCTCCTTCATTCCTGGCCCGGTCCTCCCACTGGATAACAATGATGTTATGACCTTCATCCATGTGTCCCAGGCATCACCAGAATATCACAGCCTCTATCTAACGAATGTCACTGTAATTAAGCTGAACTGCAAGCCTTCAGCCTGCTGTTCCTTTCTCCTTTCCTGGGTAATTAAAGAAACAGAAGATAAGGTGCATGCATGTGGACTGGCATTGTGGTAAATCTGAGTTTCAGGGATCCTTTGGGAGCAACGTGCAAAGTTTTATTTTCTCTTCATTGCATCACTGAATCTTCTTTTTTGTTGTTTTTTTTTTCTTGAAACAGGGTCTCACTTTGCTGACAAGGCTGTAGTGTAGTAGCATGATCTTGACTCACTGCAGCCTTCGCCTCCTAGGCTCAGGTGATCCTCCTACCTCAGGTCCCTAGTAGCTGGGATTATGAGCATGGCCACCACACCTGCCTATTTTTGTGATTTTTATAGAGATGGGGTTTTGCCATGGTCTCGAACTTTTCTGCTGGTCTCAAACTTCTGGACCCAAGTGATCTGCCTGCCTCAGCCTCCTGAAGTGCTGGGATTACACCATGAGCCACTATGCCAGCCTTCACTACATCTTCTAATCCTTCCTAAGGTTTTGACTTCACCTGCAGCTTCTTTCCTTGGAAATGGTAGTTCATACCACCTGGTTGAAAAACAAATGGAAATTTGCCAAGAGTAGATTTCAGGCACTTTCACCAGACACCAAAATGTAACTCTGTGAGAAGATGGCTATGTTAATTCGTTTGACTGTGATAATCACTTCGCTAGGTCTATGTATACCAAAACATTATGTCGTACACCTTAAATATATACAATTCAAACATTTTTAAACAATAAAATAAGGAGAAAGCACGTCCTAATTTTTAACCTTGAGGTGCTTGAGAATAACACCTGCCACATATGGCCACCGTGGGATAAGAGGAGAGGAAAGACACTGGCTAGACTAGGGGAGGGGACAGATTTCAGCAGGAGGCCTGCAGCATGATGACACACAGAGCTGTGCATACACACCACCTCCTCACTCACTTGCAAAAGCCCCAGATGCTTTCTGAGTTTGGGGCAACTTCCTTTCCTGGAAAACATGACACTTGGCATTAAATACATGCGGGAGATGAGATGTGTCTCCAGGCAAGAGTGAGGCAGGAGCATAAAGACACAGCACTCTCTGGTGACCTGAGGTCTATCTTATCTCTGTTTTCTTCTGGCCTGGCCCTTTCACTACTCTGAGAATCAATATCCTCATCCTAAAAGGGAGATCTAGACTAGATCAGGGGGTAGCATACTTTTTCCATATAAGGCCAGATACTAATATTTTAGATTTTAAGCACTATATAGTCCCTGTTGCAACTACTCAACTCTGTGGCAAAAATAAAAGCAGCTACAGACAAAACATAAAGAAAGGAGGGAGGCTGTGTTTGCAGCTTGTAAGTTGCCACGCTCTGAGCTCCACACTCTCTTGGTTCTGTTCAGCATTTATATCCCAGCGTTCAATTTGAGGCCCAACAGACCTTGTTGATCTTCAGTTCTGTGAGCTCAGTCCTCTTGCTCTATTTTCTCCTCTGATAACCTGTCTGGACCCAGATTTCCTGCCAAGAATGGGAGCTTGCCATAGTCCCGCTAGGCTCCCCCAGCCTAACTGGAAGCCAGGGCACTGTAATTCACTGAGGCTATCACTGTATACCGGATCCCATCAGCAAGTAGAATTGACAGTAACACCCTGTTCACTCTATACTTGCCTCCACCCTGAATCCAAGTCCATCTTGCTCCTACCTCCATCAGGACAGCTGGGACCATTTGCTGCTATGTCTTGGTTCCTCTTTGTAGAAGGAAAGTCTGGTCTATTCTGCACAGCCTCAGCTTCAATTGCCCAAACCTGCCAGTTTCTCGGTACTCCCATTGTTCTATCTCCCAGTCTCTGACCTGCCACCACCACAGGGCTTGATTCCATATCCTGGGTCCTTCTCTTTCCCCTGTCCTGTGTAAATCATGAGACCTCATTCAGCAAAGTCTTCTGTCAATTATCACATGGACAGAGATTCAGGCACATGAAGGAAAAGAGGGATCTCAAATTTAGAAGTGGAAGGAAGTCTTCAGCCCACTTCTTAGAAGTATCGCAGAAGATCAGAATCAGACTGAGTCAAGATGAAACTCCTGTAATAAACTTGAACCTGTGAACTCTTACTTGGAAAGCATCAGCAAAGCAGGGTGGCACAGAAATCTGAGCTGGCATTAAAATCATAAAGGAAAGTCCTAGGCCTGCATGAGCTTTATGACAGGCTTATAGCACCCTCTTGTGTTTACTTCTGAGAAATTCAGGATTCTATCCGAACTGGGCCAGAGAGACAGAGAGAGATCTTACATTATCATTTTAAAAAAAAATCATTTGAACTGACTTAATCTCCAACCAAATTATAAAGAACTATAAACATGTATAACCCCAAATATCAACCCCAGAGCTGTCTTAAGTCTACATGTTATCTAATTCCATTTTCAAAATGTCCCTCTGAAGAAGGAGGTCAGATAGGTTCTGACTCTCTTGGGAGCAGGTGGAAATAGAGACTTAGAGTCTTGCCCAAGCTCACAAAAAAGATGCACAGAAGAACAGCCTATGCTATCACCCAGGGATCCTGCTACAACAGGCCTAATATTCTTTTTATTATTATTATACTTTAAGTTCTGGGGTACATGTGCAGAACGTGCAGGTTTGTTAAGTATCCACGTGCCATGGTGGTTTGCTGCATCCATCACCCCGTCATCTCATTAGGTATTTTTCCTAATGCTATCCCTCGTATTCTTAACTGGTTATTTCACAGGACTTCTCAGGTTGAGCACAAATATCCAAGGTTTCCATCTCTGCCAGGGTCAGCGGTGAGCTCATCACCAAAGCACACAGGGGTCATTTGTGTCACAGAGCGTGGGGCAACAGGGCAAGAAGGAGGAGGCCAGTGCCAGGAACAAGGCTAAGCTATAGCTGGGTGCCAGGCAGGCAGACTATTGAATCCTTGCCTTTTTCACCAGTGCTGTATAGCTGAGTAACAGTGTCCTCCATGGGGCAGAGGCAGGGCGGGGCCGGTACCTGTGCTCTGTGCAGCTGAAGGGCCGGGAGTGTGGATCAGGGATCCCACAGCAGGAAGGCGAGTAGCCTGCAACCCTGTGAGCCTCATCCCCAGGTCCTCTTCCTAACTCACTGTGTCCCAGTCTCGGCTTCTCCACCACAACCACACGTGTGTCCACACTTCTGCATTTTTTTATTCCACTGTTTATGCCACCTGGAAGTCTCCCCTGCTCCTGCCTTCAGAATGTCACTTATCTTCAAGGCCATGATGAAATGTCATCTCTTCCCTCTGGTTTTCTCTGATCTCCTCATCTTCTCCCATTATCCACTTCCCACCCCCCCACACACCTCTCACTGTGGACTCATGTTTTGCACGAATTTACAAAATGCACATTGTTTATTAGTTATTCATCTTTTCCATAGTCTGTGAGCATCTTTCAGTCATAGACACCTCCTTCATTTTATTTGCTTTTTTATAGAAAGGCACAGGAAAGCATAGTAGAAACCAAAATCTGAGCTTTGGACCAGACAGACCTGCGTCACATCGTGACCCAGCTATCTCACATAAGTCATCTTAACTTTTTATGGTAGATACTTGTGTCTGTAAAATGTGATAAAATTATCTGTTGTTTTGAAAAACTAAATGTAATAACATGCATAAAGCCCTTAAACTCAGAAAGCAGTAGCTTCAATATCATCCAGTGGGATCTCTTCGTTATACCAACAAAGAAATAAATCGAAGAGAAAGGAAATGACTTGCCCAAGGTTTTAAACAACTTTTAGGACCCAAACCCACAGCTCTTAATTCAAAGCCAGTACTTTTTAAACCAACCAAAGTTCCTTCCAATCCATTTGCTATTCTGCTACCATCAGCCAATAAAATTGCTACCAACAACTCTGCATATTACTACACACTATACTATATTTCTACCTACTGTCACTTTCTTTTTCCAAATAAGCCCACGTTTTCCAATAACAGAGATCATCTCTTTGTCTTCCCTGTCTTTACCAAGGCATGACCTAACACAGGAAGGGATCCTAACACAGATCACATTTGACAGAAATGATAGGAACTCAAAACCTACTTGCAAACTCTGAGTAATCCTTAACTTTCTCAGTTTCCCTCAACCTCAGCATCCAAGTCACCATCCTATCCTGCCAATCCTAGATTTAGGATGCACCCCAAATTTCCTCCCTTCTTCTTGTCATTCCTATTGGCATTCTTAGAGTTTATGCTTCCTGACTTCCCACATGCACCTCTATGGTTCCCTGAGGGTGACAATGTGACAAGGCAGACACACAGGCGTGGTTCCCAAGAGCAGAGTAGGACTGAAAGGTACTTCCCTAGGTGACCAGGTGTTGGAAGCCACTTTCTTTTTTTTTTTGAAATGAAGTCTCACTGTGTTGCCCAGGCTGGAGTGCAGTGGCACTATCTCGACTCATTGCAACATCTGCCTCCCGGGTTCAAGTGATTCTTCTGCTCAGCATCCTGAGTAGCTGGAACTACAGGCATGCACCACCACGCCTGGCTAATTTTTGTATTTTTTAGCAGAGAGAGCGTTTTACCATGTTGGCCAGGATGGTCTCGATCTCTTGACCTCGTGATCTGCCCGCCTCAGCCTCCCAAAGTGCTGGGATTACAGGTATGAGCCACCGCGCCTGGCCAGAAGCCACTTTCTAAGGCCAGATAAGAGGAATCGTAACATGGTGAAAAAGAAAAGCATAGGCAATAGACCTAAAAGCCAAGTTAACAAAGAATGGAGGAGAAAGTCAGAGGAGGGGTAGGAATGGGGTGAGGCCAGGCAATTGCTACAACTGAGTCCAGGGAGACAGATGCACAGTTATTTTTATTTATTTATTTATTGGATGCCATCCACATGGTAAATGAGTAGGCTAAACTGAAAGTAGCACAGAAACGTCTCTGTCCTCAACATTGTCCACTGACTACAGTTTTCCGTCTGCAACTTGGACTTCCAGAAAACAAAGCCTCTACCTTCCTCTGGTTATTAGAGCAGAAATTATCCCAAACCCCACTTCCTTCCAATGACTTCAAATCATTTCTGAATCAGGGCTCTGAGGATGCACCTTGCTGGTGGTATAGCTAGATCTTCTTTTTCCAGCCAGTCTCCTTAGTTTTTCTGACTTGTGAGCCAGGAATTTTTCCAGAATGGCTGCCTCTAAGCCACCTATCTGGGCACCAAGCAGAATCCTATACAGGCAGCTAGGAGGTTCCCTAACCTAAATCATGATTCCATCCATGACTCAGGCTCAGAGCACAGGCCTCTTCATACCTAAGACAAAACTTCCTGCTTTCCAGGTGTATTAGGCGATTCTTTCATTGCTATAAAGAAATACATAAGTCTGGTTAAGTTATAAAGCAAAGAGGTTTAATTGGCTTACGGTTCTGCAGGCTTTACAGGAAGCATGGTGCTGACATCTGCTTCACTTCTATGGAGGCCTCAGGAAGCTGACAATCATGGCATAAGGCAAAGGGGAAGCAGGTACATCATGTACCTGTCCAGAGGAGGAGCAAGAGAGAGAGAGTAGGGGGATGTAGGTGCCACATCCTTTTAAATGGCCAGGTCTTGCAAGAATTCACTCACTGTCATGAAGACAGCACCAGGCCAGGAGGGGATCCACCCCCATGATCTAAACACCTCCCACTAGGCCCCACCTCCAGCACTGGGGATTACAATTAAACATGTGGTTTGGATGGGGATAGATATCCAAATTTTATCACAAGGACTTTACACTGTTCTAGTCACCAGAGGGATAGCAGGAAAGGAGTGACCTGGAGAAACCTTCCTCAGCTAGCAGTGCCTCCCTGCTGCAGACACTATGTATACCTGACCCAGAAGTGGACATGTCAGGGCCCTCTCATGGTGACCAGCAGCCCAGAGGGTGATCCCTTCTCTGCCTTCCCTGACACGAGTGCCTAAATTTCTGCTGCTCTGTCTCTCAGGGCCTGGCCTCCTGTAGCCACAGAGATGAACAAGTCTGTGACTTAATTACAAGGTAAGGCCCTGCTCTGTAGTTCAGCCAAACTTCCTTCAGCTCTTTATCCTTTTTTTTTTTATTTTTTGGACTCTCCAATTATTTTTACTGGATACTTATTAAGTAATCACAAAAAAAGCAATCAGAGCTATTTAAAAGACTAAAGTTTCTTTTCCAAGACAACCTATGCCTGAAAATATTTCCTAATTATCTCAGAACATACACTCGAAATATTTTGTAGAGATTGTTCTCAGAGTAGTTCACATATCATGGGAGTTCAGTAGTTAAATGACAGTATTCTGAAGTGGCAGCCCCTGGCATCCACTGGAGAGGGCACAGGAGGTCAACAGACAGCAAAGGACTGGATCTGGAGACCAGTCATCACTCTAGTATCTTGTCCAATTTGAGAGGTCATAACTAGAATGGCAGAAATATTGATCATCCAGACCCTGTGCTTGAAGCTCAACCTTTGAAGAATGCCAGAGAGATGAAGACTTATTTTTGAAATAATAACAACAAGCATTTACTGAAGGTGTGTTATATAGCAGGCACTCTACTAAAACTATGATCTTATTGAGGAATGTCCATCTCTTACCTAATAAAAGACAGAGCTAGTGTGCAAACATCAGTCTGACAGATTGCAAAGCTTATGCTTTTAAACAACATGCTGTATTGTCTCTTGTAAAACAACATTTATATAAGAAAAGGTTAAACCAGCATTAAACCCAAATACACACACGCACAGACACCACAGACTCACCTACTCACTGGATGAATACAAGATAGACAGATCATCATAACCTACGCTTTAGGCTTCACTGAATCCTTGCCAACTATTAACCATTCCAGTTGGGCTTCAATTCTGGAAATTCATATTAAGATATTAATTATAAAGGTGGACCCTTCTAGAAGCATTTGCTATTCAACATCTGATAAAACCTACTGGTAGGGCCACAGACCTAATGGGGGACTGTCACGGAGGACTGGAAGAGACACCCTTTTTTGGACAGCACACTTGTTAGTTATAGAAGCAAGCAAAAACATCAGGATCCTAAAATAAGGAGCAAAACTGCAAATCTTCTTCCTGGTTTATTGATTCATCTACAGTGTTCTTTGAACTCCATCATCAAAGTTTTCCAATACACAAGGAACTCTCTCTCTAGAATTAAATTTCACAGAAAAAAAGCTATCAATGGAAAGCTCTCTGTTTTACATCTTGAAAATGCTGTTTGTCATTGTACTGAAGCAATATATTTTTGTTCTAAAATATTTTAAAAATTGTCCATTTGATTACAAACAAGTAATTATCTCTTTACAAATAACAACTGAGCCGTGAGTCAGATGAGTGTTGCATTTTCCCCTTCTCTTCTTGCTTTGTCTTCATTAAAGGAAACATATTGTCAAATGTATAATTCTCCCTCTTTGCTCGTCATGCTTAATTGGTTTCCAGCATTAAAAAAACGGGTATTAGCCAGAAAAAAGAAAACCAAGTGATGCCCTCGAATCTCATGAGCTCCTCTTAATAACCGTTTAATCTTAAATTGTGTTCACAAATGCTAATTATAAACATCCTTAATTGTGCATGTCACATACCACGGTTGAGTGCGATTCAATTTCTTGGACTTTGACATGATGTTCTATTACTACATCACCAGCCAAGGAACTGTTAGGAGTTGAGCCTTTTTACTTTCCACTCAGGGAAGCAAAATAGGTCAGCGGTTCCAGCATGGCAAATCTGTATTCATCAGCAAGGAATGTGTCTTGGGATGTAAGGGCCGTTGCCAGAGCATATGATGTGACCTCTTGCAGCAACAGCTCCATATGAATTAATAAATCAATTGAATGAATTAATTTAATTACCCTGTTCACGCAACTGATTGTGGTCATGGAGATTTGGAGATAAGATACAGTTCCTGCCTTCAGATAAGTTTACAATAGATAGAGAGACATTTTCCAGTTTACTGCTATGCAAGCTATTCCAAGAGCTGTGATACTGGCTCTTGCAAGAGTGGTAGACAGCAGAGAATTTTGCAGGTGGAAAGGGGCAGGGAGAGATGGAGAAGGGCATTCTAGACAGAGAAAACAGCATGATCAGAATCTCAGAGGCATCTCCTTGTTCTGGGGACTTGGGAAGGGCCTGTAGTCCT
Source organism: Ateles fusciceps (assembly GCA_036589455.1). Classification (NCBI taxonomy): domain Eukaryota; kingdom Metazoa; phylum Chordata; class Mammalia; order Primates; family Atelidae; genus Ateles; species Ateles fusciceps. Next base: position 1,751,123 of record JAZHEH010002077.1, read on the forward strand.
GTGGGGCTTTTGAGAGGATTGTGCTAGGGAAAATAGCCGCAAAGTCAGAGTGAGATCAGATTAGAGAAGACCGGCTCTGTTTTCATAAGGGATCTGGATTTCATCCCTTTGACAGGGAGTCACTGAAGTGCCCTGAAGCAAAGTGATCTTACCTGCAATTTAATATGATCACACTCACACTCACAGACAGCTCAGACTGGCCTTTGGTGCAATTATGCAGGCAATGCTTGACATTGAAGGCTAAAGTCTACTTTTCTCTGCTTTCTGTGCCACTTTTCCCAAGACCTGGCACTCTTGCCTCCTTGCAGAAATCCAGCTTGAGCCCCTTTCACAATAAGCATTCTCTCAGCAGATCCTGGCTTATAGCCCCCAGTACAGGAGCAGAAAACTGCTGAACACAGGAAGGGATAGAAGAAATCAACAATACCTAAGAATCATGAGGTACCTGAGTGCTAAGAGTTTGTTGCATACTAAGTATTCGGGAGGTGCTAACTACACAGAAGCACTAAACATACATGAACACTTCATGAATATGAGGCCTTAATTTGGCTGCCTATTGGAGACATTCATTCTGAGTCTATGTGTCCTCTGCCCAAGAAACACAAATAAAATAGAAATTAGCCAGCTGTCATCTGGCAAGCTGTGGCTGTTGACCAGGTATACTTGTCTCTGAATCTTTTCCATAGAGCCAGTGTGTGGGATTCAGTCAGGTTGGTGGGAGACATTTTAGTTGTAGAGAATATATACAAACCCTTTTGGAAGGCTTAAGGGTTTTTACTATAATACTTGGCTGAAGGCAGCCTTGTCCCCTTAGTTAAATAAATTAGAGTAGAAACAAAGGAATGTGGGGGAGTTTACTTAACTAACTTGTTTACTCATGTGGTCCTATAAACTAACCCTTACTCATTCCGGATGGCTCTTTCAGAGGTGGGGTGTGTGGGGGGGAAGTAGATCAGGGATGTTACCCACTAATGGTGTTTGCTTTAGGCCTTGGAACCTGGCCTATAATCTCTACCCTCTAGTGGTATTGACTCAAAGCCTTTGTCATTTAATGTGTGTTGAATAAAGACCAGCGAGGCTAGTGTGTCATGGCTGGTGGCTGCTATCTCTTTACAGCACTCTCCTCAAGTGTCTGTGAGTGTCCCAAACACCCCAGCCCACTCATTCACTGAATATTGTGCCTGAGTGAATTTATTTAATTGAGTCAGGGGCTGCAGGACAGACCCCCGCAGGTAGTGTCCCCAACACCAGTGTGTGTTGTTGGCCCAGGGGGTCTTCCATCTGTGGGCCTCTTGCTTGCACTTCAACTCTGGTGCTTGTAAGCCCATTATCAGTGCTAAAGGCCAATGCTTAGAGACAGGCAGGACATATGGACATCATGGATCCCAGGATTCAGATGTTGTGGTCCTTGTCTCTCATCTGCAGCCTCTCCAACGTCAATTTGAAGTGTTAACCTACCCAATCATTCTCCCCTTGCTTCCCTATATGTGCTTCGATCTATTTAATGAAGAGTGTGACTGGATCTGTGAGTCTTTCCACTCAATGGCCTACAAAATAGGCTGGCAGTGTATTGCCTGGTCTTGGAGCCTATGGCAACATCAAGGTAATTTCCCACTAAGTACAAGTCAAAGTTTAAACTAACCAAGCTTTCTCTGCTGTCTCAGGAGGTCACTTTTTATCTACCATCTCATTATATGCTCTGAGCATAGGCAAAGACTGAGGAGCTTCATAGCTGTCAAGGATGGGTTTCTTGTCCATACACTGCTTTTGGTTCTGCTCTGCCCACCTTGTCTAGACATAGAGTATTGTGGTGTCCGAACTGGCGTGGCTGCCCCAATCAGTCTCTCTGGGGTTATACTGGCTCCTCCCAATGACAAACATGTTCCAAGTTAACCATTTGCTTCCAGTCACTAAGTGGCTACATGCCACAGCATGCTTATCTCAGCCGCAGGCCTCCTCCAGTCCACCCAGGCCCCTTGCATATTGTGATCCTGCCCCAGACACACAGGGGAGCACCTAAGTGGGTGGTGCATCCGCCTGGACACCTTCCTTTTAAATGAATATGCAACTTCTGCACCATGCAGGGTGTGGCAGGAAAGAAGCACCACATTGGAAACTCGACCTCTCATCTTCCTGGGTTTCTCAGCAGAGATTTTATAATATTATCCCTAAAAACAACACAGGATAAGGCCTAGGGGAGTGGGGTGCTGAGCTACTTCTCAGGGATTAGATATCTTAATAACTTAGTCCCTGCCTGAAGATTTGGAGTTCAGTTTTGGAGACTCTGTTCTGATGTTATATCCTGTATCTTACTATGCTATTTTTATAGTTAAAATCATCACTAATACCTCATGCATTGCTCTTAAAATTCTAAATTTAGAAAATCCTTTTCCCTTTCAACTAATCTTGGACTTGAGGATGATTGACTTGTTATGGACTTTAAGCCTGGAGATGTCCCTAGTTTTAGACCAAGAAATGCTATTGATTGACCTAAGTAGACACAGAAAACAAGGGATGATCAGAAATGTAAATATATTGATTTTTAAATCTCACTAATATTAGCCCTATTTATAAGGCATTCTTATGTTGGCGTTTCAGATACTCAATCATTCAGTTCAATTCATTTAACAAATATTCCTTGAGGAGGGCTTACTACGTTCCAGGAAATGAGCTAAATATAAAGCAGAGAAAAAAAAATGATCAGAGTTACTACCCTAATGGGGCTTATATTGCAGTAGGAGAGATCCACAACAACAAGGTTAACATATAAATAAACAAGATAATTAAGTATTAGGAGAAATAAGCATTTTTTTTTTCTACAGATAACCTCAGAAGTCATTCCTGATTATCTGGAAGGGATTTATCTAAGAGAAGGGTCTCCCTCTAGTGGGAGAGGCTGCTCCCAAACTGTTGAAAATTCCCATGGGACAAGGAACCCCTGGGGCAGCTACAGTTTCCCATTACCTGACTAAGAACCCACACCTCAGTTCAGAATGCCTGGTGCCTCATAAATAGCCCAAAGAGTGCATCTCACACTACAGAGTCACTCTTGTGCCAATTTCACAAAGGAGAAAAAAAATAGCATGAGGGAGTTCCTTTAAAGGGGGAAATAAGCAGAGGGTATCCACAGAGGCTGAGAGAACAAAGGACCCATGAACTTGCCAACCCTTCTGCCTTTGAATGCCAACCTGCACTTAGCATTTTCTCTAGTATCATTTCCAGCCTTTTACACAATAGCTTTGAGATAAATAGTGTGTATGTAATAGACAGTAACTGAGGACAGAGACTATGTGTCAAGAGGAGAAAACTCCAAGCTGACTTCATTGAGTGAGCCACATTTAAGTGCAGACCTGAAAGATAAGATGGAGCAACTCATACAAGTGCAAGGGAAAAGGCATGCTGGCCCAAGGGATTAGCAAATGGCTAATCTTGACTTCTTCAGGATCCAGAGCAAGTGCCTAGTCAGTCAGGAGCAAGGGGGTGTGAGGTGAGGTTATAGCCTCGGGTAGAAGCAAACTATATCAGGCAGGTAGTTTGTTCACGTGTTTGCTTTTCTCAAGTGCAACCAGAAGCCATAGAAAGAAAGGTAGGCAGAGTGGACTAATGTCATTTATTTCTTTCCAAGGTAATCTCAGCTTCTGTATGGAGACCATGGGGAGTATGAATGGAAGCCAAAACCTGATAGGCTGTTACTGTCAGGTTCCAGGTGATTTTGACCTGGACCAAGATGATGGTGTTGGAGACGGGGGAGCAGTAGACTGATGTTAGATCCATTTGGAGGTAGATTGACCATGATGGAAATAAGATACATCAAAGAGCCCACCCAGGGTTTGTCCTGGCGTCTAACAGGTAGATGGCAATCCCACCTATGGAAATAAGAAGACTGGGGAAGGAAGAAATTAAACCTATTAGTGGGTCGTGGGGGAGCAAATACACTTTGGACACACTATCTTTAAATGACTTTTGGACATTCCTATGCTGGGGAGAAGTTGTGTGAGAAAGTCCTTCTTGCCTCGTACTCCTACAGATACCCTGCACGTAAGCAACATTCCACTCCAGTTGACCATTCGTGGTCTCTTTTATCACAACACTCTCCACTCCCTCTGAGGGCAAGTCAGTCAGCAGTTTGCACAGACGCATTTCCTCCCATGATCTGTCCTGAGCATGGCCACCACTTCCATACTATGCCAGACACTTTTCTTCTGTGTGCCTGAGAGTGGTTCATCATCCAGCTGCCAACCTGGCAAGCAGAGAGACCCTGCATCTTCAGGCATGCACCTGAAGCAAAGCGAAACAGCAGAAATCTAGAAATCTAGGTTAAATCCAGAAGCCAGCTGTCCTGTGCTGCCTGGGAAGAGTTACCAGCAGATGGCTGAGTTAACATTTCTAATTGAAAGATGCTTTCTTTGTCTCCTTCCAGAGGTGGAGGAAGGAGACAAGGAAAAGGAGGGGGAGTGATTCCATAGTGAGAGGCAATAACAAAGAATTTCCACACACCCTGAGATTATTAGGTTCCTCCCAGGAATTTTCTTAGAATTCTCTCCCCTCCTTTTATATGATCTCCTCTTATGATCACAGTGGCCTAGCTGGGGCCATTCAGCTGTGCCAGGAAATTGTTATTAATCTTTGATTATTTCCTAGGAAAATGGTTTACTCTTTTTAAATATATTTATTGAGAGTTAGCAGGTACAAGGCACAGCATTCTGTACTAATGACATGACACTCAACGAGAGAGACCAGACCCCTGTTTTCTTGGAGCTCAGACTGTAGTAGGGTGCAGGAAATCAACAAGCTGGAAAACAAAGGCATAAAGGTAATCTCAGATAGTGATGAGTGCTGTAAAGAAAATAAGACAGCAAAATGCAGTAAACAGAGGGTGGGGTGCAGGTAAATTATATTGAACATTTAAAGGAAGGTTTGCTAAGGAGGTGACATTTGGGTTGAGAATTAGCAAGTACAGTTTTGGGGGAAGGGTTTTCCAAGTCATGGAATCCAGGGAAAACACTTCTTAGGTGAGGTTAAATTGGACAATGGTCAGCAGGGCTGCAGGCTGCTGCATGGTGGAGAGAGTAGTCTGAGGTCTGGTCACAGAGCTGGGCCCCATTGCATCCTGACTCTCTGCATGTGTTCAGGGTACCTGAAAGCAGAAATCACCTCTCACATGTGTGTCATTTTCCCCACAGGCTATAGTGCAAGATTAGGCAAATAGGAAGCCTATTAGACACCATTGAGATGGGATTGAACCAGATTTAAATGAAATTGGAGAGACTGATTTAGGAATTGAGTGGCATTTGATACAATTGTTCTTCCTTGCTTCATATTTTATACTTCAGCTTCACCACACAGCTTGCTGCCACCTTCATCCACGGGTCTATGCTCTTGATGCCTGTCTGCTTGGAAAATCTTTCTATCTCTCTCTGGATAGTTAGCTCCTCTTCACCGTTTAAAGCTTCTCTCAATATTGCTATATCCAGGAAATACCAGTAGCATCCTTACTTGATTCCTGACTACCACAAATGTCTTTAGATATTGCCAAATATCTGTGGAAAGAGTGGGAAAAATCAAACACAGTTGAGAATCACTTCTCTATTTCTCCCCCAAATACACACACACATATACCTTCTTCCCCAGTAAGGAGAGAGGAAAGGAAGCAAAATATTGAAAAACACAAGCAGCCCACATCGAGCCTTGTTGCATTGTTATGAAACAGTTCTAAGTTAAACCCACCTTAAATCAGTGCATCCTGTACCATTTTAACTGCACAGTGGAATAACTATTTAAAAATCAAAGAACGTGGAAGACCAGGAGACCCATTTAGGAACTGAGGCTCTGCTTTTGTTTCTACAACTCCAACAACACTGTTAAATTTCAGGTTGGTGAGATCAGGACTATACTAGAAAGATGTCATCATTAGTTTTTAACTACTACTAATTACTACCCACTATTGTTCGCATATGGCTTGGTTGGTTCAATTTCCTTGAAAATAAATGGACTTTGCTATCTGGCCTGATAACATTTTTGTGTTTATAACTTGACACCAACCCATGTTCTTGGCAGATACTTTTCATCCACACCCGGAGAAGTGGGGCCATCACCCCAGAAATAGCTGTAAATTTGCATCCTTGTAAAAAAGGACACAGAGGTTCGGAGACTAGCAATGGAACCTCAGGTGTAGAGAAGGGCACTAGGGATATGCTCTAGATGATTGAGCAAGGAAGGACATTTAATTCAAGCTTGGCAGTTACCCCCAAAAGTAATGGCCACAGAGACTGGGTCTAAGGCTAAGCTATTCACTTTCTCCTTCATCTTCCCTGAAGAATAAGTGTGTATGTTCAACCAAAGGTGCCTGGGTCTTCAGGAGGTGCCTGTCATCTAGGCCTCTGTGCAAAACCTCACAGACTCTTGACACTGGAATGTTGACAAGCTTTTTACCATCTTTCAGCCTGTCTTTTTTTGCCTGTGTATTCCACCTCCAGGCTTTACTTTTCTCCAAGATTTTAAGGTTACTTTCCCTTTCCTCTATCTTTTTATCCCTTAAAACCCAATTTGCAAGAACAGCTCTGAGATGCCCATTTCCTAAAAATTTAAGAGCTGCTAATAACTTACTATACCATCTTTCTCAACTGAACTCACAAGTTATTCTTCCATGGTTGAATTTATCATTGTGGGGGGAAAAAGGAACATTTCCTCTTCTCTTAATTATTAAAATATATACATAATGTTGATGAGTTTTATCTCTTTTCAGGGCCGTGATGTACATTTTCTTAAAGCATGATTAATAATTATGTAGAGCTGTACTGTCTAATACTATAGCTACTAGTCATGTGTGTCTATTGAGCAAATGAAAGTTGCTAGTCTAAATTGATCTGTGTGGTAAGTATAAAATACAAACTAGCTTTCCAAGATCTAGTGTGAACAAGCTATAAAATATCTCATTCATAATTTTATATCAATTATATGATTAAAATGATATTTTGGATGTATTAAGTTAAATAAAATATACTATTAAAATTGATTTTACCAATTTCCTTTTACTTTTTTATACTGTTACTACAATATTTTAATTTATATACATGGTTTACATTTTGTTTCTATTTGGTAGTATCTCATCAATGTGCTTTTATACTCATTTGACATCCAAGAGATTGATAGTTACCCCATTCAACAACAACAAAAAAATACAATAGAGACTAGCATTTTTCTCATTTTTATACAACTAGCATCAAAACTAGACCCTACTAGTCTGCTAAGTAGAAAAACTGGCCTTTATGTAAAAATCCAAGTTTGACAGCAAACTTCAACATAAAGCTCCTTTTTCAAGAACTCATATTGCTCTTAAAACATTTTTTCACTTTTTTTAGTTGACATGACAGGCAGATGGAAGAATTAGGAAATCTTATCCTTCTGGGGGCTCAGGAGCTCCTCATGCCTGATAAATGGTACTGTGAGGCAATGAAACAAAAAGTGTTAGTAAAGAAAGCTCGGTTGTAAAAACAAACAAACAAAAAATGTTGTCATTTTTTTCAAGGGAAACAGATTAACTGAGTTGACTGGTTACTATGCCCCAATTTCTCCTCCACTTTCCAAGCTCGACAGAGATTAATGACTCACATCTTGGATTTTGCTGTTCTAGTCTCTGAGCAGAGACACTTTGCTTGCTTTCCTTCTCCAGAACACCTGCCACATCCTCCCTGCATCAACAGTGAGGTATATAAGATCAGGCTCTTGCCATCTCATCCCAAAAGTTATCCTTGTATGTCCTTTATCCCTGGCCAGAACCTCTGATGTCCTGTTTTACTGTAATAGCTGAGCCCAGCGTGTTGTGCAGCAAAAAACGCTGGGGCTGGGGGATCAAAACACCTGGCTCAGGTAAGTGAGCACCTCATCATTGGAGGTATTTTGGTTTAGGCAGACTTGATTTAGATGAAATGCAGGGGTATCTTTCAACCCTAAGAAAGAGTCAGTACATCAATAGCAAAGGGATACTGCAGAGGGAACAACTCCTCTAGAACTTTGTCTCTATCGTTGGCCCCTGCTCATCCCCTTATCCTAACTTTAGCGATTGTTGTTGGGATACCACCTCCACTTCTGCTGAGGTGTCTCTTCCTGGTTCCAGGATAATTGAGTCTCAAAGGCTGAAGAAAAATGCAGTAACTCAGGTGGATATACCGGCTGCCCTGATAATGGAGCTCAATCAAGACAGCTGTGCCAGGAATTACTTAGGTGTTGAATGTAACTTCAAAGGTCAATAAACGTGCCAGGCTAGTTCAGCCTGAAGCTGAACACACAGTGATACCAGTGTGAGGGGCCTGGAGCTGTTTCCCTTTCTCCTTTGCTAAAAGAGCTTTAACAATCTACTTTCAGGTTGTCATTGTATTTCTGTATTTTTGCTGCAGGGTCACATTCTTTTTTGTATTTATTATTTTCTTAAAAATTAAAGGTTTTCTTTGCAACATGGCAAGAGCAATAAATCACACAGCCTTTATATTTATTTATGTTATTTTACACCTTGCAGACAGTTGGATTTAAAGAAAATTGGCAGGGACTAAGGAATTGTCTGATGTCTATTTCCCCCTCAATTTAGAGTCATCTGTATCTAACCCCATGTTAGGCACCATGATATTTTAAAAAGACAAAGATACAGTCCCTGGACTTTACAAGTGTTAATGTACTTGGAGAGGCATGAACAGGTGAAATTATGAGCAATACAATATCAATAAGGGAAATAGGGATATAAACATTGCTTCTGCATGTAGGACTGTATTCTATGCCTTCTCACTGAGTATAAGGCTCTGATCATTTTACTATGCCCATTTTTTTCTTGAAATTATAACCAAAACTTAAGCTAAAATATCCAAAACCAAAATCTCTACTTCTCATAATCAAAATTGTACTGCCGATGTGTATGTTACCGTTACTTAGATTGTAACAGGGCTTTACATCCCAACAGATGTTTGCACTTGGACAGGTCATGTATCCTCTCTGAGATTCAATTTCTTCATATGTAAATTTGGATTGCTAACATCCGTATGACTATAGCTCTCTTTGATCTGTATTATAATTGTTTTAATACACTGATGAAATGAGGTGTAACTATCGAGCATCACTAATATTGTGATGTTGGTTTGGATACACATCCTCTCTAAGCTACATGACATTTTCACCTCCTAACTGGTCTCCCCATTTCTGGCAGCTCTCTTTGCATTTTAATTTGTATTCATGCCACTTCTCTACCAAGGTGAGCACACCAAATTTATCCTGGGATTTGGTTTCAGCTTTATTCCATAAGCATCAGAATGACCCTAAACTGTGTCTGTATCTTGAGTTCAAACATGCCTTAGCATCCATCTGGGACTGCTCCAGCCTATCCCAATATTACTTTCAGGGGGCTGAGGAGTCTTTTTGGAGATAACTTATAAAGAAAACGAGGTACAGCAGAAAAGTCTGACTCCATTACAAAGTGTAGGCCATGAGAGAAGACGGGTGACTGAGTAGAGTGTGGTGACATCACACAAAACCTGCTCCAGCCCCATTGTTGAGATCCGCATCTTCTCTTCAGATGAGAGTGAAAGAGTGTCTAACCAGAAGTGGAAACAGCTGTTTCAATAAAATGCACTGAAACAGTGGGGTTCGGCATAACAGATGCCAAAACAGTAAAAGACCTTTGTACTTCTTTGGCAGTTCTCTAACCAGGTGTAACGTGAGATGGGGAGAGCCATCTTCCCTGCTTCCACTCTGTATGGATGTTTTCATAGTCCACAGCTGGATACCATGGGAGCTTTCTGTGAGCATCAGTGGTGACATTGCCTGAGTGCAAACTATACATCAGTGGTAGTGTCTGGTAGGAGACATCAGCGGACAACCTACTGGGAATTGAAAATGCAATGTCAGAAGACTTGCCCAGAAACCCATATCAGATAACCCAGCAAATCTGCAGAAATTCTTGAGTTGTCAGGAAGCAAGATTTTTCAGCAAGCCCTGCATTAGCAAGGTAGTCAAACAGTCCAGGAAATTCAAGTTTTTATTTCTAATAGGGCCCTATTTGAATCCACATTTAGAGAAATTCAGATTACATTTATATGTCCTGCCAACACCTGCTATCCCCAAATCCCCACATACATACAAACATAGCTTGAATAGGATGACCTACCCATTTGTTAGCTAAATAAATGTTGAATGAGTTCCAGATCTCTGCTGTCATGTCAGCATTTTGTGTGGCCAATTTTGAATGTCTATGAAAAACATTCCCGTGCAAAAATTTGTAAACAACCAAACACAAACACACATGCATGCACACACATACACACACACACACACACAAAACAAAAATTTCTCCATGTAGCTTGTCATGGTGCAATAAATAAACCCACTTGGAGACTGTCCTTGCTTAAAGAATAATAACCCATAAAGATCTTTATATTTTTCTAGTTTTGTCTCATTGGCACATAGTTTGAAAGATTACTTGAATTTTACCCCAAAGAAATAAAAGAGGAGTCTAGAGTTCTGAAGCAAAGAATAAACAAAATAGACCCAGGCACAGATTATAGATGGAGAAGTTTGGACCAGATGGTGGAATGTGATGGATGGCTATGGTCCTTAAGGATGCAGCCCAAAGCACCTTACACTTAAGGTAAAGGAGCATAGGAGGTAAGAGTATCCAAAACCAGACAACGGGTCAAGATTCAGAAGCTGTTAGGTTGTAGAAAATATTTGCTTATACTTCCCACCAAAAAAAAAAAAAAAAAAAAAAACCCGGATGGTAGATATTATCATCACCATTTTATGGAGAAAAACTATTTAGAAACTGAAGTTGAGATGACATGAGCAGAATCCTTATGCACAATCAGTAGGAGAGTGAGCTAGAATGTGAACTTTGGAATGACCAGATGTAAAGCACCTGCCTCTTTATTTTCATGCTGTGCCAGGAAGGTCAATGTTTGTCTTTGATTCTCAGAAGAATCTTGAAATATGTTCTCCATTTTATCACTAATGAAATAGGGAAAAGTTAAATGACTTGCCCAGTCTTGCATAACCAGAAATTGTTAGAGCTAATATTTCAACCCATTTGTGACCTCGAAGCTCAGTTATTTGCTCTTCTCCAGAACTTGTGCTATGGATATGAATGAGGATGCTCTCCGAGAAAACAGTATCATATCCATGGCCGCCCATCACTTGCTGGTGAGAAGTGTTTGTGAATATGCTGTTAAATAGAAGACCCATGGGGCTCTGCTTGCTGCATTCCTGACTTTACTGAGTGAAAGAAAGGGCCTTATCACTCTATTCAAAACATATATACACTGTATAACCAGAGGGATACAAACACTTAGTTTATCACAAAGCAGCCTCCTGTGAGAGGATTAAAACCCATTTTAAAGTATCACCAAGATACTGTTGATGGTAGAGATAGGGGTGATTAATGATTGTAGTTACTGATTTGAGGATCTCTATTTTTGATTTGAGCTTAAGCCAAGAACACCACAGTATGCATGTTCTGCTAAATAATTCAAACACTTGGAGCTTTTCCTGCTGCCTGCTGTATTTGAAGGCAATATCCCTGATCACCCCCTCAGTCCCCATTAGTAGTGATAAACTGTGAGTCATATCTTCTTCAGAGAAGAAAGTTTTATCAATTCATGCAACCCCCTGAATGTTGCATAACTGCCTTTATTCAGATTCTAGACTTTCCTCAAACCAGATGTACTAAGCCATAGGAGGCTAGAGAACAAAGGTACAAGGACTCAAGGTCCTCTTGCTATTTCCCCTTAACACAACAGAGTAAGTAGAGTTGTCCACTGCTTTCACTTAACTGGAAAATAGAAATAGTCAATACAACGAGCTGCACTTAAAATTTTATAGAGAAAACAATTGTTTTGAAGGAGGTAGAAGACAACTTCAGTTCTCTTGCTGATCTTGAATAAGAGTTTTTTTAAAGTAATATGTATATCAAAAGGTGTAAAAATCCAAGCCCAAGTGATCTAATAAGAATACAATGAAATGTGAAATATAAGCATGTTGAAGAGAAAGATGTTACTATCATCCATATGCACGTTCATGGATACATTAGAGTCTACCCAAAGCATTTCTATGTCATTGGTCTCACCAGATTCTCCTATTATGCCTTTAAACTAGAAAGGGTAAATATGTAGTTGGAGTAAATCCTCAGGTCCCTCATGACCTTGGAAGAAATTATTTTTACCCCTACTGTTAGCCTATTCAGTTTGCCTGAGTTTCAGTCTTGGTTTTATGATTTGCACTCGAGTTTTGCAGGAGAACATAGCCTAGTTTTGAAAATCTGCCCTTTATGACTCTGAAAACAAGACTGTTGATATTTCCTTGTATTGTCTCAGATTCCCCAAATACAATAAAAATTTCTGAGCACCACTGTAGCTCCCAAGCTTCACGTTTATTCTCAATATATCCCCTTGGAGGAAGACAGCTCTATTTAAGGGATTTGGGTTTATAGCCCTTCCTTGGATTTACTGCCATGAATTTGAGTTTGTTCTGTGCCTTTTAAACATGCTGTTCTTCTCACCTCCCTACTTCAGAGAATTTCCCAGGATATACTTCAATCAAGCTCTTGTATTACCTAGAACTAGCACAACTGAGGTAAAAGATACCACCTAAAAAACACTTGAATCGTTAATTTTTACAAAGAAAAACCACCATTCTAAACCTATGTCCCTATACATGTGCACCTAAATTCACACATGTGGATAAAACACGTACCCAAGAAATCAAAGCTACATTTTCAAGGCTCATGGTTCAACTACAGACAAGAATGACTTGGAGCAATTTCTATTTGCTCTCAAAAATTAATTAGACCAACATACCATGCAGTAAATATCTTTGTATAAAATGACATTTAAACTTTACATGAGGCTTAGAGAAGGTAGCCAACCAATCACCTTCTAAGAATTTCATTAGTGAAAAGCAAATAAGATGTTGTAAAAATTAATGAATCCATTAACTGGAGTGAAACATTCAAAAAAAAATACCAAGTCAAACAGCAATTAAATGGGTCTTTTCTGAATTTAATTTGTTCCTGCTGAATGCCTGAAGAATGTTAATCAAAATGAAATAATGTGGGCTCTAGCATCGAGAATGAGGAATTCAGGAACAGAATGCAGTTCTCATCCTGACTTGGTCTCTAATGTGCATTTTTATATAAACTAAGTCCTGTTTCTAAATTTCTTTCTTGTAATGTGGAATGAATTAACACCTACCCTGCCTAACATACAGGATAATTTTGAGAACAAAGTGATATAATGGATGATATTGACAATGTAGACATTGTCTAAGTTAGAGGGAAGTTGGAACTCACAGTATCTCTGAAAAACTTATGGAGAAAACAAGAACAATATCAGTCATTTTCTAGAAACAAGGAATTGATGCTATTGTACTTTGAATAAGTAAAGAGAATCTCATGACTCCGCCGAGCACATTATTTTTCTTAGAATGCATTAGGTTAATGTAGCTTAGCAAATAACTACACTTGGCTGTTGGTTATAGAATTTTGCTGGTGTTTTCAATACCCTCCATGTAAAACAGAAATCTGATTTTCTGGGCTTAGGGCTTCAAATGTCAGATTCATCCCAATGGTAAATTAAATATCTTAGAAAAAAACATTTTCTCTCTTGTGATATTGAAGTAAATAGCCTTGCAGCAAAGGTCAAAACTATTTCTTTTTTATTCTCCAATCTCTTCCCTCCAGAAGAAGCCAGTAGCAGTGATTATGAGCATAGCTTTGGTGTTTGGGTTTTAAGCCCCATTCTGTTACTTTTATAGAACCATGACCAAGTTATCCTATTTCTCTGAATTTTCATTTCCTTGTGTGAAATATGAAGGTAAGCATAGCTGTCTCATAATGATGTTCTGTATATTAAATATGATAATTTATGTAGATCTCTTAGCACAATGCCTGGCACAAAATTAGTGCTGAATAAATGGTAGTTATAATTAGATGAGCTCCTGAAAATATTAGTCTGGCAATTCTCTGGTAACACTGAGTTTATGATTAGGGTGATTTCCTAAATTTGTAACAGCTGAGTACCTTCTTAAAAATAAATATATTGCACTTAAGTATATACAGACAATGGAAAAGGCTGGACAAGTACTGCTTGCTTGATGTCCGCCCCCCAGGGAGCATTGTTGAAGGTTAAGGTTAAGGAATAGAATCAAATGATTGCAACTAATAGGGAAGCTACAGAAATGATTCAGAGAAGTCACTTCTCTGTAACCTTCATCTGCAGATCTGTTGTTCTGTTGTTCCACTGAAAATTATTGTCTATTTTGGACCTACCAGGCACTGCATGTATTATTATTGGCTGTCACTTACTGTGTGATCATATGTGCTAGGCACCATGCTTAATGACATCAATGTACTATTTTATTTAATTTCCATTACAACCCTGTGAAATAGGTCTATCTAATTTAAGAGCCCAAATTCATAACCACTGTGCCTTCCACCAGCTCACTCTGTAGGTTGGCATAAGGCCCAGTGTGCGTGAGAATGGGTATCAGAAGGCCCAGGGGAATATCACGAGCAGTAAAGACAGCACCACAACCTTAAAGTATTCCTACTCTCTCACATAATTTATGACCTAGGAATCCTACTGGGAAGCCCAACCCAGTACTCCCCCTCTACCCCACATACCTGGGTTTCCTACTTTGGCTGGGTCATCTAGCTCCAAGTACTACTGAGTGCTGGAACTGGTGCTTTCCCTTATGTCCCCAGAGAGTGTTGCCCCCTTGAATCTGTCTTAGGAGCACTCTGTCTCCTGAGGAGAAACACTGCTCTACCTTGGCTCTCCCCAGTTGTCTTGGATCAACCCCAGCTTGATATGTGCCACGTCTTTTCTGCCTACAGCTGATTTTAGCATGTCTTGTTGCCCTACTTCCCCGGCCTCATCCTCATGCCAGTGCCTCCATTTTACTCCTGCCTTGGCTCCTGGTCTTCCCTTCAATTAGAATGGGATTTTGCTCATGTCTTCACTCACCCCTAAGCAATAACAATTGATCTACGCAACATAAAGGAAAGAGGAGGAGGGACATGTGTAAAGAAGAAAGCTTTCGATGTGACACATTGTGTTTTGGGGGATATTTTCTATAAAATTCCTTCTTTTTCCTTGTTTTCACTTCAGGCCATGAATTGTGAGATCCAAGGAGCAAAGTGTCATTTACATGAAGTTCCTAACTCCAGCTAATCCACAAGATCAGATATCTTGAGAGACCTCAGATTACATGATCTGTATTCCTCCTGCTCTTGATTCTATTTTTTCTTTTACTGTGCATAAACTGGTCTCTCAAAATTGACCATGAGAGCACTTTCCTCCATTGAACATGTTTCTGCATTGACCTGTGGTCTTTATTCTGCTCCTTAATTTAGGATCAAATTCTAGTGTCTTGAGTGTATTATTGGTCTTCCTACTGGACTCAAATTGGTCCCTAAATCAAAAAGAAGTTAGAAACAGACAACAGCCCTCAAATTCTACTAAATTTTGAAAGATTTTCTGAAGGAACTTGGTTTTTTAGTGATCAGATTCTTCCTTGGTAACTTATCATATATTTGTCAATTGCCACATTAAGTTCTTTAAACGAAGTGCTCTTTCTTCTAAAGACTCATGGGAAATATGCTCACAGAGCTTAACAAATAGTCATTATTTGAATAAAGTTATTTAATCTAAAATGCTAGGTTAAGATTCTTTAAGCATTTATGCACATATGTATAGAAAGCTTAGTCAGTATATTTCCATTTCAGAAACAAGTTGTTTCTAATAGCCAATACAAAATAATAGAGTGAAAAAGTCTCTGTAATTGCTCCATTTCCAGACTGTTTTATAATAGTTTACTTTTTCCAAAGCTTGCTCATGAATAAACTGTCTGATGCAATCAGAAGATGGCCTTCCCAAAGGTTGTCTGAGATGTAAATATGGAAGCAGTAACTGTTTTCTGATAGCCAGCTATTAAGATAGTCTTCTTTAAAGTGTAAAAGGTTTCATGTGGTCTTGACTATTTTTGTCAGATGTATTTCTAGATCCTTTATATTTTTCTTCCTATTAAAAATAGTATTTTTCTTAAAAATACCTTTTCTAACTTTATTGTTGGAATATAAACATTCAATTGGGATTTATATATTGATCTCACCCTCTTCTTGTTTACTAAATTCATTCAGTAATTCTACCAGTTAATTGAAGAGTCTTCGGGGTTTTCTATGGAGAAAGCGTATCATATACAACTAGTGGCAACTTTATTTACTCATTCCCTATTTAATTTTTTTTTCTTTTCTAAGTGTACTTTCTATAGCATGCTAGAATCAATGAGGGTGGTACACTTGTATATTCCTGATTTTTAAGGAAGTCTTTTCAGTATTTTACTTTTGAGTCTCTATCGATTTCTTTACCATGTTAAAGCTATTCCTGTCTAACTCTTGTTTAAGACTTATTGTCAGTTACTAATGGGTTTCGAATTTCACTTAATGATTTTGTTCTTTTAAAATGACTATATATTTTTTCTCTTTGAATTTCTGAACTTGGAAGTTGTATTAGTAGTTCATCATAACAAACTATCATTATTTCCATGATTAACTCTTCTTTCTCTTCATTTATTGTATATATCAATGAATTCAATTTGTTTTGTATTTTGTTCAGGAACTTTGGACCTATGTTCTTGAGTCAGATTGGCCTTCAAATTTATTTCTCAGGATGACCCTGAATTTTTCTGTTTCTCAAAATTTCCCCCAATATTTTAGGTAAAATTCCAAGGACAATAGTGTTATAAATCACTATGTACCTACCACCAAGCAACAATTATCATGACCTCAAGGCCTCTCTTGCTTTATCTATTTCTTTCTTTATCTCTACCATGCTAGATTATTTTGAAGTAAATCCTGAATAACATATTTCATTTGTAAGTATTATGTAGTTTAAATGATAAGGATACTTTAAATAATATAATTTCAAGACTATAACTACATCTGAACATGATATAGTCCCTTAACATTATCAAATACTCACTTTTACCCATTTGTTTTTTAATTTTTTAAAATTTGTTCCAATCAGGATCTAAGCCTGGTTCACACATTTTATTTGATTGATGTAGCTTTCACATGTTAAGAATGATATGTTGCTTTATTTCCTTAAATTCACTTGCTGGGGAAATGTACTTATTTGTCCTGTAGAATTTCCCCACCTCCTAAATTTTGATGATGGTATTCCTGCATTGTGATATAATACTGTCTCCATCTCCTATATTTTCTGGACATTGCCAGCTAGATATTAACCAGAGGTCTCAAACTCTTTTGATCTCAGGACATGTTTAGACTCTTAAAAAATATTGAGGACCCTCCAAAAATTTTTGTTTATGTGAGCTATAGATATTTCTAATAATGTATATATAAAATTTAAAAATATTTATTTACTCATTTATTTTTATCATTTTTGAAACATGTTAACAAATTACTCAAATGTCAATAAGTAAAGTTTGTCTGGGATTATTTTTCAAGTAAAAATGATGTTCCATGAAATAGTGAATTAAAACTCAGTGTTACAAATTATTTCCCCCCAAGGCAACCTTTAGCATGTCAACTTCTCATTTAGTCATACAGAATATTTCCTCTAGATATATTTAAGGGTTGAGATTTACTGAAGCCAATTCACTACTCTACTTCATCAAGTTCAAGAGCATTTTCAAGCAAAAATGCCTTTGTTTTGTTTCTTGCAGGAGCATGGATATGAGCAATACAATTTGGTGCCACTGCCTTGATTAATGTTAAGGCACCAGAACTCTATCCCCAATTTCTTTTGCCTCATCAGTCCAAATGTCAACATAGTGAAAGTGACAAATAACATTTTCATGTAATTATGAAAATCATAACTGCACAGCTACTCTGAACAGGCCCTGAAGATTCTCATGGGTGTGCACATTACAATCAAAGAGTGCTACTCTGAGGTATCAGACTGTGAGCTCAGAATTACAATAAACCAAGAACTATCTCTTGGTCTTCTCACACAGAGGTAGCTGGAAGGCAAATCTATTTAACTGCTGTTTCATAAGACCCTGGCTTGCCTATTGACTCACAAGATTATTTCAAGCTTCCTTTACATCTTGCTGCAAAGTTGAAGCAATGAATCTGAACCAGTGCTGCCTCTCCTGGTTTCTATTCTTTCTTTATCTCAACTAATACATTGTCTTCACCAATACTTCTAATTTCAGTGCCCACCCAATTTTTATTTATTAATTTATTTTAAATGTTACTAGATAAGGTATAAAGAAATTCACATGCATGCCTACAGAAGCGAGTTCCTGGCAGGCTGATCAAAAGCACACTTTCGACATTTCTCTTAACTATGTAATGCCATGATAGTTCCTAAACTATGTAATACCAGGTTCACAAGACTGGCTTTATTCCCATAAGTTTCTCAGAAGATATCTGGAAGAGGGTGGGAAACGTGCAAACTTCAACTGTTTGTGGGGAAAGTGCTGACCTGCTAAAGGGAAAAGGCAACAACTGTGACAATTCCCAGCCTTTGCCAGGAAGAGTCTCCTTCCTGAAAAGATACCTTTTGAACCAAAGCCAAGGCCTCCCCATGATCCTGGCCCCGCCTGCACATGGCAGTTATTCACTCCAATGCCCCTCCCTAAGATCCTCTTATAAAAACCCAGTGTTTCCTGACCAGACAAAGCATACCAGATCTCACCAGAGAGGTAAGAGCTGAGACACGATGAGACCCAGGGAGGGGGAAACCTCACATGATACAGGAGAAGGCATGGGAGGGTCTCTTCCTTAGACAGCACAGGAGCTCTGAGACTCAGCAAGGCTGTCCTTGGAGGGCTCGGGGATGGGAGAGTACACAGACTCATAACTCATTCAAAACTGTAGGACAGATGTGACTAATATCACTTTATTCCAAGGGGACTAAAGAAGGACGAAGACAAAAGGCAGTAGAGTCTCTGCGTGTTCTCCCACTGACCACTCTTCCTTTAGTGACCCTTGATTGGCTCCTCAAGTCGAAGACACCATGCTGCCTCCCATGGCCCTGCCCAGTGTGTCCTGGATGCTGCTCTGCTGCCTCATGCTCCTGTCTCAGGTCCAAGGTGAGATTCCTCTGCCTCTAGTACTGGGTTCCCTACGAATGCTCAGATCCAAGAAGAAGTGGAAGGCTCCTGCATGTCACATGAGGTAATGGTGTGGTGTCTAATGAGCCTGCCTACCGTTCCTTCATCATCACTCCTTCCTTCAGGTTAACTTGCAGAAGGAGGCTCCACGGTGGTCCACTAACAATGGAATGAGAAGGCTTCCATTTAGTCAGTGCATTCTAATATACATTGGTGGGAAAGTGTGGAGGGTCAGTAATGAGATGAGGGGAGGGACAATAAGTGAAGGACACAATGTAGAGACAGCCCAGAGTGAGGAGAGTGTTGAATGATTGAATAAGGGGAAAGGGTAATAAGAGACTAGGTGGTTCCCCCATTTACTAGGGCTATTTTGAGATAAAGAACTTCTGAAAACACGAGGAAATGTGAAGCGGAGTCAGGAATGTGGTCTTCCTCCCCAAGGACAGGCCTAGGTATTCCCCAAGGTCCTCTCCCACTCCAATCCCCACTCTTCATTTTACCCTATCCCTCTTCTTCCACCGCAGGTGAAGATCCCCAGCAGGAACTGCCCTCACCACGGATCAGCTGTCCCAAAGGCTCCAGGGCCTATGGCTCCCACTGCTATGCCTTCTTTACGTCACCAAAATCCTGGATAGATGCAGATGTGAGTGGTTAGATGTGGGGTTGGAGGTGACAGGGGAAAGTCCATGCAGGTCTCAGCGGGAGGAGGGTCTCCATTCAGGAAAGTTCCTTGGGAATGAGGAGGAACACACTTATCTTTCACACAGTCATCCTCCCACCTACCTTTGCCCCGCCCTCCCCCAGCAGGTCTGAAACTCCTTCTCATTCTCTGTCTCCCCCTTCAAAGCTGGCCTGCCAGAAGCGGCGCTCTGGAAACCTGGTGTCTGTGCTCAGCGGGGCGGAGGGATCATTCTTGTCCTCCCTGGTCAAGAGTGTTAATCACGGCTACTCCTACGTCTGGATTGGGCTCTATGACCCCACACAGGTGCGAGTATATCCTCTCCCTCTCTGTTACCTCTCACGCTGACTGCTGTTGTTGCCCAGGCCCAATCCCTGTCCCCTGTGCCTGCCTAGGAAGTACTTCAGAGAGCACTGGAGCTCAGATTCTGGGGAACATCTAGGGGAAAAGAAAGTCCGTGAGACAGCTGAAGACCTGAAATCTGTGGAGGTCTCTAGTCTTTAGATAAAATTAATCAGACTCTTGTTAAACTTTTTACATAATTCTCACATGAATCCTTACAAATCAATTATATGAGCTTCAGGGAGTCTGTATCTATTATTCTGAGGGAATTCTAAATTAAGATAGGATCAATTTTTGCACCCCCTACAGACAGACATTATCTGTGAGGTTCACAGGTTAATCACAAATGCTGCACCAATCATTGTTCTGCAAGTAACATATTACCTTGAGTGATTTCAAAGATCTTGTGTTATTGGCTGGGATTTGCCAATAACAACGAGTTAAGGAAGAGCTTCCATCGCAGAGGACTCTAGGGCAGCATCTGGACAAGCAGACCAAAGTTCCTGAGGCTGGGGAGGGAATCAGGTGTTACAGCTAAGGGGCCATGCAAAGACAGCTTCAATGGCTATTTTTTCACCTGGCTGCCTCCTCTACTCTATAGGGCACAGAGCTTGGTGGAGATGGATGGGAGTGGAGTAGCACTGATGTGATGAATTACTTTGCATGGGAGAAAAATCCCCCACCATCACAAACTCTGGACACTGTGGGAGCCTGTCAAGAAGCACAGGTAAGAAACAGAAGAGCCACCTCTTCCCAGCACTTTCCACCCTATTTGTAGCCCTGATCTGTAGGAAATCCTTTTCAGCTAGGAAATGCAATGTTGATGTGTCTTCTCCCATCTCCTCTAATCTCTGCTTTCTTTGAGTCTCCTTCCCCTGGATTGAGATACTGGTGATGATGAGAGAGCAGCTTTAAATCCTAGGCTGAAACCTGGTATGCCTCTTTATTGAGTTCACAAGTTTTCCCCAGCCCCATGCCTTTTACATTCTGTCTTTCTAGGATTTCTGAAGTGGAAAGATTATAACTGTGATTCAACATTACCTTATGTCTGCAAGTTCAAGGTCTAGGGCAGAGAAAAGTCAGCAGCCTGAGTTTGGTGTGCAGCTCATCATGAGCATATGACCAGCGTGAAGACTCACCTTGAAAGCAAATGTGCTCCCCCAAACTGCCCTACCTGACCACCTTGTCATGCTCTTCCTTCTTTTTCCTTTCTCCTCACCTTCATTTCAGGCTCTTCTCTGTCTTCTGTGTCCTGAGACCTCAGAGAATAATAATAAAAATGTTACTTTATACTTACATTCTTCTATTTTATTCTTATAGTAAGAGTCTTTGGAAGAGGAGTGAGGAGTTGGGGGAACGTCGAAACACTGAGTCTTGGCTCCTCTCAATTTCACCCAGGCCTAAGGGGAAATTACTGTATGAGCATCCCCATCTGTGTATTTGTGATAAAGATGTGAGCCCTGCTCAGGAAGGGTTTGTATCATGAATAAATGAAGACAGTGCTTCCCCCTCACACTCACTGCCCACACATTGTCCCTGATGTTGTGATACAGTCAGCCCTAGCGGAGTCTGATATCACGTAAAAGAGAACTTCTCAATGATTTTCTATGAAGGATCATCTTTTTTCTTTAATTTGCAGTCCATCTTGCATGGTAACTTTTATAAAATACAGTACAAAATGAATTACTTAAACTTGCTGGTTACATTGTTGACATAAAGAGCTTTGGAAGCTGTTACTCTCTTCTTAAAACAAGAAAATTCTGAGTAAACTTAAAATCAACAACTTTTCTTTGGGCTAATGAGAAACTGAGGTAGCAGGGCAAGTTAGTACCCCAATATCTGGAAAAGCTCCCAAATGCACAGAGTTGTTTACATTTCTATTTACCTGGAGCAAAAGCCTCTGGAGCTACAAGCTGTTAGAAACATTTAAATGGTAATTTTGAAAAATTGTTGGATGTTGAGTGCAGATTGGCATTAAGAGTGAGAAACTCATGGAAGTTGCAGTCCTAGGAAAGCCCTCACACCTTCATGGAGTTTACCTTCAGGGATCCAGCAGGTTCTCTTGGTAGAGAGTTAAGAATAATCCTCTCATGGCTTTGGCAGGAGAAGAAGAAAAGAAACCATTTCTAAATCAGCCCAGAGCATTCTCAATAACAAAGGCCTACTTCCAGGTAAAAAGACCTTATGAGTGTCATACCTCGCCTGAGCTTGAGTGCATTTTCCTCTACTCCAGCCACATCTAGCCTTCTCATCTTACCTAACAGAAGAGAGCTAAGAAACATTTTTGAAAGTCGTGGCCCTGGGGCATAGACTCACACAGATACTGAGATTTAATCATAAGATTATATAATACTTCCCCTTGCTCAGACACTACCACATCAGTAGGAATCCAGTTTAATGACAATAGATCACAACTGAAGAGCTGCAAGGTACACTAATTAAGCAGGAGTTATGAGGAAATCACAAGGCAATAGGAGAGACAAAAACAAGAACACGAGAGAAATTTTAAGCCTCTTGCACCTACAACTATAGCAATCATTAAACGCAAACTGAATCCTAGTGAGATTAATGAAAAACCCTACACTAAATGTCTTTTCCTTCAGTTATTATTACTTAGTACATCATGTGAAGTTTTTCAAGAGAAACTAAAATTTTTCTGAACAGTAAGGAAAAACATAGTCTGAAGAGATAAAACAAGCATCACAACCAGACTCAAATATAGATTTTGGAACTATTAGGCAGGAAACTAAACATAACTATGATTGATGTGGTAAGAGTTTTGATGAAAAAATGGACGATGGAAAAGATGCATAAACTATGCAGAAAAATAGAAACTCTGTGAAAGAATCAAAAGACAATGCTACACGTCAAAAGCAATGTAATAAAAAGAAAGTATTGGTGTTTTTGTTTTTTTTTGGTTTTTTTTAGAGACGGAGCCTCACTCTGTTGCCCAGGCTGGGGTGCAGTGATGTAATCTCGGCTCACTGCAACCTCCACCTCTTGAGTTCAAGCAATTCTCCTGCCTCAGCCTCCCAAGTAGCTGGGAGTTCACACCCAGCTAATTTTTGTATTTTGAGTAGGGACCAGGTTTCACCATGTTGGCCAGGCCGGTCTTGAACTCCTGACCTTAGGTGATCCACCCGCCTCGGCCTCCCAGAAAGGATGTTTTTGAGGGCTTATCTGTAGGCTGTACCTGGCCAATAAAGAATCAATAAGCTTAAAAATAGGTCAACAGAAACTTCCCAAACTGAAATGCAAAGAGAAAGTAGAGTGAATTGTAGAACAGACTATCCAAGAACTGTGGGATAATTTTTAAACTCTAACATATATATAATTGCAATATAAGAAGAAAAAGAAAAAAATAAGGAAAAAAAGAAAAATTTAAAATAATAATGATCATGCATTTTCCAAAATTAATGACACACACCAAATCCTAGATCTAAGAAGCTCAGAGAACAGCACATAGAATAAATACCAAAAACCAATCTTAGGCATATCATATTCAATCTTCAGAAAAACCAAAGACTAAGAGAAAATCTTGAAAGAATCCAGGGAGTTGGGGAACAGCTACCCACAGAGGATCAAGGACAAAAATTAGAATAGATTCCTCATCAGAAACCATGAATGAAATAAACTATTTAAGTGGATTGGAAGACTTAATGACCAAACTAGAATTTTATAGCCAGCAAAATTACTCCATCAAAAGTGAATGAGCAGTAAAAAACTTCTCTGACAAACAAAAAAGGGAATTCATTTTCAGCAGAACTGCTTTGCAAGAAATGTTGAAAGAAGTTTTTCTGGAAGAGGGAAATGATATGGGTCTGAGGCTCAGATCTACTTAAAGAGGAGCGTTAAAAAGACATAAAAAAAGTTAAATGAAATATTTTGTTTTCCTTATTTTTCATCAATCTAATAGGTAACCATTTGCTTAAAGGAATATAGTAACTGTTTTCAGTGAGTGCAGCATATGAATAAGTGAGATGAATGACAGCAATGTCATGAGGGGTGAGAGGGAGGAATTTGGGGTGCTTTGTTATAAGATTCAGCACTATATGTGAAGTACTATATATTATTTGATAGTGGACTTGCATTAGTTGTAAAGGTATATTTCAAACTCTACGGCAAATGCTATAAAAATCTAAAATAAAATACAATTGGGATATAAGAGAGTAAATAAAATAGGATCATATCAATTGTTCAATTAAACCCAGAGAATGCAGAAAAAGGGAAGAAAAACATTGAATAGAGTAAGTGATCTTATGAGAAAAGGGTTATAAATATGATAAATACTATTCCAATTACATAAAAAATCACTTTTAATTTGGGTGATCTCAATTGAAAGGGAAGAGATTGTCAGAGGGATTTCTTTTTTAAAGAAAGACCCTATTGTACCTTGTCTATCATAAAACCATTTTCAATACAAATCCTCAGGTATGATCAAAGTAAAGGATGGAGGAAGTGTATACCATGCCAACATTAACCAAAAGAAAGCTTGAGTAGTATGTTAACTTCAGACAAATCAGATTTCAGAAAAGTATATAAATATTAACTGGAATCAAGAGGGGCCTTACAAAATGATAAAAGGGGGTCAATTCTCCAAAAGGACATAACAATGCTTGACATGAATGCACCTAACAAGAGAACAAGATGCATGAGACAGTAACTTATAGAACTACAAGGAGAACTAGAGTAATCTTCTTCTGTACTTAGAGACTTCAACAGTTCTCTTTATTGATAGGACAAGTAAACAGAAAATTACGAATAGGGTTGACCTGAATAGCATTATCAATAAACTTGTTCTAATTGACACTTACAGAATACTCCATCCAACAGCGTAATACACATTTTTCTCACACTCACATGGAGCATTTACATAGATAGACCACATTGCCAGGCATAAAATACATCTTAACAAGTTAGAAGTATAGAAATCATAGAAGGGTATGTTGCCAGATCACAATGGAATTAAATTGGAAATCAAAAACAGGAATATAGATGGGAGATTCCAAAATATTTGGAGATAAAACAACACACTTCTAAATAACACATGAAAAAACAGAAGTCACAGAGAAATTTTTGAAAAATAGTTTGAAGTAAATAAAAATGGAAATACAACTTATTAAAATTTGTGGTATATGATGAAAGTAGTACTTAGAAGATGTATAATATTAGATGGATATATTAGAAAAGAAAAAATGATCTAAAATAAATAATTCAATCTTACTCTTTAGGAGACTAAAGAAATAACAGCTATTTAATTGTAAAGCAAGCGGAAGAAGAAACATGATAATAGAACAGAAATCAAAGAATTTAAAAACAGAAAAACAATGAAAAAAATTATAAAATAAAAAACTGATTTAAAAGATCAATAAAATTTAGACAGACTAATCATGAAAAAAATAAGGTGGTACAACTTAGTAATATCAGAAATGAAAAGAGATCAAGGTAGGCTGAAAAATGCTCTCCATCCAAAGACCTTCTTCCTGGAATTTATGAATATGGTGTTACTTTAAATGGCAAAATAGACTTTGCAGATGTGATTGCATTAAGGATCTTAAGATAGGGTGATTATTCTGGATGTATTAGTACAATCACGAGGTCTTTATGAGAGGGAGGCAGGAAGTCAGAGGGAAGACAAAAGGTTATGCAGCTTTATTTGAAGATGGCTGAAAGGGCCACATGGATTTTCTTCTCTCGCCTCCAGAAGGAAGAAGTCATGCCAACACCTTGATTATAGACCTGTATGTCTTTACAACTTCTGTCCTTCAGGACTGAAAGAAAATAAATTTATGCTGTTTAAGCAGCTATATTTGAGGGAATTTGCTACAGTAGCAATAGGAACATAATACAGAGCTCATCACTATAGAATCCACAGATTACAAAAAAAAAGATAGTAAATTGCTTGTTCACTTTGATAATAGTTTCTTCTGCTCTGCAGAAGCTGGTTAGTTTAATTAGATTCCATTTTGTTAATTTTGGCTTTAGGCAACCAAAATGGAAGAAAATTTTTGCAATCTACCCATTGCAAAATGGAAGAAAATTTTTGCAATCTATCCATCTGACAAAGGGCTAATATCCAGAATCTACAAGGAGCTTAAACAAATTTACAAGAAAAAACAACCCCATCTAAAAGTGGGTGAAGGATATGAACAGACACCTCTCAAAAGAAGACATTTATGTGGCCAACAAACATATGAAAAAATGCTCATCATCACTGGTCATTAAAGAAATGCAAATCAAAACCACAATGAGATACCATCTCATGCCATTTAGAATGGCAATCATCAAAAGTCAGGAAATGACAGATGCTGGAGAGGATGTGGAGAAATAGGAATGCTTTTACACTGTTGGTGGGAGTGCAAATTAGTTCAACCACTGTGGAAGACAGTGTGGCAATTCTTCAAGGATCTAGAACCAGAAACACCATTTGACCCAGCAATCCCATTACTGGGTATATACCCAAAGGATTATAAATCATTCTACTATAAAGACACATGCACATGTATGTTTATTGCAGCACTATTCACAACAGTAAAGACTTGGAACCAGCCCAAATGCCCATCAGTGATAGACTGGATAAAGAAAATGTGGCACATATATAGTACACCATGGAATACTATGCAGCCATAAAAAAGAATGAGTTCATCTCTTTTGCAGGGACATGGATGAAGCTGGAAACTATCCTTCTCAGCAAGCTTTGACACAAGGAAAGAAAACCAAACACTGCATGTTCTCACTGATAAGTGGGAGTTGAACAATGAGAACACATGGACACAGGTAGTGAAACATCACATACTGATGCCTGTCATGGGGTGGGGGACTAGGGGAGGAACAGCATTAAGAAAAATACCTAATGTAGATGATAGGTTGATGGGTGCAGCAAACCACCATGGCACATGTATACGTGTGCAACAAACCTGCACGGTCTGCACATGTATCCCAGAACTTAAAGTATAATAATTTTAAAAATATGGTAAAGGAATACTACAAACAACTCTACGTTCCAAAATTTGTAATTGAGATAAAACAAAATTAGTTTCTTGAATGACACAAATCATTAAAACTCAAGTAGAAATAGATAATCTCAATAGGCCTATATTGATTAAATACATTTATTCAGTAACTTAAATCCTTCCAGAAGAGAAAACACAAGTGTAGATGGTATTACTGGTTAATTCTACTCAACATTAAAAAAGAAACGATACCAATTGTTTATAATTTCTTTCAGAAAATAGAAGCAAGTACATCTACATAATAACTTTGTAAATCTGAAACTATTCTAGGCATTAAATTTTTTAAAAAAATGAATTAATAAAAATGAAACATAAAAACGTATGGAAGATCTTTTGGTTTTTTAATTTTTTGAGTCAATAAAAATTAATTGTCATGTTCTTAAAAATTTTTCTAAAATTCTTCTTTCAATTTCTGTGCCTGCCTTGCCATGAACAAGTAGCACACAGATTGAGAGCCAGGAACACCCCATGGACTACATGGTTAGTTGCCTTGTTCCTACAGTTCTGAATAGACTCACTTTCTTGCATACTTATGACAAACACCCCAGTGGGTTTGTTATCCTGTGGGCTAGAAACATATTCTCACTTCAGTCAGGACTGGAGTTGGTAAGACAATATTTGGCATGATTTCTGTTAATATTTATTGAATGAATAAAAAATCGAATAAATAATGCTTTATTTGAAAAGGACAACTTACACGAATAAAGAAGACCAAATTTTCAATGAATCTAAATATTTTCAGATCATTATATTAATCGCTGCATCACTGACATCACATTCTCGTTTTATACCTTGTGTAAAAATGGAGTAACTGGCCAAATGCCCTCATTTGAACAGGCATGGAATGCTAGCAGACATCTATAGGGACCTGGGGCAACTCAGCATTGCTTCACATAGAGGTTTGTGAGATAAAATAAAAGCACAGTCCTGGTTAAACTTAAATGTAGATAACCGGAAAATAGTTTCTTAGTATAAGTGTGTCCCAAATATCACATATTTGCTAAATCTGTCAATGTTTATGCAGGGGTTTTCATTCTCAAATAAATAGATAAGATGAATGGGCAGTGTATCCATTGATATTTGCCAAGTTCCTTATACCTATTCCAAGATAGGCTGCCTATCTGCGATAAAGAGGACCCCTGACCCACCTGAAACTCGAGTATATGTCCATTTAGTACTTTCAGTGGAGACTTTTTACTATTATGTGTCACATAATGAGTTAGGGATTGCTTTTTCTTTGTTCTCTAAAACAGCTTGTATATGATTAGATATATCTGTTTCTTGGTAGTTTGTAGAACTCTTGAAAACTCTGGATCTAAACCTTTCTTTGTGAGAATATTTTAAAATATAAATAAAATTTCTTTAATAGGTGTAGTAGGACTTTCAAGATTTTCTTAATGATCCCAAGAATTTCTTAAAGAATTAAGAACTTTTCAATGCGGGGCCAGGCTCGGTGCCTCACGTTTGTAATCCCAGCACTTTGGGAGGCCTAAGCAGGCAGATTACTCGAGGTCAAGAATTCAAGACCAGCCTGGCCAATATGGCGAAACACCACCTCTATTAATCATACAAAAACTAGCTGGGCATGGTGGTGTGTGCCTATAATCCCAGCTACTTGGGAGGCAGACACAGGGGAAAGAAAGAAGGGAGGGAGAGAGGGAGGGAGGGAGGGAGGGAGAGAGGGAGAGAAAGGAAAAAGAAAAAAGAAAGAAAGAGAAAGAAAGAAAGACGAAGGAAGGAAGGAAAGAAAGAACGAACAAATGAACGAAAGAAAGAAAGAAAGAAACAAAAAGAAAGAGGAAGAAAGGGAAGGAAGGAAAGGAAGAGGAAGGAAGGGAGGGAGAGAATTTTTTAATCCAATACATTAAAAAAAGAAAAGAAGCTTATTTGAAGGTTACATGATTACAAAAGAAATAATGATAATGGCTCCTAGTATCCTGCTCCTCCAATACCTTTACTGGTTTTAAAGTGGATGATAGTGCAGTCCAACCCACCATTTTGCCCTATATATAGCTGTGACTTACAAAGATAAATTATTAATAGCTCCTTCAGTGCTCTAGGATGTATGGGTGACCACGTTCTCCATCCTGTGAAAGTGGTGAAATAGATCTATGGTGTATTGTCCTAATGAGATGAATGCAATGCTAACTGCAGTAATCCCCAGATTGTTTCAATAGCTCAGCAACTATATGTTTCTTGCTTCTTCTGCCCATTATGAAAAAAAAAATAAATAAATAAAAATAAATAAATAAAAAAAACTTGTTTTCATAGGTTCTTCTCTTTAAAATCCCTTACTTTGGTGGGGGAGGACAAGATGCATGTATTTAGAAGGAATGAGAAGAGAGCCTATCTCCCATTGACATAGTTTTTTCAAAATACAAGAAAAAGAAAATAAAATCAAACTACTATAAGATCCATTACTGTTTCTTAATTTAAAAGTCATCGCATTCCCTAGGAGAGGGCCACATCCATGGGAAGCCTGTAGACAAAAGAGGAAGTGTTAGGTATCTCAAGTAAAATTGTTTCCTGTATACAAGGTTTCTTTGCTGCCATTTCACTGCTGCCAAATCAGGAATGAAAAAAATATATATATTATAAGCAAGAATTAGGGAGTCAGTGACTTAATAAGCAATAGTAATTACTCAAGAAAATAACGTCTATTTGTGTATGCATATTGAGAGCTCTCAGTACTTTCTGCCAGGAGGGCTGATGCCTTTAACATGGATAGAAACCCATTGCTTTTAGCTTCAAGGTGGTTTAAAAGGGAAGGGAAACAGATGGAATTTTGAACACATCAGCAAGTTTGTTATGGGAAGTATTGTGGTCTTTCCAGTGTTGGTTCTTATTTTGGGAATTTGCTTATTTATCACCATTTTATACCTGTCTATAGCTTCAGCTCATCAATAAGGGTGAAGTGCAAAGGAAATTGGACTGGAAGTCAGTAAACTAGGCTTAGATTTCTACTATACCTCTTCCAAACTGTGGATTCATGATGCCCCTTGTTCTTTGAGAAAGACAAACCCAAGGCTGGGAGTGGTGGCTCACACCTGTAATCCCAGCACTTTGGGAGGCTGAGGTGGGTGGATCACCTGAGGTCCAGAGTTTGAGACCAGTCTCACTAACATGGAGAAACCCCATCTCTACTAAAAATATAAACTTAGCTGGCATGGTGGCACATGCCTGTAATCCCAGCTACTCAGGAGGCTGAGGCAGGAGAATTGCTTCAACCTCGGAAGTGGAGGCTGCAGTAAGCCAAGATCGTACCATTGCACTCCAGCCTGGGTGACAGAGGGAAACTGTGCCTCAAAAAATAAAATAAAATGAAATAATTAAAAAATAAAAAAGAAAGAAAAACCCAGAATATTTCTTTCAGCCCAAGAAGATTTGCAAATACCAGCAGGTATTGAAGTAATTTCCTTGAACCATTCGCTCTCGTGCAGGTTTTCTCATTCCAGTTTTGCTAATGATTTGTTCTTGCTTTTCATTACTCCCAAGATCTTCACCCTGAAATAAAACTTTGAACTCTATTTCTGGTAACTCCAAACTTAGTGCGTGTATGTTCTTTTCCAGTTGAATTAAATATACATAATGACACTGTTAGCTCTAACAATCTGTAGCACATGAAATAAAACAAAGTTATTTACAAAGCATTAAACATTAACATACCAAGCTATAGACCGGGAACTTCTCAACTGCGTGACAACTTGTCTAGTACTATCAGGCTAGTACTATGGCAGCAAATGGCTTGCCCATCATTGGTGTATGTAAGCAGATTTAGGGTATATGTTAGATTCAATGTACCATGCCTTTAACGTGAATAGAAAGCCACCTTCAAGAACAGCACATTAATACCACCCCTCCCATCCAAGTTAAAACATTTCCCTGTCTCCTTCCTTTGCCTAGACACATTGCAGGGTCTGATTTTGAGCCAACAAGGCTCACACAACAGGAATCTTTATTTATTCATTTATTTAATCATTTATTTATTTTCTATTTTTGACACAGGGTCTTGCTCTGTCACCCAGACTGGAGTGCAAGTGGTGTGATCTCAGCTCACTGCAGCCTTGACTTCCTGGGCTGAAGAATCCTCCCACCTGAGCCTCCCAAGTGGCTGGGACCATAGCCGTACATCACCATGCCCAGTTAATTTCTGTATTTTTTGGAGAGATGAGCTTTCACCATGTTGTCCAGGCTGGTCTCAAACTTCTGAGCTCAAGTCATCCAACTGCCTCAACCTCCTAAGTTACTGGGATTACAAGTATGAGCCACTGCACTCGGCCAGGAATGTTATTTTTGTATTGGTACCTTCAGCACCAGCATCTTCTGCTCTTTTACTTAATACGGGACTTTGGCCTTTTGTCCTTCCTGCCATTAGATGCATCTGCTTCCCCTTCACCCATTATAGCAATTTTGATGCTTTTGTCTGTGCAGAACATCCAACCATAAGCAGTTTAAATAACACAGAGATGTATTGATTCACTTAAGGAATCTGACAACAGGGTTTTCTAGAGTTTGACAAAAGCTGAAGAATATCAGGACTTGAAGTTGACCTCTCTATGATTATCTTGGCCTTTCCCTCATTGATGCAAAATAGCCACAGCAGCCTAGGTATCATATTGTGATATGAAAATTTTCAATGCAATAGAGAAGCAAAGAAGAGAGAAAAATAAAACTTCCTTCTCATACATTCTTTCATATTAGGGAGAAACATTTTTTTCTCATAAACCCCTCGTAGACATAATCTTACATTTCACTGGTCAAAGTTGGGTTGCAGTTCTCAAATCAACTACCAGAAAAAGGATGGAAATCACCAAAATTTACTATGACCAAACAGGTTTTATCCCCATGTGACTGAACATACTATTTTCCTACAAAACTGGGGTCTTGTTATCAAAATTAGAGGCGAATAGATGTTGTTAAATCAATTAACAAAGTGTACTATATCTAGATCAATGTGTGAATGCCTAAGAGACTGATCACAGAGAATATTTTGCTTAATTCATATTTATTCATGAACAATTTGTTCCCTGAACTATTTTATAAATTTTCTTCCTCTGGTGAACTTTCATAAGCCTTTCTGTCTAGAAGTCCAGAACAGAGATAGGCAGGCAATGTCTGTCTCTTCTTCCTCTGTATCCATTCTGTCCTGTTGAACCCTTCACAATTTAATTTTTTTCTGCCAGTCCAGACTTCTACTTCTCCAGACACAGTTATTAAAAATGTCCCTCTCCCTAACATTTGTAATTTCTTATCTTCTATCTCTAAAAACAACTCCTCCAGGATTCCTGGAAAAGAAGGTAAGAGTGACCCAGTTTGTGTGTTAGCTCCTGGTCCCTATAATTTGTGTGAGACACTTTGTGTTATATCTAGTATTTGAATTCTCCACAGTTTCCTTTTTAAATCCATACTCTTGCTGGGGTACAGACATCTCAAAGGTGTCTTGCCTGAGAGAGGACACAGGCTTCTTTCAGGCTGACTTAGTTAAGGTTATTTGGATATGACCCTGACATGCATTCTAACTTACTGACATAAAATAAGATGATTTGGGAAGGACAAGAGTTGATCTCAATGCATCCAAGATTAAGCAAATAGCTAAGTTTCACGAGGAACTAGGGTAAAAGGAGGAAAATTAGGAAATGAAGTTATTCTCTTCTTTCTTTTCTCTCTTGTCTCTAGTAATTTCATTGGGTCTAGTTCATACTTTTCAGCCAATCGATTTACTTGCTTTTGTAGTACAAGCAGAGTAATGGAACATGGGTAACCCATTGCCAGATTTTCACTCCAGGGATTCAAAACCTTAATTATATTCTCAGTGAACAAATTCCTTTTCAGAAAAATATCTGTTTACTCCAGCTAAGCTAGGACTGGGTGTTCACCGCAGTCCAATCCCCTGTACCAAAAATTATGGGTACTGCACCTGCCTCTTAAGCAGAACTTTTAGGTGAGAGCCAGCTCTCAGACAAGAGGAGCAGAAAGGTACTCCGGGAAGTGTTTGCTGCAGAGAACACAGCTGTCATCTGAGTCAGTCTCTCCTTCTGACCTTGGCTTGTTTTCTGACCTATATTTCCTTCCTTAGATACTGTTATATTGCCCCAGGGATCATATTACCTTGGACTTCAGATTTCCAAAAGTTGTCCAACTGGCTTCTGTGCTTACTACTCTCACTGCATTTACCCAATCCTAATCTGTCTATAAACTTATATATTTAACATGTTGAGATTTGGTTTTCTACCAGTAACTGTCTGTGAGTTAATGAACTGAACAAAATCTTTTTACCCGTTGAATCAGCAAATCCCTCTTCATAGGCTGCTGGGCCTCTGATGGTGCCCTCTACCACTGACTTTCCTCTCCATCTGGACTGCAGGAGACAAAATCACTTGATAGCAATAGCAGGTCCAAAAAGCGTCTGGATAAGAGTTAGCTAAACCAAGCTACTCTATTTCCTAACATCCCTGGATATAACTTCATGATTCACCCCTTTTAGCTTTAACAGTTATTTCCTCTTTACCTCCAAACTCCTGCCATCAAACCACATTTGTCTATTCTTCCTAAGTAGCTTTTTTTTTTTTTTTTTTTTTTTTTTTTGTGAGATGGAGTCTTGCTCTGTAGCCCAGGCTAGAGTGCAGTGGCGTGACCTCGGCTCAATGCAACCTCCGCCTCCTGGGTCCTGGTTCAAGCAATTCGCCTGCCTCAGCCTCCCAAGTAGCTGGGATTACAGACATGCGCCACCACATTCAGCTAATTTTTGTAATTCAGTAGAGAAGGGGTTTCACCTGTTGGCCATACTGATCTTGAACTCCCGACCTCGTGATCCACCTTCCTCGGGCTCCCAAAGTGCTGGGATTATAGGCATGTGCCACCATGCCCGGCCCCTAAGTAGCTTTTAAAGTATACCTTCAGGAGGCCATTGCCTACCTGCATAAATCTTTGTTAAGTTTTATGTGTATTTTGGCATTTAGATTTATTTGTGAATTTTCTTCTCATGTATAAAGCAGAATTTCTCAAAATTTTATCCCTCGGTATAATTCTTTTGTGAGTTTTATTAGCAACTCCTGGATTTGTTAAATTTTGTTGTATGTGTTTATACTTTGGAAATATTACATCATGGTTAAATTCAAGAAACACTGAATTATGCAAACTTAGGCTGGTTTCTTCACTGCAAGATTGTTTCCAAGTCATTATATGCAAATGTTTCATGAAAATAAAATAAAAGAAGTAATAAAATAAAAATAAAAGAAGATTTGCAGGTCATCAGATATTTGGTCACAGGAGGTTTTTGTGTGCTTGTCTGTGTGTCTCTATTTGGGAGAAATGCCAATTTGTAGATCTACAAGGTTAATACAGTTTTAACAATACTCTAAAGCATTGCTTATCAAAGCATGGGTTGCAGTTTGTTGGTGGTTGAATTCATTAAATCAAATGAGTGGGTAATAACTAACATAATTTTCTAAAGGAAAGTAGAATAGAATTGAATAGAAAGTGCCACAGTATACTCCACAAATTTAGAACAAATGGTGTTTTGTGAAATTTTTATTTTAGTTATATTTGCATGTGTGAATGGTGTGCAGATATAAAATTTACTTTTTATTATGAAGAGCAGTGAAACTTTTGAATGCCAACAATCTAAAGCATACACTTTTAGGTAACTATGGCAGATGAAACAAATTACCGCTAGAGGGAGAGTTGCACCAGCACTGAGTATAGTAGCTGGGAAAATGAGAAGCAAGAACTGGCTGCTTCCAAGAACAGAAGGGGTTAGAAAAAAGACATAAGGAAAAGAAAAAGTTTAATCTACTCCTACACTCTCTAAGATTACATGTCTACTACAGTAGCACATTGCAGGGAACTGAAGGAGAAAATCCTGCAAATGAAAAGGCACAGTATGTAAATAACAGAGGGGTTAGAACTGGGTAGTTAATCTGTGTCACTTGCTAACTAGAGTCAGGAGTCTGTGCTGCAGAAAGCCATACATGCGAGAGTAAGTCAGAAAGATCTAAGACTCGAAAGCTCCTTATGCCTTCAGAAATTATGAGTCAGGTGATTGCCTAGAGAGTCATTTGTCTTTTCTTTCTTTTTTTTAATTGCATTTTAGGTTTTGGGGTACATGTGAAGAACATGTAAGACTGTTGCATAGGTACACACATGGCAGTGTGATTTGCTGCCTTCCTCCCCCATCACCTATATCTGGCATTTCTCCCCCATGCTCTCTCTCCCCAACTCCCCATCCCCCGCTGTCCCTCCCCTGTTTCCCCACAACAGACACCAGTGTATGATGCTTCCCTCCCTGTGTCCATGTGTTCTCATTGTTCAACACCCACCTATGAGTGAGAACATGCAGTGTTTGATTTTCTGTTCTTGTGTCAGTTTGCTGAGAATGATGGTTTCCAGGTTCATCCATGTCCCTACAAAGGACACGTACTCATCGTTTTTTATGGCTGCATAGTATTCCATGGTATACATGTGCCACATTTTCCCTGTCCAGTCTATCATCGATGGGCATTTGAGTTGGTTCCAGGTCTTTGCTATTGTACACAGTGCTGCAATGAACATGCGTGTGCATGTGTCTTTATAAGAGAACAATTTATAGTCCTTTGGTTATATACTCAGTAACGGGATTGCTGGGTCAAATGGAATTTCTATTTCTAGGTCCTTGAGGTATTGCCACACCGTCTTCCACAATGGTTGAACTAATTTACACTCCCACCAACAGTGTAAAAGTGTTCCCATTTCTTCACATCTTCTCCAGCATCTGTTGTCTCCAGATTTTTTAATGATTGCCATTCTAACTGGTGTAAGATGGTATCTCAATGTAGTTTTGATTTGCATTTCTCTAATGACCAGTGATGATGAGCACTGTTTCATATGTTTGTTGGCCTCATGTATGTCTTCTTTTGTAAAGTGTCTGTTCTTGGCTACTCAGAATGAAAACATTTCCTATGTGTTGAGGAATGTCCCATGGTATAGTTTATAGTGAGAGGCAGGATCACAGCTGCCGCTACAGAAGCAAAGGTAGCAGGTAGCCTCCATCTCCTGGCTGTCTGGAGGCTAGGGCCCTGAGATATGATTGTGGCATGCCAATGGGATGCCCTAGCCAGGAGGTGACACAGAGGGTATTAGATAATTCATAATGGCTGTGAGCTGGGGTCTCACAGTGGTGACAATAAGAGCACAATGATTGTGGTTTGCTTTAAGCTTTATAATCAAATGGCTCTAACTACATGATCTCACTTGTATTTTTAGCTGCCAAACTTTCCTAGTTCCATCTTGTTTTCCAGACCTGGCTCCCCAGCATCCCAATGAGTCTTTGATATGATGAAGAGTTTTGTGTTTTGCTTACTTTGATTTTAGAGCTTTATCTAGTTATATTTGAGTTACATTAAACTATATATATTTAAAGTATACAAATTGATGAGCCTTGACATATGTATGCACCCATGAAATCATAAAAATAATCAATGTAATAAATATATCTATCAACATTACAGGTTTCCTCCCCTAACCCCACCTCCCAACTTCAACTTCCCCAAACTCCTCAGTGCAAGTCAATAACTGATCTGTTTTCTGACATTGTAGACAGGTTTAATTTGTATTTTCAAGAATTTTATATAAATGGAATAAATTATATACTTCTCTCTCTAATATTTGGCACAATTATCTTGAAATTTATTCCTATTATTTCACGTATCAATACCTCATTTAGCTTTAAATATTTGTGTATGTATGTATGTATGTATTTATTTATTTATTTTTAAGACGGAGTCTCACTCTGTCACCCAGGCTGGGGTGCAATGGCATGGTCTCGGCTCACTGCAACTTCCGCCTCCTAGGTATAAGCAATTTTCCTGCCTCAGCCTCGCGAGTAGCTGGGACAACAGACACATGCCACCACACCTGGCTAATTTTTGTATTTTTAGTAGAGATGGGGTTTCACTAGGTTGGCCAGGCTGGTCTTAAACTCCTGACCTCATGATCCTCCCGCCTCTGCCTCCCAAGTGCTGAGATTACAGATGTGAACCACCACCTCCGGCCCATTTAGCTTTATTGTTGAGTAAGAAGTATTGTGTGGATATAATACAATTTGTCTCTTCTCTTTTGATGGACATTTGGGTAGTTTTCAGTCTTTGTCTATTATAAATAAAGCTGCTATGAACATTCGTGTACAAGTTATACAGAGACAAATGCTTTTATTTATTTTAGATAAATATTTGGAATGAAATCCCTGGATTGTGCACTAGTTATACATTTAACTTTTAAGAAACTGCTGTAAGTTTTCTAAAGTAACTTTATCATTTTATATTAATACCAGCAGTGTATGAGAGTTCTAGTTGTTTTGGATGCAGTCTTTCTAATTTTAGCCATTCTTAAGACATCCCATTGTGATACTAATTTGACTTCCCACCAAATACTGCATGTTGTCATTTATAATTGGGAGCTAAATATTGAGTAAACAGGGACACAAAGAAGGGAACAATAGACACTGGGGCCTACTTGAGGGTGAAGGAAAGAAGAGCATGAGGACAAAAGAACTACCTGTTGAGGACTATGCTTATTACTTGCGTGATGAAATAATCTCTACACCAAACTTCTAAGACACACAATTCACCCATGTAACAAACCTGGACATGTACTCCCTGAACCTAAAACAGAACTTAATTTTTTTTAAAAAAATTGTCTTTCTCTACTAATAAATGATGTTGATAAATTGTTCATGTGCCAAGTTAACATGTATAGATCTTTTCCAGTGAAATGTTTATTTAAATCTTTTGCCCATTTTGTATTGGCTTGTCTTATAATTATTAAGTTGCAAGACGTTTTTAAATATTTTAAATAGGTTTATTTTGATCAAAATATGTTTTAGAAACATTTTTCTCCCAGTTTGTGACTTGTTTTTTTTATATTTTTAACAATTTCTCAAGAAGAGCAAAATATTTTTGTTTTGATTAGTTCTAACTTAATAACGTTTTCTTGTGTACTTTGTACATAATTTTTGTTTTTTTCTTAACTCAAGGCTACTAGGATTAATTTTATAGTTTCTTTTTCAAGTTTTATAGTTTATAGTTAAAGCTACTATCCTTTCTGAGTTAATTTTTGTATAAATTGTAAAATCTATATCAAGGTTAATTTATTTTGCATATGGACATCAAGTTGCTCCAGCATTGGTTCTTGAGGAGACTATTCGTTGCCTTTGACACCTTTGTCAAAAATCAGTTGACTCGTCCAGGTGTGGTGGCTCTCACCTGTAATCCCAGCACTTTGGGAGACCAAGCCGGGAAGACTGCTTGAGCCCAGGAGTTCAAGATCAGCCTGGGAAACATGGTGCAAACCTGTCTCTACTAAAAATACAAAAATTAGCTGGGCATGGGAGTGTACACCTGTAGCAATGATCATGAGTTACTGAGCTTTACATACCTCATCCCATTCTAAATGAAAAACAATCCTGTGTGATATTATAACATTGTACAGGTGAGGAAACGAAGGCTCAGAAAAATTAATAACTTGCCTAGTATCACAGAACTAGAATCCATACCCCAGATTTTTCTGGTTTTTATAGCACCCCATAGCCTCTGGGATTTTTATTATTTTCACTGCACAGTCAACTCTTTAACCGTGAATGCTTGAACAGTTTGAATATAAATTTAATATCTTCTTCTTCCTCTGCTGGTGCCCACCGCAGGCAAGGGCAACTTCCTACCTCAACATTTAATTTATGTTTCTCTTCTTGAGTGTCATTCTAGCCTAAAATTTTTAGAAGAGGGGAAAACTAAAAAAAATCATTACAGCCTGACTCTACTATAGCTTTGCACTGGATGGGAATTTCTGAAGACACAGGTAAGCTCTCCCCAGCTCAGTTCCATCAGGAAACCAAAACAGCCTGCTTTTCTTGCTTCTAAAAATTCTCCCTTCTTTAGGCCAGTGAATGGGCAGTACCTGTGAATTAAGTTTTCTTAGAAATAAAGTCTTGCTGTTTATATTTTCTTTACCCAAGTTCATATTCTGCTCTTCAAGAACTGTTGGAAAAATTCTTTCATTTGAAGAAGGATAGGAAGAATTTTCTTTGAAGGATAAGTCAAGGACCAAAGTGGCATAAAT
Organism: Ateles fusciceps; assembly: GCA_036589455.1. Lineage (NCBI taxonomy): Eukaryota > Metazoa > Chordata > Mammalia > Primates > Atelidae > Ateles > Ateles fusciceps. Next base: position 1,790,360 of record JAZHEH010002077.1, read on the forward strand.
AGAGAAAGTATAATCATCAGTCCTTGGATACACACCATCGTGAGAGAAGAGACAGAAAGGGACACACTCTTTTTCTTAGTACTCTTCTTTTGCCTTCCAAATATAATCAATTATTCACTGAAGAGGCTGAATGGAAGAAGTGAAAGCATTCCATGGGAGGACATACTAAAGAGTTATAAGTCATAGTCACCACAGAGAAAAGTTTTGTTCATTATTAATTATAACTATAGCAATTGTCATTTACTAGAAAAGAGCAGTGAAGATTGGTGGGGGGAATTCCTATCATATTCAAAGTTGGCACACACAAAAACCATCCTACATTCTTTTAACCCCACCCTATTTTACCTTTCCTCTTGTCCCTCTGTAGTTTCTAAAATCATCAACTACTTAAAATGCAGTCAACCAACAACTCCAGTGCACCTATAATATCTAGTACACCAGAAATAATACAAAACATTCTGAATGTTGGTTTTGGAAGGGATGTTGACTGTCCCAACCCTTTCACTGTGCTTGCCCCTCAGAGTTTTGCTCCGAATAGGAGTAGAATGCAAGGAAGCAGTTACAGGTAAAGACAGGTAAAGCAGTTACAGGTAAGGTGTCTTTCTGGCAATAATTAATCACTTGGAATTACTCTATTTCTAATATTTTTAAACTTTATTGATAAAACCAGAAAATGTATAGTTTCAAATCTTTGGTCACTATGGTTAGCATGCTTTGAGATGGCCTCCAACAATCTCTGCATCTTGATATTGACATTCTTTATCTAATCCCATCCCTGTGCACGTGAGATGAATATAACGACTTACTTCTCACCAATAGTGTATGACGGAAGTGATGTGATGCCACATCCTGACTGGGTAGTAAAAGACCAGGATTTCTGTCTTTCTTTTACTCCTTTCTCTCTTGTTCACACTCTCTCTTGCTAACTCAGTAACCCACTCTGATGAAGAAAGGTAAAGTCTTGTGATGGAGAGAAACTTGGAGAGACCATGTGGCAAGGAACTTAGGAAAGCCTGCAGCCAGCAACCAGCAAGGAACTGAGGCCCTCAGTCCAACAGCCCATAAGGAAATAAATCCTTCCAATAACCATGTTTCTGAGTTTGAAATTGAACCTTTCTCCTACCAAACCTTCAGATGAGACTACAGCCATGGATGACACTTTGCTCACCACCTTATGTGAAACTGATGCTGAGAGCCCAGCGAAGCTATGATCAGATTTCTGACCTACAAAATCCATGATAATAAGTGATTGCTTTTAAGCCACTATATTTTGGGTAATTTGTTATGTAGCAGAGGATAACTAACACAGTGGTTTTCTAGTACAATAAAAGAACAGACACCAATTTACCTTTAAAGCAAATATTTTTCTTTTTTTCTAGGAAAAGCACCAAATTGAATGGATTAGCTGTGCAAATAAAAGCAACTAGACATTGTTGGACTTAAATTCAAATGTTTCAAGCTGCAATTTAGTGTTCAGTTTGGTCATATGAACTGAATGCATGTTATGCAATTTTTCTCCAGAATTTGTTTTGCTTCTTAATGGAGGTATATTTCGGTGCATGGATGGTTGGACTTGATGGCCCTATTCCAGTTCATTATTTCTTGTCCATATATGAAGATGTTTTTTGGGGGGACGAGGGGGTGACAGAGACAGAGACAAGGAAAGAGTAAGAAAAGACAGACACAGGCACATAAAAAGTTCTTGTTCAATAAGTTCATCCAAAAATATCAAGAGCTAACCTTCACTTTAAGCTAGAAGTAAACAATGAATGGCTTAGGACTGTCCAAGTACGGTTCATATTAGACAATGGAAATCTCATGCATGGAATAATTTGAAAATGAATAACGCTTAATGCTGTATTTTCTGAATTTTTTCTTCCACTGTGAGTCTCCTTCACGATGGGAATGGGGCATATACACTGCCCACTGTCCTAGGTTAGAGCAGGACCTAAGAAGGGAAACAAGTGCTAAAGAACGGACTATAAACTTAAAACACAAGAATGTCCCTCTTCTTTCTAGAACTCCTATTGTTTGCACTTAAATTCGGAAAAAGAATGGCCTGATCTAGGTCTTGCCTACTTCAAATTTGGGCTTAAGCATCACCTAAGAACTTGTTAGAATGCAGAACCTTAGGCCTCACTTCCAATCAATTGAATCATAATGTTCATTTTAACAAGATCCCCAGGCGATTTAAATGCACATTAAAGTTTGAGACATACTGTTCTAGAGTACTAACATTTTGGCAAGATAAACTGGCCCTTGACTGTAGGCATCAACCTACAGTCTAGGCAGCGAAGCATTTTGGAGGATAAGTGATATGGTTTGGCCCTGCGTCCCCACCCAAATCTCATGTCGAATTGTCATTCTCAGTGGTGGAGGAGGAGCCTGGTGGGAGGTGACTGAATGATGGGGGCAGACTTTCCCCTTGCTCTCTTAGTGATAGAGTTCTCATAAGATCTAGTTGTTCGAAAGTGTGTAGTACATCCCGCTTAACCCTCCCCCTTCCTCTTGCTCCTGCCATGTAGACACACTTGCTTCCCCTTCATCTTCCACTATGACTGTAAGTTTCCTGAGGCCTTTCCAGCAAAGCCTCCTGTACATCCTATGGAACTGTGAGTCAATTAAACCTCTTTTCTGTATAAATTAGCCAGTCTCAGGTAGTTCTTTATAGCAATGTAAGAATGAACTAATACAATAGGCTATAGTCTGGGTTTATAGGATACAAGAATGTCCACATCTCATCATTGGAATCAATTTTCTGCTGTATACTTTCCTCTTCTATCAATAAAATCTTTAAAACACATAGCCTGGTCCCAGAAATTACTGGTGGATTTTAATAAAAGATCTCTGCCCATGACTGCCATGAAGACATGCAATAGAAAACAGTAGCAATGACACAAGAAAGGGGCATTATAAAAACCTGGGTTCCAAAAAGTCAATTGGTATGACAGCTTGAGTGTTGGCAAGCTGGCCAATGTTACTCAATTTGGCAGTTATAGATTGGTGAAATCCTCACCATCCAGGACTGGAGACAAGGAGGCTCTACCTCAGCAGCTTTTCAATTCAGCATCAGGCTCTATTCCTGCAAATGGCACCCTTGGTCTATTTTCTCTTTGCCTAGCTTCAGTCAGATTCCTCCAAGTCTTTGCTGCTAACTCTACTGGGAGCCTCCTCTGGCTTCCACTTCATCTCCTACCAGAATTTACCAGGGCACATTTGTTCCTAGGTAAGCACTGAATTGTTTTGGTCCTAGAGCCATTTTCTTGCCCACTTTTCTACTCCATTCCTACAAGGGAACTTAGAACAGAATCTGCATCTACCTTTCCTTTGTATCTTCTGCAATGCCTATTTGCAGGACAGGACCAGGCAGGCTGGTAGAGGGTGATGGGGCATATGCAGGAAAGGCTGTGGATGCCATATGGTGTTGAATTGCTAATTATAAGTAAAACTCAGAGAAGGCATAAGATTTCACTGAAGTACATAATAGCTTACCATTAAAACAACAAGAAGTAACAAAGCATATGCTTATGACTTACAGAAACTGCTAATTAAACAAAATATGCACATGCCAGCAGCCTACTAAATGTAGTATGCCACCATTTGGATTCTTGGCACCTATAACACCCCTTCACCCCCATCTGCCAACATAATCTGAGCTCTTCAGACTGTATATTCCATCTGTTTCTGCCATCCCAGCAGTGCCAGCTCTTACTTAAGTAAAACCTGAAAATGCTCACCAAAAAGAGAAATGGAAGATCTTCTCAGGAGATCCCAGCCACTCTCTGGATCTTAGTATGAAGTGAGAACAGCTGGTAGAAGACTCTTGCCAGCTTCAAGCCAACAGCTCCCCACACCATTGGGTGCCAAATAAGCTGTCCTCTGACAGAGAAAAAGCAGTAACTGGAAGTATTTCAAAATTGACACAGGCTATTTATTCTCCCCCAGATAGAAAAGCATCTGATAAAGTTGCTTTTATCCCTCCAAACCTCATGTTGAGATTGCCATCCTGTGTTGAAGGTGGGGCCTGGTGGGATGTGTTTGGGCATGGAGGTGGATCCTTCATGGCTTAGTGCTGTCCTCACCATTGGAGTGAGAACTCACCATAGGAGTGAGTTCTCCTGAGATCTGGTTAAGTGTGTGGCATCTCACCCTGGCGCTCCCTGCTCCACCACTTTCTCTGTCTTACTCCTGCTCCTATGGTGTGAGATGCCAGCTCTCCTTTCACCATTTGCCATGTCTGGAAGCTTCCTGAGGCCTCCCCAAAAGCAGATGCTGGTATTATGCTTCCTGTACAGTCTGTAGAACTGTGAGCTAATTAAATATCATTTTTTATAAAGTACCTGGTCTCAGGTGTTTATTTATAGCAATGCAAGAATGGCCTAACAGAGCATCCATGTCTAAATGCCAAGTTCCTAAAGTGTTTGGAAATCTGTAGACTCTCTTAGGTAGAAAACTGGTTCCCCTGTTAAACAAAAACCACCAGTGCTTTGTTCTCTCATATCTTTCTTTCTTTCTTTTTTTTTTTAGATGGAGTCTTGTTCTGTCACCAGGTTGGAGTTCAGTGGCCCGATCTCGGCTTACTGCAATCTCCACCTCTGGGGTTCAAGTGATTCTCCTGCCTCAGCCTCCCAAGTAGCTGGGATTACAGGCAAGCAACACAAAATTCAGCTAAGTTTTGTATTTTTAGTAGAGATAGGATTTCACCATGTTGGCCAGGATGGTCTTGATCTCCTGACCTCATGATCCATCTGTCTCAATGTGCTGGGATTACAGGCGTGAGCCACCACGCCAGCCCTGTCTCGCATATCTTTATAATGTTTCCACTGTTTTCATGACATTCTTCTCTTCTCTTTGCTTTGCTCCTCCTGTGACCAGGTTGCGGGATGCGGGGGAGGCTCAGCTCCCTGATGGGATGTGCCTGAGGTGCTCACGTCCTTGGGTTCTTGTCCATCCAAGATTGGATAGGAGACCCTGGCACAGTGATATTGTTCAAGTAAATATCGAACCCCAAGAGCTTTTTCAGAAAACTGATTTATTAGGCAGAGAGAGAAAGAGAAGTAGAGAAGAGAAAGCCAGCTCCCACTCTGTCATGGGAGGGGGATACCAGAGCGGGGAAATCTGCACAGGTGAGGGGCAAGGGGTCTTTTAATCTAGGAGTTATTCCCACCCCATCCAAGTTCTTGTCCCATGAGAGGAGTTCCTTCCAACTTCCGCTGGAATGACTGATATTTGATTCTGACATCTGATTGGTTGTTTGGCCCACCGTCCTCCCATAGCTTTTCCCGGGCTTTTCTAAACAAAGGAAGCTCACCTGCGTGGTCTATCTTCCCCTAAGCTCCTGGATAGAGAAATAAAAGAAGGCAGGTCAGGAATGTAGCTGGGGAAGTTCTTGCCTTTGAAACCACGCCCCTAGTGGACTCGGGGAAGAGAAGTTAACACATTCCCTCACTCTCATTATGGAAAACTTCATTTTAAACTTCTCGTGAAATAAAAGTAAGTAAAAACATCTTGTCTCTGGCAAAAGGAGTCCAGGCCTGGAAGGAATTGGGGGAGTAGGTCAGTATCAGGGGAAAGCTTTCTAAAGAAAATTCAAGTAAATCCAGAGGATTCAGAGTACTTGGATCCAAAAGCAGTGTTATAATGCATCTTTTAGGAAAAAGAGCAATACCCAAAGCTAAAGCCTTAGTGACCATCCAGTAGATTCCTCTCTCCAGATGCCCTTTCAATAACTCATTTTGATTTACCCTCAGGGATAAAATCTGTAATCTTGAAACTCTCTTTTCCAGAAGGTTTCACAATTCCATATGCCCATTAGCCTAGCTTCTCTTCTAAGTTCTGACTTGCAGGCCCAGAGTGTGTTAAATTATAGATATGTGTGACTACAGTTCTTCAATTAACATTCCTAAAGGGAGTTGCTCAAGCAATTATTCGCAAAAAGGTGTCCAGAAGCCTTCAACTGTGGGCAAAATCCAACTGGCATATTATTTGTCAGTTCTGCCTCAACAGTAATTCTATTGCAAGTGACATGTTCATCTTTGGAATGGATGATATCACAGAATGCTTAGGCTTTGGACACAGAAGGCCCATAATTTATGAAAGAAATTTTATTTGGTTATTACTTCAGAATGACAATGCCCTTACCCAAATAATAATAACATTTGTTAAATATTGACCAAAAATCAGATATTTGATAAAGGCTCTACATATATTAACTTATTTAATCATCAAACCAACTCTATGAATCCAGTACTATTATTATCCTGATTTTACACATGACAGAACACGAAAGGCACAATACAATTGAGTAACTTAGCCAAGATTATCAATATAATGGTTGATGTATTTTGGATATTTGTTCCTTCCAAATCTCATGTTGAAATTTAATTCCCAATGTTGGAGGTTGGGCTTAGTGAGAGGTTTTTGGGTTATGAGGGCAGAATTCTCATGCACTTCTTAGTGCTTTTCTTGCAGGATTCAGTGAGTTATTACTCTTTGGGTAAGATCTGGCTGTTAAAAAGAGTCTGGCACCTTCCTCCCTCTTTCTCCTCCTTTCTCTCTTGCCATGTCATGGCTGCTCCCCTCCACCTCTCTCCATGACTGGAAGTTCTCTAAGATCTGAAATGTAGGAACAGAGATGGAATTTGTGGGTTGAGACTGGATTCTCCGTCACATGAAGAGATCTTCTCCTCAGAAAAAGATGGGCATGCCTCCAAGGCATAATATATTCACAAATCTAAAATGAAAGCCTAATGTCTGTCTGTGTACGTTTTAAGGTAAAGAGTAAAGAAGGTAATCAATCAGATGACCATTTAACAAACAGTTGTTATAGTAACTGAGAAGATAAATATTAACTTGGGCCCAGATAAATCAAGATGGTAGGAGAATCAGGAGATGCTGTAATGTTTGTCCCCTACAAAACTTATGCTGAAATTTAATTTTCATTGTAACAATAGTAAGGGGTGGAATCTTTATGAAGGGATTGAGACATGAGAGCTTGGCCCTCATGAGTAATATTAATGCCATTATAAAGGGGGAGGTTAGCCCTCTTTACCTCTTTGTGCTTTTACCTTTTGTCAGGCAATGATGTAGCAATAAGGTCCTCACCAGATGCAGTAACTATATCTTAGACTTCCAGTCTCTGACAGTGTGAGAATGTTAATTTCTGTTCATTATCAATTACTCAGTCTCAGGTATTCTTTTGTAACAGCTCAAATGGACTAAGATTGGAAGAATGCCTACCTGATATCCCTTACTCCTTCCCCAGTGCCAGAACCAGTCATTTACATGCTGTGTCAATGGATCATGCTAAGAATATTTTAGACTATTTTGCATTAGACTTTATAAACTTTTATAATAAGAGTAGGGGATCCTTGAATCTAAAACATGAATGCAATTTGCTTTTTATGTGTGAGATAAGTGTATATGATATATATTCTGGATATAAGTATATACATAAGTATATATCCAGAATATATACATATTAGGCTTAATATATCTATTTTGGAATTACAAAAGTTTTATTTAAAAGATCAGTCAAAACTATAATCAGTAAGAATTATTAACTTGTAAAATATTCTGGTTTAGAAGGGTGAAAAAGATCAAGTTAGCTGATAATTGTGAAAATTCCATACCATCCCTATACATCTTTTAACATAAATAAATTTTAATCTTATTTAGCTATTTTTATTTTAAATTTTGTAACATTTGTAGTTTAACCATATTGTAAATTGAACCAGATGGACCTTAGCTGAAAGATTTTCAACTTCAAGACTGTCTATAGGGGTCTGCTCAGTGACAGGTCATTAGGGGGATTTAAGTCCTGAGTAGTAAAAAATTTCATTTACCATCAGCAGCTTCCGGAAAGAAGAATAAAAAGAAAATCAGTAAAAATACTTTGAATAGGTTTATCATAAAACATTTTGAAAGTTAGAGAGAAGGAGAAGAGAGATCCAAGATGGCCGATTAGCAGCAGCTAGGATTGTAGCTCCCACTGAAAGCGCAGAGAGTGAGTGGGCGCCACATTTTCAGACGAATTTTCATAGCCTACGGACCAAGAGATTCTTGGCGGAGGAGCCCCACGGGTCGCCAGCGCGACCCTTTCGGAGGGCGCGGCCGTTTGCAGGTGCCCCGACGCGGCGGTTCTAGTCCGGAGTATACGGGACTGAGTGCCCTTTGGTTGGCGTTTGGAGCTCCGGGAAAGCAGAGTCTCCCATTCAGCTGATTAAAAAGCGGACTGAAGTGGGGAACCAGACCGAGAGATTCCCGGGCAGAAAGCGCCACGAATCTTAACGCTGCTGTTTCAGCTGGCGTAGTGGGTCGCCGCAGGGGAAAGCTGGTCCCCCACAAACAACAACAACAAAAAATACAGCAGTTGGAACTGCTGAGGATTGAGAGTTTCACAGCAAGTACAGCTGAACCTGGGAAGGTCCAGCTCTGTGGGGGGAGGGGCATCTGCCAAAGGAAAATTAAGAAATAGAAAAAATTTTATAACCAACAAGCTTGGACGTCCACTCAGAGACCTAATCTGAAAGTCAGCAATTACACAGACGACAGGTGGATAAATCCACAAAGATGGGAAGAAACCAGCGCAAAAAGGCTAAAACACCCGAAATCAGAATGCCTCTCCTCCTACAGAGGATTGCAGTGCCTCATCACCGATTAACAAGGCCTGATAGAAAATGAATGTGAGGAATAACAGAATCAGGCTTCAGAAGGTGGATAATGAGAAACTTCTGTGAGCTAAAAGAACATGTTCTAGCCCAATGCAAGGAAACTAAGAACCTTGAAAAAAGGTTTCACGAAATGTTCATGAGAATGGACAATTTAAAGAGGAATATAAGTGAATTAATGGAGCTAAAAACACAATACAAGAACTTCGCGAAGTATGCACAAGTTTTAACAGTCGAATTGACCAAGCAGAAGAAAGGATTTCAGAGGTCGAAGACAACTTAACGAAATAAAACGAGAAGACAAGATTAGAGAAAAAAGGGTAAAAAGGAATGAGCAAAGTCTCCAAGAAATATGGGACTATGTGAAAAGACCTAATCTATGTTTGATAGGTGTACCTGGAATGTGACGAAGAGAATGAATCCAAGCTGGAAAATATTTTTCAGGATATTATCCAGGAAGACTTCCTAACCTAGCAAGGCAGCTAATATTCAAGTCCAGGAAATACAGAGAACACCACAAAGATATTCGTCAAAAGAGCAACCCCAAGGCACATAATCATTAGATTCATCAGGGTTGAAACAAAGGAGAAAATACTACGGGCGGCCAGAGAGAAGGTCAGGTTACCCACAAGGGGAAGCCTATCAGACTCACAGCTCATCTCTCAGCAGAAACCCTACAAGCCAGAAGAGAGTGGGGGCCAATATTCAACATCCTTAAAGAAAAGAACTTCAACCCAGAATTTCATATCCAGCCAAACTAAGTTTCATAAGTGAAGGAAAAATAAAATTTTTTGCAAACAAGCAAGTACTCAGAGATTTCATTACCACCAGGCCTGCTTTACAAGAGCTTCTGAAGGAGGCACTATGTATAGAGGGGGACAACCAGTATAGCCACTTCAAAGGACCCATCAGTAAGCTGCATCCAGATCCATCTTACATGCAAGGATATACAGAGACTCAAAACAAAGGGATGGAGGAAGATTTGCCAACCAAATGGAGAGCAAAAAAAAAAAAAAAAGCAGTAGTTGCAATTCTCATCTCCTGATAAAATAGACTTTAAAGTAATAGAAACCGAAAGAGATAAGAAGGACATTGTATAATGGTAGAGGGATCAATGTAACGGGAAGAGCTAACGACCCTAAGTCTATGTGCACCCAATATAGGAGCACCCAGATACATAGGGCAACTTCTTGGTGACTTACAAAGAGACTTGGACTCCCACACAATGATAGTGGGAGACTTTAACATTACATTGTCAATATTGGACAAATTAATGAGAAGAAGGTTAAGAAGGATACCCGGGACTTGAACTTAAACCTCAAACAAGTAAACTTAATAAACATTTACAGAACTCTCTCTCCAAATCCAAAAATATACATTTTTTTTTCATAACACATCACATTTATTCTAAAAGTGACCACATGGTTGGGAGTAAATCACTCCCTAGCAATTGCATAGCATTTCATAGGTTTAAATGAAATATTGGTTGGCTGTTTGTTTGTTATTTTCCTCCCTTATTCCTCCTGTCTCCATTGTATAACACAATTATTAGTATAAAAAAGCTTTTAATATCCATTTGTAGACTGCATTCTAGCCTGGGCAATAGAGCAAGATTCCCGTTCTCTCTCCCTTTTTTTTTTTTTTTTCTCTTTATTTCATTCTTTTTTTCTTCCTTCTTTCTCTTTTCTTTTTTTCTAAAAAAAAAAAAAAAAAACCGTGGTATAAAAGATTCAAAATGGTACACTTGTACAGGGCACACACACACACAAAAAGTATTCAAGCCTGAACCTTGTGGTGCATGCCTGTAATCCTAGCACATTGGGAGGTGCAGGTTGGCAGATGGCTTGAGTCTAGGAGTTTGAGACCAGCCTAGGCAACATGACAAAACTCATTCTCTACAAAAAATACAAAAATTAGCCAGGCATGGTGATAAGTGCCTATAGTCCCAAGTACTGGGGAGACTGAGGGGTGGGAGAATCACTGGCTCAAAAAGTCAAGATGGCAGTGTTTGGTGATCACACTACTGAACTCAAGCCTGAGTGACTAGAGCAAGACTCTGTCTCAAAAATAAAAAAAAAAAAAAAAAAGAAAGTTAGAGAAGAAACAATTTTCTAGAAAAGTCTATCAAATTCACTCCAAAAAAATAGGACAATTGAATGGATTTGCAGTCATTAAACAAGTTAAAATTTAAGCTACAACACATAAAGAATCATTTACGCCACAGACATGAGTTAAAATAAACAAACCTGTTCATGGTACTTCAAAAGGCTGGGGGCCTGAGAGATCTTGCAAGCCTTCAAGAAACAGATAATACCAATCTTAAACAAACTATCAGAAAAGCCTGTAAAAGAGAGAAGTTCCCAGTTCATTCATGAATATATTATAACTTTAATACCAGGTCTGAATGAAAGTATATAGAATATAAGATCTAGAAATCTGCAACAATTACGAACTTAGATAAACGTCGGAAATTCAAAACCTGTATGTGAACAGTGTGACAAGCAGACTCTGAGTATTCACTGTGAAAATCATATTCTTTATGTAACATAATCTCAGTAGTGACATCCATCACTTTGCTATATTTCATTTCTCAGAATCTAGTCACTATGCCCAGCTGACACGAAAGGAAAGAGTAGAACAGAAGGACTTGATTACCGGAGGGTGAAAGTCATGGTGTAGCAAGGAGCTAAACATCAATTTGATTATGGTAGATTCTTTCTATTTTTTTTTTGTCTTTAAAAATTATCCTACTAAGAACATTTGTACACACGTTTTTGTGTGAATATAAGTTTTCGTTTCTAGTGAATAGGTCCCTAGAAATAGAATTGCTTGGTCATATGGTAACTTCATGATTAATATTTTGAGAATTGTCAAGCTGTTTTCTAAGTCAGCCACAGGTCTTTACACTTCCCACCAGCTGTGTTAGAGAATTGCAATTTCTCTACATTATCAACAATTCTTGTTATTATATTACTGTTTTTATTATAGCCATATTAGTATCTGTGTGAGGTACACTCTTCTTATGGTTTTGGTTTGCATTTCCCTAGTATCTAATGATGCTGAGCATTTTTCCATGTTTTATTGGCCATTTGTATATCCTATTTGGGGGAGACATATTTCAAATCTTTTGCTCATTTTTAATTGTATTATTTGTCTTCTAGTATTGAGGTATAAGATAGAGATATGAGACTTGTATATAAGATATGCAAGATATATGTGTATATATCTTATATACAGATCCCTTACAAGATGTATGATGAGCAAGTATTTTGTACCATTCTATTAGCTGTCTTTTCAATTTCTTGATTGTGTCCTTTTAAGCACAAAATAGGTAAATTTTATTGAATTCTGATATGTATTTATCATATTTTAAATATATATGTATATATTTACCACCTGTGTTTTTGATGTCATAACTTTAAAAAACTATTGCCCTTTCCAAGGTCACAGAGGGTTGCTTATATGATTTCTTCTATGTGTTTGATAGTTTTATCTTTTACATTTGTCTGTGATCCCTTTTGAATTAACTTCTACGTGTAGCATAAAAATAAGAACAAATTAATTCTTTGGCATATAGCTATACGGTTGTTCCAGCACCATTTTCCAAAAAAATATTCTTCTCCATTGAATTTCTGTGACACACATAAAAAAAACTAACTGTAAATGAAAAAGATTATTCCTGGATTCTGAATTCTCTACCACTGAAATCTGTGTTTATCATTATGCCAATTCCACACAATCTTGATTATTGTAGCTTTGTAGTAAATTTTGAAATCTAGAAGCATAAGTCCTTCAGTGTTGTTTTTCTTTAACCAGATTGCTTTGGCTCTTCTGAATCTCCAGATGAATGTTAGGATCATCCTGTCAGTTTCTGCAAAAAAAAAAGCCAGCTGGGACACTGATAGGGATTTTGATAAATCTATAGATCAATTTGGGGAGTATTTCCACCTTAATATTATATGTTAAGGTTACTGAACAAAAGATATATTTTATTTAGTTTGCTGATTTCATTTACCAATGTTTTCATTTACCAATGATAGTTTCTATTACTGTGCAGAATCTCTTTAGTTTAATTAGATCCCATTTGTCAATTTTGGCTTTTGTTGCAGTTACTTTTGGTGTTTTAGTCATGAAGTCTTTGCCAATGCCTATGTCCTGAATGGTATTACCTAGGTTTTCTTCTAGGGTTGTTATGGTTTTAGGTCTTATGTAGTCTTTAATGCATCTTGAGTTAAATTTTGTTTAAGGTGTCATTTTTAGTGTACAAAACTTAAATGTTTTAAAAAGTGAATTTCTAAAAATTTAATTCTTTTCTATGTTAACTCAGTGAAATTGTTTCTTGATATGATTTTGAATTGTTCATTGCTAGCATATGGTTTATCCTACAAAAAGTTTCTTGTACGTTTGAGAACTCTTATGTTTTGCTGGTGTTGGGTGAATCATTTTATAGATGTCTGTATGATCCAGTTGGTTTAAAACATTTTCAAGTGTCCTACTTCCTTATTGATCTTTTAAGAGCTCTACTCACTATTCAAAGTGGTGAATTGAGGTGTATTGTTATTAAATTATCTACTTCTCCCTTTAATTCTGTCAGTTTTTGTTTCATGTATTTTGTTTTACCTCTTTTTATTATTATTATACCTTAAGTTCTGAGATACGTGTGCAGAACGTGCAGGTTTGTTACATAGGTATACATGTGCCACAGTGGTTTGCTGTACCCATCAACCTGTCATCCACATTATGTATTTCTCCTAATGCTATCCCTCCCCTGGCCCCCATCCCCCAACAAGCCCCAGTGTGTGATGTTCCCTCCCTATGCCCATATGTTCTCATTGTTCAATTCCCACTTACAAGTGAGAACATTAGGTGTTTGTTTTTCTGTTCCTGTGTTAGTTTGCTGAGAATGATAGTTTCCAGCTTCATCCATGTCCCTGAAAAGGACATGAAGTCATCCTTTTAATGGCTGCATAGTATTCTATGGTGAATATGTGTCACATTTTCTTTATCCGGTCCAACATTGATGGGCATTTGGGTTAGTTCCAAGTATTTGCTATTGTGAAGAATGCTGCAATGAACATAGGTGTGCATATGTCTTTATAGAATGATTTGTAATCCTTTGAGATTGCTGTGTCAAATGGTATTTCTGATTCTAGAGTCTTGAGGAATCGCCACACTGTCTTCCACAGTGGTTGAATTAACTTACACTCCAATCAACAATGTAAAAACATTCCTGTTTCTCCACATCTTCTCCAGCATCTGTTGTTTCCTAACTTTTTAATAATCACCATTCTAACAGGGATAAGATGGTATCTCATTTTGGTTTTGATTTGCATTTCTCTAATGAACAGGGGTGATGAGCTTTTTGTCATATGTTTGTTGGCTGCATAAATGTCTTCTTTTGACAAGTGTCTGTTCATATCCTTCACCCACTTTTTGATGGGGTTGTTTTTTCTTATAAATTTAAGTTCCTTGTAGATTCTGGATATTAGCCCTATGTCAGATACATAGATTGCAAAAATTTTCTCCCATTCTATGGGTTGCTTGTTCACGCTAATGATAGTTCCTTTTGCTGTGCAAAAGCTTTTTAGTTTAATTATATTCCAATTGTCAATTTTGACTTTTGTTGCAATTGCTTTTGGTGTTTTACTCATGAAGTCTTGCCCATGCCTATGTCCTGAATGGTATTACCTAGGTTTTCTTCTAGGGTTTTTATGGTTTTAGGTCTTACATTTAACTCTTTAATTCATCTTAATTTTTGTATAAAGTGTAAGGAAGGGGTCAGAGTGCTGTTTTCTATGTATGGCTAGCCAGTTTTCCCAACACCGTGTATTAAATAGGGAATCCTTTTCCCATTGCTTGTTTTTGTCAGATTTGTCTAAGATCAGATAGTTGTAGATGTGTGGTGTTATTTTTGAGGTCTCTGTTCTGTTCCATTGGCCTATATATCTGTTTTGGTATGAGTATCATGTTGTTTTGGTTACTGTAGCCTTACAGTATAGTTTGAATTCAGGTAGCATGAGGCATCCAGCTTTGTTATTTTTGCTTAAGATTGTCTTGGCTATATGGGCTCTTTTTTGGTTCCAAATGAAATTTAAAGTATTTTTTTTTTTCTAATTCTGTGAAGACAGTCAATGGTAACTTGATGGAAATAGCATTGAATCTATAAATTACTTTGGGCAGTATGGTCATTTTCACAATATTGATTCTTCTTATCCATGAGCATGAAATGTTTTTCCATTTCTTTGTGTCCCCTCTTATTTCCTTGAGCAGTGGTTTGTAGTTTTCCTTGAAGAGGTCCTTTACATCCCTTGTAAGTTGTATTCCTAGGTATTTTATTTTATTCTCTTTGTAGAAATTGTGAATGGGAATTCACTCATGATTTGGCTCTCCGTTTCTTATTGGTATATAGGAATACTTTTGATTTTTGCACATTGATTTTACATCCTGAAACTTTGCTGAATTTGCTTATCAATTTAAGGAATTTGGGGACTGAGATAATGGGTTTTGTAAATATACAATCATGTCATCTGCAAACAGAGACAATTTGATTCCCTTCCTAGTTGAACTCTCTTTATTTTTTTCTCTTGCCCAATTGCCCTGACCAGAACTTCCAATACTATGTTGAAAAGGAGTGGTGAGAGAGGGCATCCCTGTCTTGTGCTCGTTTTCAAATGGAACAATTCCAGCTTTTGCCTATTCAGTATGATATACTGTGGATTTGTCATAAAGAGCTCTTATTATTTTGAGATACGTTCTATCAATACCTAATTTATTGAGTGATTTTAGTATGAAGGGATGTTGAATTTTATCAAAGGCCTTTTCTGCATCTATTTAGATAATCATGTGGTTTTTGTCATTGATTCTGTTTATGTGATGGATTATGTTTATTGATTTGCGTGTGTTGAACCAGCCTTGCCTCTCAGGGCTGAGGCCAACTTGATAGTGGTGGATAAGCTTTTTAATGTGCTACTGGATTCGGTTTACCAATATTTTATTGAGGATTTTCACATTGATGTTCATCAGGGGTATTGGCCTGAAATTTATGGGGTTTTTTTGTTGTTGTGTCTGCCAGGTTTTGTTATCAGGATGATGCTGCCCTCATAAAATGAGTTAGGGAGGAGTCTCTCTTTTTATATTGTTTGGAATAGTTTCAGAAAGAATGGTACCAGCTTCTCTTTGTACCTCTGGTAGAAGTCAGCTGTAAATCCATCTGATCCTGGGCTTTTTTTGTTGATAGGCTATTAATTACTGCCTCAATTTCAGAACTTGTTATTGGTCTGTTCAGAGATTCCACTTCTTCCTAGTTTAATCTTAGGAGGGTGTTTGTGTCCAGGAATTTGTCCATCTCCTCTAGATTTTCTATTTTATTTCTGTAGAGGTGTTTATAGTATTCTCTGATGGTAGGGTGTATTCCTGTGGGATCAGTGGTGATATCCCCTTCTTCATTTTTTATTGCATCTGTTTGACTCTTCTCTCTTTTCTTTTTTATTAGTCTGGCTAGAGGTCTTTCTATTTTGTTAATCCTTTTAAAAAAACAGCTCCTGGATTCACTGATTTTTGAGGGTGTTTTTGTCTCTATCTCCTTCAGTTCTGCTCTGATCTTAGTTATTTCTTGTCTTCTGCTAGCTTTTGAATTTGTTTGCTTTTGCTTCTCTAGTTCTTTTAATTGTGATGTTAGGGTCCATTTTAGATCTTTTCCACTTTCCCCTGTGGGCATTTAGTACTATAAATTCCCCTATAAACACTGCTTTAGCTGTGTCCCAGAGATTCTGGTACATTGTGTCTTTGTTTTCATTGGTTATAAATAACTTATTTATTTTCGCCTTAATTTTGTTATTTACCCAGTAATAATTCAGGAGCAGATTTTTTAGTTTCTATGTAGTTATGCAGTTTAGAGTGAGTTTCTTAATCCTGAGTTCTAATTTGATTTCATTGAGGTCTGAGAGACTGTTTTTTATGATTTCCTTTCTTTTGCATTTGCTGTGGAGTGTTTTACTTCCAATTATGTGGTCAATTTTAGAGTAAGCATGATGTGATGCTGAGAATAATGTATATTCTATCAATTTGGGGTGGAGAGTTCTGTAGATGCCTATTAGGACTGCTTGGTCCAGAGTTGAGATCAAGTCCTGGATATCCTTGTTAATTTTCTGTTTCAGTGATCTGTCTAATATTGACACTGAGGTGTTAAAGTCTCCCACTGTTAATGATGTGTGAGTCTAAATCTCTTGTAGGTCTCTAAGAACTTGCTTTATGAATCTGGATGCTCCTGTATTGGGTACATATATGTTTTGGATAGTTAGCTCTTCTTGTTGCATTGATCCCTTTGCCATTACGTAATGCCCTTCTTTGTCTTTTTATATCTTTGTTGGTTTAAAGTCTGTTTTATCAGAGGGTAGGATTGCAACTCCTGCTTTTGTGTGTGTGTGCTTTCCATTTGCTTGGTAAATATTCCTCCATCCCTGTATTTTGAGGCTATGTGTGTCCTTGCACATGAGATGGGTCTCCTGAATACAGCTCACTGATGGGTCTTGATTCTTTTTTTTATTATTATTCTTTAAGTTCTGGGTACATGTGCAAATCTTGCAGGATTGTTACATAGATAAACACATGCAATGGTGGTTTGCTGCCTCCATCCCCCTTCACCTACATTAGGTGTTTTTCCTAATGTTATCCCTCCCCAATCTCCCCAACCCTTGCTATGCCTCCCCAACCCCCCACCCCAGAACAGACTCCAGTGTGTGATGTTCCCCTCCATGTGTCCATGTATTCTCATTGTTGAACACCCACTTATGAATAAGAACATGCGGTGTGTGGTTTTCTGTTCTTGTGTCAGCTTGCTGAGAAGGACGGGTTCCAGATTCATCCATGTCCCTGCAAAGGACATGAACTCATTGTTTTTTATGGCTGCATAGTATTCCATGGTGTCTATGTGCTACATTTTATTTTTCCAGTCTATCATTGATGGGCATTTGGGCTGGTTCCAAGTCTTTGGTATTGTAAACAGTGTCTCAATGAACATACATGTGCATGTGTCTTTATAATAGAACAATTTATAATCCTTTGGGTATATACCCAGTAATGGGATTGCTGGGTCAAATGGAATTTCTATTTCTAGATCCTTGAGGAATTGCTACACTGTCTTCCACAATGGTTGAACTAATTTACACTCCCATCAACAGTGTAAAGCATTCCTATTTCTCCACATCCTCTCCAGCATCTGTTGTCTCCAGATTTTTTAATGATCACCATTCTAACTGGGGTGAGATGGTACCACAATGTGGTTTTGATTCACATTTCTCTAATGACCAGTGATGATGAGCACTTTTTCATATGTATAGTGGCCACATAAATGTCTTCTTTTGAAAAGTGTCTGTTCATGTGCTTCACTCATTTTTTGATGCAGTTGTTTGTTTTTTTCTTGTAAATTTGTTTTAGTTATTTGTAGATTCTGGATATTAGCCCTTTGTCAGATGGGTAGGTTGCAAAAATTTTTCTCATTCTGTTTGTTTCTGGTTCACTCTAATGATTGTTTCTTTTGCTGCACAGAAGCTCTTAGGTTTCATTAGATCCCACTTGTCTATTTTGGCTTTTGTTGCCATTGCTTTTGGTGTGTTAGTCTTGAAGTCCTTGCCTATGCCTATGTCCTGAATGGTATTACCTATGTTTTCTTCTAGGATTTTTATAGTGTTGGGTCTTATGTTTAAATCTTTAATCCATCTGGAGTTAATTTTTATATAATGTATAAGAAAGGGATTCAGTTTCAGCTTTCTGAGCATGACTAACCAGCTTTCCCAACACCATTTATTAAACAGGGGAATCCTTTCCTCGTTGCTTTTTTTTTGTCAGGTTTGTCAAAGATCAGATGATTGTAGAGGTGTGGCTTTAATTCTGAAGCCTCTGTTCTGTTCCATTGGTCTGTATCTCTATTTTGGTAACAGTACCATGCTGTTTTGATTACTGTAGGCTTGTAGTATAGTTTGAAGTCAGGTAGTGTGATACCTCCAGCTTTGGTCTTTTCCCTTAGGATTGCCTTGGCTATGTGGGCTCTTTTTTGGTTCCATATGAAATTTAAGGTGGGTTTTTTTGCAGTTCTATAAAGAAGGTCAGCAGTATGTTGTTGGGGATAGCACTGAATCTGTACATTACTTTGGGCAAATGACCACTTTCACGATATTGATTCTTCCTAACCATGAGCATGGAATGTTTTTCCATCTGTTTGTATCCTCTCTTATTTCCTTGAGCAGTGGTTGGTAGTTCTCCTTGAAGAGGTCCTTTACATCCTTTGTTAGTTGTATTCCTAGGTATTTTATTCTCTTTGTCGCAATTGTGAATGGGAGTTCACTCATAATTTGGCTCTCTGTTTGTCTATTATTGGTGTATGGGAATGCTTGTGATTTTTGCACATTGATTTTGTATCCTGAGACTTTGCTGAAGTTGCTTATCAGTTTAAGGAGAGTTTAGGCTGAGATGATGGGGTCTTCTAAATATACAGTCATGTCATCTGCAAATAGAGACAATCTGACTTCCTCTTTTCTTAACTGAATACCCTTTATTTCCTTTTCTTGCCTGATTGCTCTGGCTAAAACTTCCAGTACTGTGTTGAATGGGAATGGTAGAGAGGACACCCTTGTCTAGTGCCAGTTTTCAAAGGGAATGCTTCCAGTTTTTGCCCATTCAGTATGATATTGGCTGTGGGTTTGTCATAAATAGCTTTTATTATTTTGAGATATATTCCATCGATACCTAGTTTACTGAGAGTTGTTAGCATAAAGGGCTGTTGAATTTTGTTGAATGCCTTCTCTGCATCTATTGAGATAATCATGTGGTTTTTGTCTTTGGTTCTGCTTATGTGATTGATTTCATTTGTAGATTTGCATATGCTGAACCAGCCTTGCATCCTCAGGATGAAGCCTACATGATCATGATGGATAAGCTTTTGGATATGCTGTTGCATTCAGTTTGCCAGTATTTTATTAAAGATTTTTTGCATCGATGCTCATCATGGATATTGGTCTGAAATTTTATTTTTTAGTTTTGTCTCTGCCAGGTTTTGGTATCAGGATGATGTTGGCCTCATAAAATGAGTGAGGGAGTATTCCCTTTCTTTGTATTGTTTGGAATAGTTACAGAAGGAATGGTACCAGCTCCTGTTTGTATGTCTGGTAGAATTTGGCTGTGAACCCGTCTGGACCTGGACGTTTTTTGGTTAGTAGGCTATTAATTGCTGCCTCAACTTCAGACCTTGTTATTGGTATATTCAGGGATTCAACTTCTTCCTGCTTTAGTCCTGGAAGGACTTAAGTGTCCAGGAATTTATCCATTTCTTGTAGATTTACTGGTTTATGTTGATAGAGTTGTTTGTAGTAATCTCTGAGGGTAGTTTGTATTTCTGTGGAATTGGTGATATCCCCTTTATCACTTTTAATGGCATCTATTCAATTCTTCTCTCTTTTCTTTATTATTAGTCTGGCTAGCCATCTATCTATTTTGTTGATCTTAAAACAAACAAACAAACAAAAAAACCATCTCCTTGATTTAATTATTTTTAAAGTGTTTTTTTGTGTCTCTATCTCTTTCAGTTCTGTTCTGATCTTAGTTATTTCTTGTCTTCTGATAGCTTTTCAATTTGTTTGATCTTGCTCCTCTAGTTCTTTTAATTTGGACCATAGGGTGTCAATTTTAGATCTTTCCTCACTTCTCATGTGGGCGTTTAGTGCTATAAATTTCCTCTAGACACTGCTTTAAATGTTTCCCAGAGATTCTGGTATGTTATGTCTTCGTTCTCATTGGTTTCGAAGAACATCTTTATTTCTGCCTTCATTTTATTATTTTTCCAGTAGGCATTAAGGAGCCAGTTGTTCAGTTTCCATGTAGTCATGTGGTTTTGAGTGAGTTTCTTAATTCTGAGTTCTAATTTGATTGTGCTGTGGTCTGAGAGACTGGTTGTTATGATTTCCATTCTTTTGCATTTGCTGAGGAGCGATTTGCTTCCAATTATGTGGTCAATTTTAGAGTAAGTGTGATGTGGTGGTGAGAAGAATGTATATTCTGTGGCTTTTAAGTGGAGAGTTCTGTAGATGTCTATTAGGTCTGCTTGGTCCAGATCTGAGTTCTAGTCCTGGATATCCTTGTTAATTTTTTGACTCATTGATCTAATACTAAAAGTAGAGTGTGATCTAATATTCAAAGTCTCTCACTATTATTGTGTGGGAGTCTAAGTCTCTTTGTAGGTTGCTAAGAACTTGCTTTACATATCTGGGTGCTCCTGTATTGGGTACACATATATTTAGGACAGTTAGCTCTTCTTGTTGCATTGATCGCTGTACCATTGTATAGTACCCTTATTTATCTCTTTAGATCTCTGTTGGTTTAAAGTCCATTTTATCAGAGACTAGGATTGCAACCCCCTGCTTATTTTTTGCTCTGTTTGCTTGGTAAATCTTCCACCATCCCTTTATTTGAGTCTATGTGTGTCTTTGCACGTGAGATGGGTCTCCTGAATACAGCACACCGATGGGTCTTGACTTCTTAACCAATTTGCCAGTCTGTTTCTTTTGATTGGGGCATTTAGCCCATTTACATTTAAGGTTAATATTGTTATGTGTGGATTTGATCCTGCCATTTTGTTACTAGTTAGTTGTTTTGCCTGTTAGTTGGCGCAGTTACTTCATTGTGTCAATGGTCTTTACCATTTGGTATGTTTTTGCAGTGGTTGGTACTGGTTGCTCCTTTCCATGTTTAGTGCTTCCTTCTGGAGCTCTTGTAAGGCAGGCCTTGTGGTGATAAAATATCTCAGCAATTGCTTGTCTGTAAAGGATTTTCTTTCTCCTTCACTTCTGAAGTTTAGTTTGGCTGGATATGAAATTTTTGGTTAAAAACTCTTTTCTTTAAGAATGTTGAATATTGGTCCCCATTGTCTTCTGGATTGCAGGGTTTCTGCAGAGAAATCTGCTGTTAGTCTGATGGGCTTCCCTTTGTGGGTAACCTGACCTTTCTTTCTGGCTGCCCTTAACATTTTTTCCTTAATTTCAATCTTGGTGAACCTAAAGATTATGTGTCTTGGGGTTGCTCTTCTCGAGGAGTATCTTTGTAGTGTTCTCTGTATTTACTGAATTTGAATGCTGTCCTGTCTTGTTAGGTCGGGGGAAGTTCTCCTGGATATTATCCTGAAGTATGTTTTCCAACTTGGTTCCATCTCCCCCATCACTTTCAGGTACATCAGTCTTTTCACATAGTCCCATATTTCTCTGAGGCTTGTTCATTCCTTTTAATTCTTTTTTCTTTAATCTTGTCTTTATGCTTTATTTCATTAAATTGATCTTCAATTTCTGATATCCTTTCTTCTGCTTGATCAATTCAGCTATTGATACTTGTGTATGTTTCTTGAAGTTCCTGTGTTATGTTTTTTCTCTAAACTGGTTATTCTAGTTAGCAATTCCTGTAACCTTTTATCAAGGTTCTTAGCTTCCTTGAATTGGGTTAGAACATGTTTGTTTAGCTCAGAGGAGTTTGTTATTACCCACTTTCTGAAGCCCACTTCTGTCAATTCATCAAACTCATTCTTTATCCAGTTTTGTTCCTTTGCTAGTGAGGAGTTATGATCCTTTGGAGGAGAAGAGGCATTTTGGCTTTTGGAATTTTCAGCCTTTTTGGTCTGGTTTTTCCTAATCTTTATGGATTTATCTACCTTTGGTCTTTGATGTTGGTGACCTTCAGATGGAGTTTTTGTGTGGCCATCCTTGTTGTTGATGTTGATGCTGTTGCTTTCTGTTTGTTAGTTTTCCTTCTAAGAGTCAGGCCCCTTCTGCAGGTCTGCAGGAGTTTGCTAGAGGTGCATTCCAGACCCTGTTTGCCTGAGTATGATCAGAAGAGGCTGCAGAACACCAAAGTTTGCTTCCTGCTGCTTCCTCTGGAAGCTTTGTCCTAGAGGGGCACCCGCCAGATACCAGCTGGAGTTCTCATGTATGAGGTGTTTGTCGACCCCTGCTGGGAAGCATTTCCCAGTCAGGGGGAATGGGGGTCAGGGACCCACTTGAGGAGGCAGTCTGTCCCTTAGCAGAGCTTGAGCACTGTGCTGGGAGATCCGTTGCTCCCTTCAGAGCTGGCAAGCAGGAATGATTAAGTCTGCTGAAGCAGTGCCCACAGCTGCCCCTCCCTCAAGGTGCTCTGTTCCAGGGAGATGGGAGTTTTATCTATAAGCCCCTGACTAGGGCTGCTGCCTTTCTTTCAGATATACCCTGACTAGAGATGAGGAATCCAGAGATGCAGTCTGGTTACAGCGGCTTTGCTGTAACCAGTGGGTTCTGTCTGTTTCATGTATTTTGAGACATCTTCCTGAAGGATTAACTACTTTATTATTATAAAATGTTCCTTTTCTTCTCAAGTAACATTTTTTGCTTTAAAGTAAAATATGTCCGATATTAGTATCATTGCAGACAAAGCCGGTCCCCCCCAAAAATGGAGTCTTTCCCTGTTCGGTGTCACAAAGCCAATACACGAAACAGAAAGTGAGTGTCAAGCACTGCAGGCTTTATTCAATGGCCATGGAATTGAGAAGCCAGAGCATGACTCACAAATCAACTTCTCCACTAGTGAGGGGTGAAGGGGTTAAAATATAGTGTTTCTCTAATGAAAGGACTGAACATTAAAAACAAAGGAAAGAACATTCATGTCTTTTCTGGAAATAGGTTGTGAACTTCCTGGAACCAGAGTATGCCTTCCTTTTGTCCTTTTATTGCTTCTTCTGGCTGTTGTGATGGTGATTGTCAACTGTCATGGTGTCAATGGGAGTGTCATTTAGCATGGAAATGAGACTATAATGAACCAGATGCCTTTTGAGGTCCTTTGGTGGCAATCTTGATTCTAACTAGTCTCAGCTGATCTAGTTACAAAGGAAATGTTTTACCACAGGCGTACTGTTTCTTAAAGATAAGCAGAGTTAGGACAGGGTTGAAATTCAGCAATGTCACGTAGGCATTATACTGGCTAACAGTACAGAAACCAATATTCTTATGGTTTCTGTTTGCAAGATATATCTATTTCCATTCTTTTACTTCCAAGCTATTTGTGTCTTAATCAGACTCATGTTTCTTATACATAGCATATAGTTGAATCTTGTTTTCATTGTTGTTACTTTAATCCAGACTGACGATTTGTTTCCTTTTTTACCAAATCACATTTAATACTATTATTGATACAACTGATGTTATGAGATGAATTGTGTCCCTGAAGAATTAATTTGTTAAAGTCCTAAGAGCAATATTTCAGAATTTGACTTTATTGGGAGTTAAGACATTTAAAGAGACAGGTATGCCTGTATATTTAATTTACATAATTTATCAGTGAGTTATTCATTCATCCAAGAAGTAGCTTTTAATGAACTTTGCTTGCTGGCCTCTAAAAATGTACCACCAATGCACTCAGCACTGTAGACCTAATAATTATCCTTGAATTATCACTTCAGTCGTGACTTCAAATACATAACCGAGAACAGATGTATCCTCCTCAGACCCCAACTATGCGAATTCCTCTAGAATATCAAATACTACCGTCAGCTTGGATCAACAATTTAATTATTTGTGTAACTCACTAGGTTCATGCTAACATGTGTTGTGGATGAAATCTTAATCTTTATCTTGTCATAGCAAGGCCACCACATGTTCATAAGTCTGACATACATAAAATGTGAGTAGGGTTTTAAAAAGCGGATGGGCCAGGTCAAGCTCTGGAGTGTGACAGTCATTCCCACCCCAACCACCCAGGCATGGGCTGTAGAAAGAGCAAATGCAGAAGACAGAACAATGTAGAAAAATATGTTTGTTTTATTGTTCAGGGCTGTAGAGACTGGGACAGGTGAAGGTACAGAAGAAGTTTACATCGCTGGATGCAAACTTAGTAAGGAGGAGATAGCCTGAACTGAGTTGGAGAAATAGTCTTGTTTAATTTTTGACTCCATAGTAATTGCAGGACCACCAGTTCTAGACGTCCAATTTTTAGCTGTCTCTAGTTTTTGAACTTGCAAACAAAGGAGAACTTCTTCTCACAAGATTCATCCTTCCATTTCTTGAATCCTACAGTACAATTAGGAGAGTCAGAATGAGAAGATCAGAAGGAGAGTAGCCCCTCCTCGACCTAGGACTCAGAACAAGAAACAAGAGGAAACACTCCCTTGTTTTCTGGATGAAAATACACCTTTCCTCTATCCCAGTCCCCATGTTCAACTGCAGAGATAAGTGGGAGGGAAATGGCAACAAGGGGATAGATTCTCTGCCTCTTACCTGAGCACGAAGTCAGGCTTGCACAGTAGCCAGCATTAGCGCTGCTTGGGGCTCCAGTTTCCCAGGATTTGTAGGAGACCAGGGACCCACTGCTCCAGTGCCAGCGGCGGTTCTAGATGGGGAAGGGCCAGAAAAGGGACTATGGTCACTGAAAAATCAATAGAACAACAAGCCTCTCTGCACACTCAGAAACAGGCCAAACTATAGGGGAAAGAATGAACATCATTGTCACTATGAATATCATATCATTTCATTTGCTTTTGCTCTAAGTTTCTCTTTCTCTGGAATGTCCAAATTCCTCCTACTCTTCCAGCAAACAATAAGTGTCCGGAGTTTGATACACAGACTCATAAAAGTCCCTTACAGAGAGTAGTTCCTGACTTTTTTCCTGAAGCTCAGAACTCTCATAACCAGCATAAAATTGGCTGTACAGTAGTTGTTGATATATTATTTACTTTAACAATACAGTTCCAAATGCCAGCAATACATTCTCCTTCACTACTCTTTCCCTATGTAGTTTACAGAGGGATCTCTTCCAAGACAGACAATAGCAAACTAGGGAAAAAATTGTACATAAAGATGCATTTCTCGAAATAGACAGAATGAGTTTGTGCATGAATTCCCACAAGCCTGGAAAATTCAACCCTCAACTCATGTCTCTAACTACCTACACTGAACCTCACAACTCATACATTATAGGATCTATAAAGAGGTTCCTTTTATTTAAACAAACAAACAAAAAAGATACAAGTTGGCACTCGAGGTGCCAGACCTTACTTCTCAAAAGTGTTTATAAGGAGATAGAGGAGACTGCAGACTGACCTTTTTGGGGTCATGGAGGCCAATCCAGACACTGCTGTCATCAGTGCCACTCTCCTTAATCAGTGAGGCGAAGCCCCTTGGGGCCCGCCGCTTAGAGCTGTTGGAGAAGAAAATGTAGCATTCAGTGGAGGAGGAAGGTATGAAGGATATACTGAGACCTCCCAGAGGACGTAACAGAAAAGGACATCACAGAAATGTCCCCTGATGATGCTGTCACTGACCACCAGCATCTCTGTGCTGGAAATGTGTCAAATGATGGGATAAAGTAGATTGGGGAAGTTTTGGACCAGTGGTGGAATAGGGAAGGGATGAGTCTTATCTCATTGCAGCCACTGAACACACTGAAAACTAGCTGCTGCCTCTACCTTCATGAGCCTCCCTTCCCACACTGCTCTCCTCACTCACATCTGCATCAACCCAGGTCTCAAGATCTTCATTAAAGTAGTAGCAGTAGGATCCATAGGCATTGGTGCCTTCTGGGCAGCTGATTCGGGCTTTAGGCAGCTCTGTCTGGGCCTCCTGGCCTGGGGGAAAAAAAGCGTCAATTAAGAAAGACTCTCAGGGCAAGGAAAAGCTGGAAGGTGAATTAAGAGCTTCTGAAGTTTGTTTATAAGAACATACTGATACAGTGTATACTGGGGTGACTGCTCAGTTCTGCCCTCCTGCATCTTATCCCTTTTTGCTCTGGTTTCCTTTGCTCAAGACAAGAGCACACAATAAATAGCTTAAAGAAATATCTCCTTGTTTTCTTTTTTATTTCTGAGGCTCAGGCTTCTGCCTTTAAAGACCCAGGCTTTCACCTCTCTCAAGTTTCTCTTGGTTTCCCTGTACGCAATATTTACCTTAGCTCTCCATCCTATCAATGACTACATAAAAACATCCCCCCAAACTGCCATCATATACATATTCAATCAGATGAACTCAACCACAATGGTCACCTGTAAGTGATCCTATCAAATTCTGTCTCAGACACATGAATGAGATGAGGATGTTTTTGAATGGGATGAGATCAGCCATAATGATCACTGGACAACAGAAAACAACCCCTAATGTTGACGCTGCTATTTTTCAAGTGAACCCATATGCATGAGGATGGAGGGAAGATTTCAGGGCTGGTGTGAGAGGTGTGAGGGAAAAATCTCACCTTGGCTCAGAGACAGGCACATCAGGCAGGAGATCAGCATGAAGCATGCGTTGGTCTGAGCCATGCTGAGCAGCAGTGAATCTCTTGCTTAAGGAGCAGATCAGCAATCTCTATAGGAGAACACAGGGAAGAGGGTTTGAAGAAGAAAGCAGAGTACCTATTATCTTTCTAACATCCTCTCCTCTCTGAATTCCTGAGAGCAGGAAGTTCCTCTGAGATAGCTAGGGTCCCAGATATTTCTCTTTTGGTTTGGGGATTATACAGGCCAAATTACCCAAGATCAGCTTTAGTCTTGCTTAAGCTTCATTACTATTGGGATACAGAAAATCACCCTGTATCTACCTTAAAATGAAAAGAGAAAATCCCATGTTAGACATGCCCTTCTCCTCTAATGACCCCTTACCTATTGGTAAGTGTCTTGCCTACCTGAGGTGGCTTGTCAGGCCAGGCAGTGTAGGAACTTTATATCAGGATCTGACAGAGAACCCCATGATATTAACAATGGGTGGAGCAAGAAGTAAGGGTCAGAAGGCCTACAGAGGGCACTGATGGTAAGAGATTCTGGCATCAGGAATAGCTTATTCCTGGCACACACTAGGAGGAGTCACAAGTGATATCAACTTACCATAAACAGGTTGGCAAACTGTCCAGGTTGATGTCAGGCTTTGTTTACCCTTCCTCCACAGCATCCAGGTGTCCAGTTCCCATGGCCTTTAGCAGTCCTAGAAAGAGCAGAGCAGTAGATTTCTTTGTGCTGTGTAAATATGGGATCCTTTTTTTTTTTGGTGTTAGACATGGGTAAGGGTAGGGGAAGAGTCAACTGAGTCCAAATGATTAAGCCCAATTAGCTGGTGGCTTTAAGTCATTTCTCCATTCCTTTTCAGGCTCAGGAATCTCTCTTGACCTACTTCAGAAGGCAAGGTGTATTAGTCCATTTTCAGACTGCTATAAAGATACTGCCAGAAACTGGGTAACTTAAAAAGAAAAGAGGTTTAATTGACTCACAGATTTTCCTGAGGTTGGGGAGGCCTCAGGAGACTTACAATCATGGAGGTGAAAGGGAAGCAAAGCATGTCTTACATGGCAGCAGGCGAGCAAGAGAGAGTGAATGGGGAAGAGCCCCTTATAAAACTATCAGATCTTGTGAGAATGCACTCACTAGCGTGAGAAGAGCATGGGGGAAACTACCCCCATGATCCAATAGCCTCCCACTAGGTTCCTTCCTCCACACATGGGGATTATAAGGATTATAATTTGAAATGAGATTTGGGTGGGGACACAGAGCCACACCATATCATAAGGGTTAGTAGCTACATAAATTTAAACTAGCATTTCCAGCAAGGTTTGAGCATGAGTAACTAGCATGATACCGATGTTCTCAAAGTCCAAGCATGTGGGAACTGCAGGCAACTGATACCTAAATAAGTTCAAAGCAGTGGAATATGACGTCGTTGGTTTGAAGTCAACTCTCTGTTGTTGTGAAGTTACAGCAGGTGATGTAGAATTAAATGCTTACTGAAATTCCCATTAAATATCCATTCAGATTCAGGGAACAAGAGCAAATCTGGAATTAAAAATTCAGTTGAAAAACTAACCAAAATGTTCACAGAAATAGAGATGGTTATATCAATTGGGATAAATGGCTAAATAATATATTTTGAAATATTAAAAGCAGTTAAATTAAATAAGCTTAAACATGAACTCATTTCAAAAGCATAGGGTTGAATTTACAATTTCAAAAATTTACAAACTCTTAATACTAAATATGCTTTTTAAAAGGCTAATTATTTATATTGATTATCTATTCACATGCAGTTTCAAGTAAAATAAATCCATAATAAAATGCTATACAAAAAAGTTTCATACTGTTTTTCTGGAGATTATATATATTTTTTTCTTTACAATAATAATTTTAAACATAGATGACAGAGGTCAGTACTATTTAGTCTAACAGGTTCAAAAGTGTTTGTCAAATTATTCCAATTTATTTCAGCATTTTCTAAAAATAATATTTTCTTAAAAGCTTATAACTGGAGAAAGATGTGAGGTTTTTTTTTCTGTAAATAAGAATTTCAATCATATTATGCAGAGTTACAAAGGAATGAAGAAGAGAGAAGTCTAGTATGCTTGTTACCACAAGTATATCTTGTCAAAGTTAAACAAGCAATTATTACTATTATCATTATTTTTGAGATAGGATCTCTCTTTGTCACTGAGGCTAGAGTGCAGTGGCTTGATCATGGCTCACTTCAGTCTTGAGCCCCTGGGCTCAAGCATTCTCCCACTTCAGCCTCCTGAGTAGCTGGGAGTATAAGCTCACACCTCCATGTCAGGCTAATTTTTGTATTTTTAGTAGAGACAGGGTTTTACTATGTTGCCCAGGATGGTCTCAAACTCCTGGGTTCAAGCAGTCTGCCTGCCTCAGCCTCCTAAAGTGTTGGGACTACAGGGAGGAGCCACTGTGTTGGGCCAATATTTTAAAAGTAACACAAAAAGATTATTTGCTGTATTTTTTAAATGAGAGTTTTTCTTTGCATCAAGAAGACTTCAAATAGTCAATGACTTTTCAGGTACAAAAGATCTAATACTTTCAAATACATAATAAAACACATTGTGGCTAGCCTGACATAAAAGCCTTTTAAAACAAATAACAATTGACACAACTCTCTCATAAAATGTTTATTGCCCCCAATAGCTATTTGCCCATTTAGATAACTAACCCTTATTATTCACATATGTGACTGGCCAAATTCCAAATGCAGGTAGTAAAATTGAGGACATTTACTGGCAACCACTTTGGTTCCAAAGTGATGCCTTTGTCTAGGAAGCCATATTGATCTCCTTGTCCTCAGGATTCTGAAGGTCCTGTCCTCTGAACTAGTTTTACAAGGTTCTAAAAAGCTCATTTTAGCCTTTTCCTATCTGTTTCCTCTGTTACTTTCACATAAGTGGAAAGGGGTAAACTGGACATCTAGTGTTAGTATGTCCCCAGTGGGGGCAATTTCTTGATAAACCTCAATAAGTCTTAGAAAGTTTGAAAACTGTGGCTTATTTTTGATGCTATTGGCCATCTGCTATCAACTCTTCCCCTGTTTGCCACCTTTTAACAGATTTTTATCAAGGAGAGAGAATCTCTCTCTTGTTTAAAACTCTTGGCAGGCATGTGAATAATAGCCTGTCTGCAGACTTTAGACAGGAAAGGAAAGGAGCTGAAGAAGTACCCGATGCACCAAGAACTTTCCAGCGTCTGCTGTGTCATGCAGATATAAAGAAACCTCCTTACAAATTAGCCTCTTCTGCTTCACAGGAAAGCTTCAGTTTATTTAACACGAACTGTCATCATGGGCTCTTTATGCCAGGCACTATTCAACCAATCTAGCTCTCTGAGGCCTAATTTCAATACACAACCATCGATTGATCATGGCTATGGCCAGAGGCCCCATAAGAAGAGCTCAAAAAAGAATACAATTTAAGATATTAAGCACCCAGTCCTTACTCTACAAGTTAAATTTTCCTTTACACATGCTATCATCATAGTTGTGTGTTGTGTGTGTGTGTGTGTGTGTGTGTGTGTGTGTGTGTGTGTTTAAGGATATGGGAGTTGTTCTTTACAGCCCTCATGGCCTAATTGCCACTTAAAGGTCTCATCTCTTAACACTGTTACAGTGGGAATTAAATTTCAACATGAATTTTTGAAGGGACAAACATTCAAATTATAACATCCTGCCTCTGGCACCCCCAAAACTCATGTACTTCTCACATACAAAGTACTTTCATTTTAACCCAATCGTTCCCAGTCTTAACTCGTTCTAGTATAATCTTAAAAGTCTATGGTCTAGATTCTCATCTAAATATCATCAAAATTGGATATATGTATGACTCAGGTTATCATTCATTCTGAGGAAGATTCCCCTCCAGCTGTGAAATCAAACAAATTATATGTTTCTTAAATATATGGTGGGACAAGCATAGGATAGATAATTCCCTAACAAAAGACATGAACAGAAATTAAAAAGAATTAACAGGTTCCAGCTAAATCCAAACCCCTACCAAAAAAATAATATTAAATCCTGAGGTTTGAGAATTTTCTGTTTTGGTTCCAAGTCCCACCATCGGCACAGACTGGGGCAGGGTTTGGGCCGCCATGGCTTTTCTGGGAGCAAGCGATGCCGCAGCTCTCATAGGCTGGGATATTATGGCCAAAGCTCGCTGAAGCTGGGTTTCAAACTATTAATGGGAAATGCAGGAATTTTTTATCTTTAGTTTTAATTGGAGGAAGAATTTTGCCAAGCGATTGATTTAGCCAAAAAAGAGAATGTATTGAAGGAAAATAGAGAACAGATATTTTATTTTCTCTTTTCTGCTTATATTTAGCATGCCTGTTTTAGCTAATCTCTGGGGTGTAAAATTTTTCAAACCTCCCTTTTCACAGAATTTGTTCCCCTCCTGCTTATATTTAGCTATTTGCCTAGCAACCCACCTCCTAATGTTTCATTAGGAATTATCCTGGTGGGTAATCTCTGTGGTAGCCTTGCCCCTGTGTCAATTCTCGCTGTGAGCCCTGAGGCTCCCTGACAGAGCCTCTGAAATCTAGCTCTTACAATCAGCGGTCTTGGAGAATTAGCACTCTATGGACACCATCAAAACTTAAACCCTGTACTTTCTGGAGTGGTGAACAGAGCCACATCTGAGCCGCTTTAAGCCATTTCTGAGATGGTTTGAAGGAGCTGCTCAAGAATGCAGGAATCAGACTCAAGGAAGCCTACGTGGTGAGCAACAAGGTCCCAAGGGCTCCCAATACTCCTCTTTTGATCTAATTCTGTTCTCCATGCATTTGCATTCTGGGCTTGCGATGGGAGGGGCAACAACAGTGATCTCCAGAATGTTTCTGTGCTCATCCTCTTATTGTTTTGATGAATAGCAGCTGGCTTGCTTCTACCCATGCTAATCTCCTTATTAAAATTTGACCACACCCTAGGTTTTTCTCTTCTGAATATGCCTTTTCTTGCTTTAAAACACAGCCAGACTAAGAATTTTCCAATCTTTACTTTCTGCTTCGTTTTCAATATACATTTCATATCTAAATGTTTTTCTTTCTCAAGTTTTACTATGGGTAGTTTTAAAAAGTTATGCAGCACCCTCAACAATCTGCTGCTTAGGTATTTCTTCCACCAAATATTGTAACTTGTGGTTTTTAAATTCTGCCTTTCATACAATGATGGGACACAGAGACAATTCAGCCATGTTTGTTGTCACTCAGTAAAAAGAATAAACCTCATGTCATTGTGCAATACCATGCTCTGTATTTCCATCTGGAATCTCATCAGAATTACCTCGACCATCCATATTGCAATTATTCTCTTCAAAACCACTTAAATAATCTCACTGATTGAGGGAAGAGACCCCTCTTTCCTGTCTCTTGTCTCAGAGGAGGAGGAAGTAAAAGTTGAGACATAGCAGGCATGAGGTCAGTGGTAAGGTCAGCTGGCACAGCTGATCAGGCCTGGAGGTTAAAGATCAAACCCCCCCCCCACCCTTAATCCCCCACCTTTAATCACATTCCTACCTATAGATCACAGGCACAATATGGGAAACACCCTCCATTGTTCTCGCTTAACCTTGCTCAAACCCCCCACCTGGTCACATACCCCATGCCTATTTCATCAATCGTGACCCTCTCACATGTACTTTCTAGAATTGTAAGCCTTTAAAAGGGCTAGGATTTTCTTTGTCAGGGAGCTTGGTTCTTGAGACACCACTCCTTCTTTAAATCTGGTGTATGAGAGGTTTCATCTGTGGTTTATCTTACTACATGATGATTCAGTTTTTGCCTATGGCTCGCCTCTCCTTGATCCCTCACCAGAGTAGCCCTTAGCACTCTGTTAATAGCAATCTAGGCTTTTTCTAGCCTGATCCTTTAAGCTCTTCTGCCCTCTGCCCATTACTGAGTTCCAAATCTGACACACATTTTTAGGTGGTTCTGATAGTAACAACCCCACTTCTGGTACAAATTGCTATGTTAGTCCATTTTCTGCAAATAAAACAAAACACTTGAGACTGGATGATTTATAATAATCAGAAATTTATTTCCTAACAGTTCTGGAGACTTAGAGTTCATTATCAAGATGCTGGCATCTTTCAAGGGCCTTCTTGCTGTTTCAGGACATGGCAAAAGGCTGAAGGACAAAGAAGTAAAAGGGAATTAAATTAGCCATTTTATAATGGTATTAATTTCAACTATGAGAACAGAGCCCTCATGGCTCAATCACTTCCTAAATTTCCATGTAAATATGATTACAATGTTCAATTGAATTTCGACATGAATTTAGAGAGGACAAACTTGATAATGTTCTCTGATTCTTTTAATATCTCTGTTCATCCGAACCCTGGTTAGTATTCATCTCCTCAATTGGCATATGGTGTTTGTTTAAAGGTTATATGGTTACCTGTCTTATACTTTTTGTCATTTTATAGCCAGAAATACATTATGGGTTTAGTTTAGATTTGTGAATTTACCTTGCCTTGGAGGTATGTCATTCATCTGTTGAGGAAAAGGTCCTTTCACTTGAGAGAAAATTCAGTCTTGGTTCTCAAATTTCATTTCTATTCCTCAATCTCATATGTTACAGTAGCTTATATTCCTGTTAGTTCTGTGGCTTGTGTATTTAAAAAGGACAGTGCTGTTCAACAGGTGTGTTCTCTGAACATAGCTATTGGTTTCACTTTTTATGTTTCATAGTTCAGGGATTCTTTAGTCCTACTGTCAAACTAAAAAGGAAAAATTAGGCAAAATTAATATAAATAGAGAGTTTATTTGGGCCAAGTTTGAGGACTACAACCTGAGAGCATTAATTCAAGTTTCTCTGAATATATGCTCCAATTAGCAGCAGTTATCAGTGGGTTTTTAAAGGAAAAAAGAAGAGGCAGTTTCTAAGTTCTTTATCAAGAGTTTACATTAATAACAAAGGCTATTGACAGGTTATACATTGTAGTTTGTGTAAAAAATATCACGAATGTGAAGATAAGAAGTGAGACAGCTAGTCAGGAACTAAATGCCCTTAAACAGTTGCCCCCAGACATGGGTGTGAGTAGGCATGACCGCAGTTCCACACTCATGACTCTCTGGGCCTGATAAATTTTGCATACCTCACGTAAGTCAGAGCTCTGAACTATTTTTTTTTTCTTCTCATTTCAAAGGGTAATTTACTTATATCTTGAAGATCAAATGTGTTGTATTTTTTCCCAAAACAATTTTGGCCTTCCAGCCCATAGACTTACAGTGGACAGCTGACAATAGTCCTTGCCAGAATAATTCCTCCTAGGAAATAAAAAAAAAAAAAAAAAAAAGAAATGAAAAGAAAAGAAATCAAACCTTGTCAGCAACCTCAGTTGGTTATTTAACTGGCCCAAAGACTAGTAAGTAGAGACAATGTGTTCACAAAACTGGGTTTGACTTCATCTGTCTGTGAGGTATGTAAACGGAGGAAGTGGGATAGTGGTCAGGAAACTTGAGAGACTGTAGACACC
This sequence comes from Ateles fusciceps, assembly GCA_036589455.1. Lineage (NCBI taxonomy): Eukaryota > Metazoa > Chordata > Mammalia > Primates > Atelidae > Ateles > Ateles fusciceps. The sequence continues at coordinate 1,824,799 of JAZHEH010002077.1, forward strand.
CACAGGAGGATATGGCAATCACTCCAGGTTTCCTATGGAGATGACATTGTGGATGGGAAGCTTTTACAAAATAACCATGAGTAAAAATAGCTGCTGGAGTCTGCAGAAAAAGGAGAGAGCAAAGTGGTGGAAGAAACTGAGAGCTGAGAAGTTAGATTGAAGTTACTGCTTTTTCTCAGCACTGCTGAATAGTGGTTTAGATACTTAAATTCTTTGAACAACTGTCCTCTTATGAGAGGGACAGTTTAATCACATGTGCTCCCATCTACTTATAACATTCCCTTCTTTCCAGTTGTTTTAGAATTTTACAGCTTTTGCAGGGTGGGCAATAGAACACACAGATAAAGAGTACAGACCCTAGTGGGGTCTGTACTGGACCTAAATTCACTGGACCTAAATTCTGGCTGTGCTACTTTCTGTAATTACCATGTGACCTTGAGCAAGTCACTTCACCTTTTGGTGCTTAAGGTATTTATTTATGTTCAATGTAGATTTTTTTTAAGTTAACATATTTAACACATGTAAAAATATTTCTCAGAACATAAAAATTAAAATATAAATATATTGGAAATATTCTAGACTAGGGAAGTGTATTTGAAGGAATTGTGCAAGTAGAGAGAGGAATTATAGTTTAAGCTTTAATCATCACTGTTACGTGCTTAGTAGAAAGTCAGCAGTGTTTTTGCTGAAGCTGAATGTATCATCACCATCATCGCTTCCCTCCTCCTATTTCCTCTCATTGTATCAGGCAACATTTCTTAAGAGGCATTAGAGTTGATTCATTAATTTGGGACATTAGAGTTTATTTATTAATTTGGGGAAGTGAGGTGTAAGGTGCAGTCCCCAGAACCCTTGAGCTCTTCCATTGCTGTTTCTCTTTCCACAGGTTCCTTTTGGGACATACCTGGTCAGGAGAGGAGCCTCCATGGTAAATGACATTAGCATGCCATGAACTCTGTCCCTCCTTTTCCCCACTGCCCCATGCAGGATGCTCCACATCTTGTCCTGCTGTCTCTCTTGTCCCACAGATGGTCCTGCTCGAGGCTCACACCCTCACTGTCCCTCCTCCCAAAGTTCCTCCCTTCACACCCATCATCACTATTCCTGGAAGATCTCTGCTTCTTCCTGGGCTGTTCAGGGCCATGAGAACTGGGCATCTGGTTACTGCTGTGGAAGGACAAAGTCTGTCTTTGACTTGCAGAGTTTACCAAGCTGCTTATGAGAAAGGACCTCATGGATGACCATTCCTGGGTTTGCTGGGAAGAGGCCCCCTCTAATGCGGAACTTGTGTCAGTGCCCTTTACAATACCTGTGAACTTCTCTCCTTGCCCTCAGCTTGGAATTTAAATTCAATGCTTGTTTTATAGAGGAGGGATCTAAAGGAAAATAGCTTCTATTTTTGCATTTGAGGAATTTACAACTTTTCTGAGACTCCATAGTCCTATCAAATAAAGTAAATAGGTGTAAGCTTGTTAATGTGTGCGTTTCTAACTCTTTAGGGATGCAAGACTTTAAGAGATCATGGATGGTTTTCTGCAAGAGTTTAGTCTTTTCTTAGTGTGGCTTCTATTTCCATGGACAAGTACTGAGACATGAGGAAAGGAGAAAAGAGACCCTGACTTGCTTCCTAACCTTCTAAGATTCCGTCAAAACTTCAAATATTCTGACCCCTTTGTTGTGTGACTTCTGGTGAGGTTTGCTCCTATCTGTGCTAAAGATGGTGAAGAACAGCTCCCTGTGTGCCAAACACACACACAGACATGATTGTCATGCTAGTATATATAAAAGTCCAATTAAATTATGGGTTAAGGATCGAGTGCTTGGTATCTTACATTTATTAACCTTTGAAGTTCTTATTTTGGGGCTTGTGGTATGACTATGATTGCTAAATTGCTATTTATTTTCATTTTCTGGGTACATAGTAGGTATATATATTTATGGGTTACATGAGATATTTTATTACAAGCATTCAATGCCTAATAGTCACATCAGGGTATACTTTCTTCATTATTTTAAAACATTCAATTAAATTATCTTTTTCTATAGTCACCCTGTTGTGCTAACAAATACGATATCTTATTCTTTCTAATTTAGTTATTTGGTGAAATCAATCAAAACTCTGGGAGAGTTGGATGGATTGAATGTGGAGATAAGTCAAGGGAATTCAGAAAGATAGTTGAGATAACTAAATGACCTTAAAGCAACACTTAACGCTTCTGTTTGGATTTTGCTTTCATACATAGTAGCTGTTTCATATTAGGTAAATTACTTAAGCCATTTCTCATCTGCAGTTTCTTCATATCTTAAATACGGCTGCAAATAGCACCTGTATTTTCAGAATGTCATGGGATTAAGTGGGTTCTTATTTGTAAAACATTTAGAATAGTACCTGACATAAAGAACATGCAGTGAAAGCTTGTGTTAAATAAACTAGAGCTTTCTTGTGAAGCACAGGAAGCTAAGTTGTGAGAAGGATTTCTTTTTTTTTTTTTTTTTTTTTTTGAGACAGAGTCTCACTCTGTCACCAGGCACCAGGCTGGAGTGCAGTGGCGCAACCTCGGCTCACTGCAACCTCCACTGCCCAGGTTCAAGCAATTCTCCTGTCTCAGCCTCCCAAGTAGCTGGGACTACAGGCGTGCGCCACCACGCCCAGCTAATTTTTTTGTATTTTTAGTAGAGACGGGGTTTCACCATGTTGACCAGGATGGTCTCGATCTCAACCTCGTGATCCGCCCGCCTCGGCCTCCCAAGAGAAGGATTTCTTACATTGCAGAGCACAAGGAGACCATGGAAGTCCTCAGTGAACCTGATACTACTTCAGCAAATTTCCTCTTAGGTCTAATGTTTGCAGTATTCACATGCCTGCCAAGGATCAAAAACAGACGGAGATTATCTCTCCATCATAAGTGTAAAATCTTTACCACAAGGGTGGGAAGCAGGGAATATCTACGAGGAGATGGCCAAAGGCACCAAAAATCAGCCATAGCCTTGAAACTTCCTAAGCCTTATTAAGGCAAATCAAGACATTGCCCCACTTGAGGCTACATTAACACTGGATGTGCAGGGTAATGATTTCCATCTATGAGAAAACTTTCAAAGTGAGTTTGGTAGAAAAGACTTAAATGGGCTTGGTGCGGTGACTCACGCCTGTAATCCCAGCACTTTGGGAGGCTGAGGTGAGTGGATCACGAAGTCTGGAGTTCGAGACCAGCTTGGCCAACATGGTGAAACCCTGTCTCTACTAAAAATACAAAAATTAGCTGGGCAAGGTGGCATGCATATTTAGTCTCAGCTACCTGGGCGGCTGAGGCAAGAGAACTGCTTGAGCTCAGGAGGCAGAGGTTGCAGTGAACCGAGATTGCGCCACTGCACTCCAGCCTGGGCAACAGAGCAAGACTCTGTCAAAAAAAAAAAAAAAAAAAAAAAAAAAAGACTTAAATGAGCTTATGGGAATGTCATAAAACTCAGTCAGAACAAAGAACCTGGGCTTACTGAGGAAAATAAGATAAGCATTGAAGGAACAGGAACCACGGCTTCCTTGAAAAAAGCATCACTTTGGAACCAAAGTGGCTGCCAGTAAATGTCCTAAATTTTTTTTGGTCTTGGATGTGGAATTTGGCTAGTGATATATGCAAGCAATAAAGGTAAGTATCTCAACAGGTATAGAGCTATTTAGGGCAATAAAGGTTTTTATGAGAGTACTCTCTCAATTATTGTTTGTTTTATATCTCTCTTTTATATCACACTAGCAATAATATATTTTAGTAGGCATTATAAAGTATCAGATCTTTCATACCTGGAAAGTCATTGCTTGTTTGGAGTGTTCTTGAAATGTAGATGAACTCTTATATGTTTAAGAAATGCCACAAAATGTTTTACTTGTTTTAATTTTTGTTTAATTAATTGTGTCTTTCCTTTTTACCATATCAACCTGTGATGGTACCAAATATACTGAATTCCTCCCTACTGTATCCTTTCATGACTACAGAGTATTACTTAACTCTTATTTATAGAAACAAGAAAAACATCTTTTCCTGGTAATATGTTTTTTAGAAAGCATAATTAATTTTAGTAAATGCAGAAATTAAATGGACTAATTTAACAACTATGTATAAAGCTATCATTTGGAATAAATAGTATTAATGTTTGTCATCTATGTTTAAAAATATTAGCTTTTATAAAACAAAGATTTAAAAACTCACTCTAAATTATGCAAATAAACAAGTGGTTATATGTATTCTTGAATTTCAGATTTTTATTCTTTAAACTACATGTGAATTGACCAATAAATACCATAAAATATTAATCTCTTTCTTTTTAAAGCATCTATGCATTTTATTAAACAGTTTATAACTTCCAGGAACTGGCATTTTCGTCTTCGACATTATGTTTTTGAAACAGCCATGTTGATAATTATCTAGGTTGTTTGCTTTAATGTGTTTAGTACCTTATGATGCATTATTTATTTATTTATGCCAATTGATACACCTGTCTGTGAACATTCAGGTTAGTTTTTGTTTCCTAATACTGCATTCTGAATTGGTTTTTTTGATGATTTCACTAAATACTCAGATGATTCTGCTAAATGCTCAATTTCATCACATCATCTGTGACTTCACCCTAAGAGATTGTTAATTTCATATCAAAGTCTTCAATGAAGCCTAACCTCATATCCAGCTACTTTGTGCTTTCTTAAGCATTAGCTCACTGTAGAGTTTCCACCTGCTTAGCTACTTATACTAAAACCTGACTGGATATACTGGTTTACATATATGTAACTCTGAAGGCTTGCCATCTGAAGTAGGTCTTGTGAGGTTCCTGAACTTGAAAAGAAATAGAGGAATGGCAGGGCATGGTGGCTAATGCCTGTAATTCCTGCACTTTGGGAGGTGAAATCAGGCAGATTGCTTAAGGTCAGGAGTTTCAGACCAGCCTGGCCAACATGGTAAAACTCCATCTCTACAAAAAATTAGTCGGGCATGGTGGCATGCACCTGTAATCCCAGCTACTCAAGAGGCTGAGGCAGGAGAATCGCTTGAACCTGGGAGGCAGAGGTTGCAGAGAGCTGAGATGACACCACTGTCCTCCAGCCTGGGTGACAGAGTGAGACTCTGTCTCAAAAAAAAAAGGAAAACAAAAGAAGAGAAAAGAAAAGAAATAAACCAAACAACCAGCAAATTGTGCTTAATCATGTGGACTCAGCCAGCTCTTCTCCATCTCTACCTATGTTTGATATCAAACAAAGGACTCCATATTTACAGAGAGGATAAGGAAATCTACTCCTCTGCTCTTTCTAGAACTGCTAAAGGTCATAGGAACTGGGCACCTGTTAGCTGCTGAGGAAGGGCAAAGCCTGACTTGCACTTGGACCGTTTGCCAATCTGTTTGTGGTAAGTTGATGTCATTTGTAATCACTCCCAGTGTGTTCCAGGAAGAAACTATTTCTGTTGCCAGAATCTCTCTGTCTCACTGCCCTAAGTAGACCCTCTGATCCTTAATCCTCACCCCACCTCTTGCTTAATTTATGCAGCTCTTTTCTCAGACCTTGAAATAAACCTCTGACCAGTGCCTGGTCCAACAAGCCACTTCAGACCCAGCAAACGTGTAAGTGGATATTATAGGAGGAGGGCAACTCTGACATAGGTTCTTCCTCTTTCATCTTTGGGAACTTTCAGGATAATTTTCTAACCAAAAGGTCTCAGCAGTAATGAAGCTTAAGCAGAAGACAAATCTGTTTCTGGGTTAGAGGATCTGTATAATCTCCAAACTGTACAGAGAAATTTTGAGGGTGTGGGTATCTCAGATGGCCTTGCTGCCATCAGGAATTCAGAGAGAGGAAGCTATAAGGAAGGTAACTATGCACTGCTATTCACTGCTCAAACTTTCTTCCCTGTGTTCTCCTATAGAGATTTCTGATTTGCCCCTTAAGCAAGAGATTCACTGCTGCTCAGCATGGCTCAGACCAATGCATGCTTCATGCTGATCTCCTGCCTGATGTTCCTGACTCTGAGCCAAGGTGAGATTTTTTTCCCTCACACCTCCCACAACCCCAACCCTGAAACCTTCACTCCAACCTCATGCATATGGGTTCACTTGGGAAAAAGCAGAGTCAGCATCAGGGGTTGTTTTGTGTTGTTCAGTGATCTTTATTGCTGATCTCATTCCATTCACAAATTTCCTCACCTCAGTGGGGGAGTTAGAGATGGAACTTATCATGAGCCTTTATCAGTGACCACTGCAGTTGGCACTGGTTCATCATATTAACTCTATTCATGATGGGGGTTTGGGGATATCTGTATGTAGACTGTCATTAGTGGAATGGGAAACTGAGAGGAGCTTTGTGTGTAGAGAAACCAGTCAGGCTTGAGAAAGGCAGAAGCCTGAGTCCTTTAAGGCAGAAAAAGCCTGAGCCTCAGAAGTAAAAGGGACAATGGGAACACATTTCATTAGCCTATTAATTTTGTGCTCTTGTCTTGAGTAAAGACATTTTGGAGAGAGAAGAGGTAGGGTGCAGGAGGGCAGAAGTGACCAATCATCCATGACCTACTAACTACATCTTTCTGTTCTTATATAGGAACCTCAGAAGCTCATACCTCACCATCCAGCCTTTACCCTGCTCTGAGGGTCTTTCTTAATTGTTCCTTCTGTTTAAGGCCAAGAGGTCCAGACAGAGTTGCCCCAGGCCCGGATGAGCTGCCCAGAAGGCACCAATGCCTATGGATCCTACTGCTACTACTTTAATGAAGACCTTGAGACCTGGGTTGATGCAGATGTGAGTGAGGAGGGCAGTGTGGGAAGGGAGGCTCATGAAGGGAGGGGAAGCTGCCACTCTCCAGTGTGTTCAGTGGCTGATATGAGATGAGACTAATCCCCACCTTATCCAGTCATCAGCTCAAAACTTTTCAATCTACTTTATCCCATCCTTCAGCACAGAGATACTGATGGTCAGTGACAGCATTATCAGGGACATTTCTGTGCTGTCTTTTAGCTGTCACATCTTCTATAAGGACTCAGTATATCCTTCACATTTTCCTCCTCCACTGAGTGCTCCATTTTCCTCTCCAACAGCTCTACTGCCAGAACATGAATTCAGGCAACCTGGTGTCTGTGCTCACCCAGGCTGAGGGTGCCTTCGTGGCCTCACTGATTAAGGAAAGTAGCACTGATGTTGGCAATATCTGGATTGGCCTCTATGACCCCAAAAAGGTCAGTCTACAGCCTATTTTATCTCTTGATTAACAATTTTGAGAAGAAAGAGGAAGTCCAAGGTTTGGGAACTCTAGAAACAGCTTTTATCCTTTCTTATTTTTAATAAAGGGGATGTCTCATAGATTCCATGACGTGTGACACAGTGAGATTCAGTGTAGGTGGTTGGAGAGATGAGTGGAATCTGGATATCCTGAGTGTTCTAGAGATTCATTTACACATAAGCTCATTCTGCTACTTCTAGGAAAGCATCTTACTTATTATTGTCTGTCTTGAACAATATCTCTTTGCAGAGTATATGTAAAAAGAGACTAGTGGAGGACAATCTACTGACGGCATTTGGGGAGCCTGGTGTTATACCAAACAACATACTGACAACTAATGGGCAACCAATGATATGGTGAATATGAGGGTCATGGGTCTCAGGAGAGAAAATTAAGAAACCATGTTCTTTAATGAGCTTTTATTTTTTTGGTATCAACTTCAGAACATTTATTATTTTGTGGGAGAGAATTGGACATTCCAGGAAAGGAGACGCTTAGAGCAAATGCAGAGGAAAAGATGTTCTATTCATGGGGAAAAAAAAGGTTTATTCTTGCTTTATGTTTGGCCTGTTACTGAGTATACACCCAGGCCAGGGGTTTCTTTTCCAAGTCACCTCTTTCCCTGTTCTGGCCTTTCTCCATCTAGAACCGCCGCTGGCGCTGGAGCAATGGTTCCCTGGTCTCCTACAAATCCTGGGTCACTGGATCCCCAAGTAGTATCAACCCTGGCTACTGTGCGAGCCTGACTTCAAGCTCAGGTAAGAGGCAGAGAAGCCATCCACCTGTTTACCATTCCTTCCTGCTTAGCTCTGGGGGATGAACATAGGAACTGGGGTAGAGATGAGGTGAGATCTTCATCCAGGAAATGGTGAAGTGTTTTTCCTTGTTCCTTTTTCCTAAGTCCTAGATCCAGAGAGGGGCCACTCTCCTTTCAAACCCCTCATTCTGACTCTTCTCATTATGTTGTAGGATTCAAGGGATGGAAGGATGTGTCTTGTGAGGACAAGCTTTCCTTTGTCTGCAAGTTCAAAAACTAGAAGCACTGGAAAATGGACACATAGAACTGGTCCTGCAATTTACTACAGAGTCAAAAATTAAACTGGACCATCTCGCCAACTCAATTCAAAGCCTCTCTTCTCTGTTGACTTTGCATCGATAACCTTCAGTACCTTACCCATCTTTCAGTCACCAGAGCCTGAAATAATAAAAATAAACATGTTTTCCCCCACTGTTCTGTCTTTTGCATTTGTTGATTCCACAGCCTATGTCTGAATGGTTGGGGTTGGAGTGATTATAACATTTCAGAGCTTGCTCTTTACTGGTTCCTTTTTTAAAGCCTCATTTGTATATCACGCCTGTTGCATTTCCAAACCTGTGATGTCCTTGCTTATGACAAGTTAAAAGATAAAGATTTCAGCCATATCTCACATGTTACCATGGACCTAGTTTGAGTTAAAGAAATAACTGTATTGTTGATCTAGAGATGGCTGGAATATTTGGTACTATGAAAGGATTTACATAATTAGAGTCTGAGGAGTCCACATCTATTCTCAAATATGCAAGTTGAATTCATGACTGAAGTGATAATTTAAGAAAAATTGTCAAGTATAGAAAGAGGTCTCCATTGGTGGTACAATAACTAGAGGTTGGACGATGAGGAAGGTTTGTTAAATGGTGCTACTTGAATAAATGAATAAATAAATGATAAATTAGATAAATAAAAATCTTCAGGCATATTAATAACCTCATTGAAGATCCTATCTCCAAATACATTCAAATTCTGAAGTAGTGTTTTAGGACTTCCACAGATTAATTTTGTAGGGAATTTTCTGAGAGGCAGAGCAAAATGGAAGAATGGAAGTCTCCATCAATTGTCCCCCTGCTGCAGGGACACCAATTTAACAACTATCTACTCAGAAAAAAACCCTTTATAAGAACCAAAAGTCAGATGAGCCCTCATAGTTCCTGGATTTAACTCCGAATCACTGAAAGAGGCACTGAAAAGATAGAATAGTTTTGAATCGTGGATGCCAGCCCTCTCCCACCTATAGCAGCAGCAGTGTTGTGCAGAGAGCATCTGAGCATCTCTGAGTGCTTATGAGAGGGAAAGTACAGCAATTGTGAGGCATCAAACTCAGCACTGTCCTATTAGAGCCTGAAGGAAAACCAGACCAAACTCACATCTGTGAAAAGAGTCAAACTCTGTAGAATATTTGAAGAGATTTATTCTGAGCCAAATGTGAGTGGCTAATGGACTGTGACACAGCCCTCAGGAGATCCTGAGAACATGTGCCCAAGGTGGTTGGGGTATAGCTTAATTTATACATATTAGAGGGACGTGAGAAATCAATCAAATACATGTAAGATATACAAACATTGGTTCGGTCTGGAAGGGTAGGACAACTGGAAGCTGGGGGTGACGGGGATGGTGCTTCCAGGTCATAGATTGATTTAAAATTTTTCTGAATGGAAATTGGTAGAAAAAGTTAGTATCTAAAGACCTGGAATCAGTAGAAAGTAATGTCTGGGTTATATTGAAAAGAGGTTGTGGAAAACAAAGTTTTACCATGCAGATGAAGTTCCAGGCATCAGTCTTCAGAGAGAATAGATTGTAAATGCTTCACATCAAACTTAAGGACTCTATTCTATCAGTAATTGCAAAAGGGATAGGGTATAATGAGGCATGTCTGACCCCTGCCCATGATCATGGCCTCAACCAGTCCCTCCGGTTAGCCTTGGAATGTTGTTGCCAAAAGGGGGACTCCATTCCGATGGTTGGAAGGCTTAGAATGTTATTTTTGGTTTATCCTCAGCTGAAATTTGCCCACTCATGGAGGATTTAAAGGAGCCCCAGTCAGAGGGGAATTTCCAATCCCAGTAACTGGAACTTTAATTTCTGCACACCTCACCACCGCAGGCTAAAGTGCTCTGTTCGTTAAATAAACTTGCAAGGCGGTCTAGGCCACAAGGACAGCAACTCATAGGCAAGGCGAGTCCTAGTGCTGAACTGGGCCAAGTGGACAGTGGTTGGCGGGGTGAGGAATGAGATCTACAGAATCACCAGCTGTGGTGGCTAAGGGAGTGCTGTCATCACCTCTACCCCTAACTCCAGGCTGCAAAGCTTGTGGCTTCAAAACAGACCCCTTCTTTCTACTTGAAGAGAAGAGAATGAAGAGTGGGGGAGAACTTTGTCTTGAATCTTAGATACCAGCTCAGCCACACTAGAATAGCAAATCTGCAAGAGTCAATGAGGTTCATGTTCCAAGCCCCACCTTCTTGCCTATATTTTGACACACACATGCACATTTCTAGACAACCTGCTGCCTTGAAGGGAAGGGCCCAGTCATGGAAGCATTCATCATCTGCTAACCGAAGAGCCCTTGGGCCCTGAATAACCAGCAGTGATGCCCAGGTACTAAGTCAAGGGACCTGGGTGAGCCTCTGTAGAATTGCCCACTTCACGGGAGACTCAGTACATTACCAGCTATGATGGCTATGAGGCGACATTCCTTTTGCTTGAGAAGAGCACAAGGAAAATTAAAGTGGACTTTGTCTTGCACCTTAGGTACTAGCACAACCACAGCGGGGCAGAGCACCAAGTGAGCTTTTAGAATCCTCTATTCCATTGATTCCAGGAATTGACTCTTGGACAGCACGTTTGAACCTGCCCTGGGCCAGAGAGTAGCCCACTTCCCCCGAAGGGTGAGTCCCAGGCCAGGCAACATTCACCGTAAGCTGATCTAAGAGCCCCTGGGCCTTAAGGGAGAATTGAGTAGAATGCAATACTCCCTCCCGTGGCCTGTGATGGCAGTGGCTACAGGGGTAGGCTCCTCTGCCTTTGAAAAGAGTAGAGAAGAATGTAAAAGGCTGTGTGTTTTGGTTTGAGTGCCAGCTTAGCCACAGTACAATAGAGTATCAGGTACTGATAGAGTATCAGGTAGACTTCTAATGTTTCTAATGCTCGTCCCTGCTACTGGACGGCACATCTGGACCTGCCAAGGGCTTGGGGAGACTTGCCCCCCTGAGGTAAATTGTTTCCTTTGCTGTGTAAAAGCTTTTGAACTTGATGTGATTCCATTTGTCCATTTTGCTTTGGTTGCCTATGCTTTTGAGATATTACTCAAAAATTTTTTGCCCAGACCTATGTCCTGGAGATTTTTTCCCAATTGTTTGTTTGTTTCTGTAGGAGTTTCATAGTTTGAGGTCTTTGATTTAAGTCTCTAATCCATTTAATTTTTGTATGTGGCCAGAGACAGTGATCTAGTTTCATTCTTCTGCATATGGATATCCAATTTTCCCAGCACCATTTATTGAAGAGACTGTCTTTTCCCCAGTGTATTTTCTTGACACCTTTGTCAAAAATGAGATCACTGTAGGTGTGTGTAATAGTCACTTCTCTTCTTTGGGGGAGTCTTCACTGCTGGCCTCATAGAATGAGTCAGGGAGAATTCTCTCCTCTTCAATTTTTTGGAATATTTTAAAGATAATTGGTGCCTCTTCTGAATGTTTGGTAGAATTCAGAATCTGCTCCTGAACTTTCCTTTGTTGGGAGGCTATTTATTACTGATTCAATTTTATTACTAATCACTAGTTTATTCAGGTTTTCTATTTCTTCCTGTTTCAATTTTGGTAGGGCTGTATGTGGAATTTGTCTACCTCCTCTAGGTATTACAGTTTGTTAGGGTATATTTGTTCATAATAGTCTCTGATGATCTTTCTTAACTTGTGTGATATCAATTATAATGCCTTTTTCATTCTGATTTTGTTTATTTGTTATTTTTTCTCTTTTATTCTTGGTTAGTTTAGAGTAACCAAGAATAAGAGAGAGAGAATATTTTATTAATTTTATCCTTTTAAAAATAACATTATGTTTTTCTGATTCCTTGCATGTTTTTAGTCACCATTTTATTTACTTATGCTCTGATCTTTAGTATATATTTTCTTTGACTTATTTGCGATTTGATTTGTTCTTATTTTTCTGGTTCCTTAAGGAGCATAGTTAGATTGTTTATTTACAATTGTTCTATTTGTTTGATGTAGGCATTTATTGCTACAGAATTCCCTTTCAACACTGCTTTTGTTGTATTCCATAGGTTTTGGTATGCTGTGTTTCCATTTTCACTTGTTTCAAGGTATTTTTTGATTTTCTTATTAATTTATTCCTCAACTCTGTGGTCATTCAAGAGCATGCTCCTTAATTCCCATGCATTTGTACAGTTTCCAAAGTAAAATTTTCAAATCTTGTTATTGACTTCTAGTTGAATTTCATTGTGGTCTAAGAAAATGCTTGATATAATTTTGATTTTTAAACATTCATTGAGACTTACTTTTGTATCCTAACATTTGATCTGTCCTGAAGAATGTTCCATGTGTTTATGAGAAGAATGTGAATTCTGTAACTGTTAGATGAAATGTTCTGTATGTGTGGTAGGTCCATTTGGTTGACCACGCAGTTTAAATCCAATGTTTCTTTGTAAATTTTCTTTCTGGATGATCTATCTAATTCTGAGAGTGGGAATGTGGTGTGGAATATCCAACTATTCTTCTATTGGAATATCTCTCTGTCCCTTTAAATCTAACATTATTTGTTTTATGTATGTTGGTACTTTGATGTTGGGTGCATTTATGTTTCAAATTATTGTATCCTCTTGCTGAATTAATCATTTTATCATTATGTAATTAACATCTTTGTCCCTTTTTACTGTTTTAGATTTAAAGTCTGTTTCATCTGATAAGTGTAGTTATTCCTGCTTGCTTTTGGTTTGCATTTGCATGGAATATCTTTTTCTATTTCTTTAGTTTCAGTATTTTTACAGGTGAGATGAATTTATTATAATTAGGATACAGTGGAGTTATTTGTCTAAAAATCCATTCAGCCAGTTTTTTAAGTGGAAAGCATACTCTATTTACACTCAAAGTTTTTATTGATATTTGAACACTTATTCCTCTCATTTTATTAATTGATTTCTGATTGTTTTGCACATCTTTTGTTTCTTTTTTCCCCTTGTTAATCATTGTGGTTTGGGGTTTTTCTGTAGTGATAACTTTTGAGTCTTTTCTCTTCCTTGTTTGTGTGTTTGCTTATCCGTGGTTTTGATATTATTATGTTTTCATGATGGTAGATATTGTTCATTCACTTTTGGGTACAAGACTCCCTAAAGCATTTCTTGTAGGACCAGTGTAGTGAATCCCTTTAACTTTGGTCTGTGTGAGAAAAACATTATTTCTTCCATTTATGTAGGGTAACTTTGCTAAGTATAGGGACCTTGGCAGGCAGTTTGTTTTTCTTTCAGCACTCTGAATATACCATTCCATTCTCTTCTTACTGTAAAGGTTTCTTCTAAGAAATCTACTCTTAGTATAAGTGACTAAATGCTTTTCTCTTGCTGTTTTCAGAATTCTCTTTGTACCTTTTGAAAGTTGGACTATAATGTGCCATAAACTGTGTCCATTTGGGGATCTCTGAGCTTCTTGTATTTTGATGTCTAAATATCTTGCAAGACTTGGGAAGTTTTAATCTATTATTTCAGTATATTGGTTTTCCAACTCTTTCATTTTCTCTTCAACTTCTTAGACATCAAAATTTTGAATATTTGATCACTCTGCGATATCCCATATATTATCTAGGCTTTGCTCATTCTTTTATATTCCTTTTTCTTTATTTTGGTTTGATTTGAAAAGGCTTGTCTTTAAGTTCTGAAATCCTTTATTCTGCTTGACCCAGTAGCCTACTATTAAAATTTTGCAAGTAATTTGTTATTTAATTCAATGAGTTATTCTATTCCAGAATTTTTGTTTGGTTCCTTTTTATATCTATCTCTTTTGTAAATTTTTCATTTAAATCTTGAATTTTTTTATTTCTTTATATTACTTTTTAGAATCCTCATATCTCACTGATGTCTTTAATATTAATATTTTGAATTCTTTTTCTAGATTTTATAAATTTCTTTTTGATTGGGATCTATTGCTAGAGAATTATTGTGTTCCTTTGGTGGTATAATATTTCCTTGTATTTTCATGTTTTCTGTATCCTTACATTACTATCTATGCATCGGGTGTAACAGTCACTTTTTTCCAATTTTTCAAATTTGCCTTCATAGGGGAGAGCTTTTTTCTGATGATGTATCTATGGTGTTGCTTCAATAGGACACTTTAACATTGATTCTGGGTCCATTCAGTAATGTAGTCTGTATGATATATTTGGTAGTATTAGTGGTGTTTGATTTTCTTGATGGCTTAGGGTATGGTTGTTGGCAAAGACTGTGGTGAAGTTTTTCTGGGATTGAGATGTCAAGTGAGCCAGTCTTTGGAATCCAGTGTGGGTAATAGTGGGCTGAGCAGGGCTGTTCTTAGGTCCCAGGTTGGTATATGATGGCACAGATTTTAGCAGGTGCAGGCAGATTGATTCTTGGGCCTCCAGGTGGCTTGCTCAGGTGCTATAAATGGTAGTGGTGGGCCAGGCAGATGGGTTTGTTTTCAATTCCCTGGGCTGTGGGTGTGCCATTGGTGATGGAAGTAAGAGTGGTGGGACTACCTTCTGAGACCCATACAGTTTGCACTGGTGTTGGCAGTGGCTACAATGGGCTCGGCAGGCTAGTCCCCAGATCTTCACTGATATATGCAGGTGGACACAAGTTGTGGTGATAGCAGAGATTGGATGGGTCTGACCTCAGTCGCTGGAGGAGTTCTCATGCCAATCTATGGTGGACTGGGACAGGCAATTTTCAGTTTCCATGGACAGTATACTTGTGTCCTGGAGAGGGTGAAGGTGTGGGCATGAACTGGGCAGACCTGTCCTTAGCACCCCCTACTAGTGTATGCAAATAGAATATGGCAAAAGTGATGGATGTCACTTCTGAGATTATATTACCAAAGGAATATAACTTTCAACCTGAATATGAAGAATCTACTTGTCACACTATATATATGCTTGTTTTGAATTCCTGACATTTTTGGAGGGACTCTCACTTCTAATTTCGTAATTGATGTAGACTTTTAGCTCTGTTTTCCTATATATTTTTATCTCATTCTGGTATAAAAGTTATAATATATTCAAGAAATGAACTATAGAAATTTCCTCATTTATAGCCTTTGCTGATGGTTTGTGTAAGATTGAAATTATCTAATATATATAAGCTTATTAAATACCTCATGTCCTATGTCCTTTAAAATATTATGGACAAGGTTATTTAGTTTGACTTAATTTCTATAGATTATATGCTGCAATGATTAATGGCTATGAATCTATTCAGTTTTCTATTTTTTTGAGTGAGTATGTTAGCTTTTCTGGGAAACTCTACCCTCTGTAAGTTTCAAAACGTATTATGATAATTTATTCAAAATGTTTTTTTCATTCTTTTTTATGACTGTGTAGTATTTTATTGTGTACCTGTACCACATTTTCTTTATCCAATCCACCTGGAGGCAATTATCCTAAGTTAACACAGAAACAGAAAAACATATACCAAATGTTCTCACTTATAAATGGGAGCTCAACATTGGTTACACACAAACATAAACGTGAGAGAAATAGACAATGGAAACTCTAAAAGGGGAAAGCGAGGGAGGAGGACAAGGGATGAAAAACTACCTTTTGGGTACTGTGATTACAATCTGGGTGATGGGATGGACAGAAGCCCAGATCTCAGCATCATGCAATATACTCAAGTAACAAACCTGCACATGTAGCCCCTGAATCCAACGTTTTTAAAAATGTATTTGCTTAATGTTTTTTGTTTTGTTTTGTTTTTGTTTTTGATTTTTAATATTCCCTTAAGAAAAATTGCTGATGGAGAAGGCAAATTTTGACTTCTCAGAACTTGAAGAAATCTCCCTAATGACTTGTCAGTGAGCAGAGCCCTACAGACAGAGCCTTGCAGATGGAATCCTTTCAGTCAAGGTCCACCTGGTTCAGTTATGAATATGATTCAGCTACAAATACTACAAAATTAAAATTTAAAATGGCTAGACAAGATTGAGATGTATTTATGTCATATTAAAAGATGTACAGGCATGGTATGAAAGTTACACAATTATCAGCTAACCTAGTCCTTTTTACCCTTCTAAGCCATTATCTTTTGCATGTTAGTAATCCCTACAGACTTCTTTCATGTTCTAAGAAGGCTGCCAGTGCTTCAGCAATCCAGGCATCTGACAAGAGGAATAAAAGAAAGACAACATGGCCCATATCACAGTTTCTAACTATCTTTTAAAAGAAATGTTTTTATTTCTCAAAAGCAAATTTCCCATTCATAAAAATGTAATTACATTTAAGTACTCTGGTGCATAAGACGTTAAAATATTCTTTATTGTGATACACTGACACATCATGCAAATTCTTGCTTATATCATTAGTCAGGAAGAGGTGATAGGTACCAGGCAGGAATTTTTCTAGCCTTCATTCATTTTAGGTGCTATACCAGAATGAGATACCTGAGACTGGGTAATTTTCAATGAGCACAAATTTATTTTTCTAATTTTTTTTTTTGGGGGGGGTTTATATTTTTCTAATTTTTTGAGAATGGGAATTACAAGATCAAGTTGTCAGATTCTGGTGAGATAATTTTTGCTACATTGTTGCATATACACAGAATATACAGAAAAATGTATCACAGCATTTGCCTGGAGAATGTATAATTATTTAAATAATGTTTTAAATAAAACTATAATATTAAACAAAGATAAAAAAGGTTGACATTATTTATTCTACATGGCAGGTTCATAGGTATTTTTTAAGTTAATCCAACTTATTTCTGCATTTAGTAAAATAGTCATGCTATATTAAAAGTTTATAGCCATGTTAAGATACCTTTTTTTCTTATAAATAAGAGAGTCAATCACATTCCTCAGGCTTACTAAAGGATACAGTAGGTAGGAGTCCAGTATACTTGGTACCATAATAAATGTATCTTGCAAAAAAAAAATGTAATTAATTGTTTAAAAGTTAAAACAAAAAATTCACTGTAGTGTATTTTATTTTTATTTTTATTTTGTGAGACAGAGTTTTCACTCTTGTCGCCCAAGCTAGAGTGCAATGGCATGATCTCGGCTCACCTCTGCCTCCCAGGTTCAAGAGATTCTCCTGCCTCAGCCTCCCAAGTAGCTGGAATTACAGGCATGCACCACCATACCTATCTAATTTTGTATTTTTAGTAGAGATGGGGTTTCTCCATGGTGGTCAAGCTGATCTCAAACTCCTGACCTCAGGTGGTCTGCCCACTTCAGCCTCCCAAAGTGCTGGGATTACAGGCATGAGTCATTGCACTCCACCGGCATAATTTTTTTTAAAATGTGAGAATTCTTCTTTACTTTAGGAAGACTTCAAACAAACAATAACATTCTACAGACAAAATATCTAATAGTTTAAAATACATAAAGAAATATACTGTAACTAGGATGATACAAAACAGAGAGAGATTCAGTTCAATACTGTGTCAACAATTGACACAGTATTCCCATAAAAATCTTTATTGCTATCAATATCTGTAAACACACTGAGACATCATTAACTTTATTGCTTGCACATGTGACTGACCAAATTCCACCTGCAAGGTAATAAAATTTACCTGGCAGCTACTTTGTTCCAAAATGATGCCTTTTTTTATAATAAACTGTATTTCCCATCCCTTCAAGGTTTATCTCATTGTCCTTTGGATCACAAGGCCCTTTCCTGTGTAGTTTTACAAGATTCCAAGAAGCTCATTCCAGGTCTTTCCCATCAGATTCCCTCTAGCAGTCTTCTTGTATATGGAAAGCAGACTCCTGGAAATTTAGTGATAATATGTCCTTAAGTGGGGGAAACTTTCTGATAAGCCTCCAACAATGCTTAGGAATTTGCAAGGCTATGACCGATTCTTGGTGCTGTTTGCCATTTTCCAAGAGCTATTCTTTGCTTTCTGTCCTTGTAATTGAGATTTTAGACATATAAGAGAGAAAGCATCTCCCACTTGTTTAAATCCTTGGCATCCATGTGAATAATAGCATGTCTGCAACTTTAGACTGGAAAATAAAGGAGCTGAACAAGTACCAAATGCACCAAGGACTTTCCATGGCCTGCTGTGTTCTGCAGGTGTAAGGAAACCTACTTATAACTTAGCCTCTTCCGCTTCACAAGAGACCTCTGATTTTTAAACGTTAATTTTTGTCACATGCTCTCTGTGCCAGACACGATTCTAAATGCTTGCCTAATTAGAAACCATTTAATCGCCGTGAAAAGCTAATAATGGAGGTTCTGCTAGGAATCATATTTGACACATTAAAAAAACTGAAGGCAAGAAAAAGACTAGGTAGCTTATGCAATATTAAAACAGCTATTAACACAGGAATAGAAAATCAAATATTACATGATCTCACTTATCAGTGTGAGCCAAACATAAACCATATATGGACACAAAGAATGGAAACAAAAGACACAGGACCTACTTAAGGATGGAAGGTAGAAGGCAAGTAAGGATAGAAAATCTCCCTATCAGGTACTATGCATATTACCCGGGTGATGAAACAGTCAGTACACCAAACTCTTGCAGCACACAATGTGCCTATATAACAAACCTGCTTGGGTACCCCTGCACCTAAAATACAAGTTTTAAAAACCCAAACAGCTGCTATGTGTTGACACTAGATTCAGACACATGCAGTTTAGCTTCAGGGTCATTCCCTGAACTCCCCAAAACACTGATTTTCCTCTACTTATGTCCATATGCAACACATCCAGCTATCTGGATCCTGACTGATTTATTTATTTATTTTTTTTTTGAGGCAGAGTCTCACTGTCGCCAGGCACCACCTGGAGTGCAGTGACGCAATCTCGGCTCACTGCAACCTCCGCTTTCCGGGTTGAAGCAATTCTACTGCCTCAGCCTCCCAAGTAGCTGGGATTACAGGTGCACACCACCACACCCAGCTAATTTTTGTATTTTTAGTAGAGACTGGGTTTCACCATGTTGGCCAGGATGGTTTCAATCTCTTGACCTCGTGATCTGCCCACCTCGGTCTCCCAAAGTGCTGGGATTACAGGCCTGAGCCACTGTGCCCGGCTTGCTGATTTTAACACATAACCACCCATTTATTATGGCCAAGGACAGAGGCCCCATAAGAAGAGCTTAAAAAGTGAATAAATGTAAGACATCAAGCACCCAATCTTCAACCTGCAATTTAATTTGTCTTTTACTTACACACTAGTGCCCCAAACCTGTGTGTGTGTGTGTCCAGAAAGGAGGAATTGTTCTTTAGGACCCTCATCGTCTCATCACCACATAAAAGTTCTACCTCTTAACACTGTTCCAGGGGCAATTAAATTTCGACATGAATTTTGGAGAAGACAAACGTTCAAACTATAGCATTCTAGCAACCTAAAACTCATCTATGTCTCAGGTACAAAATGTTTCAATTTATCCCAAAAGCCCCCAAAGTCTTAACTCATTATAGTATCCTCTTAAAAGTCTAAAGTCCAGATTCTCATCTAAATATAATCAAAATCAGATATATATGAAACTCAAGTATGATTCATTCTGATGCGCATTATTCTCCAGCTATGAAATCAATTAAGTTATGTGTTTCCACAATACAGAGATGGGACAGGCACAAAAGGGAGAATCAGAAAATTCCAAAAGGGAGAATTCTCCCCATTCCAAAAGGGAGAATCAGAAAATAAAAAGAAATAATAAGTCTACAATAAGTCCAAATCTCACCAAAGCAAGCAACATTAAATCCTGAGGTTTGAGAATAATCATCTTTGGCTCCAAGTCAAATTTTCTCTATACAATGGGGTGAGGGTTGAGCCCCCATGATTTTGCTGGGTGCATCCCAGGAAGTAGCTATCACAGGTAAGAGTCTCTTGTATGCAGCCCTCTACAGGTGGCATCTCACACTGGTGGATCTACAGTTAGCATTTTGGGGACAACCCATCCCCCCAAAGTTCTACTAGAAATTGCCCTCATGGATAAACTCTGTGGTGACCCTTTCCTTGTGCCAATTCTGTTTGGGCCCTCAGCCTCTCTGAGGCATCTTTTGAAATCTGTAATAGGCAAGCCTACAAAATTAGCACCCAGTGGACATTGCCAATGTTTATATCCTGTACCTTCTGGAGTGGTGGCTGGAGCCACAACTGAGATCCTTTAAGCCACTTCTGAAATGATAAGAATTGCTGCTCAGGAATGAAGTCATCAGGGACTTGAAGTAGCTCTAGGCATTGAGCATCAGTGTCTCAAAGGCTTCCAAGGTCCAGCTTCTGGTGTAATTCTGTACCCTAGATATCGGCATTCTGGACCTGTGATGGCAGAAGCAGCACCAGTAATCTCCAAAGTGCCATTGGGCTCATTCTTCCATTGTCTTGATGAATTGTCTCGCTGAAGAAGCAGCTGGCTTCTTCTATACATACTAATCTCTTTATCATATGGTAACTTGGCTGTATTTTCAGTTTTCTCTTGTTGACTTGCCTTTTCTTTCTTAAAAACAAAGCAACTCAGATTTTTAAAAATATTTACATTTTGTTTATCTTTTATAAATTATGTCTTTTTTTTCATCAACTATTATTTTCAGTTGCAGGGTACATGTACAGGATATGCAGGTTTGTTACATAGGTGAACATGTGCCATTGTGATTTGCTGCACAGATCAACCCATCACGTAGGTATTAAGTCCAGCATCCATAAGCTTTAAGTTGCTTCTTTCTAGTATTAGGTCAAAGGAGCCATGCAGCATCCTCAACAAGTTACTGCTTAGGTATTTCTTTTAACAAATACCCTACTTCATGATTCTAAAATTCTGCCTTCACAAATTGCTGGGACACAAAGACAATTCAGCCGAGTTCTTTACCACCTTATATAAAGGACGGCCCTTCCTCCATTGTGTAATACCATGCTCCTTGTTTCCATCTAAGACCATACCAGAATTACTCCTAGTGTCTGTGTTGCTAACAACATTCTGTTTACATTTACTTAAGTAATCTCAGAGATGATTTAGGCTTGGCTGTCAGCTCTCCTTCTTCTGAGCCCTCATCAGAATAGCCCTTAACTCTCCTTTAATGGCAATGTAGACTTTCGTAGGCTCTTCTTTCAAACCCACACAGCCTGTGTTCATTACCCAGTTCCAAAGCTGACACACATTTTTAGGTATTTGTCATGGTAAGAATACTACTTCTGCTACCCATTTCTATCTTAGTCTTTATCGTGCTGCTAGAATAAAATACCTGAGATAGGGGAATTTATAATTGACAGAAATTTATCTTCTCACAGCTCTAGAGACTAAGTTCAATATCTTGGTGCTTGCATTTTGCAATGGCCTTCTTACTGTGTCATCTCACGGTGAAAGGCTGAATGATAAAAAAAGGAAAAGGAAATGAATGGAGCCATTTTATACTGGCATTAATCCCACACATGAGAACAGAGGCCTCATAGCACAATTAATTCTTTAAGGTAGCATGACTTAGTAGTATTGCAATAGCAATTAAATGTCAACAAAAGTTTTGGAGGGAACACATAACTTTCTTTTGTTTTCCTACCTTTTGGATTTTTCTGGACCCTGGTTAATATTCATCTCAATTAACATATTGATATTTTTTTTAAGGGTTATTTGGCTTCCACTTTTACATTTTCTCTAATTCCTTAGCAAGACATCCATTATGGGTTCAGTTTAGATTTGTGGATTTACCACATCTTTGAGGCAGGCTGTTGTTATTCTGAAGAAAGAATCTTCTCACATGAGAGGGGGATAAAATCTGAGTTCCCAGACTCCACCTCTATTCTTAAATCTCAGATTTTAGGGCAGTTTATATTTGTGCTAGTCCTGTAGCTAATATCAATGTGTGTTTTAAAAGTCCAATGTTGTTTGACAGATGATGGCTCTGACCATAGCTATATGTTTAACTTTTTGTGTTTTAGGGTTCAGGGGATCCATCACTCCTGCCAAAGATAATTCACTCTGAAGTTGAAGATCAGAGTTGTTGGAGCTTTCCCTAAACCAAATTTTGCCCTCCAGTCCATAGGCTTATAATGGAAAGTTGCCAACAGTCCTTGACAGAGCGATTCCTCCTTGGAAGTCTCACAAAAATAAGTCAAATCCCATCAGCAACCTCAGTTAGTTAGTTAACTGGCCCAGAGACTAGGAAGTAGAGACAGTGTATTCACAAAACTGAGTTTGACTCTGTTTCTTTGCGAAGTGTATAACAAATGGAAGTGGGATGATGGTTAAGGAAACTTGAGAGACTATAGACACTCAGAGGAGGTTATGGTATAACTCCAGCTTTTATGTGGAGATGAGGTTGTGGATGGGAAGCTTTTACAAAATGACCACAAAGTAAAATAGCTGCTGGAGTCCGCAGGGAAAGGAGGGGCAAAGTGGTGGAAGGAAGCGCAGACTGGGAAGTGGACTGGAGTTTCAGGATTTTGTCTGATCACCGTTGGATAGTGGTTCTCTTTACAGAGGACGGATCCAATTTTAGTGTCTAGACAATAAAATTCTCTGAATACCTGTCTCCTTATGAGAGTGAGTGGAACAATATGTGATCCCATCTACCAATAACTTTTCATTTTTACCAGTTGTGTCAGAATTTTAGAACTTCTGCAGGGTGGGCAATAGAGCAGATAAATAAAGAGCACAGACCCTGGTGTCAGGTTCATTGGGTCTGAATTCTGGCTATGCCACATATTGTGGCTAATGTGTGACCTTGGACAAGTTAATCCAACTTTCTGTGGATAAGCTTTTTTTTGACTAAGGTATGTCTCTTCTATGTAGGGATTTTTTTTTTTTTTTTTTTTTACTTGAGACAGAGTCTCGCTCTGTCGCCAGGCTGGAGTGCAGTGGTGTGATCTGGGCTCACTGCAACCTCTGCCTCCCAGGTTCAAGCAATTCTCCTGCCTCAGCCTCCCTAGTAGCTGGGACTACAGGTGTGCACCACCATGCCCAGCTAATTTTTGTATTTCGAGTAGAGATAAGGTTTTCACCATGTTGGCCAGGATGGTCTCGATCTCTTGACCTTGTGATCTGCCCACCTCAGCGTCCCAATGTGTAGGGATATTTTTTAAAAGTTAACATATTTAACACATGTAAAAATATTTCTCAGAGCATAAAAATTGTAATATACATGTTTCTGCAAATGGAATAATATAACATAAATATTCTAAACTATTATATGAAAGGATATATTTGAAGGTACATAGAGAATTATAGTTTAAGCTTTAATCGTCACTGTTATGTGCTTAGCAGAAATTCAACAGTGTTAAGAGTGCCTTTGCTGAATGTATCATCACCATCATCACTCTCTTCCTCCTCTTTCTCCTCAATGTATCTAGCAACAGTTCTGAAGAGGCATTAGAGTTGATTTATTACTTCCAGGCAGTGAGATGTAAGATGCAGTCCCCAGAACCCTTGTACTTCTTCCATGGGAGTTTCTCTTTCCACAGGTTCCTTTTGGGACATGCCTGGTCAGGAGAGGAGCCTCCATGGTAAATGACGTTAGCATGCCATGAACTGTGTCCCTCCCTTTCCCCACTGCCCCAAGCAGGATGCTCCACATCTTGTCCTGCTGCCTCCCTTGTCCCTTGTCCCACAGATGGGCCTGCTCCAGGTTCACACACTCCCTGCCCCTCCTCCCAGGCTCCTCCCTTCACATCCATTGTCATCATTCCTGGAAGGTCTCTGCTTCTTCCTGGGTTGCTGAGGGCCATGGGAACTGGGCACCTGGTTGCTGCTTTGATGTGCACAGTTTGACAAGCTGTTTGTGAAAGAGGACCTTATCTGTGACCACTCCCAGGGTGTGCCAGGAAGAAGGCCCCCCCCCAACAATACCAGAATTTCCTTTTGTCAGAGCTATCTGTAAGGCCTCTGAGCTTCTACCCTTGCCCTCTGCTTAGAATTCAAATTCAAAGCTGTCTTTCTTGTAGGAGGGATCCACAGGAAAAGAGCATCTGTTGTGGATTTAAGGAACTTACAACTTCTCTGAAAACTATATGCTCAAGTAAATACATTAAATAACTGGAGTCTTAATAGAGTAGGTGTTTCTGAGTATTCAGTGATGCATACAAAAGAATGAGATAATGTCCTTTGCAGGGACATGAATGGAGCTGGAGGCCATTACTCTTAGCAAACGAACACAGGAACAGAAAATCAAATACTGTATATTCTCACTTATAAGTGGGAGCTAAGTGATGAGCACAACTGAAGAAATAAAGGGGAGCAACACACACTGAGGTCTTTTGGAGGGTGGAATGTGGGAGGAGGAAGGGGGTAAGTAAACATAACTAATGAGTACTCAGCTTAGTACCTGGGTGATGAAATGATCTGTACAGCAAACCCCCATGATACAAGTTTACCTATGTAATAAACTTGTGTTTGTATCACTTAAAATAAAAGTTAAAAAAAGAAAAGAAAATCTTATGCCATAAAGTATTTTTGTCTTAAATTTAAAAAAAATTAATTGCTTGTTTAACTTTCACAAGATAAATATGTCATGGTATGAAGTATACTGGACTCTTACCTTACTATATCCTTTGGTAACTGAGGAATATTTATAGAAAAAAGAATATTTATAGAAAAATAGAAATCATTCTCTGGTTGTAATCATTTTTAAAGGCATAACTATTTTTTGTAAAAGCAGAAATAAATTGGATTAATTTAAAAAACACATATGAACCAGACAGTGAGAATAAACAATGTTAACATTTGTCATCTTTGTTTAATATCATTGGTTTTTGTTTTTGTTTTTTTGAGACAGTTTCCCATTCTATCACCCAGGCTGGAGTGCAGTGACACAACCACAACTCACGGCAACCTCAACCTCCCGAGCTCAAACGATACCCCTCCTCAGCGTCCTAAGTAGCTGAGACTACAGGCATATGTATACATATACCTGGAGATATATATATTTTAGAGATGGGATCTCATTATGTTGCCCAGGCTGGTCTCAAATTCCTGGACTTAAGTGATCTTCTTACCTCAGCCTTCCAAAGTGCTGGGATTACAGCCTTAAGCCATCACACTAGGCCCATGATTAGTTTTTATAGAGAGAAAAAACAACTTAGAAATTGTTAGGCAAATAGTATGACAAATCGTAATATATATTGTTATATGTCAGATTTTTATTTTTTAAGCTATATGAGAATTGATTAATAAAATGTAGTGTTAATCTGTCTTTTAAAACCATACATAAAGTTTATCAAATAGCTTGTAACTTCCTGAAACTGAATTGTGTATTCAATGTTATGGTTTTGCTACTAGTCCAAGTTGAAATATAGATATCTACCTTATTCAATTTAAATTCTGTTTAGTATTTTATTCTATTTTGTTAATCCATTTGTCCTAATTCATATACTCATTTTCTTTCTGTGAGCATTCAGGTTAGTTTTTTCTTCCTAATTTTGCATTCTGACTGGCATTTATTCCCTGAATTATAAATGACTGTTCTATGATGATTCTGGTAAGTATTCAATTTCATCACACCATCATTGACTTCATACTAACAAACAGTTGACTTCACTTGGCTAGCTACGTTAAGTTTCCTTAGGCATCAGCTCTCTACAATTCTCACATTGACAATATCTGTATTTTGTTAGCTCAAACCTTGCTGGACATGTTAAATATTTAGAAATATAAATTTAACCTACTTCTTGAAGTACATCTTGAGAGGTCTATGAGCCGAAAAAGACATGGAGGAACCACTTAATGCCACAGCACATTGTTTTAAATTATTTGGAATCAGTTATTTCCTTCTCAACTTTTCGCCATGCCTGACACCAAAGAGGTACTTCCAAATTTACAGGGAGTAGAAGGAAATCTACTGTTCTCTGCTCCCCCTCTGGGTTGCTAGAGGACATGTGAACCCTCAGTTGTTTTCTGCTAAGCAAGAGCAAAGTCCCTCTTGAACTTAGATAGCTTGCCAAATTATTTGCCGGAAGGGGACCTGACTTGTGACCACTCCCAGTGTGTGCCAGGAAGAGGCTTCTACTGGTGCCAGAATCTCTTACTGTCAATGGCCTGTCTAGGCCCCGAAACTCACTCCTTGACCCCACCCCTTTTGCTTGAATGATGTGGTTCTTATCTTTCAGATCCTAATATAAAGCTCCTACAGCTACCCGGCCTGAGAAGCCACCTCAGATTCAGCCAACAGGTAAGCGGGCATTACAGGAAGAAGGCACCTCTGACATGCACTGTAAATCTAAAATCTTGGGGAAGATGCAGCATGAGTTTTTATTCAGAAGATTTTAGCAGTAATGAAGCCTCAGTGGGATCCAGGGTTGTTTTTCGGTTACTGAGTCTGTATAATACCCAAACTCTCAAGAGAAACATTTGAAGCTATGGATGTCTCAGAGGACCTTCCTGGTCTCAGAAATTCTGAGAGGAGGTTTTAAGGAAGGTAACAGATGCTTTGCTCTCCACCTCTCAGGACCTCCTTCTCTGTGTTCTCCTATAGAGATTGTTGATTTGCCTCTTAAGCAAGAAATTCATTGCAGCTCAGCATGGCTCAGACCAGCTCATACTTCATGCTGATCTCCTGCCTAATGTTCCTGTCTCTGAGCCAAGGTAAGATCTCTTTTCCACCAACCAACCCTGTCCAGCCCTGAAGGCTTCACTCTATCCCCCAAGCATATGGGTCTACATGTAAAAGAGAGAGAAGAGAGAGAGAGAGAGAGAGAGAGAGAGAGCAGAATCACCATTAAGGGTTGTTTTGTGGTGTTTAGTGATCTCATCACATTTATATACATCCACATCTCATTAAGGAGTTTGAGCTAGAATTTAAAATAATCCCTTATAAGCCACTGTCACAGTTAGCATGAGTTTATCTGATTAAATTTATACATGATGGTGGATTTGGGGATGTCTGTGTGTAGAGAGTCATTAATGGGGTGGAGAACTGAGGAGAGCCTTGTGTTCAGGGAAACCAACACAGGGTTGAGAAAAGTAGAAGCCTGAGTCCTTCAAGGCAGAAGAGCCTGCATCCCAGACATAAAAGGGAAACTGGAGACATGTTTCTTTAGCCTATTCATTCTGTGTTTTTGCCCTGATCAAAGAAACCAAAGAGAGAAGATAAAGAATGCAGGAGCAAAAGTGAGCAGCCCCATAATAGACTATATTCTGTTCCTATAAAGAAACCTCAGAAGCCTCCACCTCACCTTCCAGCCTTTACCTTACCCTGAGAACCTCTTTTAATCGTCTCTTCTTTTTCAGGCCAAGAGGCCCAGACAGGGTTGCCCCAGGCCCGGATCAGCTGCCCAGAAGGCACCAATGCCTATCGCTCCTACTGCTACTACTTTAATGAAGACCGTGAGACCTGGATTGATGCAGATGTGAGTGAGGAGGGCAGTGCGGGAAGGGAAGCTCATGAAGGGAAGGGAAGATGCCACTCTCCAGTGTGTTCAGTGGCTGCAATGAGATAAGACTGAACCCTTCGCTACCCCATCATCAGCCCCAAACTTTCCAATCTACTTTATCCCATTATTCAGCACATTCCCAGCACAAAGATGCTGGTGGTCAATGACAGCATCATCAGGGACATTACTGTGTGTCCTTTTTCTGACATATACTCTTAAAGGACTCTGTATATCCTCACACCTTCCTCCTCCACTGAGTGCTCCATTTTCTTCCCTGACAGCTCTACTGCCAGAACATGAATTCGGGCAACCTGGTGTCTGTGCTCACCCAGTCTGAGGGCACCTTTGTGGCCTCACTGATTAAGGAGAGTGGCACTGATGACTTCAATGTCTGGATTGGCCTCCATGACCCCAAAAAGGTAGGCTACAGCCTTCTTTATCTTCTAATGATCAGGTTTGAGAGGTAAGAATGAGGTTCAAGCTCTGGTCTTTTAAGTACCAGCTTTTATCACTTTTCAGAAATCAGTCTGCTTATAGATCCTATAATGTTCTGTGTAGCAAGGTGCACTGCAGATGTTTGGAGATACAAAGGGAAGGCTGAATTTCCTAGGTGTCCTGGGCATTCATGAGTAAACTCATTATGTCTACAGTCAACAAAACATTTTTATGCATGAACTTCTTACCTATTTTGTTATTGTCAGCGTCATAAGAGAGACTAGATTGCTGACTATATAAAAAAGAACACTCATGGTAAAGAATCTACTGCTGGCATTTGGGAACCTGGTAGTATACTAAATAATATAATATATCAACAACTAATGTCAGCCAATGCTATGTTGGATATGAGGGTCGTGGGCCTCAAAGACAAAAATTCAAGAACCACTTTTTAAGTGAGCTACTCTGGATCTCCATGTCAAATTAGAAACATTTATTTCTTGGTGAAACAGGAGTAGTGAATTGGACAGTCCAGGAAAGAAGTTTAGAGCAAAAGCAAAGGAAAGGGAACGATATTCAGCAAGATAACAAGGTTTATTCTTCTCATGTGTCTTGGCATGTTTCTGAGTGTACACACAGGCCCAGTGATTCTATTGATTTTTGAGTGACCACTGCCTCTGTTTTGCACCTTCCCCCATCTAGAACCGCCGCTGGCACTGGAGCAGTGGGTCCCTGGTCTCCTACAAATCCTGGGGCATTGGAGCCCCAAGCAGCACTAATCCTGGTTACTGTGTGAGCCTGACCTCAAGCTCAGGTAAGAGGCAGAGAATCCATCCGCCTGTTTCTGTTCTCTCCTGCTTAGCTCTAAGGATGGGACTGGGACTGGGATAGAGGGAAAGGTAGCCCCTCATTCAGGAAATGGATGTTTGTTTTTTGTCCTGAGTCCTAAAACCAGGAGGGTCACACTTTTTCTGGTCTCCTATCTCTAACTCTTCTCATTGACTTATAGGATTCAAGAAATGGAAGGATGTGCCTTGTGAAAAAAAGTTCTCCTTTGTCTGCAAGTTCAAAAACTAGAGGCAGCTAGAAAATGTCTAGAACTGATCCAGCAATTACTACAGAGTCAAAAATTAAACCAGACCATCTCTCCAACTCAACGTGGACATACTCTTCTCTGCTGAGTTTGCCTTGTCAATGTTAGTATTTTACTCACCCCAGTCTTTGGAACCCTAGATAATGAAAATAAACATGTTTGCACCATAGCGCTATCTTACTGTGTCTGCTATTTCCACAGCTGATGCCTGGGTAGCTGAAATGGGAGTGATTACAACAAAGCTTGCTCTGGCCTATCCACTTTTAAAAACTCTATCCACGTATCATGCATATTAGAATTCAGTATTTAAGAACATACGTGGCCTTGCTTATGACAAAGTTGACAAGAGGGAAAGTTACAAAAAACCCACATGCTGGCATATCTCAAAGATATTTTGCATTCAGTTCCAGTCCTCTTAAATAAGGCTAATATCACAGAAAAGCAAATTACACAGGTTTTTTTTTATATTTTGCTTCCCAATACATATAAATGTTTTGTTTATACTATACTGTAGTCTATTACGTGAGCAATAACATTATGTCTACAAAAGAAATATACATAGTTTAATAAAATAGCAGATAATTGCTAAAAAAAATGCTAACAATCATCTGAGCCTTCAGCGAGTAGTATTGTTTTGCTGGTGAATGGTCTTGCCTCAATGTTGATGGCTGCAGCCTGATCAGGGCAGTGGTTATTGAAAGTTAGGGTGGCTGTGGCAATTTCTTAAAATAAGACTACAATGAAGTAGGCCACATTGATTTGATTCTTCCTTTCATGAGTGATTTCTCTATACCATGTAATATTGTTTGATAGTATTTTTCCCACAGTAGAACTTCTTTTAAAATTGTAGTCACCCTTTCCAAACCCTGCTGCTTATTTATCAACTGAGTTTACGTGTTGTTCTAAACCCTACATTGTCATTTTAACAAGGTTCACAGCACCTTTGTCAAGAGTAGATTTCATATCAGGACACCACTTTCTTTGCTCATCCATAAGAACCAACTCCTCATCCTTTCAAGTTTTATCATAAGATTGCAGCAATTCAGTAACCTCTTCACGCTGCATTTCTAATTTGAGTATCTTGATATTTCTACTACATTCACAGTTACTTTCTCCACCAAAGGCTTGATCCTTTCAAAGTTATCCTTGAAGGTTGGAATCAACTTCTTCCAAACTCCTGTAAATAATGATATATTGACCTCCTCTCTTAAATCAAAAACATGTTCTTCATGGCATCTAGAATGATGTATTATTTCCAAATGGGTTTCAATTTACTTTGCCCAGATCCATCAGAGGAATCACTATGTATGGTCGCTATAGTTTTGTGATATGTATTTGTTAAATAACAAGAATTAAAAGGTGAAACTACTTTTTTGCTCCCTAGGCTGCAAAACAGATTTTGTGTTAGAAGCAGGCATGAAAAAAATCATAAATCTTCTTGCATATATCTTGTGTGCCTAGCTGACAAGGTGCATCATCAGTGAGCAGTAATATTAAAAAAATTTTTTTTTTCTGATATGTAGGTCTCAAAAATAGGATTAAAATATTCAATGAAGAATGCTATAGACAGATGCTGTCATCCAGGTTTTAGTGTCATTACCTTTATTATCTTAGGTAGATCTTCCAGATAACTTGCTACAGCTTCTTCATCAACACTTGCTGCCTTACCTTGAACTTCTGTATTATGCAGACAGCTTCTTTCCTGAAACCTCATAAATCAACCTCTACTAGCTTCAGACTTTTCTTAGGCAGTTTCCTCAACTCTCTCAACCTTCATAGAATGTTGCTGACTTTCTCAAAGTCAACAATAAGAATGTGCTTTTTAAATCATTTGTGTTGTGTTCACTGGAGTAACACTTAATTTTCTTCAAGAACTTTTTCTTTTTATTCACAATTTGGCTTTTTGGCACAGAGGCCTTAATTTTAGCCCATCTTAGCTTTGGACATGCCTTCCTCACTAAGCTTAATCATTTCTAGCTCTTAATTTAACTCAAAAGACATACAATTCTTCCTTTCACTTGAAGAATTAAAGACCATGAAAAGGTTATTAATTGACCTAATTTCAATATTATTGTGTCTCTGGGAATACGGAGGCCTGAAGAAAGGAAGATAGCTGGGGAAGTGGCCAGTGAGTAGTCAGAACACACACATTTATTGATTAGGTTTATAATTTTATATGTTTCTTCGAAGCCCAAAGTAATGATAAAAGTAACATCAAAGATCACTGATCACCTATCACCACAACAGATATAATAATAATAAAGTTTTAAATACTGCAAAATTACCAAAATGTGACCCAAAGACTTGAAGTGAGCACACGATATTGGAAAACAGCACTGATAGACTTGTTCAATGTAGAGTTGCCACAAACTTTCCATTAAAAAACAACAACAACACAGTATCTATCAAGCACAATAAAATGAGGTATGCTTATATTCACGTAAACCCAGTTCAAGTTACATGTGATTGTTGATGGTCTACAGATGGCTGCAGTATTTGATATTGTATGTGTCTTAGCCTGTAATTTGTATGATAACATCAAGGTTGCTTTGCTCTAAAGTCAAGATTTAGAGTGAGTATATATTCTTATATCAAAGACAGTAAATAAGCCAGGGGCAGTGGCTCACACCTGTGATCCCAGCTTTTTAGGAGGCCAAGGCAAGCAGATTGCTTTAGACAGGAGTTTGAGACAAGCCTGGGCAATATGGTGAAACCCTGTCTCTACTAAATACAAAAATTAGCTGGATGTGGTGACCTGAGGTGCACCTGTCATCACAGCTACTGGGGAGGCTGAGGCAAGGAGGATCACCTGAATTCAGGGAGGCAGAGGCTGCAGTGGTCTGTGATCATGCCACTGCACTACAGCCTGGGTGACAGGAGTGAGACCCTGTCTCAAAAAAAAAAGAGAGTAAATAAAGAATCAGGAGGTATTCCTGGGACTGAGTTTAAGCAGAAGTGAACATAGCAGATTAGCATCCAAGATGGAGTCACTTTTATCTCCACACTCCATGGCTCTAATCAGGATCTTATAATTGCACACACCCACTTGTTCCACAGTTGTCCCTGAGCTGGGGACAGGGGGGTAGGATGGGGGGGCACTGCAGTCATTGTCATTTTGATGGGTGGATAACATGTTGCATCAATTTGTTTTCTACATGTAAGCAGAGGCTACAGCAGTAATATGAACAACTGGTGATTATACCTATGCAAAGTATAAGAAACAGAATTAATAATGCCTTTTGCCATCATGCTCCCCAGGAGTTGGAAAAAAAAAAAGGAGAGCCTTTGGGAGAAAGGGTAGAGTCAGAAAGAAAAGGCAGTTATTTGTTTATGCATGTCCTATAGGACTGAAGCTATATTGCTATAATTATTAAGAATATATATACAACATTCAGTCTTCATAATAGCACAAATCCCCCCCCTTCTGCAGCCATTAAGACAGTTATTGCTGGAAAAGCAAATTTACATGGCTTCCATTTTATACTACAAAGTAGAGAAAACATTCCCCAGTCTCACATAATATCCATTTCATAAAACATTTAGGTAAAGCGGACACAACTGCTTTACATAAAACCTGTTTATGTATTTCAACTTTCATAATCCTATTAACCTTTACATTTTTATATTCTAGGACCCAGGAGCTTCTTTTCTCCATCCCCAGATCATTTTATATTTTTCTGTGGAAAAGGATTTGGGTTCAGGGACTTGGGTTCTTTAATGTTGGGGGGCTATGAGGGGCTCCCTTTGGTCCACTCAACCTTCAATCATGTTGTATGAAGATCTTTGTTTTAATCCCACTAATTTTCATTTTGTTCTTTCCATTTTTTAATAAGCATCTAAAGATTTTTCACCCTACTGCGTAAGTCTCATGTCTCTCCCATTTCTTTTTCCTCTCAGTTTCATTTCTATCGATGTTTTCTTCACTCACCTTGTTTCTTAATATTTGTTTAAAAATTTCTACCTTTCTGAGATGAGTCCATTCACTCTCTCTCCTGCCTTCCACCATTGTCTTGTTAATAAACTTAATGTTTTTTTTAACATCTGTGAGACCATGAGAGGAAGCTCAGACAGCAAATTTGATAAGGCTTTTTGAACTGACATTTAGCTCTGCTGGAGTAAAGTTACATGTAGAAGGGGTCACCTTAACCACAGCATTTACCCTGACCTAAGTAATGGGCATACTCAGTGGCAAATATCCCTGTCATCATAGAACCCAGGCCCATGCAGCTTTCAAAGGAAGCATATCAGCTGCTTCATCTGAGGTGCTTTATTTGGCATTTATAAGGAGAGTTGGACAGTTCCTTTCCTCAGGATAAACAGATCTTACAATGGCTTTCATCCAGTCCACCTGACTGGCAGTTCCCTCAGGAAAGTCCTCCTGTGTGTCTGGATCATTTATCCCCCATTTATAACTGTTCCATAGTGAGTTGTGCGTCCTGTATCAACCCAAACATGCTATTTGACTCTGCAGCATTTGAAACCAAAGATATCACTACTAAATTAGTTATTCTCAGAATCCATGTATTTAAGTTTTCTCAAAAAGCTGACGATGCCAATCTGCAACATGAAACAATTCTTTCACACTATATACTCTTGTTTCAATAGTTTCAATAGAAGGTTATTCTTTCTCCCATATTGACTACCTTTTTGGTAACCACTGGTCTGAGGTACTTTCTTTTGTCCTGGAATAGTCTTCCCTTTCGTGGGTAGCTTTGAGGTTAGTGGCATGGCCCAGACAGGCCCATATCAAAACTTGCTCCAGCCTTATTCCAACCTAGCACTCTTTTTTACTTTCATCTTAACTATTATATGTTACAATAACCAGATGACTGAATATTTTACTTCCTTATTAGTTTTCATTTTCTTATGCATTCAGTGAATCAACTCCCTGGAAATTGCAAAGTATTGGAATGTGAGAGTCCTTGTGGTTGTGCCTTCCTTCAAAATGCCATTTTCCCTTTCTTTTTATTTATTTATTTATTTTTGAGAATGTGTCTCGCTCTGCGGCCCAGGCTGGAGTGCAGTGGCCTGATCTCAGTTCACTGCAACCTCCGCCTCCCAGGTTCAAGCATTTCTCCTGCCTCAGCCTCCCAAATAGATGGGACCACAGGCATATGCCACCACATCTGGCTAATTTTTGTATTTTTTTTTTTCAGTAGAGACAGAGTTTCACCATGTTGGCCAGGATGGTCTTGATCTCTTGAATTTGTGATACACCCGCCTCGGCCTCCCAAAGTGTTGGGATAACAGGCATGAGCCACTGTGCCCGGCCACCATTTTCCCTTTCAATCAACTCTGCTACTTGGAGATTATATGGCATGTGATATCTCCAGTCTATATCTTTTCATGTGCCCAATCTTGGCCATCATATCCAGTAAAATGCATGCCTTCGTTGTTATCAATGCATGGAGGGTATCCATACATGAATTTTTCCAAGCCCTTAATGATGGCTGTTTGGTTTGCCATTTTTCTAGGGAAGGCCTGCAACAATCTCTTGGCAGTATCTACACATGCTAGTGCACGCTTTTGTTCCAAGATCCTTGGCAGGAGTCCAGTGTAGTCTATCTGCCAATCTCTTACAAGAGCAGCTGTCCTATGTGTGTGTGTTTGTATATTCACCTTGTTTCTGTCCAGGTGTTTGTGGGATATGATGGGGCAGTTGGTAACTGCTACCACTAAATCTGCATAGTAGTGGGGCAATCTTGTTCCCTTTGCTATTTGCCAGCACACTCCTGCACTGTGATGCCCACTGTGTTTATGTACCAATCAGCTAGTTCAGATAATTACAAGAGAGCTAGAGTTCTAATTTTTGCTAGAGTATCACCTTCCATGTTTCCAGGAGGTGAATCTGACTGCTGTGGAAACATGATACACAGTTAAGCTTGCACTGAGTTCTTGCAGCCTTTCCTAAATGTCTTTCTACATAGCAGCTCCCCCATAAGAGTTTCAAAGCATGTATCAGTCATCTGGGGCCCACTAGGCAAGCCAATTGTAAGACGTTTAAAAACTGCCCAATTGTCTATACATAGAACTATAGGCCATAGCTCTTGGGTACAAACCAACCATGCACCTTAGAGTTCTTACTACTGACTGCTTGGCTGCATTCCTAACTCAAACCAGATAGTATCTGTCCATGGTGGTACAGCTACTGCTATCCATATACAAGGGTTAGTTCTTGTCCATTGGAGCACCAAGCATTTTCAGGAATGGGGACTGTGCCTTTGTGCACTATTGGAAGCATTGTGGGGCTCCACAATAAGGGCAGCACTGGTTCCATAGACAGCACTGGCTCTAAGATACTACTGGTTCTAAGAGAGCGTGCAGTTCATTCCCATGGGACTCATGGGGAAGGCAGTATATTGTTGCAGGGATATATGCCCCTTTTGTAAAGTGGAGGCTTGGGCAATAGCTGATACAGGACTAGGAAACAACTCTCCTACCCAGCTGATACCCTCAGGGCTCGTGTTTGTGTGCAAAGACATTGGCACCTTGGGAAGGGGGAGACCTAAGGCTTGTGCCTGAGCCACTAACATTGTAGCCTTCTCAAATGTGTCTTCTTGTTCTTTACCCCAGCAACAACTAGATCCCTTTTTCACTAGTCAGTAGAGGGCATGAAAACATTTAGATAAAAGTGGAATGAAAGCCTGCTGATATTCCAAAAGACCTAGGAAACTTTGTTACTGTTTAATTGCTTTAGACATGGAAAGCTGTATTTTGTCAATGACTATGCCTGATAAGGCATGTCTTACCCAATCAAGTGACTGCTAGGAACTTCTCAGCCAATCCTGGTCCTTGTATCTTTTGTAAGTTGATGGCCCATCCTCTGGATGGGAGAAGAGTACACAATGCATGGAGGTGCTGCTGTAGCAATAGCGCGTCTTTAGAAGTTGGCATAATATCATTGCTAGAATGAAACTGTTTAACAGCAGGTGGCAGTGAACTCAAAGTTAAATCTCTAGCAATCATTCCATGACAAACAGTTGGGCTGTGAAGATAACGCTTGGGCAGCACTTGGAATGTCCATTTTTTGCCATTCCAAGAAATAGCATATTGGTTCTGTGAGTCAGGGTGCAAAGCACTACATTTATATTATTTGTTCTGTCACTTAGATTAGATTAGGCATAGTGATGCATATCTCTGGAACCATCTTATTTAGTTCCTGGTAGTCTACTCTCATGTTCCAAGGGCCATCAGGTATTCTTACTGGCTGCACAGGACTCTAGAAGGGACTCTGGAATGGCCATACAATATTAACTTTGGCCAGCTCCTGCATGGTGCCTGTCATTTCTGTTATCCCACCTGGAAGTCGATATTGATTCACATTAATAATACACAGTGGAGGAGGGAGGTGTACCAGTTTCCATTTTGCTTCCCCCTTTTAAAATAGCTTTTACCACCTAAACTCATGGCTTAATTCCCTCACAGACATTTGTAAAGGGCATTCAAAATGGACATTCATACTGAAGATGTTTTCTGGAATAAATGAGATAAAAACACATAATAAGTGGGGGTTATCTGCCCAATACAAAGGAGGAAAGGAATCTGTTTCACTCGAATTGCTCGCACCCAACATCCACAGCTGCCCACTTACCAGGGTGTCTCTCTGGGTTTCCATGAATTATGGTGCATTTTTCACCTATGTCCACTAAAGCTAAGGCTTTCTGCTTGTTTTTTGGACTCTAATAGTTTGTGAGATCCACATGGGGCCTCTATTTGCCCGCTATTGCTGGCAGGTGGAGGCAACAGTCTCTAGACTGGGAAGGAGTCACCCCCTGAAATGCAGAGAGATTGGAGTTGTTTTATGTGAAATTCCCTCTTTTTCTTCCTATTATGGTGAGGCTCTAGGAAGGAGTGTAACATGTTGATCAGGTACCAAGTTTTTCTAAAGGCCTGCTAATATGGCATTCATTGTGTTTCTGATCTATTTTTTCTTTGTCTTCTCCAACTGAGATCAGATCATACCATATCTGTTTCCTGGTAATCCTAACTAGGCCGTTCATTTCTCCCTTTTTTAGTCTGGCAGACTTGGCTTCTCCTTCTCCATCCCCATCTTTTTTCAGTAACCAGGCAGACCTTATCTCTTTCCTTTTTATTTTCTCCAAGATTAGCTATAGCTTTCTTATGTAATATGTATCTTGTCCCACAAGAGGGCTTAAGAGGCATATGAAAGAACTATACCAATTCTAAGGTTGGTGGAGACAGTACAGCTTGTAACAACGTTTTTCCCATGATAAACACAATCTTATCTGGTCCTGTGAATTACTGGGCATAGCTGGCCTGAGTGTGCCCAACTCCTTTAAACTGGTCCTTTTTTCCTCCCGCAACCACCTTGCCAGAGTCTGCCCTGGAAAGTCCCCTTCATTTGGCCAAGCCTCTGTCATAGCCAGGGCAATCTGGTCTATAAGACTATACTTGCCCTTGGAAGTTCCAGCACTATGCAACACTGTCTTAAAGCGGATTGAGCTCATTTTATCAGCTTCACTTTCTGCTAAGGAAATGCCATCCACACTACCTGCATCATCCATGTAGCTAAGCTTTCTCTTGGCTACTGTTTGAAAAGATTTTGCTAAGTTCAACAATTTTGCCAAGGTGTAATTTTGAACATTTAAAGTTTCCTGTTTAAAGGTTGTCCATCACTGCCTAACTGCAGGTGTTGGACTTTTGTTTTCCACTGCATGAGAGGTGCTGCTCTCAAAAGGGAAGGATAATTAGCCTCCTCCTCTTGAGGTATGTCTTCATCTCACTCACTAATTGGTTCCTAAGGACAATGAGTGTTAACATTCTAGTCCAGTTTAGGAAGAACAGCTTGAGTTTTTGGCCAACACAGCTCTATCCCGCCTCACTATACAAAGCAACAAGCTAGGGGTTCCAGGCTAGTATCCTGAGTTTTGAGCTTATCTGCCAGACCACATGCAAACATGGATGCGGAGGTCCTCATATCCTTTTCTAACTTTAGTTCTTCCTCTAGTGTTAGTACCTTCACCTCAGCTGCTAACTACACTTCTGTGGCCATTCCCACAACCCATTAACAGTGGCCAACCCTCTGTCTCAGCCACCCTGTGAACCACCTTACCCCAGCGAGCCATAAGACTTTCTACTAACAAGCATTCTAGACCCTCCAGCATTTTCAGAGCAGCATCCCTGTACTCGTGCAATGGTCCACAGGCATCTTACAAGTAGGACAACACCACCCCCAGGCATCAGCTGGGGAAATAGCAGATACACACATGGGGGGAAACATGTTTATTTTTATTCTTTAGGACCCCCGCAATTGGGGTAGGTAAAGATTCTACAGGTCAGTGATGCAAATTCAGAAGAGAAGAGAAGGTCTGGATTGATTTGGAGAGGGATGAGATGCTCCAGTTTAATTCTTTCACTCCATAGTAACTGGTAGAACCAATTCTAGATGTCCACTTTACAGCTACCTCTAGTTTTTGAACTTGCAAACAAAGAAGAACTTCTCCTTACAAGCATCATCCTTCCATTTCTCAAATCCAATAAGCCAATGAGAAGATTCAGACTGAGGGGACCAG
The DNA here is from genome assembly GCA_036589455.1 of Ateles fusciceps. Taxonomy (NCBI): domain Eukaryota; kingdom Metazoa; phylum Chordata; class Mammalia; order Primates; family Atelidae; genus Ateles; species Ateles fusciceps. Next base: position 1,863,412 of record JAZHEH010002077.1, read on the forward strand.
AATGTGTTGCCCTCTAGGCTGCAGGACTCAGGAAAAGTCATGAGGAAGCACTCCTCTGTTTCCTGAATGAGGAGCTCACCCTTCCTCTATCGCAGTCCCCAGGTCGATCCTCAGAGATAAATAGGAGAGAATGGCAGTAAGTGTGCGGATGCTGTGCCTCTCCCCTGAGCTTGAAGTCAGGCCTGCACAGCAGGCAACACTGGCACAGCTTGGGGCTCCAATGTCCCAGGATTTGTTGGAGACCAGGGACCCACTGCTCCAGTGCCAGTGGCGATTCTAGATGGAGAAGGGCCAGAACAGGGGTGGACGAGACTCAGAAAAAGAAAGAAACACTTGGTTTGTGTTTGACTTGTGTTTCTTGACTCAGAAACCAGTCAAGACACAAGGCAAGAATAAACTTTGCTTTCTCTCTGAGTGTCACATCATTTCCTCCACATTTTCTCTAAACTTCTCCTTTCCTGGAATCTTCACCTACCTCTCTGTGTCCTGCCAAACAGTAAGTGTTCTAAATATGACACAGAGAACTGTAAAACGTCATTATTGAAACTGATTCCTGATTTTTCTTTCCTGAGGTCCCAAAAGTTCATATCCAGCATAGCATTCGATGGCCATTAGTTGTTGATATATCATTTAGTATACCTTGAGTTTCCCAAATGCAAGCAGCACATTCTCCTCCTTTATTCTCTTTCTCTGTGTGGTTTACAAGATGATAACCCAATAGATAAGAGCTGTGTAATAGATACATAAAGATTCTACCCTAGAAGTTGACAAAATGAGTTTATCCGTGAATGCCTGAAACACAGAGAAAATTCAGCTTTAAGCTTATCTCTAAGGACCCATAGAGAACCTTAATATCCTGTACATTATAGGATTTATAGAGAGGTTGCTTTTATCGTAATATGGTAAAAACTGGTGTTTGCGGTGCCAGTTGTCGCACCTCCTTCTTCCCTCTGGAACCTAATGATAAGGAGGTAGAAGATGCAGCAGACTGACCCAGTGGGAGTCATGGAGACCAATCCAGACATTGCAATCCTTGGTGCCACTCTCTTTAATTGGCAAAGCCACGAAGGCACCCTCGGCCTGGGTGAGCACAGACATCAGATTACCCAAATTCATGTTCTGGCAGTAGAGCTGTTGGAGAGGAAAATGGAGCACTCAGTGAAGGAGGAAAGTGTGGGGGACATAGTGAGCCCTCCCAAAGGATGCGATAGAAGGACAGCACAGAAATGTCCGCTGATGATGCTTTCACTGACCACCAGCATCTCTGTGCTGAATGACGGATTAAGTAGATTGGAAAGTTTTGGGCTGATGATTGGATAGGAAGAGGATTAGTCTCATCTCATATCATCCACTGAACACAGTGGAGAGAGGCAGCTTCCCCTCCCTTCATGAGCCTCCCTTCCCACACTGCTCTCCTCACTCACATCTGTATGAACCCAGGTCTCAAGGTCTTCATTAAAGTAGTAGCAGTAGAATCCACAGGCATTGGTGCCTTTGGGCTGGGCAGCTGACCCGGGCCTGGGAGCAACTCTGTCTGGCCATCCTATCCTGGGAAAGAGAGACAATTAAGAAAGACTCTCAGGGCAAGGAAAAAGCTAAAAGGTGAGGTAGGAGCTTCTCAGGATTCTTTATAGGAATAGAAGGATGCTGTACGTCATGAAGTGATTGGTCACTTTCATTCTCCTGCATCTCACTTATAGTCTCTCAGGATGTCTTTGCTCCAGACAAAAGCACCCAACAAATAGGCTTATGAAATTTGTACCCACTGTCCCTTTTACTTCAGGGGCTCAGGCTTTTTCTGCCTTGAAGGACTCAGGCTTCTGCCTTTCTCAATCTGTCTCTGGTTTCTCTACTCACAAAGCTTCCCTAAATTCCCCCATTCCACTAATGACTGTACATACAGACATCCCCAAACCCCTGATTATGAATAGGATTAATATGATAAACCAATGTCAATTGCCATGGTCACTGATAAAGGGTCATACCAAGTTCCATCTCTAATTCCCTAATGAGGTGAGGATGTTTTTGAATGGGAAGAGATCAGCAATAATTATTACTGAACAACACAAAACAATCCCTGATGTTGACTCTGCTCTTCTCAAGTGAACCCATATGCATGAGGATGGAGTGAAGGCTTTAGGGCTGGGGTTGTTGGAGGTGTGGGGAAAAAATATCACCTTGGCTCACAGACAGGAACATCAGGCAGGAGATCAGCATGAAGCGTGTGTTGGTCTGAGCCGTGCTGGGCAGCAGTGAATCTCTTGCTTAAGGAGCAAATCAGCAATCTCTACAGGAGAACACAAGGAATAGGGTTTGAGAGAATGAGAGCAGAGCACCTATTACCTTCCTTAGATCCTCTTCTGAATTCCTGACAGCAGGAAGGTCCTCTGAGATATCTACATTCCCAAATATTTCTCTTGAGAATCTGGAACCTACACAGACTCAGTAACCCAAAGTAACTTTGGCTCCTACTGAGGCTTCATTACTGCTGACATCTCTTGAACAGATATGCTGTATCTTCCCCAAGATTTTAGATTACAGCCTTTGTCCTTCTCCTGTAAAGGTGTTCTTCTCCTGAATGCCCACTTACCTGTTGGCTGAAGCTGAGGTGACTTTTCAGGCTAGGTAGTGGTAGAGATTTACAACAGGGTCTGAAAGAAAAGCCACAGTGTTTAAGCAAGGGGTGCAGCAAGGAGTGAGAGATAGCGGTCCTACAGAGGGCATTGACAGTAAGAGATTCTGGCATCAAGAGGAGCTCTTCCTGGCATATCCTGGGAATGACCACAGATGAGATCCCTTCCCCTCAAACTGGAAAACTTTCCAAGGTCAAGGCAGATCTTGCCCTTGCTCAGCAGAAACCAGATGTCCTATTTTGTAGCCCTGAAGATCCAGCAAGCAAAGAAAGTGGAGCTAAAACTCAATTCTTCTTTTTTTCTCCTTTATTCTTATTCTAATACACTGTTTTGTTTTTATTTGTTTGTTTGTTTTGTCTCTGAGGACCCTCCACTTTCAGGTTCTGTTAGTCTGTGTATGGTCAGTCCTTCTATACTGTCCATTTCCTGGCAAGACCACTGCCTGCATCACCCTGATATAACCTCCCTGTACTTCTCAAACCATTCCTGCATTTCAATTTTGACTGTCCCACAAGTAGCTGAAAGCTCATAATTTTCTTTCTCTGTTGAGCATGCTTTAAGACAATCAAGATCACTCTCTATCTTTTGCAAAAGGAGCTCTAGGTTCTTTCTGAGAATCTCCCTTATTGGATTTGCTGCCTTGCCTTCTGATCCTACCACCCAGTAGAATTTCCTATTGGCTATTTTCAACATGGGCATTTTCTCTATTTTGCTAATTAAAGAACACCACAGGGTCAGACCTAAGAATTCTCCCTCACAGTGTTGGCTTAGCATAGATTAAAATATTCTTAGAATATACCAGAAGATAGGTTAACATCTGCTCAATAAAATTTTAGTGGTACCAAGTCTTTGATCTTTGGAGAAGGTAATCATAACTCATAAGAGGATTCCAGACTAATCCCCGTATATAGTTTTTTTCCTGTAAACTCAGTTTCTTAGTTTAACTTGGCTGTGTGACAAATTTCCACTTCCATTGAGGTTATTAACTGAATTCAGTTCCTTGTAGTTGCAGAGTTGCAGCACTAAAGTCCCCATTTCCTTGCTGGCTATCAGCTTAGGTGCCAGTCTTAGCCAGATTCCTTGGCACAAGAACCCCTCCATCTTCTAAGCTAGCAAGGGGACAGTGAATTCTTTTCAGCCTTTGAATTTCTTGACTTCTGCATATGCTGCCAGTCAGAGAAAATTCTCTGCTTTCAAATGGCTCATGTCAGTAAACTGGGCTCCTCCAGGAATCTCCCAAAACCTCCTTTTTTATTGAGACAAAGTCAATGAATTAGTGACCATCATTGTATCTTCAAGAATCCCTTTTGCCATATAATATAACATAGTTGTGGTTTTTTGATCTCATTCTATTTACAGGTTCTGCTCACATTCATAGGGCACACATTATATAAGATCAAGTGTCATGGGGGCCATAATTTTGCACTGCACAGCACACCATGGCAAATAATTCAATCTCCCCTGAGATGAACCTCCCTCAAACTTGTACGGGGAGAAGAATTACTCTATTTCCCACATGAAAGAACCAAAAGACTTGATGCCTAAGACATTTCCTCCGGACTTTCATGTTTATGCCCTTTCAGCTAATCTCCCCCTCATCCAACTAATCCCCATTTGTATACTTCAGTCCCTCACAATTTATCTTCACATCTTTTGAGTAAATTCAGATTACTCAATTTATGGCTGCTAATCCTCAAAAACAGTCCCTCTAGTCTTGATAGTGGCTGAAGTACCCCTGCTAAAGCCCCATAAAACATTTCATCCCCCTGCTCCAAGTTAGAATGGCCCTGAGACTCTTTTTAGGCCAAAAACATTTTCAAATAAAGTCTTATGCTACTGATACTTTGCTCGATTTTCCTCCAGTGTTTGGTAGGCTATATCATGTAGGTTTGTGTAAGTACAGTCTTTGATGTTCACATAAAAATGAAATCACCTAAGGATGCATTTTTCAGAACATATCCCCATTGTTAAACAACCTATAACCGTATTCTGTGGCACCTTATACTCAAAATGTTCAAAGATTCCAACTATTTAATGGACAGCATTTAAAAAGTTGTTACGAAGATGGTTTTAGATATATGGATAAACTCTTTAAAAAAAAGGAAAATCCTAAAATTTATTTTCCCAAGTATTGTTGAAGATAAGCTAATAAAAATATCGACTGTATAATCCCAAATTTTAATAGTGCTCTGGTTGATTTTCTTCCACACTTATTTTCTTACAAGATTCCCTAATCTGTGACCCTTGTGAACTCCACAGTATTTGATATTTGCAAATAGTTTGGAAATACATTTGTTTAACATTCAGGTTTCCTTTGGGAAGACATTCTTAGAAAGCTGAGCTGTTTTTTAGGGAAGAACAGTGAGACTATCCTTAGTACTATGCAGGACTAGATACAGTGTTATGGTGAAGTTCATAGCACTTTCAGAAGCTATGAAGGGAAAGGAAAGGAGAGCCATTGTCACACATGGCTAAGCATGGAGGGGTGGGTGACCAGAAGAACGGGCAAGGATAACATGGCAGACAGATGTAGGTTAAAACAAACAAACAACAAACAATAACAACAACAACAAAAACCCACAAAAAATCTGCATTTTTTTTCTAGAAGGAAAATGAAATGGAAACAGCAATAGAAATAAGGAGATGCAGCTCAATTCTTTTCAGTTAAGGTTCTTTTCTTCCAATGTGCTGCAAGTGAAAATAATTTAATTTCATGTCAAGATTTATAAAGGCTCTGAGATTTTACCCTACTTGCAAGGTAAGGTAGACTTCCACAGTGTGATTGATATTGGCAAAAGACAAAGGACTTTTTATTACTCATGGTACTGTAAGCAGCACAGGCAGAAACATACTCACTCTACGTTTCCTTACTCCAAGTTTCATAGAGGTGACATCAATGGGCAGACAGAAGCCTTCACATTGAGTGGGTTATGTTACAGGGGAGAAATATCCCCTGAAATTACATTATAAGAGCTTAGGAAACCTGAATCACTTATAATGGGCAACAGGCAAGCGTACCCTTTGCTTCAGAGGGGGGACTACTTTATTGCACCTGGGAGTAAGTATGTCTGTTTTCACTATAAATGGAAACTTTCAAAACTATAAGCAAATCTACTCTTTGCTCTGGAGGAAGATGCTGTCTCTATTTTTAAAGATTTTTCACTACACAAACATTCTTGAAAGATAGTCTAAAAAAAAAATGACAGTAAGTGCCTCTGCTTGAAAGAAATGAAGAAACATGAGAGACACATAGATAATTGTCTCTCAACTCTTCTCTGAACATTATTTACTCTCTCCATAAAACAAGAGGGCTCTTTACACTTAGGGTGGACTATGACTTTTAGAAAAAGATGATTTGTATGGATTTAATTGTCTGAAGAAAGGTCTGCGGGAAATTGGCAGCAAAGAGATGATAAACTTTTGAAAATCTTTAAAATAATAGAATTGAAGAAGGAATGCACCAAAAGCATTATACAGCTGGAAAACTTTCTCATCCCTATGATAAATTCCAAGTAGCACCTAAGACATTACATGCACATTCTATAGGCAGCATATCTGGCTAACATTTTCTTGAGAGAATAACTCTTGGTTTTTAAATACCTCAAGTCCACACAATGTTTATGTTCTTCTGTGTAACATTTTTTTCAGCCAAAGTTTATATAAGAACATTTTATATATGTATCTCCAAATAGCAGTGTAAATATTTTAATGCACTTATAAGTGGGCTAAACCTCTAGTTACATTTCGAGCACAATGAATGAAGAAACAGAATCATGTATACTTTGAAAAGAATACTGAGGGTCAATAAAGGGGTCCTGGTCATCGGTCACACGTGTTGCGGGTGCAAAAAAAGCCTCATTGGACCACGGCATTTCATACAAAAAAAAAAAACTGGTTTTTAGGAAACAAACTAATCATCTACCAATGGGGGAGTTAACTTTTAAAGAATTTTTCATCATAGCATGATATTTTGCCATTTATATAGAGATATTTATATGTTTGTTACAGAGTTGGTTGAGGGTTTGCGGTGAACACCTACTGTATTAGATTTCTAAATACAAATAATGAGATACAAGCTTACAGGTAGAATTTTTATGCTAAAGTCAGATTTTCAGAGAATAACTGGAGCTGGATTCAATTGGAAGAATGATTATTATTTTTATCATCCTCCTCTGCCACCATCATATTCTACGTTCGCAAGTACTGGTCATTTTCATTAGTTTGGGACAAGGAGTAAAATCAAGAGATAAGATGGGCTGTCCATAGGAGGAATCCTCAGTCTACTCATCTACTGCTTTCTTCTGCGAATCTCTCCTCGAATGTCCACATTATTCCCATGTAACCTCTTGCAGTCTTTTCTGGAAGATCACTTGTTTCTCCCTCTGCCTCTCAGGGACGTGGGAACTGGGCACCTGGGAGCACCCAGAGACCAGCAAACTCCACTTTTACCTGAAGGCAAGTCTGTTCTGACTATGGGAGGATACCTTATGTCCCAGCTGCTGCGTGGAAGAGCATCTCACCATGCCAGAAATCTCTCTGAGCCCACTCACCTGCGCCCCTTCTCAGTGTCCTGGGGTTGCTCTGCTCACTTGCTTGGCTCTGATTTCTGCTCCTCCCCACATCAGGTGCTGTTAATAAAAGATCTTCCTCATCTACCCTGGCAAAACCATTCCAGCAGGAAATTGTGTAAGAGGACATAAAAGGAGATCATTTATTGTCTCCACCTCTTCTTCCCCCCATATCTGCCTTTTGTAATTTAACAAATATAAAAAATCTCTACAGCATCATTTATAATAGTTCAACCACATTCAGTTCAATAAATGTATCACAATTTATTAAATATATCCTGTTTGTTAGACACCTATATCTTTAATTTCCATTTTATAATGATTGTTTGTAATGGTGTTTCTTGAGAGATTGAGAGAGAGAGAGAGAGAGAGAGAGAGAGAGAGAGAGAGAAATGCAAGCACTTGTTTCTGGGAAAATGTCTGTCAGGAAAGAACTGGTTATAGAGTCCCTAAATTGTTAAGGGATTACTAAGCAGTCACTTGGTTTACAGACCTAGAATATGGTTGCCAAGTGGTCTTACTGGCGTTCTAGGTAAATTAATTATCATAGTGTTGAACAGATCCTTGAGAGGGCAGTAATGTTCACTCGGTACCTGATTTTAGAAAGAAGAGTTTACAAATATTTAATAAGCAATATTTACAATTTTTTTTTACGTTCACTTAATTCCTTTTTTTTTTCTCTGAGGAGGGGGCAGGACTTTGATTTTACCTTCATCAGATGACCCATCAGCTTGTCTAAAATGTGAAATATCACCAGCCTTAGGCTTAAAAATCATGTTACCTGAACTTTAGGTATCAATGAGGCTGGTTACTTTCAGAGAGAGTCTTGAAATGACCATGGCTTTTTTTATACTACCATTTAAGCAAAAGAAAACTATAATAGAACCTGCACAATGTAAATTGTCAAAAAAGTAACTGAAAAGGAGCAACCAAAGACATAAGGAAAATTGAAAGAGTGATACTTCTTAGCTGTCAGGTGTCAACAGTAAACTGGTGATAAGAAAGTGGTTGATTTCTAATTTAGGACTGCCAAATTGGGGATGTCTTCCCTTTCTGTACATATTTATAATTTGATTATCTGATGGCAGCAATGTGGTGTTTGGGGAATATTAAGTAACAAAGAAGTCTTGTACAATTTTTCCTGTTTCTTAATCTTAACGGATTATGATGTCAAGTCTTTCCCAATTCCAGTTTTCTGCCTGAATGTGTGAGCAGTGATATTCCCTGGGTACATATCTGGCTTCACTGCTTTATTTATGCTTTCTTTAAATAGTAGCCAGCTGTGTTCCTCTGTGAAAATCCAGCCCCTATATCCTCCTGACAGGGCATTTGATAATGATCACACCCCAAATCCTGAGGTGTTTCTAACTTGTAAAATTCAACAAGCATAATATATCCTCTTTCCTGTATTAACGATTCAATGATGTGCAATAATTTAGGCTTCAATAACTAGTCCCTGGCCCTGGCCATGGCGATTTTTTGTTTTGTCCAAAAAGAGAGACACTTAGAATTTTTTAAAAATACAGTTAGAAAGTAGCCTATGTTTCCCTTTCTAGAACTGATAGAGAATTGGTAGCCCCAGTTGCTGATAGCAACTATCTTGAGTTATAAAAGGAAACCTGTATGGAGGGAAAAAAAAAAAAACATACAAAGGAAAGAGAGCACAGAAAAGAAAATCCTAGAGAAATGACACTTGAGCTCTGATTGAACTGTATCCAAAGACTACTGACTCCTAAATTCTTGGTGTTTATGTATTCAAATAAACATCATTACATTTTTAATCCAAATTATATAGGGATCTTTCTTATTTGTAATTACAAATGTCCTATATTTCACAAAGGGGCTTTCCAACTGTAAGAACAGGATATGATTTCCACAGCTGTGATAACTCACCCATCATTAAAGGGAGAACACAGACTAAGATGAACTGGTTTTTATACCAGTACCATAGGTTTTGATTTCTACAGTTTTGCAATATAGTTTGAAACCAGGAAGCAATACCTTAAGCTTTGTTCTTTCTTGAAATTGCTTTGACTATTAGGTATTTAGTGGTTTCATATCAATTTTAGAATTTTTTCTATTTATGTGAAAAATGCCATTGGAATTTTGATATGCATTGCATCAATTCTGTAGAGCATTTTGAGGAATATAGACATTTTAACAATATTAATTTTTCCAATACACAAACATAGAATACTTTCAATTTATCTGTCTTTTAAAATTTATTTCATCAATGTCTTATAGCATCATTGGTAATAGACATGCTAATTAAATTGTGATATATATATATATGTATATCAAATATACAGGTATATATATATATATATATAAACACACACACAGTCAGTATTTGCCAATTAAATATTTTAAAAATAAGAGCTTGCACAAGTACAACTGGTGTGGAATTTTCTAATCCATTTTATTACTTTATCCAGGGCAGAAAATCGAGTCTTGTGGCATCACCCAAAGACAAATCCTTTATTGAGGAGTTTGTTTTTTGAAAAGATCAACAAAATAGACAGACTGTTAGCCAGATTAATAAAAAAGAAAAGACAGAAGAATCAAATAGATTCAATAAAAATGATAAAGGAGATATCACCAATGATTCCACAGAAATACAAACTACCATCAGAGATTATTACAAACAACTCTATGCACATAAACCAGTAAACCTGAAAGAAATGGATAAATTTCTGGACACTTAAGCCCACCCAAACCTAAGCCAGGAAGAAGTTGAAACTCTGAATAGACCAATAACAAGGTTTGAAGTTGAGGCAGCAATTAATAGCCTACCAACCAAAAAAAGCTCACGTCCAGATGGGTTCACAGCTGAATTCTACCAGCTGGTACCACTCCTCCTGAAACTATTCCAAACAATACAAAAAGAGGGAAACCTTCCCAAGTCATTTTATGAGACCAACATCATCCTGATACCAAAACCTGGCAGACTCAACAAGAAAAGAAAACTTCAGACCAATATCCATGATGAACGTAGATGAAAAAATCTTCAATAAAATACTGCAAACCAATAGCAACAGCACACCAAAAAGCTTATCCATCACAATCAAGTAGGCTTCATCTCAGGGATGCAAGACTGGTTCAACATACTTGAGTCTATAAATGTAATCCACCACATAAACAGAATCAAAGACAAAAACCACATGATTATCTCAATAGATGCAGAGAAGGCCTTCAACAAAATTCAACAGCCCTTTATGCTAAAAACTCTCAATAAACTAGGTATCAATGGAACATATCTCAAAATAATAAAAGCTATTTATGGCAAACCCACAGCCAATATCATACTGAATGGGCAAAAACTGGAAGCATTCCCTTTGAAATCTGGCACGAGACAAGGGTGCCCTCTGTCACCACTCCTATTCAATACATTATTGGATGTTCTAGACAGAGCAATCAGGCAAGAAAAAAGAAATAAAGGGTAGTCAATTAGGAAAGAAGGAAGTCAAATTGTCTCGATTTGCAGACGACATGATTGTATATTTTGAAGACCCCATTATCTGAGCCAAAAATCTCCTTAAACTGATAAGCAACTTCAGCAAAGTCTCAGGATATAAAATCAATGTGCAAAACTCACAAGAATCCTTATACATCAATAACAGAGAAACAGAGAGCCAAATCAAGAGCGAACTCCCATTCAAATTACTACAAAGAGAATAAAATACCTAGGAATACAACTAACAAAGGATGTAAAGGAACTCTTCAAGTAGAGCTATGAACCACTGCTCAAGGAAATAAGAGAGGACACAAATAAATGAAAAAACATTCCATGTTCATGGTTAGGAAGAATCAATATTGTGAAAATGGCCATACTGCCCAAAGTAATTTATAGTTCAATGCTATCCCCATCAAGCTACCTATGACTCTCTTTACAGAACTGGAAAAAAACCACCTTAAACTTCATATGGAACCAAAAGAGAGCCCACATAGCCAAGAAAATCATAAACAAAAAGAACAAAGCTGCAGGTATCACCCTACCTGACTTCAAACTATATTACAAGGCTAAAGCAATCAAAACAGCATGGTACTGGTACCAAAACAGAGATATAGATCAATGGAACAGAACAGAGGCATCAGAGGCAATGCCACACATCTACAACCATCTGATCTTTGAGAAACCTGACAAAAACAAGCAATGGAGAAAGGATTCCCTGTTTAATAAATGGTGTTGGGAAAACTGGCTAGCCATGTACAGAAAACAGAAACTGGACCCCTTCCTGACAGCTTACACTAAAATTAACTCCAGAGAGATTAAATACTTAAACATAAGACCTAACACCATAAAAACCCTAGAAGAAAATCTAGGCAAAACCATTTAGGACATAGGCATCGGCAAGGACTTCATGACTAAAACACTAAAAGCATTGGCAACAAAAGCCAAAATAGACAAATGGGATCTAATTAAACTCCAGAGTGTCTGTAAAGCAAAAGAAACAATCATTAGAGTGAACTGGCAACCAACAGAATGGGAAAAAATCTACCCATCTGACAAAGGGCTAATATCCAGAATCTACAAAGAACTAAAACAGATTTATAAGAAAAAAACAAACAAACCCATTTGAAAGTGGGCAAAGGACATGAACAGACACTATTCAAAAGAAGACATACATGAGGTCAACAAACATATGAAAAAATGCTCATCATCACCGGTCAATAGAGAAATGCAAATCAAAACCACATTGAGATATCATCTCACACCAGTTAGAATGGCGATCATTAAAAAATCTGGAGACAACAGATGCTGGAGAGGATGTGGACAAATAGGAACACTTTTACACTGTTGGTGGGAGTGTAAACTAGTTCAATCATTGTGGAATACAGTGTGGTGATTCCTCAAGGACCTAGAAATAGTAATTCCATTTGATCTGGCAATCCCATTTCTGGGTATATATCCAAAGGATTATAAATCATTCTGTTATAAAGACACATGCACACGTATGTTCACTGAGGCACTATTTACAATAGCAAAGACCTGGAACCAACCCAAATACCCTTCAATAACAGACTGGACAAGGAAAATGTGGCACATATACACCATGGAATACTATGCAGCCATAGAAAACAATGAGTTCATGTCCTTTGTAGGGACATGGATGAATCTGGAAACCATCATTCTCAGCAAACTGACACAAGAACAGAAAATCAAACACTGCATGTTCTCACTCATAGGCAGGTGTTGAACAATGAGAACACATGAACACAGGGAGGTGAGCATCACACACTGGGGTCTGTTGTGGGGGACTAAGGGAGGGACAGCAGGGGTTAGGGAGGTTGGGGAGGGATAACATGGGGGGAAATGCCAGATATAGGTGATGGGGGATGGAGGCAGCAAACCACATTGCCATGTATGTCCTATGCAAAAATCCTGCATGATCTGCACATGTACCTCAGAACCTAAAGTACAATAAAATAAAAATATATATATATATATATATATATGAAAAACTGATGGAAAACTGTTTCCACCAAAAATGCTAAATAGATTTTTACTAAAGATAGTCTATCTTGGACAGAGTACAAGAGGTGTAACATTAATTTTAAGAATTGGCACTACCTATTCAACACATAAATTTATTTGGGAAGGAATACCTTTACAGGTTATACAATGTTATGATGTTCTTGTAACATATGGATAATGTCATCAATGATCTCATGTGATCACTTCTTTTCCATGTCAGAGAAGTGGATGAGGAATTTTTTTTTTTTTTTTTTTTTTTTTTACAATAGAAACTTGTAGGTATTAATAGAAATCCTGGCAGGTGTTAAGGTCATCTCAACTTCCAGAATATGTTGTATGGCCCAAAGACAGATGATCTACTGGAGTATTTTCTTACAAGTGCCTTCTAGAGACAGTACAACATATAGTGTGATATACCAGTGCTAATCATCAAACAGTTTGCTAGCCAGTCATGGTGAGGTAAGTGCAGAAACTGAAAGATACTAGAAAACTTCACAACTTCACAGATTATGTTCACATTTGTCAAAATTGCTAATAAAAAGTAATCTTGCATCTTGATGATCTGTTTTTCCATTTGATTTTTCTTTATTTAAATTTATTTTACAGGTATTTCTCATGACAGATGACTGAAAATTAAAAAAACAAAAAAGAAAAACTATTACTTTACCTCTATAAGTTTCAGAAGGACTGTGTTTTAAAAAATGACTTTTTATTTTTTAGTTGACAAATAAAAATTGTATATATTTGTCATGTTCAACATGTTTTGAAATAATGATACATTGTGGAATGGCTAAATCAAGCTGTTAACATACGTATTACCTCACATGGTTATCATGTGACAATATTTAATACACTGTTATTAACTATAGTCACTTTTTTGTACAATTGCATCTTACATTTATTCCTCCTGTCTAATTGAAATTGTGTATCCTTTAGCCAATACCTCCCCAATAACCCTCACTGTAGCCCATAGTAACCACAATTCTACTCTCTGCCTCTGTGATTTTGATTTTTTTAGATTTTACATAGAAGTGAAATCATACAGTATTTGTCTTTCTGTGCTTGGATTATTTCACTTAATAAACATCCTCCAGGTTCATCTATGTTGTCGAAATGACAGGACTTCGTTTATTTTTAAGGCTGAATAGCATTCCATTTTGTACGTATATAGTTTTCTTTATCCATTCATCTGTTGATTGACACTGAATTTGACTCCATATCTTAACTATTGTAAGGCTTCAGTGAACATGGGAGTGAAGATATCTCCTTGACATATGAATGTCATTTCTTTTGAATATAAACCCAGAAATAGAATCACTGGATTATACAGTAACTTTATTTTTAATCTTTTGAGGAATCTCCAAAGTGTTTTGAATAATTGCTATAGTAATTTACATTACCACCAATACTATACAAATATTCTCTTTCCCCTGCAGTCTTGCCAACAACTGTTATCTTTTATTTTTCGTAATAGCCATTGTAACCCGTATGAGAGGAGATGACATTGTGGTTTTAATTTGAATTTTCCTAGTGATAACTGATGTTAAGCTGTTTTCCTCATATACCTCTAGATATTTGTATTTTCATTGGAGAAAAGTTTGTCCAGGTCTTTCGACCATTTTTTAAACTGAGGTATTTGTTTGCTAGTTATTAATAGTTTGAATATTATATAGTTTGAATATTAACCCCTTATCATATGTATGATATGTAAATATTTTCTCCCATTTTTGTAAGTTGTCTCTTTATCTAATATTTGTTCCCTTTGCTGTGCAGAAGCTTTTTATTTTGATTCAATCCCATTTGTCTCTTTCTGCTTTTTCACTCTTGTTTTTTTTATATTATACCCAAAAAATGATTTTCCAGTTGATTTTATCATACATTCATAACATGGACAATGTCATGAAGTTTCCCCCTACGTTTTCTTGTAGTAGTTTTAGAGTTTTCAGTCTTACATTCAAGTCTTTAACCCATTTTGAGTTTATTTTTCTATACAGTATAAGTGTCTAATTTTATTCTTTTATGTATGCACATTAAGCTTTCTCAACACTGTTTGTTGAAGAAATTGCTTATCAACATAATGTATTCTTGACATCCTTAAAAAATTCATTGCTTGTAATATGTGGATTTATTTCTGAGCTGTTTCGCTCCATTGGTCTATGGATTTGTTTTTATGACACTACAATGCTGTCTTGACTAATATAGTTTTGTGGTATATTTTGAAATCAGGTAGTATGATGCTTACAGCATTATTCTTCTTGTTCAGGATTGCTGTGAATATCTGGGGTCTTTTGTAGGTCTATCTCAATTTTAGGATTATTTTTCCTACTTTTGTGTAAAATGTTATTAGAAACTCAACAGGAATTGCAATGAAACTCTAGATTGCTTTTGGTAGTATGAACACTTTTTAACAATCCTAACTCATCCAATCTATGAACACGGGTTAAGTTTCATTTATTTGTGTTTTCTTCAATTTCTTTAATCATAGTTTTATTATTTTTATTGCACTGATATTTTACATATTTGGTTAAATTTATTCTTAAGTATTTTTGTAGTTACTGGAAATACGACTTCTTGATTTCCTTTTGGAGAGTTAATGTAAAGAAATGCTACTAATTTTTGTATGTTTAGTAATCTGAAATCTTACCAAATTATTTTATTACTTCTAATAGTCTTTTTTTTAATGTAGTCTGTAGGGTTTTCTATATGTAAGATTATGTCATTCACAAAAGAGAAAAGGTAACTCTTCCTTTCGAATTTCAATCTTTTGCTTGTTTCTCTCGCCTAATTGCTCTAAGACTTTGAGTACTATGCTGAAGAGAAGTGGTGAGAGTACACATGCTTGTCTTGTTCCTGATCTTAGAGGGAAATTTTTAACTTTTCACCATTGAGTATGTTAAGAGCTAGGGTTTTATTGTATATGGTCTTTATTGCATTGAGGTACATTCCTCTTTGTTGTTTTTTTTTCTAGGGTTGGAGTTTTGTTCTTGTCATCCAGGCTGGAGTGCAATGGCACGATCTTGGCTCACTGCAACCTCTACCTCCTGGGTTCAACCGATTCTCCTGCCTCAGCCTCACAAGTTAGCGGGATTGATTACAGGCACCCACCACTAACCCAGCTATTTTTAGTAAAGACAGGGGTTTTGCCATGTTGGCCATGCTGGTCTTGAACCCTGACCTCAGGTCATCTGCTGGCCTTGGACTTCCAAAATGCTGGGATTACAGGCCTGAGCCATTGGACCCAGCCAGTATATTCCTTTTCGTCTAGTTGTCTGATAGTTTTTTTTAAAAAAACATAAAATGATGCTGAATGTTGTCAATTGCTTTTTCTGCATCTATTGGGATAATCTTTTTGTCCGCCATTTTATTGATATGGTGCAGCTCATTTATTGATTTGCGTATGTTGAACCATTCTTGCATCCGAGGGATAAATTCCACTTGATCATTTTAATGTGCTGTTGACAATAGTTTATTAGTATTTTGTTGAAGATTTTTACAACTCTATTTCATCAGGGATATTGGCCTTTTGTTTTATTTTCTTGTAATGTCTTTCTCTGGCTTTGGTCTCTGAGTAATGCTAGTCTCATAAAATAAATTTAGAAGTATTCCCTCTTCTTTATTTTTTGAAAGAGTTTGAAGAAAGATTGGTATTAATTCTTTAAATGCTTGGTAGAATTCAGACTTGAAGTCATCCCATTCTGGGCTTTTCTTTGACGGAAGACTTTTTATTACTGATTACATCTTATTACTTGCATTGATATGTACATTTTAGAGTTATCCATGGTTCAATCTTACTTGGTTCTGTGTCTATAAATCTATCAATTTCTTCTAGGTTTTCTAATTTATTGATATATAGTTACTTATAATACTCTTTAATGATCCTTTGAATTCTATGGTTTAAGTTGTAATGTCTCCTTTCACATCTTTATTTTATTTGAGTCTTCTATTTTCTTAGTCTAGCTAAAAGTTTGTTAATTTCAATCCCCTCTTCAAAAAAACAACTCTCACTCTCGATCTTTTCTATCTTTTTCTAGTCTTTATTTCATTTATTTACGCTCTAGGCTTTATTATTTCTTTATTTCTACAAAATATTGGCTTATTTTTTCTTCTGGTTTCTCAAGGTGTACAGTGAAGTTGTTTATTTGAGATTTTTTATTTTTAATATAAGCATTTATTACTATAAAATTCCCTCTTAGAACTGCTTTTGCTGCATACCATAAGTTTTGATATGTTGTATATGCATTTTCATTTTTCTCAAAATATTTTTCTACTGTTAATTTTTTATTTCAGTAGCTTTAGTCTTACAATTGACTTTTGGCTATATGGATGAATTATATAATGGTGAAGTCTGAGATTTTAATGCACCTGTCACTCGAGCACTGTACCTCGAGTAGTGTACTCAATGGGTAGTTTTTTTTCACTAATTCCCCACCCCACTGTAAGTCTCCAATGTTTATTTTATCACTCTGTATGCCTTTGGGTACCCACAGCTTGGCTCCCAATTATAAGTGAGAATATGAAATATTTGGTTGTTCATTCCTGAGTTACTTCACTTAGAGTGATGGCCTCCAATTCCATCTGAATTACTGCAAAATACACTATTTTGTTCTTTTTTTATGGCTAAATAGTCGACTACCAGTATACCACGGTATATGTACATGTATATGCCACATTTTCTTTATCCACTCTTTGATTGATGGGCACATATCTGTGCAATTGTGAATTATGCTTCAATAACCATATGCATGCTGGTGCCTTTCTGATATATAATCATTTGTGTGTGTGTAGATAGATACCCAGTAGTGGGACTGCTGGATCCCACTACTAATTTCACTTTTAATTTCTTCTTTGGCCCACTGGTTGTTCAGGATAATATCATTTGATTTCTACATATTTAAATATTTTCCAATATTTCTCTTTTTATTGATTTATAGTATTGTACTATTTAGGGTGAAAATCATACTTGATATGATTTCAGTCTTTTAAAATTTATTGAGCTTAGGTTTATGGCCAAATATATGATCTAGCCAGAAGCATGTCCCATGTGCACTTGAGAAGAATGTTTATTATGCTACTGTTGGAAGAAATGTTCTCTATGTCTGTCAGGTCTATTTGTCTAAAGGGTAGTTCAAGTCCATTGTTTATTGATTTTTTTCTGTCTGAATGACCTGCCCATTGTTGAAAATTGGTACTGAATTCTCCAACAATTATTGTATTACAATTTTTCCCTGCTTCAGGTCTACTGATATTTGCTTTGTATATTTATGGGCTCCAATGATGTATACATATATATTTAAAATTATTATATCCTCTTACTGAATTGACTTTTTATTATTATATAATAACCTTTGCCTCTCTTTAAAATTTTTAATATAAAGTCTATTTTATGTAATATAACTATAGCTACCACTGTTTTTGTTTTGGTATCATTTGCATGAAATATCTTTTGATTATTTCATATGCAACCTATGTGTATTCTTATATATATATATATATATATATATATGACACACACACACATATACGCATATTATACTTTAATTTCTGGGGTACATGTGCAGATCTTGCAGAATTGTTACATAGGCATACACTTGCCATGGTGGTTTGCTGCCTCCAACCCCTGCCCCCTATATTAGGTATTTCTCCCAATGTTTTCCCTTCTCAATCTCCCCCACCCCCCAACTATCCCTCCCCTAGTCCCCCACCCCCCAACAGACCCCATTGTGTGATGTTCCCCTTCCCTTGTCCATGTGTTCTCATTGTTCAACACCCGCCTATAAGTGAGGACATGTGGTGTTTGGTTTTCTGTTCTTGCATCAGTTTGCTGAGAATGATGGTTTCCAGATTAATCCATGTCCCTGCAAAGGACATAAAGTGGAGAAATAGGAATGCTTTTACACTATTGTTGGGAGTGTAAATTAGTTCAACCATTGTGGAAGACAGTGTGGCTATTCCTCAAGGATCTAGAAATAGAAATACCATTTGACCCAGCAATCCCATTACTGGGTATATACCCAAAGAATTATAAATTTTTCTATTGTAAAGACACATGCACACATACGTTCGTCATGGCACTGTTTACAATAGCAAAGACCTGGAACCAACCTATGTGTATCCTTAAAGCTAAAGTAAGTTTCTTGTAGGCAGCATTAAGTTGGGTCTTAGTATTTTTTTTAATTCATTTAACTACTCTATACTATTTGACTGCAGAATTTTACTCATTTACTTTTCAAATAATTATTAATGAGTAATTAGTTACTACTGCCTTTTTATTCATTGTTCCCTGGTTGTTTTGCAGGTCTTTGTTACTTTCTTCCTCTTTTGCTCTCTTCTTTTTGACTAGGTAATTATCTCTTGTGGTATACTTTGGTTGCTTGCTTTTTATCTGTTATTTATCTGTTATAGATTGTTGCTTTGTGGTTACCATAAAGCTTACAAAAAACATATTTATAATAGACTATTTTAAACAGATAACTTAATTTTGATCACATAAAAATATTTTACACTTTTGCTCTTGTTCGCACATTCTTGTTATTGATGTCACAATTTACATGTTTCTTTACCGCATATTCCTTAACGATTATTGTAGTTATTGTTACTTTTAATAGTTTTATCTTTTATGCTAAAGATTTAAGTGATTTGCTAACCACTAATTACAATATTAGAGTATTCTAAATTTTACTATGTACTTAACATAGTCTATTTATACTTTGTACTTTCATGTGTTTTTATGACATCAGCTAGCATTTTTATCATTAGTATTGAATAAATTATTTTAGCCTTCTTCATAAAGGAGGTCTAGTGTTAATGAACTCTCTCAGCTTTTGTTTGTCTGATAAAGTTCCTCTCTTTTCATTGTCTGAAGGATAGGATTGCCAGGTATAGTATTCTTTGTTTGCAGGGTTTTGTTTTGTTTTTTTTTCATTGAGTACATTGAATATATTATCCCACTCTCTCCTGACCTGAAAGGTAACTTCTGAAAAATCAACTGATAATCTTATAGACATATCCTTGCACATGACATGTTATTTTTCTTTCACTGTTTTCAAAATTTCTTTTTGTCTCTGACTTTTGGGTATTTGATTAAAATGTGCTTCAGTTAATATGTCTTTACATTTAATCTATTTAGAGTTTTTTGTACTTCATGGATCTAGATGTTCCTTTTTCTCACCACTTATGGGAAGTTTTTCATGATTTTTTTTTCTTTTTTTTTAAAAAAACCTTTTATTTCAGGTTCATGTGAAGGTACATGTGCAGGTTTGTTATATAAGTAAGAGTACATGTGCAGATTTGTTATATAAGTAAATTATATGTCACAGTGGTTTGGTGTATAGATTATTTTGTCATCCAGGTAATAAGCATAGCATCTGATAGGTATTTTTTCATTCTTTTCTCTCTTTCACCCTTCATCCTCAAGTAGTTCGCAATGTCTCTTTTTTTCTTCTTTGTGTCCATATGTACTCAAAGTTTAGCTCTCACTTATAAGTGATAACATACAGTATTTTACCCTTTATTGGTTTTCTGTTCCTGTGTTAGTTTGCTTAGGATAATGGCCTCCAGCTCTATCCATGTTGCTGCAAGCAACATTATTTTATTGTTTTTATGGCTATGTAGTATTCCATTGTGTATATGACCACATTTACTTTATTTAGTCTACCTTTGATGGGCTTTTAGGTCGATTCCATGTCTTTGCTGTGTGAATAGCACTGCAGTAGACATACATATGCATGAATCTTAATGGTAGAATGATTTATATTCCTTTTTGCATATGACCCATAATGGAACTACTGGGTCAAATAGTAGTTCTGTTTTAAGTTATTTGATAAATCTCCAAACTGCTTTCCACAGTGGCTGAACTAATTTGCATTCCTGCTAGTAGTGTTTAAACATAACCTTTTCTCTGCAACCTTGCTAGCATCTGTTATTTTTTGACTTTTTCATAACAGCCATTCTGACTGGTATGAGATGATCTCACTGTGGTTTTAATTTTCATATGTCTTATGATTAATGATTTTGAGCATTTTTATATGCTTCTTGGCTGTGTGTATGTCTCCTTTTGAAACATGTCTATTTACATCCTTTGCATGCTTTTTAATGTAGTTGTTCAGGTTTTGCTTGCTAATTTGTTTAAGATTTTTGTAGATTCTGTATATCAGAACAAACTATGCCAAATGCATAGTTTGCAAATGTTTTCTCCCATTCTGTAGGATGTCTGTTTACTCTGTTGATAATTTCTTTTGTTTAATTAGATCCCATTTGCCAATATTTGTTTTTGTTGCTATGCCTTTTGGAATCTTCATCATGAAATCTTTGCAAGATCCTATGTCCAAAATAGCACTTCCCAGGTTATCTTTCAGGGTTTTTACATAATTTTACATTTAACTCTTTAATCCATCTTGAGTTTACTTTTTTAAATGATGTAAAGAAGGGGTCCAGTTACAATCTTCCACATATGACTATCCAGTTATCCCAGCACCATTTATTGAATATGAAGTCCTTTTCTCACTGCTTATTTTGTCAACTTTGTTGAAGATCAGATGTTTGTAGGGATGTAGCATTATTTCTGGGATCTCTATTCTGTTCCTTGGGTCTATCTGTCTGATTTTGTACTAGTACCATGTAGTTTTGGCTACTGTAGCCTTGTAGTATAATTTGAAGTTGGGTAGTGTGATGCCTTCAGCTTTGTTCTTTTTGCTTAGGATTGCCTTGGCTATTCAGGCTTTTTGGTTCCATATAAATTTTAAAATACTTTTCCTAATTCTGTGAAGAATGTTTTCAGTAGTTTCTGATGAATAACACTGAATCTATAAATTGCCTTGGGCAGTATGGCCATTTTACCAATATTAATTTTTCCTGTTCATGAGCATGGAATGTTTTTTGTTTGTTTGTGTCATCTCTGATTTTTTTTGAGCAGTGTTTGGTAATTCTCCATGTAGGGAACTTTCACCTCCCTTGGTTAGCTGTATTCTTAGGCATTTTATTATTTTTATAACTATTGTGAATGGGATTGTGTTCTCCACTTGGCTCTCTGGTTGGACATTGTTGGTTTATAGGAATGCTAGTGATTTTTGTTCATGGATTTTGTATGCTGTAAATTTGCCAAAGTTGTACATCAGCTGAAGGAGCTTTGAGGTTGAGATAATGTGGTTTTCTAGATATAGAATTGAATCATATGCAAACAGGGATAGTTTGACTTTCTCTCTTCCTATCTGGATGCCATTTATTTCCTTCTATTGCCTGATTGCTCTGGCCAGGACTTCCAGTAATAGGTGGAAGATTTGTCTTGTTTTAGTTTTCAAGGGGAATGCATCCAGCTTTTGTCCATTCAGTACAATGTTGCCTATGGATTTGTCACAGATGGCTGTCATGGTTGTAAAGTATATTCATTCAATGCCTAGTTTCTAGTTTGTTTAGGGTTTAAACACAAAGAGATGTTTAATTTTTATCCAAAGCCTTTTCTGCATATATTGATATGATCATGTGGTTTTTTAGTTCTGTTTATGTGATAAATCACATTTATTGATTTGGATATGTTGAACCAATCTTGCATTATAAAACCTAGTTGCTTGTGGCTTTTTGATGTGTTGCTGGATTTAGCTGGCTAGTATTTTGTTAAGGATTTTTGCATCAATGTTCATCAAAGATATTGGCCTGAAGTTTTATTTTTGTTATTGTTGTTGTTGTGTCTTTACCAGATTTTCATACCAGGAGGATGTTGGCCTCATAGAATCAGTTAGGAAGGAGTTCCTCCTCATTAATTTTTTGGAATAGTATCAGTAGGAATGGTATCTGCTCTTCTTTATATATCTCACAGAATTTGACTGAAAATCTATCTGGCCCAGGGCTTTCTCTGATTGGTAGGTATTTTGTTAATGATTTAATTTCAGAACACTTTATTGGTCTGTTCAGGGATTCAATCTTAGGAGGTTGTATTCTTCCAGGAATTAAATCATTTCTTCTAGGTTTTTTAGCTTGTGTGCACAGAGGTGTTCAAAGCAGTCTTTGAGGGATTTTTTTCCCCGTGGGGTCAGTGGTGATGTCCCCTTTGTCATTTTAGATTGTGTTTATTTGGATCTTATCTCTTTCTCTGTATTAGTCTAGCCAGTGCTGTATCAATCGTATTTATTCTTTCAAATAACACATTCATAGATTTGGTGATCTTCTGTATGGTTTTCACATCTCAATTTCCTTTAGTTCAGATCTGATTTTGGTTATTTCTTGTATTCTGCTAGCTTTGGAGTTGGTTTTTTTCTTACTTCTCTAATTCCTCTAGGTGTGATATTAGGTTGTTAACTTGAGATCTGTCTAACTTCTTGATGTGGGTGTTTAGTGCAATAAACTTCCCTCTTAACACTGCTTTAGCTGTGTGTGGGAGGTTCTGATATGTTGCATCTTTGTTCTCATTCATTTCAAAGAATTTCTTTACATCTACCTTAATTTCATTATTTACCCCAAATCATTCAGGAGCAGACTGTTTAATTTCCATGTAACTGTATAGTTTCAGGTGATTTTTTTAATAAAGATTTCTATTGTTACTGCACTGTGGTTGATCAAAGAGCGTGGTTGGTATGATTTCTGTTTTTGTTTTTGTTTTTTGTTTTTTTTTAATTTGCTGAAGATTGCTTTATGCTCAATTGTGTGGTCAATTTTAGAGTATGTGCTATGTGCCCCTGAGAAAAATATGCATTCTGTAGTTTGAGAGTGAAGAGTTCTGTAAATGTCTACTAGGTCTATTTGGTCAAGTGTTGAGTTCAGGTCCTGAATATCACTATTAGTTTTCTGCCTTGACGATCTGTCTAATACTGTCAGTAGAGTATTGAAGTCTCCTACTCTTATTGTGTGGTTATCTAATTTTCTTTGTAGTCTCTAAGAACTTGCTTTATAAATCTGGGTGCTCCTGTATTGGGCATGTACATATTTAGGATAGTTAGGTCTTCATTTGCAAGGAGCCCTTTACCATTATGTAATGCCCTTCTTTGTCTTTCAAAAATCTCTTTTGGTTTAAAGTCCGTTTCACCTGAAAATGGTATAGCAACCATAGCTTTTTTCTGTTTTTTGTTTGCATGGTAGATTTTTCTCCATGCCTTTACTTTGAGTCTAGTAGTGTCATTGCATGTCAGATGGTTCATTGCATATGAGAGGGGCATACCATTGGGTCATGCTTCTTTTCCAGCTTGCCATTCTGTACCTTTTAATTGGGGCATTTACCTCATTTACACTCAAGGTTAGTATTGATATGTGCAGATTTGATCTTGTCATCATGTTGTTAGCTGGTTACTATGCAGACTTGTTTGCATGCTTGCTTTATAGTGTCACTGGTCTATGCACTTAAGTATGTTTTATAGTAGCCAGTAATGGTCATTCCTTTCTGTATTTAACACTCTCTTTAGGATCTCTTGTAAGGCAGGTCTGGTAATAAATTCCCTTAGCTTTTGATGATCTGAAAATGATCTTATTTCTCCTTCACTTATGAAGCTTAGTTTGCCTGGACATGAGATTCTTGTTTAGATTTTTTTTGCTTTAAGAATGCTGTATATAGGGCCCCAGTCTCTTCTGGTTTGTAGGATTTCTGCTGACAACACTGCTGTTAGCCTGATGAGGTTCCCTTTGTAAGTGATCTGCCCCTTCTCTCTAGCTGCCTTTAACATTTTTTCTTTCATTTCAACCTTGGAGAATCTGATGACTATGTGTCTTGGGGATGGTTATCGTGTGTAGCGTCTCACAGATGTTCTCTGCATTTCCTGATTTTAAAGGTAGTCCTCTCTAGGGAGGTTGGGAAAGTTTTCATGGATGATATGCTAAAATATGTTTTCCAAATTTCTTGCTTTCAATCAGTTATAAATTTGGTCTCTTTATATAATACCATATTTCTCAGAGGGTTTGTTTATTCTTCTTCAATCTTTTTTATTTTTAATATGTGTCTGACTAAGTTATTTCAGAGAACCAGTCATTGAGATCTGAGATTTTTTTTCCTCAGCTTGGTTAGTTCTGCTGTTAATAGTTGTGATTGTATTCTGAAATTTTTGAAATGAGTTTTTAGGCTCTATCAGATCAGTTTGGTTCTTTCTTTAAAAGGCTGTTTCATCTTTCATTTTTCTGTATCGTTTTATTGTATAGAATCCTTGAAATGCATTGTGACTTTTGCCTGAATCCCAATGATCTTGGTTCCTATCCATATTCTGAGATCTATTTCTGTCATTTCAGATATTCAACCTGGTTAACAACCATTGCTAGGTAACTAGTATAGTTGTTTGGAGGTACGAATAGATGCTGGCTTTTTAAGTTGCCAGAGTTCTTGCATTGGTTCTTTCTCATATACGTGGGCTGGTATTCCTTTAATCTTTGAAGTTGCTATTCTTTGGATGGAATGTGTGTGTGTGTTTATCTTTTTCGATGGCCTTGGGGGTTTGATTGTGGTATAAGGTAGGTTCAGTTGATTGGCTTCATTTCTGGAAGGTGTTAGGGGGCCAAGGTTCAGCTCAGCATTCCCCAGTTCTGGAATGCTAATATCAGGCCCCTGGCTTTGTTCTTTCTCCGCTCGAGGTTAGAAACCTGCTGTGTTGGGGGAGCTTATGGTGTTCCCAGACTGCTGGCCACAACACTCCAGTAAGTGGCAGTGGCCACAATGTTCTGTCAGTGTGGTAGCAGTGGGATCTGTGCTCATCTGCACATGATACAGCAGTGGCAGCAGGGCTGGGTGCATGCTCGTTAGCTGGGGTGAGGCACTGACAGGCACGGGGATGCCAAGCCCCATGTCCCATTATTTTGCATACATGTTTTCTGCCCATTTTCTGCCTCTGCTCCTTCTAGAAAGCCCATAATGTATATATTGGCTCAGTTCATTACGTACCATAGTTTCCTTCAGCTTTATTTACTCTTTTTGTTTCTTTTTTCTTTTTGTTTCTCTGACTGGATAATTTCAAATGACTTGTCTCAAACATACTGACTTTTTCTCCTGCTTGATCAAGTCTGCAGTTGAAATTCTCCAAGCAGTTCTTTCAGCTCAGCCACTATTTTTTTTAACTTAAAAAAAATTTCTTTCTTGACTTTCTAATTTTGCTCATATATTGTTTTTCTGATTTCGTTTAGTTGTCTATCTGTATTTTCTTGTAACTCACTGAATTTCTTTAGACAATTGCTTTAAATTATTTGTTGAGTAGTTTGGAAAATCCTATTCCTTTAAGGTCAGTTACTGGTCTTCTACTTTGTTCTGTTGGTGATGTCATGTTGTCCTGATTATTTATGATACTTGTGATCATGTGTTTTTGGTGTTTGACTTTTTGAACAAGTAGTCACTTATTCCAGTCTTTATAGACTGGCTTTAGCAGATAAAGCCCTTCACCAGTCAGCTATTCAGAGATTCTGGGCAGGCCATCTCTCTTGGTCTTTGGGCAGGCTTGCTGCTGGCATCCTCAGAAAGCCTGGGCCAATGAGGGATCAACCCGGCATCAGGGTTCACTATCTCTGGTTGACCTATTGACTTGCTATACCCGGGTAGGCAATCACTTCATGAGGGCAGGCCTGAAGCCTGTAATCACAGGAGCCAGACTAAAGCCTGGTCCCATGGAGACTAATCTGGCTCTAGGGAAGACCTTGAACCCATGTCTTCATGGGTTAGCCAGGCACTAGGATAGACATGGTATCTGGATCTCTAGGACAGATCTGGAGTTTGAGTCTGTGCGTACTGGGCTGGTACCTGGAACTATAAGGGCTGGCATGCAGCCAGGGTTAGTAAGGGGCTGGCCTGAAGCCTGGGACCATAAATGTCAACTTCCCTATGGGGTGGATCTGGAGACTGGATCCATGGGGCTAAGGCTAGAGCCTGAGTCAGTAGGGCCTGGCCTGGTGCTAGGTCTACTGTAATGAGACTTGATCCTGGGTCTGCTGGAATATGAGGCCAGATTAGTACTGTGTCCACAGAGCTGGCCTGGAATTGGGAAGATCCAGAGCTTGTGTCTGCAGGGGCTGGCCTAGTGACAGAGGCCACAGAGGCTGGCCTAGCAAGAGGGCTTTGTAATTGGACGAAACTAAAGTCTTGAGGAGGGGTTGGGGTTTGACAGGACTAAATTCTGGGACTGTGAGTGCCAGTCTGGAGCTGGGGTCTGCAAGTGCTGGACTGGAGTTGTGGCTGTGGGAGTCATCCTGGAGCTGTGGTAGGTCTGAAGGATGGGTCCACATGGGCAGGCTTGATGTCTAAGATTTCAGGGGCCACCCTGGAGTCTGTGGCTGCAAGTGCTAGCTTGTCCTTGAGGTGGGCTTAGAGTCTTTATCGGTAAGTGCTGGCCTTTCGTCTGGAACTATGGGGAAAAACATGAATCTGGGTGTGTCTGGAGCCTGTGTCTTCTGGGCAAGTCTAGGTTGCAGTCATGGTGGCTGATTGGGAACCTGGGGCCACAGAGCCTGGCCTGGCCTCAAGGCATCCTGGAGTCCAAGTCCAAGGGTACCTGCCTGGAGTCAGAGGCCACTGGGTCTAGTTGGGGCAAACCTAGTGTTAGAGTCCATGGAAAAATCAAATGCTTACTTCACTCTCTTTCCCCAAGTTGAGAGAATGTCTCTACATGTCGTGCTTACTGAGATTGAGGGAGGGGTGATGTGAATCATGTAAAAGTGTTCTTTCTACCCTCTTCAATGCATCTTATCATTTTTTTGCAACATGCAAATGCTTTAATCACTCACTTGGATTTATTAGCTCTTGTGAAGGTATTTCCATTTTAATGGATAGTAATTCAAATGAATGTTTCTGTGAAGGTTCGAGAGCTGGAAAGTCCTATCTACCATCCTGCTGATGTCATTCTCTGAGAAGGTCTATTCTAAACACACCAGAGCCTCCTAAAGCTTGTCATGTCACATTATCAGGTTTGGGTTATGGAAATGGGAGGGCAGTAGGTATGTGGGGGGAGAAATGTCCTCATCTCTCCACGACACAAATCCTACATGAGCAAAACCCACACCCTCATCATAACACACTGGTAGGGATGCACAGTTCATCATTTTCCCTAGAGACCTGGGTAAAATAGGGAAGAACCAAGACCCACAAAGTTTCCTCCCCCTGAACACTTTGTCCTTCTCAGGGTATGGCTATGACATTGGCACATACAAGACAGCAAGTGCAGACTAAATATTTTATTATTGCTCTGTAAAGCCTTAGGCCATATGACAAAATGAAGAGGCTGAAATGAAAGTGGGAAGGAAGAAACAGAAGGAAGATAAGAATGACATGGTCATATCTGGGGGCAATTAAGCGAATATTCTCTTCCAGGGTGTCTTCACACTGGGTTCATGCCCATGATGAGTTCCACACCAAACGCAGGCTGCTGACTTCACTCCTGCCCTAGCTAGTGAACTTGCAGACGTAGGGTAACCTCACATTACAGCTATAATCTTTCCACTTCAGAAATGCTGGAGAGACAGAAGGCATAAATGGAATGGGACTGAGGAAGCTGGTGAACCCAGTGAAGAGGCATCCCAGGTTTGAGCCTAGAAGTTAAAGCCTCTCCTTCACCTTCATCGGTGTCCCAATCCAGGAGAGAGATTCAAAGAAAGCAGAGAAGAGAGGAGATGAGAGAAGACACACTAACATTGTATTTTCTGGCTCAGGAAAATTTCCTGAAAGCCAGACCAAGGAATGGGGGATGAGATGGGAAACACTGGGAAGAGGCCATTGCTCTGTTTCTTACCCGTACTTCTTGACAGACTCGCACAGTGGCCGGGGTTTGAGACGGTGGAGGGATTTCTCTCCCATGCAAGGTAATTCATCACATCACTACTACTCCACTCCCATCCATCTCCATCGGGCTCGGTGCCCTATAGAGTAGAGGAGGCAGCCAGGTGAAGGGAATGGCCATTGCAGCTCTTCTTCCATGGCCCCTCAGCTGCAACACCTGATTTGTGCCCCACCATGAGGGAATTTGGTCTGCTATTCCAGATGTTGCCGATGAGCTCTTCACTAGCAACCTCTTTCTTAAATCCTCATTGCTATTGGAAATTCCCAGCCAATAAACACAAGACCTTTGGAACCACTCAAGGTAATATGTTACTTGCAGAACAATAATTGGTGTAGCATTTGTGATTAGCCTGTGAACATCAAAGGTAATGGCAATTCTGTATGGGGGCAAAAATTGATCCTATCTTCATTAAGAATTCCTTCAGAATAGTAGGCAAAGATTCCATGAAGCTCAGAGAATGGATTAGCCCATCCTCATATGAGAATTAGGTCATATGCCTGAGGGAGGCAGACTGATTTCATCGGAAAGATAGAGATCTCCACAGATTTCAGCTCTTCAGCTGTCTCACGGACTTTCTTTTCCCCTAGATGTTCCCCAGAATCTGAGCTCTAGTGCTCTCTGAAGTACTTCCTAGGCAGGCACAGGGGACAGGGATTGGGCCTGGGCAACAACAGCAGTCAGCGTGAGAGGTAACAGAGAGGAGAGGATATACTCGCACCTGTGTGGGGTCATAGAGCCCAATCCAGACATACGAGTAGCCGTGATTAACACTCTTGACCAGGGAGGACACGAATGATCCCTCCGCCCCGCTGAGCACAGACACCAGGTTTCCAGAGCGCCGCTTCTGGCAGGCCAGCTTTGAAGGGGAGACAGAGAATGAGAAGGAGTTTCAGACCTGCTGGGGGAGGGCGGGGCAAAGGTAGGTGGGAGGATAACTGTGTGAAAGATAAGTGTGTTCCTCCTCATTCCCAAGGAACTTTCCTGAATGGAGACCCTCCTCCCGCTGAGACCTGCATGGACTTTCCCCTGTCACCTCCAACCCCACATCTAACCACTCACATCTGCATCTATCCAGGATTTTGGTGACGTAAACAAGGCATAGCAGTGGGAGCCATAGGCCCTGGAGCCTTTGGGACAGCTGATCCGTGGTGAGGGCAGTTCCTGCTGGGGATCTTCACCTGCGGTGGAAGAAGAGGGATAGGGTAAAATGAAGAGTGGGGATTGGAGTGGGAGAGGACCTTGGGGAATACCTAGGCCTGTCCTTGGGGGAGGAAGACCACATTCCTGACTCCCCTTCACCATTCCTCATGTTTTCAAAAGTTCTTTATCTCAAAATAGCCTTAGTAAATGAGGCACCATCTAGTCTTTTATTACCCTTTCCTCTTATTCAACCATTCAATACTCTCCTCACTCTGGGCTGTCTCTACATTGGGTCCTTCAACTATTGTCCCTCCCCCTCATCTCATTACTGACCCTCCACACTTTCCCACCAATGTATATTAGAGTGCATTGACTAAATGGAAGCCTTCTCATTCCGTTGTCAGTGGATCACCGTGGGAACCTCCCTCTGCAACTTAACCTGAAGGAAGGAGTGATGATGAAGGAACGGTAGGCAGGCTCATTAGACACCACACCATCACTTCACGTGACATGCAGGAGCCTTCCACCTCTTCTCAACTCTGAGCATTCATGGAGAACTCAGTGCTAGAGGCAGAGGAATCTTACCTTGAACCTGAGACAGAAGCATGAGGCAAGAGAGCAGCATCCAGGACACGCTGGGCAGGGTCATGGGAGGCAGCATAGTATCTGTGACTTGTGGAGGCAGTCAGGGGTCACTAAAGGAAGCATGGTCAGTGAGAGGACACACAGATAACCTATTGCCTCATGACTTTTTCCTTCTCTAGTCTCCAAGGACTAAAGTCATCTTGGGCACATCCATCATCTTCTACAGCTCTGAGTGAGTTATGAGTCTGTGTACTCTCCCATCTCTGAGCCCTCCCAGAACAGCCTTGCTGAGTCTCAGAGCTTCTGTACTCTCTAAGGAAAGGACCCTCCCAGGTGTTCTCCTGTATCATGTGAGGTTGCCCCTCCCTGGGTCTCATCTTATTTCAGCGCTGCCTTACCTCTGAGGTGGGATCTGGTATGGTTTGTCTGGTCAGGAATGACTGGGTTTTATAAGAGGACCTGGGGGAGGGACATTGGAGTGAATAGTGACAATGAGTAGACAGGACAGGGGACATGGGGTGGCTTGGCATGGGGGAGGAGACTCTTCCTGGAAAAGACTGGGGATTTTCCCAGATGTTGCCTCTTCCCTATTGGCAGACAAACACTTTCCCTAGGAAGAGGTGAAGTTTGCTCTTTCCTCTGCCTCTTCCTTGTCAAAGGCCTGTGGCACCAAATGTGGTATGAAATCTTCCAACATAGACATCTGAAAGAGGAGTTCCTCTGGTGGATTTTTTAAGAACTCACTTGTGGAGGCAAACCTATATATTTCTTATTACCTTGTATAGTAATATTAAATAAATTTTTTGTATTAAGTGGAGGTGTGTATAGGAATTATGAGTATCATAGACAGTTGACAGCATAGATGGAACTGAAGCTAAGAGTGGGAGTAAGGGTTCAGGACCACTATGTAAGCACAGTAGCTACTTTTGATGAAACTTTAGGATTATCTGACAAGTCAGTAGATGAGCCAAAATCTTACAGAAAATCAGGTGAATGAACTTGTCTTTCCAGTCTTCAGCAAGAAAGAGCTTCCCCAGTAGTGAATGACAATGACAATGTGATAGAATAAGAGGTAATAAAGAAACACAAGGCATAAGAAGGACTATAGTCAAATAATGAGGATCAAAGAAGGATGAATAGTGGTTAAAGAAGAGAAGATCAGGCATTGCATAAAACCATAGCTCAGTTGGACAGGGGCAGTGGCTCATGTTTATAATCCCAGCACTTTGAGGGGCTGAGGTGGGAGGATCACCTGAGCCAAGGAGTTCAAGACCAGCCTGGGCAACATAGTGAGACCCTATCTCTACAATTTATATTTTAATGTAAGCCAGTTGTGGTAGTGTGTGCCTGTGGTCCTAGCTACTCAGCTGACTGAGGCAGAAGGACCTTCAGTTGAACCCAGGAGTTCAAGGCTGCAGTAGTTATGATCGTCCCTCTGCACTCCAGATTAGGCAACAGAGTAAGACCCTATCTCTAAATTTTGTCTTATGATGTTGTAAACATAATCCTGAATTGCATGTGAGTCTCTACTACATTAAAATGCTCACTACTTGTAGGTTGCTCATGAGCTCCCTTGCTGAACTGCCATTTGGCTATAAATTAAAAGCCCTTTTCATTACATTCTTACTGGGAAAATGGCCAGCTTCATATGGGTATATTGAGAAAAGTTCTTTTAGTCAGGTTTGTTTTTCAGCTGGCAGTTTGGTGCGTCTGACAAGCATAGTACATTGTTTATACACTGGTTCAGGTTCTGTTGGCCAGTCCAGGAAAGAGTTAGGCTGGGAATTTCTGCAGAACCTGACTCTCATGCTATTGTTGTAATATGCCAGCTTGTATATAGATGCTTATAGTAGGGATCTGTGACAAGGTCATGAAATGTAACTCATCATTAATTCATGTACCCAAAATTCAATGCAGTTCCTCAAATAACATGAGAAGAAATATAGCCAGCAGTTATTTTGTGAAAAGGGGTTATTTTTTTCCCCCACAAAATTTATACAACAATATGTAAACACATGGAGGTAAAGGGTAGACAGTAACCAGAGGGTAGAATAGTTACCAGAGGCTGAGAAGGATGAGGGGGAGATGAAGAGAGTTTGGTTCATCGTACAACATACAGTTAGATAGAAGGAATATGTTCTAGCTTTTGCTAGCACAGTGTGACTATAGTTCACAAGAATATGTTGTATGTTTCAACATAACTACAAGAGAAGATTTGAAATGTTCCCAATACCAAAAAATTATAATGTTGAAGTTGATGGAGATCCTAAATACTCTGATTTGATCATTACATATTATATACATGTGTCAACATATCACATGTACTTTATAAATATTATGTATATTATTATGTATCAATGCAATTTTTAATGAACATGTAAACACAAAGCCATTTCTTTAACGAGAGCTCAGTGGAAATTTTTAAGTTCAAAAAACAATATATCATACACATTTAATAGTTAAGATGATTTGGAAAATAATCTCACTAGATTAAAACATTATTTGAGAAGAAGTTAATAATAGCAATCACAAATTCAGAATGGAGTGTGTCTTGAACTTTTGAAAAACTCAGTATCACAGAGGAAAACATGGTTTTAGAGTAAAATAATCCAGAGACACAACAACCAGATCGAGTGAGTAAACTTTAATTGGATCTTGGTTAATAAAGTCATTCATATGGGGGGTCAATTGGAAAAATATGAAATTGAACTGCTACTTGATTATGCCAGAATTTTAATTTTCTTTCTTCTAGTAATATTATTATGGTTAAGTAGAGAAGTTCTTTATGCTTTTCATATTTATGATGAGTTGTTTTCAGGTAAAATATCAAGATGTCTGTAAATTTCATATTGTTCAAGGAAAGGTGTGTGCATGTTTGTGTGTGTGTTTGGAGAAAGAGAGAGGGATGAGTTGGAGAAAGATAAATAAAGCAGATATTATACAGTGATAACACTTAACTGAATCCAAATGGAAGATACGAGTGTGTTCGTGCTTGCTTTCTACTTTACTGTGTGTTTATAATTTGCTGAACAGAAAATTATAATTTAACTTACATGTTTCCATTCAATGATAACATATGTGTAGTTTTCTATCATTACCATAAGCTAGAAATAGTGCAGTAGAGTAGTATTTATTATGTTGAATCATATATACATTAAAATGCATTTTATATATCCAAATAAAATATTTAAGTATTACAAATAAATAATAAAATATCTGGTATGTTTCACTTTGGACCACCTGATGTATGACTGGGTAAACAAAGAAATAAAAACAAGGCAACACAATGGGGTAATCAATAATCTGTGTCCAGTCAGAAAAAACATATGTCCTCAGAATTAAGAAAAGTGATCAAGTCATCAGACTTGACTTTCAAAGCAGAGCTTAAATGGGTTTGATGGTGGATAGCCTTTGAGTCCTTCATTTATCTGTAAGGTGGTCAGCTTCGGGCCCTCAAAAAACCTGGGATCTACAAAGACAGAGGTGAGTTATGGTTGGTTCTTCATAACCCCTCTTACCTTTTTCAAGCTGTGCTTTGTTTCCCATATCATCAAATCTGCCCCATTACCAGGTATAAGACAATGAAGTTCAGGTCCTTCCAGGACAGTTTATTATTAAAACTCACTTTTGTTTTGGTCTTAATTGAAATAATGTGACATTTATAATAAGCCTTAAGGTTCTAATATCCTTAACTGCAATGTGAAACTTTTATTTGCTATGACACTCACTAAACTCATTAAAGTTGAGTTGTTTTTATTTGTCAATGTTCTTCATAACAATAGTTATTAACCAGGCACTGAGAAGTTTGTTTAAATATTATATTTATTAAGCTGGTTTTGAGTTATATAAAATCTAGTTCTTGGCGATGAGAGAGGAATCCTTACTCTTGATGTAACTGAGGGCCGAAGTCAAAAATAGCTTTGAACTGTACCTCACTGAAGATTTATCACTAAAGTGCACCGCTTTGAGATATATTAGCCAGATGTCCAGAATGCCACTTCGTTTCTTTCATCTTAACCAAAGCCTGTCAGAAGAAATGGGAAAGGGATAAAATGAGGTGCTGTGCATCTATAAAATAGGATAAAAGGACAAACTTCAAAGTCCCTGAGGTTGATGAGGGAAGTTATTAGCATCAAAGAATTGAAAGCTGATAACATAGCTACTGAAATTTGGTCAATTATATGTAAGCAATGAATAGTAACTATCATATTACTGGTACAGATATTGGAGGCAATAATTTTTATCAGAAAACTGTGTTAATTTTTATTTGGTTTCAGATTTTCACATTGATCTTGGAAGAGTTCCCAGTTCATATCATGTTTGCTCTTCTAACGTTATCTATTTGGGTATTTTATAAACGCTAGTCCTTGTTATTTATTTTTCTTTTAGAATAAGGTAGTCATAATACAAAATGTTCATTTGGAAAAAATTTAAGATAATATTTTCAATTATCATAAATCATACTTAAATAGCTTGTGGGTGATAACTTTGCAGATTTTAACTGTTCAAAATGTGTCAGAGTTCACATTTCTCATGATAGCAAGTAAAAATAAAAATAAGAAATAATTCCATAGTCATGTTGCTTTTCTTTTTTGTAATACATTATTTTTATCATACAGAGAACATGTAACAAACAGATATAGCCTGACAATCTAAACTCTACAGTGATAGTATCTTGCCATCTTTTTTAGCTTTATTATTTAGAGAAATGAAGCAAAAAGATTTAACAAAGAAGTAATACAATAATATTAATATTAATAAAGTGATAAGAAAATAATGCAATAGTAGTCCACTTATATTATTCCTTAGTCCCACTTATTTCCATGTTTCTCCATTATCAATTTTATAATTATTTTCCAATTTATATTTTTAATCATTTACTTCATATAGATGTATCAACAAACTATACGTAGTATGATTTTCTTTTATATTTATATATTTACATACATGTATCATTTACATTTTCTGTAACATTCTGGAATGTTTTTGTTCATTCGATCTTAGATTTTAAAATATATCTACATTGAGATAAATATTTATAATTTATTGATTTTAACTACAGTGCAATATTGGTTCATCTAAGTATTTTTTTAAAAACTATGTATGCATTCCTCTACTGATGGAAATGTATCTTTTGTTGATTTCAGGATATGCGATTTGCCACATTTTGCAGTCTCTGGAATCTGAATTCAGTGCTAACAATGACAAACATATTCTCTATCTTCACTTTGTAAAACAAAGGTCAGCACACTTCTATAAAGAGCCAGACAGTAAGCAGCTCTGTGGGCTGTGCCATTTTTCTCATACCTATTCGACTCTGTCATTGTAGCATAAAAGCAGCATAGGCAATAAATAAGTCCATAGACATGTTGGTGTTATAATTAAACATTAATTATGGACATTAAAATTCAAATTTTAGGTAATTTTAAGTGTCACAACATATTTTTTCTTCTTTTAATTATTTTCCAACCATTTATAAATAGAATAATTTATTCTAAGTTCATGAGCCATATAAAAACAGCAAAAAGGGACAAATTTGGCCAACTGACTATAGTTTGCTAATACCTGGTATGTGAAAAATGAGAAATAAATTAATGAAATAATCGCACAATTAACTACAGAATGGTAAGTGCTCTGAAGGACAGATGTATAGGGATTTTCAGAGCATAAACAGAATGTAGCTGGTGAGAGCAGTGAGTAAATGAGTTGATCTGATTCTAAAGGGCACTGATTTTGATAATTTTTTCCCATTTGGAATGAGAAATAGGTGTTTAGTGACTGAAACCAGACTAAGCAACTGTCTGCAAAATAGTTCAAAAAAGATACATTCATCTCAAATGTACCTTATTCCAGATGAAACAAGTTAAAATGAATCAAAGCAGCATTTGTGGAAATAAGCAGCATATAAACAAAGAAGGTCAACTTCAGACACTTCTTCAAAGTAACTTCTTACCACCTATTCATATAAAATCCAAACTTTAATGGAAAGTATATTTAAGGAACAGAAGAAATGCAGGTCCAAAATCCAGGTTCCAAGTTCAGGTCCAAAATAGAATTATATCAAGCTAAAAAGCTTCTGCACAGAAAAGGAAACAATCCACATTTTGCAGACACAACCCATAGAATGGGAGAAAATTTTTGCAAATTATCCATCTGACAAGGGATTAATACCTGGAATAAATGAGGAGCTCAAAGAACTCAATAGGAATAAAAACAAATAATTCAATTTTTAAAATGGGCAGAAGATATGAACAGATGTTTCTCAAAAGGAAACATAAATGGCCAATAGGTATATGGAAAAAATGCCTAATATCATTAATCATCAGAGAAATGCAAATCAAAACTACAATGAGAGATCATCTTGCCCCAGTCAGAATAGTTTTATCCAAAAAGATAACAAATGCTGGTGGTGGGGAACGTATACTAGTACAGCCACTATGGGGAACAATCTGGAGATTCCTCAAAAAGCTAAAAATAGATCTGTCATATGATCCAGCTACTGGGATCCCACCACTGAGTATATACCCTAAAGAAAAGAAATTAGTATGTTGAAGCAATATCTGCACTCCCATGTTTATTGCAGAACTATTCACAATAGCCAAGATATATAATCAATCCAAGTGTTAGTCAATGGATGAATGTAAAACAACAAAATTAGGTATAGGTACACAATAGACTATGATTCAAGCATCGAAAGGAATGTAATCCTGCCATTTGCAACAACATGGATAGAACTGAAGGACATTATGTTAAGTCAAATGAATCAGGAATAGAAAGACAAAATGTGGGAGCTAAAAATTATTCAACAAAGATAGACAGTAGAATTATGGTGGCCAGAGACTGGAAAGAATATTGAGGAAAGTGGGATAAAGAAGAGATGGTTGATGAATACAAAAATACTGTTGGTAGAAGGAATAGCATCTAGTGTTTGCTAGTACATTATGGTGACTACAGTTAACAGTAATTTATTGTTTATTTTAAAATAAAGAGTAAAACTGAAGTGTTACTAACACAAAGAAATGGTAAATGTTTGAGGTCATAGATACACCAATTACCCTGATTTGATCATTACACACTGTAACCTTGTATCAAACCATCACATGTACCCCATGAATATGTGCAATTAGTATGTATCCATAAGAATTAAAAATGTATTTTTTAAAAGCTCATGTGAAGAACTGAGGTCCACAGTCAATATCTATGACAAAGTGAAGGCTAGGTCCAGTTCTAAGGGCTGGCCCAAAGTCTATGCCTAAGGATAAAGACTATGTCTAAGGTCAAAGTCCAAGGTACATTTGGATCTTGTCCAAGTTCAAGGACCAGGTCTAATATCAGGTCTAAGATCTAGGTCAAATTTATTTCCATGTTCAAGGTTCAATGTCCAGGATAATGTCTTTACCTTATCCTGGGTCTTGATCCAAGGTCAAGACCATAGTTTTAAGGTTCAGGTTCACATCTATGTCTAGGATTGAGGTTTGTGCTGAAGTTTCAAGTCTAAGGTCATGTGTAGGTCAAGATCTGAGATTCAAGTTTATTAGTTGTTTAGGTCCAACGTCAATGGTTAAAGCCCAAGTCCACAACCATGGAGCATAATTAAGGACAGATTTGAGGTTCTGGATGAATGCAGTGCTAAGTTTTAGGCCCTACATTCAGTTCCAATGTCCAAGTTCAGGTGCCAAGTTCAAGTTAGAGTACATAGTCAAGGCTTACATCAAGATCTGAGATCCAGGTCTTGTTCTCATGTCTGAGTTTGAAATCATGGTTCAAGGTAAGTTTAAAAGGTCCAGGTCCAATTCCAACATCCTTATTCAGTATAAGTTCATGGTCCATGTCCATAGCCAAGATCCAATATACATACCCTAGGTCCATTTCAGGTTCATGACTGGGGCACCTTTCCAACATCCAGGACTAGATCCATGTCTAATGTCAGATCTAAATTCCAGATAAATTCAGGTTCCGAGTTTTCATTCCCTATTTTTTCTCATTATATCTTCTTTGTGATATGTGTCAATTCTTCCAGATTGTATCCCCTTTTTCTTTTTACATCCCAATCTAACATAAGCTAATTCGCTAGGATCTTTCCTCCATCTCGCCCATTAATTATTTTATTCACCTCCTTTGACACCAGCTCATTCTTGCCAATATTCAGCCTTCATTCTTCACTTTTTCCTGTCTTGTGATACATGCTGATTCTCCAGTATTTTCTTAAGTTTTACAACATCAAAAAAGCGCTTATCAATGCTTCCTGTCTTTTTATGCAGGACTGAAAATCGGCCCTGAAACAAGGATCTCATCTGAATAAGATTGCTGCATCTAGACAAAGACTCAGCCTTTAAGTGAAGAAGATCATGGTGACAGGTGTACCCCTATAAGGTGAAAAAATATCATCAGGTTTCAGGATTTTAATACTTAGTGAATCCTACTATATTGGTACTATATATAATTGGTGACTCTGCTTCCCCAGCTACCCCCATCCATTACCTGTAGGATTTATGAATATACAGATTAGAAATTCTTAATATGTTAATTCCTATAGGATATGAAGGCCTTTACTGGAAGGTAACCGGCTGTCTCCGGCAGAGAAGCCAGAAGACAGAAGAGGAAGAATGATATGGAAGAAGGAAAGTCAGAGAAGGACTTTATGCACCTTTGCTGGCTAAAGGATGAAAGGGGCAAAAAGAAATGCAGGTGTCCTTGAGAAGCTGAGAGAAGCTGACAACTAACTAGGAAACTGAGATAGCATCCCCCACAATTAAGGAGTAGAATTCTGCCAACAACATGAACAAGCTTGAAAGCAGACTCTCTCCTACAACCTCCAGAAAGGAGATGCTGAATTTTGCCTAGCGAGACCTGAAGCAGAGAACCAGTGATCCACAGTGTACCCGAATATCTAACCTAAAGAACTATGAGAATAAATGTGTGCTGTTTTAAGGGTCTGATTCATGGTAATTTGCTCAGGATGCAATTAAAAAAACCTCAACATTTATCAAATCAGCAATAAAAATACTTTGTTTTCAGTGCTTTTACTTTTTTCTATTTTTTAAAAAAACATTTTATTAAAATATAACATACATACAGAGAAGTCCACAAATAGCAAATGCAAAGTGCTTAATGAATTTTTAATAACTGAATACATTAGTGCATCCAAAGTCCAGACCAGACAATAGTATATCATCAGCATCCCCGGAGATCCCCCGCTGTGCTTTCTTCCACAGTGACTTGACTTCAAATATGTAAACAAATTCGGCCTCTTTCTGTACTCTACGTAAATAGAATCAACATACCTACTGTCTTATGTCTGGTTTCTGTCAATCAACTTTGTGTCTGTAAGATATATCCAAATTGTTTTGTATAATTATAGATTGTTCATTCTAATTGCTCCATGGTATTGCATTATATGGTTATATAGAAATGTATGTATCCTTTCTGCTATTGAGGGACATTTAGGTAATTTTCAGTGTTTGGCTTTATGAATAGTGCTGCTAAGAACATCTAATATATGTCTTGTAACCAATGTCTTGTACACACTATTCTTGAATATATATGTAGAAGTGGAACACTGAGCAATTTAAAATTTCAGTGTGTTTTACTGAAATGCAGATAAGAAATTGAGGACCTATAGTATGTAGCTATATAAAACAATGTAGAAGATCCACAGGTATTGATGAGAAAAAATTTTAAAATACGATTTAAATGAAAAAAGGTAGAAAACAGGGTACCTTATATTTTGTGTAAAAGTGAGATAAGAAAATATATTATTATTTGCTTTTATATTTATGCAGAAACCCTTGCAGAATAAACAAGACACTAATAAATGTTGCTACATTCAAATATGTGGGTGATCGTAGGAATCTAAGAAGATGGGGCCAAAAGTAAAAGAAAACTTTTTCATGCACATACCTAAACACACATACCCCCAACACACACACACACACACACACACACACATACACATAGATATATTTATATACATGAATATATAGATTATATATACAGTGTGTGTGTGTGTGTGTGTGTGTGTATGTATGTACATAGTTTTTTGAACTATGAGAATGTACTGTCTACTCAAAAGTTAAAATAATAGTTTTAAGGGCCTGAGCCTCTATAAAGGTGATATTCCCTTTTTAAACATGGTTACATTTGGCCGTAGAAATTCACAGAAAATGTCCCACTTTCTAGTCAGTTTCCTAGAACGTAGTTACCAACTTTAACTTTTTAAAAAATGTAACCCCATCCCTCTCATTTAAAAAAATATGATAAGAAAACTGAGACACAGAATAGTGAGGTATCCCCCAGCTCTAGCGATGAAGTCCATCCAGGGCAATCACCATCATCCCTGGGGAGTGCTCCAGTTTCTCTGAAATAAAGTGGCTAGAAGTATAGCTCTGTTTCAAAATAAGAAAAAAAAGAAAGAAAGAAAGAAAAAGAAAATCCA
The DNA here is from genome assembly GCA_036589455.1 of Ateles fusciceps. NCBI lineage: Eukaryota > Metazoa > Chordata > Mammalia > Primates > Atelidae > Ateles > Ateles fusciceps. Next base: position 1,903,971 of record JAZHEH010002077.1, read on the forward strand.
CAAGTGAGTGAAGCACTTTTAAACTATAATTACACTTTAAAAATACTCTTATTTTATTTAAGATTCTAAAGGAAAAAATCCTGAATCCAGTTTTTCCCAATTCAGAACCATGGCACGTGCTCCCAGGCTGAAATTTCAGGAAAGGGAACTTAGCAAGTTATCTTTAAGACCTGCTGTGTATTATTCAAATGGGAAACAATACAAGTCTGAGAAATCAAGAGTTATCTCTCCAGAGGCCAAAATAATGAACACTTTTGTTTTCTCATAATATAGCTTCTAAGGCAGCCTGGCCTCCTGAGAGGAGCAGTCTTGTGGCTAGGCTCCACCAGCTGATGCTGCTGGACTTCCCACGACACCACCTCTCCTCATCTCTCTTGGCTCTGTCAAGCTGAAAAGTACAGAGATACAGAGCCACCTACTCTACTCACACATAAAGCCAAAAGACATTATGAGTGTGAAAGTGACTTACCAATTTCTGGCCCCAAGTCAAAGCTCAGTAAAAGCTTGTACCCAAACCTTTCCAATCACAGTCATAAATCTGGCTTCTTCTGCACAACAGGCCTTCATAATTGATGGCTATATTTCAAAGACAAAATAATCAATATACTGGGCAGACCTCCCCCATCCATTTCTCATAAGCCATGCGTGTAATTTATGACTCTTCTAACTTATCATCACTTTAGGAATGCATTGATTTTTTTTAAGCACATAGTCGACATCTGTGATTGCTGGCTCCAAATGGGACTGATATTTAAACAGCAAAATCATTTCAGTCTTTACATTTGTAAGTGATCAGCAACTCCCATTATTTCACCCCACTTTCTTCAAGTTTCCAGCTGTGAGAGATTCTGTGATTTACAGCCTTCATATCGAAGGGAATAAATCAGCATTTCTTTAGTTCAGAAGTTCTGTTGAATATCATAGTCAAAAAAATTCTAAAGATATCCACCTTGAGATTCCTGTCCCCGTTATTAAATCAAACATGAATGTAGATACTACTATGAAAGAACTTTGTAGATATAAGTAAGGCTACTAATCAGCTGACCTTAAAATAGGGAGATTATATGAGTAGGCCCAATGTAATCACAAAGCACATTTAAAAGCAGAAGAGGAAGGCAGAAAAGTCATTCAGTGAGATGTGGCAGAAGAAAAAGGCAGGTGAGATGAAACAGAAGGGGAGGACAGGGAGATTTTGACTGTGAGAAGTACATGACCCATTATTACTGTCTTTGAAACTGGAGGAAGAAGGGCATGCATTAAATAATGTGGTTATCCTCTAGCAGCTGAGAATAATCCCAATCTGATAGTCAACAGAGCAGCAGAAACTTTTGTCCCACTGCCACAAAGACCTAAATTAATTCTGCTGACAACCTGAATTAGCTTGACAGCAGATTCATCCCCCAGAACCTACATAAAAGGATATAGGCCAGACGCAGTGGCTCACACCTGTAATCCCAGCACTTTGGGAGGCTGAGGCCAGTGAATCACATGGTCAAGAGATCGAGACCATCCTGGCCAACATGGTGAAAGCTCATCTCTACTAAAAATACAAAAATTAGCTGGGTATGGTGATGTGTGCCTGTAGTCTCAGCCACACGGGAGGCTGAGGTCAGGAGAATCACTTGAACCTGGGAGGCAGAGGTTGCAGTGAGCTGCAATTGTGCCACTGTACTCCAGCCTAGCAACAGAGTAAGACTCCATCTGAAAAAAAAAATTTAAAAAGGATATAGCCCTAGAAGCAGGCTAGTTTTTGCTTTTGTTGTTGTTGTTTTTTATTTTATATTTTTGTATTTTTGTATACAAAATGTATGCCCAGCTAATTTTTGTATTTTTAGTAGAAAGTGATTTTCACTATGTTGGCCAGGATGGTCTCAATTTATTGATCTCATGATCCACCTGCCTTAGCCTCAAAAAGAGCTGGGATTACAGGTGTGAGCCACCATGCCCAGCCAGTTTCAGTTTTTTGACGTCTGGAGTAGAGAAACAGCTAATTCAGAATAAACCTGAACTTCTCACCTACACAACTGTGAAGTAATAAAAGGATATTGCTAAATGTATGCTTATTTGTTATGGGAGATATAGAAAACTAATACAAACTTTTAAAGATTTTATGTAAGAAGCAAATATTTCTATGGAACATATGGTGTAAGCCTCATACAAACTTTTGTGTCTGTATCACCAGCTTAATCATCAATACCCTTATCTTCATCAGGCTTATTCCATTATCTACACAACCATGTTCTCTTCATGATGAACGATTGTGATTCTGTCACTCACGAATAAATGTGTGTCTTAGTCCATTTTGTGTTGCTATATAATAATACACAAGACTGGGTAATTTATTTTTTAAAAAGTTTGTTTGGCTCATGATTCTGATGGCTGGAAAGTTCAAGATTGAGCAGCTGCATCTGGTGAGGGCCTCAGGCTCTTCCATTCATGACAGAAGGTGAGAGAGAGCCAGCATGTGCAGAGATGACATGGCAACAAAGGAAGCAAGAGAAATGGGGAGGTGCCAGGTTCTTTTTAACAATCAGCTGTCATAGGCTTTAAGAGAATAAGAACTCACTCACTGCAAAGGATGGCATTAATCAGTGCACAAAGAATCCGTACCTATGACCTAATCACCTCCTGTTAGACCACACCTCCAACATTAGGAATCAAATTTCAACATGAGGCTTGGAGGAGACAAACATCTGGACCTTAGCAATGTGTTTCAAAGTTGTTTGGCAAGAACTGTGTCTTACTCATCTTCTGAAATTTTATAGTAGCTCATGCAAAGCCTGGTATCTAGAAGGTTTTTAAAAATTACTTGCTGATTGAGTCGATAATATATTTTTTCCCATGAATACCATCTGAACTCCAGATGGTATTCTGAAAAAATACCTCCTCTCTTTGTTTCCTTGGATGTTTTCTGAGATGTTTTCTCTACCTTTAACCAATTGATGACAAAGAGTTAGATGTGGCCACTGAGTTGTAGCACCCTAGGTGACACTGATGCAACCAAGCCCTTACCTGCCCCCCTGATTCTACTGACATGTACAGTTAACCCTCCATTCATGGGTTCCACATCTATGGATTCAATCAACTACAGATAGAAAATATTCAGAAAAATAAATTTTACAAATTTCCAAAAAGAAAATTTAAAGTTGTCATGTGCTGGGTACTGCATTAAATCCACACAAATGAAGGGATGTGTAGGTATTGTGTTAGGTCTTATAAGAAATCCAGAAATGACTGTTTAAGTTATATGCAAACACTATGTTATTTTATAAAAGGGACATGAGCATCTATGGATTTTCATATTTTGGGGGGTTTCCTAGAACTAATTTCCCAAGGGTACTGAGGAATAACTATATTTATGACAAAAATTATTGTGTAGGGTTTGTTCTCTGACTGTAGCTATTGTCAGAAGAAATAAAAAATTAGGAGTTAGTCTTCAAAGAGGGACTAAGGGTTGATCTGTGGGTCTAGAAATGTACTATGGATAAATTTGTAACTAGTACTGATACCAATTTCTGCTTATGTTTAGGGCAGAATTTTAAATTGACTTTGGACATCCATCAAAATCTTTATTTCCAATACTTCTTCAGTATTTACTCTACATAGAAATAACAAATTCCTCCTAACTAACCAGAATTACAATTTCAGTAAAACCATTTATATGTTCTTGCCTCCCAGAATACAGAGAAAAACTGTGTGATACCTGTGGCAGTTTATGAGTGCGACAAGTATCACATCTTTACTTTCCATTATTTTTCATACAAAATGATACCTTAGCTGGTTATAAAAGTCTGTGAGAACAAACTTACTTCTTCAACCTTTTATGGATCTATCACTTTCTTGAATCTAATGTTTTATGAAAAAGAGTGAGGACAACTTAATTTTTTCCTTCTTTTGTAGAACATTGGATTTTACCTGGATTCAGATGTTCCTTTATGTTTTTTACTAAATTATTTACTTTTTAAATTATTCTCCATAGAATTTTAAACACTTCTCAAGCCTGTTGTCAAAGTCAGTGATTTTGTTTTTTCCCATTTCAGGTATACGCTTTAGTGGTTCCTTAGTTTCAAATCTATGATAAATTTTGTCTTTTGTTTTCCTTTCACTTCTTAGTAAAAAGATGGTACATACATAATACAGACTACAGAGACTAGAAGATGCAGTTTGTACTGCATCTTTATGTATCTGACTGAAAAAGAAAACAGAACCAAAATAATATAAAAATTAGTCATGGAATAATAAAAATAAAAATAAAATAAACGACTAACTGAATACAGAGATTTCTGGATTCACTGTGTTCCAGAGCGTGTACAGAAATACAAAGAGAAAGAGAGAAAGGGAGAGGAGGAGAGAGAGTGAGAGAGAGAGGAGAGAGAGAGAGAGAGAGAGAGAAGCTAGATGAAAAACTTCAGGAATAAGAAACTGATATCACTATCAAAACTTTTTTCCCATTTTAGTCTGTCATCTTCTACCTTTAGTATTCTTTTCCTTTCATTGATAACTTCTTTTTTTAATTTTTTTTTGAGAATACAAAAAAAACCCAAAAAACCCAACTTTTTACAATGGCTTTCTTCTGTCTCTTGAATTACAACATTTAATTTTCATTTCTAATATCTATGTCTTTCTTTTTGTTTGACACATCTTAACAGAGATACAAGGCTAAATTGTCTGTGCTTTTTATTCACCTTTGACTAGAAGAAGCTGTATCTGTATCAGTACTTTTGTCCTAGAAAAACATTAGAAGATTCTACTCAACTCCTCTCTGTTTCCTTGGATACTTTCCATTTTCTATTTAGCGCCTGTGTTGGCAGGTTATGTATTGGTGGTTTGTAATATCTGATAGATTTTGTATTGCTTGGGTGTGGGAGGTGACAGCGGAATCTAGAACTGGCAAAACGAGCAGCTGTCAGCTGGTAACTCTAATTTGGGTAAGTTCTTTCTTAGCACTTGCCAAATTTGAAATACCATCTGCCTCAGGGCTGTGCGTGCTCCCTTGATTAGAAGTGCGTGGCTACTTTAACGCTCATCCTTTTCCTTGCTTGAGGAGAGAAAGTTACCTTGTTGGAAAATCAGTGACCTCGTCTCCCAAACATTTTGTTGTATGCTTATGGAATTATCTCTATTGACTTTCATCTGAAATTGCAAACCTATATCTCAGCTCGTTGTTATCTAATATTCTTTGCCCTGCTTATCTTGTATCATTTGGGATTTTTTGTGAGTTAAGAAACTCAATGACTTTAGCCATAGAATTTTTGTTTTGTTTTGGGTGTTGTTTATATAAATAAAAATACAGAAACTATGCTAACTTTTGGTAATGATTGATCCACTACCAAAGACCTAGTGTATCTCTACATCTGCTTTGCCTGCTTCATTTATAGTTGAATATTGTTAAAGCTGGGTGATGGACATGTGGTTTATTACATGATTTTATCTGCTTTTGTATATGCTTGAAATTTTCAACACAAAAAGTAAAATAAAATCACTCCAGTGGGGGAAATTTCTATGCATTTCTCCCTACCTTTATTGTTTCAAAAAAGAGTTGTTTTCAGGGCATTATTCTAACTTTTGTCTTATATTCAGACCTCTGCACTGAGCTTACCATGGGAAGTGTCTTTTGTTCTTCTCTTTGATTTGACCCACATTTTGTGTATCTGACAAAGTTTGTCATATGAATCTGTGTCAGGTTAATTAAAGGTGAATTTTACTATACTCTTTTAGGGTTTTGTTCCTTCAGCTGGATTGCTTTGGGAGAGGGGAGTTGAAGAAATGTAGTTTTTCATGTCAAGAGAGTCTGTTGGAAAGGGCATTTAATTTATTTGAACAGAGGTGTCAGTATTGTTCTAAAAACCATAAGCACAGAACACAAAATTATACTAATATAAATAATTCATCTCCTTCTCCCCCTAATCACTGCCAATTATATTTTTATTGTCAAGAATAAAAGGTCAAAGAAATATTACAAACTTTTCAGATTTGCATAGATTTAACTCCTCTATTGTAGTTATTTCAGTTCTTTCTTGAGGCTACAGTAGCAGTTAGTCCTGGAAACAAGAAATCTGAAGTCCAAAGAACCATTAGAACATTCTTCCAAATTACAAATAAAGTTTTGAGATATTATTAACTGAGTTCCATGGTGCTGTTATTATAAAATGTAATTAATATGATGCACCAGTGAATTAATAATGATATTTCCATAAAAGGGTACATAGTGATTAACAGATTCTTTTTGATTTTAGAAATGTGAGAGTATGACAAAAATGCATCTGTTAGAATGGCAGAAATCTGCAAGTCTTCTGTTTTCATAGGCCCAAGCAACCTGAAACTTCTTAGAATGACAAGTGCCAGCAGCCATAACAGGTTGCAACTTGTCCAAGTTTAGTTTATGTGACCCTTTTCAAGGTGGGAAGTAGGAGAGCAGGTTTTCTGAGTCTTGTCCATTTCTTTCAGAGTTGTGGCTTTGTAGGGGTTCCTTGCCATCCTTCATCTCTATTTTACCAGGATACCAAGCTTTCTGCAGAAGCTGGCTGTTTCTGGCTACTTCTATCACTGCTTTCCTGTCAACTTGGTTTTTCAGCAAGGTTTTGAGTTTGAATCTTATTCATCTTATCTTGGAGCAAATTTAGTATCTCCAACTCAATTCTACATCTTTCACCACCATTTTTCTAACTGTTCTGCACTTAGAAAAGTGTTCGCACATCCTCCTCAGATTCAAGGAGAGTCACTCCTGGCTAGTTAGACATGTTTTGTGTTGTCTCTCATGCCCTTATTTGGCCACATGAGCAACTCCACAGAGAAATGGTCGATAATGTTGTAGATATTATCATATCCCCCTACTCCCTTCTCCTTTGTTTAGCACGATATGCTACTATGGTTTCTATTAACTCTTGGCTGGCTGTCAGTGATGCCAGTTGTGCTAAAACCAAGAATTGACAACCTAAACACAGTGGTCTATGGGACAGCATTGAATTCAGTGGCTGCCTTAGGGGTTAACACAATGGGATCTGTTTTCAAGGAGAGAGAGGGAAACCTGATACAAAGAAAACTTGTGAGAGAGTCCTGGGGGAACATCATATGCATCTGTTATGTCTGAAACATTTGGAGTCTCCTCCTCAGCAAGTGAATACACAGAGCCTGTAGGTGCCACTGCTACTTCTTCATTATGGGCAGATTGTTTTTAAAGAGTAAGAGAAATTCAGCCTAATAGCTGTCATATCATGTCTTTAACACTCCATCCTCTTATGATGAAGGAAGTCACAATCATCCAAGTGGGAAGAAATGTCTACTGATGTTCTGATTTAAATGAATGAAGGTCTTCTTTCCACCTCGGGAAATCTTGAGGGTTATATAACAGCAGTTTTGAAATCCTTGTACTATGTACTTTGTGCTAGTCCTTCTCAAATCGTCACTGGCTGCACCAAGAACAGAAAAATGAGGAATTTGGTGAGTACTTTATAAAGCTAAATTTACTTAATTAATTTCACCTGTGGTTATGTTTTTCAAATATTTTGGGACATTAGAATGTCCTGTATTTATAAACGATGATGATAGTAAGTATTTTGTTTTGCTTTGTCTTGTTTTTAATAAAATACAGAATTAGCAAACCTATTATACCTACCATATCTAGTCCATCAAATTCAATACCTAGATAATTCTTCTATAATTCCTGGGTGTTCCAAATACTAGAGATGCTTATAATGACAGAACATCTAATCCAGAAGAGTATTTAATAAAAGTTATGTCATTGTTCTCACCAAGAAACCTAGTCATTTGGGGAAGTTAGATTGTGTTCTTTTGAGTTTCTTTTTTTGTGATTTGGCAACAGGGGAATGGAGGGTGAAATTGGCATTGACTGCTAGTGAAGGAAAAGGGAAGATGTGTGGTGTTTTTACAAATATGTGTATAAATCAACAAGATATTGTCAGATACATATTTTTTAAGACAGCGCACAAGCAGCTGCATGTGTTTGGTAAGTTAGGAAACTTAAAAGTGCCTGCCAGTTATGCAGCCACCTTCTGAGCTAAGCTGCTGCAGGTGGATTATTATTTAAGATTACCATACTTTATACTACAGTATTTTACTACTCTAGCAGCAGCTGTTTATACTAGGGCTAGGTGCCTAGGATTTTCTTGGTAATGAGGTAACCTGGATTGAGGCATCTGCTTAAAACCCACATTCTACACTTGATAGTGTCTAAACATGGCAAAGATATTTTCATCTTTGAAAATCTGATTACCAACATTTTGAGAAGTAGCAAAAGGAAGTAAAAAGCACAGACATAAATTTATCCATCTACTCATTTATTCTATAAACAATCATTGCTGGAGCCATGTCAAAGGACAGAGGAGGTGACAAGAATAAGAAATAAGAGTGCCTGCTTCGCAAGAGTTGAGCACTCTACTTTTCATGGGATACCAGAAGGTCTGCTGTATCCTGAACTAAAACACTTTCAGTTTTACGTGATAGTTTCTGAGTTCTCTTTTATTAGAAGCAATCAATGCAGCTCTACTTGCTTAAGCAATAAATATATTATTTTACCATAAAGATAAGAGCTTGTCTCACACAACCAATATAAGGAAAAGTGTTGTGTACAATGAAGGACCTGTATCCAGGGCCACAGTCGTGAGACTGATTCCTGTCTACTATCTCTGCACCTCTCCCTGCTTCAATCCCTTTTCTGGGAGTTTCTTTTAAGAGGAAATAGTATGCCAGTTTCTTCTACTACTGTCATTGTCAGAGCCTAAAATACAGTGGCTCTCAGTCTTCACATTACAGTCTGACCATCACAGAGACAAAACCTCCACCACTGTGTATTCCAAATTCCCAGGGAAGGCTTTTCATTGTGCATGAAAGCAACCATTCTCCTTGTGTGGCTAGAAAAGGAAGCTACTTTATGGGAACAAAGTTCTAGGTTGAAAACTCAGTAAGTGTTCACCACAGTTTTCCTACATTACTACCTATTTTATACAATGCAACCTTCTATTTTTTGAAACCTGAAAGACCTTGGAAGAATAAAACATCCCTACATGTAAGTTTTCTCTGAAATAATTTGTAGCTGGGTATTGAAAATAATGGTGGAATGGGGGTGTTTATGAGTGTATTATATTGAGAGGACCCAGAAATGTCCGAATTTATGTATGATATATCCATAAACTCCCTAGTAGAAGGATCAATCAAAGAAAAAATCTTAACACTTTGTTTTCATATGCTCTTTATTCTAGGACACTTATTTTTAAGTTTATTAATTTTAAATGTGTAACTAATAATAAAAGAAATTTGACAGAAGAGCTGTGACCCAATAATCATTGGTCACACATGTGTAAACTTTAGCACATGAGAAATTTTCTGTTCAATTCTATTGAGTCATATGCATTGATAGCACATTTTAATTTGTTATGCATCTTTAATTGTTACTGAAAATGTGTTTGAAGATTTACACTAGAATCACTGTAGCAAAAAATTCATGATTTAACGGAAGGCTGCCTATTAATAATCAAAGGTAGTATGAACTGCTAAATATCTCGGATTATAATAATTTTCAAGAGTTTCAAGTAGGAAAGGTTTTTGTGACTGGTTAATGGTTTATAAAATTCTAACATTCAAACAAAGGCCCTTTTTCTGTCAAAACCATTGGTTAATATCAGGATATACATGAGTTATTAGAAAGAAAAATACAAAATAAGTTTGACCAAACAATAAAAACATATGAAAACTTAGTGTTCTTCAACAAGCCTCAGACTTAAAAGGACTCAATAAATTAAGATCATAAACACAGTTAACAAAAAGCAGCATGAAGATATCATAATTTCTGAGTCCAAAAGAGATTTTAAATGATTAAATAAAAAGCTAGTTACTGAAGAGAAAAATATTATGTAGTTTTATGGATATATGTGTATTATTTTATTAGAATTTTAATATGTTCATTAAAAAGGGTTTATTTTTTCCCAAAATACAGCAGTCATGTATCTTATGATGCATGACATTCCAGACTAGATAAAATAGAGTATAAAAGCAAATTTTGCCCCTCACCCGGTGATGAAGTTTCAGTTGCTGGGCTGGACCATACAGAAAATCTTTCTCCTAAACTGGTTGTGCTGAGATTCTTGCTCTGCTTCAACCTCCAATCATTAAAACTTACTTTGATTCTTTTAATATTCTGGCTTCATGGTAGGAAGAGGCAGAAATGTCACTTGCAGTACCTATAATCTCTTAAGATTGCTTTTTTTCCTCTCTCTGTTCTTTTAAAATGTAAACAAAGAAAAGATTGCATTTGACAAGATAAGAAGACAGAAGTTGATTCTGATTATAACACCACGGTATGATTCCGGTAATATTGCTGCAAGAGGGGAGAGAGCACAGCTGAAAGAAAAGGCAAGAGAGTTTTCAGGAGCTGGTCTGTGAAACTGCAGACCATCTGTGTTTGCTAATTGGCTTTACATAAAGGAAAAGTAAACTTTCTCTTATCTTTGTGACAGTAGGAAAGGACACTCTGAAGTTAAGCTCCTACTCTCCAACTGATACTGGGATATAGAGGCCACTTCTTCCTGATGATTACATTTCAAAGGATAGCTCGGAAGGGTCCTGGGCTGTCAAACTGAAAAGAGACTTTTTAACAGATTTACATCTCAAAGGTGCAAAGAAATATTTTACAATAAAGAGTTTTCTGGAGCAGTTATTCTAAGAGAATGGAGGACAGGGACTTAGACTCAAGAAGAAGCCAGTGTAAAGTTTAGTCAAGCAGAGGGGAAAATTAAGGCACAATTTATTTCTGCTTTTCTACCAAATGTTTTTAAAGCTATAATTATATTTTTCTAACACTGCTTTAGCTGCAAATCATAAGTTGTAATGTAATTTTTTTAGTTCAGAATATTCCTAATTTCCATTGTGAGTCCTCCTCTAACCCACGGATTGTTTAAAACCAATAATCATACTAATAATTGTTGATTGGGGTGTTCTGAATATGTCAGTTAAGCCAAGTTGTTCAAATCTTCTACCTTCTACCAACTATCTTCTGCTTGTTCTATCTGTACTAATCACGCTATTAATTTAGGAGTTGGCAAATGCTTAGAGGGGAGATTGTAGGCAGATTTTGAGGCTTACTTTCCTCTAGTTTCCTTCTCTCTGAGATTTTGTTTCTCAAATTTTTGGCTGCTTGGGCAATGTGAATTTCAACCTCTGTTTAAGCCTAAGCCCCATATGATAACCACTTTCTGCTTTCTGCTTGGATTTCATTCCTCTGTTCTGTTAGTTACATTTACAATCACCTTACTTGGACACAATAGGTGGCAAATAAATGTTTTCCTTCCTTTTCAATAATTGTTATTTGCTTGACCTTTTTGAGGCTGGAAAGTAGACTCAGGTGGTTTAGAAAGACTTTCAAACAACAGTTGAATGTCTAAGTCTACTTTTTGGCTTAGTAGCCCCACCGGAGAGGAAGCAAACATTCACATACCACCAACCATGTACCAAAGTGAGAAAATGATGGCTTGATGGGACACCAGTGAGAGGACACAGAGAGCTACTGATGAATACCTGCACTAGAAAATAGTAAGTTCCCTGAATTATCTGTTATATGCCCCAGTTGTGTTCAGTAGGACTTTTTGTTGCAAGAGAAATACATTTTAATAAGCCAGGGGGAGCTTAATGGAGGATTATTGATCCAGAAACTGAGAAGTCATCTGGGCCGGTGTGGTCCTGGTCTCCCTGTCATCTTCTCACTGTAACGGTAGTCATAGATCTCTCCCTCTTTGCTAGTTCAGCTTTCTCACTCTTTGCAGACTGGCTTTTCTACGTTTTCGTATGTAAGACCAAATACAGTTATGTTCAAAAGCCTGCCAAGATGATTGCCTGGCAAATTCTAGTCCAATTACACACTGTCAGAGTCTAGAAATACAAGCTTGACTGCTGGAGCCCAGGGTCTAGGGTGGGTGCGGAAGAAGAGTGTGGGACTGGGCAGAAAATGAGCTCCGCCTTTGCAGATTCACAGTTGGTTTAAGCACTTTAAATAATCAGAACAGAGAGTCTCCAGTTCCCCCTCAGGGAAGCATTCCAATGTCAGCTAAATTCCATTTTGAACAAATAATTTACAGACCATGTGTCTCCATACACTTTAATGGTGTATTACCTGTCTTCATCTGACTCTTCTTTAAGGGGAAACTGGAATGAGACAATTAACTGTTGTGTTGACCTTGTAGCGCTCTACTCCTCAGCCTCTGTTATTAATCTTATGTCATATAGACCCCAGCCCTTTTAAAAGACTCACCCTAACCTTGGTCACAGACTAAACTTGCAATGCTTACCACAGACAAGTGCCCTAAACCTAACCATTTACTGAGTGAGAGATGGACATTGTCAACTTATCACAAAATCTATAAATTTGGAACAGATAACTTTATTTCCTATGAAGGGCTACAACTTGAAGGCTGGGAAGCACAGTCTCTGGTGGAGACTGAAAGTGGAAACTTTGAGGGAGTTAGGGTGTCACAGGAGTTTCATGCTTGGTGACTAAGTTAGAAATATTTATCAGGTTGCAGGAAGGGCTAGGACTGCTCATGAGGGGAAGTCACAAGCATGTGTGGTAAGCAAACATGTACGTTATATAGTCTCTTGTTCATTTTGGGGTAGAGACTTAACATGAAAATGCGATAAAATTAGGCTGTATATGTGAAAATGTGAAATGGAGCACATGGAGATGCTTGGTACACAGTCTCCGCGAACCTGCCAGAACCCTTCCATGGTTGATGGTCACTTATCAGGAAGGAATGTTGATCAGTTATTGTGTCAAAACCATAAAAGAGGAGGGGGATCCAGCCAAGGTGCCAAGCTGTGGGTCGAAGTCAGTGGAGGAGTGAGTGTTTCCTTGTTTTCCAGGGATGGTTTCTGTTTAACTCTTACAAAAAAAAAATGTCTAATGGCAGTTAGACAGGGAGGGAGTGTTATGAGGCGTGACCTACCTGCCCTTCCATCATGGCTAGAAAACTTTGTTGTTAAGGTTTCTCTGGGGTCTCCTTAGCCAAAATGTGTTTGTTCACTTGGTCAGGGGAATTAAGATTTCATTTTCATTTCACAAAATGCTTTGTGCTGCAAATTGTACTCTTACAAATTAGGCCCAGCTTCAGAGTTCAACACAAAGTAGCCCTGGAATATGACCATCTTAACCCTGGATGTTCTTCACTTCAATACATGAGACTCTCATTTTAAGCAATTAAACTACATCAGGCCATGATTGTCTAGACATCAACTAACATGGAAAAGTCCAATAATTTTTCACTCACAGTTAAAATTCCAAAGTGCATAAGCATGTGTTGTCTGTATTTCCAGATGGCGTTGTTCTGAGTTTAATATTTTTGTGATAGCAAAATATAAGACATGTGAATTATCTAATTAAAAATGTAAAAGCTGATGTACATAATCAAATGATGGATGAAATTTTTTCTATCTGAAACAAATAGTATTTTAAAATCAGTCGATGAATGAGAGATGCTGTCCTTTTCTTTGTTCTGTGGCTCCCCGGAGTCTTATTTCCCATCCTCCTTGCCCTTGAATAAAGTAGATGTTAAGAATTATAGATTTTCTTTTTTTTTTTCAGACAGAATCTCATTCTGTCACCCAGGCTGGAATGTAGTGGCGCGATCTTGGCTCACTGCAACCTTCGCCTCCTGGGTTCAAGCAATTCTCCTGCCTCAGCCTCCTGAGTAGCTAGGACTACAGTCGCCCATCACCACTCCCTGCTAATTTTTGTATTTTTAGTAGTGATGGGGTTTCACCATGTTAATCAGGATGGTCTCGATCTCTTGACCTTATGACATGCCCGCCTAGGCCTCCCAAAGTGCTGGGATTACTGTGCCTGGCCTGTACCTGGCCAAGAATTATAGATTTTCTTTAAAATTGTAATTGTTTTCAATTTTCAAAATATTATTTAAAATATTATATATATGAAAAAATGAAGAATAATTTGAAAAGAGTCATAGTGCAATTAAAGAAATAGAAACACTACATCTGAATTTTGTTTACTCCTATCCAATCACATCCATTTCCTCCTCCCTTCAAATAACTATAGTCCTGAATTTAACATTTATTATTGCCATGCATTTCTTTATACTTTTACTACATTTCATGCATCCCTACAAACATTTAGTACTGCTTTTGTCTAAGTTTACACTACATGTAAATGTTATATATATTCTTCTGTAACTTGATTTTTTTTTAGCATAATTTTGTGAGATTTACCTACAGGTATAATATTTTAATTTTTTACTATAATGTATTCATTCTATTTGGGTGGAAATTTCAGTGTTTTTTCCAGTTTCTTGCTAAATTATGCTCTTTATACAGTCACGTGCCTCATAAAGTTTTGGTCAACAACAGACCACATATGTAACTGTGTTCCTGTAAGATTATAATACTGTATTTTTACTGTACCTTTTCTATGTTTAGCAGCATTCTGATAAACAAATATTTATCATTGTGTAACAGTTACCTACAGTATTCAGTACAATAACATACCATACAGGTATGTGCCCTAGGAACAGTAGGCTATATCATGTAGCCTAGGTATGTAGTAGCCTATGCCGTCTAGGTTTGTGTGACTACACTCTATGACATTCAAACAATGATGAAATCACCTAACCACACTTTTCTTAGAATGTATAATATTAAGTCATGTATGATTTAAATTGCTCTTTGCCTTCCATTTTAGGCTTCCCATTTCAAATAGGACATCTCTAGTAGCCTTTAAGGGAAGTGACTGGACAAATGTAGCTTCAAGGAACAAAGAGATTTCACTCTAAAAGCAATGGGACTGTACACTAAGCATGAGATATGGCTTATAGGTAAAAATCTTTGTCTTCATTAAAAGACATTTTATTTATTGATGGAAATTATATTCTACACTTCAGTTCCTTCATTTGCCATGAGGGATAATAACGATACCTACTTCACAGAGTAGTTTTGAGGATTAAATGGGTGAATACATGCAAATTGTTTAGGACAATGCTTTGCACATAGTGCATGCTGTTGCCATTTTTATTATCATGATAACTTCATGGGAAATATTTTTCTACTTTTATATGTACTATAGTAACTTTATGGGCATTGTTATATATATATATGATATATATATATGTAGTTACATATATATATATGTGTGTGTGTGTGTTTGTATGTATATATATGTATATATATACATACAAACACACACACACATATATATATATGAAGACCTTGACCTAGAGGCACTTTCTTGCAATATATATATGTTACGTATATATGTGTGTGTATATATATGTGTGTGTGTGTGTGTATATGTGTGTATATATGTGTGTGTATATATGTGTTACACATATATGTAACATATATACTGCAAGAAGATGCCTCTAGGTCAAGTATATATGTTACATACATATATGTGTATATATATGTTACATACATATATGTGTATATATGTTACATATATATGTGTGTATATATGTGTTACATATATGTGTGTATATATGTGTTACATATATATGTGTGTATATATATGTTACATATATATATGTGTGTATATATGTGTGTGTATATATATATATATGTAACATATATACTGCAAGAAGATGCCTCTAGGTCAAGTATCTATATGTTACATATATATATGAGTATATATATGTGTGTATCTATATATATAACATATATATACTGCAAGAAGGTGCCCCTAGGTCAAGGCCTTCATCTCTTAAGGAGTCAGTTGACTGGAAGAGACTTGAGAATGTCATCTTATATCATTCCGTTTCAGGCTACCTTATATTAATATGGGTTTTGCTGGTTCCTGAGGACCCAGATCCAAATATATATATGTATATCAAATATCCTGTTCTTCATGCTGGATTTCAATGTTGTATATTGAGGCATGAACATAATTGTCTATGAAAATTTCCATCCTTCACAAGCCTAACTTCAAAACATAGCTTGACATCTCTAGTGTTTGTTCAACTGATATTTCTAAGCACAGCTGCAAGAATACTGAGAGGGTCTTTGAGCTGCTGTGAATACAACTATTGGTGGAGGGCAAGCGAGGGTTATAAAAAGGGGTAAGACCTGAGTATCCAGCAGGGTCTTCAAAGGGACTGCAAGAAGGTGCCTCTAGGTCAAGGCCTTCATCTCTTAAGGAGTCAGTTGACTGGAAGAGACTTTGAGAATGTCATCTTATATCATTCCATTTCAGGCTACCTTAGATTAATATGGGTTTTGCTGGTTCCTGAGGACCCAGATCCAAAGGGCCTGTCCCAGGCTATTGGTCTTTCTCTGGCTAGATACACCCAATTCCCTACATGCAGTGGAGGTCAGCAAATAGGTTTTAGGACACTTTATTGTAAATCTTTAGTTCCCAGAGCCAACTTGTAGCCACAGTAATATGATGTTAGTGGCGTCTCTGAGTCCATTTGCTAACCTCCAGGACAGATGCCCAAACTTCCAGGTCACTAAATCTCAAGATGTGGCAAAGGTAAAATTCTTTGCCTTGTATATGTGACCTCCGTCTCCTTCAGCTGTCACTGGATCCCCGGGCTGCTTCTACTTTCCACCTTCAGAGAAATTCAAGTGGTTAACGAAAATGTCCAATTTACTTATAAAAACACAATCATTTCAGAGACACCAGAGGATTCCGTTTGGCAGTGAAATCTGAAATGTTGCTTTTTTCTTTCACAGTTTCTCAAAGAAAGTGGTTCTTTTTCTGCAACTCAACAACCTCAAGCAATACTTTGTGAAAGCTCTCTTTGTTGTTTTGGATTTTTCAAGCCCTGCCTGGGGAATAAGGCTAACATAGCCATTTGGAATTGCCACCACTGAGAAGGAACTCTGAATTGGCATGCATTAGCATTCAGGTGCTTTCCTTGAAACATTCACAGTGTACTTCTGAGAAGTTTTTAATGCCAAAATGACCCCACCTCTGAGTGACTACTGCTTTCTTACCAGTATGCCTCTAGACCTTCTGTTCTTTCTATTTCTGGAGACAGCCAGTTGCTAAGGCTCTCTCACATCATGGCAGCAATGAATCCTTAGTTAATTGCTCCTCTACTACCTCAGAAATAGCACCTAATGCAGAAACGAGATCCTCTTCAGAATACTTTATCAGAAACCCAAACATTATAAAAGACACTTCCCTTCTTCATTTTGGATAGCAGCAACATATCCTTCCTGGGGGATGTCCTTTCTCACTGCATTGAATCATTAAATCTGATTTTGTCCAACCTAAAGCTTGTCTCTGGTGGTCTTTAGCTGGCTAGGCTTTAACAGCAAGGACGCTTTTACAACAATACCCTCCCACCAGATCATCCTGATCATCCTCAGTTTGTCCTGCTAACCAAAAGAACTGTATTTGCTACTTGCTTCAAACCAGGAAACCAACACTGTTACACTCACAAATCAGAAGAAGAATGAAAACCAGACATTATAATACCAGCAGGACTCTGCAGTGCTTTCCCAGCCTGGGGACCTTAGCACATTTACTCCTTCCATCTACTGCTTTTGACACATATACCTGAGCGAGGCACAGAGGTATGTGCCATATCATCTGAAAAAGGAGCAAGTTTTGTCATCTCAGAATCCTCCTCGCACAAAGCAAAGTCCAGCATAGGGAGCTGAATCAATACATATCACTGAATGAAAGCTCTAGACCCTCAAATATAAAATGTAAATAATAAACTCGGGGGGACAGAAATGCAGAGGCAAGGTGGAAAGTAGGGGGATGAACCAGTTTTGGTTTTTTGTTTTTTTTTTTGAGACAGAGTCTCGCTCTGTCACCCAGGCTGGAGTGCAGTGGTGCGATCTCAGCTCAAAGAAACCTCCACCTCCCGGGTTCAAGCAATTCTCCTGTCTCAGCCTCCTGAGTAGCTAGGATTACAGCCTCCTGAGTAACTGGAATTACAGGCACGAGTCCCTGCACCTGGGTTTTTGTATTTTTGTAGAGATAGGGTTTCACCATGTTGGCCAGGCTGGTCATGAGCTCCTGACCGTGTGATCCCCCTGCCTTGGACTCCCAAAGTGCTGAGCCATTGTGCCCAGACTGAATTCAGTTTTAAGTATCTAGATTTTGAAATGCATTCCTCTTAGGCCCTCTTAACTGATATGTTAGAATTTGTGGTGCTCAAATATTCTCCTGTCAAGTAGTGATTTTTTACTTCCTCACTCACCCCCAACCTGCCATTGAAAAAAATCAGTTTTGCTCCATTTGCAAGTCATGTTTGGATCTCTTTACCCATACAAATCATTGTTGTTTTACCTTTTGGTTTGAACCAGTTATAACTTCTGACTAGTGCCCTCTCATTATGTGAATCAAATAAAATCTTTATTATGTGTTCAGTCAATATGAGAGTTTTATTTCACCTTTTTCTTAAAATTATTTTTGAACAGTATCTATTTTGTACAATTGCCCAGGAGTGCCTGATACTTAATAACTATTCTAGTTCAGTCCATGAATAAAGCACTGAATAACATTAAACATTAAGAGCTTTGTTGAGGTTTCTCTAAAATATTTCAAAATGTTTTGCTTTATACGGCAACTTACTTCACTCCACCGCAAAGCAAATTTGTTGCACTGTGGGGAGGTTGAAATTCCACTATCTCAGGGAAGACCTGCAAAGTTTTCTTGTTGAGGTTGCTTAGGGTCAAAAATTTGTGTGATCAGCTATTTTGTTTTGCAGAATTATTGTTTAGGGATGCATACTTCTTTATCTCTTCTCAGCATCTCTCATGGTTCTGATTTATATTTGTAGAGCAAGAAAGTGAAATGGTGCCATCAGCATCCCTCTTTTTCAGATTCTTTCTCATATCCTTGCAAAGCTTGCCTCCTTTCCTCTGGATCTGTTTATCTCATTACTCTGTGATGGAAGGCAGCCCTTAGGAAAAACTTTTGTGATCATTTCTTCAAAGCTTGAAACATGCAAAGTGCTGAAAATTACAATATTATCTCTTTTTCCTGTGCTCTCAAATCCAGAGATATGCACTCTGTGGGAATAAAGAGCACCCGAATTAGAACAAACAGATTCAGAGCTTGCTATAGCAAGAAAGTCAGCCACCATCACTTAAATTTAGCAAAGACTCAAAGGCATGAAGGAAAAGCTTTAGAGTGAACAACAGTGGTAAGGGGAAGCTGAAGGGTGCTAACAAAAGGTGTAGCATCTTATGTGATTAGTTTGAAGAGTATTTGGCTCTCTCTGGTTTGTCCTCAATTGGAAACTGGGACAACATATAGTGAAGCTGTCAGTCATTGACCAAGTCCTAACTTCTCTGGACCAATTGCTGCAGGGGTAGTCATTTGGCTTTCAGTGTTTGTTGTTGCTGAGGTTGTGGGTCAGAGTTCTACCATAATGCATGGTGTGAACATTGTCCATTTGTATATTCAATCTACCTTGCACATTTTTGTGATGTTAATTGATAACTAAAAATCTAAAGAGATTTAAAGGAAAGGACTGTTTACAGTCCTTGAGAAATTTGAGTTTCATCCCCTGTTTTATGTTACTATTAATTTTTCTTGATCATCCATGATTATCTAGACTCTGTGCTGTGGGTTTCACTTATATGATCCTTGTCAGGTACATTTTTATCATCTTTTTATACACATGGAGATTGGGATTACGATTTGTTAACAAACCTGATGTAAACTACTCAGCTAAGAAAATGAGGGTGCAAAAATGTTCATACAATTCTTAGATCCATTTTCTAGAAAAAGATGTAGAAGGATATACACCAAATTTTTAACCCTGATAACCTAAATGTTACTAACTTGATAACAGTAATAATACATTTTCCTTTGTACACTTTTGAATATTTGGTTAAAATTAGCATGTATTGCTTTTACAATAAAAAGAAAGTTAATCTAAATAACATATTCAACATGAAATTGTGTTTTCTCTAGACACTATATTAACTTTCCTCTGGGAATCTAATTCAAAAGTTACTTCATAAACTAAAATCACAAAGAAAATGTATCCCAGATCATAAACCCGCATTAGTTATTTAAATAGTGGCTCTCTCTGAAGAAGTTTACACAGTAGGATATTAATTGCAGGTTACAAACCAAAAGGAGCAAAAGAATTGTATATGCTAAAGAGATATTCCCATCAAATATAGGATTTTCATAAATAGTAATTCTACCATATAGCTCTTTTGCTTTTTGGCTAAATGATGCTACTCATTTATCTATTTATCAAATATTAGCTAAGCTAATAATGTTTAAGCACAGTGTTGGTACCTGAGTAAAAATAAGCAAACAAGTAAACAAACCAACTATTCATTTTATAAATTTACAGTTTTCTGGCTGTTACAATAAAATTTTAAGAAAAAAGTAAAATCATGGCTTACAGAGATATAAAAAGATTAATGTGTTAAAGATTTTCATTTAACTCATTCATGAGGAAACTGGTAAGATGTTACAATGAGTGCAGAGGTGAATGTAAAGAACAGATACATTTTTGTTTCATGAACATTGCAGTGAGTATGCAAATATAAGCAAACTGACTTTCTCAGTAATAAAATCTGCCAATACACAGAATTCTATAGACGAGCGTTATTCTGTATCATTATCAGTTATCTACAATTTACAAGAGTGTAAAATAGCTCCCACAGAATCAGAATCAAATAACTAGGATGGGAGTGCAAAGTTTTCCAGCGAAGCAAAAGTTTTTCCCTACAGGGTAAAGATAAACTGTAACACGTGTGGCAGACATTGCTATCCGCATGCTCTGTGTTCTTTTCCTGCACCAGCCCTCTCTGCTAACAGAAACTTTGCTTGTTTAGGTAAATGCAAAGTTCCCTATTCTTGCCCCCACAAAAAAAAAAAAAAAACAATGATAATCCAACATTCATATAGCCAGTAATTTTTTCAGGATCAGCTTCAATTCTGCCCAAAAAAAAAATCTAAAGAAAAGTTTGATTTTTTTTTTTTCTTAAATATGAGACTTCTAGGAAAGCATTTGCTTTTCTTATTAAAAAAAAAAAAAACAGTAATTAACAACTGACATAGCCCTTTTTTTGGTTCTTTTCTCCCTTTTTGTATCTGGAATATAGTGTCATTACTAGAATTCAGCAGCCATCTTGCGACCTTGGACTGACTAGCGTAAAAAATATATGAATAATAGTTGTGTCAGTCAGTTTGTGCTGCTCTAGCAAAATACCACTGACTAGGTGACTTAAACAACAGAGATTTACTTCTCACAGTTCTGGAGTCTGGGTAGTCCAACATCAAGGTGCCAGCTGATTCTGTATTTGGTGAGGGTCCTGTTCCTCGAGTATAGAACTTGGACTCCTGAGTTCAAGTGATCCTCCCTCCTCAGCCTCCTGACTAGCTGGGACTACAGGTGACTGCACACATTTTAGTTGTTCTTAAAAGAAAGATTGTGTGATATACCACATTGGAAACCTAACTCCATTTTCCCTCTAACCTAAATTTCAGCTACCTTGATATTAACACATCTTCAATGCTTCTGTCACCACTTTCTTTAATTAAATGGGATAATAACTCAATTGAGACACAGAGAAGGAGAAGGAGAGAGGGGAGGGAGAGAGAGAGAGAGAGAGAGACAGAGAGAGAGAGAGAGAGAGCCTGCTCTCTAGTCTCTTCTCATGACAGCACTAATCCCATCATGAAAGCCCTACCCTCATGATATTATCTAAACCTAATTACCTCCAAAGGCCTTATCATCAAATAGGATCACATTGGGGGTTAGAGATTCAACATATGAATGTAAGGGGAACACATTCAACCCCTAGCAATAGCTAATGCTTATATAACATTCGCTATGTGTAAAATGTTGCTCTAGGTGCTTTTCATATATTGGCCATTTCAATCATTGCAATCATTGTGAGGATAGGTACTATTTCCATTATTTTACCAACAGAAAGAGTGAAGTGGCTTGTCCAAAGTCAGACGGCTAAGAAATAGTGAAGTCAGGATTCAAACGAAAGCTGTTTGATGTCAGAATCTGTGTTTCTAACTATTATGTGATCTTACCCTTTAACAAGAATCACAGAAGCACAAGTCCTAACTTTTCTGAACCACTGAATCAAGGCTCCCAGATTTTTTGTTCTGTAAGACAGATAAACCTCTATCAATTAACCTGCAAATAACTAAATTTACAACTTATTCAATCTTATAGCATTTATTATAATTTTGCTATGCTCCTTGAGAGTTTGGTTTTTGTAGATACCATTTATCCGATTAAGAAAATATCTTTCTTTTGCTAGCTATTTTAGCCAAAACATCAGATAACACAATACAAAAGCAAGCAGCTTAAGATCTGAAACGAATTTGACTGTTTACACTCTTGATGTTCCATAAGGAAAACAGAGATTTCTCGGCAAAAGGGAGTCTGGCACCTTTTCCATTTTCTTTAAGGAAATGCAGGCTACTATAACTTATTTAGGGTCCGTTATGCAGCAGAGGGTGACAAGAGAAAGGAGAAAATCAGAAGTAAATGAAGGAAACAGTATTCATTCAACTGAGAGAAAAAAAAAAAAACTTCTGCTTAAAAAGACAAGGTACCAGAAGAAAAACAAAAACAAAAACAAAACATGAAGGCCTTTTAATACAAACACACACAGGTGCCCGCACGCGCGCACGCGCGACACACACACACACACACACACACAAACATCTTGGATGTTAGCTTTGCATTAAGCTAATCCATTGAGCTCCTCGAAAGAAAATCTTTTTAAATCTCATTACCATATTTTAGTTAAGACACATTGCTGATATTTCAGAAGTAATAAGTATCAAACCTGAAAGGGCTTGACTTAGAAACCAAACCCAGGCTGGTGTGGTAAAGAAAAAAAAAAGATGGAAGAAACTTAGCTATGGAACTACAACATGGAGCAATAGCTATTGCTCTTACTTTCCACTGAATATGCAATTTAGTCCAGCTAAGTGAATCTGCATTTTTACATAAATAATAGAGCAGAGGAAACAATAGATATGTACTTGTCTCAGGTGAGCCTCAGAGGGATGGCTGAATAGGAAGCAGGTTTGCCTCAAACAGTTGCCAGCTTGATTTTCCTCTTTAGCTTGGTGATTTTGGAGTCTCAAGATTTATTTTCCTTTCACAGTATTCTCAGATTTCATAAAAAAACGTAACTTTCACATGCTTTTTTTTTTTTTTTGAGACACGGTTTAGCTCTGTCTAACTCTGTCACCCAGGCTGAAGTGAAGTGGTGTGATCACAGCTCACTGTAGCCTCCTTGGATTCCTGAGTTCAAGAGATCCTCGCACCTCAGCCTCCCAAATACCTAGAACTACAAGCAGTTGCACTTTTTAATTGTTGGTAGAAGAAAGATTGTGTGAATGTACCATATCAGAAACTAACTTCCTTTTCACTGTAATCTAAATTTCAGCTCCCTTGACATCAACACATCTTCAATCCTGTCACCATTTTCTTTAATTGCGTGGGAGAAGAACTCAATAATCCATCCCTTGTACTAGGTGAAGTTCCCTCAACATTTGTATAAATTGTGGAGGTGAGAGGGCTTATGGTCCTATGTCTGTTTGTTTGTTTGTTTGTTTGTTTTGTCTTTACTGCAATCTGCATCTCTCTGCCACAGCCCAGCCACTGTTCTCACATGGCTGTAGACTTGAAAGATAACGACTCCATATTCCATGGCCCAAAGGGTCACAAATGCAAAGCTGTGGGTGCAGTTGCTTTTAACAAAGCTTTAAGATGAAAGAAGAGGGTTCTGAAGCATCCTAAACAGAGATCAATGTAGTTTAGAAGTAGATCTGAATGGATTTAAAGTTCTTTAACTCCTTTCTTCCACATAGAATTTCTCAGTTGCCATCTTGTCTTTTTCCTCTGGCATCTTCCTCACTACTATCTCTTCTCTCGCCTTCCCTGCCACCTCCCTCCTCTTCTTTCTCCCCCCATCCCACAGGTAGCCACGTTGGTTAGACTCTCCTACTGCTTCCCACAGATCTGGGGTTGGATGTTTTCTCTCTCTTTGAAAGTTGGCAGTCCCCCAAATCTCCAAAATTCTGTTCATTTCTAATAAAGACATGTTTACATCTCTCTCCAATTATTATTTTAAACTAAATTCAGATCCACCTTCATTAAAAATGATGTTCAGAAAATAGCAAAATCATGACTCATATGAATGAAACATATGTTAAAGATTTTATTTAATTCATATAAGGGAACTGGTTCAAAGTAAATGTCAAACAGCACAAGCATGTAGAGTCAAGAAATCAAATTACAAATGGAAGCAAAAAGACTTTTTCCATAGTGGGGAGGGAAGTCAATGGAAATGCTGCTGGACAAGACAGAGTCTGCATATCCGTCAGTTACCTGCAGTTGAAAGTGCGAAATAGCTCAAAGAAAATAAACAGGCCCTGGAACCCATGGCCCAGAAGGATGTATGATAGACAATGCATAGTTTTTAAACAAAGTGCAAAAATGATTTTTGCACATGACATATCCAAAAGTTCTTAAGGGACAAAACAAAAGGTTATCAGGTCTTAAAGTCCTCCTTTTCTTAGTCAAATCACTAACGACTGTTCTTAAATTACATTTTTACCTTCATTAACTGGTAGGCAGCATCTGTGCATCAAAGGAGAGCAGTTGATGCTTTTAGACTACTTTTTTCCAATGAAGGCCCAAAGGTGTCATTTGTTCTTTTCTGTCTCATCTGAATTGCATAAAATATGCCAGCTGCTGCTTCCCATGGTCAACTGAGGTAGAAGTGGCTGTCACCTCTGCTAATATCCTTACCTATGGTGTCTTTCAACCTCAGTGATTCATCTCAACCCATTAAATGTTGGAACAGATGATATTAATAGCCAAGGGTTAAGACATTTAATTTCTTGCCTATTAAGAAAATGTTTCAGCATTTAAAGTAATAATATTGGGATTGCAGAATATCAGAGCCACAAGGCGCCTTTGAAATTATCTAGTTCAATATTATCCTTTACAAATGAGGACACAGAGGTCCCAGAGGGGAAGTGGCCTGTCAACCAAAGTCACACTGAAGGCTGGTGGCACAACAGAAGCTGCAGCTCAGGAATACCATGGTGACCTGTGGTTTATTTTGCCTGTGGGCAGCTGTTTCTTAACCAGACACCTATTTCCTTTGCTATGCTCTGGTAAGTCCTTCCTCTCCCCCTTTGCAGAGATTTCTTTTTCTACTCCTAATGCTAATTTCTAGTTATGTAAGGAACTGATCATGAATGAAGCTCTTTATACTATCCACAATTATTCTACTTTGGCTGTAAGACTCTGTAAAATCCCCGCTAGAGTTAGAGAAATGAATTTCCCATGATGAAATGAGTCTTTGTAGAGATTTTTAAATATGTACACAATTCTTTGACATTCCAGTTGTGTTAGTTCTCTTTGTGTTGCTGTAACAGAATGCCTGAGACTAGGTAATTTATTTAAAAAAATAGAAATGTATGTCTCATAGTTTTGGAGGCCCGGGATGTCCAAAATCAAGGCACCAGCAGGTTCAGTTATTTGGTGAGGGCTATAACCTACTTCCAAGATGGCACCTTGATTGTTGCATCCTCTGGAGAAAAGAAATGCTACGTTCTTGGTAGAAGAGTGGAAACCCACCTCCACATGCCCTTTTTGTAATGGCACTAGTCGATTGTTAAGGGCAGAGCTCTCATTGCCTTAATACCCTGCATCAGGCACAGCCTCCCAACACTGCTGCACTGAGGATTACGTGTCCAGCGCATAAATTTCGGAATGGCAAAAACAATTCACACTAGAGCCAGAGACATCAAAAGGCGGAGTTTAGTTTTTCTCTCTTGAAGATGGCATTCAGCGGCTCAATTCTTCTAAATGATAGGATGCAATGGAAGCAGCACTGCTGAATTATATGATGTTGGGTCATAGAAGGGTATATGGCTTCTCTGTGGCTCTCTCTCAGGACACATACTGTGGCAGACTGGAGCTTCCATACAAAAAATAAGCTACCCCGAAGATACCATGCTGGAGAGACCACATGGAGAGACTCTTTAGGTATCCCAGCTGTTCCAACCTCCAGATATTTGAATCTTCCCAGAACATGAGAGAAAAAGCTTCAAAATGACTCACACCTGCAGCAAGAACTGTCTAACTAAGCATGGTCAACACCCAAAACTGTGAAAGGTAACAATCAGAAACATCTACTGTTCTTTCATGCTATTAAGTTTGCAGTGGTTTTAATTCAGCAATAGATAGTTAGAACAGCCCCTCTGAGAGGCAATGAAATATTTGGGCCCTAAAAACCTCAGAGAATAGACATAAACAAGATTGCCAAGGAACAGAGGATCCTCTAGTTAACCAGCATGCTGTTGCCATTTCTTCAGCTTCACTGCACGTATAAGAGCTCATTACAGTAATTGACTTTTCAACAGGAGAGTCTGAACTGATAATAAAACCCAGGTGTTCACAAAGCATAGGTCCTCATTTTTCCCAGGCAAACTTCATTGATAGTAAAACCATATTTTCCCCATTGCTTCATGAAGCTTCTAGTGGGAAAGGGTCAATGAAATAGGCATACTTACCTATAAACATCTTTTTCCTGATACAGTTGTATGCAACCTGAAAAGCCAATGATCTAATTTTTGAAATAAAGACACATGAATCATTTGAAGATGGAAACTGGTTCAGGTAGAGGAAGTAATTTGTCTGAGATCTCTCAGTATATTCCCTGCACAGGTTTTGAATATCCAGCTCTTTCTTGTTTTTTTTACCATTAGACTTCAAAGCTGAAGGTTCCTGCCTTCCTAAGAAGCTGAAAAACTGGTAGAAAGTTTTAAGTCTCCTTTTCAAAAGTCATTAAATTGTAAAAATAGCAATAAGAGTGGTGAGTCTGCTGTGTCAATACTTTCTAGCTTCTTTGTTCATTCATTTACCAGATGACTGTGTACTTTATAGACATTACTAAAACAAAGCACTCAACAACTGGGTTCCTCACCCAGAAAGTGCCTAGATCTGTGTTAGGATATGAAGAGTACCCAGTTCTGAGTTTGAGTCTGGAAATTAAGGAAAAAAAGTTTCTTTATAATAATGTTTGAATAAAAAAAAAAGAACTTGACCAGTATCTTTAAACATACAAAGAAGCAGAACTCTCTGATGTGAAGCTACTGGACCAATATATTTAAATGTAACAACTTTTTCATATTCATGGGAAGACAAATAGGGCCAGTCCTCAGCAAAACTGGAAGGTCAACTTTTGTCGGTCCCAGTATGCTGCTTCTTACGCACCTTTCTGATTGTTTCGCTCTCTTCTCTCACACTTGGAGCTTCTAAACCTTCTGACTCTTCTCCTCTCTTTTCTCGCCATTTTGATTGTCTCCCAAATATTCATTTATTCATCTTCTTTGTGTAGCAACCACAATACGAGTGACGATGATACATCCCCAGCTTCAGGAGGAACTTAAATGAACTAAGCTAGCTACAATTATTAAATTCTCCAGACACAGTGATGAGTTTCAGTGTTTGTTGGAAGCAGCCATTCTTTCCCCATAACTGAGTGAGGAAGACACAGTACCAGTCTCTTTAGCATTCATCTCATAAAGCCAACTGGAGAATGATACCAACACACTAAAAAAGAGCAGAATAAGAAAATCCTAGAGGATAAAGGTAGATCCCTGATCAAACTACTCCTGAAGGCTACTCTAATCCCTGTTTCTTTTGGCTACTTGGTCAGTTACTGTGTAAGCTAATTTGAGTTGTGTTTTTCTCTTCTTAGTAACCAAAAATACCCTGAGTGTAGGTGACAGTATCATATCTTCTCCCTTGGAAAGCCCAGGGGTGGTTCTGTTTCTGGTAATGTGGCAAAGTACATTGTTTGGACAAACTCTTTGATGGAAAACAACTAAAACTGCCAGACATTCTATTAAAAAATACATCTCTAAAGCATCAAACCAATGACAAAATGGTAAGAAATTATTATGACAAAATCTAAGTGAAATCTAGAATCTGAACACTACAGCCACTTTTGTCCTGAGAATATTTGCATCACAGGGAAAACTGAGTATTAATTCTGGACATTTCTTTGAGTGTGACTATAGAATTCATGAAGGCAGAATATGCAATTCAAAGCCCAGGTATCACCCAGGTAGTCCAATAGGAGACCATCACCTCTTTAACCCCATAAAGCTACCCCTAAGGTAAAGGAGAACCAGAAGTAAACACCCAATGACCTTCTAGCTTCAAGTAATTACAAGAAAATTTCTGATGACACTGAAAATAATGGGAATATGAGAGTTTCTGAAAAGTTGCAACCACAGCTGACCCTCATTCAAATTTGCAGCCCAAATTACCATTACTTAGGTTATCATCCCAACACACAAAAATCACAGATTTCTAGAATCTAATGGAACAAAAAGCAGAGAACTATGTATGAACGTTTGCGAAGAAAGTTTCCGTCATGGGCCATGAAGAGCAAGTGGTGGTTTGGGGCTTTTTAGAGAGAAGCGGCTCCCTGCAAACCTGCTATGGCCAGTCAAGAAACGGATCCAATCTGAGACAGAAAATCTCTCCTCGTTTGTAAAACTTGCTGGCTTTTTCCCACTCTGATGACTCACTGATGATGGAAGAGTCCACCAGAAGAGGCTGAGGAAAACATTAGGACTGTGGTATCTCCAGCAGGACACCAAAGAACTGCCTTGTTTTGCAAGATTTTTCTTTGGAATTTGGAGTAGAGAGAAAGATTTGAGTGGCAATAATGACAAAATTTAGCTAAGCCATGTGGGCTCAGAAACAGTTAGATAGTTTAAAAATCCCCCTACCCTTCTGTGTTCTGTATAAACGGCTAGCCACCAAGGTCTACCCTGCCCTCACATATTTCAAGATAAGACCAGTCTCCATCCTCCCTCCCGATTCCCAGAGACTTACAGATGATGCAGATGGCTCCGTTGGTCACCTGCCTCTGTAATCTCCAGGCCACTTTCCTTTTCTTTAAAATGTCCATCACGAATGAGCGTTTCTCCAATTGCAATAGCCTGAATAAGATCATTTCCTTAATTATCCTGTGCATTTAGTATTTACAAGGGGTAAAGGGAATGGCTCTACAACTGATGCAAATGAGTAATATTTAGATTTTTGAAACATATGTCAAGATTCTCTAACAATGGGCCCATGGCTGGGAATGAAGTGCGTCTCACCTAGATGGGAAAGGATATGTTTGCTAGAAGCTGACTGATCTAATCACTCGAACAATTTTTCTTTCAGCTAAGTCTATATTCCTGTTAGTATGGAGGATATCTGGTTTGAAACAAAAGAGAGAAAAAGGAATGTAAGAAATAAGCTGGCAAGTATATGTACTTCGAATTGGGCTAGGATACTAGGCTCTGTGGCTAATTGGCTGTGTGACTTGAGGTAAGTTTGGTGTGATTACTCTTCTAAGTGGATAATTCTTTTATTCTTTGAGCTGAATCTTGGCTGTCAGTCAAGCTACACATCTTCTTTCAGGCTTTTTGTGTTAGCGGGAATTTTGGTTTCCATTCAGCACCCTCTTCATTTATCCTTCTCAGTACAGCTGTGAGTAAGTTGTCATGATTTGCCACTGAAACCTAGGTTGTGACTATAAATTAATTAAAATTTAATTTATGACTGCAGAGAAGTACAACTATGGGTTCATCAGGAATGAATAATTTTATATTACTCTCATTTCCTTCTTCAACAGAGACTAGCTGGGTAAATCAGAGAGATGTGGTAGAAACACCTTCATCAAAATATTCCGTGAGATACTCATGTGGATGTGAAGGAGATGCAGTGGCTGCGTGATCATAAATGTAGGTAGTGAGCAACCTTAAAAGATACTCATGTAGGCTAGCCATGGTGGCTCACGCTTGTAATCCCAGCACTTTGGGAGGCAGAGGCAGGAAGATAGCTTGAGTCCAGGAGTTCAAGACCAGCCTGGACAACAGGAGCTAAACCTTGTCTCCACAAATAGAAAACTAAATTAAAAATATAGAAAAAATAATTTTTTAAAAAAGCATGCCAATATAGAAAAGCTCTGTTTCTATAGAACAATTTACATTGTGTATATTTGGCCTATCCTTTTGGTTACAAGATTCTAGCTTTTTATTGTCTTTAAGCTATTTTCTGGCTCTGGATAGACAGGCACATTTTTTCCTGTCCAGCAGAGTTTTGATTGACTGCTCTCTCTCTGGTGAAAAAATAGTTTTGTCTCCACAGGTAATTTACTTTCTTTATACATATTTGCTCTTTTTCTCTTTCTCTTTTGAACTGGTTATAACATCTACTTGGTTCTCTCATTAAATGAGTAAAATACAATCTTTTAATACGGGTTTACTTTGATATCAGTGTGAGTCATGATTTTACATTTTTCTGAAACCTGTCTTTTTACACTAATGAGAACGGAAACTAATAATCCACTGTTAAACAATACTGGGACCAGAAATACTTTCCTGTGTTTGTAGTTAGCTGGATGCACCAGAAAATGCATGCACCTGGAAGACGAGACTGTGAGCCCATTACAAGAGCTTGTGTATCCAGACTGAAATATTATTCCTTAAGGGTCCTTGAAGATTCTCACTAGCTCACCAATCCAAAGCTACTCATATCACAAGTTGCTCAATTACATCAGTTCCCTTTCATGCTGGACTTGACTTAAAGTCACTCAGCTCAGGACTAAAAATCCCGTAAACATCCTTCCCTACACTCTCCTGTTGGGACACTGATGATTCTATTAAAATGCCCTCCATAGCTGCAGTAAGTTTAAAATCTCTCTTTTGCTGATCAACAGTTTTCTTGCTAGTCTGTGGTAGGGGCGGGGAGGGGGGGAGGCTGGGGTGAGGATATTGAAAATTAATGACAGGAATTATGACCATCTCCTGTTTTTACCAGGAAACACACACGAGGTGCCCAATTTGAGATTACAGTCAAGCTATCTCGTGTTTGTGTGTGTGTGGTGTGTGTGTGTGTGTGTGTGTGTGTGTGTGTGTGTTTAAGCAGAAGTTAAGTCAAGCCTCCACTCCAGGCTAGAAACTCACATCAGAGTTTGTCAACATCTAGCACAATGTTGCACATCCATTAGGTGCCCAAATAGGGTTTAAAAGTATTTCCAAATAGTAAGAGATCCTTTTCTTAAAAAGACAGAGACTTGAGGGGACAGCTTAAATAAAAGAAAAAAAAATTAGAGTTTATATGATTAAAATAAAAGTACATATAAGAATTGCAAATATATTCATTACATTTAAATGTACAGAGGAAATAGAATTCATTTGTTTATTGCTACCTGTAATGATCTGTTTCCTCTTGAGTGTCCCCCACCCGCCCACAGCACACACACAAACACACTCACACACAGTGTGTAAGGGAGAGGTGAGGAGAAGAGAAAAACATTTAGCCCAATCTATTAATCTTAGTTTAGGTTTATAAATTGGGTCCCATCTTTAGTTTGTTTTGTGTTGGTGTTGCGTGAATGAGAGGAGAGAATACTTTGTTTCTGTAGCAGTAGGGGAGGGTCTTCATATCCCCTCTGATCTCTCTTGCAGAGTATCTACCATAGTTTGTTAGTTGGTAGCCGGGAGCCCTTCACTTAGTTCCCCCTCCAGACACCTCCTACTGCTGCTGACCACCTGTTCCCATCACCTGGAGCAAGTGAGGACATGCAGTGTTTCTCCTAGATGCTCCCAGAGATTCCCATGTGTCTCCCAACCCTGTATTCCCAAGAGATGATGCAACTTGCCCCAGATTTTCTTCCCTCCAATACAAATCCCAGTGTCTCTAAAGTCCTCCTTCTCCTGCCTGAGGGGAGGAAAAATGAAGTACTGTAGCTTTATCTCTTCAGTCGCTTTATTTCCTCCCCACAATTACCAGAGGATCTGCTTCCACTTCCTGTCTACCTTAAACTTCTCAACTATAAAATTAAAGATGGAAATCAAAACTAAGAGCATATAAATCAATTTCTAGGTCTTAGATTTCTTTTGAATACTCTTCAGAGTTAATCTTTTTGAGGAGGCATTTGTGATTTTAAGTGGATGTTTGTTTAAATCTTACCTGTCACACTCTCCCTTCTCATTGTAGTAAAGATAACCATTTATTTCCCCCACCAGTAATTGTACCATTGCCTCTGGGTGTGAAACTCTCCAGCCTACTGTATTATGAATGCATTAAAACTGAGAGCTGAAAAACACAGACTATCTTTAAGAAGGGGTTTTGAGGGTATTCCAAAGACAACAGAGGAAACTAAAACAATGATTCTAGAGGAAATCAAAGCCTATGACAGCAACAAATCAAAAACATAGCCTACTCTTAGCCAGATAAACACAAAGCCTCATTCTAACATCCTGTCTACCTCGATTCCTGTTTTCTCTCTCCCAGGTCTAGACACTAAACGTCTTGAGGGCACACATTGCTGTTCACTTATTTAACTCTAGCATGTGGCACCAGATAGCAGGTACGGAGCACATGCTTAAAATATTTGATGAAAGAGGAAAAAGAGGTTGTTAATTGAATGAACATCTACATTATAAAATAAAAACCGATTTCTTCCATGATTCAGGCAATTAAAGTATTATAATCCCACAAAAGCCTCCCATGCTTCCTCCATTTTAGAGACCAAAAAACTGACGCTTACAGAACATAAAGCATAGGCTAGAAATTGGTAAGGCTCAGATCTCAGCCAAGCCCACCTGCTCCAACAGAGCCAGGCTGCCTGCTGCATCTAAGAATTCCCTCACCCTGCCCAGAGTTAGGAAGTGGAGAGACAGAAGCATGGAGGTCTAGTAGAGACTGAGCTTCCTATCCTAAGCCAGGCACCAGATTCTTCATGAAATTTTTTTGTATGTGAATTTTTTATTTTTAGAGACAGGATCTTGCTATGTTGCCTAGGCTGGTATTGGACCCCTGGACTCAAGCAATCCTCCTGCCTCAGCCTCTCAAAGTGCTGGGATTACAATCGTGAGCCCCTGCACACAGCCTCCTCCATTTCTGTAAGTGCCAACGAAAAAAGAATGTGAATTAAGGAGTAGCAATAGGGACTCTCATTTAGGACAGTTCTGACAATATAAAATGTGCTGCCAATTTGCTTCCTAATGTTTGCATGGAGAATGGAACACTGGGTTCAGGTATTCAACTACTGTAGCACTACAGGGAGAATCAGAGACCGCTTTCACAGGCCAGAGCAACACGGTACAAATCACGGATCTTGGAAACTACATTGGTGAGAATAATTATGCATAATTCTGAGTGTTCTGCTTTAAAGTTTTTCAGAAAGTGAATTACCAGAATCTTCCAGAGCTAACGTAACTTTTGCTGAAGTTCAAAAACTTTTATACTGTTGTTAATGGCAATTTTTGATTGATACATTTTTTTTCTAATCTTGGGAGAAAAATGGAAAATAAAGGAAAGTTCTAAAAGGAAAATAAAGTCCTCCATAATTTCACCACCCAGAGCTAACCTTTGATAGTATCATGATCTCTTTCTTTCTGTCTATGCAAGTGTATGTGTATGTATGCATAGCACAAAACTGCCACATTTTGAATAATATATTTCATATGTGTATTTATACGTATGTAAACGCCTTTACTTCCTCCTATTTTGTCCCTAAAATTGTGCCATGAGCAACCTTCACTTTCTAAGACAACATTAATCTTAATGGCTATGTAATATTTCATTGTATCGTTTATAACACAATTTACATGACCAGTATTCTGTTGCTGAACATTTAAATGTTTCTATTTGTTCAGTGTTATAAATTATAGGAAGAATCAGCAGTTTCTAAAGACTCCACCTCTTGTTAATGGGAAAACAATCTAATTTAAAATTTAATAGAAACTTTGTGAAGATGGAAATGTTTTATTTCACACTGTCCTATAGAGTAGCCACTGCCCTCATATGGCTATTGAGTTCTTGATATGTGGCTGGAGCAACTGAAGAATTAAATTCTTTTTATCTTACCTTAGTTTAATAAATTTAAATTTAAATAGCCATATGTGGCTAATGACTATTTGTTAATGTAAACTTGTGGGGGTCAGGTCACTTTAAGGATCTGCTTGTGTGCAGGAATACCGCCATCTTGTGGCCTATTAGAATATGGCCTCGAAAATTGAAACGTGTTATTTACAACTAACTATAAGCATACTAAATGGTAAAACCATGGTGTTCGTGGATCATAAAAGCTCACTTCGTAGTTTATGTAAAGTATCTGGAAGTTTAAAGATTGGAATTGCTAAAACACACCCAGGGAAAAGGGCAAATGAATTTGCAGAGGAGGGACGGTGAGTGCCTGAGCTAACGCTAGAAGTGCGTTGTCTTTGCCATTTGGGATGGAGTCATCCTTTTGGTGACCCTTTCATAAATAGCAAAAATCTCTAGGATCTTTTGTCATCTGAAATTTACTCCTTCTTCCTTTGTTCTGCTATTCGAAAGCACTGTTTGCTTTAAAGTGCTTCTAAACCTCGTATCCTCCTAGGAGTTTTCCTATTCGTTTTCACAAATGTCTATTGATATTGCCTGCTCTGCAGATCCACTCTGCATTTTTGTTAGAGTTAATGTTGTAAATTCGGGTATATTTGGCATTTTCCCCACTGATTCAACATTCAACTCTTAATCAGTGCTTCCCCCAAATCTAACCCACAATTCTCAAATTTGGCTATATACCTATACACACACACACACACACACACACACATATATATATAGCCAAATTTGAGAATATATATGTGTGTGTGTGTATAATATGTGTAATATATATATATACACATTTAAATATATACTGAATATATCAGTTATGAGTGATTTAAAGGGTGGGAGAATTAAGATCTCTTATTCCAACTAAGTTGGGAATTAATTAAGAGATTGGTAATGGTGGAAGGCAGATGAAGACAAAAACACCCACTTTATTACCGGCAGAACTGTTTACAAGTGTGGCTTTGTGGCGCAGTAATGATAGAAATTCTAATATTAAATCCCAGAAGTAGACTTTTCTACCACCTCACAAGCAGCTCTGGAAAGCCTCAGAATTACAGGACACAGAGGGGAGGTCACAGGGGTGCATCTTGTGGGCAACTGACTCCAGTGAGAAAGGGCACATGGAGGAAGCAGGGAGGGTGATACAAGATTGTTTAAAATGAGCGAGTGGGCATTGTACATTCTCTACATGACAAGGTATTCTACTTCAGTAGAAAAACTGAAAGGCTGGCCAGATTGTCTAGGGAAAAATTTCTCCTCGTAGAAACTGAGGGACTGAGAAAAAGTATCCACACTTACAGAAATCAATACATTATATTCTAGCATGACCTTAGCCAAATGTTTAGCTATTTCACAAAATAAGCTTCACCTGAGAGCCGTAAAAAAGATAAACAGATACGTATTTATCTTTGTACAACTGTGCACACATTGTTCATCTTTCCCAATTGGAAGGGATCATAGATTAGGTGATAATAATAAATACTGAGAAATAAACAAGCAATAAACATTGAGATTGAACTCATGTTTCTCAAAATGCTGCTTCAGTGTGTTCAGAGACTTGATTAACTCAGTAGTAACTTCTAGCTCAAAAACTGCTATCTTGTAAAATTGTTAGAAAGCCAGTTTAAAAAATAAAGGGAAAAATTCAACAACAGTACTATAGCAATAATAGTAAAATCTCAAGTTTTCTTTTATCTTTTTCTTTTTTTCAGACACAGGTCTCACTGCGTTGCCCAGCCTGGAATGCAGTGGCACAATCATTGCCCACTGCTACAGCCTTAAGCTCCTGGGCTCAGGCAATCTTCCTGCCTCAGCGGAGTAGCTGGAACAGACCTGCATCCCCATCCCTTCCTAAATTATTTTTTGTTTTGTAGAGATGGAGTCTTGCTATGTTTCTGAGACTTGTCTCAAACTTCTGGCCTCAAGCAATCCTCCCACCTTGACTTCCCAAAGTCCTGGGATTACAGGCATGAGCCACTGCAGCTGGCAAAAATACAAATTTCTAATTGTAGGAATTCACCCTAAGGGTATACTTGCAGTTATATTTAACAGTTTATTACAGTGATATTCATCCCAGAAGTGTTTATAATCATCCTCATAAAATGATAGCCTTAGGAGATCTTTTTAATGTGCCAGTTTGGCAATTTTATTTTATTTTTTTAATCTGACAACTCTATATTGTCTCCAGTAGCAAAGACTCACTAGCCCATGAAAAAATAAGTCTAAGAATAAATTTATTAGATCTATTACTATATACCTCTAAGACTTGGTATTAGAGGTAAGAGTTTGTATCTAAATGGCTTGCAGGCAATGAGTCACAGGTGATCTTCTCCAGTGAGAAAAGGTGCCAGGAAATTCACTTTGATTTGAGTCATTCATTGAACGTGAGAAACTCTCTACCACCGGCCCAGGAAGGTACCTGAGGACACTTGTGCTCATTGAAGATAACTACTCTTAGAAGGGTAGAGGGTATAGGCTGTGTAATAATAGTACTACTAGTACTATTATTCAAAAAAGAAAAAAAAAAGATTTAATCAGGCCCTTTCTGTGTCAAGAGATTAAATGAAAATCTGTCCCACCCCTGGCATGGATCTCTGGGAAGAGATGGAAATGGTGTCCCATTCCAGGAGAGAGTTCTCAGAACTGGCTGTGTATGTCACCTGAAAATGCCAAGTTCAGAGAATCTCATACTTGGGAGTCAAATATGCTGCTTCTTTGATTTTACCCAGCACCAGGACTAGGATTATAACACAAATGCCTCAAGCCACCAGACAGGCGATAGAAAGGCTTCTATGACGCTGAGTGGAAAACAGAGACAGCAATGTTAGCTGTGAAACCACTACTGAGGGTCAGATTTGGCACATGGGTGGCCAGTCTGGGACCCTTGTCTGAGAGAATGAATTCATCCTTTTTCAAAGACGGTGTAGAAATCTGGTTTAGACAGGCACCCTATGCAGGGCACTCCAGGCGGCTGATGTGTGGGGCAGAGCCAGTGTCAATATCAACAGTGGTGCCACGTGGCAGTGAGGAGCAGAAGCTAGCTGACCTCATCCAACTTTCCACAGATACTGGATCTTCTGTTAATAGTTCGGGCGGGGACCTGAGAAGTTAATCAGGAAAATACTATATAGAGCAATGCTTGCACATACTTCTACTTGGAACATTCACATCAGTTTCAAGGGTTCCTTTCTTCCTCCTTCCTTCCTCCTCCTGCTTTTTTTTTCTTCCTGTCTTCCTTTATTCTCTCTCTCTCTGTCCTTCTTATGGATTGAATATTTGTGTTCCCCCTGTAATTCATAGGTTGACATCTTAATTCCCAATGTGATGGCATTAGGAGGTGGGGCTTTTGGGAGGTGATTAGGTCAGAAGTGTGGAGCTCTCGTGAATGATATTAGTGCCCTTATGAAAGAGGCCCCAGGCCAAACACAGTGGCTCTCACCTGTAATCCCCGAACTTGGGAAGGACAAAGTGAAAGGATTGCTTAAGTCCAATGTTTGAGGCCAGCTTTGGAAACATAGAGATACTCTGTCTGTGCAAAGTTGAAAAAAAAAAAAATAACCAGGTATGGTGAAAGTGGTAGAGCATATCTATAGTCCCAGTTACTCAGGAGTCTGAGGCAAGAGGAGAGCTTAAGCCCAGGAGTTTGAGGTTACAGTGAGCTATGTTCGTGCCACTGTACTCCAGCCTGGCCAACAGAGTGAGATCCAATCTCTGAAATCAATCAATCAATAATAAATAAATAAATAAATAAATAAATAAAACAAGAGGCCCGAGAGAGCTCTCTCACTATCCACTATGTTAAGTCACAACAAGCAGTTGGCAGTCTACATGCAGCCCAGAAAAGAGTCCTTACCAGAATCCAACCACGCTGCCACCCTGATTTCAAAATTCCAGCCTCCGAAACTGTGACAAAGAAATTTCTGCTGTTTATGAGCCACCAGTCTATGTTACTTTGTTATAATATCCTGGAGGGACTAAGATAGTTGTTTTTCCCTCTTCAGTTTATGAATTACCTTAGGGTACATTGTGAAATCTTCCTTCTCAGAATTGATCTTTAGCAGAGTAGAGGCCGTGTTTTCCCTGTTAGACCAAGTAGTTACTGAGCATAGTTCAGTTTCTCTCCTCAGTTTATTTTAGGTAGCACATGTTATCAGTCACCACCAATAAGACAGCACTCCAAGGATAGATGTCTTTCTGCTAATTGCCCCTATATCCACCAATTGTTTCTCTCCTTTCTATTTCCATTCCCCTATTTTCCCATACCTGCACAAATATGAATGCAACATTATTGACTGGTGAATGACCTAAGCTGACAGTTGGTGGCACTGCTTCTCAACCAAAATCCCTAATGCATAAGCATAGGAAAATATATCTCATTATTTACCACAGTAAATGTCTAAGCTTCAAGACATGAGAATTGCTAGGACAACAGATTTCTGGGCTCAGCCCCTCAGAGATTAATAGAGTGCTTCTTGCAATCTGTAGATTTAGTTAATATTCCAAAAGATTCCAATTTAGGTGGCCCATAAATTACAGGAGCATAATTCTGAAGGGAAGACAGAAGAAGGGGACAGATTTTGAAATCAGGAAAAAGTTGAGATAATAATGTTCCTCAGTTGTATATTTCTAATCTGAGAGTTTTGCCAAAGTATTCAATGATAATTGCGCTTCTATCAATTTCTCTTCAAATTTCTGATAGCTTTTAAGATGTATAAGCATAAATATATGTATATATATATTTGTGTGTATATATCTGTTGGTGCATAAAGGGTTATGTCTATTGATTGCCAGAACAGTCTCAAATATTTTAATTATTCCTTTCCCATTAATGCATAAGATCAAAATGATTCTGTTAATTCTACCAAACCAATGAATCACTGAATGTTTGTATATGTGTGTATTAACATTATTTTAAACACTTTATCATTGACATTTTAATCATATTGAAAACGGAAGGAATTTTACCATAAACATTCAAATATCTATCACCCAGACACCACAATTAACAGTTTACTCTGTCTCATCAATGATCTATACATCTATGCATCACTCTATTATTCATCAATCCATCTTAGTTTTTGATAAATTTCAATGTAAGTTGGAGACACATATACCACTATTTTACTATGCATCTTATTAACTAAATTTCAATATTTGTTTATTATTTTATGTAAAACTTACATGCAAACACATGCATGCATGCATGGTTTGAAAATCAGTCAGTGAGTTCACACAAACATATACACCTGTGCAAGCCGAATCCTGGTCAAGATACAGAATATTACTGTCAATTCAAGAGATTTCCTCATATGCTTTTTCAGTAGCTCTCTACCACCATAATCATTATTGTAATTACTTTTTACCATAAACTAAGTTTTCCTGTTCTCAGGCTTTATATATATGGACTCATATATTAAGCTTTTTGTGTAAGGCTCCATTCAGTCGCTTAAGGTTTTCAAGTCACATCCATGTGGTTGTGTATTTAAATAGTTTTTTTTTTCTTATTGTTGGATAATAGGGCAATCTACAAATATACTCTAGTTTGTTTATCTATTATATGTGGTGAATAACCAACATGTTTCTGGTTTTTGACTATTGTGTATAAAACTGTTATAAGCATTCAGCCACGAGTCTTTTTGTGGGGATG
Organism: Ateles fusciceps; assembly: GCA_036589455.1. Lineage (NCBI taxonomy): Eukaryota > Metazoa > Chordata > Mammalia > Primates > Atelidae > Ateles > Ateles fusciceps. The sequence goes on from JAZHEH010002077.1 coordinate 1,943,502, forward strand.
TATTTTTATCTCTCTTGAGTAAATATCTAGTCGTGGAACTGCTAGGTCACAAAGTAGATGCATTTTTAGTTTTAAAATGTCAAAAATGTTTATAAAACAGATGCATCATTTTAACTATTTTGCAGTTCCACTGACAATATGTTCTAGTTTCATTTGCTCCACGTCCTTGCTAACCTTTTGTATTGTCAGTCATTTTAATTTTAGCCTAAGCTGTGTATGCAGTACCTGGGATTTTAAGTCACCTAATTGTCAGCTCTTCTTTGAATGAATCTTACCACTGTTTTTATATTCAGAGTCATCCATAAATAACTTCTAAAAATATACTTGAGTGTTTACTCTAATGCATGGAATTACTAGGCAATGTATGAAAGGTGAGAGAAAAGAAAAATGGCCTCTGTCTTTAGGAGTTTATGTTCTTAACATTTACAATAGGAGACAATTAAATATAAAGCCCATGTGACTAAACCTGACTCAAGGTACTGAAAGATTTGAATAAAGTTGACCATTACCAAAGTCAACTACTAGGGACATCTTTAAGCTGGAGTTTGGCAAATAAGTAATATTTGAGCTATAGAACAAAGAGAGGAATGAGATTGGTTTCCACTGGGAAAATTACCAGAATGAGGTACTAAACTCAGAACAAGCACGATGTATGAACAAGCAATGAACGTGCTCCTGCAAACCTATATGCAGATTTTTGCAACATTTGGTAAGACTTTATTGAATAAACCTTTAATATGGAATATAACAACAACATTAGATCCCTCGCCAACATTTGTTTGTTTGGCTGTTTTTTTGTTCTGTTTTGCCACCTCTTTAAAATTAATGTCTCATTTTTAATCTTATACCACGCAATTTAAACCAACATCTCTGTCTACTAGTAGAGGACTTGCCCCATGTGAGAAATCAACTGAATGTTAAAGTCTTACACATGTTTTCTGTCATTTTGGACTTGGAAGCACCCTGGATAGCTCTGTACACATGTGGAGGCAGCATTCTCAGAAGAGTCTAATTTCATCTTTATTCTTTCAGAAATGAGCCTGAAACTTCATCTCCATCAACTTGCAGGCTATTTTTCCTCGAAAGTTTACAGGATATAATCATGAAAAATAAACTTTACTGCCAGTCAGACACAACTGAATTTATATGATCTGCCTCTTGAGCAAGTTAATTAGAGTCTCTAAACCTTGACTTTCACATCTATAAAATTGGAATAGCAATAGAACCCACCTCATAGAGATTTTGACAGTATTGCACAAGGTCATGTATGTAAAGTGCTTAACACAGTCCCTGGCTCATAATTAGTGCTCAGTTAATGTCAGTTATTTGTGTTACCCTCTTTGGCCACATTTGCCAATTTCACCTAATGCCTCACTCTGTTGTTTCTAGATCACAGGTATTAAAAGTATCAGTTATTCGAGCAGATACAGTGAGCATAACAGACATTGCGTTCAGGTGCCAGAATTTGCTGATTTTTAAAATATCATTAAATGTGGCTTAATCGATATATTTTTTATTACTTCCCTTTTTAAAAACAATAGTCCACTTATTCTTTGGACTCTACCATTGAAGTAAATGAACAAATCTAAATTGCCCTATTATCAGGCTGAAATATGTTCAAAATCCACACATGAAAGAAGATTGAATGTGAAAATGTGAAATATTGCACAAGGGGATCTCTAGGGCCATATGATTATAATGGCCGAGCTCGTGGGAATGTTTCTGAGAAACAGGTAACTTCATCTTAGCAACAAGCTCTCATGCAACATGAATTTGTATCTCAAGGCGCTGCCGTGAACTTTGTTTGGGTAGTTGCAAAACCATTCAGCTGCTCAGAGGGAGAGCTCTCAGGGATTCTGGGAAAAATCTCCTCCAACAACAAAAAAAATATATATCAAGCTTCCAGCTTTTAGCACACTGCCTGGACTTGCTGAAAAGTTCTATGCTAAAAATGAAAATATACCTGGGAAGGTTAATACATTCAGCAGTCTCTTGAGCCCTTCATACCTCAGAGTAAATTTATTAATCAGCTGCATTTTCCCTGAATTTAAGTGCATGCTCTTGACAGGGATTGAATAAAAGGAAAGGTAACTCCTCCAGGTTTGTCCAGACAGGGCAAACAAGTTTTAATTTGGGCATACAAACATCATGGGGCAATGTATGCAAGGAACTTGGGGGTAGGACTAGAAGGCAGAAGCAATACATTTACATTTATTCCATCATTTGATATCTGTGCAGAATTGGCAAGCCTTCAAATTTTTGGAACATGTGTGCCATTATCTATGCAGGAGATTTTCATTTCTATTCTAACTACTATTTACAATGTTAGTGAGAATTAAATGGGATAATATGCATGAAAGCCCTCCAGATAAAAATAAAAGAAAATAAACAATGTTACAAGCATACCTCAGAGATATTGAGGGTTTGGTTCCAGACAACCACAATAAAACATATATCACAGTAAAGTGAGTCACACAATTTTTGGTTTCCTAGTGAATATAAAAGATATGTTTACACTAGATCATAGTTTAGTAAGAATAAAATAGCATTATTATGTCTAAAATAGTACATATTTTAATTTAAAATACTCTATTCCTAAAAATGCTAATGATCATCTGAGTCTTCAGTGAGTCATAATCTTTTTTAAAATTTCAATTTTTATATAGATTCAAGGGTACACACACAGATTTGCTACATGGGTGAATTACATGTCACTGAGGTTTGGGATCCCAAAGATCTCATCATCCAGGTCATAAGCATAGTACCCATCAATTGGTTCTTCATCCCACGGCCCTCCCCTACTCTCCCCTGTCCAGTGACCCCTAGTATCTGTTGTTCCTATTACAAGCACATATATTCAATGTTTAACTCCCACTTATATGTGAGAACATGCAGTATTTTTGTGTTCCGTTTTTGAGTTAGTGTTTAGGCTAATGGCCTCCAACTCCATCCATGATGCTGCAAAGGACATGATTTTGTTCTGTTTTATTGCTGCATTGTATTCCATTGTTTATACGAACCACATTTTATTTATCCAGTCCACTGTTGATGGGCACTTAGATTGATTCCACGTCCTTGCTATTGTGAATAGTGTCACAGTGAACATATGGGTGCATGGGTCTTTATGACAGGATGAATTATTTTCCTTTCGTATATCCTAGTAGTGGAATTACTGGATTGAATGGTAGTTCTCTTTTAAGTTCTTTGAGAAATCTCCAAAGTGATTTCCGCAGTGGTTCAACTAGTTTGTATTCCCATCAACAGTGTAAATGCATTCCTTTTTCTCCACAGCCTTGCCAACATGTATTGTTTTTGACTTTTTAATACTTGCCATTCTGACTGGTGTAAGATGCTATCTCATTGTGGTTTGTATTTGCATTTGTCTGCTGACTAGTGATGCTGAGCATTTTTTCATATGTTTGTTGGCCACTTGTGTATCTTCTTTTGAAAGTGTCAGTTCATATCCTTTTGCTCATTTTTTTATTTGGATTACAAGCTTAAGCTTGTTGTAGATTCTGGATATTAGACTTTTGTCAGATGCATAGTTTACAAATATTTTCTCCCATTCTGCATGCTGTTTGTTTACTCTGTTGATAGTTTCTTTTGCTGGATGGAAGCTCTTTAGTTGAATGAAGTCCCACTTATCAATTTTTATTTTTGTTACAATTGCTTTTGAGAACTTAGCCATAAATTATTTGACAAAACAAATGTAAAGAAGGGTCTTTCCTAGGTTTTCTTCTAGAATTTTTTATAGTTTAAGGTCTTACATTTAAATTTTTCATCCATCTTGAGTTAATTATCATACATGGTAACATGTAAGGGTCCAGTTTAATTCTTCTGCATATGGCTAGCCAGTTATCTTAGAACCATTTATGGAATAAAGAATCCTTTTCTCATTGCTTATTTTTGTTAATTTTCTCAAAGGTCAAATGTTTATAGTTGTATGTTTATTTCTGGGCTCTCTATTCTGTTCAATTGGTCTATGTGTCTGTTTTTGTACCTGTACCATGCTCTTTTGAGTATTGTAAACTTATAGTATAATTTGAAGTTGGGCAAGGTGATGCCTCTGGCTTTTTTCTTTTTGTTTGAAATTGCTTTGGCTATTCAGGCTGATATGGTTTGCCTCCACCCAAATCTCAACTTGAATTGTATCTTCCAGAATTCCCACATGTTGTGGAAGGGACCCAGTGGGAGTTAATTGAATCATGACGGCAGATCTTTCTTGTGCTATTCTCATGATAGTGAATATTTCTCACGACATCTGATGGGTTTATCAGGGGTTTCCACTTTTGCTTCCTCCTCATTCTGTCTTGCTGCCATCATGTAAGAAGTGCTTTTCGCCCTCTACCATGATTGTGAGAGCTTCTCCAGCCACATGGAACTGTAAATTCAATTAAACCTCTTTCTTTGTAAATTGCCCAGTCTTGGGGTATGTCTTTGTCAAGAAAATGTGAAAACAAACTAATACAGTAAATTAGTTCCAGTAGAGTGGGGTGTTGCTGAAAAGATACCCTAAAATGTGGAAGTGACTTTGGAACTGGGTAACAGTTTAGAGGGCTCAGAATAAGAAAGGAAAATGTGGAAAAGTTTGGAACTTCCTAGAGCCTTGTTGAATGGCTTTGCCCAAAATGCTGATAGCAATATGGACAATAAAATCCAGCCTGAGGTGGTCTCAGATGGAGATGAGGAACTTGTTTGGAACTGGAGCAAAGGTGACTCTTGTTATGTTTTAGCAAAAGGACTGGCAGCATTTTGCCCCTCCCCTAGAGATCTGTGGAATTTTAAACTTGAGAGAGATGATCTAGGGTATTTGGCAGAAGAAATTTCTAAGCAGCAAAGCATTCAAGATGTGACTTGGGTGCTGTTAAAGGCATTCAGTTTTGTAAGGGAAGCAGAGCAAGAAAGTTTGGAAAATTTGTAGCCCCAAAACTCAATAAAAATAAAAATCCCATTTACTATGAGAAATTTAAGCTGGCTGCAGAAATTTGCATAAATAATGAGGAGCTGAATGTTAATTCCCAATGTAATGGGGAAAATGTCTCCAGGGCATGTCAGAAGTCTTCACCATGGCAGCCCTTCTCATCACAGGCCCAGAGGCATAGCAGGAAGATATTGTTTCATAGGCCAGACTCAGGGTCTCAGTGTTGTGTGCAGCCTAGGGACTTGGTGTCTTGTGTCCCAGCCACTCCAGCCATGACTAAAAGGGGCCAAGGTACAGATTGGACTGTGGCTTCAGAGGATGGAAGCCCAAGTCTTGGCAACTTCCATGTGGTGTTGAACCTGTGGGTGCACAGAAGTCAAGAATTGAAGTTTGGGAACCTCCACCTAGATTTCAAAAGATGTATGGAAACACCTGGATTGCCCAGGCAGAAGTTTGCTGTAGGGGTGGGGCCCTCATGCAGAACCTCTGCTAGGGTAGTGCTGAAGGGAAATGTGGGGTTGGAGCCCCCACACAGAGTCCATATTGGGGCACCATCTATGAGAAGAGGGCCACCATCCTCCAGATCCCAGAATGGTACATCCACTGACATCTTCATGTGCCTAGAAAAGCCACAGACACTCAATGCCAGCCCATGAAAGCAGCCAGGAGGGAGGCTGTACCCTGCAAAGCCACAGGGACAGAGCTGTCCAAGACTATGGGAACCCACCTCTTGCATCAGTGTGATCCAGATGCAAGACATGGAGTCAAAGGAGATCATTTTGGAACTTTAAGATTTGACTGCTCTGTTGGATTTTAGACTTGTATGGGGCCCATAGCCCTTTCATTTTGACTAATTTCTCCCATTTGGAATGGCTGTATTTTCCCAATGCCTGTACCCCCATACTAGCATTCATCTCTTGTAAACAAGATGTTCTTCTCCACAACCACAATAATAAAATAAAATCACCTAACACACAACCTAGATTCAGATTTCTCAATTCCACAGAGGTATTGGAGAGTTATTAGAATTCATTTATAATGTGTTAATATTTGGCCAAGCATGGTGGCTCACACCTATAATCTCACTTTGGGAGGAGGACATGGGAGAATGCTTGAGCCCAGGAATTTGAGACAAGCCTAGGCAACATAGGGAGATTCTATCTCTACAAAAAGTAAAAACATTAGTCAGGCATTATGGTGTGCACCCATGGCCTCAGATACTCTGGAGACTGAGGCAGGAGGATTCATTGAGCAGGAAGTATGAGGCTGCAGTGAGCTATGATTACATCACTGTATTCCAGCCTGAGCAACAAAGTGAGATCTTGTCTCTAAATAAATAAATACATATATATATATATATATATATATACACATATATACATATACATATATATGTTAATATTCATGATAAAACAGATACTAAGAAATATTATTATGACTTCTTTCTTATTCTTTACCTTATCCAAAGACAGAACTCTCAGAGAAGAGAACAGAGATCTAAAATTATTGGGTTGGAGCACAGTTATAAAGAGGAAAACTTTTTCCCAAATGCTCATCGATGATAGACTGGACAGGGAAAATGTGGCACATATACACCATGGAATACTACGCAGCCATTAAAAATGATGAGTTCGTGTCCTTTGTAGGGACATAGATGAACCTGGAACCATCATTCTCAGCAAACTGACACAAGGACAGAAAATCAAACACTGCATGTTCTCACTCATAGGCAGGTGTTGAACAATGAGAACACATGGACATAAGGAGGGAAGCATCACGCACTGAGGTCTGTGGTGGGGAACTAGGGAAGGGACAGTAGGGGGTGGGGAGTTGGGAGAGGGATAACATGGGGAAAAATGCCAAATATAGGTGATGAGGAGGAAGGCAGCAAACCACATAGCCATGTGTGTAAGTATGCAACAATCCTACATGTTCTTCACATGTACCCCAAAACCTAAAACACAATAAAATATATTTAAAAAAAAGAGAGAGGAAAACTTTTAAAAGCTAAATCCAGTCAGGGAAGCTACCTGTATGCGGGCTGGGGATGAAATAGGAAGAGATATACATTAAGGCAGAGAAAATTGCAGTTAAGGGAACTAACTATCCCATCATGGTTAAGCTTTTCAATGAGAGTTGTCTCAATTTATAAAAAAGTACTTCTTTCTAAACAGCGTGTTTTACTATAGAGGGAATAGTGTGCAGTAGTGAAAGTCAAAGGAAAACTATTGATTTGTGGTTCCAATATTACAGAGAGACACTAATATTCCCTAGAGGGAGGAGTCACAGGATCTGAATGTCTCCTCCCTTCTCCCCTGTCCTGTCTCAAACTCTTGCTCCTTATTTATTCATTTTTAGCAACAAAGTTTGTTGAGTCCCTTTTATGTACCAGGTATTTGCCAGGCATTAGGGTTGTGGTGGTGAAAACACAAATAAGGTTTTTCCTGAAACATAAAGCACTGAATAACTATTTAGTTACTGAATAACTAATAATAACCATAACTGAATAATTATAACTGTAATGCATGGTTTGAAGAGGAAGCACAGAGGCATTACAGATATTTTTAACTAGAAACTTAATGAGGGTCAGGAAACGCTTTCCTACGGAAGTCACCTTTAAGCTGAACCCAAAAGTTAAAATTAACCCAGGGAAGGGAGAAGGGGTAAGGAATAGGAAAAGAGAATAGGAAACAGCATGTGAGCAAAAGAAAGGAGGCAGGAAGAACCTTTCCATGTGAAAGGGCACATTTTTGCAACAGGAAATTTGTTCTTTGTCCCTGATAGTTCTGTGTTCCACTCGCCAACCTGTAGCTGCTGCTTATACCTTTCCTTTCTGTTATTTTTCGGAAGGCAGGATCTGAGAGGATGGTAAGAGGGTGAGGTTAACCCTGGCACCCCTTGGGGCACTAATTTCGCTGCTATTTTATGCCCTCTCCTAGCTCAGTCATTTCTCTCCCTGCCCTTCCTCGCGTTAGGGAATTACCTGCTCTAGGCCTCACCTTCTGTGTGGACCTTGGAGACCATTCTGCTTTTATACTGTCTGTAGGTGAATTGTTTCCATGCAATTTACGTACTTTCCCATTTGACCTCTTCCTCAATACCTTCTCCCAGAACTGCAATTTAATACCACCTCTTCTGATCTCTGTCCGTCTCATTGCTGCTGTGTAGATGAAGGTTTCATGAGCACATTATAGATAAATATTTGGTACAGCATTTGCTACAACACTATGCTCTTCCCTTGAATGCTGATCATATACACACAGACAAATAATTTACTTGGCGTTTATTGTGTTTCTGTTTTTATTCTATTCTTTGGCTCTTGCTTTGTTTGGCCAGTTTTGTTGAGCACAGGCACTAGTTTGTGTAAATTCATTCTGAGGATGTTTGTATAGCTACCCACATAAGCTCTGGGGAGGAAAGGAAGTCCTAGCATAGTAAATATGTAGAAAGACAAGCATGGGCATCCAAAGGGTTCATGCAAACTCATCACTTCCAATAGACTGGAGACATTTAACACGTAAGCTCCATGATGGCAGAGGTTTCACTGACTTTGTTCACTGCTATCTCTGGCAGCTTTAACAGAGCTCATTATGTTGTCGTTTTTAAATACATATTTGTTGAATAAATGGATGAATACATAGCAATAATAGCATTTAGAGATAACTGCCTGTAAAGAAATCAGGCATGGCACAGTGACTCACCCCTGTAATCCTAGCACTTTGGGAGGTCAAGGCGACCGGATCATTTGAGATCAGGAGTTTGAGACCAGCCTGACCAACATGGTGACACCCCATGTCTACTAAAAATACAAAAATCAGCCAGAGGTGATGGCAGGTGCCTGTACTCCCAGCTACTCAGGAGGCTGAGGCAGGAGAATCACATGAACCCAGGAGGTGGAGGTTGCAGTGAGCCAAGATTGCACCATTGCACTCCAACCTGGGCAACAAGATAGAAACAAAAAGAGAGAAAGAGAGATGGAGAGAGAGAGAGATAGAGAGAAGGAAGGAAGGAAGGAAGGAAGGAAGGAAGGAAGTGTGCAAACTACATAGGATTTCTTTCCTTAAAGAAATGCATCAGGGCTGGGAGCAGTGGCTCAAGCCTATAACCCCAGCACTTTAGGAGACTGAGGCTGGCGGATCACCTGAGGTTAGGAGTTCAAGACCAGGCTGGACAACATGGTGGAATGCCGTCTCTACTAAAAGTACAAAAATTAGCCAGGCCTGGTGGCTCAAGCCTGTAATCCCAGCTACTCAGGAGACTGAGGCAGAATAATCACTTGAACCTGAGAGGTGGAGGTTGCAGTGAGCTGAAATCGTGCCATTGCACTTCAACCTGGGTGACAGAGCGAGACTCCATTTCCAAAAATAAAGGAATGCATCAGATACCAGCATATATTATTATACATCATATGTCATTATTACAACGAGTCTGTGAGCTGTGCACCTTCCAAGGATGGACCTGGACCCAGACCCTCCCGGGAAGCTCTACTCTGGGAATTGTTCAAGGATTCACTTTAGCTTTGGCATGGTACATTTGAGTCTGATTCAAATTGTTTTCATCTCTGGAAATAAAATTGTGGCTTACATGTCCCTTCAGTTCCACTGTTATCACTGAGATTATCATGAAAACAACCAAGGATTGAACTTACCTTCTAAGAGACATTTTAATGCTGGAAGGATGCCCCTGCATTGTCTGGTCCCAGCCCCAAATGTCTTTCCTAATGTCTTGAGCTTCAGGTACAAACCCTGGTCTTGATACTCTGTCCCTGACCTTCTCTCCACAGTCAGGGATGACAGGGACATCATTCCAAAACCTGGGGACTCAGTCAGGGAAAGCTTCAAGGCATTTCAGAGCTCAGGGAGGCCACCAACCCCAGCCTGCTTCTTGATTCTGGTATTCAGATTCTAATCCAGGTGGTCGCTAGCATCCATCATTATGCTGAATATTTTGATTATTGCTTTATGGAGATAAGTGATTTTCTCTAAACTTTAATTTCTCTGGAAGTAGAATATGATATTGTGGAAAGAGCTCAAGATTGGGAAATATGAATCCAGGGTCCTAATCCCAGCTTTGTACTTCTTGAAAAAATCTTTTCCCATTGCTGGGTCCCATTTTCTACACTTCCTTGAGGGTATGGACAAGATGGTCTCTGAAGTTTCTTCCAGCCTGTATGATCTATAGTTCTATCTGAACACTAGGAAGGTCCAGACCAGGGTATACTGCTTCATTTTTTATTGCTACAAAATGGCATTTTTATCCGTTAGTGTTGTTTAATTTTCCTTCTGTCCTGAGTCTCTTTCATTTTCTGTATTTTACAGCTGAGATTGTATGCCAAGTATTTTCTGTATATGATAGGTTTAAGTTGTTTTCCCACCACCTGCCAAGCTGTCATTCAAGTCCTCAGGAATTAGCTGTCAGTGCCTATCTTTCCTCTATTAACACTTCTAGCACCAGCAGTGGGACCTAGAGGCCTTCTTGCTCAAGGACAGGGATGAAAGGGCAAAAGGAGTGAGGCATAGGAAAGACCCAATAAACATCTAAGTTATGGTTTCAGGTGATAATTATGGTTCAAGCAGGTTTACATATCAGCACTCTGCTGGTTTGATTTTATAAAATTAAGGAACCATACTAAGTGTGATGATGAATAGCGATTCTCTTCCTTGAACAGTGAGGAAAAAAATACCAACTGAACCCATGAGCTTGAAAGAGAAGGAAGTTTTTATGATTTCTTTGACAAATACTTGCTAATTTCTGACCACTCAAGCTCTATCTGAGGCACAAGTAGAGGATGCACAATATCTGAACATCTGAAAGAAGAGAGGGAAGACTCTACAGTTGGATGTCTTAATTTACAGCATCCTGGAGACCAGAAAGCTAGGGCTCTTGGCCTTTGGGTTGCATCATGAATCACTCACAGGATAGAGCATTCAGTAAACCCTCAGTGCTGTTGCAGAAACAGGCAGGCATGGCATAGATGTGGCGTGCTCAGTATCTTGTATTAGGCAGAAACAGCTTTTAAGAAGCACTTGTGAGACGGGCATGGTGGTTCACACCTGTAATCCCGGCACTTTTGGAGGCCGAGGCAGGCAGATCACAAGGTCAGGAGATCGAGACCATCCTGGCCAACATGGTGAAACCCTGTCTCTTCTAAAAATACAAAAATTAGCTGGTAGTGGTGGCTTGCATCTGTAATCCCAGCTACTAGGGAGGCTGAGGCAGGAGAATCGCTTGAACCCAGGAGGTAGAGGTTGCAGTTGCTGAGATCACGCCACTGCACTCCAGCCTGGCGACAAAGCGAGACTCCATCTCAAAAAAAAAAAAAAAAGAAAAGAAAAGAAAAAAAAAGCACTTGTGGACGTGGGAGGAATTGTAGACCAGGAGTCCTAAGACCCCAATGTGATCTCCCACTGACTTACGCTGGAAAAATTCACACAACTCACTTCATATTGCTGGTTTCTTCACCAGCCCCACACGCATTATGGAATTCTTTTCCTTACTTTTAAATGTTAATTTAAATAATTTTAGAATTACAGAAGAGTTGTTAGCCTCATGGGATTTTGCAAGTGTCAAATGAATTAAACATGAGAAAATATTTTGAAGAGTTTGAAAGTACCACATTGAAGTTGCTGTCAAGGCAGCTCTTGCCCCACTATAATGAGGTGAAAACCGTCTTCAGGGCACTTATTTTGGAGCATTGCAATTAGTTATTTGCATGTTTTCTCCTTTACTACTAAGACAGGACTGTGTCTTATTTATGTATTTATCTGCAATGCCTTCTAGCAGAATACTTAATAGTAGCTAATCTTGAAAAATATTAAGAAGAGGGGAGGACTCTAGAAATACAACCTATGACTAACCAATAATGTCAGTTACTATCAATAGCAACATTTTTATGGCAAAGAGACATGTGATTAAATCAAGACTTTTGAGATAAGGAGGCTATTCTGGATTTGCCAGGTGAACCAAAGTGAGGAAAATTTGAGCACAGAAGGTGACTTGACAGAAGCAGAAAGTGCTCTGAAGATGCCACGTTGATGGCCTCGAAGATGAAGGAAGAAGGCAAGAGCAAAGGAATGCAGGTCTAGAAACTGAAAAAGGCAAGAAAATGAATTCTTCTCTAGAGCCTCTAGCAGGAGCATGGCCCTCTCTACACCTGGAATTTATCCCAGTGAAAATAATTTCATAGTTCTGGCTTCCAGAACTATGAAAGAATTTATTTGTGTTGTTTTAAGCCTCTAAATTTGTAATAATTTGTTACAGCAGTAGGAGGAAATTCACACAGGGCAGTCTACAGGTGTGAGTCACAAGCCTGTATTTACTTCTGACCGGTGGGGCACTGGAAAAGCTGTCTCATAAATACTGTCTCAGAGCCTTGCTTTTACCATCTGTAATCTATAATTATGAATTTACTCAAAGTGTTTTTGAGAGCTTTACAAGGCAATGCCTTGACCAGTGCTATTCATTGGTAACATAATGCAAGCCAGAAATGTGAGCGATGCATGTTGTTTTAAATTTTTAGTAGCCGTGTTAAAAACAGAAGTTAAAAAAGGTAAAATTAATTTAAAAATAGTATTTATATTTAACTTAATATATCAAAACATGTATTTTTCCACATATAATGAATATAAAAATTATTGAGCTTTTTCATATGTTTTTTCCTAAGTCTTAAAACTTTGGTATGTTATTTTATTTACAGTATAGCTCAATTTAGACCAGCCACATTTCCACTGCTGATGGTTACACATATCCAGGGGCTGCCATATTGAAGAGTGCAGGTCTAGAAGTGGTCTAGTAGCGGTCCTGCCCCGTAGTCTGTGCTGAATGAATAAATGTTGTATCATCTGCGTCTCGTGACTGGCCTTTCCAGTCTTCACTAGCCTGGGCCTTGGCAGCCCTATTTGAGACCAGGTTTGCATCACGCCTGGGCTTCCTTTTATCCCCCATGTACCCTGGCAGTGATACATAGCACTGGATTGACTCATGAAGCTTTGGACCAAACAGGAGAGCTTCTTTCTGCTTTGCAGAAATACAGCAAGGCTGTATTTGTATGAATGAGACACTTAACCTCAGACTTTTCCCTTCCCTTTTCTTCTTTTAAATGTTTTCATCTTTCAGGGATTTCAACACCCTGTCTACAATTCCCAAATCAGTTTTTCAACACAGAGTCGCTTGGCATGCCTTGGGCTACAGCACAACAGGGAACCAATTAACTCTCTGCCCTAATGTGGACCTGTTAATTTCATAGGCTCTGGAGTCAGACAGTCCTAATTTGAAGTCCAGTCTTTTCTAACTAGCTGTTAATCCTTGGAAAAGTTACCTTAATTTTCCAGGATTCAGCTTCTATATCTGTAAAACGGCAATAATAATATATAGTGGAGATTATTAAATAGAAACAATGTATGCAAAACTCCTGACACACAGCTAATTTATGCCTAATAAATGTTAGCTATCTTTTTTTTTTTTTTTTTTTTTGAGATGGAGTCTTGCTCTGTTGCCAGGCTGGAGTGCAGTGACGTGATCTTGGCTTACTGTAACCTCCGATTTCCTGGTTCAAGTGATTCTCCCGCCTCAGCCTCCAGAGTAGCTGGGATTATAGGCACACACTACCATGCCCAGCTAATTTTTGAATTTTTTTAGTAGAGATGGGGTTTCATCATATTGGCCAGGATGGTCTCGATCTCCTGACCTCATTCATTGTGTTTTTTAATCAATAAATCTGATTTTTGATTATTCTATTCTTAATCTTGGTTATCAGTCTCTATCATGTCTACCATTTCCCCAACATACTATCTAATAATGCTTGAAAGTGTTATCCCTTGAGTTGGGTGTAGCTATTGGGCTATGAATTTGGAGTTACTTCTCACTGGAGCCAGGAGTGACCTCAGAATGTATCACATCACCTGGACGTTTATCAAATCATATACTCTAATGACTGACTCTTGTAACTCAAATCTTCGGAAAGATTACCAGCTTTCCCTGGGCTTTTCTTTGGAGCTTCCAAGATGCAACGGGAACTCCTGACTGAATCCTCAGTCTTCCTTAATCTTAACCCTTAGGTCCATCAATGCTCCTAACTGCGATGTTTGACCCTATACCAATTATTAACTCAGGGCTACTTGAGGCAGTGAGTTGGAGTATTTGTTTGTAGACTTTGGAATTACATAGACTTTGCATCCCAGTTTAACCTGATTTTACCCTCCTTTTATTTATTCCATACAAAGAATTAGACCTTCTTCTTGCATAGTTTCCAATAATTTTCCCACTTAGATCTTTAGTCCCCTCTCTAGATTAGGAGCTCACATTCATCTTCTCCGAATAGTGTGTAGTGTGGGTCCCTGATATCTCACTAACTTTTGCCATCCCTTTCGTTTTTAAAATTGGTGCTGTGTCTCCATCTTTGGTCTTCTTGTGAGAAGTTAGCACTTTGGTAGGTATCACTGGGAACTATATCTGCCTGACTCCTGAGTTTTTGTATCAGCTACATTTGCCACTGCTGTGTTCCCATGATCTACAAGGCTAATGATGAAATTCCTCCTGAGCATGCTACCTCCCATCGACTGCATTGGTATCAGCCTTGATGGCTACAAAAGCTGCCTAGTACTGCCACACACAGCCCAGAATTCTGTTTTAGCCTCTGTGTCACCCTTTGTAATGAAGAGTAGGTATGCTTCTGCCCTGAGCCCTTGTAAGTCATTTAGTAGGGAATTATGAGCTGTTTGTAGCCTATTTAGGGATTTCTATTGTTCAAGAAGACTTAAGAGGTCTACAGAAACCCTCAAAAGCAAGCCTTTTCCTAAGATCTGTCTCTATGTTGGGCTCCAGCAGATTCATGGTGAGGATCCTGTATGCACACTTGCCTGGGAAGCCACTTCGTCCCTTGCAGACTCATAACCATCCCGCTCCATCCCTGTAATTACTGGGTTTACTTGGAAAGGGCTTTATCAGCTGAGGTGCCAAGATTAAAAATAATATAAATATTTTAAGCTTTTACGCAAAGAGTCCTAGACTCAGAGGTAGGAGGTCTCAGTTCTAACCGCAACTCCCTTTACCTTTAAGCAAAGCATGTAACTTTTCTGGATTTGCATAAAAATGGCCCTATCTCAAAGCCCTGTTGAGGAGTCTAGGAGGTATCTGCTAAATATCTGGCTTATGAATTTTACTCTACCTGCTAAGCCTGTGGGGGTCACATTTTGGCCCTTGTTAGACAATATTCAGCTCACAGCTGTATTTTATTTGGCATGCACTGTGTTTTGCTTTGTATGAAAATTGAATGCCTTATTTAGGTCTGCCTCTCTGCATCCTCATGGTTTCTTCTGCTCTGTTTTCTCTCTCACTTGGCTCAACTCACACTCACTTGGTCCCAAAGACATTTGAATTTTTGGCTTTAGGTCCAACGTGCGTAAATGTTGCTCCTCTGGATTTATGAAAATAAAAATAACTATCTCAGGCTCATTTTCTAAATGAAAATGAGTTTATTTGGGGGAAAAATGATTTACTCTGAGATCAAAGTACAATGTCTCTGTAGCAATGGTTAGAATCCAGCACTTCCTACAGGTTCTGTTTGATGCCTTCTGTCTTATTGTGAACGAACCACATTTCACTTCAGCTCAGTTCTACTTCTCTGAAATGCCACCAAGGCCCCAGATGCCAATTTCTGGGATGTGGTCAGCAAGAGGAGTGTTGAGATTTTACATGATTGCATTGTATCTGCACTTCTGAGGCAGGCTGCAGCCAGTGGACCTACCTAAGCCATGACCTGCTTTCTGATCCACAGAAATACATTTTTGTTGTTTGAACCTATTGAATTGGAGGATAATTTATTATACAGCAATACAAACTAAAGCAGCCACTGAGTGTGGCAATGCCAGGGCATACATCAGAAGTATGGAAAATATAATGGAAATGGTCTGGGGAAGGAATAATACCCAGTCTCACCTCTCAGTTGGTCAGGTGTCGGAGGCCAGAGAATAGATGTCAGGAATTCAACGCAGATCAAACACAGCAGAAAGGGGCTCCGCACAGGTGGAAAATAGATCTGTACATTCATCTCTATCCAGATTGACCCTTTACATCTTATCTTTATGCCTGGAATGCATTCAACTTATCAGCTCTGCCAGAATATAGAGCTAAAGATGAGACCATCTTGAGGGATAAAGAGTTTGTTTGAAAACAAAAAGACTGCTTGACTTCTGATCAAGTTTGAAACTGTCCCTCAAGTTAAAAGAGCATGTTTGGAATGGATTTTTTTTTAATACAGTAGGTATAGTTTCTCTGTAATAAAATATTTTGTTTATTTTGTAAACTTGTTTAATCATTTTATGCTTGGATATTTTCCCCATTCAGAGAATGGTAAAATGTTCACCTCCATTTTTGTGGGTATACATACGGCTTTAACTTTTAATATTAAAATTATTGATATAACTAGAATTATTTTTAATGTACAATGTATAGGTATAACTTGATTTAGATCTAACTTGATTTTTACCTTCACTTAGTCAATTTTCCAGGACCATTTCCTGAGTAACTTAAGCTTCATTTGTAAGATTTTTGTCATACACAGTCTCATAGTTTTATATTCATCTAAGATGGGCTATGCATCTTTTCCTTACTGCATAGAAACTGGCTGTAGATTCCTGAGCCAGCACCACTCTATTTCTATTATGGTAATGTTATAAGTCTGTAATATATTTTATAATTGGTATATCAACATGTCCCCCCATTATTCCCATTTCTGAAAACTGTCTTGGTTATTATCGACTTGTTTATTTTTTTAATGGACTTTAATTTAGTTGAGAGCTGGCAGTAAAATCCAGCTCACTCTGATTGAAAACCCATGTTTTTAATCACTACATAAGATTAATACCAATTTGTAGTTCTCTTTTTCAGCATTTAATAAAGAGAAAGTAAGGCAGGTAAAACATGTTAACGTTAGGGTCATACATGTAATAAAGCCTTTTCTTAGTGCCATTGTCATGGAAGCATATTCTTTTTTGCTTGTTCTGGAGCCCCAGGTTCTGGGAGTGTGACTTGGACAGCCTAACTTCTCTGTTCTCAATTTCTCAATCTGTGAATAAAGGTGGTTGGTCAGATGAATTGTAAAGTTACTCATGCGTCTGCTATAGACTCTAATTCTATATCCCCAAAATAGAAGACAAGGAGACACTGTGCTTCTGCTCCTGGGCTTGGCCTGGTCAAGAGGGAGCATCATCTGTGTGCAGTGTTGGAATATTTGCTGAAGTTAATAAGAAATGAGCTCTGAATACATGGAGAAACACACAGGATTTTTATGTATTTATGCAAATTCTACTAATTAGCATGGGCAAACAAGAAATAGATGTCCAGGGAAAGGCTACTGTTTGTTTTCTCTTGCTGGTGCATGTTAATGATCAAAATAAGATTTGCAAATCAGCTGTATCTATCTTCCAAGGTTAATATTACAATTTGGTGAGCTTTCAAACAGCTTGACTTATGTTACTGTGCTGGTAGGCTGCCAGGATCCCCAAATCAGCTCAACAGTGTCTGGTGATTTCAGGCCTGATAGTGGACCTTGGTTACCCAAGGGGCTTATTCTGATGAAGGGAAACAGAGGGAGAGCAAGGAAGGAGCCATCTTTCCTTTATGCTGCGGATTTTAGCTTATTTATATTCATTTTTCCAAATTCTTTTAAGGCAAGAGTGATGTCTGTCTTTATTGATAAGACAATTGACATTTCTGATCATTTTCCTATTTGTTTTACTGGGAATAAAAGAAGTCCATGTGTATTTATCAGTGATAGAGTTTATGACTGGAGTCAAGAGAGTGTGTCAGCTGTCATCAATGCCTGAATAGTTTGGCTGTCCCGTAAGAATAACAGCACATGTATGGTTTGTGGCTCCTTTGGGAGAATGACTGGGACCAAGATACAGAAGTTTCAGAAGAGAGCTCATAGATCATCTCAAAGAAGAACTTTCTAATAATTAGAGTTGGCCTTGGATGGAACAGTCTCCCTCAGACGTTTTAAATAAGAGCAAGCACTCACTGGATAACCACTTGTTGAAAATGCAAAAGAGAAATATCTCAAGAATTGTCTGGGAGTCACAATGGCACCTTGCAAACCAGGAATTATTGATCCTATTATCCTCTGTAAGGCAGAAAGTAAATTGTACTGGGACTAATTCTATTACTTGTATTTCAGTTTCCCAGATCAAAGAAGAATGTCTGCAAAAGAAATATTGGCAGTAATATAGTTTGGATCTGTGTCCCTCCTAAATCTCATGTCAAATTGTAAAATCCAGTGTTGGAGGTGGGACTGGTAGGAAGTGATTGGGCCATGGGTGTGGAGTTCCCATGAATGGTTTAGCACCGTCCCTTCTTGGTACCATATAGTCAGTTCTCATGAGATCTGGTTGTTTAAAAATGTGTAGCACCTCCCTCTACACACTCTCTCTTCCACCTGTTCTGGCCATGTGAAAGGCTGGCTCCTGCTTTGCCTTCTGCCATGAATAAAATCTTCCTGAGGCCTCCCAGAAGCAGATGCAGCCTTGCTTCCTGTATAGTCTACCAAACTGCGAGCCAAATAAACCTCTTTTCTTTATAAATTACCCAGTCCAGGTATTTCTTTATAGTAATGCAAGAATGGACTACTACAGGCAGCAAAAAGACTAGTATGCAAACTGATGAATTAGCACCTTATTATAGCTCCAGAAAAATAATGTTATCATTTACTTATTGAAGTTTTAATTAAAATAGGATTTCATCAAAATAAAATAAAAATAAATGACAACATTATTTACCTGTATCAAATAAGATATCCTACCTTTATTAAAGTGCCTAGTGCCCACAAATAGGAAGGAAATCGTTTGAAGTTTCACATTTACTAGAAAGAGTTACCAGCCTAGTAGAGTGGGGGCAAGGATGATGCATTAGACCAGTGGCTCCAAAAATTAGTCCCTGGTTTAGCTGGCTTAGCTGAAGCAGAATCACCCTGGTGGATCTAAGGCCTTACCATAACCTGAGAGAAGGGTATTGGAAAATGTATTAGAAACAAATCTTCCAAGTAATTTAATGTATAACCAATTTGGGAAATCTCTGTATTAGATGCCCTCAAATTTTCCTCAAGCTCTTAAAATCCCAGATAATTTTAAGTAAAATTATATGTACCTTATATAAATTGTATTTTACTACAGGATCCCAGTTAATATGTTATTTCCTGTAATCAATGATAAGATTCAGCTAAGCATCATCCTTTATCAAAAACATACTTCTTGTTTATGATTTTGCTAATTATTCTTTCCGACTATGGATAGTTGTCATATTTCAGAACAGACCGAATGTTTGTTTAGATTCCAATTTAGAGCTCCCAACTCTAAATTTACTAAGTAGAAGGTAAATTATACTTGGAACATTACTGGTACTTTGCATGATGAAAATAAGACATCAGCTCTCAATCTTTCAAATAGAAAGCAAAGGTGAAACAAATAAGAGAAATACGGCATGGCAGAGTTACAGCTGAGGCATGTGTATATTGGGTAATGACACAAAGAAAGGATAGTATCATAGCTGGAGAGGTGGTCATGGAAGAATCAGGGGATTCACGTATAAAGAACAGGAGTATAGCAAAAGAAGAGTGGTGGAAAGGTGAACTGGCAGAGGGAGTTCTGGAAGGAAGCTGGAATAGCTAGGCTACTGTATCATACAGGAGCCTAACTATTGTAATATCTTATGCTCAAGTTTATTTAAATTCACCTTGGTGTGGCTTAAAATCAGACACACATAAATATCATGGGATTTGGCAGTTGATAAGCTTCACATAATTGAACGAGGAAAGTTTCTCAGCTTTATTTCACATTCTACTAAGGGTTTGGGACCTAACACTGCTCAAAGTCAAGAGCAAATTAATTTTCCAGACAAGTGTGTTGTATCAGCTAGAAGAAAGGCTCTGGAGACAAGTCACTAAGCCTGCAATTCTGGTACCTTAAACTCTGTTCATCCGAGTATCATAAGCTGTAAAATGAAGACAAAACTCACAAGTATCTTATGGAGTTATTACGAAGATTAAATAAATAAATACATGGCAAGTATGAAAACAAGTGACTACATCAGCTCTTAGTATTACTATTAATTGGTGCTGTGAAGGGAAGACAAAGGAGATGAATTGGGAAATGAGGGTCCCTGTCACTCACCTCCAGATATTTGGGAGCCCAAGGATGCTGGGGAAGGAACACGCAGATCACCAATTCCCTGAGACTCTTTCCAGCCACCTCACCCCCCACCAACTCCAAGTTACAAGGAAGGACACTTCTCTTGTTCATTGGCAAGCCATTAACAAGTTTTAAATAAAGGTGTAACTCAGCCCCCCCTCCAGCTCAGGGGCTGTCCATCATTTATGTTTGTATCTCCAGTGCCTGACTCATAGCAGACAGTCGCTAATGACTATGAAATGAATAAATGAGTGAATAAATCAAGGAATAAAAACACAGTGAAGCTCTGTGATTACACCAGATTATGACATCAGCATCAGAGGAAAAAACTAATGAATCACTATTGAATTTCATTTGAATACTATGTTTTGAAGCACAAGTTGTGACCCATTTGATCTGGAAGTAATACTGAAACAAGTTTGTATCAATCTCATCCACTACTTGCTCAAGCAAACACTCCTGTCTGAGTTACTCTTGGGAGTAAAGGGGCATTGTCCCTGTGTCAGCACCCTGGATTCTGTAAAGGCTTCTGTCACTGCCCAATTCTTCAATCTGGAGTAACCAGTCTCTCTGAGCCCCAGTTTCCTCATTTGCAAAATGCGGATCATGATAATAATAATTAATTGTTTGAAAGCTTCAGGATTAAATGAGATAAAACGTTATCGCACAATGGCTGGCACAGAGAGTGTGCTCAGAAATATCAGTTGATATGATTTTATTTTATTTGTAATATATCATTCATATGAAAAGCACACAAACTACAAAAAGATAAACATACACACTCATGGAAGAAGATGAGGTTCTGGATCTATTTTGAAGTAATCTGATCTACAAGGCTAAGCAGAGATGCCACAAGACTGATAGTAAGTTAAAGATTGCTTCAGCCACTGATATGTGGACATTCACTTTACTATCCTTTTTGCCTTTGTATATGTTTGAAAATATCCATAGTAAAAGTTAAAAAGAATAATCCCTACGACACACATATACACAACAAAAAATAGCATGCTGAAGTTTCTGGTTTCTAAGCAATCCAATGCCACTATATTCTGCCTATTTCACACCAAGCACTGTGCCCAATCAACATCAGAAAATAGAGAACTGACACAGAAAACACCTTAAGGGTAACCCAGGCTTTATTTGTTTGCTTGCTTGTTGGTTTATTTTGAGAAAGCAGGGGACACATAAATAATATTTTAATACAACTCTGATTGTGATTTTCATAAGATTGATAATGGCCCAAATGACAAGCAATGGCAGAGGAAGGGAGTAGGTAAAAAGAAAGAAAGAAAGAAAAACCTTCATAGGGAAAGTAATGCTTAAATAAAATATTGAAAAGTGAGCATGATTTCAAAGGAAGTCACAGGAAAAAGAAAAAAGAAGAAAGCGGAACCATGCCACTCCAAGAATAAATCACAGAGACTATATCAAAAGGTAAAATGGGGATTTAAGAAGATTAAAAGAACAAGTAATTGAGAGGAAGAGAAGGAATATGAAGGGATTCAAATTGTTCTGAACTGTCACAGGACACCTCTTGAATGATGGCTGTTCAAGTTCCCCAGGGCTACCATAACAAAGCACCAAAACTGGTCGGCTTAAAACAAAAAAAAAGAAAAGAAAAAGAAAGAAATTTATTGTCTCATTG
This sequence comes from Ateles fusciceps, assembly GCA_036589455.1. Lineage (NCBI taxonomy): Eukaryota > Metazoa > Chordata > Mammalia > Primates > Atelidae > Ateles > Ateles fusciceps. Next base: position 1,965,247 of record JAZHEH010002077.1, read on the forward strand.
TGGAAAGCTAGAAATCCAAAATCAGCAGGGCTGTGCTCCCTCTGAAACATGAAGGTGAATCCTCCTTGCCCCTTCCTAGCTTCTAGGGTTTCTTTGGCAATCTCTGGCATCCCTTGGTTTATAGATGCCTAACTTCAATTTCCACCATGTCTTCACATGGCCATCTTCTTACCAGTATAAGAGTCATTCTGGATGAGGTGCCCACCCTACTCCAGTATTATTTCATCCTAACTTAACATCACATCTATAGTGACCCTATTTCCAAATAAGAATACATTCTAAGCTACTGGGGTTAAGACTTCAATATATCATCATTTGATGAGGGGGGAGGAGTGGGTAATTCAACACATTATAATGTCAAGAGAATTTTTTTCACAGGGACTAGATTGAAGCATGAAGAAATTTATAAAACCGGTCTCTTGAAGCAGTTAGAATATCTGGGTTCTATTCTTGGTTTGATCATTTTGTATCCATGCGACCTTGGGCAATTCTCCTCAAGTTCTCAGAACCTGCTAAACAGAGCCACCCGTTCTATACAACTGGCAGAGCTCGCAGAGGATGAAATAAAATGATGGCATGAAAGCACTTTGAAAATCTTAGAGCTCTGGACCTGAATCTGTAAAGTACTGTTATTACTGATGCTTCTATCTATATGTCCTTCACCAGACCTGCACAGATAAGACTGGAAATCTCAATGATTGGAGCTCTCTTCTATTTGTGAAAGCTCTGTCTGAAAAATACCTTTGATGAAATAGAAAAAATGTTTTTCAGAGAAAGTAGATTGCTCACTGGAGGGTGTCAAGTAGTGGCAGACCAGGAAGACTGAAGAAATACATAGGACTATACAAAATGCTTTTGAGACAAAGGCCAATATTTCTACTCCAAGTCCTGCAGTTTACACGAAGAGGGACTTGTGCACCTAGGCCTACAGGGAGGAGGATCTGGAGGACTCCATGAAGCCTAGGCCAAATCCTCAACCAAAAAAAAAAAAAAAGACAAACTAATCTGATTGCTCTGAATTTGGGGCATGCAGTGAGTTTCAGTTTTCCTAAGTTAAAGATAATTTATATTTAAGTTATCTTATATTTTAATAAGTTATCTTAATATTTTAATTTAAAATCCTATATTTTAATCTTTTGTTGTCTTAATTTTCCCAGTTATGGGTGTGAGATGCAGGACCCTAAGAGCCTATTGGCCACTGAGAGTCCCCCAGACAACAGAGCTATCTAAACTGACAAGTCCTAAGTTTAAGAAATGGGGAAGCGTGATCAGACCCCTATTTCCAGGAAGTCAGAGGGAGCCCAGTATTTTATCAGTTACTTGTACTTGACTGGCCAATAATTAAAACTAATGAATTGATCCCCATTCGGCTGTATGCTTTTTGTGCTTATTCTCCCTGTTGCTTAGATTCCTGAGCAGATGGGGGTGCATATTAGCCTACTTTACTTCTCCACCTGCTCTTAACACACAACTAGTATCTCAACTTTCAAATGAAGAATGAACTGAGCCGCAAGAATAAAGCTCAAGAATTACAGAACCTGAGTGAGCTAGGGGCAGATCCCACCTCGAGAATGACTTGACAGAAAGAACACATTCAGAGATGAACAGGACAAGCGTCTGAGATGAGTCATTCAAAAGTCCTGATGTGGGTAGGGCCATGTTTACCTTGAATAACCAGGAAACCCACTAGCCACTAACTTCCAAGGTACACATAGCTGAGGATGTTTTTATTGCCAGGAATGCCCAGGATCCTGCAGGAGATCGGGTATAGGACAAGTTTGCATTGGGGGCCCAGGGGTGAGGTGGAGGGCACAGAGCATGAAGGCAAGGCTGTGAGAAGGCTGTGCAGGCTGCCTACCTGCAGCACTTCCCACCCCACTGATTGTCAGGGAGACCCTTTACCCGCAGCTGCAGTCAGGGCTGTGGTGGCGGACTGAGAAGGAACATGAAGAATGCATGAAAGCACCAAAACATTCTGGGTACAGACTTGGCACACTTGCCAAGAGATGGTCTGGGCCCCAGCCTATGCAGATAGACAAGAGACAATGCTATGATTAAGCAGCTTTATTTGGTCAGTTTGGGTGCAAGAAACTATCAATTAGGGCTAAATGTGTTTTGCAAAATGAGAAAGTGAAGATAGGAGCAGGTGCTACCTAGGAGTTTCTCCACTCACCAATACCTCTGGTAGATTTTTGTCCCACTTAGTCATTTCTGACTTAGTTAATATTCCCCAGAATCAACAAGAAAACAAGATGTGCCCTTCACCAGAGCCTCTCTTCCTCTTGAAGCTGGCCAGCTTGCCACAGGTGTTATGAGGAAGGTGTTCTAAGTGGAACTGTTATTGAATCTGGCAACCAAGAAAGGCATCATCCACCTTCCTTCATAACTATCAGCTCAAGGAAGTGTCCTCCCATGGTCTCTCTCCCACTCAGTAGTTCCCCTCCTTGCTTCCTCCTTGAGCAATATGAAGCAAATCTGTGAGTCTTCTGGACATGACCACAACACATGAGCATTTATAAAATGAATGGGTGCCATATGTAGGCAAAGCAAGTTATTGTGACTGTTTGCTAGATGTGTCTCATTACCTCAGAAGCGTCTGAGGAAAGCTGCGTTTTCGGTCTACCTTACTTTTTCTTTTCCTAGTCACTTGGGTTTGTTGAACTGAGGGAAGCTTCTGAAGAGATATAAGGACTGGAAGTATGATGACATTTAGGTCATCTAAGATAATCCTATAGAGCCACAGTGTTGTAAAAGCATTTTTAAACTGTTTTTTTAACTGAACATGACATTTCTTATCCCCATAGATGCCCAGAAAGTTTGTCTTCAGGATCTTATATCCTATGAAGGAATTTCTGGTGCCCTGGGTGATTAGAGTTGAAAGTGCTCCCCCAGGCTCTGTCCAGGTGGCGCAGGAGAGCATAGGGCTCTGTCTCAAGACTTACGGTTCCTTTCCACAACGTTGGAGATGAAGCTGGGCCTCGTGTCTGCGCCTGCATATTCCTACAGCTTCCCAGAGTCCTGTGGACAATGACTGGGGTGACAAACCATCCATGAAACATGTCTAGGGTAAGAGTAAAAAATTATATTAAAAAAAAAAAAAAAAAGAAAGTGCTGAGTTCAGTTTCATCGTGGCTTACACTAATTAGCAATACTAGCCGGAAACTGACCCTAAGGCCAATCACAGGCTGACCTCCAACTCTGACTCCCTCCATGGTCACAGCTGGGCCTTAATCCTCACTCAAGGTTGACCCTTAAGCCAAATCCAGGAAGAAGGGGGCATTCAGATTATAATGGTAGATATTTTACATAGGCCTAATTCATCCTCCCCAACAATTCATGGAATGCCTATGAGAACATGTCAAATGAGCACTGGCAGCACTGATAATGCCAATCTGTGGAGAAGAACTACCCTAAGTACATGTGAATAGTAGGATTGAGAAAAATGAGCAATCAGCTAAATATGGAGACCCATTAATGTAGACACAGAAGAGGTAGGAAAAGACCTTAACACAAACTGCTCCATCTTCCAAAATCAGAAGCTACCAAAGAGGAAGCCTCTCAACCACCCACCACTGTACAGAAGTAGCACGTCAGCACATTCAGAGATGTTTACTCCTTCCCATCCATACTCCCAGTCTCACCAACACTTATTGTTATTCACCAGAAATTCAACAATAGGGAGAAAGCAACTGGATAATATACATTGCACAATAAAAATGTGAGATTACCAACAGGCTAAAACCCTGGGACTCACATCTCACTATAGGAAGTGAAGTTAGTAATAGCTGAAGTGGCAATCTTGAAGCCCACCTCACACAATAAGATGCAAAGTTGGTATATTCATCTCTTATATGAAGATATCACAGACTGGGTGGCTTAAATAACAGACATTTATTTTTCATACTTCTGGAGGCTAGAAGTTCAAGATCAAGGTGCCAGGAGGCTTGGTTTCTGGCGAGACCTTTACCCTCACCTTGTGGATAGCACCTTCCCATTGTGTCCACACATGGCCTTGTCTTCCTGCCTGCACTCAGAGAGGGGCAAAGAGCTCTGGTGTGTCTTTCTATTTTTATAGAACACCAGATCTGTTGGATTAGAACCCCATCCTTAAGATCTCATTTAATCTTAATCACCTCCTTAAAACCTTCATCTCCAAATGCAGTCACATCAGGGATCCAGGCTTCAACCTATGAATTTACAAGGAACACAATTCAGTCTACAACAATCAACAAAAGGTGAAAGCAAATATAGAGAAAGGTATGAAAACTGTGGAGCTAAGTAGTTTTTCACATACTACCTCTGGTAGAAGACCAGTGTTTCAAATTAGTCATCTATATAGAAGCTTCCTTACAATGAAAGAGGGAGACCATGGGAGTAGACTACATCCTTGCCTCTGGTTCATGCATTCTAGATTCAGGAGTATGACTAGGTTTGGGCATATTAACTATTTCTCCAGTATAAGATTAGCCACAGAGAGTTAAAATCACTCAAGTGGTCAAAGAGAAATCACACTGCCATTTAGCATTATTGGACCTGAAGAAAGAGAAGATTCTTGTTTGAAGGTGAAGAAAAAAACAAAAAAAAACCACAGGGCCTGTAGAAAGATCCTCCTATGTGGAAGAATGCTCTAACCATGCAGGGAAAGCATGGTTATGCCATAAAAGGTGTTTAAAAGTACCCTTTAGAAAAGATTGTGTTTTGTCAGTGAAATTCTAGAAAGCATTCACTCAAGAAAAATAAGATCAATAAATAACAAGTTAAAATTTAATTTCAAATTAAATAATATCAATAATCTGGGTCTAAAACCCAAAGATAAAAAAACAGAAGCATATCATTTTAAATCCTAAACAAAAGTTTATTTAAATAATCAAATCAAAAGTTATTACATTATTCTTGAAACTGGAAATATAGAAAAAACTAGGCTTGAGATTTCTGTGAAACTTAGAGATAATCTCTAATTCCAGGATTCCCAAAGTGTGTGTCTCAGAACATCACCATCACCATCACCTGGGATCTGATTTAAAATGCAGATTCTCAGCTCATGCTCTAGACCTATTGAATCAGAAACTTTGGGAGTGGGACCAGGCAATCTAGGTTTAACAAGCTCTCCAGGTGATTCTGATACCGACTGAGGTCTGAGAACCACTGCTCTAGTAGCAGGTGAAACATACTGTAAACTTTCATAATCACCTGGTAAATTTAATTTAAACATAAGCCACAGTGCAAAAGGCATTTACTACTACATTCATTTATTCAGAAAATATTTATGTGTTAACTCTCATGTCCCCACCACTATTCTAAGTGCTAGATATATAATAATAAACACTTCAGGAGTTAGAGACCAGCCTGGGCAACATAATAAAACCCTATTTCTCTAAAAAATGCTTAATTTCTTAAATTTTTAAAAATTAAAAATAGTAAACACTTTAGTCATAGGCTATGAGCTACAAGGAAAAATTTGAACAATGAAAGCTCAAGAATGTGTGAAAAAGAGGATACATAAAAATGATAACATATACAAACAACCTAAATTACTATGATTTGAATGTGTCCCTGATATGGTTTAGATATTTTGTCTCTTTCAAATCTCATGTTGAAATGTGACTTCCAGTGTTGGAGATAGTGGGAGGTGATTGCGTCATGGGGGTAGATCCCTCAAGAACAGCTTGGTGCTGTCCTCACAATAATGAGTGAGTTCTTGCTCTGAAATAATGGAGATCTTGTTGTTTAAAAGAGTGTAGCATCTCCCCTCCTCCAGCTTTGCTGCCTCTCTGGCAGTGTGATATTCCTGCTCCCCTTTGCTCTCCACCATGATTATAAACTTCCTGAGGCCCTCGCCAGAAGCAGATGCTGGCATCACACTTCTTGTACAGCCTGCAGAACCGTGAACCCAAATAAACCTCTTTTCTTTATACATCATCCAGCCTCAGATATTTATTTATAGCAATGCAAAAACAGACTGATACAGTCTCCCAAAGTTAGTATGTAAGAAATTTAATCCCCAATGCAGCAGTATTGAGAGGTGGGAACTTTAAGAGGCGGAGTTCTCATGAATAGATTAACTTCATTACCGTAAGAGTGGGATTGTTGTAAAAGGGAGCTCAGCTCCTTCTTACTTTCTCACCAGCCATCTCACTATGGAATGCCTCCCGTCATGTAATAAAGCAGCAGGAAGCCCACCCCAGATGCAGCCCCTCCATCTTGAACTTTCTAGCCTCCAGAACTGTGAGTCAAATATACTTCTATTGTTTATAAATTACCCAGTCTGTGGTATTCTGTTATAGAAACACAAAACAGACTAAGAAAAATGCATATAAGGAATCTATACTTTTCAAAATCAGAACATCAAAATGCTCAGATTGGATAAAAACAAGAGTCAACATTTTGCCACTTAAGAAAGACGCATGTAAATCTTTATTACTGTTGAAGATTAGCCAGGCAAATGTAAAGAAATGTAAGTGAGTGAAGCAATGTTTGTTTCAGAGAAAATACAACTCAGGATGAAAACAATATATCTGGAATAAAGGAGGGGAACATAGGTATCACTTGTGACAGGCAGTGCTGTACAGACCTGGTTTTAAAGGGCTTCCTAGTGTGATGTGTAATAGGGTGAGAGCTAGTTATATCTAAAGAGCTAAGGGTAGAGTGAGCACAGCTAAATTCTCTTTTTTACATACCACTGGTAGTACAGATGATGATTTAGGCCATACATGGAAAGTACTTTAAAATACACATTTATTTTAATAGAAATTATATTTAGCTAGCAAACCTGCAGTTTTAAGGGGCTTAATGTTTAGGACATGGCTAACTTTTTATAAAAAGTTAATTTCAATAAATTATTGAGCAAGTAATAGTACATGTTCTATATCTCCTCTTGATCATGAGATGATCAGACTGAAAGAGGCATTTAAAAACAAAACTGAAGTTTAAGCAATGCTGTGATAATTAAGGCAGTTGAAATTACCAGACTGAGAGAAATTAATTCATTATTCCCCCCTGTAGTCCTTTAAAGCCATGGAACAAAATCTGCCATTATAATCTCAGGAGTCACAATGGTGACTTTTTCAAAAGCCATTAAGACCAAAGGTACCCTGGTCCTCATACTTTTTATCTTACTGCAACCTATTTTTTTTTTATAAGCAATATGTTGTGTTCTATGATCTCTCACATAGTAACACAGTTGTGAAGAGAAGGTAGTTCTCAGGAACCTATTTGAAGCTATTCTAGCAACTAAAGTTCAATGCTGTTAAGCTATGGAGAGGAAGTCTTAATAGCTTCACATTCCAGACTGCCTCACCTTGTGAAGATTATCTTCTGCATCCAACACAGAAGCTCTGTTCCTGCTTCTCTGGCCCATCTGCTCTGCTGCTACACAGACCTCCCACTGCATTTTTCATTAGCTTTTTAAAGGATCTATAATAATAAGATAAAACTTAGCCTCTCATCCATATTAACATGCTTCCAGCATAACAGTATTGAACTTTTAGGAATCGTTTTAGGAAAGAATCACAATCACAGTTTTACTCATTTAGTTCTTCTCTGCCTCAAATTGCCAGTTGGAGACAAATTCATCAGTCACTGCAAATATTAGCTGCAGATAAAACACAACATATGGCGAAAAGCCAGAATATTTCATAGATCTGAGTCAGGCGACTCCAGTGATTAGTGAAACATAACACATTTCTACCCTTAGCTGAGGAGGAATGAGGCAGTCAAGGAAAGAACTAGAAGGCAGTTCCGTATGGTGCCAAGACAGCTTGTCAGGGCTATTGGAAGGATGTCGGTTTTCTGCTTAGTACTGTCCAGAAATCACTGATTCAGAGAATGCTGTGCCTGGAAAGAGCCTAAGACTCATTTTCAAAATGAGGATGCTGTGGTAACTGCCTTGTTAAAAGCCTAGATCCCAGGAAACTTTCTTTTCTGTCTTCTACTAAGTGAGCCACTCATTTGGAGAAAAATGGCATGAACACAAAATTCAATGAGGCTTGAGGCATCCCAAAGCCAAGGGTTTGGCTAAACACATACGTTTACAGAATTGTAAATGTTTAAATTAAATATGACCCCATTGTCAGAAGTAATAAGAAGGAAAATTATTTCAGGAGTCATCACAAACTTGATTCGATTTTCGTTTGTGTATGATTATTAGCATTGTAAATTAGGGAGATATTTAAGACAGTTAGACTAGATTTTAGCTATCTCTTCAGAGATCCTTGCAGAAAAAAACAATAAAACTAGAATAGGTACATGTGTAGTTAACGGGAGTAGTTCTAAGATAAGCAAACATAGACAAAGAATATTGTTTAGCAGATTATTATTCTAGAGACCTCAAGTGGTTTGCCACAGATTTTTGATAGCCTGCAGGGTTTTTTAATCAGCAAATTAAATAAACGTAAAAGTTACTCACTGTACCAACAGCAAATGCTGTTGGTACCCTGCCCACACCTTTTCACAGTTACTGCTTTGGTGCATGCCAGACCTGACTTCAAATTGCCAGTACCTCCATTTTTTTTGCATTACTGGTTCCTATAGCCTGCTTTGACCACCTTCATACAAGGACTGATATGCTGGAAAATTAACACCCCTTAGGACTAGCTCCCAAGCAGTGACTTCCGGGATTTGGATAACCAATTCTCTAACTCCTCCCTGGGTGAAGATCACTTTGAGGGGCATTTCTACATCGGTCCTAGTGGACTCAAGTGTCATTACCCACCATGGTAATCTGTTTGGTTACAAATTCTTCTTGATTTCTTTTCCTCACACATCTCAATTCTGTACTCATCTACTGAGATACTTACTCATCTACTGAGATAATATCTCATGTAAAAACCTGACTCAAATATTTCTGTCACTTCCGGGAGTACCCGCACTAAGAAAATTGGTACTGAAGGTACTACCAGGAAGAGATTTTCAGAATGCCATCTTGAAATGGAATTGCTTTCAGGACAGTTGGCAGCAAGATCCTGTTGGTGGTGGTAAGTGAAGATAAAAATAACCACTGGCATCCTGTCACATCAAAATTACTAAGACTCTTACCTGTGATGAATTGAGTGATACTGGCATAGCTAATATGTCCAACATTTGAGAGATATGAAGACAAGCTTTCTGGGTGATGCTCAGTGCCATCAGTACTTGAGAGGAAGAAAACACAGGCTTAGGCCAGACAACTCATGTATTTTCATGTATTTCATGAAAGCAATAGAACTTCACTGCAGGCAGCATTGAAAGAGACCCCTATCTTAGTAGTATCAGACTGTACTCAAAATTAGACCTAGTATTTGAGCTGGGGTCTCTTTTATAAGGGCATTCAACATATTCATGAGGGCTGAGTCCTCATGATGTAATCACCTACCAAAAGTCCCACCTCCAAATACCATCACATTAGTAATTAGGTTTTAACATATGAATTTTGGGAAGACACAAACATTCAGACCACAGTTGACGGCGAATATTAAAAGTAGGCCTTCTCTCTTACAGACTGATAACTAGGGTCAAGTTTTAGCCTGGCCTTCCTGGGAAATAACTATCACCCATCAAAGAGCTGCAGTGGGACCTTGAAAAAATACCTGGTAATAGATCTTGAGGATGTTGAACTGGTGGTGAAGACAGAATGTAAAGTTGAATAAAAGAGAGTTTGTTAATATGGCAAATTATCCTGTGACTCATGTTTTAATGTCCTGGAAAAACTCCTGGAGATAATCCTAGTATCTATTTGAGATGGCTCCTTGGAGCTTGGACAGAAAGATGCCCTACAGTATAGGAGATAAAGATGCAAGAACTTCCTTTACAGAATATAGCAAAGGGATCAAAAGGTTCATAGAGGAGAGCAAGCTGGAATTCATTTATTATCAAAGCACTCACTGACCAGGTTCCTCAGGAAGCCTGCAGTAGACTCACTTCTCAAAAGCACAAAGGAAATAGTGAGGAGAGAATATGGAGAAGCTCATGGTGGCTGTCTCCTGTAGGCATGAGCTGATGGTAGGGAATTCTGCTAAGAACAACTTTACCTAGTATCAACAGGCATAATGACATTGCAGATTGGCATAGTTCAGGTGGAAACTCTTAGCCATTAGAGGCAAAGGGAACATAATGACCCTAATGGTCGGCAAGATCAGAATAACAGAGGAATCTCGAATCCGCTGGGATCTGTGGCGATGGCTAATAGGCCTCAGTGCTCCTAGCAATGAGACAGATGGGCAACCTGGAGGATGGCACACCCCATGGAGAAGGCGTGGAAGCTCTATGCCTCTACCTGCCTACCTCAGCTTATGCACCTCTTCATCTGTATTCTTCAAAAGGTTCTTTAAATAAGCCATAAAATGTAAATCAGTGCTTCCCTGAGTTCTGTGAGCTGCTCTCATAATTGAATTCAAGAGGGGGTCTTGGGAACCCCAATTTACAGCCAGTCAGTTAGAAGCACAGGTAAAACAACCTGGGGCTTGTGACTGGTATCTGAAGCCAGGGGCGGTCTTGCAGAACTGAGGCCTCAACCGTGGGATCTGATGCTATATCTGGTAGCTAGTGTCAGTTGAACTGGGTTGGAGGGCCCTGACTGGTGCCCACTACAGAACCGATTGCTTGGGTGGTGTGTGGGGGAAAAAGAACCCCACACATATGTTCACAAAAGTCTTCTGTGTTTATTGTTTTGGTGTGAGAACAGAGGGGAAAACACAGTTTTCTACACAGCAGTAGATATGCAACTATAAATTCCAAGGTTTCAATGTGTCCACTTTTTGGACCAGTCATTTTTTCCAGGCAGGTTGAATACAGTTACCCATGCTGGAAATAAGTGTTCGACACAACGAGGTCAGTTAGCTCCTCTGTGTTGGGGCTTGTTTCTCACTTTCTTGTGTGCAGAATGGTAGCATTTCAAGCCATCTCAGAGGAACCACATAGTTACCATGGCTCTATCTAGGCAGTGTGTTAGAAATTGATGCTGGATTGCTCAGGACAGAAAGAAAATACTCCTGAGGTTGACTGAGCTCTATGTAGCATGAAAGGGATCCACAACTGCTTCCTGGATACTCCCAGGCAGACCGGTTAAAAACCTAAGCACCTGAAAAACATGCAGTGATCCCCCAGCGAAGATCATAAAATATTGACAGCCTAAGCCAGCAGCTAAAGGAAAGCTATGTCTGAGAAGTGGATGTGTACGGCCAAGCAAAATTGTGCCCAAGTCAGCGAAGAAAGGCTGCTGAGCCTAATCAGGCTGAAGGAAGCAACACCAAGTTCACTTTTCTGTCTACCCAAAGGATTTCCAAGGGTGGCCCTCAGACCATCTGCAGCAGTGTCACCTGGGGTAATTAGTAAATTGCAGATCCTCCAAGTCCTCTGCACATACTACAAAACAGAATTTCTGAAGGCATAGCTTTGGAATCTGTACTTTTTAAAAAAAAAAAAAACAATTGCTCGTGTTATTATTCAAGCAATTATCAAAAATCATTGCAGTTTATTCAGAAACTTGTACCTCTTTCTTTACCCACTTAACTACCACTTTGAGGACAACTCAAAGGATATCTACTTCAGGAAGCCTTCCCTCAGGCGGGGTTAAATGCCTATCTTCTGGGCTCCCCTAAGCACCGAGGGCATAACACACGATCACTCTTATTAAATGCACTATTACCAAGTGCCTGTTACTTGCCAGTTCCTAGAAGGCAAGAACTGTCTTTCCTCTTAGTAATTTCCCCTGGATTTAGCATGTTCACTAACTCATGGGCCAACTCAACTAAACCTGGAATGAAATGGTGTCATAGAGATAAATCACCTGCTATAAACTTTATTTAGGGCCCTGGGTTTAGAATCCAGTATAGGATGGCCACTGGTGGCTGGAGATAGGGGTGGTGAATTAAAGTAACAAAACTTTGTCTTCTTGCTCTCCCCACTCATTGCCTGTGATTTTTGTCCCATAGAGCATCTCTTGTCTTCCTTTGTTACCTCTCATCATCCAGAAGTTTCTACTTCTTTTATCCTGTTAGGCTAAGCCCATGAAATCTTGTGGATTCATTTCTGATTTCATGGGAAAAACATTGAATTGGTCACTTTAAAAGGATAAATTTTATGAGATATGAACTATATCTCAAGGAAACTGTAAAAAGAAAATGTGACCAAGAAGAATCCCAGGATTTAGTAAATGCCAAACTCTTAGGAACTGTGCATTAAACTGTCTTTGGCTTTCTGAGCCTGCAGCTCTTCTCCTTTTTTTTGGTCCTTTTTTTCTGATGTGCAATCTGCTTCCTCGTTAGTGTCAGCCCTGATATTCTGACATCTGAGAGACTCCAGTCCCAAGACCTCTTGTCTGGTTTCTAACAACCCCTTACTTTGCTAGTTCTTGGTAATTTGATCTCACCTGCTTCAGGCCACACACTGGACTCTGATATTGACTCCCATCTTGCGCTTACCTGGCAGCAATTGCATGGCCTGGGTGCCTATTCACACAGCCCCTGCTACCTACTACCTGTTCCTCTCTAGACAGCTCCTACCTCTCAGGCATTTGAGATTCTCAGGTTCTCAGAAATGTTCCGCTCAAGGTGAGCGTAATCTACTGTGTCCCTCTCTGAACAAATGCACTTGAAGTCATAGCTCACCATTTTAGTTAAGTCTTAATTCTTTTTTGTTACTAGCTCCAGGGCAGCAGAGTAGTTTGAGGGAATGAAGGAATAAAAGAACATGTGTTCCATTAAAAGGGTTTTCCATCTCATCCTGCCTTTGCCTCTTTGCCTCCTGAGCCTTCCAGGTAGTTGTTGCTTCTCTTTTAGCATGTCTTTCTCTGCAGGAGTAAACTAGGGATTTCAAAAAACATGGGGAAACAGCAAAACTGGAAGGTGTCAGAAGGCTGCATATTTAAAACCTGAGCTGGAAAGGAAAGAGAAGCCAAATGTCTGTCTAGGCTGATTTTAGAGCCATGGCATGAGGCAGAGGTCAGACTTTGGAAAAGTTATGAGACATGAAAGTGAGAGAGATGAGAAGGGAAAGAGACTTTTAAGACAATTTTCTGTGAATAACAAATATATTCTCCCTTTGGCTATTCTTCTAGTAAGTAATAAATTGTTTTTCAATTATTTTGGCTATGGGAGGTTTTTTATTGCAACATTATTGTAATAGAGCCCTGAGAAGGGGTGGCCTCTATATGGGTTATAGAAGGATATCTAAATCCTGAAACCACTGCTCCCAGGAGGTGGCTTCCTTCTGTAATACACACGTGAGTCCCTGAACCCAGACAAAACAGCTTTTGTGACATAACACATAAGGAAACAGAATTCTTGTAAAGACTGATTGATAGCAAGAGAGCAGTTTACTGGCTATAACACAGGGAGAGAAGTTGGGGAATCAAAGTGGAGAGGAAATAACAATTTAACCCTTATGAGGTAACTAATGTGGTTAGCTTTTTGGTATGTGTGTATGGAGAGGCAAGCAGCTGGAGACAACCTTTTGATCTCTGGCTGCCTGACTAGAGGATCACACCAGTGGGTGGAGGCAGCTCTCAGATCTCCCTCTCTGAGCAGGGAGCCTGACTTTTTGAAGTGTTCTCTCTCTACTTTTCCTGCTAACAGAGAGTGAGGAAGAAGGCCATGTCCCCAGGGGCAGGTCAGGAGGCCTTGAAGTTTCCCCCGTCTCAGGAAGTTACCAGAGATGACCATGGGCAAAGCTGTAAAGTAGTTCAAGCTGCATTTCAACATCTCTCCATTACTCTTTGACTCCATCCCTATTGCAGGTGAATAGCAGGTGTATTTTTCTCCTTCTTCTGATTACTGAAAGCTCTTCCATGGAGCCCTGATCAGCCAAGATCATATGCTATGCCATAACCTTTCTCCTCTCCCATCAAAACTGCCCTGAACTCATTTCATGAGGTCCTTGGTGTGAACAAAATTCATACTGGCTCCAGTGACTTACAGCAATAATAATACCTAATATTATTGAATGCAACTATGCATTAGGTCCTATTTTAAGGTCTCTATCTGTTAGCTTTTCTAAGACTTACAATACCCATTTTGTAAGGTTTGTGATATTATCTGTTCAAATCACTTAAAGTAGACAACTGACTACTGTGCTAAGAATAGGACTTCTTTGGTGGCCAAGGAGCAATGTAGAATCTAATAATTATAAGAAAACACCACTCTTGATTTTGGCAAAATTTCAGACCTCTTCTTGAAAATTCTTGATCATTTCCTGTTTATGTGCCCATAACAGATTAAAAACAAGAGTAGAATAAAAAAACTCTTTATATTAGCTCTCAATTAAAAACTTCAAAAACTAAACAAAAAATAGTGTAGAATTCAAAATTATTTCAATATAGCACATCACATAATGTTCCTAGCTTAGATTATCCTCTCATTCAAAGATATTTCAGAACAAGAAGAGATATTCTGTCAATATACTTATTGGGCATCATGCCAGTCACATATTGGACTGGAGTATAAAACAAATGACCAAGATAGACACAGCCTCTACCTTTAAGGAAATTACAGTTTATATAAACAATTCTTGAGAATACTTGGTACAATGCCTTGCCACTTCAAGTTGAATTTTTTATTTTGTTTTATTAAACAAAACGTATTAAACAGCAAATAATTACATGAATTTATTTTCATCATTTCATTGTAAGTTTTGTGTCTGTTTTCTATTAATCAGATGGCTCAGTTCTGTTTTTGTTTTGTTTTCACCTAATTTTTAATAGTGAAATTTAACCCATTTACATTTATTGAGAAAACTGATATGTTTACACTCATCCCTATTTCAGACATATTCTTTGTTCTACTTTATAAAGTAAGTTATGTTTTGTTGCAAGAAACAGACAATTAGACAGACATTGGCTTAGATTATGATGGTAATTATTAACTTAATGAAAAGTATAATGTTGGTGGTTCCAGGATTGGTTTAGCAGTGCCATATCAAGGTATGTTGTTTTCCTCTATTAAATTTGCTGGACTTTTTTTATGATTTCATGTTGGCTTCTCAGCACAAAGTATTACTTTATCGTAAAACAACATTCAAAACCAGTTCGTATCAACAAATAATACTGATATAACATTTATTTTGTATCAAGACTGTTCCAGAGACTTTACAGATAATGATTCATTTTATCCTCAGGAAAACCTATCAAATAGGCATTATTAACATCTCTAGTTTACAAATAAAGGCTGAAACATAGAGAACAACTAATTAAAGCATTATAATTAATTATTTTCCCATTTGCCCTGAGAACACTTGTTGCTGCAGCATTTACCCTGAGATAACTTTGCCACGAAATATCTTGTTTTCATTATTATTTTCGCCTCACTCTAGTATATTGACTTTGGAAACAAAGACATCATTCTATTTATAGCATTCTATTTTTAGTAGTGGTATTTCCATTTACAAAGTATAGTAATTCTCGATTGCTGAAAATGTCCAATCCTAGAAAACATAATATTCCCATGGGTGATATAAAAATCATTCTCAAACAGTTGTTGTCCAAAGATTCATTTGATGAATCTGATTTTCTGAAATACATGATTCTAATGAGTCAGGCAATTCTGATGTTATTTCTGTTTAGAAATAAGTCCAAGAACAGTTTTTATATTTTATTTGCACATTGAAAATTAGTCAGATTTGCTTCAGCCTCAAAGAGCATGTTTATGTAAAATTAAATGAGCTTTGGCAGCAAGCTGCAGTTTTTTTTTCTAAATGGGAAAAGGGTTTTAAGGGAGAAAGGGCTGACTGCTCAGGATCTCTGAAAGTAGTTTCACAATTTATGCCTTGTTACCTGTCCTGAGCCCTGATTCCACACTTCGTAGGCTGAGATCTGAGCATCTCAGAGGCATTCCACTCCTGCTGTTTCTTTCTTGTGTATTTTCAGTTCTAAATTTTTTGTTTTATTTCTCTGCATAAATATTTTCATCTTCTCTCTATGTTTCTGGAAATTGCTAATATTTCTGGATTGCTTATTATAAGCTTGCTTTCAAATGCTGCTATAAATTTCTTATTTTGAATTCTGTATATTTTCTGATATTTCATGTAATTTTAGATGAGTAAGAGGAATGGTTTATGTTCTCAATCGGCTCTCTTGAAAGAACTCAGCCTCACTATTTTACAGATGAGGAAACAGGCCAAGAGAGACTTGTGAGTGGTTAGCTTAATTAATATTACAAAGTGAACTAAAGACTGAATTGTCTATGGTCATACACTGAGTTTGATGCCAGTGGGGAGTTTTAGTCTGAGTCTTACCCACTATCTTATATTTTGTATCTAAAAATTAGGTTTTAAAACAAAATAAAACGTTAGTGTTTGCTTACTAAAACATCTTTAGCTTATTTATTCCACAGGAATTCTTCTACTATAAAGAGTGTATAAAATATAGATAAAATAACAAAATAACCTCAACATTCACAAATAACTTCTGGAATGTTTTGCTATATATCATTAAAGTATTTTTGAATTGATATGTATAATTATTTTTGATAAAATTTGAATCCATATGCACATAGCTTCTCAGCTTAACTTTTAAAGCCTTCAGCCATATATTGTGAGGTTTCTCCATACATTATGTGGATCCTTTTAAAACATCATTTTTAATGACTACATGGTTTTCTATTATATAGATTTAATAAAAATTCAAGCAATGTAATGTTATTTCAAATATATGAGAATTTTAAAATGGCAGTTTTCTCTGAGCTCAACGTGAATGATATCAGGTACCAAAGTGGATTGTGAAATAGATCCTCCTTTAAGAGTTGCAAAGCAGAGTCAAAAAACAGTTGAATGCTCTTGGCTCCCTCATCCACATCAAGGATAGATATGGTTGAGAAATTACTCATGGGATAGTTTCCTTTTTTTTATTATTGCATTTTAGGTTTTGGGGTACATGTGAAGAACATGCAAGATTGTTGCATAGGTACACACATGGCAGTGTGATTTGCCGCCTTCCTCCCCATCACCTATATCTGGCATTTCTCCCCATGCTATCTCTCCCCAACTCCCCACCCCCCACTGTCTCTCCCCTATTTCCCCCCGACAGACCCCAGTGTGTGATGCTCTCATGGGATGGTTTCTTTGGACAAAGCTATGCTCTGGGGAACCCACCCCAAAGGGGAAAGATAGAGGTGCCTCTACCTTCACCTCAGTGGAAAGAAAGGGGCTCCAGTGGAACAACCTTGAGGGCTTCAGTTGTTTTCCTGAAATAACTCTTAAAACTCTTAAATTCAGAGATGACTAAAAGCATAAAAGCATAAGCACAGAAGAAATGGTTGTGTTGCAAGCTTTGTATTTCAAGCTGTGTTAAGACAAAATGACAATGTATAGGCTGTGTCCAAAAGAACTGGCTGGAATTTAACTCCTGTCCAAGAGGATCAAATGTAGGCACACTAAGACCCCAGAAAAGATCATCTAGATGGGGTGGGCTGATATGGGAATGACTAAATAGACCAAAATGCAATACATCATAAAAAATACTGATGAATTTTCTCACTAGGGCCCCCTAGGAACTCATGAAGGTGCTGAAGAGAAAACGTGCAATTACACATCAGCCAGGCTGAGATGTCAAGTAATCTTAACAGTAGTACCAATCAATTTAGAATTTCCTTGCCCCATGTATTTTCTACACTACGGCTCTAGATGAAATTCAGGAAAAAAGAATCTCTTTTTTAGGAAGAAATAGTAATCGCTAAAATTATTTTGTCTGATATTATTTTAATATTATGATGTTATTTAAAAAGCAGCTATATAGCATAATATTTGAATTATATTAAGGTTTCATTTGTTGTTTAGCCTAGTACATTCATTTGTTTGAGGAAACATAAAATGAAATTTTATTTACTCAGCAATAATTTTATTTAGTTCCTGCTATGCATTGGGCATTGTGTGGGTGCAGCAGTAAACAAATTAGACAAAAATCCTTGCCCTCAAATAATTTATATTCAGAGAGTAGGGTTAGATATCAAAAAAAGATAAGAAGGAAAATGCATAGGATGTTAGATGTTAAACAATGTTACAGAAGCAAGGAGCATAGAATTAGGCTAGGGAGCATCAGAGTGGATGGCAGATTTCAGTTTAGATGGGATAAATTGAAAGTAAGGCAGGATAAAGACCTACAGGAGGTGAGGGAATGAGACATGCAGACACCTGGGAAGACTATTCCAGAAAGAGGAAACAGAATGTGCAAATGAACTAATGCGCAAATGTGCAAGGATGTTAAATACAAAGAGCTAAGGTCACAGAAGGAAGTGAAGGCCAGATTAAGAGCATTCTAGGTTATTGTAAGAACTTGATTTTCAAATAGTTTATGTTTGTAATTATTGTGTATAAGTCCTCTGCATTCTTGCTTATGTATTTGTTTATTTGTGTATGTTATTTTATCCCCTTAGTCTGTTTGAATTATCCAAGGTTGAAAGTGATGCTAAAATATCCTCCTAACGTTATGGTTTTGTCAACTTTTTGTTATTTTTCTAATAGCTTTTGTTTTATCTATTTCAATGCAATTTCCTTGGCACATAAAAGTAAATGAATTTATACCTTCATTGTAGATTATACCCTTCAATAATAAAAAGTAAATCATTTTGCCTGATGTAATGTTTGTTACCTGAATTCTCTATTTTGTCTGATACTGATATTGCCAGCCTGGCTTTCTTTTCATTTGCATCTTATTTATGTGAATACCTATTCATACTTAATCTTTTGTTTGCCTATTTTTGTTTTTTAGTCTATTATTATTTGTAATAATATAATTTGTAATACTTTTTCTTTTCACATCTTTCAGTGGTATTTTAAAGTTTTCTTTGCACTACTTTTTCTTTCATGTTGTAATCTACGCATCTTCTCCTCCTACCTTAATGATCACCCCTATTTAAAAAAAAATTGTCCCCTTGAATTTATGGTCCACCTATGTTTCCTTGTCAAGAGAATTAAATGTTGTTTACGTGAGATGAGAATGTTTTTCCATTTCTGCTTCTTCACTGTGGTCATCACAAGCTGGGTTCATACACTTACCATCTAAGTCTGCACGTTCACATGCACATATATGTACACACACACACGTACACACACTCACACATGCACACACACACACACATTGTGTTTGCTATTTTACATGTCTAGAGTAAGACCCATCAACCCAGTTTTTTGCTTTTGTGAAAACGAATCTCAGACCAGAAAGCCATTGTGGAGCTGTCTCAGCAAAAGATAAAGAGTAGGATCTTTGTTCTAAATCCTCAGTTCCTTAGATGGTACTTTAAACTCTCTCCCACCTCTGCTTGCACCAGGATTGCAACAGCAGAAGTCGAGAGAGATGTCAAGCGGCTTAAAGGAAATTGTATGTAGCGGAAAATTCTTTTTTATTAAAAGCTATTTATCTTCCTTATCATTTTGAATGTACAGCTGCTTCTGGCTTGCCTCTGTGAATCCACACAGTTGACTGAATCTCTGCCTCATTGTACTCATTTATTAAAAGCTCACCTCCATTATCAGCCATGGGTGATTCCTACATCAGGGGTCAGAGTCCTACCATGATAATTATGGCAGGAGGTCAGGATGTGGCCTGGGGACAGGAGAGCAGTCAGCCTGAAGCATCCCGAAGCCTGGAAATCCCCTCACTGGTGGCTTTCTCAAGGACTGAAGGTTCCTACTTTTCTCTGAGCCAACTCATGTGCTTATGTTATGCTATTTATTTTTTACAAAAGCTCTATGACATAGGTGTTATCATTCTCATTTTATGCATTAAAATATTGAGTTTCAAAGATGCTCAATTCATGTACTAGGATTGATCCAGGATTCAAACCTACATGTTTGACCCCAAAAGTTACACTCTTCCGTAATGATGCTTTTAAGAATGGAGAAAAATGGCAAATGCGACCATTATCATTAAGTTAGCTACAGACATTCAGTTTGGGGCTTTCACAGGCTCAAATTTCCTTTATTTGCTCTAGCCCTGTTTCCCACTCCCACTTGAGTAAAGAAGACCCTGGATTTGGAATTAAAAGACCAAACTTCTATGACTAATATACTCTGTGATTTTAAGGAAGTTGTCAAGACTTCTGTTTTCTTCAACTATGAAATGAGAAGTTTTGGCCTAATCAGCATTTTTCAAACTGTGTTCCAAAGCCCTCTAGAGGTTGCAAATGTGAGTGAGGAACAACTAAGGTGGCCTGCTCTGGGCGATTGTGGCTCTTTGATTTATTTGTTTAAGCCTCTGTATGTAAGGTTTTGTTTGGAAATACAGGTTCACCTTCTACAGCATACTTACGGGTAGTGGAGGGTTAAGGAAGATAATTTTATAGAAGAAATCTAGGAAGTTCAGGCCACTGTGGAACCAAGATGACATCAGCTCTTGCTCATACTGCACTGAGCAGCCCTGGCTGCAAAGCAGCTGGCATTGATAGAGACAGGGGTCAAAGGGAGAGAACGTTTATAGGAACTGGCAGGAATGAGGGATCAAAACAGCGCGTAAGCAGCAAACCCAACGACCGTATTGGCAATTATCAATCAGGTCCAAGACAATCAGGAATGAAATAAATCTATCTTAGTTTTTCTGTATTAATGAGGAGAGACAGGGGAAGAAGAAATGGGCATGGTCACTATTTTAGAAGTGGAGACAGGTATTAGTAATAGGGACAATATTGCATTGCAGGGACAGCAAAAACATACCTCCAGACCAGCAAGAAAGAGGGACTACCTGTGCCTCAAAATCCAAAATGACATCCCCAAGCCCACGAGGAAAAACATATGTAAGTGTGGGAAATTTTGAAAATATATGACATTAGCTATGCAAATTAAAAAGTGTAAGTCCCAATTGTACTTGTTTGGAGACAGTTAAATCCTATTTTTTTCTGTTTAGATATAAAACAAGCATCAAAAAAGAGCCCCCACCTCCATCTAATGGAGAGGACTCTTTCTACCTCCAGGCTAATTGTCTGGACTAACTTGAACTTCCTGTTCGAAGCCAGTAAGGGAGAGTGTCAGGGACTGGCTAGGTTATCCAAGTTGAAGCCATCAAGCAATACATCAGAGAAAAGAAGAGAGAAAAGAGGGCCAGGTCCTCTGTTGCGGCTGGAGTAGAGGATAGGACTACAGTATGGCATAGAGAATGTACCTGGGAAAGGAGAACAAGATGGGTCTTTCCTTGTGGAATTCAGCTGGTCAGCCTCTTGTTGTCAGCCTGAGGTAAGACAGCATGGTGGGGTGATTAAGGGGGACGATGTGCAGATAATCAGATGTGAAGAGATGGAATAGGGATTCATAAGCATTTGTTGTGGACCTTTCATCTCAATATTTTTAGTATTATTATTTTGAATAATATAACTTTGAATCTTACTTTCAGCTTGTATTTTCTTTCCAAAAGATCTATAAAAACCCAGCCCTTCCAAATATTTATTCTAAACTTTGCAAATATTTATTATGTAGCCTGCTGAAGAGAGACCTAAATAACTGGGGTTGTGTGCCCTGGCACAGAAAAGACAGAGTTCAGAAGCCAGGAATGGATGGCATAACAATTTGTTGCCCAGTGAGATTGGAAGTGAATGAGAGGAGAAAATTCATCATAAATGCCTGAGGATAATTCTCAATATTCATGTCTTCCTCTTCCCAAGTAAATTAGATGGGGCCTGTGCAGGTGAGTCTGAAAAATCCCCAGGTAGTTTTCATCCACACCCTTAACTTCTAGTTACCTATCACTGATATGAAGGTACAAGATGTAACAAATGAGCTGCCACCTTCCCAAGCACAACAGAAAAGTTTTGGTGGTTGGCACCAGGAGAAAGTCTTCCCTTTGGCAATTATGTATAAGCAAAGACATCTTAAAGGAAAATTGGACAAAATGCATTGAGTCTGTCTAAACAAAGTGACTGCCTTTTTGATTTTGTGGTATATAAGTAAAGTTTGGTAAGACCGTGAGGCACATTTTGAAAGCTTGGAGCCATAGCTCATATGCGGTTCCTCTTCTTTCCACTTCCAAATGTGTAGGATTTATGGGAAGAATAAAATAGAATCCTTCCATTTGTCTGGGATATTCTGCTTTGTTCATTTTCTAAGTGTTGTCCTGTTAGCCCATCTCCCAGAACATTCTCTTGAATGACAATGAAGTTTTATCCTCACCTTATTAGGCCATGGAAATCTCAAGGTTATTATTCTCCCATTTTGTTCTCTATCCTGAAACTGTATTCAACCGTACTAAGAATTTGGTGTTAATATTTTGCATACTCATTTGCATGTCTTTGTTTTCTACATTTAAATGGCCATTTGAAATCGTGGTCTATGGGACACTAACAGTCACCCCTTCCAAAACTCTTCTTCCCTCCTGCCATCAATTTGTCAAGGAATATGGTGGTTCACCATGGCGTATTTCAAGAAGGGGAAAAGAATGGCACACCTTTTTCCTCTATGTACCTATAATTATCTGTTTCTCCTGGGGGAATCTGTGCCTCCACCCTAAAAGGCAGCTTCTTGAATCCTTCCCTGGACTCTGTTTTTATCTTTGCAGTGTGGAAGCCAAAAAACATGTGAGGGGGATGGAAGTTTGGGAAGCTTCTACACGTGCTTGCACAGCAGCACAGCCTTGACTGCCCTCTGCCCAAACAGCTGAACATTTCTGCAAGCAAGCAAACAAAAACTAAATACACAAAACAGCCAGGTCAGTTGTAGAGTATCATGGGAAAAAATTTCTGGACCAGGGGCTCCTGGTTCCTCCACTAGACCAGTAATAAGATACTCAACCTCTTTGGGCATAAAAGCTGGGGCAATAAAGACTGTAATCCCACAGAAATATTTACTGCTTTTAGTTACCCAACATTCATCCTCCATGCTTCTTCTGTGTGTGTGTGTGTGTGTGTGTGTGCGTGCGTGTTCTGTAGTGTAGCTCCCAGATATCCTTGGACTTGTTCGTTGTCATCCACTCCTGTGCAGCTCTTTCTGGAGAATCACCCTTGGTCAGCTAGAACGTGCTGTGACTGCACACCCAAAGAAAAGGAAAGCGCCTGGGTGCCGGGGGGATTTACAGGCTATGCTGCCTCCTTTGCCCAGGAAAAGGCCAGAACCAAGGACACACGGGTAAGGTATGAGGAAGCCTGATGGGATCACTCTTAAGCTCCACTTGTGCTCTAGAGCTCCCCCTGCAGGATCAGGCTGAAGCTATACTCAGCATAACTTTGCCTGAGATCCTGCTCCTGGTTCACATTTCCCTCTTTGCTGTCCTGCCTTCCATATCCTTATGGGGCTCCACCAGCAGCACTTAAAGCATCATTAGCACACACATCCTAATCTCAAGGTATGCTTCTGGGAAATGGGAACTAAACCAAAAACCATTCCTACATGATTATAGGCAGTTTTGGTGGGACTATCAGTCAGGTGCCATGTATGTCATGGTGTAAGGGTGGCTTGCAGACCAAAGCATTAATCAGAACCTCTGATCTGGAAATCTGTGTCTTGGTCAGATGAGTCAAGACAAGAAGCTGGTCCCATGGTGGTGATCTAAAGATACTAGTCACTCATTCCTACTCACAGATCATCAGAGAGCACTGATTCCTGTCTTTTCACAGGCTCCATTTGCTCAGTTTTTCTTCCTTTCTCTGAGCTGACCTACATACACAACAGATTATTTTTTGGCCTTCCCTATCCAGAGTTGCTTGTGATTAAATAACCCCCAACTGACATGGAAATAAAATAAAGCAACAAAGAAATGCTTTTTCAACTGTGAGTATTACTCTGAAGTCATCTGTGATTATTGCATAAGCCGTCCCGCTTAGTAATGTTTTGCTGTTTGTTGTAGTGTTTGACATTACTGAAGAATACCTATACTTGACTTCTTCCTGCATTTCACAGTTTCAGTATTTGACAAGTGAACTTTCTGAAGCTACCAAAGACAACAGCACACACTTCAGCATTTTTGTTTATTGATGCCAGGATTAGCATTGTCTAAAAACATAATAAAGTAATCGCAGACATAGTTGCCTCATATTCATGAATTTATCCGTTTATGGAATAGATTCCAGGAGCATATTTGTTTTTAGAGTAGAGATGACTGATATCCCTTAGCTATATATCTAGAAAATCACAATTATGTAGCTTCTAAATTTTTTCATGAATAGTTCCAATAGTCCAGCTTAAGGTCGGGCTTTACAAATTATAATTTACAATAGTCACCTGTCAATAAAATTATGGATAATAACACCATTATCTTTTATAGTGCTTTGTAGTTTACCATCTAATTTTTTAGGTTTATCTTCAAGATATCTTTCCATGATTAGCTTTAGTTGAGATGAGAAAATAGTAATTTTCAGATAAGAAAAACAGGGTTGAGAAAGCTTAAGCCGCTTTTAAATGCCTTAGAAATATGAAGTGGCACTATACTTTTATCTTTTCAGTCTTTTCTGAATTTACCATCTGTTTGGGTTATCTATCTCTGCATAATAAATTACCTGAAAACTTAGTGCATAAAACTAAAATTTATTGGTATAGAGCATGGGTCTGTGGGTTCACTGTGTGCTCAGCTTGGTAATCCTCACTTGGTAATCCTCAGTCTCTCATTCCTGGCAGTCAGATAACTCCTGTAGCTGAAGCTATTTGAAGATTTGACTGAGTTGGACATCCAAGTAATCTCTACTCTCACATTCCTGGCAAATGGCATCATCTGAGCTGGGATGAATGGCTTTCTCTCTCTCTCCCTCTCTGTCTCTCTCTCTGTTTCTCTTTCTGTCTCTCTTCTTCTCTCTCCCCACATGGCCTTTCCCTGTGGCTAGCTTAAGCCTCCTTGCACCATGGTGGCTTTGGAGTTCCAACTGCTATTTTTCCAAGGAAGAGAAATTAGAGGTTGCCAATCTCTTACACCTGGGCCCAGAAGTTGGCGCAGTGATACTTCTACTGTACTCTATTTGTCAAAACACTCACAGGGTTTGCCATATAAAAAGAGTGAAGAATAGGGCTAACATTAGGAGAAATACCTAAGGTAGGTGATGGGGGAATGGATACAGCAAACCACCATGGCATGTGTATACCTATGTAACAATCCTTCACGATCTGCACATGTACCCCAGAACTTAAGTATAATAAAAAAATTATAGAACCCTAAAAAGATGGTGACCTAACCAGAACAGCAACACAATAACTTTAATTTCATTGATTTGATGGGAATTAAATAGAATTATGAAAGAATAAGATTAAAAAAAAGAATAGATACCGACTTTCAGTGGGAGAAGTTTCAAACAATGTGTGATCTTTTTTAATGAGACACATCATAAGAATGAAAAAATTGAACATCAGCTGATACATTTTCTCAAAATTGAAACAGAAAAAAGAAAACAATTCACTTATTTGATAGTCACTTTTTTTCTACTCTAGGCATTATGTCTGACACATCAAGATACCAGTTGATGGCTTTTTGTTTGTTTCATAATAGGTTTTTAGGGTATGTAAACCAAATCACATTTTCCAAGGATAGAGTCCAATATCTACATGTCTGAGAGAATCTATTTTCTTCCAAATTGGGCCTTTGCCTCTCAGTGATTTGTCATTATTGTCTTTGTGATTCAACAGGGTGGACTAGAGATTCCACCTCCTCAGTCTCACACAGCTGAGCTGGAGAGGATGATTTCTGACAAAGCCAGGAAAAGTGAGAATGTTATTATTTTTTTTCTGAAGGTTTTTTTTTAATTTTGTTTCTGTGGGCAGCTAGGATCATTTTCATAAGGTAAATATAGATTTAATGATGAAGATAACAAAAGACGTGTTTGTTAATAAAAATGGATATTATATTCACTCTCCAGTTTCTCATGGTTAAATGTGATGAGTGGTGGGCTAATGAGTTGGACTGGTTAGAATTCAGCAACCAGGCCAGGCGCGGTGGCTCACACCTGTAATCCCAACACTTTGGGAGGCCGAGGTGGGTAGGTCATCTGAGGTCAGGTGTTGGAGACCAGCCTGGCCAACATGGTAAAACCTTGTCTCTACTAAAAATACAAAAATTAGAAATAGTGGTGCATGCCTGTAATTCCAGCTACTTGCAAGACTGAGGCAGGAGAATGGCTTGAACCCAGGAGGCAGAGGTTGCAGTGAGTTTAGATTACAGCACTGCACTCCAGCCTGGGTGACAGAGCAAGACTGTCAAAAAAAAAAAAAAAAGAAAGAAAAAAAAAGAAAGAAAGAAAGAGAAAGAAAGAAGAAAGAAAGAGAGAGAGAAGAAAAGAATTCAGCATCAGCAACCAAGTTCTCCATTTATTTTCCTTAGTGTTCTTGTTTACTAAGGGTGACAGTATGGCATTACATCCAATATAATAGTTAGGAGTGAGGAGTCTGGAGCCTAACTCCCTAAATTCTAATTGCATTGCTTACTAGCTGGAAAACTTTGGGCAAGATATTTAGCCTCTCTGTGCCTACATTTCCTTTTCTATGATAAAGTGAGATGTAATATCTATTTCAGAGGTTTATAAGGATTAAGATGCTATGTGTAAGATGCTCAGAGAGTGCAGTGCCCTCCAAAGTTAAACATTAGCAGCTTTTCAAATTGACAATTATCCTGTCCAGTGACTTCAGGCTTCCCCCAATTCCTTCTGTATATTGATGACCTACTTTTATCAGAGATGGATCTCCAGTTGATGAGAAACTGCCCCATTCCTGGATCCCAATTTCAGTACAGGGAAACTACTTGAGAACATAAGAATGCACCAGAGAGTACATTTTCATGTAGGAGGCACAGCTCAGTGGAATCCTCCTAAGACTGAAAGGTGGATGAAAGTAACATTTCAATGCCTGAGACCTTCTCTGTAATTGGTTTGGCTTTAGGAAGGCCCAACTCTGTGTAACTGCCAATATAATAGAACTTATCAAAAATTGTATTCCCTACTAAGTGGAATTGTTTTTGAGGCCAGAGAAGGTTAAATATTTTTCATAAATTCAGTCTGAAAAAGTGTCCACTGGTTCTCCATACCACGCAGCTACTTTTGTTTCACTTTAAGTTTTCCCTAAGTATTTCTTGTTGAGAAATTTCAACATGAATAGCTCATTTAATCAGTCAGCCCTTCCAGTTTTAATTCCAGGTCAGGGGCATGGTAGAGAGAAGTGAACCCCATCTAACATCCAACAGATTTTCACCTGTCCACTGTCTGTTGCTGAAATACAGAAGGGGTGGCAGCAAATGTTGGTTGGGGGGAGGTGGGGACTAAAGTTTGTGTTTTTATTTGAGATTGGGGGTCTCACTCTGTCACCCAGACAATCATTGCAACAACTGCCTTCTGGGCTTAAGCAATTGTCCCAACTAACCCTCCTGATTAGCTGGGACCACAGGCACACACCACCACGCCTAACTAATTTTTTGAATTTTTAGTAATGATGGGGTTTCACCATGTTGCCCAGGCTGGTCTCAAACTCCTGAGCTCAAGTGATCCACCCGCCTCAGCCTCCCAAAGTGCTGGCATTACAGGTGTGAGCCATCACACCAGGACTGAAGTTATTTTAATCAAGCACCATGTTTAGGTTTTTTATGTCAAGCAAGTGTTGCTACCAAAATCATTTAAGTTAAGCAAGGATTAACTATTCCCCTGCAAGCTTAAGTAGTACTCCGTATTGCATTGGTATAAAGGAATACATCAAACTGAGTAATTTATTAAGAAAAGAAGTTTATTTGGCTCACAGTTCTGCAGACTGTACAAGCATGAGACTCCTGACTTCTACTGCAGCCTCAGGAAGGTTTTAATCATGACAGAAGGCAAATGGGGGAGCAGGTGTGGCACATGGAGAGAGAGAGAGAAGGTGCCAGGCTCCTTTAAACAACTAGGTCTTGTGTGAATGAACAGGGTGAAAACGTATTGGGAGAGCACCAAGCTATTCGTGACGGATTTGCTCCCATGATACAAACATCCCCCACCAGGTCTCACCTTCAACTTTCAGGATCACATTTCGGCGTGAGATTTAGAGAGGACACACATCCAAACCATATCACCTTGTTATTTGATAATAAAAAATGATGTCTCAGACCAAAACTTACTACATACAGGTATGCATGCAGACAGGCACAAAACAGTTCATGCAAACTGTCTTCCATGCTTACTGAGGTTCTAGAACTGTGTCTTCTGACCATACATTATACAAACCGTTCAATTTTGGCAGACATAGCAACTTTCCGGAGATGGGATTGGGTCAGCATCAGATCATAGAAAAGGCTTCTAAACAAATGGTCAACCAGGGAGGGACTAAGGCAAGCAGGGAACATTTAGGGGGCTACATACTCAGGTGCCCACTATGCACGTTCATGACCCTCAGAGTAAGGGACTCCTTACATCTTACACCTTAGGCTCTTAGTTTGTGTTTCTGCAATTCAGGCTCTGAACATAGAGTCTTTTAAGAATCAAGCCAAAGAAATCAATTTTTAACATTCATCACACTGGTCAACTACTACCATTTATCACTATTAAAACACCTAACATAGAGTATGTTGATTAACAGAGCATTGGTTACTGTTCAACTACAGAGCACAGAAGCACTTAGAGTAACTATCCCTGGAGTGTGGTCCTTTTTGATATTGATACGGAGGGGGAGCAGGGAAGTGCTGGGAAGGAAAGGGAATGGTCCCTGGCCAGGGCTCCACCTCCGGGCCTGTGCCCACGGACCTAGGTGAGGACAGGCGCTCCTGCCTTTGTGCCCAAATGTTGTATTTCCCAAGACCACCCTTTCTCACCATGCCTCCATCCTGTGCCTACAAAAATCCCAACACCCTAGCAGGCAGACACACAAGTGACTGAACGTTGAGAGGAATGCACCAGCGGAAGAACACACAAGCAGCTGGACATCGAGAGGGCATTGAGAGGAACGCACCAGTGTAAGAGTGCACCAACAGGCACCGGCAGACTGGCAGGCCATCGACCAGAGGACCGATGTGGCGTTTGGCCAGGGAGGCCCGATTCCAGGGAGAAACCACCTTCCCACTCCATCTCCCTTCTGGCTCCCCATCTGCTGAGAGCTACTTCCACTCAATAAAACCTTGCACTCATTCTCCAAGCCCACGTGTGCTCCCATTCTTCTGGTACACCAAGGAAAGAAACCCGAGGTACGGAAAGTCCCTTGTCCTTGTGATAAGGCCGGGGGTCTAATTGAGATCACAGAAGCTGCCTACGAACGGCAAAACTAAGAGCACCCTGCAACACACGCCCACTAGGGCTTCAGGAGCTGTAAACACTCACCCCTAGACGCTGCCATGGGGTCGTCTGTCTGCATGTTCCCCGAGAGGTTTGAGCAGCAGGGTACAAAAGAAGCAAGCCACTCCCCCTGTCACATGTGCTGTGAGGGGGATATGGGAACTTTTACCATTTCACTATGACAAAGGTAACCACCCTTAAACTGTGAATTCTTGATTCAAGCAATGACTGCCCAGAAAGTTAAATCTTAAGGTAACTAAAATATGCATTATCTTATGTTGTCTATGTTAAAGTACTTTAAAGCAAAGTACAGGTGTCATAACAAATGAGACTATCCCAGGAGATTGTCAGGTATATGGCAGTCTCATACATATCCAGAAGAAAAAATGTAGAAATGATATATCCAGGAACTGTTCCATCTTCTGACATAGAAAGTGATTTCTTATCTCCTGCCTCACACCTGGGCCTATCCTGCTGAGGTATAACTGATAATCATGACTTATTTGGTATTTAGACCCCAAATTGCCAGACATCCGTGACTCCTGTTCTTTCTTTCTTCTATTTCCTCCCAGGAGCCATAAGTTAAAGAAAGTATTTCCCATTACAGAGTGTGAACAGCTCATGCCCTCAAACTTAAGAAGCCCCCATTTACTCAGATGTGTGGCTACTGGCCCCTGTCTTTTGTCCCCTAATTCCAACCTTTCTCCCAACGAAGTGAATGCACAAAAAGATTCACTAATTTGTCAAGTGCTTTGGTTACATTATTTGTGAATACGTTCCTCCCATGGCAGTGACTTAGACACTAGGGAGGATCTGGCTAGTTCATGTGTCATCTGTATTTATTTTTATTTCTTACATACTTATCCAAAAAGAAAATTATTTACCTGTGCATTTCCATGGTTTCTATTGCCATGGCAGCCAAGATAGTGTATTGCAAAGACAAGAAATAAAGAGACAGAGAGTTATTAGTAGCAGGATTGAGGAGGAAGTTTGCATGCCCCTAGAGCAATACTTCAGATATTCAGGGCTTTTAAGGGGTAGAGCTTACCTGTGGAGGTGGTTGACTGGCTGCTGTTCAGTTCATCTTAAAGAAGTAAAACAAGGAGACCAGATAAAATGTTGGAAAGGTAATTCGTGTTCTACAGGAGTTCCGCTCTCCTTTTTCTGGGTTGGTGCCCTTTAAAAAATAGATGGTTCTTTACGTGCTTAATTAAAATTTGGAATGGCTGCTCACCTCCATAAATCATTTCTTCTATCCAAGGAAGCAGTGTTGGCTGTGGCAGTGAAGGGTAACCAGGGCTACACTGAATTCCCTGGGGCTAAAAACTGAATGCTATTTATTGGAGCACTGGAAGAACATTTTCTATGCTGAGAGCTATAGTTCACTCTGCAGTCACTGAGAGCTGAGAGAGTTCCAGCTGATGCTTTAACTGGCTGATTTTCTTTCCAAGACAAGCTGGAAGAGAAGTGCATTCAGAATGACAAGGATTGAATAGCTCAATCATCGCCTAGGTAATCAACTGTAATCCTAGTTCTCTAAGGAGCTAAAAGATGAAGCTTTCTTTTAGAATTTCCAACTAATTTTCCCAATTTGTCTTTAGAAGCAGAAGTATGGTAAATACAAGTACCCCATTTTCCAGGGAAGGTCATTGAGGCCTAGATAGAAAGGGACATCTTAAGAGGCAAATGACAAATGAACAATGGAAATGAAAAGAAAAAAATAAAATCCTGAATTTGGGATAGAATTACAGATCGGCCTTAACAAACTGAGCTGTTATTTCCAGAGCAACTCTGGCTTCAGTGCAAGAATTTAACAAAAACATTTTGGCTCCTGTAATCCTTCCCCTTATTTCCATTGGAGCATTTCTGAGTGGGGACAATGCCCTTGTCTGGTCAATATCACCCTGGGTTGAGCACTGGCTTCTAGTCAGACTCCTCTAGTTCAATCACCTTTGTTTTCACTCACAAAGGTGATAGAATTTTAAGGTCCATAATATTGCCTGCATTCTGCAGCCACGCAAATGTCACCACCTACCTGCTTTATCTCTTTGTCACATTTTCATCTCTTTCTACTTCAACTTTCCTTTGATTCATCCCCAAAAGCTTTCCCCTAGGCTACTTGGCAGTATTCCCTCACTAGTCAAAATCTGGTGGGTCTTTCTTGAGTGAGCTCTCAGCGCTGACCTCCTTTTTGAGACATCTATTTGCATGCAGGTGGCCACCGATGACATCAATGGTTTTGCAGTATTGAGCCACATTTTGGGTTTTACCTAGAAGATGTGCAGAATATAAATGTTTTGAAGAGGTATGTGGGCCAATTTCTCATTCAGGAGGAGAAATGTTGCTGTTGAAAAAATTTGGGAACATAAACTAGCTGCTTCGTTTCTGTGTGTGTTTTCATTCATTTATTTAATATGAACGCATTAAGAGATATGGGAAAAACAGTTTGGTGCTCAGAAAAATCTTACTACAGTCCCTCTCCCCTAGAAGCTTACAGTTTGGCTAAAAAGGAAAGCAATATAAGGCAAATATATTGCAAATCAAATAAGTACATAGACAATAAGGAGTCTATAAAGAAATCTAAAGGCATGGAGGATGGAAATATTGGAAGAGACTTTGCGGAGGAAATTGCCGTCAGCTGAGGGTAGGTCAAAAGGTAATAGAATTAACATAAGACCATTCATGTACATTTAAAATACACATAAAAAATTACACTATTTTTCAAGGACATGTGTTTGATTCATCACAACAAACACATTAGTGTGGGGTGTCTTTGAATAGGGAGAAAAAGGAATGAGTATGAGGGTAAACAGAAAATAAAAGGAAGAATTTGCTCAAATTAGTAATTATAAAGTGCTATGAAATACAACTAATTCACCTTTAACCTTTATTAACCATGTGACCTTGGATAAGTCTGTCAATCATTATCTTGGCTATAGCAGGATGGCCTCATCTATGAAATGAGAATAATAATATATTCTTTTCGGAGTTGTTTGTAGAATGAAATGAAATAAAGTATGGAAAGTAGTGTCTTAGTCTGCTTGGTCTGCCAGAACAAAGCTCTACACATGGGGTGGCTTAAGCAACAGAAATTTCTCTCTCATAGTCCTGAAGACTGGGAAGTCCAAGATTAAGGTACCAACTCTCTTTCTGGCTGTAGATGGCCACTTTCTTTCTGTGTCTTTGCATGGTAGAGAGAGAAAATAATAAGAGAGAAATGCAAGGAGAAAGAGAGAGACAGAGAGGGTGCTCACTCTGGTATCTATGCTTATAAAGACACTAATCCTCTCATATCAGGTCCCCACCCTTGTAATTTTATCTAACCATAATGGTCTTAAGTCCTATCTGCAAATATAGCCATATTGGGGTTTAGGGATTTGATACGTGAACTTGGAGTGGGGGACACAATTTAGTCCATAGCAAGTATCTAGCACAGCTCCAGAAAGATAGCAAGTATTCAAAATCAGTTCTCTGTTCCACAAACCATCAACTTCCTATCTTAACCCTTTTTTACATGGTACTAATAAGGTATCAAATAGAGACTTTGCATGCAAATATAACGATGTCTATTTTATAGATTATCAGAAGGAATAAACTCAGTAATATATCTGAATTTTGCATATTTCATTTTATCTTTTCTTGTTTTGAAACCTGTATTTTTTATTCAACAATATGGTCTGAATAATTGTCCATTTCACT
Organism: Ateles fusciceps; assembly: GCA_036589455.1. Lineage (NCBI taxonomy): Eukaryota > Metazoa > Chordata > Mammalia > Primates > Atelidae > Ateles > Ateles fusciceps. The sequence goes on from JAZHEH010002077.1 coordinate 1,998,027, forward strand.
AAAGGTAAGACTAGATCACTTTAGCTGGTATATAATATTATTATTCTAGGTATGAATATTCTGTAATTTATTATCTATTTTGTCATTCATGGACATATTACCTACCGATTTGCTGTTGTATACAATGCCATGATGAACACCCTCCTACATATGCAATTGCATGTGTGTGTGTGTGTGTGTGCGCGCGTGTGTGTGTTTGTATATGCTCATCTTCAGGTTTCATGCAAATTGCTACATCACTATTCAGAATATTCACTGTGCTTTATTTTTGAACTATTCTCAATTTACTTTGTTTCACATTCTGTGACATTCCATGAGTCTAGCACCTGGAACCATTGTCTCCTCCAGGTATTTCTCACATTCTATTCTCTTTCCCAGCCTTTACTTCTGCAGATAACCTCAACACTTACCTTGCTGCCATGTTCTGAAATGCCACTTATTCAACTTGCAAACTTTTAAAATTGAACACCCTGAATTGGGAGAATCATTTGGCTGCACTAGGTTTCTTGTGTTAATAAAATTCAAATTAGATGCAAGCTCTAGGCCAAAAATAAAAGGCCATGGACAAGAGAAACAGTGCCAATTCTTTCTTCCAGTCAACAGAAAGGGTACTTTTCTCCACCTGGCTGGATTTTTCTATTTTTTTGTTTCACCCCTTCTCTTTTTCCCTCACACACTTTTTTTTTCATCCTAACTGTGCCTATTTTTCTACCCCTGACAATATGTTGCAATGAGAGACTTCTTAAAACCTGTTTTCCTGGTAGATGCTCATGTGTGTAGCTAGTCGATAGCTGGAGAATGAAATAAAAATACAAATTTTGTACTTTGAGAATATCAAGGGGACACCACCCTGCATTCCAACCTCCCCTGCATATCCAATTTTACCAGTTCTTTAGGACATCCTCTCAGAGATCTCTTTCCTCTTCCTAAAATATAACCTTGATTAATTGAATACTTAATTATGTACTGTTTGCCAAATGTTTTCAGACTCTGGATTTTGTTTACCCAACAAAATTTCCAAAGGCAGAAATTTTGTATTCTCTTCCTTTTTCTGCCTCACTCCTACTATGCTTATAAATAGTAAATAGTAAGGCTTCTATAAACCCTTATTAATAGATCGACAGAAATAGTGGAGAGGTGAAGAAGAAGGTGTTGACCTAACGCTTATCCTCAGATTGCCTAAAATCTAATAGTGGATCGAGGATACAAATATTACAAATGGTAAAGAATATTTCCCAAGGCAGATAAGGAATCATCATTTATATCCAGTTGTAGAATGGAGAATGCCACATTATCCAACTCCTAAATCACAGTGCTCTTTCCACCAATGTCTTTTATTTTATGTAGCACTTTTAACTTTGCAAACTTTTCAGAGTTTTTGTCTACATACATTATGCATCAGGAAAGAATTAAAGATTTTAAAAGTCATGAAAGAGTTTCTGCTGGGATATTAGGAGTTGAATACAAATTGCACCTTTTTAAATTAAGCATATCTCCTTTTTTCTCATTTATAGCTTTTTAAAATCACTCTCATTTGTGCATTTCTATAATACATTTATTATGCACTCTAGCACTTACTATGCTTCAGGTACTATAGTAGGCACTGTGGGTACTGTAAAAAGTAAGACAGAAAAGGACCCAATATTCATGGAGTTTACTGCACCTGAATGTTGAATGATGAAGTAAGAAACACATTTACAGAAAATGTGTTTCTTTCTCCACTCTCTTCCCTCAGTTCCCAAAAAGTAACGCCTGTTTTGCCGTACTTTGTCCAGAGGATCCTTCTAGAACGACAGATCCAAATAGCTCTCTGCTTGCTGAAGCTTGCATGGGTATTAACTCCTTACATCCTAAAATGGTGCCAGTAGTGTTCACCTGTCTCTCACACCAAGTCTTTGCCTTCTGTTTTGCCTTCTTAATCGGGGTCTGTTCATACTTTCTCTTCCTTAAAGCCTCAAAAGAAAGGTAGGGCCTTTGCATTCCTGCTGGGCATTGCTGCCATTTTTTTAATCACCCTTAGATACCTCCTTGGCTTCATATCATTCAGCCATTTCTCATTTGTCCCCATTTATCACTGGTATTGATCTCTGCCCCTCCTCCAGCCTTACTGAGAATTTGGGCATCTAGCACATGAAAATTCTTTATATTCCTTGTCTTGCTGTGATCCCAGATGATTTTGATTTTTGATTTTTTGGTTTATCTTTTGTTTGCTTGCTTGTTTTGACAACAACCTATCCTCAGCTGCAACCTAAAAATGCTTTGAGGGACCTTTGTCATCTGTTCATTTTAGCTACCCACATCCACTAACACTCTGGATCTTGAAACCAGTAGAACCTAGAAATATTTCACTTCTGAAATCTTAACTCCAGTGTCTGACCATCTGGCCAAAACATCCTTCTTTTTTCTTACCAGTCACTCTCTTACATTTGCACAAGAGTTTTTAAACAAATTCCTGAAAGACCAATTATATGGCAATATTAAGATCTACAGACCCCAGATTACTTCAGTTGGTTACTTGGCTTTACTTTCTCATATCCTCAGCTAGACCTCGTGGTTCATTTTGTTATTTTCTCTCCTTTGCCCTCTTGCAACCAAGCTTTGGTTTCTCTACACCTATTCAAAGACTGCTAAGGAAAATCATACAACCATGCAGATTGGAGCCAAGACAAATTCATTCCATCTGTTTATGTGTCTATCTCTCAATCTCTCTCTCTCTCTAATCTTTTATCTACTCATCGATTTAACTCTATCAAGACAAATTCATTCCATCTATTTGTCTATCTATCATCTTTTGTCTACTCATTATTTTAACTTTAATCACTCACTTTGATTTTCACTGTTTACTTTTTCTCCTTTTTTCTTAAAGCCAAATTTTGAGGCAGATTGTCCACACTCACTGGAAACAAATAACTGCAAATAGTTACTCATCTATCTCTCATCTGATCTCCAAATCTGTAAAATCTGTTTTCAACTTCCAACATTTTGTGTAATTGCTTCTCCAAAGTTTAGTCAAGACATTATTATTCCTAAACCAATCTGTCATTATCATTTATGATACCACATGTCTTGGTCCATTTTTCATTGCTCTAAAGGAAATACCTGAGGCTGAGTAATCTATTTTGAAAATACTTTTATTTGGTCCACAGTTCTGTAGGCTGTATAGGCATGGCACTGGCATCTATTTCTGGTAAGGATCTCAGGAAGTTTTATTCATGGCAAAAGGCAAAGGGAGTGCAGGCATGTCACATGGAAAGAGTGAGACCAAGAGAGATAGGTGGAGATGCCAGGCTCCTTTAACAATGAGATCTCTCAGGAACGAATAGAGCAAGAGCTCATTTATTACTTCAAATCTGCCCCCATGACCCAAACACCTCCCACTAGGTCCACCTCCAATATTCGGGATCAAATTTCAACATGAGATTTGAAGGGACAAACATCCAAATTATATATGATCACTACAACATTTGAGCATCACCCCCAAAAATCTGGGTTATTTGATGCCACTAATTGATTCTTTCTCCTAACTCTGATGGTGCCATCTCAACCTCTCTTCAGGAATCTCCTTCCTGCTAGTCTTTAATTAAATTCTGAATTCCACATTCCTTAAGTTATTTCCTTAGTTCACTGCTCTCTTCTCTACACACAGAATCCTTCTTTTATATCCAAAGGTCCAATTCCCCATTAGATGCTGATGTCCCCAAATCGTATCCCCCAAGGCAAAAATCTCTCCAGAGCTGCAATTCTATCTGCCCACTGGGTGGGCTTTCCACTTGAACATTCTATAGGCAAAATAAGCCCAAATATTCAAAATTAAATTCACCTTCTTTTCTTTCAAATATGTTCCCCACAAATCTGTGCCTGATGCATAGTCGGTTGCTAAACAGCCTTTAACTGATTAGAGAGTATACTGAGCTTGGAATCCCTGAATAACTTATCCAAACAGGTCACAATTCCATACAGATCTCTTAGACCTTCAATTAAAGAGCTTAGAACAATTTACCTTCATTAAGTATTCTCCTTCATTATTGAGAATGCTAAGTCTGAGATAAACGTCATTAAATGGGGTCCCCAAGCTTCAACCCATGGGTTCAGTATAGTCTGGAACTTTCCTCAAGTGGATACAGCAAGTCAGGAGCAGAGCAGCAATAACCTGTTTTGTGGATTCCTGAGTCAGGCAGGGTATGATGGCCTGTCCTCAAAGCCCACCAGCACTCAGAGTCTTGCTGTTGGAACCCACAGGTGAGATTTATTTGGTTGTCTTCTGCAGGTGATGGAAGAGTCTAATCCTTGGATTTACTTTATTCATTTGTTTAGCCTGTCAGAATTATTCTGATTGTTTAGTGCCAGCGACACAGGCTACAAGATGCAAAATAGGTGAAGCGGCTAATAAGTTAAGAAAACTCTGATTAAGTTCCATGAGGACTCAACAAGCATTGTACAGGTTAATTGAATTTTTATAGATTAATTCTCTTTTCCGGATTCTAAGATGTTGTTCTCTTTCAGAGCCCTCTGCCAAACCGGTGATGGGAGAAATTAAAAATCCCAAACTAAATAAATTGTCTCTGCTTTTATCCTGGGGATCATAATGCACAAAGGAGCAAAGATGAGGTGTGTAGAAAAGAAATAGTAACTGAATATTGGGGTTCTGTGGACACACCTATAGGTATATAAGGTAATATCTAATAATAAATAATCTGGCCTAATAATAAATAATCAAACACATTGAAGCTTTATTGACACTAACGCTTGAATAATAATTATTCTGACCTAATAATAAATAATCAATCACATTGAGGATTTATTGACTCTAATGCTTGAAGAAGTTTTCCAGAAATTAAGCAAAATTCTAAGTGGTCTGCGCTTTTCATATCTGAATAAAGTGACACTGGGCTTGAGCTGAGTCTACTCTATGCTAACTATTATCCATAAATTAGAAACAGATGTAGGTGAAAATATGCATTTTAAATTAATAGAAATTATTGTTAGGGAAGTTTTAGATTTACAGAAAAGGTGAATAGAGTTGCTGCATAACTTTCAACACACAGTTTCCACTGTTATTAATATCTTGCATTAGTGTGATGCATTTGTTACAATTGATGAACCAATATTGATACATTATTGTTGACGAAAGCCTATAGTTTATATTTGAGTTCACACTGTGTTGTACATTCTACGGATTTCAAGGAATGTACAAAGACATGTATCTACCAGTATCATACAGATTCATGCATTATCATACAGAATAGTGTCACTGCCCTAAAATTCCATCTGCTCTAACTATTCATCCCTTCTTTCCCATCTCTGCCACAAACCCCCAGCAACCAGTGATGACTTCCTGTCTCCATAGTTTTGCCTTTTCCAGAATGCGATAGAGTTGGAATCACAGAGAGTATGGACTTTGTAGATGGATTATTTTACTTACCTTAATGTCCCTCCATGTCTTTTCATGGCACATTTCTTTTTATAGTTAAATAATATGCCATTGTATGGATATAGAAATATGCATTCTTGGGCCAGGCGCAGTGGCTCATGCCTGTAATCCCAGCACTTTGGGAGGCCGAGGCGGGTGGATGGCCTGAGGTCAGGCGTTCAAGACCAGCCTGGCCAACGTGGTGAAACCCTGTCTCTATTAAAAATGCAAAAATGAGCTGGGTGTGGTGGCAGGCGCCTGTAATCCCAGCTACTCGGGAGGTTGAGGTAGGAGAATTGCTTGAACCCAGGAGACAGAGGTGGTGACAGTGAGTTAAGATCACACCACTTCACTCCAGCCTGGGTGACAGAGCGAGACTCCGTCTCAAAAAGACAAACAAAAAATTTAAAAACAACAAAAAAGAAATATGTATTTTTAACAATATATCATAGAATCCTCCTGGATTCCAGAGACCCTAAACAGAAGTTACACCACTTTCTTCTCTCTCCAAGGGGGAAGATTGTGTAGAATCATTTGCCGAGGGAAGGCTGGTTTATGAATGGCAACCACATCAGTATACCATTGAAAAAATTCTACTTTCTCCACCTCCATTTATGCACCACCACAAATTTCTTCCACCCAACCACCCAAAACCTGAAGACTTTACCTCCTACATTTCTTAGGTTTCATTAAATCTTATGTTGTTTAAAAAATTCTCCCATTTCTAACTGGTTCATACTCTCATCATTTCGTCACTAACTACTGTGAACTTCTCTATTTGGTCTCTCTCGAGTTCAGCCATGCCCTCTTCCTATCCGTATTCCTCATTGTTGCTAGAGAGATCTTCCTGATATATAAGTCTTATCATGTCAGTCTTCTGCTAAAATCAGTTGATGATTATTCACTCCCTTTGCATGCAGTTCAAGTCTTTCATCTCGCCTCTCTAGGTGTATTTTTGGCTCCTCTCTTTTTCACACTTTGACTTGTGGCAACACCATTTCTTGTGTAACATTTTTCCTGACCTTTTTGACCGCCTTGCTCCTTTCTCTTTCTGAAATGCCATCCTATGGCCCCTAATCGTCTTCCCTTGAATTTGGACTTAGCTGAAACATTACATGTTACAAGATACCTCTCCTGAAATTACTTTTCCTTTTCTCTCTTCTGTCTAAACTGTGTTGAGTCCCCCTGTTCCGTGTTGCAATAAACCTTGTCCATATCTCTTCTTTTGAACTGCCCTTATCATGTCTTTATAAGATTATCCAATTCCATATATGCCTTCTACACTATGAAGGCAGAGATTCATTCACCATTAAATTCACCACCCTTGACACAGAATCTGGTATATAACACAGTTTACAGATGCTCCTTAAATGAATGGAAGAGCAGAGGTCCAAGGCCAAGCTGAATCTTGACTGGCCACTGTGTAGAGCTCTTGTACCTGAGGGCTCTGAGTCTTGCTTTAAGAATAGGACCAAATAAGATGATTGTAGTTGGCCCAAGCCATGGTCTTAGGCAGGAGGAACCTGGAGTGGACTACAGGATTTCTGGTAATAATCCAATGCTGTGTGCGCCTACATTCCCTGATAATGTCTTTGGACTCTGTTCCAACACATACAGATTATTTTTCTGTTTGCTCTTCACTTGGCATATACAACATTTCCCCACTACTCACCTCTCATCTCCCCTGTCTCCCCTTGAGTACAGTCAGAATATAATCCCTGTGAAGCTCTCCCAATAGGAGACTATGAGAGTCATCCCTCACCTGGCTCCCTTGGAGTCAGAGCTGTGAGATCTGGACCTTCTCATTAAATAAGAACCTCTGGGCTGGGCGCAGTGGCTCACGTCTGTAATCCTAGCACTTTGGGAGGCCAAGGAGGGCAGATCACTTGAGGTCAGGAGTTCAAAACCAGCCTGGCCAACATGGTAAAACCCTATCTCTACAAAAAGTACAAAAAAATTAGCTAGGGTGGTGGCCACCTGTAATCCCAGTTACTCAGGAGGGTGAGGCAGGAGAATCACTTGAACCTGGGAGGCAGAGGCTGCAGTGAGCAGAGGTCATGCCACTGTACTCCAGCCTTGGTGACAGATGACAAAGAGAGACTCTATCTAAAAACAAACAAACAAACAAAAACACTCCACTAACTTAAAGAGGAAATTTATTTGAAAAGACTTAGTGAGATGAAACTGTAACTCACATCTCAGAGGGTCATCATGACAATACCTGCCTCTCAAATTTCCCATTCCTCTCTGCTCTCCATCTCTGGCTCAGGTTCCTCCCATTCATTTTCTCCTGAGCAATACTGGGCAGCATCACTGCTCCTTTTGCTGGGCAAGGCCATTTGCTTTTCTCAGTGTTTAAGGTCAAACTAGACCAGCTCTGATCAATTACAAAATATCAGACACCTCTATCCCCTCTGTCACTTGACTAAAGAGTAGCTGCAAGGAATGTGGGAGAGGCAGAACAGAGTTCCAATGTGTTTAACCTATTTCTTTAATCTTTTCTTTACAGAGTTTGAGCTATCTTTTCCTAAGAAATATTAGCTGTTTTCTTAATGAAGATTGAGTTTCTTGAGAGGGTTGTCTAGAAACCTTCTAACAAATGTGACTATAATTCTTTAGGACAGGACTGTTTTTTGAGAAAGTACCTTTCAAGTACCATGCAAATTAGATCTACATTTTCTGGTTGCTGAGAAAAGAAGGGAAGTAATATGAATTGAGTGTCTATTCGGCACCAGGCATAAACCTCAGTGATTTGCAGAAAGAGCTATCATTTCAAATTTTCAAGAACCATAATAATAATTTTGCCAACATTTGTTGAACTTTAATTACATGTCAGGACCTCTGTTAACAGATTTACTTAAGCAATTTAATTTGGGCCTACAACCAGATAGCATGTAGGTATTTTTAACTTACCCTTGTTTTTCAGATAAGAATAAAACATAAAAAGAAGTTAACCAACTTGCCCACAAAAAAAAAAATATTAGTAAAGCAAGTCTGAGGTTTGTTCTAGGACCAAATGAATCTGTGCCCCATCCCCTATGTAGGATGCTATACTGATTTTTGACTATGGAAGACAGGCGTTATTATTATTGTTTTCAGTTTACAGTCCAAGAATACAGTTTGAAAACAGAGAGAACACCAGGTTGGAAAATCAACCTTGTCTTATCCTCAACACAAAGTCTTCAACTCACACTCTGATGAAGTAGAAACTGGAAGTTCTGACCCAGGATCCACGTCCTGAAGTGGAAGCTTGTGAATGAGATGTGGACTAAGAAAAGCACTACATCGTGCTATTCCAGGGACACCCTGAAACAATTTCTCCTGCTTCCTCCAATTCCAGGCTGTTTCATTGTTTTGTAAACATAAATCATTTCTATTTTGGTCCTGAAGTCTCTACTGGGAGAGGGGCTAAAAATTCCTGCCCTACCCTAATGAGCTCTGGAGGAGGTGGTTGTGTATATTTACAAGCGTGCCTTTCAGGATACACTTCTTAATCCTGGCTGGCAGCATAATGTCTAAAAGTACAACCCATGACCAAGTGTCCCTCTCACAGGAAACTTATTTATGCTGACAGATATCTTTGGGGCTCTTGTCTGACTTCAGCTTCTTTCTACCAAGACCAATCACTCTCTAGGAGAGCCTTGATGAGGAAAGGGTTATGTTCAGGTGTTCTGGTCAAACAAGGCACAGAGGAGATCACACAACAAAACACGTGAAATAATAGAAGCAGTTTTATTTCTTACAGATCCCAGAGAGAAGAGGGCTACAGCCTTCACAGGACCAATGGGAAGTGGGGGCCAAGGGAATGCCTACAACACACACACGCACAACAAGCAGATGAAGAATGAGAAAGAGAGAGGAGAGAGACTCACAGATCCAAGTCTTTATTGAGACCCAGGGCATTACCCTTGCAGATTTCCCTCAGGATATTCTAATTAGTGGATTTACAGTAAGCAGGTCTGAGCTCCGTAGAGTACGCTGCAACCAAGAGGCACGCAGTCCGTGCAGGGTGTGGCGGCCAGTGGGGCACGTCAAGTAGGTTGTGTCTAGCTGTCTCTCAGGGTTGTGGTCACCAGGAGCTGGTTGTTTAAGGCACATATCTGGATCAACCACACTGAGGAACTGGGAAAAGGTAGAAAACTGGAAACTCAAGGGTGAGTGAAATTCTGCTTCTGGTATGAAAAAGTTAAATTTATATTGATAATGGATGCCAAGCAACATAAAGTTATAAGAATTCAATACAGTTATTTATTCACAGTAGATGTTAGTCTAGAGAAGGAACAAAGAAACTGGTATAGCCATCCCAGAACAGTATCTTAGTATTCTAAAATTGGTTGAATCACAGAAAAATATATTGTATTTCAGTGCAATTTCCACTCTGGTGTTTCCACTTACATTAAGGGATTAAATTTCCAAGGCTCATCTAGGTGAGACAGACTAGGTGAGAAGGCATTTGTCAGACAAATAGGGTATCCCAGGTGGCCAAATGTACCTTAATTGCAGACTCATAAACCAAAGGATTAAGCATACTGCATAGAATGAGGGGAAAGATCTCTCTCAATGGTTCTTTTTCTGTTAAAATACACAGCACTATTGTAAGAACTCAATAAATGTCTACTAAGAACTCAATAGGTATCTATTGTGGTTATAAAGATGAAAAATTGAGCAAAGCCAGATTGGGAATAAACTTTGGGTAACCAGAGATAGACATTGTCAAGAGTTTTTGGTCGTAAGGAAAACATGTAGACTCTTTTTAATATGCACTTGGGCTCATAAAAGATCTGGATAGTGAGGCATGAAGAAATCAATTGCTGACTAAAGTAGTGGGTGTCATTGAATACCAGCTGATCTCATCTGCCTTCCTTCTTCATAAACTGTAAAGTAAAATGTTCAACAATATCTTCATCATTGTAGAGATTCCAAACTATCTTGTGTATGACAAACCAAAATGAAAAGAAAAGACTATAGTGGGGTTTTGTACAAAATTTGTGGCAGTGGGCAAACTAGTAACCAGGGGAATTCTACGGAGGGAAAACAATGCATTTCAGGTTACTGGTCAACAGGGATGAAGGGAAGAAAATGTCAAGTGAGTATAAAACAAAACTTGAATATTTAACTGGGAAAAAAGTTTTAAAATTGTTGTAGGCACACACACACACACACACACATATATATACACACACACACAAACACATCTCTGTGAGTATATATACATATATTTAGATATATGTGTGTATAAATACACACACACACACACACACACACACACACACACACAGAGCTGTGTATGTATTTGATCCTATCCTAGAGTTTTACTATCTTTATTAATCTGTGCATGGTCTCTTTTCAACGTTTTATTATAGTCTTCCCTCTTTTTGCTTTCTCAGTCTTACCCCAATAGGTACCCTTACATTATTGGTTACATGGATATTATTTTATATTAAGAAATCTGATGATTCCACATGTGACTTTTTCTGAAATCTACCAATGCTGACCATCCTCTATCCACCTGTCAATATAGGTTAACATAGATTGATCTATAGATAGATGGAAATTTAGAACATTTCTTTGGGAGAGTATTCAGCCTTAAAAGAAGAAATCTTGTATTTTAGGACAACATAGATTAAACCCATAGGACATTATGTTAAGTCAAACACACCAGACATAGAAAGATAATACCTTATTATCTCACTTAATTGTGGAATCTAAAGAAATTGAACTCACTCAAGTAGAGTAGAATAGTACTAAGGAATTGAGGGCTTGTTGGACAAAGGGTATAAAATTCCAGTTAGACAGGAGGAAGAAGTTCAAAGGATCTATTGTACATCATGACAACTACAGTTAAGAACAATATACTGTATACTTAAAAATTACTAAATAGATATTGTGTTGTAGTCACAAGAAATGATAAGTATATAAATAATGCATATACTTATTAGATGATTTAGATATTTTAAAATGTATACACATATCAAAGCATGCTGTATACCATAAATACATATAATTTTGTTAATTAAAAAATAAAATTAAAAAAGGAAATTTAGAACATTCATTTTACCTGATGAATAGCACTCCATTCTTTTAAGATAAGAAGTTTTTGGTGGACACAGGATGTTTCAAATTTTAGGTATTGCAGACAATGCTGGGAGCAGTATTTTTGCCTTATTTATGCATAACTCTGGGTATCTGTATGAGGAATTTTCCATGTCTAGTATTAGAAATGTGCATATTTAATTTTATTATATACTTCCAAATAGCTCTCCAGAATAACTGTAACAGCTTTCAAGCTCAGCGTTTTCGACATTCTCACTAGAACATGTTTTCATCTGACTTTAATTTTTGCCAGGCAAATGGGTATAAGATAATGTATTGGTGTTATTTTAAATTGCAGGTTTTTGATAACTAATAAGATAAGGCATCGCTTTACATGCTCATTAGCCATTCTGGGTTTGCCTTTTGTGGAATCCCTATTCACAGTTTTCTCAACTTTCTATTGAGATCACTATGTTTCTTTTGCTGATTTGTGGGCATAACATATACTCTAGATATTAATCCTTTTTTAGGAATATATATGAAAATTTCTTCTCTCACTTTACAACGATTTACTACCTAATAATTTCTTTTTTTCTTTATAACATTTATTTTTATCTTATTTTATTTTTTAAATTGACTCATAATATTTATGGGGTACATAGTGATGGTTTAATACATATAATGTATAGGGATCAGAGCAGGGTAATTAGCATAGCCATCATCTCAAACATCAATCATTTCTTTGTGTTTGTAATGTTCAATGTCCTCCTTTGAGCTATTTAAAATTATCAGATATTATTGTGATCCATAGTCATTCTACAGTGCTATAGAACACCAGAACTTACTTCTCCTATCTAGCTGTAATTTCATATCCTTTAACAAATCTCTCCCCTATCCTTCCTTTTCCTCTACCTTTTAATATCCTCTATTCTACTTTTTACTTCAATGAGGTAAACTTTTTTGGCTTCCACATATGAGCTAAACACATGTGGTGTTTAACTTTCTGTTCCTTGCTTATTTCACCTAACATAATGTCCTCCAGTTGGGTCCATGTTGCTATGAATGATAGGATTTTATTCTTTTTATGGCTGAATAGTATTCCAATATATATATATATATATATATATATATCACATTTTCTTTATCCATCTGCTGTCAGACACCTAGGTTGATTTCTTATTTTAACTATTGTAAATTAGGCTGCAATAAGCATGGGGGTACAGATGTCTGTTCAATATCTTGATTTCCTTTCCTTTGGATACATGCCCAGTAGTGGGATTGCTGAAGCATATGGTAGTTCTATTTGTAGTTTTTTGAGGAAATTTCATACTGTTCTTCATCATGGCTTAACTAGTTTACATTCCTACAAACAGTGTATGAGTTTGATCTTCTCCATAACCTCACCAGCATTTGATTTCTTTTTTCTTTCTGATAATAGCCATTCTTACTGGTGTAAGATGATACTTCGCCATGATTTTCGTTTGCATTTCCCTGATGATTAGTGATGTTGAGCATTTTTTCTTATATTTATTAGCCATATGGATGTCTTCTTTTGAGAAATGTCTATTCAGATCATTTGTCCATTTTTATTTATTTATTTTGAGACGGAGATTTGTTCTTGTTGTCCAGGCTGGAGTGCAGTGGTGCCATCTCAGCTCACTGAAACCTCAGCCTCCCGGGTTCATGCGATTCTCCTGCCTCAGCCTTCTGAGCAGCTGGGATTACAGGTGCCCACCACCATGCCTGGTTAATTTTTTTGTATTTTTAGCAGAGACGAGATCTCATTATGTTGGCAAGGCTGGTCTCAAACTCTTGACCTCAGGTGATGCACCTGCCTCAGCCCCCCCAAAGTGTGCTGGGATTACAGGCATGAACCACCATGCCCAGCCCATTTGTCTATTTTTAAATTGAATTATTTGTTTTTTGCTGTTGAGATGTTTGTGCTCCTTGTATATTCTGGATGTTAATACAAACACTTTCTCCCATTTTGTAGATTGTCTTTTCAGTCTGTGGATGGTTTCCTTTTCAGTACAGAAGATTTTTAGTTTGATATAATCCCATTTGTTTATTTTTGCTTTTGTTCCCTGTGCTTTCAAGGTCTTATTCATAAAATCTGTTTTCAGACCCATGTCCTGAAGCATTTCCCCTGTTTTGTCTTCTAGAAGTTTCATAGTTTCAGGTCTTACATTTAGGTCTTTGATCCATTTTTACCTGATTTTTTTATAGTGTAAGAGGTGGGAGTCTAGTTTCATTGTCCTGCATAGGATATCCAGTTACCACCTAATTTCGACATTTTCAAATCCATTAAATGTTTTATTTTATGTTTTTTTTTTTTTTTTTTTTTTTTTTTGCTTTTGAGGACTTGTTCAAGAAATCATTTTCCTTCTCCATTGTATGTTTTCTTCAAATGATTTTGTAGTTTTACCTTTAATATATTTATTTTTAATCTGGAAATTATTTCTATTTACTCTTTCAGATATAATCTAATTTTAGTTTTTTCCATATTGAAAACAAGCTTCTTGCTCTTGCTTATCAGCCTCCTTCCTGCTGCCCTATATTGTCACCATTATCAAATAGGAAGTTTTATATATGTGAGTCTATTTTGGATTCCCCAGACTTGGTCTGTTTCTCTCTCTGAGATCAATTTCTACACTGTTTTAATCACCTTGGCTTTGCAATATGTTTTAGCATATCGCAAATTTTTTTGAGAATTTTTTTCTGCTCTTCTCGATTCTTTACTTTTTTATGTGCATTTTATAATCATATTGTGTAATTCTACCTACCCACTCCCTCAGTTGGAGCCATATGACGTATTTGGATTAACTTGAGAAGAATGGACAGATTTTCAATATTAAATCTTCAGTCATAAAACAAAATTACACAAATTTAAATTAAAAATCTCAATTGGCTTTATTACAATTCTAGAATTAGGTATTACTTCATTCCATAAAATAGAGTAAGTGTTTCAACAAGTCCAGCAGAGGAGGATGGCTTTATAGACAGAAAAAGGGCTGAAGAATAGAGAAATAAAGAACAAAAAGCAGATGGGTTATTTCAAAGTTATAATACTTTCCTTATAAGACAGGAACAAGGAGAAAAAACTATAGAAAAATAACTGATTAACATCAGGTCATTTCAGACTACATTTTTTGTGTAAGAATTTAAGAAGATTTCTAAAAGATCTGTAAGGACCTAGAAATAGAAATTCCATTTCACTCGACAATCTCATTACTGGATATATATCTAAAGGATTATAAATCATTCTATTATAAAGACACATGCACATGTATGTTCATTGTAGCACTGTTTACAACAGCAAAGACCTGGAACCAACCCAAATGCCCATTGATGATAGACTGGACAAGGAAAATGTGGCACATATACACCATGGAATACTATGCAGCCATAAAAAATGATGAGTTCGTGTCTTTTGTAGGGACATGGATGAATCTGGAAACTATCATTCTTAGCAAACTGACACAAGAAGAGAAAATCAAACACCGCATGTTCTCACTCATAGGCGGGTGCTGAACAATGAGGACACATGGACACAGGGAGGGGAGCATCACATACTGGGGTCTGTTGGGGGGACTAGGGGAGCGACAGCTGGGGGGTAGGGAGGTTGGGGAGAGATAACATGGGGGGGAGAAATGCCAGATGTACGTGACGGGGGGATGGAGACAGCAAACCATATTGCCATGTATGTACCTATGCATACATTTATTGTATTTTAGGTTCTGGGGTACATGTGCATGATCTGCACATGTACCCCAGAACCTAAAGTACAATAAAAATATATCACAAATAAATAACGTACAAACAGTCTTAAGTCAGCAATTACAATGGTTCAATCCGATGCAATAACCAAAGCTAGAGACTTGACTAAAGGAGACTTGACCCATGTCCAGCTGAGCTCTGCAGGGTGGGGGCTTTTTGAAGCATGTATGACTGTTGGGAACAAACAAAGCGGCATGAGGGTGGGGCCTGTGATGGCCGTTGGGGTAGCCACTCAAACCTCTTTCAGGAGAATCCACCAAGAAGAGTGGAGTTGACTGATAGCCCAGAGGCCATACTTGAGACCTGTCCCACATTTGCACCAAGGCCATAGTTCCCAGGGATGCCCCCATCTTAAAAAAAAAGAAAAAAAATTTAAGTTGAGAGAATTTTATTATCATAGTGATTGATGTTTTAAACTGATCTCATTAGGAAATTGGCTATCTCTGGCTCCTGATTTCTCTGAAGGTCTGATAACAACTTAGTTTTCCTTAGAAACTTTAGCATGCATAACTCTACTTTGATTTTTAGTCTGGCCTGTTGGTACCTAGTACAGAAGCTTGATCCAAAACAATGAACTTTTATAATTTTAACACTCATTTCCACAAATCTGGTACATTTCTCCTTTATTTCAGTTCTTTTCTGTTCTTCAATGTCATTTTATAATTTTCTCCATAACATTTCTTGCATTTTTATTAGTCATGATTGCTACATACTTTACATCTTTATTTTTGTAAATGCTATCTTCTGAGTACATTTTCTCATCAGTAATTGCCAGTATAAAAAGATTATTGATTTATTTATGTTGGTATTTTACTTAACATTGTTTTATCTAATATATCAAATAGCCTGTTTATTCTCTTGAGTTTTCTGTATAAAGGATCATAACATATGCAAATTACAGTAGTTTTATCTCTATTTTCAAGCACTTAGACTATTTTTCACTTTGTTGGGGGTTTCACTATATTAGTCGGAAGTTCCAATATTATGCTTAACAGCAATGGTGGTAATAAAATTTTTGCTATGTTCCTAAATTTAAGAAAATGTTTCTAAGGTTTATTCTTCATGGAGGTTTTTGAAAATATGTATGGTTTAGAAAGTTTACTTTTAAATTTTTTTTAAAAATTTCATTTTAAAATTGAACCGAAGTGCTTATTTTATATGCTTTTCCTATACATATTTAAACTATTCCTATGTTTCTGCCATCAATATTGCTGGTTATCAAGTAACCTAAAATTGCTATTATTATTTATTGAGATGGAGTCTTGCTGTGTCACCAGGCTGGAGTGTCATGGCTCCATCTCTGCTCACTGTAACCTCTGCCTCCCAGGTTCAAGCAATTCTTTTGCCTCAACCTTCTGTGTAGCTGGGACTGCAGGTGCATACCACCATGCCCAGCTAACTTTCTTGTATTTTTAGTAGAGATGGGGTTTCACCATATTGGCTGGGCTGGTCTCGAACTCCTGACCTGGTGATCTGCCCGCCTCAGCCTCTCTAAGTGCTGGGATTATAGGTGTGAGCCACCGTGCCCAGCGCATGTAACCTGCATTTATTAACAGACTCTTCCTCTTCCCAGGACTACTAAAGAAATCTTGTCTTTGCCCATGCACTTACTGGGTCTTGTTGTCCATGTAGGAAATAAGAGGTGAGGAGAAGGATTTAAAGAAACTTGGTTGCTACAACCAATTTTTAGAAAACTAACAGGATTTTTTTTCTCCCTTTAAAGATATAAATCAATGCAGAATGTGAGAAATTGAGGTAGTTAAAGCCAGCATGGCCTGGAGAACTTGAAGTAAATTAGAGAAAGTGGAAGAGAAACTGGGGGGGCAGTATACTATAATGAGTAAGACTTCTAGAAAATGTTTTTAAGAAGATTGGAGGAATGTTACTAATGTCTTTTTCTGAGTAACTGCATAATGTAATTGTTCTTCATTTTCTCCGGTTCTTAGACTTGTGTATTTCTTTAGAGTGGCCATCTGTGCTCAGACTGGGCCGTAGAGTGGTGAACATTAGGTGAAAATTCTAAATTTTTAGCTTGGAAATTCTAAATTTTCATACTTGTGAAATATGAGGAATAAAGAAAGCAAGGGAATTATAACTTGCATATGTGGAAGCTTTAGTCACGAGTGCCTTATGTATGACTCTGTCCAAGTTACTTAGTTGTGACTATAAAATGAGGTGATTAATTTAAATGATTTCTAAGGACTCGTTTGGTGCTGATGCTCTATAATCATCTGTCACTATTGGTCAGAAGGTGAAACAGTAACAAAAGATGTTCACTCGCTGTACTGAAAAGATAATGTGACCCCGCTGATACTTAGTCGCTAAAAAGTCAGCAACTTCCCCCTATCCCTAATCTTAGTTTCAGAGTTAACCTCTTCTCCCATCTTCAGGCACTCAGTGACCTCATACCATTCTACCGCTGCTACAAACCCCCACTCGGTGTTCACCCCAATTCTGCCCACCTAGATAGACCCACAGTGCAGGTATCACATGATCCTTTCCTCTAGCAAAGCTGATCTATTGGTTACCTCATTTGCAGAAGCAGTTTTTAGACCTTTAGAATGTGGAATTCATGTGGTCAGTCTTTTTCTCTGGAGATAATTACACCTGCAATTTATTTATATATTTTCTTCGAAGGACAGTGTTGTTTTAACCAGGTATAAGGGTTGTTTAGTTTTGTTGTTGTTTGTTTGTTTATTTGTTTGTTTTTTGAAACGGAGTCTTCCTCTGTCACCCAGGCTGGAGTACAGTAGGACAATCATGACCCACTATAACCTTGAATTCCTGGGCTCAAGAGATCCTCCTGTTTTTCAGGCTCCTGAGTAGCTGGGACAACAGGCACCCGCTACCACATATGGGCATGGCTGTTTTTTTTTTTTTTTAAGTGTAGAGACAGGGTCTAATCACCATGTTGCCCAGACTAGTCTAAAACTCCTGGCCTCAAGCGATCTTCCCACCTCAGCCTCTCAAAGCACTGGGATTATAGACATGAGCTACTTTGCCTGATCTTTAACCAGGCATAAGGTTTTAACTGAAATGTGTAATATTCGTCAAAAGAAAGAGATACTGATAGAAACGTGTAGTTGGCAAGTCATTCTTCTAGAGACTTTCCAATGGTCAATGTATTTTTGCTTACTTGCAAAGTGAACTGTATATGTTTTCATTCATATGTAAAATCTTCTTCCTGACCTTTCATGGAATGTATACTCTCTTTCCAACCAAATCCGATTACTCTCATTTTTCATTAATTCATTTAGCAAGTTTTTATTGAGTACTTTGTGTGCCAGAAATTATGAGAGGCACCTGTTAGGTGTTAGATTGTGTTTAAGTGCAAAATCAAACAAAACTTAGAGTAAGAAAATTATTCCTCAACCAGGTTTGAGAGGTCACTATTTTAAAATTATTACAGAATAGAGGGTAAAGTCTATATATTGCAGATGAAATGATTGGTAATATAGGTGTTCCTCACCCCAGCTTAAATAATACTCTTGACGTTCATTCACAGAGCAAAATACTCAGCTGGATGTTTGTCATAATTCTAATATCCCTGCAAAGATGAAATGCATGAATCACACAGCAATCTCATCAAAAAGGTAAGAAAACAGGGGTATGTTTTATCCTGATGGATTTTACTAGCCTAAATCCAATCAATTTTATTCTTTCATTTTCCTTTCGAAGAAATGAGTTCTTTTTTCTTCTTTCAAAAACTAGCTGGCTGCTTCACACTCCATATACAGCTAGTATTAAACTTTATCTCTTTGCAATTAGTGTTTGTGCACAGAACAATTAATTAGATTACGGTATTGGTCATGTTTGTCTCTTATAAGAAACTAAAGGACCAAAATGCTGATGTCTAGAAAAAGAACCACTTCAATGACTTTGATTAATCTGCTATAAACCAGCCTCAAGCCCTCCAACAGACATAATGCTTTATGCCCTTACCTCCCATCTGCATTTTACAGCTGGAGTTGGGAACAGACAGGCTTCATGTGTGTGTGCAATTGCTTCTGAGCAGAGGGACTAGTGTAATAATTTGGACTGAACTCTCCAGTTTACAGTTTCAGAACTTTCTCCAAATACATCAATCCAGTCACATACCACCATTAAAATACAATGTGTATACGAGAATCAGAGCACTTGCTAGCCAACATGTAACATTAATATCTAAGATTACTTGAACATTTACTGTGTGTCAAGAGCTATGCTATGTAGTTTGCATGTATTATCTCATCATCATAACGCTATGAGGTAGGTATAGTTATTATTTCTTTTAGGTGGTTGTGGAAATTAGATGCAGGGGGCAAAGCAATTTAGCTAGACTCTCAGCTAGGAAGTAGCAGAGCTGGAGTTCAAAATCAAGCAGTCTGACTCCAGAGCTCACGTTCTTGGCAAACATTTTACTGACTTCTACTGCACCACCAAACCGGCCTGCAGTACTACATTAGCTAATGTGGTAACAAGAGCTCAACTCACGGAAGCAGAGAGCAAGGCCAAGGGACTCTGACAGAGACATACAGGTTTGTCTTCTTCCTGAAGTCATTAAGTAGGGGGTAGCATTGCTCTGAGGCCTGCCCATAGAGCACAGCATGGCAGGTCCTTCAGTCTTCTCAGGGATTTGGGGGTGTGTGTTCAGGGGTTAGTGGAGACCAGTACACAAAGAGAAACTGTAGAATTCTTGGAAAGGAACTCTCTTCACATGACCACAGGGAGATGGGAAAGACCTGGTATGAGAACCAAATGCAGCACTTGGCACTTGTTCAGGGCCTCTCACATGGGGATTGAGAAGTCCTGATGACAACAAGGCCTTCTTAGGTATGCTCTCTGCTGAAGGATGGGGCATCCTTCTGTGCTGTTAGTCATTTGGAGGTGCAGGAGTCATTTTTCCTGTCCAGAGGTCTTTCCTTCTACTTCAAGCCCTCTAGACTCAGCCACTCCTGTCTCCCTTACTATTGTCAGATGTTGCCAAACTCTAACCACCAGTATTTCAGACCCCAAAGCGTTTCAGACTTGTCATTCTCTTTAATACTGCAGCAATTCCCTAGAGGAGAGAACCAGAAATCCTGTAGAAACTGCAGAAGTAGAAGGTATCCCAATGAAGTGATACCTAGGAGTCCTTGCCACACAAACAGGACTTTTGGCATAGAAGTTCTCATTATGTTGGATACAGAGATATTTTAGGTCTGTGGTATCTGGAGGCTACTGTAAACAGCCTCTCAGGAAGACTATGCATGGGCCTAATTGTGCACAATTTTAAACAGCAATAAAAGAAATTCTCTGGCGTGGAGGGTGGGGTACAGAGCACAATGATATTGAGGATCCAGTAGTGACAAGGCTCAGAGAATAGAGATGCCAATGAATGGCTCCAGGTCTAGAATAATTTTAGGCATTCTTCCTCTTAGGAGCATGGCCCAAAGTCTTGTTTTGGTCTACACATTCTATTGACCAATTTTCATTTTAACATTTGTTCCAGAGATAGATAGGAATTGTTCCCTTGGGCCCTATTTTGGCTCTGTATGATTAGTTTATCTTGCACTTTGCTATACTGGAGTAGGATGTCCATACCACATCCTAAAAAAGAGTTTTAAATACTTCCCTGAGAAAGGGTACACTGTGTTTCCCCCAGACACTTCATTTACTTTCTGATACCCGTGTATGTGAACACTGGTGGATATGCCATGAAGTTACCATTCATGGGCAATGACCCTTTAATGCACTGATCCTTTAATGCACAAAGGTTGCAAAAAGATTTCAATAGGCACAAAGGCACAAAATGGAAATGAATTAGGGCTTTTGCTTTTAGCCTCACTGTGAACCTCAGAACCAGAACTACAAAAGGACAAATCATTTCTCTAAGTTATTATTTGGGAATAACAGGTGCACCTTCTCCCTTTAGGGCTTTCTTTCCCCTCCTGTTCCCTCTTTTCCTCTCTTTTCTTCCAGCCTTCAATGATGCTTATGATTTTTATATGGTAAGTTAGCCCTACCATTTTTATAATCTATTTCTTTCTTGACTTATTTGACTTTTTAAAAAATTGTTAATAGCTTTATTGAGATATAATTTATTCACCTTACAACTTATTCATTTAAAGTAAATAATTCAATGGTTTTCATATAGTTACAGAGCTGTACAACCATTACTACCGTCAACATTAGAACATTTTCATTACAACCAATGGAATCCTATATCCATTAGCAGTCACTTATTTCTCCTCAATTTATCCAGCCATAAGCAATCACTAAGCTACTTTCTGTTTCTATGCATTTGTCCAGTTAAGATCTTTCATAAAAATGGAATCTTACAATATATGGTCTTTTGCTTTCATTTACTCAGCATAATAAGATCCATTCAAGTTTTAAGATATATCCCTACTTCATTCATTTTTATGGGTTAATAATATTCTCTTTATGGATAGACCACATTTTATTTATTTATTTGTAGACATTTGGTGGAAATTTGAGTTCTTTATACATTTTTGCTACTATGGATAATGCTACTATGAATATCAGTGCACAAGTTTTTGTATGGACCTACTGTTTCATTTCTCTAGCATATATACCTAGGAGTGAAATTGCTGGATCATGTGATAACTCCATGTTTAAGGATAACTCCATGTTATCAGTTCCTTTTGAGGAACTGTCAAGTTATCTTCCCAATTGACTTCACCATTTTAAATTCCCACCAGCAATTCTCAAGGATTCTAATTTCCCTATATTTTACCACCACATGTTATTATCTGTCTTTTTTATTATAGCCATATGTTTTCACTTGATGATGTCTTTTCAAGTACAGATTTTAATTTTTATAAAGTCCAATTTATCTATTTGTCACTTGTCATTTTTTTGATGTTGTATTTAAGAAGATTTACTCTCAAGTTTTCCTAAAAGAGTTTCATAATTTTATGTTTTATATTTAAGTTTATGATCCATTTTGGGTATTTTTGTGTTTGGTGTAAGGAAAGTGTCCAAATTCATTCTTTTATATGTGGATAGATATCAGGATGTCCCAGCACCATTTACTGAAAATATAATTTTCCCCATTGAATTGTATTGACACCCCCTGTTAAAAACTAATTAACCATGTATATAATGGTTTATTTCTGGAATCCCAGTTCTGTTTCAATGATCTATATGTCTTTTCTTATGTCTGTACCACACTGCTTTTGCAGTAAGTTTTGAAAATGGAAAGAGTGAGTCCTCCAGCTTTTCTCTTATTCAAGACTGTTTTGGCTGTTCTAATATCTCTTCATTTCCAAATGAATTTTAGGATTTACTTATCAATTTCTTCCAAAATGGAAGCTGAGATTGTGTTGAATCTGTAGATCAGTTTGAATAGAATTGGCATCTTAAAATATTAGGTCTTGCAATTCATAAACACAGGCTTTCTTTTCATTCATTTAAATCTTTACTCTTTTCAACAAGTTTTTATAGTTTTCAGAGTATAAGTTTTACATTTCTTTTGTTAAGTTTATTCCTAAATGTTTTATTATTTTTAATATCATTATAAATTGAATTGTGTTTTTAATTTTATCTTGGATTGTTCATCTCTAGTGTAAAAAAATACAACTGGTATTTTTATATCCTGTAAACTTGCTAAATTCATTTATTATCCCTAATAGTTCTCTTGTGAATTTCATAAGATTTTTCTATATACAAGATCATGTCACCTGTATAAAGAGATAATTTTACTTCTTTTCAAATTTGAATACTATTTTTTTCTTTTTTATTAGTCTAATTGCCCTTATTAGAACCTTCACTTGTATGCTAAATGAAACTGAAAAAAGCAGACATTCTGTCTTGTTCCTGATCTTAAGGGAAAAGCATTCAGTCTTTGATCTTTAAGTGTTATGTTCCATGTAGGGTTTCTATAGATACCCTTTATTATGATGAAAAAGCCAGCTTCTATTCCTGGTGGGTTGATTGTTGTCATAGTGGTGGTTTTATCAATAATGAGTATTGGGTTTATAAAATGCTCTTTCTGCATCTATTGGAATATTTATGTGGCTATTGTTCTTTGTTCTACTGATATGGTGCATTCCATCAAATGATTTTCACAGGTTAAACAAATCTCACATTATTGGTATAAATCCCACTTGATCATTGTATATGATTCTTTTTACATGTTTGGAATCAGTTTGCTACTATTTTATTGAAGACTTTTGCATCATTATTCGTAACAGAGAGTGGTTCATAGTTTTATTTTCTTGTGATATCTTTGCCTGAATTTAGTATCAGGGTAATATTGGCCTCATGGATTGTGTTGTGTTACTTGACTTCTTGCATGGACTCTCCTCAGCCACAGTATAAGCTCGTTTGGGTAAAATCAAAGCCAAAGACTTACAAATCAGTAACTTGATAAATGTGGGGATGAACTGAATTGATTTGGCGACTCCTTTCATCAGAGTTTTCTACCAAGTCATAAGGAAATGGCCAATTTTCTTTCCTTCTCAAATTCTACTTGGGTTCTCACTCCAACATTTATGAAACAATGAATGTCCCTTATTTTATAAATTTGGTTGAAAATAGAGCAAGCCGATCATTTGTTTTGCCTTAATTCAAATTCCAGCCCATCTGTAAATGTATCAAAACTTATAAAAAGTCACAAATTTTGGCAAATATTTTGACCTTTTTATAATTTTATGTTAATGCATTAATGTAATAAGTACTCAAAAACAAGTGAAAAAAACATTGGAATAAACACATTTATCAGTATAGACATAATTTTAACAGATGAAATTTGTTAATTTTTAAACTAAATATCTACATACTAAATAAAAAATTCTGCAGTATTACAAAGGAGATTATAGCAAAATATGATTTTTTCTCATTCAAAAATATTTCTTGGTCACCTTTATACTTAAATAAATAAAAGATAAATGTTAGGTTGAAGTTGTCTATATAGGGATATGAGATAATTATTGTATTTTCTTGTAAAAAAATCTACCAAATATAAATATTTAATCTTATTGATTTTAAAATTTATAGATAGAAATGATATGGACACATACATTTATGCATGCATATATAATGCATATATCTACATATGTATTGTCATGTCCAGATATTGGACTTAAGAGTGATGATTTAATCATTTTTCTTCATCATCGTTCTTCTGGTGCTATCATTCAAATGTAATCCAGTCACAAAGGTGAAAACAGTAGAATTTAGGTAGGGAAAAGAAAAAAAGAAGTATTAAAAAACAGATTTCATATTGAATATGCATTGACTTCTTCTTACCCCAGGGTGGCTATTACCCCACTATTTAAAGCTTACCAGATTCCAGTTCAGTTTGAATTAAGAAACATTGATTGATGTTGTTGGTTTCCAGGCACTGGTCCCACTCTCTGATATGAAGAGATGCATATATCATTATTATGGTCATTAAGGTGCTCACTATTGGATGGGAAGATATATACCCTACATCCTACAGGAAATCATGAAGGCCTAAGGAATATTCTAAAATGGGGTTTATCAAAAACTATGGCTTAAAGCCAAATCTGGCCTGCTGCCTGTTGTTATAAATATAATT
Organism: Ateles fusciceps; assembly: GCA_036589455.1. Lineage (NCBI taxonomy): Eukaryota > Metazoa > Chordata > Mammalia > Primates > Atelidae > Ateles > Ateles fusciceps. Next base: position 2,022,773 of record JAZHEH010002077.1, read on the forward strand.
TTATTGGAGCAAAGTTATCCTCATTCCTCTTATTCTCTGTAGCTGCTTTCTTGCTACATCAGAGTGGAATAGTCATGGTAGAAATTGTATGTCCTAGAAAGCCTAAAATGTTTACCATCTGGCCCTTTACTGAACAAGTTACCAATCCCTTTTCAAAGAGGTCTGCTACTTCTTCATATTCATCTGAAGGAATAAAGAAAATGCTAGCCTCTTCATTTAAACTATCCTAATATCAACTGAGCTACTATGAAATACAGAGCTAACAGTCACTTAGAAATTAGGAACCATTGTCTGGTGACTGCTGAGGCTAGTACTAAAGATAAGGAAAGGACTCTATTCAATAAACACAGAGAGCCTTCTTCAAGTAGAGAGGAAGACCCAGATAAAAGTAGATGTAAAGATTAACCAACATACTACTCACTTCTTTGGATCAAGAGAAAAAATATGTGGATATTTTTCAAAGCCCATTATACGTTGGCAGAAGAGTTCTGCTTCATGCAGTCCAGACTTCAGAGATCCAGGCTTCTTGCACCCGTTGCTCCCTCCTCCAGGCCCTCACACCCTATTGATTCAGCTGGCAGAAGGGAAGGGGTATCAGTGCATAACTGAAGAATGGCCCGCATTATGCCCATTCATTCCACTGGCCACAACACACCTGACTGCAAGGGAGCTAGAACATGAAGTCTAGAACTCTGTCATATTGCCGTATTTCTTCCCCTTCCTTTTCAATCTTATTCTGAAGACCTTAGGACTCAGGTTAAAGCCACATTTGTATTGCCTCCTCCGAATATCTTCATCCACAGCAACCTCCCCTCTCCTTGCTTACTGTAAACTTACTGCAGGTAATTTATTAAAAAACAAAACAAACAAACAAACAAAAAGTGACTGAGCTGCCTCTGTATATAAGGGAAGCTAGATAAATCACCAAAAATGACAATTAGATTTTTATGTTTCAAACAAATTGTTAGTTGTCATATGGTAGTATAAATAACAACCCCATCCTACTAATTTTTCCCAGGAATTTCTGGAAGGAAAGAATAAAACACAGTGGACACTAAAACTTTTTCTGCCCGCAAAATTATGATGCATTTGAGAATTGGTCACTGTCTTATGAGGCATAGGAGAAGAGAATCCCAGAAAAAGCAAGAAGCGGGAAGATACGAGGCAAAGGAGAAGAGAGGCCCACCCCACAGGGCAAGCTAGGGCCCCAGGTGTTGGTTGGGAAATTTCAGGCAATTGTGTTGTTTGACATTGATCTTGATTTTTTTTCCTTCCCTGCCCTAGCACTACCTCTCAGTATCTTCATAACCTTCAGTAAGTATTTATCAAATAAACATTTTTTGAGTGATATATTTTTAGGAAATGAAAGGAGAAAGAGCAGCCTACTGTGATGAAAATCAAGCCAGTCTTGGGAGCTGAGGGCCACAATCAGGAGATGGCAACAGCAGAGACCAGGCAGCTTCATCAATGGCTGATGCAAAGAAAATCACACTTCCTTTTCCTATCTCAAGCATCTTTGCAAAGCACACAGCAGACTTCTTATAGTATGTACCTTTACATTTCACATTTTTTTTACTAAGATCTTGAAGAAATGGCAGTCTCAGCCAGGCACAGTGGCTCACACCTGAAATCCCAGCATTTTGGGAGGCTGAGGCAGGTGGATCACCTGAGGTCAGGAGTTCGAGACTAGCCTGGACAGAATGGTGAAATCCTGTCTCTACTAATAATACAAAAAAAAAAAAAAAATTAGCCAGGTGGTGTTGTGCATGCCTATAATCCCAGCTACTTGGGAGGCTGAGGCAGGAGAATTGCTTGAACCCGGGAGGCGGAGATTTCAGTGAGCTGAGATCACACCATTGCACTCCAGCCTGGGCAACAAGAGAGAGAGTTTGTCTGGAAAAAAAAAAAAAGAAGAAAGAAAATGGCAGTCTCAGAAAGTGGAGGACTTACGGCAAGGGTTCCTGCTCTGATCTGTGTTAACTTTCCATGAGACTCATCCCACATACCAAATGGCTTTTGGAGGGCATAACTGGAGACTTGGAGTTTATTGTACCTCTAACCAAGTCCTAGACACAGGGCATATGATAGCTTCTTCCTAGTACTTAATGATGTTACTATAAAAAATTCTAGTTTGCCATAATATAAAGCCGAGGTAGAAGAGTCTACCTGAAAGACAGAAAGTAAAGTTCTGCCTCTTTGGTGCTGCTGAACTCTTTCACTCAAAGTAGGAGACAGCCTTGTAGATGCTGGAATCCACTGGCAAGACCTACAGACCAGGTCACATGTAAGATGATCATAGGCTTTGCACAGAGGAACTGTGAGGATGGATCAGAATCTAGAGCAGAAAGGGAGGTCAAGTCAGGCCTATGGTGGCCTTTTCCAGATAAAAGAGTACTAGCCTGACAAATCTATAAGAACAAGAACACCATGAAAGTACTCAAGAGCCCAGGTCACCAATTGTGTTCTCTGGGAATAATAAAGACACCCTGAAGTACCAAAAGTCTAGTCAAGTTATAACAGTTAACAAATAAAGTTCTATTAAAAACAAAACACCAAAGACTAACCCAGTGTTGAATTTGAATGTAACTTCTCTTCACTGATTCTAAATGTACCCTAAGCTCTTAGAGTATCTCGAGGTCACAATTCTAGATAATCCTATCACATTTTTGGCTACTGTTATTAAGTAATCATAACTACCTTTGTTAAGTATTTACTATTATATTTTCCAGAAATCATCTTAAAGGGTGTATATATTTTACCTTATTTAACAATCACGCCAACTTTTTGAGTTAGATATTAATGAGATAATTCACATTTTTCAGAAAAATAACTAAGGCTTAAAGAGATCAAGCAAATTTGTAGGCCAAACCAGGATTCGTTCCAATGTCTGATGACTCCAAAACAATTGATCTTAACTAGTCTATCACCTCTTACATAAGGCATTGGCTCCAAATGCAAGCATCTTAAAGTTCACCCATAGAGACAAGACTCACATCAAACCAATACATATGAAAGTAATTTGGGGCTGAATTGTGTGAAATTTGTTGGTCCTATTATAGCAGCTGAGAGAAGAAAGAAATGTGTTAGCTGAAGAAGGCTAGAAATACTTTATGAAAAGGGTTGAATATAAGCTGGCTGCTTTAGGGGTTTTATTTGCTCAGTGTCTAATGAGTGCCTTCGACAGTAACTCCTTTATAGGTGCTTTCTTATGATGTACCATTTAATTTTGATGAAGGCCCTGTGAAATAAGCAGAGGAGGTTTTATGATCTTGGTGTTACCCAGACAAGAAGCCCAAAGCCAGGAAGGGTCATTGCCTATCTCTGGCTACCCTAGTGAGTTAAGGAGCAGAGACGAGGTGCAGGTCTTTGGAGTCAACCTCGCCTAGTCTCTGCCACCATTGTGTTTGCACACACACAAACACACACACACACAAATGCATAGGAGCACACATACACAAACACACACATTCTCAGAGCAGTAGCTGCATGGGAAACCCTAGAATTCAGTCCTAGAGTCCCACAAACCACAGGGCTTTAAACAGACATAAAAATCATCCCAGCAGACATACGATCCCTAGCTGTGCCACTGCTGAGCATTTGAAGTCCATGTCGTTAGTCTTTTTATTTACAAAAAGTATAGTGATCACATCACTGGAGATGAAAGGACATCTGTGATCACAGAAACTAATTAGGGAACAATTAATAATTCAAAACTGCAATAAAGCTGTTTTATAGGCAAGAGCTATCCTGGAAACGATCCCCCAGCCTGAGGTTACCCTCCTGAAGGATGTCTTCAAAGGAACTAAGATAACTGTCACCAACAAGGGCTGGAAGACTCTGCTTGAGAAGTTTCCAAGCAGTAAATGAGTAGTCTCTTAGGTGTTATAGACTGTGGGAGGCTGCCACATTTTCATTGTCTTGCCATTATTTCATTGAGACACTGAACTGGCTTTGCCTTATCTGTGTATCTTTAACAGTGGTGCTCCATCTTTATACATCTCTGTGTATATATGCTATTAGCAAAGAACCACTTGGCAAGAATTTTTCCTGAATACTGTCTCACATCAGTTACTTATGGGAAAGTGGACTGGATTTTGCATTGTCAATTTTCCAAAACTCTCACATTAGAAAATATTCTCAGCCCAGCTATTTCTTTTCAAATGATAAATTTGCTGGTTGATCTGATTAGTAAAGAGAGATGGTAGGTGTGGGGGACTCAGGATACCTTAAAAGACACAGATCATATACTTATCCACATCTATGACAATGTTTTTCAAAGCATTTTTATCTCCATCATTTCATTCCATTCTCATGATTGCTTGAGAGGTTGGAGGCAGACACATTTACTGTCATTTGATAAATGGGGACAGGGGCTAAAACAGTTTCAGGACTTACTCAGGGTAAAATTAAGTGAAATGGTGAAGCTGAACTTGAACTTGGTGTTTGTTTCCTGATCCAGTGTTCTTCCACCGCAGCAACCTCAACTCACCCATTTCCCTGTGGCTTTCACTAGTAAGGCATTACTATTATGGTTTGGGAGAAAAGTTTCCAAGTTTCTATGCCTGGTTATTTCCCTGCAAGTATCTTCTACCTCTCTTAACATCTTTCATCACAGGCATTGGGATATTTTACCATGCTAGGAATAAGAGGAGTCATGTAGAGGATAAATAGGATTTAATGCTGCTCTGTCCCACCCTCAAATGTCAAATTCCCAGTATGTTTAGGCTCTTCCATGTTTTTGCTTTGCCCTGCCAATCCTGATCACAGAGCAGCATCTAACATCAGCAACCTCTCAGAGGTAGAGTAAGTTACTCATCTTCTCAGAAATATTCACATTCTAAAGCGGATTCCTCATATAGGAAGATAAGACTTTGTCTAAAGAGTAAAGAAATACCACGTGGTCATGTTACACTTTGGTCTATATATTAAAAATGAGAAATGTACATGGAAAATTTTTCCTAACATTACACTATAGATGAGGAAATCCAAGTTCAAAGAGTCTAAATAACTTGCCCAAGGTGATAAGGCTGGTAATAAGAGCTTGTAAAAGTAAGTTTAGAAGGTAAAGATAAATAAGGTGCATACCTAGGTGCGGCAGACGCTGTGGGTTCCCTACTCAACATCCATTTGTACTTTCCTCTTAACAAAAAATAGAACAAAGTAAAACAAGACAAACAAAAAAACAGATCCACAATTTTTTTTTTTTCTGGCATGTAACTTTCTCCATGTTGCCATGAGCTTCAAAGGAGACGCCTCATTCAGAATTCTGTTCAATCAAATCTGATGATGCTTCCCTTTTTAGTGATTGGTGTAGTATAAGGGACGTAATATACCACAGGATTTTGTCTGATGATCTTCCTGGGAAAGTCTTTCGGGTGTAGGGAGGTGTAGTTTCTCAAAGAGGTTTTTTTTTTTTGTCTTTTTAAGTAGATAACAGAGAGAGTTTTGTCTCCTTTTCTTCTTCTTACCTATAGCCATTGCTAAGTCTGGTCAGGATGCCTGGAACAATGGCAATTATCTTGTTAACAGCCTAGAGGAAAAAATCTGCATTTAAGAAGGAAAGAGCCTTGGGAACTACAGAGAAAAGGAAAGTAACCCTTGAGCAGTGTGTACCTGAAGCTGACATCTTTTGGATTTCTTGTTACAGAAGAGAGAAAATTTTCTTATTGTTTAAGACAGTTGAGTCCATGCATTCAGTTCCTGAAAACGAAGGCCTCTTAAACAGTGTCTTGGTCTTTTACAAAATACCTTTGATGGCAAGACATAACATAATGACTCTTGCATAGATGAAAGACGGAACATTTTGTTACTTGCAGCTCTGAATGAGAGAAGGGTACCTGACAGGGCCACATAGGGGCACCCACCTGGAGGCAGAGTAGCAGCTTGTTGGGGTTGCAGGGGCAGCCTATGCATGGCAAGCAGGGTGTGATTAGGTTTCACAGGCTCCCTTTGGATTGGCTATTTTGAGTAATTTCTGGGTCATAAGTGCTGTCCTAGTTGTCTGGTACTCGGCCCCAGGGCATGAGGCCTGGGGCACAGTGGCCCTGGAGTGTGAGGTGTGTGAGAATCCCATAAGGCATGTAGTTTGGGTGTGAACTTAATCAGCTGCTCAAGAAGGGAACTTGAGCAATCTTTATCCAGTACTTCAAAACAGGCTAGTGAGTCAAGATAGCACAGATAAACATAAACATAAAAATAAATATTACATCTGGTCAAATCAAAAGGAGAAGAAGCTGCCATTGTTTGCTGTTAGCCTCTGGATAAGCTTTTCAGGAAACTCCAAGCGTATCTTTTCTATGTCTCCAGAACCCGTGGGCAGTCTCAGTAGGTCCCTGAAGGTCACAGACGCAGAGTGCACACACATATACCACACACACACACATACACACACTCCACATGTGTCAGTCACTTTTCAGGAAATAATCTTGATCGTTGGTGCCCAGAAGCCACCACTTCCTCCATTCCCAAGCATAGAAGGAGGCAGCATGAAGAGAAGCCCTACTTAACACTACCAGAAATGAAGATGCAACATGTGACTGCAGTGCCTCCAAATAAATCAGGCCAGGTTTTGCAGAGTCTGGTACTGCTGGTAAAATGGAGCTGCATAAATCCACCATCCTTCAGTAAGTCTCAAATCCCCAGCTTTCTGAAGCTGCTTTACAAAGGTATCTTCTGAAACACAAAGGATGATCTCATTTTTATTGGAAGATTAAGATAAGAGATAAGTTCAAAACCTCCTAAAATCTCCCCCAGGTACAGACACATAGGAGAGAGAGTGTATCAAAAGAGAAGGCACTGAACTATGAGAAATAGGAATAGGTGTATTAATGGGGAGAAGACCAAGGTTGATTTATCCCAAAAGCTTCCTAAGGCTCAGATCTTATAGGCAATGGGATTACCTTTTCAAATCATTTTAAAGATGTCTTCTCTTGGAATAATTGTTCAAATTTGGCTTCCTAAAAGCAAAGAGAGAGGCGAGAGAGGCTGCAAACTGTCTACAGAGATAACAAGAGTCTATATAAAAATAAAAATGTTATTATTCTCATTGTCTTCTTCAAATAGCATTTCAGGATTTGTGTGTGCTGCTGGGATGGACCCTGTATGCTAAACATTAAGGCAATTAAGCTCCTTTCTCTGAGTAGCTTATACAACAAGATAGTCATTGTCCCAGGTAAAATCAATCAGGAAAAATGTATTGAGTGCAATGTCCCCAGTGCATTGTGAAATGATAGCAATGGAACAATGCTGCCCAGCACACTCTGTGGCCAGGTCACTGCAGGGAGGAGGGATCAATAGTTAGAGCAGCATCACCTCCTCCATGCAGGCAGCCTTCCCAGAATCTCAGGCTGCCCTCTGGGTTTTTTCATTGTACCTTGTGGTTGTCTCATCACAACACTTATGATATTGTTGACCATTGCCTCTTGGGTTATTTGCAGGCACTCAGCAAAGTGTCCTGAATTACTGGCATATTGGGGAGGTGTGTCTTTCTACCAACCTTTGATCACCATATTTTTGTGACACGCATGTGTGGGAATGTGGGTATGTGAAATGTGAAGGGGAGACCAGTACCTAATTTTGTATAAGAGTCCATTCAAGAGGGTTTAGAGTCAGTGTATGGCTAGAGATGGACGTTTGCGATGATAAAACAGAATAAAGCTGTTGGGTTTTTGTAGGTACCAAACGCAGGAACTTGGTTATATCAGCATTTATTCATTCCTTTATTAGTTCATCACCCATTTTTGAGCATGTATTCAGTACGGTTCTACCTTCATGGACTACAAAATCTATCAATGTCTGCCTTGACATTGAACAAACAATAATGAGGGTTATGTAGGGTGTGAAAAGGAAAGAGTAACTAAAGTGCTAAGGGAACATTATATTCATGAATGCAGAATATCACTAAACAAGCAAGCAAAAAAATAAAAATGTACCAGACATCTAGAGATGAGTTGGGGGACTGGATGAAAAATATTCAAAACTAATAGCAGGTTCTAAACATTTTAGAAAGCACACAAGACTGGGCTCATTTTATTATTTTAATTTTTAGAAATTAGCAGAATATAAGTGCAAAGAAGATATGAAATTCTTAGAATTTACTCTTTACACAACCTTGGGGATTTTTAATATTTTCTTTTTCTGTTAAATTCAGGAGAAGTTACAAAGGAATATTTCAGGAGCCGTTCAAATACTTGTCTTTCTTAGGCCATAGGAATGGGCTAATCATTTATAACATGATTTTTAAATTGAGGTACAAAAAATTAGACATGTTTGATGCTGGTTAGGAGTTTTCTAAAGTGACTCTCACATAGATCTCTGTAAAGTGAATAAACAAGCTTTTAATACAACTCAGTTATATGAAAAGCTGTACACTATAAGAGAACTAGAAAACTAGAGTTTCAAGTTGTGTTTTTAAAAAGCCCTTAAACTTAATTGAAAAAACAAGTATAGAATACAAAATTGCAACAAGATCTTTGGTGATCCCATGACATCTTGATCTCAAAGGCCTTCGTGGAGTGGTACAGGCATAATCAGTTGAGGGATCGCCTAACCACAGAGTGGGGATGCTGGTCTCCTGGAGGAGAAGAGCACTGCAACTGGTGGCCTGAGCTCCCATTTGGCTCCAGAACATGTTAACTGTAATTTCAACACAATAACTTCTTTTCCTGGATCTTGGTTTTCTAGATGATAAAATGCCTGTAATAACAGCTTTCTTGCCTACCTTTCCAGAGGATTTCACATGACTCTTATACTTGGGTCAGGACATCCATCTCAGGGGAAGAAATTTAACTCTACTAACCTTGATAGTCTGTCTTAGATTCTGTCATTTTCAGAGACATACTGTAATGCATAACATGTATAGAATGGCTTTAAAAAGTAATGCTAATGCCAGGACTTTATATTATTCATATCTCTTAGATGAAGAAGAGTGATTGTAAATCTTACTTGAGTATAATTTTGCCTGAAGCATCAACTTTGGAATTAAATCAGTTGCCATAACCCTTGGATCCAAGAGGTATAATGGCTGAATTTCTTTGGAATTGATGGCAGACTGACAGTTCCTATTTGCCTGGGAATATAGGATTGACCCTGAATATTGGTCTTCATTCTCCTATTCACCTGTAAGACTAAGACTATTGAAAAGCAAAAGAAAAATTTAATTTCATTAGATATCCAACTTACATAAGCTCAACTGGTTTCAACTTTATGGTCTTAACAAAGGATTCTGCTATTGCCTTGGGGCTGCTGCTCATTTGTCAAGGATACTAAGTCTAGTCAGGCACCAGATAATGCTAAAAGGGACAGTAGGTGGCATTATATGGAAGTACCAGGGAAAGGAACCTGCCTCCTCATATCAAAAATCTCCTCCTCACTAGTCTGTAAATGGCCTCAAAGTTGTTAAAGTGTTTTCTCCTGCTAATATGTGCACACATCACCTGGATGCAGAAGGGGATGGGGGGATTGGTAAGCTGCCTCCCTGCCATTAATATTCACACAATTCTGATTGGCACAATGTCTAGCCACCTCCTTGGAAAGAACTCTGCAAAATCAGAAGACTAGTAGGCAAGAATGGGGTGTGGAGGAATGGGTCTGTGTCACAAAGATGCCCTGGGCATGGGGTGGGGGTGTGAGGGGGAGAAAGGCCTAAGGAAACCATTTCTTTGGACTCCACGCAGCAGTATGAGGAATCTCCAGTGAAGGAGAAAAGAGTTAGAAGGGAAGCATAGTAAAAAATCTCCATCAGAATGTTATGGGGTCTGATAGGCCCTCTATGTATCTTCTTAAATTAGATCCAGAGTAGACCTTAAGAAATCTCTCATTGTTCGGAAGACAGCACCATGTACAAACACTTCGTGAAAGGTAAAGGTGGAAGACAATGATATGGGGGAGAAAAATGTAAGGCTGTAGGACCTCAGAGAAAGGAAGGAAATGAAGCATGTTTTCAAGGAGCAAAGGAGAGAGAGCATCTGGGAAGACTGTGGAAGAGCATACAGAAGCATAAGAAGGAGTTTGTAAGCTAGAGAAGAAAGTTGAAGGCTGTAGAATTGTGAAATGGCTAAGATATTGGAAACAGATTGTCAAGTTTCAAAACTGGCTCCTTGTCTTGCTAGACATATGAATTTAGGGATCATACATCTGCAGCTTAATTTCCTCATCTTATAAAAAAGATGGGTATTCACATTTGCTATTGCAGATATGATTTTAAGGACCTAGGATGTATTAAGGGCTGGCAGTGTGTTAGCTTTTATGATGATGATGAGGATGATAATGAAAAACACTATTCAATGAGGCAGCCACAAAGGTAGAGTGTGGCTTGAGTATAGCATGTTAGGAAATTAGAAAAGGGAGAAGAGGTTGGAAAAAAGTCCTATTACAATGGGCCTGTCCTAGTTTTCTGGAAAAGTCAAAACAAATTACCACAAATTGGATGTCTTAAAACACATCAGTTGATTCTCTCACTGTTCTGGAGACTAGAAGTCTGAAATCAAAGTGCTGGCAGGGCCAAGCTCCCTCCAGAGGTTCAAGGGATGTTTCTGACCTTTGCCTTTTCCTTCCACCTTGTGCTTGCTGATACTTCCTTGGCTTGTGACAGCACAATTCTAATCTCTGCCTCTGTGTTCACATGGCATTATTCCCTCTGGGTGTCTGTGTCTATGTGTCCAAACTTTCTCTTCTTATAAGGACACAGGTTATATTGAGTTTGTAGCCTACCTGAATCCACATGAACTCATCTTAACTTGTTTACATCTGCAAACACCCTATTTCCAAATAAGGTCACGCTAACAGGTTTTGGGTGGGCTTGAAATTTGGAAGGACACTGTTCAACCCAGTACAGTGCCTGAATTTTCAGTTAAACAGTTGAGGTCTCAAATCACAGGTACACTGCTCCCTGCTTTGTATCCTGTTCCTAAGTACAATGGTTCTGTTCCTAGAAACAGCATAAATGGGTATCATGCTTACTATCTCAACCCTGGGAACAAGTATGTGGATATTTACCTGCCAGCTGTAAATAACTCTAATGTGGAAGGGAATGATACAGAATAAACATTGCTTGCCTAAGTTGTGATCACGTAGTAGGGAACAGAAAGAAGTGAGCAGAGGGATCATTAGTGAGCAACATTGTCCCTGGGAAGCTTGGACACATGCCACATTTACCTATGGTGACATCTTCTGTCCTTGGTAGATATTTCATCTGCACACCTACACTGGATGTGCGGTGGCTCCTGAACTTCTGATGGAATGCCCAGCATCTGTCCTGATTACCATTCCCCCCCAGGATTCTGGATCTCAGCTATCCTCACTAACTCCAGGCTCTTCACTGGTAATAGCATGAAGCATTTTCTTCCTGGAGGATGTCTTTGTGTTCTGATGAGAGACACTTAGAGATCTCAAGGTCTTGAGCTAAAAGAAGTATCTTATTGGCAAAGTAGGGATTTAGGGAGGCATTTCACCCATGCTGCCTTCCAAATTCTCTTAAAATGAGTCCACAATCTGGCTACTTGCTTTCTTATCTACAAGAATGACTTTGCGTAGACATCATTCTTCTCTTAGCTTCCATTGTAACAAAGTGAATCACTCCTGCAATTTACCCCAGCAGGGTAGATGCCTCCAAGTCCCAAAAATATGACAGGCTCCAGGGATGAAAAGCACTGGCCAGAGGTCTCTGTCTGTAAAACAGCTTCTTGCATGGAGAACCCTCAGTACACAATAGTGAAGGGATTGGTGGTTGTGGTGATGTCATCGTTCACTGCCTCGTGAGTTTTCACCTTAACCTGGCACTAATTCTAGGCTGTGCTGAGAGGAGATGAGTCCTACCAGCTATTCACACTGAGACAGGAGAACATGTAAAACAAGAGCAGGTCTAGGTTTGGTAAAGAGCAAAGCAAAGGAAGGAATTTAAAATACAGAGAGAAGACAGTTTACATACAATGTCAGCAGAACAAGAGCTACAGAAAGTGAACAAAGCAAGCTCAAGACCCAGAGTTTGTGAGAACAACTGAGGGTTGAGTCAGCAGAAGTTTATCAGAAGGGCAAGGTAAAGGGAGAAGGACAGTATGAACTGTTAGTCCTGTGTGAAACTCATGGGACTCAATGCCACCTCCTCTCTGGGTGAATTCTAAGCCTGACTCTGTCTCCTCAGCAGCCTTGAAGTAGCACATCTCACTCTTCAGAGAGGTAACCAGAAGCCACCACTGGCTAGGCGATATTGTTTGGCTGTTTCCCCAACTAAATATCATCTTGAATTGTAGCTCCCATAATTCCCACGTGTCACAGCAGGGACCCAATAGGAGGTAACTGAATCAGGAGGGCAGTCTTTGCTGTGCTGCTCGCATGATAGTGAATAACTAAGTCTCATGAGATCTGATGGTCTTATAAAGGGGAGTTGCCCTGCACATGTTCTCTTGCCTGCCACCAGGTAAACCTGTCTTGCTTCCCTTTCTCCCTTTGCCGTGATTGTGAGACCTCCCCAGCTATGTGGAAGCATAAAACCTCTTTCCTTTGTAAATTACCCAGTCTACGTTATGTCTTTATTAGCAGCATGAGAACAGATTAATACATTGAGCTAAACAACTGTGGAGCCATGGGCTCATTCATTTGGAAGGGGAATTAGGGCTCCTCCTAAAGCTCTTAAATTAAAAAGGAATCTGAACCTATGGGTCACCCCCTTAGGAATTAGTTCTGTTCTGCGTTTTTCAACCTCTATGTAGCATCTTGCCACTAAGAGTTCAAGATTTTTTTTTCTCATTTGATATCATACCCTTCATTTATACCACGATTTCACCATTCTGCCTACCATCTCTCTTGGTGGATGTTTCATCTGCTCAGCTCATGACTCAGCTACTCACACCCCATGCCGGCCTTTATTCCTCTGGGATCCAACTTACCTAGAAGTGCCTGAGAAAACAAAATCAGTGTGGCCTTCTCCTGTGGAGCCCTCCATTAAGGTGTGTGTTGGGTATTTATCCAGCACTGTCTAAAACCTGAATGAGACTGAAAGGTTAACATAGGTCCTGGTCCCCTCCCTTCACTTCAGTCAGATCCTCACACAGCTCTAAATTAAACCCTATCATCATTTAATTGCTCTACTTTAATTTTGAAAATCTCTTTCCCTAAAGCCCTCTGTCCTCTCACTTCTTATGCTTTCCAGAAAATTCCTGAAACTTTTCTTATTCTCTTTCTAATCCCAATGGATTCTCTTACACAGACCCAACTCCTCACAGTGGGTCTCCACTGGGGAATGGAGAGCAGCTTGGTTTTGTCTTTCTACCTTCCCCCTGGCTCCCAAGATCCTTGGTCCCATGCATAGGGACCTCTCCTGTGCTATCCTCAGCTTCTGCTATTCCAGGCTATAGAGAAATTTTTCAATTTCATCCACAACCCTACATATAAAAACATTATGAACTCTGTAGTTCTGAAGGCTAATTATCAAAACAGTTCAGCAAAAAGGGGGAAAGCAAATAACAAAGAGTGAACCAGTGATTTGAGAACAAAATACATAGGTGCTTGCTTAAAAATAAGATTGATTCGATGGGGGATGTGCTAGTTATCCGAGACACATAGTCGTAATGGAACAGCAGATTAGAATTATCTGACCATAGGTTCTGTTTTATCTGAATATATGTCATGACATATATCAGCTCTGCCACAGTTCTATTTTGGGATCTTCATACCACTGGCGAAATTAGTGCTTAACGTTAGTGCTTAAAGTTGGTATTCTTGACAAGAACAGTAAGGGGCAGCTGCCTACAATAGCCCTCCTCCATGCACATGAATTGTTATTAAAATAACCCAAAGGCTTGTGAATAAAAGATAGATTTATTGCAACGGTATCACAGAATAAAGGATAGTATTTATATACATATCAGTAACTAGGAAGAGTATCTTTTAAACTCAGAGGCAATAGAGAGGCACTGCAAAAGAAGAAATAACAAGAAGAAGATGGCCAACACTTCTGGAAGCAATGTAATCAGTAAGAAATAAGGAATAAATGCTGGCAGATAGCATGCCCCTTCACCAACACTCTGAGTAGGAAAAGTAAAAGCCATGCTGAATATGAGAATGGCATGAAAGGTGGAGAAGGTCTCCTCCTAGGAACCATCACTTCCATTTCCCTCTCCTTGGGGACGATAACATTGAGATGTCACCAGGATTGTAGAAAAACCCTCACTTCTTAAATGCACTTCCATGTTTTTTTTAATAGAACAAGCATATTATGTAGAAACACACTTTGTATAAACAGCCAGCAATTCTACAGGGCTGAACAAGTAGACTGTTGTATTTTGTTTTGTTTTTTAACTCATTTGCTCTTGATCAGGGATTGGTATTAGAGGCATGACCTTGTAATAATTTAGTCAAAACCCAGACCCTGTCCATTTCCAACTCGACTCTGTACATTTCCTTCAGAATAGCATACATCCTGGACTATGGAGAGAAACAGAGGCAAACTGATGCATAGCACTCAAAGACATTTCTACAGCTCAAGAACAAAAATTCACTGATATGCCAATGATATGCAGGGTATTTCTCTTTCAACAATTGAATTACTGCTATAAATGGAAAAAAAAATCAAAGTTTTATTTCAACAAGTTTTATGACAACATTTGCTCTGGGAACAACAGCAGGCAGACTTAAGAAGAAAGGCCAAGGGAAAGAATAACTATCAGAATTTTGAAAGAAATACAACAGACAAATTTTAAAAATCGAGATAGATGTTTTGAATCACCAGAAATATAAGTTGTTATATAGGGAGCAAACATTTAGAAATGAAACTCCTATTAGAAAAGATAATAAGACATATTCAAGGAACACCATCTACACGTAATAGCTTTTCCTGTAACTGTGAAGAGAACTAAAGGAGCAGGAGCCATCTGTAAAAAAATAGCGAAGACATTCTCAATCTGAGCAAGACTGTGGGTTCAAATTGAGAATATTCATCATGTTCCAGGGGAGCCGACACTGGTCCTAGTACAGTTTTAAAATTCAATCAATAAAAGATGATTCCTACACAACTCTAGAAAAGAAGTAAACAAAACATTTACTCCTCACAAAATTAAAATAAAATAAAATTTAGGTTGGCTGCAATTCTTTCTCACTAAAACTGAGCATTAGAATTAAATGAGAAATATATACAAAGCTTTCAAGAACACAGTTTATCAATCAAAAGCTGTGTATCCAGCCAACCTTTTATTCCTGTGTGCATAATGTAGAAAGAAATGATGATATAGTCAAAGACTTATTATATTTTTCTTAAATATCTTATCAAATATCTGCTCTATGATTCAGAATCATCATAATGAAAAACTCAAAAATTGATTTATCAATACAGAAAAGAACTATTAATGAGTATTAAAAATAGTGAAAAATCACCTATTTGTTTAAAGTGTAACTACGATAATAACAAAAATTATCTCTCAATTACGATATAACATTAAAAATGAGCTATGGACACAAATAAATTCAAAATGATCAATTTTTTAACATAAGTCTCTAAAGGCAATTTTTAAGCATTTTTTATATACCTGTTGGTCATTTGTGTGGTGATGTTTTGTTGCTTTTATTATTTTTAATTGACACATAGTAATTATACATATTTATGGAATACTGTGTGATATTTTGATAGATGTATACAATGTGTAATGATCAGTTCATGGTCATTGGCCTATCTACCACCTCAAACAGTAATCAAATCATGGTAATTGGCATATCTATATTTCTTTGTGTTGGGGTGTTCAAAATCCACTTTTTAGCTATTTGAAAATATACATTAAATTGTTGCTAATTATAGTCACTCTATAGTGCTGCAGAACACTAGGACTTGTTTCCCTATCTAGCAATACTTTTGTACCTGCCATTGAATCTCAAGCTATCCTTTTGAGAAATTAAAGAAATAGGAGATAATAAAGATAAAATGGCTTGCTCAAGGTCATAAAACTAAGTTGGCAGAACCAGAATTTGAGCCCAAAGAGTCTAATTCCAAAACAGCATGGTTTTTCTTCTGCACTATACCCAAAAAAGCTCCATGTTTATTGGATAATGTACAGAAGTTGGAAAGAAAATCACAACCTGGACAGGTGACACAATGAACTACTATTAAGACACTTTCAGTTTCATCATTTAGACTATGAACATCCTGAGGGCAGGGCACATTGGGGAAATAAGACTACACAAAAATTGCAGACAAATGTAAGAGAGTTTGAACTAATTCAATATTGTGTAATTCACCAAGTGATAAAGGAAGAAAGAAAAGAATGAAAAAAGAAAGGATGAAAGAAGGAAGGGGAAAAAAAGGAAAGAAAGGAGAAAAGAAAGGTCATATGGTTATATGCTTCATAGAGAAGGAGATTCTTTGGCATCAGTTAAAATGATGTGAATGTGATCTGGGAAGGAGAGAAGTGATAAGATAATGCAAATCATTGCACCTCTCTGTCCTTCAAGCTTTGGAGGTCATTTAGGAAGGGAAAAGCACTTTCTACATATCTTTAGTAGCAACTGGAAGAAGGCTCTCTTGGTCACATCATCCTTGTTGGTTGATTAAATAAAACTAAAAACATTTCCTAGACTTTGCCTCTTTGTTCAGGGATACTGAACTAGGCTTTGTCCCATATTTTCTATATTCTTTAGCATTTACTGTCCTCTCCCCATGCGTACACATTCAACCCACACCCATTCAGGAATCTATGGTATGCTGCAACTTCTACTTCTTTCCCTGTTTAGTTAACTTTACTCTAATCCCAGAAGTTAGGGAACCAGAATGACACAGATGTGACTTCGTTATCAGATAAAACTTTGGGAAATGTTCAACTCCACCTCATCTCATTTTCCTGGCCTTTTCTCTTCAGGGGCCCTCAGTTACCCCCAGGATACCTCACTGCAGTGAAATTCTCCCTATATGCACAGGTTCATGAACATAGTTAGTAGAACTGGAAAGAACCATGTAAATCATTTTACCTGAAGAAAACAATGCCAAGACCCAGAGGAGGACAGTGCTTTTGCAAAGACTCACAGCAAAATCAGTGACTAAGCCAGATCTAGAGGTCACATCACATTCTCAATATGCTTTACTAGAACTGTGTCTATACCTTCCAGGCCTTTAATGCAGTAATGAGGCAATCTGATGAATCTGTGTGTTCTAATGAGAAACAAATTCACTTCTTCTATTTCCTTCCAGGTAAAATTTACATTTTTTTCATAAAAGGCTTTTGAAAAGTCCCAGTTTTTGTTTTTTGTTTTTTTTTTAGTTCAATTAAAGAAACACTTGTAAGGCAAAATGGCAAAATTTCTAGACATAAAATTACAGTAAACATTCTAAGTCTTAATTACTCCAAAATAGATTCTGACTAACTCATCTGTGTCCATATAAATGGTGGGGCTTCTCTCATCTGTTAGACAAAGATGTCTATGAAGGTGGTTCATGAAATGAAAGGTTTATTTTTAGGAAAGAACAGCCCAGATATGTAAACAATAAATAGGAGAAGAAGAAGTAAATTCTATATATCCTTAAAAGTTCACCCCGTCCAAATTAGGAAACTTGCACCTGGGAAAGCCAAGTGGAGAACTCTGGTCCTTTTCCTGGGAGGTCAGATAACTTGAGAGACAGGAAATCAAAAGCATAGGCATTACACAGTAAATGAGAACGTCAGTCATATTCAGGAGAAATCAAATTAGAAATACTCCAATAAATCTGCAAACAAAACTCTGTTTGAAGAGAGCAGCATCTGAAAGATGAGAGGAAAATGAGCAAATTGTGCTTTCTTTTTAGGCATGAGGAATATGCATTATGTTTAGATTGGAATTAGAATTGGTGCATAGTTGTTGGTAATGCAATTCATCTTACGCACCAAGTCAGAAACATTCAAAATGATTGCCTTAGAACCGGGGGCAAGACGGCATTGGGCTCCTTCCAAAAACATGTTATGGTTGATTAACTATGGCTGTCATGGGATGATAGGAGTAGTGGTATTATGCTTGCAATATTCCTGCATGTGTGACATCCCTGTCCCACCCAGCCTTTAGGACATGCACGGTTAAGAATCCCCTACTGAGAATGAGTACACCTTCAAAGATAATCTTACACTTGACAATAGCGTTGCCATATGTCCATCTACTCTTACTGGTTTTGAGTTCTGGGTTTCCTGGCTCTTTGCCCTCAGCTTTTCCACAGTACTCTGACAGAGCAGTTCTGCTGAGGCCAGACCACTCATATGAGTCTAACTGGTCCTGATCCTGAGAGAATCCTATTCCTTTCTGCTACTAGCATTAACATCCTGGTTATAGTATATTTGTGGTGTTATTTTGTTGGCTGCCCCATCTTCTCTCACCTACAGGTGGGATCCCCAGTTCTGTGGATCCTGGTAAGAAACTGAGCCCCCACCCCTCCCTGGAATCCAGGACACTGGCATCTAACTCACTCAAGGCAAACTGGAGGACCCTATTTAGTTCTTCAAAGCTTGATTAAATGATACATTGCAAGGCCAATTTAGAATTTCTTGAAAGAGAAAATGCGTGATGGCATGGCAGTGTCATCTAGTTGTAGCAGTCTTCAGTAGAGGCTCTGGCTTTGGTGATATTCACTGTGTTCACGGGGTGTGACCAGACTCTTCCCAGGTTGTGACCTTGGCTCTTGACCATCTTCCCTGAGATCAAGCCTGCTTCTCTAGCCCTCTCATTCATTCTATAAACACCTTGACATTCCTCTACAAAATGCCTTTTCTGTTTCAGCTAATCACAATTTATCTTACTTGTACCAAGAACATTGGCAGACCTGACAAAGGGTCATAGATTTCTGTCCAAAGTTATGCTTCTTTGAAATTTCCCTCTCACAAAGGAGATTTCTCTTCAGGAAAGCCTTTGAGGCATTGGTTCAGGCATGCATAAGTCTGTGACTGACCTAAGATAGGAAAGAAAATGAGTACAAGTATCTCAAAACTGTAGCCACTACCAAAACACACTGTGGTGGTATAGAAGATACTTTGCAGAAGAGACACTTCCTTCTAACTTAAACAATTCAACAAGCAAAAACCAACCCCATTTAAAAATATAGGCACAGGATATAGACACTTCTCAAAAGAAGATGGTCATGTGGCCAATGAATATATGAAAAAAAATGCTCAGCATCACTAGCATTTTTGCTAGTGGTGAATGACAGGATCATTCATATGCCAAACCTCAGCAACACACAATTTACCCATGTAACAAATGTGCACATGTACCCCTGAACCTAAAATAAAAGTAGAAAAAAAAAGACTTCTACTATTCCACAAACTATACAACCATGGAGAAGTTATAAAGACTCTCTTAATCTAATTACCATCCTCTGTAAAATGGAAAGTTCATTCATTCACTCATTTAACAAGTATTTATCAAGTATCTACTGTCTGCTCTGCACTGAGGAAAAATAATGAATCAAAACAGAAAAGGTATTTACCTCTGTGGAGCTTCGACTTTTGGTGGAGAGAAACAAAAAAAAAATCACATTATTTTGATATTTACAAGATGTGATAAATGCTACTAAAAAAAGAAACACATTTTCTTCATGGGGTTCTGATTTATTCAAAGAGGTAAGAAAAATTTATCCAGAGAAGAAAGATTAATGCTGAGGAGTAAAACATTGGTAGTCAGGGCCGGGTGTGGTGACTAACACCTGTAATCCCAGCACTTTAGGAGGCAGAGGGGCGCAGATCACCTGTGGTCAGGAGCCTGGCCAACATGGAGAAACCCCATCTCTACTACAAATACAAAAAAAATTAGTCGGTTGTGGTGGCACACACCTATAATCCGTTACTCAGGACACTGAGGCAGGAGAATCAGTTGAACTTGGGAGGCGGGAGGTGCAGTAAGCCAAGATCATGCCATTGCATTCTAGCCTGGGAGACAGAGCCAGACTCCATTTCAAAAAACTAAAAAAGATTGGTAGCCAGGCAACTGGATTATGAGTTTGTATGTGTGTGTGTCTGTGTGTGTGTGCACATGTTTGTACTTGTGTATGTCTTATTTCATTCATCACCAAATCCTGTTGATTTTACCACTCCCAGATATTTTACCACTCCCAGGGTAAGAGAATTTGAGGCATAAGGAAGACTATTCACAGTGGGTCCAGAGGAATGAGGGAGCATGTATGTCAAGGAACTGAAGGAAAACCAATGGGCCTCTAGTGCAGAGAATGAAAAAGAGAACTATGTGAAACAAGATAGGAGGGTGAATGAGGTCAGAACAGGTAGAGTCAAAAAGGCATGTCAGGGACATCAAAATACTTCAAGAAGTAAGTATAATGGACCATGTTTTATTCTTTCTTTTCTTTAAAGACTGCTCTGGCTGCTCTGGATTAATTGGGTAGCGGGGTAGGGCAAAATGCAATAATGGAGAGACTATAGGAACCCATTTCAATATCCAGGCAAGGGATGGCCATAGTTTGGCCTAGGGTAGTGGTCACAAATATAAAAATATCTGGGAGTGGTAAAATCAACAGGATTTGGTGATGAATGGAATAAGATAGAGAGGAAGGTATGAAAGATGATTCCATAATTTCTGTATGCTTGCATGAATGCCTGCAGCTAATATTCCCTGAGATACGGACCTTGGGCTTGCTTTGAGAGGCAGGTCATGAATTGGGCTTTAGGCATGTCAAATGTGGGGTGCTAGTGAGATTCCCAAGAATAGATATTGAAGCAGCTGGATATGTGTTTTTATAACCTTGAGGGTTGTAGGTAGAAAAAACTTGGAAATCTTTCACGTGGAGAAATTGCTCAAAGTCACAGGTATTAGTGAGTTTATGCAGGGAGAGAGTGAAGAGACAGAGATTCCAGGACTGAACCCCGAGAAATTATAGCATAAAAATGATGGGTACAAAATGTTGGCTTAGAACAGTAACAACTAACTGGAGATCTAGGAGAAAACCAAGAACATTGTCATAGAATCCAAAAGAAGAGTGTTTCAAGGGGAGTGAAAAGGAGCGTTCAGAACTGCCAAAAGATTAAGAGACAGGAGGACTAAAAGAGTCCCATTAGGCACCATAGCAAGAGGCAACATCACAGCATCAATCGCCAGTTACAGGGTATTGTTACCATAAGTGCCTGATATACATATTCAGGAAGGCAAGTGACACTACCAAAGTCTGCTCACATTCAGGCAAAAGTCAAAGTGAAGAGAATTCTCAAAATAGTGAGTCTTTATATTATTATCATGGGTCTTTGCGGTTTTCAAAGGACTTTTACAATGTAAGTTATCATACTTGATTCACTAAGCCCACAAGTTCACTCACATATGACTTCCACTTTATAGATGATGAAACTGTGGCTCAGAAAGTTTAAGTGATGCGTCAAATGTCACACAGCTCATAGATCCAGGGACACGGCTTAAATCCAGACATCTTGGTTCTAACTTCAGTTGAGGAACAGAGACAGCTGCACTAGGCTGCCGACTTACAGCAAGAAGTGAAATCTTCGAAGAGAAAAATAAAACAATGCCACTCAAGCTCTTATCTGAGACATTTCTGGGTTGGGAGCCTGAGCTCGTACTCATCATACAAGGTGATTTTATGGATTTCAGAAAGACCTTCTGTTCCAAATAAAATGGTTTCAATTAACTCATTGTCATTTGTCATTTCTTACCCAGGGGTCACCTGAGTCTGCAGATAGGCTTGCTTTATGCTGCTCAGTCAGATCTCTTGTAAAGATTAGTGCTCAATTCTGGACATTACATTTTAATGGTAAGTAACATGGATAAACTAAAGGATAAGCAAAGGACAGAGACAGGAATAGGGAGGGTGTCATTTATAGAGAAAAGACTGAGCAATCTGTATTATTTTATTTTATCTGAAAGATATAATATACAGAGGATGCCGTGTATCATAAGTAGATGCTGATGAGAAAATATTTCAGTATATGTGTGGTGTGTGTGTATATGTGTGTGCGTGACAACAAAACAACACTTTCTAGGCATGAGAGCTACTCAATGGGTCATAATGACTTTAAAGGTCATGTGATCCTCATTGGTAAAGGTGATCAAGGAGGAACAAAATGCACATATGTATCATTTATTCTGACCATGGACAACAGGCTATTCCTCTCAGGCAGTTGGCTGGTGCAGTAAACTAAGGTTAGGAAAAAGAAGAATACCAAGAAGCAATGACAGTTCTGAACTCTGCAACAAAATTATCAGCCCAACTATGAAGGAAGTGGTAGCTAGAGAGCACTTAGATAAAATTAAAAGGAACACATGAGTACAGAACCTAGGGATCTAGTAGGAAAAAAATGCTAAACAGTTAAAAAAAAAAAGTCGCAATTTCTTAAACATTCAAGAAATATACATTGAGTGATAAACATTATAAAATGGCTCTCATGTACAATGAGTATGTTAAATGCTATATATATATATATATATATATATATATATATATATGTATATATTCTCATTGGTTCTTCACAACCACCCTAGAAAAGTATCTATTACTAGTTCCATTTTATAGATGAGGAAACTGACACTCATATTCATCACACAACTGGTGAGTGACAGAGTTGTGATCCCAACTCAGTTATTTCTGATTGTGAAGACCATGTTTATGTTCTCTGTTGAAAAAACAAGTGGGAACATAATAGTGAATAAGATTCAGACCTCAGAGTACTTACAGTCTAGAATGAATATAAAAAGAAGCAAGCAATTAAAGTGTAGTATGATCAGAATAATGAATTAGTGGATATGGAATATTTTTCATGCCTATAAAATTCCCTAACTGCCCATTTCTGATAGGATCAGTCTCTTAAATTTGCCAGTTTGAAGGGAAAATGAGTGGGTGAAAAAACATGAGGTGTATTGATTAAGAAAGTTAGTTATGGAGTTATGCAGACCCGCGCTTAAATTCTGACTCTTCCACTCAGTGTTACGGGACAATTTTCCATGGATCTGTTATATTTCCACAAATCTTTGGAGCACCCACCTTTGTTTCATACTCTCTTTTCAAGGATGTTTGAATAGCCAGCAACCTCGAGAGAGAGAATGTCTCCCTTTGGAATAAATGTCATACATACTTATTGTCCAGTATAATATAATGTCTCTTTTCAGAGCAAAAGGAAGGCATGCTTGCTGTCTATTATAAAATATTTTTGTTTTCTACACTCAGGGTTTCTCTCCTATCATAACCCACTGAGTGTGCAGGTATCACCTGGCCCTATTTATATAGCCCAGTAGGAATTAGGACTTGGGAAACTGAGGCAAATCCTGGCATTCTGGCTATTGATGTTGCTGTGAATAATAAGTTGTCCTTCAGGTCTGACCTAGGAGTCTCATATCTTTTATGTAAGTCCATGAAATGTGTCACATTAACTTGTCATCTTGCAGATAGGGTAAAATCTCAGACCGTTCACCATTCTTCACACTCACTAACCAGGAAATTTGGGACAAATTACTTACTCTCACTAAGCTTCTATCATTTTAGTCATACACTAGGGCATAGTAAGTGCCTCAGTATCATTTAATACTATTAAATGCAGCAACTCCTGTGTAGCTGTTTACCCAACACACAGCATATCTCATCAACACTAGCTAATACTCACATGGGAATATTAGGCTGACATGGAAAGTACGGAGATATTGAGGTAAGTGTAGGCTTTTCCTGATGCTATACAGAAGATTTCTTTAATATCAGAAATTGAAGTAGATTATGAATAAAATATCAGCTCCAACTGAACACCTTTGGCTGCCTAAGTTGCTGTGATGAGAAAGATTTTTGAAGCCCAATCTGGACTGAGCAGGGAAGATTGCCTGATAGACTATTGATGTTTGTCACAGGTCTTGACTAGGAGAAAGGGAGTTACACATTCTTCATATTTGTCTCTTGGGACAAGATATCATTTAATATCTCTTCCACCCCTATTTGATTCTATACCACAAACTTTCATCTTTGAAAGAAGACATAAAATGCAAATAATCCTGGAAGAGGAAGTACAATGATTTAGTTATCTCATTTAATTATCTAGGGGTACATTTGCAATTAGTTTATCTTGAAGATTTTCATCAGAATTTACAGTACTCATAATTAGACATGCTGTGGGTACTTTATTAAGATTGGTTTATAGTCGTTCTGGTGCTAACAATTGCAAACGCATCCCTATTCACAGAGCCTCTCATGTTGGTATTCTTGAAATGCAAATTAACTTCAAAAATCTGTATCCATTCTACCTTGGGAGTATTTACCATGTGCCTAAGGATGGGTCTGAAAGGATCAGAAGGACTGGCTTCACCGCATCGTGCCAGAGAAGGCTCCAAAAATACTCTTTAAGGAGCTTTCATGCCTCTGCCTTCATTTTAAATGACCTGCAGTGCCTTCTCCTATGGCTGTAAATATTCTTATGGAAGGAAATTTGGCAAGATGTATCCTAAAAATGTTTATTCCCTTGGATCTGATTATATCTAGGAATTTATCCTGGGAAAATAATTGCAGATGTGCACATTGATTTATGTACAAGGTTATTTGTTATAGTATGTTTAATGTTTTTAAAACATAATTTTTTTGCAAATGAAGATATAATAAATAAATTATACTTAACTATATTGCCTTAACTGTCATTAAAATAATATATTTAGATACATTTAATGACATAAGAAATTTATCGCATGTAATATTAATGAAGAAAAAATTGGTATATATAATCATAATTGTTAGAAACAAATAAATACTTAAAAATAAAAAATAGGATACCTACAACTATTAGATGTGTGGAAAGAGATGTTTAATTTTTGCTTCACTTCAGGTTTAAAAAGTATCCAGCCTGCAGAGGAATTCTGTAGGCTAGACTATGTTCTAGAGAACTGACCTATACTCAGAAACAACAGTGTATGATCTGAGGTGAATTGTTTCATGTGCCCCACATTCTTTTAATTTCTAGAAATAGCATATTGCTTTTCCTATCCCAGATACAACTTCCTCACTATAGGAAGTCTTGGTGGGACTATTGATCAGGGTGTCCTCTTCTTCCTGGCCAAGGTGGCACACACATGACCCAGTCTAGGATAGTTGAACAATCTCAGGAATTTGGATTACGAGAACAGTAATGAAAATTGATATTGACCTAACCCCTGAAACAATGGCCTGAAGACACAAACTATTATTATTATTATTTGCTACAAAAAAACCCTATTGCTATTTTGTCCTCATTTTTCTGAAACCAACTCTTCAGCTATTCATTCTTGACCTACAATTTAACCTTCTAATAAGTATGCTTTTGTTAAAGTTACTCAGAATTGGCCTTTGTGTCTTATAACTACAGAGACATAAGTTAATACAATAAAAATATATGTATACATGTGCTGTTTATGTGGTAGGGATCTAAAATCCAAAACCAGTGAGGCTCCTGGCCACACCCAGTCTATGGCCTCCTTTGTATTCTTGAACTCTAAGCCCTGCCTTCATTCCATCTTGTAGGGTGCCAGTCCTGGGCAGCCACTTTCAAAACTCAGCTCCTTCCCACTTGTTTTCAACTGGCACACTAACCAGAGGGGCAGACATTGCCCAGTGAATTGTCAAAACCATCCAGTCTACACAGCTCTTTGTGTAGCCACTTCCCAGATGTCCTTCATTGATTACCTGCAGTGGGTGGCATTATTATTAGAAAGCTAGGGAATGATGCTTCTGGAATCCATTTTTTATGTCAATGCAAGAGTCCTTTTTTTTTCTTTTCATGTATGCTGAATGGATTTTTTCCTAGTGGCAATTATTGCTTCAGTGGTTGGCATTTTCCATTTGCATGGTTTAAATTCAGTGATTTTCCAATCTCTCAATAGCTTGAGAAGTCTCAGCTTGATTTATATGATTTCCTCCCCTTTGGAAAAGTTTGGCACAACAGTTCTCAAATTATACAAGAGCACATTGAATAATTAATGAAACCCAATAGTCTCCTACCAAATGAGGTTGTTATGAGTTAATTCTAAATACTATCCAAATGCTTCTACTAGGAATACTTTTGTTCTGAATCTTTCCATCCAGGCCTTTTTTCAAAAAGTCCAGTTCAAAATTCAGTCCTTCTAGATTAATGCTGAAAGAGCATAATGTTGTTTAAAAAATCAATTTTGTATCTGCTAGCACTAGGCTAGATACCCATTCAATCTCTTGCAAGTTATGTGATTTTTAGTCAAGTTGCTCAACTTTTCTGAGAATCAATTTCTCAGCTATTATACAGCTATTATATATCTATATATGTATAGTCTTAAATACATTTTTGTGAGAATTAAGTAAGATAGCGTATGTAAAGTACTTCGTATTTGGGAGGTATACATTAAGTGTTAAATCTATTGTACATGTAGTATTTTAACTTTGTTTTCTATGTTTTACTCTAGGTATTCATATAACTTATGCACTTCATATTGAAATGATTTGTTTATATTTATGGAACATGGTTTTTGTTTTGTTTTGTTTTTTAAAAAAAAAAAAAAAAAAGCAAAATAGCAGGGCACAGTGGTTCAAGCCTATAATCCTAGCACTTTGGGAGGCTGAGGTGGGTGAATCACCTGAGGTCAGGAGTTCAAGACCAGCCTAACCAACATGGTGAAACCCCATCTCTACTAAAAAATACAAAATTAGCCCGCTGTGGTGGCACATGCCTGTAATCCCAGCTACTCTGGGATGCTGAGGCAGGAGAATAGCTTGAATCCAGGAGGCAGAGATTGCGGTGAGCCAAGATCATACCATTGCACTCCAGCCTGGGCAACAAGAGCAAAACTCCGTCTCAAAAAAAAAAAAAAGAAATAAAAAGAAAAATATAACAAATTGAAAAATAAAACATTATAGTATGATATTATCTTTCCAGAAAAGAAATAAAATCTCCTAACATCTTTCTTCTGTTTCTCCACAAATACTATTAGATGTTGTTTCTACATATACTGACCCATTGTTCAATTTTCCCTTAAGAGACACTGATAAAGAGCATGTGTTTATATACCATTACACTATTTTTCAGTGTTTCATGTTCATTGCTACATTTGATTGTGTTGTAGTAGTTTGTTCTCTCATAGGCTACATTGATGCCTAACTTCCATTTCATGATGTATAAAAATG
The DNA here is from genome assembly GCA_036589455.1 of Ateles fusciceps. Classification (NCBI taxonomy): domain Eukaryota; kingdom Metazoa; phylum Chordata; class Mammalia; order Primates; family Atelidae; genus Ateles; species Ateles fusciceps. The sequence goes on from JAZHEH010002077.1 coordinate 2,049,816, forward strand.
TTGCAGTAACAGTGTGAATATTTATGGTCGCACCAAGGGCAAAAGTAACTCAAAGACAATGACCTCTCTTCTACTCCTTTCATATACTCACTCACACTTGTTCAGAGTTTCCTCTTGCTTCCTACTCCTCTGAAATCCTGTTCTAAGGAATTATTAATCACACTAAAGCATAAATATCTGATAAAGTTTAATCATTTGTTCTGTGGGGACTTTAGAGACAGGCAAAGGTTTTTGTTTTTGCTTTTGTTTTTGTTTTTTTGCGACAGCATTTCACTTTGTTGCCCAGGCTGGAGTGCAGTGGTAAGGTCTTGGCTCACTACAACCTCTGCCTCCAAGGTTCAAGCAATTCTCATGCCTCAGTCTTCCGCATAGCTGGGATTACAGGCACCTGCCACCACCGTGCCCGACTGATTGTTTTTGTATTTTAGTAGAGACAGGGTTTTGCCATGTTGCCCAGGCTGGTCTCGAACTCCTGAGCTCAGGCAATCCACCCGTCTTGGCCTCCCAAAGTGCTAGGATTACAGGTGTGAGCTACCATGCCCAGCTGAAAAGTTTTAATATAAATAAAAAGCCAAAAAGTTTTAATATGAAGAAAACTTCAGGGTTTTGGGAGCTATTCTGTGTATACTGAAAGAGGGCAATATTTTTTCCTGCTCAGTCTATTAAAGTTGGTCACATCATCAGAAATAAAGTGCATAGACTGTCTAGAAACATGATTAAACACAGAAAACATTTTGCTTTGTGTTGCATTGGCTTATGTTTTGTCTCTGACCTACTCTCCTAAGCACTGAGGGAATAGGAATGAAAATTAATATTGACCTAACCCCTGTAACAGTGGCTTGAAGAGACAGACTACTACTTCTTCTTCTTCTTCTTCTTCTTCTTCTTCTTCTTCTTCTTCTTCTTCCTCTTCTTCTTCTTTCTCTTCTTCTTCTTCTTATGCTACAAAGAACCCTATTGCTATTTTGTCCTCTTTTTCTGAACCTAACTCTTCAGCTATTCATTCTTGACCTACAGTTTAATCTTCTATTAAGTCTGCTTATTATAAGTATGTCATTCCTACCCCAGACACTCAATAAGGCACAAAGTTCTACATTAAAGACCCATTCAACCCTGAATGTCCTATTGACGTCAACAACTAGACACTGTGGAATAGCATGATTTTTATACTCAGAGGTCCAAGATCCCTCCTTGAAGCTCATTGGAAGAAACCCACATCTCTAGGTCTTTAGCCCAGAGATCCCTATGTAATTAGGAGGATGTTTCCTAATTGATAAAAAAGAACAGAGGTTTCAAATTTTTTTTTCCAATAGTGGGAGCTGTTTATTCTCTGACATTTGGCTTTCACAAAACATTGCTTTACAAGTTATATAAAAATATGTTGTCCTTACTTGATACAGGGAAAAGTATTTCCCAGCCATATCTACTAAACCTCTCTTACTCCCCTTCAAAGCTCTGAGGCACCTCCACAAAGTCCAAATTTTGCCTAAAATCCTGATTTAAAGATGCTTATTTTCAGAATGTTTTGCGTCTCTCTAAAATGTTCCTTTAGCCACTGGGAGACTCCAAAATGTGGGAAGGCAGAGTGCAGGAATGGTTGAAAACTGCCTATTGGGTACCATGTTCACTATTTGGATGATGAGTTCAACTAAAGCCCAAACTTCAGCATTATGCAATATATCCATGTAACAAACCATCATGTGTACCCCCAACCTAACATTTTAAAATATAAAATAAATAAATACATTTTTTTAAGTAGAAAATTCCTTAAAGCAACCATAAGAAAATTGTCTCAAATTGTTTTTGGAATAGGGTGAACTATGGTGAAACAAATAAATAAACCAATCTTGGTGAAAATGTCCAGAAAAACTTTTCTCAAAAACTATTAGCTAAGAGCTTAAAGTCTAGAGCAGGAAGAAACTAGGTTCACAACGCTGCTTTGATATCTACTTGGGTGATTTACTTAGCTTTCCTAAGCCTGTTTGTTCAAGGTAAAATGAAGATAATAATAGTACATAAAGGGTTGTTGGGAGAATTAAATAAGTCATAGTGTCTAGCATAGTTTATGGCATGTGTGAAGCACAAAATAAATGTTACCCTTTATTATTTATGTCTTTGTAGTTCTTTTCAAAATCTGTAATGCACTTAATATTGAACCTGCAAAAACCCACTTCCTTCTTTTTCTTCTTCTAATACTTGCTAATCCATTATTCTGCCTCCTTTTTACCCAACTGTATGTGTACATACTGACTGGCCCCAGGCCACATGGCTTTTAAATGCCAGAATGAGGATTCAGTGATCTTTCCACTACACCTGACCCTAAAATACTTGGAAAAATAGTTTTGTTACTCCTTTTCCTACATCTCTTAGCCTTTCTTTCTTTCTTTTTTTTTTTTTGGTAGTATTGAAGAAATACAGTTAAGCTTGAGTAGCCAAGAACTAGTGACCAAACAGTCTGATGAGGAAGAGCATGTAATCTAGAAATACCCCTTTATCAGGTATAAAATAATGACCCTATCAGACAAGAAATTAAGGACACGATACTTGACACAGCCCATTTAAATCAGGATCCAAACACAAGAACAGTGGTCACTGGAAGGATTTGTGTACAGAGCAGTAAAACAAAGGAAGAAGTAGGTATAGTTGGCTCAGAATATGGCCAAGATTCTTTCAAGAGCATAAAATGTCACAGGCAACATGATATGGACCCCATTGCTAGAACCAATGAACAAAATGCAAAACTACTTACTTTGGACTCCTGTGAAAATGGTATTCTATCAATTGATGTTTCATTTTTTTAAGGTACTATGTTGTACTATTGGCATCACCTCATTTATTATTCATAATAATCCTATATAGTGGATATTAATCCTTTTCTCAGATAAGGGAACTGAGAAATGGATAAAATGAAGGATTATCTGACCAAAATTTCAGGTTTTAGAAGTGACAGTTGTTTTGGGAGCACAATTCCTGATTTCAGTACCTGGTTTGAGAATTTACTGATGGTAAAATCTGAGAATAGAACCTATCACAGAACTTTCCTAGAAGTAAACTAAAGGAAGAGTTGTTTATTACAACCAGAGATATTCTTGGGGCAGTCTAGATGTGTGGACAGCAGCACAGCGGAGGTTGAGGCATGCAGTGCTCTCACCAACTCTCTCAGTGTTTCAGATATCTCAGCCTGACCTAAAATTTGTGCTTATGTGTCTCTTTCTGCCTAAAAAGTAACCAGGCTATGGAATCAATCACCTAGGTCACAAAGATTCCCAAAATACTTTAATATCCATTGAGGTAATAAAGCAAGAGTACTTCAGCATGAATACTATGAAAATTATTTATATTTGCCTCTATCTTCCCCTTGTCCAGACACAGCAGTCTTTACTAGGGCCTTTCCAGGACAATCTCTACACCTACTGATGTTTTATTTGCCGCTCAGCACCCTGTACCCTCTCCTTTGATTATGGTTAAATACAAAGCAGTTAAATGTGCTTGTCTCTGCCACTACTCATGATGCCTGATATATTAGCCTTTTTGTAGGCCAGAGAACAAATTGCAATTGGCAATTTGAAATTACTTGTCAAAGATCATGGAATATCAATACAATATTGAGATAAAAGTCATGATATGCAAAATGGAAATACCTCTTAGCAACATTAACCGGCTCACCTTGTCCATAATTTGATATATCATGCATACTGATGTTATAGGCTTCTCTGCATATTCTGATTGCACAGTGGGTGATATGCAGGCAAGAGTGAAATGTAACTTAATGGATAAGGTATTGCAGCATCAATAGGTAATGAGATTGGGAAGAATGTTTTAAAGCAGTTTATAGTCAATCACGTGTGCTATTCTTGCAACAAATGTTTATTAGATATCTCTTATATTAACATTATTGAGCAGTGTTTCTTTGAAGTTCTAACTCATGGGTTTTGGACATCTGTGTTTACTAAATGCACTTCTCTTGGTTTTATCCCAGAATTTTTATTCAGAATCTCTGGGGTTAGGGCTAATAAATTGCCCCAAGTAATTCTGATTTTCTCTAACCTTTGAAGACTATTATGCTATGTACTGGCGGTAAGAAACACAAACTATTCTGATTGTGAAGGAGAATATAAGCTGGTTGAAGACACAGCCAAATATAAATGGAAAGATGATTAACATTCTATAGATTAGATAAACCTATAGATTAGATATATTACAATGTAGATGTGGTATAATAGTAAATAATAGCTTGGAAGTAAGAGGAAGAACAGCATGAGTTTGAATGTTTCAGGAAAGCATCAAATTTGGGCCAAATATAACAATAACAAAAAAGCCTGTATGTGAAGATATCAGAGAGCTGATGAAGCCATCAAGTATTGGGGAAGCATTATATTAGAAAGAAAGGAAGCCCACTGAGGTATAGCCAATAGCTGCATATTACTTTTACCCTTAAGATATTTGCTTAGTCTTTTTTTAAAAATTCAGGTTAATATACCATACGTTTTTTCTTTTTAAAAATTATTTTAGATTCATAGGGTATATGTGCAGCTTTGTTAAACAGATATATTATGTAAAGGTGAGGTTTGGGCTTCTAGTGTTCCCACCTCCCAAATCATGAGCATTGTATCCAATAGGTAATTTTTCAATCCTTACCCCTCCCCTACCCTCCCCACTTTTGGAGTTCCCAATGTCTGTTACTTCCATCTTTATGTCCATGTGTATCCATTGTTTAGCTACCACGTGTAACTGAAAACATATGGAAATTGATTTTCTGTTGCTGAGTTATTTTACTTAGGATAATGGCCTCCAACTCCATCCAAATTGTTGCAAAAGTCATAATTTATTCTTTTTTATGGTTGCATAGTATTCCATGATGTATGTATGTCACACTTTTTAACCCAATCCACCACTGATGGACACTTAGGCTGATTCTATGACTTTGATGTTGTGAATAGTGCTGTGGTCAACATACAAGCACAGGAGTCTTTTTTTATACAATAATTTATTTTCCTTTGGATAGATACTCAGTAATGGGCTTGCTGGGTCAGTTGTTAGTTCTATTTTTAGTTCTTTGACTAATCTTCATACTGTTGTCCATACAGGGTCTACTAATTAACATTCTTACAAACAGTGTATAATCATTCCCTTTTCTCTGCATCCACACCATCATCTGTGGTTTTTTAGTTGACTAATAATCGCCATTCTGATAGATATGAAATGGTATCTCACTGTGGTTTTAATTTGCATTTCTCTGATGATTAGCGATGTGGGGTTTGTCTTAATATATTTGTTGGTTGCTTATACGTCTTCTTTTGAGAAATGTATGTCCATGCTCTTCCCCCACTTTTTAATGTTTTTGTTTTGTTTTGTTTTGTTTTTGACTTGTTTGAATTCTTTGTAGATTCTGGATATTACTTGTCTGAGACATAATTTTTAAATATTTTCTTTCATTCTCTAGGTCCCTTTTTACTCTGTTATTTCTTTTTCTGTGCAAAAGCTTTTTTAGTTAAGTCCCATTTGTCTATGTTTGTTTCTGTTGCATTTACCTTTGAGATCTTAGTCATGAATTATTTGCCTAGGCCAATGCCCAGAAGAGTTTTTCATAGGTTTTCTTCTAGAATTTGTATAGTTTAAGGTCTTACATTTAAGACCTCAAGTTATAGTTATACATAATCTATCTTGAGTTAATTTTCATGTGTGTTGAGAAATGGGGTCCAGCTTCATTGTTCTGCCTATAGCTAGCCAATTTTCCCAATACTATTTATTGAACAGGGTATCATTCTCATTGTTTATTTATATATGTATTTATTTAACTTTTAATTTTGAATTGAGGGTACATGTGCCTGTTTGTTGCATAGGTATATTACATCATGCTGAGATTAGGAGTACAAACCAATCTGTCACTCAGGTAAAGAGCACAGTATCCAATAGGTAGTTTTTTTCAACCCCTATCCCTCTCTTTCTTCCCTGCTCTTGTATTTCCCAGCATCTATTGTTCCAGTTTTTATGACTATGTATATCAAATATTTAGCTCCTATTTATAAGTGAGAACATGTGGTATTTGTTTTTCTGTTTCTGTGTTAGTTCACTTATAATAATGTTTCCAGCTATGTCCACATTGGTGCAAAGGATGCAATTTCGTTCTTTTTGTGGCTGTGTAGTATTTCATGGTGTATATGTACCACATTTTCTTTATTCAATCCACCATTGATGAACATCTTGTTTGATTCCATGTCTTTGCTATTGTGAATAGTGCTGGAATGAACATACAGACACATACAGACATATGTCCTTTTGATAAAATCACTTATTTTCTTTTGGGTGTATAACCAGTACAAGATTGCTGGGTCAAATGATGGTTCAACTCTCAGTTCTTTGAGAAATCTCCAAATTGCTTCTCACAGTGGCTGAACTAATTTACATTCCTGCCAACAATGTTTAACTGTTCCCTTTACTCTGAAGCCTCATTGGCATTTGTTATTTTTTGGCTTTTTAATAATAGCTATTCTGATTGGTATGAGGTGGTATCTTTTTTTATTTGCATTTCTCTGATGATTCGTGATAATGAGCATTTTTTCACATTTGGTGGCTGCTTGCATGTTTTGTTTTTCTGGTTGGTAGGTTTTTTTTATTACTAATTCAATTTTGGATCTATTATTGGTGTGTTCAGGTTTTCAATTTCTTTCTGGCTCAATCTTGAGAGGTTGTGTATCTCCAGGAATTTATTCATTTTCTCTGGTTTTCCTGATTTGTCTGCATAGAGGTCTTTAAAATAGTCTCTGAAGATCTTTTGTATTTCAGTGAGGCTGGCTATAATAATATTCTTGTCATTTCTGATTGTGCTTATTTGAATATTCTCTCTTTTTTTCTGTAATATAGCTAGCAGTCTATCAATTTTGTTTATCCTTTCAAAAAACTAAATTTTGGTTGCATCGTTCTTTTGTATGTATTTTTATGTCTCAATTTCATTCAGTTCTCTTCTGATGTTAATTATTTCATACCTTCTACTAGCTTTGGGGTTGTTTTGTTCTTTTTCATCCTATTTCCTATAGGTGTGATCATAGATTGTTAATTTGAGATCTTTCTAGCTTCTTGATAACTTCTTAAAAGTGTTTAGTGCCAAACTTTCCTCTTAACATTTCTGTATTAGTCCATTCTCACACTGCTATAAAGACATACCTGACATTGGATAATTTATAAAGAAAAGACGTTTAATTGGTTCATGGTTCTGTGAGCTATGCAGGCTTTTGCTTCTCAGGAGGCCTCCGAAAACTTACAATTATGGCAAAAAGGCAAAGGGGAAGTAGTCATATCATCACATGGCCAGGAGGAGACAGCAAGTGAAGGCAAAGGTGACACACTTTAAACAACAAGATCTCATGAGAACTTTATCATGAGGCAGAAGTAGGGGGATGGTGAGAAACCTTTAGAAACTACCCCAATGACCCAATCACCTCCCACCAGGACCCACCTCCAACACTGGGGATTACAATTCAACATGAGATTTGGGTGGGGACACAGAGCCAAACCATATGAACTGCTTTAGCTGCATTCCAAACATTTTGGTATGTTGTATCTCTGATTTCATTAATTTTGAAGAATTTTTTAGTTTCTGGCTTAATTTTGTTTACCCAAAAGTCATTTAGCAACAAGTTGTTTAATTTTCCTGTAATGGTGTGGTTTTGAGATACCTTCTTGACACTGACTTCTATTTTTATTGCACTGTGGTCAGAGATTGTGCTTGGTATGATTTCAATTTTTTGAATTTATTGAGACTTGCTTTATGTGGACAATGTTAGAGTATGTACTGTGTGCAGGAGAGAAAACATAATACATGGTTGTTGGGTGAAGTATTCTGTAGATATATATTAGGTCTAATTGATCATGTGTTGAGTTTAGGTTCAAGATTTCTTCATTAGTTATCTTCCTCAATGATCTGTCTAACACTGTCAGTGGGGTACTGAAGACTTCCACTATTATTGTTTGGTTGTCTAAGCCTTTTCTTAGGCCTGAAAGAACTTGCTTTATGAATCTAGGTGCTCCAATGTTGGGTGCACATATATTTAGGATAGTTAGGTCTTCTTGTTGAATTGCACCCTTTATCACTATGTAATATTCTTTTTGTCCCTCTTGATTGTTGTTTATTTAAAGTCTGTTTTATCGCAATAGCAATACCCACTCTTTTTTGTTTTCCATTTGCATAATAGATCTTTCTCCATTCCTACCGTCTCACACCAGCTAGAATGGTGATTATTAAAAAGTTATTCCTTTACTTTGAGCCTGTGAGTGTTATTGCATATGGAATGGGTTTCCTGAAAACAGCATATAGTTGGGGCTTGATTCTTTATCCCGCTTGTCATTCTACGCCATTTAAGTGGGATGTTTAGACTGTTACATTCAAGATTAATATTGCTATATAAAATTTTGATCCTGTCATTGTGTTGCCAGCTGGTTGTTTTGTAGACTTGATTGTGTAGTTACTACATAGTGTCTGTGAGCTATAGGCTTAAGTGTGTTTTCATGATGGCGGGTATCATTCTTTTGTTTTCATGTTTAGCACTCCCTTAAGGACCTCCTGTAAGATCAGTCTAGTGGTCATGAATTTCCTTAGTGTTTGCTTGTCTGAAAAGAATTTTATTTCTTCTTCACTTATTAAACTTAGTTTGGCAGGAAATTAAATTCTTAGTTGGCATTTCTTTTTTTAAGGATGTTAAAAATAGTACCCCAATCTCTTTTAGCTTGCAAAGTTACTGCTATGAAGTCCAATGCTAGCCTGATGTCATTCTCTTTGTAAGTGACCTGGCTCTCGCTCTAGCTGTTTTAAGTATTTTTTTTCTATTAAGTTGACCTTGAAAAATCTAATGCCATTGTGTCTTGGGATGATTGTTTTGTATAGTATCCCACAAGAGTTCTCCAAATTTCTTGAATTTGTGTGTCACCCTCTCTAGAAAATTGGGAAACATTTCATAAACTGTTACCTCAAATATGTTTTCCAAGTTGCTTATTCTCTCTCTATCTCTTTCAGGAATGTCAATGAGTCATATTTTTGCTGTCTTTACATAATCTTACATTTCTCAAAGGTTTTGTTCATTTTTTAAAAAAATTCTTTCTGGCGATCATTAAAAAATCTGGAGACAACAGATGCTGGAGAGGATGTGGAGAAATAGGAACACTTTTACACTGTTGGTGAGAGTATAAATTAGTTCAACCATTGTGGAAGACAGTGTGGTGAGTCCTCAAGGACCTAGAAATAGAAATTCCATTTGACCCAGCAGTCCCATTACTGGGTATATATCCAAAGGATTATAAATCGTTCTGCTATAAGGACACATGCACATGTATGTTCACTGCAGCACTGTTTACAATAGCAAAGACTTGGAATCAACCCAAATGCCCATCGGTGGTAGACTGGACAGGGAAAATGTGGCACATATACACCATGGAATACTATGCAGCCATAAAATAGATGAGTTCATGTCCTTTGTAGGGACATGGATGAACCTGGAAACCACCATTCTCAGCAAACTGACACAAGACCAGAAAATCAAACACTGCATGTTCCCATTCATAGGTGGGTGTTGAACAACGAGAACAAATGGACACAGGGAGGGGAGCATCACACACTGGGGTCTGTGGGGGGGGAACTAGGGCAGGGACAGCGGGGGGTGGTGATTTGGGGAGGGATGTAGGGAGAAATGCCAGATATAGGTGATGGGGATGGAGGCAGCAAACCACATTGCCATGTATGTACCTGTGCAACAATCCTGCATGTTCCTCACATGTACCCCAAAACCTAAAGTGCAATAATATATATATAAAATAATAAAATAAAAATGATTAAAATATTGTAAAAAAATAATTCTTTCTTATCTATTTTTGTCTGACTGCACTGATTCAAGGTACATGTCTTCCAGTTCTCAGAGTCTTTCCGCAGCTTGATATATTCTATTGTTAATGCTTCCAACTGTAATATAAAATTCCTGTGGGAAATTTTTCAGTTCCAGTTGTTCAATTTGGTTCTTTCTTAAAATGGTGATTTTGTCTTTCAACTCTTGGATTATTTTATTGGATTCCTTGGATTGAGTTTCAACTTTCTGCTGCATCTTGTTGAGCTCCAGCTGTGTCTCTACCTACTCTCTGGGAAGTTCCCTGCCACCTCAAATATCCTTGGGCATCATGGGATCTCTTGCACCTAGATCCAGAGGTCGACTGTGAGAGTGAATTGCCCTGCAGTTACTCAACTCACAACTTCCTTAGGAACTGTTCAGAGGTAGGAATGAGACTTGGTAGTCAGCAATTCCATGTAGGATTCCAAGCTTCCTTCTTCTTCAATGTCAGTGTCTCTCCCTTGACTTGCAGTGTTTTCTCTCAAAATATCTGTTTCAAGTTATTATGATTTACCCCAAATTTTTATCTCACATGGTAGGAGAGGCTATCTTGGCTGTTCTAGTCATCAATCTTGTCCCCCAATCTGTCTCTATTAGTTATATAGACTTTGTGAAGATCAGTTGGTTGTAGGTACGTGACTCTGTTTTGGGGTTCTCTATCCTGCTCCATTGATCTATGTGTACATTTTTGTACCAGTACCATGCTGTTTAGGTACCATAACCTTGTAGTAAAATTTTAAGTCAGGTAATGTGATACCTCTGGCTTTTTTGTTTTGCTTAAGGTTAGTTTGGCTATTTGGTCTCTTTTTGTGTTTCAAATGAACGTTAGGATTGTTTTCTAATTCTGCGAAAAATGATGTTAATGATTTGATAGGAATTACATTGAATATGTAGCTTGCTTTGGTCATTATAGTCATTTTAATGATATTGATGCTTTTAATCCATGAGCACTGATGTTTTTCCATTTGTTTGGATCATCTACAACTTCTTTCATCAGCATTTTGTAGTTCTCCTTGTAGATATCTTTCACTTCCTTGAACATACCATAAAATTAATTAACCATTTTAAAGCATACAATTTAACCATTTTAAAGCATACAATTTAGTGGCATTTAGTACAATCACAGTGTTATTTAATAATCACCTCATCTAATTCTAAAATATTTTCATCACTGCCAAAGGATACCCAGTACAGACTAAACAGTTGCTGGATTATAAGCAATTCTGCTACTAAATATACCCTATAGAATTGAAAAAAAAGTATTAACCACCTAAGTAAACAGTTAGGTGGTTAACTCTTTGTATAACCACCTAACTGTTTACTAATGTGGCTGCAGCATTTACAGTCCCACCAACAAAGCACAAGTGTTCCAATTTTTCCATATCCTTGCCAACACTTGTTAATTTTTTTCTTTCTCTATATGAGTAAATATATATACATATATAATTATATTATTCTTTCTTCGTAATACATATTATAAAGAAAAAATATATATTTCCTTTGCATATATATATCTAAATGTGTGTGAAGTGGTATTACATTGTTGTTTTAATTTACATTTTTCTAATTACTAGTGATGTTGAACATCTTTTCATGGGCTTATTGGTCATTTGTTTATTTTCTTTGGAGAAATGTTTCAGTCCTCTATTCATTTTTCAATTCAGTTGCTTATTTTTCTTGTTATTAAGTTGTAATCGTTCTTTATAAATTCTTATTGCTACAACCTTTTCAGATATATGAATTGCAAATATTTGTCCCATTTTGTAGTTTGCATTCTCACTTTCTTGATTGTGCCCTTTAATAAACACAATTTTTAAATTTTGATGATTCCCAACTTATTTATTCATTCTTAACATGAGGTAAGAGGCTGAGATGCCAAGAAAACAGTTGAAAAGTGAAGTGGAATTTTTTGCACTCTTGCTACTCTGGAAAGAAAAGAACTACAAGCAGAAGCACCAACAAGATGGCTTTTACTCTGAGGCAAACCAGAGTTAGATAAATCCAGACAAAAAATACAACCCAACCTCTAGTTAGCTTAGTTCCTAACTGGCTAAAGTTAACAGCCTCTAGTCTAGTTGCCTCACAGAAGAAAAGTGCACCATCTAGAATGCTACTTTCTGTTAAAAAGATAGCACCATCCGGAACACTACTTTCTACACAGGACCAGCAGAGAATCAAAAACTACCATGTATATAAAGAAGTAGGAAGGAAGTTAAAAACCAACAATAGAATTGATACTTTGGCATTATAAATAAAATATATCAGATACAGATTTAAACATAATTGATTAAATATTCAAGAAAATGGATGACAAGATGGAGAATTCCACTAAGTAACTAGAATCTATTTTAAAAGAATTAAATGGAAATTCTAGAACTGAAGAATACAATAACTGAAATTAAAAACTCAGTAGAGCTTGGTGCATTGGCTCACATCTGTAATCCTAACACTCTGGGAGACCAAGGCAGGAGGATCATTTGAACCCAGGAGTTTGAGACCAGTCTGGGCAACACAGCAAGGCCACATCTCTATACAAAGAAAAAATTAGTTAAGTGTGGTGGCATGCACCTGTGGTTTCAGCTACCTTGGAGGCTGAGGCAGGAGAATTGCTGGAGCCTAGGAGGTCAAGATTATAGTGAACTATATTCACATCACTGCATCCCAGCCTGGGCAACTGAGTAAGACCCGTCTCAAAAACAAACAAACAAAGCTCAAGAAATGCATCTCAAAGCTGACTAAGCACAATTGAAAATACAGTTAGTAAACTGGAAAATAGATCAGAGAAAGTTGGACTTAATAACAGGAAGCAAATTAAGGAAAATTCAATAAAGAACATAAATGACATATAGGGCAAGGTGAAACAATCTAATATAAATGTGATTGGAGTTTCAGTTAGAAAGAGAGAGAATGGGCAGAATAAATATTTGAGGAGTTAGCCAAAAATTCCCTTCCAACTGAAAGACAATAAACCAAAGACTCAAGAATAATTACAAATCCTAAGTAGAGTAAAAATCAAGAAAATTATACCTGAGCACATCATGCAAACATGCTAAAAACCAAAGATGAAAGAATAATCTCAAAAGCAGCCGGGGGAAAGCATATAATGCCTTCAAATAAGCAACAGTAAGGCTGACAGTTAATTTCTGAATCAAGAAAGCCAGAAAAAAATAAATAGCATTATTAAAATTGTAATTCTATCCTTCAGAAAAAAAACAACATTTTTTTAAAGCAAAGAAGGTGATATAAAATGTCTTTGAATTCCCACATAGTTAGGAGTTCTCCTTTACTGTAATCCTAAATCTTGGCCTTTCCCGACGCTACCCTATCTTACTGGATACTCGGTCGATATTCTTCTTTTACTTATTTTTCCATAGGATTTCATTATCTTTGAGTCATAATACTTTTAAAAACAATCAAAGATGGAAATATGTTTGATGAAGATAAAGTATTTTGATGAAGACAAGAGATTTTTCTTCTGTTAAATGACAACCTTTGAGCTTGTTGATTCTGTATTAAAAACTCCAACCTTAAGTGGGATCTTATTTAGCATAACTGTTTATTTGTATTTGTAAAGAAACAAGCACTTAGTTGGAAATTTTCTCTTAAAACAACAACAAAGAACCTGAAAAGGAGGACTTGCCGCATGGAATTAATTGGTAGAGCAGCGAAACAGAGGCTTTGGAGGCTAAGGACCAAAGTGCTTCTTTCAAAAAACCAAAGCAGTAGCCAATTTAAGTCTAAATTTAAGTCTAAATATCCTAGGTTTTTAGCTCTAAATATCGTCCATTTACAGATATGTAAACAGAAACTCAGAGGGTTTAAATAATTTGTTCAAGTTCATTCAGCTAAAAGTGGAAGAGCAAGGAACTTACTTAAGTTTTCCATACCCCTCCTATTGCAATATTCAGAGACTCATAAGCAGCGTGGTTTGTGTTGCCAAAAACTCTCTAACCCAAATAGTCTTCACCACAGAACATCCAGTGCAACAGACTCAGATGAGTTCATTTAAAAAAATACAACAGTGCCTAGTATAAGCCACAGTTATACCTACTAGATATAGCATACTACGTTATTAAATCCTGAAAACACCTGATCACTTATATTCCTGAATTAGTTAACTCAGCTTTTGAATATGGCATAAAAAAGATGAGACACAAAACCGATAACTTTTGATACAGAGGGAGTGGAATAATAAAGAGAACTAACTGCGGAAGCCTGGCTTGGGATAAAGTGGGAGATTACACAAGAAGCCCAAGTATGAAGTTGTTGCAAGAGGGGTATTGTGATATCTGTGGGGGAAATGAAAGGGGCTAGGACTGAATTCTAGAAAGCTTTTATGCACTTTAGAAATTTATTTAAGTCTCAATCCTCAATAGGTAGTTTCATCTGTCTCATGAACCAATCCTGTTGAGAACTCACAGGGCCCTCACATGACACCCCTGGTGAGAGAAACCCTATTTCAAAAATGATGTCTGAGATTCTTTGTTGCTTTTCTTCTAGGTATCCACATGTTATCATGCCATAAATGTGTCCTGTGATTTTCCAGGCATGGCACTAATATTTATATCCAACGAGGTTAATAGTCAGCAAGAAGGCTCATGCTGAATAGGAGCAAAACCCCTTCATGGGAAGCCCCTGGAGAGAATTGCTCTATAAATCTGCAGAGGATTAGAAGCAGGTGCTTAGAGCTAGAAGAAATTCCTGGATCACTTACCCCCAAATGGCTCACTTTCAGAAGAAGATAACCAAAAACCAAATAAATGTTAAATAACATGTTTATGGCAGAAAGAGGTCCTAAAGCTAGAGCTCTTGACTTGGTCTAAAGGGTTTTTTGTTTTTGTTTTTGTTTTTTTCTGTAATAGTACTTAGGTGATTCATAAGTGTGATAGGGGATCCCTGACAATCTCTTGAGCCATTTAAGGGACCCTGTAAGGTCAAATAGTTTTAATCATAATGCTAAGGAATTATGTGCCTCTTTCAGTCTCTTCTCCCAAGAAGAGAGTGGATTGGGATGCCATCGTCATTCTCATGGGTAATGGATGTATGCTTAAGCAGGCTTGTAATTCAGAATTTATCTAGCTTTATTTCTAATGTGGCCAGTATCAACAGATTAAAAACTATATAAACAAAATCTCTTTTGGGTACTTAATAATTTTTAGAGAGTCAAGGGTTCTGAGACAAAATTTGAGAACCACAGTTACAGTTCCACAAATATTGTTGAGCTACTATTATGACTAAGAGACAGGGCTGAGAGCTTTCTTTACCCTCCAAAGACATGATTCTATTCTACTTATGCCATGTGGAAAGTTCAGAAGAGGAAAAGGTCATATTGTAGTTAGTAACAGATTCATGAAAGAGACTGATCAAGAAGTGGGTCTGCAAAGATGAGAATTTCAACAGGTGGTAATCTGGGGCCAGAGTATTTCTGGTTGAGCGAAAAGTACAATCAGAGACAAGACCCCAAGGAGCATATATATTCCGGTCACAGTCAAGTCTCCCTGGGTGAAAGTGTCATGTGGATGAGAAGCAGTAATAAAGGAAACCAAGAAGTGAGATGATGTTAAGATGTAAGGAGGCTTGAGCACCAGCTGGAAGCATTTGTACTTATTTTTCATGACCATGATAGTTCACTGTGTAGACGATAGATGAAAAGATACTGCTCACTAAAGAAAATAGAAATAACTAATGAGACAAGAAATACTTAGAGCCTTCTTCAGTTATAGAGCTGATTAAGAGTATGGGTAAAGCATTTTAAGGGAAAACACAAAAAGTCATCAGGAAATGTAGAGGAGGAAGGTAAAGAAACACACTTCAAATTAAGTCAGGATCTATCCATCATCCTGACTAGTTGTCTAATCATAGCAAATGTCTTTTTCTCTCAATATTCAGAGAGACCCACAGTTAAGATCAGTAAAATGCACCTGTACTTCCCAAAGTTACTCTGAAAATAGAGTAAATAAATACCAGTCATGCTTTGAAGATCATAAAATGCTATTTGAATATATAGATGTTTAGCTACTGCCTTCTGTGTTGTCAATCTCAATGGAAGGCATTGATATGACTCAAGAGGGTAGGAGGTCAAAGTTGTAAGCATGCACAAGCCTGAGGAAACCACAAGCTCCTTTCAATTTACTAGGAAATAGGACTGGAACAATCTGTTTAACTATCATTACTTTCTTGGGAAGAGCTTTATTTTAAAAATAACATCTCTCGATCCTATTTTGAGATCTGCAATAGAATGAATACCATGACCCTTTAAGAAATGCTCACCTTTAAGTTTATTGGTTGTTTTATTGGCTGTTTTTTAATAGATAATACATATACATGTTAAAGATTTAGACAAGACAACAAGAGTATAGTGTTAAAAGTATTCTTAAGCTAATGATGAGTCTAATTGGGTGGATAAGTTATGCTTCATCACAATGAAGTCCAATAGGAAGCTTTTCAGTGGACAGAAAGAAAAGGTGATGATATCAAAGAGATGAATGGGAAATATAAATGGAAACATCGATTATGGTTCTTTGATCTCTTTCATCATCTTTCTGAGCTGTTAGAGGGTAACTACTTCTTGTTTTTGTCTATCAGGCATCATTTTATACAATTAGGAGATAAGTTAGCTGCTGTTCATATTCAAAGAAGTTAGCTTGCATTCATATTCAATATTCCCTAGCTAGCCGTATTAGTCAGAGTTCTCTAGAGGGATAGAACTAATAGGATATACATATAAAGGAGATTTTACTAAGTATTAACTCACACTATTACAAAGTCCCACAATAGGCCATCTGCAAGCTGAGGAGCAAGGAGAGCCAGTCCAAGTCCCAAAACTGAAGTACCTGGAGTCCTATGTTAGAGGGCAGGAAGCATCCAGCATGGAAGAAGATGTAGGCTGGGAGACCAGGCCAGTCTAGTCTGTTTTCATGTTTTTCTGCCTGCTTTATATTCTAGCCATGCTGGCAGATTAAGGTTAGGTCTGCCTTTCCTACCCACTGACTCGAATGTTAATCTCCTTTGACAACACCTTCACAGAGACACCCAGGATTAATACTTTGCATCCTTCAATCCAATAAAGTTGACACTCAGTATTAACCATCACACTAGCCAAAATAATCTTAAAATTGCCTGAGAGTGATATCATGGTGTTCAGCAAATGTCCCATTTGGATCTTATTCAAGTCTCTCGAGTTAAGCAATGACTATACCAAGCCAGCTGTGCCAACCAGGGACAACAGAACCCATGGTCTAGCTCTAGTCCTGGCAAACACTTTCATTCATCTTACATCTTTTTCCAGATGCACTCACAAATATTCCAACTCATACTCATAGCTTTTGTGTGGTTTTTACTTATTATTTTTTAGTTTCTTAATCGACAAACAAAAATTATACATATTTATCATGTACAACATGTTTTGAAATATGTATACCTTGTAGAATGGCTACATCAAGCTAATTAACGTATTCATGCCAGGTATCATCTATTTTAATGAATCTTCCACGGTCAAGTATCACCAAAAGTAGACTAAGGGGCTAGACTGGTAGCAGGTGAATTTACTTGTAGAATTCTAGATTCATCTAGAAACAGTGGGATTTTCATGCCCCTGAGTAGATATAGTAATCATTAGTGCTGCTCTTCAAATGTTCTCATTCTCATTACATGATGATGTTGCCCTTCCTAGCCTCTTAGGTATGACCATGAAATGTAAACAAAAGAAGCATAGACCAATTCTCGGTATAAACTTCAATCGGAATCATGTAATTTGGCACAGAAGTTTCCTCGTCTGCTGTGGTGACCACAATGTTTCTGGTAGTGGCAACTCTACCAGCCCAGATCCTTGACAAACGGCAATACAGAACATAGCTTCCAGCTGACCCACAGTAGGCATTGCATTAGTTTAGAGGAGAAGTAATCCTTTCTGTTTCAAGCCACAGAGATTGGGGCTATTTGTTACCACAGCATTGCTTAGCCTATCCTAAGAGACAGGAGACAAAGGCAATGTCATGACAAAAACAGAATAGGAATTGTTAATGTCACAGTCTTGGACATCAGACAAATTTAAGTTCTAACCTCTATCACTTCCTAGCTGTGTGGTCTTGGGAATGTTACTTAACTCCTCTGTGTTAACTTACTCCAGGCTTCTATAACAAAATACCCCAGGCTAGGTGGTTTAAACAACAAAAACTTACTTTCTCAGCCTTCTGAAGGCTAGAAGTCCATCACCTAAGTTATAGATGGCTAGATGACTCAGTTTCTAGTGAGGGCTTCCTTCTTGGCTTGCAGAGAGCTGCCCTTCTCACTGTGTCCTCACAAGGTGGAGAGAACAAGCTCTCTAGCGTCTCTTTTTTGAGAACACTAATCCCATTGGATCAGGGCCCCACTCTTATAATAGCATTTAATGTAATCACTGCCTTATACTAAATACAGCCACACTGGAGCTAAGAGCAAAAACATAGATTTTTAAAAGGACACATACACTCAGTCCATAAAACCCTATCAGTCACATTTCCTCTTTGGTTGTTTTGAGGAATAATTTAACATATGTAAAGTGCTTGTTCTAGTATCTGTCTCTTTGTAGGTATTTATTGTATTTAACTTTATTTTCTATAATCCTGTCCCAGCCAAAAAAAAAAAAAAAAAAACTCATCATATAATATAGAAAACTGAACCTTTTTATATTGTATATAATCAATTATCACTAAGTGTCCCATCTGACACTTGGCTAGGGAAGAGCTCTGAAACAAGAGTTTTCCTTAGCTGCTCTTAACGGCCTAGGGTCAAGGTCCCTAGATTGCTATTCACTTTTGTACACTCTATAAGCCAAGTCATTACAGGCCCGAGGAGCAAATGAATTATACAGTACAGTGTTACCGCTAAATCAACATCGTGCAAGAAGCAGCCCAGGACAGGCAATCACTCTCCTTGGGCCAGGCTAGAATGCAAATGAAAGGCAGAGAAGCAGGTCAAAGAGGATTGAATGTTACTGAGAAAGTCACTGAAAATAGCTAACTCCTGATTGGTAAAGCTCCTGGATCAGAGTTTCAATCCTTAACGTGACTTTGAGCTGGAGAGAAGGCATTAAATCTACCCTTAACATGCATGGGGCACCACACTGCCACAGCAAATCATGGGAATTAAAGTCTTTCACAGTGTCAGGTTTTGGAGGAAAAAAATTGCCAGCAAGCAGTTTTCAGGCTAGGCAGCTGAGCTAAGTTGACTGTTGATAAAGGAGAATAAATAGAAGACTCTTAACTTACCCTCCGCCAAGAAAATTAGGGGCAAAACTTCACCAAGACAAGTATTTGTGAAGGTTCATAACTGTGTGTCCACTTGGGGTTATAGAATGACTTATAAGATGTTGATTTCTTCCCCAGTGTATATTCAATGAGGAGCAACAAACTTCTCATATGTTTAAGTTCATAGAGCTCCACCGTCACTATAGGGCCAGTCTTAGGAGATCTCCAAATACGTTGTGATTTATAGGGTTCTGTGAAAATCTACTAGTTCAGAACACAAAGTTTATCTTTTGCTAACTAGCATGATGGTAGGTTTTGAAATTCTGTGGGTAAAATATTATTCTCTTTGCCTTTGACAAGAATAATACATTAAACAAAACCAGCACCTTGGCGGGAATTTGGGTCATCTTTTGTAGAGAAGCCAGAGAGTGCTTGACTACTTTAGGTTGGATAAAATCTAAAGTAAAAGTTTCAAAAATTTCAAAGACAGTTTTATCTAGGCTTCACTGAAACCTAGAGAAGACCCAGAGAAAATGTAGTCTCATTCTCCATCAACTCTAGTTTTATGTCAAAAGTATATTTCTCATGTAAACTAAAGACTGAACTCTTTGTAAAAAGGGGTAAGGAGTTAATTGTATAGGAAGAGGAGGAATAGGCAGAAACTTTTTCTTAATTTGTATTTATATTTTGTAATTTTTTTGTTTCTTTGCTGGCAAAACATAATTGTAACATCGCTCTTCAAAATTATCCCAGCATCTTGAATCTCATGTGGGATTCATATTTCAGTATTCCTTGGTATATGTAAAATATTTTGATAGGCTGTACATGGTGGATCACGCCTGTAATCCAACACTTTGGGAGGCGAAGTGGGCAGATCACCTGAGGTCAGGAGTTCAAGATCAGCCTGCCCAACATGGTGAAACCCTGTCTCTACTAAAAATAAAAAGTAAAAAATAAAAAAATAGCCAGACGTAGTGGCATGCACCTGTCGTCCCAGATATTCAGGAGTCTGAGGCTGGAGAATTGCTTGAACCCAGGAGGCAGAGGTTGCAGTGAGTAGAGCTCACACCACTGCACTCCAGCCTGGGCAATGGAGCAAGACTCCATCCTGAAAAAAAAAGAATTGAATAAGTGAAAACTGCAAATGAGAATTCAGAGAGTGACAAGATAATGGCCAAACGTGGTGACTCACACCTGTAGTCCCAGCACTCTGGGAGGCCAAGGCAGGAAGATTGCTTGAGGCCAGGAGTTTGAGACCAGCCAGAGAAACATAGTGAGACCTCTATCTCTACAAAAAAATTTAAAAATTAGCCAAGTGTGGTGGTGCATGCCTGTAGTCTTAGCTACTCAGGAGGCTGAGGCAGGAGGATGGCCTGAGCCAGGAGTTTCAGACTGTGGTGAGCTATGATGGCACCTGCATCTCAGTCTGAGTGACAAAGTGTGGCCCTGTCTCAAAAGGGGGGGGACATGACAAGATGATTCTAGGTTTATTTCTTTTTTTATGATTAGAGATGAGAAAGAAAATGTGAATATGCCTCCTTCTTTGTGGTTCTTTCAGCCATAGGAGCTTTGCTTTGTACCCTCTGTCCCCTACCAAGAAAGCCCAGGAAAGGTAATGTCTCCTGGATCCTATGAAATGTTTCTGTAATGGTCACTTTAACTCACACCTTGATTTTTCACAGGTCGCTGGCAAGTGTGATGGATTGTAATTGCTGCACATTCATGAGGTTTTCTCAAGGTTACCCAGTGAGGGTTAATGTTCAGTTCATCCGCAGGACTTATGAGGTGGAAGAGGAAATTTCTATTAGGTATTCTGCAGCATTAACAAAAAATTAAAGAATATAGTCTGTGCCCTTAAAAGAAGCCTCACTGTACTCTGCTAAAAGGCAAGAGCTCACACACAGTAGGTCATGAGCGTGTGTCACACGGAGGGCAAATGAGGAGCTTCCCTTTGATAATGAAACAAACATTTAGCTTACCTAGGAGCTATGCAGAGTGGGGACAAGATGTGTCATCTGTGAAACAAAAAATAGAAAAATAAATAAATAAAGGGAGATTTCTAAAAGGCACATCATTCAGAATTAAATTAATTCAATTAATTATGATGTTTTCATACAAGTGGAACACAGCCTGGGCTAGGAACAAAGATTTTTCTTCCTTATATTAGGAACAATGACCTACTTTTCTGTGTTTGTGGGGCCTGTTTGGTGCGGGTTGTTTTTTCCTAATTGTGCTCTCTTTTTGAGTTTTATTCTCTGCCAGGGCACAGTGAATACCAAGGGAAGAATAAGACAGAGGGCTATTCCTAGTGAAACAGAGTTTACAACCTTTATTCATTTTGGCCAAAGGCCAGCTGACTCTAGTTTATCTAACTCGTAGAGGGTTTCAGAAGAAAAACTGGAAGTAATATCCTGCCTTTAGATATGAAGACAAAATTCTGATATCATAAGAGAGTCATCAGAGGTCAAGGCAGATAGAAGGGTTCATTCATTCAACATTCAACACAAATTGTGAACACCTAACATGTGCCATGTACAAAGAAGGAGGTTCTACCTTGGACTAACTTCCATTCCTGTGAGGGAAGAGAAGCAGCAGGTATTTTAGTATCTACATAAAATGCATCATATAGCAGATATAATTAATGGGAGAATAAGAATAAGAAGTGTTGGATGAGTGGGAAGTGCTATTTAATATAAAGAATGGTCTGGGAAGGTCTCATTGAGACATTTAAACAGAAGGATCTTGTTTTTGACTGACAGTTTTATGTCCTCTCCAAACTCATATGTTTAAACCCTTACCTCCAATGTGATGGTATTTGGAGATGGAGCCTCTGGGAGTTAGAGTTACATTAGGTGATAAGGATAGAGCCCTCATAATGGGATTGGAAGGTTTGAAGAAGAGGAAGAGAGAGATCCTTTCTCACTCACTCTACTCTGGTGCATCAAAGAAAGGCCATGTGGGGGACATAGCAAGAAGGAGGCCAGCCATCCAAAAGCCAGGAAAAGGGCCCTTACCAGGAAATGAACCAGCTAGCATCTTAATCTTGGACTTCCAGCCTCCAGAGCTGTTAGAAAATACATTTCAGTTAAGCCAGCCAGTCTGCAGTATTTTGTTATAATAGTCCTAGCAGACTAAGATAGGCCTGAAGAAAGTGAGAGAAAAGCACACACAAATAAGGGGAAAGCATTCCTAGTAGGGGAAACTGAATGTGCAAAGGCCCTAAGACAGCAGTGTGCTCCATCTTCAAGGGACAGCAGGAAGGTCAGTGGGACTGGAGCCAGGTAAGCAATGGGTAGACAAGGAGATGATTTAGAAAGCTAATGGGGGAAGGAGATTCTATAGAGGGAGATTCTACAGATTCTGTAGTACTCCAGCAGAAGAGTTTGTGGCCTAACTTTTTTACCTGCTGAGTTGAGAATCAACTAGAGGGGGAGAAAGAGCACATCAAGAGCTCTTAGATGACTGCTTTCACCCAGGAAAGAGATGGGCTTTAGAGACAGAGACACTATGTTGGCATTTACTCTGGCAATTAGAAATTATGGGCTATGAAGCATTAGTAAAAATGAGTAACTGATATTAGACAGTTTATAAGGGCCAGATCTGGGGCTTAGCAATTTACATGGATTATCTCAATTACACTGTTGAGATAGGTACCATTATTATAATATGCATTCTATAGACAAGGAACGTTCTGTATCTTCATTTCTTTATGTACTAGAGAAAATAATACTACCTACCTTACAGAGTTGTGGTGAAGATGAAATGCAATCATACATGCAAATCACTTAGCTCAGTACTGACACAGGGGATAATCTCAATAAAAGATGACAATGGTTATCATTTTATGATTTCATTAGGACAGATAAAATTTTGTCCACATGCTACCTACCTGTGAACATAGAAGACTGACAAAGTCAGTACTCTTCCTCATGCACTTACTTCAGTTTCAAATCAAGAGAAAGAATGAACACTAATCTGAGAAGCAGACTTTCTATATTTAACAAAAGACTCCTTTTGACAAATCTTTCTATGGTCTTTGCCTACAGCAAGTAGCAACCCCATTTATCTGCACTGGCATTTTTCTCCTGTTCTTGTTTCCTTCTCAGAGCTGTTCCTTTCCAATCCTGGCACAATGTTTTTTACTCTTTTGGGCTAAATTTCATGGCCTTCCCACACTTCTTAGACTTCCCTCTGCAACAGAGCCTTCCCACAGTATCACCCATCCTGTCCTGGACATCTTCCCAGCATTTCACTGCTTAGCTACTCCATAGCTGGATGCTGTGTGGATTTCCTTTTGTTCAATGTTTTCTAATGATTTCATTTGGAGTGGACTCCATATTCTTGTAGACAACACTGATGCTTCCCCCAAACCACCATGGGCTCTCTGAACCTGGAAATGAAAAGACATCTTTGACATTTCCTCCATGAGACACATCACAGTCTTCCTAGACAGGGAGGTGGCACACACCCAAAGCTGCCAGGAATTAAATGCTATACCCTTCCCTTTACCCTGAAATGGAGCATCCTACTGGGTCACTCAAGGTGGTACGTACAGCCGACTTAGAAAAACACTTCATTAACAATGAAATTAAAGCTTTTTATCCAGTCACTTGTGTCACTGGGTATCACACTTTATCACTTTGTTTAGATAAAGCTTTATTGGTCTAAGAGCAAAAATAGAAGTTGTCATTTTCCCTAAAAGGCCTGGATGATGCTGCCACTTAAAGAATAAAATTGTTCTCCTGCTAGTCTTTCTTAACCTTAGCTGGGGGGGTGATGTTTAACAATAACTATTAAAGTTCGAGCCCAGAGACTGGTGCTAATTCACCCTGACTGACCTCTCACACAGCCACAGAATTCTCCCCTACACACCAGGGCACCTCCACTGGCTGCTGTTGGCAATAAGGGAGCAGAGAAGGTAGAATGTGACAGGCCCTCAGTGGCCCACTCCTCTAATCCGTAGCCTTCCATTCATAAACGGATAAAAACAAGAGCCGTTTTTAGATTCAGGATTTCCTGGGGAGAACAACAATTCCAGCCCCAAACTTCAGATGTCAGCAGAGAACAGTGTGGGCTCTTTATATTCCTCAAGAACATACACACTGAGCTTCCCCCGCAGCCCCCGAGCACTGCCAGCTGCAGCTACTGCAATCCCAGC
Organism: Ateles fusciceps; assembly: GCA_036589455.1. Taxonomy (NCBI): domain Eukaryota; kingdom Metazoa; phylum Chordata; class Mammalia; order Primates; family Atelidae; genus Ateles; species Ateles fusciceps. The sequence continues at coordinate 2,074,073 of JAZHEH010002077.1, forward strand.
GTCTGAGTTTGCGGCTCACTGGGAGATTGTCTGTTCCTGCTGCTTCCAATATTGTCTTGGCCTTTTTCAAGGCACATGCACATGACTGCATCAGCACCCCTGTCCCCAGCCCATTGTGTACATGAATGCTCTTCCAGCGTGGCTCCCCCACGACACGCACCTGCTCAGCAACCTACAGAAGCTCCCCCAGGTGGGTATCAATCCCCCAAATTTCCTTTCAAGCCTTCAAGGCTCACCCAACGTAAATATTGCACACTCCTTGAAGAGCAACCTCTGCTTTCATCAGATACGCTGATCTACTTTCTTCCTAACACTCCTTATGCATGCCTCCACCCTTTGACCCTATTGCTCCCATTTACCTCCACTGGGAGTATCTTCCCTTTACCACTTATTTAAATTCTGCCCAATGTTCAAGACACTGCTTAAGTTCCACCCACCCCCAACACCTCTGGTATAACTCTAGTCCTCAGGGTTATTACAGTTATAATTGCTAGCTTGTAATTTCACAATTAATTGTCTTCTCCCTGTTTTATGTGTTTGCATATTATCTACAAGGTTGTAAGATGCTTGAGAAAAAGATCCAGATATTTTACTACTGCTCAGTCCAATTCTGGCAAAGAGGAGGAGCTCAGCTTTATGAGGCTCCAACTGGGCCAATGCCTTATAGAATGTTAAATAGAGGACAGGATTTTGACCTCAGTATCAGAGCGTACAAAGATAATCTGGTACTCCCTCTCATAATCGCTATGAAAATCCAGATTCTCCACACAGAGAGAAAGGATTAGGCTCTCTGATTTTGTTTGCTATAATCTTAGAATAATTCTAAACCTGCACTGAGTAGGGACAGATTACTCAACTTTCAGCATTGAAAGATCACTCAGAAATTATGTAACACAAATGCAGAGAAGAAACCTGAAACCCACAAAAGTGAAGTTTCCTGCCCCGAACCACAGAGTGGATGAAGGATAGAACTAGGAACAAACTCTAAAGCTTTTGAAATCCCAGCCAGAACTCCTGGGTGAATATTTGCATGTTGCCCTTCTGCATTTTCTTTAGGGTCTGGATGATAGCAATAGAAAATTATTGGAAAAATACTTTCTGAGTGCTTTCTGTGCCTCTGGCTCCATGCTAGGGCATGTGAGCTATGAAGAAAAGAAAAGAAAAATAAAATGAACATTTCTTTGCACTCAGGACTACTGAACTCCCTGTATTATTTTTTAAAGCAATGATCTTAACTTTTTTTTTTCTTTGAGGCATAGAACCCACTGAGAACATAATTAAAATTACAGGCTTAGGGAAATGCGTGTATGCACAAACCAGCAAAACACCACACTTCATTTTAGAGTTTTGCTGAGTTCTTGAACCTTCAGGTTATAGTCTCTTTCTGAAATCTTCAAAAATAGAGGCATGGTTTTATAATTTACAGAGTCCAGATGCTAGCCCTCGCCTTTTTCTCCTTCCTTTTGAGTGACTGGTGGAAAGGCAGCAATCACAGCTTCATCTCTTCCCTAAATAAATAAGCACTTCCCTGAGTGCCTCAACTCCATTGCTCCAGATGTCACGCTGGATGAATGGCTCATTTAGGGCTCAGCAGGACCCAGGTCATGTGCTGAGCTGATCAGCTTTTCTGTGTCCTGCCCTTGCCACTCAGAGCAGCTTCTCTGCCACTCTGCCTGCTTGGAAAATCCACACTCCCCTTAGGAGGCCTGGAAGCCGAATAAGTTCTAGCATGGTTCTGGCAAGCCTGGGGAAGAGGGGGAGGGGTCTGGTGCCATCTCTTGGGACTTTTATTAGACAATACTGGTGGAAGGCCCGTGGGGGTGTTTTAAGTGGTGGCTCTGGCATAAAAGATGCGATGGAAAGAGCACTTCTCTCAGAAGCCATATATCATGAAGCTTCTCCAGACAGGAGAAAGTAGGAACAGATGGAGAGGAGCAGGCAAATGCACTGCAGGGACACAGCTTGAGTGGGAGGGTGTGAGGAGGCAACTGAAGCTATCGGCAGCAGCAGACAGAGGGAAAAGACTCACGATGTGGAATCTACATATGGTATGTCAGGGCGGGAAACATAAGACCGTACCCAACAGCAAGAGATTCATTCTCACATCATGTAGAACCAAGAGAAGAACAAGGCAGAAGGAGTCGAGTTCTGAAAACTTGAAACCAGGCATTCTCAGCCCTTTGTATCCCATGGAAAGCTTTTAAAACCATGGATGCCTGGGCCCTTGCCTGGACAATTACATCAGGTTCTCTGGGGTGAACCTGACGTGAGGCCTCAGCAGTGGCAGAAATGAGAATCGTTGTACTGGGATTCCTGATTTCCTGATTGATGGCATCTGGTGGCAGGCAGGGAGAAGCCAGGGAAAATTGCTGAGTGCCTACACCTGTACAAAATAGCACTGCACCCTAGCTGATGGGAGAAAGGAAGTCTCTCTTTCTAAAGTATTATTTTTCCTCCTTGACGTCACTGCCCAGCAAAGAAGCAGTCCCAGGTCATGTTAGAGTTACCTACTTATTTGTATTTAACCTTATCCTCCAGGAATTACAGAAAATGAGTCTGCAGGAAATGTGTCCAGATCTTCTCCATGCCTGAGGTAATTGTGTGCTCTGTGTATGTCCTACTAAAGGTTCTACCATTGAGGAAAATCTTGAAAGCCAGGCACCCCTACTTCTTTATTTTCTGTGGCTCATAGAAAGGGGAAAAAAGATTTCTGCAAAACTTGAAAGAAAAGTAAAACATTCCTATGCAGGAGAGAAGAATCAAAACTGGTCATAGAATATGACAAAGAAGAGAAGGAAAGGGGGAGAAGGGAGAAGTAACACAAAGATCTGTTATTCCAGACAGAGCCCTTGAATCAAGTCCTCCTCAGAACAGAAAGACATTCAATGGTTAAAAACCAGAGATTGACAAGAACAGGTGTTTTGCACCAAATGAAAGGATAATGGTATGGTATTGATTACACCCAAAGGCTCTAAGGCAATTGAATGTTAATTGGCAGAGGCCTACCAAAGGTATACAATCTTAAAGGACCTATCAGGAAAAAGAGAAGTTGCTAAAACTTTTTAAACTTGGACTTCTTTCCCACTTCCCTGGGTTCCTCAGAAGACAAATAACTCCCCAGGTTATACAACTGGGAAATATAGCTCCTTACAAATAGACAGCAGCACAGTATAGGGACCTAATAAAAGATAATAAGGTGAATGAAAAGGGTGGTATAATCCTTGGCAAAATGTATAGCAATATGAAAATTTTTGTAATAAATTGTTGTAATCATTTACATTGTGAATTAGAACAGCAAATACTTTGTTATAGAGTAATTACATTTTATTTTTCAGCTATCACAGCTCAAAACTAATCGTAGACATGTGACTCTCTATGGTACCTTCTGGCTAAAGACTGCATCTTTATCATCAGAGCAATATTTATCAGATTTATTTATTAATAATCTCCAGTTGGCTCTATGCAATGTGCAGACAAATAAACAAACATACAAATGAATAAGTAAAATATTTTTAAAGTATTCCTGCTCTCTAGAACCTTATACTCCCTGGTAAATATTCTTACTGAAACACAGAATACTATTAAAGTTAGTGATTCATACCTGCAGAAGAAAAATATGACCTTTTCTGTAACAGGAGAATGCCTGAATAATGATAGCACTGAAATTGATGCCATTATTATCAGCTTGCATTTTTCAAGCACTCAGTCAGCGCAGGGCAAAGAACTACAGAAGGGAATACAAACAGGGATAAAAAGCAGGCTCTGCCCTAAATGAGCCCACCATCTTGATGGAGAGAGAGGCGGTAAACAGACACACAAAAAAGGTAACTCCCTGGAAGCATTTTTTAAGTAGCCAGTGAGTTACACAGACCTTAAATGGTGTTGGATGGCAGTGCAATCACAAGCTCTTACATGTGCTTTACAGTGTCGAATCAAATTCATTATCATATTTAATTCTTACAATAACCTGTTGATACGAGTGTTATAATCTCCATCTTACAGATGAGAAAGTTGAGACGCAGAGCATTTAAGCAGCCAGCCTGGAGCCACAGAGATTAAGTCTCAGAGCCAGGACTCAGGATAAGCGCCAATAGAAGCCTGTCCTTGGAGTCCAGAATGAACATCAGAAGCAACCCAGCCACAGCAGGAGACTGTCCACGAATGTTATCTGGCCGAACCTAAAGGCAAGACCTTTTTAACTTATCTCATCAAGCTCGTTCTTTACACTCTTTCACTAACTCCAATTAAGGATATTTTATGCTCATGATAGGATTTGCCATTTTTCCCACTGGCCAAGCCCTTGATTATTTATCATCATCATCAGCAGCAGCAGCAACAACAGCAGCAGCAGCAGCAGAAATAGAGAATTACCTATTCAAGCAGTAAAATCTTCTGTGGAAGGCGGGTGCATAACAAGGCACACCTTCCCCTGTCTCTAACCCTGTTGTTTTCTAAAATTAACACTTCTGAAATATGGAAAGACACGCAAAGGGGCATGGATTTGGTATTTTAGCTGCTACAAAATAAGCACAAATATAATAATGGGGTGACTTCATACTTACCTTTGTCATTACAAAATCTAAGACTGATTCGTGGACCGACATGCAGGAAAAAACAAAATTATTTCTCTCCTCCTAGGGGAGAAGTTTTTCTCAGTTTCCTGGGAATAAGCATTGTTAGACTAATACATATATATATATATATGTAGTGAGAGAGAGAGAGAGAGAGATACATACACTTTTCTATTATGCTTCTTTGATCTTACATTTAGTCAACTTCCTCTATTATTCTGAGCAAATAGACTCTTTTGAAGTTTTCATTTCTGGAGATGATGTGTACTTTTATCTTTTTTCTATGCCTTCATTGATATTTTAGTAGAAATTTGGGAGATGATGTATCAGCAGCAACTAGCCAAGCACCATTTTAAACTAAAATTCAGTGGAAATTTAATTTGATTGCACTACAAATGTTAACTTCATGAGAGTTTTCCTCCCATCAAGTGTGTCTCTTCTTCCCATTAGGCATATTTGGATAGTGCAAATGGGTGACTTGACTGGAAGCAGAAAGAGATTCATTCCATTCCAATTTTGAATATGACAGTTGTGAAGTCAGACTCATGACCTGTGTGCCAATTTACAATCTAATAAAAATTTAAATGCTTGAATTATTAACAAAGAGTCAGGGATGGAGCTTAGAATGGAAACATTTACAATGAGGTGACGATTTCCAGCATAATAGAGTTGCTCATTTTTGGAACATCCTACATGCATATTCCTTGTGGTTTCATAGCCTGTAAATTGTTTGTTGCCGGGTCTCATTTTGAATTCTCTTTACTATTTCATTTTGTTCTGCCTCAGCCGTCAGGGCAGCTGTGGATACTAGCACAGTTTACTTTTTTAAAAAATCATGAGCTTTACAGTTAGACATACCTGGATTCAAATTCTGATTCTGATTTTTTACTTGCATTGTGAGATCTGATGGCATATTTAATCTTGTTGAGCAAGTTAGCCTGCAACAACTACCTTGTAAGGTTTTTGTAAGAATTGCAGGCAATAAGTGAAAATACTTCAGACAGTACCTGGCATGTAGTAGTTGTTCATTAATGAGTATAAGAGCTTTTCCCCATCCTTCCTTCTTTCTTCTGCCATGTAATTTAGAAGAAAGAATCCTAATATTCATGCATTAATTGATTCAATAAAGAATTCTTTCATTCATCTGACATTTATACAGTGTCAACTCCAGGTCTGGGAATTCTTAGGTCTAAGAATATAAAAAATACCAAGACCTTCAAAAATCTTGTAGACTAATGAAGAAAATAGACCCGTTAAAAATACTCTATACTATGGAAAAATGAATGATATTAAAGAAAGATGTTCAAGGTACTACAGTGACACTAAGAAAATTATTTCTTGGTACTTTTGAGTATTTCACTTAAATCCATTGAGCTTCTGTTTCTAATTTTTAAAAATTAGATTAATAGAAGTATATGAGCCTCTTCAAACATGCTGGTGCAAAGCCTGCAATTTCTTTCAAAGAGGCTGAATTACACGCATTTTACCCAAACTTATGCATTCATTCATTTTAAAGAGTACATTCTTGGAACAAGCATAATCAAGGAATGCTTAAAAAGAGTCTGGCCTGTAATCCATAACAAAGACTTGTATAAAGAGATGAGCTGAGCCAATCTGCATCCTACCAAGAGAAACCATGAGATTCAGACAATTAGCATCAGGAACTGAAAATGAAAGGGCGCCCAGAGAGGAGAAGTCATAAGGGATAGTCAAGGCTGTTTTGGTTCAGGAGCAAGCTGCAGGTAGAAGGAAGCTTGAGTTAAGCAGAAGATGGTAGATGAGGTTGGAAGTAAGATGAAATAGGGATGAAGAGTAGAGGGTGAGGAAGGCAGCCAGACTTAAGGTACAGCAAACACCCCAGAGAGAGATGGGGAGGTCAAGGAAAAAGACACTTACAAAGAGAGAGTGCCTGCAGAAATGAGTAGGAAACAGCAAGCGTGGGCTGTCCCCAAACTGCTTTTGTTCCAACTGATTTCCCATTCTAAGCCCCATGTGGTTTCTGATCCTGTGTATTTTTGCTTAAAACCTTCCACCTGTGTTGCTGAATAATTGAATTTATCTATGTTGAGTACTGTCAAAATAGCCCTTTGTTGGTTGTTAATCACTATGTTAATGTAAGGTGATGGGGCCAGTAGTGATGATATGCTGATCTTCATACAGGGATATAATCCCACCCCAACAATAAGGAAAAAGCATGAAGTTGTGTCTCCTAACCTGGAAAGACGCTATGCTGAACAATCCATAATCTGCTGTACAAGGTTCTTGACTAAATCCCCAAATGATATATACTGGAGTACACCAGGAGGCTAAAGAATTTTTTCTTTGTAGAGAGCTGCTTAGCCCATAATTGTTGAGTGGAAATTCACCACGTGTCTTTGAGTTTCTGCAGATTGTGCAAGCAAATCACTAACTTCCATTTTGTTCTAGACTATCTTTTCTAAGAATGGCTTTACACAGGCAGTTTTAGAAGACAGTATCTCTCTCCACAGCAGAGGACATATTTGTTTGTTTCCTTTTCAGAATAATAATGGTAATGTTTCCCTCTGGAGAAAAGGGCATGTTTGGTTTGATTCCACTACAAAAGAGTTGAGTTTTCTATGCTCAGGCTTCTTTGGTGCATACTCATTGTATGCATAGCATCTATCCAGGCTTCTCTCTATTGTTCATCAGGACTTGAAAGGCAAGAGAACTGATGCAAACATGAAGCACCTGCTTCTTGCTCTGCCATGAGTAATACAGTCCTTAGTCTCTGACCTAGGAGTTTCTTGACTCTGACAGCTTTAAACTATGGCGGGTTAACATTGTACCTTGCATGTACAATAAAATCTAATGTCTTTCATCATTCTTGGCATGCATGTGGCATCTCAACATGAAGCAGTGTTCTAATCATCCTAATCAATTAAGTCAAATGGTATAAGTAGAACACAGTATTGACCACCAGTATTGGCAATTTTTTTATCATGGTCTTTCCATTCCTACACACTATGATGACTATCGTATACATGCTTAGGGATTAAGTATAATTTTACCAAACTAGACATTAAAAAGTTCCCATTTTATACTTTGTTTGGAAACAATAATCAAAACCAAATATACATGTCTTTGACATGGACAATGGTGTCTCTAGGAATTGAGGAGAGAAAAGATCAAATGTAAGTATTATTTCCTTAAAAAAGTGTCCCCTAAAGTGGCAACAAGAGCTTCAGATGGTATAGAACAGTAATATATGTAAGTATTGTATAAATAAATATACATATGTTATAGAGTATGCTTTAATTTTGTTTATTTGTTTTTAAATAGGGATATATGGTTAAAAATTGTGGGCCTATTGTCATATGGATAGCCACTATTGTATGCATACAAAGATATATTTTCCTGTGGTCTTGTTCAAACTACCTAACAATATGGAAAATACCAAATTATCCTTCAAATGTCATTTATCAAGGAGATGATACCTGTCACTCTAAATATGTAGTTTGAGAGTTTTCAGTCTAAATAATATTTGCTCCTGAGTAATGAATGTCCCAAAGCTGAACTTTTACCCAGAGAGGCTTGGGTTCTCAGAAGTACATTTACATGAGGTGCTTCCTTGAATCAGAATGCCTAAATAACCATTTATAATGGATAAAAACATCCTTTTGGGAGCTCATTTGCTCACATTCTCTGTCAGGACCCACTTTTCTTGATATTAAGCGTGGATGATTTAGTTACAATGTTTCTTGTCTCCATGATGATTCTGAGAGTGGCACTGACCTGAAGGATACTTCTTTGGGTCATGGGGAGGTCTGATAAAGCATCCCTGCTCAAGGCAGCAGGACTACTCAGGATGACCAGATTGCACATCTCTCACCTTTTCAGCCTCAGTACCACTTATTTTCCCATGCTGGTTGCCTCACTCTGTAAGCATTCCTTTCTTTGCTTTTAATTACTGAAATAGTGTAGATTAATTTTAGATATATTTAAATAGGAAAAAGAGAGAAATTGCTACCAAGAATGGTTACAGTTAACCTCAGAAATTTTCTACATATGCCTGTAATGCACGTGAATATGTTCTGTATTATAAAAACATAGACCCTACTGCATGTACCTCACGTTGGCCTCTGTGGTTTTCACTAGACAATATATTAAGAACATTTTTTCATTAGCATAAGTAAATAATGACATGCATTATGAATATGTAATATTCTATTATATAAATATACAATCATTTTGTTTGTTAATTGAGCTGAAATACATGTAGAAATCTCCAGGAAGCCTTGCTGCCCACTCACTCCTTGGTCTGTGTTATGTGGCCATCCTCCAACCCCCCATAGCACCCGAAGGGCCTTTCTCATAGCACTTATCATACTGCATACCTGTCCCTTTCTTACTTGTATACACTTATGTCTACTTAGCTCACTTTTAAAACCTTTAGTACCTAACTAGTTACTAACTCATAGTGGGTTCTCTAATATATTTGTTGAACTGAATTGAATGATACCATTGTGGTTAAGATCCTTCTACAAATATATTTTCACACTTGCCCAACAATTTACTTGAGCTAAGCACCTTCAGATAGAATAAATAAGTCACACAAATACAAATCCTAAAAATCTGAAAGCTTTTTGGTGGATAGAAAGTGATTATGTTACTATTTTGGGCCAGGAAGAAATATCCCAGATTTGTATTCAGAAAAATTCTTTTTATAATTTTGCCTTTTGCCCTTGCTATCTTTCTGGAAATGAGAAAAGGAAGTGAGGGTGGAAGAAATATCTGAGAGAGGAAGATGGTAGTGTTTTTCAGTCTCATTCCAAGCCCATCATCTGAAGTAAACATAGATAAGTTCAGTCTCATAATGTATACAATATTAAATACAATAATCTTCAAAATATCCAGTTTTACAGGTCCCCAGAACCCCCATAGTCTCTTATGTCCACAATCAGGACAGTTCTGTTAATGTTGTTTATAAATATGTGCTGCTGCAATTTATTGTACCACTTTCTTCTGTCCAGAGGGACATTACAAAACAACTTTTTATAATCTCAAAACTGGACAGAAATTTTGTTGCAAAATGATGTATAGTGAAGGTATTATAAAGAGCCTCCCAGTACTTGTGCCTGAGAGTCTTGTTTAGAGAGAAAGGTATTGCAGGGAATAAAATTGCAGTAGGGTTGAAAATTTTCTGTTATTTTCTATTTTGTTTTATGACTAAGAATGAACAAAACCCAGGTTGTTCAGGGATGAGAAGTTTCACCATTATAACCCTGAAGGCAGCAGCATTACTCTGCCATTTATTCCCATGCCTTTTCTATTTTATGAAAATGGAAGATTTAATGAATTTGGCACACATTAGTCTGTTATCCCAATTTGGGTCTAAAGAAATACAATCATATGTGGCAGCCCCTCCCAATCCTGAATCACACAGCACGGAACATATGATAAGCCAGTAATAAGTCTGAATTTACTTACTCTAAGCAGTCTAAATGCATATTTCCAGATTTGATTATGCTTTTATCAGAGGTTTTATTTTTCCTTTTCTTTAATTAAGCAAGCAACTATAAAAAAGGCAGGATTTTAGAGACCAGCAATGCCTGGATGATTGCAATTAGATGTGGCTTCATAGGTGGGGATGTGGTTCTCCACAGGGATATTTACCAAGTATATAAAACAGGTGAATTAGAAGGTGGCTTTTAACATTACAAAAAGTATTTCCTTGTTTTAGTTTTCCTGAAAATTGCATTGCAAAATTTTCTTCTACTATAACATTGCTGTAAAGAAACCCTGCACTGCAGCCCAGTATGCCTGAACTGTAAGATAAGAGGGTTGCAATCTCCAAAGCTGCTTTGAATTCAAATAATATGTGAACTACACTATATAGAGTCTAGTACAGGGATCAGGCAAAATTTTGAAGAAAACTTAGAAAACGGGTAAGCACTGAAGGTAGTTGATCCCTATAGGATGATTTTCTTCAATTTTTGTAGAATTTTTGGGGGACAAATTGGTTGTGTCAATTAGTGTAACAATAAACATTTGGCTTTATTCTCTCAGCAAGATGTTGAAGAGCTTTTCCAATGCACCATAGTAAGTAGAAGAACTCAAAAGTGTGTTTAAAAAAGGGAAAGCTAGAACTGCAAGCAACCTTGATGGTCACCCACTCCAGCTTCCTTAATTTACAATACAGTAAACTGAGATGCTGTACCCAAAATTCATGTAAATTAATTTTTTAAAAAAGGTCAAATCTCTTAGGTGTCAGGATAATCCTCTTTCAAGACCCTTACTGTACCCCTAGTCACTAAAAAAATGTTTACCTTTGTTATGATTTATACTCTAATTTTCACAGACTTCACTGAAGTATTTGCATCTTCATAGTTTTGATTCAATTGATCAAAAACTATCAAGTCAACTTTAAATACACTTGGGCTGCATCTGACCTTTCAATGACATGACTTTATTGTCGTACTTGCTTGTTATTCAAGGATGTTGCCACTCATGCATTGGTAAAGATTTCTAAGCGAGACAGAAGAGGCTACTTTGCAGACATTTGGTAAAAGAAGTTCATACCTCAGTTGAGAAATCAACTAAGGTTTCCAGAGGTTTCTCTTTGTTAAAGAGGTCCCAGCAGCATATGACTTCTCTCTGTCTATCCAGTGATCATTCAAAGCTCTCTGGGGCACAATAGGTTGCTCAACAAGCTTCTCTCCATCTGATCTGAAGTTTCTGTGAGTTGTGGGTGATGAACTGGAGTTGCCTGATTATGAAAGCGTTTTGCTGGTGAGTTCCATCTTGACCAAATACCTAGCGATGCAAGCATGTTTGCCTTGACACATCTAGAAGACTGTGTGATTGCTAATTTAATGTATCAACTTGGCTGGGCTAAGGAATGCTCAGATAGCTGGTAAAACATTATTTCAGGGTGTATCTGTAAAGGTGTTTCTGGAAGAGATTATCGTTTGAATGAGTAGACTGAGTGAAGAACATTACCCTCATTAATGGGGTAGGCATCATGCAATCTGTTGAGGGACCAAGTAGAACGAAAAGGTGGAAGAAGGTAAACTCTGTTTCTCTGCTTGGTGGGACATCATCTCCTGCCCCAGGGCATCAGTACTCCTTGTACTCGGGCCTTCAGACTCAGACTTATACCACCGGCTCTTCCAGGTCTCAAGGTCTGGGTCTTGGACTAGAACTACCCCACTGGCTTCCCTGTCTTATGTTTGCATGGCATGGCTATTTACAGCAGTAAGGAACAAGTGTTATCTTTGAAAGTAGGACAGAGAGAGAGAGAGAGAGAGAGAGAGAGAGAGAGGAGAGAGAGGAGAGAGTAGGAGCTATTATCTAGGCCCATTCATAATCATTGTGGTCTGAAGAGTGGAAAGGATGTAGAGAAATTGGATGGTTCTCACAGGCCATGCATTATTGCAGACATTAGATCATGGGATTTCTCAGCTTCAATAGTCACATGAGCCAATCTCTCATAATAATTTTCTCTTTTTATCCTCTCTCTCTCTCTGGATATGTATGTGTATACATCTTGTTGGTTCTGTTTCTCTGGAGAACCCCGACAAATACACACTATGACCAAAAAAGAAGAAAGTTTCAAGTTATCTCATGACATTTCTGAAAGTAGAATTAGCACAACGAATGGAAGTTATTGAAGAGCACCTTAGGCTATCATTAGGAGGAATTCTGTAGCATTTAAAACTGTCCCAAAATAAAATAAACTCTTAAAGGTTAATAAATGTCTTATCTCTGGGAGTATTTAAGGCAAGCCTGAAGGACCACCTGTCAGTGATATGGGGATGAAAAGAAGAATAACACATTGAGATGTCCCACTTAACTTCCTAACTTTAATATGTCAATACTGTGTGAGTTTTTCTATTTCAAAAAGTTAGGTATCCAATATATAAAAATGCATTTGTGAATCTCCTTTGGTAAATCTAAAGGAAGACAGAGGTCCTGGAGATAGAAATAAAAGCAACAGAAGACAAAGTGCCTTTCAGAATAGAGCTTTCATTAATACTTAAGAGACAAGGATCGTTCACCAAAAATTCTTAGACAATGACATAAACAACTTAGGAGTACACGGCAAATTTCATGACATTCTTCCTACAGACTGTCTCATCTGGGAAAATAAGGAACATAATTAAATGTAAATATTGAGTTAGAGTGTGAACCTGAAGAATAGATAGAATTTAAATAGATAGAGAAAAGTATGTGGAAATAAAACATGGTGGTGGGGGAGGGTGAATTACTATGTAGTTTCTATGTAGAAACTAGAATATCCTTGTTGTTAGAAGGCTTTGGTGGAAGAGATGTAAGGCAATAAGAAGTTGTTGAGGGAAGTATATGGGAAGTATATTTTTACCTCCTAATTTTCCATCACATGGCATAGCGCATAAGCAGGCAGATGTTAAAGAACCCATTCTAGAGCTAGTTCACTCCCTGCAATCTTGATGCTGAACCCTAAGTGCTGTTTTGGGCTTTAATATGAAGTACAAATAAGCTGAATTTAAGAAGCCACAACAGCCTCACATCCGGTTTGACCTTGGGAACTATTTCTTAAATTCCATATGATTTGAAAAGCATTTCTTTTCTCAATTAAATACCACGAGTTCTTTGTTGAAATTGGGGGTGTGGAGATGTCCACCTTCCTGAATGACAGCAAATGGCACAATAAAAAACCCTGTCTCATGTTTGCATGGCATGGCTATTTACAGCAGTAAGGAACAAGTGTTATCTTTGAAAGTAGGACAGAGAGAGAGAGAGAGGAGAGTAGGAGCTATTATCTAGGCCCATTCATAATCATTGTGGTCTGAAGAGTGGAAAGGACATAGAGAAATTGGATGGTTCTCACAGGCCATGCATTATAATGAATGGGAAATATTTAGCAACCAAGATAGGCAAGGGAAATGCAGCATTTGGCTCCCCCAACCACCCCAGGATTTACTGAAGTTATGAAGAAGTATATGATAAAAAACAATCAGCGTAAATTACAGACCCATTTTTCATGCTGCTTTAATTAAAAAGCCTTTCATCATCTCCAGCTTAAATGTCTCTTTTCTCAGTCTTAAAAGTAACTACTGAATCTTCTAGTGCTTTCACACTGGTAGTCAGGAAAATTTGGTTTTCATTTTGCTGTACGAGGAAAGCATTTCATATACTTTCCCTGGTAATTTGAATGCATATATTTCTTCTCCCTCTCGCTTTATTTCAGAGTAAGACATCTTATTTTGAGTTTTCAAAACCATCTAGGATGTCAAGCACTTTGAAATAAAGGTTATAAGAAATGTAGGTGTCAAAGTAGCTCTGATATATACTAAGTGGAAAAAATACAAACAATGGGTGCATTAGGAGGCACTTAGGATGTTAGGTACTCAAAACAACTTAAAGGACTTTACTTTGAAATCTTCAAAAGGCAGAGGAAATGTGACAAAGTTGTTTGCCATTCCTTCACTTGCTCTGCACTCTCGGCATATTTGCATAAACTAACCCTTTTGAAACTCTTTCTTCCTTACTCTTCCTTGTCAAAATCCTACCCAATCTCAAGTCCTGCCATCCCACCTTCATGATCTCTAATCTCACTACTTATTAAAGAATAAACAGACTAGTTCACATTAACTTATGCTAGGAATTTGGTTCACCATCACATAAAAGTCACATTAAAAGGTCTTTGTTTTTTAACAAATGGCAATGTTAGTACTAAAATAGACAATCCCATTTTTTAACCTTAGATACACTTAGAGTTAAATGCCTATCACAGAATATTATGCAATTTAGTATAAAATAACATTTCTTTGACCTATGCATAGAATGTCCTTGACTTATTTGCTTTTTACCATGATTTTCTCATTTCCCTTTCTGAAACTGGTCACCTGCTTCCATCTTCTCAAGTTAGAGTCTTCAAGAAACAGGAATACTAGTAAAACTGAAATTCTAGTATATTGGATCTTGAGGCATTGTTCCCACATAGGCCCTTACCACTTCCTCATGAGTATTAGCAGGTGCTAGAGAGAGAAGCCAGAGGCATCCTATTTACTGGCCACTTCGCCACTCATCAAGGTTGTCGTCTCATTTTGGTGTAATCACTACATGTACATCACCTTCCCCATAATATCCCTTCTTCTGCCTATATTCCAGTGACAGTAGGCCATTTGTATTAAATATTTATTTAATATAGTTAATTAAATACATATTTAATTCACTGCATATATATGCACATATATATGCTGCTAGTAAACAGGGTTAAATAGGGTCTTTATTTTATTTTATTTTACTTTAAGTTCTGGGATACATGTGCAGAACGTACAAGTTTGTTGCATAGCTATATGTGTGCTTACTGAACCTATCAACCCATCATCTAGGTTTTAAGCCTGCATGCATTAGGTATTTGTCCTAATGCTCTCCGTCCCCTTGCCCTCCACCCCACAACAGGGTCAGGTATGTGATGTTCCCCTCCCCCGTGTCCATGTGTACTCTTTATTCAACTCCCACTTATGTATGAGGACATTCGGTGTTTGGTTTTCTGTTCCTGTGTTAGTGTGCTGAGAATGATGACATCTAGCTTCATCCATGTCCCTGCAACATGAGCCCATTATTTTTATGGCTGCATAGTATTCCATGTGTATGTGTGCCACATTTTCTTTATCCAGTCTATCATTGATGGGCATTTGGGTTACTTCCAAGTCTTTGCTATGGTAGAGTGCTGCAATAAACGTACATGTCCATGTGTCTTTATAGTAATCCTTTGGGTATGTAACCAGTAATGAGATTGCTGGATCAAATGGTATTTCTGGTTCTAGATCCTTGAGAAATTGCCACACTGTCTTCCACAATGGTTGAACTAATTTACACTTCCACCAACAGTGTAAAAGTGTTCAATAGGGTCTTTTTAATACTTTTCTCCATAATGCCTTTGGAGTAGATTCTACTCGTCTACAAAGATCACTGATGGATATGAGAAACCTTTCAAAATTATAATTCCTTTGGGCCCACTGTAATTGCTAAGATAAAATCCTCACATCTGGGACTCAGGAGACTTTTAATAAGCTACCTGTTGACAGTAATAATGGCATAACCCTGTGAAGCAACATTTGGGAGCTAATGGTTTAAAATGGAACATTTGTGCAGGTTTTCTCCACTTCTGTGCTTTTGGTTATACTTTTCCTTCCTCTTAGAATATACCCTCTTCTCCACAATATCCTCCTCTAAAAAGCTCACCTGCTTTATGTCCTTATTAATGAAAACTTAACACAGTCTCTTAATCTGAAATAAAGAATCCTTCGTCTGTGTTTTCATAACATACTCTGTCTTATTTATCAAAGCCTGCTTACTTATTTTATTCTCACATTTGGCCTTTTCCCTCTCCTTTCATGTTAAAACCAAAAAGTCTCAAGATAAGGAATGCTTTCAGAAATTGCTTTCTCCCTTAAATTTTCTCCCTTAAATGTAGAAATGTAAATAATTTCTACATGTGTGCTTGCTAACTGCAATTTATTTAACAATTTGTTGGGTTTCTGTCTGTCCTTTTTGGTTTTAGACTCTTTGACAAAGGGACCCAGGTTCTTCTTAACAAGCAGCAAAATCTTCACACATTCATCTAAGTATTATTATTTCATAGGTCCATTTATTCACATCGTCAACCTGACCCAACCCAGGGTACTGAGTCCGCTGATGTGTGGATGCCACTTTGGGAAACACTGGTCTAAATAGAATGCTAGAGTTAGAAATGCAATTGCTGCACTATCACAGGTACCCTAATAAGCTGTCTCTGTTTTTGCTTTCCTTTTGAAATAATTTACTCTACTTTTTCCTTAAGAATCAGGCTGACCTTTGTATATAATTACCCTGGAAATATGAAGAATTGAAGTTTTCTTTAGGTTCCTGACCTAGTGCTCCAAGGACCTATATAATAAGTCCAGCCACCTGTCTCAGATTACCTTTCCATGCTCTGGGCATGTGCTTTGGCCAGTCTGCCTGTTGACTCTGAGCAATTAGAACCTGAAATTCGTCTCTTTTTCTCTCTCCAGATCTTGTTATTAATGTTCTTTTGTTGGTGTGTTTACTAAGTTTTCTGTTTCCAAATTAGCTCGTCAGGGAATCACTTTTCCATTCTGAACTTGCTTCTGAGCCATCATGGGCCATATTTTCCCATATGGAACCGGCATGAAAGAAGAAAGAGCCAGAATCAAGTGCAGAGTTGAACACTGTGGTGAAGCCAGCATTTGGAAAATGGATTCAGCTTCAGCACTAGGCTCTAGAGACACAGCTACATAGGCCAAACACCAAGTCCAAGGAAGCACCCTACTCATAGTCCCTGTTTCAGCACAGGTTGGCACCGACGCTTCCAATTAGGCACAACTTCCAGCCACGAATCAGACTGACTGGTGGTGGTAAATTTGGGAATGCTATCCAAAGAAAGCAGAACTCCAAACCCTGGACAGGCCAAGAGGCAGAGCTCCAGACCTTTTCCTGGCAAAGGCAGGCAGCAGGCTCTCTGACATTAAAGTGGGCATTCCAGGAAGACTCTGGTCCTAGAAAAGAGCTGGACTAGTAAAATAACCATTGAGAATTGAAAGATGATTGCAATTCTATGGATGTATTCAAAACCAGATGTGAGGAGGTAAGGAGAGAGAATATAAAGACCAAATATAAAAAGAGAGCCACAGAGAGTAGAGATCATTTGGGGAGATAAAATAAGACACAGACCCTGCATCTTGAGGCAGGGATTTGATTGTACTGTGTTAAGGGGAGAATAAAACTGTTGAAATAATTGTTGTTTTTATTCAATCAGAACTGGCCCAGAAACAGAAAATCTAAAAACATAATTGAAGAGATATTTCTGCCTGGTAACCTATGTTATTCTGCTACCAACCAGCCCCAAGATCTTGTAACCAGGTGTTCCAGGTAGAGCTCCCACACTGTTGTGGGAGGGGATCCCAGAGAGGGAAATGCACACAGGTAGAGAGGGAGAGACAGGTCCCACGTTGCCATGAGAGGGGATCCAGAGAAGGAGTCCATACAGGTAAAGGGCAGTTGGCTTTTAACTTTGAAGTTATTCCCACCCCATTCATGTTCTTGTCCAATGAGAGGAGTTCTTTCAAACTTCCTCTGGAGTGATTGATCTTTGACTTTGATTCCAGATTGGTTGCTTGTGCCCACAACAGAGCCCCCTCCTTCCAGGGTTTTCAGCAGGCTTTCTGAACCAAGAAAGCTCACCTGGAATTTTACCTAGCACTCTGGTGGTAAAGTTAGACAAAGAATGATAGGTTCCCGGATGGGGAGGCGGATGGAGGCATGGCGCTTGCCTTTTTTTTTTTTTTTTTTTTTTGAGACAGAGTCTTGCTCTGTCGCCAGGCTGGAGTGCAGTGGCGCAATCCCGGCTCACTGCAACCTCCGCCTCCTGGGTTCAAGCGATTCTTCTGCCTCAGCCTCCCGAGTAGCTGGGACCACAGGCGCGTGCCACCACGCCCGGTTAATTTTTGTATTTTTAGCAGAGATGGGGTTTCACCATGTTGGCCAGGATGATCTCGATCTCTTGACCTCGTGATCCGCCCATCTCAGCCTCCCAAAGTGCTGGGTTTACAGGCGTGAGCCACCGCGCCAGGCCACTTCTTGTCTTTGAAATCATGCCCCTTGTGGACCCGGGAAGGGAAGTTAACACAGTCCCTCAATCTCAGTAGCTTAAAACAGCAAAGGTTTATTTGTCATCAACACTATTTATCCATCATATTTTAGAGGGGCTGGTGACTTCACTCTCTCAAGAACCCAGGCTGATGGAGTAGGTCACACTGTTCCAGAGGATAGCAGACTTCTGGGAAGTCTTAAATGAGCAATTAATGGTCCTCTCTAGAATGTATACATGACTCTTTTGTTTATGATTCACTTGCCAGCATTGGCTACATGGCTTTAACCAACCACAAGGAAACCAGAACTTTCCCAGAAGTATCAAACCAGAAATATTTAGTGAACAGAATTATTGACTATTTGAGTCCCCAATTTTTGAAGTTACATATATACTTAAAAACTAAGAAATATAGAACAAGGTTTCATATACAAACACAGGTGCAGAATTTTACAGTAATGATGTAGGCTGGTTGCATAATAGTGTGCAAAGCATACATTTGAAAGTCTTCTACCTCTGCCCTCCTCCCACTCTACATTGTGAGGCTCCAGACTTTCTGCAAAGATCCAGTGAGGGCAGATGCAGTTACTGAAATCTACTTCATTCCCTGATCTCACCAACTTACTTTTGGGTCCTAATACACAGCCACCATTCTTTTTCTTTCTCTCTCCTCTTTATTTATTTATCTATTTGCTATGCTCTCCCCACCTTAACATAAACACTTTATCAAGTATTCAATATTTTTCTTGGCTTCATCTCAGAAATCTTTTTTCCCTGCGGAATAAAAATTCACCTGCATTTTAATCATTATTTATCTATCTTGGCTCTAGCCAAGGTGAACACTACCAAATTTAACCTAGTTTGCAGTTTGGGGTTATGCAGTGCACAGATACATCAAAAGTTCAGAATTAAAAAAAAAATCTTATTTGTGAATTCTCCAGGTATCTACATTGACAGATATGTCATTAACACCATTATAGTTTAAAGAAGAGTTTGGGAGAACATGTTGCTACCAAAAGACTACAAACTAAAATGTGTGTTTTGTTTTTTAAAAATCACCATAAGGGTCTACATTATTTATCTGAAGAACAAATTTAACTTGCTATTAAGTTTTTTAATTGGATATACTAATTTAGTCCATCACATGGCTAAAATAAACAGAAAAATAACAAAAATGTGATTGATCTAGGGCTGTTTGCAGCCTGAATGTCAAGCAGACATCAGTCTCTTGGTCTTATACCCTTAAATTTTCATGAGACTAGAAATATGTAAATGAACTACTGCACTACACAGATAAAAACCCTGGGGGAGAATCTGCAGTACTAAGCAATGTTCAGAAACAAACAACACAAAAGAAAGACTTTTGCACATTCTATAAATTTAAAAATATTTGTGCCGAATAAGAATATGTTTTGTTAATGGTGAATTATTGTCGTTTTCAGTTCAATAGGGAATAAACAAGGGCCAATTTATTCAATAGAAGTTTTGTATTCACCCAAAGTTCTGTGTGTGTCACGCACAGAAAATGAGGAAGCTGATCTCAGTCTGTCATCATAACTTACATAATGTGAATGAATTGGCTTGGGATTTTTAAACAAACATCAAAGAAAAAGTGTCATCGATTAAAAGGTTTCTAAGATTACATCATGGTTCAGCTATGTGTTTTCTATTTTTTTCTGCTTTGAATGAGACTAATTTAGAGTAAAATGTGTTTTTTTTAAACTGTGGTATAATAATCAATGGTATGCTTTCTATTACTACACAATTATATCATCAACTGATAATGATTATGTAAAGTGGCTAATTATTTTTATGATTACTTCAGAATAAGCATTCTAGGAAGCAGCACCTACTCCTTTAAAATATATAAAAGTCTAATTTTATCAGCCATCAGCAAAACCATTCGTTCTCTCTCAACTCTTGGAAGTGCTCTTGTTTCTCTCTGCCTTCTGAGTATCTTCATCAACTTGGTCATTCCCCATTTTCACATTGACAGGGACAAGAGAGAAAGCCTGGTGGGGGCCTGAATAAAAGGTGTGTATTTGGAAACTCATTAAGTTTGATTTCTCTCTTTTGGCAGCATTTTGCATTTCTCTTCCCATGTTTTATTAAAACTTGATTGCTTAAATAGCAATAAACAAACAACTAAATACAACCCAGCAGATAATTATATTTAATTTAATTTATTTATTAGCAATGAGATAGATGATCTGAAGCATAACACATCTACTCTTTGTGACATATGAATTTACTTCAAACCCCAGATTTAGGGGATTTCTCTTTTTCAGATTAAGAAAACAAAGTTAGAGTTTTCTTCTTTCTTCAAATTTCAGTTTTAATCCCACCTCCTCCATTATGCCTTTCTTGATTACTTCATCCAGACATGAATTTTTTTCCACCTGAAGCTACAATACTGAGTCAACAGTTTTCTTACAAAACTTGTCACACACAGCTTGACGTGGTTGCCACTTGATTAACACTTCAGCATTGCTCAGTGGTGTCAGAGTAAGTTCCCACTCAAGCAACCCCAGCTAATAGCTCTGCAGTAACTAGCCTTGGTTTTCACATACGGAAATAGGAGTGATACCTGTTTGGTCCATCTTCCAGGATGGTTGTTGCATCCAAACTTGAAAATGTATATCATGGATCCTTCTAAACCATAAATGTTAGTGCAGAAATGTCACCTGTGTTGTGTCTCGAGGAGTGAAATCATGATTCTACTCTGCCCCTATACTCCCCCAAAAAACTGGTGCTCAACCACTCTGCTCAAAGAATAAAGAATGTGTGATTGAATTCATTAATTGATTACTTAGTCAATGAAAAAGATAGAAGTTCTTAAGGAGGGGTCCAGAGATGAAATTGGTGACTAAAAAGGTAGAAAAAGAGAGGAAAGTAGAAAAGCAAAGTCAAGGAGGGAGGAGGTTCTGATCCCCCACTTTGGTATTCACCATTGCCTACTTTCCCCATTCCTCTGCCTTCCTCCGGATGCTGCAAAAGGTGCACCCAGCATCATGAACTTCATTTATGCAAGCATTTTCTGAGTTCTTACAATGGATTACAATTGAGCCTTGAACAACCTGGGTTTGAATTTTGTGAGCTCACTTACACATGGATTTTATTCCACCTCTGCCACCCAAAGACAACAAGACTAACCCCCACTTCCTTCTCCTTCTCTGCCTACCCAACATGAAGACAACAAAGATAAAGACCTTTATGATGATCTACTTCCATTTAATGAATAGTAAATATATTTTCTCTTTCTTAATTTTCTTAATAACATTTTCTTTGCTCTTACTTTATTGTAAGAATATGGTATATACTACAGTATATACTACTAGTAACTAAGAATACAGTGTATACACAAAACGTGTGTTAATTGACTGTTTATGTTATTGGTAAGGCTTCTAGTCAACAGCAGGCTATGGGAGTCAAAAATTCTATGTGGATTTTCAACTGTGTGGGAGATGGCACCTCTAACCCCTGCATTGTTCTAGGGTCACCTGCATTTCATTTAATCATCTCAATAAACTGGGAAAGTGGATACTGTCATTACCTTGATTTTACAGATGAAGAAAGTGAGTCTTAGACAAATACTTTCTTTGTTCAATGTTATACAGTGGTGGAGTTCAACTGGTGGATTTCAAACCCCAAAAATCTGATTATCCTTCATATTAGTTTGCCAGGGTTGCCATACAAAATACCACATCATGAGGTAGTTTAAACAACAAAATTTTATTTTTTCACAGTTGTAAAGGCTAGAAGCCCTAGATCAATGTGTCCAAAGGGTTGGTTTCTTCTGAGGGCTCTCTTCCTGGCTTTCAGATGGCCATCTTGCTGCATCCTCATACATAGTAATTCCTCTGTGCACTCACTTCCCTGATGTCTGTGTGTGTGTCCCGATTTCTTCTTCTAAGAGCACCAGTCAGATTGGATTAGGGCCCCACCCCTCATGACCTCATTTAACTTCAATTACCTATTTCAAGGATACACTAATATTGAAACTGGAGCTCCAACATAATGAATTTTGTAGGAGACAAGTCAATCCATAATAGTAGCTTTTCCAAATACTTGCCCAATGAATGAGAGAAGGTTTTGGCCAACAGGATGGGATTGCTGATGCTTCAGTATGACTGAGATTTACTAAAATGTCCATTAATATCACAGATATCCTAGTGCCCATACCTAGAAATTCTAACTCAGTAACACTGGAGTGAGGCTTAAAACCATGTTCTTTTAACAAATATCCTCAAGGCACAGGATCCTCAAAAAAATCTCAAAAATACATTAAAGCAGAAGACGGGTAAAACCTGAGAAAAGGATCAATGTTTTGTCTGAAATCCATGGTTACTATTTTTTGAGTCACTATTTTAGTTTACCTGTGTGATCTATCTGGAAGAAAGTATGATCTTATTATGAGTCATTTTCATCATTTAATCAAATGTCAGGCCAGGTTTTTGCTAATTTTCTGGCCTAAGGCATGAAAAACAAAAATCTTTTTTTATCTTTTTTTCCCACAAATTCCTCTTTTTACATTTTTCTTTTTTAGGAAAGAATCTATTTCCTAGGGTTTTTTTTTTTTTTTGTCTCTACTCAACAATTCATGGACATAATGGAAATCTCCAATGATGTCATCATTCCTCCCCAACATTCCTGTCGATTTACATCTCCAACCTGTTTTTTCCTTATTACTCTTAATGATATCCTATGCAGTAGAACCTTATTTTTATAATCTTCTGAAGGATGAAGTCATCAGTAATAGAAATCACTTCTTTCAACTAAATAGCTTTTAGTTAAATGGCATGTCATGGAATCTCCAGTTAGCTGAAGTTATCAACTCTGAATATATTCCATCTCTTTGTCACCTTTGTGAATGCAACTGGGAAAACCTCAGTACTTCTTTAAGTGGCTTCATGAAAATTCTTACCTGACTTTTGAAGGGAGATTTGGATGAGAATATGATCAATACTTGGGGGAAACCTCATTCTTAAGCCAAAAATTCACTGAAGAAAATTCTCCTTTAAGGTTGGGACCAGTGGAAAGGTGGTACTGATCACAGCTTTGCCTCAAGCACTACCCCATCCTTACTCAGGTGCATCAAAGGAGGCCACTCACGAGACTAGAACACCAGGTGGCTGCATCAATGTCAAAAAGCACCATGGATTTACATGTTGGTCCTCTATTACTGTTAGTAGGAAAAAGCTTAGTAAGCAAAACCAGTGTCTAGAGCAAAGGTCTGCAAACTGATCTGTGGGCCAAATTCCAACTACTGCCTGCTTTTATAAATAAAGTACAATTCGAACACAGCCTCACTCATTTGTTTATGTTTTGCTGATGACTTCTGTCGCACTACACTGGCAGAACTGAGTCGTTGTGGCAGAGACTGTATAACCACAAAGCCTAAAATATTTACCATCTGGCCCTTTGTAGCAAGTTTGACAGCCACTCATCTAGAGTAAGTTCCTCCAGACATATAAAATATGCACATCAGTAGCAGTGGGATAAAGAAGATGCTCACTGAAAAAATAAAAAAAGGAAGCTGCTCTCCAAAGCTCTGAATTTCCTACAATGGGCTGGAGGTCACAAGCAGGAATGGGGACATACTTTGTAGGTTTCCTGTGCTACTAAAATTCAGCTCACCCCTATTCTCCATCACAGCTCCAATCAAGCACTAATAGTTTTACACCAGAAATAGGTTTGAATGACCCGAAAGCCTGGGTTCCTTCTGGATCGGCTTCAATTCCCTGATGTCTGTCCAAGCCTACAGGGCTGCCTAGACTCCCAGGCGCCACCTTCCCTGCTCAGGGTCATTCAGCTCCTCCTGGCCCCAGTTCTAACAAAGAGGCCACTGACCTGAGTCATTTAGTTCAATTGCTGACAGGAATCTCATTATCTGAGTGCCACTTCCCATTGTGGCCTCTAGATACAGGCACACAGCTTTGCACTCATGATTAACGTGGGGGATGAGCAGTCACGTACACTCACCAATGGGGAGTTCAGGGGGGAGAGAGAGGCTTTTACATGCACTAAATCTGCACTCAAGGCCAGACTCTTGACATCTATTTTGTGTGTGTGTGTTTGTTTGTTTGTTTTCGTTTCTTGACAATCACTGAGTTTCTTCACAATCACTGAGTTTCTTCTGTGCTCATTCAGTGTGACCTGAAGGAGAGCCTCAGGCATAGGAACTCTCCTGGCAGCTGAGCTGCTTAGTCTGTATATTGTATCAACTGTGAACTTCTATGGACTAGAGTGATAAGTAAAAGCCTTTCTAAGAGTAACATCATGAAATCAAGCCTGTTTCACTAATAAACTGGCTAATGTTTATTGATTGGATAGTAACTACGTAACAGAAACTTCACAATCAATCAAAAATACATTACAAAAGAAGGAGAAAGAAGGAATGAGTACTTTGGAAAGTATCTGAGGTACTGAGATTGCGTTGGTTTTGAAAAATAAACTTGGACGTAGAGTTAATGCAGGACACTAAGATCAAAATACCTTCTTCCCAAAGGCATACGTTGGTAAATCAGATCTCTGACCTCACTTACGAGTACCCTTCTGGCTCTGCAGGACACCAGTTTCTAAAACACAGTGGCACTCAGTGGCACATGTATCCTGCCCCTTTGGCCAAAGCCTAAATTATATAGTTCATCAAATATCTGACAGCAAAAGAGCTTTTGTTTTACTTTTTAACTTTTTTTTTATGCTAAATGCAAAAAAAGGCCAAATGAGACTCTTGGGCCTTCTTTATGGGTCCTGAGGATCCTACCCCAGTCCAAATAGACACTATCGCTTATTTAGTAAGAGGTTACATTGACCGCTGTGAATGAGGGTAGATCGCTGTGGGCCATGTGTGAAGGTTGTTTGGGTTTGTGCAAACCCATGATGAAGATGACAATGACAGTGGTGACAATGATATGACTCTGTGATAGACTCAGTGCTAAGGGTTTTACCTGTGCAGCCCAGTGTAATACTCACAACCACCCTTCCAGATAGGTACTATAAGTAACTCCCAAACTACAGAGTGGTAGCTAAGCTTACCACAGTGCTATGTTATAAGTACTTCATTCTAAGTCACCTTTCCCAAAGTCTTTGTAGAGATCATATTGATAATATTTTCATGTAAGATGCCGGAAATAACATGCAGGAGAGAAAATTTTCGAATGTTTCCTTAGTATACTATGAAAATTTAATCTGTACTTCCTGACTTTTCCATTAACATTCCAAATGTACCCCAGGATTAAGACTCTTGGTACATCTAGAGAGAAGTCCATTTCCTATCTTTAGCTATGTGATTAGTAATAATATATGTATCAAGAGAGAAAGTTTCATCAGCTCTGGAAGATTTGAAGCATTCCTATCTGAGGACTTAGAAATTTATTCTCACAGGATTTCTGATAAGATGAAATCAAGAACTAGATATGTTTTACTTTTTTTATTTTGATTTTTTGAGACAGTGTCTCGCTCTGTCATCCAAGCTGGAGTGCCATCTGTAAAACAGAAATTATAACAGGCCTCATGACAGGCTTCCATGTAAAAAGTAACAATCTTAACACAAAGATTAGCACATACTAGGCACTCACTTAACCATAGCCGTTAATTTAACTGGGAGTTATTATACTTCAGGTTAACGTGTTTTCTGTTTTCTAAAATGTGGTGTATACATGCAGGAATTGTAGTTTAACCAGACAAGAGTTTGTTGTTTTATTTTTTGGAATCATTCTAATATGTCCAAAGATTTTTCTGCCTTAGCAAATTCAATACATAATTGAATTTTTCTTTTCCTTTTTTTTTTTTTTTTTGAGATGGAGTTTCTTGTCTCCCGGGCTGGAGTGCAATGGCTCCATCTTGGCTCACTGCAACCTCCGCCTCCCAGGTTCAAGTGATTCTCCTGTCTCAGCCTCCTAAGTACATGGGATTACATGCGCCTGCCACCATGCCTGGCTAATTTTCATATTTGTAGTAGAGACAGGATTTCACCATGTTGGCCAGGCTGGTCTTGAGACTCCTGACCTCAGGCAATCTGCCTGCCTTGGCCTCCCAAAGTACTGGGATAACAGGCATTGAATTTTTCTTTTATTATTGAATTTCTCACAAGACTTTAGGAACATTCAAATGAGCTTCATTCCTTTTTGTTGCTAATTGAAGAAGGAGATTTTGGACACAGAAGATTAGGTTTGACCATCTTCCAACCCAATTCAAAATTATATATTTTTCTAATTGAAACCTCAACATGGATTGATCTCATTTGCAATAATTCAAGACTTACTTAAGAAGCCCTTCATATGTTTTAAGGCTTTCCTGATGCCATGCTTTCTAATAATAATATATATTCTACCAAATTTCTGCCTGGCAAAACCCTGAGTTTAGGTTGATACTTTTCTCCTCAATTAATAAATAGAACATTCAAAACAACCCATTAAAATTGAGCAAAAACATAATCTCTTCCCTAATCAGCATGTTACTCTCCACAAGAATATAAGAATCCCCATGAATTACCTCTGTGGACCACAGGATGTAATTTGTTACAGCAGTGGTTCTCAAGCTTAAATGTACATCAGAATCACCTGGAAAGCTTGTCAAAAAACAGGTTTCTGGGACTCACTCCCAGATTTCTGATCCAGTAGGCTAGGTGAGGTTTTGTATTTCTAACAGGTTCCCAGATACGCTGACACTGCTGGTCCAGGGACTATATATTTTTATTGATGTATTAGAGTTGTACATATTTTGGGATACATGTGATATTTTGATACATGTATACAATGTATAATGATTATGTCAGAGTAGTTGGAATATTTATTGCCTCAATCATTTATCTTTTCTTTGTGTTGGAAACATTATAATTCCCATCTAATTATTTTGAAATGTACAAAATTATTATTAACTATAATTTCCCCCACTAAGCTATCAAATATTAGAGCATATTTCTTCTAAGTGTATTTTTGTACCCCTCAATCACCTTCTCTTCATATATCCGCCTTCCCTTTCCAGCCAAGTACAACAATTTGAGAAAATCAACATTCTTTGAGGAAGCCAAGTTTTCTCACTTCTGCATGGTATATCTTTCACAAAAAAGATCCCATTAACAATCAGGTGGATTTTTTTTTTTAAATAATAGCTTTTCTTATCCTTTTACCTCTGAGCATTCCTCAAGATTCATTCTTTATACCTTTTTGTTTTCCTTCTCTTTTCCAAAGAAGTCTTCAGTCTTTCATGTTCATCTCTGTGCAACTGGCTCTCAAGTCTGTTTGTTAAGTTTTTTCATTTTTATTTTTTATTTTTTTAGAGACAAGGTCTCACTTGGTTGTCCAGTCTGGAATGCAGTGGCACGATCATAGCTCACTCTAACCTCAAATTCCTGGGCTCAAGCTCTTTCCACCTTAGCCTCCTGAGTAGCTAGGACAACAAGTACCACCAAGTCTGGTTTTTTTTGTTTTTTTCTTTTGTATAGTTTCTTGTGAAGACAGTGTCTCCTGTTCTCATGTTTCTCAGACTTTGAGTATCTTCCTAGTACCTTCATCTGCCTTTGGAGCTAGGTCCAGAATTCCACATCTTCTTATTCAGTGAGAACTTGTGGAACAAATGAATGAATAAAGAGATGATGAGTGGATATATAATGCCACTGACACTAACTAAAGAACCAGAAAGCTTCTAGTTAAAATTCTCTTGGTTCTAAATCTCCGTCTCTTATCCACATTAATGGTAGAAAGACAATTCTCTATGATATTTTATGAAAATAAGGTTAAGAGAACATAGGTGGGAAAGAGTAAAACTATACTGCAATTGCTATGCTTCTATAGAAGATTTGGGAAATAAGCAGGCCTGGAACTGAAAACTAGTCATAATGGGATATGGGTGAACTGTAGTCAACTCTGACTTGTCTGTATGCCTTTTCCTAGCAATAACCTTTGACTTCTAACATCAGATATTTTTCACGTGAACCACCTACCTTGTAAAGAATGATTTTTCAAATTTATGCTGCTTCCAAATCCTTTCCAAGTTCTGACAAACTTCAAAAATAACTTATGCCTATAGTCTACAGTGTCAAACCACCTGAGTTTTTTATTCACTAGATCTGGATTGGGCCCCAGGAGTCTCCATTTGAACAAGATTTTAGCTACTTTTGATGCTGCCAGTATGAGGACAATGCAGAGAATCACAGCTCCTGGAGACTGGATGGTAGCTGCACTACATTACTACAACAATAATACTAATTACAAGAATTGAGAAGTAGCCTAGCCACATCTGAATGGCACTAGAAAACTTTCTAAAGAAAAAGATAAGAATCTGATTCAACTATTGGAATGAAGAACAAAGATCTCTGAAAATCTATCCTTTCATAACAATAACAAGGATATTGGCCCCAAAAATCCTGTCAAAATCAACTTTTTTAAAATTCTGGAAAGTAAGCAAAAGTTTGCCATATCTGAAAAGTGTTTAGTTAAAAGAAAAAAAAAGTTGAATCTTGTAAAAACAGTAAGCTTTGAAATAATTTAGCATTTCCAAATTTTATCTCCCTCTCCAGCTCTGTAGTGACCTTGAAAACTAACATTCTTGCTACTATGGTAGACTACGAACCACTGGAAGGGGTAGCACTGATTTGTAGCCCATCACATGCCTCATTCCCAAAGAATGGTCACTATTTATGACAGCTCACTGAAAACTTCTTCTTCAGATCTGTCTTTATTTGACCAGACTCACAGATTGCTTAGTATAAACAGCCATACTAGAAGGGCATTTACAGAAAAAAGTAATGACAACTGGTTAACATTACAGATGCCTGATATAACATTACCAATTCAGGATAAGAGGCTAATTTAAAAAAAAAAAAAAAAGCACTTGAAAATGAGATATCCGTAGGAAACTTAGTGAAACTTTCACATATTCCTGGGAATTAGAAATCATTCAAGTATGCTATGCACATGGCCTGTGCCAGATAAGATTTGAGAAGACAAATCATTGTTGTCAGACCTTAAGGCTCTAGCCAGCAAAAAGAGAAGTCTAAGGCAGGGTTTTAAACTGCCTGCCAAAGCATTGAAATGTACCCAACACACATTGGTTCAAAGCATTAAGATGATCTCTAAACAATCATTAGCTGACCAAGAAGGTAACCAAATAGAAATTTCATAGACCACATGCAACCAATATTCGGACTTCACATAATAGTCCAGATAAGTCAATAAACGAACAGCAGCAACAACAAACCCAGGTGTGTGGGGCTGATAATCTTCTTCTGTAACTTAAAAATTATGTCATTTTAAATGTCCAGTTTTCAGTAATAAAGATGAGACACTCAAAGAAACAAGAAAATAGGCCTATTCATATGAAAAAAGTCAATAAAAACTGTCCCTGAGAAAACCTAGATGTCAGACTTACTAGATAAAGAACTGACATTCACTATTAGAAGTATATTCAAATAACTACAGGAAACCTTGTGTAAAGAAGTAAAGAAGGGAATGAGAATGATTGCCTATGTGAACTCCCAAATATCTGAAACAGGTCAGTCAATTTAGGAAGTTTATTTGCAAAGTTAAGGATGTGCACCCATGTCATAGCCTCAGGAGGTCCTCATGACATATGCCCAAGATGGTTAGAGCACAGTTTAGGGAGATAGGAGACATCAATCAATATATATAAGATGTACATTGGTTTGGTCCAGAAAGGTAGGACAACTCAAAGCAGGGAGTGGGGCTTCCAGGTCATAAGTAGGGAAGAGACAAATGGTTGCATTCATTTGAGTTTCTGATTAGCCTTTCCTAAGGGGGCAGTCAGATATGCATTTATCTCGTTTATCTCAGTGAGCAGAGAGATGACTTTGAGTTCTGACTGTCATTTTGTCAACAAGGAAATTCCTTGTGAGGGAGGTATGTAGCTTTTTTATCTTAGTAGCTATCTTTTTTAGCAATAGAATGGGAGGCAGGTTTTCCCTAAGCAGCTCCCAGCTTGTCTTTCCCCCTTTGGCTTAGTGATTTTGGGGTCCCAAGATGTATTTTCCTCTCATACCTACTATATAGAGAATATCTATAAGCAGTTAGAAATTATTTAAAATAATCAAATGGAAAGTTAAAAAGTACAATTACTGAGATGAAAAAATTAACTAGAGCAGTTCAGCAGCAGATTTGAACTGTTGAAAAGAAAAAAAAATCAGTTAACTTGAAGACAGATCAATTGAGATCATCCAGTCTGAAAGTCAAAAAGAAAAAATTAAGAAAAATGAGTAGAGCTTCAGAAATCTGTAGAATTTCATCAGGCTTACTGTTTTACACATATTCAGAGTGCCAGAATGAGAGGAGATCTCGCCCCTCATTTTGGCACTCTGAATATGTGTAAAACAGTACGAGGTATGTAAAAAAATTTGAAGACATAATGGTCAAAACCTTACCAAATTTTATGATAAACATGAATCTACATATCCAATTAGTTCAATGGACACCAAGTAGAATAAACCAAGGAGATTCACACTGAGACACACAGTCAAACTGTTGAAAGATGAAGACCCTTGAAAGCAGCATGAGAAAAGCAACTCATCGTGTGTAATCAATACACAGTAAGATTAACAAAAGATTTATCATCAGAAACCATGAAAGAAAAACACTATCAACTAAGACTTCTGTGTCTAGCAAAACTATTTTTCAAAAATAATAGAGAAATTAAGATACAGGTAAAACTGAGAGAATTTATCACTAGTAGTACAAGAAATATTAAAGGAAATCCCTAGGGTTAATATGAAAGGACACTAAATAGTAACTTGAATCCATATAAACAAAAATGAATACTCCAGGGATGGATACATCAATCCCCATAATGTGCTTATTTCATCCTGTGTATATGCCTATATCAAAACATCTTATGTACCCCATAAATATATACACTTACTATATACCCACAATTTTTTTTTAATTTTAAAAGATAAATACCATTAAAAGCAAAAATAACAATAATATATTTTTGTTTGAAACAACTTTTTTCACCTATTCAATATGAGACAGATACACAACTTGATAATTGGCAGTTATGTAGAAGGACTTATAATGCATAAAGATGTATTTTGTACAAAACAGTACAAAAACACCATGAGAAAGAGTTATGTTGGAGCAAATATATGTATACTATTTATTATAAATTAAATTGTTATTAGTCCAAACTACATTGCTTTAAGTAAGATGTTAATTATAATCCAAAGAGAAATCACTAAGAAAACAGTTCAAGAACAAATGTTAAAATAAATCACAGGGAAATTCAACGATATACCAGAAAATACCTAACAGAAAACAAGTCAGTAATGATAAATAGAAAAACTAAAAAGAAAAAAAAGCCACACAGATGTAAGCCATAGAAAACAAATAAAACATCAGACATAATGACTACCCTATCTGTAATTAAGTTAAAAGTAAATTGGCACTTTATTCAAAGGTATATTTTGATAAAATATATACCTTTTAAGAATTAAAAAGAAGCAGATTCCAAGTGTATGTTTTATGCTGTCCTCAAGAGAAAAGCTTTAAATTCAGAGACACAAACAGGTTAAAACTAAAATGTTAGGAAAAAAAGATAGATCATTCAATAGTACCCAGATAGTAATGGGGTGGCTATAATAACATCAGACAAAATATACTTTAAGACAAATAGTTACTAGAGGCAAAAAAGAACATCTTATAATAATAAAAGAATTGATAATTTAAGACATGAAAATTATAAATGGATATGCACCTAGCAAAAATGTCTAAAAATGCCTTAAGGAAAAACTGACAACTGCAAGAAGAAATAGACAGATGAATAACAATAGCAGGAGACTCCAGTACTTCACTTTCAATAATGGGTAGAATAACTATGCAGAAGATCAGCAAAGATGTGGAAAAGTTGAACAACATTGTAAATTAAATATTAATATAAATCTCATAGAGATATGTAAAACATTCTACCCAATAACTGCAAAATATGCAGTAGTCCCCTTTATCTGTAGGAGATATGTCTCAAGACTCCCAGTGGATGCCTGAAACTGATAATAGTACTGACTTATATATAATGTGTTTTTCTCCTATATGCACATGCCTATGATGAAGTTTGATTTATAAATTAGGCATAGTAAAAGATTATCAATAATAATAAAATAGAACAATTGTAACAATATATTATAGTGAAAGTTACATAAATCTGGTCTCTGTCTCTCTCTCTTTCTCTCTCTTTCCTTGTCTCTCTAAATATCACATGGCACCACAGGTAACTGAAAATTCAGAGCGAAACTGTGGATAGGCAGACTACTATACATTTTTCTCAATGCACTTGAAACATTATTTAACTTAAACCATATATAGGCCATAGAACAGGCCTCAATAAAACTTTATAATGATTAAACTTCCCAAAAAGTATTCTATCTTATCAAAAATGGAATTAGAAACCAATCACAGAAGAAAATTCACAAAGATGTGGAAATTACACAGCACACTGTTAAATAATGGATCATAGAAGAAACTGCTTAAATGATTAAATATTTGGAGACGAATAAAAATGAAACTACAGCATACTGAAACTTCTGGGATGCAGCCAAAGACAGTGCTTAGAAGATAATTTATACCTATAAATGTCTATATTTGAAAGAAGAAAAATCTAAAATTAATAGCCTAATATTTCACTTTAACAAAAAAAAAAAATTCAACCCAAACAAATCAGAAGGAAAGATATAATAAAAACTAAAGCATAAATAAACAAAACATTACTGCATCTAAGGATGGGAAATGTCTTCATACAAAGAACAAAAACTAAAAAACTAGATAATAACATTTTATGAATTTCATTACTTTAAAATGTAGAGTTTTTGTTGTTGTACTTTAGGTTCTGGGGTACATGTGCAGATCATGCAGGATTGTTGCATAGGTACACACATGGCAAGGTGGTTTGCTGCCTTCATCCCCCCATCACCCACATCTGGTATTTCTCCCCTCGTTATCCCTCCTAACCCTCCCCCACTCCCCACTGTCCATCCCCTAGGGCTGTTGGATTTTGTCAAAGGCCTTCTCTGCATCTATTGAGATAATCATGTGGTTTTTGTCTTTGGTTCTGTTTATGTGGTGAATTACATTTATAGACTTGCGTATGTTGAACCAGCCTTGCATCCCCCGGGATGAAGCCTACTTGATCATGGTGGATAAGCTTTTTGATGTGCTGTTGCAATCGGTTTGCCAGTATTTTATTGAAGATTTTTGCATCTATGTTCATCATGGATATTGGCCTGAATGGTTTTGCCTAAGTTTTCTTCTAGGGTTTTTATGGTGTTAGGTCTTGTGTTTAGATCTTTAATCCATCTGGAGTTAATTTTAGTGAAAGGTGTCAGGAAGGGGTCCAGTTTCTGCTTTCTGCACATTGCTAGCCAGTTTTCCCAACACCATTTATTAAACAGGGAATCCTTTCCCCATTGCTGTTTTTCTCAGGTTTGTCAAAGAGCAGATGATTGTAGATGTGTGGTGTTGCTTTTTGAGGCATCTGTTGTGTTCCATTGGTCTATGTGTCTGTTTTTGGTACCGGTACCATGCTATTTTGATTACTGTGGCCTTGTAGTATAGTATGAAGACAGGCAGCATGATGCCTCCAGCTTTGTTCTTTTTTCTTAGGATTGTTTTGGCTATGCAGGCTCTCTTTTGTTTCTATATGAAGCTTGAAGTGGTTTTTTCTAGTTCTGTGAAGAGAAGGTCATTTGTAGCTCGATGGGGATAGCCCTGAATCTATAAATTACTTGGGGCATGTATGGCCATTTTCACGATGTTGATTCTTCCCAACCATGAGCATGGAATGTTTTTCCATCTGTTTGTGTTCTCTCTTATTTCACCTCGAGCAGTGGTTTGTAGTTGTCCTTGAGGAAGTTCTTTACATCCTTTGTTAGTTGTATTCCTAAGTATTTTATTCTCTTTGTAGCAATTGAGAATGGGAGTTCACTTTTGATTTGGCTCTCTGTCTGCTATTGGTGTACAGAAATGCTTGTGATTTTTTGCACATTGATTTTGTATGCCGAGACTCTGCTGAAGTTGCTTATCAGTTACAGGAGATTTTGGGCTGAGATGATGGGGTCTTCTAAATATACAATCATGTCATCTGCAAATAGAGGACAATTTGAGTTCCTTTCCTTCCTAATTGAATACCCTTTGTTTCTTTTTCTTGCCTGATTGCCTTTTCTTGCCTGGCTAGAACTTCCAATGCTATGTTGAATAGGAGTGGTGAGAGAGGGCATCCTTGTCTTTTGCCAGATTTCAAAGGGAATGCTTCCGGTTTTTTGCTCAGTATGATATTGGCTGTGGGTTTGTCATAAATAGTTTTATTATTTTGTGATACATACCTTCGATACCTAGTTTATTGAGGGTTTTTAGCATAAAGGACTGTTGAATTTTGTCGAAGGCCTTCTCTGCATCTGTTGAGATAATCATGTGGTTTTTGTCTTTGGTTCTGTTTATATGATGGATTACATGTATAGACTTGCGTATGTTGAACCAGCCTTGCATCCCTGGGATGAAGCCTACTTGATCATGATGAATAAGCTTTTTGATTTGCTGTTACATTCTGTTTGCCGGTATTTTATTGAAGTTTTTGCATCAATGTTCATCATAGATATTGGCCTGAAATTTTCTTTTTTTGTTGCATCTCTGCCCGGTTTTGGTATTAGGATGATGTTGGTCTCATAAAATGAGTTGGGGAGGATTCCCTCTTTTTGTATTGTTTGGAATAGTTTCAGAAGGAATGGTACCTGCTCCTCTTTGTACATCTGGTAGAATTTGGCTGTAAACCCATCTGGACCTGGGCTTCGTTTAGTTGCTAGGCTATTAATTGCTGCCTCAACTTCAGCCCTTATTATTGGTCTATTCAGGGTTTCAACTTCTTCCTGGTTTAATCTTGGGAGAGTGCAAGTGTCCAGGAATTTATCCATTTCTTCCAGATTTACTGGTTTGTGTGCATAGAGTTGTTTATAGTAATCTCTCATGGTAGTTTGTACCTCTGTGGAATTGGTGTTGATGTCCCTCCCCTTTATCGTTTTTTATTGTATCTATTTGATTCTTCTCTCTTTTCTTTTTTTTTTAGTCTGGCTAGTGGTCTATCTGTTTTGTTGATCTTTTCAAAAAACGAGCTCCTGGATTTGTTGTTTTTTTGAAGGGTTTTTTGTGTCTCTGTCTCCCTCAGTTCTGCTCTGATCTTAGTTATTTCTTTTCTTCTGCTAGCTTTTGAGTTTTTTTGATCTTGCTCCTCTAACTTTTTCAATTTTGATGATAGGGTGTCAATTTTAGACCTTTCCTTGCCCCTCATATGGGCATTTATTGCTACAAATTTTCCTCTAGACACTGCTTTAAATGTGTTCCAGAGATTCTGGTATGTTGTGTCTTGGTTCTCATTGGTTTCGAGGAACATCTTTATTTCTGCCTTCATTTCATTGTTTATCCAGTCGACATTCAGGAGTCATTGAAGTTTCCATGAAGTTGTGTGGTTTTGAGTTAGTTTCTTAATCCCGAGTTCTAATTTGATTGTACTGTGGTCTGAGAGACTGTTTCTTATGATTTCCTTTCTTTTGCATTTGCTGAGGAGTGATTTACTTCCAATTATGTGGTCGATTTTAGAGTAAATGTGATGTACTGCTGAGAAGAATGTCTATTCTGTGGATTTGGGGTTAAGAGTTCTGTAAATGTCTATTAAGTTCACTTGATCCAGATCTGCATTCAAGTCCTGGATTTCCTTGTTGATCTTCTGTCTCGTTGATCTGTCTAATATTGACAGTAGAGTGTTAAAGTCTCCCACTATTATTGTGCAAGGTTCTAAGTCTCTTTGTAGGTCATTAAGGACTTGCTTTATATATCTGGGTGCTCCTGTATTGGGTGCATATATATTTAGAATAGTTAGCTCTTCTTGTTGTATTGATCCTTTTACCATTATGTAATGCCCTTCTTTGTCTCTTTTGATTTTTTTTTTTTTTTTTATCAGAGAGTAGGTTGCCACCCTCTGCTTTTTTTTTGCTCTCCATTTGCTTGGTAAATCTTCTTCCCTCCCTTTATTTTGAGTCTATGTGTGTCTTTGCACGTGAGATGGGTCTCCTAATACAGCACACTGATGGTTCATGGCTTTTTATCCAATTTTCCAGTCTGTGTCTTTTGATTGGGGCATTTAGTTCATTTACAATTTATGTTGATATTGTTATGTGTGAATTTGATCCTGCCATTTTATTACTGGTTGGTTGTTTTGCCCTTTTGTTGGCATAATTTCTTCATTGTATCATTGGTCTTTACCATTTGGTTCTTTTTTGCAGTGGCTGGTACTGGTTTTTCCTTTCTGCATTTAGTGCTTCCTTCAGGAGCTCTTATAGGGCAGGTCTGGGTAGTGACAAAATCTCGCAGCAATTGCTTGTCCGTAAATAATTTTGTTTCTCCACCACTTATGAAGCTTAGTTGGCTGAATATGAAATTCTGGTTTCAAAGTTATTTTCTTTAAGGATGTTGAACATTGGCCCCCACTCTCTTCTGGCTTGTCTTTCTGCCGAGAGATCTGCTGTGAGTCTGATGTGCTTCCCTTTGTGGGTGACCCAACCATTCTCTCTGGCTGCCCTTAGTATTTTTTCCTTCGTTTCAAACCTGGTGAATCTAACGATTATGTGCCTTGGGGGTTGCTCTTCTAGAGGAGTATCGTTGTGTTCTCTGTGTTTCCCGTATTTGAATGTTGTCCTGCTTTGATAATTGAGGACATCCTCCTGGCTAATATTCCCCAAAGCATGTTTTCAAGCTTAGGTTCATTCTCTCTGTTATCTTCCGGTACACTGATCAAGTGTAGATTAGGTCTTTTCACATAATTCCATATTTCTTGAAGACTTTGTTAATTTCTTCTCTTTGTTCTCTTTTCTTGCCTTCTCATTTTATTTCATTGAGTTGATCTTCAGTCTCTGATATCCTTTCTTCTGCTTGATCTGTTCAGCTGTTGAAACTTGTGTATGCTTCTCAAAGTTCTTGTGCTGTGTATTTCAGCTCCGTCAAGTCATTTATGTTCTTCTCCAAGCTGGTTATTCTAGTTAGCATTTTGTCTAACCTTTTTTCAAGGTTTTTTGTTTCTTTGCATTGGGATAGAACATGTTCCTTTAACTCAGAGAAATTTGTTATTATCCACCTTCTGAAGCCTGCTTCTGTCAATTCATCAAATTTGTTTTCTGTCCAGCTTTGTTCCCTTGCTGGTGAGGAGTTGTGATCTCGTGGTGGGGGGAGAGGTGTCTGGTTTTTAATGGTTTCATTCTTCTTGTGCTGGTTTCTTCCTACCTCCTTGGATTTATATAGTTTTGATCTCAGGTAGCTGCTTGGGGAAGTGGCCTTTCCTTTGTCTGCCTGCAGAGGTGCTACTGGGCTGCCACAGATTCAATGGAGCTACTGTGTGTTTTATTTACTCAGGAAAATTAGGCCGGCTTCTGCAATGGCATCTTCCCTTCCCCCCTGTCAAGCTCAATCATTCCTGGTCACTCTCTAACTGATGTTCTGGGTGCGAAACTCTGGAGTGAAAGCTTTTTAGCCTGCTGGGCTTTGTGCGGGGGGCGAGGGGACCTGTCCTGTCATATGGGCTGTTTCCCTGTTTTAAGTTCCCCTTCTTTCTTGGGGGTGGGTGGCTCTGTCCAGCCACCTTTCTGGCTTTCACGTCAGCCAGTGCTTCTGCCTAGATCTATGCTGACAGCCCCAGCTCCGGCCAAAGTTGCTGTTCTGCCCTGTTCAGGCAGCTCACTGAGGCTTTTCAGCCCGGCAAAGATCTCCTGTTCTGTGGGTGGTAGAGGGCTTGGGTGGAGCGCTGTATCCGAACCGAAGTCCCAGATGGGGAGATCCCCCTGGTCCTCCAGTTGGTTGCATGCACCTCCTGGGTGGGGCAGTGCCCTGCCTTGCCACAACTTGCCCTATTTGGTTTATACCCACTGTCCACCAGACCCACAAAATGAACCTGGTATCTCGTTTGGAATTGTGGAGACCACTCGGCTTCTGCATCTCTCTCACTGGGAGCTGCTTTCCAGAGCCGCCTCTTATTTGGCCATCTTGGGATCCCTCCCCATCTTCTTTTAACTTTGTGAGAGTACCCAGCTATGCTGTTCCCAGACTCTGAATTATGGAAACTGTGTGATAATAAATGGGTGTTGTTTTATGCTGCTAAATTGTGGTAATTTGTTACATAACAATAAAAAGCTTACATACGCATTGTGGTTGGATCATCTGTCTTTGGCAGCCAAGAGGCAAAAAGACATAGAGGATTACACCTCAGAAGAATACCAAAAGAGCAGGCATTCTCAACAGAGATGGTGTCATCTTTATAAAAGAAGATCAAGAACAATGTCATAAAATTGAAGGAGAAAAGAGACCCAAAGAAGAAGGGTGGTTAAATTCAACATGCGGCAAAAATATCAAGAGGAATGCAAACTAGAATTGACAAAGGCATCACAAGAAAGGTCATTGATACTTTACAGAGTCCAAAGGCTTTAACAACCAATTCCTAGTCAAAAAGAATCATGGCATCTGAAGCTCTCAGCTTGAACAGCAGCAGCGGCCTGGAGTTCAGAGTAACAGTCAAACTCACAAGACAGAAAAACTATACCCAGAGCCAACTTTATTTAGCTTTCAGAAAGGATACATGTAGGACCACAATGCAACATGCAGGGCAACTCAGTTTGACTTCAAAGCACAGCTTCCAAAGTCCAAAAATTCCTCCACATTCAGGTCCCACAATGGGCACGAGAAAAGGCTGAGCAACTATGGACCGCCTCACTCTGGGAAGATTTAAATTCTGGGGTCTTTTCAGTTTTTCTACCTTGCTAGTCACTTATCTCCTCAAGGGCATCCTATTGGTGCATAGTCTTAAGCAGCTGTCTTAGGGCAGCTGAATATCATCAATATCATTTACTGATTACTCAATAAATCATATTGACAAGGAGGTAAAGGTGCTTATCCATTACATAGTCACCTTGGTTAGGGTCTCATTTATTTTAAATCTGGTATCCTTTTATAAAATCTTTGAGTCAATGCTGCAAGAAGGATTTGGCCAAGGAAAAAATCTTGGGGCTATAGAAAACATCACATACCAACCTTTCAAGCAGAGAAAACACAGTCATAACTCAGTGTCTAAGTGTTTTCTCTAGAATATTCACTCCACTCACCCATGCTGCAATAAATTTTTCCACTGTTGTTTATCCTATATCAATATCATGTTCCATCTCTGTGATATCTCCTTACCTCCATAATTTCAGCAAGGTAACCACTCTGAGCTGAGAATCCCATCTTCATTTACAGGACTTTTTTTGTACCATACCATATCTCACAGCCTGCACTTAAAGTAGTCAGTGTCTTTGCACTATAGAAGTCAGTGTTCAACCCTGGACTCATTTATTTATTCAATCTCAATATAAAACCCTGACCTCCAGCTGCCTCAGGACAGTCAAGTTGGTAAAACTAGTAGGAACCATATTGCAAATGTTGCCTAATGCGAAGAAGTAATGTGACAGTGGATTAGAGTTGCTGACTTTGCAAAACTGCTTACTCACCACTGGAGATTCTTAGACTTTACACTAAAAAGCTACATGATTATTTTATGTCAGTCTCATTTTGCAACCAGGGATTGTATGTAACATACATTGTGGGGGATAAGTCTGGTAGGTAGTAAGGTGAGGCTGCCTTCAAACCACATTTGGGGGAGCAGATTTTTGGCTAATCCCAAGAACTAAGATGAGAAATCACAGATTACTGTATTTATTTCTCTCTCCCCCATGTGCAACTTCACACACATATACATAAATAGTACATGCGTTATTCCCACACACCTACAATATACACACAGTATCCTACTTATCCATCCTA
The DNA here is from genome assembly GCA_036589455.1 of Ateles fusciceps. Lineage (NCBI taxonomy): Eukaryota > Metazoa > Chordata > Mammalia > Primates > Atelidae > Ateles > Ateles fusciceps. Next base: position 2,114,074 of record JAZHEH010002077.1, read on the forward strand.
TAGGTTACCTATCATGCTCTTACCCTCTCCACAGGGCTCTCTAGCAATAAGGAAGAAGGAGGAGGAGGAGGGAAGAATGAACCTTCCTCAACTCATGCCATTGTGAAATAGGAGGATTCTGGATCTAAGAATACACCAGGTAGTCAATGAATTTTCCAGGTATATCCCAGACTAAAAGATAGTTTTCCACTGAGAAAACACAGAACAGGATAGTCTTACCCACATGAACAGAAAAGCCTGACAAAGGGTTGTATCTATCTCAATCCTGGTACCTTAAGGAAATGCTCCCAGCCTAAGAGAAATATGCCAAAATGTGTATGTGTACAGTTTTGTGTGCAAAACGTAGTGTTCAGGATGTCAATTGTCGCGAGTCTATTTTAATCCACTAGCACACTGCCATATCTTTGTTCTTTCTGCACTAACTCCTGATTTCATATTTTGGACTTGGAGTTTTTGTCTGGACTTTCCAGACTATCATCACAGGTAACTGACTTCTCAGACTCAGAACTATTCAATTCCATCCTGCAGTCAGTGGATATTTCCTACTCTAACCTGGCATCTCTGCCTGCTTCTGAGAATATTTCCCATCTTCTTCCATTAAGATAGCATATGGCTTGAAATTCTAAAACATCTGCTTCTTCGCCATGCCCAAAGTTCAGCCTTAGACATACCTTAGACAGCCTTAGACCTTTGACATGTGGTGAATTTGAGACAGTGATTTTCACAGAGATCACAAAGAATAAGCTGAGAAGGAGAAACTGGATGGTGAAGGAATTAGAAGGCATGGATATGAGCCACCTCTTCCATTAATGAAAGCATGACATGAAAAGGAAATGAGCATTAGTAATGATAGTAGCAGCTTCCATTTAGGTGGTTACTTTAGGCCAACCACTCTTTTAGTATATTTCATTTAATTCTTACAATAACACTTTGGACTATATTTTATCAAATACGTTTTACAAACAATGAAACTAAAACTAAAAACTCTTAATTTGTCTTAAGTCTTTCAGCTAACAATTGTCAGAGCCAAAGTTTTTTTCCCAATCCTTCATCCCCCAACCTCTAGTAACCACTGATTTACTCTGTTTTGAGAGGTGTTTATTGTCATTGTTGTCATGTGCTTTTTCACAGGGGTGGCCGGGGGGGGGGGTGGGGGGTGGATTTGGGAAAAAATTGAAAATCTGCTAGACAAATTTGAAAAGAGCTGTAAACTCTTATTCTCTGTTTTTATGACTTTGGCTCTTTTAGAGTTTACAAACAATTAAGATCATGCACTATTTATCTTTTTGTGCCTGGCTTATTTAATTTAACGTAATGTCCTCTAGGTTCATCTATGTTGTTGCAAACGTTGGAATTTTCTTCTTTTTCCTTTTTATGGCTGAATAGTATTGCACTATGTATATATATTCAATTTTCTTCATTCAGTCACTCATTAACAGACACTTAGATTGATTTTGAATGTTAGTTACTGGAAATAGTGCTGCAATAAACATGGGGATACAAATACGTCTTTGATATATCCTTTTCATTTCTTTGGATATATACCCCAAGGTGGAATTGCTGGGTCACATAGTAGTTCTATTTTTAATTTTTTGAGGAACTGCCATACTGTTTAAAATAGTGATTATAGTAATTTTCATTTCCACCAACAGTGTGCAAGGGTTCCCTTATCTCTACATTCTCACCAACACTTGTCATTTTTCATATTTTTGATAACACCTGTTCTAACAGGTATGACATGCTATCTCATTGTGACTTTAATTTGTATTTCTTTAATGATTAGTGATGTTGAACAATTTTTCTTAAAACTATTGGCCATTTGTATGTCTTCTTTTCAGACATATCTATTGAAGTTCCTTGCCTATTTTAATCAGATTGTTTTCTTACTATTGAGCTGAATTCATATGTATATATTATCCCCTTTACCAGATACATAGTTTGCAAATATATGTCCCATTCCTCTATACTCTCTTGAGTATTTCCTTTGCTGTGCATCAGGTTTTTAGTTTGATATAATTCTATTTATCTATTTTTGAAGAGTCATGGTTTGAACTCAGGCATGTGTTGTTTTAGAGTTGATAACATTGATAACCAATACAACTAGTTTTTCATATATATAAAATTTAGGAAAACAGCCAATATGGTTAATCGAGCTTGTGCCAAATGTGGAAGTTATTTCTGAGTAACTACACTCTTTCTCATCCCTCTATTTGGTTTAATAAAACTGAGGGCAACCAAATAGGTTTTTCTTACCCCTGAGTTATAATCTAAGGCTAGTTTTATGACTAATAAATTCCATATTCTAAGAGTGGTAAGGGAATTGAACATGAACCCCATAAGTCTATTAGACATATAGATTGTGAAAGGGGCTTCAGGATCAAAAAACAAGAAGTAATGAGACAAAATAGAATAAGAATATTGTTAAAAACACTGGCTCAATGAGTTATCATATATTCATACATATCCTCACAAATAATATATACTATATCCCCCATAAATATAATAATTCCTTGGTAAATATATAAAATTCTATAGTATAGAAAACTTTTAAACCTGTGTGTTTTAAAATGGTCTCAGATTCTCTACAGATGCTCCCATTGAGTGGGACCTTGAGTTTTGGCAGGCTTTGCAGCGTTTTTGCCAAATAAATGTGATGAAAATGATGTTACGCAGCATCTGAGCCAGAACCCACTATGGGGGTCTGTCCTGCAGACCCTGACTCAACAACAAATGAATAAATTAACTCACACAAAATATTCAGTGTACGAGTGGGCTGGGGTGTCTATGTCCACTTACAGACCATGGAGGACAGTGCTGTAAAGAGATAGCAGCCACCGGCCTCAAGTAGCCCCTACTCCAGGCTTTTATTTTTTTAAAAAAAAACAAGGGTCTTTAAATAAATAGCATTAGAAGGTAATTAATTTCTACCAACCCCCTGAGTAGAAGGTAGTTAAGCATGCACAATTGATCAAAGGTTTTGCTAATGGAGGTGGGGGACAAACAGACTTATCTGGGGAAACTTATTTTACAATTTCTAGTATTTACTCTACTGTCCTAATGCTCCAGCATAAGAACCAGTTGCATTTGACCCATTCAATCATTATAAGCTATGTAAATCTTTGGCCTTCCAAAAAGGTTTGTGATTATTTCCTAAAGCTATCTCTAATATTTTTCCTTTAATATTTTTGCCACCACCCTGAGTGAACCCCCATATCTCCCCCCTTTTTGTTTCTAACATCGGAGCCTGTTGATTGAAGAGATGTAACCAAAACAGGACTGTCAGCCAAGGCAATAATTGCTTTTATTCCGGCTTTGCATCCTAGAATTAGCAAATAACATAAAACAATTATGAGTAAAATTAGCAACATTCTTTTCCAGTCGAGGAGTGCCTTTTAGTGTTACTTGGCATTTCAGTTCACGGTATGCCATTACTGAGGAATTCTACCAGGGGTATGCTAATTTCTTTTACCTAAGTGGTCACATTGTTAGAAGCTGGAAAGGGGGTGTCTGCCTAAGTATCAGGGTCGAAAAAATGCAGGTGTAAAATATGAGCTTGATAGAGTGTGGCAAGTACAGGTAGCAGGCAAAGTGAGATAATAAAAAAAGATTAATATCCTATGTACAATGTACAACAGAAAGCATAGCAAGAAACAAATTATCTGGAGTAAATGGTGTCTGTGTCTGGAGTAGGATTCATTCAGCCTCCTGAATTGTCCTCTTCAGCATCCCTCAGGTGAAGTCTGGGGTTTGTGTTGTCCATGGAAGCCACATCATCTGAGGCTGTGGATCCTGTAGGGTCTTTTCTAGGCTGGCTTGAGTTTTTTCTTCTTTCCATACTTTGAGGAGGACATAGTCTCCATGCTGATGCTGGTGTATTGGAAATTCTAGGGGTGGTTCCTGTGCTAAGAGACTTTTTATAATCTTTGTTAAAGAGCAGGTTAGTGTTTTAAGAAAAACTTGTTGTGCTTTATTTTCATGTCTAATTTATAGAAAAACTAGATGATACTTCTTTACCTTTAGCCAATATGTTCACACACATAATTTCTTTTACAACTAACGTTTTAAAACTTGCTTAGACCTTCTAAACAAAAATTATACAACATTTCCTGCATAAATTCCTTTCTATAACATTTTTCATAGCTTTCACAGACAATTTTCAATGTGCCTTAACTTTCTGACTTTGTTTTATAACCTTCCTTACTAAAGGTGCATTTCTATAACTTTCTTAACATTTCTTTCTCTACTTCCTACTTTATCTCTCTCTTTTGTCTCACTTTTTGTGTCTCTCTCTGATCTCTGTCTCTTCTAGTCTCTCTCTTATTCTTTCTATTTCTCTCCCTTTAAAGGCTAGTGTTTTACTCATATAGGATTTTGAGAGAGCTATGTCAGGGGTAGGGTTGGAATAGCAACAGTGGCCATTATCAGAAAAAGGTCTTACAAATTATTAAATTTTACTTAAATCTTAACAGAGTTGTAAAGATTCACCATGGGCCACCCATGGAGCCAGAGGGCAGTGGCACAGTCCAGGACAGCGGCTTGGTCCTAGAACAGTGGCTACTTTTCACTTGTACCACTCCCTTTCCCTGCTACTGGGGGGCTGCTGTCTGCTAGGCAGACCTGCTGGTGAGTGCCTCCTGCCCCTCCCTAGCAGATTAACTCTGGCACACTGGGCCTGGTTCCCCTTCACTGCTGCCAGCACGCAGGCCAATTTCCTGAGAGCATTTGTAGGCTCCAGGATTGTGAGCTTTCTTACTGTCAAGCCTTTCTTTCCACCCACTGCTCATTTGGCCATTTGGCTTTGGCCTCTAATGCTTTTCCTTATCTTTTTATATACCTGATTGCCTTGTCAATCTTGCACTACTGGGCAAGCTAAAATCTCCCCTTCTAATGCCACTTGCTTATGACAAGGTCCCATAGCTGGTGCATGTTTGTTATCCTTTTTCCTACTTATTGGAGGAGGGGGCTCAGGCAAAACATCCATTTCCTCTTTGTTATTTTGGCCCAGTGATAACATTACTGGGATCTGGTTGCCCTTGTGCGTGATTTTGCTTGACAGTTCTTCCCACTTGTTCCCAGAGCTCTACATTTACCATGCCTCCTACTGGGAACCATGGGTTAAGTGAAGCAACAATTTTCATTAAGTTTTTTAATTGAGCCTGTGAAACTGAGTCCCCTGCCCCTAGCCTTAATTAGCTGTTTCAATACTTTTATATACTGCTTCTGTTGCACTAATTGCTGCCCCATGATGAAACTTCAGTCTGAACAATCCCCCTCAAAACTTGGTAATCCTAAGTGGGTATCAGTGACTTACTGACTCACTGTTATACTGACTTGACTGTACAGTTCTCTGCCCCTTTGTTTTTGGGGGTCCATCGCTCTCTCTCTCAGCAATGGTCAAAACCTGCCAAGTTTCCTCACATGGGACACAACTGTTGGGGTTACCACCCACAGGGGTCTGTCTTGCAGACCCTGACTCAGTGACAGATGAATAACATACACTTAAACCCAGAATACAGTGGAAGAGTGAGCTGAGGTGTCCGGGCCACTCACTCGAAGGAGTTAATGGCAGCCAGCCTGGAGCAGCCCCTACTTCAGGCTTTTATTTAGTATACTAAAGGACAAGTGTCTTTGGATAAACACCATTAGAAGGTAATTAACTTCTGCCCACCACCTGATTAGAAGTCAGTTAAGCGTGCATGGATGATCAAAGGTTTTGCTAATGGAGGTGGGGGTAAACAGACTTATCTGGAGAAACCTCTTTTACAATTTCTAGTATTTACTCTACTGCCTAATGCCCTAGGGTAAGAGCTGGTTACCTTCAACCCATTCAATCATTACAAGCTATGTAAACCTTTGGCCTTCCAAAAAGGTTTGTGACTATTTTCTAAAGCTATCGCTAATATTTTTCCTTTAATATTTTTGCTACCACCCTGAGTGAACCCTCACAACACACAAGGTCTTTATCTTCTCCTCTCATGCCCTTGAACCCCTGTAATACCAGATGAAAAAGTTGGGCTAGTCTCTCTGAGGATAAGAGATCACACAGAAAGGGAGGCACTAACCAGTAGACAGGGGAGTGAGGCCATCTTAGACCATCCAGCCCCAGCCAAGACACCAGATGACTATACTGCATGAATGGCCGTAGACAAGACCAGTGAGGAATTTCCCACTTGGCCCAGCCCAAACTGCTGATTCACAGAATTGTGAGTAAATACACAATGTATTATTTGACACCACTAAGTTTTGGGGCAGTTTGTTACCCAGCAATAGATAACTGATACAACTTACTTTCAACCATCACTCCCTGATACGATTTAGATGTGTGTCCCCTCCAAACCTCATGTTGAAAAGTGGTCCTTAATGTTGGAAGTGGGGCCTAATGGGAGGTATTGGATCATGACAGTAGGTCCCTCATGAATGACTTCATGCCTTCCCTTTGGTTATGAGTGAGTTCTCTCTCTGAGCTCACATGAGATCTGGTGGTTTAAAAGAATGTGGCACCCCCACCACTCTGTCTTGCTCCCGCTCTTGCCACATGACATGCCTACTCCCCCCTTGGCCTTCTGCCATGCTTGTGACATTCCTGAGACCCATACCAGGAGCAGATGACAGTGCAATGTTTCCTGTACAGCCTGCAGAATGATGAGCCAATCAAACCTCTTTTCTTTATAAATTACCCAGCCTCAATTAGTTCTTTGTAGTGATGCAAGAATAAACTAATACACTACCCAAATTGATTTGATCTTGAAACACCGATTTCATTAAGCACCTAATTCACATCTCTAGGAAGATATTTTGGGGAATGAGGAGACAGAAGTTTGCATCCTTATGTCACATAAACCTTTTTAGTATTATAAGGAATACTAATTGGGAAAATGGGCAATAGTGGGCTTCTTGTTGAAGAAATCCTTCTCAGCAGACTACCCTGGAGTCCTGTTATGCTTGAACATATGCCTGGTATCTGGGAGCAAAATCGTGCCTAAAGTTTTTTTTTCTTCCCAATGGGGAATCAAATGTGATCCTCACCATCAATAAATTCATAGGTCTATCTGTTCTTACCTTTTGTAGGTAAAATCTTCAGAAATCCAAGTATGCATGAATTATCAGTCTTACAATTGAGGGAGTTATATTTGTTATTCCTTGGAAGTAAATAGTGAGATATGACTTGCTTGCTTGTCTTTTATGAATGTTTTCAAACCTCAATTCTATTTTATTTTATCAATAAGAATTATAATATCTGTCTCATCACTGAAATTAGATAAGCACAGCAGGTAAATCACTAAAAGCTACAGGCAGCTATTAATAAGACACTTGAATCAGCAACTCTCCTAGATTATTTTAGCATTCTTCCCAGGACTACTTCATATTTAATAAGACACCTTCCTCAACATAGTGACTTTTTCTGAGCTCCACATGTCCAGAGTCATTTTTTTTTTCACATTAGGATCAGGGAGGGACATATATCTCATATCTCCTTGTCTCCTTTCTTTCTTCTTCTTTTTCTTGGCCAATAAAAAGCAATATCTCCAAGTTAAGAATATTTACTTTTCTAAGCTGTGATTTTGTATCTTGTTGCAAATTTAAATTCTAAGCCTATTTCAGAGTCTTTCTCTAAAGCTTTATTTTAATCATTTCCAAACATAAAGCTATTGCTTACAATGAATTTAACATGTTAACATCTCTGCAGCATCACTGGCTGTAGACATTAGGAGGGTATGCATTTATCTAAACAATTTAATAAAGCATTGGGCAAAACCCCACACTCCAAAATGTCAGTCCCACCCCATGTAATTTCAATCATTGGATACTCATTCATTTGTATTTAAAGCTTTGTTTTCTTTAAGCTTAATATAAAAATACAAGGGAATTATCCCTTGTCAACAAGCGCCTGGGTTAATAGTTAAGGACATATTTAACAGTCCCCGAGAGCACAGGTTTACAGGAATAAGACATGGAGAGAAGGAGATTATGAGACAGAGAAAATTTCATACATCTATGCCCAGGGAAATTTTTTAGGCAGCTCGATTCCTCTTTATCCCACACAAATCACTTTAAAAGATGAGTCAATTTCTCCCTAACACATAACTTCTTAAAGGATCTTTTTCCACTTAACTCTAACATAATATCCTCAATGATCTATGGCACGCTAGGAAACAGGCCCAAATCAGAAAACAGTTCTGAAATTTCTTATTTGAGATTGTGAAGATGCCATAGGTATGGAACTCTGAGGCCCTAACTACCTTTCCACAGGTATTCTCGATCACCAGAAAACGTATGCCGTAAGTATATTCTAAGATCTTTATGTTCAGCACTATAAAATGTTTTGACAGCACAAAATACTGAGAGAGAATTTAAGAGATATGAACTTGCAGTTTAAAAATATTTTCAACTACAATTTGGTGTTTAGGGAAGATTAGACTAAATCTTGGTACTAAATTTCCAAATAAGCTTAGGATTTGGATTTCATTCTAGAGACAGAAGTTCTCATCTCAGTTCAGGAGTCTGGAAACAAAAATATTACTAAGATTGGAAGCAAATCCTTTTGTAAGATGACAAACATGGGTGTAAAAAGGCAAATACAATTTCTTCTTTGAAAGACTGGCGCTTTACGTTGTTGCTTAAGACAATTGAGACAATATAAGGAAGGACTGTAAAATATTCTAAGAGAAGGACTACGTGTTCACTCATGGACTGAATCAGCAAGTGATTCTGAAGAGTTCATTGGAACACTTCATACTTCAAAGATTGAGTTCCTGCTCCCCAGAATTCTCTAATCTCTTTCCTCTCCCTTTTCAAATGCTCTCTTTCAAAGCTCAACTGAAATTCTCCCTTCAGAATGAAGTCTTCTTTGAGCATTTCAATGCATCCACATATGCCTCTCCCTTCAACTCAAATACTGTTTTGGCAGATTCTACTATAAATTATTTAATAAGTGTGGATAAACCTCCTTTAAGAATGAAGGTGCTGTGCAGTTAGGAACTGGATGTTGTATGTGTGTGTGTGTGTTATATTTTACCCACCAAATATATTTGTGCTATGAAGTTGTAACCACCGAACAGGTTCTTCCTGCCTACTGCGCAAACAAAATAAATTCACAAAGGCCATGGCATTCCATTAAAGAAAGAGTTTCATCAAGAGAGGTTGGCCATATCACGTGGAAAACTGAATTATTATTCAAATCAATATTAAAGGCTCTGAGGTTAGGAGTTTTTCAAAGCTGGCTTGGGAGGCAGGGGTTAGGGTGAAGGGAGTGCTGATTGGTTGGATTGAAGATAAAATCATAGGGAGTTGAAGCTGTCCTCTTGCACTGAGTCACTTCTGCCTGTGGCCATGGGAATGGTTGTGGATCATTGATAGTCAGAGCAAAAAACCTGAGAAGATATCTCAAAAAGCCAATCTTGTATTCTACAATTTTCAGGAGAAATTGGAAAAGTTGCATTTCTTGTGACCTGTGGAATAATGGCTGGCAATCTTTTATGTCCACACCTTAATAGAATTCCTCTACTCCTCTTAGCCTGGTGGTCTCTCATTAGCTTTACAAAGGTGGTTGAGTTTTGGGGAAAGGCTATTACCACTTAAACTGTAACTTGAATGTCTCCCAAAGTAGCTTGACCTAAGCCCAGTAATAACTAAGGGAAGATAAAGGCAAACAGGGCTTGGTTAAATCAAATCCTTTCACACTATAACTTTCTCACTCTTGTAATTTTTGCAAAGGTGGTTTCAAAGTATGTCCCGACCAAGGTATCAGATGGTGTGAGCCTAATTCTCATCACTGTCAAATAGCACCTGTTTGACCTTTGATCAGCCACTTAGACACTCTCAGTGTCAGCATCTTTATCCAGAGAATGGAGACAGGAAACTTTTCTCTCTGCCTTCCTCTGCATGTTGTGAAGATTAAAGAAGACACTGTGAATGAAATTCCATCATCAGTTATAAATACTTTCCATGATGTGAGGTTTTACTAGCACATTTGATACTAAAAGTTAGTGACTGAAGGAATAATGAATAAATCTAAATTCTCTCTAGAGTTATGCAGTGTTATAAAGTATATAGTCACATTGACCAGGTTATGTTGAACAAGATTACTAATATACACACGTTATCAATGAGACTATTTATTAGCACATAGGCCATTAATGTCACAATTAGCACAGTTAAGCATACTATCCTAGGCAAGATAATTGGACATTCTCCTTTGAATCTCCTCAAACTCTCACTCCTTTTAGGAGCAGGAAGGTACACCACTATACACTGGTACTTATGCAGAAAAAGCATCGTGCCATAATAGAAACATTCTACCAATTAATGTCTAAACCCAGACTCACTTCATGTTTCTTGTTCCATTCCTACCTGCTTGTGTTACTTACTAGCTGTGTGACCTTAGGATATTTATTTTATCCATCAGAGACTCAGTTTCTTATTTCAAGGAATAATTTTCAAAAAATATGTTATACAAATACAAAAATTATTTAACTATCAGTAAGATGGTAATGCTAGTTCAAAGAGTATTGGAAAACTAGTTATAGATAATAATTAAGAAAAATGAAGTTAGTTAATAATAGTGTATCAGTATTGACTCATTGATTGTAAAAAGCATTACTACACTAATGCAAAATGTTAGTTATTAGAGAAACTGGAGGGGATGGTATATATAGAATGTGAGGATGAGAAGGTATAGGGAAACTCTCTGTAATTTCCACTAATTTTTTTCTGTAAAGGCAAAACTGCTCAAAATAGTCTTTTTTAAAAAATAAAAATAATGTGGTTTAAATAAAATTTTGAGTTTCGATATAAAATTTATGAATGTTCTACAGAGCAATAAATTCGTATCTTTGGGGTTTTCTAGTAAAAAGAAATCATTTGCGTCTTTAACAGACAAAATGAATAAGTTAACATATATAACTTCATAGTGCCAGGACTTTAATCAAATAGTAAATAGCACAATCAAAAACAGGTATATTCTCTTAGAAGTAACCTTTAATGGCATATTATTTAATGCCCAGTATGATACTGGAAGGACATGACCCCACACTTGGTCTTATTTTTTTTCAGTTTTGAGTAAGTTTTTCTAAATACTTTTGTTATTGTTGCTGTGATGATGATGACGTTTCCTCTGGGCTTTCATATCTTCAGCATGTTGCAGCTTTCATCTTGAAATCTCACTTAACTTCTCATTCTTCTTCATACCTTTGGATGCTCCCCAGCCTAGTTATGAAATGACCCTCACTTTGTTTTATCCTCTTGGCATTGGCATCCCAAGAACCCTCCTAAGCTTCTGATTCCTCACTGGCCTAGTGCTCAGCCTAAGATACGACTCTGGGTCCTTGGAAACTGCTGAGTCAAAAGAGTGACAAGAGACCCCAAGAGCCTAGAATACAAAGAAATATCAAGAGCACCGTCTACCATATTTACTAACCGCCCTGCTTCTGTAGTCTCCAGCATCTTCCCTTGGTCAGAAAAACCACCAAGAAGCAGGAGCTCAATATATAAACCAAATTTGGCAAGACCTGAAATCTGTAGGTCAATCATCTTACTAAAATCGAATTGTACAAAATCCTGTCTTAGGGAGAATCGACGAGAAAGGCAAAAATAACATAGGACATGTAATAAAAGACAAAACAACCACACTAGAAGTAGACTAAAGGCAGGCTAAACTGCCTGAATAAAAGAGAAAATAACTGAGTTCTGGACTCTGTGGTACAGTTGGCAAACCAGTAGAGGATAGAAGTTAAACATGAAGCTTTGAAATCCAAAATAAGTTTATGTCTTGATTTGACCAATGATTAAATATTAAATGGAACATGGACAACTAGCTTAATTTCTGTGCCTCAGTTTTCTCATAAATAAAATGGAGACAGTACCTATCTCAAACAGTTGTTTAGAGAATTAAATGTGTTAATAAGGTAAAGACCTTGGCCCTTAATAAACATTCGAATTATGTCAACAGTTTTATCTTTGATCTTTATAAACCAATTCTGCTCCCTGAGCCTTACACCTCTCATCTATAGACCAAATATAACAATATGGTCTTGACTGGAACCCAAGGAATGTGATACATTTCTCATAAGGTGCCAGTTTCAAGGGAAAATCTGGGGCGAAAGTGGTGTCATTAAGTAACTAAACTGATAAGCAATTTCAAGTAGCATTTTGTCTTACATAAACATGAATATCTTTTTGAGCAGACACATAGAAATTTTACATTAATTTTAAAAAGGAAGTAAGACATAAAGGGATATTTAACAAGCAGTAGCCATTTAAGGCTATACCATTCCTTCCTTATCCCCCTCCACTTCCCTAAGGAAGGTAGGTTTGCTCTCTTTACCCTTGGGAATATTTGTGTATAAGAGTGTGAGATGCAATAATTTATTAAAAGCTACCAAGTACTTAGCAAATATAAAGTGTTCCTAAATGCAGCATCATAAAACATAGAATGAGATATAACTAAATATCATGGGTGAAGAATAAGTCCAAATTTTTCATAAGTGACAGCTGTGAAAAGGTAGCAACTTTGAAGGCAGAAGGGAGCAAAATAGCATATGTGAGAGCTAAGATTTGAAGAAGTATTGGGATATGTTGTAAGAAAAAAAAAAAACATCTAAAGGACTAGTGAAAAATACCATTCATATCCTCCTGTGATAATCACTGGAGCCCCAAGTGTAATAGAGCTAATGAACTGTTTGGACAAGTAAAACCATGGGTTTTTGATTTTCTGTTTGTTTGTTTGTTTTTCCCTCATCCAGATGGCTAATACCTTGATGGCCTAGTGAACTAACAAGTACTGATCTCAAACCATGCATTGTAAGGTCAAACACAGTATGATAGATAACTTGCTTTGGTATCTGTTTATTTGTATTTAATTAGAAATTAATATTGTCAAGCTCAGAAATAGGAATTTGATGGATATCTCTATATAGCAGCAATTTTCCACTTCTTTGAAGTGGAAAGAAATATGATGCAATCAGAATCTAAGAGGCATTACTCAGGCTCTAGGATGGTAGGAGACCACTAAATTGAGTAACTATGAATGAAAAATACATATGTAATTTTTGTTTACTCCTGTGCCATGGGCCAGTACTCTAGCAATCAGATTGGGTATAGGAAGTATACAGCCCGTAAGATTCTGGTCTTGGTAAGTTAAATAATGAAGCTTGAGACCAGCCTGGCCAACATGGTGAAATCCTGTCTCTACTAAAAGTACAAAAGTTAGCCAGGCGTGGTGGCACACACCTGTAATCCTAGTTACTTAGGAGGCTGAGGCAGGAGAATCGCTTGAACCCATGAGGGGGAGGTGGCAGTGAGCTGAGATTGTGACACTGCACTCCAGCCTGGGAGTCGGAGTAAGACCCTGTCTCAAAAACAAGCAAACAAACAGTGACGCTTATGCTTTCCCATGCCGTAGGTGTGCATGCATTCTACATTTCTACCTAGTGGTAGAATCTTTTTTTTTTTTTCAACTTAAATTCTTTTCTAGGAGTTACTATCCCTGCTAGAGCCATAGTTCTAAACCAGGGGGAATTCTGCCTCCGAAGGACATATTTGGAAATATCTGAACACAACTGGCACAACTAGAAGAGGGTGAGGTACTCACATCTACTGTGTAGAGGCCAGGGATGCTGCTAAACACCCAACACACAGGACAGCACTCCACAAAAATCTTATCCAGCCCCAGAAGTCGAGAATATTGAAACTGACAAACGTGTGCTAGAGTGAGCAATTTCCATGGTTTTCTTATCCCCAGACTTAGCTAGCCGCTAGCATGGAAGTAACAAAACGAAATAAGTAGCATACAACTTAGAGCAAAGAGCTCATATAAAAAGAAAAGGGGTAGCATTCCAAGAATTTTCAAATTGAAAGCCAGCACTTCACAGAATGTATTGAAAAGAAACAAAGTTTCTGCAGACTCTAGTAATAAAGGCTGCAAATAAAGTGAATGTTGAGCACACGTAAGGGATAATTATAATTTTCTACAAAAAATGAAGTACTTGTTATGTAAAAGTGGCACCCCATGACAAACAAGTGTGATGTAAGAACCACAGGAAAGAGAAATCTGCAGAATTTAACAATGCAGGAGGAAGACACAAGACCTTCCCGATCATCATTGATTTTTTTAGGAGGAGGGAACTGAGTACACACTGCAGTTTGTTGTATATATTTATGCTTACGTTCTCATAGACTTCCAAAGTTAGTACTGTAGAAGATTAAAGATGGGTGCAAATTGTTTGACTCTCCTTCCTTTAAGAGGTGAGCTCCATATCACTTTCACTGAAATTGGGAGGCCTTTGTCATCACTTGACCAATAGAACAGAGTTTCTGGGCCCAGGCCTACGAAGACTAATAGCTGTCACTTGCTATGTTTTGGAGGACTCTTTCTAAGAGATCGGTGTGTCTCTGAAAAAATTCTAATGTACCCTGAAAATGCCATGCTATAAAAGTCACATGTAGGTACTCTGATCAATAGCACCAGATGAGCCCAACCTTTCATCCATCCCCACCAAAGTTGCAGACATGTAAGTAAAGCTGTCTTGGACATTCCAGACCAACCTATCTGCCAGCTGATACCACGGAGTGATCTTTGTAGGTACCACATCAAAGCAAATGGCCACCTGAGTCCTGTCTAAATTCCTGATCTAAAAAGCTGTGAGATATAATAAAATATTTGTTGTTTTGAGCCATTAAATGTTGAGGTATTTATTATGTAGTAATACATAAACAGAAAAATCCTATTATTGTACTTATAATCCTATGTAATAGCATTTTAAAGAACTCCTCACTAGATATTGATATACATATGGATATAAAATTGAATGGCCTCTGCCTGACCATGACAGATTCTTGTGCTAAAAAGAAAACAGCAGGTAAACATTCCAATTTATAGAGTGTTTGTTTCAACTGAGGTGAGCTTTTTTTTGAAATATTTTATTGCATTTTAGGTTTTGGAGTACATGTGAAGAACATGCAGGATTGTTGCATAGGTACACACATGGCAGTGTGGTTTGCTGCCTTCCTCACCATCACCTGTATCTGGCATTTCTCCCCATGTTATCCCTCCCCAACTCCCCACTTCCTGCTGTCCCTCCCCTAATTCCCCACCACAGACCTCAGTGTGAAGTGAGCTTTAAGAATGCAGAATTATAGCACTGCTTGTGGCAAAAGGGACAGCTTTCAACTTAGAGATAAGGCTAAAAAAACAGAATTAAGTTCCCACCAGGTATGGAAACACTGCCAGCTTAAATCAACTTCAGTTTAGAATTCGTTGCCTCTTATTCAGACTAATGGGGAAACTTGATAATTGCAAAGATATCCTTTATTATTGTTCTCAGAACTCCGTCTTTCCTACCTGTACATTTTGCCAAATCCTGGTTTCTTTATCTTTTACCTTGACCAAAAATAAACACAAAAAACAAAACCAAAAAAACTATCTTTTAATGCTCTCCGGTGCTCATGATTTGTCCAAAAGGAATACGTTGTTTCTCTAGCTTGTTAGTACTGATAGGGAAATTGATTGTACTCCAGGAGGTCAAGAGAGAGAGGAAGTCAATGCTAGATCATGGGCGGTGAGAGATCATGAGCCAGAGAGGGAGAGTTGTGAGACTAACTGGGAAAAACAGTTCTTTCCTGTTTTGGCATGTCCTTTGCAGTAACCCCATGCCTACGATATCTCCTAGTTTTTTCCACTAGAGATGTTCAAGATAAGCTTATTCAGAATGACATTCTCTCTGAGTTCTTGCTAGAAAAAAACATTCTAATGTCCTGGAATTACTCTTCATGCCATTTAATATTCGAGTTTTCCCTTTTCCAACAAATGTTCTTTTTCAAGTGTGAGGCCCATAATTGAACAGACCAGTACATAGCAGAGCTGGATTGTCACCTTCACGTTCTTGATCACGATTCATCTTTCAATGAAGTGTAAGATGGCTTCGGCCTTTTATGTAATGGGCACACTGTTAATAGTTAAACAATATGAAAAGCTACCTTATCCTCTTCATTATCTATACTCTGTTATATCTTACCTCATCAGATATGCAGGAACCTAAAAGAATATCTGAATAAGTGAGTCATTTTTTTCTGAGCAACATTTCTGGAGGCCAAATATCAGGTAGAAAGGTGTAATTAGACCAAACTCTAACCCTAGATACTCAGTCCTAGGAAAGAGATCTAATTACTATAAGCAGGAGGGTAGTTCTTTCAGCTTCTGATCCATGACATTAAGTGGGTCAAAAGATATGAAACCAATAATTTGAAAACAAATAGAATTAAGGTTCATGGAGGTCCTAATTAGGGATATCTAGTGGTAAGCACTAGACATGCCAATTTTTTTTTTTTTTTTTTTTTGGAGACAAAGTCTCACATTGTCAACTTGGGCTGGAGTGCTGTGGTGCAATCTCAGCTCACTGCAACCTCCACCTCCCGGGTTCCAGTGATTCTCTTGCCTCAGCTTCCTGAGTAGCTGGGATTACAGGCACCCACCACCATGCCCAGCTAATTTTTTGCATTTTTAGTAGAGACGGGGTTTCACCATGTTGGCCAGGCTGATCTAGAACTCCTAGTGCTGGGATTACAGGCGTGAGCCACTGCACCTAGCCCATATTTTTATTTATTTAATGTAGGTATAATGTTTTAGAAAAGGACATGGATGGATGAATTGTTAAGCTTTAATGGAATGTGAACTGTATATACACAAGAAAGTCAGTACCCAGACAGAATGAGAACCTGTTGCCTTAATAGAGTGGGCAGCTGGTAGTAATATAAAATCTTGTTTATCTTGCCAAGGTTTGGTCTGTTAGATGGGGAGAAAGAAAAATATACCTTTATTATCAGTGTGTATGTGTGTATACAGGCAATAAGAAATCCTGTTGCTGCTGCTTTCACTCTACGATCAAAGGTGAAAGAACATTTTTAAATGAAACTGTAAATTAACCTGGCTAAGAGTGGATGATAGCAGTGGATGATTAAAAGGCCCCAAAAGCTGTTTAACCAGTATGAAGTCACAGAAGACCAGCGCCTGCATGGATGTGTGTCCACACACGCATTAACTATTGGGTCTTCTTGAAATAGAAAATTCATCGAGTCCATCATCATTGTTTTAGTCCATTTGTGCTGCTATAATAAAATACCTCAGACTGGGTAATTTATAAAGGACAGAAATTTATTTTCTTACATATTTGGAGGCTGGGAGTCCAAGATTATAGTACTGTCAGGTTCAGTTGTCTGGTAAGGACTGTATTCTCTAGATGGGGGAAATACTATGTCCTCAACTGATGGAAGGCAGAGGGCAAGTTAGGTGAACTTCATGAAGCTGCTTTTATAAGGGCTGTAATCCCATTCACAAGGGAGGACCCTCACGCCTAATCACGCCTTAAAAGGCGCTACCTCTTAATACTATCACATATGGCAACAGCTGAATTTTGGATGGGCAACATTCAAACCACAGCAATCATGAATGCATATGCTTTTATACTGAAGGATTTGTTTGCATAATTATCTTCTTTATGAAATCTTACCTCATCCACAGAGTCTTGTATTCTGAAAACTTAACACACTAATATTGCTAAGAAAATAAAGAATAAAGATGTGGCTGGGCGTGGTGGCTCACCCCTGTAATCCCAGCACTTTGGGAGGCCGAGGCTGGCAGATCATGAGGACAAGAGATCGAGACCATCCTGGCCAACACTACTAAAAGATACAAAAATTAGCTGGGCATGGTGGTGCACACCTTTAGTCCCAGCTACTCGGGAGGCGGAGGCAGGAGAATTGCTTAAACCTGGGAGGCAGAGGTTTCAGTGAGCCGAGATTGTGCCACTGTACTCCAGCCTGGCACCTGGCGACAGAGTTAAACTCTGTCTCAAAAAAAATAAATACATAAAATAAAGATGTTTACCCTTATTGATAGTCTTCATATGTCTATAGCTTCTAATTGAAACTGTAGGTCCTACCCTTATTGATAGTCTTCATATGTTTATAGCTTCTAATTGAAACTGTAGGTTTCCATCAAATGAATAACACTTCTGTGGGCTGACATAACAACAGGCCTGTTAGCCCAGAAAACATTAATGAGTAGGCTCTTTGATTGTATGGACCAGCTATAACTTATGTGTATAAAAGCTGAAGGATTGGTGGCTTATCTACATAGTAAAACTAAAATGTTAAGTGCATGTTAAGGCTTTCAATGTAACCAAATGTATACAATAAGGCAGCCATCCCCTGGAACATTTCGTGAAATATATTCATAAAATATTGTAGACTCTATGGAACAGCCTCAAGATACAGCAAATCTTTGGGTGTGTCCCAAAGTCTTCGGAACTTATTTGAATAAATATGATGGGTTATCAAAGTGAGTTGTGATGCTTGGGGGACAAGAACATAGGATGCAGATACTGAAGAGGAATTTTCAACATGACTATTTACCTGACTCTAAAGGCAGTTCAAAGTGAGATGTTCAAAATAGGTTAACAATGGTAACATTATTTGTGTAGGGGCATGCTTTGATGGAGTAACAATTTATATGGCTATATTCTGATTTTTTCAAAAATTCTCATTATTTCTGAGTAGTCTCTTAATATGCTCCAGTTATAACAGCCAAAGCCTAATCCACACATCTCTATTTTTAAAAAATTGTAGTGCCAGATGGCACAGATGACTAGGAACAAGCAGCATTGTAATTCATTAGGCATGCATTAGAGAAAATACTCTGTATACTCAATGAATAAACCAATGCATTGTCAGGCTTGATGCCAGTTTATGGATCTCTGCATCATGTAGAGTGTGGTACAACTAGTTTCACTTTATGTTACCTGTAATATTACTTTATCTCTTTTGTTTCATTAAATAACAAATGTCTTAAGGTCTGTATCTTCTGTAACTTTCTACCTTCATTCATTCAGGTCAATAAAATTTTACAGAAGAAGTGCTACCTGCCAGGAACTTTTCTGTTCCCAAGAGATATAGCAGTGAGATAAATAGACAAGATTCTGCCCTTAAGAGATGAATTGTTAGTGATTGCTTATTAGATTAAACATTAAGAAAATTAATATGAGGTGGTGTGATGTAAATTTTCATTGAGCTGCATGTGATGTACATCTTCTCCTCCACATGTAAAGGGTGATATTTATTTTGCAAACCTCTCTCACAACCCTGAGGCCTTCTAAGAAAAGCACAGTCATGTCTTTTTCTTTAAACATGAAATGAAGATACAGATAATTCTGAGGACAGCTTGCAATAACACCTGCTATAAGCAAATGAACAACACAATGTCATATCATAAAAAAGACAGTATAAGAAATAAACATTGTTATTAAAGAGAATAATGGTGGGTGGTAACTCTTTATTGCTCTGTATATAGTTTCACATGAATGTAGAATTCCTACACCTTGTTGTGGTAGTATCATCCTATCAGAAATTGGTTCTCAGCAGTGGTATTGATGGGAGGTTGTTGGTTTTGTGAGTTCGGTGTGTGTGTGTGTGTGTGTGTGTGTGTGTATGTGTAATTTCTCTTCAAAGGCTTGCAATGTGTTACTAAAAGCTCATTAATTTCCTTCAACATATTTTTGTTGATAAATGCTGAGTGTATGATTGCTGAGAAATGCTGAGTGTATAATAAAATTATATTGTTTGCTAAGAAGAACAATGGCAAGGAAAACCTAGCCGCCACCCTCTCCCTCCAACCCACAAGTGGAAAACTGCTTGGGGCCTTCTAAAGTAGCAAAACAATATATGTATATCATACACCAGTTAAAACAATTCTTTAAGCACGGGATATGTGACCCTGCTCCTGTGACTGCCTTGTGGAGAATATTTTCTAGTTTGTCCTTGATCAGTGGTAAGCAGGCACCAGCTGCCTACCTAGTTTATTTTTGTTCTAGGAGAAAATACCGAACACGCGTTTGTTAATAATAATCACCTGTTCAGAGAGATTACATACCTAGGTCAAAGTTTGCTCGAGGCCTTCAGCCTGGAATGTTGTCAGTCCTCTAAGGCTCTCAGCTCACAAGGCTGTTGGCCCCAGGATAGTCCCACTTTGCTGTTCTGTCTATGTTTCTGCTTTTTAATTCATTCAGTGCCACCTGGGTGGGGGTCTCTACGGCCAACCTGGACTCAGTACATTTTAATAACTTTAATACCCTTCATTAACTGCTGATTAACATTCTTGAAATGAATCTATTCATGTATTTATCTAAACTGTATCTGAGTTTGTTTTTCTTTCTATTTTCTAAAAGATTCTATGATCTGTGAAACCAACTGATACTGAGTCCTCCAGTCTCTAGGAACATTCTTTAATATTACAAAAAAAACAACTCAGTCCTCCATCTGACATCAGAGAATTGAGTCTCTTTTCCAAATTTTTTCATAATTTCCAGGGGGTCTTACATTCCTGGTTGTTGTCTTCTGCTCCTACATTGAGGTCCAGTTCCTAGTGTATTTTTATTCATTTTCTGTCATCTTTTTACCATGTTCTCCAAATGGAACATGAGCAGTGAGTCCTGGGACAGGTGTAACATGTTCCAGGACTCTGCTCTGTGTCTTCAAAAATAAATCCTTTTTTAATTCCTAAAGGAACTAATAATTTTGCTGAGTGATAAGCCTTTGCTAGATACTTGAGAGGAAATAAAGGGAAAATACAGAATAGGACCATTCTATATCTGACATCATTAGTCTTAAATTCCATCGGCCTCATCCTGTCACTTTTCTAAGGCTCTGCCTTTCTGGGGGCTCCCTTTCCCAAAACTTATCAAAACTCCTTAATGTCTTTGCTTTTTATTATATATAAGGTTTCTTTAAGGCAGGTCTTTTTATTCTGTCTTCAAAACACCAAGGGTTATTTCGTTTTAAGTCAGTCTCTTTATTTCTTTTTTATGCAGAGCAGTTTAGCTCCCTTTGTGTTCCTTGACCAACATTTTAAATATTTTCCTCAAAGAGCAGTTTCCTTCCTGATGGGAATTCTGTAGTTCTTTAGAACATGAATGCGGCAACAGTTAATTACTTTCATTTTTTAAATAGTAACTTTCTGCTGTATGCTTAGTAAGGCTCAACTCACCTGTAGGTATTTTCTTCTAATGCTTCACACTTGAAACAAAGATAAGAATGAGCAGAAAGTAAGCTGGAACATCTAGTAGTCACTGGGGACAGACAGCGCCTGACAGGGTGAGAAGGTCAGTTACAGATCAAGTTTAGATCAAGGAACCTCTGTCCTGGGGCCACCAACTAGAAAGTGAAAGTGGAGGTGGTAGATACATTTGAGAAAGTCCAATATTGCAACAAACATATTTTTTAAAAAGGCAAGCTTTGGGAAAATGAAGTTTGCAGGAACCATAAAAAGCATCCCTCAGCGTACAGCAGGTACACTCCAAGAAATGACAGCCATGAGGGTGTTGAAAAAAACATCCAAGAAATCTACTTTTAAATGGGCCGGCAGATGGCTGTACCTCTATAGGGACTTTCAGCACATATTAACCGTCCCAATAGATATTACACTAATCCTTGGGTAGGTTGGAATCAAGACTATCTCCAAGCTGCTAGTTATTTGAGTGTGAACAAATGAGAGATCTAGCCTCTCAGTGACCCCAGTGAGAAGAGGAGCTGATTGCAGAGGGCAGGATCAACCAGATGGGAAGGGGCTAGGAAAGGGGCAAAGGCTGATTTCAGTAAACAAAGTTCTTGTGATTTCCTTTCCAACTCGAAGCACCTAATTGTTGCAGGCTACTTTTATTCAGGTCACTACATGTCTCCTTGTTTATTTATTCTACCTACAATAGATTATCAAGCTAGAACAACTAGTCAGTTCTTCAAATTGAACATTTTAAGACATCAAAGCATGTTTCATTGTGTACACAATTAAAACCAAGTAACAAGATTGGATACGTTAAGCAAAAAATAATGGGCTCATGGACTTTAATTTAGAAATTTGCTGCAGAGCCTGATTTCCCCAGTTTTTAGGTCTATGACTACTGCCAAACAGTTCCTTAAACCTCAGTTCCTTCATCTGTAAAATGAGAATAGCAGCAGTATCTCACACAGAAGGTTCTTGTTGAAAATAAATGAGATAACAGGAATAAACATGGAATCAGCTCAGTGCTGATAATGTAGTTTGAAGTCAATAATATTGCCTATTATTTTATCATCATTTTGTCATATCACCTTTACAATGTTCATTTAATTTAACTAGACTTCCTCAGTCTTTCCCAGTGAACTCCTAGAAATCATAATTCATTCTGCAATGAGACTAAGGACTCTGAATTAAACAGAGTAATAAATTATTCACTGTAAATGAAACTATCTTTGTAAAACTCAAGAATATTAGGAAACCATGAAAGTGGATTTTATGCAGTAGGAAATACACAGATTTAAATTGAATCTAAGAGTTTTCAAGTGAAAATCCAGGGCAAATGTGGTTTTATCTGAGAGAAGGAAATTGAGAAAAATAATTAAATAATAATCCAATAATAAAACTGGACTAGTAAAAACACAACAAGGGTATGTGAGTTTCCAGGAAGCTGGTATTAAAATTAACATCTTATAATCATGTTCATGTGCCTTAAGATTACACCTAGCATCATTTGGTAAGCCAAGTCATCTTTTTTATTTTTGCAGTATTGACATCTTTAATAGCATTACTTGATAAAAGTCTTATATCATCTTTAACCATTTTTCTCATACAGCAAATGTGAGAGGAAGAAAATCTGATTTTGCACCAAAGGAAACAGAAGTAGAGGAAGACAAGTGGTATAGGCTGCTTCATGGAACTTGAGAGAAGCAAAAATCTCAAGCTCCAAGCCTGGGACATTATTAGCCCATGTTTTAAACCTATAAGTCATCGTCTCTGCCTCTCTGAGTGATGAAAATTTAAACTACACCAAAAGGCCTATAATTCAGGCAGGTTGTCCAAATGTTCTTGCTTCAAAGGCCAAAGGGACAAAAGGAAAATAATTTTTCTGAAATTGATATATATCACACATCAGGGCTTCTTATCATTGTCTAATCATTTACAAGCTCTCATTTTTCTAGGGTTGGTAATTTTAGCTAGAGAAATCCTGGACAGTCAGTCATAAGAGAAAATGTGTTATAAATACCCAGAAGGGCTGGCCTTAATAGCAGGCAAATGTAGCTAATGGTTTGAGTTGAAGACAGCACCTTCAAAAACCAAACAACAAAAAATTACACAACAAGGAACCAAAGCAGCCAACATTTACCATTAGAAATCCATGTATTTGGCCTGGTGCGGTGACTCATGCCTGTAATCCCAGCACTTTGGGAGGCCAAGGTGGGCAGATCACAAGGTCAAGAGATTGAGACCATTGTGGCCAACATGGTGAAACCCTGTCTCTACTAAAAAATACAAAAATTAGCTGGGTGTGGTGGCGTGCACCTATAGTCCAAGCTAGTAGGGAGGCTGAGGCAGGAGAATTGCTTGAACCCAGGAGGCAGAGATTGCAGTGAGCCAAGATTGTGTCACTGTATTTCCAGCCTGGTGCCTGGCGACAGAGCAAGACTCTGTCTCAAAAAAAAAAAAAAAATCCATGTGTTTGTGTTATGTTGAGGGCCAACTGTATACCAAATACTCATCTAGCCTTTTAAAGTATATTATTTTACTTTTAACATATATTATTTTACTTTTTGCATATATTATTTTACTTAACGCTCATGTTCCTCTAAAGAAAATATTTTTACTTCCATTTTATATATGTAGAAAACAAGGTATGGAGAAGTTATTAGGCTTAGGGGGGCTATCAATCCTCCTAAAATTGAAATGCCTTTGGAAGGTATTCATCTTCAGTTAATTCCTTAACTATCCCCACATATCTTCCCAAGGTTCAAAGAAAGACTAGTGTGTTCCAGGCAGAAAAAGATATAAAGAAATTACTACATAAAGTCTTCATTATAATGTGTATGCTATTTTATTTAGGTCTTTGCATATGAAAATAGTAAATTAAAATTTTTGTACTTTATTACTATAGTTTTTATCATCTGGGTAAACTTTTCCATGTTTGTACTCCTGGTGGAAAGGAAGCCAAGCATTGCTGGAAGAATGAGGTTGTTACCAGTACTAATGACCAACTTGTCCCCATACAGTAATCTAGAATTGTCAGGAGGGTTCTATGCAGTCAGCAGAATGGACTGAGCCTCTTTAAAGCTGAATTTTAGGAGTTCAGATGACCAGGTATACACTCCCTCATGGTCAGCTAAAAGTTATACTCACCACTGTATCCCCGTGTAATTTCTTGAACCCACCGTGTCAGACACTGTTTGAGACTATAACGTTATTCTCTTATTTGGTATTATTAAGAATTGCAACTACTCTATGAGTTAGTCTAATGTAAGTAACACTGAGGTAGGAAAAGGCCCAAAAGATAGTGACATACAATAGCAAAGGTTGATTTTTGTTCATGCTGTAGATCTAATGCATATCAGCTGTGGCTCTGCTGGGCATTGCCTTTGTCCTGAAATCTAGACTGAAAGGTTACCTTTCAAATATAAAATTGCAAAGGAAAAACAGACCCAGAAAACTACTTGCTC
This sequence comes from Ateles fusciceps, assembly GCA_036589455.1. Lineage (NCBI taxonomy): Eukaryota > Metazoa > Chordata > Mammalia > Primates > Atelidae > Ateles > Ateles fusciceps. The sequence goes on from JAZHEH010002077.1 coordinate 2,138,581, forward strand.
TCAAAACTTCTCAGACATGACACATATGACCCCTGCCCACATTTCATTGACCAAATAAGATAGTCATTCCTAAGTTCAGTAGGGTGGAAAAATATAATCCTCCTGCATGGAAGGACAGAGTAGAAAAATGGAATATATGGCTAACAGAAATGTAATCTACAGTGCACTATTTAGCCCCCCAAATATTCAGTTTCCTCTCTCACCTACAGGCAAAACATAACCTCCTTTCTGAGGAGACAACTCAAAAGTCCTATTCAGTAACTGTTCTTCCCTTAAAGGTCAGGCATCTAAGTGATGCAAATTTTTTTCACTGTAGGCCTGTATGATGCTCCTCTTGTAAACTATAAGATGTCATCGTTCCTCACATACTCAATATGCAATTGTGGGACAGAAAGTGAAAATAACTGCAATAAAATCCCCCATATAGAAATGAAAAAAACCTAAGGCACATGGAAGTCACTGGTTCACAGAAATCCTGCAGTACTACTGGAAAGATATGAGAGGGGGACTTCCAACAGGGGAGATGAGGAAGGTTCTTGACTAGGTCCCAATGCCCTATTTTTGTGTTTTTATTTTTGTTAATAGCACCCCCTAACTTTTCATACAAATTAACAGGCTGTTTATCCCCCACTCTGGTAATAAATTCCTCCAAAGCTCCAAAAGTGGCTCATAATACTGGAATGGAATGACAAGTATTTGGAAAGTATGATTATGATAAACCACAACTGCAATACCGTGTATATGGTTATCATGACCATTTAATGGCTGAGAACATGCTAACTCCAAGCAATCAACTACCTAGATTCCCAACTCAAAGTCCACCTAACTCCAAAATCTATGCACATTTCACTACATGATGCTTCAAATATATGGAGAGGGTACCTTCACAATATTATTTGGAGTTAACTAGATTTGTGTTATTCCTTCTTTCTCTTCCAGTTTTTGTTGATGCGTTGTTTGAATTATTTGGCCTTCCTTAGTTGTTAGTTACTTATTTTGGGTCCGGAGCATTAAAGAAAGTACTGTATCCTCCCCAATGAGAAGAAGTTGGAAGTGCTGATCAGTGAGATATCACAAGGGTAAAATTTGGGAAAGTTTCACATTTAAAGATCAACTACCCCTCCCCACCACTAGATTCCCATTTTAGCTTTAGAGATCTGTGAGTTTATTTCCACTTTGGAAGCCTGTGGTATTGCCAGGAAGGCATCAAAGAGAAACTTATTCACTGTCTCAATTTTATCAAAGGCCAGCTCTGATACTCACTCAAAGGTTTTTTCCACTTTCATCTACTCCCCCAATAACAAAGGCTCCCTTTTGACTAATTTAATCTTTAACAGAATTATATTACTATTGAAATGGGACTCTAGCCAAGCCAAATTTGTCTATGGCAAACAAATGGCAAACTTGGATAAAGACAACCTGGGCTGCCTCTGTTTGTCAGCGAGGTTGTTTTCAAATAGCAACTGGAGTAAATGCTTTAGCTGCAGCTTACACAGAAGCCGATGCCAGCATGTGGTGCGAGGGAAAAGAAGCCAGCTTTCAGGAGATTGTTCCAATGGCTGGAGTCCATCCCCTGTTCACAGCTCACTCCCCCTCAGCCTGATGTTCTCATAGAACTTTACACTTGCTTCTCACTCTGATAGTATTTTCAAATCTAGAAACACTTTCAAATCATTGTTTTGGTTGGAAAAAGGAATGTGTCCCTAGTGGACCAACTTCTCAGGGGAACAGGGACGAGTCAGAAACAAACTACTCCTGAACTCTACATGGACAATTCACTCATGGGATTAGGAAAAAAAAATTAGTTGCAGCAGGTCAGATCTCAGGCGAGAACTCCCTCCAAGACTGGTGCTGCTAGGCATGCTTGCACCTAACAGAGAAAGCTGATTAGATGCTCTTGTTTCTTGATGCTTTGCTTATTTTTAAAAATATTTATAAACCCCTGGCCTAGGATAATAAGTCTCTCCTATGAAAATGTTTCAGTGCTATGAGATGAAATTTGCATTCTTGTGGCTTGTTTCAATCCTCTGTACTGGAAAATTGTTTGCCAAAGGTGAGCTCACTGTATGTCTCTGAGGAAAAAATCTTTTGTCCCAAGAAGAAAACATAAACTGATGCCAGGACAACAGAAACCTGCAACCAGAAAACTTTTAATATGATTGAAAAAACAAACAAAATTTAAAAATACATCTACAAGAGATAACAGAAAACAAAATGTGAAACCAAAAAGTCATGTCCATTTTAAATCATATAAATGCAAGAGCTATGACAATCCATCCATCAGGATTTCACACAAGACTTGGCACGTAATAGGTGATTATGAAATAGTTGTTGAAAAAGGAATGATTGCTAAAGAAGCAATAAAATAAAAAGCACATATTTTTCATTAAGCCAGTGTTATTTTGTGGGGTGGTTCTTAAAAGAATAAGAGAGGTTTAAGGCCCAGCGCACTGGCTCATACCTGTAATCCTAGCACTTTGGGAGGTCAAGATGGGTGGTTAATTTGAGCCCAGGAGTTTGAGACCAGCTTGGCCAACATGGCAAAACCCATTTCTACTAAAAGTACAAAACAGTTATTCCCACAGGGTGGTGCATTCCTGTATTTCCAGCTTCTTGGGAAATTGAGGTAGGAGGATCACCTTAGCCTGGGAAGTCAAGACTGTAGTGAGCTAAAATCATGTTTCTATACTCCAGCCTGAGAAAAAGAAGTAGAAAAAAGAAGAAGAAGAAGGAGAAGGAGGAGGAGAAGAAGGAGGAGGAGGAGGAAGAGGAGAAGGAGGAGGAAGAAAAGAGGAGATGGAGGAGGAGTAGAAGGAGGAAGAGGGGGGAGAAGAAGAAGGAGGAAGGGGAGGAGAAGAAGGAGGAGGAGAATGAGGAGGAGGAAGACAAGGAGGAGAAGGAGGACGAGGAGAAGGAGGGGGAGAAGAAGGAGAAGAAGGAGGAGAAGGAGGAGGTGGATAAGGAGGAGGAGGGTAAGGAGGAGGAGGAGGAGGAGTGAGGAGGAGGAGGACGAGGAGGAGGAGGATGAGGAGGAGGAGAAGAAGAAGGAGGAGGGGGAGGAGAAGAAGGAGGAGGAGGATGAGGAGGGAGGAGGATGAGGAGGAGGAGGAGGACAAGGAGGAGGAGGACGAGGAGGAGGAGAAGGAGGAGGATGAGGAGGAGGAGAAGGAGGAGGCGGAGAGAAGGAGGAGGGAGGATGAGGAGGAGGAGGAGAGAGGAGGAGGATGAGGGGGAGAAGGAGGAGAAGAAGGAGAAGAAGGAGAAGGTGGATGAGGAGAGGGAGGAGGAGGAGGAGGAGGATGAGGAGAGGGAGGAGGAGAGGGAGGAGGAGGAGAAGGAGGAGGAGAAGGAGGTGGAAGAGGAAAAGGAGGAGGAGGAGGGACAACAGGGAGGAGGAGGAGTGGGGAGGAAGAGGAGGGGGTAGGGGGAGGGAGGAGGAGAAGGAAGGGAAGGGGGAAGGAGGAAAAGTAAGAGAGGCTTATAGTGGATATAATGAAAAAGAGAACATTCTGGACAGAAAATTGGAATTTGAAATTTGTAAATGTTCAGAAGACGAAAATGTTCAAAGAAAACACAAAAGATAATCTAGCTGGAGTTCAAAGGATGAAGTCCAAGCTGCCTTCATCAATATTGTTCCTAATGCCAGTGGACACCAGCTGAGTCTGGTGCTGCAGGAGTGGAGTCAGTCCTTGTGAGTTCCACAGGGCTGAGGCTGGAGGGGAAGGCCTAGCCACAGCTCTGGGTGACACCAAATTCAAAAGGGGGTGAGAATGCCAAAGCTGAGCAAAGGAACAAAGCTCATAAGTCTAGGTCCAGTCAGGTCATCAAACAGGGGCGGATCTATCTCTGATGAGCACCAGAATACATGGGGAGCAGAAGGGAGAGGAGTGCGAAACGGAGACAGTGGTGCTGGGCTAATACTTCACCTACTTTCCTGGGTTCTTTCCTGCATGGTGGCGAGGAGAGCTCTCTGAATCTGAGACAGAACAAGATGGAGCAGATATCTTTCTTCTAGTCCTGCCCTACATTTGTTTTTGTAAGTTTTCCAAGTAGAAATCTCTCCACATTCTGGAATTTTCTTGAGGCTTCAGTCAGAAAATTATAACCATTCTTTCATCCCCCACTGCCCTCAATGCAACCAAGTTCTGAAACTCACCATGGTGCCTACATTCGACTTGCATTTTCCTTCTCATCTCAGACCACCGAGACAGCAAATGGAGATGTGGGGGAGGAAGTCTGAGAATTGGCAGACCCGGCCCAGGAGAGACCAGTGAAAGGTGCGTTAGATGGTTGACAGTGGGGGAGAAGTATGTTTGCATTAGAAGCTACACAGTTAAAATCCCTGCACTAGGTCACAGATCCCAGATTGCATTCCTCTTGTTTTCCTCACTGTTGAATAGTAGTTGTGTTAAGGAAGTGGAGTCATATGGCCTGCTTAATGCTCAGAGTGCAGAGCGTGCATTATATTCTTGTTTTGTGTGCATTGGGGTGTGTCCTCAGTGTCCAGTTGGGTGTCCCATTACTTATTCAAAGTTCTGTTAGATGCAGCAAAAATAAAATAGAGTGAATTCATCTCACAGCCCCAGACCACACTGCTGAAATGGGCACTAAATGCTACCTTGCTCCACTTAAGTTGCTCTGTGAAGAGATACACCTGAAAAAGGTATCCTAACTTATTCCTTGGGAAATTAATGATTCTGGGTTATCCCACTCAAATGAAAACCCAATTGCAAAAGGGCAGCACTCTCTAAAGCTCTCCTCTCCCTACAAAAATATAAGAAAAATAATGTGACGCTAACACATGAACCTGGCTTTCAATGATAACAACAAATGCAGCAAGAAGCTGGCATCTGGGGCAGCACCCAGCAAATATGCTGGAGAGGTAGGCAGCAGAGAAGAAGGTGAGGTCTTCACTCAGGCCTTGACTTTTGCCTGGGGAGCATAGATAACTGCTAGCTTCATCTGAGTGAACTGAGAACATAATCACTAATGCTCATTTCATGATTTATGTACGTGAGCAGGACATTTCTTAGATACTCAGGTTAATACCAATTCAACTAAGTTTGGGGAGGGGGATGCAGCTGGACTAGAAAGTCTGGATAAATAGTTCTTTAACTCTTATGTACATTAGAATCACCTGTGTCTGCAAAACAACACAGGTTCCTGACTACTCCCAAAGAGCTTCTGGTTTGGTCTGGAGCAGTACCGGGAATCTAATTTTTAACCAGCACCACAGGCATTTCTGATGCAGTTAGCATAACCTCAAGATTTAGAAACACTGATCATGGATATTAAAGATGTGCTGCTTCCTACCTGCAATGAACCAGAAGGGCAGAACTTGGAGATGTAATCAGGAAGCCACAGTGAATCATTAAACAGGAGGAGGACAAATGGTGTGACTCAAAGTTCAAAGCAAGCAGTTGGAAATTCTTTGGAGGCAGTCACAAGACAATAGATGGAACAGGTAAGCAGGTACCTGAGGCCAGGGCTGGTGTCTCCAGTGGCTGGCTATGGCTCATTTTGGCTGACTTTGCCAGGCTAAATGTGCTGGGGAGGCTGGTTGTGTTTAAAGCAGGGGTTCACAGTGTAGCCACACATTGAAATTACCCTGGAGACTTTAAAAACACTGGACCCCACACCTAGAGGTTCTAATTTCGTTGGTCTGGGCAGAATATTTTCAAAATCTCATGAGAAGATTTTGTATAGTCAAGATCTCATTTAAAAATTCAGGAACAGCAGGGGTACCTCAATTAAATATTCTTAAAGAGGGCTGGGTGCAATGGCTCACACCTGTAATCCCAGAACTTTGGGATGCTGAGGCAGGCATATCACCTGAGGTCAAGAGTTTGAGACCAGCCTGGCCGACATGGTGAAAACCTGTCTCTACTAAAAATACAAAAATTAGCCGGGCATGGTGGCGCACACCTGTAATCCCAGCTACTCAGAAGACTGGGGCAGGATAATCACTTCAACCCTGGAGGCAGAGGCTGCAATGGGCCATGACTGTACCATGGCACTCCACCCTAGGCAACAAGGGCAAAACTCCATCTCAAAAAAAAAATTTATATATCTGTTCTTAAGGAGAACTTCTCAACTTTAATGTGCACACCATTAAAGTCAAACTGGAGATCCTGTCAAAATTCAGATTCCTTCTGAGCCAGCCTGGCGTGAGGCCAGAGATTCTGCATTCCTCACAGCTCCCAGGTGCTGCCGATGCTGCTGGCTCACACACCACGTTTTGAGTAGCAAGGATCAGGAAAACCACAGTCTCTCACTCGGCTCCAGCAGTGGGAACTTGTTAGAAATGCAGTTCTCAGCTTTCGCCCTGCAACTACCAAATCAACAACCTTGGAGGTGCCTCTGTGTTTGACCAAGCCCCACAGGCGGTTCTGATGCTCTCTCAGGTTTGAGAACCTCTGCTCTGCTCCATAAGATAACCATGTGTCACTTTCACCAGCCGAGCTAGGTCAGGAACACTTCCTTCTCTAAATGTGACTGGACCTTTCCCAGTGGGGCGTTTAGGATTTCAAAAGGGAGTGTTTCACTTTCTTTTTCATCCTCACAATTAAAAGGGCATTATTCTCACATGACCCCTAAGTGGTAATGAATCTAACGCACTGCTCTTTGTTCCAAAGCTGAACCACGCAGGCTCCATAAAATGAGGGGGGTGGACACACTCTCTAGGGTCCTTTCCGTTTCTGACACACTGTGATTCCACCACTCTCCAACTAGAGAAGCTGTGATGGTTTCTATGCCTTTGTCCCTGGACTCCAATCAGCCACCAGTGCTGTATTGTTCCTATTGTTATGCCCCTTTGTAAAGAAAGAGGAGAGGGTCAAAGGCAGCAGCAAGCCTCAGATGCTGGGCAGCAGTCACTCGTTCTTGCAAAGTCAGTAACCCTTAGCAGCCGAATCTGGCTTACAATGCATGGAGACACAGAGACAGAAGGCTGCAAGGAAGCCTGGATTTCTTGTGGGACCCTGGCTGGCTGGAATCACCCCACAGCTCCTAGGTATAAATGTGGGGGAGTCCCTGTGAAGTTGCTTTTCCAGCTCCTTGCTGTTTATCATATACACTGTGAACTCTCTTTCAACCATGAGTGTTAGAAATGGCCTACCTAGAACGTGCACAGCCCTGCGAGGTGGGGTAACCCTAACCACCCCAGTTTGCCACAGATGGCCTCCTTTTTAGCACTGAAAGTGCTATGAAAGAGCAACATCTCCATTCCTGGAAAACAGGATGGTTGGCCACTCTACATGAGGGTTTTTTTTAATGTCATCAGTGGTCTGGATAATTCCTGGTTATGAAGGCCTGCCCTGTGTGTTGTAAAAAAGTTTAGTAGCATCCTCAGCCTCTACCCACTAGATGACAGTAGGACCCCCTGAGTTGTGACTACCAAAAGTGTCTCATGACATTGCCAAATATCCTCAGGGGGCAAAGCCACTCCCAGTTGACAGCCACTGTCCTAGTTATAAGTGAGGGTATAATCTAAAACCTCACCTAGCCCAGCACTTCTCAAATGTTAATGTACACGAGAATGACTTGGCATTTGAACAGACATTTCTCCAAAGAATACAAACAAATGGGCAGAAAACACATGAAAAGATTCTCAGTATCATTAGTCATTAGGGAAATGCAAATTAACACAAAAATGGCATACCACTTCACAGACATTGGGGGATGACTAAAATAAAAAAGATGAACAATAATAACTATTAGCAAGAATGTGAATACATTGGAACCCTTATAGGCTGCCAGTGGGATTGTTAACTAGTGCATCCACTTTGGAAAATAGTTTGAGAGATCCTCAAAAGGTTAAACACAGAAGCATCATACTTCTCAGTGATCATGCTCCTAGCTATAAACAAGAGAATTAAAAATACATGTCCACACAAAAGCCATTGCACAAATGTTCACAGAAGCATTATTCGCAACAACTAAAATGTGAAAACAATCCACTGTCCATCAACTGATGAAAAGATGAGCAAATGTGATCTATTCATTCAATGCAGTGTTTTTCAGGCATAAAAAGAAATGAAGCACTGATAACACATTGCAACATGGGTGAACCTTTAAAACATTTGGCTAAGTGAAAGAGCCAGTCACAAAAGCACCCATATTGTCTGACTTCATTTCTGTGAAATGTCCAAAATAGGCAAATCCCTAGAAACAGAAAGTGGATTTGTGGTTTCTAAGGACTAAGAAGACAGGAGAATGGTGTCTGACTGCTGATGGCTACAGAGTTTCTTTTAGGAGTAATGAAAGTATTCTAAATTTAGATAGTGGTGATGATTGAACACGTCTATAAATATACCAAAACCAATGAATTGTACACTTTGGGTAGATTGTATGACATGTGAATTATATCTTAATAAAATTGTTGTTTAAAAATAAGAGGATCATTTGGGGATCTTGTCAAAAATGCAGATTCAGATTCAGTAATCCTGGGGTGGGGTCTGATATTCTGGGTAATGCATTTGGAAAAGCAAAACTCTAGAACAAGAGTTCTTCAAGTGAGTTTCGTGACCAGCAGCATTAGAATCACCTGCGAACTTGTCAAAAATGCAAATTTTCTGATCCCACCCCAGATCTACTAAATCCAGAATTCTGGAAGTCGGGTGGGGCAATACATTTTAACAAGCTCTCTTGGTAATTTGGATGCTTGCTGGTGTTTGAGACCCACTGCCTAGGCTGTCCTCACCCTGAACAACTCTTTCCCCTTGCAGGGAAATATGCTTTAGAGTAAACTATTTGATTTTTAATAATAAAAAGAATATTGTTTAAATCATTCAGTTTCATTATAAGGCATATTACTCTAAAGAAATAAGCCTCATAGCTGAAGGAAGTTTTATATAAATGTATGTGATCCCCTGGATTTGGTGGCCCCAGGTTGGCCCCCCCAGGACATTTTGTTTGTTATGTTTCTTAAGATTCTATGAAGAGTTAAATTAACCTTGCTTCAGTAGTGCCGGAAAACACACAGATGACCTCTTCTTTGCATATTGGTATATGTGTTCTCACTTCATACATGTGGTATCCACTTATGATTTCTAGTTAAATGAAGAAGGAAGTGGATAAGGCAGTAATGTAGAAAGGAAGGGGAAGGAAAAATTTTGGAGAGAAGTAAGTCTGGGATACATTCCCAGCTCTGGAACTGATGTACTGGAGAGTATTCTCTCTTGGCCATTGCATTGTGGTGACTCAGTATTTAGCCCTTCGGTAAAAGAAAAGGAGAATCCTTATTTTTAATGCTAAGTACACTGCTATTTTTATTGTACATATAAATATATATGCTCTGTTTTGCTTGTTTGTTGTTTGTCTGTTTTCTGAAGGAAGATTGGGACTATCATACAATGACCTAGTCCTTAGGGATTCATTTCTAGGGCTGAATACACCTGACAACTCAATAACAGTCATCCATGTACCTAAGTGCCCTCACTGTCTAAGAGAGACATGCACTTCATTAAGCCATCTTGAGTTCTTCATTCACTAAAGAGCCTTCTCCTTGTCTGAAGAGTGAATGTGCTCCCCTGAATGTCTAATTTACTGCCAGAAAAGGGTTTTAGCCTTGGGAAGACTCAGGTCCTTCTGCTGATCATTGACTGACAGCCCCTGGAATCATACAGAACAGCATAAAGCACAGCCAATCATCCCTGTCATCCAGTTTCATGGCTTGTCTGCCTCTCCTACCCTGGATGCTCTCCACAGAGCACCCACCACAGTGAGATTTATGTTTTCCACTTTGCCAAAACACAAACACCATCATTTAATTCATTCAGACAATTTGTACAAGTTGTGGCATGGAGTGGTTCAGTGCCAAGCAATGTTCTTCTTAGAGTCATCTCAGAGAGAAGGTTCCATCCAGGAACTGACTGTTATAAAGTTATTTACACCTTCAGAATGGAGCAGTTCACTTCCTTAGTGACTGATTTCTTGTCTGATGAACTGAACTAATTTAAATACAAGTATTTGAGTGTCCCATACAAGGAATGCATGTTGCTGCTCCTCCTGTTGTTCCTGAGGCAGCCCTCTCCTCCTTCAGCTATGATTTAAGTACTACCTCTTTTAGAAACTGTATCAAATTAAACTTTTCTAGTTAGCTAATATGTACCACCTCTACAACTAAAGATATTTCAATGATTGTTATATTTTTATGGTTTCATGCAGTGTGCATGTGTTTTCAAATTATTAACATATTTGAACTCCTAATTGCCTCCTCTCTCTCTCCACTATATACATATCTCCACCTCAATGATGATAGCGTCATATACTGAGGGACTGAAGCATGACACCTGGGAACATTTTCTGATTTTTCCTTTTATATCTTTCAAACCACCAGTAAGTCCCTACTTGCAAATATATTTTGGATTTGTCCCTTCTCATTCCATGATCACCATCTCTTTTCTGGATATTTTTAATAAGCTCCTGTGCAATCACCCTAGTCCTGCCTACATTTAATCCATTCTCTACACAAACAATGGAGTGGTACTTTTAAAATGTATATCAGATGCCCCTTCCCGCAATTAAAAACTTTTCATTGCTTTTCATTGTACTTGGAAAAAAAAGCAGTCTTACCACGACTACAAGACACATGAAAACTGTCTCCAGCCTCTACTCCTCCCTATGATTATTGGTGCTAATGTCACACTAACCTTCTTTCTGTATCTAGAACAAGTCAGGTGTTGTCTATAAAGTCTTTACCTTTGCTAAACCATCTCCATAAACTACCATTCCCACAGTTTTCATATGATTTCTCTTTCCAAGCTCAGCCTAAATTCACCTCTTTTGAGGAGTTCTTTGTGACTAATTAGCTATTAATTTTTGTTCTCTGTCATACTGTATAGTTTATTTTTCTTTTTTGCATTTTATCACAATCTGTAATTGTTTTAAGTATTTACTTATTTATTATCTATTTCTCTCACATTTATATATGCTCCAGAAAGGAAGAAATTTCTTAATGTATTTTATTATTTTATCCAATGATTAGCACAAATCGGTAGTATAAAATCAGCTCTCAGTAAATATATATTTAATAGATGAATCAGCATGTATGTTTTGTTTCCCATAAACTCTTGAAGAATAGGAGCTGGTCTATTTTTTATTAAGTGATTAAAATATAGATAGTCCACTCATCATATACAAACACATGTTAATTAATAAAATGGCATAAGGACCTCTAGTTGAAGTTGTCTAGGCAATAACATGGAGCCTGTTTCTGAAAACTCACTCTGTTTCTATGCTCTACTTTTCCTCATTATTGAAATGTGGCATGAAGATATGTGTTCTGTTGTTACAAAATGGCTTCCAATCTTGTCTAAGAACTTAAGAACTAGCATTTCTAAATCCTTCTTCATCTGTCCGTGTGGTTAAACTGAATTAAGTATTATTATAACATGCTTTGAAAAGAGATCCAGAGACTTTTTATTGGATGCAGTAGGCAAATATATAATAAAATAACCCTGATCATTAGGAGGGAGATTTTTTTACCCTGATCATTAGGAGGGAGATTCAAAATGAACCTGAGATTCATTATCCTCAGGTTACTCATGGCCAGCTTTATGTGAGATGACAACAAATATATTGGGATCCTATTGATTTCTTTGTTTCTATGAAGTGTAGGAAGTTGAATTAGATTCCAAAGCAGAGTGGTAATGACTACTGTCAGGGCTTGGCCTTCCTGCAGTACTCTCTAATTACCTCTCACAGAACTCCTACCTCTACCTCACACATGCTTACATTTCTGATCATCAAAAACTGGCACAACTCTTCATAGATCCTTCCTCCTGAGGATTAATATGTCAGAAGTGAGGTTTTAACAGCTTCTGGTATATGTCACCTTAAGATACTACAAGAGAGTTGGGGTAAGAATATATATTCTTATCTACTTTAACATAATAGTCATAATTCTCCAAAGAAACAGAACAAATAGAATGTATAAAGATAAACACAAAGAGATGTATCATGAATAATTCTGACAAAATTATAGGAGTGGAGAATTTCCACAACCTTTTATCTGCAAGCTGGAGACCTAAGAAACCTGTTGGTGTAGTGCTAGCCCAAGCCCAAAAGCCTGAGAACCAGGAGAGTCTATGGTGTGAGTCATAGTCCAAGTTCTAAGACCCAAGAACCAGCAGAACTGATGTCCAAGGGCAGGAGAAAATGCATGTCCCAGCTCAAGAAGAGAGAGATAATTTGCCCTTCCTCTACCTCTTTTTGTTCTCTGGCTCTTAGCAATTGGATGATGCCCACCCACATTGGTGAGAATGATCTTCTTTACTCAGTCTACAGATTCAAATCTAATCTTATCTGGAAACACCCTCATAGACACACCCAGAAATAATGTTTTACCAGCTGTCTGGGCATCAACCAGTGAAGAACTGAGGTTCTCAGTCCACCAGCTCTCAAGGAACAAAAATGAGTGAGTTTGGAAGTTGATCACTCTCCAGTTGAGCCTTCAGATAAGACCATAACTCCAGCCAAAATCTTGTTTTCAGCCTTGGTGAGAAATCCTAAAACAGAAGACCCAGATAAGCTATACTCCCACAACATGATAAGATGATAGGCATGTGCTAATTTAAGCAGGTAAATTTGGGGGTAAGTGGTCCCACCACAATAGATAACTAGTGTATATAAATAGTATGATATTTGACATTTTTCCCAAGGAGGAAAAAGAATACAAATATGCTACAGGAAAATTTCAGATATGGTTACATAGTCAGAAAAACTGAAGAAATGTTTTACATTAATATGTGGAATTCAATGAATCAAGTAGAACTGTTATGTAAGGATGGAATGGAGCGTAATAGGTAGCAGACACAAGAAGAGAAGTACCTAGAAAGCCTTCCCTCCCATCAGGTAATCACTAAGTACCAGTGGATACTCTGTAGCTATTATTTCCTTTTCTGTTTCTGTCTGACTTTCTGCCCTACCTCTCTACGCTATTATCTACCTTATGAATCATCTGGGGGTTTATGAGCAGTTTTTTCCTGCTCTAATTGGCCCTAGTGACCTATTGTTTCCCAGGTACTCAAAGTGTGTATATGGGTCAAACAGTGCGGTTGTATACACACATCATCTGCAATTTGGTACAAATGACATTGAGAGGAGCATGAATGTCTCTGCAAGGAGGAGAAAGGGAATTAGGTCACCACTTGCATATCCATGATTAAAGTTATGTTAATTGTTAGTAACTTTTTCTCAACCCTGTGTTGGAATGGCTGTGTTAGAAAAATGGAAGAAATTACTCCTTCTCCAAAATGAATTAATTTGATGATTTTTGTACCCTGGAAGAAGGGATTGAAAAAAACAAGTCAAACCTGTCTAGATTATTCTCAAAAGTCAGATAGAAGTATGGTACAATATTATTAGGGTAACCTAAGACATACATTTTGCCAAGTAAAGGGGTAAATTGGTTTTGAGGATGCTAGACAGGCAGGGTTGATAACTAAATCAAAAGCTTGGGGCTTTGTGTTACTTCAATTTCCACCATTATTTTTTGATACATTTTTTTTCCACTCAATGCTTTTTGGAGAGTAAGGAGTTTCCAAATAACCTGAACTAAAAGTCAGAAGATTTTTGACTTAAAAGAAGAAAGAATTTTACCAAGTACCCTGGCTTTTCAAAGACTGGGTCAATTTTCAAGATGCATTGTCCTCAAAGTAGAGAAGTCAAAAGAACCCAAGTTTTACAGAGTTCTGATCTCTATACTGATATTGATTTGTTATGTAGCCTAGGGCGAGATGTTGAACCTCCCATCGTTTCTTCTCCTTCTTATCTGTGAAACAGAGATGAAAATTCTGAGCCTCAAAGTGATTTGGTGGAAATTAAATAATAGCTTAAAGCCTTTTGAAAGGGTGAAGTGATATGTGTTTCCTTTTGGCTTCTTTCAGATGTTATGCAACTTTCCATTTAAATGAAAACTAACTTCAAACATATCACACTTCAGTTCTGACCTAATCGCACGTTGATTAGTGGTTCTAAAATATTAATTGTGGGATGTCTAAAACAACAAATGTGAGTGGACACACTGCAAGCTCCTATCCAGAGCAGCCTAGAATAAAGCCTTGCTCGTGATTGTACCTGCCCCCATAGCCGCTTTCACAATTCCTGTGTTCCCAAGCAGATAATATACAGTTTAACTAAAATTTAAAATATTGTATCCTTTGTGTTTTCATTGCCTCTAGGCAAATATAGGATATGTATTTTTAAATGTTCATGTATAATGAAAAATAAGAGCATCCAGAGAAAGCTAGCTTTTCTCTTCAAATAATTGTTTTAGTTATAGTTCATAAAAGATCTAGAAAGACTTAAAGAGAAAGGTGAAGTTCCAACATAATGTCATTTAAAAGCAGGGTGGTGTAATAGCTAAGCATTTGCACTCTGGAATCAAACTCAGCTTGAGCTCAAATCTCAGATTAGTCAACTGCTGCCAGTGTGTAATTGGATAAGAGAAAAACTTGTATTTTTATTTTCTTTTTTTCATAAGGAGTTCCCTGAGATCTGAGAAAATGTCTTGTTGCCTGTCAAATCTGAAGCACCTAATACATAGTAAACTTTGCCTTACAATGTTCTAAGAAAAAAAAAATGAGCTATTTTGTACCCCAATAAATGTGCCCTAGAATAACCCTACATTGAAGGTTGGAAAAGGGAAAGATGACTCTCCAATTGTCTTTCCCAGATACCAAGAGTAGATTGATATTTCTAAGGATTTGTTTACCAGTATTTAGAAAAAAGCTTCTACTCAGAAAGCACAGAGACAGATGTAGAATTGCTGCAGAAGAAATCATGTGCCCTATTAGAGGACACCACAGTGGTTTCTTTCAAGCCAATTTGCTTAGGGAAGTACAAATCTCTTCTTGCACAAGAGTGGAATTACTCATTATACTCAGCCTCACATAAAGCTTAACTACTTGCCAAGGCTGCTCAAAGCCTTCTGGTGTCCTGTTCCTTTTGATGGTGGAGAATGGGTTCAGTGTGTCTCCAATGGTTATGTAATATAATGTGCAATCAGCCTTCAATTCTCTAGGGATGAAAGCTTTAAGCTCAAGCCCAGA
The DNA here is from genome assembly GCA_036589455.1 of Ateles fusciceps. Lineage (NCBI taxonomy): Eukaryota > Metazoa > Chordata > Mammalia > Primates > Atelidae > Ateles > Ateles fusciceps. The sequence continues at coordinate 2,153,634 of JAZHEH010002077.1, forward strand.
GAATAACTGGATTGGAAAGGACAGTGTCACCTGGACGACAAACCCACAGCTATTATGTTGTAGCTGGTACAAAAAGTGAACTTAGAATTTTGACCAATTAATGCTGAGGTTTATGCCAAAAACTTGCATCCTAAATTTGTCCTACTTATAAAGAATTGAATAACGCTGTTTGGTTTTCTCTAATCTCCTTTTTTAGCTACTGTTTAATTTGCCTCCAAATGTGATTAGAGAAAATAGCCTGTCCAGTAATTTGTTATCAGATCCATCTATTGTCTCTGTAATGGCTTTGATAAATAATGACCTGAATATATAGATGTACAGTTTTAAATAAAAGAGCCAGTGTACTTGTAGGATTCATGTATACAAAGAGCCGTGTAGGGTAATAAATGTTAAGAAAGAGTAGTGACCAGGAGTCAGGAGCCCTGGGTATGTGTGCTTGTGCCATCATTGTATAGTTAGACTCCTTTAGGGAATTCATTACCTTTCTTTGAGCTTTGGTTTACTCCTAGGAAGAATGAAAATGTTGTACTACCTAATCTCTATACTGACTCGATTTTCTCTTCTGTTTCCTACAAGCCATCTATAAATGCTCACTCACTGAGAGGACATTTGCTTTATGCTATAATAAAAATTTTCCAAGAAAAAAAATCTACACTCAGTTCTACATTTTATCTTCATACTCCTTCCTGCAGTAACTCAACTTTGGAAATGATATTCCTGCTGTCTTCTCAGAAGCTGAGGTAGGAAGACAGTGACTACTTAAAGAAAACAGGAAATATACGTGAAGGTGGTGGCCAGCCAAGAAACTGCCTGATGTACTGGAGATCTAAAGTGATCTTTTAAGGTTAATTCAGAGCCTCCTAATGAGGTCCTCATGCAGTTTATTACCTGCCATCCAGGCTGTTCTTTCTAAAGCAGAGCTACTCAGAATGTCAAGGACACTGGGTTTCAAATTCACTCACCAGCTGGGTGACCTCATCTGAAAAGGGAGCATGAGCCCTACCTAGCTGTGTTTCTGTCAGGGTTGCAAACCACATTTTATGTAAAAGTGCTTACCCAATACTTAGCTCACAATAAATGACTGGTACATTTGAATCTAAATTGAGTAGACTGTTTCCATTACCATATGGAAACCTCCACTTGTACAGTAAGAGTTTCTAGGATCATTGATCTAATTGGGGGAGGGGCAAGAAGTTAAGTATCAGTCCCACAGCCCTTTTGTAAAAAATGCCAAATTATTTTGGTTCTCATCAGGTATTGGGGCAATTCTCTGGTAGGCATGGGAAAGGGAAGAGGGAATATTATCCAGACATTCTAATGTCCTGAAGTTAATTTCCAGAAATAGTAGGCTAGGAGTATTTCAATAGATTTTCTTATAGACAGTATGAATTATGTTCCTAGATGTATAAAACATAAATCTAGAATTTATGGAAATAAAAATAATTTTTAAAAATCTTATAACAGCCCTGATAAGACCTTGGTCTTGGTGAATCTTAAATAAGCTATTCTGAACCTCATCACAGAATTTTACAAATTTGTGAAGGAAACTCTCACTGTATTTTTAATCGTAATTTCCTCTAAAGACTTTTATTATATAATATCGGTAGTTTTTATGAAGTGTTTCTTCAAATATGGATAGATTTTTCTCATTTTACCTTCAGACAACTTCAAAATAAGCCATATTTTATATATGCATTATGTTTTGATGTACTTATGCATTTATTTTGTAACTTAATAACTTTCAAGTTATTTAATTTGTGTTCAAAGAATTTTTAGATTTTTTAAAATAATTCAGATAAATACGAGGTGTATGCTTATCAAATTATAAGTTGACACAGAGCAGAAGACTTTAGACCTCCAGTATGACTCCAAAAACAGCTACCCATGAGACCAGTGAAGAGCATTTGATTACAGGAAGCAGTTGGTATTTGTGAGTTTTAGCATGGAGTGAACAGAATAGGTTGACATAATACGAAATCTAGAAATACATAAGTAAACCAATATTCAGGAATGAAGATGGGCAGTAGGTAATTAACAGCTTTAGTTCATGCAACAGGTCTTCTGGATGCTCAAAGGCACACATGGTTAATTAATGTCATGAAGAGTTAATATCAAAATGGTTCACTGGAAATCAAAGTTTGAGAGGTGAAAGTCTGCAATTCTGTGGACTCAGACTTGTCTACTTTTTTAAAATTGTTGAAGTGGATCCATCAGAGTTTATGTGCATGAACAGTCAAGGGGCCTTGTGAGAATTAACTTATCCTAAGGGAAGAGAGTCAGAAAATATGCATTTGACTCACTGTCAGTAGGTTTTGATTGAAGCAGACATATTTTGAAACTGCGTGATGCAGTCTACTGAAGTTGGCCCTCAAGATAGTTCCTGTGACTCATTCCTCAGTTTTGAGAAAGGGATTCTATCCCTGCTCCCCTCAAAAAAGGGAGGGACTTGGAAAGGTCCAGATTATAAAAATCTTTACAGGAAATTGGTAGTATAAGACAAGAGGACTTTGTGAGCTTATTAGCAAAGTAAAAAAGATCATTTTTTCCATTTCAGTATGAGAGAATGGAAGTGATAAGAAATTGAAATGCACATAATTCTTTAGAGTGGAAAAGAGATAATAGACCTTGTTATACAGATGGAATTATTCCCCAGGGGAGCTTGAAAGGACTGGGTCTCATGCCAACATCAGAAGCAAAATGGTGGTATTAGCAACACCACCATTAGACTACAATGGACTTATCCTCTAGCATATGAGAGTCTGGGTTAGTCAAGAAAGACTAACTGTATTAGTTATTAGTATTTCTGTTGCAAGAAATATTCAGATAAGCAAAAGGAAGAGGAGGAATATATAGGCACATAGAAGGGCAGCTCATTAAAAAAAAAAGAAGAAGTACTATTAAGGTTTACTGGATAGAGGAAAATTCAGAAAACAGTTTATCTCTCTTTTTTTTTAGGTGTTTTTTTCACTATATATATTGCTTTCCTTCCCTCTGCAAGCTTCCATTTCTGTTTCACTAAGAGTACTGTGGAAAATAAGCACTACCTTGCTATCGACCACATGAACTTTTAGCTCCAGAGCCATTAATGCACCAGCACTCCAGTGTCCCAAATAAAAAAAAAGTTGTATGAGAAAAAACCTGATCAACTAAACTGTAGTTAGATCCTTTACAGGTAAATCTGTGGGATCACACTCAACATATATGGATATATTAATGCAGGATTGGGGTTTAAAGGATAGTTCCTTGAATTAGGGCATTATATGTACAGTTACTCCAACGAGTCTCCAACACAGAGATATTTCTATTCCAGTTTCTTCCAGTACCAGTTAGAAGAAAACTGATGGGATGATAGGATTTTTAAAAATTCTGTGAGAGATCGCCGGGCATGATTGCTCATGCCTATGATGCCAGCACTTTGGGAGGCCAAGGCAGGTGGATCACAGGGTCAAGAGATTGAGACCATCCTGCCCAACATGGTGAAACCCTGTCTCTACTAAACATACAAAAATTAGCTGGGTGTGGTATTGTGCGCCTGTAGTCCCAACTACCTGGGAGGCTGAGGCAGGAGAATCTCTTGAACCTGGAAAGGGGAGATTGCAGTGAGCCGAGATCGTGCCACTGCACTCCAACCTGGGTGACAAAGTGAGACTCCATCTTGGAAAAAAAAAAAATCTGTGGGGGATGTCTGAGACTGAACAATTATTAATGTGACACTCTATGGATTCCAGAATGATGAGGTCTCAGAAACAGATAACACAGCAGAAAGTCCCATTAAAGGTAGAAAGATCATGATAACATTTTCCTTTGTTTACTATCATGAGTCAAAGAAGAAATGTGACCACCTGTCTTGGAAAAGTCTAATTGTTATTTGGATATTAAATGTTAAAGAAGGGAATGAATATCAGATTCAACATTAAAGAATCATGCTATAGTCCACTGGTATGTGAATCATATATAACCAAAGGGCTGCTCTACATCCACTGGGTCACCCTCCTGTGCTTTAGATATGGGATTCTTTGTCTTTTCTTACGTCAAACATTGTAAATGTGATAAACCAAGGAATTGTCTAACATGGACATTCTAACAGTGGCCATGAAAAGAATCACATTTTAAATTTTAGAGGTTACATGGTATAAAACTGTTCCATGAGACAGAACTCATTTTACTAAGTAGACTTTTTGTTTGAATCAAGTTATAATACACATGATGAAATTATCCTAAAATCATAGATTACAGTAAATTCTCAATGTCCTGGATAGGTTCTTGAATCAAGTTATAATACACATGATGAAATTATCCTAAAATCATAGATTACAGTAAATTCTCAATGTCCTGGATAGGTCTTGAAAATTTCGACTTTAAGGCAAATGATGTGTAATAAATCCAAGTTACCATGGGCTAATTGATGTAAACAAGAGTTAAATTCCTATGGCATATTTCTGGTCACAAAATATCACCAAATATCTAAAGATCCAAACACTTCTACATTAAATGTTTACATGAATGTGAGCTATTCCTACACTTAATAAAGATTAATGAAAACAAGATAGTTATTATCCATTTATTCCAGTTCAGGGTCTAGGTGGCTGGAACCCATCCAGCAGTTTAGGACACAGGCAGGAACCAGTTCTGAACAGGACAACGTCCCACTGCAATGCAAACTCATACACACATCCACAGTCACCCTGTAGGCAACCAGTTCACCTAATGCACACATCTGTGGGATATGGGAGGAAACCAGAGTAACGGATAAGAACCCACACAGACATGGAGAAAAATGTGCAAACTCCACAAACAATGGTGCCAGCTGAGAGTTTTATTTCTCAATAAATAAAAACAACATTGAATGAAACACCATTCAAGGACTTACTGTGCTGTGTTGGAAGCGACTTGAATGCTAATTTTTTCAAGCCATTACCAAATGTGTTCAAGTATGAGGATGCTTTTAGGATCAAAATGAAAATCTTATGGATCTGCAGATTCTGCTAATCAACTGATTGAGAAATTACATTATAACAAATGGCCACTATAAATTGAGATAGGTTTTTTGAAAAATATTATTACATTAACTACATTTCAGCATGTTATATGCAGTCGTTAGGCATTTGTAAATAAAGATCGGTGCCAATTTGGAATTGAGAGCTTTAAAAAGTAACTTGGCAACCCTCAGGAATCCATGGTCAACAGGTTAGTAATCATTGTTTTTTGACATAATCTCATTGTACGGATGAAGGGACTAGAGCAAAAAGCCAAACAAAACAAAACAGTAATTTTCCTAAAGTCAAAAATCTAGATCATTACTGGGAGAACCAGAGTGAATTTAGTTCACTAGATAAGAATATCAGTTTAAGACTCTTTATTTGACTCAAAGATCAAATTACTTCATTCTTTTTATCTTTAAATATCATTATTTGGCATGTATTATATATACATATATATAATATTTTTCACATACATATGTCTCAAAATATATATTAATACTGTATACATTATATTATATGCTAGATATAGTGAATATTATGATATTTTGAATTTTATATATAAATACACTCTACAATCCAAAATATCACGACTATTTTTCAATGAACAACATCTAGATACACTGGCAGCCAAATGCCTTCATGAGTAAAACCTCAGACTTTGGAATGATTATTTCCTTACCCAGTAGTACAGGAGAATTTTGAAAACTCTCTTAGCTTACTCCAAGGAGGCAGTCTAATACTGTCAGCGTATTTAAAGATATTTCTTCTTTATTTTTCTGGCTATTTGACAATATTAAATTAGTTTACATAAAGTATACAAAAGCCATAAAAAGATAATATGTCCCCTCATCACTGCTCTCAAAGAGTTGAATGGGTAGCTGAGAAGGTGGAAGTGTCTTCCACTGAGACATAAGGTTCACATCAATCTCTAAGTACCTAACGTGTATTCAGCCAATAATCACACTTTAGTCACTTCCTTTGGAGAATCATTCAGACCTCAACCACTAGACATATCTTCAGTGAAACTTCACAGTTAAAATATCTCCAGCCTCTGCTTGAAGGAAAGAAATGCCTCAGATGAAAGTGGTATGTTTTTCCGTAGCATTTACTACAAAGCACCTACACATTGATGAAATATAACTGTGGTGCACAATTCACTTATGTAATAAAAATAATTATCCAAGTATTATAGTTGAGAGAGATATTTTTTCTCCCTTTAAAATAAAGATCAATACATTGCTTCAATATTTTTAGCTTTACTTTCCTATTTGTAACAAATTTTGGAAAAGTACACATCATCATGGTCATTTACTTCAGCCATTTGGTGAGTTGCTTTAATCTTTGCACCTTCTTTTGAAAGACAAGCCACATTTACTGGTCTTGCTAAATAATATAGAGCTTTCAAATATATGAAGGGCAGAATGGTGAGGCTCCGCTAGATTGAACTGGGCATTCACATCCCATTTGTAAAGATTCCTAATGCATTCTTCATTATCATTCTAGTCACTCATTGAGTTTCATTATAACGTATATTGATTCTATTTTCAGAAAGAGTCTGGGGATGAGACAAAGAAGTAATTAAGTAGTTTTTCAAAGGATAACAACTGTCACCTAAAATCGTTAAAGGAGTATAAAAATACCTACTATCCACTATCATATCAAACCTAATTTGTAATAATTAAAAAGTTATCTTCCTAAACAGGACAATTTGGAAAATTTGGAGAACCTGGAACCATATTACTAATTTAAACTGACCACTTTGGGAATGCCTGCATAGTCATGATTTGGTGTGAATTCACACCTGTCTTGGATATCACTTATGTTCCAGGAATAACTGAAGCTATCTGCCACATCCATGAAAATGTTTACTTTAAAAATTAATGTCTTACGTAAGTACTATGTACACTCTGAGCATATTCCTGGGCATTGCTTAGTGGAAAATTGATGTTAGCTGTAAAGCATTCAAATAAGTTCAGCTCAAGAGACTGAAAAGAAATAGCTCTGTCTAAAAGAAATGGCAAGGTGGGCAGTAGCATTTTTAAACAAAAAATTTAATTATGCCCCCGGCTCTGGCACTTTAATTCAAGGAATTGACATGCTATAAATGTGACAGTGAAATGTGTAAACAGGAGCCATGAAAATTTATAAGCTGTTAAAAATTTGTGCCAACAGATAAGTGAGTCCTCTATGGTAGTGCATGAGAGGATCTATCTGATGTGAAAGCAAACCTGCTCAGAGCAAGTCACACATGACCGTTCAGAAAATTAAGTATGGTTGGCTCTGTACTAGTGGTAGGATCAGATATTTCCCTTCCATAGATGTGGCCAACTAGTACTTTACAGGACAGATAGTATACTGCCTTTTGTTGTTGTTGCTGTTTGTGTGTGTGTGTGTGTGTGTGTGTGTGTGTGTGTGTGTGTGTGTTTAGAAAAGGAGGTTGGGTCACTTAATCCAGACAAGACTGAAGACAAGCTTAGTATTTAGCCAACCTACTCCTGCTTTATCCCAAGAATGCTATAACTGAAATAATTCGTCAGATTATTGGCTCAGTGATTAACAAAATTGGGTTCTTTGGAGATGTGTTAGAGGCTATAGAGGCAAAGACAGGCAAATAGAGGTAATTAGAATAGATATGATCCCTACATCACCATTCAAACCAAAACAGTTACCCTAATATGGGCTTCTGCACAAGGTAATAAAAACTTCCTGTGCTAAAAGCTAGTTTTAAAATATAGTTTTATTATCGTATAGATAAAACCCCTCAGTTCTGATGGAAAGAAGCTGCTCAAGGGTCTGTCAAGTTATTAGAAATAGGATCAGAAGAGAACCTAATTCTAGGTCATAGAGTTGACCGAAAGGATTTAGGGACGTGTGTCTGCTCTCCATGGTGCTGATACTCTCCCTTTGCAAGACTGTTTTTTATTTATTTTTTTTATTTTTTTTATTTTTTATTTATTTTTTTTTTTATTGCATTTTAGGTTTGGGGGGTACATGTGAAGAACATGGAAGATTGTTGCATAGGTACACACATGGCAGTGTGATTTGCTGCCTTCCTCCCCATCACCTATATCTGGCATTTCTCCCCATGCTATCCCTCCCCCAACTCCCCACCCCCCCACTATCCCTCCCCTTTTTCCCCCCGACAGACCCCAGTGTGTGATACTCCCCCTCCCTGTGTCCATGTGTTCCCATTGTTCAACACCCGCCTATGATTGAGAACATGCGGTGTTTGATTTTCTGTTCTTGTGTCAGTTTGCTGAGAATGATGGTTTCCAGGTTCATCCATGTCCCTACAAAGGACACGAACTCATCGTTTTTGATGGCTGCATAATATTCCATGGTGTATATGTGCCACATTTTCCCTGTCCAGTCTATCATCGATGGGCATTTGGGTTGGTTCCAGGTCTTTGCTATTGTAAACTGTGCTGCAATGAACATTCGTGTGCATGTGTCCTTATAGTAGAACGATTTATAGTCTTTTGGATATATACCCAGTAATGGGATTGCTGGATCAAATGGAATTTCTATTTCTAGGTCCTTGAGGAATCGCCACACCGTCTTCCACAATGGTTGAACTAATTTACACTCCCACCAACAGTGTAAAAGCGTTCCTATTTCTCCACATCCTCTCCAGCATCTGTTGTCTCCAGATTTTTTAATGATCACCATTCTAACTGGTGTGAGATGGTATCTCAATGTAGTTTTGATTTGCATTTCTCTAATGACCAGTGATGATGAGCATTTTTTCATATGTTTGTTGGCTTCACGTATGTCTTCTTTTGTAAAGTGTCTGTTCATATCCTTCGCCCACTTTTGAATGGGCTTGTTTGTTTTTTTCTTGTAAATGTGTTTCAGTTCTTTGTAGATTCTGGTTATCAGCCCTTTGTCAGATGGGTAGACTGCAAAAATTTTTTCCCATTCTGTTGGTTGCCGATTCACTCTAATGACTGTTTCTTTTGCTGTGCAGAAGCTATGGAGTTTGATTAGGTCCCATTTGTCTATTTTGGCTTTTGTTGCCACTGCTTTTGGTGTTTTGGTCATGAAGTCCTTGCCTACGCCTATGTCCTGAATGGTTTTGCCTAGATTTTCTTCTAGGGTTTTTATGGTGTTAGGTCTTATGTTTAAGTCTTTAATCCATCTGGAGTTAATTTTAGTGTAAGGTGTCAGGAAGGGGTCCAGCTTCTGCTTTCTGCACATGACTAACCAGTTTTCCCAACACCATTTAATAAATGGTGCAAGACTGTTTTTTAACTCCTAGGATATGGTGATTCCCTCCCAATTTTTCCCATTTTTCACAATTTCTTTTTTTATTTGTATGTTTTGCTCTGTAAATAACTTTTCATATCATATTGTTATAAAACAAACTGAACTCTGGTGTATAATTCACAATATACATAATTAGTCAATTCTATCACATTTCTAGTACTTACAATCTACATCTAACACACTCACACACACAGTCACACATTTTATGCTTTTATAATTCACTAATGCTTCTTTTATTTTGTGCCAATAATATAATAATTTAAATGGCAAATTAATGCACAAAGTGTTGGAAAACATTTGCACACTTCCCCCTAATAGACCAGTAAAAATGACTTAAAATATCTTATGGAAATAAGTCTGCTCTGGAATCCTACTCAAAACATAAAGTCTCAAAATATTATCATGCTAACTTTGGATATGTCTTTCCAGTATGGATTCACATTTATCAAACTCAGATGAAAATAAAATTTTCAGAGGTTAAATGATTGAATCTACATGGCCAGCTATTATTTCTTGCATGCAGACTCAGAAGAAAAACTTAATCATAATCAAGTTGCCATTTTATTAAATAAGTAGAAATAAAATTGTCTTGAAGTCAGACTCCAAGTTTTTTTTTTTTTTTATGCTTTAAGCTCTGGGGTACATGTGCAGATCATGCAGGTTTGTTGCATAGGTGTATGCACGCCATTGTGGTTTGCTTCATCCATCCCCCTGTCGTCTGTATTAGGTATTTTTTCTGTTATCCTTTCCCAATGCATCCATCCCTGATAACCCTCCCCTAGCCACCTCACCCCACTACAGGCCCCAGTGTGTGATGTTCCCCCTCCTTGTGTCCATGTGTTCTCATTGTTCAACACCTACTTATGAGTGAGAACATGTGGTGTTTGGTTTTCTGTTCTTGTGTCAGTTTGCTGAGGATGATCATTTCCAGCTTCATCCATGTCCCTGAAAAGGACATGAACTCATCCTTTTTTATAGCTGCATAGTATTCCATAGTATATTTGTGCCACATTTTCTTATCCAGTCTATCATTGATGGAGATTTGGGTTGGTTCCAAGTCTTTGCTATCATAAACAGTGTTGCAATACACATACTTGTGCATGTGTCTTTATAATAGAATGATTTATAATCCTTGGGTATATACTGAGTAATGGGATTGCTGGGACAAATGGTATTTCTATTTCTAGATGCTTGATGAATCACCACACTGTATTCCACAATGGTCAACTAATTTACACTCCCACCAACAGTGTAAAAGCATTCCTATTTCTCCACATCCTCTCCAGCATCTTTGTTTTCTATAAAACATTACTGCAAATTAGACACTCCATAGAGACAGATCTGTGAATATATGCTCATATCTTTCTTGTTACTATATAATATTGAGATATTTTTATCATTATATAAATCTTAACTACCAGACGGTGCAGGGGCAAAGCATGAGTTATGTTCATTTCCTTACCAATAGACTTAACACAGTGCCTCAATTGCAGAGTGTGCAGAGCACATGTCATTAAATGAGTTAATGATAGAAAAGTTGATTTGAAAGCTAGAACAGTCAAAAATAAATAAAGGGGGGTCTGTGTGAGAGTAGAAGGCTGTGACTTTAAAAATTACTATGCTTATCATGCATTACAAGGCATAATTAAGTATTCCTGAATCTAGGCAAAATTTGTTTTTCAATCATATATCCTCCATATGCATAGTGAAAATCTAGACCACAGGGATGGTGGCATATTTAGTTTGGGATATATGCTAAATAGCATATTTATTCTCCTACACACTTGTTCTTCACTCTGTGACACTGGAGCTTTGGGTTGGGTGGGGCAATTGGAGGAAAGGAGAAAAGTAAGGTCATCCTATGTATTCCTGAGCTCCCTGTCTGTGGGGTTGCAATGGGCTGGCTGCATCCCATGGCCAAAGGTCTCAGTTCCTGTCAGGCCGCTCTCTCTCCACAGACTTTATTCTGTTGAAAGCTGCTGGAAAACACAATCCTTATTTCTGTTTAGGGTTAATGTCAGCCTTCCCTTTACATCTTGTGGGTAATCCACTCTCCCTTGTTGTTCTCTATTGCCTATACATACCTTTGCAAACAGATTTTTAAAATTCTCTTCAAAAAACCTGGTTTGTGTAGAACCAGGTTCCTGCCAGGACCTTGACCCACTTGGGGCAATCAAAGAAATAGTCACATAAAAATTCTTGCATGCAAGGAATGTCATTACAACTCTGTCCATTTTCTTAGTATGGCCCATAAGATACTCAAGATTTTGGAGATCACTTAGGCGTATCAATGTCTCATACTATTAGATACTGTGACCTATTTTCTCACTATTGAACTTTGAAATTTGGAGAAGTGGGGAAAACTAGGCATGAATTACAGATTTTTTAGGGATAATATCTAGGATATTACTTTAAAATATGACAAGTTAGACCTAGAAATACCTTACAAAGATTGAGAATGTCCATGTAAGCGATCACATTAAGAGAGTAACTTTTTTACTTCAAAGTGAGTAAACCACAAACCTCTAAATGAGTCAGCCCATAATATCCCCTAAAACTGAAATTGTCTTTTGCTCATTAAAGACTCCTCCAATGCTAAAAACGTTGAGATTCTACATCTAGCACTAAAGCTGTCCTTTGATTTTTTTGCTACCTCTCATAAACTTTTGTATATTTGGCAGTTAATGCTGAATCCTGTAATAAAGATTCTTAAACACATTTGATTTATATATTTGTTTGCATGAATTAAATGCACAAATATTAAATAGAATTCCAAATCTATTAAAGTTATTTTGGGTTGTGTTTTAAGTATTTAAAATTACATCTCATTTGGTGCTGTATTAAAGTAGAAAGAAATTGTATGCTATTTCTTTTGAGAAAGCTTTGAATTTCTCTAGTCTCTCCAAGACAAATTGACATCAGCTCTTAGATTCGTTGCATTTTGTGTGTATTTTATAACATGGACCCACTGTTATCCCAAATTCTGGCATATGTTTTAGAAAAGACTTTTTTCCTACTCTTGGAGCAATTGAAATCTAGACAGTAAAATGACACTTGGTTAGAATGCTGAAATTGTTAATCCAGCAATCTCAGCACCAAAGTTCTGTCCAGAACAGAGCAATTTCATGTTTTATTTGTTTTTACCTCTGTGGAAAGAATAAAACAAAACAAAAAATCTAAGTATATGTGTAAGAATACAAATGGACTAATTTACACTCCCACCAACAGTGTAAAAGCGTTCCTATTTCTCCACATCCTCTCCAGCATCTGTTGTCTCCAGATTTTTTAATGATCACCATTCTAACTGGCGTGAGATGGTATCTCAATGTAGTTTTGATTTGCATTTCTCTAATGACCAGTGATGATGAGCATTTTTTCATATGTTTGTTGGCTTCATGTATGTCTTCTTTTGTAAAGTGTCTGTTCATATCCTTCGCCCACTTTTGAATGGGCTTGTTTGTTTTTTTCTTGTAAATGTGTTTCAGTTCTTTGTAGAGGGGAGGGATAGCATGGGGGGGAAATGCCAGATATAGGTGATGGGGAGGAAGGCAGCAAATCACACTGCTATGTGTGTACCTATGCAACAATCTTCCATGTTCTTCACATGTACCCCCAAACCTAAAATGCAATAAATAAAAAAAAAAGAGAGAGAAAAAAAAATAATCAAAATTAAAAGGAGGTCTGGAGACAGTAGATATTCACCATGATAAAATCTTGAAATAAAGCATTTGTTCTAAAAGCAAAAAAAAAAAGAATACAAATGGAATGAAAGCAGAACATTTGAAAGGGTTAAATAATTAGAATTCAATGTGTTCAGGGAATTATTTTGTAATATCAAGTTTATTAAAATTTTGTGAGGAATAGAAGAGCTACCATGAAACTTTCCCTTTCCAAAATCCACAGAAAACATGCATGCATAAACATTTACTTTAATTATTTCATTTCTGAGGCCTACAGTTCACAGTGTTGAATAATCTGGTACATTTTTCTAACAGAAAAAAAGTAAAATATTGATTTTCACACATGAAAAGAAAATGATTATAAATACAAGTAGGTCATTTGGGGGAAAAATAAAATGTTAATGAATTCCATTCTGTTATGTGGAACTTTATGAGCGTTTGAATCACACATCCAATGAAATCAAAGCAAGCCCAGTTATAAGGCTCATATGAGATACATATATATTGTCAGTTATCCTCATGGGAAATATCAAAGCTCTTTTTCTGCCTACCTTAGTTACTGAAACTCTCTGAGTGTTTCCCTAAGGAGGGAGAAAAAGACACAGTGCAGTAGGTTGACTACGTTTTAGAACATTATATTGTCCATTGGGTTAATAAAGGGAGAATTGACAATGTTAAACTAAAAAATCACAAGCCCACTTGCTCACCCTCACTAACTCTCTCTCCCTTCCCCTACCTCTCCTTTTACTCTCAATTAGCATTTCATCCCAGAAGGTAGTACCTTGACTTAAAAGGGTCTAAAGCATAGGATCAAGCTAGTTTCCTGTAGCCACTGCTAGCAAATAGACAGTTCCTGGCACCACCACCCTCCCCTCGCATTGTAGAGTAACAAAATAAGATGTGGTTGGAGGATCTGTGCTGGAAATATCCACAGCAAACCTTAATCTCAGGTAACCTACAGTTAGCCAATGTAGTTAAGCTCTCCATAGAGTTGAGCATCTCAGGAGGAATTAGTTTTGACATTTGGGACCAAAGCCTCTATAGAAGATACAGTACTACTTTGCCCTGTAACAGGAAGTTCCTTATAGATTCTCAGGACTTTTGGATGTGATTATTTCTCATGTCATCACATGATTTAGTTATTCCTATATCACATAGCAAAACACTAAAACGGTATCATTTTATTTCTTATAAGAGTCATGAAGTCCTCTCTTTTTACAAAATGAGTGAATTTTGAAGAAAAGAAAAATAATTCCCTAATATTACTCTATAAGGTCAACACCAAACATGACTAGAGTGAGTAAGCATGAATGTCTTGTGCTGTCTCCTGGGCAATAGTTTTGCTAGATAGTGGTTGTCTGTGTGCATTAGTGAGATTTTTTTTAATTAGAAACACTTTGAAGGTGTATAACAAAATTCTTCCACTCACTTATTTTTTCATCACAACAGGATTGTTAATGATGTGGTTTTCTAGTTCAACCTAGCACAAGCCCATCAAAAGGCCATTATTTTCTCTGTACTTAACAAGGTGAAGAGTTGGTGCCCTCTCAAGTTCAAAAAGGAAAAAAAAAAGTTTATTATATATTTGCCATGCTTTACAGTGAAAACTTTCTAGGGAGAATGAATTTTGGCAATAACTTTACCCATTTTATTTTCCATCTCACACCATGCAACAAACACAAAAATGTTTAGGCTCTCATCCTGCTGAATGAATTTATTTCTCACATTTTTGCTCAGAAAAAGATTAATAATCATGTTTTCAAAATGATGCCGCCCCCTGTGAAACTTGTTCCCCTGCCATTTCTAAAGAAGTGCATGCCACAGAAAAGCTTCTGCCTGTATTACAGCTAATTCAAATATAACTATCCTGACACTCCAATTCTTTCCCGTGGAAAAAGAAATGGATAAAACGATTGGGCTTTTATGCACACTTAAATGTATTAACAGTACTAGTAAAACCTGACAGAATTTAAAATATAATTACATATGAAGTGCATTCAACATGAAAACTTCTCACACTGACTCTATTCTAAGCAACATAGAGAAGTTATTTAGTTATTTGCAACTAACTAATGGATGTGATGAACAAAATCACATACCTCAGAAGAATCTTGAAGGTGTTACATTCAGCATCTAAGACAAACAACTGCATTGCAAATAAAAATAATATGATACTGTGGACTTCTACTCATGGTTCTAAGAACAGAAGATAACCTAGTTTACTTTTAAAATTATTACAAACACACAGACAAATGATATTTTTTTAGGAAAAAAATAGTTACAAATAGAGAAATAGATAAGTATTGTAACTAAAAAGGATGTTTTTATTCAAAGAGAGCAACATCAGGATATATCCATTTTCTTCTACATGTCTGGAGGGATATAAGTTTTCCTTGCCTGAGAAATGAGAGAGCTACAATCAACTTGGATAAGCAATATATAATTTTTAATTCCTTTAGAATTACTCGGTTTTACTCATAGAAACATTTTAGGAATGTGATATCAAAAATATGGTAAGATTTGTTTTAAAATCAGCTCTCAGAATGGCAAAACCAGAGCTCCATATGCTCTCTCCGGCAGCTCTGATTACAAAGACAGAGCCATAGCTCTTGAACAAAATGAAGAAAATTTACTGATTGTTTAATAGCTTTAGCATTGGTCCTTTTGATCACTCCTCTTGACATCTCGCTTCTGGCCATTGATTTTTCTTTACCTATGCGGATCAATTTCTCCTTCTTAGCTCTTTGCAAATAATTTTTTTTTTCTGTTCATTCAATTCTTAACATTTTAGCATCCTTTAAGAGTGTGTTCTTAGCCTTTTAAACAAGTCTAAAATTATACAACTTATGTTTTGCCTATTTGATTATTGCTTTTCTTCTTCTAATAGAATGTTATCTTTCCAAGGTAAGAACTTGGTCTGTTTTTCAACTGTTGTACCCTGTGTACCTAAGACATTGCCTAGTGTCTTCTTTCGTCATCTTTCCAGGCATATACCGATGGCCTCAGAATCTGTATCTTCATTTTAATCCTCTCTCTAAAATTCTAGACGATATATCTAACATCTTATTGAATATCTCTACCTAGGAACCTTATGTTTACTATTTTTTAAATTATATTTGGTAAGGATTGTATATATTTAAAGTGCATAATTTGATAATTCAATAGACTATGCTTCATGAAGTACTCACCTCAATCTAACTGTATGTGTTTTAAACTTAATATGTCCAAAGTGAATTTATTGTGTTCTACATTCACATCCTCTTTCAACTCAAAATCTCCCCTTATTTCTAACATCCATTTTGGTTTCAACATCAATTTGATCACTGAGTCCAGAAACTGGAAGTTATTCTAAGCTCTTTTTACATACTTCTTCTATATTCAGTTGGTTGCTAAGTTGTTTTTATTCTATTATCTAAATGTCTTAAAATGTTCTCTATCTAGCCACACTGTCACAATAGGTAAATTTCTCACCTGAATTATTGGTTCCTAACCAAGTTTTCAGTCTTCATTCCATCCTTTATCCACAATGCTGCTAAAATGATTTTTCCCATTGTCTACCCTCCTTATGTCTGGGCTTGGCCAGTGCAACACCAGACTTTTAATGGAAAAGGATTCAGATTCCTCTCTTCCTCACCCACCTGATCACCCCCTTAGACTTAGACTCCTCAACACTACATACACCAGAAACATAAAAAACTGCACTATTTATATGTTTCCCATCATGCCCTTCTTTGCCCCATGGCCCAGTAAGTACTTTTTTCTTTTTCTTTTTGAGACAGAGTCTCGCTATGTCACCAGGCTGGAGTGCAGTGGTGCTATCTCACCTCACTGCAACCTCCGCCTCCAGGGTTCAAGCAATTCTCCTGCCTCAGCCTCCCAAGTAGCTGGGATTACAGACATGTGCCATCATGCCCAGCTAATTTTTGTATTTTTAGTAGAGATAAGGTTTCATCATGTTGGCCAGGCTGGTCTTGAACTCTTGGCCTTAGGTAATCTGCCTCCTTGGCCTCTCAAAGTGCTGGGATTGCCGACATGAGCCACTGTTCCTGGCCATGGCCCGGTAATTTTTATCTACAGTGGCGGAGTGAGCAAAAATGGCTTTGAAATATCTTCTAAATTATCTTCAGAGTTACTCCGTGAAACTTGTCTATATCATTTAAGACACAAGAAATGTGCTTGTTCTAACTCCAAATTTGAAAAATAAATGAATGAAATATTCTTTCTACTGATAAGTATGCATTTTAAAATTCAAAATTCTCTTTGCTCTTCACTTGGACATTTAGAAGAGAGATTCCCTGGCACCGTGTGATGTGCTTATGTTATGATGCTGCAGAATCTCACCTTTGACCTGGCTGGTATCAGACATTTGCTTGCATAGCACAAGGATTTTCATAGAGTTTCCATTAATACCATGTTTGGAGTCTTTGAAGAAGCAGAAACCAGGTGGCTTCAGTCTCCACCTCATACAAATGTCTCTAGAATCAACACCAATCTGCATTCATTAATTATTTAACCAAGACCTGGGCAGGCACCCAGGCCATATCTGAATGAGTTAGTTGGGCCATCACACCTATCTAAGAAGGAGAGCAAAGGTGCCAGAAAAAGTCTGGCTGTTCATCAATGGTCACAAGCTAACATGTGACCCTAAGGAGACCAAAAACACAAATATAAAATTAAATCTACCCTGAAAGGAGCATAAAGTCAAATCAGTAATATAAAGGTAAAAAGAATAAAAATTTTAAAATGAGAGAATTGTCATTTTAGAAGATAATTTGTAAAGATCTACCTGAAGAACTAAAAATACTAGATAGAGCAAAGTCAATAGGCAATGTATAATAGCAAATTTTTTTTAATGAAAGAGAAAATTCTGAGGGGGATGAGAATGAGAGATTCATAAGGGAAAATGTACAGTGTGCATTTTATGTTATTAAATTTATTAATTTCAGTGACAAAGAATTTTACAGATATGAAAGGGAAAAAATAACAAATTTAGATTGTTCTCAAACTTTTCTGTAATAAAAAAATAAATGTCAGAAAACTGGAGAAATACCTACAGAGATAGATAAAACTTATGATTGATGAATTCTGTATCCTGCTAACTTATCATTTTTACATAAAGACAACAGAAAAATATTATGAGATATGTAAGGGCTCAAAAAACATTCCACTCTCAAACAATTCCTGAGGGAAAAGAAAAACAAAACACAGATATACTCCTCTTCAAGATCCTAGAGATTCAAAGAAAGAGTGTTCTAGGTGCTGCCCTCCCAACAGGAATTGTAGAATGATAGCCTCCAGGAATAGCTGATCTGGTTTGGTCCTTTTTGGAGAACTAAGTTACAAATGATGAAAATCCCTAAGGCCCTGATTCCTTAAGTTACTCTGTTGCCACAGTATTTTTCTACCTAGATTCAGAGAAGCAGTCAGAGTATATGACACAGAAAAGCAACCTATAAACTAAGTGAGTACAGGAAATACATCTGTTTTGTTCATTGCAATGTCTTTAGTACCTAGCATAGTACCTGGTGCAGATAGATACTTATTAAGTATGTCTGGTTGAATTATTTAAAGGCATTTGATAATGGGAACAGAGAGGTACCTTCTAGCAGCAAGTTCTATTTAATAGGACTCAGTAAACTTATTGGTTGCTATTCTGTGTCAGATGCTGATTCTAGTGTTGAAAAGCCAATGAACAGAGAAATATAGATAGAGTACACGCTGCCCTGTGTTGTTATTTTGTCTATGGTTGGAAAGTTCACTGTACTAGAACATTTTGAGTGGAAGCTGGGATGTGTCCTTTCAATGCCAGTCTCCCCAGTTAGGAAGAGTCGTCCAGGTGTCACATCATTTTAAAGTGATTAAATGGTGAAACTGGCTAGAATATCAACGCTTACCAGCCCTTACTGGGTGGATAACTTCTCTATTCTATTAACTGGTCATATAGAGTTAGATTTGAGGGTAGGAGGAAAACTGTGCTAACATAAAAGTATAGTAAATCCTGTTCTTGGTCCGGTGCAGTGGTTCATGCCTGTAATCCCAGCACTTTCGGAGGCCGAGGCAGGCGGATCACCTGAGGTCAGGAGTTTGAAACTGGCCTGGTCAACATGGTGCAATTTCATCTCTACTAAAAATACAAAAATTAGCCGGGTGTGGTGGTATGCACCTGTAATCCCAGCTGAGGCAGGAGAATAACTTGAACCCCGGAAGTAGAGGTTGCAGTGAGCCAGGATCATGACATTGCACTCCAGCCTGGGTGACAGAGCAAGACTCTGTCTTAAATAAAAAAAAAAAAAAATCCTGCTGGAGGAAAACTATGCTAACATAAAAGTATAGTAAATCCTGTTCTTGGGCAGGTGCAGTGGCTCATACCTGTAATCTCAGCACTTCAGTAGGCCGAGATGTAGCTGAGATGTTATGTTTAGGCATGGGACACTTTAGTGAGTTGACATATATTTTGATGGCTTCTTTTTAAAATTCACATACTGTGTTCAGCTTTTGCTGGGAGGGTAGCCATCTAGAACATTCTTCCTTTGGATATAATCTTAAGTGAGCAGGATCATTCACCTTTCTTCTTGGCTCAACAATGTTGTAGAAAAAGAATGTGAAAACCACCTGATACCTTGAAAGCAAAGATTTCAGTAACACTTCAAGAAATTGATTATGTGGAAAAGAAAGTCTGAATGAAGTTCTCAACAGGGCATTCTGAATTTTGAGAGCAGAAGGGTTGCCATTATCAGAATCATCAGCCTTAATGTAGCTTGTGCTCATAGTGCCATATGTTCTTAATAGTCAAGCACTCTAGGACCTCTTATTAAGAGGCAATTCTCTTGCCCTCCAAATAAATTCACTATAGGATGGTAGAAATGGAAACATTCTTTCATTGCCTTATGTAAAGAAAGATTGAACTTGGAAAAATAATGTTATCATAAGACACCATGGCAGGGCTTAAAGAAAGTTTTAAAAACGGTTATATCAGTATCAGAAAAAGTGAATCAACACCAGATTATTTGGGAGGCAGGTGATATCAAGCAGCAGTAATTTATGATACAACATAAAAAGCTTTCTCAGATAATGCTGGGCATCCCAGCTACTCAGGAGGCTGAGGAGGGAAATCATTTGAGCCCAGGAGTTTAAGTCCAGCCTGGGCAACAAAACAATACCCTTTCTCTAAAAATAATAACAATAATAAAAAGCTTTCCTTGATAAAGCAGTAAATCCAAAGCAGCCCAGAGGTAATATGAAATTGAGAACCAGAGGAAGGCAAGAAGAGATATTATGAAATGCAAGCAATTCAATGATGGAGCAGCCTGTATTAATTTTGCAGAGTGCTTTCTTTAGCTTTAGAGAGTTGTGCATTTAATATGAGAGGCTTCACTTTAGGAAATGTCCGTCTTGAGCCAGAATACTGTGTCTTCACTGGTAATAATTATAAAATACTGAAGAACTTTTTATAAAATTGACGTGCTGGATGTTTTGTCTTCCTTGGAATGTATGACAGAATCATAGATGAATCACTTCTGAATGGTTCTGATGCATCCATTGTGCCCACCTCTGATTTGGAATCAATTATTGTAATTGAGTTGAAGATATTTCTTATTTTACTCTCATTGATGTGGAACAGTTTTTGTATCACTAAATTTGGTCCATACATGGAGTCATTCAGACATATTTTGTGGGCTCTAACATTCTTGGCAAGTCTTACATTTGTGTTTTTGCATGTTTGATAGTCTAAAAAGTTAACGTTCTTAATGTCACTTCATGAAATACAACCATATATTTTCGGTGCCTGAGTCTGTATTTATATTTAGGACCCCTATTAAAGAAAGGTCAAATGATATCACAGAATTTTGTTGAAGAATTGAAGGTTTGCAACAATTCAAATAATAAGGATAGATAACATAATTAAATTTTTATGAGAAATGTGACTATATAGGCTGGATGTTGGCTGTGGCACATCTCTAGAAGGCTAGCCTAGCCTTCTTCACATGGCAGACTCATCACAATTATCTAAATCAGGTTCAAGTGTGGATGAGGCTGCCATGTGATAATTAGATGCTGCAATTTGATTTGCTGCCATTATATGTGTCTTAGTCAGTTTGAGATGCTATTAAAAATACTATAGTCTGAGTGGCTTATAAAGAACAGAATTTTATTTCTCACAGTTCTAGCGGTTGGACAACCAGGGTACCAGCATGATTGAGTTCGAATGAAGGTTTTCTTCTAAGTTGTGAATGCCAGCTTCTCCTTATATCCTCCCATTGAAGAAAGAGACTGAAGGCTCTCACGTCTTCCTTAATAAGGGCACTTATCCCATTCATGATGACTCTATTCTCATGATCCACCTCCTAATACCATCACATCAGAGGTTAAAATTGTAACACGTCAGTTTTGGGGAGGCACATTTATTCCATTGAATTTTACCCTTGCCCTTCAAAATTAATGTTCTTCTTACATGCAAAATACATTTATTCCACTTCAATATCTCCAAAGTGTTAATGCTTTTCAGCATCAAGACTAGAGTATAAAGTTCACTGTGTCATCTAAATATCATCTAAACCAGATATGAGTGAGACCCATGTCTAATTCATCCTGAGGCAAAATTTTTCTCCAGCTGTGAATCTGTGAAATCAAACAAGTTGTGTGCTTCCAAAATCCAGTGCTTCCAAAACAAGCATAGGGTAGACATTCCCTTTTCAAATGAAAGATGTAGGAAACAAGAAAAAGGTGATAAATCTCAAATAAGGCCATATCCTAGCAAGACAAGCTACATGAGAACTAAAGGCTTGAGAATAATCCTTTGATTTCATGTCCTGCCTTCAGGTGGTGGTACCGCACCTACAGCCCTGCCAGGTAGGAGTCTTAACTCTAGAGATCTGTCTGCCAGCTGGCCCAGTACCAGGGAATTAGGGAGCATCCATCTGGCCTTTTGAAAGAAAGATAATAGTCCCACTTCTCAAAACCAAGGAGGTAGCCTTGACCTCTGAATCACCTCGGTGGTCATTCTTTCTTTGTCTTGAAGAATAGTGCCCATTTGCAGCTGAATATTTCTATAATCCTATCACACAAAATTCAAGAAATCTAACAGCTTTTCTTCATTCCATCCCATGTTTTGCCTTTTTCAGTTCAAAGTGGCAGTTGTTCTGCAGGGGTGTTTTGTTAAGCCTGTAGTTCATACCCATACTAATCTCCTTATCAAACTGTCAACTGGCTGCACCCTTACTGTTCTCTTTCAAACTTGCTTTCTCACTTTTTGCAATACAAATGGGCTGAGAATTTTCCAAATATTCAAGTTCTAGTTCTTTGTGCTTAATAATTTCACCTTCAAATCACTTTTCTCTTCTCACATTTTACTATATAGGAACCAAGCAACTCCTTCAACAATTTGCTTAGAAATTTCACCAGCTAAATATCCAATTTAATGTCTCTAAATATACATTTTTGTTGCTTTCAAGTTCTACCTTCCACAAAACACAAGAATATGAACAGAATTCTGCCAAGTTTTTTGCCACTCTGTAACAGGGATTGCCTTTTCTCTAGTTTCCAATAATAATGTTACTTGATTCTGTCTGAGACCTCATGACAATGACCATCCATATCTCTGCCAACATTCTGTTCATGATTACTTTTGTATTCTCCAAGAAAATGGAGGATTTCTCGTTAGCTCTTTTCTTTTCTTCCTGAGTCTTCACCAGAATCACCTTTAAAAGTCCTTTATATAACAATCTAAGCTTCTAGCATGCATCTCAAACTCTTCCAGCTTCTACCTGTTCCTCAGTTTAGAGTTGCTTCCACAATTTAAATTATTTGTTTGAGCATTGAGGTAATACCCAATGATTTTGAAAAATTAAAGAAAACAAAAAAATCACAAACCCAAGAAACCCAGAAAATACCAAATAAGCTTATACACATACATTCTCAATCCCTCTCTCTCTCCCTCTTTCTCACACATACACACACAAATGCATGCAGACACATAAACACATTATATTCACTTCCAAAAAAACAAATCTTGAAGGCATCTAGATGGGAAAAAATATACATTATATGAATAATAGCAATGAAAATAATTACAGCATATTCACATCAGAAATTATATATGTTAGAAAATAATGGAGTGACATTTTAAATGTAATGAAAGGAAAACAAATGTCAACCAAGGATTCTATATCTAGCAAATTTATCTTTCAAAAATGGAAAAAAAAAAGCAAAGACTTTCAGACAAATGAAGACTAAGAAATGTTATCATACAATAAACTTTCCCTACAAAAAAGTGTTAAAGAAAAATAAGCAGAGCAATGTAATTTTAGACAAAACTTGGATCTACTGAGAAAAAACAAATAATACCAGAAATAACATAAGAAAGTTAAATAAAATATACTTTTAAACCTTATTTTCAAGGTTCTAACACAATTTTGTCCAATACAATTTCTTCAACAATTAAACTTTATTTCTGTGCCACCAGTAAAACTAGCCACATAGGGCTGTTGAACACTTGAAATGTGTCAAGTATTACTGAGGTATTGGGTTTAAAATTTTATTTAATTTTAATTAATTTAACTAGCCACATGTGTCTAGTGACTAATTTGTTAGACTTCAACCGTAACAGATAACTTAAGCAAAAAGTAACAAGTATGTTTATATTGTATATTTTTAAAAATATATAACACCAATGGCACAAATGAAAGGAGGGAGAAATAGAAAATATAATCTTATTTAAATATTCATGTTTGGCTGGGCACAGTGGCTCACGCGTGTAATCCCAGCACTTTGGGAGGCTGAGGTGGGCAGATCACAAGGTCAGGATTTCGAGACTAGCCTGACCAACATGGTGAAACCCCATCTCTACTAAAAATACAAAAAAATAACCAGGCATAGTGGTGCATGCCTGTAATCCCAGCTACTCGGAGGCTGAGGCAGGAGAATCGCTTGAACCTGGGAGGCGGAGGTTATGGTGAGCCAAGATCATGCCATTGCACTCTATCCTGGGCAATGAGAGCAAAACTCTGTCTCAAAAAAAAAAAAAAAAAAAAGATTCATCTTCATGCCAGTTTTATACATAATCAGGGAAAAAATGGAAACAGCCCAAATGTCTCTGAACTAGAGAATGAATAAACAAAATCTTAATACATTTATATAACAGAATAAAAAAATCTTAGTACATTTATACAACAGAATAGTTCAACAATAAAAATGAATGAACTATTGACACAATGAGAATGAATCTCAAATACAACACATTAAGTGAAATAAGCCAATGTCTAAACGCTACAGATGACATGCCTTCATTTATATGGCATTTTGGAACAGACAAAGCATATGTGAAGAAAAAAGATCTGTGATTGTTGGGATTAAAGAGGAAGACTTAAATAAAAAGGGCCACAGAAATATACCCCGAAAGGTAAAATTTACTGTACTTGAATTATTTTTTAATTTAAAAAATGAAAAGCCCTATTATATCTAAAGTAGGAAGAGTTATAAAATAGAATAATCATTATATTTTAATGTGTATTAATGAACTGTCTTTTTAATGCCTATAATTTCTAAGTCATAGTTCATTTCCAAAAGAAATTATTAATAGTCTTTAATCAGAAGTATGATTTAAAATATTATTTTACACTTCCAGTGACGTCATCATCAATTCAATTAGGTTACTGATCTAGATATTCATTTTCTCACTGGTCTTTCAACTAATTTCCGTCACCCCTATATGATGCCTTTATTTTCTCCTGACCCTTTACCCACTACCCTAATCCTGCTCCAGGGTATAGGCTCTTTCCAGTGGATGTGTGTAAGATTCTTCCAGCTCTCCATGAAGAGTGAGACGGTAAAGAAAACCCCATCCAGCCACTTCAACCTTAAAGGGCCTTCTTTGTTTTTCCAATGAGTATAAAAATGTATGAATATTACATAAAACAAAAGTTATCTCTAAATGTAATACAAGTGAAGACTCTGAGGAATTATCCTTTAAAGAAAACTCTTTTATCTTTGATTTTTCCCAGAGCTCTCCATAATTTTTTTTTTTAACTTTGAAATCTTTTCTTCAATTTTATTTCATAGGACTCTGTGGCATACACTACAGAAAATGCCTAAGTTATTTTTTTTCCCACAGATTATGAGTATAAAGGTAAAACCCACCAAGTTGGGGGAAAACAGAGCCAGAAACTTGTCTCCTAGATAGAAATAGCAATGTTTCCCCTTTGTTCTGGGTACAACTCCAGGAAAAAAGGGAAGACAAGTTAAACTGGGAGTGGCAGAAATAATTCTTATTTTTTTCCTTAAGGGTCACCCATTCAGTATTCTCATTTAATGAATGTTCACAAAATGCTAGCATTGAATAAAGCAGATTTGATTTGTGGTTTTATGGAGGTTATAGTCTAATATCGAGCATCCAAAGATGCTCGATATTAGAACAAATGAAAATTCCCAATGAATAGGTACTATGAAGGATTACCAATTACCAATCCCATAAAAATTTTCCCTTGGTATGAGTATTGCCAATATCTTTCAAATACTCTGATTTTCAACATAGCTTATTTTTCATCTTTGAATATATTTTTACTTTATGTAGCCTTCCTTATATTTAGGAAAATGTCTGCTTGTTCTAATTATTCATCATTATGTATGTTAGACCAAAGGCACCTTGATTCAGATAGAATGCTAACAGTCCACCATCTACTCTGTTTGTCTATTATGCTAGGTAATACACAGTATCTATAAGGATACTGAAGTATAAAAAGGAAATGCTAAAATAAGATAAATGAAGGGCACTTGGCCAACCCCGAATTGAATGCATTTTCTGAGTTCCGTACAATAGCAAATTCATTTCTGTAGATAAAAAAAATGTATTGCTGAATTCAGCCACAACCTAGATTCCTGGAATGATGCCATTTATATTTATGGAATTAATATCAATTATTTTATCATAATTTCAAAATACACAGAGAAAAGTAGTTTGTAGAAACCAAGTCCAAGATCACCCAGTGTCAAGCCAGAAATTAAGAAGCAAAAGTAAATGTGCTTTGAAAACATTCAGACCAAGATGTGAAATTGAGATGGCAGGAGTGATCACACTGAGCACCAGGAATCTAGAAGCTCAACTCTTCAGGAATACAATATAAGAATTGGGTAGAGCCAGCATCCGGAAATATAGGCACAATATCTCCTTGGGTTCAGCAACCCACAGAACAAACAGAAAAATCCTGAGCATCCAAGAGAACTGGGCAGAAGAGAGCCCAAACTGCAGCCTGGCTATCTCATGGGGGCACTTCTAAGAACCATTAACCTGTATTTGTATTAAAGGAGGTTTTAGCCATTCAGTAACAGTAGCAATGATTTTTTCAGAACTCTACTGGTAAATTATATATAAATGTAGATGGCATGCAAGAACTATGGAAGGTGGCCAAAATGTGACTGGTCTATGGAGGTCTCATCTAGGTGAGGAACACATGCTATGCACATCGTCCTTTTCTGCTATTGCCAACTTGACTTCTATCCCAACTCTCTAGATCTTAGCATCTTCTGAGATCTTTGCCCATTGTTACTTCTCTGATTTTAGTTTGTTATTCTCCTATCTGCAGTTTCTTCTGCTAAGGTCTCTTTGCCTTTCCTGTGGCAATTTTAGTGAGCCACTCACAGTCTCTCAGCTACCTTCGCATCACATTTAGGTCCCATAAGTACACTCATCTCTACTCAACAAAACTTAGTGCCCCAGAAGTCAGATGGGAAATCTCAAGTCTTTCTTGTCCCTAGAAACCCTAAGTACATGTTTTTACTTCTGAGACTTTGCTCCCCAAAGATGTCTTTACTTCATGTGACCTTTGGTCATAAGTCCTATTGGCTGGACTGCCACTTTCAAGATAGTCCCGATGAGAATACAGAACAGAAGTTGTTTTTCAGACGTGTGTCCTCTAAATAGCAAGGAAAAATCTATCATCCCCTTGACAGAGTTTTAATGTTAATTGAGATGAGTTCGTTGCATCATTATTTATTTATTTATTTAGAGAAGAAGTCTTGCTCTTGTAGCCCAGGCTGGAGTGCAGTGGCACGATCTCAGCTCACTGCAACCTCCACCTCCCAGGTTCACAGCATTCTCCTGCCTTAGCCTCCCAAGTGGCTGGGATTACAGGGGCCTGCTGCCACTCCCAGCTAATTTTTGTATTTTTAGTAGAGTCAGGATTTCACCATGTTGGTCATGCTGGTCTCAAACTCCTGACCTCAGGTGATCCCCCCCACTGTGGGCTCCCAAAGTGCTGGGATTATAGGCATGAACCACTGCACCCAGCCCATTGCATGATTTCTAACTCCCTTCTTTACCTCTCTGATTTCTGGTGTGTGTGGTTGTGTGTGGGTGCGTGTATAAAGAGAAAAAAACATTGTTTTTGAACATGTTCTTCTTATTTGCATTTCCTAGGCAGTTTTTGCACTCTCACAGCTCAATGGTGCCTTTGGTGGCCCAGAAGTCAATAAACTGTCAACTTTGATAATTGTCCTGTAAGCTTACAAGTCCTTCTGGAGTTAACGAAAGCCAGGGCTTCTAGCCATGAATGAAGGTAGGCAGAAGGAAAAGGAAGAAAATGTCCTAGTTACAGTTTAAAATAAATAAACAAGAATTTCTGTAACTAGTATGCTAAACTAGCCCAACTGGTGGGATGCAATCACAAGGTATTTCCACACTCTTCCTTTAACTTTGCTTTGTGGGACTAGTTTTACCCCAGCAATGAAAAGTCTGGTTCTTCTGTATCTTTTGTAGTCACTTTAAAGCAATAGAAATCCACAAAATTTCAAGACCCAAATCATAAACTCAAGTTTCTACTGAAAATTCCCAATCCCATATATTAGTAAAATTTCCAAATCCAAATAAAGTTACAGTTCCTCTCCCTCCTCCAACTAAGTACTACCTCAAGTTAAAAAAGGCAAAAAACATCTAATTTCTATTCTCTCCCAATTTTTCCTCCCTCCCTCAATTTCCAGCCCCTTTGGAGCTACAGCTTAAAGGCAGAAGGTTGGAAGCAACCAACTGGATGCTCAACAAACCCATTTCTCCTTCCTGGGTATTCCCACCTCCCTTCATCAGGTTAGGGCCATGTGATTAATTTTCATTAGTGGAATGCAAATGAAAGTGATGAATAGCAGTCTTAGGTAGCTTAGAATTGAATTCCTTAAGTGTGTCTTTTTCATACTTTCTTTCATTATCTCCTGGCCAGATTTAGAAGCAATGAAACACTCTAAGGAAGAGTCAATGAATGAAAGGAGGCTAACTTTGTCAATGATCAGATAGAAGGAAGCTGCCCACTCAGCGCCCAACTAGGCTATGATGGGAATGAGAAATAACCATGATTTCTAAAGTATTAAACTACTTAGGTTGGTGGTCATTTTTTTTTCTATTGTACTTTAAGTTCTGCGGTACATGTCCAGATCTTGCAGGATTGTTGCGTAGGTATACACATGCCATGGTGGTTTGCTGTCTCCATTCCCCGTCACCTACATCAGGCATTTCTCCCAGTATTACCCCTCCCCAACCTCCCTGCCCCCTCACTGTCCCTCTCCTAGCCCCTCACCCAGGTTGGAGGTCATTTCTTAGGGCAGCTTATGTTACTTACCCAATTGACACTGGCAGACAGAAAGATAAGACAGGAAGAAATATTCGTATTTATACTTGGCTGGCACAAGTATTGTGGTTCTTAGGAGATACCCCTTGGCCATTAATTCATATTTCTTGCTAATAGTCCTCTTGACTCAGGTAATATATTGTTGCCTTCTTTGTTACTTACTTCTACATCTTTTTGGAAACTGCAGTTGCATTGAACATCTCCCTTATGACACTTGCCTGAGTATGTAATATAATACCCATCTGGCTCAGCATCATGCATAGCCTTCAACTGGCCCACTGGAAATAGTCACATATCCTTTGCTCTAACAAACTCTCAGAGTGAAAACCCTTACACACCACCATCTCACCTTTACTACCTTTATTTCCATCACTGGAGCAGCTTTCCAGACTGCTTTTGCTGTTTAGATTTCCAAATAGGAGTCAGACACCAGCTTAATGAATGAACCTTACTGAAGGGGATGAATATCAATTGTACATGTGCATATTAGCTTTATTTTGTCAATTTTAGGTAGTAAGAATTTATGATATCCAATTTTTCTTTTTTATACTGTCCAGTCATTTTTTATTGATGTTACCATCTTCCTGAAGTTCATTGAGAAAACTCAATGCATTTAAAATTATGAGAGTTAGCTAGTTGTCTGCATTACATCTGTTTTTGTTGAAGTTCATTGGTCCCTTTCACTAGATTTGAGCTATGAGACGTGTTCAAGTTCCCTTGATGGGTTGGATCTGTAGGACACTAGCACCTACCTCAAAATGTCTTTTTCACTTCACAATGCACCTGCTAAACTTCTTTGACTCAATGTGAAGCGTTTAAGAAGTTTTAAGGCATTTTTTTCACCTAAACCACTTGAAACTTCCCATTTTGGTCTGGCACCTGTTTTTGGAATGTTATATCTATTGCCTTTTACTATCTATGGTGAAAATTTAAATACAATTACATTTACTTGGATGCAGAATTCTAGAGCTCTCAGTGAGTTTCTCTCAGAACTCTCTAAACAATCCTGGGTTATCATCAAGCATTTCATACGGCAAATATAAAACCACATGTTTTATGCCATTTGTGTTGCTATAAAGGAATGACTGGTCAGGTGTGGTGGCTCACACCTGTAATCCCAGAACTTTGGGAGGCTGAGGCAGGCAGATCACCTGAGGTCAGGAGTTTAAGACCAGCCTGGCCAACATGGTGAAACCCCATCTTTACTAAAAATGCAAAAATTAGCTGGGCATGATGGCGGGTGCCTGTAATCTCAGCTACTTTGGAGACTGAGGCAGGAGAATCTCTTGAACCTGGGAGGCTGAGGTTGCAGTGAGCCGAGATCATGCCACGATTATGCCACTGCACTCCAGCCTCGGCAAAAGAGCAAGACTCCATCTTTAAAAAGAAAAGGAATAACTGAAGGTGGGTAATTTACAAAAAAAAAAAAAAAAAAAAAAAAAGAGGTTTATTTGGCTCATGGAGGCTGTACAAGAAGCATGACACTTGCATCTGCATCTAAAGTAGGCCTGAAGCCGCTTCCACTCATGGTGGAAGGAAAAGTGGAGCCAGCATTTGAAGAAATCACCTGGCAGAGAGGAAGCAAGAGAGAGAAGGGGAAGGTCCCAGGCTCTTTTTAACAGCCAGCTCTCCGGGGAACTCTCTGAGAATTAATAGAGCAAGAACTCAGTTAGTTCCCTCCCACCCAGGAAGGGGTTATCTACTCATGAGAGATCCACCCCCAGGACTCAAACCTCTCATTATGTCTTACCTCCAACATTGGGGATTACGTTTCAACACGAGATTTGAAGGGGTCAAACCATACAATAACACCAAGTTGTTAATTGATCTTTCTCACTGTGTGCATTTAGAGAATTATTTTCCTAGGCATCCATATACTTAATCAGAATTTCTTAGTCTGAGGACTCAGATCTTTCTTCAGGGAAATTATCTTCTATTATCCATTAAATTATGTTTCTATTGTATTCACATTGTACTGTCTTTCTGGAAATTCTGGTATATAGATATCAAGACTCTCAGATATATCTTCTACATTTGTTATCTTTTTTCTCATTTCTTTTTAATATCTTTTTGAATTCTTAGATAATTCCTCAAGTTAATTTACTAATCTCTGTATTAGCAATATCCATTCTGTTCACTGTGTGATTTTCTGGTTAATTTCAGCAGTGACGTTTTATACTAAACACTCTGGTGCTTCAATTTTTTCTTTTCCATGACCACATAATCTCTTCAAAGGCAGCAACCTCTTTAATCTCACTGAAGACATGAAAAACAATTTTCTTAAAGTTTTCCATAGTTTGCATCATTAATCTTGTTTCTCTGAGGGACATCAGAACTCACTGTCCCTATTGCTTCCCTCCTTTCTGTTGATTTTTTTTCAAATGTCTGATGATAAATATTTTACTGTCTGATTATCTACCTACCTCCAAATTAATGTCCTTATAGAGTTTTAAAAAATGGGCCCCCCAAGGAAGAGTGGCTATTATCTTTTATTTCAGTGGAAATAATGAATTCCCAGAAGTGCAAGAATCACACTAATTTTTATATAAATAAAAAGTTTTTTAAGAACCTAAATATGAATAAAGTAAATATTAAAAAGCAATTTTACTAGCTCTGATTAAAATGTAAGTTATAATTATTTAATTGGAAAAATTAGGTAGGTCATACGAAATCATTCTGAATAAAGTGCCTATAAATTTGTCCTTTAGCAAAATAAATTCTAAAAGTATGTTTTCTCTGATTATATTTTAATGAGAAGACAACAAAAAGGTGCTCTGTTTCTCCTTTTCCTAGTTCCTGCCCGTCTGCCTCCTACTCTCTCATTTCCAAAATTGCAATAATCTAGAACAGGCTTATTCTGCTAAGTCATGATCAAGTATGCTGAGACAGAGAAGATAGTATGGGAAGAGTCTCTTTTCCTGAGATCATACAAGAGGCAAAAAAAGTAGTTTACAATACTGTAATGTGTGCTTAAAAATTCTGTTAAGAGAGTGGATCTTACAGTAAGTTCCTTAACACACACATACAAACATGTACACATACAAAACAGAACGAAACAAAAACCTAAAGGATACGAGAAAACTTGTGGAGGGGCTAGATATGCTTATTACCTTCATTGTGACCATGATTTCACAGGCACATGCATAAATCCAAACTCATCAATTTGTGTATATTAAATATGTGCAGCTTTTAAATAACAATTATGGTGCAATAAAACCATCAAAATAGATAAATAAATAGACTTTGAAAGAGTTTAAAAAGAAGAAGGCAGATGGAAGAAGTAAATACTGAAGGCCTTCTGAATTACTGACTCTGTCCTCTGTACACAACTCCAGAGTAGAGTCTGTTTGGTTTGATAGAAGTTTAGAGGAGGAGAAGTAACTGAAGAATAGGCTGGAGTTTGTTATATGGAAGAGGCCACATATATTTTGCTTAGCAAAGAGAAAACTTAAACTCATTCTAGATTAAAACAAAAGTGAAAATGATGCTTTTGGTCAGCTGAGCTGAACAGATTGTGTTATAGCATAGATTCAGAGTAAGATTTTTATTTTCGGAATTTAAAAATACTATGAATTAATTTGGAAAATACACTATTATAATGAAAGCTATAATGGATTTACCTCAGTGTCAATTTCAGTTGACGGATTAAAACAATAGAGATTGCATTCTAAATGGAAGGTCATCAAGGATTTTAAAGCTGGTTTTGTGATTTTAATCCCTAGCTAACATCAGGGGTCTAAAAGGATTAGGAGCTGGAGATTATAGGAGAAATACATTTCCTTGGAGAAATATCTCCACCTCTCTTCCATACACCTACACAGGGATGAAGGGTGCTTTCTCCTGATCCCAAACCTAGTGGGAAGGGCCTCAATTACATCAGTCAGAGAGTCTGCACTGTGTACTAGGGATTTGGAAACAGTGGGCTAGTTCCTGGCTGGAGCCTGAAAAATATAAAGGCTTAGGAACTGTGGCAGCACAGCTATTCTGGTAGTGGCACATTGGGATCAGCCTAGATTTCCAAATTTTACTCAGGTTAAAGTGTTTTTTTTTTTCTTTAAACCAGATGTGGGTCATATACCCAAGAATAAGAGCATCATATTGTTCCAGTTCCTATCTCAGAACTCTATTCAAAGAGGTAAAAAAAAAGCCCATATTAGAAAGGATTTAGGTATGACTAGCAGCTAAAGAAGGCTTCACCAGCAACCAGTCAGGGCAAAATAATTCATTTATGCCAAGAGAACTACAGACAGTGAGAGATGAGAGAGAACTGACCTTATCAGTCAGGATAGACTAGAATAGTGGTTCTTAGCCAAGGACAATTTCACCCCCCAAAAACTTTCTGGCAATGTCTGAAGACAGTTTTGGTGACTGCGGAATGATGAGGTAGAGGAGTGCATGGGCAAGACTGCTGGCATCCAGAGGCTAGTGGTCAGGAATGCTGCTAAAAGTCATACAATGCATAGCAAAGCCTCTTAGAAATAGAATCATCCCACAGACTGTCAATAGTACTAATGTTGACAAACCCTGAGCTAGTGCATGCTGATTTAACAAATAATCCCCCAAATCTTAGCAACTTGTAAGACAAAAGTTTACTTCCCATGTATGCTATGTGTCTATTGCATATTGGCTGTGGCTTTGCTGCATGTGCCTTCCTGGCTGAATCCAGCCACCACCTGGAATGTCACCAGTTGACATGACACAGCAAAAAGAGATATGTTGAGCAATACACTAACTTTTAAAGCTCCTCGAAGCAATGACATCCATCTCCCCATCTACATTTCACTAGCCAAAGCAAGTGCCTTCATCTATTGGTTATTCATTACTGCGTAACAAATTACCTCTAGAATTTAGTGGCTTAAAACCATGCAGACTTATTGTCTGCTAGTTTCTGTGGGTCAGAAATGGGGGCACATCATCACCGGCTCTCTCTTCTTTAGCTTCTGTCAAGAGCTATAATCAAGGTGCCAACTTAGAGCCTCCACCATGTGAAAGTTCAAATGGGAGAGGGGTCTGATTTTGAGCTCACTCAGTAGTTGTTGGAAGGATCCAGTTCCCCATGAGCTGGTGGACTGAGGGCCTCAGTTTCTTGCTGAATGTTGACATTGGGCTGCTTCCAGTTCCTTGCCAGGTAACCCTCTTTATTAGAGCTAGAATACAGGAAGAGCCTAAAGAGAATACCAGAAAGATGGAAGTCACAGTCTTTAACGCCTTGCAATGCAAATGACATCATACCACTTTTTTATTCATTTCAAGCAAGTCACTAGGTTCAGTCCATTTTCAAGAAAAAGATATTTCATAAGAGTGAATTCCAGGAACAGAGACCAGTAGGAGTCATGTCAGAAACCCCTTACGGCACTTAAACATTCCTGAATTCAACAGGGTAGAAAATACATTCCTTTCACAGGACAGGTCTACAGAAAGGAGAACCACACAGAGCAAACTTAAAATACTCAGTGAAGACTAACACAATCAACTTTTCCAAGCATTTTCCTTTTTCCTATGTCATCAGTCTCAAACTGGGAGTGGAGTTCTTTATTTAAATTATGGTTTTCAGTTTATTATTATTATCATTGAATTTTATATATGACTTTCTAAGGTGAGAGATAAAACTATGATTATTACCAGAGTTACCAGAGGACCTTCTATACCTGAGAGCAAGTACGAGGTTTATAGGGCCTCCCACAATTCACTCCAGGGAGTGATATAAACTAGCTCCACAGAATAAATGTAAACAGAAGGCAAACGTAAAGTTGCAACGATATCCCTGTGAGTACACTTGTTCGGTTCTTTACTCAACAACTGTGTACTGATTACATATTCCAGGGCCGACTTGTCTACAAATGGAAATATACAACTGAATAAAAAAGACAATAGTTTCTGTCCTCATAGAGCTTATGTTCAAATGGGGTTTAGACAGATAATAGAATCTAAAAGAAGCAATTTAGGCGTATAATATTTCATATGATGACAAGTTCCATCAAAATAAATAAAAAAGAAAATAAGATGGTGAAAGCTGAGATATTCAGAGATAAAGTTCCCTGCAAAAGGTAAATATCTCTGAGCTGTGTGACTATAAGAAGAGAGGTCATTCAGCATAATGTTTACACATTATTCATAGGACCTATTTTTTTTAACTTAAACTACAACTATTCTTAAAATGCTAATGATCATGTGAGCCTTCAGTGAGTTGTAGAACTTATTGCAGGTGGAGGGTCTTGCCTTGATGTGGATGTCTGCTGACAGATCAGGGTGATGGTTACTGAAAGCTGAGGTGGCTCTAGCAATTTCTTAAAATAAGACAATAATGAAATTTGCCAGATCAACTGACTTTTCCTTTCATGAAAGATTTCTCTGCAGTATGCAATGCTGTTTTGTTTTGTTTTTTAATTTATTTAATTTTTTTTTTATTTCAATAGGTTTTTGGGGAACAAGGTGGTGTTTGGTTACATGGGATAAGTTCCTTAGTGGTGATTTCGGAGATGTTGGTGCACTCAGCACCTCAGCAGTGTACAGTGTACCCAATGTGTAGTCTTTCATCCCTCATCTTCCTTCGGACCCCATGCCTCCAAGTCCCCAAAGTCCATTGTATTGTTCTTATGCCTTTGCATCCTCACACCTTAGTTCCATTCAAAAGTGAGAACATATGATGTTTGATTTTTGATTTCTGGTTTACTTCACTTAGAATAATGGTCTCCAACTCCATCCAGGTTGCTGCGAATGCTATTATTTCATTTATTTTATTGCTGAGTAGTATTCCATGATATATACATATACCACATTTTCTTTATCCACTTGTTGATTGATGAGCATTTGAGCTGATTCCATATTGTTGCAATTATCGAATTATGCTGCTATAAACATGTGTGTACAAATGTCTTTTTCATATAATCACTTCTTTTCATAGGACCTATTTTGAACATCAACATAAAACACCATAATGGTAAGTCCAGCATGCAAGGGACTTCTGCGTTTAAAAATACACGTATGGTTGGGAGGCCGAGGCAGGCAAATCACTTGAGCCCAGGAATTCAAGAACAGCCTGGGCAGCAACACGAAACCCTATCTCTATAAAAAAAAATACAAAAATTAACTGGGCATGGTGCCTTTCCTTCAAGCTACTTGGGAGGCTGAGGTAGGAAGATCACCTGAGCCCAGGAGGTTGAGGCTGCAGTGAGCCATAATAGCACTACTGCACTCCAGCCTGGGTGACAGAGACCCTGTCTCAAAAAAATAAATAAAATATGTGATAATATAAATTAATTAATTAAATGCATGGTTTCTTAGAAACAGTGGCTGTTATAGCTTTAATGAGCAGTTATGTAGATTGTTAATCCCTTTTTGCTGACCCACTCTCGACATTTAGCATGGTGACTAGTAAGTGCATCCTGACTCCTATCTCTGACCTACACAGATAGATGGAAACACAACATAGGATTAGTCCCTAAATGTAGCTAGAAGCAATGAGGTAAAAATTTAATTTAATTTAACATAGAAGTTCCTTTTCTGTTTTCTAACATGGCTGGTCTTTCTCTCAGGGTACCTAGCTAAAAGTAGATAACAAGCTGACCTTCCTCTGCGAGGATGAGTTGCCTGAGATGGAAAAATAACAGGCTTCTCTAGGTGTATTGCACAGAAACGCTTTATAGGTGAGCTCTCCTGAGCTCACCTGGTGGTTGTAGGCTCTCCTAAACATAGTGTAGTCCATAGAAAGCTTCTCAAGAGTATGGTCAGCAGTGGTGGGTTTATGACACATTACTTTGCTCTCCTCAATCCTCTTACATTACTCTTGCTTGATAATTCTTTAAGATTTCCATTAGTCGAATGTCATTTTTATGATTTCTCCTAATGAGGACAGAAATCTCTTGTCCAAATTACCTGTGCTGTCCTCTACAGAAATTTGAAAATAGGGAAGATTCTTAAACCCTTTACCAGCCATACTTTATTTTCCAGAACATATTATATTGTTACATAAAAAGAGCTATAAATAAAACAGATATACTATATATATTTCATCTCTTTCTCTTCTTTGAATTTATTTATATTTATAGAAGTAGGCCAAGTGGTTAATGGTTGTTTCTTTGTGTAGTGGAATAATATGTCTTCTTTTAAAAAAGATCTATCTGTAGATTTAAGTTTCTACCATGATCTAGGAGATGCTTTTATACGAAGTGAAAAAACAAAACAATTTTTCTTTTAATTTAAACAAATAATAGAATCACAGCATGCAATTTATCTGGGTACTATGTATCTAATAGAGGAGCTATTTAAACTAAAGGGATACCAAGAAATTAGCAGCTTTTGAAGATTCACTTTAAAGTGTTGCCACTCATGCTTAACAAAAATGTTTCTACCTAGCAAATTAATGTATGTGTGTATGTACACTAGAAATTTATTTTGGGACAATCATAAGAAACTATGTTTTCTACTGCTCCTACATTTGCAAATTGCTTTGGCATCTCATTTTATTTCATCCTCCTAATGACCATATTAAAGCAAAGTCAAGGTTTATTAACCTTGTTTGGATGCGGAAAGAGGCACAAAGCATCCCATGATATGCATCAACAGTAGCAGAGCCACAACTAGCTCTGACTGCCACGCAATTGCTTTCTCCACGAATTTACTTTCATGTCTTGAGAAGTTGGACAGTGTCACTGACAAAGAAAAAATTATGACAGCAACTGAGGTAGGCCTCATTGTTCAGTACAGGCAATATCTGCACTTTGTTTTAGATTCATGGGTATCTTTCATGTTTTGAAATGTGATTTTCATGGCAGTAATGTCATGCACAGTCCTCTTTTCCTAAATAGACAAGTTTATCACTTGTTTTCATTCTGGGTATCTTACTAATTTTCTATTTCCTTAAGGAAAAAAGTATTTAATTCAGAGAACCTAATTTTTTTTTGTTGTTTTTGATGACCATGATATAAGCGGAGAGTAGAATCATTTTTGGCCATGAGAGGTTGTGGAACTCAATTAAGAATAATTAGGACTCACAAGCGAAAGATGATTTAACATGATTATACTGACAAGCTGAAAATTCAGGCAGAGACTAACTTTTATTGATGGTATAATTTAAATAGGCAAAATATTTTAAAAATCTGTTTTATACCAATAATACCAAGAAAAGGTAATTGAGCAAATCATGCTACATATAGGCAGGATGCTGCACAGAAAGAATAGGTGTATATTTACCTCTTAGAAGTTCTGCTTCGTTATCTAGATAAGAGAAAAATATTATAAATTTAAAAATCTACTAATGCTTTTAAAAAATTTTAGCCAATAATTCCAAAACAGTTTAAAAGATGCATTAACATGTAATCATCTTAACTTTGGAAATTTAGTATGTTTTCATCTTCATAGACAAATTCTGAGTGAGAACTACCCAAACGGACGTGGTTAACCCAGAAGGCAATGAAAGAGAGAGTAAACAGTGGTTGCTTTAAGCCACCATGTTTTAGGATTCATTTATTATATAGCAATAGATAACTAAAAGAATAAGGTATGAATATTAAGTAAATAATAAATTGAAAATGAAGCAAAATTCTTCAGAATGAATTAGAAAGTGTACTTGGCTTTGGGTTGTGACACAAAGTATTTAATGATTCAGGGAACAGTAACACATCCTCTGGTCCTAGTTCTTCATTTTTTAAGTGAAAGATCTGAGATGTCTCCCAATTTTTTAATGATTGCCATTCTAACTGGCACAAGATGATATCTCAGTGTGGTTTTGCTTTGCATTTCTCTAATGACCAGTGATGATGAGCATTTTTTCATATGTTTGTTGGCCTCATATATGTCTTCTTTTAAAAGGTGTCTGTTCATATCCTTTGCCCACTTTTGAATGGGGTTGTTTGTTTTTTCTTGTATATCTGTTTTAGTTCTTTGTAGATTCTGGATATTAGCCCTTTGTGAGATGGGTAGATTGCAAAAATTTTTTGCCAGTCTGTGTCTTTTCTTGATCTGGGGTGTT
Organism: Ateles fusciceps; assembly: GCA_036589455.1. Taxonomy (NCBI): domain Eukaryota; kingdom Metazoa; phylum Chordata; class Mammalia; order Primates; family Atelidae; genus Ateles; species Ateles fusciceps. The sequence goes on from JAZHEH010002077.1 coordinate 2,192,140, forward strand.
TAGGCCATTTACATTCAATGTTAATATTGTTATGTGTGAATTTGATCCTGCCATTTTGTTACTGGCTGTTTTCTTTCTCATTAGTTGACTCATTTTCTTCATTGCATTTTTGGTCTTTGCCAACTGGTTTGTTTTTGCAGTGACTGGTACTTGTTCCTTTCCATGCTTAGTGCTTCTTTCAGGAGCTCTTGTAGGGCAGGTCTGGTGGTGACAAAATCTCTCAATAATTGCTTGTCATAAAAGATTTTATTTCTCCTTCACTTATGAAGCTTAGTTTGGCTGGATATGAGATCCTGGGTTGAAAGTTCTTTTCTTTAAGGATGTTGAATATTGGCCCCCACTCTCTTCTGGCTTGTAGAGTTTCTGCCAAGAGATTTGCTGTGAGTCTGATTGGCTTCCCCTCTGTGGGTGACCTGATCTTCTCTCTGGCTGCCCTTAGCATTTTTTCCTTCATTTCAACCCTGCTGAATCTGACGATTATGTGCCTTGGGGTTGCTCTTCTTGAGGAATAGGAGAGGATGTGGAGAAATAGGAACACGCTTACACAGTTGGTGGGAGTGTAAATTAGTTCAACCATTGTAGAAGACTGTGTGGCGATTTCTCAAGGATCTAGAAATAGAAATTCCATTTGACCCAGCAATCCCACTATTGGGTGTATACCCAAAGAACTATAAATCGTTCTACTATAAAGACACATGCACACGTATGTTCATTGTAGCCCTGTGTACAATAGCAAAGACCTGAAATCAACCCAAATGCCCATCAATGATAGACTGGACAAAGAAAATGTGGTACATATACACCATGGAATACTACACAGCCATAAAAACGATGAGTTCGTGTCCTTTGTAGGGACTTGGATGAATCTGGAAACCATCATTCTCAGCAAACTGACCCAAGAACAGAAAGCCAAGCACTGTATGTTCTCACTCATAGATGAGTGTTGAACAACAGGAACACATGGACTCAGGGGAGAGGAGCATCACACACAGGGTACAGTTGGTGGGGGGTTAGGGGAGAGAGAATGGGGGGTGGGGAGGGAGGGGAGGGTGGGGGAGGGATAACATGGGGAGAAATGCCAGATATAGTATGCACCTAAAGCAAAATAAATAAATTATTAAAAAACAAAAGAAAGAAAGAAAGATCTGAGATGTTAAAAAACAGACAGTGTAATCCCAGCACTTTGGGAGGCTGAGGCAGGAGGATCACCTGAGGTCAGGAGTTCAAGACCAGCCTGACCAGTATGGAGAAACCCTGTCTCTACTAAAAATACAAAATTAGTTTGGACTGGTGGTGCATGCCGGTAATCCCATCTACTTGGGAGGCTGAGGCAGAAGAATCGCATGAACCTTGGGAGGTGGAGGTTGCAACGAGCTGAGATCGCGCCATTGTACTACAACTTGGGCAACAAGAGTGAAACTCCGTCTCAAAAAAAAAAAAAAAAGATGAACAGTTCAAAGATATATGTGACCCTCTGAGGAGTAGATGAGTAGAATTCTACTCATTCTACAGTGAAGTTCAATGTCAATCAGTGTTCACTGACTTTGGACAAAAAATATAGAATAGATTATCAAACATCTAGTTTCTAAGGACAGAAATGATAACCAGGAACCAACATAGGGGGATAATGAGCATGACCTACCAAAATCAACTTATTTAACAAAGTAACTGAGTATCTTTCAAGGTTGTTAGGCTGGTATACCAGAGCATGTGATAGATATTGTTCATCTGTGACATTTAGTTCCTTCAAAACCTTCTGGATTATGGTATACCTTTTGCATTATGACTTAAGATCTTTCCACTGGGTTCTTCTAAATGAACGATTTCTTGGAAAGTGTTTTTAATCCTATACAAATTCTATACAATTCTTGGGGTCTACTCCCATGCTATTGGTTTCATCACTTTCCAGCCCTCCTCAAAAAGCCTCTCTTTCTCTCCTTTCACTAGATTTTGGTCCTACATTTCCTTGTTTCAATTCTAGCTCTTAACAGTTGTTGACATCACTACCATTCTATTGAAATTGCGTGTCTGAAGTTGTGCACAATATTTCAGTTCCTAAATCTAATTAACCTTTTATCTGTTTTTCCCACTCTACTTTATCTCAGTAGCATGTAACCAGACTGATAGTTTTCTCATTTTCCCTTCCCTCCTTTATCAACCTCCATGGAACTTTCAGTTGTCTTGGTATTGCTCCTTCTGCTTCTACTCTATTATCTGCTGTGTCTCCCACTGTTCTCTTAAATATAATCATGTTTACTTGGTCCCTTTCATTCTTGTTTTCTCAATGTAATTTCCATCCAGTTATTTACTCATTATTTTCTCTGTAGGGATCGTATGGTAACTGATATCAAATTTTACCTTTGCTAACTTGTAGACACTAAATATGTCCTGAAATTACATTTGAATCCCAAGGGTCCAGAGCCTGATTAGATGGTCTTAAAATGGGATTATAATCAAGAGACTTGGGGATACCTAAATCATTTTTATTTCAGCCATCCTTCCTCCCTGTAATTTCATGGAGGAAAGGTATATTTACACAAGAATAATGGCAAATGAGAAACAAGGCATCTAGATTTGTACCCTCAGATAAAGTAGGTCTTTCTGTTAAACATGGCTTGGAGTTGAGGTCTAAAAACCACTAAAATGTAACATTAGTTAATACCTTCTTTAAACAATTTGTTCTTTTCATTCCAAAAGAGAAAGGATAAGATAACAGTTTCTACCCCAAGGAGGCAGACCTTGGCTCATTTTGCTTATTCTAGTGTATGAATGAAAAGAAATGCCAGAGAATTAGAGGAAGAAAAGAAAACAGAATGAGACATATCTATGTTTATGAACATCTGATGCAGTATAACCCAATTAGTCAGTAACTAGGCAAAATCATTATTCTGGAACCTGATCCAGTCAGACTAGCATTCCCTTTACCCAGAGTGGGAATATGTGGATAATGGACGAGGGCAGAAGATAAGACCTCCTACCTCTAGGTCCTACTTCTCTTGGCAGAGAATACTCATGCCTGCTCGTCTCATTGTCACTGCGATTTTCAGTTTGTGTGTTGATCTCCACTCTGTACTCTGCTGTTTGCTTGCTTAATATTCTAGGACTGAAGCCCAGCTCATTCATCTGGTGGCCTAGTTCTTGCCAATTTCATCAATAAAATATTCTGGATCTTGCCTTCACTATTTCCATCCACTCTGTGGAGTCATGCTTTGATATTCCCAGATTTCAATATTGCTCAAGCTGACCATACATAGTATATATACTACCTGCAATTTCTTGCTCTTTCAACCTTTCCATAGAATCAGAATTTAAGCTTGCATAAAAATGTGTTTGGCATATTCTGTGACCTTGTGCCTTCAAATACGTGTCTGTCTTTGCTGTGGATAATTCCATTTCTGAGCTGGGTTTTCAATTTGCCCTGGGAAGTGGGGCTCTGCTTCACCCCTTAGCCATCTGTCATTGGATGGATGCACATCCAATCCTGTATTTTTTATGATAAACTCAATGTGAGTTAGTGCTGCTATGAAAACTCCCAGCAAAGGGCTTCCACTTTAAATTGCATCAGTATGCTAAATACTTAGTATTTTGAGATTTGGATTATTTCCCTCTCACTCCCATAATTTTGGCTTACAACATACTGTCCATCTTAACCTTTAAATAGTGAAGAATTATTGTTAAGGGAGAGTTCTTACACTGAATACAGGACTCAAAAAGAACACATATTGGTTATTGAAATGTGTGAGATGCAGAGATTAAACTTCTCACACTTAGGCCTTAGGCTTTAAAGTTCACCAAAAATAATTCATTTTGAAGAAGAAAGGGTTATTCAAAGGCTTTTATTTTTCTGTTGATCTTGAGAAATGTTATAATCCCTTAGAGGAGAAAAAGATGCCAGAAGAACCAGGCATTTTAGAAAATCTTGTTAGAGCAGAAGTTTTGGACATATTTCCCATCAGAGTCCAGGAGAATATGATCGCTGCTTCCCCATATCCCCATTATGACATGAGGATATTAGTAGTAGAAGTGGTTACATGCATTGTCATGGCATATACAATTTCTGTGAAACTGTAATTATTATATGAGAGAGGGTTTCCCATCAAAACACAGAAATGGATGAATGCCCTGCAAAATTATAGAGGAAGAAGAAAAAATGTGAGAAAATCTGGAGTTTACTAGTTCATCTTTCATAACTTTTGTTGTCTGCCTACTCTGTACAGGTCTAATTTTGCTTCTTATAAGTCATTATTTTACAATTTTATACTTCTAATTATCCATTTTATTTATAGTTCAACTTGCATATAACTTTGAAGCCCATCATAGAATGACTAAAGAGGGGATTCAGTGTGGTAGTTTGGGCAGTAGAAGAACCACTCTGTCATATGCTACTCCAGGACTCATACGCAGTTTAAGTCTTTAGTTGTTAGAAATCTTAGATAATTTGAAGAGTATCTACTATCTTTGTTGAGAACACAGCTTCAAACACCAAGAGATTCAGATTTAAACAGCCAAAGTTAACAGAACCTAAGAAAAAGAAATAAACTATTTTAGCTATGTAGGGATTTATTACTGAGAATTGGGCTTTTAAACAATCCCTGGAAGGGTTGGAGGGCTTTGCTGTAGACAGGGACCTGAGGAAAGCTTCTCAGAAGAGTAACTCTGAACTGTGTTACTCTTTCAATATTGCTCAAGCTGACCATACATAGTATATATACTACCTGCAATTTCTTCTCTTTTAACCTTTCCATAAATCAGAATTTAAGCTTGCATAAAAATGTGTTTGGCATATTCTGTGACCTTGTGCCTTCAAATACGTGTCTGTCTTTGCTGTGGATAATTCCATTTCTGAGCTGGGTTTTCAATTTGCCCTGGGAAGTGGGGCTCTGCTTCACCCCTGTAGCCATCTGTCATTGGATGGATGCACATCCAATCCAAAGGAGAGTTATACCCCCTTTCTATCAGAAAGATGTGAAATCTGGACCTATTACTAGAACTGTTGAGTTCAGGATCATATCACAGTAGAAGAGAAGGAGAGATTCGGGAAGCTGCTGCTGCCGCCACACCATTGTCTCACCAAAGCCACAGAACTAGTACCTAGATACAACCATGCTTTTAAGCAGCAATACAAAAAATGTGTAAGAAGATGAGCCTGTTCTTATTTAGGTTTTAAAAATCCGATACAAGTACCTATACATACAATATATGCAACTCTCAGGGTCCTGAGTGAAATAATTTTGCACTCAGGACCCTGATTGTAAGGATATCTGGGAAATGTAGATTTTGGATGTCAGATGGTGCAGTGCAGATGGAACACCAGAAAGAGGCAAAAATGCATATCTAGCTCCACATATACTTGTTATCATAATAGGTATGCATTTTATAATTAGCATATTTTGAGACTATCGAAATCATGTAGTAATATTTTGTGCTTAAATAGTACCTGTTAATAATTGATGTTTTATGTACCTATATAAGATTATGTATTTATAATATGCATACTTTTTGTATTTTTAGTAAATCTATATATTTTTAATGTGGCCTATTAGAATAACCATGTTCAACTCCAATTTTAGAATTTGTAATTAAGCTATAAATTTACAAATAGAATTTTGTTTAATATTACTAAATGTATGTAGGGTGTTGGACCATCTAAAAGAATTTTACATTCATTGTATTCATAAAGTTATTTATTGCATTCATAAGAATTATCTAATAATATGGTATATTTTATATCTAATCAGACAATGAAACTTGTGAAGAAAATCAAATATATAGAATGTATAATTATGTTTTGAAATGTTGAAAGTAATTAACCTGTTTTAAACAGGACAAAACATTGTTTGAAGTATGTACAAACTATTTGCAATACTTGAAAACGTAATAACATTTATAATCTAAATTTAAAAGATTAAGAAAGAGCAAGGGATTTAAATTTGAACTTTCATAATTTGCATGCTAAATCATAAAAAATTAAATAAAAGCCCAAACATATAAGGAAGTATTAATACCCATTTTTTACAAACTCTTCCAAAAATTAAAGAAGAAAACAATTCTCAATTAATTCTTTGAGACCATTATTGCCTCGATACGAAAAGCAGACAAAGGTATACAGTAAAATAAAACTCTAGACCAACATAGATGCAAAAATCCTCAACAAAATACTAGAAAGTTAATCTAGTAACATACAAGAAAGATTATCCATCATTAACCAGTGGGATTATTCCAAGAAATGCAAAGTTGGCTTAATATCTGAAATCATTTAATGTAACCAACTATATCAATATAAGAAAAGCAAAAGTCACAACATCATTACAATAAAAGCAGAAAAAAACACTTAAATCAAATGCTCTGTCATAAAAACAATCAACAAACTATGATTGGGAACAACTTTCTAAACTTCACAAAGGGCATAGAGAAAAACTCCAAGGTAAACTCTCTAAAATTAGGAACAAGATAAGGATATCTGTTATTTCATTGTTATTTAACATTATACTGGAAATTCTAACCAAGAGAGCTGAAAGTACGAAAGTAAGTAGAAAGAAAGAGAGGAGGGATTGATAGGGAAGGGAAGGGAAAGGGAGGTGAGCGGAGGAGAGGGGGAAGGGATTAAATTAACAGGAAACTATTTAAGCACAAAATAGTACTATATGATTTTGATTGTCTCAAAATAATAACTAATTATAAAATGCATACCTATTATGATAACAAGTATATGTGGAGCTAGATATGCATTTTTGCCTCTTCTGGTGTTCCATCTGTACTGCAGTATCTGACATCCAAAAATCTGTATTTCCCAGATGTCCTTACAATCAGGGTCCTGACTGCAAAATTATTTCATTATATAGAGGTACTTGAATCAGATTTTTAAAACCTAAATAAGAACAGGCTCATCTTCTTACACATTTTTCTATTGCTGCTAAGGGAAGAAAACGGAAAAGGAGGGAAGGGGGAGGGAAGGGGGAGGGAAAAAGAAGGGGAGAGGAAGGGAGGGAAAGAAAAAGGGAGGGGACAGGGAAGAGAAGTGGAGGGGGAAGGGAGGGAAAGAGAAAGGGAGAGAAGGGGGAGGGAAAGAGAAGGGGAGGGGGAGGGGAGGGAAGGGGGAGGGAAAGAGAAGGGGAGGGGAGGGGAGGGGGAGGGAAGGGAAAAAGGAAAGAAGAAAATGCTTCCAGATTGTAATGGAGGAAGTAAAATTATCTCTATTTACTAGTGACATAATTTGGTATATAAAAATATCATACAAATTTTTGAATTGGGTTTGGTTTTCTCCTGTATGTCGATGACCTTTATTTCTATCCATATTCTGAATTCTGTTTCTGTTACTTCAGCAATCTCAGTCTGGTTAAGAATCATTGCTAAGGAACTAATATGGTTGTTTGGAGGTAACAAGACACTCTAGCCTTTTGATTTGCCAGAGGTCTTGCTCTGATTCTTTCTCATCTATATGAGCTGATGTTTCTTCAGTCTTTGAATTTGCCGCATATGTATCCCTGAACACAAAAGAAAAGTTAAAAAAAATTAAAAGAAATTCATTGAACAACTATTAAAATAATAAATGAGGTAACAATGTTGCAGGATGGAAAATCAATATACAGAAAATCAGTTTTATTTCTATATATTAACAATGAACAATCTAAACTAAAAATAAAATTAAGAAAATAATGATTTATAATATAATTAAAAAGAAAAAACAGGAATTAATTTAACAAAATAGTGCAATATTTGAATTCTGAATGCTACAATACATTTTTGAAATAAATTTAAAAAGGCCTAAACAAATGTTAAGATATCCCATGTTCATGGAACAGAAGACTTCCCAAACTTATCTGCAGATTCAAATAAAATCTTTAAAAAATTCCCAGTTACCCTTTTCTTTTTCAGAAATTGACAAACCAATTTTAAATTTATGTGGAAACACAAGGGATCTAGAATAGCAAAATCGATCTTGAAAAAGAAAACATGAATTTTAAAGACTCATGTTTCTCAATTTAAAAACGTACTGCAAAGCTATAGTAATCAAGACAGTATAGTACTGGTATAAAGATAGACATATAGATTTGTGGATTACAGTAAAGACTCGAAATAAAACCGCACATTAGTGACAAATTGGTTTTCTACAAAAGTGTCAAACAAATTCAATAAAAAAGATTTTTTCAACAAATGTTACTGGAAACAATGCATATCCACATGCCAAAGAAAGAAGTTGTACCCTTTGTTTACAGTGTACAAAAATTAAGTCAAAATGAATTATATATATATATATGTAATAGCTAAAACTATAAAGTTCTTAGACAAAAACATTGGTATAAATCTTTGTGACCTTGAATTGGGCAATAATGCCTTAGAGACAACACCAAAAGCACAAGTGACAAGACAAAATAAAATAATTTTTTTAAAATTAAAAACTTTTGTGCTGAAAATGACATCATAAAAGGAAAAGACAGCCCACAGAATGGAATAAAGTATTTTACAAATTTTGTATCTGATACAGAACTTATATACACAACATAAAAAATGATTTACAACTGAATAACACCAATTTGAAGAATGCAATTTTTAAATGGACAGAAGATCTAAATAAATACATTTTTAAAGAAGATATACAAATGACAAATAAGTACATGTGAAAAGATGGTTATCACTATCCATTAGGTAATTGCAAATCAAAACCAAAAGGAGATCCCAATTCACACCTGTAAGGATAGCTATAATAAAAAATAAAAATAATAACATGTTGGTAAGGATTTGGAGAAATTGAAATCTTCACACATTGCTGCTGGGAATGTAAAATGATGCAGTCACTTTGGAAAACAGTTTGTCATCTCCTTAAAATGCTAAGCAGAGTTACTACATGACCAAACAGTTTCATTCTTAGGTGCATACTCAACAGGTATTATAACACATTCACACAAAATTCTATACACAAGTGTTCATAGCAGCATTATTCATAATTAATTGCCTAAAGTGGAAATAACTTACATACCTATTAACTGATAAATGGATTAAACAACGTGGTATATCCAGAAAAAGGAACATTATTTAGTAATTTTTTAAAAAATGAATTACTGATACATGATACAGCATGGAGCAACCTTGAAAATCTTCTAAGTGAAAGAGGGCAGTTACAAAATACTGCATATATTATTATTGCATTTACATGAAATGTCCAGACTGGCAACCATATAGAGATAGAAACTAGACTAGTGGTTTACTATGGCTAGGAAGGGTAGGGGTGATGAATGGTTTGAGGGAGGAGGGAGTAAGAAGAATGAAAAATGACTGCTAATGGGTACAGAATGTCTTTTGGGAGTAATGAAAATGTTCAAATAATAGATAGTGGTGACAGTTGCACAATTATGAACATACTAAAAATTATTAAATTGTATACTTTAAATGGGAAAAATGATTCTAAGCAAATAATATTGTGAAAAGTATTTTCTGTTGTCCAAAGTTTGAGGCTACCAAAACAAATTAGCAAATGTTTCCATTTATAAGCTTTAGAATTTTTTTCTTTTTAGACTAGTCGTATTTTTCTTAATATAAATATTCTTTTCCTAGTAAGTTTTTGTCTGTCAGTGTAAAAAAGTCTGAAAATATTCTACATGCAATTAAAATGTAGTTTGTAACTTAAACACAATAGATCTTCAGAGCATGGATACTTTACAAGTGTAATTGTATTCTTCAAAATTGTGAAGTTGAAAACTGAAAAGTGTAAACTCAATACAGACAAAATACTTTCAGTGGTGTATTCTTTGACAAATTTTTCATTCATTGGCATATAATTATGTTCTCCTGTTTTTGAATGAGCCAATATTAATTCTTTTTTTTTTGCAGAACATCATCCATTTTGGGGGAATTTATTGATTTATTAGTATTTACCTTTGCATCTGTTGATATCAATGCCATTTTCATTCCTAATTTTGAATGCTTGTATTTTTTCTCTTTTTTTTTGTTTAGCCACACCGTGTGTGTATATATACAATTTTATACATGTATTTATTTATCTATAACTACCCTTTGAACTACTTATCCATAGAAGGAGATATAATTATGTTAAAATGGTTCAAGTTCAACGTGACTTTAAAATAAAAGAATATTAAGCTTAAATTTACTGAAGTTTAACAGTGACAAAAAAGAAATAAGTAAAACTGTAGGAATTCCTGAACTTCAGAAAATGGTTTGTTTGCTATGAGAAATGTTGGTTCCTAAAAAAATACCCCTAGGCCACCTATAAAAAACTGATGGCCTTAGGACCTAACACAGCATACAGATACTTTTTTGTTGTTGTTTTTTGGCACTACTGTGTAGGCCGACTAATTTCAATTAGTTGTCAGCATTTTAAAATAAGGAGATCTCTCATAAAATCTGGATCCAGCATGTACCATAATTGGAAGCTTGGCAGTGCTATCCCACAGTCCTGCATGGAAGGGGCCTGCAGGAGCTAAGGAGCAGCAGGTTCTTTAAATGTAGCCCATACTCTCCCTTCAGCCCAGCTCACAACACCTCTGTTTCCCCCAGCATGGGCCTGGGTGTCAGTTGCTGGTTGCCATCTCTCATTTTATACATTTCTGGCTTATTGTTTCAGTTACCTCTAGGCTATTGATTTTGTATCCTCAGCTCTTGGCTATTCATATTGCTGTATTAGTTGCCAATGACATGGACCCATCTTGTTCTTAGTATTTGTTCCTGCTGCTGTCATCTTCTGCACCTCCTGTCATCTAAAGTCACCAAATAGTTATTAGTTCTCTATCCCTTCAGATTCTCTGCTCTGTACAGCATAATGTTACATCAGAGCATGTTAACCATTTCTCAAAGCCTTGTTAACTCATTCCTTTTAATGTCCTACAGTTAACCTAGCACACCATGGCCACTGATTCTTCTCTTACTGAAGTGGAGTTAGCGTATCTTTCATTAGAACACCCCACACTAAATAATGTGCTACTACTAGGTAGTCCAAATACTACTTAAACTGCACATCATCCCTATCCCTTGTCTTTGCATATTACTACTTTCCTTTTGTTTTATCTCAGCAATGTCTCTTTTAAGGATTATGCTTATATCTGCATTTGTATATAATGCAATTATTAACTTTACATATCATTTTCAATGTGAATTTGAATATAAGTAACAGAAAACACACTTCAAATTTGTTTAAAGAATAAAGAACTCTATTGGCTTATATGGAGGTACAGGGTAAGGCACATTGATTCAGTGGCCCCAGTTCTATTTTTGTTGTTTTTTAGTTTCCTTAGACACGTGAATGAACATAGTAGTGCTGTTAGGAAGAGGAAAAAGAAAGACTGATAAATAGTAAGTATTCAGCAATATTCACCACAGTCAAATGGTTCAGCCACCATGTGTATACATATATCCTTCCTCCTATATGTAGATATCACATCCTCTTGGATAGGAATATCAAGTTTCTCATAACCTAAAAGAGAAATGTGATCCATGGTTAGCCAAATTGGCAGTACCTTGTTCCACCAGTAGGATGGGTCTTTGTCCATTTTCTTTCACAACCACACTGAAAATGGACATGGGAGAGTATGTCCTTTCTAGTGATGGTATGACATTTGTAGTCCAGTCCCAGTAGGTGCAAATCTGAGGCCCTGGAGATGGCCTGTGTTAGCGCAATTAAAGACTGTTTTGAGCCAGGCCTGGACTATCTTTGGCAGTACAGCTCTCTTTAAAAATTAGTAGGCTTTGATCTTTTACATGCAAAAATTAGCAAGTATGGTCTCCACAGTAGTTTAACTGGTCAAAGTCTAATTCTGATTATTTCATTTTCTTAGCAAAAAGCTTCTGTTCACTGCACATTCTCTTGGACCTTGATTGGCACCTTTATCTTGAACTCTATCTCAGAGTAATTAAAAAAAACAAAACCTCAGCTACAAGAATACCAGAACTTTCATAATTACCCCCAGATTAAATTCAATCTGCATATTCTAAGTGGCATGGCTCACTACTTCCTCAGTTGGGAATGTTTAGCAGAATTTGCTTGAGAGAGGTCTGAAGAGTAGGCTCACATTGTATACTAATCTTGTTAACCTTCCATGTCTCCTATAATCCTGAATTGTTTACAAAATCTTCTCCTTGGGGATAAGACTCGGCATTCCTCTCCCCTCTTCAAATAAACATTAGTGTATTTGAAATAATTTGCTTTTCAGACCAGAAGCAGAAAGAATATTTTCTTCCATTCCTTCTCTTATTTGCAGAATGTTCAATTTAAACTAATCCAGTATCTATACTGTAGACTTCAGTGAAGGCTGGAAGACTAATCCAACACAATCTGACATCGTGATTCTTTCCAATCACCTTTGTGTTCCACCCTCTGTGAGTATACGGTCATTTCCTAATGCCGAAGAAGTGTCACTGTAAACAAAGTCCATCAACTTCCTAGTTTAAGAGGAAGGCATCCTTTTTACCGACCTCTTTTTACCTTGATTCAACACCATACGCTTGCTATCACATTCTGCACCCACTCAGAGCAGAATAGCTGCAAGTAACAGAAAAGCAGGTTAGGATATCTTAAACAGTAAGAAAAAACTTGAATTATATAAACTGAAGTCAGAGCTAGGATGGGCTTCACAGAACCACCATGATATTTTTCTTGGACTGTTGCAATTCCTTGATATCTTGTCTCTGTACTTCTGAATGTCCCCTACATCATTTCTCCATGTAGCAGTCACAGCGATCTGTTGAAAATTAAAATTAGATTATGTTCTTCCCTGATCAAAACACTCTACTGACTTCTCATCACAGTAAGAATAAAATTCTTAATCCTTCCCATAGTCACAGACACTGTGTATTAGGACCACTCTAGAGTTCTCCCTCTAGAGCTCTCGAGACACCTATGTAATAAGACCCCTCTAATGCTGTGTAGTCCTGTCTCCTGGTGCTCTTCTCTCTCTCAATCCTCACTGGCTATAGTATCCCATTTTGATGTTTCTACATTGTGACAAGCTTGTTCCTTTCTTAGGACCTTGACATTTGCTGCTGCATAGGCCCAGAATGCTCGTATGTGGAGCCTTGCAGGCACCACTTAACTGTATTGTCAGAGTTCTCCAGAGAAACAGAACCAATATGATGTGTGTGTATATATAGAAAAAGATTTATTGTAAGTAATTGACTCGTGATTATGGAGGCTGGCAAGTCTAAAATCTGCAATATTGGCCAGCAGCCTGGAGACCCGGGACAGCCGATGGTACAGACAAATTCTGAAAGCCATCTGTTGGAGATTTCCCTTTTGTTCTATTCAGGCTTTCAGTTGATTGGATGAGGACCACCCACATTATGGAGGGCATTCTTGTTTACTCAAAGGTCATGGATTTAAATGTCAATCTGGTCCAAAAATATCTTTCACGTTGACACAGAAAATTCACCATCACACTCACATACTCTTTCAGATCTGTGTTCATTCATCCCTATTCAGAAAGCCATTCCTCAAAGCCTCAGGGAAAGATTCCACTAATTTCTGTGCCTTCTATACCTTTATCATATTTTACTTCACTTCATAGCTTTTATCAACATCTAAATTTATATTACATATTTATTTGTTATATACCGGTTATCTACCTCCATTTCTAGAATATAGGCATTATTCTTGTTTACCACCATTTCTATAGAACACAGACAATACTATAGAACACAGACAATAATTATATAGTAGATGCTTAATAAACTTGAGTCAAATTTTTATATTCACCTGAAAGTCAAATGCAGTCCTTATCTAGAAAGAGATGACTGAGAATGATTGAAATAACACAGAATAATTGAAATACACAGAAACAATTGAAAGATTTTTCTAAATCGTATTGGCTACAGTGTGTATTTGTCTGCTGTCTCTCACACCACCCCTTTTCTGCTCTGAAATATTGGGAATAGGGTCTATGAAATGCATTCCTTATCCTTTCTTGACAGCAGACCTCTACTTACATCCTTCTAAGAGAAGACACTAGTGGAGGGAGGAGATTGCCTAAGCTATTGTTCTTTTCTCTTGCTCTTCTTCTGGCAGCATTTTTGAGGGACTACATCCTTTCCACCCAACAGCAATCCACCTTCAGCTCCTATGGTCCCTCTTTCATGGTTCCAGGACAAGCAACAGGCCTCCTTTGTCATGGTTTCAGCACTGTCTGAACTAGCTACCCTAGCAGGGAAGCACTGAGTGTTCTTTTGGGCTCTGATTACACCATCTTATCACTTTTGTTTTCCAAGAATTTGATGAAGTAGCCACTTTCAGCAATTATTAATCTCTGGTATACTTTTTATTTCTCTCAGACCCAATGCAATGTAGCAATGTTGCTGAATTAGACCTCTAAATTACAGTGCATTGTCTTAAAACAGTAAGGGCCTCTCATTTGTTTTTGTTTTGTTAATTCTTGAGTAAGGTAGCTTGTACAGTTTTTGTTTGTTTGTTTGTTTGTTTGTTTGTTTTGAGACAGTCTTGCTCTGTCACCCAGGCTGGAGTGCAGTGGTGCAATCTTGGCTCACTGCAACCTCCACCTCCCGGGTTCAAGCAATTCTCTGCCTCAGCCTCCCAAGTAGCTGGGATTACAGGCACCTGCGACCATGCCCAGCTAATTTTTTGTATTTTTAGTAGAGGTGGGGTTTCACCATCTTGTCCAGGTTGATCTTAAACTCCTAACCTCGTAATCCACCCACCTCGGCCTCCCGAGCGGAGTGCTGGGATTACAGGCATGAGCCCCTGCACCTCGCCCTGTACAGTTTGAATATAATGATGACCTTATTACCAGTGGAAAATGGGTTACTGCTAACCCATGACGTGCCATGACATCACATTTACCAAATTATCTGTTGTGGCTTTATTCAAAATTTATTTTTCTGTTTATTTGTTAGGTATGGAGTCTTGATCTATCACTCAGTCTAGCTGGTCTTAAACTCCTGGCCTCCTAGCTGGTCTCAAACTCCTGGCCCACCTCTGCCTCTTGCATAGCTGTGTCTGTAGGAGTGAACCACTGCATTCGGCTTCTCTGTTGTTGCTTTAGATGAAAGGCCTTCTTGAGTCAAGGCTGTGTAAAACAAAGTGGTCAGTGCATTCGACTGCTACAGTAGTGATGATGACTAGTAAAGACTATGGGGAAAGATTTTTTTCTAACACTGCACTAGATTCCTTATAGAAACAAAATTACAAGCCTGGTGCTTTAAAACTCTTGGTTCAAGGCAGGTCAGGGAACCAGGGAAATTTTATTGTGGTCTTAAAATAATCACTCATTTATTATAGTTTCAGGGAAGATCACAAATCCCATCCCAAATCTAAAAGTGAAAATTCCAGAATTACAATTTAAGTCGAATTTACTGTCTCATCATGTATCTTATGTGAAACTAAAAGCACATTATCTTGTGTATATTTTAGAGCATTAATTGGGAAAGAATGGAACTCTGATGTTTGAAGTTGGGACATTTGGGTCGACACAGGTGAATCTGATGACCTTGAACCATCAAATCTCATTGAACTTTCAATTGCTAGCAGAAATAGTCTCCCATATTTAAGGATATTAGTCTTTTTAAATTTTTATTTAAAAGCCCTGTAATTACCTTCCCTAAGGAAGTTACTTTCAAGTGGGTGCCTGTTCATAAGACCTATCCCCACCATGCTTCATTGCATTCAGTGAAGCAATGAAAATTTGAGTCTGATTTTAGCAAACACCTGGGGGACAAGTACACAATCTTACCCAGGGAAATGTGACTTAAATGCAAAAAGTTATTGTAAGAGTATTATTATTTTTACTCATTTTAGCTTAAATTTGGAGAATATGTGTGGGAAAGATTCTAAAGATTTTGGAACAAAGGAAGATTTACAGAGATTCTATTTTCAATGTGCTATCTTAAGTAGCTAGGAATGGCTCAACTGTGGACACATCAGACTTTAATGTGGCTTATGTTCAATAATGTTGAGAGTGTACAATTTCTCTGGCATAAAAGTGAAGAAAAATTCCAAAGCTAAGGGAGACAAAAATAACAGGCTGTGTTTGTTATTTGCAACTTGGTCATCCCCTGTCACACAAAACACTCCCTTTATTCAGGTACGGAGAAATGCATTAGTGAGGGAAGTACTAGAATCCTCAAAACTGTGATTGAGGGGTTGAGCAAGAGTACAGGTAGAAGAAATTGCTTATGAACTAATAATTACTGAAGCTGAGTGCTAGGTAATAGTGGAATAATTATGCTGTTTCTATTCTTTTATATAATTTTAGAATTATCATAAGAAAATTAAAGGAGATGAGTTTTGTGCTGGCTGTGTTTTGTTGGCTGGGGATGACATTGGTAAAGGCCAACTTTAAAACAGGCTCCCTCGTTTTAGTGGAAATCATGAAATTCCTAAATTACAGAAGCTAAGTGAAAATGCTTAACTACTAAAGAAAATGTGTACATGATGACCTTGTCTGTTGATGTTGTCTAGATTGCAATTTCCTAGACTCTTTAGGGCTTGATCAATGGGCTCATGTGTAAAGTGGCCACAGTGGCAGGTATCGAGATTCTGCAATGACTCAACAATACAGACCTCCTCTTACCAAAGCTATTTGACTACCATCCTTGCTGTGTGCATGCATGGGTTTAGTAGCAGAGATCAAGCTGATATCCTGATATGGCACTATTCCTTGGGGGAGATGAACCAACCACGTGGTATCAGAGTGATTGCTCTGCCATTTATTGTGGATATTGCATCTGCCTTTTTCTGCTTCCAATGCCTCTTGTAGCACCACACTTTTTTGTTATGAAAATAAGCCCTCACAAAGAATAGGACTCATAGTTGTGGGCAAAGGGGAAAAGAGTTGTTTAATTTTTGTTCCTATTTAATGTATTAGGGTAAAACAATATCATATATGATATCTAGTAAAAGCTGATACTACACGGTGTATTTTGGAAACACTCAAAATGTAGATTATTGTCTCTCCTGGTATCAGAAGTCACCATCAGAAGGCTTTTGGAGTGTCATATCCAGCATGAAGACATTCTTGACTGTATTGCTTCTGACCAAAGAACTTACTACAAGGCAAAACAAGTGTAACAATGGTCTCACACAATTCACTGATCTTACTACATACTTCTTGGCTTGGAAACAGCTGCCTTAACAGAAACATGAAATGCGCTACTGAAGTATTAGATACAGTGCCAGCTGAGAGACAATAATCTATAAATTTAGGGTGTTTCTATATACCACGTAGAAACAGCTTTTACTAGATATCGTGTATGACATTGTTTTACCCTAATGCATTAAATAGGAAGATAAGTGAATAGCTGTTTTCCCCCCAATGCCCACAATTGTGGGGTCTGTTTGTTGTGAGGGCTTATTTTCATAATAAAAATATTTCAAATATTGGACATAATTCTTTTATTGAAATGGAAGTTGATCTGCTACTTGGCCACTTGGGGTCCTTATTTTACTGAACCAAGAGAAAACTAAGGAATTATCATGATTTTTTTAGGTGATTGGTCCTGATTACCAAGAAGTTGGGTTGCTGCTCTATAACGGAGGCAGAGAGAATTATATCTGGAATGAAGGAGGTTTCCTGAAGTGCTCTAATGTTCAATGGAAAGAATTGTTAGAAGCTTAGACAACTGAAAGAGAATGCTTCACTGTGGACTCAGACCTTTAGCAATGAAGATTTGGCTCATTCCCGTTGGGTAAGGACCATATTAACTGAGATTGTGGCTAGGGGCAAAGTAATCATGGAATGGGTGGTAGATGAAGAAAGTTGTTCATATGTGAGTACTAAAGCATACCACTATGTATTTGAATATGTGAACTATTTTTTCCTTTATCTCTTTTAATATAAGGGCTAATGATGTGGCTAAATTTACAATTTAATCTTTAATGACAGACTATCTGGGTAGACTTGTGACTTTGGATGAAAAATCATAGATAGCATATAAGTCATAAGATTTTGCGTGTTCCACTTGTGGGGAGAATGTGAGAGTATCTTTCATTATGTAAAGAATAGTTGCGTCTTGATAAGGAGAAAGATCATGTCACTGTCTTTTTAGTTGTATTAAAATTTAAGTACAGTTGAAAGGGTATTTATGGAGGCTGAGTTGCCAAAGAGTTGAAAGTGTTGATTATTTGATTACTTTGCCTCTTTTCCCACCGTTCAATTTTGTTCATAATTCTATGGCTGGGGAAACTGAATATTAAATTTTCTAGTTAGTTTCTTAAGTTATATCCATAGGAGACACTGGGAGAAGACAGGAAGGCAAGAAGAGAGGAGACACTATTATACTATGACATCTTTCTTTCTCTTTCTGGCAGCACCTTTGGATTTAGATGCACTCCTTCAAGGACCATGGTTTCAGCAATAGTACCCCCTCTCCATTGTTCCAGCTCTGACTCAGATGGGCCCTCATGATGGCACTCCCAGCAGCACAGCCTTAGCACTGGTAAGACACCTATTCTCTTATGGTTCATAGCCTAGCCACAGTAGATCTTTTCTAAAGTTGCTAATCTTTGGTTTATTTCATTTTTTCTCCTTCACTTTCCCAATTTTCCTAATACCTGCATAATCAATTCCTTATATTAAATTCTACTTGTTTGAACTGCCTACAGTTGTTTAGCTTTTCTACCTAGACTTGTACTGATACAATCATAAAACAACTGATTTATCTGCTTGCTTTACACTCATGCAATTAATATTGAAATAAAAGTGGACATTTCTTCTATTAGCTCTCTTTAGAAGTTATTTTTCAGAATCCACTAAAAACTTCTCTTTTTGTTCCATGCTTCAAATTCCGTAATATGTCAATTTCTATATCAAAGTCTGTGACCATAGAATGAAATATAGCAATGAGCTAAGGCCTGAATTTCTCAACCAATGGCTGTGGAAGTCTACTTAGACAAGGCTTGCTCCTGGAGCCAGAGGTGAGATTAACCTCAGGCTAAAGCATGTGGGCTGCGTTATGGAAAGGTGTACAGTTGTTAGAATGGAAATAAATGGGAATAGACATTGGTTTATCCATAAATAGTGTGCTCTGTAAGCTCTCATTATATTATATTGCATCTCTTGAGTTGTCAGTTTGCCTCATTAAAGTATGAGATCGTTAATGATACAAACTGTGTCTTTTATCTAAATAATCAACATTGAGAATTGTGGCTGTCACCCAATATGTAAGTGACAAAAATGTCTTGAATAGAGGAATGGATCAATGTGCCAGAGGTTTTGAATAAGTTTGGGTTTAACAAGATTGGGTTTGAGCTTTTAGTGAGAATGTCATAATAACACACAATGTAAACAGGCACTGGAACAATAGTGTTTGTAGAATTGGTGATACTGGTTCAGTGGCATTTATATTTTTTAATCAGCCAAGCAGTATTTCAAATAAAATGCTATAGGAAAATAATGTGTGTGTGCATGTGTGCATTTCTGTGTAAATAAGGACATTTCTATTTCTATGAAATTATCTATGTAGAGGTAGGTGGTTTAAAAGTTTGTTTGATGGAACATATATATTTTTAAAAATTTTCAGCTCCCTAAAGCTCTTTTGCAAAGTATGTTGGTGCATGTGTTACAAGTTAAAAAAATTAAAAAAAGGAATTTCTTTAACCATGTCCAAGCTGAGGTAAGTTGACTCATAGGAAGGAATGGTTTCTCTTCCATCAGCAGGGTGGTATCAGTGCTGGGAAGAGCAGTACGGACCAGGGAGTCAGGCTGCATAGGCTATAAACCCACCTCTACCACCTGCCAACTCTATGACCTGGTGCAAGAATTATACTCAGAGCCTCAAAATTAGAGGGACTTTTCACATCAACATTTTAAGATGAGGAATTTGAAACACAGGGTGTTTTCATCTTAAAAATGTAGATGATATTGGTAATCTTTTGAAAAGTGAGTGTGTAGAAACCTCTTAATATAAACAGTAAAGATTCTGTAAGTAATATCTATCATTATTATGGATCATTAAATCATATTTGGTAATCCAAAGTGGTAGAGGAAATACCTCTGTATTCTAGAAATCAGGAAATCTGTCTCAACTCATTTTCACTATGATATTCAGGACTGTTTCTGAAATATTTTGCCTTCTGGGCACATGGTGGTTTTGAACTTTGAAGAATCTTGAGTTATGTGACTAGTTTTGTCCTAATACATAAGTCACTTCAGGTCCAGACCAATTAATTTCTTTCTTTTCCTGTATAATAGTCATGAATTAGAGTCTAGATAGTGGCTATTCAGTTAGCTTGGGTCTCAGAAAGGGAATCTTGTACAAACAGAGCTAGCATATATAGCCCTCAGAGATCTGGGTGTTATTTCTTACCTCAGCGTAACCTAGCCCACATGGTTGATTCAGCAATTGACTAGTTTCATGATTATGGGAAAGAAAAACACACAAAGTCTCAGTTTCACTTTGCCATCTGAAAAATAAGGAGGCTGGAAAGAAAAAAAAAAAACTATCACGAAAGTCTCTTTGAGTTCTAAAATTATATATTCTTTGATAAGAATAAAAGTGGCAGTGAGGATGCTGTGGTTTGAATATGTCCCTCCATGATCATGCGTTGCAAACTTAATCCCCAGTGCCACAGTGTTGAGTGGTGGAAACTTTTAGAGGTGTTTAGGTCATTAATGGATTAGTGTCATTACTGAGGGTGTGGTGAGATTTGTTATCACAGGAGTGGGTTCCTGATGAAAGGATAAGTTCAGCCCCCTTCCTCTCTTGTTCTCTCAGTTGCCCTTCCACCATGAGATAATGCAGCAAGAAGGTCCTCACCATCTGTGACCCTTCAATCTTGGACTTCCCATCTTACAGAATCATGAGCCAAATACATTTATTTTCTTTATAAATAACCAAGTCTTAGTTTGTTGTAGAAGCAGATAACAGACTAAGAAGAGGATCCGACATTTTCTTAAATCAAGGAAGAACAGAAATAAGCTCATTAATAAGCTGTGAGTCAAAGAACAGCAGAGTAAGGTGAAAACTAAGGTCAGCTGTTCCCAAAGCATGTTTCTTCGAATCTAGTCATGAGAGGTACTTAGTGAGAGAGGGCTCCTTGATCATAAAAGTGTGGGAAATACTATATTTCTCTTAAATGAACATCATGCACATTATTATTTTCTATGTATTCACTAAAGAAAAACCTTTAAATTTTTCACCCAGCATGTGCCAATACAATTTTGTCATAGAAATCACTTTTCAAATAACTTCACAATGATGGACGGAGCAGCTGTAATTTTTGTTTGTGCAGTATACTTACTTTCCCATGTCCTTCCTCAACATCTTTTCAGGAATTTCTCCTCTTCCTGCATCACGTCACAGGAGTGAACATATGAACCAGGGTGTGCTATTTCTCTGATCACAGTAATCTGTGACACAAATACAAACACAAAGCCCCAGCAAGTATAATCGGATCCTTTGCTGTGATTAATATTTCTGATGACCCCCTGGACTAGCATAGCCTCATATATACAGAACTTAGACTTCCCATATATGTGAGCCAAAATTTCCCTTTTGCTCAAACTAACTTAAATTGGACTTCTGTCATTTGCTATTGAAAAAATTAAGATTGGAACTATTCTTCCATAGAGCAGATATCAGGAAAAGGTGCTCCAGGGTGCACAATTTCACAATGTATTAAAATGACACAATTTCAAAATGTATTAAACAGCAGTCTCAGCTTTCTCTTAAAGGGAAAGTGAATTTCTTAGGGAACCTAAAGATGAGAGTGACACAATTACTGTGAGAAGACATATTAAAGCTTATTTGTTATTTTTTAGGGAAAAAGACTAATTGGTAATAAAAGATTACAGAAACAGATTCAAATTGGTCAAAAGACACTGAGGAATAATATTATTTGAATGTTTGATTAATTTACTCATTGATATTAGAAGTATTAATTCAAGCAAGTACACCGCTCTATTTATGGACGACAGTGTGCCAAAAAGCATGTCAACTATCATTTCATTTAATTCTCACAAGAAAGTCAGAAAGATGGATAAAAATTGCCTCCATTTTACAGACTGGCAAACTAAGTCTCATAGACATTAAAAAACTTGCCTAATGTCACAAACTAAAATATGTTACATTCTACCTATACGAGGTTACAATTGAAATGTTTCAACATGCAAAACAAAAACAATTATACACATGGATCCTAAAACACACATTTAGTTTACTTGAAAACATATACATATATTCACCAAAACAGTATATAGATAGAAACAATTACCTAGGGATACAAATGATAAATATGTTTGAAAAAATTAGAATTAGAAACTACTGGTAGAAAACAAAAAACTTAAAACAAGTTATTTAAATTTTTTTAATAGTAAAAGGAATACATAAAATGACAAAAGTAAAAGTTTCATTGGTTGTTACTCAGACAAGAGAAGAAACCTACAGCTAGATTTGTAGGAAAAAGCTGGGTCATATGAGGGGAAATCTTGGGGTTCAATTGATACATAATAAATATAATGTCAGGGTCTGAAATATTTAGGAGGTTCTTAAAAGATAAAATTGCTATAGCAGCTTTATTGATAATTGGCAAAACATATCCACTCACCTACAGAAGCTAGATGACCTGCTGTAGGTGAGTGGATAAATTTTGGTACATTGAGACAACTGAATATTATTCAGTGCTAAAAACAGAGCTATCAAGCCATGAAAATATATGGTGGAATCTTATAAGAATATTACTAAGTGAAAGAAGTCCATCTGAAAAGGCTACATATTGTATGACTCCAACTCTGTAACATTCTGGAGAAGACAAAACCATGGAGACAGGAAAAATATCAATGTTTCCAGGAGTTAGGAACAAGGAAGAGAATAATAGACAGAACACAGAGTATTTTTAGTGAGTAAAACTAGTATGATACCATAGTGGTGGATACATGCCATTACACTTCTTTCAAAACCCCCAAAATGTACAAAACCAAGAGTGAACTCTCATGTAAACTATGGATTTTGGTTAATACAGTTGAATCAATTGTGAAAAACATGCTACTGTGGTCCAGGGATTGATGGTGGGGGGTTGTTCCCATGTAGGGGCAGGAGGTACATGAAAACTCTCTTTATTTCTCACTCAATTTTTCTGTGAACCTAAAACTGCTCTAAAAAATAAAGTCTATTAAAAAATGAAATTGCTCAAAAGGGCTTTATAGCAAAATTTCTGGAGCTGACAGACTGAATTAGGGTCTTAGTGTGTAGAGACCTGACATTTAAATGTATAAGCACTGCAGATAATTTTACTTAAGATGCCAGTATTGGTTTGGTGTGTCCTAAAAACCTAGATGTCATTTGATTGCATATTAAATTGTATTATGATTACATATAGCATTTTCTTCATTTGAACACAATGCCATACACTTAACAATGCTCTTTTTGTTTGTTATTTATGTTGGCATAACTTTTTAATATAAGTGAGGGAAAGAAGAAAATTGCTTGTTTTTTCTGAAGGCTGTATATGTTTGTGACATTGAAATGAAAGACAACACTTAAATCAAGAAAATAAAAAAAAAACAGATTCACAAGCAGACTCAAAAGGAAAGAAATAAGGGTTAAAAAAATCCCCTTACTTTAGAATGGGGACAAATAAAATGATAGTATTTTCGCATCCGGTGATAGCCATTTTAGACTGTTATCAGAGGGAAATAAATATGGCTAAATAATATTTAATTTGAATTTTCCATAGGATAGACAGGGTTGAGGTTCTTCTTTATTCAAAACACAAAAGAGTTAGTAAATTCCTTGGCAGCAGGGGAACAAAAATCTCCACTGCCATTTGCCTGCTGGTGACGGAAATGCATTGCCTGAGTAATTTCTTATCACTATCTGATTGGCAGACCACAGTTTGATGTATTTTGAAAGAGAAGTGAGGGGAGACCCAAGAGTCTGAGAAATCAAAGATTGCTTTTATGCTGTTATTTCTTTTATTAACTGTAATTTAATGCAATTGCATGGACTAAAAGCTTATAAATATTTTACAAATGCCTTTTAAATGTCTCTCAATAATGTTTTATAGTTTTGAAAGTCACTGCAAAACAAAAAAAAGGTAAATCGCATTTTGACTAGACAGCACTTGGTTTACATTATTATTTTCTTTTTTGGTCTACATTATTTAATTGTAATTAAAGCAAATAAATATAAATGTAAGCCTAATTACAACAATACAAAAAACTATACATGAATCCTTGGAACTTCAAGAGATGAATTTGTTTGGTCACTCTTTGGCCTGTATCTTTTAGTTTATTCCCTGCAGCCTGACCAGAGTATGAAAAAAATCACAATAATTACAAAAATGTCAATTTTTGCGTGCATGCCCCTACTTCATTTGACTGGGATGACTTTACTCTTTCCACATTCTGGGACCATTTCAAATTCAGAGGTGTCTTCTTCCTCCGGAATGATAGTTTATGGAGTATCTCTTTTATTTCAGTACTTCGCTGGCTAAGCTATACACGTCTTACCACGTCAGGGACTTGTGATGCCTCTCTAAATCTTACTCATTCTTCAAAATTTAGCTGAAGGCCTACCTCCTTACTACCTACTCCAGTCCATAGTATGCCCTTTTCTTTGTCCACTCCTTATATCTTTGGCACAAGTCATTTGGTACTTGGCACTTACTTCATGAAGCACATCATGTACCTTCTTAGCGTGTTTCGCCTGTTTCTATAGGCAGTCTAAGAAAACGCTTGGTGGTAAGAGCACGCTGTGTCACTGTCCGTGGTCCTGAAACATGCTTACGTGCTAAGATTCCTCTTAAGTCAATATCCGGTGACTCCTGTTGACTTTTTTTCCTGGAATTTTTAAATTGGTGAAGTGATGGGGACAAGAAAAATAAAGTCAAAAAGATGCTGGGAGAGTAAGATAGCGACATGGACAGAGGTATCCTTTCCAGTCATTCCCTTAAGAGAATAAAAGATACTTGGGTTTGACATAATTTTCAAACAATTGCGGATGCCAACTTGGGAACAAAAGTGGGGATGGAAAAATAGCTAGCATAGCCATTGATGAAGGAGAATTTTTAAAATGCATGCACTAAGTGACATAAAGCCGTCCAAGTGTTGGCAAGAACACACGCACTGATGCTGGTGGACTAGGATACCAGACAGGTAGCGTGTTGTGAACCTAGCGTCGGTTGTGTCATACCAAACTTCCATAGATTTTCTTTGTTTTTCTTTTTCTCTTGATTTAAAACAAAACAAAATTGTCATTTGGCACTGTGGCAGAACAAAGATGACTGTAACTTATGTTTCTCATTTGATGTAGCTATGTACCTTTTTCACTGTTAGCACCTCTGTAACAGTTACATTCCAGCACTATCAAGCCCCAGCTGCCAGTGGCTGGCAGTGCAAACACTCCCTGCCCCAGCTATGTACGTTCCCCAACTAGAGTATAACCTCTGAGAGGAGGAACTTTTCTGAATATCTCAAAATGCCTAAGTACAGTGTCTGGTACAAGCTTAGTAAAATCCTTTGAATCAAGAAAATAATCACAGTGCATTCCACGGAAAAAAATATTCAACAAAAGCTTGTTAAATGAGCAAATACTCCATTTGTTTTAACAATTCCATCCTCTTCTAGGTTCTTTTAAAGTCCAAATCTCCTCCCCTCTCCCCTCGGGACTCCAGATCCTAACCTCCCTGCCTTCGGCTGCAGTCACTACCTCTGCTGCGCTCTGGCCCTGCCCTCCTCCTCCACGTGTCGGATCCTTGAGGGGCTGGCCCTCCTTTCCTACTACGCGACACCCTTATACCACCCCTCCCCTCGTCTCTATCCTGCCCGCTCCCGCACCTGGTCCCTCTCCCAGGGCCTCGCAACTCCGGCGATTCAGCTCCAGGTCCCCGCCCGCAGGGTAACGCGGTTGTCATGGACACGGCACCTGCGCCCTGCGGCAGTGCCCCTTCGCCGCCGTCCCCTCCCCCACCTGCGGCGCCCAGCCGGCCGCGCCTCCCGAGCTCCGCCCCGCCCCGCCCTTTCGGGCGCTCCCCAGGCCGCGCGTGCCCGCGCCACTCCCCCTACGCTGCCCCGTGCCTTTCCAGGCGCCGCGGAGCCACGGCGACCGAGGGGGCGCGCGTGCAAGCGAGCGGCCGCGCATGCGCACTGGCTGCCTCCCCTAGCGGCGATCCGGGCCGCTGCCGCTCGCGCTTGGGCAGGACGCGGGGCGGGCGGGGGGAGGCGGGAGCGGCTTCGCTTCCAGCCCCGAGTGAGGCGGAGACCCGGGCGGGCGGGCAGAGCAGGCGGCACCGCACCTCGGCCAGAGGCGGCTGCAGCAGCTGCTACCCTTGTCCCTGCCGCCGCCTCTCCAGTCCCTTCTGTGATTACCACTCCAGCTGCTGGGAACCGGCGAGAAAAGGAGGAGGCGAGAAACTCCCACCGACCCACAGAGGTGAGTCCCGGGCAGAGCATCCTCCATCCTTGCCTGCCTCCCTCCCTCCCCACCTCCCTCCCATCCTCTCCATCCTCCCCCTCCCCCGCTCCCCAACCCTCCCTCCCTCATCCTTCCCAACATCCCTCTCTCCTCTCCCCTCCTTTCTCCCTTCCAGCCTTTCTTTCATCCCTTTCTTCCTCTCTCCCAGCCCCACTTCCCTCCCACCCTTTCTTTCTTCCCCGTCTTCCTTGCAGCCGCTCGCCCTAGAGCACAGCTCTGCATCCCTTTCCTCTTGTCTCCATCTCTTTTCCCCCTTTCTAACCTCTTCCCCGGTGGGAGGGTGGGAGCATCCCTTGCCTGCTACAACTGTCCGGATTCAGGGGTTCCAGAAAATTGGGCTCATATACTGAGAGACACACTCTTAAACAGCAGGTGCCCTGCAGGTCCCTAAATTTTTAGGATGAGGGGTCAAGTTGGGTAGAGTAGTGGGAACTGGAGGGAGAAGAGGATCGAGGAAGAATCTATGGATTTGTGCTGTATTAGGGTGGGGGTGGGGAGGGTTGTCACTTGGACATGTTGCCAACAGCCCCCATACCCCTCTTCAGCAGTTTCTTTTTGCTCCTGGGAATTACATATTCCCAGCGTGTGTCTCACCAATTTAAAATCCAGCTTTCCCTGCTTTGATTGTCTCCGTGAGAAACCACAACGAAAGAGAAGAGAGGAAAGGAACAAGAGAGAAAAGGGGAGGGGGAGAGGAAGGGAGGTGGCAGTGGAAGCTTGTGTTCTTTTCCCCTAGGCCTCTTTGGATTGACATTTTCAAACCACCCGCCTCATATTTGGCTTGGAATTGAACCTGTGTGTCCTTGGTCCTGTCACTACCTGCTTCAAAGGCAGAAACTCTCTAAACTTTAATGCCTGTGTACCACAGCATTATTTATGGAATGTTTTGCTCAGCATACAAAATACCAAGACAGAAAGGTTTGGGGAAAATAGGGAGCAGAAGGGTGGAAGAGATGTACTTTTGTTCATCATGGGTTAACTTCTCAAGTAGGATAATGGTTAGACAGTTTTGGAGAAATGAGGTTATATTCCACAGGCTTGTAGATATACCATTTAAATGGCATTAGCATTATATCCTTTAACAGATACCCTTACCCATTTTCACCTACCTCGTAGAAACCCCGAAGATGTTTGAAGAGAAACATACTGTGTGATTCTGTTGTGGTTTACACCAATGGAAAAGTTGAATTAGCTTCAGAACCATTGTTAATCATTTAAAATTGCTGTTGGTTTTGCATCACTTATTTTCACAGAATGCTATAATTTACCTTGCTCTCTTTAGCTTGCGTTCTAACTCCCTATATTATACACATTATTGGCAATTTGACAATTCTTTCTGTAAGTATTGCTGCTGTAAAGTTTATTTATACATGGTGGGACAGCCATACCTCAGAATGTTTAGTATATTTATCATCTCAGAAGGGTCCACCAGTGTAAGTATAAATCAAAAATTTATATTTTGAAGCCTATAATTTATCCTATTTATATTCTCCTAAAAAAAAAACAGACCAGAAAATCGTAATATATTTAGAATAGCTGTGTTTTATGTTTAAGGTGTATGTGTGAGGGACCAAAATTAATGGTGGATTCATTGAAGTTGCCAGTAAGAAACTATGCTATAGAACACATTATTGATTTTTTTCTTTTCATTTAAATTGTTATATGACAGTAGTGCAATATGCACTTTTGCATTTTATGGGAATGTAAAGCAGGAGTTGAGATGAAGAGAACTGCCTTCCTAAGTGATTGAGTGCTGATCTGATGAAGAGCTGATAGTTAATCACCTGAGTCAGTGCTGGGGAAGTGTGTAATGTTAGGAGTGATGGACTCCTTCAACTCCCCATGGTAGGAATGCAATTCCATTAATGGCTTGGCTGACTCTTCAGCTATGTAGCTAAAGCTTGGTTGAATTATCAGCGTTACCAACATCCTGATGCAGATTGCAGTCAACCTGTGTGTATTGGAATGCTTGTATTACTTAATCGTGAACTTGTAGATGGGAGTGTTTTCCTTTTCCTGGAGTACCATGAAACAAGTGAAAGACTGTCATGTTAATTTTATATGAGCATAATAAGTTAGTTTTGTCCAAATTCCTTTCAAAAGACTTTTCCTCTCCCAGTATCTCTTTGTGGGGCTTCACAGTTGTGAATGTGGGGAAGTGGCAGCCCCTCCACCAGCTTTGCTCTTTCTTTGTTGCAGTTTTTCTGCAGAGTGATGTGGGTGTATGCCCCAGTTTTTGATACTGTGCTTAGTATAGAAAGACAGGTACTTTTCTTTTGTCTTCTTTGTAAACTTAGTCCACTGAATAGAAACAAAACCTACCAAGTTATTAAAGAACAATAAAATAAAATAGCATTTTGTTTACAGCAAAAATTTTAAGAGATGAGTAAAATTAATGAAATGTGCATATTAGAAGAGCAACTAGTGTCTTTCAAAAGCAGCTTGCCTCCTTGACTGTAATCCAGTTTGCAGATAAAGACTGACTTCCTCTGAAGAATTTCAATCCTAGAGGCTTCTGCCTTTAGTTGACTGGATCTTCAAAAATACATGACACGGTAAAGAGCTAACAGAACATCTTAGGACCCCTGTAAAACATATTCTAGACATATCCTCTATGCCTCCCTCCCTCAGAGCTCTTAACACCTGCCCAACCCTATGCTGAGTATTGTGAAGTATTCCAAGGAAGTTCAAAGAAGTAAAAGACACTCTCTTTGACCTCAGCTTACAGTCTAGTTGAGAACAGGCATTTGCATGAGGTTCTATTTCACAGTGGCAAAGAACAAGATCTTTGGAGAGTGCTTTAGATATGACTACAGGCTCTAGTTCTTAGGAGCCTTGGGTCCTACGTACAATTTAAATCTATTTTTTAATCTATAAAATGAAAATTGTAGGGGGAGTCTGATTCATGGGCTTGCTTTAAAGGTTAAGTGTCTTTAGCACAGTACTTGGTACAAACAAAGCATATATTAAGTAAACATTATTATAATTAGGAGAAATGGTTTGAACGCATTCCAAGACTGGATATGATTATGTACTAGAAAGACAGAAGAGCAAGTAAGTATTAGAGGAATTGTGAAGAAGACAGGTGTCTGTGTAACTGGGAAAATATTATATTCAGTATTAGCACTAGAGCTTGGACAGACTTCTGGGAAAGATTTCCTGCAGGGTGGGCACCACAGTTGGAACAAAAGCAGAGAGGGTGGAAAAGCCATGGTGTGTTTGAGGAACATCAGGGAGACTATTTACTGGAAGATTAGGTGTACAGGTGAGTGTATTAAAAGGTAGATTACATACAGTCAGTGTAATTATAGTCACTTGGTTAAGACAACTTCTAGTATGGGATCAAGTTCATTACGTAGAAGGTTCAGCTACCCGTGGAGCTAGTTTCAATTCTTTGTCTCACCTAAAGACCAATCCCAAGACGTGAAATCCATGGTTGGCATCGTGGTGAGGACCCAGAACATTCTTAGGTCTTTTGTTTGAACTTCAAGGCAGAGGGGAAAACTTGACCTTTGCTGAACAATACAGATTTAATATTACGGTTATTATAACTCTCTCTTGTTTTTCCTTACCCCATGAATATTCCAGGACTATTTCTTGGAGTATAATAACCAAGATTATTTTATTTTAACCTATATGAAGCCAGTACTTGTTAGGGTAATTGTATTTCCAGGGGCTTATTTTTTTACTTCATGGTTGACTTTTCCTACTTACAAAAGCCCCTTTCATTGGTGTCCAAGATTATTAATAAATTCTAAATGGATGATGCTCTTTCAGTTTTGTGGCTGTGAGACTAACCGGTGATGAGAAAGAAAGTCTAGCAGGGAACTTGCATGGAACAGGTTAAATATACGCTTGGTGTGGAGTTGCAAGTGCTCACTGGCTACATCTGTTGGCACACGTTTGTTTTTAGTTGAGGTTCATAAACTATTGTGAAAATTTATCCACAAAATCTTTATCCAACAGCATAAGTGATATGAATGGAATTCTTTTATTCAAAAATGGATTTCCAGAAAATTTTGCCCTCAAGTTTGAAGTATCAGTATTTATTATGCTCATGTTTAACCCATTTTAATAAACATGATTTCATTGTTTTCTCCCAAATAGTAAAATATTTCTCATATATTTCTGTTTTGTAGTTCTAATATGCAAAATTGTCCTCTTGAATATTATCTTAAGATGTATTAGTCATAAACATAAATATGTTTCTAAAATCTAATATGAATATATTTCTAAAAGTGAACAAGCCATAGACTGTAGTAGTTTTATTTTCTGTTTGGAGATCTTTCTTAATTGATGTTTTAAAAATTCAGCAGATCTAAATAAAACATTTTCAGATGTATTACTACTAGTCAGCTTTATGTTAGACTACTGGAGATTTTTGACAAATGTTACTTTTGACATTTTTATTTTCCTTATAAGTGAATTTTTATGTCAGAGCTGAATTCTAGCTCAACCGTAGATTTGCATCCTATTCCTCTTTGAAATTATTACTTGTAACACATTATACAAAACATAGTGATTGTCCGACTTTACAGAGTTTAATTTTCTAGGGCCTAACTATAGGAAGTGATTTTATTTTTCTTTTTATTTATAGGCCCTATCTGTGTACACAACTGTTAGACTGTTACATTTCAGGTATTAGGAAAACTTGCATTAACAGGAGTGAGAAAAGCAGATGTGTTCCCCATACGTGAAGGTGGTGACCAAACAGGGAGGGAGGTGAAGTAAGGATGAGACAGAATGAATTATTTTTATTTTCTCTTTTGAGTTGAAAGATACATAACTACCTGTTCAATTAGATGTTTTCTATATTTTTGCTGTGATGTCTACTATAATCTATGTTTTAGTTGTTTTAAAGTAAGTTTTATATATATATTTCAATGAATAGTTTTTAAAACTAGAGCAGGGATAAAAAACTATTGTAAATTATATGTTGATTTTTTTAGTATCTTGCTACTTTGAGACATCTGACTATTTTGTTTGCTGGCAGTTTTGGGGAAGCCAGGTAATACATTTATGGGACACATTGAGATGGAGATACACTAAATATGATCCTAACTTGCTACAGTGTTCCTACATTAAATGAGTGGACATGCCACAGGGCTAGAGATAAAAAAAGTCATTGAATTTTATATGGTCTCAAGGGCCACAAAGGCATAATAGAAAATTAATAGAAAGCTTCTGAGATGTTCATACTGTGTAAATTGAGTTTGTGTTGTTCATTATGTATCTGCAGTAAATCCAATATCTTTTTCTTATGGCCCCTTGATGTTTTGGAACTAAAGCCATGGACTCTTGATGGAGCTGTGTCAGTTGTTCTTCCATAACCCACCCAGAAACTACAAGGACTCCAGAAATCACCAGAGGATCTGATGTTATCGTGATTTATTTGTAAGCATTTGGTGAAAATTCAGTCTTCCAAGTTTAACTTAAATTCACAGGGCTTGAAGCAGTTGTTAAATATCATCAATCCATCTTTCAGTGAGGAAGTAGCAATGTCTCTTAACTACTTTAGAAAGAGCTACTTGTCCTCACTTGTTTCTAGGAAAGGGTATCTTATAATTCTTTAGAGTTTACCACTTTATTCTGTTTCTTCAGATAATTGCCAGAGTAATTTCACAAAATATGTTTTTTTTTTCTAATGTATGGAAGTGGAGTAAGAAGTGTATACAAGACTCAAATTTATTGGGTAAAGGCTGGGCGCATTGGCTCATGCCTGTAATCCCAGCACTTTGGGAGGCCTAGGTAGGCAAATCATCTGAGGCCAGAAGTTTAAGACCAGCCTGGCCAATATGGGGAAACCCCATCTCTACTACAAATACAAAAATTAGCTGGGCGTGGTGTCTGGTGACTGTAATCCCAGTGTCACAGGTGGCTGAGGCAGGAGAATCACTTGAACCCTGGAGGCGAAGGCTGCAGTGAGCTGAGATCACGCCACTGCTCTTTAGCCTGTGTGACAGAGCAAGACTCTGTCTCACAAAATATTGGGGAAAAACAAATCTGTATCTAAATTCATTTCTCTACTGCACTTATGCTTCCCATGTATTTTATTGTATTGCCTAGCATGAATTCATTCAACAGGTATTTTTTCGAAAATACCTGCTCTGTGTAGAGCATTGAGCTAGAGATTATAATTTCATAAGCACATTGAACCAAGGAAACTGAATTCCTCTCCAGGTTTTCAACCAACTAAGTAATTAGTTATGTGGCTAAAAATTAGGCTCAAACTCTCCAACTCTTACTTATTTTATCGGTCTTTTAAGTGACTTAGACTAGATGATATGTAGATATCTAGCTATAAAATTGTATAATTATACGTGTGAATTTTCCTTAAAATTTCAAGGCAAAATGATTTATTTTCATTGTGTTCTATTTTATTTTTCTTTTGAAACATAAACTTCTGCTGCACAAGGGAAAAAACACCTTCACCTTCCATGGCATTTGCTTTCCTTTTCCCAATAAAATTGCAAATTTAGCTTCACAATCCTGGACAAACTGTGAGGGACTAAGAAACCTGGCTTTTCTTATCTCTCCATCCTTCCCCCTCTTTCGTTTTGGAAGTTCTTCCTACATTGAAGGTTCAAGTCAGTTGCTACAATTATTTAGGGACTCTCCCAGTGTGTGGTTGGCTTGTTTCAGTCATCCCAATGTTTGTGAAAGATTATCTGGCATTTATGCATTTAGAATGAGATTAGTATTTCTGCCTCAGGCATAGTAAAGCCTTGCTTATCCCCAAATTCTGTTTCAGAGGACCTGGTGGTCACCAGTCTTCCTACCAATCCAGTTCCAGATTCCCATTAAAATTATTTTAATGAAAATTTGGACATCTGTTTTATACAATAAAGTGTACCCATTTCAAGTGAATACTTTGTTGTGGATTGACAAACACACCTGTGTAACCATCACTGCGATCAAGATACAGAATATTTTTGTTACTCTAAAAACTTCTCTTCTGACTGATCTGCTTTCTGTCTCTATAGATTCGTTTTTCCTATTCTAGAAATTGATATAGGTTGAATCACAGAATATGTACTCATTTTTCTATTTCTTTTGTCATTGAGAATGTTTGTGGGATTGATCTATGATTTTGAGTATATAAACTTCTAGAAAAAAGTATAGAAGATAATCTGTGATTTTGGATTAGGCAAAGATCCCTTAGGACCTAAAAAGCACTAACCATAAAATTTAAAAGAAAAGATGTATTAGAATTTATCAAAGTTAAAGAAAGAACTTTTGCTCTTCAAAAGACAAAAGATTTGTTAGAACTACATATCTCTCTGTATATATTTGACAAAGGGCTTTATCTAGACTATATATAGAACTCTTGCAACTCAATAAGAAGACAGGCAATCCATCTAAAAAATGAACAAAATATGTGAAGTGATATTTCACACAAGAAAATATACGAATACCCAATGAGCACATGAAAGGGTGTTTAACTCTATAATTCACCAGAATAATTAAATTTAAAAACCACAGTGTGATGCCACTATACAAACACTAAAATGACTAGATTGTAAAGACTGGCAATACCAAGTTTTGGAGAGGATGTGAAGCAACTGTGATACTCATACATTGCTGGTGGGAATGCAATACTTTGGGAAACAATTTGGCAGTTTCTCTTAATGTTAAAAATACTCTTACCGTATGATCCAGAAATTCCACTCCCAGGTGAAATGAAAACATATGTACAAGGGCTTTCACATGAAAATTAATAACGGCTTACTCATAATAGCTTCAAACTAAAAACAACCAAAATATCTGTCAAATTCCTATTTTAAAGTTACTCCTTTGAGATAGAAAACAAAGCTGTTGATATATATATATATATATATATATATGTGCATATATATATGTGTGTGTGTGTGTATATATATGTGTGTGTGTGTGTATATATATATATATATATATATATATATAATTTTAAGGTGTGCCATTTAATATACGTTACCTGGCAGCAGAGGAAGGGGGAATACATTGGGAAAGATTTCTAAAAGTGACAAGAAATGCAGAGGATGGGAGACCTGGGCTTAGTTTCTACTTTTACATTTCTCTCGTCTGTGCCCAGTTTGTGTGTTGACCGCTTCCTCAGCCAGTGCCATGATCACTTCTTTAGTTCCTAGCATACCATCATGCAGCAGCAGTGTCTCTTCCTACAGAATGGGGAGGTTTTCCCAAAACCCCTCCTGCAGAGTTCTCTCTTATCTCACTGGCCAACACTGAATCCCACGGGCATTCCCAATCTATTCAATGGCAAGGGGAATGGGAATGCCACGAATGACAGGCTTAGACTAAATCACAATTTACCAGCTGGGACTACATATGGGATTAGCATTCACTGGGTGGAGGAGGTTAGGGGATTGATGAACAGAGTGGCAATTCTGTTAATATGGAAGGGGTAAATGATTGTAGGGTAAGCAAGAAGCAGTGTTTATTACAATTTGATTTAGAGGCCTACCTTGTTCTCAGCCTTTTGGCAAGAGGTTGAAGCAAAAAGCTGATTGTAGTCACAACTTTTAATTGTGGGAGTGTGTATGAAGAAACAGGTGACAGAGGGCAATGTAGAACAAGAAGGGGAATATTTAGATCCTAGCCCACAGCATGAACTGGAGAGGGAGGGAGTCTGGATCCAAGGGAACAATTTAAAGTGGGCAAGCATACAAATAGTGACAAGCAAAGCCAAGCACATTGGGGCCCATGGAGTTGGGACAGGAAGCAAAAGTCAGTGCTGGCAGTAGTCTGGAATCCAGGCAGGCAAATTCGATTGCAGTTTGCCCATCTGTGAAATCAGGACCTCAGGCAAGAAGATTTTCATGTTTTGCTTGTTAAGGCAGAAGCCAAAACAGTAATTATTTTCTACTTTTTTTTTTTAAGGTGTTCTCAACCACTTTAGATTCTATCTCAAAGATAGGAGCTGCATCTTCCATTTTTCTAGTATTCTCCTGTTTTCATTGTTTGGGCCCATTCCTTCATAAAGGCTTGTTGATCGAACTAAGTCTCTGAACTTGCTCTGAGTATATTTCTGGTCAAATATAACAGCCATTCAACAAATGTTTTCCTATAAGTTACGGAAACCACTGTTTTGTGGGCAGGGGGCACAGTCCTGGAGCCATACATGAGTAAGATACAGTGCCTTATCTCATAAGTCGACAGTCTGATAGGGGCTGTAAGATGAGTACCTGAACAATTTAATAACAGACAGAATGACAGAGTGTGTCCTGTAGTGTGGTACTGACTCCACGGTGGCCTGGGTCAAAAATCCAGGCTGACACAGAATCAGAAAGTTTGCTTCAGCAATGGATGGGAATAAGAGTATGGAGGAGGGGGATGACCTTGTATTGGTACTTTTAAATCAGTACTGTCTTGGTCTGGGAACTGGGACAGGGCTGACCTGGCAGGGAGATGGGATCAATGAGCACAGCAGTGGGAGAGGTGGAGAAATCACATTCAGGAAAACTAAAGCTGGGACGCTGATAACTGCTCAGTAGGTAGCTGAAAAGTGAGACTAGAGTGAAAGGGAGAGGCTGGGAGTAGAGAAATATTTTGGCATTATCTATACAGAGGTATCTCAAGAATTCAGTAACAGAAGATACATTGTTTCAAAAAGAACATGTTTTGTCTTTTGCACTTACAGTAATAAATGCCCATTGTAGAACATCTAGAAAATAACAAGAAAAAGAATCTGGAAAATAAAAATCACTGCAGTCCAACTATTCAGTGAACATTTGGTGAATTTCTTTTTCCCCCAAGAGTACATGTGAGTTTATCACATAGTGAGGGAGTTTTTAAGCACAGCTGAGAGCATAGGTATATACATTTGTATATTATTTTTAGCTAAATATAGCTAAATGTTTCCTGCCATAATAAAAGTTCTTCCTTTACATTAGTTTTTGTGTAACATTGCATTTTTTGGAATTTAAGTATTAAATTTTTGGCTGTGTACAGAGATAAAATGTTTGAGTTGATCTGTCTTCAGTATGGGCTGTGTCACGGGCAGAAGATTGATTTTGGGGGCTCCAGTAGACTGCTTCAAAGAAATAGAGGTCAAGGTCTGTGTAGCTGTACATATATATATATGTATATATATATATATATATATATGTGTGTGTATTTCTTAAATGGCAACACGATGTTCTATACTTTATTTTCCCTTTACATATAGTTTAGAGATATCTCCACCCTGGTATAAAACGATATACACTATTGCTTTAACTGCTGCCTGTTGTTTTATGGTGTGGTTATACCATGGTTTATTTAATCCTCATTTCCATGTACATTCAGTTTGTTTGTGCTATTATATTTCAAACAATGCTAAGATGAGCATCCTTATACAGGTTTATTGTCTATATGGACTAATGTATTTTTCAAGGGTAAACTCATAAATGTAATTTTTGGGTCATAAAGTGTGTGCATTTTAAATTTTAATAGTGGCAAATTGCTCTTCCAATTGTTTGTACCCATTTGCCTTCCATCAACAATATGAAAGTGCATATTTCTTTACCTTTTTGCCAATACATGATAATTTTAAACTTGTAAAAGTTTACTAATGAATAGGTAAGAAGAATACCTCTTTTTTATATAAATTTGTTTCACAGATTTCTAGAGGTTATCTTTTCATTTGTTTTCTGTCTAATGGTCTAATGTTTTGCCTTTTGCTGTGATGAGTAGATTCTTTTTTTTACAGTTTATTTTTGCATGAGTTATTTATCTTATTTTCATTTAAGGACTTAATTATATTCTCTGGGTACAAAGAATTTTGTTGTTATTCCTTAATTAATAATATACTATTAAAACTACTATTATGATTTCTAGTAGGTGATGGTTTTTTGCCAAAGTTTCATCTCTATTTTTACATCTTTTTTTTTCAGAAGAATATGATAGTCAGGTTGTCAATTTTAAAACAACACTGTATTTTAGTTAGTATTGTATTTAATTTAAGGTAATTTTGAGGGAGAAGTGACAACTCTAAATTCATAATCTTTCCATTGGCATGTCTCTTTATTTATTCAAGTCTTTTTGTGTCCTTCAGTAACATAAATAGCCTTCTTTATAGAATGAAACATTTCTCATTTTGTGTTATTATGAGTTTTTATTACTGTTGGGGGAAGGGATTTTATTCTTTAATATTTCCTAATAGGTTATTGCTGATGTAGAAATTATTCCTTTTGCTTTTTATATTTGGTTTTGCCTCCTGTCACCTTGTTGAAATATCTTATTGGTTCAAAAATGTGCCCTTGTGCTTTTCTTATCAATTTCTATACCTCTTTTTATATGTTAAGATAAGAGTTCATAGTTTACATATGTGCACACACACACACACACACTCACACATTTCTTATTTAAATGAAAATGATAAAATATAATACTTACACATTTTCTTTTAGTATCTTCTAATTTTACATAATTTTTTTCTTCTACCTTAGATTTAGTGTGAATAAGAAACTATTCAGATTGTAAATACACTGTTTATACTGTGGTCCAAGTACACCTTTTTTTGTTTTTAAAATTATTCTCAAGATCTGTCTTTTCCATGGTAACCTAAGTATATTTATAGCAATATCAGTATATTTGTGATCTTTCCCTTTGGAGTAAGCATAGTGTGTACACGAGTTTCATATACTCACTTCCAGAAATTTACTTGGCACTTTTATAGATGTTTCTCAGTAATTCATGGTGACATTTTTTCTATGCCATTCAAAGTCATAGGCCATGTCTTTTCGAGTTGAGTGAATAATGATCTAATGGTGGTGACAACATGTTTGATTATGCTAATGCCTGTGATATTAAACTTCTTTATCTAAGTGACTTTATTCTTTGGATATATGATTTTTAAAAATATTTTGCCATCATTTGCATATTGAAGCTGTTGTGCTAATACAGGATCTTCATTCCAGCATTGTTTGTTAGAAATGTGTCAGTATTGATACAGTAGCCAGTACAACACCACTAAGAAGGTTTTGCAGTCTCCAGTTCTTACCCCAGAATTTTATTTTTTGGCAGTAAGATCTTCTTATTCAAACTTGAGAGGAAACTTAACTTGGGTAGTATTTTCATGACTTTTTAAATCAGGGAAATGATTATTTTGAATGAAAACCTTTCACTGATTATGCAAATTGAGAAAATGGGCTAATTGCCTTGAATTGTAATTGTTCATCTGGTCTCGTCTTTATGAATACACATCAGTATTGATTTATCATTAATAAGCCCATCTTCATAAAACCCTGTGATCCTTACTATTAGGTTGGTGCAAAAAGTAATTGCGGTTTTTGCCATTAAAAATAATGGCAAGATTGCTTTTACAGTACATTATTACATTACATTAGTAAAAGTAATGGCAAAACCTCAATTACTTTTGTATCAACCTAATAAGTTAGTTTAAATAGATGATACAATTTTTACTGTTGAAAACAGGCATTTTGCTTTGTAGAGTATTGACTGCGTATGTGAAATTAGTTGCAAGTGTAAGTCATGGTTCATGGAACTGCAAGAGACTTTTTCTTTCTTTCTTTCTTTTGTATTTTTTTTATTGCATTTTAGGTTTTGGGGTACATGTGAAGAACATGCAAGATTGTTGCATAGGTACACAGATGGCAGTGTGATTTGCTGCCTTCCTCCCCATCACCTATATCTGACATTTCTCCCCATGCTATCTCTCCCCAACTCCCCACCCCCTACTGTCCCTCCCCTGTTTCCCTCTGACAGACCTCAGTGTGTGATGCTCCCCTCCCCCGTGTCCATGTGTTCTCATTGTTCAACACCCACCTATGAGTGAGAACATGCGGTGTTTGATTTTCTGTTCTTGTGTCAGTTTGCTAAGAATGATGGTTTCCAGGTTCATCCATGTTCCTACAAAGGACACGAACTCATCATTTTTGATGTCTGCGTAATATTCCATGGTGTATATGTGCCACATTTTCCCTGTCCAGTCTATCATTGATGGGCATTTGGGTTGATTCCAGGTCTTTGCTATTGTAAACAGCACTGCAATGAACATTCGTGTGCATGTATCCTTATAGTAGAACAATTTATAATCCTTTGGATATATACCCAGTAATGGGTTTGCTGGGTCAAATGGAATTTCTATTTCTAGGTCCTTGAGGAATCGCCACACTGTCTTCCACAATGGTTGAACTATTTTACACTCCCACCAACAGTGTAAAAGTGTTCCTATTTCTCCACATCCTCTCCAGCATCTGTTGTCTCCAGATTTTTTAATGATGGCCATTCTAACTGGCGTGAGATGGTATCTTAATGTAGTTTTGATTTGCATTTCTCTAATGACCAGTGATGATGAGCATTTTTTCATATGTTTGTTGGCCTCATATATGTCTTTTTGTAAAGTGTCTGTTCGTATCCTTTATCCACTTTTGAATGGGCTTGTTTTTTTTTCTTGTAAATCTGTTTTAGTTCTTTGTAGATTCTGGATATCAGCCCTTTGTCAGATGGGTAGACTGCAAAAATTTTTTCCCATTCTGTTGGTTGCCGATTCACTCTAATGACTGTTTCTTTTGCTGTGCAGAAGCTGTGGAGTTTGATTAGGTCCCATTTGTCTATTTTGGCTTTTGTCACCAATGCTTTTGCTGTTTTGGTCATGAAGTCCTTGCCTATGCCTATGTCCTGAATGGTTTTGCCTAGCTTTTCTTCTAAGATTTTTATGGTGTTAGGTCTTATGTTTAAGTCTTTAATCCATCTGGAGTTGATTTTAGTGTAAGCTGTCAGGAAGGGGTCCAGTTTCTGCTTTCTGCACATGGCTAACCAGTTTTCCCAACACCATTTATTAAACAGAGAATCCTTTCCCCATTGCTTGTTTTTGTCAGGTTTGTCAAAGATCGGATGGTTGTAGATGTGTTGTGTTGCCTCCGAGGCCTCTGTTCTGTTCCATTGGTCTATATCTCTGTTTTGGTACCAGTACCATGCTGTTTTGATTACTGTAGCCTTGTAGTATAGTTTGAAGTCCGGTAGTGTGATGCCTCCAGCTTTGTTCTTTTTGCTTAGAATTGACTTGGCTATGCGGGCTCTCTTTTGGTTCTATATGAAGTTCAAGATGGTTTTTTCCAGTTCTGTGAAGAAGGTCATTGGTAGCTTGATGGGGATAGCATTGAATCTGTAAATTACTTTGGGCAGTATGGCCATTTTCACGATATTGATTCTTCCTAACCATGAGCATGGAATGTTTCTTCATCTGTTTGTGTCCTCTCTTATTTCATTGAGCATGGTTCATAGTTCTCCTTGAACAGGTCCTTTACGTTCCTTGTTAGTTGTGTTCCTAGGTATTTTATTCTCTTTGTAGCAATTGTGAATGGCAGTTCATTCTTGATTTGGCTCTCTTTAAGTCTGCTATTGGTGTATAGGAATGCTTGTGATTTTTGCACATTGATTTTGTATCCTGAGACTTTGCTGAAGTTGCTTATTAGTTTCAGGAGATTTTGGGCTGAGACAATGGGGTCTTCTAAATATACAATCATGTCATCTGCAAATAGAGACAATTTGACTTCCTCCTTTCCTATTTGAATACGCTTTGTTTCTTTTTCTTGCCTGATTGCTCTGGCTAGAACTTCCAATACTATATTGAATAGGAGTGGTAAGAGAGGGCATCCTTGTCTCGTGCCAGATTTCAAAGGGAATGCTTCCAGTTTTTGCCTGTTCAGTATGATACTGGCTGTAGGTTTGTCGTAAATAGCTTTTATTATTTTGAGATACGTTCCGTCAATACCTAGTTTATTAAGGGTTTTTAGCATAAAGGACTGTTGAATTTTGTCAAAGGCCTTCTCTGCATCAATTGAGATAATCATGTAGTTTTTGTCTTCGGTTCTGTTTATGTGGTGAATTAGGTTTATAGACTTGTGTATGTTGAACCAGCCTTGCATCCCCGGGATGAAGCCTATTTGATCATGGTGGATAAGCTTTTTGATGTGCTGTTGCAGTCGATTTGCAGTATTTTATTGAAGATTTTTGCATCTATGTTCATCATGGATATTGGCCTGAAGTTTTCTTTTCTTGCTGAGTCTTGGTTTTGGTATCAGGATGATGTTAGTCTCATAAAATGATTTGGGAAGGATTCCCTCTTTTGGATTGTTTGGAATAGTTTCAGAAGGAATGGTACCAGCTCCTCTTTGTATGTCTGGTAGAATTCGGCTGTGAACCCATCTGGACCTGAGCAAGGAAAGATCTAAAACCACAACCTATTGTCAAAATTGAAAGAGCTAGAGGAGCAAGATCAAAAAAACTCAAAAGCTAGCAGAAGACAAGAAATAACTAAGATCAGAGCAGAACTGAAGGAGACAGAGACACAAAAAACTCTTCAAAAAATCAATAAATTCAGGAGCTGGTTTTTCAAAAAGATCAACAAAATAGACAGACTGCTAGCCAGATTAATAAAAAAGAAAAGAGAGAATAATCAAATAGATGCAGTAAAAAATGATAAAGGGGATATCACCACAGATTCCACAGAAATACAAACCATCATCAGAGATTATTGCAAAAAACTCTATGCACATAAACTAGTAAACCTGGAAGAAATGGATAAATTCCTGGACACTTGCATCCTCCCAAGCCTAAACCAGGAAGAAGTCAAAACCCTGAATAGACCAATAACAAGATCTGAAGTTGAGGCGGCAATTAAGAGCCTACCACCCAAAAAAGCCCAGGTCCAGATGGGTGCAAGAGACTTTTATTAGTGCTG
The DNA here is from genome assembly GCA_036589455.1 of Ateles fusciceps. Lineage (NCBI taxonomy): Eukaryota > Metazoa > Chordata > Mammalia > Primates > Atelidae > Ateles > Ateles fusciceps. The sequence goes on from JAZHEH010002077.1 coordinate 2,234,189, forward strand.
AATCACTGAATCTAGTTTAAAAATTCAGTTAACTATCATTTCTTAAAGAATTACACCATAAAGATGAGTTAGAATAATACTAATATGATAAGTTTGAATAAAACTATTGGTTAACAACATATAGCTCTTTTCTGTTCTACTTTAATTGAATAATTTGAGATGCTTCTGTTTATTTGATGAAATTTTCTTGATGACTGGTTGCCTTTGGAAAGAATTTTTTGTTTGCTGTTGCTGTTATGAATAGCTGACGTCTTAAATCTAGGTGGATTACATTTTATTGTTGCTCACTTTATCTTACAGTTGCAGAATTGTTCTTGACCAAGGCAAGTTAATACCATATGAAATAAATGCTCCTTTTTGAGTATGAATTTACAATATTTTATATCAAAATTATAAGTAAGTGGCATCATAAAGTGTTTCAACTGGTAAAATGCTAACTTTGTATAATTTTTATTTTTCATACTTTATTATAATTATAAAACAATCTATACTGTTACCATTTGCCTTTCACTCAAGAAAATACAAATACTTAGTGAAGATACTAAAGGCTATAAAATAACATGAAAAGAATTTAGAGAATACCTTAAAAATGGAAATATACCTATGTTCACAGAGGGGAAGACTTGCTATTCTTAATAAGGCAAATTGAGCTGGAGATTCAATGCTATTGCTGTAAAAATCCCAGCTTCCATTTTTTTTTCTTTTTTGTGCAGAAATTGCTGTGCTCATTCTGAAATTCATTTGTAAAGTAAAAATAGTCTAAAACAATCTTTAAAAAGATGAACAAAGTTGGAAGACGCACATCTTAATTTCAAAACATGCTACTAAACTATAATAATCAAGACTAAGTGGTATTAACATAAGTGTAGGCATGTAGATCATTGGAATAGAATTGGGCATTCAGAAATACACCCACATATTTATGGTTAATTGATTTTTCAACAAGGGTGACAAGACAATTTAATGAGGGAAAGAATAGTTTTTTAAACAAATGGTGCTGGGACAACTGAATAAACATTTACATGAAAAAGATGAATTTGGACCACTGTCTCCCCCCATATAAAAAAATTGATGATAGACTTCAATATGCATTATAGACCTAAATATGAGAGCTAACTATAAAACTCTTGGAAGAAAACATAGGTGTGAGTCTTAATGAGCTTGAATTAGGCATTGGTTTCTTGGATTAGGGAGTAGATTTGTAGATATGACACCCAAAGCACAAGCAATAAAAGAAAAATAATGTAAATTGGACTTCATCAAAATTAAAAACTTTTATGCATCTAAGGACACCATCAGGAAAATGAAAAGACAACCCAAGAATGGAAGAACACGTTTACAAATCATGTCAATAAGAATCCATTCTTCAAAATATAAAGGAACTATTACAACTTAATAAAAAGAATACCTAAATTTAAAAATGGGCAAAGGACTAGAATAGATATTTCTCCAAGGAAGATATACAAATGGCAAATAAGCACATGAAGAGATTCTCAGCATCATCAAGTGAATGCATATCAAAACCACAATGAAATATGAATTCACACCTACTAGACCGGTTCTAATAAAAAACATTAATAACAAATGTTGGGAAACAATGTGGGGAAATTGGAATTCTTATACATTAAGGTAGGATGTCAGTGTAAATTTAAAGGGGAATATGAAATGATGCATCTAATTTGGAAAAAAATTTGCTAGTTCCTCAAAAAGTTAAATATAAAATTTTCTTATGATCCAACAATTCTATTCTTAGGTATGTATTGAAGAGCAGCAAAAACATGTCCACATGAAACGCTGTACATTTATATCCATAGCAGCGTTATTTATTGAAACCAAAAAGTGGAAAAATATGACATCTATTAATTGAAGAATGAACACACAAAATAAAGTATATTTATACAATGGAATGATATTCTGCCATAAATAGGAATAAATACTGATACATGTGAAACATGGATAACCTTGAAGACACTATGTTAAGTGAAAGAAGTCAGACACAAAATGTCACATATTATATGATTGAATTTACATAAAATGTCCAGAATTCGCCAATCTGCGTAGACAAAAAGTAGACTAGTGGTTGTCAGGGGTTGGGAGAAGGGAGCAATGAGGAATGAATGCTAATGGGTTCACATTTTTCCTTTTCCTTTTTTTTTCTCTTTAGAGACGTGGAGACAGAGTCTCACTCTGTTGCCAGGTTAAGTGCAGTGGTACAATCATAGCTTACTGCAGCTCAAACTTTTAGGCACACACGATCCTCTCCCCTTGGCTCCCCAGTAGCTGGGATTATAGGTGTATGCCACCATAGTTGGCTGATTATTATTATTATTTTGTAGAGACAGGGTCTTGCTGTGTTACCCAGACTGGGAGTTTTCTTTTTGAGATGATGCAAATTCTGGAATTAGATAGTGGTGATGGTTGCACATACTGTTTGTGCATATACTACAAAACATCCACTGAATTGTACACTTTAAAATGGTGATTGTTGCATATGAATTATGCTTATAAGACAAACAAATCAAATAATTATTTTTGGTTTTGTTTTTCCATTTGGAATGTGCAAGTTACTCCTTGTCATAATATTAAATCATATATTTTTTTCACTAGAGTTGAACTTCAAGCCAATTTACATTGTAGAGTACGATTATACTATGTTCATACAATCACAAAATGAACATTTCTTTACTTTGAAAATGACATTTAATTATTACGTTTATATCCAGCCATAATATAGCAGAAAAGACATTTCTTAATTGCCTGTCTTAGAGGTACTCTATTTGTGATACCAAGATAAGTAAGAGATGGTGTCTACCCCAGGACATCTAATGGTATATAGTGGGAAAGTGCGACCCATAAACAAAAAACTGAAGAATATGACATGGTGTAGAGGTATATTGGAAGTTATAGATAGCAGTGATGAATGAGTATTTAAAGTAAAACGGAATTAGACAAGGTCTAGAAGATCCACATTTCAATAGGAACTTGAAGAACATGTAAGAGTTTCCTATAAAGATAAATTAGGAAATAGCATTCCAGGTTGAGGGGGAAAGCATGAAGGTAGGAATGTCAATGTAAATTTAAGGCTCAACAAATCATGCGGTTGCCAGAGTGCTTAGGAGGAGAGATGAGGCATGAGGAGGTGATAGGGATGGAGACAACAGAACTGATTATTATAGAAGTGAGAAGACTTAGGAACCATCTGAACGTGAGATTCAGGACAAAGGCAAAGACAAGGGTAACTGTGAACGTTATCACATGTCTTCTTGTGCGAAACATAATTTTAGAGTTAGCTGATGTTTGGTTTTAATGATGTAAAATATGAAGAGCTTACAGGACTTCTAGATGCAAGTCTTCAGTAGACATTTATGAATAAGGTCTGGACTTTGGAGCTGTTGGTATTCAAATTAGAAATTTTAGAGTGAAACAGGAGGTGATAGTTATAGCTGTGAAAGTAGATGAAATGCCCTACGGGTTGCATAAAGCATTGTACGTATGGGGTCTGCATCCTCAGGAATACCACTGCTTAAGTGACAAATAATGAAAAAAACTTAACGGAAAAGAGAGAGGAATCCTACGACAGTATTTATTTCTGAAGTCAAGAAAGTCAGCAAAATGAAAAAGAAAAAAACACTTGGAAAAGAAAAATTGTACTCTTACTTTTAGCTTTTGGCTTGAATTTTAGCCAAACATACATAAAACAAAGAGAGGCAGTTGTAAGATCAAATCTTATATCTGTTTACTGGTTTCAGCCATGAGGTCTTTGAGTTATGACAGTCAACAAGAGAAAGGAAGGGTAAGAAATGACTCAAGAAATGATAAAGGCTGAACCAGGAAGCTCCTCGGTGGACTAGGAGTGCAGCTCCTTGGTAGCTCTAAAATTGTAGCAGTTGCGCAGCCTGGACTGAGGAGCCACTGGAGCCCTGCTGGTGATGAGAAGAGACTGAAAGCTAGTCAGACCAGCAGCCAAACAATGACCCCATGACCACTTTGTGGTCTGTTCTGAAGCCTTTCTGTGGTAGGAGATTGGCTTTGGTTTCTCTTCATCCTGATTTCTGATATTTAAGCCAGCAGAATTGTCCTTCGAGCTACATCCTTTACCTTACTACACAAATTGATTATTGGCATGGATTACATTTTAAAAATGAAGCTTGGTAAACTAAACTGTAACCCTTGTGGGTTTAGTGGTTTGTGTAAAATATGCTTTCAGTAAAAAGAGAAAAAAAAATAAGCCATGTCTCTTGTTAACAGGGAGCCTCACTACTCCAGCAAAACAAAGGTGTTTTACTGTTACTTTCCATACAACTAGCAGAAATAGTTGATCAAGAAAAAGAAAAAGATATCTTTTTATTGACAAACCATTTCTAGTTTTCACACTGTTGGTACGTGCACAATCTGAATAGTGAAGAGTGGAGAAGGGGGAGGCAAGTGCCTCATTGGTTGATTTTTTTTTCTGTTAACTTCTTTTAAGGTGTGAAGGAAGAGTTTCCCAAGTTTCCCTTGTTTTAGGCGGGAAAGGTGATCATCAGATGTTGTTCACAGATAGGGAGGTTAAAGACTAAAGAGAGGCCACTAGAGGCCACGGTATTTGTTAAGAAGTGGATCTCGCTTGATCTTTGCCAGAGTAGCTTCAGTCAAGTGGTCATCTCAGAAATCTGATAGCATTGAAGAGTCAGTGTGAAAAGAGAAATTAGATGTTATATGTTTCTAAAGTTGTTTAGCAGACTTAGATATGCTGAAAGGCAAGTGAGAGGGAAGCACGAAGAGAAGGTTCAGTTTAGCGTGCTTTGTTTCAAATGGGGCAGTTTGAGCACAGAACACTCGGGATAGGGAGTTCATTGGCGAATTAGTTTCCTGGAGTAGAGAGAGAAATGGGTTTTAGAATTTTAACACTTTTTAAAATGTTGTGCTTCATCTGAATAATTTATATTCTTTCTTACCTTATTGCAAAGCCCAAATTAGATAAAATTTGTTGGAGGGGGAGAAAGAAGATTCAGTTATTCTTAGCTTTATATAATAGATGGTTTGCTAAAATCTCATTTTGTAATTATAACCACTAGGGAAGTTATGATTTAAAGAAATTCTTTTGTAAGGGAAATGCCACCGCTAGTTTTTATTTATTAGTAAATAGATATGTTCATATATATATATATATATATATATATTGCTTGAGGGGAAGAATAAATGACTTACATATGTATCTTGATTTATTCTTTCATTTCTCTAATATGTAGCAAATCAATTTATAAGCATTAAAATGTCAGTTTAAGTTCTTAATTCTTACTTTGAATAAAAGTGTTGAAAACATAGAGACTTCATCCTCAGACATGAACAATAGACATTGTTGCCAAACTTCAGAAATAATCAAATGCTATGGTTTTGCATTTATATACCTACTAATTTAATTAGGAAATTAAATGATATTTCCATAGCAATGGAAAAAGTCTCCTTGCACACTTGTTTAATTCCTGCAATAATCCAAGAACTTTAGCCTAAGGTCCAAAAGAGGCAAGGTACACGTGTAAGCATTGACAAGAATGATGCACACAGAGGTATTACTGGATTTATAAAGATGACATGAGTGGCTAAAATTATATTAGTGAATATTTTAAAAAATAAACCCTACAAATGAATAATGTTATTGAGAAGGCCTAAAGGGTTTTCCTGAACTCTTGTCACAGATGCTGGTTTTGGTAAATGACTTCTCCAGTCTCAAGAATTTTACCATTATATGCATGTGTCCTTATAGTAGAACGATTTATAATCTTTCGGATATATACCCAGTAATGGGATTGCTGGCTCAAATGGAATTTCTATTTCTAGGTCCTTGAGGAATCGCCACACTGTCTTCCACAATGGTTGAATTAATTTACACTCCCACCAACAGTATAAAATTGTTCCTATGTGTACCTATGCAACAATCTTGCATGTTCTTCATATGTACCCCCAAACCTAAAATGCAATTAAAAAAAAAAAAGGATTCTACCATTATATTACGGTATGCTTGAAGATGCTGAACTGACCAATTTCTATTCCACTTTTTTTGGAAACAGACAGGGTTAATGGATAAACTAATGTGGCTCTCTCAGCTCACTTGGTCTCAGAAAATAAAATTATAGGGATGGACTCAATCCCTAGAAAGTAATTCTGTACTGGTTATTAGGGGAGTGACTTCATGGGATGCTTAAATAAGCTTTGTGAAGCCTCTGACCCTAGTGAATTTAGGAGGTGAAAGACACTGTTCACTTGTCTTATTTCCTTTTAGTCTATGTCCCAAATGTATATTATGATTGTGCTATTTTGCAATAGTACTACTGTGATCGAATTAAAATTTAAAGATAAGTGTAAGTGGATTCATTGAATGTATTTTAATACTTTAAAAATGTTCTTCCTGAATACATTCTTCTGGTTAACTGATTGATTTTTCTTTCACCATCATTGGCTATTCTTGACAAATGAACTTTCTAATCTTTTTGCTTTTCTTGCTGCTTTCTGATGACATATTTTTGAACCATCCAAAAACCTCCAAGTTGCTGCTTAATTCTGTACTGTCCTCCCTCCTGTCACAGAATTTAATCTGCTCTCTCAGCCTCTGTCTCTGTCTTTGTCTGTCTGTGTTCCTGAGTGTCATTTCCCCAATGCTAAAACCCCTAATCTGGATGCACCTGCATCCGATTAATTTTTGAAGTTCTAATCTTCTCACTGAAAAAGCATTCGGTGTGCTTTTGTGGCTACCTAATTAACTCTAAGTACCTTAGCCTAGCACTCATGGGTCCTGTGTTCCAGAGTCAAGCTCGTAGCTCATATTCCAAAAAGACATTCTCATGTTCCTCTAAGGAAAACCCATGCCCTGACAAGTCTGAAACATTCCTCTCCAACATACCCCTGGCTTTTCTTCAAGGGCAACTTGGACTCATTTTTTGCTGTCTATCTAGGAGATGTTCTACATGTCCTTTAAGTTCATCTAACAGGCAATCTCCCTCCTTGATGAATCTGTATCTGATTCCTTAAAATGCTTCCATCTCACTCTCCTCCTAACTGCTATCCCTTTATTTGTTTCCCGGTTTTGTTGCACCTTTTCTCAGAGTAATTGCTGTATTTGTTGTCCTGGCTCCATCCCCCCTACACTCTTGACTGGGAATGTCTTTAAAGCAGGGATAAACTTTATTCATCTAAGTATACCTTATAATGTATATCTCAGAATTTAGCATATGGTCAGTAAATACAGGAGTAATTCAGTAAACTTATTCAGTTTCAATATATTAACTGTTTTAAAATATGAAGTGAATGGTAGTGTATAGAAATTTTGGTATGTTTGGACATATAAATTTTATAATATCTAAAAGTATATGAAAACATTCTTTGAGACTCAGAAGAAAACCCACTGAGTTCCCATGAGTTATAGTTTATCAACTAACCAGAGTATATGAAAGAATACAAAATTTTGTAGTTATGCTTTAGATGATGAGAGGCAGAAGTGGCTCCTAAACTGATTGAGATTTTAATAATGGCATATGTTCCTAGTGGATTCAGAGATCTAGAGGAGCACCTTCTGTGGGATACTAGTCCTAAGCAATGCTTTATCGATCAAGTTCTTTTTACAGATAAACTTGGGAAATGACCTGCTTTTTCTTCTAAAATAGTGTCTGAGAATTTCTGCCATTAAACAGACAAACAAATAAATAGCTCTAAGAGGAAACAACAAAGCACAATTAAACTACACTTAAATATCATATATCCGTATATCCTATATTCATTTGGCACAAAACCTTTCTACCAGTCTACCCTCTCCTGCCCAGCATTGCTGGGATAACAGCTGGAATCCTGCAGAACACACCAGAGGAAACAGTGATTTGAACCTTTATAAAGCTTTTTATTAACTATGTTTGCTGCACAAATAATATTATACTAAGGACATTTTTCTAAAAAGAGAAATGTTATTCTTCTTGTCACCATCGTGATGTATGTTCTTTGCATTTCCATGTTTCTTTTCAGGCTGGTTCATATTCATTTTCAACATGGTTGTAGTCATTGAATACATATGATTTTATGTCATTTTAAAAATTTATAGTTCTAACTGTTATCTATATTTAATAATTATTATTTTATGGCTACATTTTATTGTGTTTAAACATTTGTATTATTTTTGGCTTTTATTTGTAAACAGTTTAGAAATGAACACCATTGGCACATTACTTTCTATTAAAAACTGAGCTTAAAAATTCTAAGAGTATGGATACCGAGTTGCAGGCTCTGGTGGTTATGGCCATACTGTTTGCTATAACTCTAGGGTAAGTTTATATGACTTCCTACAATATTTAATTATATACTGTTCCTTCACTGTCATGCTGGTAATAGGTATTCTTTTTCAATTTAATGATCATAAAATGAAAACTGGTGAACAGTTTTTTTTCCCTGTAAGCCTCATAGAACTGAGGTAAATGAACATTAGTTTATTATAAAAAATGATTTATGGATAATTTTTGCTACTCTTAACCCATGATCACTTATATCCAGATATGTTTATTCTAGTACTGATAGTATTTTTTCTCCTGAATTTCCTCTTTTTCACTTTTGATATTGTGCTTGTTGTGCCCAGCTTCTGAAATACAACCTGTTTCTTGACCTCAGTGATAACTTCAGCTGTGTTTCATATAGCTTTCCATTTGTGTGATTATTGGCTTCCCTTTAAAATATGTTGAGTTCTGGGTAAATATTTTTTCATTTCTGATTTTTGCTGTTAATATTGTTATAGCCAATTAGTTGGTAAGAAGGGTGAAAAAAACTCCTATAAAACAAATAGAAAGAAATATACATAACTATTTAATTTGATGTTGAGTAGGGAGGGCCTTTCCAAGCATAAAAAGGAAGAAATTTTAAAGTAAACAACTAATAGATTGAATATGACTTTTTTTTTTTTTTTTTTGAGATGTAGTCTCCCTCTGTTGTCCAGGCTGGAGTGCAGTGGTGTGATCTCAGCTCACTAAATCTCGCCTCCTGGGTTCAAGTGATTCTCCTGCCTCAGCCTCCTGAGTAGCTGGGATTACAGGCGTGTGCCACCATGCCCAGCTAACTTTTGCATTTTTAGTAGAGACGGGGGTTTCACCATGTTGCTCAGGCTAGTCTCGAACTCCTGACTTCATGATCCACCTGCTTCAGCCTACCAAAGAACTGGGATTACAGCCGTGAGCCACTGTGCCCAGCCAAATATGACATAATTTTTTAAAAAGTACTTTAAAAGGAGTAAAATAAAATAGCCAATCAGTTGGTAAGGACAAAAAAAAAACCTCCTGCAAAAGAAGTAGAAAGAAATATACATGACTACTTAATTTGATATTGAGTAGGGAAGGCCTTTCCAAGCATAAAAAAGGAAGAAATTTAAAAGAAAACAACTAATAGATTAAATGTGGTATAATTTTTAAGAAATTACTTTAAAGGTAGTAAAATAAAGAGATAAACTATTCATGCAAAAAATTTTAATATATAATGGACAAAATCTTAATCTGTTTAATAATGAGCTGTTATATATTAGTCAATTAAAACCCTAAATACTTTTCAGAAAAATGAATAAACTATTTTTCAACGAACATATTTTGCTTATATTTATTTATTTATTTACTTATTTTTTGAGACAGTCTCTCACTGTCACCCAGGCTGGAGTACAGTGGAACAATCATGGCTTACTGCATCTTCCGCTTCCCGGGTTCAAGGGATTCTCCTGCCTCAGCCTCCTGAGTAGCTGGAATTACAGGTGCCCGCCACCACGCCCAGCTAATTTTTTGTATTTTTAGTAGAGATGGGGTTTCACCATGTTGACCAGGCTGGTCTCAATCTACTGACCTTGTGATTTGCCTGCCTCGGTCTCTCAAAGTGCTGGGGTTACAGGTGTCAGCTACCGTGCCTGGCCCATATTTTACTTTTATAATCAGGAAAAATAAAGTTAGAAATTATGATAAGTAGAATGTAAAATTGGGCATTTAAAAAAATTATGCCCTTCAAAATCATTCTTATTTTTTGTCCTTACTATCCCATTGGCTATGTAATTGCATAATCATATATATATATATATATATATATATATATATTATATAAATAATAATGTATTTTCAAGTATAAATGCTATTAGAATATTAGCTTCCAGGAACATGTCAAATATGAAGGAGGAGGTAAATCATGGTGCGTAGAAGGTACTCCCAGAAAGAATTAAAGATAACAGCAGGGAGATAGTTAAGATTTTTGTATCTTCAAGGCTCTGGTATAGCTGCACATTGTCAGCTCTGTTGAAGAGTTGAAAAAAATACCAGCCCAATTATCATGATTAAAACTGCCTTGCCATAAAATACTGCTAATGTTTGTGGAATGTTTCAGCATGTTAGTGAGCAATTCTCAAGCTCTTTTCTGATTTTGACATTTATAAGGTTAACTAGATGGTACCCAAACTTCTTGAAGGAATGCAATGTAGACAGATAATTTTCAGAGGGGTCACAACTGGCATGTTTGGGTCAAGGTAATGAGGCACTGAATGGGATCTGCTGAAAGAGGAAGAGAAGTTGCCAAAAAGTCAGAGAGATACAAAGAAACCCATACCTAGATTCACACTGCCAGCATCACTCTCCTAAGCGGCTAGGTTTTCTTAATTTGTCAAGAGCTGAGTGATATAATGAGATGAGAGCATGATCTCTGTTTGGTTGATTTTTATTATATATCTATCTCTATTAAGGTACAAGCTGTATGGTTTGTCACCATCCAGATTGGTAGGAAAATCACAGGCAGATCCAAGCTAATTCTCCAGTTGGCCATCTTAGCTAATAGTATATAACCTCATAGTGAAATAGCAAGTAAGATCCAGAGATTCAGATACTCTGAATACTAGTAGTACAATCTTAAAATTGCAAAACTGCGGCTTAAATATTTATTGACTAATATCATTATAGCAAGATTTTCTAAAGTTTCCTAAGTTAGCGTATATATACCTAATTATCTCTAAAGATGCGTGTGTGTGTGTGTGTGTGGGTGTGGGTGTTGGTGTGCATGTGTGTGTGTGTGTTGAGGGTGGGGTACATGCATACATTTGCTTTGAGCTCATCCCCTACTCTCCTCTCCTCACATTTCACCATAGATTTTTTTTGCGGAGGTCGGGGGTAGACGGAGTCTCTCTCTGCTGCCCTGGCTGGAGTGCAGTGGCATGATCTCAGCTCACTCACTGTGACCTCCGCCTCCCATGTTCAAGCAATTCTCCTGCCTCAGCCTCGGGAGTAGCTGGGACTACAGGAGCTCACCGTCATGCCCCACGAATTTTTTTGTATTTTAGTAGAGATGGGGTTTCACTGTGTTGTCTAGGCTGCTCTCAAACTTCTGAGCTCAGGCAATCCACCCAACTCAGCCTCCCCATGGATTTTACTATACTTTCATCTGTGTCTCTTGGTCTTGTTTGCGTTTTGTTCTTCACTGGAGGTTCTCATGTTGCTCACCTCACTTGCCACTGTTGGAAAAATTGTCTGTTCTCTCCTCAGTGTCTCTGCCCTTTTTATTTGCATGTGGATGGTGTAAACCACCTCCCATTGAAGGACTTTCTGTTGGTGAATTGAGAAAATGACTCCTTAACTGACTGATTTGACCTGCCTGATCCACCAGTCTGCCTTGTTATGTAATGACCACCATTTCTAGAAATTAACAAGCCCTTGAATCAAATCCTCCTAAGCCTACAAGCAAATCCCCCCTAGATTTCTGCTACTCTGGGGATTTTAACATTTCTTTTCTCAGAATGCTCTGCTCCTACTCTGTTCCTGAACGCCTATCCCTTCATGCCCTTTCCCGTGCTCTTGCATCATATTTAATTCTTTTTTATCCTTTTCTTTTTAATTGTACTTTAGGTTCTGGGGTACATGTGCAGATCATGCAGGATTGTTGCATAGGTACACACATGGCAATGTGGTTTGCTGCCTCCATCCTCCCGTCACCTATATCTGGCATTTCTCCCCCACATTATCCCTCCCTGATCTCCCCACACCCCATCCCGCTGTCCCTCCCTTGGCCCCCCTCAACAGAGCCCAGTGTGTGATGCTCCCCTCCCTCCTGTGTCCATGTGTTCTCATTGATCAACACCCACCTATGAGTGAGAACATGCAGTGTTTGATTTTCTGTTCTTGTGTCAGTTTGCTGAGAATGATGGTTTCCAGATTCATCCATGTCTGTACAAAGGACACAAACTCGTCATTTTTTATGGCTGCATAGTATTCTGTGGTGTATATGTGCCACATTTTCCTTGTCCAATCTATCATCGAAGGGCATTTGGGTTGGTTCCAGATCTTTGCTATTGTAAACAGTGCCTCAGTGAACATACGTGTGCATATGTCTTTATAATAGAATGATTTATAATCCTTTGGGTATATACCCAGTAATGGGATTGCTAGGTCAAATGGAATTTCTATTTCTAGGTCCTTGAGGAAGAGCCACACTGTCTTCCACAATGGTTGAACTAGTCTGCACTCCCACTAACAGTGTAAAAGTGTTCCTATTTCTCCACATCTTCTCCAGCATCTGTTGTCTCCAGATTTTTTAATAATCGCCATTCTAACTGGTGTGAAGTGGTATCTCAATGTGGTTTTAATTTGCATTTCTCTAATAATTAGTAATGAGCATTTTTTCTTATGTTTGCTGGCCTCATATATGTCTTCTTTTGAAAAGTGTCTGTTCATATCCTACTCCCAGTTTTGGATAGGTTTGTTTATTTCTTGTAAATCTTTTTTAGTTCTTTGTAGATTCTGGATATTAGCCCTTTGTCAGATGGGCAGATTGCAAAAATTTTTTCCTATTCTGTTGGTTGCCAATTTACTCTAATGATTTTATCTTTTGCTGTGCAGAAGCTCTGGAGTTTAATTAGGTCCCATTTGTCTATTTTGGCTTTTGTTGCCAATGCTTTTGGTGTTTTAGCCATGAAGTCCTTGCCTATGCCTATGTCCTGAATGGTTTTGCCTAGGTTTTCTTCTAGAATTTTTATGGTGTTAGGTCTGATGTTTAAGTCTTTAGTCCATCTGGAGTTAATTTTAGTGTAAGGTGTCAGGAAGGGGTCCAGTTTCTGCTTTCTGCACACTGCTAGCCAGTTTTCCCACCACCATTTATTAAACAGGGAGTCCTTTCCCATTGCTTGTTTTTGTCAGGTTTGTCAAAGATCAGATGATTGTAGATGTGTGGCATTGCCTCCAGGGCCTCCGTTCTGTTCCATTGGTCTATATCTCTGTTTTGGTACCAGTACCGTGCTGTTTTGATTACCGTAGCCTTGTAGTATAGTTTGGAATCAGATAGCATGATGCCTCCAGCTTTGTTCTTTTTGCTTAGGATTGTCTTGGCTATGTGGGCTCTCTTTTGGTTCCATATGAAGTTTAAGGTGGTTTTTTCCAGTTCTGTGAAGAAGGTCATTGGTAGCTTGATGGGGATGGCATTGAATCTGTAAATTATGTTGGGTAGTATGGCCATTTTCATGGTATTAATTCTTCCTAACCATGAGCATGGAATGTTTCTCTATCTGTTTGTGTCCTCTCTTATTTCCTTGAGCAGTGGTCTGTAGTTCTCCTTGAAGAGGTTCTTTACATCCTTTGTTAGTTGTATTCCTAGGTGTTTCATTCTCTTTGTAGCAATTGTGAATGGGGAGATTCGCTCATGATTTGGCTCTCTGTTAGTCTGTTATTGGTGTATAGAAATGCTCGTGATTTCTGCACATTGATTTTGTATCCTGAGACTTTGCTGAAGTTGCTTATCAGTTTCAGGAGATTTTGGGCTGAGTTGATAGGGTCTTCTAAATATACAATTATGTCATCTGCAAATAGAGACAATTTGACTTCCTCTTTTCCTAATTGAATACACTTTTATTTTTTTTTTTCTTGCCTAATTACTCTGGCTAGAACTTCCAATACTATATTGAATAGGAGTGGTGAGATAGGGCATCCTTGTCTAGTGCCGGATTTCAAAGGGAATGCTTCCAGTGTTTGCCCATTTAGTATGATATTGGCTGTAGGTTTGTCGTAAATAGCTTTTATTGTTTTCAGATATGTTCCTTCCATACCTAGTTTATTGAGAGTTTTTAGCATAAAGCGCTGTTGAATTTTGTTGAATGCCTTCTCTGCATCTATTGAGATAATCATGTGGTTTTGTGTTTGGTTCTGTTTATGTGGTGGATTACATTTATAGACTTGCATATGTTGAACAAGCCTTGTATCCCCAGGATGAAGCCTACTTGATTGTGATGGATAGCTTTTTGATATGCTGTTGCAATTGGTTTGCCAGAATTTTATTGAAGATTTTTGCATCTATGGATATTGGCCTGAAGTTTTTTTTTTTTGTTTGTTTGTTTGTTTTTCGCTGAGTCTCTGCTGGGTTTTGGTATCAGGATGATGTTGGTCTCATAAAATGATTTGAGAAGGATTCCCTCTTTTTATTGTTTGGAATAGTTTCAGTAGGAATGGTACCAGCTCCTCTTTCTACGTCTGGTGGAATGCAGCTGTGAACCCGTCTGGACCTGGGCTTTTTTGGTTGGTAGGCTATTAATTGCTGCCTCAACTTCAGCCCTTGTTATTGGTCTATTCAAGGTTTCAGCTTCTTCCTGGTTTAGGCTTGGGAGAGTGCAAGTGTCCAGGAATTTATCCATTTCTTCCAGGTTTACTGGTTTATGTGCATAAAGTTGTTTGTAGGAATCTCGGGGATGGTAGTTTGTGTTTGTGTGGAATCAGTGGTGATATCCCCTTTATCATTTTTATTGCATCTATTTGATTCTACTCCCTTTTCTTTTTTATAATCTGGTTAGCAGTCTATTTTGTTGACCTTTTAAAAAAAAACAGCTCCTGGATTTATTGATTTTTTGAAGGGTTTTTTTTTGTGTGTCTATCTCCTTCAGTTCTGCTCTGATCTTAGTTATTTCTTGTCTTCTGCTAGCTTTTGAGTTTGTTTGATCTTGTTTCTCTAGCTCTTTCAATTTTGATGATAGGGTGTTGATTTTAGATCTTTCCTCACTTCTCATGTGGACGTTTATTGCTATAAGTTTACCTCTAGACACTGCTTTAAATGTGTCCCAGAGATTCTGGTATGTTGTGTCTTCTCATTGTTTCAAAGAACATCTTTATTTCTGCCTTCATTTCATTGTTTATCCAGTCAACATTCAGCAGCCAGTTGTTGAGTTTCCATGAAGCTGTGTAGTTCTGAGTTAGTTGCTTAATTCTGAGTTCTAATTGGATTGCACTGTGGTCTGAGAGACTGTTATAATTTCCGTTCTTTTGCATTTGCTGAGGAGTGATTTACTTCCAATTATGTAGTCAATTTTAGAGTAGGTGCAATGCGGTGCTGAGAAGAATGTATATTCTATGGATTTGGGGTGGAGATTTCTGTAGATGTCTATTAGGTCTGCTTGGTCCAGATCTGAGTTCAAGTCCTAGATATACTTGTTAATTTTCTGTCTCATTGATCTGTCTAATATTGACAGTGGAGTGTTAACGTCTCCCACTATTATTGTATGGGAGTCTAAGTCTCTTTGTAGGTCATTAAGAACTTGCTTTATGTACCTGAGTGCTCCTGTTTGGGTGTGTATATATTTAGGATTGTTAGCTCTTCTTGATGCATTGATCCTTTTGCCATTATGTAATACCCTTCTTTGTCTCTTTTGATCGTTTTTAGTTTAAAGTCCATTTTATCAGAGACTAGTATTGCAAATCCTGCTTTTTTTTGCCCTCAATTTGCTTGATAAATCTTCCTCCATCTCTTTATTTTGAGCTTATGTGTGTCCTTGCACATAAGATTGGTTTCCTGAATACAGCACACTGATAGTCTTGACTTTTTATCCAATTTGCCAGTCTGTTACTTTCGATTGGGTCATTTAGCCCATTTACATTTAAGGTTAATATTGTTACGTGTGAATTTGATCCTGCCACTTTGATGTTACCTGGATGTTTTTCCTGTTAGTTGATGCATTTTTTTCATTGTGTCAATGGTCTTTACCATTTGGTACATTTTTGGAGTGGCTGGTACTGGTTGTTCCTTTCCTTGTTTAGTGCTTCTTTCAGGAGCTCTTGTAAGGCAGGCCTCGTGGTGATGAAATCTCTCAGCAATTGCTTGTCCATAAAGGATTTTCTTTCTCCTTCACTTATGAAGCTTAGTTTGGCTGGATATGAAATTCTAGGTTGAAAGTTCTTTTCTTTAAGGATGTTGAATATTAGTCCCCACTCTCTTCTGGCTTGTAGGGTTTCTGCCAAAAGGTCCGCTGTGAGTCTGATAGGCTTCTCTTTGTGGGTAACATGAGCTTTCTCTCTGGCTGTCCTTAGCATTTTTTCCTTCATTTCAACCCTGGTGAATCTGATGGTTGTATGCCTTGGGGGTTGCTCTCTTGAGGAATATCTTTGTGGTGTTCTCTGTGTTTCCGGGACTTGAATGGTGGCCTGGCTTGCTAGGTTGGGGGAAGTTCTCCTGGATAATATCCTGAAGAGTGTTTTCCAGCTTGGATTCATTCTTTCTGTCACATTCAGGTACACCTATCAAACGTAGATTAGGTCTTTTCACATAATCCCATATTTCTTGGAGGCTTTGTTCGTTTCTTTTCACTCTTTTTTCTCTATTCTTGCCTTCTCATTTTATTGCATTGAGTTGATCTTCAATCTCTGATATCCTTTCTTCTGCTTGGTCGATTCTGCTGTTGAAATTTGTGTATGCTTCTCAAAGTTCTCATGCTGTGTTTTTCAGCTCGATCAAGTCATTTATATTGTTTTCTAAGCTGTTTATTCTAGTTAGCATCTCATTTAACCTTCTTTCTAGGTTCTTAGTTTCTTTGCATTGGGTTAGCATGTTCTTTTAGCTCTGAGAAGTTTGTTATTATCCACCTTCTGAAGCCTGTTTCTGTCAATTCATCAGATTCGTTCTCCATCCATCTTTGATCCCTAGCTGGTGAGGAGTTGTAATCCTTTGGAGGAGGAGATGCCTTCTGGTGTTGGGTGTTTTCATCCTTTTTGTGCTGGTTTCTGCCCATCTTAGTGGCTTTATTGACCTGTCATCTTTGTAGTTGGTGACTTTCGGATGGGGTGTCTGAGTGAACGTCCTTTTTGTTGATGATAAAGTTATTTCTTTCTGTTTCTTAGTTTTCCTTCTAACTGTCAGGCCCCTCTGCTGCAGGACTGCTGGAGGTCCACTCCAGACCCTGCTTGCCTGGGGATCACCTGTGGGGGCTGCAGAACAGTAAGGGTTGCTGCTGGTTTCTTCTTCCGTTATCTTTGTCCCAGTAGGGTACCTGTCAGATGTTGGCCTGAGCTCTCCCTCATGAGGCGTCTCTTTGGGTATATGGGGGTTCGGGAGTTGCTTGAGAAGACAGTCTGTCCCTTAGGGGAGCTCAAGTGCTGTGCTGGGAGCTTTGCTGTTCCACGCAGAGCTGCTGCGCAGGTACTTTTAAGTCTGCTGCAGCAGAACTCATAACTGCCTCTTTTCCCAGGTGCTCTATTCTAGGAAGGTCAGCTTTATTTATAAGTTCCTGTTGTGCTGCTGCCATTTTTTCATAGATGCCCTGCTCTGCATGAAGTAGTCTAGTCATAGTCTGCCAGTAGAGGTGTTGCTGAGCTGCCACAGGCTCTGCCCAGCTGCTGTGTGAACTGTCTAGGTAGTGGCAGACTACCTAGTAGTGGTGGTCACCCTTCCCCCCCACTGAGCTGGACCGTCCTGGGTCCAGCTGCACTTGCTGCAAAATTCTCAATCCAGAGTGTTTCAGACTGCTTATTTTGTGGGGGTGGTACCCGCCGAGCCAGATCGCCTGGCTCCCTGTCTCTGCCCCCTCCGTTTCAGTTGAATGGAAGGCTCTGTATCCCAGGCATTCCAGGTGCCAGTTGAAATGGCTGCCCAGATTTGTGTGAGTTTCTGTGCCAACCCGGCACCAGCTGAAACCTCTGTGCTGAAAACTCGTGGTGCTTTTTGGCCCGGGAATCTCCTGGTCTGTGGACAGTGAAAATATGTTTGGACATACAGTGGGCACCCACCCTCTGCATTGTTCTTGCTGGGAACTGCACTCCAGAGCTGTTCTATTCGGCCATCTTGGATGCTCCCCCAACATTTAATTCTTTTATTCCTTTGTTCTTATGCTGCCAGTGTCTGTTTGGGGTTTTTTTCTGCATTTTCCAATCATGATGAGAGGTGTCATGTATATGACCTTAGGAAAACCCAACTTTAGGAAAAGACTGGCTTCCTTGCAGAACAAATAAGGTATTTTCCCCTTAGGAACCAAATCAGTCTTGGTAATCAGTTTTCATTTTTTCTCAAATTCAAGGGTTCACCTAGTAGCAAAGGCTGCTTGCCACCCACACCATATGAAAGTAAAATGCGAAAACCATCAGAACCACTTTTACTTGTAGACCATAAATACTTACTGTGTCAGTTACGTTTGCATCCTAGAAGAACATAATTTTGTGTAGCATACATTTCTTGAATTACTATGCCTTTTTTTCAAGAGGAAGTTATGGATACAACTTACCTGAATACCAGTAGCACCTCAGGATCTATGGTTTTGGACATTTGGGTTTTATAATTTTATATCCCAAATTTAAAATTTAACATCATTTTACATGTACATGGCTTACTTCAGCTTCCTTCATTTAGTGCATATAAAAATTATTGATTCTTCTTTTGGAAGGAAAAATGTTGACCATGTTCATTCCAAGAGAGGGAAGATCTATTTAAACTCCTTTTACTTAGTGTAGATGTATAAGACCAGGATCACAAAAACATGTTTTAAAACATTTAGTTTGTAAAAGTGAAAAAAACACAAACTCAAACTTGTTTGTTTCAAACTCTATAAACTGTAAATAAATACTATGAACATCTCAGCTTCTGGAAGGATTATGCTGCAGCATATACAGATGGTTATTTGAAGAAAAGCTTATCTGAGTATACTTTCAACCACAATGTATCAGAAGCAAGTGTCTTTGAAAAACCTTATACCTAATGTAATTTTATAGACTAAAGCTATTTTGATTTTTTCCCTCTATAATCTTTTATTTATTTATTTATTTGTGTTGTTGAGAATTTGAACATGCCAACCTTGGTTAGTGCAGACATGGTAGTTAGTTATTCTTAGAATTGTTGAGGAATTACTGGATTGTAATAGTGATACAAAATACTGTGGAGGCACAGAGGACGGAGAGACACATTGGATGGTGTGAATGGGGAAAATACAGAGATATGGCCTTGATAGCAAACAGATTTTGAGAGTGGAAATAGCAGGTAGGGCTGGAAATGGTAACATTCTATAGGAATGGAGAGCATGACCCAAAGTAAGGGAGCTCAGAGAATATTGCTGAGAGGTGAGTAGGCATGTATGGTTGATATTTAAATCACATGGCATCAGAGTTTGGTGAGAAGAAGGCTGGGAACAGATTTTATATGGTCTTAAATGCTATTCTAAGAGATTTGAGCTTTGTTTCTACTCTAGGGGCAAGCTGTCTAATTAGTGTGCTCCAATGTCTGAAGCATGACGTGATGACTGTGCAAACAGAAGATCATAATTGGAAAACGTGGTGGCAGATAAATCAATTAGGCTCTTGCAGCAAGTCAGGTGAGGCATCATGAAGACCGGAACAAGGGCAGCATGCTTGAAAATGGAATAACCTAGAGAAGTGATCTGCTTAAATCAAAATCAAGATCAGTAAGAATAAATCTAAGTTTCTCTTTGGTATGAAAGCATCCAAATAATTGCACAGATAATGGTTAAGAAAAGACCAGCTAGGCAGGCACAAGTACAGCAGACAGAGACCTGGGAGTCCATGAGGACCATATGGTGAATGTGAGTCAGCAGTGTTGTGCTGTTATTAAAAAACAGAACCAACACTATGGGGAAATATATTAATAGGAGTGAGGCATGCAAATGGCAGGAAGTAGCCTTTCTGATCTATTCATAATTGTTCAAACTTTTACTTTCCTTGTGGCTTCTATTGGCCTTCACACATCAAGAGCATGTTTAGAAAGTGTGAAAGGCCTAGAAAAGGCTGTTTAAAATGCTAGAAGTGATAGAAGGTGTTATCTGTGGTCCTGGGTCCTTTGGATAAAGCCATGAAGGCTAAATCACTATAAACCTTTTTGCTTGTTTGAGGCCCTTGGAAGCAGTAATGTGAATTCTAGCAGCTCAAAGAGTTAAGCTTTTGCACAAGTCCCTCTTTAGGATACAGTGTTACTCATAATTCACTCTGATTTTATCTTTTTGTTGTAATAAATAGTGGATGGCTTTATTAGGAGAGACAGGAACAGGGAGATTTGGAAATGCTGCTTTTACCCTCAGGTGGGACTGTGGTTGCCTTCACTTGTTGAATCCTGTGATCTCATTTTCTTTGCTGGTCACCTCAAGCGTGTTGGTGTTTGAAAGACTCTAAGATGTGGACCAGGACTATCTGTCCTTCCACTACCACATCAGTAAATGAGGCTGACCACAACTGCATGGAAACTGGGGGAGGGGGCGGGGTGGGGACTGCACATTTGTAGCTCCTGCACTTCTTTACCTGGTTAATGACAGCATATTTAGAGCTCCTGCTTAGTATCTCTTTTGGAGAATCTTTCTGTGCTTGCCCCACCCAGTTCTTGTTTCTTATCATATGCATTAAGAAAACCTGACTTTTTAAAATAGTATTTATTTTAATTAGCAGTTACACACTAATTTGTATATAATTGGAAAATTCCTATCTGTCCCACCAGACTGCAACCTTTATGAGAACAGGAACTCTGTCTACTTTTGCTTGCTGATGTTTCCCCAGAATATATTTTTTCTTTGTATGAAAGAATAATTACACCTATATCGCAAAAGGGAATAAGAGGAAAAGGATCGGAAGGGGGCAGTTTTGGATCATTCGAAGGGAAGCAGTACCATTTAGTGGTTAGAGATATGGACTATGTTTAGGTACAACACCTGGCTCTGCCACTTTAGCTTGGGCAAGTGACTGTGCCTCAGCTTTCTCATCTGTAAAATGCATGTAACAATATTACTTACCTCATAGGGTTGCTGTAAGAATCAGTGATTAGATATTTGCAGAGAACCTTAACCAGTGTCTGGCACAGAGTAAGTGCAACATATGCTCTTGAAATACATGGAAGAGAAGCAGAGTTTTGCCCCTCAACTGACTCCATCTCCGTTTTGACTATCCTTTAAATCTCCCCACCCAAAAGTATACTAATCCTCATTGTATTCCTGTAATTGTTTACATTAGATTTTCCTAAAGTGTAGCATGAATGCCACTTGCTTATGTAGGATGACTCGTTTTAGTTGATTCACAGGACAAACACGTTTTTAAGTAATAGTTATGTATTTATAACGAGCACATGAAATAAGCGATTTTATTACAATGAATCTAAATATTTTCATGGTAAATATTTATAAGTGAATGAATGTGACTCAGTTTTGTCAAATATTAGTGAAGTCACTTATAGCTTTAAAAAAGATCTTTGATTCTGTGACCTTGTTTTGCATAGCTTTTGGACACCATTTAACTCTTCAGTGATTTGTTTATTTCTGAATGCTTTGTAGTATTGATAACTTTTCCTACTTACTGTAAGTTTGACCACATAAGTTGCTTAAAACAACTTAGCATGATATGGAGAATTGGAAGTTGGTAGGTTTTATTTAATAGCTATCAGATTGGTTTGATTAAATGTCAAATTTTAATGTTGTGTTGATCAAATTGTTTTGATTGATTTGCTAGTGATTCAGCATTTCATATGCTGTATAAAATGTCCATGAGACATGTCCTAAAGAAACATGTCTTTGTTAGGTTTGTAAGTCTACAATGTAACTGTTCTTATCTCTATTTGTGTTTTGTTAACATATTTAATCTTGAAAGTATATGCATGTGTACAAGTATAAATATATACTTATATATGTATATATTATATATACACACATATACTTACATATATAAGTATAAGTATATACTATATATATGCCCTTGAAATAAATAGAATTGATATATAAGTATATATAAACCCATATATATGTGTAAATACATATATATTATATATACTTACATATATATAAGAATATACTTACATATATAAGTATATATACTTACACACACACATATATATATACACATACACACAAGAATAATTTGTCAAATTCTTATTTTACAAATGTTAGAATGGAGCTGCTTTAATTTTGGAATTCTTATATGCACACACACATATCCTATATATACACCCACACACAATGTTCACATATATATGTATGTATACATATATACATATTATACATATATATGTATACATACGTATGTATACACTCATATACTTGGTAAAAATATGTACCAAGGATTATATTTAGCTACAGAGTAAGGTATTTGCCATATAGCCCAAATTCTTCTGACTTAGGAGTTGATTAACAGGTAAAGTGGTGGCTGGTGTCTTAGATTATTAGAACATTTAAAATTTGCATTTCCTCAATCTTCCTAATTCTTTTTTTTTGATGGAGTCTTACTCTGTTCCCAGGCTGGAGTGCAGTGGTGTAATCTCAGCTCACTGCTACCTCCACCTCCTGGGTTCAAGGAATTCTCCTGCCTCAGCCTCCTGAGTAGCTGGGATTACAGGTATGCACCACCATGCCCAGCTAATCTTTGTATTTTTAGTAGAGACATGGTTTCACCATGTTGTCCAGGATGGTCTCAATCTCTTGACCTCGTGATCTGCCTACCTTGACCTCCTAAAGTGCTGGGATTACAGGCGTGAGCCACTGTGCTCGGCCCCAATCTTCATAATTTTTATGGAATGTTTCACATGGTGCTTGTAGTGATAATTTTTCATAATGCTGGAAAACTAATGATGCTTTCCACTGAAAGTTTTCTGGCCTTCTAATTTCTTCCTTTTTTTTTTTTTTTTTTTTTTTTAGCTTTTTACAAACTGTGCTTTATACTTCTGCAACTGAAATGCACCAAACCTTTTAGCCTGAAAGTACTATATATTGTGTGAATGTTCTCAGCACTGCTAGACTTGCCAAGATAACCTGAAGGGTTTGTCTGGCTGCGGCAATTTCCTACTGCCAGTATTAACCCCCATTTTTCATCCCCTAGTAGGGGCTGTTTCTTCAGCCCTTCAAAATAGAAAGAAAGAAATTTTGTGTTTCAAAATGCACTGTATTATCTAATGTTAAAAGTAAAAGATTTATCCTAAAATAGCTTTTCTATTTAGGATTTTTTATGAGTTTGCAAACTTAAGCAGCAAAACTTACTTTTCCTTTTTGAATGCAATTGACTTTTTTATTCTTGTGAATTAAAAGTATTGAAATTAAGTTGCAGACATTTAAACAGAATGTCTCAATTTTTTTGTCTGTCTTGAGCTTTGGAGCAAAACGAGATTTGAATCTCAGCTTGATTGCTCACTGAAACTGGGCAGGTTTAATGAGCATTCTGAGCCCTAATTTACTTATCTGTAAAATGAGATGGTAATACCAACCTGCAAAGGACTAAAGGTAAAGCACATAAAGTTTATAGCATGGTACCTTAAACACTATTAGCAAATTCTTATTTTACAAATGTTAGCATAGAATGGAGCTGTTTTAATTTTGGAAATCTCACACGCACCCCCACACACATTTATTTATTTTAGTAAGACCATTTCTCTATTTCCTGTAAACTGGTTGGACACTATCAAAAGTGAACACTTTCATCATATTTTAGTGTCCTGATATTTTTTCACATTTGTGCATTTCTCTGCTTCATGTGTCACTAAGAATTTTTATCAACTTATCAGAATATGGAGGGGCTTAGTAAGTTTAATGAATATCATAATAGTTTGCATGCATTTTCTACCATTTTAAAAACAGAATTCATGTGTTTAAAAAATTTTGAATTCATTTTCAACCATTTGTAAATGCTCTGTTTTTCCTTTTAGAAATTTTTTTTTATTAACTTTAGCTTACGATGTTAAGCAAATTGTCTGAAACCTGGCTGTTTTATGACATACGACAACATAATGTCAAGTGCGACATTAGATCTTTGATATATAGTTCACTATTAAGTAACATGTTTATACTCTTCCATTAAAACGTATTTGTGAAGTGTGGTAAAATATTTGTAAAGTTTCATTGAAATGAAACCATATAATATTCAAAAAGGAAAAAGCAGTCATTATGAGTTGGATGTCCTATAAAACCATGTTAGGATTTTATTTTACTTTGAAATGTGAACTCAAATGATTATTTCAGTAACTAAGCATTATTGTACCTTTCTTCTTAAGAAGATTAATATGCAAATTTAGTGTTATCTTAATTCAAATATTCTTGTTTTTAAAGATGAGCTAGACAGCTGTAGCTTGCTGGTTATAAAACCAGCAGTTCAAAATACATTTTTGACTCATTTATTATTTTGACTGTTTTGATGGTTTTCAGTCTGACAACTTTTTTTTGGTAGCTCCACTGCTTCCATCACACCCAATTGTACCTTGTTTAATGTGTTGGTTTTATGCTTCACTAGCAATGAACAGATCATTTAATAGATGACTCTATATGAAAATGTGATTTATAATGAAAATGATTTCATAGGCTCCATGGTAGTGCAGAACTATCTGGAAATAAAACACTGTGTCCATCTGTTTTACAAGGTCCATTTTATAACTTTATCATGATATCAAAATGTCATGGACATCAATTTGGAAATATTAAAGAGTAAAAAAAGACTTTGTGATTTAAATTTCTTATTATAAAATATTAAAGTAGAAAAGACAATTATTTTTGGACCAGGGGAAGAGCTGGACAAAATTACTCTGGAAGATTCAGGTTTGGGGAAGTTTTTTTTTTTTTTTTCTTGAAATGGAGTCTTACTCTGTCAGCTGGAGTGTGGTGGTGCGATCTTGGCTCATTGCAACCCTCGCCTCCTGGGTTCAAGCGATTCTCCTGCCTCAGCCTCCTGAGTAGCTGAGACTACATGTGTGTGCCACCACTCCAGGCTAATTTTTGTATTTTTAGTAGAGACAGGGTTTCACCACGTTGGACAGGCTTGTCTCAAACTCCATACTTCAAGTGATCCACCCACCTTGGCCTTCCAAAGTGTTGGGATTACAGGTGTGAGCCACCATGCTGGCTGGTTTGAGGAATTTTTTAATGAATAGTGTGTAGTGGCAATAAATCAGTTGTTATAGGTTAAGTCTAGAGAGGTCAGTCCATAATCTCTTGAGCTAAGAGACAAACTACAAAATGACTTTCTTGGCTTGGGAAGCCATAAATATGGCTTTCTTTTCTTTTCTTTTCCTTTCTTTTCTGTTCTTTGTAAGTGAGGCAATTGAAACAAACTTTTTTGTGTAAAGGAAATGGGAAAATTTCTGGGGTCTAGAAGGTAGTTCCTAGGCTAGGTGCCACTTCAGAAGCCTTCTGTAGCATAGAAGATAGATATGACAAGTTCTCATGACTGATAAAAGGCAGTTGTTGAAAATAAGCTGTTTTTGAAAGTGCAGGGACATAGCTATATTAGGTTTTAGTGACTTGGTGAGAATATGTATAGCTTCAGAACTTTTTCTTGGTGACACAAAGAACATTGATTTTTCATGAGACCCAAAATGAAGACAATCCTTTCTTAAATTCTAGGGGTTACCTGAGAAAAAGGCTTAGCAGATATTTACAGTCCAACTGCCTAACAGAGAAACATTACCTTGGCCTTCCTGGCCTGAGCTCTGGGTGTACTTCCAAGCTCAGACAGACTGACTTTGGAAGAGGAAGCAAGCAACTATCAATTTTCAAACTCCATTCAAAGGACATCTAAATTGCAGAGAGTCCCATTCTGTGCCCAATTGGAGAATATCATAATGGTTCTGTTTTATTATAACCTGGGGTAGCAACAGGCCAGGGCTATCCAGAAGGATGAGAAAAAGGAAGAGAATGAATCTTTAGTGTGTGTCTATTCTGGAATGATTGCTTTAGGTACAGTGTGTCCCTTAATCCTCTCAGTAATGCTAGGAGGTTGTTAATAACATCCTGTATACTGATGAATATTATGATGCCTTATATCCAAAACTATTGCCATATAAATATGAATCTCATATGTCATGTAGACTCAGGTTTTTTCCAAATTCCAAATATCTACATTATATTTAAATTCAGCCTTACATGATAGCACCGTTGCAGAGACAGTTGTCAGCCCTCTTACTCATTCTCGCATGCTTTTTTAGTGACAGAACTCCTGAATTGGACATAGGGCAATATGTGTCTTAGCCTTCCTTATAGCTACATGTGGTTATTCTGAAAGTTATATCCAGTAAAGCATGAGCTGAGTTTTGTGTGCAACTTCTAGGCCCTATGCTTAGAGAGAAGTGACATGCCTTCACTTCCCCTTCCCCACTACCCACAGGCTGGGTTGAGTTACAATAAGAGAACCTAGATTACAAAATGGAAGCTGTACATTGAGGATGCCAAAGTAATACAATAGATGGTGCCCACATCTGTGATATGGAGCAGCCACATCAAATATGAGCTATGTATGCCATCTGTTACATGAGAGAAAAAGGAACTTGTTTAACTCCTTGATCTGTTGCTTTTTGTCATAGCAGGTGGCCTCGTATCCTAATTACATCAAACACTTTAACTATAAACACACTAAAATTATAAAATGATGAAAACGCATTTGTGTAGTTGGGGGATGTTGTTTCCTTTTGTTAAAAAAAATAATATTCAAAGTGGGTTTATTGTCTTCACAAATGAATCCATATACCCACTAGGTGTCAGTGATTTTCCAGGTTGATAATTCCTGATTTAGGCAAAGGCAGAAAACATGTGGCTAAAAGTGAAGTAAAAGCTTACCTTTTTATGCTCACCATATAAGTACTCAAACAGGTTTGAATTCGTCTGGAGCAATACTTGTAATATTGATAAATATAACTAGTAATGATAAAGCATTTCATATGTGTCAGGCACTATTCTAAGCTCTTTATATATTTACTCATTTAATACAACAATCATATGAAATAAGTACTACTTATTATGCCCATTTAGCAAAGAAGAATGTGTGGAAATCAGGCATAGAGAAGCTAAGTACTGTACCCAAGATTGCCCAGCTACTTGAGGAAGAGGTGGGGTTTGAACCTGAGCAGTCAAGTTCTAGTCACTGCTCTTAACCATGTTTTCTTTAGGAAGTTAAAAGACTAATATGAAAGTTAGCCTTGTACAGTGAGTACTATACAAGGCTATCTTTACTCATGTGAGCACAGTTGCTATAAATATTGTCGAGGCACATGCTCTCACTCAAATGGGATCTTCCCTTGAACCATCCAGTGTTTTTTCTAGGTCCCAAGTTAAAGAGAATTTAGTGTCCTTAAATTCTCAGAAACGTTTAAAACCGTGTCTCAGAGCAGAACTGTGACTCTGACCTAAAACAAGTTAGAATTCATGGGAAAGTTTTCCAACTAGTTGTATTCAAGCATCCTTCATAGTAAAATAGAGAAACCATCTTTTAAAAAATATTTAAAAATTTTTCCAAATTATTATTACAGTAGCACTGAATAAGTTATAAAAATGTAATTTTCTTATAGTCCCTTTATCTGGCAAATTGCTTCATTTATAATCTGTAGCTGCTTTTTAAATTCTTTCCAATATGAAATTATATTAAAAATAGGTACTAAGAGTAGTACAAATGTGCTGTTCTTTGATTGCTTTTCATTGCCCTGCTACAAACCAAAATATGGTTTACAGCAGATCCATGTAACACTTTAAAAACTACCAACTGTCCCCAGTGGTGGAACAATCCACTAAGCAATGGCACATTAACTCACTGGAATGCTGATTCATTGTACATTATTGCAACTTCTGTTGCAAAAACTATATACATTTTTTAGTCTTCTCAGCAACAGTTCTCCCTACAATAGCATTTTTATTTATTTTGAAGAAGTTAAGGAAGCTGGGTTGTATCTCGACAACTCGTCTATGTAATGATTCCTTTCCAGATTCAAGCCTTAAGGTTTGCTCAACAGTGCTTCCAGGCCAATTAATTTTTTACAAATTTGTGGAATTAGTGAAAATAAGAATATTTGATGTGCTTATTTGCTAAAATGTAATGTGCATGCATGCATGTGTGTGTGTGTGTGTGTGTTTCTCTAGGATCAGTTCTCTGGTATATTATAGGGATAATAATATGGTTTAAAACATTTCTCCGTAGATAGTACAGGGTTTCTCATCAGAATAACTCTTTGATGCAAAATAAATTTATTACTCTTTGTGACTAATTTTCCATATTCATTATATTAGCAAGTGTTTTTTGTAATATGCTTCATCTGATACCTAATACATTTAGATACATAAACAAAAGCTATCCCACAATGATGCCATGTTAAGAATGGCTCTCCTGGGCCAGGTGTGGTGGCTCATGCCTATATTCCCAGCACTTTGGGAGGCCAAGGTGAGTGGATCAGGAGGGCAAGAGATCGAGACCATCCTGGCCAACATAGTAAAACCCTGGCTCTACTAAAAATACAAAAATTAGCTGAGCATGGTGGCACACACCTATAGTCCCAGCTACTCGGGAGGCTGAGGCAGGAGAATTGCTTGAACCTGGGAGGCGGAGGTTGCAGTGAGCCAAGATCGCACCACTGCACTCTAGCCTGGTGCCTGGCAACAGAGTGAGACTCTATCTAAAAAAAATTCGTCTCCCATATGAGAAATATTTTGATGCTTTATGAAGTTATTCTTTTGTATGAAGACTCCTACATTGACAACGTTTATATGATTGCGCTCTCTCTATTTTTTGAAGCACAATAAGAGCAGAGCTCTGGCTGAAGGATTTTCCACAATCAAGTCATTCATATGGCTTCTCTCCAGCAGGGTTTTCTGATGTGAAGAAAAGGTGACAGCTTCAACCCAAGTATTTTTCACAATCTTTACATTTATATGATTTCATCCCATTGTGAATTATGTGATGCATAATAACATGAGATCTCTGTATATAAGACTTCCTAAATTCATTATCTTCATAGGGCTTCTCTCTTACAAAAGTTCTGTGATACATAATGAGGTGAGTGTTCTGTCTGAAAGATTTTTCCATGTTGAGGACCGTAACTGAGTTTGTCTCCGCTATGATTTCTTTCACGTCTAATGAAACTAAGACATGAAACAAACCAAATACTTTCCAAACTGATTACATATATACAGTTTATCTCCAGTATGAGTTCTCTGATATAGGAAAAATGTGATAGAACCAGGTAAAGACATTTTCACATGCTTATGCATTATTTACCTCCTTATGGTTTCTCACCAGTATGATTTATGTGATGTTAATGTAGTGAGAACCCCACTGAAGAATTTTGCATCTTCTTTATATTGATAGTGTTTGTCTTTTTATTTACACCCTTAGATATACTTATCACTATCACTGTATGGTTTATCTCCTGTCCTAGTTCTTCCAAATTGAATCAGGTGAATGTTCTAACAAAAGATTTGAGTATATTTACTTCTGTTACTGACATAGTTTGCCTGATAACCACTAAACTAAATTATGTCTTAAACTTTTAACATTTGAATCAAGCTTATGGAAATACTCTCTAAGTACTAGGTGAGCATGAAAAATACAGGGTCCCCAGTATTTATAACTTCTACAGACTCTCCTAAGTAAGTACTTTGTTTGTGTGAATGTGTCTTATCTTAAATGTTTCTCTTCATTTTCCAGTTTGTTTTCACATTTCTGTTTTTAATGACAAATACCAGAAATCATTCCTTTCCATTTTTTCCATTTTAATATCATAGAATTATCTTCAGAAATGCCATTGTTAGAAATTGATGATTTGATTTCAATGGTAGTCACTGAATCTGGCCAAGTCTCTTGGTGAATCTGACCAGCTCTCCACCAGCTATGATTCATTACCTTTCACCCTCTAGAGGATCCCATCTGTTTGGGAAGCTGATGCTCCAATGAAACTGGGTGATTATAGTTGTAAATTATCACTTATTGATTATGGTCTGATAAGAAGTGAATTTGGTGATGCCTACAACCGTGTCCTAGAAGGTGACCATGCCTGGGACTGGACCATTAATGACTCAGCTTCCATATTCCCTTCTCTGATTTATTGAGTAAGTGGAGAGATTTGTGGATGCAACAGTCTCTGTCGGGCCAGGTTCGGCTGCCTGGTGTGCCCCACAGTGCCTGCTCCTCTTTACCTGACTTGCATGTACCATAGGTTAGCTGCTGCGGCCTTCTCCATGTCTCTCTGTTCATCATGTCCCCAACTCCCAATCCCAGGCACCTGAGCTAACCCCTGTCTGATGCTGCCAACTCACATAGAAATGTCTTTTAAAGAAAAGACTGTTCATTTTGATGAAGGTCTGTTGCATCTTAATGATTATGTGTCTACAGGGCCTACAGTGCATACTAATATTTCAGGAACTCAGGCTTCCTTCTGATTACCTATCCAAAAACAAATTTCTCAGAAGTCAGGTAAGGCTAAATTCTGTCTTAATTATTTTAAATTCTCTGTTCATTCCTCAGTTATATCATTTTAAAAAGATATAACATAGGGATTAGAAACTTGATTTGGCCAATGGAGTGTTTTTGCAACTCTGGTTCCTATAACTTCCATGCCTCTTAGCACATGAGTCGGGGCAGTATTCACACATGTGGAATGAGCTTACTCCAAAGCATTATGCTTTCTCCTTGCTCATCTGGTGTGATTAACTTACAGTCATTTACAAAGTATACAAATGTCATGTTTTACAGAATATCCAGGATGGTTTAGATCCTTTCAGAGTTCAATATGACAAAAGACTAGAGAATTGTCATAACCCTAGTGCCAGATTATAAGTATATACACTTTTCAATAATTGCCATTCAAACTGGCATGAGATGGTATCTCAATGTAGTTTTGATTTGCATTTCTCTAATGACCAGTGGTGATGAGCATTTTTTCATATGTTTGTTGTCTTCATGTATGTCTTCATTTGTAAAGTGTCTGTTCATATCCTTCGCCCACTTTTGAATGGGCTTGTTTGTTTTTTTCTTGTAAATCTGTTTTAGTTCTTTGTAGATTCTGGATATCAGCCCTTTGTCAGATGGGTAGACTGCAAAAATTTTTTCCCATTCTGTTGGTTGCCGATTCACTCTAATGACTGTTTCTTTTGCTGTGCAGAAGCTGTGGAGTTTGATTAGGTCCCATTTGTCTATTTTGGCTTTTGTTGCCAATGCTTTTGCTGTTTTGGTCATGAAGTCCTTGCCTATGCCTATGTCCTCAATGGTTTTTGCCTAGATTTTCTTCTAAGGTTTTTATGATGTTAGGTCTTATATTTAAGTCTTTAATCTATCTGGAGTTAACTTTAGTGTAAGCTGTCAGGAAGGGGTCCAGTTTCTGCTTTCTGCACATGACTAGCCAGTTTTCCCAACACCATTTATTAAACAGGGACTCCTTTCCCCATTGCTTGTTTTTGTCAGGTTTGTCAAAGATTGGATGGTTGTAGATGTGTTGTGTTGCCTCGGAGACCTCTGTTCTGTTCCATTGGTCTATATCTCTGTTTTGGTACCAGTACCATGCTGTTTTGATTACTGTAGCTTTGTAGTATAGTTTGAAGTCCGGAAGTGTGATGCCTCCAGCTTTGTTCTTTTTGCTTAGAATTGACTTGGCTATGCGGGCTCTCTTTTGGTTCCATATGAAGTTTAAGGTAGTTTTTTCCAGGTCTGCGAAGAAGGTCATTGGTAGCTTGAAAATCTGGAGACAACAGATGCTGGAGAGGATGTGGAGACATAGGAACACTTTTACATTGTTGGTGGGAGTGTAAATTAATTCAACCATTGTGGAAGACAGTGTGGCAATTCCTCAAGGACCTAGAAATAGAAATTCCATTTGACCCAGCAATCCCATTACTGGGTATATATCCAAAGGATTATAAATCGTTCTACTATAAGGACACATGCACACGAATGTTCATTGCAGCACAGTTTACAATGGCAAAGACCTGAAACCAACCCAAATGCCCATTGATGATAGACTGGACAGGGAAAATGTGGCACATATACACCATGGAATATTATGCAGCCATCAAAAGCGATGAGTTCGTGTCCTTTGTAGGGACATGGATGAACCTGGAAACCATCATTCTCAGCAAACTGACACAAGATCAGAAAATCAAACACTGGATGTTCTCACTCATAGGTGGGTGTTGAACAATGAGAACGCGTGGACACGGGGAGCGGAGCATCACACACTGAGGTCTGTTGGGGGGGAAATAGGGAGGGACAGCAGGGGGTGGGGAGTTGGGGAGAGATAGCATGGGGAGAAATGCCAGATATAGGTGATGGGGAGGAAGGTAGCAAATCACACTGCCATGTATGTGCCTATGCAACAATCTTGCATGTTCTTCACATGTACCCCAAAACCTAAAATGCAATAAAAAATATATACAAAAAAAATAAAAAAATAAAAAATAAAATAAAAAAGATAAGTATATACACTTTTCTTTGTCATGTAACTATAAACTGCTGCAGAAACTACTTAACTACTTTTCAATATGTTGGACAATGATATATTAACCAGCTCAGCGACTAAATACATGAAGCTATATTAATCTGTTGTACTAAAAAAATACCACATCTGACACTGAAACTGCAGTTGGGATTACTACTTGGTTAAGTTTGTGGAAGTTTACCATCATCTGTCAGGACTCATGTTTTTTTTGTAGCACCAGATGGTGAATTAATTGGGGGATATCATGGGAGGACCACTACCCATGGTTTCTTTATCTGCTGTTTCCCCTGTTATATCATAATGTTTTTGATACACTATTTTGAAGGAACAAGGAAGAGGGCAATATCTGAGACTTATGCTTGACTTTAAGACCAAAGAGTCAAACTGAGAGTTCTGCTATTTATGTTTGTTTTAATTATATAAGGGCCAGTACAATAATCAGTGGCTATATCCTTGGACTTAGTGGACCCACTATGAGCCAGAACTGGGCTGGAGCTCCATTTATTACCCAACTCTCATACATTCTCCAATCTAATTAGAGATAGAAGATCAGGGAGGGGGTACAATGATGTTTCAGTTCCCTGGATATCCATGTCAAGTGAAACTCTGTTTGTAACATTTCTCAAAATGTCTGAATTTCTCCTTTCTGCACTGTGTGGTTACCTTTATGATCCTCAGCTAATACCACTGGGAGTTCTGAAGCTGAAATGGTTCTTCAGAGTTATTCTTTTTGCGATAAAAGGGCTAGATCTTTGGACCTTTAAATTGAGCAGTCACTGGATGCTATCTTTCCTTGGGAAGAGGCCGTGACTCTGACCAAGGCACCTTTCTGCAGTTAAAGACAATTTTCAGAGGGAGGCTTAGCAGTGAGCCACCAGTACATGTCACTCTAAGCATGTGAGGGAATCACTATCTTGGTCCCGAAAGGAGGATATAGGCCCCACACCACATCATCCACTCCAAATCCATAGCCAAATTGCAATGGCAGAATATTATGAAATAAAAGTAAAGACATATTGTAGATGAGAAGACCAAATCTAAAAATGCTCAAATGTCACCTCTGTTGTATGGCCGTTACATCTGTATTAAGCACACCACTCATTTACTCATTCTTTCCTTTATTCATTCATTCAGTGTCTTTTTATACCAAATACCATGCATTGTGAGCAGGGTTTGGATTCCTAGCATTGCTTGAATCTCAGCTATGTTCTATTTGCACTGCATAGTTCTTTAGTCCTTACAACATGAATAAACTGAGATGTAGATGAGAAACATCGTATACCAACAATCACCTAGCTGATGAATGGGAGAGTTGCAGTTGGGGACTCAGTTCTGCTTCCAAGGACTGGTGTGCCCTTCTCACTATATCCAAAGACCTTTATAGAGAATGTTAACCACAGGTTAATTGCCTAAAAAGTGGAGAAATAGAGAATAATGGAATCTGTGATAACTTGATAAGTCAATTAGTAACATTTCAATAAGTATTATTACTGTAGGAAATGAGAAAAATTTGCAGCTTGTTCTTACAGCTGTGTCTGTTTTAATATTTTATACTATTTGTCACTATATATCTGCTGCAAACAAAAGAAAAAGACTGAGGTGAGTCTTTATCAAATTTGGAAGTTTATTTTGCCAAGGTTGAGCATGCACCCAGGAAAAAGAAACAGAACTTAGGAACATCTGTGATTATCTGTGCTTTTTCCAAAGAGGTTTTGAGGACCTCAGCATTTAAAAGGGAAAGAGAAGGCAACAGGGAAAAGAGGAAAGGGAAAAATGGGTGAGGGATGATAAAAGAGGCAAGTGGTTAGATTCTTTTTAAGGTTTTGATTAGTATTCACTGAATCCACATTTTACATGTGAAAGGAAGGTGCTCAGAGAATTTCATTTTTACATAAGATAAAGTAAATGCAGAATAGAGGAAGCAGTCAAATATACATTTGTCTCAGGTGAGGGCAGAAGGATAACTTCTACTTTTGTCTTAGTCCCATAGCTATGGAGATAAGCTGTTAATTTACATTTTAAGAGTGAGTTTCAGGGTGTATTGGTCCATTCTTGAATTGCTATAAAGAACTACCTGTGACTGGGTAATTTATAAGGAAAAGAGGTTTAATTGACTCACAGTTCCACAGGTTATACAGGAAGCATGGCTAGGGAGGCCTCAGAAAACTTACAATCATGGTGGAAGGCAAAGGGGAAGCAGACACATCTTACATGGATGAATAAGGAGGAAGAAGGGAGTGGGAGATGCTGTACACTTTTAAACAACCAAATCTTATCCATGAGAACAGCAAGGGGGCAAGGGGGATATGTCCCCATGGTCTAGTCACCTCCCAACAGGCTCTTGTTCCAACATTGTTGATTACAATTTGACAGAAGATTTGGGCAGGGACATAAATCCAAACCATATCATTTCACCCCTGGCCCCTCCCAAATCTCAGGTTCGTCTCACATTTTAAAATGCAATCCTGCATTCCCAACAGTCTCTAGAGTCTTAACTCATTCCAGCATTAAGTCAGAAGTCCACAGTCCAAAGTCTCCTCTGAGACAAGGCAAGTTCCTTCTGTTATGAGCCTGTAAAATCAAAACCAGTTGCTTCCAAGATCCAATATGGATACAGGCATTGGCTAAACACTTCCCTTCCAAAAGGCAAAAATCAGCCCAAACAAAGGGGCTACAGGCCCCATGCAAGTCTGAAACCCATCGGGACAGTCATTAAATCTTAAAGCTCCAAAGTAATCTCCTTTAACTTGATGTCTCACATCCCACCCGCAGTGATGCAAGGGGTTACTCGGCTGCTTTCACCTACTGGCGTTGAATGTCTGTAGTTATTCTAGGCATGCAGTGCAAGCTGTCAGTAAATCTCCAATTCTGGGTTCTGGAGGATAGTGTCCCTCTTCTCATAGCTCCACTCGGCAGTGACCCACTGGGGACTCTGTGTGGGGGCTCCATCCCCACATTTTCCCTCTGCACTGCTCTAGTAAAGGTTTCCATGAGAGCTCTGCCCCATAGTAGACTTCTGCCTGCACATCGGTGTTTCCAATCATCCTCTGAAATCTAGATAGAGGTTCCCAAACCTCAACTCTCACACCCTGCACAACCTCAGGCTTAACATCTCATGGAAGCCACCAAGGCTTTTGGCTTGCACCCTCTGAAGCAACAGCCTGAGCTGTTCCTTCATCCATTTTAGCCAACACTGGAGCTGGAGTGACCACAATGCCAGACATTATTTTTGAGGCTGCATAGAGCAGTGAGGCCCAGGACCTGAACCACAAAGCCATTTTTCCATCCTAGGCCTCCAGGCCTGTAATGGTAAGGGCTGCCACTCTCTGAAATTCCTTCAAGGACTTTCCCCCGCGTATCTCTGCTATCAACATTTGGCTCCTCTTTACAAATGCGAATATCTGCAACTGGCTTGAATTCCTTCTTAGAAAGTGAAATTTTCTTTTCTATCATGTGACAAGGCTGCAAATATTCCAAACTTTTACAACTCTGCTTCTCTTTTAAATATGAGTTTCAGTTGCCAATCATTTCTTTGCTCTTGAATATAAGTGTACACTGTTAAAAGCAGCCAGGCAACATCTTGAATATTTTGCTGCTTAGAAATTTCTTCCCTCTGATACCCTAAATCATTACTCTCAAGTTGAAAGTTCCCAATATGTTCCTCCTCTCCATCTGAGACCTTGTCAGCTTGGCCATCTCTGTCCAAATCACTATCAGTATTTTTGTCAAAATCATTCCACAATTCTCTAGGAAGTTCCAAACTTGTTCACATCTTCCTGTCTTCTTCTGAGCCCTCCAAACTATTCCAACCTCTTCCTATTACATAGTTCCAAAGTTGCTTCCACATTTTTAATTACCTTTATAGCAATGCCCCACTCCTGGAATGAATTTTCTGTATTGGTGATTCTTGCACTGCTGTAAAGAACTATCTGAGCCTGGATAATTCATAAAGGAAAAAGGTTTAATTTATTCACAGTTGCACAGGCTTAACACAAAGCATGGCTGGAATGGCCTTAGGAAACTTAAAATTATGGTGGAAGGCAAAGGGGAAGCAGGAACATCTTATATGGCTGGAGAAGGAGGAAGAGATAGTGAAGTGCTATACACTTTTAAACAGTCAGATCTTGTGAGAACTCACTATCACTGGAATACCAAGGGGGAAGTCTGCCCCTCTTGATCCAATCACCTCCTACCAGGCTCCTCCTCTTATCACTGAGGATTACAATTCAACATGAGATTTGGGTGGGGACACGAATCCAAACCATAACACAGGGTAAAGATCTTGGGGCTCACAGAGAATTTTCTTGTGAGCACATTGTAAGGGAGACCAACTAGGGAGGTATGTGGACTTCTTTCTTTGCAGCTGTCTACTTAAGAACAAACTAGGAGGCAGTTTTGCAACTTGGTTCTCAAACTTGACTTTTCCATTTGGCATAGTGAGTTTGGGGTCCTCAGGTTTTTGTTTTCCTTTCACACTACAGATAGATTTGAGTTGTTGAATGGTTACATTTGATCTGCTGTATTGTTCTTGCGTGTAATGACCTGTTAATGTAAAGCTTTGGCTCCATTTAGCAAAGGTGGTTGGAGGATTGCTTATCACTCATGTGCTGGCCCCTCTTATAGCCATCAATGCCTGATGGCATATGAAAACCTTTTTTTTTTAAACACGAATCTTTATTTGAATGACTCAGAATATATATTGGAAACAATATGAGTAGCCTCCTACATATTGAGGTAAATAACTTTGCAGCATTATTGGAAGAAAATCACTCAAGGTTAGTTTATATTAATTGATCACAATATCTCCTGTAGGATTATTTGGGAAAAGCACTATAGATGGAGATACTGAAAATTACGAGAGAACATATGCTATATAATATTACCATATAATTATATACACTGTACTATGGAGAGCACTTACATTAGCTTAGGGGTGATTCTAAATTTTATCTTCCAGTGGGACTGACACATCTAATTATGGAGGTAGTTTTGCCATACCCATTGCCAGGCCATAGGATATTTCAAAAATCCCAATGATTCTGGATCTAGTGTCTGTTAGACTGTCAAGGTTCCTAGAGCAATACATCTATAAAAAGTAAAAAACAGATCATTAGGAAAGAAGGCTCCAGACACCTCATACCCAACATCAAATTGTGCTAGACACTGTATTAAATTAATCCTCTTCTCAAAATAGTTCCACAGAAAATGCGGGTTACTGTCATTATTTCATAAACGAGGAGAATGGTGATACTTCCATGGTTATAGTTTTCTTATTTTTGTTTTCTTTCTTTGCGAATTTACCCTGTCCTATCCAAGAGGCATGAAATAGAAAATCCAAACAGAGTAAAATGGGAATTAAGCCTATTGATGGTTGGTATCAGGATATTTTAAAGGCCATTTAGAAGTCATTTAATTGTATTTGTTCATTTTCAAGATGAAAAACAAAAGAGCCCCTTAGAGGCTGAAGCCCAGTGCTACCTACCTGGCTAGAAGTTTATTAGGAGTTAGGAGCAGATTTCATATTCAAGTGTCAAGCACTCTTTTTGCCTTAGGGCACATCTTTGTGGATCCTATTTTTTTAAGGAAATTGAGATGCAAGTGACATCCTTAGGCTTTCTAGGTGACAAAAAACTGTTCGATCACTTTTCCCCTTTCTTGGCAAATTTACTCTTGCCTTTTCAAAAGCAAAATGTGAAAATTATTTTATAAGGTCATACTCTGTAAATACAGTGTAGCTGAGAAAACACCCAGTTAGCCCCCACCCTGAGCCTTTCGCTCAAATGCATCCCCTTGAATGGAGAGGGAAAGGTGAGAGTGAAACTGGCATCATATTAAGCAATAAGACAGTTTTTACTTCAAAAGCTTTCATTCATGTTGTATGTTTCAATAATTAATATGAGTTTACATACTACTAATTTAGAAGAGGCAATCATGGATCTCATTTAAGAAATTTTGTGTGCTTTAACATTTAAACTGCTCTATTGTATTTGAATTGAGTTAGAATATATCATTTCATTCTCATGCTCTTAAAACATTTCATGCAAGAAACAGATTTATAGTGAACTGTATTCTGCATCATGAACAGAATTCTGACTAGAGCATTGAATTTCTTATTCTTAGTGTTGTGCTGTTTCTACTTGGCAACAGTGTTTCACATTAGGTTTTACCAAGGTCAACGATATAATAATTACTCAGAAGATACAAGAAGTGTTCATACTTCAAATACAACTCAATGTTACCCACTGACCTTGACTAAAGAAAGTTCCTACAGCTCCTTATTCAAGGACTCAGCTGAGTAAGTAAACAAAGTGAAAAATGTAAATATTTTTTGTTGGCAGTTTTGAGGATTTAATTTCTCATTGAAATATAAGAAATTTACTTGGTCAGATACCTTTTTCATTCTGTAAATGGGTCCATTATAATTTTTGCAAACGTAGCTTTTTAAAATTAGATGATTGTCAAAACACATTAACCTCAAGTTTCAAAGAGAATTCGACTATGGTCCTTGCTTTTATTTTAATTTTCTTATGTTTATGAATGAGTAATATATTCTCCTCTGTATAAATCGAAGAGTCTGCTGACTCATTAATAAAAGTTCTAGAAGTTATTTTTCTAGTAATAATGGCTTGTTAATACAATAATGATAGGGTTATATTGAGCCCTCTTTATTCTCTCATTCTGTCCAGTCACCACTGACAGGTTTCATGCTTTTGTTCAGTAACTGGGAAGGGTTAGGGATGAGCCTCTGGTCAAGGATCAGAGGATTTCCTCCATGTAATTTTATCTGGTTAATAGATTTTATAGTGGTGACTTGGACCTCCCTAGCAGAATGCAGAAATTATGTGTACTGACCCTGGCTAGCACTTTTATTCTTGGTTCAGCATGTATATAAAAAGAGGAAGATGTAGCTGCCTTTTTCGTCTAGTGCATCAACAAACGTGAGATGATGAGGAGGGCTTCTAGCTTTTTAAATTGAAGTCAGTCCCCTGATACATTCTTAGTTACATTATTGTGCACAAAATGTGGGTGTTCAGAAGTTGTAGTGCTTAAACCTGCCTCTCTGAAATGCAGCCCATAACACCCTAGCTATTTGCCAATGTAAAGACAAAATCGTTAACACCTTTTGTTTTCTTATATGTAAAATAGTGCCATTAAATGAACTTTAGAGCCAGGGAAGCCTAGCTTTAAATACTGCTTCTCTAATCGAGTTATTTATGTAACGTCTTTGAGCCTCAATTTTAAAATCTGGAACTGGTAAAGCAGTGTTTGGAAATGTTCATTTTTATTGGAGACAGTCAGTAAAAGATTTCTTTGATTTACTAGT
Organism: Ateles fusciceps; assembly: GCA_036589455.1. Taxonomy (NCBI): domain Eukaryota; kingdom Metazoa; phylum Chordata; class Mammalia; order Primates; family Atelidae; genus Ateles; species Ateles fusciceps. The sequence continues at coordinate 2,273,922 of JAZHEH010002077.1, forward strand.
TTTAAAACACATAAAATAAATCGGAAGGACCTTTTTGAGTCACTTAATTTACTCATCTTTTTCTGTCTCCTAAGTTAAATTACCCTAAATTTATGCTTACATTTTTCTCTGATTCTTAAAGTTCTTCAGTGAAGGAAATTCTACAGCCTTTTTGGTCAGCCTACTCTAGATCCTTGCGGCATTCACTCTCAAGGAACTCTTTTCCTATCTAACCCAAATCTCTGTTGTTGGTATTTAAGCTCATTTCTTCTTGCATTGTGCCCTGTGGAAATGTGTAAAACAGTTTTTTGTTTAGTATGCTCCCAGTAGTCCTCAATACATAAAATTTAAATTATGTCAGAGTTATCTTTATTTCATAACCTACAACTTTTACCTGTAAGGAGAGTTCAGAGCCTAAGGTGTCCCTCTTAATTCTGATGTTTGCATTTATTTTCTTGCTGTCTATTATGTGAGATGTACTTCATTTCAGAAATTGGAAACAGAATGTGATGGGTGAGCTCTGAATGCTGGAATTTAAGCTAGTATCCACAAGAGACATCTTGGAGGAGCTAGCGGAGATGCACATTTGAAAATTAAATGTAATTTACTTTTTAAATGTCCTTAGTTAAAAAAAAATGACTAATGCTTATAATTTGCCTGTTTGATTTTAAACTCATTGCTGTTCTAATGGTCTCATTTGAATTCTATTACCTAAAATTTGAACTACTTACCCTCTGTATGGAAGACTTTTAGAGAACTTACTAAGCCCTTAGAAAATTGTATTAACTTCTTTAAATTTGGCTGTCTTTCTTCTTTCAAAATGATGACTGTTGCTTCTGGTGGTGTAATCTGTATGAACTGATATGACTCTAAAATCCATAATGTAATTCACCTGTTTTCACTCTGGATTCATATGTTGAGATGAATTGGCTTCTCTGCAGATGTGTCTGCATAGGATTGACTTTCTAAAATGGTATTGACATCTATTAGTTCTGTCAGTGTACTAGAGTGATACTGAACCTAATTAACTGAAAACTTTCAGTTTAGTAGAATTATCCATTTAGCTGTGCACAGGATCCTCCTGGTGAGAGCTGAGCTTGATTTTGTTTTGTTTTTAAATATAATGCATATTTCACAGCATTCTACAGTATCTCCAGAGAGTTTACACATATAGATATTTACACATATATGAACATTCACAAAGAGGCACTCCCATATTTCAGACCAGACTATGGTTATCAGCATATTCTAATTCTGCATAGATTTTTCTAAAGAAATTTAGATAATATTCTTTGTATGTTTAAATAGTTTCCTGGGCTAATAAAGGTTTAGTTTAAAACTAAACATGCCCACAATTGTTATTAACTCGCCATTGAGCATGATACCTTTTTGCAGATTGATTCTGCCACTTAGTGATCCAAAAATGACTGCATATCTCATTATTAGCTATAATTTAATCAGCTATCATTTATATTGATAATGTCATCTTAGTAAACATCTGGTCTGATAACACTCCTAATAGGTGCCAGAATTCAGGTTTTATGAAAGTATTCACTATTTGCCAATCTATCTGTTTGTATTTATTAGTTTAAAGCTTTTATGATATATAATAGTGCTGCAAACATTCAGTGAAAGATCCATTATGAATCCTTTCCTAAAGGGACTTGCAGTGTAATAGAGAAGATAACAAATGTGAAATATTTATAGTATGTGGTAGAAGGTCCTCAGTTCCTTATAGGGTACTTGATAGAGTACTGATTTTCTGTTTGGTCCATCAGGATGGGCTTACTTGGGACATGAAAGATGGTAAGAATTTGGGCACAAGGAAATGACATTGTATAGGGAAAGACCTTCTACCCTGAGAGCCTACTATGAACCAAAACTTACATGCACAGTGACTCAGAGTTTTTGTGGAAACTGTGGGAGCTTTTTATTTTAATTGGAGCTTGAGTAACCGTGGTGAATAAGAATGAAGCCTGACTATGGTGGCCTTGAGTGCCAAACTAAGAAGAAAATTAATTCCAAGTGTAGATCCTTTGGCTAGAAGGATAGATGTATTGAATAAATGCTTGTGCTCTCTCCTTCTCTCTCTCTCTCTCTCTCTTTCTCTGTTTCCTCCTGTCCCATCACTCTTTCTCTCTTCCTGTCTTTAGGTTGTTAGCCACTCAAATATTTTATCTTTGGTTTTCATATACTCAGCACCTATTATTGTAGGTGCTTAAAAATTGATGAATGAATGCTGAATAATTAAGGCTGAACTTTAGTCTGAGGGTAGTGGAGAGATAGAGCATGTTTTAGAGCAGTAATTTGAGAAGCTGAACTTTCTAAAGAATATAAGTGGTGTTACTGGGTGAGAAAAAACATTGAAAAGAGCTGATACTGGAATTAGATTGTCAGAGGGTGCTTTGCTGGTATATGCCATTTATTTCAAAATCTGGCAGTTTTTGTGAACCACTTTGAAACTTTTCAATATGGCTGAGTTCTAGGCCTTAACCTTTGGAGTTTATGATTTGGTAGGTGTGGGGTGGCTCCAAGGATCTGGGTTTTGATTGTGATATTTCGCTACATCTGGGAACCACTGATGTAAATGAGAAATAATAAGGGCCTGGCCCTATTTCTGTGTGGGAATGGAGGGCAGGGGTACACTTAAGAAATATTACAGAGATAGTTTAGTAAACTTGGGAATACATTTTTCCCCAGAGTAGGAAAGAATGAAAGCTGAAACCAGGCTTTCAGACCATATAACCACAAAGATGGTGATGTCATCAATGAAGTAGTGTTGTTTCCTGGTAGCTGACAAAGATGGCCAGATGTGCTTTGGATGGACAGAGAGTACCTGGAAGTAAGTTGAACACTAGTAATTCTACGCAGCAGAGAATTCTATGGGAACATGGAAAAGAAGGCAGGACTGGAGATAGAGACTTCAAAGTTAATGATTATGAAGGAGGTTATAATGATAGTGGTGAAGATGATAAAATAATACTAATTATAACAAAAAAACCTACCATTTATGTGCCAGGCTACTGATAATAAATTCATATGTAACATGTCATATCATTCTTACAGAAACTCTGAGAAACACCCAATTTACAGAGAAAAAAATGTTGGGACTCTGAGAAGTTAGTTTGCCTGTAATCTAACAGCTGTTATGTATGATGTGTGTGTTTAATGTCTCTAGCGCCTGACTCACTAGTCCAAGAAAGCCTTTGTGCATAAGAGACAGAACAGTGAAGAAAAGTCACCTACATTATTTTTTTGAGAATCTTAGTTAAAAGAGAAAATGACAACTTGGAGAAAGTGGATTTTTAAACAGTGTTAAATGTTTCAGAAAAGTAAATTCGTATCAAAACTTGGGAAAATCTCCTGGCTTTGATAGTTAGGAGGTCATTAACAACCTTGGAGGTTAGAATTAAGTGAAATGGAGATGGAAAAGGATGAATTATAAGGTGTTAGAAGTTTCTCTTCAGAGACCAGGAGAGGGTGGGTGTAGCAGCTCTATTAGGTTGGTGGTCATAGAAAGAACAAAGAGGTGGCTGTCTTTGAATGTTCAGGGTGAAAATGTCCACATGCTTAGAATATGGAAATAGCCTTGGAAGAGTCTGGTTGTTAGACAACTTTAAAAGTGTCATTGAAATTGGTTTTATTAATTCGCATTGCTGGCTTCTAAGGGTAGAAAAATAATAGGAGTATGTGGCAGGTGTGGAGATTTGGATGGGTAATGATGTGACTATCTATTATATACTATGGCCTAAGGAAGCAAAAGAGGATGGATGTTAGAAAGGCAAAAGAATGTCTTTTCTAAGAAAAAGCAGATTTCTTACTCCTCTAAATTTCCAACAAAAAAAGTGAATATGGTAGGAAAAGAATATGAAATACCAAATGACCGAAAGAGCTACAGAAGCTGAGTTGCAAATACATCCTGGAAACTCCTTAGACCGAAGGAAGTGTTCACCATCAGCTATTGACTCAACTTCAGAGATTGTCCATTTATGAAGACGCATCACAGATTTCACCTAGAATTAATAATTCCTTATATTTTTTCCAAATTGTATCATTTTAATAATACTTTAACATTTTAATTGAAATATAATTAACATACCATAAAATTCATCCATTTAAAGTGTATAATATAGTGGTTTCTAGAATATTTGCAAGGTTATGGAAATACCACCACTGTCTAATTCCAGAATATTTTCCTTTCCCCCCAAAGAAACCCCATACATATTAGCAATCATTCTCCTTTCATTGTTTCTTTCTATGTGTAGTGCTTCCTTCAGGAGCTCTTGTGAGACAGGCCTGGTGGTGACAAAATCTCTCAGCATTTTTTTGTTTGTAAAGATATGAAATTCTGGGTTGAAAATTCGTTTCTTTAAGTATGTTGAATATTGGCTTGTAGGGTTCCTGGCTTGTAGGGTTTCTGTTGTGAGATCCGCTGTTAGTTTCATGGGCTTCCCTTTATGGGTAACCCAATCTTTCTCTCTGACTACCCTTAATGTTTTTTCCCTTCATTTCAACCTTAGTGAATCCAACAATTATGTGTCTTGGGGTTGCTCTTCTCAAGGAGTATGTTTGTGGTATTCTCTGTATTTCCTGAATTTTAATGTTGACCTGTCTTGCTAGGTTGGGGGAAGCTCTCCTGGATAATATCCTGAAGAGTGTTTTCCAACTTGATTTCATTCTCCCCATCACTTTCAGGCACACCAATCAAATGCAGATTTGGTCTTTTCACATAGTCCCATATTTCTTGGAGGCTTTGTTCATTTCTTTTTACTCTTTTTCTTTAATCTTGTCTTCTCACTTTATTTCATTGAACTGATCTTCAATTTCTGATATCCTTTTTCTGCTTGATCAATTAGGCTATTGATACTTGTGTATGCTTCATGAAGTTCTTGTGCTATGTTTTTCAGCTCAATCAGGTCATTTATGTTCTTCTCTAAACTGGTTATTCTTGTTTGTAATTCGTGTAATCTTTTCTCAAGGTTCTTAGCTTCCTTGCATTGGGTTAGAACATGCTCCTTTAGCTCAAAGGAGTTTGTTATTACTCACCTTATGAAGCCTACTTCTGTCAATTTGTCAAACTCAGAGTAGTTGTGATCCCTTGGAGAAGAGGTGTTCTGGTTTTTGGAATTTTCAGCTTTTTGCTCTGGTTTCTCCCCCCTCTTTGCAGATTTATCTACCTTTGGTCTTTGAAATCAGTGACCTTTGAATGGGGTTCTTTGGCATCCTTTTTGTTGATGTTAATACTATTCCTTTCTGTTTGTTAGTTTTCCTTCTAACAGTCAGCCCCCTCTGCTGCAGGTCTGCTGGAGTTTGCTGGAGGTCCACTCCAGACTCTTTTGTCTGGGTACCACTGGCAGAAGCTGCAGAACAGCAAAGATTGCTGCCTCTTCCTTCCTCTGGAAGCTTTGTCCCAGAGGGGCACCCGCCAGATGCCAGCCAGAGCTCTCCTGTATGAGGTGTCTGTCGGCCCCTACTGGGAGGGGTCTCCCTGTCAGGATACATGGGGGTCCAGGACCCACTTGAGGAGGCAATCTTTCCCTTATCAGAGCTTGAACTCTGTGCTGGAAGACCCGCTGCTCTTTTAAGAGCTGCCAGGCAAAGACGTTTAAGTCTGCTGAAGCTGCATCCACAACCGCCCCTTTCCCCAGAGGCTCTGTCCTAGGGAGGTGAGGGTTTTATCTATAAGTCCCTGACTGGGGCTGCCTTTTTTATAGATTCCCTGTCCAGAGAGGAGAGAATCTAGAGAGGCAGTCTGGCTGCTGTGGCCTTGCTGAGCCATGGTGGGCTCCGCCCAGTTTGATGTTCCCCACTGTAAGGGTAAAACCGCCTATCCAAGCCTCAGCAATGGTGGACACTCCTCCCCTACCAAGCTCAAGCATCCCAGGTCGAACTCAGACCACTGTGTTGGCAGCGAGAATTTCAAGCCAGTGGACCTTAGATTGCTGGGCTGCATCGGGGTGGGACCTGCTGAGCCAGAACATTTGGCTCCCTGGCTTCATCAGCCCCCTTTCCAGGGGAGTATATGGTTCTGTTTCGCTGGCATTCCAGGTGCCACTGGGATATGAAAAAAAGCTCCTGCAGCTAGCTCAGTGTCTGCCCAAATGGCTGTCCAGTTTTGTGCTGGAAATCCAGGGCCCTGGTGTTGTAGGCACCGGAGGGGAATCTCCTGGTCTACGGGTTGTGAAGACCAGGGAAAAGTGCAGTATCTGGGCTAGAGTGCTTGGTACAGTCCCTAATGGCTTCCCTTAGCTGGAAGAGTGAGTTTGCCAACCCCTTGTACTTCCTGAATGAAGCGATTCCCCACCCTGCTTCGGTTCACACTCCTTGGGCTATACCCACTGTCCAAGTAGTCCCACTGAGATGAGCAGGGCACCTTAGTTGGAAGTGCAGAAATCAGCCACCTTCTGCATTGATCTCACTGGGAGCTGCAGACTGGAGCTGTTTCTATTCGACCATCTTGCCACCAATCTCTGTTGTTTTTTATCTTTGTGATTATAACCATGCTAGTGAGTGTGAAGTGAAATCTTCTTGTGGAGATACCACATCTCTAATGATTTGAGAGATGTGTATTTTTGGAGTGATAACTCATGATGTTGAACATCTTTTCATATACTTGGTGGCCATCATTTAGCTTCTTTGGAGAAATATCTATTCAAATTCTTTGCCCATCTTGAGCAATTTGTATTTGTCTTTTTATTATTGAGTTATAATTTATATATTCTGGATATTAGATTCTTATTAGATATATGAAATGAAACAATTTCTTCCATTCTGCGAATTGTTTTTTCACTTTTTTTGATGGTACGCTTGACGCAAAAAGTTTTTAATTTTGAGGAAGTGAAATGTGCCTGCTTTTATTTTGATTCCTTGCTCTTGTGGTGTCATACCTAAGAAATGATTACCTAATCCAAAAGCACACATATTTGTGCCTGTATTTTGTCTTTTTGGGCTCTGTTTCATCTATTTTCTTCTGAGAGTTTTGTAGTTTTGACTTTCATATTTATAGATTCTTTTTTTTTTTATTGCATTTTAGGTTTGGGGGTACATGTGAAGAACATGGAAGATTGTTGCCTAGGTACACACATGGCAGTGTGATTTGCTGCCTTCCTCCCCATCACCTATATCTGGCATTTCTCCCCATGCTATCCCTCCCCAACTCCCCACCCCCCACTATCCCTCCCCTTTTTTCCCCCCGACAGACCCCAGTGTGTGATACTCCCCCTCCCTGTGTCCATGTGTTCCCATTGTTCAACACCCGCCTATGAGTGAGAACATGCGGTGTTTGATTTTCTGTTCCTGTGTCAGTTTGCTGAGAATGATGGTTTCCAGGTTCATCCATGTCCCTACAAAGGACACGAACTCATCGTTTTTGATGGCTGCATAATATTCCATGGTGTATATGTGCCACATTTTCCCTGTCCAGTCTATCATCGATGGGCATTTGGGTTGGTTCCAGGTCTTTGCTATTGTAAACAGTGCTGCAATGAACATTCGTGTGCATGTGTCCTTATAGTAGAACGATTTATAGTCTTTTGGCTATATACCCAGTAATGGGATTGCTGGATCAAATGGAATTTCTATTTCTAGGTCCTTGAGGAATCGCCACACCGTCTTCCACAATGGTTGAACTAATTTACACTCCCACCTACAGTGTAAAAGCGTTCCTATTTCTCCACATCCTCTCCAGCATCTGTTGTCTCCAGATTTTTTAATGATCGCCATTCTAACTGGCGTGAGATTCTTGATCCCTTTTTAATTAATTTTCATATATGGTAGATATCCAACTGCATTCTTTAGTATGTGGATAACCAGTTGTTTCAACACTATTTATCTTCAAAGATCAATTGATCATAAATGTACGGGTTATTTGGGGAATCTTAATTCTGTTCTATTAATCGATATATCTGTGTTTCTATCCTTACATCATTATTAGACTGTTTTGATTACAGTAGATTTGTGGTTACTATAACATATGGTTGCCATTTTAAAGTTTGTGTTTTTTAAATAATATAGTTAGGTAAATTTATTTGTTCATTTATGTTCTTAGTTAATCATCTTGACTGAAAATTTATTTGCTAGGGCTTTTCAGCCTCTAAATTCTCTGAATGGAGACAGAGGAAAAGTGCCAAGCTGCTTACAATTTGTTTAAACAGAAATTGATGACAAGATTATACAAATTCTAGAAAAAATAAAACATTACCCAGCATTTCACGTCTACAATTTGAATATTATTGCTGCTAATTATACTCTAAAAGTTATTTTAACTTTAACATTTATAGAAACACATGTGTAGCATGAAAAGAAATGCTTCGGATATATATTGTATTTCTAGCCACATTCATGCAGTTATGCAAATGTGAAACTTGCTCTGTTGAGCAGCATGATATCACTTTACTTTTTATTAATTTGAAAGATTACATCAGATAAATTGGAGTTAGATGTTAAAAAAAGCTGAGTGTTTGATGCTAAACTTGTACATATGTGTGTGTGTGTCTCTGTGACAAAGAGAGAGAAAAGAATACTAGCAAAACTTATTTTTTATACATTGCTCTTTTCTAAGATGTGAATGTGAATATAAAATATGCAAATAATGTATTCACTGTCATAATCAAGAAGGTGTGTATTCATGGTATAGTACATTGAGTATGATAGGTAAAATATAAACCTGGCTGACATGATCTGATGTGTGATTCATCATATTTTACAGATAATGTTTTGTTAGGCATTTGGAAAAGGAAAACACCTAATAAGATGTATATATATTCCTTCATTCTCTCAATACTATTTTCTCTTTGAGGTGTATATGATAAATTTATAAATACATATACTTACATGAAAAAAATGTATTCTTGTATAATTTATGATGGGATTCGGGATTTTGGGGGCTGGATAGACATCCACTGAGCTCTAGGTAATGGCCGTTGTCTTCTTAAGACAAAAATTGACTTTTCAAAAACAAAATTTTGTTTTATATGTGATAATCAGGAGACTGCACTATAGTTAGTTGGTTCACTTTTAAGTTCACTGTATAGGGAAAGGCATATTAACACTACTTAGATTGCATTCCTTTCTCTCAACATCATGGCTGGTCTCCAATGGGCTGCTGTCTTCACATGTAGGAGTTTGTGTGGGGCAGGGTCCGCATCTTAGTGAAAACACCCTTATTTTACACATGTGAAAAACAGACATATAACATTTTATGCTAACTATGCAAATATAATTATTTTCCATGTATAATTTATGAATGTTTGGAAAATCCTCTGCAAATGTGGAAAATGTTTTGAATTACATACTGTTCTTTAAGCTAACTCATAATTATGTTATTTGGAACTTACCAAGTATACTAGTACAGCATGTATTTAGTTTTCATTAATTTGGAGAAAACATACTTTGCTACATTATGCGTTTGTCATTCAAAGTCATTATAACAAATGACATTAAAGGCTAGATTGCCTGGTATGTTAATGGTCCCAGGGTACATTGTTTGTTGGCATATGGCCTGGTCACTGCTCTTTCCATCCTCATAATGGGGACCATCTCCAGGATGCATTCCTGGAGCCCAGTCTGACCTGAGGGCACCAATGTAGATGGCACAAGAAGCATTCCTTTTCTACTATCCCTCTTTGACGTGCCACATGTGGGTTTGTATATCGCCTACTTTCACCATTACCAAAATAGGGATGTAGCTGCCTTTGTTATAGGGAAGTGATAAAAACCACATGCTGACCTAATATTATAAAGAATATACTACTAAATTTCATTGTGTTGTTTTATTATATACCTCTAAAGATTTTTAAAATATATTATTTTAAAAATTTTAAAATTTAAATTCATATTAATTGTAAAAGTATATTATATGCTTTTAAAGATTTTTTAAATAAATGTCATTGGGAAACTCAGGTCCTAACTCTGTGCTTACTTAATATTCCATGATATAACTACATGTTAGTGGAAGACTGTCTCTAAAAGGTGAACTAATAATAGTCACTGGTTATTGATATATTTTGATAGAGATTCCTTAGAAGACAGACTATTTTAGTCTGGTAGTGGTGAAGATGATTGAATTTTCTTTTTAAATGGAGGGACTTACACATTCTCAGCTTATTTTAGAAATCCTATTCTGGGGACCATGCACAATTGCATTGATTTACATGGCATAAAAAGGAAGTTAATTCAAACCTTTTCACACTAGTGTAGTTTATAACACCTTTGTAGCACACATTAAAGTTTTTAAAATTGGTGAACTCACATTTTTTTCTCACGTGTGCCTGAAGTTGGTTTATTATGTGTGGCAATGTTTGTCATACTTCGCTGTTTCTGAAGTTATGCTGTATTCTGAAGTTATTTTTCTTCTTCTTCTTCTTTTGCTCTGGGTTTCAAGCTTCATGCTAGCGCTATTAATAGCTATTAGCATATAGGTCCTTCAGTCCTTTCAAGTATTTATTTCAGTTGAGTTATTTTAACTAAGCACTATTTTATTTGCTTGCTTTCTGTTTATTTTCTGCCTCTCCCATTGAAATAGTAAACTCCATAAGGTTATGGACTTGTAGTAGTCATAAAGGGTATAACAGAACATACTAAAATGTAAATCTTTATTTTTGGGCAGTTGGGGGAGAGCAAGGATTTAAGTGAGGGGAATGACTTGATTGGATTTACATGTTAATTTTGGAGATGATCTTGATGGTCTGGTGGTGGTGGTGGTGTAGGACTTTCTCCTTAGTTCAGCTAAAAGCTGGGTTGTCACACGCCATGAAATCTTTGGCTTGCAGGCACTTTGAAGGGTGAAAAAAATGGAATTTATTGGGTAAAAGAAAAAAAGAACAGCTGGTTTCCTGCCTCTCACATTGAGTCCTAGGTACTACCCAGGAAAAGGCAGAGTCGGACTCCTCCCCACTGCAAATGGATGAACTTCCTAAGGCTCCACCCCTTGTTCTCCAGGGACCCCTTTATACTTGGCTGTCTTAGTGGGAGCATGTCTGGGCAGGAAGAAGACTTAGAAAGTTGACGCAGAGATGATGGCCTGATTTAAGTTATTGGGGATAGGTTGGAAACTCATAGAAATATTTAAGCAATTATTCAGGTGGTAGATAGAATCCTTGAGGCTTGGTGCATTACTCATGTTAGTGGTGAGTGAAAAGAAGAGTCAAGGTCATTCTCAGGCTTTGTATAATTGTTGAAGTCATACAAGAGGAGAAATGGTTATTTTGGATAGTAAACAAATAATTCAGTTACAAATGACCTCGGCTGTGTTTAGGTTTGTTGATGCATAATAGTTATTGAAACCATAGTAAGAGAGATTTTCCAGGAAAAATATAGACAGAATAGGGGATTAAGACTAGAACTCTGAGATGATTAACATTTGTAGAATAGCAATTGAAACAAAGCCCAAGAAGACAAAGGAGCAGCCATAAATATATACAGTAAACCAGGCGAGTAGGGTGCCGTGAGAGAGGATTCCAAGTCTGTGGGCAAAGGCACCAAGATTATACAGAAGAAGCAAATAGGAAAAGAACTAAAAGATATCTATTGAACAGTTACTGAAACAGCATTTGTCCAGGGTCTATTATGTGAATGTGGCCTTCAAACAGTTCCATAATGCCAGCTACCAGCTTTCAAAGGATTTCATGAACAACTGAATCCAGATTGTGCCTTCTGACCTTTTCCAACTTTCAAAGTTTGAAGCTGCAAAGAAAGACCTTTCCTATTTTGCAGGAGCAAAATAAATACAAGATGCTTTTCTTTATTTAGATCCAAATGCATACTTTATAGAAAAAAACTCTTATGAAAAATGATTTCATTAGAGAAAAATGGAAATTTCCTTAATGTTGCCAAACAAAGTGGCTCTCCACTATTATTTTCAGGAAAGTCAAATCTATTGCATATTGAAATTGTATATTGAGATGCAGATACCCAAAAGATGAAATGCTGACACACTCAGCTGGTTTCTTCATTTTACTTCGTGTTGTTGGCAGGGCACGTAGGGAGGCAGACAGTCCTATGAGATAGTTATGGTTATTTGAATGAAAGAAAATACAATGCTTTTCATAAAATGATGAAAAAATACAACCGGAAGACCTCCAGGAAAAAATGAAAGTCCAATTATAGAATTATTTTCTTCTCTTTTTTTGATACTCAGTTTCAATTTATATGTGCCCAGTGTGAAAAGCCTTTTTGAGTTAGACTCTATTTTGAATTTGAATCCTACTTTAACTTCTTGTTGCTAGAATTCCTTCTGTATTTACAATTCTTATTAACACTACATGTTAAAACAGAAATGGTATCTTTATGATTTAATCAATGAAACTCATGATAAAATATCAAATGTTCAATGTTGACAGGAATGTAACTGAAAACAAGATGCTAGACTCAACAAATACACTTTTGGGTGAACATATAGAAAAATATAACACATTTCAATAAAGTAGATACTTTAAAATCTGCCACTGAGAAAGTAAATGATTCTCTTGGTAGAAGAGAAAATTAATTTGAAAGAAGGAAATTTATTTGACTTAAGTACCTTAACAAGGAACTCAAAGAGTTTTGTGATTGCATGAGGGCAATTTTAATAAAGTCCTGTGGCTCCTTTGTTGTTGTTGAAGTTGTTATCATTTGTAATGGGATCTCTTTGCCTAATGGATTTCAACTTTTCTTCAAAAGATGGAATTTTCCTTGATTTTTAAAATAAATCTTAATCTGGCACTTTTAGCTATTTGTAATATATTTCGTTTATTTCCACATTTACTAGATATGTGACTTACTGTGACTAATGCTGAGTAGTCTCTTTGACTTCACCTGAGTAAGCCTTTTGGATTCACATTTTATGCCATTGCTCCAACAGGAAGATCCTTCTACCTAGAATATCCTTCTCTTATTTTTATTTCATATTTCTGCCCAAATATGTAAGGGCCAACTCAACTATTATTGCCCTTGTATAGCTTCACCTCTCATCCCAGTCAAAATGAGTTATACCTTCCTCTTTATGCTGGTTTGATGACTCTTCCTCACCATACAAATAGAAGGAGTCATGTTAGATGAGTTCTCTGGAGTTGCAGCCTGAGACTGGGTGGGCATTGCTTGTGTTGAGACCACAGGAGCTAGAGACAAGGTATATATATATACATTCCACAATACAGCATAGTGGGAAGAAGCCAAAATCAGGTAATGACTCATCAACCTGAATGGTTAAGCTTTCAGGGACTATCCAAATTGGAGCCTCCAATCAGGGACAAATGGTTTGAAATTGAGGGAGAAAGATGGTACCTGAAAACAAATTACTGAGCCAGAGAAGGCTGGACTATTTTTAGAGAATACCTGCAGACTTGACAGGGGACAAGGTAGACACTGAAGACCTTGAACACAAGAGGACACCAAATCTTTCTTTAATTCATCATATAACCCCTATTACAGTATTTCACCATGGATAGTAGGTTGATAAATTTTTATCTCATATGGTATGTTGCAAATGTTTTCAAAGTCATGTTTTCAGTGTTCTCTTCTTTGTATCTATTCCCCACTTAGTATAATGTCTGGCATATCATCAGTGCTAAATAAATATTATTTTGGAGTTATTCTTGCTATATAAATTTATAGCTAAGTCTTATTCTGAACTGTACTTCCCTGTCCATCCCCCCAGTGAAATTTAGCCATAATTTTCCATTTTTTCCAATTTATAAAAGTACCTTCAGGCTGGGCATGGTGGCTCACACCTGTAATCCCAGCACTTTGGGAGGTCCAGGTAGGTGGATCACTTGAGGTCAGGAGTTCAAGACCAGCCTGGCCAACATGGTGAAAACTCTGTCTCTACTAAAAATAGAAAAATTAGCTGGTGGTGGTGGCATGCACCCATAATCCCAGCTACTCAGCAGGCTGAGGTAGGAAATTGAAACTGGGAGACAAGGTTGCAGTGAGCCAAGATCGTGCCACTGTACTCCAGCCTGGGTGACAGAGCAAGACTCACTCTCAAAAAAAAAAAAAAAAAAAAAAAGGAAAAGGAAATTATCTTCAGGTTTATAATTAAAGAATTTCTAATGAAATAAAAATAATATTTCATTATTGAGTAAATATTGAACCCAATTTTATTTAAATATCACAGGCACCCTGAGCTCACGAGTTTGCGACCAGCCTGGGCAACATGGCAAAACCCTGTCTCTACAGAAAAAAAAAATAATTAGCCGGGCATGGTGGCATGTGCCCATAGTTCCAGGCACTCTGGAGGCTGATGCAGGAGTATTGCTTGAGCCCAGGAGGTAAAGAGTGCAGTGAGATAAGATCATGCTCCTGCACTCCAGCGTGGGTTACAGAGCAAGACTCTGTCTCAGAAAAACAAAAAATGTCATAATATTAATTTTTCTCATTTTTATATGAAGAACTCTAATCGTTCATTGATTTATTTTTTTAAATCACTTCTTATTATGTCTTGAGAATTTTACAGAAAACACTATTATGGCTTCTTTCACCAGCCAGAAGAGAAAGCATGATTGTGTTAGGTAACATGACAAGTGAATGCACAGTGAATTACAGCAGTCCTTGTGGGAGTAACTGTTCTCTCGGGGAGAGGTTAAGGAGGCCATTTTAGCTAAGCAGAAGAATGAACAGGGTCTGCCAGGGAGTCTTGAGGTATGAATGCATGGGGCTATGAGGGATTGGTTCAGTAGCTGAATGTCCTGAGGACTGAGAAAAGATGGAAGAGAGGGGACAGGTCATGATGGCATGCCATACTAAACAGTTCGAGTTTTATTCTTTGCCTTGAGCCACACTGAAGGATATATATAGGGATTCAGGTGCAATTCTTTTATTCATCACTGCTTTACCTTCTACTTAATTTTTGATTTCTCAACTCCCAAGTGCTAGTAGGATCTGTCAAGTCTTACCACATTAAACCACTCAGCAGCAATGTAGGACTTGATGCCAGTGCCACAAATGTAACTACCAAAGTCACTTAATTGTGGTATTTGCACTGGAAACTCTATTTCCCTATTTAATAACTCCTCTGGCAGATTTGAATTCAGTGTCAGATTTAAAACATATGTAGGCTTTAGTTTTTAGGTAAGGTAAATATAAAATATTACAAATACTTTTTATGTCAAATCTCTTTGACATAAATGTATTGATATTTATTGTAGAGAGACCTCAGCCATGCATTCTAAAAACAAATTGTAGTGCTTTCTAAATTAACATAGCTAAATTAAAATGTGACTGTGATCTGTCATGACTAGTTTATTTGTGATAATGTCCTCCTGAACACAGGAAATAGAAATGATTGTGAGCAGTCCTCATAGTTCAACTGCATTACCTTATAATATTTAGAGAATGTATTTTATATCTCATCCCCTAAATGTCTTAAACCAGAACTTCAATGTGGTGAATAAATTTGTATCCATATGCGTCAATTATATTGCAATTATGGTAGACGGATTTCTAAGTAACCCCAAAGAAATAGATTTCTACATTACCCACCGTAATATATTATTTCTTGAAAAGTTTTCAGGAATATAACTCCATCAGTGTCTCCAGTGGACCAGGTCAGTGTTTTATACCTCTTGCAGCCAGTTTTCTCTCTGGTAATATAGCTAACATTTCTTATGTATCTTTTGGGAAAGCTCTGAAAATCATAATCCCAGGTGTTTAGCAGGTACCCAGAAATGATTTTTTCCTTAAACATTTCTGGGATATATGATGAACCCTTTGTAAATGTGGAAAAGAATTTCTTACAAATGATTGCTGTTTACAAGTTGTTGTCATCCAATTTAGATAATGGAATTAAGAACCTGTATGTGAAATTTGCTGATTGTAACCTATCAGCATAGGAGAATATGTCAATACTTGTATATCACACTAGGAATAACTAACGCTAGGTGTAGAATTCAGAGCACTTTTTTTTTAAGAGGAAAAAAGATGAGAAACTGTGACTAAATTTTATTGGGGATATTCAGAAAAGTATACTTTAGAATAATATTTATCTATAAATTCACAAAATGAGAATAACTCATGTGTTTACTCAATTAAAGAAGAAAACAGATTCAGAGATCATTGCAGACTAAAATTGAGCATGAATTAGCTCTTTTCTTTTGCATGATATATATAGATTAAATGCTATACAGAGTTACAAATAAAATGAAATAATATACTCCTGCCCTCAGGAGACCACAGCAGAGAAAATATAAATATGAAATATCCAAACTCTAAGGTATGTATGTTGTTCACATTCATATGCCGAAGTGATGTGCCTGCTATTGAGTTCTATGTCTGTGTGGCTCATTGAAAAGACCAAATGTTTGCACTGTTTTATGTCTGCAGTGATAACAACCCAGTTTGTTTTTCTTCTGAACTTTCTCCTTGGTGTATAGCGTAGAAAAATGTGGTTATTAAATCATTAGAAACACTGATTTTAGAGGATTATGCATTATAGTATGCTACTTCGTTTTCGCCTTAAATTATTTCAGCATGGTAAAAGGAATTGGGCCTGTTTTCCTTTTCTCATTTGGAATGGTCAATAACAGGTGTCTTACCTTGGAAATTGTAGCTATCATTCTTTAGTCACCCACACTTTTGTGCTTGGCTCCCCACCATCCCACCCATCTGTTACAATGAATTATAATTTCAGAACAGGAAAGGGATGTAGTTTATTGCCTTCTGAGATATGAATCCCCTTGAAAAGATCCTGATATATATCCAGAGTGTGCTCCCAATACCTGGAATGACAGGGAGCTTTCTAAGTCCTCTCAAATCTTGCTTCCTGCTATTTTCTTTGTTCCTTGCTTTTTGTCCTTGCAGCTTTTAATTTGGTACTGATAATTATCATGCCTGGATGTCTGCATATAGCTTCCTAACTGATCTTTCTTCTCCATTTTTTTCCCCCTAGAATATCTTGACACCACGTTTTCACTAAAATCCCTAAAACACTTTGGTCATATTGCCACCTTAATCAGAAACCTTCAGTAATTTCCCGTAGCCTGCAGGATAAAGTCAGAACTCATTAAATTGAATTAATGTGGTCCCAACATGTTTAACTTCACCTTTTCAACTTCCTCAGCCATTTACTTGACCTTAGTTGGTCTACTCACTTTTATTGAAATTATATTTTTTTTCTTGTTCAATGCTTTTGGAGATGCTATTTCCCTTACCTTTTCCTCCTTCACTATGACCACTTTCTTATTTTATTACTGTCTATACTTTAAGACCCTCATCAGTTTTTCTTTTTGATAACTCCCTGCAGACTTCTGACAATACTGTGATGTCTTTGTTCTCTGAACTCCCAGGGTGCCCATTTTTGGTCTCATTGATTTGGTGCTTAATCATGAGCTAAATTGTGACAGTTTTCGTATTGTTTTATTGACCTATAGTTTATCCTTTGTATTGATGTTTAATTTTTCACACTTTTTAACTTGGCTGTCTTCCAGTAATTTTATGAGAAGACATGATAAAGCAGATGGTTTTCAAGCAGTATTCAACCAAACTCTAGTGATTTCTGAATGTCTGACTGGGGAAGGGAAAGGGAGTGGACCGAGACTTGTGGTCTCCACCAGCTTCAAACAGAACATCTCTGCTTTGATTGTTGTTTTATACTGAACTTCTGCATTTGATTATTTTTGAGAAAAAATGTTAGGCTAACAATGTTTGAAGGAGAAGAACCTGGACTTAGAGTAAAGATAGTTGGGTTTTATTTCTGGCTCTGCTCCTTGCTGCCCTAGGCTTTAGTTTCCTCATATAAAAAAATTATAAGCCAGATGCAGTGGCTCACGCCTGTAATCCCAGCACTCTGGGAGGCTGAGGCAGGCAGATCACTTGAGGTCAGGAGTTGGAGACCAGCCTGGTCAACATGGCAAAACCCCGTCTACTAAAAATACAAAAATTAGCTGTGCATGGTGGCACATGCCTATAGTCCCAGCTACTCAGGAGGCTGAGGCACTAGAATCGCTTGAACCCGGGAGGTAGAGGTTACGGTGAACCAAGATCATGCTGCTGCACTCCAGCCTGAGCAACAGACTGAGTGAGACTTTGTTTCCAAAAAAAAAATAAAAAATAAAAAATCAATGAGACCAGTGTATATGATCTTACATTCCTTTTTATTGTAAAAGTCTGTGATGATCAGAAAATTAGTTTTATTAAAATAGAGTGACTTTTATTTTTAATTTTAAATTTCTTTTTTCTGAAAAGGATATGTTTATATAGAAAGTTCTGTTACCAAGTTGTTTGCAGTTTTTAGTTACTGCCACAGCCAGAATGTTTCACATATGGCACATTAATTATATGATAATTAAATATGAAAAAAGCAAATTACAGTTCACTTTGATCTTGATCAAAACACTCTATATGGCATTTGCTTGCCTTTTGTTCCTCCATACCACTTATGAACTCTTCATTAGCGTCAGACTGGAAATCTTTCTCTAATTTTTAAAACACACAGAATTTTAGAACAAAATTACTATTGGGTGTTCAAGTACTAAAAACTGTGAAGGCAAAATCTGTGTCAACCAAGAGAATACTATTTCTTACAATGAACTTTTTTTGTCAATATCCTTTTCAAAGTAGGATGTCTCCATAAAGATAGGCAACAAGTGGCATTGCCAAGGCTGACAACACGTATCTTACTGGCAAGTTTTATTTGTTCCTAGCCTCACGCCCAATGGTAATTAAAGATATCATCTCTATTATCACTACAGGAGAATTTGGTTTAAAAAGTGGACCAACTTAAAGCCTGTAAGATACCTAGTCTAAAGTCTGTACGTAAGATAAAATTTGACTCAAACAGAAGCCGTAGTGAAACAGATGAACACCTGAACTTCAGCAGACATTAGCAGCATGCTCCTATTCAGCAGGTTTCAGCTGTAAACCAAAGTCTACCAATGAGGGACTCACATCTCCAACAAATTAAACGTAGGTCCACCATTTTTTAGATTCCTGTTTTACACTTTTATTTTAGAAAACTAAACAAGAAACCATTAAAATCACAAGAAGATAATAATAAATATTTTGTGTATCACTATATAAGCTGCTTCAGGTTGTCTTAAATAATAGTATCTTTATTTCTTGGAAATTAAGGAGGCTGTTTTCCATGTCGATAGCACTTGTGTATGGGTGGTATAAGGGCTACTTCTTTATGTCCTGGCATTTATTACAGAAACAGTCCTCCAGGAATTTTTGGATATTTCTTAAGCAGTGTGGATTCTTTCCAGATTTCAAGAAATAGTCTTCATTGATCAACACTTGCACATTTCTCTCAAACAAGATTGTCTTGTTCAAGAAGGCAATTATAGAGACATTGCCAAAAACCTGGTCGTTGAAAATTGTTTTAAAAATGTTCAGATTCTGTAAAGTGACAGTCAGTCGAGTCTTCTATAAGCATCTGGTCAAATTCACTAGCAGAAACAAGGAAAAGTATTGATGTCTCACTGTGGAAGCAAAACATTCAATCCAGTGGTTTTCTTTTTGATCTTGATCAGCTGCATCAAACATTTTGAAAGCAACATTTTTTCTTTTTTTTTAACGTCTGTTTTAGGTTTAGGGATACATGTGCAGGTTTGTTCTGTAAGTAAATTATGTGTCATGGGGGTTTGGTGTACAGATTCTTTCATCACCTATAATAAGCATAGTACTCAAAAGGTAGATTAGTCCTCACCCCCTCCCACTCTCCACCCTCAAGAAGGCCCCTTTCTGTTCCTTTCTTTGTGTCCATGTGCACATAATGTTTAACTACAACTTATAAGTGACAACATGTAGTATTTGGTTTTCTGTTCTTGTGTTAGCTTACTTAGGGTAATGGCCTCCAGCTCAATCCATGTAGCTGCAGAGGACATAATCTCCTTTTTTGTGGCTGTGTAGTATTATGTGGTATGTATGTACCACAATTTCGTTATCCAATCTGTCGTTGATGGGCATTTAGTTTGATACCATGTGTTTGCTTTCATGAATAGTGCTGCAGTGAACCTACATGTGCATGTGTCTTTATGGCAGAATGATTTATATTCCTTTAGGTATATACCCAATAATGAGCTTGCTGGGTGAAATGGGAATTCTGTTTTAAGTTCTTTGAGAAGTTGCTACATTGCTTTCCAAAATGGCTAAACTAATTTACATTCCCACCAGCTGTGTATAAGTGTTCCGTTTTCTTTGTAATCTCACTATTATTTGTTATTTTCTGACTTTTTAATAATAGTCATGCTGACTAGGGTGAGATGGTGGCTTGTTGTGATTCTGATTTGCAGTTTTTGAATGATTAGTTATGTTGACAGTTTTTTCATATGCTTGTCGAATGCTTGTATGTCTTCTTTTGAGAAGTGTTGGTTCATGTCCTTTGCCCACTTTTTGGTGAAGTTGTTTTTTTGCTTGTTTATTTCTTTAGTTTGAAAGAAAGGTTTTCAGTTTCAATGTTGTACTCATGAATGCTGTTGGTGGGCTTCTGGCAAGCACAATCTTGTGATGGAATGTAATCTGGTTCTCCAAGTTTATCCATTATCACAGAAATATTTTTACATGTTCACCCAGTTGAAATATCCATCCTGGTCATAGGGATTCTGCATGCCTGTGTCTGCCCAAAACATTCTTATAGCAGGAAGACAATATAAACAAAATAAACAACTTTGAGGTTCCACCATTTCCTGGTTTCTTGTGCCTCCTTGGGTGACAGGATGTCAAATGCCATCATATTGTCTCCACTGAATTGGTTTGAATGCCCTCTTCAAGGAATATGAAACATCCTTTATCTCTACTGGCATCCTCATCCTTTTGATCATGTTGCTGTAGAGAGTGGGGTGAAATTCCTCATGTGTGCACTGGACAACGTTCTGGCAATGGATGATCCACAGCGGCTTCAGGAAGGTGGAATTGCTGCTGCCTCTGTGCCCACAGCAGCATCTTCAGAAGCTGCCTGTTGTGGGCCTGTCTTTTCCCAGAACAGACATTTGTTCATCACCTTGGACTTGCTGCTGCACATCTCACTACTCATCACAATGCAGCTAAGTGCATGCAAATGTAGACAGCAATAGCAGGAAACCCTGATAATTTATTTATTCCAAACAATATTAACCAATGGAAAGAGTCTGCTTGGGTTGAAGTGCAGGAATATCTGTTGCAGAGAAATTGATCTAGACTTAAATATTGGCTCTACAAATGAGGAAGCCTGGCCAAGTTACTTAACCTTATTGAACCTCAATTTCCTCATTTGCAAAAGAAAGATAATCTTAACCATCTCTCAGGGTTGATGTAAACACCAAATGAGAATATTAGTCTAAAGTGGTTAGCCCAGTGACTGCCACTTAGGTATCTGGACTATTTCACCACCTTTTGTTGTCTATAATTACTCATTTCCTTTTTTTGGGACTTATTTATGAATGACTTTGGACTTTTTCAAAAATCAAACATTTAAAGGATGAAGATTTGTCACCATTCAGGCTCTGAGAACATTTCTAAATGATATTCAAAATTTAGTGGTGGCAATTTCAGTGGAATAGTTTACAAATAAATACACATTTAGATGTCTAGCTCTGTTTATTTTGTTAAAAGTCAATCAAATTCACCAGAGAGAAGGGAGGAGAATTTTACAAAAAGGGTTGAAGGAGAGTTTATGGGAATAAAAATTTCGCCTTTTTTATGTCTTGTTTTCAGTAGTAATTATATCTGTGTATAGCTTTCAAAACTCAATGAACTAAATATATATACTTTTAAATTTTATCTTACCTGTAGCTCAGTTTTTTAAAGTACCCATGGTGCTTAACATATTATTTGGAAAAGTTATACTCTCTATATCACTTTGATTCTGTAAAGACTTCATAACATGAATCTCATTGATTTGTTAGTTGAGGCTCATATATTTAAGTGCTGCTAGAAAGACCAGGTATTAGTATACCAAATTAAATTTATGGGGCATGTGGGGTGTGTATGCTTATTTTTAGATGACATCACTCAGCTTTTAGTGTTTGCTTTTCTCTTATGCTTGAACCTATAACCTCACTGTACCTTGGCCCATTGTAAAATACAAAGGACAATTGTTTATTGAGTTTAAATAAAAAGTCTACGCATTTACAATGTATTTTAAAATAAATTATGGGTTTTCATCCATAAGTGAAGTAGGGAGTGTTCTCTGCCAAGGAATGACTTTATTATGTATCATTTGAGAAAGAAAGGCCTACTAAAAATTATTAGAGCGTAACATCCAGTTTAACATAAACACATTTTAGTTAAGTTCGTGAAAATGTGAGGATAGACGTTTGTAGCCATGTTTTCATGTGGGTTTTGTTTTCAAGTTTTCTTTAAGCTTGTTACTGTTCATTATTTTCTCTTTGATCTATTTAACAGTTGAATCAAAGTTAGTTAAAATTTTCACCTGAGAACCATAGTTGACTTGCTTAAGGCATGTGTTTTAGATAGTATTAAGATACTATGTTCATCTGAAAGTTCTTATAACTGGACTCTAAGAAATATATTCCTGGTATGATGGTTGTTCACTACCCCCAAGTAGTTTCAAAATGTTTAATGCCTGCTTCATTCTCTGAATAAATGACATATTTTAAGTTTTATTTTATTTTTCCATATAAACATTTTAAATATATTAGTTACATCAAAATATATTTAGAAATTTAAAAATATGTTTAGTCATGTTTTATGAGATAATGATTTATATCAGACAAAGACATGGTTTTCATTTTGAAATGTTATTTTGGGTCACTTTTACAATGTTATGATAAGTTACGAATAAATAAGTGAGATCTACCTTTTGATGCTTTTGAAATAATTTGAATACAAATTATTTCAGGCTTCAAAAATTGCACAAATAGAATAAAGTAGAATAAAGTAAATGGTATAATATTTTTATTGTTGGGAGAATTACCTCTATCCATTATAAATACTTTATTGTAGATAGTCTAAGTATTATCTTAAAATGTTAATTACTCCATCTCTACTAAAAATACAAAAAATTAGCCAGATGTGGTGGCATGCACCTGTAGTCCCAGCTACTCAGAAGGCTGAGGTAGGAGAATCGCTTGAATCTGGGAAGCAGAGGTTGCAGTGAGCCAAGATCGCGCCACTGCACTCCAACCTGGCAACAGAGCGAGACTCCCTCTCAAAAAAAAATAAAAAGTGTGAATTACTTTGGTGTTTTAAAAATAACATAGATTATTTTCTCTCATGATTTTTAAACTTTATTAGGTCAAGAGTATTAAAAGTAAGTGATATTTTAAGGTGTTGCCAACTCAATAGTGCTGTCTCTCTGTTTGTGAAACAGTTTTCTTCTTGAAATCCCTAGGAAGTGAATATATTTGCTGTTCTAAAATGAGAAAATCAGAGTCTAATTCATTTCCTATGTTAAGGAAGAAAGTGATCATGTGTCCTTTTAATCTGATAACTTACTGTAAATAATAACTTTTTATAAATTCATTTGATGACTGAAAAGCATTTGAACAGATTATTCAAACAAAGCTCATACATTGCTAATGCTGGTTGTCACTGCCTTCAATAAGGAATAATCATTCAGGTGCAAAAAGCTACTGATTCTTATGTGGAATAGTGGCCACAGACAGCCCAACATTTGAATGAAAATTGTAAATGAATGAAAGATATTACAGTACTTCATAGCAACATCTGTCTCTGTAACTAGAAGTACATATTTGATTACTTATTTTGCTCTGTAAATTTCCTGTTTAGATATTTTGTGGATTTTTTTTCTGTTAGTTAATTGGTCTTTTTTTAATATGTAGAATTTCAGTATATTTTCAAAATAATATTCCTTTGTCTGTTACATAAGGTTCAAATATTTCCTCCCAGAGAATAGCCTGCCATTTTTTCTTTAATTGTATATTCAGACACTAATACTTTTAAGATAGTGAGTCAGTAATTATTTTAACTTACATTTTGTGAGTTTCTTTTTCATGCAAAGGCTGTCTTGTTTAGGAATAGTTTTTAATCTTGAAGAAAGGAAACTATTATCCTATATTCTCCCCAAACTTTAACTTTTTTTTATTACATGCAAGTCTATCATTTATTTAGAATATATTTTTTTTGTATATGGGTGAAGTAGGGATCTGATTATTTTTTATTGTTTGGTATATTTTATTGTTTGATATTTTACGTTTGTCTCAGTAGCATTTGAAGACTGTTTTCTCCCAGCTCTTTTGCCCTGTAGTCTCTGCCTTACATTGGCTTTCTATGTAGCACAGGCCTGCTCCAGGACTCTCTATTCTGTTTCTGTGGCCTGTTTGACAGTCTCCAAGTCAACTGGCTTACTATTTAGCCTTAATATTTAGCTGGTAAGTTTTGAATATTATCTTCTTCCTTCCCTGTAGTCTTTTTGTGTCTTAAGTGTGGCTTCTCTAAATAGTAGATATCTATTCATTTAAAAACCATCCTAGCATTCTCTGCTTTATAACTATTATTTTAGTCTACTTATGTCATCTTGTTTGATATTCCTGTCATATATGACATTACCTCTAATAACTTATATTGTTCGTCCCTTCTTCCTCCCTTCATCCTTTCTTCCTTCCTTTTTTCTCTTTTCTTTCCTTTCCTTCTCTTTCCTTCCTTCCTCCCTTTATTCCTTTTTTCCTTTTTTTCTTTCTTTGTCCTTCCTTCCTTTCCTTCTCTTTTTCTTCCTCCCTCCCTTCTTTCCTTCCTTCCTTCCTTCCTCATTTTCTCCCTCCCTCCCCCCTCCTTCCTCTCTCTCTCCCTCCCCCACTCCCTTCCTCCCCCATCCTCCTTCCTCTCTCCCTCCCACTCCTTTCTTCCTTTTTCCCTCCCCTCCCCTCCTCTTCCCTCCTTTTCCCTGCCCTTCTCTTCCTTCTCCTGCTATGTATTTTCTTCCTAGAATTCCAACCTTTTTTTATCTGCTACCTGGATTTCCCTTGTGGCCTTAGAGTGAGGTTCACAACTTACTCAAGGTATTATGAAAGATTTAATTCTGTGTTTAAAGGCGCTTACAGATACGATTAGACACCTGAATTTCTCTATCAGTGGGACAGTTTAACATAATCTTTCCTCAACCCTCCATTTGTCAGTCAAATTAAATATTTTAATATTAAGCTTTTAAAAGATAAGTGTATTTGCTTGGGGTGCAGGACAACATGGTCTAACCTCCAAATCTTTGGGTGCTCTTAAGCACAAGTGAAGGATATTTCTTCTAAACAAAGCTGCCACAAGCTTGGAGACCATCTGAAACTGAAAAATGAAAACTTAGTGGCAAATGCTCTTCTCTTGGATGTTACCACAGACCTTTTCACTATTTCAAGAAATGCAAGTAGGATCTGAGCTGGTCCTATGGTCAAGAGGTGTCCATTGTAGATGCTGGATCTCTTGATTAGATATTGGAATGCAATGTTTTTTAGGATCTATTTCTTGATGTCAGCCTTGGAGAAACTTTCTCCCGATGGGAGATTACCCTGTATTATCTGGGTGGGCCAAATCTAATCATGAGTTCTAACATGCAGAGAACCTTTCCTTTTGTGGTCAGAGGGAGAGATAATTACAGAAGAAGGATCACAAAGATCCAATGAGAAAAGTACTCCACCCACTGCTCTTGGCTTTGAGTTGGAGAAGGCTGTGAGCCAAGGAATGCACTGGTGGCAGCTGGAATGACCCTCAGCTGATAGCCAGCAAGAAAATGCAAATAGTCCTACAACCTCGAGGAACTGAATTCAGCCGTCAACTCCAATGAGCAAGGAAATAGACTTTTCCCTAGAGCCTCCAGAAAGGGGTGAAATTTATCATTTTAGCCTGGTAAGACTCATGTTGGGCTTCTTCTGACCTAGAAAACTGACCTAGAAAAAACAATACAACCTTTTTGTGTTGCTTAACTTGCTCCTTTTTGGTAATTTGTTGTGGCCACAAAATGAAACCAATACAGAATATAATTATTTTTCCTTTTAAATAGTCATAGAGACAAAGAAGAAATATAAGGAAATGTATGAAGATAAGTGATTCTAAGTAAAGCTTTTTTCTTCTGTGAAGACCAAAGTTCTGGTTGACCTTTGTAATCTGAGCCCAGTAATCTTTTTCCTAGACTAGTATTTCCTGATGAATGGATAATGGTGACAAATTGCTACTGGTACATATGCATGAGAAAAGAAAATCAGAAACCTTAATTCAAATCAAAATTCATTTATAGCTTTGTATTTTAATGTGGAATAATTGATTTTACCACGTTTCTTTTTCTGTCAAAAAAAGGAGCTATATTTAATCTGTTTCTCCAAGGAATTTTAGTTGGTTAACTTCTTAACAGCTACTCTGAAAAGCAAAATGCTAATAGGATCCCCTTACATTATTGCCAAGATGAATGTATCACGGCTGACCTTTCATTTGGAAATTAAGTCCATGGGTAATCTTGTTTCCCCTTGGAGCATGTTACTCAGAGAAGGATCATATATATGTGGTTATTCTTAACTTTATGCTGGTGAAGATAAGTTCATGAAAACCTATCTTACTTTTGGCCGCGTACAGTCTGTCTCGCCTGCAATCCCAGCACTTTGGGAGGCCAAGGCAGGTGGATTGCTTGAAGTCAGGAGTTCAAGACCAGCCTGGCCAACATGGAGGAACCCCATCTCTATTAAAATACAGAAATTAGCTGGGCATAGTGGTGGGTGCCTGTAATCCCAGCTACTAGGGAGGCTGAAGCAGGAGACTTGTTTGAACCCTGGAGGCAGAGGTTGCAGTGAGCTGAGATGGCACCACTGTACTCTAGCCTGGATGATAGAGGAAGACTTCATTTCAAAAAAAAAGAAAAAAAAATAACATTAGTTTCTGCTTATGACTTTGATTTTGCTGGATTTTAGGATTTTAGAGGGATAAAAAAGGAGAAAAATGAAAGTCCAAGGGTTGTCTATTATTTTGCTTTTTCCCATTTTTTTCATCTAATAGTGATTAGCCGTTTCTATACAAAACATCTTAATATTCATAAGCCTGTTCACAATAGTATGCCTCTTCGTTATCAGTAATAGAAAAAGAAGGCTGAGAAAAATGGATTGAAGGTATGCATATGAAACTGAAAAGGAACCAGTAGTAATCACATTGATTATTATGACTAAATCATTCTTCTAGCAAAAAAAAAAAGTATTTCAAATAATTTTTTAAAATTCTAAATGTTGTACTAAGTTAATTTTCACATTTTGTTTCTTTCATAATCTATTTCTGTTATGATTTAGGAAAGGCAGTCAATCTTGTACCTTTACTTTTGTGTGCAAATACAGAACTGAAAAACGTATATGAATAAAGAAATAAAACTGTGTGTATTAACCTGTTAACCAGCATGAGAGAAGATATACACAGGCTGTAAGAAAACCATGTAGTTTAGATTATAATTTAAAAGGTGGGGGCTGGGCACTGTGGCTCAAGCCTGTAATCCCAAGACTTTGGGAGGCCGGGGTGGGTGGATCACAGGGTCAGGAGATTGAGACCATCCTGGCCTACATGATGAAACCCTGTCTCTACTAAAAATACAAAAAAATTAGCTTGGCGTGGTGGTATATGCCTGTAATCCCAGCTATTTGGGAGGCTGAGGCAGGAGAATTGCTTGAACCAGGGAGTCTGAGGTTGCAATGAGCTGAGATCACACCAGTGCACTCCAGCCTGGTGACAGATCAAGACTCTGTCTCAATAAATAAATAAATAAATAAATAAATAAATAAAAATAATGATAATAATAAAAGGGGGCTCTAGAGTGGTTAAGAATGTAGGCCTTGTGACAGCCTGCCTCATTCTGGCTACTTGATTTGGTGAAATTTTTTAAACTTTGTAGAGCACTTCCATTTTTTATGTGTAAAATGGGCATTATTATTGTACTTACTTTCTGACATTGTCACAATAATTAAATGTGTTAACATGTAAAACCTTAGAATATTTCCAGGCACAAGGCAAATATTTAATAAATAAATATTGACTATTAATTTAAATTTAAATTTTAAATGTTTTCAAATATACGCAAAAGTATAGAGTTGCTTATATCAGTATCTGGATCCTTTTAATAATTAGCTACCATGTGCATATCATAGAGATGCTAGAACTACACAAACCTTACCATGTTTTAAATGTCTCTCTTTTTCTCTTACCTTTTTCTGAGTATTTTAAAGCTCTCATTTTACCTCTACATGTTCAAATATGCATCTCTTAAAAATGTGGAATATAGGCTTAAAAAAACCTTGATGCCATTTTCCCAGCTTACAAAATGAAAATAATTTCTCTCTGTTATCTAATGCTCAAACCACAATTAGATTTTTTTCTAATTTGTTTAATATATATTTATATATTGGCAGCTATTGGTTGGAATCAGAATCCACACAAGTTGTATATATTGCATGTGCCGTATCCTCTATGTTTTTCTGCTTTCCTCCCTCTTTCCCATGCCAGGTTTGTTGAGGTATAATTTATATTCAGTAAAATTTGTTTCTTTTAGCTGCACAGTTCTGTGGATTTTGACAACGCATGCAGTCACGTAACCGCTACCATAATGAGGAAATTTTCTCATGCTTTTTTAAGTCCATCCTTTCCCCCATTCACCTTAGTTCCTTGTAGCCACATACCTGGTTCTCTGACCCTATAGTTTTGTGTATCTTTTCCAGAATATGACAAAAATGGAGTCATGTAATGTGTTGTCTTTTGAGTCTATCTTCTTTCACTTCGCATAATTATATTTGAATTCACCATGTTGTTGTATATTAGTAGCTTGTTCCCTTTTCATGGCTTAGCATTATTCTACCATATGGATGTTGCCACAGTTTTCTATCTAGTCATCAGTTAATGAAGATTTGGGCTATTATGTCATTTGGCTTGTTTTGTGTGATTATAAATAAATCTGATATAAACATGTGTATATTAAGTTTTTGTGTGGATATATATCTTCATTTATTTTGGGTAAATGCCTAGGAGTATTGACCTAGGTTTACTAGGTTATGTTGTTAGTGTATGTTTAGCCTGATACAAAACCACCAAACTGTTTTCCAGAGGGGCTATGTCATTTTGCATCTCCAAAGCCATATATGATCATTTCAGTTGCTCCACATCTTTGCCAGTACTTGTTATTTTCAGTAACTTAAAAATGATTATTTAGCCATTTTAATAAGTATAGAGTGGTATCTCATAGTTTAATTTGCATATCCTAATTACTAATGACTTTGAGAATCTTCTAGTGTCCTTGCTTTTCTTAGACCTTTTAGTCGAGACTAGTCCTCCAAAACATTTTTTTTCCATTACATTGACTGATTGTGGAATCTGAGATGAATGTCCTTTTTTTTCTCTTCATTGTTTTATTTAACCTGATTCTTGAGCGTTCATTATTCTTATAAACTGGAAATAAGCCTGTAACATTTGGTTACATTTCAAGTTTGTTTGTTTTGAGGAAACGCTTGGTAGACTGTTTATTTCACATTACATCACTTTAGGAAGGCACTGATGTCTGATTGACATTACGTTCAGATGCTACTTCCATCCTAAAGTTGCCCATAAACTCTTTATCTAATGGCTTTATCTATTTACCTTTTCCTAAACCAGTTATTTCACTGGGTACTACAAAAAGTGATGCATTCTAATTTTATTTTTCCGCTCACTTTATCAGTTGGATTTCTTCTATTCTATCTGTTTATCCTATCGTTTATATAGAAAAGTTTATATAGAAAAATTAGAATTGCTAATTTCTAGCGCATGGTTTCCTAGAAGCACGCAGTCATAATTAACGGGTAGTGGTGGTGATTTATTTTCTTGTTGTCTTTTTCTTTCAGTGTCATTATGAATTCCTGGGTGTTTAATATATTCGTTATGTTTCAATCAATTTTAGTGATTCCTGTTGATATTCAAATTGAGGACATAATGAGATAGTAAAGGCAAGTGTAGAAGCAGTTAGGTTATCATATGCACTTGAAACCAGTTTCTTTTCTGGCTCTGTGTATGCACCAATCTCACATAGATACCCAGAACAATTGTTTAAAAGCTGGTACTACTTTATGGGGTTTATATGATTAATGATTGGCGGAAAAGTGTTCCTATTTGAGAACACATAATTTTTCCTGTTTTTTTGAGTCTTTGAATTTTTCACTGGTGTTCAACTAAATATCTTCCTCTTTCACATTTCTATATATATAGTTTATATTTTTTTTTTGGTTGCTGTTATAAGTCAGGTCTTTTGGTTCATTAAATATGCATTTGAAAATGTATATCTTTTAGATGTATTTTCACCTGTATATATATAAATTTTCTTTTCTGTATGCTAATTTTTACATTTTCTCTATTACTTTTATCTCTTAATGTTTGCAGTAGTTTTTCAATGGTTTTTTTTGCGATTATTCAGACATTTATTTACAATTAGGGATAATTCTGCCTTTTCTAATTCTCCTGTCTCTAATTGCTTTGCCTTGTTTAATTGTGTTGGATATTTCTTTCAAGACAATATTAAATTAGTAGTACTGGCGATAGTGGATGTACTTTTCCTATTTCTGAGTTTATAGTGTTTCTGGCATTTCCCTAGTAAATAAAATTTGGCTATTATTGTTATATATTTGACTTTTGTTCTTATAATATTGTTATTATAATATGTAAAAATGTAAACATAAGATTGGTTTAATATATGGTGCTCTGTCTCAGAGCTGGCCAGGAACAACAAATGGCTTTTTACATTAGAAAGTTTATCAGTGATGAGATTTTTACTTTTTCAATTCCTGGTAATGAATGCATTTGCACAGTGTGTGCACTTGTCTGCTCTGGCCTTCACTCCATGCTGGCTCCCTCTGCTCCAGCCCCTCCCACCCTCCCCCAGACAACGTGGCCAGCATCCCTTAGGGGTCACTTTCTCCTGCTTCTTCCAGTCTACATTGTGGGTCCCTTCGGTATCCATTTGCTGCCCACTTTCCAAGGGTGCTAGCTCCTCCCTGGGTGCTGTTTCCTGGGTGTGAGCTCAGCATTGTATTCTCTTTGCACTCATTTAGCCTGGTCACTCTGAGTCACAACCACGCTTGGGGAAAGAGTGGGAAGGGCAAGCGTTTCTGGTAGATGAGCCTCAAAAAGACTCAGAAAATTGTGCATTTAAGGACATTTGTGACCTAAAGCTTTGTGAAGAACAAAAGTATCAATGTTAGTCTAAAACCAGCCTAGGGAGGGAAATGGAACCCCTGAAGGGGTCGTTGGCCTCTGTGGCATCCTGTGCACCTCCTTTCTCTCTGCTCTGCACACCGGGTGCTGAGCACTCCTAGGCCTCTGCACGTCACTGGCTTCCCCGCTTCTCCATTGTGCGGTACATCTTCAGGTACTATCAAACTGTCAAGTGTGTTGCATTCCTTTGATTACTTTCTGTCAAGAGTGTCACCTCCTGAAACTCTGGCCTCCCTTCTTATTTATTACTGTGAGCTCTGTCAGCCTTGTGGTCAGATGTGTGATATTTGGAGTCTGGCTTCCTGCTTCTTATTTCTCCACTCGGCCTCTGGCAAGTTCCCTCTTCTTTAATTGCATACCAGTGCTTTATGCCCTATTTTCCTTGCTCACAGTTTTTCTTTTCTACAAAGCCTCCTTCTTTTAGGTGTTTAGTTTTTTTTGAAGCACTTTTTCTTTTTTTGTTATGTTTCTGTTTTAAGTTTGAGTTTTATTTTTAAACCATTCACATCATGCTATCCATTACATCTGGTTTCAGCTTCCTCTCTGTTGGAAAGATTTGAATTATTTTTTTTAATTTAGTGTTTAAAATTTTATTTCAACAGTTTTTGGGGCACAGGTGACTTTTGGTTACATGAGCAAGTTCTTTAGTGGTGATTTCTGAGATTTTGGTGCACACATCACCAAAGCAGTGTATACTGTACCCAGTATGTCATCTTTTATCCCCACCCCCACCCTTCCTTCCGAGTCCTCAGAGTTCATCCTCTCATTCTTATGCCTTTGCATCCTCATAACGTAACTTCCAATTATGAGTGAGAACATAGTGATGTTTGGTTTTCCATTGCTGAGTTACTTCACTTAAAATAATGGCCTCCAACTCTATCCAAGTTGCTGCAAAGGCCATTATTTCATTCCATTTTATGGCTAAGTAGTATTCCATATATATATATATATATTACATTTTCTTTATCCACTCATTGGTTGATAAGCATTTAGGACAGTTCCATATTTTTGCAGTTGTGAATTGCGCTGCTATAAACATGTATGTACATGTGTCTTTTTTATATAATGACTTGTTTTTCTTTGAGTAGATACCCAGTAGTGGGATGGCTGGATGGAATGGTAATTCTACTTGTAGTCCTTTAAGGAATCTTAATACTGTTTTTCAAAGTGACTGTACCATATTTGAATTAATTTAATAGGAACTTGAAAAGAAGCCTTGGACTCAGTTATTAAACCCCATTTTACAGATGAGGAAGCTGAGGCACCTAGAAGTTACTTAACATGCCCAAGTCAGAGGCAGATTCATGCGCAGCCCTCCAGCTTCAAAGCGTGTGCCCCTAATCACTGTGCTGAATAAGGCCCATGCACAATACCTTTTCATTCGTTCCTTGCTTTCCTCATCCCTTTCTTCTTTCTCGCTTTTCCTCTTTTCTTCTTCATTACATGGCACTAATGACCACTCTTTTAATCACTGACACACAGGTGCATAAAACCATCATTTGCCATTACCTGGTCCTCATTGTATGAGGTCCTTTGCCAAGTGTTGCCTTCTACATCATAACTCAAAAGCCACTCACGGTGAAGCTGCTTGGAATGGGAGTCCAGCCCAAGAATAGTCAGCAACTTTTTCTAAGAGCAGTTCCTCAGCATTGCTTGGGTTTCCCCTCTAAGCCCAGCTCACACTATTCATCTTTCCCCTCTTATACTCCCTGACATTGCCATTGCAGGGCCCATTTCTCAAGGAATAAACTCAATAAACTCAAAAATGATATGCTCACAATCTGGCCCAGCTCAGGTCTGTCGTCTTAATTTTTTTTTTAGTCCTGATTTAAGATCATTTATCTTTTGATGCCTAGGTTCATGATTGATGGATGCCCTTCAAAGTAAATAAAGTGATGTCTTAAAAGCACATTATGTAGGCTTGGAGACTTTCCAGAGAACTTTTTACAGAAAGAAGGGCAGGAAGATTGTTTCAGGCCATTCTAAGATGGGCATATTCACACATTTAGTATCAAGACCCTGGGGGGTATGGAGGAAATGTGTTTACTGAGTTTTAAGAGTCTTGAGTGTATCTGCTATCTTCCCACATAGATTTAGTGAACAAAGACACTGAAGTTCCTTCATTGTTTTATTAACTTTTGAGAGTCTTTAGTACCTCTGAATGCCATACTCAAATTGGTAAGAAAGTATTTCACTTGGACAAAGCCTCAGTATCTTGTTCATCATGTTTTATAATATTACTTCATACCCCTTAATTACTGTAAGAATAGTTAATTATTGTAATGTCTTTAGCTTTGGGTTGAGCTTTCTAGATAAAGGTATATTTACATTTATTTTAGCACTGCTATATGTACTAGTATCATGAATATATCTCGAGTTCCTATCAGTCTCAAATTTCTAGTAACTAAATGATATCTTTGAAGTTGGTAATCCATCCCAGAAATAAATTAAACCATAGTTTCTTATAGAATGGAAAAAAATAAGTTCACTGGTAAAGTATATGGATTTCTTTCACAATAAATAATTGTACAGAATATACACTTGGAAAAAAGCAAGAATAACCACTGAGGAAGAAAAAGAATAGGAAGCACCATCCATTCAAAAAAGTTTAGAGTTTCCTGTATTTATAGAACATTTTTTCCAAGACTTGAAGCCTCTTGGTGTAGGCATAGAGTTAAGACTTGATACACAAAATACTGGGAAACAAGTAATCCATTGTAAGTGCTGTATACAGAATAACACATATAGTCAAGTGGAGGTAAGACCTTTTAGCCTTTGACAATTTGGGTAAATTAGTGAAGGGATCATAAATTGGGACTAGTGACAGTACTCCTCTGACAAGGCATTTGGAGGACTAATGGGGCAAAGTGCCTGGCACTTACTGAGTGCTCAGTACATGTTTTCAGTTGGAATAGCTGAAGAGCAATGGTGTGAAATAGTCCTAGTTCTGTGTTGTTAGCTGTGCACTTTCAACTGTTAGCTGGGAGGAATGACATTCTGTCTTCAAGTGGAGCAATCTGAGCAGGATACATGCCTGAATAGAAGGCCGTTACCCATTTCTTCTAAAGTGATCTAAGACTGTGCCTCCAGCAGGCCAGGGCAGTCCACCAGAAGTAGTTTTTGGGGTCTGTGCCATTGCTTGGAAAGATGATTAGAAGGTCAGAGTTCTGTGTAATAAAATAGATGTCTGTAAGGTTAGCCTGAAGAGATTAATTATCCTTTTTTTGTCTTAAAAGAAATAATTGCTAAATTTTCTTCATTATGATACCCACTGGCTTATAAATTTTCTGAATCTCACCTTTATATTCTTACTACAATGTTTTGACTTGTCTCCACTATTGTCCTTTTTTGTTTTCTCTAAAATTCATTAGCCTCCATTGCCATTTAGAAGGTAAGACATGCATTATTGGGAAGATCTGTTTCTTTAAGACTTTCCCTAGACTAGACTTAGCTAAAAACAAGAGAAGTTAGAAAGTATACTTAATATGATAAAGGAGGAAGTGAAATATACATTAGACAGCACCCTTGTTGATTAAGGAGAGAATGATGTATGGTCTGAATCATAGTTGCTTTCCTGTGGCATTTTCCAGATCTTTATTTTTTTCCCCGAGACACCAATTTACTCCTAAGAGCATCAGGAAGGAGTGGAAACTAACAAATGGCTATTGAAGACTTAAGTCACATTGATGAAGTTTACTATCTCACTGGGCTACAGGTGTCTCCTGATTCTCTCTAGGAATTTGATGACTGATCTTGGCAAACACAAAAATGTTCAGTGTAAAAATTTAATTAAAAAGCAAAGCTTAGAACTCCCTTTCTAGGTATACACAATCAAAGCCAACGATTCTACTATTGATGACACTTTGTTTTCTCTAATTATTACTAGGATGTCTGAGGGGTTAATGTTTCACATGGTTTTTCCAGGGGTTATTATCTGTTACCAGATCATGCGTTTCAGTATTTCTTTTAAGTTTAACCTTGAGGGAATAAAAACATTTCTTTAAATCCCGATAAAATCATTTTCTTTTCTCATGCCTGCTGTGACTGCCCCTTTGAGGAGGCGGCTCAACTTTCTCTCCAGACACTTTGCTGAAGCATGTATACTTAACCTTCCTCTGTTGGTCCATATTTTGCAAACATATATGTGAAAAGACTTTTTTGCTTGTTCCTATGTTTTTTTGTAATACTTTTCAGGGAATGAAACAATTGTTATATTTTAAAGAATTCTTCAGATATTGTTCTCATTTCTTCAAATATGATGACAATCTCTTGCAGTTTAGCTTATAAAGTATCTTCAGATAGTCAAAAGCCATGTGATATATTCTAAGTGATGAGGAGATGATTATGATAAGGTATTGATATGAATAACTTTGCTTGCTGAAGGAATGACAGGGTGACAAAATATCCTTCCTTAATTCTTATCTGTCATTTTCTCAATTTGCACATTTCCATAAATACATTATTCTCATATTTTAAAACATATTTTTGTCCTTTATTAAAAAAAATCAGATTTTCTGTGTTAGGGTACAACCTTTTCTATGGCTGACTAAGGCCTGTTATATGAAATATTGGCCATTTTACTTTTTTTTCTTGTTACAGAATAACTAGAAGTACAATAAAAAATTGTCTTACAATACCAGTAGTTTGCTTTTCCAAAACTTATCTGATGAGAAAAAAACACTGTATTTTATTTGAAAAATAAATGGAAAATGAGATATTACCAAAACCTTTTAACATAGAAAAATCACTGCTTTAATTTTGTTTTCTTTTCAGATGAAAATAATCCTTCCTGAATAATCAGTTTTACCTTTTTGTTTTGCTCTAAGTACAAGCACTGCATGGAAGTGAGGTGTTTTTCTCTCTCCCTCCTTCTGTTTTCTCCAGAAATGTATTTTATATAATGCTTTAGGAAATATAGGGGATATTTTTATGTTGGTGTATAAATTCAAATGACCAACTTAAGAAATTGAATGAAAGTTAAACACCAAGGTTTTTCTATTTATAAGAAGCAAATTACTATAAATTTCTGACATCAATAAATGTGGTAATTTGAGTTTTCCCTGTGAAATTCTGATTTTTAATTACTTCATACTGGATAATTTAACCATTCTCGTTTGTATCCGAATATTATTTTGGAAAGGCTGTATCAAAAGCTACAATTTATATGAAAATGGGTTGTCAAGGCTATATTTATAAATGTTATCCTGTGGCATTTTAAACCATGACCTTGAAGAACAGATTAAGACAAGTGACATGATGGAATGCGCCTGGTGTTAATGCATTATCTCTCCTAATGACTTGGTTAACCATAACATAAACTCATTCGTGAAGACTAACCCTGAGGGGGAAAGCAGCAGAATCTGTCATAAGATTCATGTTTAATTCTTTAGCCTTCACATCTTTACTTTTCTTTGTTTATGAAAATACTCCAGTTATGTATTTCTTTTATGGAGACCCTTCACATCCAAATCATAGACAGAACTCTGCTACTGACTGGTGATCAGGGCATCAGGCTTCCGTCTAGTTTTGCTTATCTTTCTGAGCCCAGACCAACAGTTCTGAGGGGGATGTTGGTCTCTTTTAAAGTCTTAAAGAGAGAAAGAGAAAAAGAGACAGAGAAATGGGGGTTTTGCTTTCTGAAATCTAATCTGTTTCTTACGTATGAGGAGAACGTTAATACATACGTTCTCTTTTAAATTTGTTTTTTTTGTGTGTGTGACCTGCTGGCAACTTATTTGTTCTTTTGGAAGCTGTTTTATTTTATTGGTTGTTTCTTTTGAAAAATTTTTGTTTAAATTGACTTGTCTTTTTACTTTCATTTAATTTTTTCTCCCCAAGGATGCTTATTTAAGATGGTTTCCATATTTCTCCTCTAGATTAAAAAATTCAGTCATTTATCTTTCTGTTTTTCTCTTACTCACTTAGTGTCACTCACACTTTTCTGACTGTTTTGAAAGAGTGTGAAAAGATGTATGACTTCTTTTTTTTCTTTTTGAGACAGAGTTTTGCTCTTGTCGCCCAGGCTGGAGTGCAGTTGTGTGACCTTGGCTTACTGCAGTCTCTGCCTCCTGGGTCTAGGTGATTCTCCTGCCTCAGCCTCCCAAGTAGTTGGGATTACAGGCACCTGCTACCATGCCGTGCTAATTTTTTTGTGTGTTTTTAGTAGAGATGGGGTTTCACCATGTTGGTCAGGCTCATCTTGAACTCCTGACCTCAGGTGATCCACCTTGGCCTCCCGAAATGCTGTGATTACAGGCGTGAGCCGCTGCACCTGGCCAATGAATTACTTCTTGTAGTGATGCCAGATGAACACCTAATCATGTGGGAAAATTTCTTCATTTTTTATAGTGAGGTTATTCTGAGATGTAGGGGAGCTTTTGTTTTAACTTGTTTAGTCTGTTCTTCTCCATATTCAGCATCCTAACAACATCACACACATACCCCACACAAACTCTTGCCTTTGTAAGTAAAAAAATCTAGCTTATGTTATGTAATGCAATATTAATTTTTGTATGCATTCAGTGAAGAAAGTTTATAATCCATGTAGCTAAAACACATTTTCTGCAGTGTCCAATGCTCTGCTGGCCCTTATGAGATAATCATTGATTGCCACATGATATGCATATGATCTGATTATATATCCAGCTAATTTTTCTGTCTTGGTCAAGTCCTTTCTGAAATTTCTTTCTGATTTGCAAGAGAATGGACACTTCAGTGACTTTCTTCTAAGGAGCATATCAAAGGTAAATTCAGTGATGTGTTCAGCCTAGCAAGTATTTGTTTAATACACCATACTCCTCAGAACTATGTGGGGTATGGAGAAGTGAAGGTATGCATAGTTTTCTATCTATAAAGGAGATTATTGCACATCTGTGGGCAAAGGAAGTAAATGCAAGAATAGTTTGACAAACTTGAATTATATACATATATTTTTACTTTTGTATAAAATCCTACTGGAACATTCTAATCGCAGCTCCGTCTCTGTCTGTGAGAACTCTCTCAAATTCATTTTCTTCCTTATCATGCCTGGACATCATAGTTGAATGACTCTAATGAATACTCACTGGCACTTCAATTCCATCATCAGCTTTTTCAGCATAATTCACTTTGATGTTCCTCAGCTCTAGGATAATACAGCCTTCACTTGACCTTCTCCTGAGCCTAGGATACATTGCTGCAGTTGAAGAACATGATGGACACAGCTGGGATACTGTTGTAGAACATAATGGAACAGCCCTCAGTTAATATGTTACTTTTAACAGTAGATTTTTCTGACCTTCACATTTCTGAAGTGGTGTCTTGCTCTGACCACAGCCTTCTGTCTTTTCATTTCTTGTAGTTTATCTTCATTCCCATTGCTCCAGCTTTTTTCCCTCAAGAGAAACAGCCTGCCCACCAGCCCACCTTTAGGCTGTTAATTCCTCCCACAATGGCATCCTGTTCTTGGTTTCTCTGTTTTCCCTGTTCTCTATTTGACTTTTCTCTCTCTCTCTCTCTCTCTCTCTCTCTTGCAGTGTGACTGAACTGCTGGCTCAGCATCTTTCTTGTATCCCTTGCTCCCCTGCTTCTGTGCCTCACCTTTACAGCAGAATTCTAACACCTGCTATTACTTCCTTTACCTTCTTTTCCTATACCTATGGGATGAACACTTCCTTAAACACTATCAGACAGTGATACAGGTTGGCATCATTGCTAACACATGGTCTTCAACTGTGTCTGAGCCCCAAAGCTGCCTGTCTTTCTCTTACTTGTTTTTTTGGTTGTTTTTACGTGCTCAGTCATTTCCTAGGATTTTTTTTTCTAGCCCCCACCCCCCACCGCCTACTGATTGCCATCCACTTCCACTTGATCCCTTCCTGCTTAGAGCGGCTGTGTAGCACAGAGGTTATGAGAAGACACTCACCATCCAGACTGTGTTCAAGCCTTTACTGTCCAAGCTATTTTATGATCCTAGGTGTTTTACCTTCTCTTTGTCATTATTTCTTCATTTGTGAAAGGAAAATAATAATGGCATCTACCTTGTAGAGTCATTGTGAAGATTAAATGAGTTAATATTGCTTAAAAGCAGTTAGAAAAGCACTTGACACATAGTAGGAACTTTGTTAGGATCGGTTATTACTGCCTATTTAATTATTAAACATTGAGGCTGTTAGACCTCATGTATTTCTTTTTTGATCCTTCATATCTGCAGTTTTATCAATAACCCATACACTCTTACTGTATTTCCTTCATTCTCAGAAATGATACATTAAAAGAGCATTTCTCTTTCTGATTCTTTCTGCCTCTGGCCTACTTTCGTGTTTATCTCTCTTCTTCTTTCATACATTTAATCTATTCCTTGAAGTGAAATCTATAGCCTGAGCCCACAAGCATACTAAAGTTTCTTCCATTCTAAAAGTTATATCATCATGATCATTATCATCATCTACATCATTACCAGAAACAACGAAGGAAGAAAAAAAGAATATTCCTTCGGTATTTCCTCATACGCTTTCCCAGATCCTTTCTTCTTTTTTCTCTTATAAGAGATTTTTTTTTTTTTTGAAAGATTGGGTTTCTCCCAAGGTGCACTCCCTTCTGGCTATAATTGCTGATATTGATCAAGGAACCTAATGATTAGATGATTGTGACATTCAAGGATTTGCTTTCTCTCTTTAGTCTACTTGGACTCTCTTCTGGATTTCACACTGTTAGCTGGTTTTGACTGTCATAACATAAATACCTGTGGTCAACCATCTACTTTGACCTGGTTCTGCACTCGGCTCTGACTCTCCTTGTCTTTTTTCACAGATTTTCATTCTATTTCCTAAATATACGCTTTCCCCCAGGTCCCATTTTTCACCATGATCCTTGTTCTACGTATGTTCCCGGGGTAATTTAATCTATTCCCATGATTTATCTTCTATATTTACTGTGTGTGCCAGTGACTCACAAATCTCTATTTCTAGCCCAGAACTCTCTCCTGAGCCTTCAGACCACTTTCCAAATATTTCCTAGATGTGAACACCCATAGGCATCCCAAATTCAGTACATCTAAAATTAAATTCATTATGTTCCCAATTGTCATATTGCTTAAGCATAGTGACATCAACAGGGACTTGTATGCAGAATAGAATGGAGAAGAAGAACTCTAAGATAGCTACCTGGTTTTTGCCCTGGGCTATTTGGGTTGATAGTGCAGGCATCCACTAAGATAGAAACACAGAAGCAATATGACACATTACCTTAATTTAGACCTTTGTTTTCCTTTATATGAGCTATTACAAGAATCTCTGAATGATTTTTTTTCCTTAATGTCACCTACTATTTATACTGTACACAGTTGACAATGATCATACTAGAACATTAAGCTGATCGTGTATTGTTTTGCTTAAACTTTTTAGATGGTTTCCAACTACCTTCATTTTATAATCCAACTCTTACTCAGCAGCCTTCATCAACCAACCTCAACTCTTGTCAGAATTCCTCTGTGCACATATGACACAGATCTGTTCCCCCATGTGATACTCTTCCCTTTAATGCCTGTATTCTTCTATTCCCATCCTCTGGAAAACTTTTATTTATTCTTTCTGACCTGGCCCAGTTGCTGCCTCTTTGGGGAAGCCTTTCACAATCATTCATGAAATTCAAACATTTATTTACTTTAATTTTCAAAGTGTTTTTAGATGGCAACATCACATTGGCCTGGAGCTATTTGAATTCCCAAAAAGCTCTACACATTCCTATATTTCCAACACTCAGGGCACTGCCTGAAACTTAGCAGGTGCTTAATGAATGCTTGAATGAAATTTCAACTAAGCATTTCAAAAAGATAGAGGAGATAGTTTGTCTCAGTGTAGCTGAGAGTCAAGGTAGGGAAAATAGGGGAAAGAGAAGGATATCAAAGGAAGACAGAAGACTGTAGGGAGCCAAAATGTTATCTTATATGTAAGTTCCCCATGAAGAGAAAAGGAAGAAACCATAAAGAAATATATCTTCTGTATTTAAAACTATTTTATAGGACCTTGCAGTGGAAGAGATCTAATATTGGGAAACTGCACTATAAAAGGAAAAAAGAATATAAATAAAGCTCAGGCAACCAATGCACCCGAGGAATGACCAGACAGCAATGACACTGGAGAGAAAGAAAAGCCTGAGCAGTGCAAGTTGTCAGAGACCATCTGCAAAAGAAAGGCAAGAGCTTTCTGCAAAAGAAAAGCAAGAGCTTTCTTTGCAACTGCTTTGCACGCTTCTGCTAAGTGATAATGCTGCAAAGCCGCACACTTTTCTCTTTCTCTCTAAAACTCACTCAGAGAGCACTGAGCCCAAGCTGCATTCTCTCTAACTTGCCCTTAGCCATATGGAAAACATCTTTGACGTACAGCTGGTATACTATGCATAAACCTTCCAGTGCTCTGCTATTCTCCAGGGCTCTTTTTGCAGAAAATAAATGGAGCGATGTTCTGCAGGATGTTGACCATTATTCCTGCTTCTGAAGGGTACTGGGGAAGATAAGTCCAGGACAGTCATGAGAATCACTCTTCCCAGTGTTTTTAAAGTGGGGTGGGCATGCCCACCTTGCATAGAGATGCAGAGAACTTCCACTATTTATGCCAATGTGGCCTCATATATAGGTCAGTTTGAAACAATATTACATATTCACAAAATAAACTGTGTGTATACACATGCGCATGCCTTTTGTGTGTGAACAACGGAAACAGTCTCTGTTTGTTTTCTCCTTAGAAAAATTAGCTGCCCCCTAAAGAGGGTCACAGATGGAAGATATGCAACAGTGGGAACTGGCCATGATAGATGTGAAAGGAGGACCCAGTTGCCTTAGATCTCATCCATTGCAAGATCCTATAAAATATTGTTAAATTTGTAAACTTTGTTTTTGGAGTAGTTTTAGTTGTACAGAGAAATTGAGCAGAAAGTATAGAGTTACCAAATATCCCATCCACACACATGCACAGCCTCCCCAGTGAGACCCAGCACTAGTGGTGCATTTGTTACAATTGACAAACCTACACTGACAGCTTATTATCATCCAAGATACATAGTTTACATGAGGGTTCATTCTTGATGATGTGTATTCTCTGTATTTGGAGAAATGTATAATAACATGTATCTACCATTGATATCATACAGAACAGTTTCACTGCCTTAAAAATCCTTTAAAAATCCTTTGTGGTACACCTGTTCATACCTCCCCACCTTCTTAACCTCAAGCACTGAACACTGATCTTTTGATTGTCTGTTTGCCATATAGTTATAATTGTATGGTATGTCATACAGTTAAACTTTATAACTTATAGTTACAATAATACAGTATATAGCCCTTTCATACTGGCATCTTAGTAATATGCATTTAAGTTTCCTCTATGTCTTTTCGTGGCTTAAGGGCTCATTTCTTTTCAGTGCTGAATAATATCCCATTGTCTGGATATAGCAGTCTATTTATGCACTCATATAACAAAGGACATCTTGGTTACATCTAAGTTTTGACAATTACAAATAAAGCTGCTATAAACATTCATATGCAGGGTTTTTTGTGGACATACACTTTCATTTCATTTGAGTAAATACCAAAGAGCACGATTGCAGGGTTGGATGGTAAGAGTATGTTTAGTGGTGTAAGAAACTACCAAACTGTCTTTCAAAGCGGCTGTACCATTTTGCATTTCCACCGGTAATGAGTGAGAGTTCTTGTCGCTCCACATCCTCACCAGCATTTAGTGCTGTCAATGTTTTGTGTTTTGGCCATTCTAATAAGTGTGTAGTGGCATCTTGTTGCTTTAATTTGCAATTCTCTGATGACGTACAATGTGGAGCATCTTTTCATATGCTTATTTGTCATCTCTGTATCTCGTTTGGTGAGGTATCTTTTAAGGTCTTTGGCCAACTTTTAAATCAGGTTATCCATGTTCTTGTTGAGTTTTAAGAATTCTTTAAATATTTTGGATAACAGTCCTTTATCAGATGTGTCTTTTGCATATATTTTCTTCCAGTGTGGGTAGTGTCTTCTCATTCTCTTGACATTATCTCTCTGGGAACAGACATTTTAAATTTTAATAAGTCTAGTTTATCAATTATTTCTTTCATGGATCATGCCTTTGGTGTATCTAAAATATCATTGTCACACTCAAGGTCATCTAGGCTTTCTCCTATGTTATTTTCTAGGAGTTTTGTAGTTTTGCATTTTATGTTTAAGTCTGTGATCCACTTTGATTTGAT
This sequence comes from Ateles fusciceps, assembly GCA_036589455.1. Lineage (NCBI taxonomy): Eukaryota > Metazoa > Chordata > Mammalia > Primates > Atelidae > Ateles > Ateles fusciceps. The sequence goes on from JAZHEH010002077.1 coordinate 2,317,170, forward strand.
TTTTGTGAAGATGTAAGATCTGTTCCTAAACCTTTTTTTTTTTTAATGTGAATATCCAGTTTTTCCAGCACCACTTTTTGAAAAGAGTATTTTGCACCATTCTGTTGCTTTCTCTCTTTGTGAAGGGTCAGTTCACTGTATTTATGTGGGCCAATTTCTGGGATCTCTGTTCTGTTCTATTCATCTATTTGTCTCTTCTTTTACTAATACCACACTGTCTTCATTACCATAGATTTATAGTAAGTCTTGAAGTTGAGTAGTGTCAATTCTATGACTTTATTCTTCTGCTTTAATAATTAGTTGGCTCTTCTGGGTCTAAAATATTTTTTTAACACTGTATTATGATAATGAGAAAAACAAACCTATAAGTATTAAGGATATAAACAGAGAAATATGAATAAATATTTAGTCTGCTGCTCTATGTATATTATACCATTGAACATAAAAATAAATCTCATGGATATTTTTATGAATAAGTAATGCACAGAACTAAATTTATTTTATTATAGATTACCCAAAGATTCTCTGTGGCCTATTAATTTTATGATACTTAATATGAGATTGTGCCTGCAATAACACTGTTTGGACACCATTGCTAAATAGAATTATATATTTGAACTGAATGCCCTTCTTCAGCATTCTTTAATAAAACTGGAGGAATATCTTGTCAGAAAAAATGGAAATGAAAACTGTATCCAGAATTTTAGGACACAGAAAGTCAGTCTAGAAAAATCTGAGAATATTAAGAAAGATATTTCAAAAACATTTTTAAAATTTCTTTAAAGCCATATATTTTTTTCTGATACCAAGGGAAAGTTACTTTGCCATTCTTATTTTGACTTTTTGAAACAGCATTCTATTTAGAACCATATTGACCAGGACTAGTGAATAGATATTGATTGAATTCCTAACTGTATGTTGTGAAGAGCAACAAAAGGATTTAGTCTAGAGAAGAAAAGATTTGAGGGAGGAGAACAGGGAGATTACAGAAACAGGTCTAAGTTTCTCCACATAGGCCAGGTGCTGTGGCTCACGCCTGTAATCCCAGCACTTTGGGAGCTGAGGTGAGCGGATAATGAGGTCAAGAGATCAAGACCATGGTGAAACCCCGTCTCTACTAAAAAACACAAAACTTAGCTGGACGTGGTGGCGTGCACCTGTGGTCCCAGCTACTTGGGAGGCTGAGGCAGGAGAATTGCTTGAACCCGGGAGGCGGAGGTTGCAGTGAGCCAAGATTGCACCACTGCACTCCAGCCTGGCGCCTGGCAACAAAACAAGACTCTGTCTCAAAAAAAAAAAAAAAAAAGGAAAAAAGGAAAAAAGTTTCTCCACATATCTGAAGAGTCATTTTGTTAAAGACAGATTAGGCTAATTTTCTGTTACTTTCAGAATGCAAATTAAGGGCTAATTGTGCATAAAATTTTCTACACATAGGAAGAGAATAATAGCAGTAAGATCTGCACCCTGAATTGAGCTACACCAAGAGATAGTGAGCTCCTTGCCCTTAGTTTTATTTTTTTTTTTTATTTTTGAGTCTGTGTCTTCCTCTGTCACTCAGGCTGGAGTACAGAGGCATGATCTCGGCTCACTGCAACCTCCACTTCCTGGGTTCAAGTGATTCTTGTGCCTCAGGCTTCCCAGTAGCTGGGATTACAGGTGTGTGCCACCACACCTGGCTAATTTTTTGCATTTTTAGTAGAGACTGGGTTTCTCCATGTTGACTAGGCTGATGTTGAACTCCTGGGCTCAAGAAATCCACCTATCTTGACCTCCCAAAGTGTTGGGATTACAGATGTGAGCCACCACACCTGGGCACCCCTTAGTTATTAAAAGCAAATGTGTGAACTGAAGTATGGAATGGATTCATGTATTTGGTGAAAGCTTCACTATATGGAATTATAAATGTATAAATTATGTTCCAACTCACTATTAAACATATTATTTATATTTTTATAAAATATAAATAATAGTGAAATATCTTTTTTGCTCTTCAGTTAAGAAAAAATATATATGGATGTGTCTTAGTTTGGGCTCCTATAACAGAGTACCACAGACTGGGAAGCTTAAACAGACATTTATTTCTCACAGTTATGGAAACCGTTAAGATGAAGGCACCAGCAAATCCTATGTCTGGTGAGGGCACTCTTCCTGGTTTGTATATGGCCGTTTTCTCTTTGGGTCCCACGCAGCAGGGAGCAGAGACGTCATCTCTCTGGTGTTTCTTATAAGGGTGCTAATCCCATTCATAAGGGCTCTATCCTTATGATCTAATTGTTTCCCAAAGCACCCCCGCTCCTAATACCATCACATTGTGGGTTAGGATTTCAACATATAAATTTTAGGAGGACACAAACATTCAGTCCATAACAGTGTGTGTGTATATATATGCACACATACAAACATGCGCACACACTGCTCTAATGTTAGGGAGGATAAGGAGAAAGAATAGTTCACATTGCAGATAGAAATATGAATTTATCAATTCTCATGGGAAGAAATATGTCAAAAGCTTTGAAATATACTTTTCCAGGAGGTATATTCTCATTTATAAGACTACTCTTTGATGTTGGCTTATCAGAAAGATACCCTGAGATGAGCATTTCACCTGCATTTCCGTTACTAAGCAATTGTTCTTTGGATGACTGGTAAGGGAATGAGAAAAGTAGGATAGTTAAGATCATGTGACCTCAGGCCATGTCCCTTTGGAGGGTAGCTTGAGGAAACATAGCATGTACTTGCTCCACAAGTTGTCCTGATTTGAGCCAGGGAGCTGGGCTTTCTTATTCTCCAACTGGCATTGGTTAAGGGGTGAGGTCATGTTTGGGCATGGAAGCTCCACAGCATGAGAGAGAGTTCACAAAAGAAGGATTGTGGGTATCAGCTGTTAGAAGCAAAAGCTCCATGAAGTCATAAAATTGGAAAAAGAATATCTGTGTGGAAAAACAGCATTAACTAGTACAAATATTCACTACATGATAAACATCATATTGTTTAAGAAAGCCAAAATGTTGGAAAATAGGTACTGAAAAGCATAATACTGGTAAAATACAGACTTTCCAGTTATGAAGCAGTGTGACACAGAAGCCTTCCACAGGAATGAAGCTGTCAGATAATGACTACTATGCATATTACAATTACAACTGAAAATACACAGTCAATGTACATAGATATACAGATGCTCCCTGACCTATGTTGGGGTTATGTCCTGAGAAACCCACTGTAAGTTGAAAATATTTTGTCGAAGATACATTTAATACACCTAACCTACTGAACATCACATCTTAGTCTAGCTTACCTTAAACACACTCAGAACGCTCAGTCTACAGTTGGGCAAAATCATCTAACACAAAGCCTGTTTTTCAAATAAAGTGTTGAATATCACAGGTAATTTATTGAATACTGTACTGAAAGTGAAAAACAAAATGGTTCTATGGGCACTTGTGGTATAATGTCTACTGAATATGTATCACTTTTGCACCATCTTAAAGTTGAAAGATCATAAGTTGAACCATCATAAGCCAAGAGACCATCTATAGTTATAGGTAGAGAAAATGGAAAGATATAATGACCAAGTAGGATTTATCTCAGGAATATGAGGTTGGTTTGGTTTTAGGAACGGTCTTAACAGAATTCATCAGATTAAAATATTATTTGAAATAACATGATCACTTGTTAACTGCCCATATAAAGTACTTGATAAAATTCAGTTTACCCTTTCATGATTTTTAAAGCACTCCAAAACAGTAGGTATCTAATACAAGGAATTGACTAAACATTTACAGCAAATAAACACAGGTATAAAGGCAAGGAGTCTTGTCTTTAAAATCAAGAGAAAATGATGCCCATTATCAACTTACTATACTTATCACTGTACTTGATATTCTGGAAATGATAGCGATATATGGAAAAGAACATTATAAGAATTAGAAGTAGAAAGCCAAAACTGTTACCATTATTAAATGATAACAGTATTCTTAAAATTGTTTAAAGTACAAACAAGTTATTAGAGCTAATATAATAAAAGAGAAAGGTTGCTAGATATTAGACTACCATATAAAACACAACAGCACCCCTCTGTCCTTGAAACAAAGAATCAAAAACTGTAAACCTCTGAATAGAGCTAGCAAAAGTTTTATAAGAACTTCATGAAAACATTGTAAAACCTTATTGAAAGACATAAAGTAAAAGCTAAATAGATAAGAAATTTATAAAATGTTTGGGGTGAGAGAAATCAGTATAGTAAAGATGTCAGTTCCCCAAAGATTAGTCCATAAAGTTGGTGTTGTTTCAGTAAAAAGTGGAATGGATTTTTCATAGAATGTGGTAAGACGAATCTGAAGTTCACATGTTCGTCACAATTCTAGAGAGAGTCAAAATGTGCTTTTTCTTGTAATGAAGCTTTATTTTAAACCCATAGTAGTTAAAGCAAAGGGATATTCATACAGGGATAGTCAGATAGACCAAATGAACAAAATAACAGAGAAATGAACCCACATATAAATGAGTGTTATCACATGCATGGGGGAAAAAAACATAGAAAAATTACTACATAAATGATGCTGGTACTTTCAAAAATCCTTAAAAAAAAAAAAAGATAAAATTAGATCTGTGACTCATACCACATATCAAAAATTAATTACAGATGAATTAGAGATCCAATTTAAAAGTGTAACGTTTTAGAGAAAACTTAGAAGATAGTTCTTAAGATCCTGAATTAGGGAAGGATTTTATACACAAAACATACAAACTTAGACTATAAAGAGGGAAATTCAATTAATTTCAAAATTAAAGTTTTGGAATCACAAAGCTTGCAATTCAAAAACTAAGTGAAAAAAGGGTCATATATTAGAGAAGATAATTGAAAACCATATATTTCCTAATGGGCTTTCACTCATCTTATATGAAGAATTCCATAGTAATTATGGAGGCAACCTCATAATTTAAAAACAGACCAAAGCTCCGAACACCCAGTCAGAACAGGCAACTCTCATTGGAAATAAAAACTCCAATACATATTACACTAACTGATAATTAGAACATCATACGTATCATAAGACTGACAGGTAAATTTTAAGAACAACTTCCTGATGTTGGCGGCAGTATAAAATGTTATAGCTGGCTTGGAGAACTCCAATAAAATAGGCTGAAGATGTATTAATCCTATGATCCTAAAATTCTCTTCTTAGTCAAATACAGTAGGGTCAGGAACCAGAGACATATATAGTGATATTGATTGCAGTGGAATTTATAATAGCTTAAAAAAATATTCTCAGTGTTTGTGTGGGTGTGTGTGGGTGTGTGTGCCTGCGCACATCTGTGTGTGGTTACTCAGTGGAGATTACCACTTCTGAATGTGTATCACTTTTGCACCATCTTCAAGTTGAAAGATTATGTGTTGAAAGTCAATTATGGAGTAAGAGGGGTGGAAAGATGGCATGAGGCCAGATTTAACCCTGTCTGAAAAATGTATGAAACAGTGGTTTTTAAGGCAATAGCCACTAGATTTCAATGTACAGTGATCTTTGAGATATGAGCCATAACTGCCTCAGCGTACTAGACTGAGGGGAGTTTTCGGGGAACGTCAGAGGAAAGGTGTTCCAGTCAGATCCTGGTGCATTCCCTGAGTTGAGGAACTGAGTTGCTATTGGGGGAATCTGAAGTGCCTAGAGTTCCAGGACAGAATACTGAAGAGGAGGGAGCTGTACAGAGGGAGAATTCTGGAGATCTTCAGCAAGTCCTTCTTTAGTAATCAGCTGAGTACTGATCAGTGCACAGTTGTGAGGAAGACACCTGAGGCTGAGGAAAGAGCCACTCAAAAGGATTAGAGAGGAATGTGCTGAATATTTACATACGTTTGGGTATAACAAATGTTTACACCAGGAAGACAGGGAAATCTTATGAATTATGAGGTACTGGAGATAGGATTAGACTCTTACCTTAGTACTGGGGAATAATTAGCTCCAGAATGATTACCAGTTTTGTCCTGCCTGGTAAATTTTAGCAAGACTCAAAAGGATGAAACTGTTTCAAGTAACTTAACTGTGTCCCAGAACAGAGTTTGTGAATATTTATAGAAATACCAAAATAACCAGAACCTAACAAAGCAGAATACTTAGTGTCTGGCATCCAATCAGAAATTATCAGGTAAGCAAGAAAGTATGACTCATCATAAGTATAAAAATCAATCAATGAAAACTAATTTTAGAATGGAGGCAAATGTTAAAATTAGCCAAGAATTAAGACAGCTTTGTGACTGTATTCCAGATGTTTTAGTAAGTCAAGTAGAGCCACAGAGGAAATTTAAAAGACTCCAACTGAATCCTAGAGATGGAAACTACAATGTCTGATGTGAAAAATACCCCTGGATGGGACTAGTGGTAGATTTGACATGATAGGATAAATAGAATAGGGAACGTCAAGACATAGCAATAAAAAACGTCATGATGAAACAGAAACAAAAATCCACACCTTTTAAAAGAGTTTCATTGAGCTGTGAGACAATTTCAAGTAGCACAAAAAGTATTTGAAGAAATAATAGCCAGAAATATTCTGAATTTGGTGAAGACTATAAAACCAGAGATCCAAGAAGTGAAACAAACTCTGAGTATAAGAAACATAAAGCAAATTCCACCAAGGAATATATTATGATCTTATAGTTCAAAACCAAGGATAACCAGAATACTTCAGAGGGGGAAAAAATACATTGTGTACAGTGTAAAAAAGACATGGAAACCATATATTTCTCATTTAAAGCAATATAAAGCCAGGTGTGGTGGCTCATGCCTGTAATTGCAGCACTTTGGGAAGCTGTGGTCAGAGGATGGCTTGAGTCCAGGAGTTTGTGAGTAGCTTGGGCAACATAGTAAGACACCGTCTCTACAAATAAATAATACTAATAATGATAAACTAGCTGGGTGTGGTGGTATGTGCCTCTACTCAGCTACTCAAAAGGCTGAGGCAGGGGGATAGCTGGAGCCCATGAGTTCAAGGCTGCAATGAGCTATGTTCATTCCACTGCACTCTAGCCTGGGTGACAGGGTGAGACTCTGTCTCAATAAAATAAATAAACAAATATAAAGTAATACAAGAGAGAAATCAGTGGAATTATATTTTTAAAATGCTGAAAGAAAAACAAGTCAATGTTAACTTTTATACTCAGCAAAAAAAAATTTTTTAAATGAAGGCAACATAAAGCATTTTTCCAAACATAACAAAGGTGAAAAAATCAATGGCAGCTTGCCCATTACAAAAAGTGTATTCAAATATATATTTTGGGATGAAGGAAGATGACATTAGATAGAAATATGCATCAACGTATGTCAATGAAGGGCAAAGAAAATGGTAGCTATAAGATTAAATATGTAAGATTTTTATCAAGTCTCTTGAAAATACTGAGTGTTTAAACAACAATAATAACATTGTAGTATAGAGTTCATTAAATATATAAAAGTAAAATGTGTGCCAATTGAATAAAGTCCATGAGAATAGAAATGTCAATGCCCTCTTATCTTACAGAGTGGTATAGTATCACTTGAAAGTCTAGTGTGATAAGGTTAAAAATATACTATAAATTAGAAAGTAGTTGCTAAAATGATGAAATAAACAATGTTAATAAGCCAACAAAGAAAATAAAATGAAATTTAAAAAGTAACTCAAAAGAAGGCAGAAAAAGAGTTTTCATGGGAACAAAGAATAGATGGGCCAAAGTAAAATCAAATAACAAGATGATAGACTTAAATTTAATCATATCAATTATTACATTGAAGATAACTGGTTTAAAACAATCCATTTAAAGAGCAGAGACTATGAGATTGTACTATCAGATTGTATATAAAACCAAAACCGAGTATACTCTGTATAAGAAACATAATTTAAAGATAGAAATAGGTAAAACGATGGAAAAAAAGATACATCATGATAACACCAAAAGAAAACTGGAATAATTATATGAATGTCAGAAAAAGTAGATTTCAGAGCCAGTATTATTACTAGGGATAAAGTTAATTTCATAATTATATAAGGTTCAGCAGAACATTATACCATACATATGCACCTCACAAAAAAGCATTAGAATATGTGGAACATAAACTGATGGAACTGCAAGGAGACATGGAAAAATTTACATTATAATCAGAAATTTTAGTGCTTCATTGGATGGAGCAAGTAGACAGAAAATCAGCGACGACAAAGAAGACTTGAACAACGCCATCAGCCGACTGGACTCAATTGATGTTTATAGGACACCCCACTCAATAACTGCAGAATACATAACTTTTTTCAAGTGCACACAGGTAATTTTCCAAGATACACCACATTGTAGTAAATAAAACAAATTTCAATAAAATAAAAATTTAAGGCATAAACTGGTAAGTTGATTAGTAAGTTAATAAATAAGTATATTCTCAGACAACAATGGAAGTAAATTAGAATTCAATAACAAATCTGGAAAAATCCCCCAAATATTGGGGTACCAAATAATACATTTGTAAATATCTATCTGCCAAAGAACAAGTCTAAAAGGAAATTATAAAATAGTTTAAGTTGAATGAAAATTCACAAGATATGCACATTTGTGGAATGCCTCTAAAATTGCAGTTAGAAGGGCAACTCAGCACCCAACATATACAAGAAAAAAGAAATATCTCAAATTAATTGATTCAGTTTCACCTTAATTTTCTAGAAAATGAAGGGCCAACTAAACTAAATGTAAACAAAAGAAATGCAAAAATGATCAAAGTGGGAATCAGTTAAGCAGAGAAAATCTGAAACCAAAGGCAGGTTTTTTGATTAAATTTGATAAATTTAGTAAGTCTCTAGCCAGATTTAGAAGGTGGCAAAAAGTAGAAAAATATAAATTAGCAACAGTAGGCATGAGAGTGGTTTCATAATGAATGGGTCTTCAGGTATGAAAAGGATAATAAGAGAATATTTAGAAAAACTATATGGCAATAAGTTGGACAACTTAGGCGGAATGGGAAAATTCTTTCAAGGTCACAAACTACTAAAGCTCACTCAAGAAAAGTAGATAACTGAATAGCTGTCTATCTCTTAAAAAACTAATTTGTAGTTAGAAGTCTTCCTACAAAGAAAACTTGAGGTGTTGTGGCTTTATCATTGACATTGCCCAAACATGTAAAGAAGACATGACACCAGTTCTGTACAATTATAGAGAATTGAAGAGAAGGTAGTAATTTTTATCTCATTCTATATGGCCGGCATTAATCTGATACCAAATTTTCGGGGTGCAAATATCAAAAGAAAATCAAAACCTGACAGTATTCTTCATGAACATACATGCAAAATGCTAAACCAAGTCTACCAAATCGAACCCAGCAATATATTAAAATGTGACTATATCATGACTAAGTGAGATTTATTCAGGAATGCAAAGGTAGTTTACTATTTAGAAATCAATTAGGGTAATCATTATACTGAAAAATGATTAAAGCAAAACTACATGGTCACCTTAATGGAACAGCAAAAAGCATTTGAAAACTCACATTCATTCATTATAAAATTCTCAGACAATTAGAAACAGAGGGGAACTTCTTCAACCAATAAAGAACATCTACATAAAACCTTCAGCAAATATAAACTTAATGTTAAAAGACAGTGAGTATGTTTTCCTTTAGATCAGGGACAAAACGTGGATGACCACTCTAATTTTTTTTTTTTTTTCTTTTTTTTTGAAATGGAGTCTGGCTCTGTCACCCAGGCTGAGCGCAATGGCGCGATCTGGGCTCACTGCAACCTCCTCCTCCCAGGGTTAAGCAATTCTCCACTTCAGCCACCTGAGTAGCTGGGATTACAGGTGCGTGCCACCGCGCCCGGCTAATTTTTTGTATTTTTAGTAGAGATGAGCTTGACCAGGCTGGTCTTGGACTCCTGACCTCTTGATTCACCCATCTCAGCCTTCCAGAGTGCTGGGATTACAGGTGTGAGCCACCGTGCCTGGCCTTGTTGCTTTTATTCGATATTGTTCTGGAGGACCTAGCCAGTATACTCAGAAAGGAACAAAATATATAGATTGTAAAGGATACTAATTTGGAGAAAATGTGGTTGTCTATGAAAAAAATCTGGTGAAATCAACGAAAAATCTACTAGAATAATAAGTGAGTTTTGCGACGTTGTATCTGTACACCAAAAATTATATAATAATTTGCTGAACAAAAGCAAAAATCTAAGTAAACAAAGAAATAAACTCTGTTTATAGATATGAAAACAATATTATTAAGGTGTTAATTCTCCTAGAATTAAGGCTGTCAGATAAAATATAGGAGAGTCAATTATTTTTAAATTTTATGTTAAAACTAATTTTTAGCATACATATATCCATCCTATGGTTTTATTTGCTGTATCTGTTCACCCTACTTCAAATTGATTATAGGCAATCTCAATCAAAATTCCAGTAGGATTTTTGGTAAAAACAAGTTCATTCTATAATTTGCATGGAAATTGTAAGGATCCAGAGAAACAAAAATAACTTCGGAAAGATGTAAGTGTGTTAGAAGACTAACAGTATGTGACTCAAGACTTACTGTAAAGGTACAATAATGTTGCCAATGTGGTGTTGATATCAAGCTAGACAAATAGACCATAAGAAATGGAAAGTCCAGGAATAGACCAACAAGCATATGGATAACTAATCTTTGACAAAGGTGAAAAGGCAGTTCTTTGCAGGATGCATGCATAGTCTTTTCCACAAATGGTGCTGGAACAGTTGTATATCCAAATGCCAAACACAAAACAAAAAAAGATCTTCCATCCATATCTTACATCATATAACAAAATTAAATAAAAATGGAATGGGTCCTAGCTATAAAATGGAAAACTAAAACTTCTAGAAGGAGACAGAGGAGAAAATGTTTGTGACTTTAGATACACTGCAAAAGCATAATCCATGAAACAAATCAGTAAGTTGAGCTTCTTCAAAAGTAAAATCTTTCATTTTTTTGTATAAGAAGGAAAAGATCATCCAGAGACTGGAATAACAACTTTGCAAAGTATATATCTGACAAAGAATTTATGTCCAGAATGTATAAGGAACTCTTAAAGTCAGTAAGAAAACAAAACAATGTAATGTTTGGACAAATAATTTAAACAGCATGTATCAAAGAAGATATAAGTATGACAAATAAGCACAGGCAAATAATTTCAGCATCATTGGTCACTAGGAATATGTAAATTAGAACCTTAATGTGATACACACTATTCACACAATTAAAGTTAAACTGATTCAACTCCAAGTTTTTGTGAGAATGCGGAGAATGGTTTCTCTCATACTCCCCTTTCCCACACTGGTGGGAAAATATAATGGTAAAAATACTTTGAAAAACAGTTTTCCACTTTCGTAAAAAGTTAAATATACACATACCATATGTCTGTACAAAGACTTGCAGATGAATATTTATAGCTGCTTTATTTATGATAGCCAAAAAGTGGAAACACCTCTAATGTTCATCAACAAATGAATATATAATGCATTTAACAAATGCTACTCAGCAATGAAAAAAAGGAATTACTGATATACACTAATGACATGGATGACTCTCAAGATGATTAGGCAGAGTAAGAGAAGGCAGATGAAAAGAATATGAATCCTATACTATAGGATTCCATTCATCTAAAACTCTGGAATATGTAAAGTAACTTTTGACAGAAAATTCATCAGTGTTTCCCGTGAAGAAGGGATGGGATGGAGAGAGGAGGAGGGGAGAAAATGATAAAGGAGCACAAGGAAACCTTTGAGGGTAATGTCCATTATCTTGTTTGTGGATTTTTTGATTTCTCATATTCCACAACTTATCACATTGTGTATCTTAAATGTGTTCTTTCGTACTGGAATAAAGTTGTTAAAAATAAAATAACATGAAAATTGGTGAGTACAGTATGATCTTAAAGAACCAATAACACTAGCACACAAAACAATGTAATGGATCTGTAGGTATCCAATACTGATAAATCTCAAAACGATAATAATCACTGTAAATGAATATATATATATATATATATATATATATATATATATATATATACATTAAGCCATTTATATAAAAGTTTCAGATAAAACAATAGTATGTATGCCTAACGAATAGCATCAATTAAATGCTGGAAATCATTTACTCTAAAACAAGGAGTTGATACCCACCAAGAGAGCGTACTCTTGGGAAGGAGGAAGGAAAGATGGGATAACACTTAAGTTGTTTCTGAAATACTTTTCTTTAAAATGTTTAAAATAAATTTGCACACTTAATATCTGTTTAATCTTGAGGGCAGGAATATAGCTGGGCTTCTATTATGTTAACTTCCATACTTTTCTGTTTTACATCTTTCACATTTAGTAGTCATCCACCCTACAAGGAAACCAACCTACCTGTGCAAGGAAGGTCCTCTGTTCAGAGCTTTCCTACGATGAAAAGGAGAGTCACCGGCCGGACACAGCGGCTCAGGCCTGTAATCCCAGCACTTTGGGAGGCTGAGGCAGGAGGATCACGAGGTCAGGAGATCAAGACATCCTGGCCAACATGGTGAAACACCGTCTCTACTAAAAATACAAAAATTAACCTGGTGGTGGCATGCGCCTGTAGTCCCAGCTGCTCGGGAGGCTGAGGCAGGAGAATTGCTTGAACCCAGGAGGCAGAGACTGCAGTGAGCCAAGATTGCCCCACTGCACTCCAGCCTGGGTGACAGAACCAGACTCCGTCTCAAAAGCAAGCAAACAAACAAACAAAAAAAACCGGAAAAGAAAAAGAGAAGCAGAGTTCCTGCCTTCAAGAGGTCTCTCATCGAGGCACGAGGAAGGCTTTAAATACATAATTAAACAAGTAACTCCTCAGTTAAATTCATGAAAAGTGCTTCCATAGTGAAAGTATCCTGAAAACATATTGCTGTTTTTAAGTCTGATGATCAGATGATCAGGAAGGGCTTCTGTAAAGAGGAATGTTTAAGGTGAGCCACTGAGGAGGAGTATATTGGGCACTGTAGTTCAGAGGCAAGGATATTTGAAGAGGAAATTGCAATGTCTGTTCTGTTTACCTAGCTTTCCTGCCGCTAGTCTCTTTTTTAGTCATCTGATTTACTGCAGTATGAGAAGCATAAACCTTGATATGATTTAAAAATGAATTTTATTTTTTTTTGCATTGAGTTATACAAAATCAGTGATATAAATAACCATTTCACGCTTTGACTTGGTTTATACAGATGTTGTTATTATGAGTTAAATGAGTGGATCAACCATCAGTATGTTGGCACAGGAGGGCTGTTTTAAATGTCACTTCTCTGTTACCTTTTTTCCATTTAGCAGATCTCCCATAGACACCAAAGTTTAACAAGGCTGCTAGAACCCTGTAGAATCTGCTAAGTTTTCACCTACAGTGCACTAAATGTTATTCTAGAATGCTTTACGCTCAGCACATTTTCCACTATGCCAATGTTGTGAGCTTAGCAATTGTTTGATTATTTCAAAAACTCATTTATGGGTTAGTCACCAGTGCTGGCAGAACAAATGAATCCTGAGTGCAATATTCTGTATGTCAGAAGCTGGCCAAATGGTTGCTTTGCCCCAGTATTTTTTTTGAATAATCCATATCAGACAGAGATGTATAAGGTAGCAAATGTTTCATATTTGCTTTACTATCAACTAAGGGGAAGCTGTTTGAATTTTAATAAATGCTGACCTCAAATACTTCTGAACAACAGTTTCTAAATCAAACTCACTGGCTTTGTTTTTGTTGGAGGTTTGAATGCTTTATTGTTAGGTAGACTGTTTTCATAACAAACCAACATATGAGCATCTGCTCTATAGAATCCTGCCTCATTATTATAGAGGCAATCTACATTTTCTAGCCCCAGTGATTCACTATTAGAATACAATGCCATACACTTTTAAACATTGTTTCTTTGGCCTAGTAAGGATTTTACATTGATTTTTAATTTATATTTGTTTTGGGGGAAAAAATTCAGATTATTGTAGAATGAGCTCTGTTGCTAATGACTTAAGCCTTAGTGGGGATGAAAGCATAGAAAGAAAGCATTTGCATGGCATAATTTTTACAACATAATTTATCCCTAATAGCAATAAAAAAACCCTAGTAATATAAAGAATAAATCAAAGTTGGAAAATATTAAGAAAATCTGACATTGCTTACCTGTTTTAACTGTTACCACAGAAAATCATGGTTTAATTTTTTTAATTGCATTTGCTGTGAAGTATTTAAAAAGAAGCCTGACATCTAGGATTCATAAAAATAAAAGTTTATTATTTAGAGAAGTTAATTGTCATATACTTGTTGAGGATTTTGAAAATGACGTATTTCTATATGCTTTGTGCAGTATTATTTTCATAAATTTGTAAGCATGATAAAATAATTTAAAATAATTACATTTTTAAAGGACATTAAAGGCTTTAGTAACCACAAAAAATAATTACATTTAAGAACATTCTTCCATTAAAATTAATAAATTTCACTGGACTACAATGGTATTTGTTAGTAATTAAAGGTTGTTTCAAATGAACTTGACATTATGTTGCATATTTAGACCACCATGATATATTAATAATATTCTCCTCCCTTAGGAGTTGACTTCAGTAGATTTCTTCACAAATACTTTCAGTGAGCAATTTTGGTGATGCTTGACTTGGCCACCCAATTTTGCCAAGATGAAAACGTCACCATTAGTCTGTTTACACTGTTTAATGTTTAGAGCAAAAAAAAAAATTATTTACATACATGCTGAGTCATCTCTCCTTGTAAAGTTAAAATGTGTAGTCAAGCTTCAACCTCAGGAGGTCATATCAGACTCACAGATTTTCCAGAATAAGTTTGTTACCATGCTGTTTTCTGTTAGACTATTTCCAAGTTATCTTAATGTGGATGTAGTCTTTGGAGTGTCATCCTTTTTTTTTCTTGAAACAGGAAGCGACAACTACAAGATTTAAAGAGACTTCTACTACTTGTCATCAAGAACCTATAATCTTAATGTAAAATAATAATAATAATCAAAAAGAAACGTTGAATCAGATCTACTGTGTTTAAAACACATTTCCTGTGTTTGCTTCTCCATCTTTCAGATAATGAATTCTGTGCTTGGCTTTTTCTTCAAATACTTTAGATAATTAAAGACCAAATGATAGAAAGGGATTATGACTATCTACAATAACAAAAATAATAACATAACATTTATTAAGGATTTACTATGTATCATATTCTTTTTTCAACAATTATTAAAATTCTAAAACGTTTTTAGAGACAGGGTCTTGCTGTATTGCCCAGACAGGTCTCCAACTCCTGATCTCAAGTGATCCTCCTGCCTTGGCCTCCCAAAGTGCTGGATTACAGGTGTGAGCTACTGTACGCAACTACATATTCTTTTTAAGCAATATGTATGGATTATCTAATTTAGTCTCCACACCAATCTCATGGTGTCCGTACTATTGTTATGACTGTTTCACAGTTGAGCAATGACATACAGTCAGGTGAAATAACTTGCTCTAGGTCAGTGAGCCAGCATGTAAAAAGCCTGGATTCATTCAAGGACAGACAGTCTGATTCCATAGCCTATGCTCCTTATACTAGGCTAGGCTGCTGCTAATTAGCAACTTGGTGTGATATAGCTCTAGAATTTATCAAATTGAGAGATTATCTTTTACATATACTGAGCTTTATCAAACATCACATTTTATTGTAAAAGGAATAAGTTGGTAGCTATATACTAAATACCACTTTTAGATTATTCATATTTTATCACCTCTATACAAAGTACAGACTATAGAATTCCATTTACTATAAACCTATGAAGATAATATGAACAAAATAAATACTAAGTTCAATTTAGCAAGTGGTATGCTCTTGAAAATGTTGTATCAGGAGACTGTGGATTTCTTTCAGAAGATCTGACCAAAGAGGCAATACACAAGATTATAAATGAAATAAAGACTTGTGTAATTGTGAGACTGATTGTGGATATAGCACATTAAAAAGTGAACTCAATATTAAAAGCAGTTTTCTCTCCTCTTTAATGTGTTATATCATTTATTTTTGGTTATTCACAATATAAGGATAACCCGATGTTAAAAAATGAGAAAATAATGATGAATCTCAGAGGTATTTCTGTGTTTGTGAATTCTCCTGACTAGAAACCACTTTGGATTATGTTACACATAATCATTTTTCTGACATGTCATCAAAAGTCCTGTATCTGAAGATATAAAAATCTTGTTTCAATACCTGCAGTAGTTTTTCCTAGGAAATAGTTATAACCAGAGAAAGATCCAGGCTTTATGGGACCTGGAAATATACTCAATTTGGGGCCATCTTTAAGAAAAATGATAAGAATTATGAAAATGAAATGGTAGAGATGTGACTATTTATTTAGAATGAGAACAAGTCACACCAAAATATAAATTTTAAAACGCTCTAAGTACCACAATGTCAAAATGTCATATAATTCAGAAAATAAAATAATATTCTTATTAACTACCTAACAACACAATTATGCTTTTCCCCAGTGTTTTTGGATACATAGTCTTTGATTATCTCTTTATATGCAAAATGTTTTTATATTTTCTGTAGAAAAAATAGAATGACAATTCAGTCTTTCCTGTAGCATGGTTGATTGAAATGTATGAGTGTGCATTTGATTAATACCAGTTTAGGAAAGTATCTTTTGGCTTTACAATTCATCATTGATAATGTTTCTGAATTTTTTAGATTATTTTCAAATCTGGGCAAGCTCTATCAACTTCTCTCCTTTATGAGCTGTTAGATTTCAGGGAATTTCAAGGCTTCCTGAGCGGTGACTAGCCCTAAATACTCTGAATTTATGAGACTCATTAAGCAGTGTGTGGTTGACAAGAGAGCATATTTAATATTTTTCATTGTATCTGTTGATATTAACATATGTGTAAAATCAAAAAGAAATTTGATGTTCTCTTCAGTCTGTCTATATATAGTACTCTTCTTTAATTGGATTACTAAATAGCCAAAGTGCCTATTAATTACTTTTATTTGAAAAATATTTTTCTCTTAATAAATGCAGCTTTTAGTGTGATCTGAACACAAATTTGGTATAATTTATTTCTAAATGTCAGAATAATTTCTTTTGACTGAATTTCATTACTTATATTTATGACATTTAATGTCTGTTAAATTTTTTCCTGAAATTTCAGTTTTCTGAAAAATGCATTTAAATATGACTAAAAAATTAGACTTTCTGCACAAACAAATTGAGAATTTATAATAGCCATGTTGCTTTACTGGAATATTCTAAAAAATTTTTTACAGTGGAATATTTGAACTTTATTATTTCATTTCTATCAAAAAGGTAATGAAAATACAGTACATTTTATATTATACATGCTATATTAAAGAGTACATTCTTGATAGGAGGGAACTGTTTTGACTAGAGAGTTAATGAAAACTACATCTCTGCACAGTTTTGTTCATCTGGTATTTGCGGTATTTGAAGGAATTTTCTTCAGGCTAAATCCGACTTTCAAATTTTTTTTCTTCCCACTATACACATGCTTTTGTAAGGCATATTCATAGTACTATAAGACCTCTGGCCATGTGCCTTCCTGTCACAGCACTTGTGAGTTCACCTAGTGAGTGGGAGAATTCCTGGGAACCATTACCATAATATGAAGTGTGTGTTTGTATGTGCATGTCGGAAAGAGTTGTCTAACAGTAACTCAGCAATGCATGCAGGTGACTTGTAAATCACGTAAAAATATTCTCTGGCACCAAAACTAAATGTTTCGCCAAGTCAGCTTCCTGATAGCTGCATGCCTTGCCGTGCCTGTGTTATGAGGAGCAGTGTGATAGAGAGAACAGAGCCGAATGGAACGAGACATGTTTTCTGTGGCTCCTTTCAAACAACAACACCAGCATTAGGAAGTTGCAAGAGAGATCTTATCTCTCTCAAAGCCAAAAATATTTACTATCTGGCCTTTTGCAGAACAAGTTGAGTGGTATCTGTTCTATGCATATAAAAAGTATGAATTAAAAGTATTAAGATAGGTCTAAATTATTGGCTTGTAAGTGTATCTTTTGCTTATTGTTACATTTTTTTTAAGTAGCAAAACAACATGCATAGTATGAATATTTAGGAATACCTTCCAATCCTGAAATTGTTATGCAGGTTGTAATCTATAGAGACCTAAGTTAGAAAGGATGTAAAACAGAATGCTAACGGTCACTATTTCTGGTAGAAAAATTTAAGGAATGTTAGTCTTGTTTATTCACTTTTTAGTTTTTGAGCTTATCACAGCAAGCATATATTAGTATTAAAATTTAAAACTTTAACAAAAAATAAGAACAGGTACTGTAAAGAAGATAGAACTTGCCATTGTAAAAACCATAGGTCCCCTCCTCTTCCATCCATCCACCCATCACCTTCTAGTTCACCTACTCATGCCTGCCTTCATCTCATTGCTTCTTGCATCTCAACCTTTCTTCTTGGTTTACTATTTTTCTTATTTAGTAGGTATTTCCATGAAAAGACTTTATGTTTTTATGTTTCTGAAAAGACTTTATGTTTGCCCTTACTGTTGGATGAGAATTTAACTTACTAATAGAATTTTAGGTTAATAGTCATTTCCCCTATGCAGTTTGCAACCAGTAAGCCTTGTCTTTTGGCATTGGCCAATACTTCTTTCTCCCCAATAATATTGAGTAGTTTTTATCTATGATATTTTGCATTTCCCCCGTCCTCTGCCTAGGAGTGACAATATTTTCAGCTCTCAAATTTTCTGTTAATTTAGTAAAATTGTTAACCATTTCATTTTTAGGAAATACTTTACCAATATTTCTTTCTGCTTTAGTTTTTGGAATTCTTGTTAGCTACTTAACTTGCTGCCTTTTAAATTCTCTTATTTCCCATGGACTGATTTTTCTATATTATTTCTTAGATCAGTTTCACCATATCTTCTTTTCAATTCACTAACTTTCTCTCTGTTTTGTTATTTATCCAGTCTACTTTGTTAGTGATTACATTTTCATTTTCATATGTCTATGTGATTCTGTTTAATATACAGCTGTATCTGATTCATAATCACCCTTTTGTTACATAATTCATTAGTTTTGCCTTATGAATATTATTTGTTTTGCATTTCTGAAGATTTTAGAAGATTTCAAACATATACTGTATAAGTTCAGTTTTGTTTACAAATAAGAGAACCTGACCAGTAGTGGTAAAATCGTGCGCGTTTTCTTGTGGGTAAAATCGTGTGGGTTTTCAATGAGTGGTCTGGAGGAAAGCCGACCAGGTTTGAGATTCCCTGAGGCCATCAGGTGCCCAGCCTCCTCTTGTCCTTTCTCTCTCTAATTCAGAGTGTTGGTGATTTTTCCTCTTATGGGTCACAAAATGCATGTCTCAGTTCTTCTCCTGTCCTCATATGAAAGTTGAGTTTAAAGTAGTAAGGTCCAAAAGGATTTTGTCTCTCCAACCAGAGAGGAAAACCTCCAATTAGGCTCCAGTAAATACTCCCTCATATCCCTTTCTTCAGAGCTGAATCATGCACAGCCCTACCCCCGATCCCCAACTCTCACACACACACACACACACACACACACACACATACACACACACACACACACTCCTGGACCAATGATTGGCAAGCAGGAATGGGTTAGGTAAGCCAGCATTGAGCTATGTGCCAAGGCTGGGCATCCAATGCCCAGTGGAGCATGAAGGAAGGGGTGATGTTCTTTGGGCAGTAATCAATAAAATCTGCCATGTACTTATTTTAAAATGTTTTCCAGAAGATTCTATTTCATTTGACTTTCCTTGGGGGTGAATTTTCCCAGTGTACTTTGAATTGCTTTGTTTGCAATTTTATGTTTCTTTTCTTTTTCTTTTTCATTCTGGTTTTTTTTTTTTTCCCCAAGCGCTTCTCTTTCTTTGATGATTATAGGGTTGCTTCCTTCTGGCCCGAGGTTCCGAAGCAACTCTTACATTGCTAGTTTGAGGTTACTTTTGAGGTATTAGAATTTAATTTTTTTAATAGGAGGTTTAGTTTACTGATGAGAAAAAATATAAAATGTCCAAGATACGCCTCTTAAGCTCTGGAAACAGTGTGTGCTCTTAAGAGGCTTTGAATTTACATTCTGTAACTTAAGTCCCTTAGTGGATTCCCCAACTCCCTTTCTTGTTTTTCTTCTTCAAGTCCCAAAACATTTATTTAGATTCACTTCTTAATTATGGAATCTAAAAACTCTAATCAGAATATTAAGTTTTTGAGAGAAAATTGAGTAGGAGTGCATGTAAGGCCCCATATCCATGTTAGACACTATATAAGTTTCCAAGTGCCTCAGTCTGTTGGAGAGAAGGGATGTGCACATAAATATATGTCTATGAGAGCCCAGTTAAAAGCGGTGGCCAGGCTGGGCACGGTGGCTCATGCCTGTAATCCCAGCACTTTGGGAGGCCGAGGCGGGGCACATCACTTGGGGTCAGGAGTTCTAGACTACTCTGGCCAATATGTTAAAACCCTGTTTCTACTAATATACAAAAATTAGCTGGTGTGGTGGCAGGCATCTGTAATCCCAGCTACTTGGGAGGCTGAGGCAAGAGAAACACTTCAACCTGGGAGGCAGAGGTTACAGTGAGCTGAGATTGCCCCACTGCACTCCAGCCTGGGCGATGGAGTGAGACTCCATCTCAAACAAACAAACAAAAGTCGTGGCCACCATACATGATCGGTTTTGAGAAGAATGAGCATATTCTATGTTTATGTGGTGATGGGAAAAGACTAAGAAAGAAGAAGGGCCCTGCAGTGGCCAGGTCCTCCACCAAGAGTGATAATTGAGTATTAGCTCCAGCTGTCCAAGCTGGCACCTGCAATAGCCACGTTAGCATGACATCCGGTTACACTGCTTTAATAATTCCTGAAGAACCGATTGTTTAACCTTGGCTGCAGTAGACCCTGCTGACATTATTTATTGTAGATTTCTAATTTTATTATTTTGCTATTTTTCAAATGGTGATTTTTTTTTTTTTTTACTTTATACCTTGAGTTGTTTTGACACAAGATTTGTGTCTCAAGATTTTAAAACGCCTTTTTTGAAGCTCCTTAATATTGTGGGTGAATGGTTGTCATTAAGGAAGTGTTTGAATATAGCATCATATTTCAATACGTGTGTCATGAAAAATACCTCTGCTGCCATCACCACTCCACTCATATTAAATGGCTCAGACAGATTTTGCATCTCATAATCTCACTGACTTAAAAGTAGATGCATTTCATATGAGAGCCAGAAAATTTACACAGCAATATTACACTTAAATCCAGACATTAGCGTTTTCCCCATTGCAGATAGGAGGTCTCCTTACAAAGAAAAAAAAAACTAAGATTTTCTTCCGTTTCTTTCTTTCTTGCTGACTCACTTGATTTTCAGATTTTCATAGCTTTTTTATGTTTAAATTACAGAATCTACAATCAATAATGTGCATAAGATGCTAAACTATGTGCCTTGTTCTTATTAAAATTTTAGTGATATAGATTTTGAGTTGACTTTGTCATGGTCTGAGGCTAACAGCAGAAAAATGTCTGGAGTTGCAGAAAATCTGTTTATGTCAGTATGTGGCTTAACATTCTTCAGTAGCTGCCCATCACCCAAGAATAATTTCTAAACTTCCCATCACAGTTTAGGAAGCCCATTAACTAGACCCCTGCTCCACCCCTGCCAAGAGCTCTCCAGCTGCCCTTCCCTGTACATTCATGTGTTGGTCCCGTTTCTGAAGTCCTTCGCATGCTCAAGCACACTGTGCTCTTGGCTGCTTCTATATTTTTTTAGTGTTCTTTGCTCTCTGAAACCTCCTTATCCTGCTCACTTTTAGCATGGGAAATTCCTGCATTTCTTTCAGGATAGTGAAATGTCGCCTTATATGTGAAATCCTTCACACTCCACCCTCTCTGCTCATAACACTTATGTGCCTCTCACCCCCAGTGGAACATAGCTTGCTTAGGGCCAAGGACCTAGGCCTTGTTCACATCAGTGCCTGATGTCTCCCTAACAGGGTACCTGAGTAGACAGACATGCCCACTAAAGAGTAAACAGGACGGAAATAGACTGATTTCTAAGGACCTTGAGTCAGGACTCATGCTATAGCAAATGGCTGGCTAAGAGAGTTTCTGTTGACCCTCAAGAAAACCAGGATAAACCAGTGTCAAAATCAGTTTGATGTAATCTGAAGGTTAGCGTTTATAGTTTTGGTGCCAATAGGCAGCCATAGGCATGCATAATAGAGGCAGACACTCATATGGGGGCAAGCTGAGGGCATCATGGTGGGAGCCAGACTTGGACAATATAAAAATCCTGGTTATAAAAAGCTGAGTAGAGCGTTAAAAATTAACCTTTGTGCAAATGACATTATGCAGCAGCAAGCAGGTCAGTCGATCAGCAGTGGATGACAGATCACTAGTCTGCAGGCTTTGCAGGAGTATATCTGGAAAACCCCTTCCCCATAAACTCCTTTTGTTAAATTCATAAACATAGTACCCATCACAGTGGTGACCCTCAGTGACAACCTTAAGTTTTTACATGTGTAGGTAAAAGTGTCTACCGTGATGTCTCCCTTTGGGATGATGAATGCATTTAAGGAAAGAGTAGTTTCACCCCATTTTCATAAAACTGTTAGGCCCTAGATGTGTATATATGCAAGGTAATCTACACACAAATTTTTCTGTGCTCTCTTAACTGAGAGGACCTAGAAGCTATGAGCACATCTAGCACCCAGAACTTGATTTCTAATATCATTCCCCAATAAAAGGAACCAGGCTCCTTGGAGAAATGGCTTATTCTTCGTTATTGTCCATGGGTTTGAGCTAGTAATACACATCATGAACCTAGAACACCTTGTAAGGAAATAATCAAACAAAATGACGGGGACACATGTCAAAGGAACACAATTAAAAGGTGTCAATTGAAAAATCTCCCTATGGCAAAGCTGGGACAGTTTGAGCAATAAAATATTGGATTATAGCTCCAAATATAAAATGAACATCTGTAAGTCCAAACTAATAAAAGTACGCGATTGAATAAATAAATAAATGGGGGAGAGTAGACAAATTTCCCATGCAGAGTAACTTCAAATTATTTATGTAGCATAACTTTCCATTCCTTAAGCACATTGCGAGTACCTCTAAAAAGTATAGAAATAAGCTTATAGTAGAGAAGCCTGCCTAACATTACCTCAGCCAGGTGATCAAATTTAATAACAGTAGTGATGAATCATGTGGACAGTTTATGTGATGATGAGAATGGCAATTTACATCTATGGTCTTCTTCTCAGAAACCAGTAACCCCAGTATAATCATGAGAAAAATCTTACATGAGTAGCATTTTACAAAACACTTGACCAGTATTTCTCAAAACGATCCAGGTCATTAAATATAAAGTCTGAGAAACTGTAGCAGCCTTCAGGAGCCTGAGGAGACAGGAAGAATAAATATAATGTGATTTTCTGGATGAGATCCTGAACTAAAAAAGGACATTAGACAAAAGATGAGGATATTTGAGTAAAAGTATGTACTTTTTAGTTAAAACAAACAAACAAATATGGCTCCTTAAGAATGGCAAAGTCTTTTTCAGTCTTTCTGATCTTCACCAAAGTTCAGTTTGAATTTGAAGACTGGCTCTACGTCAGTCTTTAAGAAATGATTAGTGAACTGGTGTCCAGAGTTTCTTCCATTTTCCTACATTTCCTGTTTTGTTTTGTTTATTAAATCTCCCTCTATATTTCTTCCTTTTATATGTGTTGAAAATTTTCAGTCCTTTTAAGCTGGATGCATTAAACTCTGAAGCAGTGAACAGATAAAGAACTTAACTTCTTGGAATAAAGTAGCAGCACTTAAAAGAAAGGAATAATTTATTTTATGATTCTTGCAATTGTGATGAAAATATGGGTATTTGATAAATGACATTTTTAACATTCCTCTTAGCAAAAAAAAAAACTATTCATCCAAATAACAATGATAAGAAAACATAATTTTTCAATTGGTATTTTAAGTTAGGGAAAACTAAATGCTTAATAACCCTACCTCACACCACTTCAGTTTATGTCAATGCAGGCAGAGTTCAACATAGACCTTTCTGTTTGGATATGGGTAGGGATGACTCAGAGACCTAGATATTCGCTATCTTATGGCTTAGTCATTCCCTCTGCCCTTGGAGTTCTTTTTGTTCAGACTTTTAGATGCAGGGAGTGGCAGGGTGGAGTGAGGTTGGTAGGAGGACCATAATGGAGATTTTCAGTGGCCAAGTCTTCAGGGGATATTTCACTCCTACTCCTACTTATATGTAAGACTGAAATATAGTATTTTGAATAATAAAAGGAAACCAATTTTTAAGAAAGCATTATCCTTTCTTAGAATAGCATCTGTTTTTAACTGTTCACAAATTCTGTAACTCTCCAACAGATGACTAACATCTAGGACTGACACTGGAGTTCAATAAATACCATCGTAAAATTGTCTTAATAGGTTTTTATTGTTTTGAAATAAATAAGCCTTTTAGGAGGTGATTGTAGGAGATGGATGTTCATGAATCATAGTCTATCAGCACTTTGTTGTTGTTACAATGAAAAGCCTTTGGTTGTTTTAGAGATAATAATGGGATGTTAGCTATTCTCTATAAAAGGGATGTTTTGAACCTTGGTATATGTCATTTGCCATTTTCCGATGGTGGGAAGACATTTGTGCTCATCATTTTTCGTGCAGTTGTGACTGTTGCATTTTCTGGGAGGTTTGCCAGGGTTATTCATATAGACTTGAGCATATATACCTATAAAGGCAAGTAGCCTGCATAGAATTTTAACTAGTTACTTTGGAGAGGAAACAGCCACACTAATCAGCTATTTGTGAGCTAGACTCTTGTCAGAGTCTCTTCCACCCCACTCCATCTATTTCTTCCCTAAGTAAATGATGATGAGAGTATCATTCTGAAATAACATGAGCCTGCAATTTGCATGAATTTGATACAGAAAGTCTTATAATCATCACATGGATCATAGTTCAATTTTGTATATGTGCTTTCCAGATTCCCTATGGAGACTGGGAAAATTATTCAAATTGTTAGAATATAGACATGTAATCTCATGTAATTCATGTCCCCTATTTTAGGAAGGCATACAACAAAAATCAGATGCATGTGTACAGTCTACAAATATTTTTAGGTGAGAAATTGAATTTTTCATTATTGTAAATGGAAGAAAAAGCAAATTAAGTTTAGGTCAAAAAATACATAAAATGGCTGGAAAATTAATTTTATCATATTTTTACTTTGTTTCAAACATTATAATAAAATTATTAGAGCTTCACTACTGAACCAATCTGTCTCAGACTCACACTGAGTAGTAGTTCTGTAATTTGACTTAAATCAATTGCTAAAGAATTCTTGAGTCAATGGAAGACATCTCTCTCTCTCTTCCCCACACAGTCTCTCTCTTCCCCATGCCCATCTCTCTTTCTTTCTCTATTTTCTATACTTTCCTTCTACTACTTTGCAGGGAAACTTCCCCAGTATTTTTTCTTTCATAGCAAATATGAGAGAAGCTCTAGGCAAGTCTAGTTTAAAAACAGAAAAGATTATCCCTGATTTCTGAGGGAGGATAGACAGTTTTTTAAACAGAAACAAGAAAAAGATTGGGGGATTCAGCTGGATTTGAAAATAGCTATATTCATTAAGTAGAGCTATGAAAACAGCTGTAAATTTGGATAATAAGCAAGGAAAGATATTTGAATTTCATTAGGCTTTTTTTTTCTCCACAGTTAGCAAATATCTCACCTTCTAAAATTACTTCAATTGTGATTCACCCACAATAAGCATGTAATTAAAATTGAAGAATGTTTACCAGGTGAGGGAAGTTGATAAAAGGAGGTTGGAGAAAGGTTTGGAAAATGTGAGAAGAAGGGCAATTGGGGGAGCACTCTGCAATTTAGAAGATATTTTAGGAAAGGTAATGTGGGGGGAGGATTGCAATCAAATAGATGTTCCTGGTTCAAGACTGGCCTGTAGAAGCTAAGTCATCAGCATCCTTTTGGTGGTGGGCGTGAATTAATTAATTAATTCAATCAATATTGATTTAAAAACTATTGTGCTTTGACTTCTGCACCTCTGTGAGAATAATTGATGGGAATGCCGTTTCTGTACTCATAAAGCTTATACTCTATAAAGGGAGATGGAAAGAAAACATAATTAAGATCAGTTCTGGTGAGAAGTGTAGAGTACTGTGAGCAGAACTGTGTGGGTATGTGTGATGTAAGGGAAGGGATTTCTGCCCCAGTCTGGGCACCGGCTCAGCAATATGTCCCTTGTTCTTGTCTCCAGAGCCAGGTATGCAAATAATTATGGCACAGCATACTTTTTGCTCTTAATGGCAATTTGTGACACTGCATTAAGAGCATAGCAGGAGTCCTTATTTCATTATAGATGTATCATGGAAGGCACACTAAAGACAAAGAAGCCAAGTTCAGAAGGATTGGCATGAGTGTGCAAACTGATGTATTTGGGGGAGATATTCCATCATTTTTTGAATAAAAACTCAAAAGATAGGAAAGAATGTTAAGTACTTCAGTGTTGCTGGATCCTAATATTGGTGAAGGGATATTATAAAATGAGATACATAGGTAAAGAGAGGGGCTGATCAAGAAGAACACATTTCGTCATGTGATAGAGACTCAATTTTTGATGAATTAAATAATTAATGGTGATATGATAATTGCTATAGTTGAGAAATGGAAGATTATGGCTCTTAATAGTTTAAAACGAGGTACTTACATGTCTACAAAAAGTATAAATGTTTGAGAGTGTAGAGTCATCTTAGGGGCTGGGAAATCAATCTGCTGAAGTCCAATGGACAATGGTAGAATATAATAGAAAAGAGCATCTGAAAAGGTAGATACTATGAAACTTTTGTTTTGATTACATGGATACGTGTTTGTATGCCTTGGGTGCAGATAAACAGTGGAAAATGCATTTCTTACTGTGGGTTGGAGTTTAAAAAGCCTGAAAGTCACTGTGGTGGAAGCATCCAGTTTCTCAGGTGTGTTTACATGCTGAGGAGGGGGAGCCTGGAGAAGCAGCAAGAAGACCAGGAACTGGGCAGACTCGAGTCTCTTGCTCCTGAGCCTAAATACATCAGGGCCCAACTGACAATAATGACAACACTGATACTTTGCCTTTGGTCCTAGGGTGACAACAATCATAAACCCTCCAGTCACCTCCTTAGTGTTGTGATATAGATAAATTGAGAATGATGTTTAGCTCAAGGTAGGTATTTGCCCTTTGTAGATAGTTAGCCAATGGGTTAAATGTCCAGCTACAGAAACTTCTCTTTGGCCCTCTGGCAGGCTTGGAGATTTCTGGGATTCCTGGACCAGGTCTGTATTCTTTCTGGCCCTGCTTGGGGGGAATGAGGGAATGGGTGGTTGTAGGTGTGTGTTAGGAGGGATATTTGAATATTTTCAACTTCATCTATTTTGATTAAATGGTGGGAAAACAAATCTCCTGTGAAAGCTGCGTTATCTTTTTTGTCTGTTAACCAGAATTTTAATCCCAGGAATCAATTCTTCAAGCAGCCTTTTAATAGAACACAGCAAGTGGCCTTCTGAGGTGGCCCTGGTATCTTCAACTGTAATAGAACGTGCTCTGTTCTTAGATACAGAAAGCACAACCAGGGAGCAGTGATCCCGGAACAGGGGCTTCAGGAAAGACTTTTCAGGATAAGGGATGTGTGACTTTAATGTTAAACCCTAATTACAGGTTAGCCCAGAAAGGGGACCTACCAGATAGGGAAGTGAGAGGGGTATGGTTTTGAGAAAAATAACCAAGTTTGTACCATTAGCCTGAAATCTCACCACTCCCTTCACCAAACTCTGATAGTGAAGCCTTTCAGAACTTCTTGAACTTACTCTGTGCAAATTTTATCAATCCTGTGTATATGTAGTTCTTTTTCTCAAAAACATACTAGGAATGGTAAAATGATTAGACAGAGAGAGAAAGAGTGTGTGTATGTGTGTGTGTGTGTGTGTGTGTGCGCGCATGTATATGTGTGTGTGTGTGTGTGTGTGTGTGTGTATGTGTGTGTGTGTGAAGTCCAGAAGACATAGGAAAGATGTGGGAAATGAATATGAATCTGAAAAGCTAAACAGGGCTGGATGCTGAACAGCATTGTGAGATAGGAGGAATTGCTGAAGGATTTTAGGTAGGGCGACAACATACGTTACATTTTAGAATGGTTGCTTTGGACCTGGTGTGGTGGGTTATCTTGGAGAGGTCTGATTTGAGGGCAGGGAGATTGGAACACAGAGACTAATAAAATAAACAATTTTCCCCTAAGACTTATGGAATATTGTATCAGTAAAATTTTATAATATTTAATAATTTTTGCTGAAGTCCTGAGCATCTATTGGGGCACTGATAAAGATGTATGGTTAGATTCAGGTTTTCTAAAATTGCCTGTCCCTAGGTCTCACTTCCTAAATGACTGCTTCTCTTCAAGACAGCTTCTGAAGCCAAAAGCTTTATGGGTGACAGCTCTGGGAATGCATTTTAGCGTTATCATCTCGTTAGATCACCACCCAAACATGAAGGCAAGTGCTACAGACTTGCCTCTAAAGATGTAGATGGTTTTGCCATCAAATAAAGAATGTGTTGTGTCAAAGAACCAGGTTTCTTCCAATTCTAAAAGCCTATGCTTCTTCAGTTATTTCTATTTTGCTATAAACCATAAAACAAGTTAGCGTATGAATCCAGGGAACGAAGAAGCTCCAAGAGCTGTTTGAAATGTGCCATGGAGGGGTTGGCATCCATGTTCTTAGAGCTACTTTAAGGGAAGTTTGTGGGATGATTGTCATCCTGTAAATACCCAGCGCAGTGCTGCCTGCTGCCTGCTGCCTCCTCCTCATAGCAGATTTCCTGTCCTGCGTGACAGATCCGGTAGAACAGATAAAGTGCAACTTCGCTATTTCGGGCCCCATTATAACATCACTGAAAATACAACACAAATTCAATTCTGTCTTCATAAACATATGGTCTATCTCCCGTGTAATATCATAGTGCATCTCTATTAAATCTTTCTGTGGTTGATATTCAAATGGAATTCTACTATAGTGTACTTTTATGGTCAATCTTTTGTGCTTCAGATGATTTAGAAATTTTTCACATAAGTAAAACCTGATTCCAAAATATTCAATTGATGATTTATTCTTGGAGCCTATTATTAGTTTATTTAGTGTTAGACTATACATTGTGAAAAGGTTAACATTATTCGTCCAAGGTTTTTGATATTTGATGCCTTAAAAATATACTTTTCAAAACAGACATTTTATTTAATATGGGGAAATATACTGTTCTTTGAATAGCCTTGACAATGTTCCAGCTCATAAGAGTGTTGTAATGTGGAATGATGAATTCTTTGGACAATAGATTGAATATATATTTTATAGTGTACATATAGGTATAGATAGTCCATTTATTTGAAAAAACATGTTCACAATTTTTAGTCATTTTTGAGAAAGTGTTGTGGAAATTAATTGGTAGTTTGACCTAGGTTTTTCCTATTTCAGAAACATTTTTTAAACATTGACATTAAAAAATCAGTGAAGTTGGCCAGGTGCAGTAGCTCATGCCTGTAATTCCAGCACTTTGGGAGGCCAAGGCAGGCAGATTGCTTGAAGTTAGGAGTTCCAGACCAGCCTGGCCAACATGATGAAACCCCATCTCTACTAAAAATACAAAAATTGTCCAGGCATGGTGGCGGGTGCCTGTAATCCCAGCTGCTCAGGAGGCTCAGGCAGGAGAATTGCCTGAACCTGGGAGGTGGAGGTTGCAGTGAGCCAAGATCAAGCCACTGCATTCCAGCCTGGGCAACAGAATGACTCTGTCTCAAAAAAATAAAAAATAAAAATGAGTCAAGTTTCTTCAATATTCCGTTGTCAGTTGTAGAGCAACAACATTTTTTCTTTGTAAAAATCTTATAGGATAGGTAAGTATACTTTTGGAAAATTCCAAATGCCTATCAATGATAGACTAGACAAGGAAAATGTGGCACATATACACCATGGAATGCTATGCAGCCATAAGAAACGATGAGTTCATATCCTTTGTAGGGACATGGATGAATCTGGAAACTATCATTCTCAGCAAAATGACACAAGGACAGAAAATCAAACACCACATGTTCTCACTTATAGGCGGGTGTTGAACAATGAGAACACATGGACACAGGGAGGGGAACATCACACACAGGGGTCAGTTGTGGAGGGGCTAGGGGAAGGGACAGTGGGGGGGGTCAGGGGGTTGGGGGAGGGGATAACATGGGGAGAAATGTCAGATGTGGGTGAGAGGGAGATGGAGGCAGCAAACCACCTTGCCATGTATGGACCTATGCAAAAATTCTGCATGATCTGCCCATGTACCGTAGAACCTAAAGTACAATTAAAAAAAAGAGAGAAAGTCAAAAAAAATTAATAACATTTAAGTATATGGTCCTAACTGTATTATATTTTTGCTCCATAGAAGCAGTTCAGATGATTCCTGCTGATTTCTAACTTCAGCCATAAATATCACTTAATTTGTGGTTAAAGTATTTTTCCTTAATGGAATTTTTCTCCCATAGCTTTAAGACAGCCTCTGGTTTGTAATTTCTTTATTAATTTTATTTTCTTAAGGTCACATTATTCCCGGCCTTTTAGGCTTTTTTCATGATCTGTGACTCTTGTCTCATGGGCAGAAGCTGTGACCTCTTTCCTTTCTCTTCACCACTGTGCAGCTCTGACCCTTTAGTCAGTTTTTCAGAAACCTTAACAATTCTGCCTTTGGAGTAGTGCTGTGCACTGTGGAGGACAAGATGAAAATTGATGTAAGCCTATTGATTATTTAGCTCTACTACTGCAGACTCCATATTTGTTTCCTGTAGCACCAAGAATAAAGTCCATGTCTTTCCTAGGTCTTTTGAGACCTCCTGTCTCCTTCCCAGCTCTCCATATCCATCTCTTCCCCTCCCTGCTTCCACTGTGCCAGCCATATTGGTGCTCTTGTGGTTTCCCAAATATTGTGAGAATAATTTATCTCTAAGTTTTATCAGCAAGATAAATTGCTGGGAGTTGAATTTCTGAGTTAAAAGATATGAAAATAACATGTTTTTATGGGTAATATAAAATTGCATTTGAAGGTGTCAACCTACCTTCAAAGCAGCTGTTTATAAAGAATTTAAAGAAGAATAAAGAGTACCTGTTTCTCAAACCTGTAATGATGCTCTTTCAAGCTTTTTGATCTTGGCCACGTATTGGCCATCTTTTTTTAAATATTAGGAGGACCTAGCTTTGAGTGGATTAATTAGTTTAAATATTCTGTGCAGTTACACCTTTGCCGTTATGGTCCCAAGCACTGCTCTCTAGAGGTGGCGCTGATTCTGGTGATTAGTAGGCCCAGAGTGTGGTTATGGGAATGTGTGGCTGAGATGAGGAAAAGAAAGGTTGGGGTGTCAGATGTTCAGACACAAGGATGCTGACATCAACAGGAATAATACCAGAAGAAGGTGGAGTAGGGAAGAATGGGAGCCAGGTGCTATAGGCATTGATGATCTCAGTGTCTTGACAGATGGGAGAGGGAGGAAAGATGCTGAAGGGAAGCTCCGTGAGCAGCTGTCTGTATGGGTGTATTAACCATGTTTTTAAAATTTTTCTGAATTTTGTGATATCTTGAGACCTTTGAGCCTTGCTAAACCTGGAGAGACTGTCCCTCCAGAGCTAGCAGATTCCCAAAGGCAGTAAACAACTTGCCTGGGTGTACACTTTTCACTTGCAAACCAACAAATCCAAAGCCCACATCCTAGTCACAGCAACTGACTCCTTTATCTAACTCTCTTACACACTAAGCCAATATTTCTGCTGCCCTATATCATCCCAGGGCTAGGTGTCAGACAACTAAGGATCTACTCTACAGCTCAGAGCCTGCTGAAAGTGTTCAGATTGTCCCATCTTAACCTTGCTCACACTTGCCTACCCTGCTTTACTCATTCCTTCCTGCAGTACCACACTATAGACCCTGAGGTCTGTGTCCCCTTGCTACCGCCTTCACTCACCCAGGTGCTTCTGATGTGGCACTGTAAGGGAGGGCAGAGCATGCCCCCACCTGTTGGGGACTGTGAGTAACAGATTTTCTAACTGTGAGTAATAGAACTTCTTTTAATGGCATTGATGTCTTTGTGTTATTACTCAGTCACCTCTATGAATCAAATTCCAACAACATTTAAAACAGTGGGAGACCATCAGAGAATTGGGCAGGAAAATTAAATATTCATAGTCTATCATGCAGCTATATTTTTACAAAGAAACACACATTGACATTGAAAACCGATCTATGTAAAAGAGACGAAAAAAACCCAGGTCATTTAAAACAGTATGTACTTTGGTCCCAATTATAGAGAAAAACTTTCAGTATACATAGTGTAAGACACAGAAACAAGTAGTGTCGCATAAAATACCCAAAGTGCTAAGAGCAGAATTTGGGATGACTTCTTTTTGTTTATTTGTATTTTAAAATTATTTTCCAAGTATTGTGAATTATTTTGTGTAATTCCAAGTCTTGTTGTAAAGTGATGTCATTGATGTGTCTTTTACTCCTTTGGGCGTTAGAACCTTGATTGTGATGGTGATATAGGAGACATCAGTTCCAGACACACACATTAAACAGTGCCATATGGGTGGGCCTTCAACCTATTTCCACAACCAACATAGTTGTATTTTGGAAATGACTGAGTTTGTGCTCTAAACTGAGAATAAGTTACATTTTATTGTATGCATACATAGATAAGGTATGAAAAATCTGTAGTACATTTAGATAATGATTTCCACGTCTTCCTCACTGAAAGCTGGTTGAAACCCTTCTTTGTGAAGTCTGTCTTCCTGAATTCTTTTCTCATGGATCACAGGATCCTGTTTTATGTGTCCCATAACAGAATTTTTTTTCTGTTGCATTTATTTTATCAAGTCCTGGAGTTTCTCAAGTATATTTGCTCAGCATTTTCTCTAAGCACAGTCATTCTGGAGGTTTTTCTTTCTTCTGTGTGCTGTGCTCATAATGTTGAATGCCTTACATGGTAACCGCTGATTTTGCTTTTATCTGTCTGTTAAATCAAATAGTTGTCTACTTGGGCGTGTAGTCCTGTATGTGGTCTCTCTGCCAGAGACTTGCTCTCTAAATCAGTGCTCTGTATACCCAACTGAGGAATATTTTACACTCATTTTCATATGTGTAGGATCACTCATACTTGGGGCCCGGGCTGAAAGAACTTTGACACTGCCCAGTGTCAATAAACCACTACGTGTCTCCCAGATAGCAGTACCTTAGTACTGTTTGCTGACTAGCCAGGGGGTTGTTACATACTCATTGTCATATGTGTGTGTGGCATACACATTTTAGACGGAGGAGTTGGGGGCATGTCTTTCTTTAATGTTTAGGAGAATTTTAGGTGGTTTCGTTCTATACATGTACAAGAAATTCTAACTCTCAGTATACAAAAAAGGATTTAATAAACTGGAATAATATTTGCAACACAAAGTTTAGAGCACCCAAATGCCTTCCTCTTATCACCATGTATACTCTTTAAAGCAGAAAAAAGTAAATAGTTAAAATCTGAAAATCTGAAGTGACATTAAGTTATTTTCTAAGGGACCAAACCACTTGCTCCTTCACCCCATAGTGTTACTGAATCATGACTCACCCTGGCTTTCATGGTTATTAGTATTGCTGTCTCTCTATGAAAGTAACAGTTCTAGGTGAATTATGACTTTTGGGACTTACGGTTTATTCCATTGAGAATAGATTTGTTTTATATTCCTTAAATTGTTCTATGAAGGCAATTCACATACTTTAAAATTCCTATAATTTCCATATATTTTAGCAGACGAAATATTTAAGGGCATATATTTCTTGATTGTGAAACAGTTGTAGTGGTTTTAGATGCATATGTTTTGTCTTTCTTTCAAATCCAGATCCCATAGTGAGGCTAATTTAGTTCATTCCAATAAAATATTTTAAGGTCTTTTTATTGAAGCAGAAATTAGAATGATTACCATTATTTATAAATACTGCTTAACATAAAAAGAACGCCAAAGAAATTATGATCATTCTGTAAAATTGAACGTAAAAAACATTAAAAATGCATGACTAAAATATAAAATATTCCTCTGTAAAAATTGTGCACATAAACAACTTGTATTTTGGAACAGAACTTGGAATATTCAGTTTGTCTAAATAAACTCCAAAGCAGAAAATTTTAATGAAAGAGAATATCCTCTAAAGTAACAGTAAATATATTTCTTAAATATATTTCTTCCATTTATTAACAAATAGCTAATAAGGATCCATCCTGTTTTTAGTGCAATGCTTCTAGATTGCCATTTACCTATTCTAGTAAGTCTACCAGACCTACAGTTGCCATGGTGGTAGGTATAATGTGAAAAACAATTCATGTGGCCCAACACCCCACGTTATGTTATAGGTTATTATACTGACTATGAGTAGTATTTCTCAGTAGGATCACTATTGGCATTTTGAGAGAGAATATCCATTGTTATGTGGGATTTTAACATTGCACTACATTAAACAACGCTGGCCTTTTAATCACTTCACAATGATTGGGACTTCCAAAATGGCCCCTGGAAAATATTGTGTGAGTAATACATCCCCTACCTGAAATCCACAGATATAGAGTAGGGACCAACAACATTTTTCTGTAGAGGTGGATGATAAATACTTCATATGTGTGGGCCATACAGTCTCTGTCTCAGTTACTCAACTCAGCTATTGTGGTGAAAAAGCAACTCGCGTATAGGTGACATGAGAAAGAGTAGCTGTGTTCCAATACAGACTTATTTACAAAAGCCTGTGCTGGGCAGATTTGCACTGTAGGCTGTAGTTTGCCAATCCCTTCATAAGTATCAAAAGTCTACCAATCGGAACACAAAGAATGCTATTTGGAAAAACAATAGGTAGTATTATGTTAATTAGGGGGTTTGGGGCTGCAAATACTATGAAATCATATCTGCTGTTTCTAAAGATAGAGTGGTTTCAGTCTTGGCTAATTTAATGTGTGATTGTCATAAGAGACCTAAGTGCTTTCCATCCTCTTCTCTGTTATTCTCAGTTGTTGTCATTATCTCCCCTCATAGTCACAGATAGATCCAACAGTGTCATGCCTCGTTACAGCAGAGCACAGGGTAGAAGGACATGTCCATATATTCCAGGAAAACCTTTCCCAGAAGTCTCCAGCTGAGTTGCTATCAGATCTTGTTTGGCTGCATCTCCAAACATGAACTAAGAAATGGAAAAAGGAAACCATCCCACGTATTTTACATAGGATAATTACGATTCTCTTCCTTAGCCTGGAGACACAGATTCAGCCTTAACCCATACCTGTAGATGACCAATATTTGAATGAGCCGTGACTACACGGGTAAGAAAGAGCAGGGAGCTTTGAGAGGTGAGTGAAGAAAGATGTCTGTGAGATGCAGTGTTTTCCACGTTAACTAAATTGCACTAAAACATAATTCTGTCTTAGATGGTATTTGAGTCCATTTGTTTCCCTCTGTTTCCCAACTAATCAAAGGGAGTGTTTCATTCTACCTATCTTTGTTCAGAGGAGTGGAAGAAGTGTAGACCAACCTTCCACCCACCAATGACAGGTCGTCTGTCTCTATTATTGAAGAACCATTGCAGAGCCTATGCTCTCCTGCTGCGAGATCAGTAAAACCAGTATATGAAAGATAGATAGTGTTTGAACTTGGTTAACAAACATCACTTAGCAGTCCTTAAGGAACCTCTCAAACATGCCCCTGCTAATCATACATAGTTAGTATAGACGCTGGTTTACATTATAAGAGTTGAAAATAATCTGCTGAAAAGCATTTTCACTGAAATGGTATAATTATTTTGGTGCTAAAGCAAATACAGAAGACCAATGGATTCTTTTAAGCACATAAAGTTGCTGCCCTATAATTTTAGATGAAGCAGGTGATTTGTCAAGAGAATAATTTGGTGGCTGGGAAGTACAGATATAACTAGAAGCTGGTTTTCCCACTTTGTTTTGCTGTGTTTCCTGAATTTCATCATGGCATTCCTGCAGCAAAATGCCTGCAAGAGACCTTATGCTTATCAGTAGGGGTGGCTCTGACTTGAGTCCTGATTTTTTTTTTCCTGGAGCTGTTCCTGAATGTTGAGCTCTTTAAGCTGTCAGTATTGGGGTTGAACAAATACTTTTAGATGCAGCTCTATTTATTGTAGTGACTTTTGGAGACTGATACTCTACTATTTTGTGGATAGGTTTGTTCACACCTTGTTTTGCATCTCCCTCATATAATTCATTCAGTTTGGAAGGGGCTGCTCCTTTAATGCCAATCATTTACTTGTGTGTTTATTCAAAAATATCAAATTTACTGTTCCATCCTCAAAGATCTCAATATTGTAGTGTGAAAGAGAATGAGCTGAACAATTAAAATAGAGTGAGATTTATGGCACAATCGAGGGAAGCATGGTGTCCTCTATCAAGGGTGGCACTGAACAGGTCAAGAAGTGACTCCTGAGTTGAGTCTCAAAAGATAACCAAAAGTAAGTCAAGTAAAGAAAATAAGGATAAAACTGGCCTATGAAAGGAATGACACAAGAAAAGGCTTAGAAGCAATGACACAAGAAAAGTATTAGAGGAATGGGAGAATATGGAATGTTTGGAGAACAGCTAGCAGTTCACTAGGTCTGGAGTTCACAAAGACTTAAGATGCACAATTGGCAAATACTGAATAATGGGACTGTACTGAGGGTCAGTTAATATAATTAGAACTTTATTCTTAGGCAGTGGGAGTCATCAGAGGCTATTCAATGGGACAGTGACATTATGTCATTCATGTTTGCAAAAACTATTATGGCTGTGGGATAAAGAATGGATTAGAGGGGGGTAAGACTGAAGGCAACAAGACCAGTCAAGATTCTGTTTCAATAACCTAATAAAGAAATGCCAAAAACCTTGATTAAGGCAGCGGTGGTGGAGAGAGAAAGACAAGATGGTTGTGAAACAGGTGCTGATAGAATTTATTAGACTTGAACTTTTTATTGTAGGAGGTAAGAGAAAGGAAAGGAATTAAAAACGACTCCTGCATTTCTGACAGGGCTTGATACATGATAGTTCTATTCTTTGACACAGGACTATAGGAGTTGGGCCAATGTTGTAGAAAGATGAGTTCACTTTTAAGCCTGTTCATTTTGAAGTGCTTGAAATCCTAGTAAATCATTGTGGATAGGAGGCTGGAACCCAGGAAGGAGCTCTGAGCTAAAGAAGTACATGTGGGAGTTTTCAGCATAAAGTAAGACACTGACATGAATGAGAGCACACAAGCACTAGAGCAGAGAACGATGAGACGTAGTGACGGAGTTCAAAGCAGAAGTATGAAGGGCATGGGTCTAAAGAGGGTACAAAGAGAACTAAGAATAAGATGTTGAGAGGGTACAAGAAGATCAGGAAAGTGTGGTATTCTTGAAATAAAAGAAACAGCAACGTTGCCAAATATTTCTGTGTTATCAAATAAGATAAGATTTTAAAAGAGGCCCCTGGGTATTTTGAGATGATATACTTATTGATTTTTTTATTTAGATAAGGATTGTTGATCATTATATAAGTAGAATATATATATATATATACATATAAATGTATACAGTGAAAAATATACATAATTTTAAATAATTTAAGAATCACCCTAAACCCACTGCCCAGCATAACTAC
The DNA here is from genome assembly GCA_036589455.1 of Ateles fusciceps. Taxonomy (NCBI): domain Eukaryota; kingdom Metazoa; phylum Chordata; class Mammalia; order Primates; family Atelidae; genus Ateles; species Ateles fusciceps. The sequence continues at coordinate 2,354,946 of JAZHEH010002077.1, forward strand.
TGTTAAAATTTTGATGTGCATTTTTCCAGACTTTTTTCTATATGCAAATATATTCTTTATATCCAGATACATGTCTATATATAACCAAATGAGTTCATACTATAAAAATATTGGATGCTGCATAAATTTGCTTGTCATTCTTGCCCGAGACCATGATAATCTTCTCCACATCTTTCTAATTTTAGTACATAAGCTGGGAAATCACATGATGTCCATTGAATTAAGTGACTAGAAGATCATTTATAATTTTACAAGGCTAATTTCAGTGGAATGGCAAGGGCAGAAGCCAGATTGTTGTGGGATGGGGAATGAGTAGGTAGTGAGGAAGCGGAACAGGCATTATAGACTATCCTTTCAAGAAGCTAGGCTGTGAAGGAGAAGGGAAGTATAGAATGTCAAATGAGGAGTAGGATGGTGAAGGATCTTTTTTTTTAAGAAAAACAATTTGTATTTTAGTTTTTTAATTAGACAGTACTTTCCACTGCCTGGGAAGAGCCAGGAAAGGGGGGGGAAATTGAGGATACAGAGGAGTACAAATGATGAAGTGAGGCCTCAGTCAGGAGGCAGGAAGCGATGGGATACGGGAAAGAAAACTCAAGCCTCATATTTTAGTGAGGCAATTGGGAAGGAGTTAAGGCTAGAAACAGATGGTGATACATTTGTAGATGTGTCATCTGACGTGAATCTGGTCATCTTAGAATGACTATGGCTGATGTACGAATGTATTGAGCTATTTGATGGTTTTTGAACTTGTAGGAAACAAAGACCTTCTAAACTGGATTAGATCCATTATCCGTTCACTTTTATCTTGAGAGTAGTATCAAGAAATGCATGTTAGAAAGGTCTAGTCTTCTCTGACAAACTGAAAGGTCAGAAATGGTCCCTAATCACTTCAGTTACCTTAAATAATACATTAGGGATTTATTATCCACATATTTCTCTGAAGTTTCTTGAAGTTGTGTATTTTCTTAGTCTGTTCTGCCCCCACCCAAGGCTTACCACTCATGAAATAACATACTGAAACCATTTCAGGAAGTTCAGTTGTATCTTGGAAGAAACCAGATTTGGAACAAACTTTGGTTGAATTCCACTAACCGTGGAAAAGCAAGCTTTAGTTCTCTTATGGGCTAAATTGGGATACCATCACTATTGACCTGACAGCAGTGTGAAGATAGCATAAGGTAACATAGGTCAAGTGCCTGAACAGTAACTACTTAGCGCGCTCAGTGTGTGTTCGTGCCTTCCTCCATGACTGTCTTGTACATGTGTTCTCACTCTCATTCATTGACCAAGGACTCCAGCACACCGGGATTTGATAATAGCAACATGAAGCCACTAATAATTATAATAAACTTTGGCCAATGACCTGTAGTGTTCATTGAAATCTTTGTTGTTGGGAAATGTAAGTATCATGAAATTAATGGAAAGGATTACACTATCTTGAGATGTAAAAAATTAACAGGGCCTCATTTGCATTTCCTAAAACCATTCTAGATTCATTATTTATATTTATAAAAGCATATTACCCGAGATATTTTTTGGCTCACAAATACAAAACTAAATGCCACTGATGCCCAGAAGGAAAGCTTGGTTATTGTTTCTTTATACATGTGATTTTCTGTATCAACAAGCTTAATAAGATGATTTACTAAGGAGAATATATGCTCAACAAAACTTGTGCTGAAATATCAATCCTCACTGTAAAAGACTTCTAAAAAACTATAATTGCTGTAATGTGTTATGACCTTTCAAGTCTCATAATTCAGTTGAAAGGGGCAAGGCTAACACAATGCAGGAGAATTATTTCCCGTTTACTGTAGCTGCCACTGGATGCAAAGCAGTACCTGGTCACATCAGATCCAGTGAATCAGTCAGTCTGTGACATAGGAAACTGCATGAGGCAGGTCTATTAGGCTTAAATAATTTCCCTGTGAGTTTCTGCTACTTAATTCCTTTATAACTCATCAGCACATGTGTGGATTTAGCCTCAGCTTTTAAAATAATACATAATAATTCACTAGAGCTTGCTTTAAAAATACAAGTCCTTGGATACAAATTAAGTATTTTTATAACTACTTAACTGTTGAAAATACCTCTTAAATATCTGCATGTCTTTCTTTATATCATGATTACTTTGTCTTCTTGACTCTCCATCCTAGAGTTACTTGGATGCCTTTTCATAGTCTTGGTTAATTTGTTTCCTGCATTTTTTCTGGTAGCAATTCAAAAGATCATTGATTATTTTCCCATTACTCTGTTGCACAAACTACTTAATATGGCTCTATTAAGACATTCAAATTTTGCAGCTGCCATTGGTTACCTCTGTACTGCCTGATCTAAATGCCAAGTTAAAATGAAATGATTTAATGGTCCCAGAGATGCCCATCCCAGCAGAGCTCACTCTCTGAGGGCTCCCCCTCTTGGTGAATGGTTCATGCTTTTATAATCTGATGAGTCAGCACAAAGCTCATTTCACCAATCAGCATTAAGCAAGTCTAATTCACCTTAATGTTTCACACATCACCTAACTGGGGCTTGCACAGAGTAGGTAGTTAGTATACAGGCATTGAATAAATGACAGATGGATAACTGAATGAAGGAAGAGACAGAACACTTTATATTTAATGATGTGTTATGGGATTACACTTCTTTGCTAGAATATCAAAGGCTTTCAAAGAAATAATTGAGAAGCAATAGACTCTTGCATTAAAAGTAAAATTTATCTATATAAATTACTTAAAAACACTTTAATTAAATTTGAGTTTCTAATGTATTCTGGACATAAGTCCTCATTAAAAGTTTCTTTTTTCTTTTTAAAATTGGTTGTCTAACTTTTAAGTAAAGTTATCTTGATACTAAAATTACTTTTAAAAATTAACTCTTGTACGACTTGGTTATAATTTAAGGGTTTTCAAAGACTTGTTGAATGGGATTCAAATTATATTGTGGTAACTATTGTGGGAAATTTGTGTTGGATCAAATAGATTAGTTTTAGTATAACTCAAAAGACTCTCATAACAAAATAAAAGCTACATTTTAAAAAAAAGAATATTGAAGGCATTCTGAGGGAGAAAACTTACTTTTTTCCCCAAGTCTGTAACAGCTAAAGTGGTGAACTCAGTAAAAAAAAAAAATCTTTCTGCATAAGAACATTTGTATTATATTTTAACTAGTGTGTGTGTATGTGTGTGTGTGGGAGAGAGAGAGAGAAACTTGAACTTGGCAAAGAATCAAGTCCATGAGTACTCATAGCATTTTGAGTAATGTCCAACACTGCCAATCATTGTGAAAGTGAAGAGTCTCTGTTCCTGAATACATTAGAGAGCATAAAACTTACATAAATCAAATAGAGAAAAACACAAGGTAACTTGTATTCAAATCATGTATTATATGGTAGTTATTCTAAATACTGGTGGAATTCAGAGAAAAGAAAAGTTAATAGGACTTGTGTAAGCAGGGAGATTTTGTAAAGAGGTTGGGACCTGAGAGGGCCTAGAAGACAATATGCAATTTGAGTCAATGAGGAGAAGGAAGACTTCCTGGGAGGCATTGTGGGCTAACCTGTAGAGCTTAACCTATACTTTGCAGAAAGTTACTCATATGGAAATCAGAACTGAGTCAAATATCATTAGTCTCAAAGTTACTTTTTCCTGAACAAATATGGGACACGATTTAACATGTTAAACTACTATCCTGTTCTCATATGTACTGAAACTGTACATTTTTCTAAAATCCATAAATAAAAGTAAACCTGAATATAAATTATGTTCTCTAAATAATACCAAGACATTATGTGTTTTCAGGGTTTGGGGAAGTACTAAACAAAGAATATGTCTGAAAATATGTCTGAAATGTATTTTAAACACTATTACTCTCTAGGAAATGATCCCACAATTGAAAAGATAAAAAACTGATACTTAAAAATATAGATAAATATTTGGATATTTCAGATGTTCACATTTAATCAAAATTTATGAAGGGTCTAACTCTCTACTGTATCCTGCAGATGACAGAAAATAAGTGAAAAACTGAATTTGTATCTTAATGAGTTTATAACTTGGTGAGTTATGTCAAACTATATGTCAATTTCTTAATGAGCCAGTTAAGAAAAATGTTAAATCTTCTGTTACTGACTGTAAATACGGTCTTGATTCGGGGATTATGCAGAAGGTGCAGGGTGAGGATGTCAGTATTTGGATATTGGAGAATGAAAAGGGATGTGTCCCAGGTAGAAACTTTGGGAAGAGGCATAAACCATGTGTTGTAATATGGTCCACACCTGATTGGAGCAGAAGACTTTTGTTAAAGAAATAAGATCCAAGAGAGCAGGATCAGAAAGTGGAATATCTGCCCGGTTACAAAGAGGAGTTGCTGGAAAAGAGAATTAAGCAGTTGTTATGGTTTTCTAGAAAAGCAGTGTTTAGGATAATTAGTTTGGGCTAAATTATACAGTGAGACTAAAGGAAGGCAGTTTGGTGGCTATCTTGCTATAATCTAAATATGAAATGTTGAGATACTAGTGAAGATTTGAGAAATATAGTTATTGCATATGGAATTCTAATTTATGGGCAGAGAACAAAGAATAAATTAATTGCCAAATAAGCTAGGTTTCTACTGAATAATTTAAAGTTACTTTTGGACTGTAAAGATAATTCCTTAAAAAAATGGTACCTGGAATACTAACAGTTCTGATTTTCAGTTGTTGGAATCTATTGTTCAAATCTGAATTGCAGTGTTGCTGAAGGATAATAAGCAAGTTTCAAATTTCTAAATAAGAAATTTCATTTAGACAACGTGCGTCCTTGATGAGACACTGGACACCTAGCGTGGCATATGAGTAAGCACTACTTACCTGGATACCACATAGGTTCACACCCAAGTGGAAAACAACCCATAATTTAGGAGACACTGAGTATGTATATGTTTCCAAAATGAATTAAAATAAGACTATGAATGCAGTGAAAAGCAAGGAAATGAATTTGACAGATACTAGATTTTATTTTCAGTTTAAAATTACTGACTGTCTATTAGCTTACTCTAGGAGTAGTCAATTTCTATAAAATTGCCACATGGTATTAAACTTTATGAGTATGCCATTGTAAGTATAAAAACCCATTTCAGTGAGATATGGACACAGTTATTTCTTTTTAATCTGCAAACTCTAGGCCATATATTATTAGTCTCAACTTACCACCTTGAAAGACTTGAGGTTTTGGAGCTTTCTTCATATATATATTTTTGGTAACATTTTGTTTATTTGGGTAGAAGAAAAAGAGATTCTGAAAACGATATAATAGTTTGATATGTTTATTAAGACATTCCTTAATATGCATTTATGCTTTGACATTGAGTATTATGACAGTCATATTTTCAGATTATTAGAATGATATTTTTGTTCCACAGCATTTCTGTGAGTTTTTTGTTAAAAGGTATAGGTTTACCAAGAATAGAGGTCTTGCAAATATTGTAATAGTTGAGCGAAGTGCTAAACTACACTTTAGCAATAGTAGAGATACCCGCACCCCACCCTGCCTTCACTGCAAATAGCAAAAACTACTTAGACATTTCATATCACTTCAATTTTGAATAAAAGGGGTGACAGATCCTGTAATTACAGCAGCAGTTTGCATCTTGGGTCACCTCTCAGTTCACTGAGCCAGGGCTTTGAATGATTATTGTGTAAAGAATAGTGATGGATGATATACTACTTCCTTATAGTCAAAGTTAGGAGAAATGAGCTTAAATTGAGCAGAGTTAATGGAGGAGCATAACAAGCAGGGCTTTCCCACAGTTTGGCCACCAGTCAGGCAATTTTCATACACATGGTAGCACCAGGAAGAGTGACAAATGCCATCCTCCCCTAACTTCCATTTGGACATGGTGTCATGGCAGAGTGTATTCTGGTGGTATCTGGGATGCCTTTAACTCTCTAGGGATATGTAGAGAATAATACAAAAGACTTCTCCTGTTTTATTCTTGACTTTCTACTCCTGCCTGTGATACATACACACAGATACTCTCTTCAGATACTCTCTTCAGCTCCAGAAAATAGCCCCTTACAATAGGGTATCCGGATCCTATAGGTAGTTTTTTAAAAATAACAACAGAAAATTAGAACTACTGTCATATTTCAGATAACATATTTGGAAGACTTAGTTTTATGGTTCCCAAATAAAGAGATGTTTTTCTTACTGGTCATCGGGTCTGAGCAGAGATATCCCATGTCTTCCTCTTCACTGCTCCCCTACTGGCACATGTGGTGATGGTTCCTGATTACAACAATGGTTCTTAAAGTGTCTTTCCTGGACTAGCTGCAGAAGCATCCTCTGGAAACTTGTCACAAATAAAAATTCTCCAACCTACCCCAGACCTAATGAATCAGAAGCTCTCAGGGTGGGTCCCAGAATTTGTGTGTGAGCATGGCCTCTAGGTGATTGTCACGGACACACACATCTGAGAACTATTTGTATTTGTTTCCTATTGCTGCAGTAAAAAATGTTAGGACAAACGGAGTATGTGATAACCTACCAATGTATCACTACTTAGTTTTTGAAGGTCAAAAGTCCAGGCAGACATGGCTGAGTCTCCTTGTTAAGATCTCTCAAGGCTGAAATCAAGGTGTTGATAGGGCTGTATTCCTTACTGGAGGCTCTGGGGAAGAATCCACTTCTCACCTCATTTAGGTTGGTGACTGAATTCAGTTCCAGGTGGCTGTGGAACTCAGACCCTCAATTCCTTGCTGACTTTCAGCCAGAACTCATTCAGCTCCCAGAGGTCACCCACATTCTTTTCCATGCTTTTCATGTGGCCCCTGTAGCAATAAGGTTAAGTTTTTCTCAATTCAAATCCCTTTGCTTTTTCTCTTAGCCCTACTGTCCTACATCCTCTTCTGCTGTGTCTCTATCATGTTCTCTTCCACCGATTGCCAGGAGAAAGATCCGCTTTTTTTTTTTTTTTTTTTTTTTTTGAGATGGAGTCTCACTCTGTCAACCCGGCTGGAGTGCAATGGCAGATCTGGGCTCACTGCAACCTCTGCCTCCAAGGTTGAAGCAATTCTCTTGCCTCAGTCTCCCAAGTAGCTGCGATTACAGGCTCCTACCACCATGCCCAGCTAATTATTTTTTTATCTTTAGTAGAGGCGGGGTTTCAACATGTTGGACAGGCTGATCTTGAACTCCTGACCTCATGATCCACCAGCCTCGGCCTCCCAAAGTGCTGGAATTACAGGCATGAGTCACTGCGCCCAGCCAAAAGATCTGCTTTTTAAGGGCTCATGTGATTACATGGTTCTACCCAGATAATTAGGGATAATTTCCCTTTTTTAAAGGCCACTGACCTTAATCACATCTGTAAAATCCCCTTGATCGTGTAATGTGAGATATTTACGAGCATAACACAGGGGGCTGAGGTCACTGGGCCAAAATTTTGTCTACTTAGCATTATACCTCACAGGTCCTTTCTCTTGACTTTGCCAGGCCCCTGTGTTGCTCGCTAGCTGGCCCAGCTTCACAGCCAACATCCTAGTTTCACCACGTAAAATCAATGGCACCTTGGGGAAACTGACATCAAGACCTGCTCTGTCTCACCAGGAAAAGCAGCCACATTGTCCATGAGCTCCACGAGTGTATTAGAACACCTGCTGTTGGCATCTTCCTCATCTAGTCTAACATTCCTTTATGTCTTTCTCCTTTCTCTTCCTCTCTCATTCTCCAGAAATGACTAGGTCCTCATTTTTTTTTTTGTTAATTTCTGTCCTTACCTCTATTTCCACCCATGATTCAGAAGCCCCATGGTGTAACTAAGCCTTGGGATTCTTCTCTAGAAGCAGTACACCAGAGTGCTTTTGAGCATAAACTCTGAAGTCAAGACAATTTAGGTTCAAGTTTTTTGATTTTTTTGGAGATGGGGTTTTACTCTACCACCCAGACTGGAGTGCAAAAGTGTGAACTTGGCTTATTGCAGCCTCTGCCTCCCAGGCTCAGGCCATCTTCCCACATCAGCCTCCGGAGTAGCTGGGACTACAGGTGCACGCCACTACACCCGGCTAATTTTTATATTCTTTTGTAGAGATAGGGTTTCATCATTGTTGCCCATAATAGTTTCAAACTTCTGGACTCAAGCAATCTTCCTGCCTCAGCCTCCCAAAGCACTGGGATTACAGACATGAGTAATCGCACCCAGCCAAGGTTCAAGTTTATGACCATGAGCAACTTTCTTAACTGTTTTATACTGTAGTTTCCTCATTTATAAATGGGAAGTAATAGTAAAAGCTCATTAGCCAGTATTATTTTACTCATGGAAAAAGAAATTTAATGTACAGGAGACTCGGTACTAATAATACCTGCCAGCTACCCTAAATAGAGGTGAAATGTAAAGAAATAAATGCAAAAAAGGGAGAAAAAAGCCATTCAAGGTTTTCAGACTTGATCCTGAAATGCTTAAGAAGTTTAGAAAATTCACATTATCTCATCTCTCTCCCTTTCTCAATAAATCTGCTTTTTCGGTTATCTTGTTTGGTGAGATTTCCAGTGCCATCCCTACCCCAATTGGTGTCTTGAAGGTTAGCATGATACTCATGTAGACAACATAGCAAAGAAGAAAAACCATCACTTTTGCATGTGTGATTTTCCCACTGATTTTCAGAACAAATCCTTTAATAATGTAGTGTTATTACCATCCTTGTTTTACAAATAATGAAACTGAAGTTTAGGTAATGTAACTGACCCAACATCATACGTGTGGAGGCAGATGAATTATCTCCACAACTCTCTGATAATGACAGACATTATCAGTCACTAACTTCTTCTAAATTTGTATCAACTAAAGCTAGCCTAGCATATAATAAAGCCTCATGGAGTTTGATGGCAGTAGTGCTCAGTATTGGTGAAGAGAAAAATTCTTGAGGAGAATCTGAAGCCAGAGCTTCATGGAGAGAAAGCAGGTTTGGGTGGTCCCCTCGGCAACTGGAAAGCCTCCTGGACTATGGTGATATGAAATTATAGTAGAAAGACTGGAGAAAACTTAAAGGTTAGGCAGAGAATTCCAAATACATTTTCCAGGAAGGTTTGAAAAGAAGAATTTCTGCAGTGATTGATGCATTACATTAACATATCTGACATTTGAAGCCATTCCTTGGAGTAAAGGAACTTGCGTCAGTTTCTACTTACCAGGATACTGTCCAAGGAAACAAGCTCTTTAGCCCTTGGCTGCTCATAGAGGAGCTCATTTCACTCTGACTTTTCATTTGTGTCAGGTTTTGTCTTTTTTATCATGAGTGGCAAATAGCTGCTAGCATCCTGGCCCATGCCTCTTTCTTACCATCACAGAAGGAATATGAAATTATCTAAAATATTACCAGGTGGTCTATGTTATTACCTTACATAGAAACATAATCTAAAGCTTTTTTCTTAAGTCAAAATAGACAGATGGGATCTAATTAAACTAAAGAGCTTCTGCACAGCAAAAGAAACGATCATCAGAATGAACAGGCAACCTACAGAATGGGAGAAAATTTTTTGCAATCCACCCACCTGACAAAGGGCTAATATCCAGAATCTACAAAGAACTTAAATTTACAAGAAAAAAAAACAACTCCATCAAAAAATGGACGAAGGATATGAACAGACACTTCTCAAAAGGAGACATTAGCAGCCAACAAAAATATGAAAAAAAGCTCATCATCACTGGTCATTAGAGAAATGCAAATCAAAACCACAATGAGATACCATCTCATGCCAGTTAGAATGGTGGTTCATTAAGAAGTTGGGAGACAAGAGATGCTGGAGAGGATGTGGAGAAATAGGAACGCTTTTACACTGTTGGTGGGAGTATGGTTAATTCAACCATTGTGAAAGACAGTGTGGTGATTCCTCAAGGATCTAGAACTAGAAATACCATTTGACCCAGCAATCCCATTACTGGGTATATACCCAAAGGATTATAAATCATTCTACTATAATGACACATGCACACGGATGTTTATTGTGGCACTGTTCACAGTAGCAAAGACCTGTAACCAACCCAAATGCGTATCAGTGATAGACTGGATAAAGAAAATGTGGCACATATCCACCATGGAATACTATGCAACCATAATAAAGAATGAGTTCATGTCCTTTGCAAGGACATGGATGAAGGTAGAAACCATCATTCTCAGCAAATGAACACAAGAACAGAAAACCAAACAGCACATGTTCTCACTCATAAGTGGGTATTGAACAATGAGAACACATGGACACAAGATGGGAACATCACACACCGGGGCCTGTCAGGGGGTGGGGGGCTAGGGGGAGGGATAGCATTAGGAGAAATACCTAATGGAGATGATGGGGTGATGGATGCATCAAATCACCATGGCACATGTATAACTATGTAACAAACCTGCACGTTCTGTACATGTACCCCAGAACTTAGAGTATAATTAAAAAAAAAAAACTTTTTTCTTTTTCTTATTTTCTTTTCTTTCTTTCTTTTTTTTTTTTTTTTTTTTTGAGAAAGGGTCTCATTCTGTTGCTCAGGCTGGAGTACAGTGGCACAATCATGACTCACTGAAGCCTCGACCTCCCTGGGCTCAAGTGATCCTCCCACCTCAATCTCCTGATTCGCTGGGACTATAATATTGTGCCACCATGCCCACCTAATTTTTATATTTGTTTGTAGAGATGGGGTCTCACTATGTTTCCCAGGCTGATCTCAAATTTCTGGGCTCAAACCATCCAATCACTGTGGCCTCTCAAAGTGCTGAGATTACAGGCATGAGCCACTGTGCCCAGCAAAAACTTTTTATGAAGAAACTCTTCTCAGAAATTAAACTTCTAGGAGCTTTCTTATAAGCTTGTAACATTATGCTGTGTGGAAGAAGACTATCTTGTTGTCTTTGTTATTTACAATCTTGTTTTTCACTCTGACTGAGTCCAGTCTGTATTCTAAGTCTCTCTACCAAAGGTAAGAAAAATACAATTTTTTTTCTTTGAATTCCAATCAGTGAGAAGAAATTTATTTGATTTATGTACATTTTCTTTGTGGGCAAACAGACTGTATTAATTGCACAGATGGAATTGAGACTATATGTCATTTTAACCTCAGAAAGATGAAGGGCTTGTGAGACTGCACACTTGATTTGTTCTCGTTTTCTCGTTTGAGTCAATTTGATTGTTCCACACAGAGGAGTATAAATCTGGATCTCTGTTTTAATGAGTGTTTACCTGTTACTTCAGACATAAAGAATTGCAAAAAAGGAAATTCAAATTTGGGAAAATCATGACAACATAACAATAATAACAAATATTTCCAGAAATGTTAACGTGCTTTCTATCCATTAAGTTGTTTAATCCTCACAATAAACCTGTAAATTCCTTATTATCCTGATTTTTCATTTGAGGAAAACTGGGACTCAGAATGGGTAGGCAATTGGACAACACCACAGAGGAGTTAATAAATTGCAGGGCTTCAATTTAAACAAACATCGATTTGATACCATCGTGTTAGCTGTTGTTGATAAACAGTTAATGACAAAATCTCAGTGGCATGCAACATACAACAGCAGGCATTTACTTCTTGATCGTGTGTTGGTGGCTTGGTTGGGAGTTGATTGACTAGGCTGTGCTTGGCTCCAGCTTCAGCTTGGATTCAGGTGTGCTGCATGTGCCTTTCTTTCTTTTTGAACCAGTAAGTTATATGTGACTCTTATGGCAGAAGCCAGTAGCACAGAGGAGAAGCACAACTAAGTAAGCACATCCAAATTTCTACCCACATCATATTTCTTAACATTCCTTTTGGCTAAACCCCAATAGCAATGGAAAAGGAAAATATTCTCTTCTCATGGAGGTGAGGATGGGAAGGAAATGACTATTTACTGAAAAATGCACCAATCTACCTCAAAAGCCTATGCATTTTCTCTGTCCTTTGTAATTCATAAATACTGACTGTACCACTAGGATGGCATTCTCAGTTAGGAGTCACTTTATTGTGTGTGCTTGTCATAGAGGCCACATACCAAATCATCAGTTCCTATTTTCTGACTTCCATTGCCTCCCTTCTTTGCTCTAGAGGATGCTTGACTCATTTTGCCTTATCTGCCCTCATTTGTTCATACTAGAAATCTGGAGGCAAAGATCATTAATGGGTGACTCTAGAAGTCTATGGTTATGATTACCACCCTGGAATAGAATTTTTTTTTCTGTTTTCATGCAATTCCATTGGCCAAGGGCTTTCGTAAGGAAAATGTTCCTAATACAAGGTCTAATATAGATAGCAGAAAGCAATCAAATGTTTTGAAACTAGCAGGATGTAGCAGATCGGGAATACTTTTTCTGGAAACAGCAAACTGCAAAGATGATTCCAGCTGAAGTATTGCAGGCAGGGGAGCTTCTTACCTTCTTCTACCTTGTGCTCAATAGCTGATGTGAAGTTAAAATGCCCCTTAGAGGTAATTCAGTGGGAATCTTAAATATCAACGTGTGGATTTAGAGGTAGGAATTTTGCAGTCCCCACCACCACTCCCTTTGCTCATTGCTAATGTGGTTAGTAAACTAAATGGTGAAAAGATTATGAGGTAGAAACAGAATTCCTAGTTTTAGCCTCAACTGTATCAGGAACAGCATGGCTAGAAAACAGCATTTAAAGTTTCTATGACTTATTTTTCCACTTCAACAAATTATTACCATGAAACCTTTTCTTTGCTATCGAATTTTACCTTTGTCACAAGAAATGACTGAAAAGATTGATCCTCAAAGGAATAAACTAATTTGAGTGATTTGTCTGGGAACTATTAGTCTTTTATTTTTAGATTTATAAGGGCTCTGTGACCTTCAGGACTAAAGGCCCTAGCTCACTCTTGCTTCTTGGCTCATAATTGGCTTAAGATCTTTGTACAAGGAGTATCCCTCACTTCTGCTCAATGCATGCTAGATTCATGTCTCTGTTGTGATTGCCCCAGCAGTTTTGTTTCTCATTCCAGAAATTTTGTGTAATTTTTTAAAAGTTACATAATGAACAGCTATAATTTTATGTGCCTTCCGTGATCTATCAGCCTATATATACCAGCATGCCCATATTATAATGGAAATTCTCTATGCAGTCTCACTCAGTACCTGCCGCTTTCATGTTACAATGACTTCACTACTGAGTATCCAGCTTTCCTACAGAACTTCCTTGTTCGTTACCATTATTATGCCACTTGGGGTTCCATCAGAGTTTGAGAAAGGTTCTCAAGGACCTTCTCTAGAAACTTGCAATAGCTGTGTCGTAAGTACTGGACTAAGATCACTTAGGTAGGTCTGGCTTCAGCAGGGATGAAGGTGTCCCAGTGTCTGCAGGAAGCATCTGGCATCTTTATCCGTCTATGGCATGAGAAGGTGTGCTGCCCAGCCACAGCGTTCTGTGTATGACACAGCTGCTTTGTGGCAGTTGGTAGTGTGAATGGAAAATGTGTAAAGTGTTTTTAGGTTTTTGGAGGACAGGCAGCATGTTGGTGCCAACTATTGTTGTGATGAAGAAACCCAAATCTAAATCGGTCTGTATGGTTGGATTGCTATGCTTAGTTTATTTTAAACATGGCATTTGGAGAGAGTTAAAATACCAGCACACTGTGTCTTTGCCTCTTCTTTTTTTTTCTGAAGCAAATTGGTTGAGTCTGTTTGCAAAAGGATTAGCTGTAGGAGAGAGGTACATTTCTACTAGTGCCTATTGTGATAGGCCATCTTTGTCGTATTAATTCCAGTAGAAACAATCATCTATATTGATTTATAAGGATGGAATTGAATGGGGACATTGATTCAAAATAAGAGAACAGCCATGGACATTTTGATTTATGTTGGTATTAAGGCAAATAATTCAGATTCAGTTTGTACAATCTAAGGTTGCTTGTCCAGTGGTTAGATGTCAGAATGTATTTAGCAATTTCTTGATGAGAGAACACACCCTCATAGAATGTATAATTTTTGAAGGTGCTAGAACGGTAATTTTTTGCCTTTTATGGGGAGACTGCTACACGCATGTCACTGGTTCTTCGGTAAGAGAGGATTGCTTTAGAATAAAATAAATAACCTTATCAGTCACTGATTTTATGGGACAAGAATGTAAATGTAGTGAATAATCAGAGAGCATGTAAATAGTAGCAGATAATTTTCAGAACTGTTGGCACTTACTTTGCAAGATGTCTTTTTTATTTAAGAGACTGAAACTTGCCCAAGGAGTATGATATTGCCTTAGGGGTCACTTATGATGTGAAGAGAAAAGTAGCCTTTTGTTATAACAGGGGGCCCTACATTTAGTAATGATTGATGAATTTACTTTGCTTTCTGCTATTCTTTGTTGTTTTCTCCAGACTGACATTGATGCCCCCTCCTCATCTCTCCTATAGTCCTTTCTGTATTTCTTAATCGCAACATGTGTCACAGTGAGGCCTAATTGTTCCCAGATTTGGGTGTCTCTAACTTTAAACCTTAAACAACTTGAAGACAAGACCAAAATCTTTTGCAGCTTATAGCAGATAGGTATGCATACTCATTGTTGAGTAAATGAAAGATTTCAGTGGCAGATGGGTCCCAAAAGCAGACCTAAGGTACACCAGTATGCTGAATACGTTTTAATCGGATTCCAACATTGCCACCTCACAGTGTAATGGTCTGGTTTTCCCATCTCTAACTTGACCAAGTTGGCCCAGAGAGGTGATCTTCCAGTATGTTCTAAGTTTCAGTGATTTACTCATTTTGAATTACCAAAGTTATAATTTATTTCAAAGATCATTATTTCTAACTGATAACGTGTATTCCCATAGGGAGCATGACTTCGGCAACTTCACCTATCATTTTGAAATGGGACCCCAAAAGTTTGGAAATCCGGACGCTAACCGTGGAAAGGCTGTTGGAGCCACTTGTTACACAGGTAAGGGATGCTTTGAAACCACTTTGTTGTATGTGTGTTTGTATTGTGATTATTTCCTGACTCTTGAAAGAATTTAGACATCCTTACAAGAGAGTAAATCATGCCATAATTCCAATTGCTGAATATATATTACTGCCTGAACTATGGGCAATCTCATTGCCCTATAACATTTGAAGTGGCTTTTTAAAACTATTTGTATGATTTTTGAAATTAAGTTGATGAGATAATTGAAGAGGGGTCCTCAGTGGAGGGGGCCCTCATTTACAGTAATAGATTCAAAGTCTAAATAAACCATTCCTCCTGCACTCTCAGATGCTAATGCACCATTAGGAAAAAAACTGTGTTGACTATACAACAGCAATGTATTTATTGAATTACTTTTCTTTCAGTTTACAAAGCAGAATTCATCCTACCGGAGTGATGAGATGTTCCATTTTTGTGTTGTCACAGTTGTCACATTTCCACAAGATGACTGTTAACAGAAAAATATCATCAGGATTTCTTAGTTTTATACATTTTTAGTGTCTTGTGAAGCATATTCTTGGCTATTTTAACTCTGAGATTCCTGGGATGTGGATTTTTTTTTTTTACCTGATTAGCATTTCTATTGTCCTGTGGCTGCTATAACAAATTCCCATCTACACAGTGGCTTAAAGCAGCACAAATTTGTTATTCTAGAGATCAGATATCCTAGTCAAGGTATTGGTTGGGTTGCATAACTTCTGGAGGCTCTAGAAGAAAATCCATTTTCTTGCTTTTACCAGCTTCTAGAAACCACTTCACTTCTTTGACCCCTGTCTCTATATTCAAAGCCAGCAATGTAGCATCTTCACATATCTCTTTCACTCTGACCTTTGCTTCTGTCCTTGCATCCCCCGCTCTGACATTTTCTGTCCTAATTCCTTCCTATAAGGACCCTTGTGATTATGTTCAATCCACCCCAATACGCCAGGACAATACTCCCATCTCAAGATCCTTAACCCAATCAGCTATTCCAGGATAATCTCTCCATCTTAACATCCTTAACCTAAGCACATCTGCAAAGTCCCTTTTGTCATTTACGGTAACACATTCACAAATTCCAGGGATTAGAATGTGGACATCTTTGTATGTAATTGGAGAACATTTTATGAGATTCATGCACATTTTTCATTTGGTCACGATTCTTGTTAATTCTGTAAACATTTCTGCAAAAAACACCTAATCCTAATATTGATAGGCTCACTTAATATTAATAGGGAGTATGTTGGCCACCTACTCAGATTGTACCCTGTGGCCTAGAGCTGATTCATGAATTGTTTGTTAGTGGTCTACAGTAGGAACAAAATTGAGAATAAACACTTGAAATTTTTACAGAAGTTTGACAGTAATTTTTTGTCTGCTGAACCTAAATATAAAATATAGACCTATAATTGTTTATGTTTAATTTTTAAAATTATTCATCATGTTGGATTTTATACAATATTGGTCTGTGAAATAATGGAATAAAAAATATGGCCTTTCATCATGGATAGCTTGAGAAAGACTGGCTTAGGAGATATGTTGGAGTCAGAATAATCTGGTCTGAAAGGAACTTCTTCCAGATCAGTTAAAAAGTGAGTGACCTTTTCCTAGCCTTGGAGTTTTCACTTCAGAGTACATATATGTATATTTAATCCTTATACAGATTAAATGAAAGAAAATATTAGAATACAGCACCTGGTATAAAACAAATGTTGAGTAAATGTAGCTGTTGTTTTTCCTCTTTGATGGCTATATATTCAGTGTCATGCTAGTCATAAACCAATACTATATAATTTACAAGAAGGATGTAAGTGAATCAGGCATGAGCTACCACAATATTACACTTATATAGCCTTACGTATTAAAATTTAGATACTTGGAATTTACCCTTGAATTTAGCTTTTTTAAATAATAGCATATCTAAGATTATAATTAAAATTATTTTTGTCGGCTGTGGCGACTCATGCCTATAATGCCAGCACTTTGGGAGGCTGAGGTAAGGAGATCACTTGAAGTTAGGAGTTCGAGATTAGCCTGGTGAACATGGCAAAACCCTGTCTCTATTACATATACAAAAATTAGCTGGGTACGGTGGCACATGCCTGTAATCCCACCTACTCAGGAGTGTGAGGCAGGAGAATTGCTTGAACCCAGGAGGTAGAGGTTGCAGTGAGCCAAGACCATGCCACTTCACTCCAGCCTGGGAGACAGAGCGAGACTACATCTCAAAACAAAACGAAATGAAATTCTTTTTCATGTGTCTTTTAGTCCAGTTATCTGAAGTCTTTCTGTTGCAGACAAAAGCAATGCATTAAAATGTTTCCTCAAATTAAGGACAGTGAAGTGGCTAATTCATATCTATTCACATAATACAGTAGAATGTTTAAAACTTTTGTTGAATTTCATTCAGAGATTTAGCTTGTAGGTAGCCTTAACATCCTTCCAGTCTCCTAGTATCTATGTAGTTTTTATTTCCTCCTAGTATTCCATACTGATTTAAAAAAAATTAAATATGTGAATTTTAAAATGGGATTTTTCATATGATATTATTTCCCTACAATACATGACTGTGTTATCAATGCTAACCAATTCTTCCCTTGGAATTAAACCTTCATGATAGGACTAATGTGATGGTTGACCCTTAAAGGACTTACAGAGAAGAAAGAAGAGATAAGGAAATATTAGCTATAAACTTCATACTCAACATTTAAAGCAAACTATGGAACTGTGAGAGAACTAAACCAAGGCCGCAGTTGTATCAAACACATACCCACAACTTGATGAATTGAACAAAATTCATAGCAATATGCAATGATACAGTATGTCCATAGCTATCGCACAGTGTCTAATAAGGATGGATAAGGGATGAAATGAAACAGAAGTTATGGGGTTCTGAGTAAAATTCTTTCACTGTCATGAGAAATGACAGGAATTTACTGTTGATGAGTATTTAAAATAGCCCACAAAACCTTACCTCATTTCAATAATGATGTATATGAGGCCTATACATTTATTTTATAATGTTGAAATAGCAAGATTCCTTTTGGAGAAATTGCATGTTATTAAAATTATGAAACTGCTAATGAGAAGGGATTCATCTTAGGAAGTTTAGTCCTTGAAAATATCTGAACTTTATTTTTTTTTTAAATAATTTATTTATTTTACTTTAGGTGCATACTATATCTGGCATTTCTCCCCACGTTATCCCTCCCCACCCTCCCTCCCTCCCCACCCCCCCATTGGCTCTCCCCCTACGCCCCCCAACTGTCCCCTGTGTGTGATACTCCTCTCCCTGAGTCCACGTGTTCTCGTTGTTCAACACCCAACTATGAGTGAGAACATACGGTGCTTGGCTTTCTGTTCTTGGGTCAGTTTGCTGAGAATGATGGTTTCCAGATTCATCCAAGTCCCTACAAAGGCCACGAACTCATTGTTTTTATGGCTGCATGGTATTCCATGGTGTATATGGACCACATTTTCTTTGTCCAGTCTATCATTGATCGGCATTTGGGTTGGTTTCAGGTCTTTGCTATTGTACACAGGGCTGCAATGAACATATGTGTGCATGAGTATAGTAGAACGATTTGTAGTTCTTTGGGTATATACCCAATAGTGGGATTGCTGGGTCAAATGGAATTTCTATTTCTAGATCTTTGAGAAATTGTCACACTGTCTTTCATAATGGTTGAACTAATTTACACTCCCACCAACTGTGTAAGAGTGTTCCTATTTCTCCACATCCTCTACAGCATCTGTTGTCTCCCGATTTTTTAATGATTGCCATTCTAACTGACGTGAGATGATATCTCAGTGTGGTTTTGATTTGCATTTCTCTAATGACCAGTGATGATGAGCATTTTTTCATATGTTTGTTGGCCTCATATATGTCCTCTTTTGAAAAGTGTCTGTTCATGTCCTTTGCCCACTTTTGAATGGGGTTGTTTGTTTTGTTCTTGTATATCTGTTTTAGTTCTTTGTAGATTCTGGATATTAGCCCTTTGTCAGATGGATAGATTGCAAAATTTTTTTGCCCGTCTGTGTCTTTTGATTGGGACATTTAGGCCATTTACATTCAATGTTAATATTGCTATGTGTGAATTTGATGCTGCCATTTTGTTACTGGCTGATTTTCTTTCTCATTAATTGACTCATTTTCTTCATTGCATTTTTTGGTCTTTGCCAACTGGTTTGCTTTTGCAGTGACTGGTACTTGTTCCTTTCCATGCTTCATGTTTCTTTCAGGAGCTCTTGTAGGGCAGGTCTGGTGGTGACAAAATCTTTCAATAATTGCTTGTCCGTAAAGGATTTTATTTCTCCTTCACTTATGAAGCTTAGTTTGGCTGCATATGAGATTCTGGGTTGAAAGTTCTTTTCTTTAAGGATGTTGAATATTGGCCCCCACTCTCTTCTGGCTTGTAGAATTTCTGCAGAGAGATCTGTTGTGAGTCTGATTGGCTTCCCTCTGTGGGTGACATGATCTTTCTCTCTGGCTGCCTTTAGCATTTTTTCCTTCATTTCGACTCTGGTGAATCTGACAATTATGTGCCTTAGGGTTGCTCTTCCTGAGGAATATCTTTGTGGATTTCTCTGTATTTCTTGAATTTGAAATTTGGACTGCCTTGCTAGGCTTGGGAAGTTCTCCTGGATAATATCCTGGATTGTGTTTTCCAGCTTGGATTCATTCTCCCCGTCATACTCAGGTGCACCACTCAAGCGTAGTTTCGGTTTTTTCACGTAATCCCATATTTCTTGGAGGCTTTGTTCATTTCTTTTCACTCTCTTTCCTCTTGTATTGCCTTCTCTTTTTACTTCATTGAGTTGATCTTCAATCTCTGATAGCCTTTCTTCTGCTTGATCGATTCGGCTATTAAAACTTGTGTTTGCTTCACGTAGTTCTCCTGCTGTGTTCTTCAACTCCATCAAGTCATTTATGTCCTTCTCTAAGCTGGTTATTCTAGTTAGCATTTCATCTAACCTTTTTTCAAGGTTTTTGGTTTCTTTGCATTGAGTTAGAACGTGTTCCTTTAGCTCTGAGAAGTTTGTTATTATCCACCTTCTGAATCCTGTTTCCATCAATTCTTCGCACTCCTTCTTGGTCAAGTTGTGATCCTGTGTTGTTGAGGAGTTGTGATCCCTTGAAGGAGAAGAGGTGTTCTGGTCTTTGGTGGTTTCAACTTTTTATACATTCAAAAAAAGAAGGAATTTCAATAGGTCAAATTCTATGTTAAGAAGCTTTATTAGAAAATGAACACAATTTATTAGGCAACTTTATTATAAAACTAAAAATAAATTAAGAAATTAAGAAACATTCTTGGATAACTCTTAGAACCAAAGGGAAATTACCAACTATATATGAGTTAATGAAAAGAAGATCCCTTCCTAACAAAATAGATGCGCCCAGTAAAAGTGATCAGTATAGAATTTTAGCTTTAGATAGCTTTGGAGATAGAAAAGAGATAAAAAATAAACTATTAAAGGAATTAGAGAAAGAACCTCAAAAGAAACTAGGAGAACAGAATTTAATAACAATGAAAACTGGAATCACTAGAATAGAATGCAAAAGTAAAAATGGTTAAAAAAACTCAAAATTTGATTATTCTTTGAAATGGCCAACATAAACCCCTTGAGGCACAAATTATGGAGAATATATAAAGACATAGTATATAAAATTATAAATGAGAAAGCAGAAGTAACTCCAGAAACAAGAAAGGTTAAAAGAAGTGTAGTAGAATATTAGATATGACTCTACTCTGATGAAGCATGAACATCTAAAGGAAAGGAATGAATGCCTAGAAAAAATAAAGTACTAAAATATTTTCAAGAGAAAGTAGAAAACTGTAATAAGCCATTTAAATACTAGAAATCTGTTTAAAGATCAGTTATCAAAAAAGCACAAGAACAGATGGATGTATAGCTGAATATTATCAGACACTTGAAGCGCTGATATTGAAATGTTCTTTAAACTATTCCAACCATAGAAAAATATAGAGAACATTAATCATTTTTTAGGGAATCATAACTTTAACATTAAAAATTTAAGTCAAATTTTAAAACTGTTTAAAGAAAAGGACAATGATGATTCTATCTCATTTGAAAATTTAAATGAAAAAAGAACCCTACATAAGCTATTAGTAAATAGCTCCCAGCAGTATATGAAAAGACCAGCATATGTGTGAAAAAATAGGATTTTTAAAGAATATAATGGTGTCCTATATTTAGGAAAAAAAATAAAAATACTTTATTATATCAATAAATTGTATTAATAGATACTTAAACGATATTTAATAGAATTTTGTAGTTTTTTTCTAATAAAAACTCTAAGAATAGGCTAAGTCTGTTAAAATAAAGGAATGTACCATGTAAATTTTGGAAAAGGATTAATAAAGCCCTCTTTGGGATTAATTTTATAACATTAAAAGTAACATGAAATTGGGGTTAGGTTGCTAGATATGAGCTACATATACAAAAAATTTTTTTTATCTATTCAAAGGGAAATAATTCAAACAAAGATTTTACTTTATAATTGAAAAATTATTAAGTCAATTTATTTTTCTGTATGAAGTGCACATTAATGTTTTAATTTTATTTTCAATTTTGTAGTTTATTTATAATATTACTGGAATAGAGATTGTGAATGCACAGGCTTTACAGTCAGAGAGGTTCAATTGTGAATTCTGTACTCATGGTGATAGCTTCAGTAGGTTTCTTAATCTCTCCTTAAAGGTTAAATATAGATAATAATAATTTCTACCTCAGAACAGTATTGAAAGGATAAGTGAGATGGTTTAAAGCGACTAGAAATGCCTAATGATATGCTTGTAGTAATACAGGCTTGCTTTCAGTACCATTTTCTTCACCACTTAATGGCAATGGCTTTGACTTAATGAAACATAGGTGTCATATCTAATACAAGGATTCATTTGGATACTTTTTAGAAAAGAATTTAATGGAGATTTATAAAAATATTGATTTACTTATTACATTAACAAAAAATAATTAAAACAGAAACCTCTGACATTATTGAGTATTGGTGAGACCAACTCCCAATACGTCAGTGTGGGTTTAAGATCTCTCAAAGTGATCGAGTGGTTGGTGAAAAGAAAGAGAGACAAGGAAAAGGCTTTCTTTAAAGCTGGGCCCAGGGGGAGACACCACATAAAACCGCTCCGTGGATGTCTGACATTCCCCTGAAAACCTCAGTTTTTCATTGTGCTCTTTCAATAGGGGAGGGGGGAGCAAGATTACGCGAAATTTCAGTGATAATTATACAAAAGGAATACATTTGCAAAAACTGGTGCACAAAAATCACAACGTGGTATTAAAAAGCAGAACAATGTAAAGATAACTTTCTGTGTGTCAGCATGGAAATCATTCACCTTAGCAAGAAAATAGGTTAAACATAAACTTGGGCTCACAGCTACAGGGGAACAGGATCTGACGCAGGACAGCCAGCCTGCCACAAAAACTGCAGGAGGAGGGGGCCTCCATGGAGGCCTGGGGGAGCAGTGGGAGAAGAAAGACTTTTACATCCTATCTCAGCTGCAGAGACAGATGCCCCTCATGCGTCTGTTTATAGGCTCTCCATAAGGCTTGCATTCCCTTTCCAAGGCCCTAATCAATACACCTTTCCTAGGAAAGGAATCTACGTAATAAGCCTCTCCATTACACGTCCGTTTATAGGCTCTCTGCAACGAGAAGCCCATTACGCGCTGTTGTGTCTCTCCGGCAGTCAAGCTATGTCGTTAGTCCCTTCACAGAGTTCCTGTTTTTACCAGAACAGCTCAGCAGAGCCACAGTTACAAGTCACACCTCAGCATTTCACACTGTCTTTCATTTTCTCAAATATAATCGATACAGTAAGTGACAAGCATCACAATACAAATAACTCATTTCGGGGAAACCAAATTCTAAGAGAATTTACAGGTTAAAAATCAACAACAATTTCTTCTTGTTATTTCAGATAGCTTAGGTTTTGCCAATTCTTCCAGAAGCTCAGTCACCACAGAGGGGTTCAGAGTATTCCCAGCAAGTGAGAATTCAACCTTTACCTTTTCAGGAAGCTAATGAAGCACTGGCCATCAAAGTGAGACAGAATATAATTTGCTGAAATTTTGTTCTTTTTTTAAAAATAGAAGATGAACCTGCAACTTAATAAATAACATTAAACATTTGATAAAAGAATATCATTGATGTTTAATGAGCTGTTCTAAAGTAGCCAGATAGCGAAGGAACCTGCTAAGAAGAGGAGCTCTCTTTAATCATTTACAATATTATTTTGAGTAATGTTCATGGGGCCTTACTAAATTAGGCTCTGGTGAATTCTGTAGTTGAACTATTTTAAATTTTACTCCCAAAGTTAATAATTATCACAAGCTAAATAATTAGCACTTTATATATTAATAACATTTTAAAATTTTAAATTTCAATTTTATACTTTAAAAATGTAGTCAATTTTCTCCCTCTTTATATATAATTTATTATAACAGGAGTAAATTTTTTGTGACTCAAAACAATAGTTCATTACTTTGGTGCAATTAAAATCTTGGAAATAGGAGGTTTAGATTTAAAATTAGAAGATTTAGAGCTGAAAGTGATTCTGGAAATAAATCAACATTTAGTAGCGAAGTAACTTCTGAGAGCGGATCCAGTACTTTTTTTTTTTGCTACACGATATACTTTCTTACACAATTTACAAAATATAGTATTTTATGCAAGAATTTACTGAAGAATCAAAATATAAAGTGAGGTATCATTATACTATTTTTTCATCTATCGAGAGATTATCATTCTTGAGAGTCATCTTAATTCATGGTTTATTCATGACATTGAGAAATGAATACATTTGGGTGGTTTCCATGGTGACACTACAATGTTACCAAAAGTTGTGCATGCATTTTTGTCAAAGACTTGAAATTGTTTGAAAGGTAAAGGATGTGTTAAAAGTGAATGTCATGAACTCCATGAAGACTGTTTGATCTTTGGTCCACTTCATGTATAGTATCATTAACTCATTTTCAAACATGTTTCCTGTTTTTATTTATTTACCTTTATTTTCCTACTACATTCCATTTTCATTTTTGGATGATGTATTTCTTGTCTGGAAAAGAATTTCAGTTTACCTGTCTTTAAAAGAAGGTTTTGGGGCCAGGAGCAATGGCTCATGCCTGTAATCCTAACATTTTGGGAGGCCAAGGCAAGAGCATCACTTGAGGCCAGGAGTTTGAGACCAACCTGGGCAAAAGAGCAAGACCAGTGTACAAAAAGTTTTAAAAAATTATCCAGGTGTGGTGGCACATGCCAGCTGCTCTGGAGGCTGAGACAGGAGAATTGCTTCAGCCCAGGAGTTCCAGCTTACAGTAAGCTATGATGGTGACAGTACACTCCAGCCTGGGCAACAGCATGAGACCCCATCTCTAAAAAGAATAATAATAAAGAAAATGTGGGGGGTAAATTAAGTACCTAAAGTATTGTAAGTTTATTTAAAACTGCTAAAGCCCTGAATTTTTCCTCATCAAATAAATACACATGTATGTATACATATATACATATTACATACAAATAGTATGTATATATATACACACACACATAGTATATATGTATACAAATATACAGTATAGCAAATTTGTAAACATGCTGTTTGTATACATATATACAAGTAGTATATGTATACATATATACAAGTGGTATAGGTATACATATATACAAGTAGTATATATGTATATATATACAAGCAGTATATATATGTATACATATATACTGCTTGTATATATGCTATTTCTATACCATATATACTTGTATATATACTTCTATATATGTATACAAATAGCATGTTTACAAATACACACAGATAGTATGTATACATAGTATCTATTTCTATGTATGTACATATACATGTGAACAAAATATAAGTAACTAAGTTGTGATTTGTAAATTTACCTTGATTACATATATTAATATTTAATTGAAAGACTAAAATATTTTTATTGTTTTATAAATATGGTTTTATCTTTTAATATGAACATTTTTTAAGTTGCTATGTTTTTACATCGTACGTATACCCAAAGTAGTTAATATATTGGAAGCGCTTCTTTGAATTGATGTCCTATGGTAGTTTTGTTTCCGGGGTTCAGGGGTGCCCCGTTCATTTCCCTGAGAGGATGTTTCTCCAGGTTCTTAGTCTATCACTCTCCAAGAATGGGTGAGGAGACCATGGCGCAGTGCACTCGTAAAAGTAAATACTGGACTCAAAAGTTTGTAGAAAGTGATTTTATTTAGGTAGAGAGAGAAAAAGGAGAAGGAGAGAGAAAGAAACAGCCAACTCTCACACTGAGTGAGAGAATCCAGAAAGATGGAATCCAGGAGAGAAAAGCAGCTTCCACATTAAGTGGAGGGGGAATAGAAAGAGAGATGGAGTTTAGGAGGGGGAAGACAGGCTTCCATGAGAGAGTATGGAAGGGGACTCCAGAGGGGGAAATCCAGGAGAGAGAAAGATGGCTTCCATGAAGGGAGTGTTGGTGGAAGGGGACCCAAACATGGAGTCCGAAGGGGTGTGGAAGAAGGGACTTTTAACCTGGGAGGAACCCCCACCTTCTCTAAGACCCCTGGCCGATGAAAGGAGTTCCTTGGAACTTCAGCTGGAGTGATTGACTCTCAGTTTCTTCCTGCGCCCACGAAATTTAAACATAAACCATTAAATCTCCCAGATGGAGAGAGATGGGAGGTGGGTATGGCGCTGGCAAGTTCTTGCCCTCAAAACTACGCCCCCTTGTGGACCTGGCAAGAGAATACATTCCCTCAGTTTGTTTGGTAGTTCCTGTGTTTTCTACTTCTGAAATAGGAGTTTAATTAACTAGTGTGTAGTCTGGAATTAGATTAATTTCTATTTTGGGATTAAGCTCAATATTTTAATGTCTGCCAACTGATGGGAGTGATACTCTTTGTGTTATATGCCCAGCTGTGTTGGCCATGTCTTGAAACTTGAGTAATGTACAGAAACCTTTTAAAAGAAAAAAGGAAAAAAAGCCCCCAATTCCAAAGTGGGCTTCAACTAGTATAAAAATGGAATTATGTAATGCATGTATGTTTATCCTTAAAGAAATTTACAAGAAATACAAAAACAAAGCAATTAAAATCAACATCAATTTGATGGATGGTATTGTTTTGCTGAAATTAAATCACTGTGTATGACGTAAATGTTGGTGGTGACTGCGCTGGCTCCCTTTTGTGTTCAGTGAACATAAGCCACCCTACGTCATGTGATAAGTCACTTCTTTCCTCACCTTTAGAACCAGCTACTGCAAATCATAGCTATTTAGTGCACCATGGTATCATTGCAGTTTGTTTAGCATAAATATATTCACAGTTAACATGTGGCATCTGCCTTTGTTCTCTTCTTATTAGCCTAAGGAAACGAAAGTTAAGTAGCAAAACATTGTGATAGTTTTAGAATACAAGCCAAGTATATTAACAATGATGAAACTACCTTGTCTTCCATCAAAATATTTACTTTCAATAATTTCTAGTATAAACACAGTGATGAAGAATGCTAATAAGAGAGATGACATTTAGTAGAAGATAAAAGAGGAGTGTGTGAAATGAGAGTGTTCAATGTACTACTCAATTTATTAAATCCTATTTATAATTTAAAAAGACATTCTTGGGGTTTCCCCCCACACAATACTAAGGCCCACTTTACCAATCCTGGTTTCTCTTATTTCTCTCACAAGTTATAGGTTGGGGCCAACACATAGGGGTGATCTAAGATGCTGGACTAAATTTTCAAAACAACTTTCAGTAGAATCTTTGCTTTGCACAGTCATTACTGCCCTGCAATGACTGTACAAAGGAGGAGCTCCTCTCCATGAGTATGCAACTGACCCCAGATAATCCCTGAAGAGAAAAAAGGGAGAGGTGCTAATGTTTCTTGAGTAGGTACTAAATGCCTGGTGCTGACCTAGGTATTTCCAGTACTCCTTGTGGCAACTTGGTAAGGTCAATATGGTTTTATTTTTCTTAAAGATTAAAAAGAAAAGATAGATTTAGATCACATAATTAAAGGTCTAAGGTGAGTTAGCCTAAGTAAATCTGAAGCTCCTAAAGAAAATATTGGCTGAAAATACTGAAATGGTAATTTGGGAGTACATTAACCATGAAGAATGTGTAGGGTAAAAGGGAAGAGGGTAAGGAAATAAATAGGTGAGAAAGGAAGAACTACCAACATCACACAGACAAAGGAAAGGAACAAGCAGAAGATGGAACAGGTTTTTAGAGTGAGGATGTAGTAACTTTTCTTGTTTGTATCGCCTGATCTTTGTTCAAATCTGCTGTTTGCTGAAACACACACAATGCCTAAACAAATTCCTTGACATTCAAATGAATAAATAAAACTAAAAGCCTATTTTTCCTATTAAATAGTTAATGCATATGAATATGCACTCTTCCTTTTATTCTGTTTTGCAATAAAATCAGACCTTGAAAATATTTACCATTTTAGCGAATACTTAGCAACTACTTTCAATGGGAAAAAATGGATTTTAAAACTTCATTTAAAATGCAAGTAATGAACAAAGAAAAATAATGATATCTTTATGTGCTTGAAATGGGACAATTAGTGAAATCTTATGCATGCTCATTCAAAAATTTCAAGGGAAAGATTTTGGGAGGTTAGCTAACAAAATTGCTTCTAACTATTTTGGACAATGTAGAAACATTATCTGAACTGGAGACCAAAAAATCCATTACGCCAACCATGAAAATGCCTAGAAAGTGACAGAATTGAATTTACTCAGGAAGCTCTCAACTAGCAAAGTAATTAAAGCGTATCAGAGATCTGAGATAAAGGAATGGGGCATGTCAACACACCTGCTTTTCTGTTTCTTGTCATTCGATTAAAAGTACGAAAGGCAAGCCCTATTTTCAAATAACTAAAGAGGGAAGGCCAGCACAAACAGTACAAAAATCTAACCAGTGATTTTTCTTTCGTTCTGAAAACAAAACTCTAAGTCTTTCTTGTAACATGGATATCTTGACTTTGGTGTAACCATCTCATGGGATTTATTTTCTCCCCGACCAGCTGTGCCTTCTCTTTGCTTTACCTTGTTTCCTGGCCTAGTCTTTAAACGATCATGCCTTAGACTTGGCTAGCACTCCTTTCTTTCTTCTGCATCTTCTCGCCAGGTGATTCTATCCATCCCTATGACTTTTAGTATCATTGATATGCTGACAGCACTGAAATTTATATCTTCAGCCCGCACTTTTTCACTGAGCCCTACTTACACACCCCAGAATTCTCCTTAGTTCCTCTTCGCTCAGATCTGCCACTTCTCCCCAACTCTGCAGCTAAAGTCCTGATTCCAAACACAAGTCCTCTCTCATCACGATCAATAATACAGTCACCTCCTAAATTACCCACCAATCCCATTCTTACTGCCTATACATTCTCTATTCAGCAACCAGAGTGATCCCTGAAAACAGTGTATCATTTGATCATGTCATCCCCCTGCTTAAGAACCTGCAAATGATTTTCATTGCATTTTAGGATAAAAGTAACTCTCCTAACCATGTCCTGATTTGTACCTTGCTGTAATCATCTAATGCTGGTGGCCCTTCAGTCACAATGCTCAGGCCTCAGAGACCTTCTTTCAGTTTCTTGCACATACTGAGTTCTTTCTGGCCTCAGGATCTTTGTGTCCGCTGCTCTCTGCATGGGCTGATGCTGCCCTTCAACTGCTGTCACTGACTCCCTCACATCCTTACCGTGTATCTTCTCCTGACCTCATATAGACCTTTCCCGACCACCTTTTTTTAAAGTACATGCCGCCTGCCCCACCTTCTGTGTGTTCTCCGTGTTACTTTCAGAACACTTATTACCATTTGTAATTGTATTAATGTGTAGTCTTGTGTTTGCATTTTTTCTGACTCCTCCACTAAGTGGGAAGCCTCATGAGGATAGGAGTGATGCCATTCTAATTCATACGTTAATCTCCAGTACCTTGGACATAGAAGGTGTTTGATAAATATTTCTTGAATGATTAAATAAACCATTCTCTTTTAAAAAATGCAACTTGCGTATTTTCTTTTTGTCTGCCTCATCTAAAATTAGCTAATAGTAGAAAGTAATTGTATGTTGCAGTATTTGTTTTATGAAGATGTTGACAATCATAACAATTGTTTGTTGTGCATTTTAAAAGATAAATATATTTATTAGCTTTTAAAAAGTGTGTATGAATGTTTTAACACCCAGTGACCTAACTAAGCAATGATATGTGTTTTTGTATGTTGAAATATGTAATACTATGTCTTTATAATAAAAGGCATAATAGAAGGCATAGTGTAAATATATTTCTTATATATTGCATGTGCATATGTCCACATAGACAAAATTAATATCTTTTTACATTGTCTATAAATAATATCTATATTTTCTTTAAAAATTACTTTTGCTTGACCTCTTGTTGAATGAAACCTTCATTTTTAGTTATTACTGTTCAAAGGCATTTATGACCCTTAAATATTATGTTGAACAAAATTATCTTCATTAAAGTTTCTCAACTGTAATGAACTTTCTGTTATTCCAGCTGACACTGGAATACAGGGACAGTAGTCATTATCACTTTTGTGCCACTTAGTTTGTTCTTCAAATACATCTTCCCTTGACTACCTCTTGACCACGCTTTCCGGATTTAACAAATAAAAATTCAAGACCCACAGGTAAATTTGAATTTCAGATAAATAATAAATCATTATGTTGTATAATTATATTCTAGTTATATTTGAAACATACTTATACTAAAATAAATATTATTTTAGTTTCATCTCTGAAATTAGAATTTATTACATTGCTAATTAGTAAATTCTGGAGAATTCGCATTCTTCTTTAAGGCTTTTCCTCCTTTGTCTTTCTTTTTGTTTCTTTTCTTGTCACTCCTGCCTTAATTTCCACTGTTAATCCAGAAAGAATTTTCAGCCTCTAGAACTCTGGGTCTCTCATTTCGCATGTGTATGAAAATTTTCTCCTCTTTTATTTTCTTTATACTGGGGAACACCCATGCATCCTTTAGTTCTTATCTTAGATGCTGCCTTCTGATTTTTTGACACCCACACAACTGGGCTTGGTCTCTGCTATGCTCTCAGACCTTGTGTACCTTCTCTGTTATCTCACAGTGTTTTACTTCCTGATTTGAAACATACATGTGTGTGTGTGTGTTTTAGTATACATGCATACTTTGTATGTGTTACATTTATTACCCATAAGACCATAAATTGTCTGAATGTCTCTGCCTTGGAATGGCATGTAATAATGATTTAGTAAATTTATGTTGAATGACTAGAAGAATTATTTTGTTGCTGACACATTGAAGTACCCTCTTCTGAGAAATGGGACTCTTGTTTCCCAGTCTCTCTGCCCTCACTAAGGCAAGACACCAAGCTAAGCAGAGCTAAGATGCAGTTCTGGAGCAACAGAAAATTATACTACCTTTTAAAAATATTTTTTTAAACATTAATGGGCTTAGCAGAAAGTCATTTTTACTGTTCAGTCTTTTTATTAGTAATTTTGTGCTTTATAATTTTAAGAGTATTGATTATCTCTATCTTAGAATAATATTGCCATATTATTATCTGGGCTTAGGAAAATGAAAGAGATGTTTTTTAGAATCTCCTGAAACACGTTAGTTAAATTTAAAAATGAAAAAAGTATAAACCACCAGAATATGATGTTATTACCAAATGTAGCTGTTATTGTAAATGTACTATGGAGCCGTGTGATAATGGCTCAAATGGTAATTTCCTTCTAAATCGCAGTTTTCAATGGCTTATTTAACACAAACTTCAAATTTACACTGTTGACTGAAACTTCTCAAGCTTGTTTTTATCCCCAAGGGGAATTTTATAAAGAAATGAGACAAAAATCTCTTTTGCTGACTTATCCAAGCACGGTAAAAATGATTTTCCTTCAACTATTAAAAATTTCAGGCTATTTTGGTGACTTTTCCATTTTTCAAAATGGTTTCCAAACTTTATTCTTCACATGGGCTTCTTTCCCAGTAAAAACAGACTCTGTAATTTAATAAAGTTTCAAAAATGTAAAATCATTAAACATTACAGAAAATTAATGTTTTAATTATAGAAAATGATTTCTTAGTATGGCTCCTATCAGACCACTTTGGTAGACTAATACTAAAAGGTGCCAAATTTATTTTCTTTTGTAAACGTCTTTGTATTAATAGATAATCAGTTTGTTAATAGCAGAATTTGTGATTGACTTTGATGCATGGGACTCTTTTTAGTATTTTCATGTGTATTTTTTGTCTTTGTTCTATTCAGTATTAGCTTTTTACTATGCTTTTAGACATCCATAAACCACGTGCATCTGTTTATTGTAGTTTGTGTGTGCTTTCTGCAATTGTCATCATTATTCAGAATCTCACAGATGTTTAACCACACAGATGTAGATAGTGCTTGATAAATGCTGACATAGGAGATTTTCAGATGTTACTTCCACTTCTTTTTGCATTGAGACTGAGCTAGGTTGCAAAGTGGCTACTTAATGTATATGCCGAGATCTGGCTGTAAAGTAGATAACTTTGGGAGTAAGAAATACTTGATAATAGAATAAGAAACTTAATGACTTACAGAAGAGGGGCCTGTTTTTCTCACTTTAATTTAGGTCGATTGAGCATCTGAGCAGAGTCACATCTCCAGTTTGCCTATCTTCTTTTGGAGACAGTGGCCTCTTCTCAAGCATGGTGTCCTTTTCCAGAAACCTCCAGAGATGGAAGAAAGGGTCAAGGCCTTGGCTTCTAAGTCTCCTTTTTCTAAATCAGTAAAGAACCTCATTAAAGATCAACGAAGTCACTCTTCTACTTTTTGCCATGCAAATACTAAGGCTGGGTTCTTCAAATATATGTGAAATCACTTGGATGACTAGAACGAACTTTGGCTAAATTTAATATCTGGATTTATTTTAAAGATAACCCAACCATCTCTTCTATATCTGATTTACAATAGAGCAGCTCAAAATGTACTAATGGTGGCAGCCTTCATATTTTATAGTCATCCCTCTTGGGCCTTCACGAAGGTTAACTTTTTGTGTGCTGCAGAAGATCATCAAGGCAAGAGCTCTCAGTGTTTTGTTTTGTTTTTGGTTGGTTGGTTGGTTTTCTGGTGTGTCTTTGTGTTCATATTCAGAGAGATGTATGAACCTCTATTTCAAATGAATATCCAATAGCTTGCTTTCACCTGGAGGGCTCTTTTTGGCTCCTTAGCATTTATTTGGAGTCCTTTTGAATAAATGATCCTCCAGTGTAAACTCATTGGGAGTTTATTGAACTGTTTGTTTCTAAGTAAATGAAAATCTGTATTTCTATACCTAACACAACCTGGTAGGAATGGGTTAAGTCCAAAACCTTCATGATGGGAAGGCAAACAAAAAGTAAATCCTCAAAATAGAATTATAGTTCACCATTCATGTCATATTATTCTGTAACATGAAAATGAATTATATCTTTGTATGCTAATAGCAGGTTCTTTTATTATTAGGTATTCATGTAGAAGCATAATCAATCCTAGCATACTGAGTAGTTACTGGATATTGAGTTATTTCCAGAAGACATTTATTAATGTATTCAGGTTTGCACAGCAAATTAAGTACATCTATGAAAACTATAGAAAGTGGTGATTAAACTTTAATGCGTGGTTTGTAGTATTTTAATTAATCATACATTATTCTGAAATCCTATACCAACTAAAATTCATAATAGTAAAAACTTGAACATCTTTCTCTTTCTGCCATTTTGGAAAATCATGGACTTTCTTTCCTTCATTTCTTTCTAGCCAGGTGGATTTTTAGTGATTTAAGATATTTAAATGAATGTATGAGCTAATTCAATTCCTCCCATGTTTTTAAACTCTGTTAGTTTTTTGAACACTTACTACCTTTTGTATTTATTCATCTACGTCAGTGAATAATGTATTAAGCTTCTCATTAATGTTCAGCATGGCTTTAAATCCAGGTTGTAGGGAATAAGAACCACCTCCTTGAATATTCCTTTATTTTCTCAAGATAGTGTTCTACTTACTTTTCTCATAAAGAAATGTACCTCTTGGACACAATGAGTCATTATTTATATAATCCTTTCCACAATTTCACCTTCTAATAAAAAAAAAACTTAAACTTTTGATATTGAAAATAATACAGTATCACCAAGTTAAGTGAGCAAAAAATACCTGCTGTTTCAGAATGCAGATGCAGCCACAATCTGTAAATTGTGGGTTTATTTTTAGAATATAAGACATAGCAGCTTGGTTGCTATGCTGTTCTCAATTTGTAAATACGCTATACTGTGTGATCATTTAAACCAAAAGTTTCCAGTGAAGTGAAGGAAGGCATTCCCTATTCTAACCATTAGGAATGGATCATCATACACAGTTTGGGGAAAGGGTGGATGTAGTTTTTGCAAGTCCCACCTTCACCCACTGTGTACTGATCCCAGCATGCTGGATCAGGTGTATAGATGGTATCTCACATGGAGATCTTGAAGGAAAAATCTTGTGATCTACTGAGAGGCACTGATTCCATTTGGAAGCATTAATACATTTTGAAATATTTAATAATTTAAATTTTTCTTAGCTATACCCCACTTAGGGACTATCTTTAGGGGCAGTAAAACCAGTATGATAGTAATTCCTAAGTTTTTTAAATGAAGAAAAGCAGAGGAAATGTTGGTAACAGGATCAGTCAAACATCTGCTCATTGAAACCACCAGATGCAAATGTTTTAAGTTTCTTCCCACTGCTACTTTCCACTCTAACATAACATGTTGAAAGAAAATAAAATTTGATCGTGTGGGCTATCAGGTCTCTTAAAGTTATGGGACCTCTGGGGTGTTGATATTTCTGGCTGGAAACCTCTGTGGCCACAGTGCCTTTGCCTGAGTTCTTGCCGTGCATTCAGGAAGAATGAGGTGTGCATACAATTGAAGGGTGAAGAAGAAGAAGAGTTTTATTTAGTGTTAGACCAGCTCAGGGGAGTGGGCAGCTCTTCTCTGTAGGCAGGTTGTTCAGTCAAGTATTCAGCTTTAGCAGGGAAGAGGCCCTGGAGATGGCGGCTCCTCTCTGCAGGCAAGTCATTTGGACGTCTCTGCAGGTCTCTGAAGCTCTCAGTAGAGACAATAGCTCCTCTCTGCTGGCAGGTCATCTCTGCAGCTGTCAGCGGAGAGGGTACTGCTCTCTGTAGCTGGTCAAGGTTGATACCATTATCTCTCTGCCCTCTTTGTCCTCCGGCTGTCCTCTGCCCTGTTCTGGCTGAGCCCAGAGCTTTTATGGACTTCAGACGGGAGGAAGTGCATGCAGATTGGTCCATGGGCGTCCGGGAGAGGCACCACGAGTCTCCACTCTGTCAGCGGGACTGGAAGCCCAGTCCTCAGCCATTTCCTGGCCTGAGGGTGGGGCCTTACAGGGGACCCTGCGCCAAGATGGGAGCAGATGCTGGGAGTGGAGAGAGGCCAGGCAGTGGGGAGCAGACACCCCTGAGCCTACAGGGATGGGGTTAGGGGTTACTTCCTGGGGCACTGAGGGTGCAGGCTGCAGAGACGCCCTGGTCCTGTGCCTGGGAGGGCAGCCACAGCTGCACCTGGGAGCTCCCGCCCTGCCAACTTGGAAGAGGCAGGGCTCCCACTTATCCTGGCTCCTGCCTGCTTCCTAAAGCCGGAGGCCCAGGTCTGCAACCAGGTGTCCCGGGGCTGGGGCTGCACATGGGAGGGTAGATCCTGCCCATTCCCTACTCCCCCGCAAGAACACAGGGGGCTCGGATCCACAGCTGCGTTTTGGGCAGCTGTAGCCCCGCCCTCCTGGGTGAGGCTGCTGCCTGCGCCTGGAACAAAAGGCCTGGGTCTGCCGTTGCAGTTTGGGTGGCTGCAGCAGGATGGGGAGCTTCCATCCGGACTCAGAAGAAGACTGGCTCCATGGAGTATGCAGACCCAGGGCACTTCTCTGCTACAGCTAGCATGATGGCAGCAGCCACTGCCGTCGTTAACAGGCTGAATAAGTGAATAAATAAATATAATAATAATTGTGGTTTACCAGTTTTGGTGCCTTATTTCTCCTACTTGTGAGTACTTTTGTGGATTTTCTTCTATAACTCCATAATCTTAATTTTTAAAAAACTAAGACTTATTTTTTGGCAAAAACCAATATATCAACAAAGTGATTCTAAACAAATTGAGTTCGGTTGATTGAAGCTGAGTTTTGTGGTTAATGCTTTTGGCTCTGGATCACGTGTTTAACTCTATCATGTTCTGTTTGCTTGCATTTTGGAGGTTTATTTAGATTTCAAGATGTTTCATTTTGGTTTACTGCCTTGCTTTGTAGTTCATGTTTCCTTTCTGCCCTCAAAATCAAGACTGTAAAGTTTTTCCACAAGTCATGGACGATATTTTAAAAATCATCTCAGTAAATAAAAGGCTGAAAACTGGAATATGTGTTAGGCGAAATCTTTCTTCCTCACACCTCTAAGAAGCAAGAATGCAACTATTATCTGCCTGCAGCACAGACAGGAACAGTGAATGCAGACGGCTGTCACGAGCACGTGAATGACATTGGCACTTCAAGAGAAACAGCCCTGTGCACTGGATCCTTGGGGGAGAGGATGCTGTTGCCTGACTGATGACCTCTTCTAATGTGTTAAAATGTTACAAGGAGAAAGGAACACCACCACAAGCCAAGGCTGGATCACAGGGTGAGCATTTTAACTAGCTCCAACTTAGCATAGTTCAGGTGACTTATCACATTAGAGCATAGAATGGATGCTTTCATGCTACTGCCCTCTTCACATTCCTGAGTACTTTTCCCCAATACGCTCTGCCTGGAAGCCTGTGTATCCATTTGCCTGTTTTGAAAAATGTCTAAAAAGATGGCAAGAAGCTCTGATCAATAAAGCACATAGTTTTGACTTAGATATGTTCACATGAGGAGGAAAAAAAGAGAAGGCAAAATTCAGAAGAAATCAGGGAATCAAGACTAAGGCTTGAACACGTATCTTTTGAAAAGGAATGGATTTCTCAGCTTTTTAAGTGCCAGAAGAAACAATACGAAACAAATGACGTAATGCCTGGGAACCACTTACTGCTTGGCACATAGTAAATGCTTAATACATTTTTGCTGCTGTTAGGTGATGTAAGGTCGCATGATTCCTAGCATAAATTTAGGATAAATGATATCTGAAGGCGATATGAGAGTCACCAAGGTTTTGAGATTTTGGTCTGCGTTACTGCTTGTTTAGTCACTAAGGGATGGAACTTCGCGTTGCATGTGGATTGCCTGTGTCATAGGTGATTCTGTCAGCTACAGTTAAAATGCTTTCTTTTGGGTAGGCAGATTAACAACATCTGCATGTATAATGGAAGATAAATATGCATAAGGCTGGAAAGTTAATTTTCAGCTCAAATGAGTTTTCTTTACATACACAGTCTATAACTTGAACAAATACCTATTTTATTATTTTATTTTTAGGCTACATTTCATCCTGGTCAAAAATACCTATTTTCTATAACAAAATGTTCTTTTAAAATATATTTTTCAAGTTGATAGGCATCAGAAGCCTCAAAGCCAAGATGACATTACTTGACAGTTGACAAAATCCCTGGCCCCTGAGTTGGGTTCTTGAAGTACATAGTTCATTTCAGCCATCATATAATATGTCTGTTAGCCCTGGCATCATGAAAAGTTAACAAGAAATATATTTCTCTAGAAACAAACCAAACCAGAATTTTAGAAATCACTCACTCATGATCATTAACAATAATCACTAACATTAAAACAAATTGAATCAAAATAGAACATGAATAGAAAATTCCAGTTATTCCCTTTTTTGATAATCAGTTCTAAGAAAACTGCCACTTTCGTGAAATACCCTGAAAAAAGGAAAGAAAATTTTCATAATGGAAAATCAACTTTAAAAAGTCAACATTGTAATCATCTTGTGCTTTTAAATATTTTAATCATATGTTTTTAATCACATAAGTTAATGTATGTTTCTTCAAAGTTGAAAATCCAAAAAAACTTAGTCAGAAAATAGAAAATAGGCTATCTACCTGAAACATAGATTTCTCTTAATATTTTCCTATGCAACATTTTCTTTGTTGTTTTTGAGATGCAGTTTTGCTCTTATTGTCTGGGCTGGAGTACAATGGCACAATCTCGGCTCACTGCAACTTCTGCTTCCCAGGTTCAAGTGATTCTCCTGCGTCAGCCTCCCTAGTAGCTGGGATTACAGTCATGTGACACCATGCTTGGCTAATTTTTGTATTTTTAGTAGACACGGGATTTCACCATGTTGGTCAGGATGGTCACTCCTGACCTCAGGTGATCTGCTCGCCTTGGCCTACCAAAGTGCTGGGATTACTGGTGTGAGTCACCATGCCTGGTCTCTATAAAACATTTTCAACATGATTGAGGTTAAAAAAAAAAAAATGGTTTATATTATGGATGTTTATCCATGACATTAAATATTCTTCTGTGTGAATTTTCAGATTGAATGTTATTATATTGGGCTAGTTTCTAAAGATTTTTTTAAACTGGATTTTTACTGATTCAATCGTTTTTCTCTATTACAGAATATTGTACAGTTAATATATTTTTGTTTGTGTCATTATTGATTGACTTTATAGCACAAAGATATACCTCATTATTCTTAACTGTGGATTCCTTAAAAGCTGTTAGGTTTTTGGGGGCGGGGGGTGCAAACAGTAATATATTATAAAAAATTTTAAAATAAATGGTTACCTTTAATTTATCTTTTAAAAAAATATAAATTAGAATTTCCATATACTGGGATTAAAGTACAAAAACAAATTATAGCTCTGTAGGAGATCAGGTTGAATTTACTATTCTGAATATAAAAGGCAGCAGGGGGAATATCTAATCGTTTTGTTCCTTAAAAAATTGACCTTGGCTAAAAAGAGCTATTTTGTCTGTCTTCCTCTGTGAATACAAAATAAGGAAACATTTTCTTCAATTACTTCTTTCAGCATTTTTAGGCAGAGTAATATAATTTTGTGATTTTGTAAATAAATGACCATTTGCCTTTTTCAAAAAACACTCTTGTTTTATCTTAATATTTTTTTTATTAGAGAGAGAGAGACAGAGAGTTTCCAGCATTTCTTTTGAGTATTTGATTACTTCTATGATCCTTTTTGTATGGGATTGCAATTACTTTCATTTTTTAATGTCTGCTTTCCTTAGTCTCCCTCTGTCTCTGCTCTGTGTTTTATTTCCTAATAAGCCACTATCAATCTTTATGCTCATGTTTTCTCCTTCTGAATATATTCTTTTCTGTGACCCCAGACACTAATTATTGAACTTCAGACTA
Source organism: Ateles fusciceps (assembly GCA_036589455.1). Lineage (NCBI taxonomy): Eukaryota > Metazoa > Chordata > Mammalia > Primates > Atelidae > Ateles > Ateles fusciceps. Next base: position 2,393,200 of record JAZHEH010002077.1, read on the forward strand.
TTTATTGAAACTTCAAACATGCATAGATCTGTGTTGGAAGCTGTGAGGCTCTGGTTCTTAAACTTTAATATGTAGAAGAATCACTCTGGGAGCTCATTTAAATGCAGGTTCCAGGTAACTCTTTACTGAATTTCTGACTCAGTAGGTCTGGGGTGAAACTTGGCAATCTGTGTTTTAAAAAATTGCTCTGCACGATCTGAGACATGTGGTTCCTGAATCACACTGTCAAATAGTATATTCAAATAAATATGACCCCTAACATTCCATTAGAATGTTAATGGCCTGTTTTGCAGAAAACTTCTAAAAACAAGAAGATATTGAGCTGGGCCTTGAGGGTAGAATTTTATTCTTTTGAGAAAAGGGCACAGTTAATTTTTTTTTTTTTTTTTTTTTTTTGGTGACAGTTTATTTTATAGATAGACTGCATTCCAGACACGCCCTCCATCTTCCATCTTCGCTGACTGATGGCACCTGTGTTACTTCAGTTTGTGTGTATTTCACTAACTGCCTTTGTTTTCTATTGTATAGTCCATGAATGTAATACTTTTCAAATAATTCACAGGATAGAAAAAATATATAAGAAATCTAAATGGCATGACCCCAGTACTAAATCATCATAAAAATGAGAATACCCTCTTAGATAAATAGCGAACTTAAAAAAAGTTACCTAATGATAAGATCTCTAGTAAATAGAAATATCTAGTTGTCTAGCAAGTAGATCTCTTATTAGAGCAAACAGATGAAAGATATAAAAGGGAAATGGCTACGGCGAGACAACTTAAAGGTAGTTAATGCCACCAAAAAATACCTGTTATGTACAGTAAGCTCTTTTCACTTGATACATTTTATTATTGGCAACCAAAACTGAAATTTAAGAAATGATTCCCATTCCCCAAAAGTGCTTGGTTCCGAGAGTTATTTTCCAAAGTTTCTGTATTTTATTTTCAGTTTAGTTTATTTCCATCTAAAATGAGCAGAAGACATATTTAACAGTTGCATTTTACTTATGCTATTTTCAATAATTTCTAGTTGTTAACAGGATATATTGACTTTGGCTTTCTTATTATTAAATATCTTGTATGGGACAGTAGTTGTTACATTTAAAAAATAAAAGGCTGAGATATTATCAGTGAATGTTTTTTAGTTATATATCTTTTTGATCAGATGAAATAATGATCACCTATTCCATGATATAAAATGTGAGAATACAATAAGTGTCATTAGTTATCCAAACTGAATTGATTTCTTTGCAATTTACTTTTAACCAAAGAACAATGGAGAAATAGTTGCCCACTGCTTGAATAGAAGCCATTGTAATAATGGAGAAAACTAAAGGTATGTAATTGGTATCGATTCGAAATTGTACAAAAGTCGTATCACCTAATTTTATGGAGGTAGACAATGCATATTTCTTCTTCAAATATTAATAGTTTGATGATTCTGGTAAAGAGGGTAGAAAAGGCATCTAGGTAATTTGAAATAAGGCCCTTAGTCTTCTAAGAAAGATGCATGCTGGACATGACTCAGAAACACGTTTGGGGACTTGGGAATTATACAGCTACTCTATAAGCTCTATAACTTACAGAAAACCAAATATATCTCTTTATCTGATTGCTGAAACATTTGCATAGAATGCAGTTTTAACTACATGAAATTATATTTTCTAATTGTTTTTAAGCATTTGGTATTTCTTTATCAAAATATTCAGTTGCATTATGTAAAACAAGGTACTTTTGGGGATGCTTAGATAAAGAAACTGAATGGAAGTCAGGAGACTTGGATATCTGTCTGTCTCATCGTGTGATCTTTAGGGCCTAGAGTGATGCTTGGCATGTAGTAGTTACTGAATAGACATTTCCAGAATTAATGCATGAATATGTTTCTGACCCTGTTATCTTTACAAAGATATAAAAAATCTAAGTTCTTCTTTCTTAAATTTAACTTCTATTTTAAGCCCTTATTCCTTTGGGGAAGATAAAAGATGTTCCTAATCAATTTCAGGTACATCCTAGGTCCCATTGGAGTTACAGCTAAACACTCAGGAGTTTGTAGAGTGTTAAGGTATTGGGTCAGCTGTCTTGCCCTCAGGGTCATCTGTAGGTGAGGGCATCCTGAGAGATGCCCATTGACCCAGCTGGTCCTAGCTCTTGGTGCACACAGGTCCATGCTGATTTGGTCCTTGGGCTTTCATATTAAAATGGCTGACTGAGCACATGCTGTAGCCCCCCTCTCCTGGAAGGCTGGGAATGACACAGAAGATATTTTAAATAAATAAATGAGAGATATCTATATAGCTGTATTGAAAAATTGGAAACTTTTAGTGGATCAAGAGATGTAAATAATCGGTAAAGGACAGGACTGGATTGAAGAAGGGAACAACGACTCATTCCCTCTGTAAATGCCTACAGTGTTCGACCTAAGCCAGGGGCAATGAGGGGTTGACTTCTAGGAGCAGGCAGCCAGGTCACACACCAGCTGTCACACCCCTCCCGGGGCTTGGATGTTTACTGTGGTTTTCTGTGTCTAGTTGAGAGTAGCACGTGTGGAAGCTTGGTTTCAGGGGGATAGGGGGGTACCCAGGATGGGATTCATGGAGTACATGTGTATCCACAGCCTGGAGTGGAGAATATGGTATGCCCATTCCCATGACTAGGTGATGGGCTCTAGAAGTGACCATCAGCAGCAACACCTTACCAGTGTCCTTGGATACTCTATCCAGATGCCCCCTACTCCCTCTGCCTGACTAGTGGATGGCACAAACAGAAACAGCAGATAGTCCAAAGAGGGATTTCAACTATAAATATGAGCACACCATCAAGACGCCACAAACATTTGAGGAAAGTGTATACTGTAAAGGAAAATAATAGACTCACAGCCACCCTGGAATGGAAAGGATTCATTCTGAGATGTGAGAAATTGTGAAAAGCTTTATAAACTTTATCAGCTACCTAGATTAATTTCTTCTCAGGGGTCTTTCTTTTTCCCTAGGGCTTTGCTTAGAAAGAGGTACAGGTTCTGTCTGCCTTTTGTGGGAAGTCCTATTCCCCTCTCGTCCTCAAAGGCTTAGGATGACCCTCCATCAGATGTGCCCAGGACTGTCTGAGTTTGCACTTGTTTTTGAGTGCAGTTATTCATACTGTCTCTTTTGATGATAAAGGATGCAGTTATTCTAGACAAAGATATCTGAGAGACAGGGACAAGTTCCTGGGACCCTTTTCTCAGAGTCTTGTAACTGCTACACACCACTGTTTCCCCTTCAAATCCTCTGCATTCCTTCAGGCTGCAGAATCCTGAGTGGAGGAGGGTTATCTTGGGATGGGGGAGACTAGTTTTCCCTTCTCAGGGAATCTGCCGTGCCTATTGTCTGTGCACTGAGTCCCTTCTCTGAGCTCTTTCTTCCCTCTGTTTTCTGCTAAAGCTGTCCTAATCTTAAACGACGAATCTGGAATGGCATAGGTGGACCAAATGGGGGGAGAAACAATAGGTAAAAGGACGAGTGGTAATGGGAACACACACACACACACACACACACACACACACACGTTAATGTTTTAAACATGGTTGCATGACAGCTCACTTAGTATCCATACAGCCTTTGGGAAAACCATTTATGTATTTTAAGCATTTGTGCTGTAATCTGAAAAGCACCAGGACTCAAAGATTTCACTGAACTCTCATGATAAAATCATCAAGCTTAGAATTTAAAGGAACTTTGGAGATGAATTAGCTCAACCTTCCACCCCCTATAGCCCTTCTTTCCAAATGTCTTTGTCATGTGATTATCCAGCCACTGAAAGGAAATGTTAAGGAATAAAGTAAAAAGAGGACATAAGAATAACGATAATGTTTAAAAAGTAAATTTAAAAGGTGTGTTGGATGGAAAAGGAATGGAAAAGAAATCAGAAGACACTGAATACTGTGGAAAATGACAGTGTGCCATCAAGTAACCACATTGTGTGGGCAGGTATAACATGGGCATCTGTCCACTGGGAAGACACTTAAGATGTTTTGCAACTCATTGAGGAATAGATGAAATTCAACAAAACAAAAATTTCACCTAGTACTTAGCTCAGAGTAAGTTCACAGTTCATATTTATTTGTTGCTATGGTCATGACGGTGGTGGTGATTCTTTAAGGTCTGGAAAGGACACTGTCTACAAAAAGCAAATGATATACAGAAGGCAGATTGTTACTTCCAGATTCGCCTACTTTGTACTTTCCCATAAGTTGCCTGATTATGAGGCAACAGTTCCCAGCTGATCAGCTCCTAATTTCAATGCTCCAATTTTAAGCCTCATCACACTTTAAGGTAGAAAGTCTCTATCCTCAGGCCTGGTGTGGTGGCTCACTCCTATAATCCTAGCACTTTGGGAGCCAGAAGTAGGCAGATCACTTGAGCTCAGGAGTTCAAGTACAGCCTAGGCAACATGGTGAAACCCTGTCTCTACAGAAAATACAAAGGTTAGTTGGGTGTGGTGATGTAGTTCCAGGTATTCGGGAGGCTGAGATGGGAGGATGGCTTGAACCTAGAAGTGCAGGTTGCAGCTAGCCAAAATTGCACCACTACACTCCAGTCTGGGTGACAGAGCCACAGCCTGTCTCAAAGAAAAAAGAAAAAAAAAAGTCTCTGTCCCCATAGTTTCTTTCCTTTGACCCCAGTGGCAGGCTGTGTCCCCATCTGAGTTCCAGGATACTAGTCTCCCATTTTCATTTTGCCCCAGCTACAGATCCCTTCCTGTCTGACTGGGCTTATATTAAGGGTTCATTGACCTCTACTTCCTGTGTCCTTTGCATCTTTCAAGACAGAATTGTGGAGTCTCATTGACTAGCATTCAAGGAGAATAGCATTCTCCAAATTAGGCTCAGAGAAAAGTTTATATTCTCCTTAGGCCTTTGGGCATTCTTGAAAATACCCACCTGCCCCTCTTCTCCACTGTAAATGCAATTTGCAGCTCTTCAAAATCTACAGCATGTTCTGCAACACTTTCTGTCTCTATAGTAGAAGGTTTCTGCCATCACTACCTTCACTGGCTCTCCCTCCACTTTTTAGATTTGTGGGGTTTTTTTTATTTTTTTGTTTTGTTTTGTTGGTTTTTTTTTTTTTTTTTTTTTTTTTTAGCTCAGTTGTATTTATCTCTATATAACAATGTAGACCTACATGATCTACTTTACAGAAAATTAAGGTATGGAAATGCATACATACAAAATAAATAATTTAGGAAGGATTACTAACATTATAAAACTGTTTTTTGCTTCCTAGAGCATTCACTGTAATTGAGTTTTAACAGCAGGTTTCCCTGGTGTATCTAAAATATAGTTGAACTTTCTTTAAATTATTTGTTTTAAACCTAGAAAATAATGTAGCGGATGAATATAAGGAATTATTTTTCAGATGAGCACATACTCCCTAGGTCACAACCAACTGGGAGATATAACTAAAGATGTGTTATTTATAAAGGCCCCATTGGGGGGGCAGGTTGGCATCCTAGCTTGTTCCTCACTCCACTGCCCGTTAGCATCCACCATGTCCACAAGCCCTTTCGTTCCCTTGGAAGATCTGATGGCTCACACCTTCACCAGGGCAGTCATGAAAAATTCCTGCTCTAGAGTCTCTGCTCTGTTCCCGTTGCAGCTATCCTGCCCCTCAGCATGCAGCTGGGAACCACCCCATGCTGGAGCCCCTCTCCCATCTCTGTGGTCCTGGTCTTTTCCCTGTGGGTTTTCTCTCTGCTCTATGGCAGCTGACACCACCCAGGGGGAGTTAGGGTGAACGTTTGTTGCATTAATGTCTTCTGGTGTTCCTAGTGTTTTAATTCTTTCAATGTCCTGCAGCCTCTATTTCCTACATCAATGTAGGCTTGCTAAACCTCTGTTTGGAGGAAGACAGGAGGGACCAGTGAGTGTTTAATTCTCTTCTTATTCTGGGTGAGCTCTCTGTGATGCAGTGTGAAGAGAAGTCGTCCTGCGTCTTCTCCCCGTTCCCCTGCTGGAACACAGAGACAGTCTCCATGGCATCTCATCCCTAGGCCCACTTTGCAGTTTTTGCGCCAGATTAGGCTCTTTCTACACTAAATGTTACAACTGAGGGATTCCTCCAGGTATCATCTCAGGAACTGGAAATGTTTTGCAACAAATTGGATAAGGGGGATGAGAAACAGAGAGGAAGAGAAAGCAATTCTAAAATATAATAATAATAGCATTTCCAAATAATAATTTGGAAATTTTTATTTTATTCTTATTTTTGGACTGACCCTCACTGCCACGCAGTGGCCACTTTTACCATGAACATTTTTGGTTTTGGTGTTATTTTAACTGAGGCAGCAAATAAAGGAAACAGAAAATCCAGGGATTTAGAAATTTATCTTCCCTTAGGATATCTCTCCTTCATGAATATTTATGTTATAGATCCACCTAATTCTTTTATACTGAAAATGTGGGTTACTTGAATTTTATTTTTAGTTCAAGGCCAGTCAACAAAGGACATTTTCTACTGTAGATGCTCCTGCTCTGCCAGGGGCCTCCCAGGAGGGGGAGGGGACAGTCATCCTGATGTACCTGCATTTCTTATCTCTTTTCTCAGATTGAAAGGAGTTCACAGAGGTATTAAAAAAATGTGTAATAGACAAGAAAACATGGACTGTATATGTAAAATGAAGCCTTTTCCTTGAATGTACCACACTGAGATAGAGCCTAAGTTGCTGAGAGTCAGGACTTTCTCGCTGGAGCCTCTTGGGTTTTTGTAGTACCAGAAACGCTGCTAGGCCTCATGGAGGCCATTGATTTAGAATTTCATCGGTGATGTACTATTGATTCAAAAGAGTTCCAGGGAATGTTACTATTAGGGTGTTCTTGATGTAAATACTTTCTCTAAAAGTGTTTTCAGTAATGTGAAAAGTCAACATAAATGTGAAGTATTACTGCTGCTGCTGCTAGTGCCAGGGGATCATTGTAAAACTCTGAAAAGAGGTAAACTGGCTTTTCCATCAGAGCAAAGCTTTGCGTATGTATCACACACATCCTCTGTCCCTGAATGGCTGCTGCAGTGTGGAACTGGGACCTTAGCCACTATGGAACCTCAGGACAGCAATGGGAGAGTGAAGGAACCATAGAAGTTTTTGTTTTCTTTTGTTTAAAGAAGAAGAAGCAAAATTACTTGGGCGGGTGGCACATACCTGTGGTCCCAGCTATTCAGGAGGCTGAGGTGGAAGGATTAGTTGAGCCTGGGAGATTGAGGCCACAGTGAGTTAGGATTGCCCACTGCACTCCAGCCTGGGTGACAGTGAAATCCTGTCTCAAAGAAAAAGCAAGTTTCACTTTCCTATCATCCATCACCTTTAACACTTTTCTACTAATTTTTTAGATGGCACTATTTTCTCCTGTCCCCTGATCCAATCCACAGTCTTTAGAGGCATTTCTTTTTAAAGATTTCCCTACTTCTGAATAATCTTCTTTTGTTACTAGACAGTCTTCCAGTGAGACCACATCAGAACAGTTGTTGAGTAGACAGTTTTTGGCCTCACACTGACCTGTTTTCAAATCTACTGCCATGCTCTAGACCTCTGCACCAGTGATATAATCTTTCTCTCTTATCTTTCCTGTAATATGGGAATGGTGGTAGTAATAGTATAGACATTATTGGATTTTACAAGAGTCAAATAAGACAAGCACAAATAACAGGGCTGTTTGATCAGTGTCCACAAGTATTATTAGTGCATTCTTAGCAGAATGAAATATGGAACTAGCCCGTTCAGGCAAGTCACCCTCACACATGCATCAAAATCTTTTGCCCAAATTTCTTGTTATTTCAAATGAAAGCATCTCTTAGGACATAATTGCATGGTTCTGTACCTTCAATTTCTACTTAACTTCATTAATATAGATATAGTTTGCATGAAAATGAGCAGACTCATAATATACAAGTAACATGGAATATAGTAGGAAAAACCTAACTGCTTCAGAAGGGAAAAGGCATGGACTGTAGCAATACTGTGTGAAAATTCTCTAACTCTCCCTCGGTGGATTAAACAAAGTATCTTTGAGGTTTATCAGAAAATCTTGTTAGTGAGAAATTACACTTTAAATTTTATTCTTCTTCCTGGGAAGTGGCATTACCAGTCAGATTAATAAATTCAAATGAGCAGAAATGTTTGAGGGAGGACTGGATTTCTCTGGATTAATGTCTACCTTCTGTTTCTTGTGTGAAACAATCTTTAAAACTTTTTAGGCTAAATGTCTCTACCTAAGAATTTACTTGAAATATATGAATCTATATTGGTTTGGATTGAAGTAATGTGGTTCCATTCTTTTGGCAAGACTTAAGATATATAGCCTGAACAAAAGGCCCTGTAGCTTTCACAGTTTCAAATATGCTCATAAAACCCCATAGCATAAATAAAACAATTTAGAATGTTCTAACAATCTAGAATTATAAATAAGTTGTGAAATATAAGGGGAAATTTTTTATACAAATTCAGCCTTGAACCTTCTTAAGGTTATATCAGAGATGAGTTAAAAAATGTTAAATGGAGTTTATTAAGTTTGTGCTTTTGTGTTTTTTTTATTTTTAGTGTAAGATAGATATGTATACATGTTTTGTGATTTTTGATTTTTCATTTACCTCTCTGTATAAAAAAAGAAGGTTCAAGGCCTGTGGATTGATGTCTAAGCTTTATATTAAATAAAAAACACATTTCAGGTTCACCAGCAAGAGGAATATTACTTTCAAAAACACAAATATTTGTTTATAATCAGCTGTTTGATTTTCAGGAGAAGTTGTAGGAATAGTATAAATGGCATTTATTAAAACATGAATATTAGACTAAAGTCTATACATGGAGGTTGGTGATTTTTTAAGTGACTTGGTTGGTTCTTTACAATTCAGTAATTGTGTTAGTACTTAACTGCATTTTGGTGGGAAATCTGTGTTCCTGAAACTAGGAATCCTCCATGGGAGTTAGACTTTCAGAGTCTACCTCTCTGCCTACTTAAGGCTGGGCCCATCCCTTGCCCCTACATGCCAGGTAACTGGTACTAGGGGTTGATGGGCCCTGCCTTGAGAAACAGCTTCAGAGATTAGGTCCTCTCATCTCCTTCGGGTCCTTCTTGAATGCTCCCTGGTTCTCCATCTCCTAGAATGTTTGTTTTCATTACAGTTTTAGGGCTTAAACATACAGAAATAATAACAATACACAGTACTTTTTTTCTGCCTCAATTTCCTTGAAGTCAGTCTTTGGAAGTGAAAGATAAAATAATTGGAGATACCAGCTTCATGAAAGGATGGAATCCTTTACTGTATTAGTTGAAAACTAAACCCAAATGAAAACACCAAAACACCTGCTGGTCTCTATTTTTTAGAAGTGTTGTTTCTGTTGAGTACAACTGTTCTCTGGCCATAATTCAGGGAAGGGTATGTGATGTGTTTTCTATATTTATAATGCTCAGAAGATCATTAGCACATATGAGCCACAAAGAAGCACTCTTTTAAATTGTTAAGTGTCTGCATTCACCAGGGGCTCTACTTAGCCAGGTTAGTTCCCCTTGTTCACCTCTGTCATTCTCAGTTTTTTGAAGTTGAACTTCACACAGTAGGGAGAGAGTTCCCACAAGTTGCAGGAGCTGCGGGTGCTCGGAGAAAGACACAGACAACACAGATGCATATAGGCAAAGGCACCCACGTCTATGGAGTGGTGGCAGAACCAGGCTGAGGATTTAAAAAGCACTTGGAGTCTTTGTGTTGCCTGTCACACAACTTGAAGCCATACTTTTATAGGTGAAAAACAGCAGGTGGCCACAGAGACAGGGGATTTGCTGTCATTGAAGGACAGACTTGTTCATAGCACTGTGCCTTATTGCTAATCTTTCCTACTCCATACCATTCAAGGAGAGGGGACAGTCAGAACCCAGGGTGTAGCCATCCAGATGGGGCTTAAAGCTGGACAGCATGTCGTGAAAAAAATGGGGCCAGGATAATGAGCAATTAAGAGTACACTCATCTGTGGCTGTGCACCTCTGAGTGAGGTGCCTTAGAATGATGCATTTCCAACTTTTTTGGACCAATCTACACATAAATATATGTAACCAAAATAAAAGCTCATGAAACATCATTATACATATTCCATGCAGTACTTTATGATATTTTTCTATTTTATTTTCCACCCTGTTTTGTTCTTATAATTTATTCTACATAGCTATTAAAATAATGTCTGACCTAAAATCATTAAAGTTATTATACAACCCACTAATGGGTCATGACTTATAATTAGAAAAACTGTAGTTTGTTTTTAACATATTTAGTTAAATAAGAGTAATGTGAATCAAAACTGATGATAGGCATCTACTGGATTGTGTTTAAACAATTTTCAGGCAGAATGTATGTAAAGTGCTTAGCAAATACTCTGACACACAATATGAAGTCATTTATTATTGGCTGTTATGTTCAATATATATAAATCAAGACAGTTATTTTCATGAATGATTCCAATACTTTACCGTATCCTTTGAAAACCAAACCCAAATAAAAATGATAATAGCGACACCTGTGGCCAGTAAAATAATTTTTTTTGAGACCGTATAGAGGAGTTTGGTCCATTGTTCATTGATTAGTATATGCGTCTTTATTTGCCATGAAATGAATATACACATTTCCTTTTCTTTATGTCAATAGATGAGATTGAAGATTTGCCCAAATTTCCTTTAAATGTTTCATTTTCCTTCTGACTACCGAGCTAACCTCTTTCCTATCCCTTCTTCTGGCCACTGTGAGCTCAGTTCTCCTTCCCAGTTCATCTTCAGCTGGAAAATTCTGACATCAATACTGACAGAGGAGAGAGTACATTGCTTCATAAGAGAGGATTAATTTCTTCCTTTTTGCTCCAAGTTTTCAGCCTTAGAGTGTTTATATTTCTTTTATACTTTGACCTATGGAATATAATTAATAGATTTCCTGATATTAAATATTCTTTTACTCTGGAATTAAATATATTTTTGCTAATTTATTTCTTGAAAATATGACTTAATTTCTTATACCGGCATATCATTTGGAATTTTTGAAATTATATTCATAAAGTAGATTAGCATGTAATTTTAGATTCCTGGATTCATTTATTCACTTATTAATTTATGTTTCATTAAGCAAATATGAACTGTGTCTGGCTTTATGGAATTTACAGTCCAGTAATAGATACATATAAGCATCCTTGAAGAAATGACATCCAAATTGACCTCTGTGTTAATTAGAATAGGGTACTGTAACACAGAGATCTGATTTTCTTAACTGACTCAAACGAGAGAAGTTTCTTTTACTCCTACACAGCAGTTTGAAGCATATAGGCCTAGTGGGGTAGTCACACCAACCTCAACATGCAGCCCCCAAGTTTAGCTCCATTCCTTTCCCTTTCTGAGATATACACAGAGTCTAGGACAAGTATCCTTTTGGAGATAACCTGAAAGTTATACACGTCTTCTTCTCACATCGCAGATCCACACTTCGTTGCAAGGGGGGCTGGCAAATATACTATGTATTGGGCAGCCAGGTAACTGGTGAAACTGGGGGGTGCCACAAGGGAGAAAGGAAGACTGGATAAAGGAGGACAATTAGGACTCTCTGCCAAACATCTAAAAGAGTAAATAGGAACTAGTCAGGGGAGGGGTATGGGGGCAAGAAAGACTATTCTGTCCACTTTGTAGTTCAAAAGAGGATACCGAGAAGCAAATGGGCAATTTTGTAATGCAGTGTTGGAAATACAATGAAAACGCATGTGCAGCATACTGGCCTTCGAGGAGCACATGTGAGGGGTACCGAACCCAAGCTAGGAAGGCAAGATGAGAGAAGCTTTCCTATCTAGGTGGAGATCTGAAGAGTGAAGTCAATCACCCAGTGATGCTGGAGGGCAAAGAAGCATTAAATTAGAAGGCCCTGACATAAGACTGAGTGTAGAGTGATTAAGAAACGTAAAGAATTGTAGTTTGACTGGTAGACACATTGCAGGGGAAGTCATGACAAGAAACGAGGCTCTGAGAGGTTTGCTGGAGGAAGATCATGTTTTACTCAAAGCTAAGGAGATTGGACTTTATTCAAGGCAAGAAAGATTTGTTCAAGAGTTCCAGTGAGAAGGATGAACACTGTTTAATATTACAAAGCCAGTCTGAGTTATAGCTGCCACACTAATTCCAGAAATCAAAGGAGGAAGGCACAAAATATGAAAACTTCCTGCTCAACCCTCTAGAATAAAATGAATATAAATGCTTACAATACACCTTAGTGTGGTTTTCATACAGACTATTTTGCTGCAAAATACTTCATTTAGGTAATAATGATTGAATTTCTACTCTATTTCATACTCATTGATTGAACTAGGTAATGTGTATACCCTGAGAAACAAACAAAAAAAAATCATTCCACAATGACACAAAATAAAGCATATCAACAGAATGGAGAGAGAGAAGTAATAAATAAGGAAAAAAGTACAGTAGCCATAAACAAATGATCGAAGACATTAATCTGGAAGTGCATATTATGGTAACATCTAAATATAGGGTACAGGAAGATACCCTTGTATTATTTTCAAGGCATTTCACATGCCCTCCTACTGTACAGTGTGTTCCTGATGATGTGGGTGTCCCAATTAAAAAATATGTATAATGATATGGTCAATGTCTAGAGTGAGACAGGCCCAAGAGATAATTGAAACTTATGAATGGACTAGGGAAAACACCCCAAATGCCACTCCATTAATTTAGGTTGAGGAACAGAATGGTTACACCCAATGGAAAGGTTTCTGTTAGCATAATCAGCTTAAGTCTTATGTCGCTCTTTAGTCAAGCTATAAGGGAAGTCAAATCATCGTCAGACATTACTTTATCGATTTCCTGGGAGAAATCATTGTAATTCAGACTAGGAATAATTGTGTCAGCATGATGGATGCATTCTGTGCTCATAGACAGGCTCATGTGGGAATGGGGAGGTTGCTTGGTGAGCATGGAATCAAGACTGTTGGGTGAATAAAACATAAAGACACCTTGCTGAGAGAGTATGGTGACCCCAGGCTCACTTTTAGATTCCAGTGGCAGTTATCTTATTACATTGTAGCTTAATTCTGAAAATAATGATACTCAAAATAGCATTCTTCTTTTCCAAGTTCTAAGGAGCACAATAGCCGCCAATGCTTATAAATGTACAAGAGAAAATTTGAATTAAGAACAAAAATATTTTAGATACCGTATAGTATGGAGGAGCAGCAAAAGCCGCACAACATATTTTGGATTTGCTTTTTTCTTTGTACCTCAAGATAATTTTGATTAGCTTTAATTGTTATTTGCATTAGCCAGAGGGTACACACAGGCATCCATCAGAACTGAATCATCCTGTTTTGTTTGCCTTGCAATGCATTTTTTTCCCCCACTGGGTTTTTCACATGAATATCATATAAATCTGGATTGCTGACTGTCATCTTGAAAAGGATACCTGTTGAATTGGGACACTTTTCATAAAAATAACTTAAAAAGCTGGATGAAATATAAAAGCATCTTTTGAATGTATCATGACCTTTGAAAAAATAAGATATCCCAGAATGCTGAAAATTAAGTGAAGATGGTTGGCTTGAAATACAAGTGCCTAAACTGGATTTCACACTTAGGGCTTCTGGCAAGCCCTGATTCAGTTTTTGTTTGAAGGATGCACTGCCTAGTATAGATAAGATGTGAAGTCTAGATTGTGCGTGGGATAGGAAGTTGAACAGGAGAATCTCCGTATAGAGTGGGAATACAAGGGGACAACAATAAACTATAAAGTGAGAGCATCTTGTCTGTGTCAATTTGGATTTGAGTGGAGGAAAAAAAGTTTCCTTTGAAAATTTTAGTTGGCCCTAAAAAATTTCAGCCAAAATTCATGCTACCTGTGTGAACAAATTCCAAGTAGAGAATTTAATTTAAGGTGGTCCCAGGGTGGCAGTAAAAAAAGCAGTTGGCAGAAACAAATTTTCTGGAAATATGAAGTTTCTTATAGGCCTTAAATGATTTCCATAGATATATTTCGAGAAATGTGAGCTTAAGCCAAAACATATTAGTAGAGTCTATAAACAAGTGCTAGTAGAATAAACAGCAAAACACAGGAGAATTACATCTATAAAAGCTACAGATATTGGAATTATCAGACATAAATATAGAAGTAATTTAGTGTACTCTGTTTTAGGAGTTAAGAAAGGCTTTAAAATAGTAGCAAATAAAGAGATATTAAAAACAAACAACATAAAAACAAATCAAATAAAACCTTTGGAAATTAAAAATATATATATGTAGATGTATATATGTAAATCACTGTATGTGTATATGTGTGTAGTGATTAAAATGAAAAATTTAATGGAAATTGGATATATCTGCTCCAAAACAAGAATCAATTTGTTCTAGATGAATTCTCTGAACCAAGAATAATTAAATCTTAAAAAATAATAAACATTTGTATAGTACTAGAAAAGTGCTAAGTGAACAAGATTCTAAGGGGTCAAGATTCTGGAAAGAGAAGAAATTAAATGTGAACATTTTTCAATTAAAGCAATGACTGAGCAGCAGTGAGAAGCTGAGAAGAGCTTTGCGCAGTTTCACTGATATGGAGGGACAGAAATTGAAGATTAAGAACAAGGTCTGGAAGGCACCTATTCCCATCACTATTGCTGCATACAAATTACTCCAAATGTAGTGTTGTGAAACTATTTTCTATGGTTTATAAATTTAGGGAAGTCACAGCACATAGCATGATGCCTTGTTTCTGTGCCATGGTGTTTGAAGTCTCAACTAGAAAGATTCAACGCCGCGGATAACAAGACTGGAATCATCTGGAGGGGTATTCATTAAAATGTGTGAGGCTTGATGCTGGCTGTCAACTGGTACCTGTCTTCCCAAACACAGCTGAAGACATCATCTCAAATATAAGATACAGCCTGTTCATTTAGTATCCCCCAAATTGTCTTAGTTGGGATTCCTCACACATTCTTCAAGACTGAGAATATCATTTTTGAAAAACAGAAGTACAGGCATTCTTGTGATCTAACCTCGAAAATCACATCTGGAGAGTTGTCACAGATGTATGCTCAGGATCAAGGGAAATAGACATGGTTAAAGGCAGATAATCTTTAGAAAATGTAATCTGCTGCGAGACCCTGGGCTTTTATTTTGGATGTTGAAATGGGTGAAACAAGGAAATCAGACATCACAAAGACTGAAGCCCAGTTTCAAATCAGCTCAGTCTCATAATGTATTAAGATGCCATGTTCCTTCCATAATATTCTTCTCACAGCAAAGAAAATTAGTCTCTAGAAGAAAATGTTATCATCCATAACTTTGTATATTCTCATACACAGCAGTTAATATGCTGTGTATGACATTAAATATAAAATAATGAGGTAGGCAAAAATATATAATGGCCAAAACAAAGAAAAATATAGAAAAAAAAGCAATCCACAAAAGATGTAGATATTAGAATTATCAAATGTGGTATTTAAAAATCATAGATTGATGTAATTATGCATTAGCATAATACTGTAGAAATTAAATAGCAAGGTGAAGAATTATAGCAGAAGAAGAGATCTGTAGCAAAACATAAAATGGAAATTCTAGAACTGAAAGTTACAATAATTCAGTGATTTGAATCATGGTTTAAACAGCTGATTAGACAAAGCTAAAGAAAGAATTTGTGAACTGGAAGAAAATTAGCATTAATTTGCAGAATAAAACATAGACCAAATGATGACAATCCAAGAAAAAAAAAACATGAGATAAAGCATAGTTAAAAGTATCTTGCATATACATACCTAAAATACCCATAAAAGAGAAGAGAAATAAAGGGACAAATTCAATAGATAACTGCTAAGGATTTTCTAAATCTGATGAAAGTCATTAAGTCACAGATTCAACAAATTCTAGACACTGCAAGAAAACTGCATGTATTAATACTTATTTCATATTAAAATATCTAAAACCAGATGTAAAGAGAAAATATTAAGTACAATTAGAGATTTTTAAAAAGATGTTACCATTCTGGGATCAAAATGATAGAGATGCCTGTCTTTTCATTAGAAACATGAAAGCTAAAGTCAATGGAAGAATTATCAGAGCCCTAAAAATAACTGATATTCTACTATTTTTATACTAGCAAAATGTTACTCAAAAATAAAATTGAAATAAAGACACATATATAAAGAAAACCTTAGAATATGTCACCAGCAAACCCATATTAAAAGAAATATTTCCAGCTTCATCCATGTTCCTGCGAAGAGCATGAACTTACTCTTTTCTATGGCCACATAATATTCCACTGTGTATATGTGCCATATTTTCTCCATCTAGTCTATCGTTGATGGGCATTTGGGGTGGGTTCCAAGTCTTTGCTATTGTAAATAGTGCTTCAGTAAACATACTTGTGCCTGTGTCTTTATAGTAGATCAGCTAGGTACATATTATCAGCTCCATTTTGCAAATGAGAAAGGAAAGCCCAGAGAGAGTAAAGGATTTGCCCAACTTCACACAGAGAACAAGTGGTGGAGCAGGGATTCACACCCAGGCTGCAGAGGAAGTAGGGGCAGAGGAGCGAACCTGCATTTTACATCATCATCACCCTTGTTTCTTGAATTTTTACAGTAGGTTATGTTTTTGTATACTGAAAACATTGGCCAATTTATACACAGGTTACATTACATGGTGAGAATAGGGTTATTTTGTTTTTATTTGTATTTATGTGCATCTAATTTATGTATCCGTTATGAACATGATATCATATGTAATAAGAAAAAATATAATAAACACAATTTTGAAGCACACACACGAAAAGAAAGGAAACACTTAAGAGTGTTTCCATGGAGGTGGAAACTGATCCTGGATGCAAACAGAGAGACTGCGAATGCAGAACAAACAGTAAATATGGCAGTAGCTCCAAATGACTGTTGAGTCTATAAAACCATGATAACTACTTTAAGGTGAAATAGAGAAATAACTGAAATACATGACAGCATAAAAAACACGTGTGGATATACAGTAAGTAGAAGTAAACTAGTCTAAATTTTTGCATTGTCTAGAATGTGATAAAAGTAGTAATTTGTTCTATATTCCTTTTTCTTATTTTATTCCTTTTCCAAATCATTTAATTATTTTCAGTCAGTGACCTTCTGCATTAGCTTGTTAGTTATACATTATTTCACTACTCATTTAGTGGATACCATAGAGATTATCATCTGTAGTTTGTATGTAGAATGAATAGCAAGATATATATTAGTAAGACATAACAATACTAATACAAAGAGGCAAAACACTCCAATTAAAAGACAGAAACTTTCAGACTGTATTGGAAAAAAAAAACAAACCTATTTACTATATGCTACTTATGAGACATGCCATAATTATAAAGATACAGAAAATTTAGACATAAAGAGTTGGAAAGACATTCCATACCATCTCTGATATAAATTTTTACACTGAAGAACAGCAATTAAAGTCAAAATGTGTGGGAAGAAGGGCAATTAAAGTCAATGCTTTGTGGGAATAATGGGAAACTAGAAATGAGTGGTGTTAGAAGTGGATGAGGCATTTTTTTAAGTTGGTAAAAGTGTTATTAAGATTTTTTGTAACATTTTATTATGAAAAATTTTCAAAAATGCAGAAAACTTGAAAGTAGTTGAGAACTGATGTTTATAACCCTACTAACTAGATTCTGCACATTTTGCTGTATTTGCTTTATCACATGCCTATTCATTTTTCTGTTCATTCTTTCATCTATTTTTTTCCCCAAATTTCAAAGTTAGTTACAAGCATCAGTGAATACAGTGTGTTTTTGTACTAATGGGAATAACTTAGAAGAGAGAAACATCTTTTGATGATTCTAAGAAGAGTGGGAAAATTGCTGGAACATTGTCCTTGAAAACTTAGGATGGGTAAGGATCATGTGAGAAAGTAAAAGCTGTAGGGAGGACCTCGGGCACTTTATCAAGAGGGAAATTTCATGGGGGAAAGTCAGAGCATAAAGGTCAGGGGCAAGTGTGGGCAGAGGTGATAATAGGGTATGTGGATATTCTTACCAGTTCTACCTTTTCCAGAAATATCAACCATGATGTAGGAAATGAGCAGCAGGGAATAAAGTTGGCAAAGACAGAATTGGATAGAGGATTGAAGAAAAGTTATGAAGTAATCATGGGGGATAAATAAAATAAGGATTTTAGAGCAGGGTACGTGATTATGACTATTTTCTTATGGTACCAATGTAGATGCCTTAGGAAAAATTGAAGGCAATGCTTTTTTTCCAATATTGTATTATTCATATGGAGTTTGCACATACTTATATGAATAGAGTAATAATAATGTTTCAGTAACATTATTCAAACACATCGACAGGAGTATCTTCTTCTCACTTAGACAACCTCACAGCAACCACAAACTTAATGTTTTTTTATAGGGCTGTCAAATTGCCTCACCTAATTTAGAAATGTTATACATAAAACTTTAAAGTTAAGGGAGACATTTAATGGCTGTGAATTAGGAAAACTATTCATAACATCCTTTTATGCTGAGTAAAATTCAGAAAGAAAAAAATGTTTAGACCATCCACCAAAGAAAAAATGTATTATGAAATAACAACACTCAACCATTTGATTTTCTGACATTGTTTGACTGGGTGGCATTATGATTGCAGTCACATCTCCAGCGCTTTTATTCTCCAGAAATTATAAACAAGATGAAAAAGGTTTTAGAATTTATTTTTGACTCAGGGCAAGGAAAGTTACATACTTTTTGTCAATTATTTGAGTTTAACTCAGTATATTTCATACAACTTAGTATTTAAGTTTCATTTCTGTTTTTGTTTTTTACATTGGAAAAAACATGTGAATAGAGGATGTCAGGGAAATAACAAATTATAAGCCTCAAAGCATAACTAGTGATTCTGTTGACATCATAATA
Source organism: Ateles fusciceps (assembly GCA_036589455.1). Lineage (NCBI taxonomy): Eukaryota > Metazoa > Chordata > Mammalia > Primates > Atelidae > Ateles > Ateles fusciceps. The sequence continues at coordinate 2,412,136 of JAZHEH010002077.1, forward strand.
GACTACTTGAGTGTTAGATGTTAGTGAGGACTTTTTGGAAAGACTCTGTTTTTCTTCTGTGTCAATTAAATTAGTTATTGTTCCAAATTCTTTCATGCCCCCACACAAAAAACTATAAGTAATTTTAATAGAAAGTAGAGAACAAGTGGCTTCCTTCAAACTTCTTCTGTGTTTAAGAACTTCTGAGTTAACAATGACTGGGAGTCTAGAAAAGAACAATTTTCCTTTACTCAGTTGTGAGTTGTTTGGTGATTCATGACAAACGCAGGAAACAAAACACAGGCATCTCTTGTTAAAGGAAAGTTACCCACTTTATATCAACCTAAAGCGGCATCATTTAGTGAGATCTCCAAGGCCATATGAAACCAAGCCTTTTTTTTTTTTTTTTTTGGTATTGTGGCCAAAAAAAAAAAATTCTGCTCTGTCACATTACTTTCTTTTTTTAATGTTACATTTGAAGAAGTACTAAGAAGATTTAGAATTTTAATAACTGCTAAGCTCCATTCCATTATGTTTGGAAGGTCATGATTTATTTGCATTCACTTATAAGTACTTGGGGTTAGGGCAGAGTTGCCACCTTGAACATACCTTAATGTATGCAACTACTGATTAAAAGAATCCTAGAACAAAACTTAAATCATTAGAATCACATTTGTTGGTTGTTTTTAAAGTAGAAGAGGAGATTTTATGTTTATTTTTATTTTATTATAATTTTTTGAGACGGAATCTCACTCTGTTGCCCAGGCTGGAGTGCAGTGGTATGATCCTGGCTCACTGCAACCTCCACCTCCTGGGTTCAAGTAGTTCTCTGTCTCAGCCTTCCAAGTAGCTGGGATTACAGGCACCTGCCACCATGCCTGGCTAAGTTTTGTATTGTTAGTAGAGACTGGGTTTCACCATCTTGGCCAGGCCAGTCTTGAACTCTTGACCTGGTGATCCACCTGCCTCAGCCTCCCAAAGTGCTGGGATTACAAGCATGAACCATTGAGCCCATCCAGAGGAGATTTTATTTCTTATAAAGGGTTATAGCCTGCAGACTAGCTTTCCTGACAGGCTGGTAAGCCAGAAACAAATACTTTAAGGGATGGGCAAAAGGAACAGGAATTTATGCTGAGCAGGGTGGCTGAATATACATATTCAATAAACTATAGGAGGAGTCATGAATATTTATGAAAGGAGAAACATGCACATGAACAATTAAGCTTCAAGCCTCCCCATGGACTCCATGTACAAAAAAAGACAGCATTAGCGTGAACCGAGGGTGGAGTTTCAGCCCTCTGTCATCAAAAACTAAGAGGACCTGAAAATTCTTACTGTGTGTTGTCCATAGACTGGCCAGGACCACTCCATGGTCTCTTATCAGGCAAAAAAGGAGGGGCAGCATGCAGGTTTCCGTTTAGCCCTTAGAGAAGAATGGTTAATGGCAGTTAGACAGGGGCAGGGTGTATAATGAGGCATGTCTGACCTCCTATCTTGTCTTGGCTCAGAACTCAGTTTTCAAGATTACTGTGGAGTCCCCTTGACCAAGAGGAGGTCTTCTCAGTCAGTTTGGGGGCTTAGGATTTTATTTTAATTTCTCATTTTCTCTCTTTGCCAATATTTCCCAGAGGCAGCATTAATGGCTAAACCTTTATTTTTTTCCCGTATCATTGCCAGGATGGTGTGGCTACCTGCCCCACATCTATCCTGTCCATTTGTGGGACCCCTATGGACAAGGGACTTAGAGCCAAAAGACTTACAGCCAATTAAACACTCTAGGTCAGATGGGAATGGAAGTGGCAGGCATTCATCAACCACTAAAACCTGTAAAGCAATATAAAAGGCAGAAAATCAAAAAGCAAGGTTACAAAGTTGCCTTATAAGTTCAGTGCATTGAGCGACTGTAATCTTGAACTCAGTTCAAGGCTTCTAGCCATTAGCTATATAAAACATAAGCATTCTGTTAAAACCTTTTAAGCCAAGGAATTTAGAGATTTTATTGTGCCACGATGCTTTTTGCAGTCTCCACTGATTTGTCCTAAGGTGGCTGAAAAATTTATATCTTTATTTGTATAAACCCCATAACTGGGAACTGTGATAGCCAGAAGACTCTGTCACTAGATATCTTGATATCCTCTTGGTAATTATCTTTTAAGTCTATGAGAAGCAGGAAAGTGATTGGCATGGATGAAAAGGGGCCACATAATGGACCAGGAGGCAAAGTTTCTCAGTCTTTCAGTTGTTTAGGCATGTGTGTGCCCATCCTTGATTTGGAGGGTCTGAACTAATTTTATCTCTCAAAGTCAAATCTCACATGCCCATCTCTTTCTTCCACAGTAGTCCCTGGGCCTAGAGGGAAGATGCTTCTATAGTTTTAGTAATAGGGAATTGGCAATGAAAACGAGATCAGGCCCAGCGAGATTCCAAATGTGGGAGATTCACAAGCTTATTTGAATAATCTCTAGTCTTTTGAGTACCTTGGGAATCACTTGTTGTTAGAAGACTCTTCTTCTGTAGCTTAATTTTGGCAAGTTAATATGGGTCTTTGAACTAAGACAAGCAGGTATCAACAGAGTTCAGATTCCTCTGTTGAAAGACAGATATTCAAGAGACATTAATTACTATCTTGTCTAATCCATTTGGTAAATAAGATTATAGATCTAAAAATAATAAAGTTGGAGTGTCAGAGATGGTCAAGTCAATACCCTCATTTTACAAATGAAGAAACCTAGGACCAAAGAGAACTGGTTTGCTCAGGGTCACATGGACAGTTAGTAAACTCATAGTCATTTTTAGATCAGAGGGCATATCAATATGAGTCTTAACAATTTTAAAAGAATTTACTAAATTTCATCTGAATCCTAATTTTAAAAATCCAAAGCCACCAAAATGTTAGTTTAATTAGAGTGTGAAAATAGTTTCTCCATGGTTATGCAATGTCACTACTGACAAACTTTGTTGAGCTGCAGTCACTGCTACTTTAAACTTCCAGGCGTTAAAAGCAGAATCAGGGATGCATCTCCATTTCTTGTGTATTATACACCCACATGTTCCTCTGGAAACTCTGCCTGCAGTTCTGACACTCTGTCAACACAAGCCATCAAGTTTAGCTGCTTATAGTTTCCTGGATATCAAGCACATGTAAGTAGGAATTACATAGTTGAGTTGCCTTTTCAAATGTATTACAAGAAGAATACTCAGTCTTCAGGTCTGTGATGTAAGTATCTGATTGCACTGCAGACCTCCTTGCCTGGCTTTCTAGATGGTAACTTTTGTGGCATTAAGCCAAACCGTGAGGCCAGGCGTGGCCTCATTCTCAAACACACCTCTTTTTCCACCAAAGCATTTGAAACTTTGTCAATATAGAACCATTCCTTTGGTTCCTAAAATAAGCCCTTTCGATATTCCAGAGTATATTGTTTAAAAATTAGTACTTTGCATCGTTATACAGATTTACAAATTATACATCACTTTCACATATTTTTTTCAGTTGAAACTCGACAAATAGATTTCTTTATAAAAAGTGGCATTCCAAGGGGGTGCGGTTTAAATAGTCTGCCCGAGGAACAAGCAATAAGAAGGTATATACTCTAGAAAATTTTTAAAAATCACAAAACCATTCAACATTAACTTGCTTTTTATTATTTCTATGTTACAGCTATTCTAAACAGTCTTACTGATAAAATATTGCTGTCCAAGAAAGCTTTCTTTCATTTTCTTTCTTTCCTCCCTCCCTCCCTTCTTCCCTCCCTCCCTCCCTCCCTCCCTCCCTCCCTCCCTTCCTTCCTTCCTGGTGGCTGTGGTTGCTGTTGTGTTGTAATAACTTATATGTAAGCTTCAGATGAGTACATCTTATATTTTAAGCACTATTTTTTACATGGGAGTTAGTTTGGATAATTCTGAACTACACTGTTGTTTTGTAAACTATGTGTTTGTTTCGATATGTTCAATGAAGTTCTTAACATTTTGGAATTGTTCCAGTTCTGTTTAGATACAGTTCATATCTCCACAACTAGTAGTACTATACATTCCTACATTTAGACAGTAAATTGGAAGTGGAAAAATGATAGTACCAGGATTTTAAAATGAAACTTGAATTGTTTCAATGCTTTCTTCTTTGTTTTTTTTTTTTTGTTTTTTTGTTTGTTTTGGGATGGAGTCTCATTCTTTTGCCAGTTTGAAGTGCAATGGCTCACTGCAACCTCTGCCTCCTGGGTTTAAGCGATTTTCCTGCCTCAGCCTCCCAAGTAGCTAGGACTACAGGCGTGTGCCACCACGCCCGGGTAGTTTTTGTATTTTTAGTAGAAACAGGGTTTCACCATGTTGACCAGGATGGTCTTGATCTCTTGACCTCGTGATCCGCCCGCCTTGGCCTCCCAAAGTGCTGGGATTACAAGCATGAGCCACCACGCCCAGCCTGTTTCAATACTTTCATTATATGTGAACACTTGAATTTTGCTTCTCAAATTTAAAATAGTGACACAATGTGTGAGCTGCAACAAATAATATTTTCATTTGTCAAGAGAACATTTAAAAATGATTGTACATACAATATAATTGTTAGTACAGAGGGGTGCCTATTACAGTGGTTAAACTAGGTTTGCCTCTCTTCAGGAGAATAGTATTTGGGGGTAATTCTTTCCCAAAATATTAGTGGAAATTATTTGCTAGTTCAGTCAGCACATAGTTCTTTGGGAACGAGGTAGGACACAAGCAGCAGAGAGCAAGATACCAAAAGGGAATGTGTGTATGTGTGTACACATGTGCATATGGGGGTATATGTGTACACATGTGCATATGGGGGTATGTGTGTATGTGTGTACATGTGTGCATATGGGGGGGGTATGTGTGTACGTGTGTACACGTGTGCATATGCGGGTATGTGTGTACGTGTGTACACGTGTGCATATGGAGGTATGTGTGTGTGTACACGTGTGCATATGTGGGTATGTGTGTACGTGTGTACACGTGTGCATATGTAGGTGTGTGTGTACGTGTGTACACGTGTGCATATGGAGGTATGTGTGTACGTGTGTACACGTGTGCATATGCGGGTATGTGTGTACGTGTGTACACGTGTGCATATGCGGGTATGTGTGTACGTGTGTACACGTGTGCATATGGGGGTATGTGTGTACGTGTGTACACGTGTGCATATGCGGGTATGTGTGTACGTGTGTACACATGTGCATATGGGGTATTGTGTACGTGTGTACACATGTGCATATGGGGTATGTGTGTACGTGTGTATACGTGTGCATATGCGGGTATGTGTGTACGTGTGTATACGTGTGCATATGGGGGGTATGTGTGTATGTGTGTACATGTGTGCATATGCTCTTGAAATACATGTAGCCTATTCCACACACTTTGGCCCTGATAAACATAATCCCCATTTTGGAGACAGGAAACTAAGATCAGATTGGCGAAGAAGACTTCTCTGAGGATATTTATCTCAGCAGTACAGCAGTTAAGGGCAGTCTTCTACTAGCCTGTCACATTTGCTGAAGTTTATCAAAAGTGAGTAGAAAGCACCTAATTCTATTTAACCCTCCTATGTGATGAAATTGAGTGGTGACCAGGATTTTTGGTGAACTGACACATTTTCTGCACTTATTTGTCAGATTGTGATTTGGCTCAGTAACTTAAATAAATTTTGTACTAGAAAATATAGTACTAACTAGAAAACTAAAAAACCACCTTTCTCATATGCCTGTAGGACATACTGACAAGCTAGTTTTCATAAATTTTCCAAATTAAAATGATAATAATGAATAAAATTATAAATCAAAGTAGGGAAATACAGACTGATGAGCATAAATGAGCAACAGCAAGGCTCTGTCATTTACCTGCCCTGTGACCTTGGACAATTTACTTCAGTTTTCCATTCCTGCTTCATCAATAAGATGAGGATCATAAAAACACATACCTCATTGGTTTTGTTTTAAGGAATAAATTTTACACATATATGATAGTAAGATAATAGATAAGTGTTCGTGTTGTTACTTAGTACACTGTAAGGGCTTCATATTAGCTACTAATTATAAACAATATTACACTGAAATTTATCTTAAATTCAGGGCCAAAAGTCTCTACATAAAAATTATACAAAGATCCATATTTATAGCATAATGGGATAAGAAAGTAGGGTATTCCCATATGACCCAACTTTGCAAAGTTCTTTTTGTTATCAAAATATTTTATGTTAAGAGACCTCTCAAAAAGACCCTCCACATTAGATAGATACCTGAACAGTACCCTGGGCCTTTTTGGAGGGGGATCTTTCTGTATTTTTTTCTTTTTAAGTCAACTAAAAAAATTTGATGCTAAAAGCCAGGAAATATTTTCCAATGAAAATTTAGTCCAAAAAGAAAAAATATATATATATACACACACACACACGTGTGTGGCCAAGATCATGCCATTGTACTCCACTCTGGGAGATAGAGTAAGAATCTGCCAAAAAGAAAAAAAAAAGAGGGATTTGGAAAGAGTATTGGAAGAGATGTTACAAGAACAGGCCTCTGATACCCAAAATAATCATGGCGTGCATGGGGTACTCAAAGTCTTTCATTCTGTGGAATCAGAGGTGATGACTGAGTGAGTTGGGGTTTGCAGTGCAGGGATAAACACGTGTGTGTGTGTGTGTGTGTGTGTGTGTGTGTGTGTGTATGTATATATATAATACATATATTAATATATATAATATAATGTGTATATATTTTATGGTGGTGACAGGTGAGGAAGGGCAAGATGCTGCCATAAGTTCAGGAGGTATTTGGTTTTATTTTTACATGGTAAGGAGAATAGTTTTGCTGAAGACAGGGACACTTTACATTATTCAAATGTAATCAATACCCAACTTGTATCTGTTTGCAATGATACCAATTAACTAATCTTGCCAGTGAGAATTTTAGTGTAGCTGGTTATGAATGTAACATATCTATGCAGTAATCATCAAAGTATTATAGGTAGTATTATACTCATCATAAAATTTAATTTGAAATTTTAACACTATGACTTGCATTTTTCATTTCTATGGCCTAAGGGAATAGTAAGGTTTGCTATCATAGCATTTCTGATGCTGATATTCTTCTGTTTAGCCATAACTACAGCCCGAGAGAGAGACAGATGGGGCACGCGGAAACAATGGGGCTGCCAAGAGAGCCAGGCTTCAGTAGTTAGTTACTATACAGCAACGGCCATCTCCAGTTCCTTCTTCCCCCAATACCAGCCATGGGGACTTGACCCTCCTGAGATCGAGGGGCCTAAAGACAGCCTTGTTACCTGACTGCCCTCCTTAGAGTGGCAAAAAAAAAAAAAAAAAAAGAGTAGAGTTTGGGATGCCATAAAATGAGCAAATGGCAGCAAGGCTGTAAGACACCATTATAGAATATTAAGGACATATTCAATCCAAGGCACCCCGTGTTTGTCACGGCTCTTTTTTATTAACACCTCCCAGGGAATTGAGGGAATAGAGGTGGGCAAAGGAAGTTTAGGATGTGATGTAGGGAAGGCAGCATTCCTTCTTCTCTCTCTTTGCTGAGGCTGTTCTGCTGAATCATCAGCTCTGTACCCTCAGCCAGCCACTTCATGTATTTCAGTGCCATATGAGAAATCTAACGGCACACACTACATATTCATATCTAGAGAATCGTAAATGTGTTTGTGAAGCTGGAGAATAGCATGGAGGAGAAATATGTTGTCTATTTTTTGTTCCGATTTTCCTAATTGGATTGGTTCTGCCTGAATAAGTTGTTTGTGGAGTTAGTCAATAACTGTACTGATGAAAAACAAAATATAGGTTCCCACTTTTAGTTTTTAGAGTCCATGAGAATAGAGTCCTTTGGCTGACATCAGTACTAATAATAGCTATGATTTGTTGATAGCTTATTGTGTGTCAACCACTATGTTCCACTAGTATGAACACATTTAGCTCTTACAAAACAGTGTCACTTGTATCTCTTATATGAGAAAATTGGGGTACAGAACACTTACACTACATACCCAGAATCACATAAATAGTGAGTGATGGATCCAGGGGTCAGAGACTTTGATGTCAGAGACTTAAGCCATACTGCTGTCTCCACAGCTATGATCATGCATCTAAACTTGACCTTGCAGAAAGCCCCCTAGCACCCCAAAGGCTATTCTAACCTTCTTACCAATGTACCTCGCTCAGCTTGTCACTGTGATGTTCTCCAGATCCCATCTTTAGTCATGCATTCAACAATGCTTACTGAGCCCCAACTTAGACACAGGCGATCTACCGGACAGCAATTCTGATCCAGGCCATACTGGGTCTAGGCCTAGACACAATCTCACTGGTCCTATGATGGTAAAAATCTAGAGTTATCCAGCATATTGAAGAGGCCTCAAGCCCAGTCATGAGGGAGTCAGGAAGGCATCTCAGGGAAGTTGATGACTCCTGAAAGATGAACTGAAATTAGTTTGTTAAAGAGAGGTGTAGGCCGGACATGGTAGCTCATGCCAGTAATCCCAGCACTTTGAGATGTTGAGGCAGGCGGATCACTTGAGGTCAAGAGTTCGAGAGCAGCTTGGCCAACATGGTGAAACCCTGTCTCTACTAAAAATACAAAAATTGGCCAGACATGGTGATGCATGCCTGTAATCTCAGCTACTTAAAAGGCTGAGGCATGAGAATTGGTTGAACCTGGGAGATGGAGGTTACAGTGAGCCAAGATAGTGCCACTGCACTCCAGCCTGGGAGATAGAGCAAGACTCTGCCTAAAAAAAAAAAAAAAAAGAAAAGAAAAAAAGAGGGATTTGGAAAGAGTATTGCAAGAGATGTAACAAGAACAGGCCTCTGATACCCAAAATAAGCATGGCATGGCATGCATGGGGTACTCAAAGGCTTTCATTCTATGGAATCAGAGGTGATGACTGAGTGAGTTGGGAGTTGCAGTGCAGGGATAAGCAAACTATGACCTTCCCAGGACCAAGTTCTGACTGCTGTCTGTTTTGTATGGCCTGCCTTTTCAATTTTTACATGATTTTTTAAAAATAAAAAAGTAAACTATCATGACATGAAAAATATCTGAGATTCAAATTTCAATGTTCATAAAGTTTTATTAGAACACAGCCATACCCACTTTATTTTCGTGCTGTATATGGCTCCTCTCATGCTACAATAGCAAACCCAAGTAGTTGCAACAGAGACCATATGGTCTACAAAACCTGAGATATTTACCATTTGGCCTTTTTCAGAAAGAAGTGTGCTGATTCCCACTATAGAGGATAAGAGATTGCCATGGAATCAGATCATGAAGGACCCTGTACTTCACATGGAGAGATTTTGATTTTGATTCTGAAAGGCAATGGGGAGTAGCTAAAGGGTTTTAAGTGCCTTCATATTTCTTAGGTTGGTTCGTAGTTAATTTGCCTCCTTTCATATTTTCTTGTTCCTGGGGGAACCGCTTTTACCTATAATGGTATTGTTGACTCTGAGACTGTTTCTGCAGTTTTGTAAGTCAGCAATCATAGCATTTATAGGTTGTCCCTTTATAACGTAGAACTTGCCTAAATTGACTGGTTTCCTGTTTGAAAGTGAGGCTAGACTTCACTATCATTTTAGACCGTCACCTTATGTTACTGCTACAAAAATCTAAACTGGGCTTAATTGTGATGTTAAGTTCTGGGTCCTAAAGATGAGTGGGCCCTTATCCTCTCTGTAGTCCTTCACACACAGCAGAGGCCAGTGGGTATTACTGGTCAAGAATGTTTGTAGCTACCCTTAGAGAAAACACTCCATGCAGAGGAAGCATTGGAGAAATAAACACAGGGAAATAGAGAACAGTTGTGTCCAGACATCTAGAATCTAAAACAGAAGAGAAATCTGAAGAGCTTGTCATAGCTCTGTGGGGGCAATTTGTCTTCTCCAACTTACCAGAGAGGTTGTTTTCTGCTACCTTTGACAAGTGGGTGAGTTCTAATCTGCATGTTTACTTTGAAACATTGCTTACCCACGGATTAAACATCTGATTGAAAAGCAGGTTTGAAAATCTGTTATTTGACAAGAGTAGCTTAAAAGATGATAACTGATTATTAGGTGTTTTTTTTTCCCAAACATGGAATAAGGTGATTATAATCAGTTAAAGAGATGAGTCATTCAATTTCTCTTACGTGTTAATGTTTCTGAACATTTTCTTACTGTTTACCTATATGGAAAGTGAAATCTTTTCTCCTAATACCTGTTTGCTCTGGGTCTCCACAGACAGGGAGAAACTTAATGTGGGTGCCGATGTTGCTATTTCCCCTGCATTTTTAAAGTTAGAATGTTAAATTAAACTCTCCGTTCTGAAGTTTTATATACTGCCTCCTGATTAGGTACATCTGGCAATACTGCTGTGCTAATTTTAATTTTTATTCTTCTCAATTATTAAACATGGAAAAATTTTGAACTGAATTATTTGTATTTATTTGAATGTTGGTGAAGTTTTTAATTTAGAGCAAACTTTTAAATATTAGCAAAAAATTTTAAGGACTTTACATTAAAATCTCTTATTCTGGTAACAGAGAAAAGTCAATGATTAAAACTTTTAATATGCAGTCCAAAAATATTACAGTATTTTGTATTATAGTGAAGGAAAGAATTTATATGTATAGTAATGATTTCATTTTATATTTTCATATATGATTTGGTTTTTAAATTTATAAGTGACAAGTTTTAGATCTCTTTAAGGTTATTATTGCTAGAAAGTTAACATATACACTTAGTAAAAGAAATTACATTAACTATATAACATATTTATGCCCATACAGATACATACATGGGGGATATGTACATATACATATATAAACATATATTCATCATTGTATTTTTAGTATCAAGCACTTGACACATCATTTCATAAACATAAATTTTACAGAATAAACTTGGAGATGTGAAACCTTCACTTAAGTCAGCCCTTTAAGAGGTTCATTGCCTAGTGAATCTTGTGTATTAATTAATAACATTTTTTAAATGCCAGAGATATGTGACTTCTGTTCCTTTATTGTTCCTATCACAGAGGATTCCCTTGTGTGGGTAAAGAAAATATATTTTTACTTTACAATCTTCCATTGTGTGACTGATTTTAAACTTTTTTGTGTATATTTTCAAAGTGATCTTTTCCAATCTCAATGTTTAACGGTAAATATCCTAGAGAAACTGCAAAGCACTGTCTGGCATATGTTCTGAATATATTCACTTGTGCTTCTTTAGAATCCAAGAACCATACAAAATAGAGAGTTTTCAGCAGCACTCTCTCTGCCCCTTTCAAGCAGAGCCCTGCACTTTGTCAATGTTTATACAATGAATGCTATTTAATATTTCTTTAGGAAAAAGTATTTTAATGCTCAAAAGTATGGGAAACTTCTGGTCTAGACTAGTGTTTTTCAACCTGGGACAATTTTAAGAACCACCTTGCCACCAGTGGGGATATTTGTCAATGTCTAGTTATATTTTGACAGTTACATCTGGGTGAGTACTACAAGCATCTAGTGGGTAGAATCCAAGGATGCTGCTAAACATCCTCCCATGCACTGGACGGTTCCATTCACTGCTCCTCACAACAGAATTGTCTGACCCACAATGTCAATAGTGCTGAGGCTGAGAAATCCTGTTGTAGACTAATTACAATATTTCCCACCATCCCTGGTTTTGCTTTTCATGGCTTTGGTTACCTGGGGTCCACTGTGGTCTGAAAGTATTGCAGTATTTTGAGAAAGAGAGAGAAAGAAACAGAAAGAGAGAGAGAGACAGAGAGATACCACATTTATATAACTTTTATTACAGTATATTGTTATGGTGGTTCTATTTCATTATTAGTTATTGTTATTCATTTGTGACTGTGCCTAATTTATAAATTAAACTTTGTCTTCAGCATGTATGCATAGGAAAAAACAGTATACATAGGGTTCAGTACTATCCATGGTTTCAGATATCCACTGGGGTTCTGGAACATAGGCATGTATAAACTCAGGAGTTTTTCCAAAACGACTGTATTGATTTTGCTGATAGGGAAACTAGACAATGAAGTGGAAAGATTTGTTCAAATACACAGTTTATTTTATGCTTGAGTCCAAGTCTTGATATTCTTTATACTGTTTGTCCTTTACTTGAGGACCCATATGAAATGGCAATTTGGATAGAAAAATAACGTTACCAAAATGTAAATATTAAAAAATAACATTTTATACAGTATTGCATAGGCTTCTTTGTAATAAATATTTCTCTATTATCTAGCACACTGGCTATAACAGAGATTACAAGGAGTATGCTTGTTTGAAAAGAGCTATTCAGCTGGGGAGATTGAGAAATAAATAATTATGATTCAATAAGTAGCGTGCTAAAATATTTATGGAGTGCTAAGTGAATGCAGACAAGGGAGGAAGCCATTAGGTCTCGAGGTGGTCTGGGGAGAAGAGGACAAGCTACAGAGAAGAGGTCATATGTAAGAAGGGACCTGGGCCCGGTGAGGTGGCTCACGCCTGTAATCCCAGCAGTTTGGGAGGCCAAGGTGGGCGGATCACCTGAGGTCAGGAGTTCGAGACTGGCCTGGTCAACATGGTGAAACCTCATCTCTACTAAAAATAACAAAGTAGCCTGGCATGGTGGTACACACCTGTAGTCCCAGCTACTTGGGAGGCTGAGGCAGGAGAATCACTGAACCCAGGAGGCAGAGGTTGCAGTGAGCTGAAATGATGCCACTGCACTCCAGCCTGGGTGACAGGGTGAGACTCCACCTAAAAAAAAAAAAAGAAGAAGAAGAAGAAGGGACCTGAAGAGTAAACAGAAGTTTTTCAGGTAAAAGAGAAGGAGTGGGCATTCTTGGTAGAGATAACCATATGCCAAAGCCATGGAAGGGTCAAAGGCCGTAGTGTGGTCTTATTAAAAATTAGCATGAGCAGATTTCCAGTTTCCTTAAGAGAGGTTACTTGAGGGTAAATGTGGGTTTGGGGGAAAAAACCTGTCACCCACCAAGATTCCCACTTGTGTACCATAGCGCTTGAAGTTTCACTGTTGGAAATTCTTCCCATTTGGTTTAAAAATTGCCCTTTCTTTACCATCATCTTTAAGGAGGGAAGATATGTCCAGATACTTTATGTCTCTGAAGGACCTTCAGGGAACAAAATATATTTATGACAGTGCAACTGACTCACATGGCCGTAAGAGTCCCAGATGGCTGAGGAGGTAAAAGTGAGTACAAGCAGGGCCTTGAAAGAATAAGAAAATCTGGGGTGGTGGGCTGGCACCCAGGCCATACATGCCTAATTCCTCTTTACCGACATTGAGTGGGCATTCTTGTGATATTTTCATTACCAAAACTTTTATATTTTTGGAGCCGTGTATTTTCATTTTTACTTTATTTCTTTGAAGTTCATTGCCCAGAGTGGAATAAGCACCTTTATCCAATATGGTAAGGTGTCCTGGTTACCTGATCTGGTCCCGCTGTCACAGAATCTTGACTACACAGAGCTTGTCTGTCAAGGGAAAATTGATGCAAGTATATATTTAACATATGACCCTGGAGGAATTCCTACTTTGTATGTTATAAAACACAGAAAGAATCAGGACCACCATTTGCACGTTTGGGGTCTTTTTATCAGTCATGGAAAGGACCCCTCTGGATGACCATTTAGAAAGGCACTGCCTTCGCCTCGCTTAGCAACATCTGTGCCAGGACACCTGTGCTGGCTCCGGTTACTGGCTTGGTGAAAAGCAGATGGTTGGATTTCAGACCCACTTGCACCCCTCCAACTAAATGCCTTTGTGGATACCATAAACTATCATGGTACACAGGGACCCTGGCAAGAATGAATGGAGAGGCATAATCCATATATATATCCATGTATATATGGGTAACATACACAGTGTAATTACACTTAGAGAAAGAACAGCTTTGTGTTGTTTTGTGGGCATGTCTGTGTGAGTCCATGTATGTACAGAGCTATGTCAACTATTAACCTCTCACCCCACTTCACTAAGAAAGTGAGAAACACCTCGACAGATGTAGCTTTGGTAACTTCTTCAGTCCTAGTCTGTATATTTCCTGCATTGGCATAGTTTTTTGCTTTAACTAAGCCCTTTACTACACAGAGGAGTTTCTGTAACTTTTTCTATAGTTATGTTCTTTATACAATGTCTTTATCAATACCATTTCTAAGTTTAGCCATAGTACTTATATCAGTTTTACTCCTTCAGAACTCTCATTAAGGAGCCCATGCTTTGTCTACACATTACTTGTCTACTGCACTGTCTTCCTCCCCATCACACCCATCCCAAAACACCATCCAGTGAGGTCGTGGAAATAGATATCTTGCATCCAACTCTTCCTTTTGACAATTCGAGAGACTTTCCAGCTTGTGTGGGCTCTGAGGATAGCTCCTTATATTGTTTGAATGATATTGAACTCTAGATACCCTGATCCTGTGTATCTTCTCTAAACACATGTCCTTCCTCTAGCCATTTGGCAGTTTACCATGTCAATTAATATTCAACAAGGATTTAGAGCTTACTGTGTGCCAAGTCATTAACCATTAAATTACGGACCTTTCTCTTGTACAATTTTGCAGTAATGTAACATTTAGAAAATGCCCAAGTATTGTGGTAATGCCCACTGATTGCTAGTTAGATCGAGTGATTCTACGGGAAGTGACATTATGCCGTTTGATTTCTTATGGCGTGTTTATACAGTGTACTATGCTTACTTCAGTGTTTCACTCTTGCCCCAGTAGTTCAAGTTGCTCTTCTGAAAGCTGTAATACATTTTCCTATGTTGACTTTTATCTCTTTGATTACAGCATGTTGATTAGTACCCCTAGCAGGTAGGTGGGAACCTGTGTATGATTGTTTTCCTTTTCATCTGATTTATATTCCTTCTTCTGTTTCTGCGATGTTGAGTAGAACTTTATCTCTGTTTTTTCTCAATCTCTCAATGTTTCATGTGATCTGTGTTCTGGTTTCTCAGTTTTAACACCCTGTTCAACCACTTTAAATGTCTTAAAACTTCTATGTATGCTTTCATAAATAAACATTCAAAATGATTCAAAAATTTAAAAAATTACAAAATGCTTTAAGCAGTAAACTTTCATAAAATTGTGTATACTTTTACATACTATATTAAATTAAAAATATATTATTTTACTTGCAATATACCGTAATTTTTATAAGGATAATTTAAGATAACTTTGCAAAGAATAAGAAAATAAATCTTCAGAAAATTATATTATTTTTGTAAACAGTTAGCATATACCTGTCATTTTAATGACAATTTTTGCAAAGTAGTATTGATATAGTTCATCTTGATCAAAATCTATTTACACATAAGGACTATTGCTTGAGATGTGTTCTCCTTTTCTATGATAGAAGGCAGAACAGGTTTAGAAATCATGGCAGTCTTCCTGGCCAGAGATAATAATGTACTACTTAACCTTGTGCAAAATCTTTTCCTTTCTCAAATTGAATAATAATTTGAAGAGAGTCCTTGATACTCTTGACCTATTATAGTTTTACATGTTTAGTCTGATGATTTATATTTCAATTAGGAGTCCAGAGTGGGATAAAACTGAAAAGTGAGATAAATTTTATTTCCTATACTGGTCCTTGCACATCACAGCTGGGGCCTTTAATTACCATATCGGCTAATGAAGTGCCATATACGTCTTGAATAAAGAAGGTTTTGACCCTAGGGAAGATGACAGCTCTAACATTTAAACCTAGCACTGGGAGAGTTCTAGTAGTTACTCAAAGGCCATTTTATCTGAGGATGAAGAATTTAACAAAGAAACAAGTCCTAATATCATCTGCCTTAAAATTGCTATGAAAAGAGACAGAGGGGGAAGAAGAAAAAACAATTACTTATGAATAAATATATAAGGAATATTGAGTACATGAAAGATATACCAGGGACTCAGGGGAGTGGGAAAGCCGTTGTACTCTCTGAGCCTCAATATTTCTGTCAGTAATGTGGGGGATGAGCTGCATGTCTTACAGGGTTACTGTAGGGATAAGGGGTAATAGGATAAAGTACTTGGCACTGCAAAACGAAGCCAATTTTGGCTCAGCAACTGTGGGCATATTTTACAGAGGGCAGAAACAAGTCAGAGGACAATTGCAATATTCTCAGCAGGAAGTAATAATAGAGAAATAGGATGCGGGTAGCGTTGGGGTACAGACCCAGACCAAAACAAGGAAGAGTGGGAGAAATATTAAAGTCACAGAATCAAAGGCATTGCAGCCCCTTTTGTGAGGCCAAATGGGGAATTGTGACAATGACAGATATTAACAAGAACAGAAAATACCCGGTCAGGGATGGGCATTCAGGGGAGAGGAGAAAGCAGAATAAGTTCTGGTTTTGACACATACGGTTTGAAGCTCAAGAATGGCACCCATTGGCTGCTAACACTGGAATGGTCATTCTTCCCCAGAGTAGAGCTTGGTGAGGAAAGAATCCCAACATTTGTCTCTCTTGAATTCTGAAAACCTGTTCACATCAAAAGAAATAACGTTTTCTGAATCATCCTGCAGAATTGGTGGGAAGACATTAGGCACTGTATCTTTGAGCCTGTCAGCTTGTGCTTGATTAATTCTGAATAGTTATATTTCTTCTAAAGCATTATTTTTTTAAAAAAATGGATGAGACTGCACAGTTGCCTTAACTTATGAGAATGTAAAGTACATCTTTCCTTAATGTTGCGTTTGCTTTTATCCACATTATTACAACTCACGATCATCTCACTAAATTCGTATTTAAAACTTCTATATTTCTAATATGCTCACACTGAGTTACTGGCTCAAACCTTTATGAGAAAGTGCTCACACCTATTTTGAACTGTCTAGGGATATATATGAAGGACAGATCATTATGTTAGTAGGAAGAAATGTTAAATTTGTCAGTGATGAGAGATTGTGAAGGGAAGTGTTTCCATTTCCACCCAATGGAGAGTCTTTAGAGTTGTGGAGATGCATTATACCTGGTGAGAACATTTAGTTTAAACATTTTATTTTTATTACCTCCATTCTTTTTAATAAGAGATGCCACCGACATGTTTGCAGGGCCTGTAAATTAGTTTCAGCCACGCCACAAGCCAATCAGCTTTCAAATATGGCAACCTGGTGTAAGAGGAGAAAGTAGGTGTGTATATGTTTGTGTGTGTCATGTGTGTCTGTGTGTTGTGTATGCTTATGGGCTGTCTGTGAGTATACATATTCTTGCTTAGTGATATAAATGCCCTCAACTTTCAGAGAAAAGTCTAGGTAGACTTAATACCCCACATCAATGTTTCCATTATTTTTTGTTTTCCTTTTCAATTTGAGCTGTTGTTTATCCACAGTCTTTATGAACTGAATGTATTTATAGCAAAATAATGCCTTTTTGCATGAAACACAATCATATACACTGCTGCTAGCTGAACAAGAGGAAAAGAGATGTTGGATTATTCCTAAAATGCCCTCATTTTCTCCTTTTTGTTTTAAAGGTTAGATAACGTTTCTAAAGGAGTGTTAAACAAAAGTAGGCACTCCATGTACTTACTTTGGACTGTGTGTAGCTGTAAAGCGGAATGATAACTTTAGCTTAGTTTTACCTTTGTTTGAAATGAGAAAGCCTACGGCAGTCTCTCAACTGATATTATTTGATTTATTCCTTATATTTTTGTCTGGCGGGCAATGAGAATGGGCTGAAGATAAAGTGGTTTCAAGACTGTTGTTGACACTGCATTTTGCCCAATGGTGTTTCCTCATCTCTTGTGCTATTACTTTGCTTGGATTCCAGATACGCTGGAGGAAGAAAAAGTACCCAGTTCTTTTGCTGTCGTCTGATAGCTTTTGCACTTGAGCTGGCCTAGTTTCTCTCTTTCTCCTCTGCCCAATCCCAGAAGGCGGAAGGAAGGAGGAATTGAGATAAAATAGATAAATACAAAGACAACAAATATATTGCACGTCTTCCTAACTTTCTGTAATAATGGCAGTCATTTAGTCTTTTCTATGTCATATTTTCTTCTTATTTTTTTGCAAATAAGAATGGGAATGTGTATATACAAATAAGGTAGGAAGGAGACTCTGACTTTTGCATAGCTCATCAGAAAACTGTAGATTGTTAATTAAGAACAGAGATTGGGGAACTTTTTTCAGTAAAGGGTCAGATAGTGAGTATTTTATGCTCTGTTGGCTGTATGGTCTCTGTTGCGGCCACTCAACTCGGCTGTTGTGGGGAGTAGCTACAGATGATATGTAAACAAACAGGTGTGACTGACTGTGTTCCCATATAACTTATTTATGATAATTAAATTTGAATTTCATACTAGTTTCCGATGTCATGGATCATTCATTATTCTTTTAATTTTTTAGCTATTTAAAAAGATGGATTCCATTCTTTGCTCATAAGCCACGTTAGAAACAAGTGGTGGGCTAATTTTCACTCAGAGCTGTAGTTTGCCAACTGCAAAATAAAAAGAAAGTGTTATACTGTTCATGAGGCATTGATAAAAGTGACAATAACTGCATTTATTGAGCACTTACTATATATAAGGCATTGTGCTGACTACTTTATATGTCATCTCAATCTGTAAAGCATTTCTGTATTAGACATCATTAGCTCAATCTTTAGCAAACTAATTGAAACTCAGGGAAGTTGAAAAACTTTTTAACCATCACACTGTTTGGAGAGTCAAAAGATTTGTGTTCAGTTCCTACCAAGTAATGCAACTCTAGAAACAACCCTTTGCTTCCTTAGATTTTCATCTCCTCATCTGTAAAATTGATGTGCCATTCTTACTTTCATTGCCATGCAGTTGGGCTGAGGCTCATGTAATTCTCAAAGCTCTAAACAGCTGTGCAGCTTTAGAAAATTGTTATTAAGACTGTTGGACTAATGTATTTACTAAGTTGTTTTTTTCTCTAGCTGTAACATCCTACATCAATTAATATTTATTATCTAATTGCGAAGGAAAATCATTCCCCAAATCCATGGGATGAGGCAATAGGATGAAGCAACATGTCAATAAATGAAAGAGTGTAAATTGATTATGCAATTGGTAAAGAGAGACATTAAAGGACAGTGAAGAACGGCAGAAATCAGAAAAAAAATTATAATCAGGTAAGGTAGCTTTTAAAGAATAAGATGAGCTGGACATGGCAAAGGTACATTAATGTATATTAAAGAATCAAAAATATTTCTCAATGCAAATTTCTACCATTGCCATGTATAATCGAGTAATAATTTACCATACTTGTTTTTGAAATTTGAAAGAATTTTTGGGTGCAGTCTCACGGATAATATTTAAGATATCATAAATAAATTAAGTATAGACTCAGAACTCTAGATTTGCCATAATTTTCACAAAAGAGGAATACATTTCTTCTAGAAACTCAGATTGGTATGCCTAATTAAGATGCCTAGCAATGTTCATCAACAGATTTTTAAGCAGCATGTATGTGGGTCCTCAGGGGGAAACTCACTGGTATCCAGCTTGGGCTTTCTTTAAAATAAAAAGAAAGGGAAAGAAATAAATTTAGAGAAAACTGATTTCTCTTCATAGAGTGGACTTTTAAAACATTGAATCATGCTATGCTTATTGAATATCATGGCAAAAATCATTGAATAAAATGTTGGGTCAGATTCTTGATTCATTTCTAACAGTCTGAACTAGGAACTCTAATACAGTTCCACAAATTATCACATTCCTCTGAATCATTTGTTCATTCTAAAAATATTTAGCAGCCAGGCACACCGGCCTATGCCTGTAATCCCATCTATTTGGGAGACTGAGGTGGGAAGGTTGCTTGAGGCCAGGACTTTGAGGTTGCAATGAGCTGAGATCATGCCGCTGCACTCCAGCCTGGGTGACTGCAAGAGTGAAACATAAATAAATAAAATTTAAAAAGAGTTTAAAGAACCTATTCTGTGCTGGGAGTTGCTAAAATTGCATGCAATATGTTGGTAAGCAAAAGTGACCCAAATCCCTGCCCTCATGGGAATTACATCACTCCAGTACTGGTTCTGTTGCTTCCCAGCTCTACCAGGGGGTTCCCACTGCCTTTGTTGCTAGTCACTCCATGTGACACAGTGATCTTCATAGGACATTGCACTTGGGCACCAATAGAAAGGTAAACAGGGAGGTAGGTAAATTTCTGCTTAATTCCCTATTCATTAACATTTTTACCATTACTGTAGAGAGACTTGTAAGGCTTGACAGAAGGTCTGACTTAATTGAAGAAAATTAGTGTGTAGGATAGGATAAAAACTTTTAAAAAGTACATTTACTATTACTTATGCCTAAGTCGAAATGAAAAGTACCCAAGAATTTAAATTCTACCTAAGAGCCCTTCATTGATTTATTTGCTTGTCTGTCCTGCTCCCTTGCCTGACCCTGCAGGAGGACGGGTATTTACTCATATGTCTTTATGCACGAACAAAAAAGCTTCCCCTTCCTCTGGGTGATCCTTGTCTTGGGCTTTACCAAGTAGAGCAAGAACTGAATTCCACCCTGCTTGTCCCTCCACCCAGTGCCTTTGTGTAGGGCACAACCTGCTCTACTCTAGCATGCAGCCTTGTCTTCCGCCAACAGGGCTCATTTCCAAACCTGAGTTATACACTCTGGACTAGAGCTCTAGAGTTCCTGCAGGACAGTCCATGCAACTTAAAAAAGCTGTCCAGGGCAGTTCTAGAGACCTGCTGCACAACGACGTGCACATAATTAACACTACAGTACTGAACACTTAAAAATTATTGAGATGATGTAGTTAACATTATATGTTTTTTACCACAACTTATTTATTTTAAAAAAGCTGTTCAGGGCAAGTGTGGAGTCAAGGCAGTTGCTCCCAGCTGGAGTCATGCTATTTATTTCCTAGTTTGTCTTCCCTATATCAATTGTATTAGACATGTACTGACTTCTCAGTGATGAAATATAGCTGTCATAGATTATTCTGGCTCAACCTAAGAGAAAGAGCAATAACTTTATAACTACCCCTTTTCCTATCAATATACGGGCAAGTGTGCATTCCATATATCTCTCATACCCAATCTTTCACCCAACTAAACTTCAAATCACCACTGTTGGGGCTTAATTACATTCTTAGATTTTGACTATAATCTTCAAGGGTATCTCTGTAGGGCAGTGGGGGTAAGGTGGAGAGAAAGCTTTCATTTTTCCACTCTTGACAGGATGACATCTCAATTTTGATAGATAATAAATTCCTTGAATTCTCCATTAATCTGTCCACTTTTGAAACATTAATTACAGTTCTTTTCATATAAATTATAAAGGATGTTAATCAACTAGCACCTATTCTTAGGAGGACAAGTGTTTAGGAAAACATCTTTAAAAACACAGAGGAAGAGTTAAGGAACTGGGGGTATTTAGCCTGAAGAAAGAGGATGAAAGAGAACCTTGCTAACATCTGCAGATATTTGAAAGACTATCGTGGGAAAGCACTATAGAATTGTTCTGCCTTTCTTCCTAGGGTAGATCTAGGACTAGTGAATAGGAATAGAGACAGGTAGATTTGGGGACTTTATTCATCTTTCAGTGAATAAAGCTATTCAAAAAATGAAGCAGGTACTTTCAGATTTAAGATAACAAAAATAACAAACCCCAATTATGATGAAATCAGGGACATCTGTAGTCCCAAACCACAGTATACATATAAGGATAAACAATGGATGCAGAAACAGCAAATGACTTCACAGTGTGGGAACATCTCTCCCACAAAACCTGGCAAACCTTAGGAATTAAATTCATCAATGACAGGAAATGCTCGGAAGGAGGAAACTAAATATGAAACTTGGTTAAAAAAATATATATATACACACATACACACACACACACATATATATATATATATGAGCCATTGGGCCATCAGGACCCATTGCTAACCCACTGAATGCTCAGGAAAGTGAGTGACCCACATCAATATGTATTACCATAGATATGTCTACTATCAAGCATAAGTAGAAGCTCCTGAGAGGCCAGGTTACCTAGAAAAGCTCTGGAGTAAGAATCACATCCAGTGTCTCAATACCAACAAAGTACAATCACGATTTCAAAATTTGGACTGAAAATAAATTGCATCATTGAATTTTATATACAGCCAGTTAATCAACTATAAGAATTGGAAAAAAAAAAAAGTATTTTCAGACAAAAATATCCTCCCCTTTTTAGGAAGCTACAGGGATATGTTCCACCTCAATGAAAAAGTTAACTAATTGAGAACAAAATTGGGTGTACAGGGGCAGGATGGAGTTGTGGGGGGAGGGCAAGATGGGAATTCCCAGATGATAGCAAAAGGAAGTTGTTTTTTGTGTGTGTGCGTGTGTCATTTATTTATTATTTATTTTTCTTCAACTTTTAAGTTCAGAGGTACACATCCAGATGTGCAGGTTTGTTACATAGGTAAATGTGTGCCATGGTAGTTTGCTGCACAGATCATCACATCACTGAAGTGTTCCATCTATGCCCAGCATCCAATAGCTATGTAAGCTATGTAAGCCCAGCATCCATTAGCTATTCTTCCTGATAGTCTCCCTTCCCCCACACTCCCCTCCAACAGGCCCTAGTGTTCGTTTGTTGTCCATGTGTTCTCATCATGCAGCTCCTAAGTGAGAACATGCAATGTTTGGTTTTCTGTTCCTGCATTAGTTTGCTGAGGATGATGGCAGCTTAAGACTGAAGGGACATAGCAGCATTTCACAGTAAACTCTGGTGGTCAGGGACCTCCAGGAAGGGTGTCCTGGAACCACACAAACGTAGGAAACAATAGATTACTTAACAAGTTGGTGTGGAAATTGTCATATTTTATGAGAATTTTACAGAGCTCTTGAAGAGTGTACAAGACTTAGCCAATAGTTCCAAGAAAATTAAATTTTAACAGGAGGCACCAGTTGACTTCAGGGAAAAAAATAAAGATGTACAAGAAAAATGTAATCATGCTACTTGTATCAGAAACAAACAAAAAACATTGACAAAGGCATGAAGACACTGAAAGTGGTTGGAAAACTAATTGTGCTTTAATGTTGGAACGAAAGGAGGTGCTAACATTTTCATCATCATAATAGGAAATCATAGGGAACATCTAAAATTGAATAATTAAGGGATATCATATATACATATGACATAGCAAATATAAATAGGAATGCCAGAAGAAACAATTTTAAGAAATGAAAGTCATTTCTATTTGTGTATGAGCCCTGCAGAGGAAAAGAGAATTATACAGGAGACTGCTGTTTTTGGTATAAGCCTTTTGGCACTATTTAAATTTTTAACTATGTAAGTGTCTGATTTTGATAAAAGTAAACATTCATTGGATGGAAAGAAACTCTACAGGCTACCCTGGAAATAAGTCAGCTTCCTGATTTAGAAAGATTTATGCGGAAGTTTCCTTCCAACTCTTTTGCTCAGTTTTATTAGGCTTCCTTCGACTTTTAATCACTGTAAAGAAATAGTGAGAGGCATGACTCTTGGTACTGTCTTCTCCAGTCAACCTGAGGCACTGTGGGATTGCTATGGGAAGTGTGGTTCAGGCTGCATAAAAGCAGTCTGGGTGTGCTAGGCCAGGGAGAGGCAGCAACAGCTGTGGCCAAGAGAAGCCACTGGAGGGATTCCCAGGTGGCTGGAGCTTGACCTGATCATTCCTAAGATTCCATTGTTCTGAGCCATCTAAACAGCGGTGTCTGCTATCTATAATGACTCTGATTCCAGAACTGAACTGACCACCATTGGTCACGTGGTAGGAAAAAGTTAGGTGTAAGTGTGGTCAAAATATAACTGAAAGTGAGAGGCAGAAAAACAGTTGAAGTGTCACGCTTAGTGGCAAGGTAGTTATCTAGGGATAGCGGGCCAGGAGGTGGGACCAGCGTCAGAGACTGCGTGGGATGTGGTCGCGTCAAAGCGTGGAGAAGTCCATGAATATTGCTTCATGGACTTAAAGTGGAACCTACCTTTCACTCTGTAATACGTGCCACTGGGGACCTAGGTCAGCAGAGGATCTTTAGCATTTTTGTAGAGCCATGAAGTCCCAGATGGTTGGGTGTATCCCTGTTAGGTGTCTTAGCTCTCCCAGGACTCAGATTGCCTGCAACCTTTTGAAGGCCAATGGCTTTAGAACTTCTGGATAAACTCTTGGGTCAGGTTTGATCTTTGGGGGATGCTTTTGTTTACATAAAAGGGAAAAGAAAAAAGTCAGCAGATGTCATATCTTCCTAAAGTAATAGTGTTTCCCTTGCAGGCAGCTGCATGCTCTGATTTCCTCTTTGATACAATGTTTATTACTTCTCAAATGAAGTTAACAAGTGCATGTATGAGATATCTGTCCTAGATTCATGAAAGAATTCTCTTAAAAATAAATACTGAGATTGGAATGATCATGTTTAGTATGCTGTGAACATATGACTTATGCTTAGTGTAAAATTTGACACTATTAATAAATTAATTATTGATGAAATTGGTTCATTAATTCTGAAACTTTTATTTCCTCTGAGTCAGGTAATAAACAGAAATAAAAATGATCTGCTCCCCCACTTTTTTCCACTTTACAATTCTTGCCACATTTCTTCATTAGTTGGAGAGGTCGTGTAATTCAGACTGTGACTTAAAAATGAAGCTCCGAGAAATGAATTTTATCTAAAAATTAGACTTCACTTTAACAGAAGACATATACCTTTCTCTTTGAACTACCCCTGTTGTCTTCTTTGTTGGTTTATAAAAGATAGATTAAGGCAATATATACACATCTATAGAGTAGCCATCGTATTTATTTTTAGTAAATATGTCAATGTATAGCAAAGATTTTTATCTACACTGCCTGGTTTCTTCAATAGGAGAGTTGGTAAACGTATAGCAAATATTTAGGGCACCTTTTCTGCCACTTTGTTTTCTATGTGTTTATTTTTGTGGTGGTGGTAATTGTTGTTTTAACTGTTTTAATAAGGACAGTTAAATACATGTGATCAAATAGTTTTTTTTTTTCATTCAATTTTTATTTGTGATACAGGGGGTACATGCACAGGTTTGTTACGTGGGTATACCACATCCAGGTAGTGAACATGGTATATTCAATAGACAGGTTTTCAATTCAGTCTTCCTCCCTCCCTTGCTCCTGGCTCTAGTTGTCTACAGCATGTATTGCTCTGATGTTTATGTCCATATGTGCTTAGTGTTTAGCTCCCACTTGTAAGTGAGAACATGCAGTATTTGATTTTCTTTTCCTGTGTTAATTCACTTAGGATTATGGCCTCTAGATCCATACATGTTGCTTGAAGGACATGATTTCATTCTTTTTATGGCTGTGTAATATTCAATGTGTATATGTATCACATTTTCTTTATCCAGTCCACCATTATTGGACATCTAGGTTGATTCCATAATGCTGCTGTTGTGAACAGTGTATTGATGAACATATGTATGTGTGTATCTTTTTGATATCATGATTTATTTTCCTTTGAACATGTAACCAGTAATGAGATTCCTCCATTTTACATTAGTTGAGGCATCTCCAAACTGCTTTCTACAGTGGCTGAACTAATTTATATTCCCACCAACAGTGCATAAGCATTCTCTTTTCTCTGCAGCCTCACCCATATCTGTTGTCTTTTGACTTTTTAGTAATAGCCATTTTGACTAGTATGATATGATATCTCATTGTGGTTTTGATTTCCATTCCTTGGATGATTAGTGATGATCACAATTTTTTAATATGTTTGTTGGCTGCTTGTATGTCTTCTTTTTGAGAAGTATCTGTTCATGTCCTTTGCCCATTTTAATGTGGTTATTTGTGCTTTGCTTGGATTTAAGTTCCTTATATATTCTGGATATTAGATTCTTGTCAGATGCATAATTTACAAATATTTTCTCCCATTCTGTAAGCTGTCTGTTTGCTCTATTTATAGTTTCTTTTGCTGTGCAGAAGCTCTTTAGTTTAATTAGGCTGCACTTGTCAATTTTTGTTTTTGTTGCAATTGCTTTTGGGGACTTAGCCAAAAATTCTTTGCCAAGGCCAGTGTTGAGAAGGGTATATCCTAGATTTTCTTCTAGAATTTCTATAGTTTGTAATGTTACATTTCAGTCTTTAATCCATCTTGAGTTGATTTCTGTATATGGTGAAAGGCACAAGTCCAGATTCATTACTTTGCTGATGGCTAGCCAGTTATCACAGCACCATTTATTGAATAGGGGGTCCTTTCCCCATTGCTTGTTTTTGTTGACCTTGAGGAAAATCAGATGATTGTAAGTGTTCCATTTTACTTTGGAGTTTTCTATTTGTTCCATTGGTTGATGTGTCTGTTTTTGTACTAGTACCATGATGTTTGGTTACTACAGGCTTATAGTATAGTTTGAAGTCAGGTAATGCAGTGGCTCTGGCTTTGTTCTCTTTGCTTTGGTTATTCAGACTCTTTTTTGGCTCCATATGACTTTTAAAACATTTTTTTTTCTTCTAATTCTGTGAAGTATGACATTAGTAGTTTGCTAGGAATAGCACTGAATCTGTAATTGCTTTAGGCACTATGGCCTTTTTAACAAAATTAATTCTTCCAATCCGTAAACATGGAATGTTTTTCATTTATTGGTATTGTCTCTGATTTTTGTAAGCAATTTTGTAGTTCTCTTTGTAGGGATCCTTCACCTACTTGGTTAGTTGTATTTCCAGGTATTTCATTTTCTTTGTGACTTTGTAAATGGGTTGTGTGATCTTGATTTGACTTTCAGTGTGGACATCACTCGTATATAGAAATGTTACTGTTTTTTATACATTGATTTTCATATCCAGAAAATTTGCTATACTTGTTCTAATAGCTATATTCTAATAGCTAATATACTACAGTTCTAATAGCTTTTTGGCAATCTTTAGGATTTTCTAGATATAGAATCATATCTTCAGGGAAGATAGTTTTATTTCTTTTCCTATTTGGATGCTTTTTCTTTCTCTTCCCTGTTGCTCTGTCTAGGTCTTCTCTTCCACTTTGTTTTAACACTGTACAGAAGCTTAGGGAAGGAAAAGCCAAATGGAATAGTGTACTTCATGTATTTTATAAAAAGAACATCATGTATAAATTAATATGGGCTTTAAGAAACAAAATTTATACTTTAAATTATCATTGGCCCAGGAAAGTATGACTTTTTTCATCACATCATTCTTCTTGTTCAGGCCCAAATCTCAACCATTAAGCTCAGTTCATGTAGTTTGCAGTTTGGTACTTTTTCCATTTTGTGTCTAGAGACTTCTGCTCTGCATATGTCTTAGTCTGTTTTGAGTTGCTATAACAGAATACCACAGACTGGGTAATTTATAAGGAAAGTAAATGTATTTTTTTACACTTCTTCTGGGAAGTCCAAGATAGAAGATCTGGCATCTGGCGAGGGCCTTCTTGCTGTGTCATAAAATGGCAGAAAGTATCACATGTTGAGTGAGCAAAAGTATGCTTCTCAGATCAAATCTCTCTTCCTCTTCTAAGGCCACCAGTCCCAAAGTGGGGGCCCTATCCAGATTACCTTATCTAATCCTATTTCCCATCTCCAGTCAAACTATGAATTTGGGGATTATGTTTCCAACACTTGATATGTGAGGGACATATTCAAATCACAGCAGCCTGTAAGTTTCATATCATTGCCAGGCTTTCTTTGCTTTACTGTTTAATAAGTTGTTGCAGATAGAAATGGCATTATCTATGCACAAACACACACATACTTATTCCCTGAATATTATCTAATAAAATCACTTTCTTTGTAATTGGTACTAAATAATTTGGACTGCTATCAAAAACCTTTTAATATAGCAGCCTTTCTACTGAATATGTTCAAATTTGGTGCTCAAATCACAGAAAGTCCTCATTATTAGAAAAGTATGCTGCCACCATTGTGCATTATGGTTTTCAAATTAATGTATTTGAATAAGAATCTGAAACAGTAGCAATTTTTTGAAAACAAATTATGTAATATAATGGAAAATGTTTTCTGTTTTTATAATAATAAATACAGTCAAGATGGGCTTGAATTTAAATAAGAACAAAGAAATCAGAAAAAAATGAAGTGTTTATAATATTTCTCAATATTTTACTTTTCAAGTGAACTTTCTGCAGCAGAATTACATTTGAATTTGATTCAATTTTATAAAAATTAAATTATATAAATATTTAGTAGGAGCATATGTCACCATTGATTTATTCATTCAGCTTACATTTTTTGAATACCAGCTGTGGTCCATGCTCTTTGTAAGGCTGTGGACGTATAGTGATGAGCGGCATAGGCATGAGTTCATCACCAACAAGCAGGCAGAATATATTTAACATATTTCATATTTGTTTTATTAAGCCAGGTACGAAAATGGGCCAGCCAAAAGTGTGAGGGGGGTGAAATGGGCTTCATTGTATTGTCTAACGTGGCAGCCTTAGTTGGATTTGTTTTGTTGGAGGGAGGAATCCAAAAACCGAATGAACTTGCTCTCAGAAATGTACATGGAGTTAACATAAACAGGTGATTAGAGGAAGTGTTGACCAGGGCCTAGAGTGGTTAGTGATTACTTTAGTAATATATAAGGCTTCTCACAGATCTCACAGGAGCTCTGGTATCTGGAGATTATCTAACCCAACTCCTGAAGTCTTTCCCAATCACCCATTTAAAGGAGTCCTCCTCTCTTCTATTCTATCTCATAGCACAATTTCTCCTTTCTCTCACTGGTTCAGATTTATATAACATGTTTATTACAGTTTACTTATTTCATGATTTT
Organism: Ateles fusciceps; assembly: GCA_036589455.1. Lineage (NCBI taxonomy): Eukaryota > Metazoa > Chordata > Mammalia > Primates > Atelidae > Ateles > Ateles fusciceps. The sequence goes on from JAZHEH010002077.1 coordinate 2,440,838, forward strand.
CCCCTACCACTAGATGGTAATGCCACAAGGACATGAACTGTCTGTTTTGTTCATCTGAGTAGAATCTTTGCCTATGTCCTGATTGGTCCATAGACAATGATCAGCAAATATTTATTAATGGCTGAAAAATCAGTGGCTAAATGTAAACATCCAGGTTGTGACAGATCGCGATCACGTAGTTGAGAGTTATGTTATTTTGAATTGCTATGCTGTGTTTTACTCTATGATCTGTCACATTTCTACAAAATTGACCCAGCTTTTTATTTTTATTTTGAAGGAGATTATATTTTGTATAAAACAAAATGAAGTTAAGTAAATATAATGAAATAAGAAAGCCAAAGAGTAAGAGACTAATATTGTAACATTTATAAAACTATTTTTTAAGTTTTGCTTTACTATTTCCATAAGAAAAGTGTTCTGCCTAAGAAACAAGCAGTTAGGTGAGTGTCTTTCCTACACCCTATAGAACTGCATAGTTCTTCTTCTCACCTGCTCCTGTACAAGTCCTATTGGTCCTGTAGAAATTAGATAAATTTAGAAAAAAATAAAAATTTAGACCATGGATCTCTAAAAACTCTACTGTTTTCTTTGGTAATACTTTCTCATTTGTGAAGAGGAGATTTTCAGTTGCATTGTTTATGAAGAGGCATTTTCAAATGTAGATTGCTTTTCCCTACTGATATCTCTGCAGCTGTTGGGGAGTTAAAACATGCTTGATACAGGTTAGGATGTTAATATCTTACTCTTTCCTTGAACTCAAAACACAGCTATGTCACTCATTAACTGACTACATCTTCATGAGCTACATCTGGATATACTCTGGTTCTAAGCAGATTGGACTGTATTAAAGGCAGATGATTAAAGGCAGAATCCCTTTGTAGCTTTCAGGTCAGTCATAATACAATGAGTAAGCATTCTAAAGCATGATCTCTACCTTATGGATTAGGGAACTGAGTTTTGCTGCTCACACGTATAGTACTTTCTGTCCAGGAAATGAATGTATGTGAGTTTTCGCATTTCTCACCCACGGCTCTAATGGTTCAATTTTTAGAAATGATCTTTTGATTAATTTTTCCTGCATCTTTCCCTGCATGTGCTCCAAGAGTGTTCTTTCCTTACTGGCAGAAGGGACACTGTTGAATATTTGCTTACATCTTTCTAATATTCAAACCTTAATGATAAAGAGAAAATAAAGCTTGGCTTTGGGTAGGTTCAAGAGTTTTTTTTGGATCTCGTATACTCATCCCCCGCATCTTTTCTAGTAGTGCTAAAGTTTGTCTCTATGCTAATTCCCATGGTAATGGGCCCTGAAGGCCAGTTGCATTCCTGCCTGTGTCTTCCTGCCTGGTTGAGAAAACTTGAATCCTGCCTCTAGATCCTCAGCTACTGCCTAGCTCTTGCTTCTGATGCACATATTGCTCTGACTCATCATGACTTCAGCACCAACTTGTCTTGTTTTGTCTAGAGTATCAGCAGCAGCCTGGAATTCCTCAACCACCATCTCAGTCTTGGACTGCCTCGCTGGATGTTACTGATGGGATGTTACTTGAGAAGGTGGTTCCAACAGCCAAACGTGGAGCATCATACGACCTAATAGCTTCTGGTGGCCTTAACTTCCTTCTTGTCTTCCTACAGATTTCGTCCGTTCTCTTCTTTTAGCTCTGGGTTTTGTCTAGTATGCTTATTCATGGTGACAAGTGACATCTTTTGGGAAAAAGAAAGACTACAAGAAGGGAAAGCTGGGAACCCCAAAATACATGTTAGAGTTTGATGCTCTGTGCATCCCAGGAGATGTGTTCATTTAATTTCTGCTTCAGTTGGTGGTTCCTCTAGGAACCTTCATGAAAACAGGAGGATGGTCTGCTATTCTCAGATAATAAGAGGATTGAGTGGACTCAGTGTTAGTGACTCAAGATGTTCGTGTTCAATGCTAGCACCACTTTAAAGAAATAATGAGTGAGTTATGACTTAGCGGCTGCCTGTGCATCACATCTACTGTGTGCCCTGGTCTTGACGCTGCTCTTAACTTTCTGGCTTTCTCCTGCAGGTAGCACACTACTTGTAGCATGTCACAGCAAGCAGGAGCCATAGAAAAGCCTTGGTCCAGGACTCTCATTGCACATGTTTTACATTTTATAGAATTTAGATCCGTAGAGGGAGCTACATAAGCTTTCATTATAATTGTGTTTGTGATTTCAATTCCAATGATGATATATGTCTTTCAGATTTAGCTTACCAAAATACTCATTTTATCAGAGTGTATCGTGAAACAAAACATCTCTGTCTAAATTATTAAAATTGATTTGACATTTAAACATAAAATAAAAGATGATCAAGTTTGGATGATGTGGTAGAGAAACTCATTATCTGGCTACAAACCTTGGTTCCACTACTGACTTCCATGTGACTTTAAGCAAGATTCATTGAATGTTACTTCTCCTCTTTGGGTTAGATTGATATCATTGTTCAAGGTAGTTGTGCAGATTGAGAGAAAGCACAGTAAGTGCCTAGCAAAAAATCTATCACAAAGCACGTGCTTCAAGAGCGTTCTTCGTTACTGGCAGAAGGGACACTGTTGAATATTCAGTTACATTTTTATAATATTTAAATATTAATGATAATGAGATAACATAAAGCTTGGCTTTGGGTAAGGTTCAAGAGTTTTTTGGATCTCATAACTGTACTCATTCAAGTACCAATAAAATCTAATCATGTACTTACTATAAAAGATTGTCTCTTTTCCATCCTTCTTCACATTTTTGTTTCTTTCTAAATTGTCAGTGTATGCACCTTGAAACCTTGAAGATGCTCCCCAGTTCCTTTCTACAATAGCTTTACCACCTGTAGATTTTTTCCATAGATCATGTTCACATCTACACAGCTTTCTTTTTATCCATCAGTCAATAGAGATATGAACATATGTATATATGTAATATATATGTTATATTTAGTTTATAATATTATAGTTTGTGTTTTAAGTAGTCTGTGGTTTAATGTAGAAGTCCCCGATCAGTACCTGTCCATGGCCTGTTAGGGACCCACAGCAGGAGATGAGTGGTGGGCAAGTGAGTGTTGCCATCTGAGCTCTGCCTCCTGTCAGATCTTTTAAAATGGGATAGAGTCTGTCTGTCGATTGGCATAGTTAGGCTGATTGATTTACTTATAAAATGTGAGTTAGAACATGAGGAAAATATATCAGACTTCAGACTAAATATTAGGTTTTGGATTTGTTATTGTTAGTTAAAATAAAAAAAATCCTTGGCTATAAAAAGTGAGTTGGTTTTAAATAGTCTAATTAGGCAATCACTTGTGTTGCTTATCTGCATTCACAAAGAGCAAATGGAAAACCGGAAGTGACTACATGTTGCTTAATTAGTCCAATTAAACACCTGCCTTAGATTTCCTTGCTTAGCAAAGCCTCAACTTCTCAAAATCACTAGCACATTGCTAAAAATATAACTTTAATTTGAAAAATTGTTGAACTGCTTTGCACATTCTGTATGAAAAATATAAAGAAAATACATGGGAATTATGCATTACTTAAAAAGATTAGACTTTGTAATTAAGCTAATTTAGTGGTACTATACAAATATATTCAGATGGAAAGCTTATTAAAAATGTATTAGAACAAAAGAAAGTGTATGTATAAGGAAAAGCATAGCATGTGTTGAGGAATTCCATAAAATACTTGGATGAAAGACAGGAGTGGTCCTGAGATCAGCAGGACTCCCTGTGAGCCCCAGAATGGCTTCAGCTTAGCCACCTAAATTGCTTGGAAAGAGACTGGAAAAGAAGATCTCTGATATTTTGTAAATCCCTCTTAATTTTGACATAAAAATTCATTGAAAACCAGTCCTATCCCATTCATTTTAGTCTATCTCAATGGATCCAGAGAACAGATTTCAGATATTTGTATGTGAAACTTACCACCACGAGCCAGGAGTCAAGAATTTTACTTTATTAACACATAGAATGTAAACATTTGAAGTAACTTAAGGATAATTTTTAACTTATAGCTGACATAAATGAAGCCCAAAGAGATTAATTGAACTCAATTTTATAGAGCTAATAAGTGGCTGATCTGTGGCTCATGTTCAGTTTTTCTGACCTCATGTCCAGCACACTTTTCCCTTGTGGTTGTGTGTTCAATATTATTTTTTGGAGCATTTCTTTGGTTACAGAGCTAAGTTCCTTAAACTGTCTTACTTAAGCCCCACAGCATCCCTATAAGGTGTACATTATCGTCTTCATTTTTCAAAATAGGAAGCTGAGTCTCAGATTCAATCATTTGTCACCTAAGTAAGAAGTGGCAAGTTCCAGATTCTGCATTGTTTCTGTCCCCTACCCCATTCTGCTTCCTCTCACTGACATTTCCCTCTGCAGTATTGAATGCTTCTGTACTAATTATCCAGTGCCCATTCTGCAATTTCAGAAATGCTAATACCATTTTTAAAGAGGAATGATATCCTGAATTAGAAAATGAGCTGCTTTCTTTTTTTGTGTGAATTGTCCAAATAAAGGTTCATGAGAAGAACCTTGACAAGCATAATTACAACCTGCTCATTTCCCCCTTTAATTCGTCAAATATTCCCGAGAAGCTTGAGGCCTCAAGAAGTGATGCTTAAAGAATGCAGCTTGGCAATATGGCAGTGCATTCAAGTGGAAGGCTAGCATTCTATCCATGAAGATGACCCTACAGTAAAATATCAGTGTGGCCTTTTTTTCACGTCACTGGCATTTTACCAGCAGTTTGTAATTTAATGGAAGAATAAGAAAGTACATTTACACATCAGAATCAGAAAATGTCAGTGTATGATGTAGTTGGTTCATTGAAAAACAAGGGAATGTTTTAAAATGGAGTATATCATGCATACTGTAATAAAATTATGCAGCCGCATCAGTTGTCTTGCCATAAAACCAATTGATTTTGGTTTTAAAAATTTGTGTTATATGTAAAATGAGGCAAATATGTGCTGACCATTATCTTAGGGTAATAAACTACAAATGTTGGACAAATTAAAACCTGAATTCTTCTTCTTTGATAGACTTTATGACTTCTGGTAGGCAAATTGCTCAAAGCTTTGATATTCTTATCTGAGTAATAGGGATAACACTTTTATTTCCATATTCTCACAAACATGTACTATACGTGTAATGAGCCGAGCATATCTGGAGAACACTTAGCATTTAACATTCATTAAGCAAAGAGCAAGGTGGCATTAGTGATCATGGTTTATTTTAATTCTGGAGTAGAAACGAATGAACAATAGAAGGATGAGATTTTGGTGGGATTTTACTGCTTCTCATTTTTGGAAGAAACTGTTTTTATATACGCTAGTGGAGAGATTTTTTTCTTAGAACTTTGGAGGCTTGTGTTAAACTTATCTCCCTGTGGCTTTCAAGTATAATTTTCTTTATATGAGACTAGTATTGTTGGTTCTATTCTAAGAAATGCTAATGGATTATTTATATTTTTTATTTTAGTATTAATTCCAGCTATTAATTTTTGAGCTTATTAAGAATCTAAAGTTCCTTTTTATTATTTCTAAAAGGTAGCTTGAAATTTACATCTTCAATATATCATAGTTACCGTGATTTGATAAAGTATTTTAAAAATATATGTCATATGACAAAACCATGAAACTCAAGGTAGAGTGCACACACATACACACATATACAGGAGATGAATATAGGCTAGAATTCCTTCTATGCTACAAGAGAGAGAAGAGACAGAGATATCAAAAAAAAAAGTTTAGTGGTTACTACCAAAAAATTAGAAAAATTAATAAATCATTTTTATTTCATGCAGTGAGGTTTATATTTGTACTCTCCTGCTGGTATGGTTCCTTCAAGAAATTTGAAATAAATTAATATCAAACAAGAATAAAGAAATTAATATCAAACAGTGTTACTTTTTAAGATCAATGTCATTTAAGCTATAATCTCCCATATCAAAATATGGGTTTGTTTGTTTAGATTACTAGAAATTTTCTTTGTTTTGAAATGTGTTATTTTTGAATGTTGCCTTTACCCACTATACTTAGTAGGAACAAATACTAGCTTCAGGCAATGAGATAAGAAGAAATAGGGCATGGTGATAAAGTACTTGAATCTCCTGTGTTTGATGATGATTTTGATGATTTTTCGTTGATGGTTTAGACTTGCTTATTAAAGTGTGGTCTCAGGGAGCAATCTCAAGTCATCTACAGTTTGCCAAATGTGGTTGATCTGTTTTTTGAATAACTTTTTCTGATTTCTGGAACTGATTAATATGTTTTTATGTATCCAGCATTCAAACTGATTGATATTCCCTCTGCAAAACCCATGCAGGTATAAAAGCCAAGAGGAGGTGTGAGCTTGTGGCTAGCCACCAGAACTCTTTGTGCTAGAGGGATGTTAGTTCACTTACACGTTGGGTTTTGCTTATCATTTTCATCCAAAAGAAAAAGATACTTTGATATGGTTGTGAGTGTGTAGAAATACAAAATTGATTGCTAGTGGAGGATTGTAGTGAGCAGAAAGTTTGACTGGTTGTCCGTGAGGTGCAATCAGAAATACTGAGGGAGATGATATGACATTTGAGATATCTTTAAAGCATTTAGCAATAACCCTTAATGTACTCTCAAGTTGAAAAGTTGATGGAAAAATATTTATCCTACACATTTATCTTTGTTTATTTTTTGTTTTTTTTTGTTTTTTTTTTACCACCAAATGCAGTTTGTCTTTTTAAGAGCAAAAATAAATATTCAGATAAAGTTCTCCCAGTTAGCAGAAATCACTCATTTTCTCCTAAAATGACATTAAGAAGACTTAAAACGTTATAAAGTCCACAAGTAACATTTAAAAAGATATATAAATACATTGGACTATGTATACACTGACTGTATCTACCTATATTTGTAGACTTACTTTAAAAATAGATACAAATGTCATAATTTACTAAAGCCATTAACTGACATTTTGAAATTTTGTTCTCAATAATTCTTTTGAGAATCAGTAATTGGATCTTTACCATAAGGAAAAGTTTGCGATCTGACTTGAAAACTTGAGTTTTGTGATATTTGTCTCCATGTTGCTCAGCTTCTTTCTGAGAGTTGCCAATAACTTCCAATTGGGTTATTTCCAGGCCATTGAAAAGTGAAGAGAATGGATTTCCAGAACTGGATAAGAAGAAGGACTTGGTGATTTTATTTTTTTCATATAAAAAATGGAAATTTGTTTCTAGCAATTCATAGAAAAAGTTGTGTGAAAGCCGCCTAAAAAGCATGAGACTGGCACACAAATCTTTATGCACCAAATGTCATAATAGAAATATTTTCATAATAACTTAAAACAGTAAAACAAAAAAAGTTTGTGTGTGTCTTTGTGTATATACAAATAGAGAATGTACGATTTATTTATTAATTTTTCTAAATGAGCATACGTTCTTGAACTAATAATATATTACATATATTACACAATGTACATAAAAATAGACATTTAAAAGAATAGCATAAACTTTTAAAAACAACATTCTATTTAGGAACTCTGTGCTAGGACCTGGGAATGAACACCAAGTGTATATTTCTTATTATGCTACATAGACTCATAAAATGGTTACCATTTTTAAGTGTTTTGGGTTCAATTGGAAAAGTCAAGTGTTTTTAAAAAGTTCAAATTTGGAAAATTTGGAGAAAATGTATTATTCATGCTGTGATATGAAAGATAGGACAAAAAGGCAAAAGGTTTATTTGAGCACTTTTTGTATTTTTAGATGTAAATGGGATCATTTTGTAAATATTGTGATTTTAATTGGTATTGTATTGAATCTGTACATCAAAGTGGGGGAGGTAGGTATCTTTTATCTATGTATTCATTTATGCAGGTCTTCAACTTCTTTCAGTAATATTTACAGTTTACTATGTACATATCTTGTATATTTTTGTTTGGTTTAAGCCCAAGTACTTCATATTCTTTCATGCAATTGTGAATTGTACGTTTAAGTATTTCCTTTTCTAATTGTTTTTTGATGATACATGAAACTACAGTTCAATGTTGAACACTGCTCTTGTACCCAGCTACTTACTAAATTTATTTATTAATGCTTATAAAATAAATAAAATTATAAGCATGCCAAACAAACAAAAAGCAACATTCTATTTATTAGCTGTATAGATTAATACAGTTGATATTAGCTGCTGTAATAGAGGATCTTTAAAATCTCAAAGACTTAGCAGAATAGAAGTTTTCTTCTTACTTCTTAATACCTAAATGAGTCTTTCTGATCCATAGGTCACTTTCCTCCAAGGGAAACTTGAGGAACTTAGGCTCCTTTCAACTTGTGGCTTCATCTTCAACACCTGGCTTCCAAGTTTGCCAGTTTGGAGAAAAAAAATAATCATGGAGGGTGATTTTAATGAGCCAGATTGAGAACAGCACACAGTACTCACTGATGCTCACATTTCATTGGCTACAATATGCCAGTTGACCACATCAACTTCAAATGAGAGTGAAAAATGTAGTCTCACATTGTGTCCACAGGAAAAAAGAATTGGGTTAGTAGAGAACCCATCAGTCTTCTCCACTAACAATCACAAACATAATAAATTTGCTTTTTGCTAAGAATAAAAATCAATAAATATATCTCAAATGGGTAAATTTCCTGGGTGTGTTTTTCTTTTTAAAGATTTGCAAGTCATAATTGCTTTAAAGCATCATGAGCTAATATCTTAAGGACACTGGGATGAGATTCATTGTTAGCAATAATAGATGTAAATACATATTTGAACTTCTCAGCTCTGATGAGACTGTATGTTCTTTCAGCCTCATAACCTAGTTGACAAAGAGCTTGTAATACAATTAAAGGCAGTGTGGGCTGTGTGTTTTCTTATAGTTTACTTATGCTTGTATTTTTAGTACTCTCGTCAATCTCCAGTTTATTTATAGTCTTTTTAAGTCTGTTCCATTCTGTCCATGGGTGTGTGTATGCAACTGTGTGTGAAAACTAGAAAATGTAAGACTTAAATCCACTTACCAGGCACACATTAAAGTATAAGGTCACCCCTGCAATTCCTGGATTTGTGGGCCCTTACCTTTCCCTCAAGATACCCCATTTATCATATGTGACATGTGACCATCTAAGGTAGAGATGGGTGGTGGTACTAGTGTAAGTCCTTATATGAAATAGTAGTCAGGCTACATTGTTTTATGTTTTTAGACTAAAACCAATATAGAGTCCTGATATTTTTCCTGCATCCCACTGTCTACTACTCCCTACAGAGTGTGTGCACCGTGTGTTGGAGTCCATTTACCTTAAAGAAAGAAAATAATCAAACCTCATGCCCATGTCAATCAAAGAGTGTAATAAAAAATGATAAATGTTGGGGGGAATGGGAATTTGGGCAAACAGAATCCTTTGCCTAATATACTGTTGACTGGAAAACATTTTGTGTCTATTGTGCTTTTAGATTTGTTTCTACTCTTTCTTGGAACAATCTAGCTTTATTTGTTTTATTTTGTTTTAACCTTCATAAATGCAAAATAGTGACTCGTGAATGGAATTACATTTTTAATTTCTAGGGACAGTCTAAACAGCATGGATTTCCTAAGATGGGCACTAATGGTTAAAATATTTTGGAATTTGGAAAAAAAGGAATGCCTTCTTACCCATTTAAAATCCCTGGTTCTAAGCAATTGCTTCTTCAGTGAATAACTGGCATTACTTTAATGTCTTAGTTTTGAGCATCACTTTTCATCGACTGTAAATGTGACATTGAAAGTTGTATACATTTTAGGATAACCTAGATTGGTAATACATCCTTTAAACAAGTTTGTTTCTTTTTGTTGCTTGATTTATTGTGTTTTATCAAATCAAAGATGCCATTAACAATAAGATATATATTTTAGATACTCTAAGAAAAAAATTAAGTTCTATCGAATATATCTTTAAAATGACATAAATTGTAAGACTCATTCTTATTTTGTATATATTAAACTGTGGTAAAAAGGTATACCTCAGAATTAATGAAATACAAAATATTCTACTGTCTTCCAGCAAAGGTTTCAGGAGACTTTAGGACATAGAAAGTGAAGAAAGATTAAAACATGTTAAAGGAAAATGCTTTTACGAAAGCTAGATGAATGTAAGAACAAATAAGGAGCAAAGATTGAGACTAATTTGGTAATGATCATCATCAAATCATATGCCTTCTAGAAGGGACCATAAATTTGGATGAAACTGTTTTGAAGTCAGTACAAAAAGCAAATCTTAATTCATTACACCATCTAAACCCATACAGTAAAATCAAACCAGTTTTTAAAAAGAAGCATCAGTATCCTTGGTACTGAAATGACACAAAAATTTCTTTATATAATGTGACCAGCAGTAATATCTCATCAATAACCTTAGAGAATACACAGCGTGCATCCTATTACTTTGTGGGGTAATATCCTTCCATTGAGGTAAGTGGTATCACGCAAAGTTGGTAGAACATTTTTACCAGTGTCCAGTATAATATTTCTTCTCTCTTGGCTTATCTGCTTTAATGTAGAATAGTTGGTGCTTTGTACTAGGTGGTGAGAGAGAGATGAACTGAACATCCTTAAGCAAACTAAATATTCCTCTCAGGAAAGCTTTTGGATGACGGTAACCTAGGCCATAGTCTCTGGAGGTTTTCAGGAATGGAGCTTATCTATGCTGCTATTTAAATATGAAACATCACACCCTAATAGAGACTGGAGAAAATATTAGTTGATATTATCCAGGGAAAATTGAGTTTCTTGTGAAGAACACATGCATAAAGAAAAGGTTGTTGTACTTCGTCTTGTTTCATAGACACTACTGAAACACTTCCTAGGAACTGAGTTCAAATCACATCTCACCTACAACATGAATAGATGATCCAGTGCCCAAACGCTCTGTTCCATAAATTGCAGCCACAGAAACTTTAGCCTAAAATATAGGTATGACTGGCTATTCATGTTGACCATAAAAATAGCTCACCCAATCATAGATATTTATTTTGGGGATTATTTCTGAATTCTAGTTGCTGTTATATTCTGCAGGAAATGTATACCACCTCAACTGAGTTTAAGACTTGTCTCATGGCCTTATTTAAAAGTTGAGGGTGCATCTACAAAAGCAAATTAGTATAATACATTAATTATAGGCTTTCTTTATAGCAATAATTAATTAGTACCAGTTCAATTCTGTCTTAGATAATTAAATCATAAGACCATATCTTCAAGGTTTCAGAAAGCTGGTCTTTCAGGTCTCAGTATCAGTGGGCATGCATTTGAATTCTATGCAGTTAATATCAGATAACAGGGAGGAAATTTCAAAGACAAAGCGACAGATTAATTCCCTGGGCTTTTTTCCTCTGTAAATTATTAATGCATCATTAAAAGATCATTGTTTCTGACTTTTGAGGCTGTGGAAGCATCAATAACTGTGGTTTCTATAATTTAATTTTTTTAAAATCTAAAATAAGGTGTGAGGTTGTGCTTAAGAGAAATGATCGATGCAACAAGAGATTCTATTGTAGTAGTTTCTATGAAAGTTTTATCTTAGTTATTAGTGAAGCCGAAATGTCTATATTGTCACCTCCTTTTGCACCAGAATGTGTTTAATTTTGTTGATCTGCCTTTCCCTCTAATGTGTACAACATACATACATCCTTAAATCTTGTAAAGATTCTGCTCTAGGAAATAACTCCTAGTAGGGTATACCAGAAGGTGAGCATATATCGTTTTATATATTTTATGAGGGGAAAGGTACAAGCCATATTTGCACTTATTCTATCATTACTAAATGAATAAATCAGGTAGTTCAAGGAAGAATAAGAAAAACATCATTTTAATGTATTACTCGATAATTCATTTTTAACTGGTCATTAAAACCTGGCTTAAATTTGGGGGGGCGGGGCGGGGGGGCGCCGGCCCGGGGCCCGGGGGGGCGGGCCCCCCGCGCCGCCGGCGCGGGGGGGCGGGGGCGGCCGGGCCCGGGGGGGCGGGGCGGCGCCCACACAAAGAAGAAAAAAAGCGGCCCCCCGGGGGGGGGGGGGGGGGCGGGGGGGCCCGGGCGGCGGGGCCCGGGGCCCCCGCCCGCGGGGGGCGCGCGGGGGGGGGGGGGGGGGGGGGGGGGGGGGGGGGGGGGGGGGGGGGGGGGGGGGGGGGGGGGGGGGCAAAAAAAAAAAAGATTTCTCCATAGAAGCTTGGTATTATCAAATATATTACTATTTGAAGATTTAGCTCCTTCATATTTCAAGTTAGTCATACTAGTTTTCCTCTTTCAGGAAATGTTCATTTATCTTCAGTTGCTCCTGGAATAAATAGAGTGTTTTTTTGTAATTTTGTCCTGAAACATTCACCCCAAAAATGTCTTGCTTTGAAATTTCTATTTTCTTTAATTTTTACTTGTTTTAAATTTTAATTGTTTTAGGCTGTGGCAGCAATTGAAACCTTCTCTTGTGTTAGCTGAGTAATCATGAAGATTGAAATAATTTAGAGCAACACAGCAGTAGAATTCACAAAAACTCACTACCCATATCTGCAAAGTGCATGAGTCTTTAGGCATCTAGCAAAACAATGCCCAAGTTGTCTTGGTTTTCCTTTATTGGTTTTTCTGGAGAGCTTGGCAATTTCACCATATTTGTATATGTATACTCTCACTTTTCCAAGTTCCTTGTGACTGCATAATAGAGGAGATGCTTTCCCACCAATAGACAGTGAACTGATTCACCAAGCTGTTTTTAAGGAATCATGATGTGTCATGGCACCTAAAATGAGAGGAAGAGTTTACCTGTTAAGTCACTGCTGCTGGGTGTAGTAGCTCCTGCCTGTAATCCCAGCATTTTGAGAGGCCGAGGCAGGCAGATCACATCTGAAGTCAGCTGATCAAGACCAGCCTGGCCAACATGATGAAACCTCGTCTCTACTAAAAATCCAAAAAATTAGGCGGGCGTGGTGGTAGGCACCTGTAATCTCAGCTACTCAGGAGGCAGAGGCAGGAGAATTGCTTGAACCCAAGAGGCAGAGGTTGCAGTGAGCCAAGATTGCATCACTGCACTGCAACCTGGGCAACAGAGTGAGACTGTGGAAGACAGTGTGGTGATTCCTCAAGGATATAGAACTAAAAATACCATTTGAACCAAGCAATCCCGTTACTGAATATATACTCAAAGGATTATAAAACATTCAAACATAAAGACATATGCACATGTATGTTTACTGTGTCACTGTTTACAATAGCAAAGACTTGGAACCAACCCAAATGCCCATCAATGATAGACTGGATAAAGAAAATGTGGCACAGAAACACCATGGAATACTATGCAGCCCTATAAAAGGATGAGTTCATGTCCTTTGCAGGGACATGGATGAATCTAGAAACCACCATTCTCAGCAAACTGACACAGAACAGAAAACCAAACACTGCATGTTCTCACTCATAAGTGGGTATTGAACAATGAGAACACATAGACATAGGGAGGGGGAACATCACACTCCAGGCCTGTCAGGGGTTGGGGGGACTGGGGGAAGGGATAGCAGGGGGTGGGGGGATTAGGAAGGGATAACATTAGGAGAAATACCTAATATAGATGACGGGGGGGATGGATGCAGCAAACCACCATGGCACATGTATACCTATGTAATAAACCTGCACGATCTGCCCAGGACTTAAAGTATAATAAAAAATAAAATAAATAAAGCTGGCAAAGGTAAATGGAAAAAAAAAACAACAAAAACACTGCTTTGTCTTTCACTTTTTTTCACTTCAGCTGGACTCCTAGATAAATGTTTCTGAACGTAAAGTTTATAATCTGTACAAATCTTAATCATATGCAAAATGCCCAAGCCCAGACTTACCTGATCAGAAGCTCTGTGGGTAGGGTCCAGAAATTTGCCTTCTTAAAGGAATCTAGGGGAATGTTAGGGATGATAATGTTGGAAAATAATCATACCAAATTTTAGTGTTTCTTAGATTTTAATGTGCATGTGAATCACCTATTAGTAGGTCTGGGATGGGGCCTGAAATTCTACATTTCTCACCAGCCTATATAACACTGAGGCACTCCATAGCTCACTTGGAGTATCAGTGTGCTAACGTTTTTCAGTTGGCTGCCCCATGGGTAAGGCCTAGACAAACTACACTGTTGCTGGTTTCAGGAAGCAACACAGTTGCTCTGTCAAGTCTCAGGTCCTTTTCACGTTTCAAAATCAGTGTAATGGTGTTGACGAGACAAAGTGCCTTCATGCTCTGACTATTCCTTATTATTATTTTGGAGAAAGAAGTATTTCATGTCTGTTGAGCTTTTAGAGCCTAAAAACAGTACTGATCAAGAAGAAGAGACATAATCAGGTTGACAAATTGTCTTACACTACAACACATTGCAAGGAAGAGAAATGAATGAAATGGTCTTGGCCACTGCACTACTGCCATTGTACAGGAGTGGTGGGTCTACTTTTAGGACTTTAGGTCATGAGCAGTCTATACCAGCCTGGGTCTCTGTTTTACATTCAGATCACACCATTAACATATCTGAAAACCATGGTGCCCATTTTCTGGCTATTTCTGAGTTTTCCACTGGCCAGGGTTCCTGGGATCATTATTAGATTAAGGTCCAAGAACCCTTGAATATTTACAGTCTTACCTGTGACCTCCAGAATTTCTTCTCTTTAATGAAAGGCAGAGAGATTGAGGAAATATTTAAGGTAGGACTAGAGCAAAGTTGAGTATTCTTATAGGTTAAGAAGTCTGCAGAGAGGAGGATATTGAAGATATAGAGGAAGTTGGCATAGCTAATGCAGCAGTTCTGGAGGATGTGATTAGGAGATTAAAGGGGTGATTGATGGTAGCAGCAGGCTTTTCCTGTTGTAGGAGGGATAGAGATAAAGATGGGTACAGAGATAAATGAGTTTGGTGGCAGGTAATATATGTTCCTTTTAAAGCAATATGAGTGTGGAGAAGGAAATGATTATTGCCAAGAAAATTAGCCAGGAGATATTTCCAGGAGGAAGTGGAATTGAGTCAACAGCAATAAATGTGGTAGAATGGTATTATAAGATAAAAATGATCTGATTTTAGCAATCTGTTAACTATCTTAAGAGGACTCTGCTACAGGAGGTGAGGGGGATTGAAGCAAATTTAACTGGGCTAAGAAATGAATGGAAAGATAAACGGACCCTTTTAACCTATGCTTTTCTTTAAAAAATATATATATATTAGCGGTGACTAATAAATCAATTTCTTAACTTGGCTTTCAAAGCCTTGAAAAGTTTTGTTCCATTACATCTATCTAATCTTACTTTCCAAATAGTTTATAGGTTAGCCTTATTCTCAAGTAAGACTGATTTCCTTACTGCCTTGGAAAACATCAACTCCATCTTTACATGTGTCAATATTCATGCTATTAACCAGTTTTTGTTTCAGGGACTTTGCTTTTTTTCCTCTTTTCCCCTTACTGCTTGCGAATGGATAGGAAAGAAGAATTTGTGGATCTTGATGATGCTTGCCTTAGGTGAAAGGTGAGAGTGGTGATTAGAGCAAATCCCTGGTTGGGGCAGAGGGAGGTATAACATTCAACCAGGAATTTCCATAGAATAAAACATTTTTTAAAGACAGAAACATGTTTTAATAACATATTCTCAGTGTTTGCTTATAAAGGGGTTTCTCTGTCAAACTCTTCCATTCACTGAAACAAAACAGCTTATGATGCATCTTAAAGAAAGTATGCTTACATTTGCCTTTTATTTCTGGATTTCTCTACTTGTCCTCATAGGGCCCATGTTCTAGTAACATATTCTCAATGTCTGCTTACAGAAGTGTTTCTCTGTCAAGCTCTTTCATTCACTGAAAGAAAACAGCTTATGATGAATGTTTAAGAAAGCATGCTGACATTTGCCTTTTTTAAAATACAGATTTAGGGGGTACAAGTGCAGTTTTGTTATATGGATATATTATATAGTGGTGAAGTCCAGAATAAGCCATTTCTTAAAAGACTGCCAACAAGCTGCATTAGACACTTAAAAAGTCCATGAGTACTGTCTACCAAGACTAGTGTCAGTCTGGATATCAGGCCTTACACACAGATACCTGCAATTCCAGCAATTGGGCCATCTTGTGGCTCCCATCTTTGTGGTTCCTGTTGGTCTGACTTCTCTAAGGCATCCAGTTATGGATGCAGCTACATTTGTACCCAGAAGCTGACTGCACCACTAATTAGAATTCATAATTCGGATACTCCCTAACTGACTTGAGAGGTGGTGGGTGGACACATGGGACTTGGTAGTCATTTTCTTCACTAAAAATATTTAATTCCTGATCTTTAGTATATCTTGGTTCCTCATGACTGAGCAATACATTTCTTTCTTTTAATTTAATTTTTATTTTAGGTTCACAGGTACATGTGCACATTTGTTATATAGGTAAACTTGTGTCAAGGGGGTTTGTGGTACAGATTATTTTGTCACCTAGGTATTAAGCCTAATACTTATTAGCTATTTGTCCTCATTCTCTTCCTCCTCCACCCTCTGATAGGCCCTAGTGTTGTTCCTCTCTATGTGTCCAGGTGTTCTCATCATTTAGCTCTCACTTGTAAGTGACAACATGCAGTATTTGGTTTTCCGTTCTTTCTTTGGTTTGCTAAAGATAACATCCTCCAGCTCCATCCATGATCCTGCAAAGGATGTGATCTTGTTCTTTTTTAAGCAACAAATTTCCTTATTATTCTTTGAATTACCCATAGAAGAGCATTGTTTACATAGGAACCCTCAGATCTACTATTTGGTTAGTTATAAGATTTTTGAAATACTTTTGTCCTTCTTTTACTCTCAGCTGACTCAAGCCCTTTAAGGAGTTTGCTGAAGATGGCGGTATACAGGCTGAGGGCAAGAGGTGGTAAGGTTTATCGGGGTATATCGGTTATAGAACAGGCTCCTCTAGACAGATGTAAAGCACCGCCAGGTCCTTTGAGTTTCAAGCTATTGCTTGTAGTGTTCTGGCGAATAATTTTGTTGGTTAAGTTATTGAGGTTTAGGGCTAAGCATAGTGGGGTATCTAATCCCAGTTTGTACCTTAGCTATAGTGTATTCAGGATGTTAAAGCCACTTTCGCAGGGTGTTTTACCATAACCGATGTTTTCTACGACTTAGTTATAGGTTAGCTTTATTGAAAATATAATCTTAAACACTCTTTACGCCGTACTCTATTAACTTGAGTCAATCGTATGGCCACGGTGGCTGGCACGAAATTGACCAACTCTAGTAGTCAGTATAACTTAAACTTCCGTTTATTGCTAAAGGTTTGTCATTGCTGTTTCCCGTGGGGGCGTGGCCAAGCAAAGTGTTCTGAGCTGTGTGTGTGCGTGCTTGATACTCGCTCCTCATGTTCCGATGGTCTAGAGGGCATTTTCACAGGATTGCGGATGCTTGCATGTGTAATTTTACTGAGAGCTAATAGAAAGGCTAGGACCAAACCTATATGTTTATGGGGTGATAATTACCCGTCTAGACATTTTCAGTGTCTTGATTTAAGTATTAAGCTACATTAACTTGATAAATACTTAAATAAATATGCATGGGCGGTGGCTCACGTAGATTAAGATTTAATTTACTATTACATTAGTATAAGTATATTTTCTAAAGGGTGTGGTTTGAGGTATGTGGGGAGTAACCACGGGCAGTGCTATTTATTGGTCTGTGGAGTAGTTGCGGGGCACATGTGTTTTTTAGATAATAGGGCATGTATTAGTAAATAATATTAGTAGGGGGTTGTCTCTTTGTGGTATCTGCCTCAGAAAATATGGGTTGGTGTCTAGGTTTGAGGGTATTATTTTTGGTTGTGTGTTTTCAAGCCTGAGACTCTTGACTACATCAGATATTACAGGACATTGCAGGAAGATAGGATAAAATCGTTGGTTAACATTGATAAATATACATTAATATATATAAATGATACCTTTCAATGAAAAGACAACCAATAGGACACAAACAAATGTAGTCAGACAAATGTAGAGAATAAATACATTTTAAGATTATTTTGTTTTTCAGCAGCCTCTCATTGTTAGAAGGAAAAACAAGAGGATACTGGTGAGTTCTCAAGTTTCAAAGATAAAGCATAGAGCACAAGAATCATTTAGCCTTTTGCTTCTCTTGAGCCATGTGAATTTGAAGAAGTCATTATTTTTTTTACCTGTGGTAACTTCTCTAAGCTGGATTTCCCTACCTTTAAAATAACAAGATAGAACCGAAGTAGATGAATCTGAACTTTTAGAATTTTAGGTGTAAATGTAGTCACAGCTCAAGAAGAATAAAAGCCTATAATATGATGGGGAAAATGACACTTCAAGTGGGAGAAAGGAAAATGTGCATTAGTGTAGAGTGTCACACATCGTTATAGAGTGGCAAGAGAATGTGCCTGGTGACTCAGGAGGAAGGTAGGAGTGGGACGAAATCAATGAATTTGCATAGCAAGGGCCAGGCTGAGAATTCCCTAGAGTGGTTCATTTCATCCTAAACAGACCAGACCCAACTTTCTCACCTACTAATGGATCTAAACCACTTTTGCTACTTTCATTCAAACATTTGATATACCAGCCAGAAAGTGAGCAGCAAGAATCCTGCATATGCTAATCTTAAATATGTCTCTAATTTACTGACAAATTTATTAAGTTACGGTAAAAAGACAACCGAACTGAATGAGAGGATGCTTTAAGTTTACAGTAAAAGAGAACTGAATGGAGTGAGAGACTTTCTTGCTTATTTACTATGTAAATATCTAGAATGCTAATTGTAGAATAAACCAGGCAGAAATGACATCTTTTCAATCTTGAGTCTTCCCATCCAAGAATGTGGGATGTCTTTTCCACAAGGGAGCCACAAGGTGGCCCAGTTGCTGGAATTGCAGTTATCTGGTGTAAGGTCTGATATCCAGACTGACACTAGGTCTTGGTAAACAATACTCATAGACTTTTTAAGTGTCTAATGCAGCTTGTTGGCAGTCTTGTAAGAAATGGCTTATTCTGGACTTTACCACTATACAATGTAGGTCTTCTTTTTATGTTCTTCACTAAAATGTTATCATTTTCCCCCATGCAACATTCTACATGTTATGTTATGGTTATTTCTGAATATATAAATGTGTGCTGATTATGATGGGATATTTAAAACCATATTTCTATTGTTTGTTACTGCTCTTTCATTAGGTTTTCATCATTTATGTCATATTTAGCCACCTAGCTCTTTGCTCTTGTAGTAGTTTGACTTGTCTTTTAATTCTTTTCCTTTTCCTTAAGAATTATATTCTTTTTAAGTTATGACATAACTTAATGCCTACCTTTCTAATCCTTATATATCTTCTTTATTTTTCTTATCTAATTTATTAATTTGTCCTTCAATAAAACACTGAATAGCAGTGAAAAGCATTGACAATTATGTATTCTAAACTGATTAAGACCTGAGCCTTTATGGAAGCCCATCCCTTTCTTTCTATTCGTCTCTTTCCCTTTCTTCCCTTTGTTCTCTTCCACCAATGAGTACAGGAGAGCTTTTACTAAAGGAGGACTGAGTTGCTTCTTTTGAAAGTAATCACATTTTTCTTAGGAACTTCCCGGTAATGTTCCATGTGTTTTTGTGTGTTAGTATTTTGTTGTTTTTTTTTTCCAAAAGACTGACATTTTCTACTGGCTTGCTATTATTTGTGTCACCTAAACTGTACCTAATACAGTAACACACCATGACATATAGAAGCCTAGAAATGTGTCAGAACCTCCAGGAAATGAATCCATGGTATATATTTTGGTAGAGTCACTACCAGCTTCTACTTCTTAAAAATGTCAATTTATCTAAAACTAATAGCTCTCTTCCTCCTATTTTTTTCTAATTTGTGAAGTCTAAAAAATAGATAATGAAGCATCTTAGAATTGTGTATAAAATGAGAATAAATCAGATCTCAGTGCGAATAAGGAGTGTTTTCCTCCGATAAAAGGAGCCTGGCCTAAATGCAGATGGTAGAGATGGTTGCTGTGTTTGCTTAGGGGACTTATGTGCTTGTTTATAGGTATTGGCTGTACTGGGGAGTTGAGGTTCTTGGAAGAGTAATGTGTTTATGTGTTAGAGTGAATCTTCATGAAGGAGAACACTCCTGCACCTCAGAAAAGCAATCTTTGTGACAAGCTGTCTTTTTTTTAATGGTTGCCTCATATGGGTAGCATTGAAAAGTTTCCAATATGTTCCTCATTGCATATACATTTTACAGCTAAACCACCATCATCTGATATTCTTATTTTTAATGATTTTGCCATTTTTTTTAGGGTAGTGTTTGTACTTAAATGGCCTTATAGAATCTTCCTTAAATTCATCGTACCCAATTATTTAGCAATCAAAAGAGGGCCGAATATGACAGCTTCCAACACTGCACTAATCACCTCTTAAGTATTGGTTCTTCCTATATACTTCAGCTTAGTTTACATTTATTCAATCCTTTTTTTTTTCTTTCAGTGTTATCTCTTTCTCTATAAACTGATTGGATATTAATTGTGACTTTGAGTAATTGCTTTGATTGCTCTGGGATTTGGAGTAAACATCAGAAGCTAACTGCATTTGAAACTCTTTGGTAGACTGGCTTTCTTAATAACCTCCAATAACATCTTTAGTCTGCTAACCAGGATAAATATCAATGAAAATAAACCATAGAACCTACATTCTTGTGAAGCTGTTAAAAAAATATACAGCAGTAAACATGACTGGCAACTTTAGCTGAACAGAATATGGAACAGTTGCATTCATTTCCCGGGCAAACTTCTCAGTGGTAGAAAATGAAGGTTCAGAAGTCTATAGTATATAACAGGTTGCTCGAAAGATATTATAGCTTTTTTAGCAAATTAAATAGCTAGAGATACAGTGTTAAAAAATGTTTGGCAGTTGAGATATGTGTCCAAATTGTGATACTTAGAAAAAAGGGCGATAATAGATTCAAATCTAATTATGATTCTAGAAACTTTAGCTGGTTAACATTGAATCTGAATCATTTAGTCCCCTCACATAAAATTTGCCATTTTATTTATATAAGATAATATTCTAAATAGCAAAGATCTTCAAAAGTCCTTGGAAAATAACACATAAGTGTTGGGTGTTGGCTACTCATTATTTATTGATTGCTCATTCATCTTTGCCCTGACTTACAGGGCTCAGCACTGGATGTTGGTTCTCCTAGCTCAGTAGTCAGAGGTACTTCCATATTTGCTTTGCTTTCTTGCCTACCTGAGGCTGGGTATTCCAAGGGGCACTATACTTGTCAGTCTGTAAAAGTGAGTGAAACTTTGAGCTACTGGCAAGTATGCTCTTCTGCTTATTCGTGTGCTTTTGTTTTTCTACAGGAAATCAATGATAACCATTTACTTGTATGCAAATTCATAAAATTCCACACTTTTCTTGATAAGGCTATGTGATGAGGCTAAGTGATGTGCATTCATGATTTGATAATGAAATCCCATGATTTAATAAACAGAGAGACTTAGAAATTATGAGATAACATGACATTTCAAGACAGTTTTGCAAATAAGTTTTGCAAAGAAGTTTTATAGTTTTTCTTTTATATTTAAGGTGACTACACTTGTCAACACAAGCAACAAAGGCCCATCTGGTAAAAAGAAAGGGAGATCAAAGAAAGCCCACGTACTAGCTGCCTCTGTAGAGCAAGCCACTCAGAACTTCCTGGAAAAGGGTGAACAGATCGCTAAGGAGAGTCAAGATCTCAAAGAAGAGTTGGTGGCTGCTGTAGAGGACGTGCGCAAACAAGGTAGGCAGAATGATATTATTGTTCAAGGGGGATCTATACTGATGTGCAAACAATGGCCTTTTCTTTAGAATCAGTGGATATTTACTCAAAGAAGAAGTCTTATGTTTTTTTCCTTTCTGTCTACACTTGTCATTTTTAATGTTGCTGGATGTGGTACATAGAGATGTTTTCGTTGTTGCAGTATGGTACAGCTACAAACACTCCATGTCTGCTGTGACTTCAAAATCTTCAAGTTGTTTTTTCTTGGTAAATGAAAACAGACTTTGTGTTAAGCTCGGGCTTTAGAGAGAATGGAATGGGAAGAGCTAACATTTATAGAGTCATTTTAAAGTCAGGATTTTATGGTTGAAGGGGGAGAAGAATGTAAAGTACTATAAGAGAATTATTGTTATTTTTCTGCGAGTCCCAAATTCATATTTTTAGTTCACAGATTTCCTCACAAACGCAGCTAGCTAGCCACCCATTAATGAATCAATTATCCATCTATCTATCTATCTATTTATCATCATATTGTTTATTTGGCATTTAAAAATTTTTATTTGTAGTAAAATACACAACATAAAATACTAACTACAGCCAGTCGCAGTGGCTCACGCCTGTAATCTTAGCACTTTGGGAGGCCAAGGCAGGTGGTTTGCCTGAGCTCAGTAGTTGGGAGATCAGCCTGGGCAACATGGTGAAACCCCGTCTCTACTAAAATAGAAAAAATTAGCCAGGCATAGTGGCATGTGCCTGTAGTCCCAGCACTCAGGAGGCAGAGGCAGGAGAGTTGCTAGAACCCGGGAGGCGGAGGTTGCAGTGAGCTGAGATCTTGGCACTGCACTCCAGGCTGGGCGACAGAGTGAGATTCCGTCTCTAAAAAAAAAAAAATCTTAACTACTTGTAAGGGTACAGTTCAGCAGTGTTAACTATATTCATATTGTTAAGCAACCAATCTCCTTAACTATTTCATCTTGTAAAACTGAAACTCTATACCCATTAAACTACTCCCTAGATCTTCCTACTCCCTGAAGTCTCTGGCAATCGCCATTCTACTTTCTTTTTCTACAAATTTGACTGCTCTAAATACCTCATATAAGTGGAATCATACATACTAGTCTTTTGTTGACTATCTTATTTCACCTAGCATAATGTCTTCAAGGTTCACACATGTTGTAGCATGTTTCAGAATCCCATTGTCTGTATATACCACATTTTTATACATTCATCCATTCATGGATGTTTAGGTTGCCTCCACTTTTTGGCTCCTGGGAATAATGCTGCCATGAACATAGAGATAAAGATACCCCTTTAACACCCCGCTTTCAGTTCTTTTGGATATAGACTCAGAGGTGGTATTGCTGGATCATATGGTAATTATATTTTTAATTTTTCAGAGCCTACAAGCTGTTTTTCATAGTGGCTGCAGCCCCATTTTTATAGTAGTGCATGCCTACTAATGGTGCACAGGGGTTCCAGTGTCTCCAAATCCTCACCAACACTTGTTTTATTTTGTGGATCATATCATCAAAATTGATGTTTGGTGTTGTCTCATTGTACATTTGACTCACATTTTCCTAATGATTAGTTATATCGAGGATCTTTTTATACGCTTCTTAGGCATTTGACTATTTTTATTGGAGAAATGTTTCCAGTCTTTTGCCATTTCTTACTCAAGTTGTTTTGCTTCGTTGTTGTTGAGTTATAGGAGTTCTTTATATATTCTGGATATTAACACCTTATCAGACAGTGATTTGAAAATATTTTCTCCCATTCTGTAGGTTGCCTTTTCACTCTGTTGTGTCCTTTGACACGGAGAATATATAAATTTTGATGTAGTCCTACTTAGCATCTGTAGTTGAAAGTTCTAAGGGCCGTGATATCAGAACAGACACCTACTCCCGAGCTGCTTCTCTCTCCTGCATTTTCTATCATGAAGAATGCAATGTTATTTATTCAGTTGCAGGTTGCATAAATCTTGGTGACATTCTCATTACTTCCCTTTCCTTCCAACATAGTCTATTGTAAAGTTTCCTAGATCTTACCTCCTAAATATCTGTTTAATGGATGACTTCCTGTCTCAGTTATTCAAAGCACTATGCTTTTCTGCCCCAGGGCCTTTATATATGCTGTCTTTTTCACACATTCTATACACCCCAGCTCAAGGAACACCTTCTCAGGGAAACTTTATCTGACACTCCTGTCATCCTTTTTAATGGGTTATTTCCTTGTTACTTTTCACAGGATAATTGTTAGTGAGGTGATTGTCTTTCATGCCATAGTATAAATTCATAAAGGCAGAGACCAGAGCATATCTCTTTTGCTAATCATTGATTTTCAATGTGTAGTACTCATTAAACACTTGTTGAATTAATGAATTAAGACGTGAAATGAATGATCTCTTCCAATTCTTCTTGCAAACCTACCACTGTATCAATTCACAGCTGGATATTGAGTACCTGGAAACACCAACCCTCCATCCACACTCACAAATACCATTCATTCCCCATGCAGCCCTCTTCTTCCTCATCCTCTTCTTCCTCCTAAACACTAAATTCATTTCTATTATACTAATTTAAATTATTACTTTAATTTGCAATGTTAATTGTGTCACATTTTATCTATTGTGAATAGAGTATATTTGTGTGTGTTTTGACAATGTGAAATTTAAGTTTTCAGGTACATTTGAAAACTGATATGCCTTCTGAATTGCAAATGGATGCTTGTTTGTTTTCGTGCATCTACAGCCTAGATAGTTGTTTTATTTTTTGTTTGTTTGTTGTGGGTTTTTTAGGTTGACTGCCATATAATAAACTGTATGCACTTAAAATGTATAATATAAGTTTTGACAAATGCATATATCCATGAAACCATTTCTACAATGAAGGTAGCAAAGGTGTTCATAGTAGAAGGTGGTTTGATTGGCCCCTGGGCCCCCTTTTAAAGCATTTGTCTTTTATGATGATAAATTTTTCCCTTTAGTTTCTTCAAAACCTCTTAGGAACTCTTTTGTCATTTCAAGTTAGTTTCCACACATTCTGTAGAAACTAATGTTTTCATTTTCTTGAAGCTTATATGAAATGGTGTTCTTGTGGATATAATACAATAAACAACACTGTTTTTGGCTAGACTATCCTAGAAGTGTTAGAGTAACAGATTTCTACAGACGCTAATTTAAGACAGCTAACAATGGTTGCTCTTTTAGAGGATATTTTAAGCTTCCTTTCTTAGATTATCCATTTCTTGTTACAAAAAAATTCCATACCAGAAATGATGTCTGTGTGCAACCTGTATAAAGCTCAACTGCCACATGCTCCTTCTCTTAAACAGTGTCGAATTCAAGGAAGCATTACTGTAGCATGAAAACTAACCAGAAAAATGGGTAGAAGCCTTTAAACTTCACTTTTTTTCACTCTGCAGTAGCTCCCATGCAGGGCATATGCCTATCAGGTGTGAGTGGTGTGCCTCCTCCCTGACAGCAATGTCCTCAGTCTCTTGTTTGAATTTGTTGTCCACAAGCTCTTATCTCCATTCTTTCCATTCTCTAGGGCAGCTTAATTTTATGTAATCTCCTTTGCTTATCTGGCTTTACCTGATTTTCCTGTTTGCCCATTACCCACATTTTATTTACCAATAAGAGCCATTGGTAATCAGACATTGATTTTCAGAGAGAGGTAGAGAGAAAGGAGCTTGTGGGGGAAGGAATGTGGAATGGGGCAAGATATTTAGATAATGGAAACTTTAAAATCTGTGTTCTAATATGGAAGATGATATTCAGAAATTATGGAAACACTGACATTTAGAAACAATAACCTCCTTTAAAATACCTCCAGCATCCATACATGACTTATTGATTGAATGATATGCTGTGGGGAACTAAATCTGTTAGTTTTACTATTGCATTGTTTTTGTTTTTATTAAAAAGCATTGTCATTTTTTTGTTTTCAGCATAAGTAAATGCCAATTTTTATATTGTACATGTCAATTTTCAGATTTTTAATATAGAACTGTTTTGCTTTTCTTTTGAAGTTTCACATTCATTATAATTACCCAATCTGTCAAGATTATAGATTGAATTATCTATTTAACTATGTATCTCATTTGGCTAAACAGTGTTATTTGAATGTCTTTATTACTAAAAAATATATATATATTCTCTTTTAATTCCAGGCTGCATGCCAGATCTCTAAAAGTTTTCAGTCTGAGTGGCGACTATATTTTTACTCTAGAATATTCCAGTAGAAGATTTCCCTATATCTGTAAAAAAAAGTCTTGGAGTAGGTGTTGTGCTGAACCCCTATGGACTCCAACGGGGATGACACCAGGATCAAGGGACCAAAGTAGAGACTCAGAGCCAGCAAATGAGACATGGAGTTTTATTGGGGGGGCTTACCTACAGGGGAAAAGTCTAGTGGTGGCAGGCTGGGCAGAAGAACTACATAGCCCCGTGGAGGCAGACTCAGCACAAGAACCACAACCATTTGTGAAAGGCAGGCAGTTCATAGAGCACTTTCAGGTAGCACCGTTTTCCTAACAACCTTCACCTGGCAACCTCCATTTACACCCCCTCCACCAAAACGAGGCCTCCATCCCCTTTATACCCTGTGTTCCACGGGCTGGGCTTGGGGCTCAGATGTTACTCATACACAAGGAAGGATTCTCTGGGTTGGCCACTCCTGGATTCCTCAGCTCAGCAAACGCGTTCTGGTGCATCTGCCGTACAGAGTCGTTCTCAGAGTATGCGTACGTTTTTGCTCTCAGGTATGTTTACATACAGTAGGCTTATGATAGCATTTATATTTAAAAGAAGTAACAAAAATAAGTTGTCTAAAGAGATACTGTCTTCAAAACTTAGAACTCTGATGTTCTAGACTTTGGTAAAGACAGGATATATAGTTTGATGTGTGTGTTTCTGCCTGCCTGTTTGTTTTATTATGACTAAAGTCATGTAATATATGCATATTATCTTTCTAATGTAACTTTAAACTGCATCAGAATAGGAACAATGAGATTTATGTATTTCTTTCTTCTTCTGAAGCACTTGGCATGGTCCTCTAGCACATGGTAGGTGATATTCAGGAAGGAGACTTGTGAAATCTGCAAAGTATTGTCAATTTGGTTAAGATATCCAACTTTTAATCTTACTTTGGCAAATAACTAGCTGAAACGCTAAGTCACTTTACCACTTTTAGCCTCAGTTTCTCCATTTTTCAAATGCAGACAATTATTGTGTTTACCTCAATGGATTGTTTTACTAAATGAAGTCACAGGGGGATCGAATAGACTGAAAAGATTTTCTGGACTATGCACTTATTGTGAGGTTCTCAAACTTTAGTGAATACTAGAATCACCTGGGAAGATCTTGAAATCTTTATCTCCGGGCCTCACCCCTCATCAATTAAATCAATCTCTGGAGTTGGACCCAGGCTTCAAGATATTTATAGCTCCTCAGGTGATTTCATTTTACAGCCAATTTAAGAAGAAATGGACTAATCCACCTTTTGCTTATCAGCCACACCTAGATTATTTATCCATCCCTGGTAGTTATTTAGTGTTTCACATTAGGCATATATTAACAGGTAGTCATTATGCAAGGTCTGTGAGCTTATTGTTTACTTAGAAGTATGTCGGTAAGACTTATGTAGGAGATACAACTTGATATTCTATATTAAAATGTTATGGTTAGATATGTCCTAGGGTAAATGATGTGTTACCAAGCCTGATATTCTGATATTCTGTAAGTATGCAGGAATATGTGTTAAGTACACACTGGACAGTCAAATCTGTAGGGCAATTAAGTATTTCAGGAGTTGTGGGAAAAGAAAGGTATATAGCTGAAATTAACAAGGAGGTGATGTTTAGGCTGAGCATTGATTAAAAATTTCTGAAGACTATTGGGACAAGAATTTCAGGTTTAAGACTAGTGAGATAAGAATTTCAGGCTTTATCTAATTTTCAAAGGCAAAGAAACAAGAATGGCATTGATAATTGGAGGTTGGACAAAGAAGCCCTGATGTGATGAAACATTTCATATTTAGATACAGTTAGAAATATAAGATGGTCAGGTGTAGTGGCTCAAGCCTGTAATCCCAGCACTTGGGAGGCCAAGCAGGCAGATCCTTTGAGGTATGGAGTTCAAGACTAGCCTGACCAACATGATAAAACCTTGTCTTTACTAAAATATAAAAATAATTAGCTGGTCATGGTGGCTCATGCATGTAGTCCCAGATAAGTAGGAGGCTGAGGTAGGAGAATCACTTAAACCCAGGAGGTGGAGGTTGTAGTGAGCCAAGATGACATCACTGTACTCCAGCCTGGGCAACATGAGATTCCATCTCAAAAAAAAAAAAAAAAAAAAAAGAAATATGATAAGATGATGGAACAGACCCAGATTGGGAAAAGTATAGACAACATGATGAAAGGAAGGAAGAGAGGTAAGGAGGACAGAAGCTAGCTACCTGGCTGGCTTCTACCCACTTAAATGATATTTTAGAAAGATTAATATGGCAACTTCATGAAAGTTGACTAAATCAGAGAAAAACTGTACCCAGACAGATTGGTTAGGTGTGATCATAATAATAAGGGAAATGAAACAAAATAAGTACTTCGAGGGTCCAGGATTGAGGAGGCAGTAATGAGAACAGAAAGAAGCTGCAAGTTGCAGACATCACAAAAAAGAATAAAATCTTTTTCAACTTACTGAAGGGGATATAAGAGCCAACATTTGTTCTACATTTTTGGCCCTACGCTACTTAACTGAGAAGTCTTTAGTAGTGACAAGGGCAGGGGAGAGTATACGGGTTTGATTTTAAACATAGATGAATGGGGAGGACTGCCTGGCGGAAGGGCAATGCCATGGGGAAATTTGGAAGGACTTGCCAGTAGAGAGAGAAGAGTAGAGGGATGAAGGTATAGTTTTAGAAGAAAGAACAAGCTAGTATTAGAAAATGAAATAGAAATAAATTAGAGAGGGGAAGCAGTCCCTGAAAAGTGGCCAGAGAACAAAGACAGACTCCTGAAATCCAAGGGAATAGGATATTTCTTAAAGGAAATAGTGAACAATCTGGACTCTAGAATGCTGTTGTAATCATGTCAGAGTGTTCTGAGATTGTGGAGAATGAATGATGAGAAAATGCTTTGGATTTTGCTAGACAGGTGTCATTAGTTATATTCAAAAGTACATTTTCAGGAAGCCGCAAGGGCAATAGCTAAATGAAAAGAAGGAATAATGCTGAAAGAAGAGAATAGATGGTGAAGCAATTGATGTAGATAGGAATGCTAACTAGACTCTCTTGGTTATCATTGCAATATATATTGCAGGTATTTCTTTTGGCTTCTGCAGATAATCTGGTACCCAACTAAGGGCCCTTGTGTTATTATTTTGTGTATCTCTGGAGCCTGGCACAATGCCTGCATATAGTGAGCACTTTATATAGTGAGCACAGGCATGCTTTAGAAGATCATCACAGAATGGAAGGAGAGAAATGGAGAGGAGTGATGGAGAAACACTAAGGGCAAGCACAAAATTTTAACCGTTTGCCGGCTTGCTTATTGTTTCCATCCCAAAAAAGAAGTATGAGGGTATATATGAAGAAAGGGAGCCATAATTGTAATACAAAGAAAGAAGATTCAGGGTTGCCTGAAGTGATACGGAAGGGAAATTCCTTTATCTAGAAAGCAGGTAGGGAGGAAAGATATCCCAAAAATATTTTGTAGAAAAGGTAAGAGCAAAAGCAGATTGGATGAAATGATCTCAATTATTTTGAACAAAGATAGAGGTGGTTTTAATGGACCGTGGATAGCTGATACTTGACCACTATTGGAGATGTTTTTATGTTTTTTGCCTGTTACTGCCATCTGTGTGGGTCTCCCATAGATTTTTAAGGGATTTTATTTAGTGAATACAGCTAATGATTACTCCTTTCTCGGATGCTGCTGAAAAGGCCAATTTTTATGAGGCATAATTTGCCTAAGAATTTTTTATTTAATTCATTTTTATGATGTGTAACTGCATCTGCTAGTAATGGGGTGTTCACATATGGTAGTCGGTAATCTTCTTCAATTTGAAATAGATCCAAAAGCTGCGCTTTGAATGATAGGCATCCTTTTTCAAATTTTCTCAATAGGCAAATCCATTTAACAGTGTAACGCAGCATTGGTTCTATGTCATAGGACTTATAGAGAATCCTTAAAGCATCTTCTCTGTCATCCCAATATTATATCTCCACATTCTCTTAAGCCATGGAGCAGCTGCTTACATTTCCTGTTGTCATTCGACAACAGCATTCTCATATTGCCCACTCTCTGTCTGAACAATGACAAATCAAAACAGCTAAGACATGACTATGCCACCAGAGTGTATTTGGCCAGGGTATAGATGAGATGTACATGGTTCTACTCAAAACTATGGGGAATCTTGTGGAGCAGAGTAACAAGGAGGTGCAGGTGAGAGAAGTAGCTCCCTCATGGGACCATTTCCTAAATAAAAGTGACAGCCAAGCCATTCACTGCTCATGCAGTGTTTTCTTTGTTATGTCATAAGCTCAAATGTGAAGTGATATGGTGATATCAACAAGTTCCACTATTTTCTTTTTTTCTTTTTTTTTGTGTGTGTGTTTTTCAAATTGGAGTCTTGCTCTGTTTCCCAGGCTAGAGTGCAGTGCCACAATCTCAGCTCACTGCAATCTCTGCCTCTCGGGTTCAAGCAAATCTCCTGCCTCAGCCTCCCGGGTAGCTGGGATTACAGGTGCGTACCACCACACCTAGCTAATTTTTGTATTTTTAGTAGAGACGGTTTCACCATGTTGACCGGGCTGGTCTTGAACTTCTGACCTAGTGATCTGCCCACCTAGGCCTCCCAAAGAACTAGGATTACGGGTGTAAGCCACCACGCCTGGTCTCACTATTTTATTTTTATCAAATTGAAATTTATTGAGTAAATGATGACCAGTGGGCTAAGACAGAGAGAGCAAAACTGAGAAAACGTGACAGAGCCTGAGAGAAAGGTGTCCTTTCCATCTCTGAGAGGTCATAAGCCCTTGCCTCCTGATGACCTGTTGCCTCTATGTCTCTCACCCTCTTTGGTCATGTGGTGTTGGTAAAATGAGAGGGAGGACCCAACAGAAACTTCGGGTGATGCCAGCTGCGTGAATTCCCCTGCTGAGAGCTGGGCAGAGGCTATTTCCCTGACCAGGAAACTCTCTCAGTCACACAGCCCTGCCCCTCCTCCTTTACGTGCCCTATAAATACGTAAAGCAGCACAGTGTGGAGATAGTGGGCATGTCCTCACTCCTACAGCAGTTTCCACACGGGTCAACCTCTCTAAGAAGACTGTGGGAGGTGGCAGGATCCTGTTACTCCTGTCTGTGTCCTTTTCTCAAGCATCCCGGGCTTTATGCCTCTACTCCTTGTACCCTGAATACTTGAGTCACCTAGGATACAGGGCTCCCTTTTCTGTGCTGTGTGCTGACTCTTAACTGCTGCCTGACTGCCTCTGTAAGGATGGTACCTTAGTTACTATGTTCTAGTATGGGCTCCTGTTGGTCTTAGGGTAAGATTTCACTCCTGTGTGGGCAGAGATGGGGATGTTTCCACTGAAGGGAGATACCTTTGGGAAAGAAGGATATTCTAGGATAGAAAATGAGGATACAAAGGGTAAATCCTAGGTAAGAGAGAGAAAGATAACTCATTTATGTTCTCTCTACGGATCTCACTTCATTGAGCCTGGACTCTGCTGAGTGTAGATCCATTACTTTTTGAAATGATACTATTCACAGCCAGGTACAGTGGCTCATACCTGTAATCCCAGTGCTTTGGGAGGCTAAGGTGGGAGGATTACTTGAGGCCAGTAGTTCAAAACCAGCCTGGGAAAGATAGCAAGACCTCCATCTCTACAAAAAATAAAATAAAATAATTAGCTGGGCATGATGGCACATAGTTGTGGTCCCAGCTACTCTAGAGACTGAGGCAGGATAATAGCTTCAGCCTGGGAGTTTGAAGCTGCAGTGAGCTATGATATAGCCACTGCATTTTAGCCTGAGTGACAAAGCAAGACCCTGTCTCTTAAAAAATAAAATGATACAGTTGGAGTAATGTAATAAAGTTCATGTGTACTAGATCCAGACAGGCAGATCTTGAAGTTGGAACGGAGGATGTCTTGCTTCAGTCTGTGAGTGCAGCTGAGCTAGAGAGCTGATGGTGCTCCACTATGGCCATACACGGCCACTCACTGCCCTTCCAGTGGCTTCTCTACCCCTTCCTTATAGAAGCTTCATTTTGCAAGTGTTTCTCGGAGTGAAGTTCACAGACCACCTGGTTCAGAATTCCCTGGGTGGGTATGGGAGGAGTCCATGAAAATTCAGATTGATGAGTCTAGCCACAACTCTAGATTCAGTATGTCTGGGGTGACCCTGTAAATTTTTATTACTAGATAGCACCCCAACTGAATCTTATGCTTCTAAAGTTGAAGAATCACTAATAGCCTAAGTTTAATACATCATTATCAACATCATTTTAATTAGTTTAGGTCTCTTTTCCATGGAAAAGTAAGCTATCTAGGAATGAAATCAATTCCTGGAAGGTTTAACATCAGAGGTTTAAAAAAATATGAAGAAACTAGAGATACATACCATGACAAAAAGACAAAAAGAGGTTTGATGTGAAAATATGAAGAAAAATGCGTACATGTAAAAATGTCATATACCCTTAGGATTCATCTTAATGCAAATTTTAACATTTGCAATAGGTTCAACTATTGCATATTTTCTTAAAAAATATATATTTGTATGCCAAAGTTTGCATTTGCTGGGGGCCTGGGAGTACTCCAGGTCAGTACAGAGCCTTTTGTGTGGCTCTTATTGCAAGACATTGGGAGATAATGACATTATATTCTTTCACCTGACCTCTCTTTTGGAACCCTTGTCTTTTGAAAATGTTATATTCTTTCAGCAAAAATAACAGCAACAATAGCAATGGTTTATTGTTTCCCACTCCATTTGTAAGAAACTTTGTATATATTCTCTCCAAGTCATTCTGTTTGTCATTTGAAGTATTATTCATATTTGTATAATATGACACAGGTACTGATCTCCATGTGCATTGATTGACAAATTCTACAAATATTTTTTGAGTATCTACTATGCACAGGCACTATTTTGGGTGCTGGGAATATGGAATAAAGAAACAGACATTATCTGCCAATAAGAATATTACATTTTGAGATGAGACAGACAAATAAGTAAAATATTAAACAGGGTGATGATTACAGCCTATGGAAGTGCAATTTACAAATGAACCAACCAAACGCATGATTCATGAAAAAAATGGATAATTTGAATTTCATATTAAAACTAAAAACTTTGGCAATGAGAAACATAATGCCAAGAGAATATGAACAAGCCACAAACTGCAAGAAAAAATTTATAGATTACATGTTTGATGAAGTACTTAAATCCATAATATACAAAGAGCTCTTAAAATTCAACAAGATAACCATTAACTCCGCTTAACAATGGATGAAAGACCTGAACAGATACCTCACCAAGAAAGACATGCAGATGGCAAAGAAACATAAAAAGCAGTGTTCAACATCATCTGTGATTGGGGGAAATGCAAATTAAACAACATTGAGATTTTAATATATCCTGCTAGAATAACTAAAATCCCCAAAACTGTCAATACGAAATGCTGGTCATACGTGGAGCAACAAGAGATTTCATTCGTTTGGATGCAAGATGATATAGCTACTTTGAAGGACAGTTTGGCAGTTTCTAAAATAAAACTAAACATAGAATTAATTGCCTTATAACTCAGTAATCACAACCTTACATATTTACTCTACTGATTTGAAAACTTCTATTTATATGACATCACCTAATCATGTTTCATTTTCTAAAATAAACTTAGAATAATTTTAGACTTACAGAAAATTGGCAAAGGTAGTACAGAAAATTACATATACTCTATACTTACTTGTCACAATTAATAAACCAATATTGATAGATTATTATCGAATAGACCACAATAATAAAAAACCATAATTACAAACCTTTCTGCTGATATGCTTAGCAAAAATGGCAAGAACAAACACAGTATGAATGCCAAACTATTCTTATTTTTAAGCTGACTTGCAAAGAATGGTAAATTATACATCTGTATGAATAAAAATCAGAAATCTAGTTTAGAAGATTGCCAATTCAAGACTGTTTCTTTTAATACTCTTTTTGAAGTCTAAACTTACCAGTCTAAGTAAAGCCATTCTTGCCTTTCACAGAAAACATTTAAAGAGGCATACAAGGATATAAAATACAGAAAGAGAATAAGAAATCCATGGAAAAGAGAAAAGACAAATATGGTCGAAGACTCAAGAAAAGTCAGGGAAGTGACTAAGGCACATATATATCAGTGCCTAGGCATCCTGTGCAAACCTGTCCACCTGAGAACACGTCCACAACAGGCTCAATGGGTGGGGCTCACTTTGCAGTAGAGTCCAGGTTCAAATATTCCAGCTGCAGTTTTTATGGTGCCTGCGCTGTGTGACATGGGGAAATTATGTACCCACTCTGCACCAGAGTGCTCATGAGTTCACTGGGGCTTATCTTACATTCATTCCAGGACTGCTGTACAGAGCAGATGACAGGATGCATGTAGAGTACCTAACAACCGACCTAGTGCACCTCAGCCTCGAAAAACCTGGTGGACGTTGCTTTTATTGCTAATGTCATTATTATTCTTGCTGCAACTGGACAACAGGTTGGGCTGTTAAGCTTTCTAACACATCAGTTGTAAAGTTTATGACAAAATGATATTTTTAATCATAAAATAAAATGATCTTTCAGATCATGAAGCTACCTTCGTTTCGTTAGTAATTCACATTAAGGAAAATTCCTTAAACAAAACACCTGATTTGTGCATAAAATACTCTGTATTACCATATAAAGATAAAGAAACCTGATTATCAAGCATTTTTTCTTTAAAAGCTAAGACTATAAGTCAATCAAAAATGCATCTGACATAATCATCTTGAATAAAAACCAGATAAGATTGTTCAAGATGAAGCTGTTTCACTGATGTGTTCCTAATTATGATATATGTCAGTGATTTGATGCAAACCAGGCAGTCTTCATTAACTCCAGAC
The DNA here is from genome assembly GCA_036589455.1 of Ateles fusciceps. NCBI lineage: Eukaryota > Metazoa > Chordata > Mammalia > Primates > Atelidae > Ateles > Ateles fusciceps. The sequence continues at coordinate 2,475,727 of JAZHEH010002077.1, forward strand.
CCCTCAGAAACCAAGGCTGGGCAAGCATGCTTCTAGATGTGATACTTCTTGTTTTAAAACAAAAATAATTTCAAGATTCATTTTAAATTTGGGGAGTGTATGCACAGGTCGGTTACCTGAGTATATTGTGTGGTGCTGAGGTTTGGGATACGATTGATCCTGTCACCGATACGATTCATCCTGTCACCCAGGTAACTGAGCGTAGTACCCAAGTTAGTTTTTCAGATCTTGCCCCACTCTTCCTTCCTTCCTCTAGTAATCTCCAGTGTCTATTGTCGCCATCTTTATGTCCATCAGTATGCAATGTTTAGCTCCCACTTATAAGTGAGAACATGTGAAATCTGGTTTTCTGTTCCTGCATTAATTTGCTTAGGATAATCGCCTCCAGCTGCATTCATATTGCTGCAAAGGACATACTTTCATTCTTTTTTATGGCTTTGTAGTATTTGCTGTTGTTTATGTACCACATTTTCTATATCCAATCCACTATTGATCACTACCTAGGTTGATTCCATGAGTCTACTTTTGAAAAGAAAACAAATAGAGCAAGGCAAATAGCAACTAAAACCATGCTGAATCTTGTTAGGTGCATGCTAATAAGAGGTCCCAGATGACCAGCTCTTTGGAGTGATATTTAGGCAATATGGAAAAATCAAATCTTGCAATAAATTATGGAGATGTCATCCCAGCATTGTGGGGCTAAGCAGACACATTAATCATTAGAAAATGGTAAACGGAAAGAATTGAGCAGATAGGAAATGCAGGGGCTGAATTACCTCTTCTTACACTAAAAATCACAATGCTTGACACTGTATGCCTACTCTTTTGTTCCCACAGTTAAAAATGAATGAAAAGCCACTTCTCCAAAAGGCTGATCCTTCTGCTGGAGCTCTTGGTCCCTTGCCATTTTTTGAGGACCCTGCTTGGGTGATCCACCTAATCTCAAATTATCAGTTTCTTCCTTTCTACTGGCACAATCCAAATAGCATGCCAACATGTTATATGCTAAAACAAAGAAATCTTATCTGTTTGCAAATGCCTCCAACAAATGCCTCATTTTTCTACTTTTTTGAGCAAAACCTTTCAAAGAATAATCCACACTCACTCATTCCATGTCTTAACCTCACAGTCACTTAAATTCTTTTTATTGTGTAATATAATTTATGCAAAACAACATGAGAAATTACAAGAATACCAGTATGCAGACCACTCTGCTTAAGAAATAACATCTTGCTAATGCAGTGGAATCTTCTCTGTGTGCTTTTCATGTCTGTATTTCCTTCCTCTTCCTAGTCCCACTGTCCAACCTCCATCAGAGAACCACAATCCTGAATTTAGTATCCATATTTCTCATCATTTTATTATGAAAATGTTCAAACGTACAGCATAGTTGAATGAACTTTACAGGGAATACCTGCACCTGCAAAACCAGCATCTAAATCTGGGATTCGTATTTTGCTGTACTTGCTCTACCACAATCTATTTCCCATAAGTTTAAAATGTATTTGACACTTTTGGAGGCCACGGTGGGTAGATCACTTGAGGTCAGGAGTTCAAGACCAGCCTGGCCAACATGGAGAAACCCAGTCTCTACTGAAGATACAAAAATTGGCCAGGCATGGTGGTGCATGCCTGTAATCCCAGCTACTGGAGAGGCTGAGGCAGAAGAATCGCTTGAGGCTGGGAGGTGGAGATTGCAATGAGCCAAGATCATACCACTGTACTCCAGCCTGGGCAGCAAGAGTGAGACTCCATCTCAAATAATAATAATAATAATAATAATAACAAAATGTAATTGATGCTTATGAATGCTCACTTTCTCACCATACCATTCTGGTTCTCAGGCTCACCAGTCTTGCTCTGCTTTGAGTCATTGAGTTCAACTCTTTGTTGTATCTGGATATTTTTCTCCCTAAATCTTTACTTAACCTCTCACTTGCATCACATACAGTTGTGCTCCCACCCCACACTCCTGGTTCATCCCCTTTCTTGCTTCCCTTGGCTTCTACAATACATCCTTTTCCTCCCAATTTTTTTCTCTTCCATATCTTCCTGGAATTGTTTATATTGGAATGTTCCAGGGGTCCGACCTGGGCTTTGTTTTCTTCTTTGTCAGTCATTTTATTGTCTATACTAACCACTCCGTAATTTCTACTTCTGGGCCCAAGCCATAGGTATTTCTATTTAATATAGCCCAAATACAGCCTCCCTCATTTTTTTCCCAATTCAGAAATGGGATTAACAATCCAGTTGCTTAAATCGATAGTGCTAGAATTAAAGCTTATTCTTTTTTGCTCCCCTCATTCCTCACATCCAGAGCCAGAAGTTAATTTATCAGCCATGCTCCAAAGCACATCTTAAATCTATTCATTTTGAGGCAGAATAGCATAGTCGTTAAGAATACAGTTTATGGAACTAGACAGCCTACATTTAAAACCTGACTCAATAATTTATTAACTATGTGGTGTTGGACAGGTATTTAATCTCTCATAGGCCTCAGTTCCATCACCTGTACAATGGGAATGATGATTTTCATATAGGCAAGATATGTAACTCAGTGACTGATAGGAAGCATTATATAAATGCTCATTAAAGACATTTGCTGAGAAAGACCTTTTCTAACCCCTCTATGAAAAAGATAGTGTGTGTATATGTATATATATGTGTGTGTGTGTGTGTGTGTGTATATATATATATATATATAATTTTTAGTTATTTTAGTCTAAGTTTTCCAGAGAAACAAAACCAAAAGGATATGTATGTATGTATTTTAAGGAATTGATTCATGCAGTTGTGGGATTAGCAAATCCACTATCTATAGGACAGTCTGACAGGCTAGAAGCTCAAGGAGAAGTTATGCTGAAGTCTTGAATTTCTTCTTTTCCAGCAAACCTCAGTTATTGCTTTTAAGGTCTTCTACCTGATTCAGTGAGGCCCACTCACATTATCAAGGTTAATCTTCTTTACTATATCTACAAAATGTCTAGAAAGTAACACCTTAGCTTAGTGTTTGATTACGTTACTGGGTACTAATGCCTGGCCAACTTCACACAGTAAAGGAACCACCACAATAGGTAATAATTGATAAGAAATTCTATGCCAATTTAAAAAATGTATACATATATATATAAGTACATTTTTTTTTCTAAACTTCTGTGACACAATGCAGTGTTCATGAGCTTTCTTTTAGAAATAGGTCGCCTCTTGGTGCTGGATTTCTCCTGGAAAACCCTTGACCTACCAAATGGAGGCTGTGGTGGTATAGGTACCAAGCAGGGTGATCTCCTGTGGTTTTTTCATGTGTGCTTCTTGGGGACATTGGAGACTCAGGTTTGCCAAAAGCCAAATATATGGCCTGGGGCAAGTCAGCCATTATGTCCCAATTTGTATTTGTCAAATAATAATGCCAGTCTCAAGTAATCTGTAAAATTTTAAGAGTTAGATAAATGCCAGAATGAATTTGAGAAAACATGAAGTGTTTTTAAAATTGAATATATGAAAATAAAATTGATTTTAAAGGCATGATTTTTCCTTCTTGAAATGAAGATAAGCTAAAATGCTGTATATTTTTAGGTAAATAGATAATTTTTTCTTTTTTGATCAAAGCTATGTTTTAGGTTTACATTTTTTCCATTTCAGTGTGTGTGATCATAAGGATTTAATGAGCTATTGGCATGATTTAGTTGAAGTTTTACTTTAAAAAAATAGTTTTAACAACCCAAGGGTAGTTTAAATTTTGTGGTGCTATTAAGCCAATCTGGTCTTCTATTTTGAATTTCTAAAAATAACTGATGCTATGTAAGTCAATGCATATTATTGAAATATTTTTAGTGTTTTTGCCATTTCTCTTTGTACTTGTGCTCTAGTGAATGGAATGAAATTTGAGCTCAAGTATGATTGTCTTTTTAAAGCATAAAAGTATTTAATAACATTGCCTTTTGAAAAGCCATCAAAATGTGTTCTGTATTTGTGTGGGCTGCATAAAGGAAGAGGCAGTTTGTTGCTTCTTATAATAATTATGTTATAATTCCCTGATGCAGATTCATATGGGAGTATTTAAGGGATGAAAGGTCAGAATGATTAAATATTTACATTCATTAGAATATGATCTTTTGGTGTAGGTAGAAAGAAAAGAGACTAATTGGTTTGCTTCTAATTGTGAGCTTTATGAACTTACTTTTTTGGTAATATCTTAAATGTCACGATTAAAAATATTGACCTCTCTATGGGCTTCCACTGAAATGGTAGCAATCATCTGCAATATTACCTAATACATTTAAAATATACCTTTAACTATAAATGTCAGTATTATAACTAATGTATCTCTTTTCATGCCAAAAGCCCTAAATAATAAGTGATTGCCCTTCTTGGTATAGTAATCTGAGAGCCCCAGTATATTCTTTTATTATTATTATTTTTAGTTGTACTTTAGGTTCTGGGGTACATGTGCAGATCATGCAGGATTGTTGCATAGGTACATACATGGCAATGTGGTTTTCTGCCTCCATCCCCCAGTCACCTACATCTGGCATTTCTCCCCATGTTATCCCCTCCCTGACCTCCCCCACTCCTTCACTGTTCCTCCCTTGCTCCCTGCCCAGTGTGTGATGCTCTGGAACCCTGTGTCCAGGTATTCTCATTGTTCAACACCCGCCTATGAGTGAGAACATACAGTGTTTGATTTTCTGTTCTTGTGTCAGTCTGCTGAGAATGATGGTTTCCAGATTCATCCATGTCCCTACAAAGGACACGAACTCATCATTTTTTATGGCTGCATAGTATTCCATGGTGTATATGTGCCACACTTTCCTTGTCCAGTCTATCATCGATGGGCATTTGGGTTGGTTCCAGGTCTTTGCCATTGTAAACAGTGCCACAATGAACATACGTGTGCATGTGTCTTTATAATAGAATGATTTATAATCCTTTGGGTATATACCCAGTGATGGGATTGCTGGGTCAAATGGAATTTCTATTTGAGCCCCAGCATATTCTATTTGTTTTCCTCAAGAAAAGTGAGGCAGAAGGGCTTCATCATTAATTAGACTGTGTTTCTCTGAGGAAGCCTATTTAATCTTTGGTCTTAATTTCTCAGCTAGGAAACAAAATCTTCAAATTAGATGTTCTCTAATATTTCTTTGAACCATATATTTTTGTCTTATAATTTAAACAGAAGAGGAAGAATTGAGACTGAGTATGTACTGCCCAATGTTGGATTTCGATTAGTCAACCCAAGGATGGTTTGCCCCAAAGGAGCTTCCAGTCTCATTTGATAGCAGTTCAAGAGTCAGGAAAGATATGGAAAACAAGGCAAGACACACATTTTCAAGAGAAACCCCCTTGGAGAGGTGCCTCAAGAAAATCTCCCTTGCAAAAGATCCTCCAGGTTCTTTCATTTCAGCCTTGGGAAACAGATCACGACATTGTGTAAAAGGTGTAATCCCAGAACAATGAGAGATTTTATGATTTTTATTAGTTTTGTTTTCAATTCTGGGTCAGATATCCTTTTCATGGAGTGTCCTAGAGCTTAAAGAACAATGATAAAATAAGTAATAGCAAAAAAATTGAAGATAATTTATCTACTTCTTCCAGTATTCAGGGAAGACCTGGTCAAAAATCAGCATCTTTCAGTTCATGTTTATATTTCACGTGTGTTCTGTCTTGAAAATTAATATAAGCACTAAAAAAGTCCAGAATTTGTATTCTGCTCTTTCGTGTTCAGCTTTCAAGAAGATGTGTTCTAAAATGTGCAATAGTATGAACTTAATAACAATAAATTTAAATTTAGTTCTCTAAAGTTCTCATGAGGTTTAGTTGTTCATCTCTCATGCATCTACACAATTTTATGTTGCTGATTATGATTCCAAATGAGTATCTCCTATTCCAAGAGTGCCAGAGTAATTTTGATGTATGCTCGGGCTCTGTAACAAACCGTTTTTCAGAATTAGCTATTAGTTAACTGAACTTTAACCCAAGTGCTCTTGTCCCAGTAATCTGGGGTCTTATTCTAGTTTTATATCTTTCAGATATTTAGGAACAGTTCTTTTATTTGACAGTTTTGTGACCAACAATGGGACTAATAATTAGGCTCTCCCCTTTTATCTTCCCTTGTTAATGAGGTCTATATCGCTAATATTTTTAATTTTCTTTTTTATAATCTTCAGTTTGCATTTCTATATGGTAAAATGAAGCTATAAACTAAATCAGTTATTCCAGATGCAGACCAAGGCCAATGTTACTATGTAGCTCTGTGTTTTGTTGAATAATTCAGCTTTATATTCATCTTGCACAGACCCTGATATTTTTCTTTCACGCAGCAGCAATTGGTTTGAATTTATTGCACACTTTGATCCGCAGCTTCTGTCTCTGTAGCTTTTTCTCCATTACCTTCTCCATCCAGAAAATAACTGTTTTGGTGTTTATGATTTGTATGTTTTTTCACCTTGACAATCAGTATTGTCTGTTTATATCCTATTTTTCTCTTTTATTTCAAAGGGCATTGTGAGGTAAAAGGTAGAGTATTATTATAAGTACTAAACTACTTATTATTTCTTATGTAGTTTTCAACATCTCTGCAATAGCAGCATCATTTTTCCATCTCTATGATAGTCATCATCAAACAATATGATCTGGTAATATCATCCATCTGCTTTGTAATAAAGCCACAGTCACAGAGTTACATAGTTTTTGACCTGAAAAGGAAATTGACAGTTGCATTGTTTGTTGATATTCTAAAGATGAGGAATGTAATTCCTAGAAGTTTCCCCTTGGATTCCACAGCTCATCAGAGAAATAAGAGAACAGGGCGTTGATTTTCAGGTATGATGGTTTTTCTTCTGTGCTATTTAATATGAAGTTATCAAATGCATGTAAGTTGTATTTAAAAGCTTTTGTTGGCCATGTAGTATTTGAACTGCATTAGGACTAGAGTTAAGGCAACAGCCCACTCCATCCACTCCCCCTCCCGGCATGAAGAACAGGAAAAACAATATTGGTCAAGGACAAAGTGGGCTGATGATAACCTCCAGATACACAGCTACACAGTTAAGTGATGATCACAGTGGGTCCACATAGGAGGGAAAATAGACCCTGTAACTTATACCACCAGTTCCCACTCCTTGGTGGGGAAGAGAAAACCTTAGTGTGAAAAACTGGAGGAGAATTAATTGAAGAACATACAGTAAATTTGGTTAGCAATATTTGTGAATTTCCTTGTATTTAATAAGCAAGGTTTCATATTAAAGAATATTATCTTCCCAATTTAAAGGTAACTCAATAATTTGATTTTACTTATTTTAGCTGTATATTTCCTGTTATGTCAATTACACAAACTATAGGCAGCCTATCAGTAACGAAGTATCATTCAACTCATAAATATATTTTTTGTTTTTACATTAGCAATAACTATGTGGAAAGAATCACAACATATGCATATGCATAGGTTGAAGTCTATTACTTTGAAAACTGTATGCCAAAAAATACTTTTGAGAAATGGTGCATCACTAACATTATTCACACAACCGACAGCACACTAGTTTGATAATAAAGCAGCTAAAGGAATTTTGATTTATAATTAAATTGCATAATAGAAGCTATCAGTGCTTATGATGTACAGTAGCAAGGTCTGCTCTCCAAATGATTTATTTTCCTCCTGATATAAAAGTAAGTTATATTGACCACCTTCCCCAGCAGTTGGGTGAGGCCCCATGACCAGGTTTCTTCCGATAGATTGTTTGTGGATGGATGTCATGTAAACCATTTCCAATTCTGGCCTCTAGAACACCCCAAGCCATCCTCGGCCCTCTTTCCTCCCTATTAAATGATGAAGAGAATCCAGCACAAGACTCAGGCCCTAGAATGAAGCTGTTGGATGAATGGAGTCAGTGTCCTTAAATAACCAGGTCTCCTCATCCCCATATATACCTCTCATTAGATTGTGGCAAGAGAGAGAAATAAACTGTTACTGTATTAAATTACTGAGATTTTAAGTAGTTTCTTATAGCACTTTAACCCTGATAACCATTAAAATGAAAGTTCATAAAATTACATCTTTAAGAATCAAAAATAATTCATCTGTAGTAAACAAAGATAGAATTTGCATTCCTTGATAAGCTTGAGGGCTTATCAGGAGAAGCCTTGTTGCTTCTCCAAAAGCCACAGAACAGTCTTTGTGATAAGAGTGGTCCAGTAAAAGGAAAAATAAGTGTGTGGCTTAGACTACTATCTCCTAGACTTGAAAAATGGGATCTTAAAATTGCCTTTTTTTAAAACTTCGTCTTGATTTAGATAGACTAAAACTAGAATGTGGTCCCAGGGGAGTAAGGCCATGAGCTGACCACTCTGTCTGTCTGAGGTAAAGAGATAACAGAAGGGCTTACAAAGGATTCTAAGCAAGGAAAAGATGTGGACCAAAACCTGAGGTGACAGCCGGGTAGGGTTGCTTGGAATTCAGTAGGCATATGTATTAGAAATAGAAAAATTAGAGGTTATGGTAGGGTTCAGGGAAAAAAAAAATGGAACTTAAGGGTCAGAGCTGTTTCTTTCATCATCCTTCAACAAGAAGAATTAGTAGGTTTTTTGTTTGTTTGCAAAACATATTTGTGCACAATATGGTTAGGATGAAATGAGGTAATGCATGTTAACGTATTTTGTTCGGTGCTTATCTCAGTAAACATTTGTTGACCTTGGTTGAAATGATTTTGTTTTCTTTAAATACTGACAGGAGAAGAGAAAAGAGTAATTCCTCTGTTGTTATGTTTTTAAAGACATAAGTCACTAGCACTTTCTTTTTTCTAAAACCATCTAAATTATCTGCATTCCCTGACTTCATATATTCCTTTCACTTATAAATATTCCAAGTAGTTTCAAACGTTTCTTTACTTAAGTGGTTTTCAAACTTCTGCATGCATTAAAATTGCCTGGGGGAGCTTGTTAAAATATAAATTCTATATTCACATTGAATAAGATGCTTATGTTTAATGGGAGGTGGGCATATTAAAGTTGCTATTGGACTCCTAGACTGCCCTTCTAGAAAGATCTATCCCCACATCCCAGCATGCCCAAACACTTCAGAACACACACCCATCTTCCCTGCATGAAAGTTTGACTTTAGCTAAGAATCACATTTTCCCCCCCCACAGGAATATGCCAAAATTCTACTTAATCCTAAAAGATCAAATTAAAGGCTACCTCCAGAAAGGCTTGCGAATTTTTAAAACGAGATGTGCTCTTTCTCTTTTAACGCAGCCTCAACACTGTGGCTCTAATGGTACATATTCTGTCCTGTTAGGTGTGTTACTTGCACACTCCCTCACCTTTGCCCTTCTCCCATTCCCTAGATTATAATTACTCTGAGTATATTCTGATTTGTGCACATTGTCAATGTTCAGTATACACATTACATTTAGTGGGGACTTATTTTTTAAAGCAAATTCATTCTTGGGAGCAAATCCAGCTTTCTTGATTTGATTGGTTCATGGTTTAGTTCTTCTACTTAGGATAAGAGTAGCTTACGCTCCACAGTTAGTGTTATAATATTCTGTGTTTCTTTTGTGTACTTATTGTTACCAGTGAGTTTTGTACCTTCAGGTGATTATTTGTTGCTCATTAATGTCCTTTTCTTTATTACTGAAGTACTTCCTTTAACATTTCTTACAGGACAGGTCTGGTGTTACTGGACAATTCCTTCTTTCTGCTTTGTGCTTGAAGGATATTTTTGGCAGATATGCTATTCTGGGGTAAAAGTTTTTTTCCTTCAGCACTTTAAACATGCCATGCCAGTCTCTCCTGGCTTGTAAGGTTCCCACTAAAAGCCTACTGCCAGATGTATAGATCTCCAGTGCATGTTATTTGTTTCTTTTCTTTTTTGCTTTTAGTATCCTTTCTTCATCCTTGGTCTTTGAGAGTTTTGATTATTAAATGCCTTGAGGTAGTTTTCTTTTGGTTAAATCCGGTTGGTGTTCCGTAACCTTCCTGTACTTGCATATTGATATCTTCTCCAGGTTTGGGAAGTTCCCTGTTACTCTCCCTTTGAATAAACTTTCTAGCCCTATCTCTTTCTCTACCTCCTCTTTAAGGTCATTAATTCTGAGATTTGCCCTTTTGAGGCTATTTTCTAGATCCTATATGTATGTTTCATTGATTTTCATTCTTTTTTTCTTTTGTCTCCTCTGACTGTGTATATTCAAATAGCCTGTCTTCAAGCTCACTAATTCTTTCTTCTGCTTGATCAATTCTACAACTAAAAGACTCTGATGTATTCTTTAGTAGGCCAATTGCATTTTTCAGCTCCAAAATTTCTGCTTGATTCTTTTTCGTTATTTCAATCTCTGTTAAATTTATCTGATAGAATTTTGAATGTCTTCTCTGTGTTGTCTTGAATTCCCTTGCATTTCCTCAACACAACTATTTTGAATCATCTGTCTGAAGAGTCACATGTCTTTGTTTCTTCAGGATTGGTTCCCTGGTGCCTTATTTACTTCACTTGGTGAGGTCATGTTTTTCTGGCTGGTATTGATGCTCGTAGATATTCTTAGGTGTCTAGACATTGGAGAGTTCGTTATTTATTTTAATGATCACTATCTGGGCTTGTTTGTACCCATCCTTCTTGGGAAGGCTTTCCAGATATTTGAAAAAACTTGGTTGTTGTGATCTAAGCTGTATGTGCTTTAGGGGGCACCCCAAGCCCAGTAATGCTGTGATTCTCACAGACATGTAGAGGTACTGCCTTGATGATCTCAGACAAAATCCAGAAGAATTTTCTGTATTGCTAGGCAGACTCTTGTTCTCTGCCCTTCAAGGCAGCAAGTTTCCTTATTGCCCAGGGTGTGTCTAGAAACATCTTTGGGGACCTAGGGCCTGCAATGGGGGGACGTCATGACTCTGACTGGTGCTCTATCCTGCTGTGGCTGAGCTGGTATCCAAGATGCAAGACAAAGTCCTCCCCCACTCTTCCTTCTCCTCTCCTCAAGCAGAAGGGGGTCTCTCTGGAGCTGTGAGCTGTGCAGCCTGGGGTTAGGGGAAGGGTGATGTCAGCACTCCCTTAGTCACCCCAGCTGGCATGCCCCTCCAGTCCATTGTCTGTGACCCAGTTAAGCACTAGGATTTGACTAAGAGTTGCAGTCCCTGTGGCCTAGACTGCATTTCAAGTTTATTTAGAGACCCAGAGCACTTTGGCATTTGGCAGTGAGGTTTGGGGGAACTCAAGTTCAGACTTCAGAATCTGTGGTTCCCCTCTTGCTGGGGCTGGATTACATTCTCCCTCTGTGGGTGGGCATCAGGTAAGATTGGTCTGATTTTCCTTCCTGCTCTAACAGGACAGCACTGAGTTCCTTTCCTCAGGATGGCTGAGCTCTCCCTTTCCCAGAGCCCAGAGGAGCTCTTCACATGGGCTGGGGGACGGGTGGCATCAGTGATTCAGGACTTTTCTGTGCCTGAAAAGTCTCATAGTACCTGCTTTTAACACTGTATGGCTGAAAGAGGCACTGTCTTTTTAGTGCCTCTTTCAGCGATACAGTGTTAAAACCAGGTACTAGGAGGTCTCAGGTGATTTTTTGGTTCCTTTGAAGGTGATTTCTTTCTGTACATAGTTGTTAAATTGGTATCCTTGGCAGATGTGATAAGCGGAGCTTTCTATTCCACCATCTTGCTCTGCCTCCTCCCCAGCTTTCTTATTTTGAAACAAGACATAGTGGATATTTAATAACTACTTTCTGAATCAATTAGTCCGCAATAGCATCACATGCTGTTGCCAATTATAAAAGGAGGTATGATTGTCAATAATAGAAGGAGATTTTTTCCTTCATTTTGGGGATTAATGTTTAGGAGACAATATTCATCAGTAGTGTTTCCAGGGGATTTATTAAATATAAAGCTTTATACACACAAAGGCTTCATCTCTCTCCCCCAACACACACAAACACTCTCATATCATGTAGCCAGTAAGAGTTCAGCTCAACCTTTTGTGAAACTGGAGGCAGAGTGTGTGACTCTTCTTAAAGTTTCATTCTTAGAATTCTTTTTTTCCCCCTTTAATAAATGTCCAAAAATCTTGACTTAGGAATGTCCTCTTGTGTGAACATTGTGGTCTCATGTTGCTCTGTTACCAGGTTGAAGGCATATTTGATTTTGAAAACAAGGAGGGTCGCTTAATCAATACATTTTTCCTGGGCCAGCTGACTCTAATGTTCAAGGGGACTGAAGTGTTAAAGCTGGATGACTCTGTAGGACACTTCTGGTTTTGTGAAAGTGAAACCTCCAAAAAGTCAGCTGATGTTTTCATCTTGTTTTAAAAACAGGGTCTTCACCCAGGTACATCTCCAGGAATTTCTGGGTTAGATACCTGTTTCTTTCATAATCCCTCCTAATTTAACCCTTAGTAAAAATTAATCCCTGGCTCTGTCATTGTGCCTATCCAATAATTACAACTGAGCCTTGTTTTGAAGCTATCCTTAAGCATTAGTTACATTTTGAATTACTGGCCTCACAGTAGAAGCCTCTTAAAAAATTCTTTTTTAGGTTGGGCTCGGTGGCTCACGCCTGTAATCCCAGCACTTTAGGAGGCCGAGGCAGGCGGATCATGAGGTCAAGAGATGGAGACCATCTTGGCCAACATGGTGAAACCCCGTCTCTACTAAAAATACAAAAATTATCTGGGCGTGGTGACGCGCGCCTCTAGTCCCAGCTACTTGGGAGGCTGAGGCAGGAGAATTGCTTGAACCCAGGAGCAGGAGGTTGCAGTGAGCCGAGATGGCGCCACTGCATTCCAGTCTGGTGCCTGGCAACAGAGACTCTGTCTCAAAAAAAAAAAAAAAATTCTTTTTTAAAGGATGAGCTGAGGAAGACTTTACAAAAAGAATTTAGTTGGAATACTCTTCTGATTAATTAGGAGTTCCCAAATGAAGGAAATACTGGAATGGAATCCTGATTATTGTTACGTTTGTTATTATTATATTTTTGTCATAGCCTTTACCCTGAAGTCTTTGTGTCCAATAGAACTTTCTGCAATAAAAATAATCTGTATCTGTGCTGTCTACTGGGGTATCCATTCACCAAATGTAGCAACTGAGCACTTAAAATGTGACTAGTGTGACTGAGTAACTGAGTTTTAAAATTCATTTAATTTTACTTAATTTTAAATAGTTACCTTATTGGGCAGCATGGATCTGGAACAGTGAATGGTCTTACCACCTTCCTCCAGGGAACACTTGACAATGTATGGAGGCATTTTTGGTTGTCACAGGTGGGGGAGTGTTCCTACCGTCTAGTGGATAGAGTCAGGGATACTACTAAACATCCTGCAATGCACAGGACAGCCCTCGAAGTAAAGAATTATGTATCCTAAAAGGTCAATAATGCTGAGGTTGAGAAACGCTGATTTTGAGTCTGAGATTGTTGAGACGAGGATTGCTTCACTCTCTCGGTGCCTAACATTGTGCTATATATGTATACTATGTAGTTGATGGTCCCTAAGTTGCAGAGAATTAACTGAAACAGAGATCAACTAGTCAACACTAAAATCACAGGAAGTGCATCATTTTTTAGACAAAAATAAAGCAATACAAAACTTACGACACATGCAATGAAAGTAATAATCTTTGTAAACTCACTAAAGCAGTAAACAACAATAAGTAAGGGGTAACACTAAAGATGAACAGGCATACCATGAAAATACTATCGTACATAGTGAGCTATTTAACATTTGCAAAATATGGGCAAACTTTTAAAATCAAAATAGAGTACAAAGAAAACATTACTCATTCAATTTCTGATTACCAAGAGAGATATATATGTTCTTTTCTAAACTCCGTTAGTTAAAAGTTAAACAATATGTTTCTCATTTTATTGTTGAGAGTGGAAGGCCTTGGAGAGCTTAAGTAACCAGCTCAAGTTATAATAGCCAGTTATTAGCTGCTTTTGGTTTCAAACTTAGTTCTATCTTCAAAGTGAAACCAATTCTTAACTTGTATAGCATTTAGCTTTCTATGTTTTTAGATGAAGAAATTATTTCAGAGAGTTTAATCAAATTACCAGGTAACATAGGTAGTGGCAAATCAGGAGTTAGAATGCAGATCAAGCTGGTTGGCCTTTAACCTCATGAAGTTTTAATCACAGCCTACTTTTTGTTATTGAAAGTCAAGGCTGCTTTTGTTTTGCTTTGTTTTGGTTTTCCAAATCAAACTACCTATTATGTGGTGAATCATAGTAGAGAAATTTCTGATTTGTACTTATTTTAAAACTTGATATTTTGTATAAACTTAATCCTTGTAGATTGCATCAAAATGAAAACTAGTATATACTTAAAAACCAGAATTTATTAAGCTGATAGTTGAACTACAGAGCTTAAAAGTATCATGTCCTCTGAGAGTCATTGTCTTCTGGTTCAGCGGTCTCCAACCTTTTTGGCACTAGGGACCAGTTTTCTGGAAGATAGTTTTTTCCTCAGACTGCAGGTGAGGGCACGGTTTCAGTATGATACAAACACATTATAGTTATTGTGCACTTTTTTACATTTTTATTACATTGTAATGTATAATGAAATAATTCTACAACTCACCATAATGTAGAATCAGTGGGAGCCCTGAGCTTGTTTTCCTGCAACTTGATGGCCCCATCTGGGGGTGATGGGAGACAATGACAGATCATCAGTAAATTCTCATAAGAATCTGGCAACCTAAATCCCTTGCATGCCCAGTTCACAAGAGGGTTCACTCTCCTATGAGTATCTAATGCCACCACTGATCTGACAGGAGGCTCAGTCAGTAATGCGAATGACAGAAGTGGCTGTAAATTACACATGAAGCTTGGCTCCCTTCCTTGCTGTTTACCTCCTGCTGTGCAGCCCAGTCCCTAAGCAGGCTATGAACCAGTACCAATTCATGGCCTGGGGGTTGGAGACCCTTGTTCTAGTTGATACAGAATTATCTTCCAAACTGAGAATTCTCATTGAGACTGCTTTGCATATTTTAAAGTTAATTCTGTATAACAGTTTTATGGCTATGATCACATCCTTATAAAAATCCCATGTTAAAGATGTAATAATTTCATATGTTCTGCACTATAATGAGCCTTTAGATAAGTTAACTCTTCCTGTCCTCTCCTCTCCCTCCCCTCCCCTCCTCTCCTGCCCTCTCCTTCCCTCTCCTTTCTTTTCTCTTTTTTTCTTTTCTTTTGATGGTGCCAGAGGGGGATAGAGAAGACTTGCTATACAATGGACTTTTGAAATTCATTTCTCTCTATTCTTCTTTCCTTTTGTCCATCCTCTCTCTTCCCTTTCTTCCTTTCCCTAATATTTATTAGCTGCTTACAACATGACAGATGCTGAGCCAAGCCCTTGAGGTTCCAAGGAAAAATGTAGGAACCTTAATCAGTTTGTTATTTAAAAAAAATAATTTCAATAGGTCTATCCACACTCCACTCCCCATCCCTGAAGACTCAATATCTCAAGTGTCTGTGTTCCCACAACTTATTGTTTGCTCACATAAAATTCATTAAGGCACATGGTAGGCCTCTTTAATAAATAGATGCAAAAACTACAGTACCTTAGAGAAGATGGCAAGATAGTAGCTTAATTCCCTCTCAGATAACAGTTCAGAAGTGGTTGAATGGTCTGGTGAACAGCTCTCCCGGCTTCAGCATGAGGCTTATGAGTCCAGGGTGTTTTGTTGACTCTCTCTCTCTGCCTTGCCTATAAGCATCATGAGGACATGGAGTATTTATTTTATTTTATTTTATTTTATTTAAGAGACAGGGTCTCTTCTATTGCCCAGGCTGGAGTGTGGTGACATGATCATACCTCACTGCAGCCATAAACTCCTGAGCTCAAGCAATTCTCCTTCCCAGTCACCGGAGTGGCTAGGACTAAAGTAGGAAAGACCACAAACAAACTTCTTGAACACTGAACTGGGAAGGAAGTGGTGATTTATTTGACCGGGAGCTGCAGCGGCATAGATGTCTAACAACTGAGCTCCCCCAACAAAGAAAATCCTTACCCCTTTAAAGGCTTACAACTCTAGAAATTACATATGAAAGGATCTTGATCTATGAAGTAGGCATGGGGTATGTGACTTAGGTAGGGGTTTGATAGAGTTGAAGTAAAAACAATGCCTTCTGGAAAGATTCCTCCATACCTTATCCGTCATCTATAGATGGGATTGTGGTTAGCAATAGGGGTCTTTTCCTCAACCTGGCCAGTGGTACCAACTGGTCCCTCCTCTGGCGGACTTCTAACTTCTCCTTTTGAGATGCAATGTAGAAGGCTGAAGGGGAAATGGCCTAAGAAGCAGAAGAAGATTAAGGGTCTCCTTCCCCAGGACCACAGGCAACCATGTCTGGCTATTTTTAAAAAATTTTATGTAGAGACAGGGTCTCACTATGTTTCCCAGGCTGATCTTGAACTCCTGGTCTCAAGTGATCCTCCCATTTTGGCCTCACAAAGCATGTTTGTCCATTTTTACATACCTAATGATTAGCACCATATTAGATCATCAGTAATATTAAAATGAATCGTGAAAAATGTTCAAAAACTTAAATGTAGCATTTTCAGTTGTCTATCAAACATGTTATTCTAGGAACTGTATCTCACTTTAGGATTAGGTAGGTTTAGGGCTTGCTTGCTTGCTTACGATTTTCTTTCCAATAGGCCTTCTAGGTCCATTTACTTCCAGAATTGGACCAATGTTGTAAGAGGCATCTAACCATGTGTAAACAGCCATAAAGATTGGAAAGATTGGAGTGAACAGCTGTAACCTATAAACTGGAAGTGTGAATTAAGATGACGTTTTTAGGTACAAGTGATGGGAACCTAATCTGAATTCAGCAAGAGAGGATGGTATTGTCAATCAAGAAAAATGGCGCAATACATTTCAATCATTTTAGAAAGTTTATTTGCCAAAGTTAAGGGTGCACTCCTATGACACCACCTCAGGAAGTCCTGATGACATGCGCTCAAGGGGGTCAGGGCACAGCTTAGTTTTATGCTTTTTACGGAGATGTGAGACATCAATCAATATATGTAAGAAGTATGTTGCTTCTGTCTAGAAAGGTGGGGGACAACTCAAAGCAGGGAGTGGGCTTTAAGGTCACAGGTAGATGAGGGAAAAATGGTTACCTTCCTTTGAGTTTCCGATAAGCCTTTCTAAAGGCAGCAATCAGAATATGCATCTATCTCAGTAAAGCAGAGGGGATGACTTTGAATAAAATGGGAGGCAGCTTTGCCCTAAGCAGTTTCCAGCTTGCATTTTCCTTTTAGCTTAGTGATTTTGGGGCCCCAACATGTTTTACTTTCACAGTATCTTATGGATAAGAATGGCGGTCTAAAGGCACCCACCGAGAGGATTCCTGCAAAGCTGGAAACAAGCATAGTGAGTTTTTCTGTATTTCAGCTCTGTTCCTTTCTCACATGTGCCAAACTGCTTTCACGCTGAAGATCTTTGTTTTTTTTCTGTCTGCTAGGTAGATCCAACACAATCTGAGTTTTAACCAGAGAGAGCCAGAGTTAATTCACTACTTTCTTTGGGTTAATGTAAAATCTTGGCTGCTGTATTACAGAAACTCTTGAGTCCCCTTGTGGCAGACAGTTTTCAGAGATGGCTGCCACACCTTCTCCCATGCTCCTTTGCGATGTGGTTTTGTGGCTTCTCTCATTAAGAGATCAAATCTTCCTTCTCTTGGAATCTGTGAACCTGTCTTAACATTTACCCTAACTAACAAGGTGATTGTGGCAGAAGTGACACTGAGTGAGTTTTGCACCCCGGGACTCAAGAGAGTTTTTAAGGTTTGTTCCTGTCCTGTTGTAATGCTGACATGAGAGAATAAAGGCATGAAGACTCCAACTGAAAGACTACATAGAAAAAGAAGTGTGGCTTTCCCAGCTGATTCTAACCATCTGCTGACAGCAGAGCTAACTGCTAAATGTGAATATGGCCATTTGTACCTTCTAGCCTAGCTGAATGTGTAGTTGAATGCCTCTGAATTAGAAAGCTTAGAGAATAGTACCTATGCCTCCAGTCATGGGAAATAATAAATGGTTATTGTTTTAAGCCACTGACTTTTGGAGTGTGGTTTTATTTGTTTTTATTGTTTTAATGCAGCAATATGTAACTGTTAGACTCTTCTAAACACTGTGGGCCAGGAATGGAGTCACATAGGAACGTGGAAGCTCCCTGAGTAATTGCATGTACATAGTAGTGATTAAAGGTACCATAGTTAACAGAGCTCTAAGAATAACAGAGCGTTAGGAAATAGTTCTGAAAAGAAGCATGATTATGAGCAAATGGGGCCATCATACTGAACTACAAACTATATATTTAATTCTTGAATATCCAAAAAACAGGATCATAAGATTATTTTTCGAAATGAGCCCCCAAAACAATATTCGATTTGCACCATCTCTGGCCCAGTATTAGGAGACCTCTATTTCTTATTCCCTCGTTCACTTTCACCCTACTTGCCAGGAAAGGGATAGGTTCCCAAGCCTTAGTGGCATAGAGCAACCTTTCTTCTGACCTTCAGCATTTGTAACTTTAGAGGATGAATTGTTCTTATATTGCAGATTGCATCAGTAATACTGGGAATCATGTTTATCACCAATAAATATTTTAAAGCCATCCCTTTATGGCTGGACTATATTGTTAATACTGCTGAGCTTATCTAGTTGGAACATTGCTTGGGAAGGGGGCAATATTCATAAGAAAGACTAAACAGTAACAGCAGCTGCTGATAAATGGACAGTGTTGGGTTTCCGTCATTTGGTGTGGTTGACGAGGCGTGAATGACATTTGGAAAACAGTTCTGAAAGAAGCAACAAAAGCCCTGAATCTTTTAATATTCTGTTTTTAAAATTCTGCAGTTTTGTGGCATTTTGGTTGTAGAGGATACAGACATAAGTGGACAGTTGTGTATCCACTGAAATTTTTAATTTGCTCTCTATTTTTAAGTTTTGCCGTTAGCAGTGTTACCATTACATAACGATCTATTTAGTATATTTTGGCATCATTGATATTAGCATTTCTCAAGAGGCTACAACTAAGAGTAGAAAAATACAAAGGATCAAAGCCTATTGGAACTTAAGTAAGTTAAAGCGTTTCAAAAATTGTCTTATTAAGTTCAGGGGTACATGTGCAGGACGGGCACGTTTATTACTTAGGAAAACATGTGTCATGGTGGTTTACTGCACCTCTCAACCCATCACCTAGGTATTACACCTCGCATACATTAGCTATTAAAGCATTTAAAAAAAACAAAAAACTGAAGCCCATTGAGATTCAACTGTGAGGTAGAGGGCATGTGGAATATGAGAACATTAGGCTATTTTTTATATTTTGAAAACAAATAAATGCCATTTTCTGTGTTGTTTATCTTTACTCTTGAGTTTTTTGGTAGGTGTTGCATAGTAGATGGTTGCCATCGCCACCACCATCACCACAGCGAGCTGAATACCACTCTTCCACGGTTGTGAGAACCTTATTTCTTGTTGCATTTCTAAATTTGCTATTGAAATCTCAAATTCTTCTTCCAACTCTTAATATTAGGAAGTACTGGCCGAGCACAGTGGCTCACGCCTGTAGTCCCAGCACTTTGGGAAGCCAAGGTGGGTGGATTGCAAGATCAGGAGATCGAGACCATCCTGGCCAACATGGTGAAACTCCCTCTCTATAAAATACAAAAAAAATTAGCCGGACGTGGTGCATGCCACAAGTCCCAGCTACTCGGGAGGCTAAGGCAAGAGAATCTTTTGAACCTGGGGGGGGCGGAGGTTGCAGTGAGCTGAGATCGTACCACTGTACTCCAGCCTGGCAACAGAGTGAGACTCTGTCTCAAAAAAAAAAAAAAAAAAAAAACAAATTAGGAGGTACTTTGAAGTCTTAACTCACAGTACTCTCCATAGTTGGCACGAGTATGAGTGAGAGGGAATTCATCTAACTACATACCCTGACAGTTATTCATTAAGTATATATAGGCAAGAGTCATCTGATTATATTCCTCCCTTATGAGCTGCAGATTTGGAAACTAGGGAGAGTCCACAGGGTTTATTCAAACAGGCAGCAAAGATATTCTGGCACAATTTAATGAAGACCAATAAACTTTCATCTGCCTGAAATTTTAAAATGTGGAACCCTGAACTAATGAAACTTTGTACACAGCTTTTGTTTATGTTGTTTGTATATGCCTTATATTAGTGTCTAACAAATTCCAACTAAACTTTTGGATTTTTTTTTTTGAAAAATAAATAATGAATGACCAAGATACAGAAGTAGAAAGGTACTATGTGATTCTTCTTGGCATGAGAGTGTCTGGGTACCACCAAAGCAATATCCATGATAACAGATAGAAAATATCTTCATAGTAACAAAGGGCTTTGTAAGCTTATATTCTTTAAAAAGCTACACTGTAGGTCTAAGGTAAATCAACTGAATATGAGTCAGGAGGGAGAAACCACTGTATAAATCAAAAGCAATCACTTAGACAATTAGGAGAGGGCAGAAGCCATGAACTACTCAATTGGGATAGAATTGTTGCCAAATATATCTGCACATTCAAGCATTTAAATCCACTTATCATAAAGTAATTCTAAAATTCAAACTTATCGTTCGCTGGCTTGCTAATCATATTTCAAAAACAATGAAACAATGGCATTGTATTTTTGTAATGATATTATATATTCTTTAATTGACGACAGATGGCTGTTCTTATATTCCACAGAAAATACATTTCCTAATTATGGAGCCTGGGAGATAAAAAGTATTAGCTTAATCTCCAGCCCTTTTACTTATTTGAGCCAAAGCGACATGGAGTTTGTTGCAGAGCTCAGTCACACTGGTACAATTTCTAATTGTTTCTTTCTGAGGCGCTAAGAGCATATTCAGTGAGGATCCTAGAGCATATATGTACACATGATGAAAATGCTCCCTTGGAATTAACTCACAACTTGATTTATGCAGGATGGCCGACTCGTGTATGTGAGACCTGCTTGGGCTCCAGCTGCGGTAAAACATGTCTGTGGGACCCAGTGTCCTGGCTTTCCAATCAGAGCTTTGTTGCTGTGACTGATGCTGTGGAGATTCAAGCCACACACAAACCAGCTGAAGAGAAGGAAATTTATCTTAAGCTTGAGTAGGGTTCATGGGAATCTAAAAATAGTAACTGCTTATTATACAGCTGGGCCTCATAGGGCCCTACCTGGAAAATTTAAGTGAAAGCAATCTGTCAACAACTGGATGATTTCTCTACTATAAGAATAGCCAATATTTACAGAGCTCTTAGCCTATGCCAAACACTTCACTGTGTGTGTGTGTGTGTGTGTGTGTGTGTGTGTGTGTGTGTAGTATGGGTATTCATTTGCATTCTTACCACATTATGACTAAGATACTCTCAAATTCCTTTATATATGGATGAGAAAACTGGTTCTTAGAGTGGAAGAGAGACTTACTGAGGCCACAGGTTGATAATTACTAGAACAGGAATTCAGATGCAGGTCCAGTGCTCCCAAGGCCCACACACTTAACCACTGCAATGTTTTGTGTCCAGCAGAGAGCTTGCCCCATTCTTTTCTCTGTGCAGAGCCCTTGATGTTTGAGCATAAGATGTGGAATTAAAACCCATTTTACCAAAGCAAAAGTGTGGGAATCAGACCTGATTTTATTAAATCAATTCTTGGATGGCAGGATGATGTCTCCAATTGAAAGAAAAAAATATTATGTCCTCATGTCTAACCTGTACTATTTCCCCAGATGAGCTCCTGGCAAGATAACCAGGACAGGGTGAATAGATAATTGCAGAGAGGAAATGTTCAGGTAGCAAAAGTCCACTAGTCATTGATTTATTTGTGATTTGTTTTTGCACTTGTTTTGCCAGAGACAAGAATAAAAGGAAATGATTTATGTGAAATTCAAGAAAAACAGATGAAATGTGATGGCCTCATCTGTCTATAGCAAATAGTTGTGCCCCCATCCTTCCTATTAAAGCCTTATTCATCACTTTGTATTCCATCATATCATTAGGTACATTTTCTGCATGGCTTCTAACTTTTCTCCTTAATGTCTTAGTATGGCAGTTACATTCCTGAATATTCTAATGTTGAACCATTCTTGAGTTCATGGGAAAAAAACCTACTTGGTCATAATGACTGTATATATGGGTGTATAGAGTCATATGTATACACACACAACATATATGTATATACATATATACATACACATGTACACATTTAACATGTGTATACATACACACATATGTACTTTTTAAATACTTTGATATATTTTACTTGTTGATATTTAAGATGATTCCATCTGTGTTAATATATGGAATTACATTTTCCTTGCCTTTCTTTCTCTTTCTCTGTCTTCCCCCTCTTCTCACTGTGACATGTATCTCTAGACAAGAGTAGGCAGAGTTGATTCTGTCTCAAGTGACTGAAATTATTTAAGGTTTTAGGCCACTTTGGAAAATCAAAGTTATTAGATAGGAACTTAACCCACAACCATTTAGAAAGGTAAAAATCATTTTTAGTTTGCAGGCACTACTAAAACAAGTGGCAGTCTGAATTTGGCCCATGGGCCATAATTTACTAATTCCTGTCCTAGTGCCCTAAGACATAGGGCCATTCCATTGGTTAGAAAAAATTAACTTATTCCAGCCAAGGGAAGGCTCATTTGCCAAGTTAGGCATCTATGGTAGCAGATACCTCATTTTGTTGATGTGAAACGTTTCCATCTGAAATTCTGTTTTGTTTTGTTTTTTCTTTTTTCATTTGTGTGATTTGTAATTTGAAAGGTCTTTTTAATGGGGAAAAATAGTCTTGAGGTTGGAACTGCCTTTCAGGAAGAAAGCTTCTGGGGTGATTTTTGACAGCCAACAATAGATGAAAGCCTCCTGGAGTATCCAAGGGTGACTGGCCACAAGACGTTTTGCAAGAGTTCATCCTGCTTCACTGTTTCTACCAGGAAGTGGGGGTGTGAGCAGGCCTGAACAAAGACACCTAGTGAACAGGTCAGGAATCCAGTGGGAGGGTGTGGATGGTCTGAGATGAATCTAGTGCCTGCCTAGAGCATGTAAGGGCAGATGGACTAATGGACACATGTCATTCTTTCTTTTCATTCCTGGTCTACCATTATTAATCTAACCTCTGGGCTTTTTTACTTTTTTTACTTCTTCCTCTACTGTTATTTTCAGATTCTGTGAAGCATGATCTCACTCCATGCACTGAAATGTAAATAGACTTTTTTAGCAGCAGATAATTTTAATATGCTGGACTTTCCTGAAGTCTTCATACTACCCATGATGACCCAGGATATATTATCCAAAGTAGGAAATGACCAGATGACAGTCACACAGAGAAGAGTCGTTGCAGGATGAGCTTGAAAGTTCACTCTTACCGGATGATCATGTAAAACAAAAATAACATTCTAAGCCCCCAATCATCTGAATGGACCCCTCCTCCTGGTCCAGGGCATTCCAAAGTTAACCTGAAAAACTAGTTCATACTGTGATGGGAGGCAGGAGCCAGACATGCCTCATTATACTCTTCTGCCTTTTGGAATTATTGATAGAACAGACTCTTTAAGTCTGATAAGAGACATTTACAATCTATTTCTCTGAAGCCTGCTACCTGCAGGCTTCATCTGCATGATAAAACTTTGGTCTCCACAACCCCTTAAAATAACCCAGATAGTCCTTTCTATTGATAATAACTCTTTCAACCAATTGCCAACAGGAAAATCTTTAAATCCACCTATAACTTGGGAGCCCCGGCTTCCACTTCTCCTGCCTTTCCAGACCGAACCAATGTACATCTTATGTGTATTGATTGATGCCTTATGTATCCCTAAAATGTATAAAGCCAAGTTACGGCCTCGCCACCATGGGCACATGTTCTCAGGATCTCCTGAGGGCTGTGTCATGAACCACTGGTCAGTCACATTTGGCTCTGAATAAATCTCTTCAAATATTTTGCACTTTGACTCTTTTTGTGAACAATCGCATTTGACTACCAGATACCTGAGAAACTTTGGAGACCTCAAAGAATCTTAGAGATCTTCTAGCTCAGCAGCTTTTAAGGCTTTTGTGTGAAGAATACAGATCCCTCTGAGATTCTGAGGAAAAAGAAGGACTCTCTTTCCACCACAAACATGCAGACACGTAACACACACTCAAACACATTACATACAACCTCAGTTTCATGAGCTCCCTGTGAACCACCACTTGTAGTATCTAAGAATGCCTGATCTGCTCTAATCCCCTAAATGGCCTAAGAAGCGTAAGACATTAGCTAAGCAAGCAATCCTTTCTCTTACTTCAGATAAGAAGACAATGCTGTCTGATTATAAATTATGTTCAATATCTGCACTTACTGTTTGAAATAAGTGTCTTTCTACTTCATAAAATTCATGCAACTTACACTTTGCTCTTGATTCAAATTTTTATTTGTAAATATACTGAAGGATCCAATATACAGTTTCAAGACAGACGATTTAAAGGTAGTATTTTCTTTTGTTTAAGCACTGACTTATAAAAACGTTTAAAAATAGAAAAGTAATAAAGATGTCCTAGCATTACAGGAAAAGGATCCCAATCCAGACTCCAAGAAAGGGTTCTTAGATCTCATGCCAGAAAGAATTCAGGGCAAGTCCATAGAGTAAAGTGAAAGCAAGTTTTAACAGAAAAGCAGAGGAATAAAAGAATGGCTACTCCAGACAGAGTTAGCCCTGAGGGCTGCTGGCTGCTCATTTTTATGATTATTTCTTGATAATATTCTAGACAAATGGTGAATTATTCATGCCTCCTCTTTTTAGACCAAATAGGGTTACTTCCTGACATTGCCATGGCATTTGTAAACTGTCATGGTGCTGGTGGGAGTGTAGCAGTGAGGACGACCAGAGGTCACACTTGTCACCGTCTTTGTTTTGGTGGGTCTTAGCTGGCTACTTTACCACATCTTGTTTTATCAGCAAGGTCTTTAGACCTGTATCTTGTGCTGACCTCCTGTCTCTTCCTGTGACTTAGAATGCCTTACCCATCTGGGAATGCAGCCCAGTAGGTTTCAGCCTTATTTTACCCAGCTCCTATTCAAGGTGGAGTTACTCTAGTTCAAATGCCTCTGACATTAGGAGCTTCAGTCTATAGCCCATTTGCAAAAACAGTACACGTCATGCTTGTATGAGATGTTGCTAATTAATGGTTTCTTAAATATAATTGATTTTTATTTTTTACTTTTTGAAAGATCAAAAGTATTTGGTAGCTGCTTTATGTAAAACTATCTGAACAGAAACTAAACAAATAAAAAATGTAGCAGCTTTCTACAGAAATTCAAATTTAAGGAAACTCTGGGACAATTATATGCAAAACTGATTATAATTTATATCTGTGTGTGTGTAAAATAACTGTTCTGAAATGGCTTCATTTCAAAGCAAAACCCATAAGTAGTTAGTCCAAAATCATACATTTCTCAAATTATGAGATCCAGAGAAGCTGAAAATCCTAATTTAAACAATTTAAACTCTACATAAGAACTGTGAAATACTTTCTCTTCTTTATTGTTTACTCAATAATATTTTAAGGGAATCTAAAAATAATCAGAACTAGCTCACCAAATCCTTTTCCTTTTACACCTACTCTAGTTTAAATGGAAAAGCCTGAGATTTCACATTGTACATGGATTCACAGTGCTTGAAGTGAAATAATATTTTCTGCTTTAGTGGCATTTATTGCTTATCAAATCTTTAAGGGATATGTTTACAATATGTTTAATTTTTATATAAAATGAAAATTAATAAGTAACCTTTGGAAGAGTTAACCAACTTAAAGCGCTATTGCTTGCCTTTTCTTAATTTTAATTTAATTTTATTTTTGGAAATGGATTTTTGCTCTTTTTGCCCAGGCTGGAGTTCAATGGCACCATCTTGGCTCACTGCAATGTCTGCCTCCTGGGTTCAAGTGATTCTCCTGCCTCAGCCTCCCAAGTAGCTGGGATTATAGGCGCACACCACCACGCCTGGCTAATTTTTGTATTTTTAGTAGGTACGGGGTTTCATTATGTTGGCCAGGCTGGTCTTGAACTCCTGACCTTAAGTGATCCGCCAGCCTCCACCTCCCAGAGTGCTGGGATTACAGGCGTGAGCCACCGCCCCCTCCACCTGCTTGCCTTCTTTTAGATGTGCTCTCAACTTCAGGATTTTCTGTACCATTTAACTTTGAAGAAGATAAATTTTCCTCTCTTCCCCCACAAATTCAGCATGGCGATACTGGCTGTCTTCCTGCCTGGGCAGGATGCCTAAGTACTTAATTGTTCAGTCTCTAGGCAGGAATCACTTTGCCCAACAATGAAATGCAACTGCCTCTAGGGTAGAATGCAGCAGCTGTTGAGCCGCACAAGCTCTACTACTGGTCAGTTTGGGGCCTGGCAAGGGGATAAGCACAAATCTATCTCCAAGAAAGGGAAGAAATCGACAGCCAATGGATTTTTTAGTTTTTGCAAATTGGCTCTGCCCCATTAATATTCTCAGTTAGTCCATGTCATCTCTTTCATAACTTTAATGTGTTTTCTTCCTTCTTTCTTGACAGGTTTTCGTTTTTTGTTTTTGTTTTTTTTTGTCTTCTGCCAGTTTCCGTTCCCCTTTCTAGTTAATTCCCCTGATTATCAGCAATTGTGCTCAGTAATTTTTGGTTTCAAGTCAGCTCTCAACCAGAGTTGTCTCTTGAATATTTAGAATTAATGTTGACATTTTATGACCCTCTGTGTATGCATGCTGATGGAGGTTCTTTAACATGCTGTGGAAGAATGAGTGGCTTATAGAAATCATAGGTCTGCCAGGGGTTGGAAACCCTGTGCCAGTGGTGGCCAGGTACAGAATCTGAGGCTCAGAGAGCTTTCTAGTTAATTAGATTTGGTCACATGACCTTTCCGACTCAGCCAATTGCAAGAAATAATGAGACACACATTATCAGGCCAGAGGCCTCCTGCTAGTATATCTAGTTAGTGGAAGTAAAATCTTTACTAGGAATATGACTGCGGGGCCCTCGTCAACCCGCATCTTTTCCAGAGATCCCTCTTAAGCTTTCCCAGTGTAAATTTATTTCTCTCTTTTCTGAACTTCCCTGGACTTCTGTTATTCTTTATACTTGGAAACTCATCACACACAATTTTGTGGATTCCTTTTGTTAGATTCTGCAGAGGAATCTTGAGAGGGAAGAGTGACTTACCTTCTTATCCCTTAATTTTCACTCTGTCTTAATTTTTACTTAAATTTTATCGTTTTTTCCCTACCATGTTCATCTCCAGTACTTCTCATCTCTCTATTATGTTTCTCCATGTCTTCCCTGCCAACATGTACCTTCTCAAACACACACACACACACACACACACACACACACAGGTGGCTTATCTCAATACATTTAATAGAATTTGTTCATTTTTCCAACTGGATTGTAAGGAGGGTTTCTTAACTATCACAGATCTATCGCATTAAATTGCCTACAGTTGTTACTAAAAACTCTTAAGTTATGTATGGAATAATTCATTCCACATTTATTGAGCCTTACTTTGTGCATTTCACAGCAGCTTCTTGCCAAGAAGAAACCTATGTATTTTAAAGTTATAGTGTTAAACAACTGTATTTTAGCTTTATGATTAAATTAAAATGGGGATTAAGTTTTTCTTCTACTCATATTGAAATAAGTGACTGGAATAAATCAGGGTTTATGTGGACAAGAATCTCACCTAGCAAACAGTAGGCTGATGATTGACAGCACCATCACCCTCTCCCTGTTCCTCAAATCCCCCCTTCCAGTGATCATGTCTTAGGACAAGATACTTATTCAGAACCAAAGCTGGCTTTCTGCTGCTAACTCTTAATATTCCACAAGCTTGTTATTGTTTAAATACCTGCATTTTCCAATGCCTCTAAGTTAAGGTTGGTGTATTCCCCAACCCTAAAGACTGTGGTTCCCCTGGACACAGTTACGACCACAGGAACTTCTCTCTCAACACCCAGCCTGCAGAAGCAGCTCTATCTACCCTGGTGACTCTTGAATTTAAATCTTTGCCTGTATCTTTCCTGAGAACTATAGACTCACATACTCAACTGCCTACTAGATAGCTCTGTTGAGATGTCATATCAAACTTAAGAAGTTCAAAGCCAAATTCCTGTTTTTTCTCCCCAGACCTGCTCTTGCCCCAGTTTTCTGTATATCAGTTCTAATTTCTCAGGTTGTATTTGGAGTCATACTCACCTCCTCTCTCTAATAACCCTCATCTCTTCTATCCTCAAACTCTTGGCTCTACCTTCAATATATACTCAGAATTAATATGTAGAATGTAATGTATTCAATTGATGGCATATTATTTAGCAGGGAATTACATATATATATATATATTTTTTTTCCACACACATATTAACATTATGGATGATGCTTATAAATGTAATGTTGAAAAAAGAAGTGAAACACAAATATGCAGCCTATGTTTTTATCTATATAAAGGAATAAAACAGGTGAAACTTACATATGCTATTAGAAGTCAGGTTGCCCCCTGATGCTTAGTGACTGGGAGGCACTGTATGGGAGCTTCCAGATGTTTACTTGGTCAAAATTAATTAAGCTACATATTGGTGATATGTGTACTTTTTTGTATATGATACCTCTGTAAAAGTAATATCGACATGGCTTGCTACCACTCTGATCCAAATAACACCATCTCTTGACCAGATCCTGGTGATGGCCTCCTATTTGCTACTCTTTCTGCCATCATACCCTCTCAGTGTGTAGCCAGAGTGATCTTCTAATATGTAACTCAGTTTGTGCCATTTCTATTCAGAAGCTGCCAAGGACTTTCCATCTTTTGCAGGGTAGAAGCCAAAGACCTTACAGGCCCCACGTGTTCTGTACTGTGCTCAGTTCTCTGGATTCACTTCCTCTTACTCACGTCCTTTCTTTCTGGGCTCCAGCCACATTGACCGCACAGTTCATTGATGCCAACCATCTTTCACCCTCAGGATATTTCTACTGTCTTACGACCCTAACTTAAGTGCTCTATGCCTAAATGCATTTAGGGTGTACTCCCTTGGTCCATCTGATCTCTGCTCTAGTTTTTTCTTACCAGCAGGGCCTCCTATGACCATCCTGCATGAAATAGCTCCTTTGCTGATCTCACCCATGTTAACATACTTTGTTTTTTACACAGGAAAATGATTCTATGAAAATCTGTATTTCTAATTTGTTATTATCTGTTATGTTTCTATCTTTTCCAGAATATAGAATCCACAAGGGCAGGGATATTTACTGTGTGGTTGCTTGGTGCCTTCCTTTTTGTATTTTCAGTGCCTAGAGAAGTGCCTTGCACACAGCTGGACCTTGGTGAATCTTTGTTGAATAAATAAAAACAACGGGGAAATAGGTACTCCATTGCAATTGAGTAAATGAGCAGGGACTACAGTACTTACTAGATCCTATGATATGGTATTTCTAACTTTGTAAGTATACCCCAAAGAAAAAACCTTAAAAATAGCCACTTGCGTGATATCGTTTGGATGCTCTTTGCAATTGCTACGTACAAATGCTAACAAAAGGGAAAACTCAGCTAAGTGGTTCTAAATTGAGGGAAGAAGAAGGTGGGCAGGGGAGAAGATCCCAATCTCCTGTTAAGGGTGTTACTTGCATATTCCATAGGGAAACACATTGTTATTGACTGGAAGGCATCTTATTCCATTTCCCAGATTACAACTCTTTGTAAAACACTAACAAGTGCTTCAGTGTGATTTAATACACATGGAAAGCAGGTGACCCTGTTAACATGAAATGATATTTAAATAGAAAAGCAGAACAAAGAATAGTAAGTAGACATGGATTATATTGTTTTTATTTTATTCATCAAAATTAATAAAGGTGGAAAGAATAATTTAATTAGAACGTAAGTTTCATTTTTGACTCAAAACGCAGAGCATCAGCTGATAAATTTTCCTCTATGGAAAGGTCCCCTTTTTCCCCAAAGTTATGCATGTACTATAAAATGTAAGGTAATGGATTAAACACACCCCACTTTACTGTTGAAACACACATCTTATTTTTACCTCAAGAATAAATGAATTAAGAGATTTTTTTTCTTTTTTAATGTGTTGGGGGGATTAGGCAGTCTTTCCAGAAGAGTGGGCTGAGGTGAAACTAGTTACCACACTTTAACTGTAATGATAGCAGACTCTCCTCAGGTACCTTAGAATACACTAAGAAATTCAGTTAAGATGTACCTGTCTTTACACTACAACACTAGAGACTTTCTAGAGGAGTACCATCCTATAGCTATTTAATTGTGATGCTTACGAATATGTCATTCAGCAACACTGTCTCATAACTACTCCCCAACCTGCTGCTTTTTGCTTCATCTCTCATTGTTTAACAAATTTAATTTCACAGGATTTATCAACCTGACAACCCATTGTCACCAAATAAATATAATCATTTCTGTCTCTGAACCGTTTATCCATCTGGGAACTTCACTTTGCTCCTTTCTTACTTTAAACGCCCATTTTTCTCTTCAGGACATTGAATGATCTGTCAAATCCAATCCCTCAACTTGCCTTGCATTATCTCCCCTGTAACCTACTCATTCCTGCTTCTGTGTTCTTCACCCTTATTGAAAACTCATTTTGATTACTTATAAAAAATTGTTTCCAAAACCAGTAAGATGACCTCCTTGAAACAGGCTCTAAGTCATCCTAACTTCAAAATAACCACTGCCTTTCTTTGTATTGCCATGATTTTAAAAATAAAGTATATTATTTTACACTGTATTTTCTTCATTTGCTTTTGTTTTTATATACCCATAGCTTTTTCAACTTAATATTCTAGCAGCTTTATAAAAAATTGAGACCATGTGATATGATCCTTACAGTATTAAAGTGTCATACAATTAAGGGGAGCCCAGTGAGTCAGCTGAGACTTTTTGTATATGATGCAGGAGACACGGGGAGTAGCACTGAAGACGAGCTTAACAGGATTGTTTGTATTACTCATAAAAGTTGAAGGAAGCAAGTTGGTTAATTTTTTAAAAAATTAGAGTGATTATCCTTGTATTTGTTTCCTATTGCTACTGCAACATATTACTACCCACTTATTGGCTTAAACAAACACGAATTTACTATCGTATAGTTCTGAAAGTCAGAAGTTTGAAATCAGTTTCACAGGCTAAAGTCAAGATGATGGCAGGTTGGTTCCTTCTGGCTGTGTTGGGGAGAATTTGTTTCCTTGCCTTTTCCAGCTTTTAGAAGTCACTGCATTCCTTGTTTCATGTTCCCTTCATCACTCCTACCTCTGCTACCGTCGTCACATCTCCTTTTATCTATTGACCCTGTTGCCTCTGTCTTAGAAGACCCTTCCAATTACATTGGACCCACCTAGACAATCCTGAAAATCTTCCCTCTTTCCAGACTTATAGTTTAACCACATGGGCATGGTGCCTTTTGCTATATAAGGTAACATATTCTCAGGTTACAGGGACTAGGACATGGACATTTTGAGGAGGGGCATTATTTTGACTCTCACAATCCATACTAGTGCCAATCTCACTCACTTAGATGAATGTGAAAGACGTTACCCTGAGTACACTAGAGGGTATGTCCGACATGTGGATTTTATCCCTAGTGCATGCCACTGCAGGCAAATAGCTTCAGATCTTCTCTTTGGTCCAAGGAGTTTGGAAACTCTATCTGTTAGGCAATGGTAAACTCTTGGTGCTTTTCAAGCAGGTGAAGAACCTGCTCAGTTCTGTATTTTAGAAAAATAACTGGTGGCAGAATGAGGTGGATGGGAGCTCAGACTCGCATGGTGGAAAGCCTAAACCCAGAAAGAATGGTAATGGAATTGGAGTGCAGGCAGATGTTTCAGAGACATTCCAGAGAGGATTGATTCTGTGTGGACTTGGAAGTGTTTGCAGAGAGGTAAGAGTATAGAGGGTACCTATTAAGGTGTTTAGCTTAGGTGGCAATATAAGAAATGACACCATGAATGAGTTTGAATATATTCAGTTATAAATATCTATGAGAAATGCCTCTGTCAGCTTCAGGATCAGAGGTTGGCAGTCAAGTTGCAGAAAACATACTGCACTCAGATTTACAAATATGTATTTTGGACTTAACTGAAGGTTAAGGGACACCTGCTTCCATGAGAGGACGCCAGAGTGGTTGCATGCATGTATACATGCATGTCCACATGCATACGTGTATATCTACAAACACATACATATCTGGAGCATATATATATGCAAGCACATACGTACATGCACACAATTTACTGACCTTAGCGACCAGGCATAATAACATAAATCATCAAAACTTCTAGATATCAGTGCTCTTTTGAATACAGACATTGCTTACATTTCAGTCTGTGCAGGCTCAAACTTATTTTATAATTTTGTTTTGCATACATTTCATACTTAGTCTTATTTAAATATGAAAGAAACACAAAGCAATTAAAAAAATAAATCCTTTACAATGCAAAGTCGAGAAGTTGTTTCTTGCTCTCAAAGACTTTAATGTCTAATGGTAAGATAAACACATGCAATAATGATACACCATGTCAGCTGATAAAAAATAGTAATAGCTAATATTTACTAAGATTAAACCTTATGAGCTCAGCACTGCTGATCCTTTTAAATGTGTTAACTAATTAAGTGTTACAATCATCATATAAGGTGGATGTTGTATATAAAGTACACAACAGAGAACAGGGTAACAGCTTTATTCTAGTCACGAGTCAAACCTGTGTGAGTCAGGGAAATGTTCCTAGAAGAGCTAGCCCTTGAAATGAGACTTCATGGATGAGGTTTTACGGGTCTATAAATGTGAAAGGCTATCAAAAGAAGAACAACATTGGGAAAAGCTGAGAGATTAGAGAAGGCACAATGTGTGGGGGAATGATGAGTGGGCCAGATTTTAAAGTGCCAGAGGGAGAATGCAACAGATGAGGCTTGCCAGGAATGGGAAGGTCAGCTCACAAAGGACATTGTGACTATAGTCAAAGGAGTTTATTTTGTGTGGTGTGGTTTATGGGAAGACAAATGACTTTGAGCAGGACAGTGAGCCAGTTTGATTTGCATGTGAGCTGAGCTTTTACTGCAGAGGGAAAAATGCATCCTGGGGGGATTGGGGGAGAGGTGAGGAAGCCAGGAATCACAGTAAACACTCAGGAGTCTATCTCAATGGTCTAGGTTAAAAAATGATGAGAACTGCATCTTCTTTGGTAGTACAAAGGACAAACACGTGGCACATTTTAATGGTAGAGGTGAGAGTGTGTGGTGAGTGGAAATGGGGAATGGAAGGAAACTGGAAAATAGAGGATGGTGTCCAGGGCCCCCGTCAAGACTGGGATGGTGAGAGGAGAGACAAGACTTCTGGGAAGATGGTGTAGTAATATGTGGATATGTTCCATTTGACATGTTTCCTGGCTATCTAGGGAGAGGCCTCAATAGGCACTTGGCTGTATGGGTCTGAATCTCAAGACATATTTGGCCTAGACATGCAGATTTGGCAATCTGTGATGAGAGTGGAAATTAATCTTCTGGGGAGAGACTCAGCCAATTAGGAAAAACAGATCATATGAATAGAGAAAAAGGCCAAAAAAGAGTACCTCGGGGAATACTTACATTTGGAAATGTACTTCTAGAAGAAATGAGAATCACAGATAGTGATGGTGTAGTCAGCAGTACATCAGTAGTAGCTGAAATCATCATGGTGGATGCAATATCTCAGGTGAAATTTGTAGAAGCAGAGCAGCAAGTAAAAAGATATAAATGAAACCCTGGGGAAGAGGAAAAGAGGAATTTCAGCTAGGAACTGTTTAAGAGCTGTTAGGAAAATTACCAAGCCAAATGGTGTAAGAGAAACCAGTGAAAGGGAAAGGCACTGGAGAGAGGGAGGAGTGAGCAATGCCAAAGG
Source organism: Ateles fusciceps (assembly GCA_036589455.1). Classification (NCBI taxonomy): domain Eukaryota; kingdom Metazoa; phylum Chordata; class Mammalia; order Primates; family Atelidae; genus Ateles; species Ateles fusciceps. Next base: position 2,509,644 of record JAZHEH010002077.1, read on the forward strand.
ACACAGAAAGGGTGAGTGAGGCAATACCGAAAATTGCTCTTTGACAGTGAAGAGAGTAATTGGTAACCTTTGTTGAGAGTGATTTGAATATGGTGGTGAGGGTAAAATGCCAAAAAGAGTGAGTGTAGCAGTAAATGGGATTTGAAGGCTATATACTAATGAATTGAGGCATAATAATTGTTGATTAAATAAATGACCTTCTAAGATATTTTGAAACTTAACTTCAGGGTAACGTTAGAAATACAATGGGGTTGTGGCTTTTAAATGAAATTGCTTAGGAATCAGATTGTAAGGCCAGAGAATAATTATTGGAACCAGGTAAATTGTACATAGAAGTGTCAGTTGGCTACCAGTTATCCCTATCATCCATTCTCCTGCTGTTTTCTTCAACTTCCAGTTTTGATTGAGTTTAAGTGTCCCCAGTCCAATCGTAGTTATGATGTCCTTCGATGCCCCTAGTATTGATGATTACTTAGACTTAGAGCATGCATAATAAGATATAGTAACCACTTTGACAAGCCATAAATATTAGGACCAAGAACTCTCTTTATCTGGCTTATTCCTTAGAAGCAGAAATTATGAACTATTTTGCAGATCATTTAGAACTTAGAGAATGTATATAAGCTAGAGCTGATTAATTAAACATTTTGTAACTTTATTTCCTAGAGTTGAATGAGTCATTTATTTTGAATTAGTACAAACCTACATATATTAAACTTTGATTCATGGCTTACAAGGTATGAATGGTCTGGGCACAGATATAAAATTAGTCCAGTACAATTATTGGTAGATTTCAAAACCTATTTAAATAATATGTTTAGCTTCTACATGAATTAACAGACATAAAATAGGTCATCCAAGATCTGTTCAATGGTTGTCACTGAATGTTGAGATAGTAACAGAGTAGGAGATGGGTATTTGAGCTGTGGGGCTAAATAAGAATCTCATGGGATCCTTGAAGCCCTAAAGGTTAATCCAGTTTGTTTTTCCCGTTTCTCTCCCAGACATGCCTCAATCAATCCTTTTTACCTCTCCTTTCATCCTTCCAATGCTGAAAGATTTTAAAATAAAGAACTAGATTTACCTATAGAGACATGTAAACAATAATAGTGGGTCAGGATAATGTATTGAGATAATGTATGTTTTATTCTGCCTGCATCTTCTCTTAATTACAAAGAAGTAATGAAGCCTCTGTGTGTTGTTGCTTCAGGGGTAGCCTTAGTTACGTAGGATTTTTATTTTATGAAAGCTTATACTCCTTGAAAGAATCATGCTAGTGGAGAGAAGAAAATGGGGAGAATATTACTTTTGAGATGAGAGGAAGTAGAAAGAAGTAGGAGTATTCTCCCAGACTAGGAAGTAGATGGAGGACTTGGGTGTTCCACGAAGACCAAACCCATGGCTGTGCTCCAGCAGGATCACAAAGGAGACATCCTCCAGGTACTGCTAGGGGCTCCAGATTCTCGGCATGTGGAAAAGATTCAAGCCCAGGTGCAGCAAGGGATCACATGTAATTTGGACAATGAGCTGTCATTCTCAACCATCTACCATAATCTCTTCCTTAGGTATAGTAAAGACACCTGTATTATTTGTTGCTCTCTGGAGAAGGACAAGTGGCCTTCTGAATTCACAATTGAATTTCTTAAGAGTCAGATGTAAATAAAATTAAATAATGTGACATTTTTATACAATGCAGTTGTAGATGCAAATACCTACTAGTATAATTCTTCCATTAAAAAACAGATTTTGAGTTCTAGTCAGGCCTGTTTTTCTCAGCTCTGGAAATATAGCCTTGTGTGTAACTGGTATATTCTCTACTGTCAGAGGTCTTGTGTTAGATACAGTTCTCCATGGATATCTCACATTTCTGCACATCATGTGAGCAGGGGCTCTGGGTACTCTTTGTACATGACTAGCTTTTCAAGGATGTTTGCATAGTAAACAGCCTTGGCAATAAAGATAATGTCTCCCTCTGGAGCAGAGGACAGACGTGTTTGCTATCCATAAAAGACTGTTTCTCTAAGCTCAGAGTTCCTTTCCTGTAAAAGATTACCGTGGGTACCAGCATCCACCTGTGCTCAGCCTTCAGCCTTGTTGCCCCACAAAACTGTGGCAGGCTGTCTTTTTTCTTGCAATGTAACATCTTAGACTCTGTGGCATGCTGGATAAAAGATGGTCTTGTGCTTGGATGCACTCTTACAAGTTCTTTCTTACTTTACCTGCCACACTGCTTGGTACTGATTTATTCCAATGAGCTGCCACTACCTTTTTTGAGAGAAAAAATTAGGCTTGTGAAGTTTAGAAATCGTGAAGAGATCTCAGACTTTAGGATAACAATTATTGTCCTAGATTGAATATTTCATGGTTTTGTGATACTAGAAAAATCACTTACCATTATTCCCTCAGTTTCTAATCAGTAAAACAGAGATGAGGATACTCATGACATTGTCACTCGTGAGTACTGAACAAAATGGCAAATTTCTGAAATCCAAAGAACCTAATCAATGATTAAAAAAACATATGTATGTAAATATATTTATTTCTATAATCTCTATACTAAATAATGCCTTGTAATTTTATGTCACTTATTACATAATACAAATTCATTGGTTCTTGTACTACATTTATTCTTCTACTTAACAGAAATCAGTAGAACATTCACTCAGAGCAAAGCTGAATCAATATTTTGTCCAGTATATAGAGAGAATTTTGGATATATGTTTAGTATGATACCAATTCAGAGAACATGGGCCTAAATAGAATATCTCCGGTGAGCAGCATGGTGACATTGAGGTGGAAGGCAATGAAGGAGAAAGAGGAGCCTTGTGTTAAGAGCTCTGCAGAATGTGCAGTATTGCAGTGCCAGCAAGCTAACTTGCCACTTTCAGAAAAGCTGGTAGATGACATAAGACCGTGTCAAAGATAAATCCCTTTATTACTTACAGCACAGCAAGCGGTGTGAGTTTCAGATTCATTTTGGATCTCTTTACCCTGAGTCCCATGGGGGGTGAGACAGGGGCACTCACATACAACTGGGCATGCAGTGGGGCTGCGCCCCAGCTGAGAGTACCTGAGTCAAAGGAACCTTTATCTTTTATATTGGACAGTAAACAACCATTCTTGAGTTAAAGGAACCTGAATCTTTTACACTGGATTATAGCAAACACTCTCCTTAAGGGAGATATTATTTTCATTATAGGAAATAATAAGCAAGCCTGGCCTGTACCCTCTCTATCTTCCAAGGTTTTCATTATGCAAACATCTGTAATAAGGTAGTCTCAAAGAAAGGGGCGGTTAGTGCATATGCTCACAAGGTGTGTAGAAAGATGAGAGACCCATATGGAGCATGGCTGCCCAATATCCAGATGAAGGGGAGACACCTTAAAGTAAATCTTAACCTCCTTTACCATTAAGTCTTGGGCCAACCCAAATTATACTGCAGAAATTACAATACATAATCAGTATTATTGAATAAAAATCTTTATTTTTATTTTCATTTCTCTTCCACGTTTCCCCAACACCACACACACACGAACACATTCATGGTCACAGAAAGTGATAAAACATGCAAGAATAAGAATGATGCAGTGGACTTTGGGGACTTAGAGGGCAAATGGGGCAAAGGGGGTGAGAGATAAAAGACTACAAATTGGGTTCAGTGTGTACTGTTTGGGAATGGGTGCACCAAAATCTCACAAATCACCACTAAAGAACTTACTCATGTGAACAAATACCACCTGTTAACCAAAAACCTATTGAAATAAAAAAATGTGCAATGCTATACTATTTCTATAACAGAAAGCCAGCAAAGTCTCAGGGTCGTCTGACTTTAAATATGACTATCCAGTTGGGTGTTCTGTTGATAGGATGAATAAAAAATAGAATACAGTCGGCCAGGTGCGGTGGCTCAACGCCTGTAATCCCAGCACTTTGGGAGGCCAAAGTGGGTGGATCACAGAGTCAGGTGATCGAGACCAGCCTGACCAACATGGTGAAACCCCGTCTCTACTAAAAATGCAAAAATTACCTGGGTGTGGTGGCATGTACCTGTAATCCCAGCTACTCAGGAGGCTGAGGCAGGAAAATCGCTTGAACCCGGGAGGCGGAGGTTGCAGTGAGCCAAGATTGCACCACTGCACTCCAGCTGGGCAACAGAGTGAGACTCCGTCGTAAAAATATGATGTATTTTTATATAACATTGACTTTTCTTGCCTTCATTTCAGCAAAGTTACATATAACATTGACTTTTCTTGCCTTCATTTCAGCAAAGTTCCATATGATGTTATTATAGTAGATCTTTACATAATTTATGTTGTGTTGAGACTAATGTCTAAAAGATTTAAAAATGTAATAGCAAAGTACACAAACTTTATTTTCCAAAAATCAAAAGGAATTACTGTAAAAATATAAAATATTTTTATGTCTGTATTTAAAAGCTTTTTTCTAAGTTTTTTAAATTAGCTTGCCAAATTTAAGGGTACCAGAAAAATATAATCAATGAATATTAAAATTTTAAGTCAATTGCATTAAATTATATTTTATTAAATTTGATTATGGAAAGAAATTATTAGTCATTATACTATTCAATGACTAATTGCCAAAACAAAGCACAGTATCATGTTTTACACAGGCGACATCAGGACAAATATATGTACAAATTTAAGAATATAGTGAATCTAAGAGTACAGTGCTGATGTGAGTACTGTGATATTTTGTGTAGGACGCAGAACCACAGTTTGAAAGAAGAAGAGACATAAAAATGGTTACTCAACACTAGTATGAGAAAATGCATTTCCATGCAAGAATCTATTGCTTTCATTAGTCTTTTCAGTGAGATAAATGCTTCTCTTCAAATCTTGTCCTCAAGGTGAAATGTCTGTTTTTAACAACACAAAAGAGTACTTAGTATTTGGACTCTGTCCCCTTTTCTTTTGAGGACATTGGGCACTATGTCTGGAAAGGGCTTCTCTGGACCCTAAAATGCCTTAGTTTATAAGAATGGGTATTTAGGGCCGCAAGTTTCACTGTGCCAGTGCCGAACACACTAGATACCAAGTGACAGGGATGCGTCTGTTCTTTAGTTCTTTATCTTTTGGATGTTTTTGATACTTGGCGTACTATAAAGGGACCCTGGACAGAGCCCCTCTTAACACTGTTAGGACAGAGACAGATCTTGTCAAATAGGGAGAAAATTAGGTATCCAGTCTTTTCTGGACCTGAGAAAGCTTTTAATATTATAATTCCTTTAACAGCTCTTTAAAAGTGGTCTAAACCATGCCTAAGTTGTTGATATAGATTAATAAATGCCTCCCCTGTCCCTACAACAGCAACAACAAACAGAAACCAAAAAACAGAAACAGAAAAGGAACCCAGCATAAACACTTAAGTGAGAACTGATTCCTGACCTCAAGTGGGGCATACAATCAGATTGCCTTAAGGACACATGGAGGCAGGGCAGCATCCAACAGGCAAAGATGAGCCTAGCAGGAAGATGGATCTGTCAGATGTGTGATGGTTAGAGGTGGTTGGTTTTGGGCAGGTCCAGGGTTTCAAGCCAAGTAAGTGAATCAGGTTGGAAAGAAAAATGCATATAGCAGCGTCAGTTAAGTAATGAGAAGTGGCACAGTGTGATCAGAGCGGGTTACTAGGAATGCAAATAAAGATGCTTCCCTGTCCCTGCTAAAAAGATGCAATCCATCCTGTCTTTATTACGCATTCCTGCTGTGGCCTGGAGTCCTGTATTAGCCCTCTAGGAGATGGAACAGTGCAGGGATGAGGTAGATGTGATTCATGAAGCTCAGTCTCGTTATGCATGTTAAATTGATCACTTTCAATGTGATTTGTACTGCCTCCCAAGAAGCAGTTTTTCCATTTTCACTTCCAGCTCTGTTGCCAAAATTCCCATTAAGGTCATTACATTCTGTCTTTAAAAGTACCTTTCAAAATGCAAACAATGTATGAAAATTGTAAAAACATTGTCAACATAAGCTATTAATGCCAGAATGGTAGGAAATCGGCTTTTTGTTGTTGTTTTTGTCCACAAAATATTGGAGGGGTTAGAATGAGAAAGTACCTATGTAGACATCTAGTATAAATCAGGTGGAAGGTGGGTAGGATGTAATGGAAGATACAGAGATCGCCAAAGCCCAAGCATGCAGCCCCAGGTGGTCATCTAAAATAAGCAAGATTGGTCTCATTTCCTTTGTTTAAATGGGAGACTTCAGCTTTCTTAAAATTGAGTGGCTCAACCTACCAGAAAAATTGCCTCTGTTGTTCCTGTGTTTTTACATTTAAATGATTTGATTTAGGAAAATAATTCATGATGAAGAGTGAAACATTTGAAAAGTTTCCATTACATATGTTCCAGTTTACTTATTCGTAAAAGTTAATGGTTTATTATTAGATGCTTTAGGATTCCATTGTTCTCTGGGGTGGATTTTATTAAATGAAATCATTTATTCTTCATTATTTCTTAATCATTTATTTTTATTTGTATTTATACCAGTTTTTACATGAAGGGTTTCTGCATCCCTCTTACTGATACAAATTTACCTTTTTTTTTTCATATATATATTTCCTGATAGAAAGGAGATCTTTGGAATCAGCCAGTCTGGTGGTTCTCCAAGCATAGTCCCATGACCTGCAGCATTCTCTGAGAACTTGTTTAGAATTCACATTCCCCGCTTCATCCCAGAACTGCTGAATGAGACACTCTGGGGTGGGGACCCAGCAATCTGTGTTTTGACTGAACATTCAAAGAATTCTGAACTTATGGTCTAGTCCAACTGTGTGTCTCCAGATCAGGAAACAGGTTGAAAGTGAGATGGTACTAATGCCCTGGTCATCAGACTCCTACCAGAGTATTTTTTTTTTTTTAATCACTATACTGAGGTTCATGTTAAGAACATGATGTGAGTCTCCTGGTGGGTTTCAGGACTTTCCAATCCTCATGGATCTCCAAAATCTATCAGAGCAATCTGATAGTATAATAAGATACTTCTTTTTTCCTTTAATCGGATTTTTGTTTTTATTTGAAATTTATTTATTTATTTATTTTTGAGATGGAGTCTTGCTCTGTTGCCAGACTGGAGTGCAGTGGGGTGATCTCCGCTTACTGCAACCTCTATCTTCTGGGTTCAAGCGATCCTCCTGTCTCAGTCTCCTAAGTTGCTACAACTACAGGCGTGTACCATCACGCCTGGCTAATTTTTTGTATTTTAGTAGAGACGGGGTTTCACCATGGCCAGGATGGTCTCCATCTCCTGACCTTGTGACCCACCCACCTTGGCCTCCCAAAGTGCTGCGATTACAGGCATGAGCCACTGCGACCGGCCGAAATTTAAAATATTTTAAACAACGCAGAATGGGAGATGAAGCACTGGAGTGAAACCAGTTGTAGTAAAAGCCAACTAATTTATATAATAAGACATTTCTTTTTTACAAAAATATTCATTCTTGAAAGAATAACAAGTTAAATTGAAGCATCTAGAAATTATGTTGTGACCAAAAGGTGACTTCAAAGATGACTTAAAAGAAATCTGTGTCACAAATTGAAGAGCATAGACAGACATTTCGATATCAAAACATCAAAGCAAATGTAAAAGCATTGGCGCCGATTTCTGTAAGATAGGCATTTTGAATAAGACTTTAAGGATATCAGACTAGAGTAACATAGTTTTATAAAGTAAATTCTCCCCAGGATAGTGCTTTCATTTGTTTTCATTTCCAGAAAATAAGAAAAGCAGCAGACTCTGGATTCCTCAGTGAATCTCACAGTGTTCCAAGGTGATGCATGGAAAGTAGGCATCCGACATTAACAACAGGTGATCTGGTTTATATTTGAAGAAAAGAGGATAAATTCTCCTGAGATAGTACATCGTCCTCTCTTGTTTTGTTCCCTCAGGTGAGCCCCAGCCTAGATGTGCAATCCAGGACCCAGGGGATAATTTCCAGGGCAGCTCCTGCCTGTTGTTTAAGCCAATGTTTTGTATGTCAGCTTACAGTTATAATTCTGATGCAGTCTCAGACCTTGTTTTTTTTTTTAATCTCTGCCAGCCTCATTTCCCCCTCTTTGATATATGTTCATGTATATCTAAACATTGTATGTATGCTTATATATCTATATATGTATTGAGGTGCCTTAATCTTTTTTTTTCAACAGGAATTCTTTTAATTCCAAATACCACACCCCACCTGTAATATAGACCTTCTATTGGGTTGGCCTCCACAGATGTAGACTGACTAGGAACCTTTTTCATATAGTTTGAGGGTTTTTGTTTTTTCTGCAAAAACTCTCATTGCTTTCTTGTCCAGAAAGGCATGTTGAAGTGAGCCGTAATGTATTGTGGAAGAATCTCATCTTGTTTGACCTATCGAAAATACTGCAGAAATTTAAATTCCCCACTATTTTACTGTGCATTGCAAAGATTTGTAGGTATCAGTTAGGCTGATCCATCTTTGGAACAGATAATGAAGCTTAGAAAGAGAGGGAGCAAAAAGAGCTTTTACTGTAGCCTTTAAATTTTTTCTTAAAATTGTTTAGCATCACTGAACTGAAAGGAGCCTCAGATTCACAGTCTTAATGTCACATTAGCATATTGTTTTCATTCTTTAAACTATATTTAATTTATTTTTCCACAGGGTTATGGTAGTGATCATTATGAAAATGTATTTTATTTTCTATGTCATAAAAATAGCAACATCTTAGACACAGATGTAGGTCAGTAGTCATGGTAATTACTTACTTTGTAGAACAGCATAATAATGCCCATTTTGCTCAGAAGGGAAAAGTTCAGGGATGTGGAACTGAGTAGAAAGGAGAAGTAGTCACATGATCTGAAAGGCCAAATGACTAATACAGTTTTTCAGACATTACACAAGATTTTTTTCCTAAGGACCTTCACACGCAGGTGGATCAAACTTTAACTTATGTCAATATATCAAAATTTGCTGAAAGCTGTAACTTTGTCAAATAAAATGCAAGAGAACTCTTTGAGATGCAGAGTATGGTGATTCTAATTCAAAATTTGAAAGAAAATGTATTTTTATAACAAGTGGTTTTACAGTAGCTTGGAAAATTAGAAAACTAAGAATTTCTGGGAAGCCTGCATGGTTACATTATAAAAGATGGCTGTGCTGCTTTTTGTGCAAAACTCCAGCCCATACCTCTTTCTAAACCCCAGGAAAATGTTCTCCTTTGCATTGAGATAGTACATTCCCACTCAGATTTAATTCTGGTTCTTTCTTTGAATGAACATCAGCTCCCTCGTCTGATCCTCATTTGCTATTAGTTTTACCTTTATTTGTCAACACCTCAGCAATATGTCTCCAAAATTGAAAAATACAGGAAATGCTAAAAAGAGTCAGCTTAGATAATCTTGACAGTAGCTCGTGTCTTGGGGGAAGAGGACCAGTGCCTTAGGGAGTTTAGAGGAGCCAGCCAGCAACAGATCACCTCCACCTGCAGAAGGGGACAATAGCCAAGGAGCAGTGGCAAAAAGATAGATGGGTTCCAGCTGTACAGAGGTGTGTGATGGAAGGCTGCTAGGGTACACTAACGTTTAGGCAGGAGCAGAAGAGGAAGTGTTGAGTAATCTGAACATTTTTGGATAACATGCCTGCTGAAAGAAAATTTTAGTCTGATAAATGATTATTTGGGGGGACTTTGCAGATGAGCACCAATTATTGTTTGGTTGTAATGTGATGCAAATCTGCTCAGAAAGGCTTGGATCATTTAAGTACCATAGAAAGTGGTTATGGAGATTTACTTAAAAGAACTGGTCCTTAAAACTTTGAAAAATATTCAGTCGTTGTCTCTAGATTGATATAATGGGAGAGCTACAAGGACATATTAACCCAGCAATACCTAAATCCCGATCTGTGCTTTTCGTCACCCAAGCAAAGGTAATAGTATGTAATTTTTGTACTAATTAAAAGCTCTTTAGAGAAATGAGAAAGGGCTTGAGAAAGGTTTGGCTAAATTTAAGTTTATGAGAGAGGGTAAATTGTTTTCAAAAATGATGAGAGAATGGACTGGATACCTCTTGCCTCTTGTGCACTCCCTCATCGTCTTCAGCCATTGTGGCGGTGACCAGCTTCCCACAGATGGAACCTAACAGTAGCTGGCTCAGCTGCAGCCAGTTTCTCTTGCTTTCTGCCCCAGGGTACACTTTTGCCATGAGCTTTTGGAATTCTTGGGGGAAACCATCTAGACATTCTAAGTCAAGTATAGTGGATAGTTAATGTAATAATGAATAGTTTATGTGCTAATAAAATGCGCTTTTTTTTTTTTGAGTCTCACTCTTGCCTAGGTTGGAGTGCAGTGGTGTGATCTTGGCTCACTGCGACCTCTGCTTCCTGGGTCCAAGCAATTCTCCTGACTCAGCCTCCCAAGTAGCTGGGATTACAGGCACACACCACCACACCTGGCTAATTTTTGTATTTTTATTAGAGACGGGGTTTCACCATGTTAGCTAGGCTGGTCTCGAACTCCTGACCTCAAGTTGATCCATCCACCTCGGCCTCCCAAAGTGCTAGGATTGCAGGTGTGAGCCTCTGCAGCCGGCTTAGATGCTCTTTAGAGAAATTGGAAAGGGCTTGAGTTCCAGGTTGTTGATGCGTCTTAAATGAAGTCACTAGAGCTAATAGATAAGAGCCGCTTCTTCCCTGCCTTGGGCAGATGAGGTTGAGGTGCATTCTTCATGTCTCTGCAAAGATTCCCAGCAGTAGCAGTGCATCCAGGGGATCACAGACTCACTCTATGTTAATTTCCTTGGTTCTTGAATACAAAATTAGAGTGGATCCACTTGGCAGTGTGTAGAACCCTCAAATTAGTTCTCTAATCCATGGAGTAAAAGCTATTCTGATACAAATGATAAGCAGAAGCTTCTGACCCCCTCTTCCAAGGATAAGATAAATCAGAACTAGCACTGCATCCTAGGAGAGATTGCTAAGATTGGTGCCACCAGCAAAGACCTGAGGTACCTAGAAGCTATGATCTTCCTCAGTATTGCCAGTTTTTATTCTTGTATCGCTCCTGAAACAATAGAGAAGTCCTGGCACATCCGCCACTCAGACCACATAACCTCATGGATCTGACAATACCATGAAGTATGTGATGGTTAAGAATGCTGTGTGGGCTTGTTCATGACCCTCAAGAGAATTGCAGTACAGACCCCTACAGGTCTGCCTTCTATAGGCCAAGACAGGGAGATGATCATGGAAGTGCAAAAAATTGAGAAAAGGAAATAAAATGCAATAGCAAGGACTGAAGCATTGAAGTCTCACAGTCAGAGAGAGAGAGAGCACCTCCCCCCAGAACAAAACAAAACAAACAAAAAGAAAAAGAAAACTAATTCTAATCATTGAAGGCTGGAGACTCCAATATATGTCTCTCAGAGTTGTTATGTCTATTAATAGAATATAACGAGTTAGTCTATGGGAAGGACTAGAATTGTGTTTGGTAAATATTCGTTTATATTATTCTTATCATTGATGACTAATTACATTGAGTATCTTTCATAGTAAATGCTAATAAATACCACAGTGAATTCTGTTCTAAGCAATCACATTCAGCAGCAGGGATTATCGTACATACCTGGGGATTGTCACATTACCTGAGGAATGTGTCAGATATCCACAGCTACAGAAAGCTTCTAGGTACAAAGGGATAATGTCCTAACGTAAATTATTGTAACACCAGTTATATCCTGTCACACAGCATTTCTTTCCATTTTCACAAAGTAGAGCTGTAGGAGTTAATTATTTTAAGCAAGTTCTGAAGTTGCCAAATGGGTAATGGTGTCCGATGAGGGATCTGAGAACAAACATCATGCCAGGTTCCACCGTTGTTTGTTTGGTGATCCTTCCCCGGAGCCCCGATGACTCATATTTTTAGTCCAAGTGACCCCAAGGTTACAGAGTGACTCAACTGCCTCTGGACCAGATATGCAGCTGGATTATGGCCCTTTTCCTACCCTAGGAAGGCCTCTGAAGAAAGTGCTAATAAAAGCTGTCCTTCAGTCGTTGCTAGGTACAGAATGAAGCCAGGAGATTCGAATGTTAGTGGGAAAAAAGACCTGGAAGATTATTATTATACATTTGTTTTTAGCATGAACTGCAGATTGACTGTGTGTTCACTGGTTTGGTAAACTGTCTCAATTACATGCTTTTTTTTGTTGTTACTGTTTATGAATTGTCAGTTATGGGAACAGAAAATGCTTTTCAAATTACTTTGGGCTTTATTATCTTTTATTTCTTTTTTCTGTTGTTAATGTGCAAGCACAAGAAAAGGCAGAATTATGTTTCAACACCAGTTAAATGAGATGAAATCAGATAATGGCTTTGAAACATTTTGAAAAGTTAAAAGCTATACAAAAATAAGTTTTATATAAATGTAATATTACATGTAATATAATGAAAAAATGCAAGCTTTTTTAATAATCACGTCATTATATTGGTATTTATTTGCACTAGTCTTTCTTGAAATTTTTGAAATGTGATTTGGTAACATCATTTTCAGAGAGTTAAATCCCCTTTGGGTTGTCTATTTTGCACATAGTTGATTTTATGTTCTTCATTTATACTCTTCTTTTGCAGTCCTAAAAAATGTGGTGCTTAATAAATGCTTTAAACTATGACGTAGTCCCTTAGAATTCAGTTGGTCCGATGAGAGAAATCATCAATTTGGCTATGATGCATGTGGCTAAGTTTTATTACAACTTTAGATGCAAAAGAAAACACTCTAGTAGTCTAAGTTAACCATTCTTTGTAGGAATATTTCATAGGGTAGGAAGATGGTTAGATAATTCCTGTTAGACTGATACAAAAGTTTTTTTAGAAGTCTGTCACTAGACACTCGACTGGGAGGCAGCTGGCCATATGGTAGTTGGGTCACCAGTTTCTCAAGCCAAGACATAATTCCATTAGAGTTCTTCAAAAAGTAATTTTTTAAAAATGATTAGAAATGCTTATTTCTTCCCATAAATAAGTGAAAATTGTAATCTCAATAATGTTCCCAAATATGGGAAAACATATCTGTTTTTTTCAATAATTTTAGTACGTTTTTATATTCATCATACAGTGACTATTCAGTTCTCAAAGAAACTATATTAATATATTACCAATATTTTTAAAAATCATAAAAAAAATGTTTATCTTTTAACATTTACTAACTACTGGAAACTACAGTAAGAGAAACACTGCTGATTTTCTTCACTTTTAACCAAAATCACACAGTCACACTTTATTATTTTTGTACCCTAGTTGGTATTTTTTTTTGAGAAAAATGAAAATAGTTAAAGCAATAGAAATATCATAAAAGAAAATATATAGTTTTATTTGGAGTATTTGAATTTTCTTTGTAGCAGTGGCCAACTTCTTTTCTGTGATTCAAGATTGAAGCAAATTTTGAGGTTAAGAGCTAGAGTGGGGAAGATTAATGGAATTTATAGTTTGACTTAATTCGTGTCATGAAATGTGAGCATAGATTATTCTAGGAAGGATTGTAACCTGTTTGTTATATATTTAAATAATAAAATGAGAAAATGTACATAAGTTTAGATGTTAAAAAGCCATTATTGTCTGTGAACATTTTAGAAAGTAGATTAGAGATTGAGAAAATCTTCTTTGGTAATGCAAAATAATTAAAATGCAAGGTATAGCACTTGAATGGATAGTATAAAAAGAACCACTTTTAAAACTGATTTAGGAAAATGCTATGAACATTTCAAAAGTCTCAGTTCTAAGTAGCACAGATATCAGAGAAATCTTTTAAGGGGAAATTGCCCCTGTGAAGAGTCTTGAAGAAGAGCAAGAATGAGCTGGGCCAAATGGGAAGGAGGGGGAGCAAGGTCACCGTAACCAGAGGGGCTGGGTTGTATATAGGAAGTCTTGTGGGAATTGAACATAAAGTGCTTTTATGGTATGACTTCAGAAGAAGCTTGAAGGATAAGATGTAGCTAGGAAAAGGCCTGTTCTTTTGGATGATTGTTTAATAAGCCCAAGGGGCCTGGAGAATGAGTCCTCTATCCCACCAAGCAAAGGTTGAGTATTCCTTATCTGAAATACTTAGGACCAGAAATGTTTCAGATTTTGCACATTTTCAGATTTTGGAATATTTGCATATATATTATGAGATATCTTAAGTATAGACCAAAAGTCTAAACATGAAATGGCTTTGTTTCATATGCACCTAGTGAAGGTTATTTTATACAATATTTTAAAATAATTTTGCACATGAAACAAAGTTTTGACTGTGTTTTGACTAATATTCATCACGTGAGGTCAGGTGTGAAATTTTCTGTTTTCATTTTATTAGCACTCAAGAAGTTTTGGATTTTGGAGCATTTCAGATTTCAGATTTATGAATTAGGGATGCTCAACCTGTTTTATGTTTAAATAATAATAGCAGTAGGTTAGTGAGCTCATTTTCTCAGAAGGTAATTTTGGCTATGACTCCTGTTTTGCTGACTGCCATGAAGAGTATTAAAAGTTACATTATACATTTAAAATAAGTTTATAGGAAAACAGAGAATAGCCTATAATTTTCAAAGATCAGTAGGTTAAACATTATCATTTTGACATAACTTTTGCATATAAGTTTTCCATGTGCTGTCAATATAAATTCTCTTTCATGCTTCTCTCAAACTCTTTAGTTATTTCTACATTCCTCACTACTGCTATACTTAGGTTCAAATGCCATGTTACAGTAGTTAACTCTAATTTTTTGTGGGCACAAAATGGGGACTAGGGCCACTCATTAGGGCTATGCACCCATTGGAGGTTCACTTTTAAACAAAGTGGACATTTTATAGTGTTTAAGAGTACCGAAACTTTTTTTTAAGAGTACATGAAGGGAGCAGATTGGCATTTCAGATAGATGACTTTGGAGGTAACATAGAGGATGTTTTGAAGGTGGAGAGGTGTATGTGTTCAGAGGGCTTGCATAAACATCTGGATAATGGAATAATTGATTCCTACAATGTTCTGAATAAAATAGAGAATGAAGTTTTATGTTAAAAGAGTGGCTTGGAGGAGTTACTGGGAAGAAAAGGAGAGGAAGGTGACTGGGACCCTTCCAACTCCTGCCCCACCCTGTACCTGTCCCCTCATTGTCCCCAGATGACTTAGACTTCCCTGCCATCCTGAACAAACAGAGGGTACCATGTCCACACTACTTCATCCCATGTTCTCTGGATCTCAGGACCCTGTGACTGCCCCAGTCTCCCACATTTGCCTTTGGCTTTGCCTCTTCCTCCAAGCTGAGTTGTTAGCTGGAAAACTAGTGGTCTCTTGGGGGTTGCTTCTGTCTACAACCTGCCCCTTCCTCCTTGAAAGTTATAACATCTCTGGGATAAGTCTCTCCTTGAGTTGAGATCATATTTTCATTTATTATCTCCCACCTGCCTCATACAATAGATACTCAATAAAGGTCTAATTAAGCTAAATGCCAAGTCTCCTTCTCATTGGTATCTTATTCCTGAGCAACTGACATGCTCAAGCATTCTTTATCCTAAAACAAAACTCCTTTCCTTAGCCCTAATTCCTCCAACGCCCCTGTTTCCGTTTACTCCTGAATGGACTCAGTGTAGCTTACCTTTGCCTTACGTGCTCTCTCCCCAGTCTCCTTCACTCCCCAGGCCCTTTCTTTACTGTAATTTTAATGAAAATTGCTCTCACTTTGATCCCTTAAGGACACATTTTTATACAAATATATTTCTGGTTTGTTCATCCATTCTACTAGACCTGGAATTATTTTTCTGTTGTGTTACCTCCTATTTCTCTTCTTTGTAGATTCCTGGTTTTTATCCACCAGTGTTCTTATTCCCCTCTTTTCCAAAAAGACAACCCAATAAATCCTCTTTCTTTATTGTTTGACTTTTATAACATTTAAAGTGACGTTTATGGTGGGTTAAAATCAAGCATATGATCTCTTTGGATTGTTTGCTAAATTAGCCTTTTTCCAAAATCTTCATTTTTTTTCATATTAAAAACATATTTCCTCTTCTTAACTTTAAGCAGTTTTATCCTTAAAATAGTTTAAATTGTTCCTAGTCACTGAAAACATGCTCTTTTAAATTTCACTTGACTGAATGCATTGTTAATTCTTCCAGAGTTACTGAATTTATTATATTTTATTCAGTGTTCAAACATTATATTGGCTCTTTGAAAGTTATTAAAGTTTCTTCTCAAAAAATGAATTAAAGTGTTACATTGAATGAATAGCACTTACATTATACATTTAAAAAAGAAAAATGCTGATGTATTTAAAATCATTTATTGAAGTTACAGCTGTCCCATTTGGCTTTAAAAAGCACAGTGCTATTATGTGAATTGTAAACACTAAGATATTTTTCTGAGGGGGGGGGAAAGCTAAGCATGTTAGAAGAAAATTATACTTTTCTAGTATGGTGACTGGATTTCCTGTCAATTTACATTTATGAAACTTCTTACTTTGATATCAAGAAATTGCAAGTAGATAACCTAAACTTCCAAAATAGGATCACTTTTCAGGTTTTTCAAGTAACTGATTGCTACCATCAGCTGTCTTTAAGGACTCATCATGGTCTATGATATCAAATTTTCCTTTACAAAAAATTACTTTTTACATAGCACTTACCTTGTAAAACATAGTACTTGTAATTTAAATGCTGACGAGGGTAATTTAAAGTATTTCAGAACACTTTCTCTACAGATAATTTGTCTTTAAGTTCTTGCCCTGGCTTACAATACCCTATATGATTGAGACTTTACCTACTGTGCCAGTTGGGTTCAGTGGAACTAGAAATGCAAAATATTTATTGGGGGTTGCATGTATGAAAGAAGACAAAAGAGGAGGGAGAAGGAGTACTGGGTAGTGAGGGCCTTACACTGTGTTACTGTTCAGAAACTATGTTGGCAAGGCCAGTGAGGAGTTACATGCCAAAACCGCCCTTTGGAGGAGTTACTCATTCAGCAAAAATGGTTGAACTCTACTCATTAACTGAAGCTGCTTGGGGAAAGCCTGTCATAGCTTGAAGGCCATGGTGGATCCAAAACCATCTGCAGCTAGAGCTATCACCTAATTCTTGCTTACCTTTTCATTTTCTTTACAATGTCTTTGAAACAGAATAGATTTTTATGTTTATAAAGTCCAGTTTGTGAATTTTCTATTCTTTTATGAATCATGATTTTGGTTTTGCATTTAAGAAATCTTTGCCTAACGCAAGCTCACATCAATTGTATCCTGTTTTTTTTTTTTCCCTAGGAGTTTTATGGTTTTAAGCATTACGTGTAGATTTTTAATTTATTTTGAGCTCATTTTTTATGGACAAATTTGGGGTCAAGGTTAACGTCCTTATACATGGATGTTAATCTGTGTCACCATCATTTCTTTTTTTAAATTATTATTATACTTTAAGTTCTGAGATACATGTGCTGAGTAGGCATACACGTGCCATGGTGGTTTGCTGCACCCATTAATCTATCATCTACATTAGGTATTTCTCCTAATGCTATCCCTCCTTTAGGCCCCCACACCCCAGTAGATCCCAGTTTGTGATGCTTCTTTCTGTGTCCATGTGTTCTCATTGTTCAACTCCCACTTATGAGTGAGAACATGCAGTGTTTGGTTTTCTGTTCCTGTGTTAGTTTGCTGAGAATTATGTTTTCCAGATTCACTCATGTCCCTGCAAAGAACATGAATTCATCCTTTTTATGGCTACATAATATTCCAAGGTGTATATGTGCCACATTTTCTTTATCCAGTCTAGCATTGATGAGCCTTTGGGTGGGTTCTGAGTCTTTGCTATCATGAGCAGTGCTGCAATAAACATACATGTGCATGTATCTTTATAGCAGAATGTTTTATAATCTTTGAGTATATATCCAGTAATGTGATTGCTGGGTGAAATGATATTTCTATTTTTAGATCTTTGAGGAATTGCCACACTGTCTTCCCCAGTGGTCGAACTAATTTACATTCCCACCAACAGTGTACAAGCATTCCTGTTTCTCCTCATCCTCTCCAGCATCTGTTGTTTTCTGATTTTTTGATGATCACCATTGTAACTGGCATAAGATGGTATCTCAATGTGGTTTTGATTTGCATTTCTCTAATGCCCAGTGATGATGAGCTTTTCTGCATATGTTCGTTGGCTGCATAAATATCTCCTTTTGAGAAGTGTCTGTTCATATTTTTTTTTTGTATATTTGTTTAAGTTCTTTGTAGATTCTGGATATTAGCCCATCATCGGATTGATAGATTGCAAAAATTTTCTCTCATTTTGTACTAACTCTGATGATAGTTTCTTTTGCTATGCAGAAGCTCTTAAGTTTAATTGGATCCCATTTGTCAATTATGGCTTTTGTTGCCATTGCTTTTGGTGTTTTAGTCACGAAGTATTTGCCCATGCCTATGTCCTGAATGGTATTGGCTAGGTTTTCTTCTAGGGTTTTTAGAGCTCCTGGAGGAAGCACTAAATATGGAAAGGAAAAACCTGTACCAGCCACTGCAAAAACAAACCAAATTATAAAGACCATCGACACTTTGAAGAAACTGCATCAACTAACGGACAAAATAACTGGCTAGCCTCATGACAGGATCAAATTCACATATAACAATATTAACCTTAAATGTAAATGGGGTAAATGCCCCAATTAAAAGACATCATCATTTCTTAGAGACTATCTGTATTAGTCCGTTTTCATGCTGCTGATAATGACATAACCAAGACTGGGTAATTTATTTAAAAAAAAAGAAAGAGAGAGGTTTAAGGGACCCACAGTTCCACATGGCTGGGGAGACCTCACAATCATGGTGGAAAGCAAAAGGCATGTCTTACATCACAGCAGGCAAGAGAGAAAGAGAGCCAAGTGAAAGGGAAACCCCTTATAAAACTATTAGCTCTCATGAGACTTATTACCTCAAGAATAGTACCGGGGAAACAACTCTGATGATTCAGTTATCTCCCACTGGGTCCCTCCCACAACCTGAGATGAGATTTGGGTGGGGACACAGCCAAACCATATGACTATTCTTTTGCCATTGAATTGCCTTTCAACCTTTTCTAAAAGTCAATTGATAGTATATATAAGGATCTATCTTTAGATATATTCTGTTGCATCAATTTATATGTCCATACTTTTGCCAATATTGTACTGTATTGATTATTGCGTCTTTGTAAGAATCTTAAAATCAAGTAATGCCTTCCTTGTTTTTTTCACAAAGTTGTTTTGGGTATTTGAGTTTCTTTACTTTTCTATATAATTTTTAAATCAGCTTTTTTACTTCTAAGAAAAGGAAGAATTCTGCTACGATTCATACTGGGATTATATTCAATCTATGGATCTATTTGGGGAGAACTGACACCTTAACATTATTAAAACTCCAAGTCCATGAACACAATATATCTCTTAATTTGTTTAGATCTTTTAAAATTTTTCATCATCTTTGAAGTTTTCAACATATAGATCTTGTGTGTAAGGATACCTGAATATTTTGGCTGCTGTTTTAAATGATACTTTTTCAATTTTTCAATTTTTAATTGTTTAATGATTCTATATAGAAATACAGTCATTTAGTTTTGTGTGCATATATGCATGTATGCGTGAATTGACCTTATATCCTCTGACCTTCTAAACTTACATATTATTTCTAATGTCATTTTTTATAGATTAAGATTTTTCTACATTGACAATTCTGTTATCTTCAAATAATTGCAGTTTTATTTATGTTTTTTCATTCTATATTCTTTTCTTTCTCTTGACTATTGCACTGTCTAGGACTTCCATTATGTTGGTGAATAGAAGTGGTAAGTGCAGTTATCCTTACCTTGTTCCTGATATTAGAGAGAAAACATTCAGTCTTTTGTGTTTGAGTAAGATATTAGTTGTAGTTTTTCCTTAGATTCCTTTATTGGGTTTAGGAAATCTTGTATTACAGGTTTGTGGAGTCACTAGTCTGAATGGATGTTAAATATTTTCCAAAATGGATGTTAAATATTTTCCAAAGACATTTATTTGAATCTGTTGCAATGATCACAATGATCACCCTAAAAAAAAAAAAAAAAGGTAGGCCAGGCGTGGTGGCTCACACCTGTAATCCAAGCACTTTGGAGGCCAAGGTGGGCAGATCACCTGAGGTCAAGAGTTCAAGACCAGCCTGACCAACATGGTGAAACCCCATCTTTAAAAAAAACAAAAGTAAAAAAAATGGTGTCACATAGATTTCATGGTCACGCTTATTTTCTTTGCCTTAATATATAAGAAACCTTATGATCTCACTCATGCCTACATTTCTCTAACCTTGTCATTCTCCATATGCATCTTTTATTGTTTTGGTAAAGGAATTACTTGCATTTATTTGAATATATTATGTTGATATCTAGCAGTGATATTCGTAATAAATGTTGTACTTTGCCACCCAGATTTCTCCTGGAGCATAAAAGACCTAGTTCCCAGCCTGAGAGATCTGCTGAGTGATAGAACTCAACTGTAACCCCTCCCCAAGAGTTACCTTCTGATGGAAAGTACTGCCTTAAGTAGGTCATGCCAACTTTCCTGGAACATCCTGTGTCTAATGCAGGGAGAGAGAGCTCAGCCCCCACACTCCAAAGAGGGACAGTAACACTGCAGGTGCAATTCTGAAGAGGACCAGTCCAACTTCATAGGTGCCCATGGGGTGAGTTTAGACCTTGTTAGTTTAGTTAGACTGGTTAAGTGACTACAGCAACAGTTTTCTCATAGATGAGGGGGTTTCCCATGACATAAGACTTTCAGTGCTAAAAGTAGCAAAGTCCTGGGTAAAGTAGGTTGACTTTGTCACCCAAAATTTCAAAGCCCAATGCCTCTCTAAAATCCTGCTTTGCTCCTTTCTACCACAGTTGCTGATCTTGAGCACACTCCTTGCTTAACTTCGCTCATTCTAATCTCTGCCCTAGCACAAGTGCAAAAACAGACATGAGAAGGACAAAAGAAGAAGCAGGGAGACCATCAAGGGGGGCAATTGCATTATTCCAACAGAGAGATTTATGAGAGTAACGGGCCTAGGTTAGTGAGAGCAAAGACGGATGACAGCTAGACAGATGCAAGATCCATTTTACAGATCAAGCTAATGAGTCTCATTGATGAATTGAATTATGGATCATGGAAGCCTGTTCAGAGTTGAGGTTGAACAGGTGAGCAAACGGTAGCATCATTTACTGAAATGGGGAATATAATGATAATTTACTATACCTTCAATTTAATATGGGATGTGTGAGTGGAGATTTCAAGCAGACATAAAGTTATAGGGCTAAAGTGAGGTCTGGATTAGTGGTACAGATTTGAGAGGCAGTGACATTCAGGTTATAGTTTAAATCACAGGAGCAAATAGGATCCTCAGAAGAGAGTTCAAGGGTTTCAAGTTCTTTTGAGGATCTGATGAAAGCTGAGGCTGCATAAATGTCTTCTTTTGAAAAGTGTCTGTTCATATCTATGTAAATTTGTTTAAGTTCTTTGTAGATTTTGAATATTAGCCCTTTGTTGTGGATAGATTGCAAAAATTTTTTTCCATTCTGTTGGTTGCCAGTTCACTCTAATGATTATCTTTTGCTGTGCAGAAGCTCTGGAGTTTAATTAGGTCCCATTCGTCTATTTTGGCTTTTATTGCCATTGCTTTTGGTGTTTTAGTCATGAAGTCCTTGCCTATGCCTATGTCCTGATTGGTATTGCTTAGGTTTTCTTCTAGGATTTATATGATGTTAGGTCTTATGTTTAAATCTTTAATCGATCCGGAGTTAATTTTTGTATAAGGTGTAAGGAAGGGATCCAGTTTCAGCTTTCTGCATATTGCTAGCCAGTTTTCCCAACACCATTTATTAAATAGGGAATCCTTTCCCCATTGCTTTTGACAGGTTTGTCAAAGATCAGATGATTGTAGATGTGTCACATTACTTCTGAGGTCTCTGTTCTGTTCCATTGGTTTATATCTCTGTTTTGGTACCAATAGCATGTTGTTTTGATTACTGATTACTGTAGCCTTGTAGTATAGTTTGAAGTCAGGTAGCATGATGCCTCCAGCTTTGTTTTTTTGGTGGTTGTTTTTTTTTTTTTTTTTTGCTTAGGATTGCCTTGGCTATGCAGGCTCTCTTTTGGTTCCATTTGAAGTTTAAGGTTGTTTTTTGCCAATTCTGTGAAGAAAGTCAATGGTAGCTTGATGGGGATAGCATTGAATCTATAAATTACTTAAGGCAGTATGGCCATTTTCACGATATTTATTCTTCCTAACCATGAGCATGGAATGTTCTTCCATCTGATTGTGTCCTCTCCTATTTCCTTGAGCGGTTGTTTGTAGTTCTCCTTGAAGAGGTCCTTCAATCCCTTGTTAGTTGTGTTTCTAGGTATTTTATTCTCTTTGTAGCAATTGCGAGTGGGAGTTTGCTCATGATTTGGCTCTCTTTTTGTTTGTTATTGGTATATAGGAACTAATTTCATTTCATGCATTAAATGAATCCATTTTTCTGATTACACAAACCAGAAAGTGTGGAATAATGTATTTCTCTTCACCCTTGTTTTTACCACATTCTGAATTAAATCAGTGACTAAATATTGTCAGTCTCTTGCTTAAAATCTGTCAGTGGTTCTGCATTGCCCGTAGAATACATAGCCTGGGATCAGGCTCTCGTCCGTATTTCCAGCCTCACCCTCAAAGGATTCCTAGAGCCTTGCACAACCGCTCCTCTGGCAGCACTCTAACCACATTGAACCGTGTGTTGTATCTCACCCTTTCTCTATGCTCTGTCTGTGATGGGTTTTCCTTTTGGCACCTGGAGACCTCTCTTCGTATTTCAGTGCCCAACTCACAGGCACCTCTTATGAGATCTTCCATGGAGTCTTCTGCCAAGGGCAAACTGAAGGCAAATCCTAGATCAAGAAGACGTGAGCTTTGCCTTCAATATGTATTTGATTTTGTCCAAGGCAAGAGATAAATGTGAAAGACAAGGGATAAATGAACAGGTAACTTGACTAAAGGACAGAATGTTAATGACAGACTGGTGCTGACAACAGATTGTTGTTGAGCTTTAAAGAAGGGAGACAAACCATCAACTGGAAGTCTGCCCCTTCACAGTTATATTTTACCATTGATGTATATAACCCCTTTTCTCAAAAGGAGAGCTTTATGACAACATGTGCTGAAAGATTTGATGCTCTTCTGTTAAATCATATTTACCGTCTTGCATATTAGGCTTCAGTTTTTCATTTACTCATTTCAGTAAGTCTCATTAGTTCCAAGGTTATTTATATAGTTTTTAAGTGGTCCTAGGTGTTTGTTTTTCTGAGTCTTTTTAGATTTTAAATAATGGCTATGGTTACATACTTAAAGCAAACTACAGCAGATTACATTAGGAAGTTCACTTTTTTGAAAGAAGGAAGTTCACTCTTTGTTCACTTTCATATTATTCATTTCTCATAATTTAATATTACCAAAAATAGTGTATAAATATAATAATTAGCATATTTATTGTTTTTCTTGAATGGATATTGTGATTCGCCTTTAAAAGACTGTTAATGATCTTCAGGTAGGACTGACCAGTCCTGAAACATGAAATCTTGAATTTTAGTTCCTTTATTGCTTATGGTTTCCTTTAGGCAAATTATGCAGAGTTTGTTTTTTTCTGTTGTTGTTTTTATTTTAGGTTTTGTTTACAGTTTTGCTGCAAATTCTGTATCATATACTTTAGGATTCAAAATGCAATAAAAGACATATATATGTATATATGGGGGGGGTGTGTGTGTGTATCAAGTAAACTCAATAAACAAAGCACTAATAGCAAAAAACACACAAGAATATGCTTTCTTCCTATCTACTGTTTCTCCTTCATTTTCAGAACTGTACAGAACTCCCTCCTCTGTGCTCCGTGGCGTCCTGTGTGTACTGTTGTTATATGACATATACATTCTCTTATAATTTACACGTTTACTTCTGTCTCTTCTACTCTCTGATACAGTTTTAGAATCTAGAAAATTACTTGCATTTTTGTATGACCTTAGCATAGTGCTCGGGGACGATAGACCCTTGAAGAATGAATGAATGAATGCCTAGACTTTGTTCTATGTGTGAGTCTCCGAGGTACTGGAATATCTGTATGTGTGTTAAGAACATAAGAAACAATAACACCTCCCATTGATGTTTTAAGGTAATTTCAAATGGTGGTTAAAATATTTCCAAAACTAAAATAGAAGTCAACAGAGGATGGAAGGGTAGTGGGGAGGGGGAGATTAAGAGGAAATGGCTAATGGGTACAAAAATACGGTTAGATACAAGGAATAAGATCTAGTGTTTGGTAGCACAATTAGGTAACTATAATTAACAAAAATTTATTGTACATTTCATAATAACTAATAGAATGGTATTAGAGTGCTCCTAACACAAAGAAATGATACCACAATTACCCTGACTTGATCATTACACATTTTATACTTGTATCAAAATATCACATGTACCCCTTAAATGTATACAACTATTATGTATTCATAATAATTAAAAATAAGATGAAAATGAAAACATAACAACAATAAAAACAAGCAATCTCATGTAACTGTAAGGACAATTTTAGTTCATCGTCCAGATGGTTTATTTACCACTCATATATTTGTCTGTATATGACTGTAAATCCTCAAATAAACATAGGTAATATTATGTGATTTTAAAAAATAAGCCATATGATGTCATATATCAAAAAAAATGTTTAAAGTGCCACACTGTTTCTAGGATTATCTATAAATTAGAGGAATGAAGGCTTATGTGGCTAATCAATGGCTGTTTTATTGTATTCTTTCTTGCGTATATATTAATTTCCCTTGTTAATGCATCTTCTATTAATTCTCTGGAAAATTTGACACATACATTATCGCATATGTTTTTTTTTCTTAGCACCCGTGGAAATTCTATCCCAATTCACTAGTAGCACTCAAAGCAAGGTTTACTTTCAAAAGTAGAAGTTGTTGCCAAGAAACGCTACGACAATAGCAAGTACTAAAACCATAAATGACAGATGGAAGCTGTAGATTTCCAAGTTGGTTGAAATTCTCATCTTCGAAATGTCTTTCGATTTACTCATAATGATCAAAAAAATGAGGAATCTTCCAATCCTAGCTTCCCTGGAGTCAATGTGATATGTTTACTTCTAACTTAATGTGTATACATATATGCACTCCACAAATTATAGCAATTGTTCACATAATTTTGTTGAAAAGGGAAGGAAGGAAGAAGGAAGGAAAAGTTTGAAATTCATCACGTTTATTTTGAAACATGTCTAAAAGCCAATTTACTGGTCTTTCATCTTCAATAAATCTCATGTTCCTCAAAATGAAATGACTTGTGCTTGGAAATACTGCTGCTTAGCTGCAGATCTGAAATTTGAACATAGGACCCCTAATTTCACACTCAATATTTACACCATTTTTCTTTTCCCATTATTAATTGAAATACTGCATGACAAAGGGTTGCTCCAAAATGCAATTCTATAGAAAATTCTTAATGGTTATTGTCTTTTATGTATTTCCTGGAATGGTTGGTTCATGTTTAATTAATACATTTATATATTCAACAGGTTTTCATAATACTAATAATTCCCTGCAAGATAAAGATAATTCATTCAATCATTCATTTATCTACTATGTTTTAATTATTATTATTATTTTTTAGATGAGGCCTTGCTCTGTCACCCAAGCTGGAGTGTAGTGGTGTGATCATAGCTCCCTGCAGCCTCAAATTTCTAGGATCAAGTGCTCATTTTGTTTCAGCCTCCCAAGTAACTGGGACTACAGCTGTGCACCACCATTTCTGGTTAATTTTTTAATTTCATGTAGAGACATGGTCTAGCTATGTTGTCCAGATTGGTCTTGAACTTCTGACCTCAAGCAGTCCTATCGTCTCAGCCTTTCAAAGCTTTGGGATTACAGACGTGAGCCATGCCATCAGCGTAATTAAGTGTTTGTAGATGCTAGGCATGCTACCAAAACCTGAGAAGAAAACAAAATTTATCTTGAATTCATAAAATTAGTTGGATACCAATAATATAAAAATTAAAGAATAAAAAGAATTATAAGGTGCACTTTTAATTGCATGTCAAATATTGGGGAAGGGAGTAATACATGTAATTTTCTTTGAAAAAGTGAATTATGATTTTAGTTTTTGAAATAATAGATATAATTGGCAGGTAGAAAATCAAAGTGTACATCCCATGTAGAACATATGGAACAAGAACCTGGTTGGGATGTTTCTTAATTGGTATTTATTCTGTACCTGCTACAGTACACTGGAGAGTAGTTTGAATTGATGTTTGATACACTGAAGCCTAGAGCTCCATTTCATTCTTGTACATAGTTTATAAACCTACAACTTAGGAAAAGGATAGCAATGGTTAACAAGATCCTTGAAGTAGAATGATGCATTTTACTTTCTTCACTAATCATTTCAGTTATAATTTATTCCACACAAAACAATACAATGCTTTTGCTATTATAATTGCTTAGATGTTACACTTGAAAACAAATTATCTGCCTATCCTTTGGTAGCTTTGTTTCCGACAGTTGTACTGATACTAATGAGAATTCTTTTGTCAGTTACTTGGATGTTGATATTTGCCTCCAGCTTTCTTTTGATTTTTGGTTAGTGACTAATTAAAAGAAAATTTATGTTTAAGAAACTAATACTGTATTATACCATTTCCCTACACGTAAAGAAATTCAGCGCCTTTTGCTTCTCGCAAAGTTACTGTGCATAAGCTCACTACATTTTGTACTGCCAAGTTACTTCAGTGGACAATTTTTATTCACTTAAATAAGCCTAAGAAAGTACTTCATTTCTATAAACAAATATGAATATTTATACTTAGTACAAAATCTTATAGCACTGTATCAGCATACCATTCCCTTCATCTCCTTTATCTAAATGTAATTAATGTTAAATGTTATGAAGGATACAGGAAGCGTCTTCCACACTTTTTTCTCCTTCTCCTCTGATTTCTAGCCTGCACCAAGTCTGGCTCATTTTGCCTCCAGAATATCCCTCAAGTCATTCTGCCTTTTTCTACCCTCAGCACCTCCAATTTCCAATCCCTATTGCTCTCTTGACCATTACAGTGGTCTCTTCATATAGCTACCCTCATCCCCCTGGCGCCTAATGGTGTTTTCTCTACACTGTAGCCAAAGGACTCTTCAAGACACACACCTCATATCTGGCCTGCAGATTTAAAACACGTTAGGGACCTCTCTGTACCCTTAAAGACAAAACTCCTGAGCATGGCCTATAAGACCATATATGGTCTGTCTCCTTTCCCTCCCTTTAGACACATTTCATACCCCACTCGCCTACCACCATCCCCATTCAGATCAATGATCATATACATCTTCCATCCCCTAAACTTGGCAGGTTCTTTGCTGCTGTATGCTTGTCTTTTGCCAGATACAATTTTTTTCTCTTCATCTTTTAGATGTCAGTAAAATGTCATTTCCGCAGCGAAGAGTTCCTTAACAACATTACCTGGGTCAGATGCTTTCATCAAGCATCACAACAGAGCAACTTTTGTCTCTGTTGCAACTTTTCACTGGTTTTATTTGCTTACTCGCTTATCTGCCTGTCTTCTCTAGTAGATGGTAAGACCCAGAGGGCCTAAGCCATGTGTGTCTTTACTTATTATTTTATTACCTGGGTGTAGGACGTAAGTGGAAAAATTATAGGAAATTTGTGAATATAAAGTCTATGAACGATAAAAAGGCTTTACATTTTAAAAATCTTACAATTATGAACTGTTTAAGAAACAGAACTATAACCGAGCATGGTGTTGCATGCTGGGAGTCCCAGCTACTTGGGAGGCTGAGGTGGGAGAATCACTTGAGCCAGGGAGATGGAGGTTGCAATGAGCTGAGATGGCACCACTGCACTGCAGCATAGGTGACAGAGTGAGACCCCATCTAAAAAAAAAAACCAAAAAATAAAAAAACAACCAACCCATTACATGGACTATATGTATGGCATACCTCTTAAACATTCAGAGAAATAGAGATAAAAGCTTAAAAGTTCATAGATTCTGTGATCAAACTCTATTCTGTATATTCAACTATAACCCTGAAGAATTTTATCATTTAGCTACATTTGTCATCTCTTCATTGTTATAGCACTACTGAAATGCAACTATATATGTATCGGCAATAGAAAATGGCATAGAACATTATGTTTTTGTCATGTTCCAGTCTTCTTCCTTACCCCAGCTCGCAAGTATCACCAATTGCTCTGGGTAGATATCAACCCCACTACTGGGTTTTATATTTAGTCTTACTTGGATAGATTGAAGAAGTGTGTTTACCCCTGGCAACTGAATATAAAGACTTTCCAAGAAGCCAAAATAGTGCTAAATCCAAGGACCTATGTCTGTTTAGGAAAAAGAAGGCAGAAATCACCCTTAAAAGACAGAAAGGAAATAAGATGAGATCTTGAAAAGCATGTAGGGAGAAATGAAAACAGACACAGCCCAGACTTTATCTTTTTAGCAATCTACTGTGCTTGAAGTTTTGAACATCTGAGAGCCCAAATAATGGTGTCTATATCAGATCTCCCCCTGGAGTCAGTTTTGATGTGGATAAAAGTTGTTTTCACAACATGCTGCTGCCAGATACGGTTTCTCTGAATCACCCAGAGGCTAAACACCATCTTCCTTTTTTCTTTTGTTCAATTTATTTTGTGGTTATCATGCCTGAAGCATGGGTCATCATAGTTGGAAAAAACTTTAGTAGTTGCATGAGCCAATAAATGAATGCATCCGTGGGCTGATCTGGGGTCATAGGGTGTTTTTCAAGAGCGTCACAGTCAATCTTAGGATGAGACATTAGTTTGAGAACAGTTAGAACCACGTCTTATATTTCCCAGTTGTCTTTTCAGGAGCTGACCCACTGCCCCAATGCTTATGAGTCTGAAAACTACTCAGTATTATTAATTCCCTTACTTTCTCAAAATTTAGTCAAGTTTGGCAAACAGCTGACATTGTTTTTTCAACTTACATAAAAGTGAAAATCAATCTAAATGATCTTCCACAAGATATTTTTGAAATGTAGAATATTCTGTAGGGTCAAGTGAGATTGAACCCAAAGGTCCAACATTGTATAGCTACTATAGATGCCTAAAAATCAATAGGATGCACTGAGATGCTTTGTGATACAGATACACCTTCTAAATCATCAAAGAAAGGTCATTTTGTTTTGGTATGGTTTTTATATCAAATATAATTTGTTTTCAAATTCCTCAACATTTCTTATTTCTTGCATTTTGTTTTTATATTTTTTATTACATATATTTTAGTGCCAGGCATAGTGGTTCACACCTGTAATCCCAGCACTTTGGGAGGCTGAGACAGGAGGATTGCTTGAGGACAAGGGTTCCACACAAACTTTGGCAACATAGCAAAACTCCATGTCTATAAAAATTTAAAAATTAGCTGGGCACGGTGGGAATGCATCTGTTGTCCTGTCTACTTAGGAGGCTGAGATGGGAAGATTGCTTGAGCCCAGGAGTTCAAGGCTGCCAAGAGCTAGGATTGTGCCACTGCATTCCAGCGTGGGTGACAGAGGGAGATCCCGGCTCCACAGAATTGTAGTTGATGGTGTGAAAGAGAGAGAGAGAGAGCAAGACAGAATGGAAGACAGTGCAGTAGAAGGAAGCAGTCAGTGGAGGCCATTACAGGACTTTAAAGTGATGATGCTGTCAAATTTCAGATTACTCTGCCATGCTGAAAATTGATTGAAGTAGAAATGGTCATGTACCAGTGGGATTTTTTTTAAATAGTCTATGTGATATAAGCAGTGGTCCAAAATGGTGACAGTGGTGATTAAGGAAAGTGTGATGCATATAACATATGGAGGTTGAGAGGGCAAAGAAAAATGAAAGATGAATTCTAATTATGTGGTTTGAGCAACTGAAGGGGTAGTGTTGCCATTACTAAAAGGAAGAAGACAAGGTGAGGAACAGGCTTGAGTAGCAGCGGAGAGGATGGAATGCAGATTTCAGTTCGAGACGAAGAAGGCCCTGTGACACTAAAATGGATATATACAAAATAATGGAAAATATAAATTTGGAATTCAGAGGCAAGGTAAGAACTGGAGATATAAATTTAGGAAATATCATATATATGATATTTGAAGTCATATAGACAGGTAAGTTGATCTAGGAAAAAAATGTAGGAGAGAGAAAAAAGTGAAGCAGCTTGGGACTAAGCTCTGAGGATCGGAAGCATTTAGAAGAAGATGCAAATTCTCCATTTCTGATTACTTTGGATAAATGAGGATTGCTCTATCATAATGCTGTAAATATCAATATTTCATTACAACATAGTAATGCCAAATCTTATATGATATTATATTGTGATGGAAAAACTACAAGTACCATCACCACCCTTTGCATTGTTTCCTTTGGGTCTCATGGAATCACTTCTATAAATACAAAAAGACTATCTTACAAAATATATCCTGTATACAAAGTGGCATATATGTTGGCAAGTAAAAATAATCAGATGTTATATATTCTAGTCTATGCATTATTCTGCATATTTATAGTAGCCAATACAAAATAAAAAGAAAAAATAACTGTAATTACTTGAATCATTAAGATTTTATAAGTGACCATTTACATGGTATATTTTTTTCTTTCCTAAGTACTATTTCGAGAAAGAGTATTGGAAACTAAGGGGCATTTAATGCCCATAAGAAATTTTGATAACACTCTGATGAAATTATCAGGATGCAAAAAGAGAAAGGATGTATTGGGTCACAGCCACAAGTTATGTGGCTGGAGGGGTAAATGTTGTTTCTTATAACTTAGCTGTCCCTGTAGTTCTGCAGTTTTGGTAATTGGAGTAGAGTGCAGTTACAGGGATCCAAGATAAATGCTATTTGGCCTCAACCAAACCAGCCAAGTACTCGTGGCCTCCTGGAGCAAGTGCAGCCTCTATCATCTTCATATTTGCATGTCTTCTGGGATCCAGTAAGGAATGGAGCACAGAGTGTCACAAGCCATAATGCCAAAGAACAGGAAAATGTATGTGTGTTTGCATCTGAACACGTGCTTGTATGAGAAATGTATTAGATAAATGTCAACTTCTTCCATTACCTTCAACCTCCTTCATTCATTTCAACAAGGGCTCGGTGTGTAGGCTTCTTTCTCAGTTCACAAATGTAAGCACCTCCAAACAGAATCATCAAGGAAAGAGAATAGTGGCTTATTGGGACAACTTTTCAACTGGCCTCAAACAGTGGTATAATTCAATGAAAGAAGATAATCAGATCACATCCAGACTCAGGAAGAGAGGGAGAGTCATTAAACTGGCTTCAGAGACACTGGCCACTTTATTAACAACATCCAGGCTTATGGCATAAATCCACATGACATTTTTCAAGGAAATTATATTTTTCAAGCATGGAATAATGTCTGAAGTTTAGACTGCTCTGGTGGCTTTATGATATGTAACCAAAACTGAATTACCTACCTAACAATTAGATTGTAATTTTTTCAAAGCAAGTAATTAGAATATTTTGATAAGCATAAGCTGAAAGTTAAGCAACGTGTAGTTGGCTTGCAGATCGAAAATCCACAAGGGGTCATCCAGAATATTAGCAAGCCTATGGGAGTGGGGGAGTCACTTATTTGATGCAAATTGATGAATCTCTTGTTCAGGGAGCAGTGAACCTGCATGTGGGTGATGACCAAGGAGCATGCCAGATGGAACGCTTCATCATCTACCTGAAGAGACAGCTGCAGCCAGAAATTGACTTTACAGCCAGTATTTACGTAAATAGAAGCAACTCTGTAGATCCCCCCTGAAAGGAATATGTGTCATTCTATACACTTGGGCACAAATACATGTTTTTTTTAAGTCTTCAACAAGACTTAAACAAGAGAAACAATATAGAGGCAAAGGAATATGAAAAGAAAAAGGATTTGGAATGAGTGATTTTTATTATCAACTGTCATGTAGTCCCATGAGAAGAATTGCCTGGTAAAT
Organism: Ateles fusciceps; assembly: GCA_036589455.1. NCBI lineage: Eukaryota > Metazoa > Chordata > Mammalia > Primates > Atelidae > Ateles > Ateles fusciceps. The sequence goes on from JAZHEH010002077.1 coordinate 2,541,656, forward strand.
ACCAACAACCCTATATAAGGTTTCCACAGTTGGAGTTATGTCAAAGCAAGTTGGTATTACTTCATTGCTTTATTTTCTGAAAACCAAATTATGTTTTTATAATTTTTATCTGGTCCACCTAAAGCATTATGTCCTTGAGTCTAAAACTGTCTTATGCATTCTTTTCTTTGTTGCTCTCTTCCTTAATAATTGCCTTTTAGTTATCTTAAATATATTGTGATATAGAGTATAAGCAGTAACTTACATATGAGGTTAAAAGAAAGCAATGAGAAAGTAATAACCTTCTGCATCAGTTCTTTTCATTAAAGATCTTTACGTTTGATAATTTTTTTCTTCAAGTTGTTAATATTAAAATAACCTGAAGGTCCTTTATTTTTGGTTTCTCATTTCTACATAGAAAACACTCTCAATACATTGCCTAATGTCATGTTTGCCAATAAACCTAAAATGCAGCATTTTGAGACATATCCATTATGATTATTACGGCATTTTATTTTTGCCCCTTTATAAGCTACAGCAGTGAAAAATAATTCAAATACAACTAAAAATGAGGACCCCGTCTGTCATATGCACTCATTGCCTGGCAGAAAATTACTTTCACTGTAAAATGAATATAGATAATTTACTTTTTCTATACAGAATGATGTCTTAAAGGAGAAGGTGAGTTTAGCAGGCAAGACAGAATACTGGAAAAACTTATATTAAAGATCAGTTGCAAAGTAATGGCATTGCCTTTCAGCCAGCTGGGAAAGCAAAAAGGAGGAAAATCCGAGGAATAAAGTGTCTGCTGTTTGACTAAGTGTTTGCTGAAGGAAATGCAAGAGTCTGTTGAATTTAAAGACACATTGTTTGAGAGGAGAATGTAAGAATTATCTGCCACATATTAGCTCTGGTTTTCAATACATGCTTCTTCAACAAACAACATCAGCATCACCTGAGAACTGTTAGAAATGCAAATTCTCGGCCCCAGCCCAGATCCATTGACACAGAAAATCTGTGTTTTCTCAGGCCCTCCAGGTGACTCTGATGGATTCTTAAGATTGAGAACCACTGGTGTGAAGTGCGATAGTTGTTTGAATTGCCCAGGTGAACTGCCCACATTGATTAGACTGAAGAACTGTCAGAAGCCTCCATCTGAGTTGAGTCTTTCCTTGGTGGACTTACTGATGTGTTTAAGTGAAACGTTTTCAAGCATACCCCACCCTTATGAGTTATTGAAGAGGAGTCAGTTTCTGCCTGAAGAATGAGAACCGTCGAGATCTGCCCACTTGAAAAGGAACATGTTATCCTTAGTTCAAGTAGCTGAATCTCACATTTTGATGATTAGAGCTAGCTCTGTGGGAGGAATACAGAAGGAAACTGTTTATTCCTTATGTAAAAACCTTCCCCTATAAAATGTCTTATTCACCTGCTTACTCATGTCTGTTTTAAAAAAAGAGGAGTGTATATTCCTTGTAGGGAGATTTTTAAAAATGCAAATTATTCATAAGAAAGTAAAACATGGCCTAAATACATGTTAAGGTATAAGGGACCTTATTCCATTTAATCATATAAAGCCTTGATTGGCTAGGTCTCAGTGCTGCTAGAAGCTGACCCTGCGAAAAGGATTTCCGTACAAGTAGTTTATTTAGGAGACTATGGGGACCTGGAGACCGAGATAGACAAGGGCAGGGAGCCAGCACAGCTTCTGTATGTACCTGGGAACCTCTGGGGTGCAATGTGAAACATGTCTCAGGTTATCCTACAAGAATACAAAAGGGAGATAGAGTATTTCTTCAGTGTATTATCAACACCTCTCATTGGCGACAGGCTGGCAGAGGATGTAGAGTGTATTTCTCTTCTGCTTCCACTTTGGACTCCAGAAAGACAGCCATGGGGAAAGAGTCCTGGCACTGACTTGGAAGTGGGCAGGCAGGGCAAAGGGAAGGTCTGAGGTGGATGGGCCAGGCATGGCAGCATCTGCTCCACGGTAGAAGACAGTAGAATACAGGTTGCTGGTAGGGAATCACAGGCCAATGGATGCCTAAAAAGAGAAACGGGGTGAACTAAAAAATATTTCAAAAACAAAACAGGAATCCTAGGACTCTCAAAGGGAAACTTGATCTACTTCACAGTGTTGCCCAGGTCTGATCTTGGCACGCATCATCCACGAGCGATTATTCAATGCTCACCTGCACTTGACGTTGTGATCCACCCCGGGAAGATAATGAAAGCAATATGGCTTCTCGCCTGAGGTGTCTGACAAGCTGGTCCAGGAGCAGGAAGCAGAAAGCTGGAGCTCCCGGCTCCCGTTCAAAATGACAAATGCAGGCTGTAAAAAGAATGGCCCTGGTGTTTATGGAGGCTACAAATTAAATGCAACCTGCCCAGGTTCCATCCGATGCCTGTTCCTATTACCATCTGCTGACACTTCTCAGAGAGTTACCCTGTGAGTCTTCAAAGATATTTTATTATTCCGCACCTGCAGGAACACTAAGCTTGGTGTCGTGTAGGATATGTATGTTATAAAATATTAAAATTATTAATTCATGATAATTGAAAGAGGTGCTAGTGGTAGCTGGCTTATCTAAATACATTTAATTACAAATACAACATTATCATTCTTGTACCCACCCCTCTTTTTTCTCTTCTCAATGCATAATTTTGAAAACCATAAATCACTGTCTTTTTGATCAATACAAACTCAGGCCACATTACTACAGTTTGCTTAATCATTTTATTTTAGAACAAAATTCTCTTTTCTCATTATAAACTTACAGGTTTCTACCAGTAAATTACGATTTTTTTACATGAACTGTTAAACTTTGGTTTTACTCCTTAGGCTAAAAAATATTAAAATAAATTTGGAAGTAAGGAAAATAAGAATTTTTTTCTCCTCAAGCTATATATATTAGAATTATTTTAAAATTGTTTTTCAAATTTTCTTTTTTTATGATAACTCCAGCCTAATCTTATTTACAGTGTTTTCATTTTAAAGTTTTGCATGATTCATTCCTTAACTCTAACAGCCCAGAATTCCTTTTCAAATACTTTTTTTTAATGTTCTTAGATAAACAAGGTATGCTTCCATCTGTGTTGCTTCACATAGCTTAAGAATCATTGAATCCTTCCCACAATTTTGCCTTAATACAATTTAACTCCAAAATCATATCAGGAAATATGTTAACTCATTTGGGTAGTGCTCTCGCTTTTCCTTTGTAAAGCTTGTTGTGCGGTAATTGGTAATTCAGCTATTTCCTCATGCCTCATTTCCAATTTGTGCTGTCATTTTTGTAGATGGATTCTTTTGTTCTCGATGTTTATTCACTGAACATACACACTTTTTTAAATCGTTACCAGAGTAATTTCAATCTTCGATCCTTCAGTTAAAAAAAAAAGTTTGAATTCCAATATTTATTTGTATTTCCTGCTTACTTATTTTGGCCTCTAAATCATTACAAATACTCTAGTAAATTGCCAGCAGATGACGAATAATTTCTGCATTTTGTTGGGTTTTCTATTTGATACCTGACTATTTCCAGTTTTCTTTAATAACCTTCTCAGGTGTATGAAACCACATTGTAGTTCACTTGTCTTTAAAGCATTTTTCTCTCAAGTTTTTGGCTCTAAAATAAAATGCCTATTGTCATTTTCCTGTTAAGCTTTTCAGTTTGGTCGTATACTTACTATGTGAGACACCCCTAACTTCAATCTCATCTATCACACTTGGCACAATTCTGAAATGAACTGAACGGCTTGTGTCGCCTATGGCCACGTTCTATATGCAACAAACTGGGAAAAGGAAAACACTCCTCCATTACCTAGAGGAATTTGCAAGTGTTCCATAACTGTTACCTGAAACAACACGATTAGTTTCCCGTGGTGAATGTTCCAACTTGGATTGCGGCCTCTCTGATTTTATAAAGCATTTGCTAATCCTGTGCTCTGGATTTTTCTGGCAGATTTGTCAGATTAACAGAGTTGCCTATACTTTTTCCTTCCACCTGAGGATGCTAATTTCTAGGGGCAGTTAAATTACAAATATGCTTTCTCCCGTAATTATTATGCCATGTATATTGGCATGGTCTGTCTTTTTGTCTTTCCTGGCCTTTAATAACTTGAAGGTTTTCTGGTGTGCAGTTTCTGGCCATTATCTTTATATAGATAGTTTAGTCATTGTTTGTTTCATGCTTTATTTTGCTACAAGAGACCTTGGGAGAGACTGAGCATCAGCCCTTTGTCTTCATGTGCATACAAACAAAAGCAGGCCTGCTTGTGATTTCATTTCAGCATTGAGTCACAGTACATGCATTCCTGAATCAATGAATATTAAATGGATGAGCATTTGTTGACGGCTTCCTGTATGTCTGCACGAGGCTTCATAGTTGTTATTCAAGAGTGCCGGTACCAGATGTGACCCTGTCAACAGTATACCCAGGCATTTCTCCATCGACCATTGTCTTTTTAGTGTTCTTGTAAATTTTAAATCTTACTTGCTTTCCATTGCTACTGATTACAGTTATCCCCTTTTTACTTGTTTTGTTCTTAGAAAATGCAACTGATTTGAGTGTTAGCCAACATTAAAGACTTAGGAAAGGTAAATTTGTAAACATAGTGATATACATATAAATTAGGAAGCTCACCAAATGCAAACAGAAAGGATCTAAGGCATGTCATTTCCTGGACCGTCTTCAGGCATTAGATTTTGAGAATTTACTCAAAAGCTCGATATTTCAATTGGTCAGAGTTTCTTTAATATTTACATTGAGTATTATATTGGAAATATCATTTGCCAAGCTGCATTTTTCTAAACCTGTTCCATGGATCACAAGAGAATTTTTACTGTGGCTGAAAAAATAGTTACATCAGAAAGGTAGGCCAGCCCTAGGCAAAATAGTGAAGCAGTAAAGCTTTGTCTTGCAGGGACGTTGCCCTCCTGTCCACTCCTGCCTGCTCTTCTTTGGGAATTAGCCCTAAGAACTCAATGCTTTTTATTTTTTTCTTTCCCTTTACTACACAGGAATTCCTGCCTTTGTCAGACTTCTTGCATAGTCAAAAGTAATGTTTTCAGCATCCTTCCCTCTTTCCCTTGAGAGTGAAATTTAGTGAAAATTGTCAATTAGAAACTAGTAATCGTTACCCTTTCTAGAAATCTAGTAATCATTACCCGTTCTAGAAAACACACTCTTCAGACCTTAACCTGGAGGATTGTAATCATCTCAGAAAGCTGGTGAGGAAAATCCTGCCGCTTAGTAAAACTTGATTTCTCTCCTCTCATTGCGTGTCACCAGAAAAGCCAATGTACTCATACTGGTGCGTCACTATATCATCACATAATTGCCAAATAGGAACCAGTAAAACATGACAAACAGTCTTTCTCCTTATTTTTTATTTTTTTGAGCCATAGTCTCACTGTGTTGCCCAGGCTAGAGTGCAGTGGCACGATCTTGGCTCACTGCAACCTCTGCCTCTGGGTTCAAGCGATTCTCCTGCCTTAGCACCCCCACGGAGCTGGGATTACAGGTGCATGCCACCACGCCCTGCTAATTTTTGTATGTTCAGTAGAGATGGGATTTCGCCTTGTTGGCCAGGCTGGTCTCAAACTCCTGACCTCAGGTGACTCGCCTGCCTCGGCCTCCCAAAGTGCTGAGATTACAGGCATGAGCCACCACGCCCAGCCTCTTTCTCTTTCTTAACCTCTACCATAGAGCAGTCTTGCTATGAAGAATCGTTAGATTTTATTTTTGCCATGTATGCATCCATTCATAAATAATACATATTACTATTTGAAATTTCTTTAATATCTTAATTAGTAATATGATATTGAATGTATTGTTTACCATTTGCATTTTTTCTAAACTAGTTCATTTTCTAAGCTAGTTGCATTTTTCTAAACTAATTCATTCTTTATAAATTCCTTGTTCCATCGGACACACAAATTATTTTCTTACTGTTGGAATTTTGAGATGTTTCCAAGGTTTGCTTGAAACACGCAGCTGCAATAAATTTCTTGTGCACATTTCCTTGTGGAGAAGTATGAGAGTGTCATGTAGGCATTTATTTAGAAGTAGAATTGTTAAATAATGTAGTTCATCAGTAAGTGTAAGTTCTCAGCATTACTCTGAAACTTTCTTTCCTGGGGCAACGACACTGATTTGTTCTTAGATCTTTGCCTTTTTTTTTCTTATAGGCTGACTAAAAGTAGAATTGATGAGTCATAGAGTATCTACCATTTATCTTTAGTAGATATTGCCAAGATATTCTCTCAAGTAGCTGTAACCATGTACACACCTCCCAGCAGGATATGAGATTTCCTGTTTTCAACGTCCTTGATTAATTTTATTAGAGTTCGAAGGTTCCAAGTCTTACTGGTGCAAAATTGTATCTTACTGTTATTTTAATTATCATTTCTTCAGTTGGTATGCTTTTCGTATCTTTGTCATTCGGGTTTGCTGTTTTCTCTGTTTTTCATTGGGTTGCTCATCATCTAAAAGAACGATTCTTATATTTTAGTATTCAAATTTTGTATTTTAAGTATTATTTTTGCAAATATACCCCTCTTCAGTACATGACTGATATTTTCATTTTGCTTATGCCTATTGTACAAATTTTTTCTTAAAAATACAATTAATTGCATTGGTCTTTATTGTATATATGTCCTATTTAAGAACTTTTTTCTGTCCCAATATGATAAATATATATCCTTAAATATTTTGCTAAATGTTTAAAAGTTTTGCTTTTACATTTAAGTCTTTATCTTTGGCTTTTCACTTTTTGAATTAAAATCTAGTTTCATTAATTTTCCTATTCAGAGTCAATATTTAGCACTACTTATTAAATAGTCTATCCACCCCCCTGTTTGTCAGATGTCACATTTGCATATATGTAAGTTGAGCTGTTTGCAGGCTCTCTATTCTACTCTATTGGTCAATTTCTATATGTATACTACTTTGATTTAGTTACCATAGCTTATTAATAAATATCGATATCTATCAGGCAATGCTTTGTTTCCCCTTTTAAAAAATTCTTCACAATCGTCTGGGCTTATTATTTATTGGTCGTCTTTTCCTCAATCAAAGCTTCAGTATCATCACCTAAAGAGCCTTTTAGTATTTGCCTTAAAATCTGGACAAAATAACATTAAACATTTCGTTTTTAAGTTGTTTATTTAAAACTTTTGTATGCTGAGTCCATATGAATCTGTTTTCTCATTAAAGCAGGATTCTAACGCAATTTTATGTTTGAAATAGCAATGAAATGTGCATATAAAATCAGTCAGCTAATATAGGGAGGAAAATGACCCAACATTTTAGTCATTGTTGATTCTTCTTTTAGAAGTGACTGCTAGAGTGACACAGAAGAGTAAGCTACTGAATGTTGGTATTCCCTTAGCTTGACTTGTTCATTGGGCAATTGAGATTCTAATAGCTTTCAGGCAATAACTCCCTGCGTATCTGCCTACTTATTCTGCAAAGCTGACAGACGTCTTCTGTGTGTCCTTGAGAGAGTGAGGCCGTTAGATGTGAAGCCTAAAGGATCCTTGCTACTTCTGTGCTGCAGATCTGCCTCTCTTTGTTTTTGACTCTCTTCTTCACCACTGACTCGCACACCTCCGTGTTCACTGCTCTGTGCTCTAGTACCATTTCTAGTTGCTGCAATTGCTCATCTCCAGTTTTCTTGTTTCTCTGGCCTCCTGCCACTTCTGTCTGACTTCTCAGTCTTGTATGGAAGGGATGACTTTTCACAGACAACTCCTGTCAATTCCATTTAATCTTTGGTGCTTCAGATCCTCTTGGCAATATGTCTCTCTTCCTCAGCATATAGGGAAGCTGCCTTTTTTGCTCCTTAAATTGATTACGTTTTAACGTTGACAACGTTTAGTTCAGCGGTCATTAGAGAAGCTTGATATTCTGGAAAGCTGGTCCCTAGATGACTTAACTTTTATTGTGAGTGTGAATTTTAATAGCATTGGCTCAGACTCTTGTGAAGCATCTCAGTGGCCGAATAATTTTTCGGTGCTTTAACAATCAAAGTTGAGATGCAGAGTACATTTTAAAATGTTTTATTTAGATTCATCATTTTGCAAAAATGAAGTGCATGTATTTCCTTTGTATTAGTTTTCTAGGGCTTCCATAACAAAGTATCTTCAAACAAAATATCTTAAGCATGTGGCTTAAAACAACAGAAATTTACTTTTTTCTTAAATCATACTTTAATTTCTGGGGTACATGTGCAGAACATTGAGATTTGTTACATAGGTATACTTGTGCCATGGTGGTTTGCTGCATCCATCACCCCATCACCTACATTAGGTATTTCTCCTAATACTCTCCCTCCCCTAGTCCCCCAACCCCCAGGAGGCCCTGGTGTGTGATGTTCCCCTCCCTGTGTCCATGTGTTCTCATTGTTTAACTCCCACTTATGAATGAGAACATGCGGTGTTTGATTTTCTGTTTCTCTGTTAGTTTGCTAAGAATGATGGTTTCCAGCTTCATCCACGTGCCTGCAAAGGACATAAACTTACCCTTTTTATGGCTCCACAAAAATGGTATATATGTGCCACATTTTCTTTATCCATCATTGAAGGGCATTTGGGTTAGTTCCAAGTCTTTGCTATTGTGAACAGCGTCGCAATAATCATACATGTACATGTGTCTTTATAATAGAATGATTTATACCTTTGGGTATATACTCAGTAATGGGATTGCTGGGTCAAATGGTATTTCTAGTTCGAGATCCTTAAGGAATCGCCACACTATCTTCCACAATGGTTGAACTAATTTGCATTCCCACCAACAGTGTAAAAGCTTTCCTATTTCTCCACATCCTCTCCAGCATTTGTTGTTTCCCGAGTTTTTGATGATTGCCATTCTAACTGGTGTGAGATGGTATCTCACTGTGGTTTTGATTTGCATTTCTCTAATGACCAGTGATAATGAGCTTTTTTGCATATGTTTGTTGGCTCTATAAATGCCTCCTTTTGAGAAGTGTTTGTTTATATCCTTCACCCACTTTTTGATTGAGTTGTTTGTGTTTTTCTTGTAAATTTGTTTAAGGTCTTTGTAGATTCTGGATATTAGCCCTTTGTCAGAGGCATAGATTGCAAAAATTTTCTCCCATTCTGTAGGTTGCCTGTTCACTATGATGATTGTTTCTTTTGCTGTACAGGAGCTCTGGAGTTTAATTAGATCCCATTTGTCTACTTTGGCTTTTGTTGCCATTGCTTTTGGTGTTTTAGCCACGAAGTCTTTGCCCATGCCTATGTCCTGAATGGTATTGCCTAGGTTTTCTTGTAGGGGTTTTTATGGTTTTAGAAGTCTTTAATGAATCATGAGTTAATTTTTGTATAAGGTTTAAGGAAGGGATCCAGTTTCAGCTTTCTGCATATGGCTAGCCAGTTTTCCCAACACCATTTATTAAATAGGGAATCCTTTCTCCATTGTTTGTTTTTGACAGGTTTTTCAAAGATCAGATGGTTGTACATGTGTGGCATTACTTCTGAGGCCTCTGTTCTGTTCCATTGGTCTATATATCTGTTTTGGTACCAGTACCATGCTGTTTTGATTACTGTAGCCTGGTAGTGTAGTTGAAGTCAAGTAGCATGATGCCTCTAGCTTTGTTCTTTTTGCTTAGGATTGTTTTGGCTATGCAGGCTCTTTTTTGTATCCATGTAAAATTTAAAGTATTTTTTTCCAATTCTGTGAAGAAAGTCAACAGTAGCTTGATGGGGATAGTGCTGAATCTATAAATTAGTTTAGGCAGTACGGCCATTTTCAGAACATTAATTCTTCCTAGCCATGAGTATGGAATGTTTTTCCATTTGTTTGTGACCTATATTATTTTCTTGAGCAGTGGTTTGTTGTTCTCATTGAAGAGGTCCTTCACATCGCTTGTTAGTTGATTTCCTAGGTATTTTATTCTCTTTGTAGCAATTGTGTATGGGAGTTCACTCGTGATTTGGCTCTGTTTGTCTGTTATTGGTGCATAGGAATGCTTGTGATTTTTGCACATTGTATCCTGAGACTTTGCTGAAGTTGCTTAAGGAGATTTTGAGCTAAGATGATGGGGTCTTCTAAATATACAATAATGTCACCTGCAAATAGAGACAATTTGACTTCCTCTTTTCCTAATTGAATGCCCTTTATTTCTTTCTCTTGCCTGATTGTCCTGGCCAGAACTTCCAATACTATGTTGAATAGGAGTGGTGCTAGAAGACATCCTTGTTTTGTGCCAGATTACAAAGGGAATACTTCCAGCCTTTGCCCATTCAGTATGATATTGGCTGTGGGTTTGTCATAAATAGCTCTTATTATTTTGAGATATGTTCCATCAATACCAAGTTTATTGAGATATTTTTAGCATGAAGGGCTGTTGAATTTTGTCAAAGGTCTTTGCATCTATTTTGATAATCATGTGGTTTTTGTCTTTGGTTCTGTTTTTGTGTGATGGATTACGTTTATTGATTTCTATATGTTGAACCAGCCTTGCATCCAGGGATGAAGCTTATTTGATCATGGTGGATAAGCTTTTCGATGTGCTGTTGGATTTGGTTTGCCAGTATTTTATTGAAGATTCTTGCATCAATGTTCATCATAGATATTGGCCTGAAATTTTCTTTTTTAGTTGTGTCTCTGCCAGGTTTTGATATCGGGATGATGCTGGCCTCATAAAATGAATTAAGGCAGATTCCCTCTTTTTCTGTTGTTTGGAATAGTTTCAGAAGGAATGGTATCAGCTTCTCTTTGTAGCTCTGATAGAGTTTGTCTGTGAAACTGTCTGGTCCTGACTCTTTTTGGTTGGTAGGCTATTAATTGCTGCCTCAATTTCAGAACTTGCTTTGGTCTGTTCAGGGATTTGACTTTTTCCTGGTTTAGTCTTGGGAGAGTATGAGTGTCCACGAGTTTGTCCATTTCTTCTAGATTTTCTGGTTTATTTGCATAGAGGTATTTATAGTATTCTCTGGTCATAGTTTATATTTTTGTGGGATCAGTGGTGATATCCCATTTATCATTTTTTATTGCATCTATTTGATTCTTCTCTCTTTTCTTCTTTATTGGTCTGGCTAGCAGTCTATCTATTTTGTTGATCTTTTCAAAAAACCAGCTCTGGGATTCTTTGATTTTTTTTTTTTTTTGAAGTGTTTTTATGTCTCTGTCTCCTTCAGTTCTGCTCTGATCTTATTTCTTTCTTGTCTTCTGCTAGCTTTTGAATTTGTTTGCTTTTGCTTCTCTAGTGACATTAGGGTGTCTATATTAGATCTTCCCTGCTTTCTCTTGTGGGCATTTAGTGCTATAAATTTCCCTCTACACACTGCTTTAAATGTGTCCCAGAGATTCAGGTACATTGTGTCTTTGTTCTCATTGGTTTCAAAGAATATCTTTATTTCTGCCTTCATTTTGTTATTTATCCAGTAGTCATTCAGGAGCAGGTTGTTCAGTTCCATGTAGTTTTGCAGTTTTGAGTGAGTTTCTTAATCCTGAGTTCTAATTTGATTGCACTGTGGTCTGAGAGGCTGGTTGTTATGATTTCTGTTCTTTTACATTTGCTGAGGAGTGATTTACTTCCAATTATGTGGTCAATTTTAGGATGAGTGCAATGTGGTACTGAGAAGAATGTATATTCTGTTGATTTGTGGTGGAGAGTTCTGTAGATGTCAATTAGGTCTACTTGGTTTGGAGCTGAGTTCAAGTTCTGGATATTCTTGTTAATTTGCTGTCTTGATGATCTGTCTAATATTGACAGTGGGGTGTTAAAGTCTCCCACTATTATTGTGTGAGAGTCTAAGTCTCTTTGTAGGTCTCTAAGAATTTCCTTTATGAATCTGGGTGCTCCTGTATTGGGTGCATATATATTTAGGATAGTTAGCTGTTCTTGTTGCCTTGATCTCTTTACCATTATGTAATGTCCTTGTTTGTCTTTTTTGATCTTTGTTGATTTAAAGTCTGTTTTATCAGAGTCTAAGATTGCAACCCCTGCTTTTTTTGCCTTCCATTTTCTTGGTAAATATTCCTCCATCCCTTTATTTTGAGCCTATTTGTGTCTTTGAATGTGGGATGCATCTCCTGAATACAGCACACTGATGGGCCTTGACTCTTCATCCAAATTGCCAGTCTGTGTCTTTTAATTGTGGCATTTAGCCCATTTACATTTAAGGTTAATATTGTTATGTGTGAATTTGATCCTGCCATTATGATGCTAGTTTGTTATTTTGCCCTGATAGTTGATGCAGGTTCTTTATAGCATCGATGGTCCTTATGATTTGGTATATTTTTGCAGTGGCTGATAGCACTTCTTCCTTTCCATGTTCATTGCTTCCTTCAGGAGCTCTTGTAAGGCAGGCCTGATAGTGACAAAATCTCTCTCAGCAATTGATTGTCTGTAAAGGATTTTATTTCTCCTTTGCTCATGAAGCTTAGTTTGGCTGGATATGAAATTCTGGGTTGAAAATTCTTTTCTTTAAGGATGGTGAATATTGGCCCCCACTCTCTTCTGGCTTGTAGAGTTTCTGCCAAGAGATCTGCTGTTGATCTGTTGGGCTTCCCTTTGTGGATGACCTGACCTTTCTCTCTGGCTGCCCTTATCATTTTTTTCTTCATTTCAAGAAAGGAAATGAATCTGACAATTATGTGTCTTGGGGTTGCTCTTCTCAAGGAGTATCTTTCTGGTGTTCTCTGTATTTCCTGAATTTGAATGTTGGCTTGCCTTGCTAGGTTGGGGAAGTTCTCCTGGATAACATCCTGAAGAGTGTTTTCCAACTTTGTTTCATTCTCCCCAACACTTTCAGGTACACTGATTAAATGTAGATTTGGTCTTTTCATGTAATCCTATATTTAGAAATTTACTTTTTAACAGTTTTGAAGGCTGGAAGTCCAAAACCAAGATGTTGGCAGGACCACACCTCCTTTGAAATGTGTAGGGAATAATCCCTTCTTGCTTCTTTCTAGCTTCTGGTGGTTTACTGTTAATGTTTGGTGTGCCTTGACTTACAGCTTCAGTCCTTTCATCTCTGACTCTATTGTTATGTAGTGATCTCCCCTTTTATTCTGTGTCTGGTCTCTTCTCTTTTTTCTTTTTCTTACTTTATGTGCAGTCAGAATCTCACTCTGTCACTCAGGCTGGAGAGCAGTGGTGTGATCCTGGCTTACCAGGGCCTCAACTTCCTGTGGTCTAATGATCCTCCACCTCAGGCTTCTGTCTTCTCTTCTTGTAAGGACACCAGTCATATTGGATCAAGGAACACCTAATTCAACGTGACCTCATCATAACTCAATTATATCTACAAAGATCCTGTTTCCAAATAAGGATGAATTCATAAGTATTGGAAGTTAGGATTTTGACATATCTTTTGGGGAGATACAATTAAACCCATTGAATCTGTACTAGTCAGGGTTATCCAGAGGGACAGAATTAATGGAAAATATATGTGTGTGTGTATGTGTGTGTGTATATATGTATGTATGTGTGTGTGTGTGTGTGTATATATATATGTATATATATAAAATACCAATATATTACATAAATGTATGTATCCATATATATAAAGGAGAGTTTAGTAAGTATTAACTCACATGATCACAAGGTCCCACAAAAGGTCATCTGCAGGCTGGGGAATAAGGAGAGTCAGTCTGAGTTCGAAAACTGAAGAACTTGAAGTCTGATGTTCGAGGGCAGGAGGCATTCAGCACAGGAGAAAGATATAGGCCAGGAGGCTAAGCCAGTCTCTTCTTTACAAATTTTTCGCCTGCTTATATTCTAGCCATGCTGGCAGCTGATTAGATTGTGCCCATCCAGATTAAGGGTGGGTCTGCCTTTCCGAGTCCACTGACTCAAATGTTAATTTCCTTTGGCATCACCCTCACAGACACACCTAGGATCAATACTTTGTATCCTTTAATACAATCAAGTCAACACTCAGTATTAACCATCACAGAACCCAGCCCATTGAATAATACCATGTGCCCATGATCTCTCAAAATGAGCATGACAGAGGTGTATATTGAAGATGCAATCTTTGATTTCTTTTTTTAGGTACATATGTGGAGAGGTGTCAGGGAAAACTTTTTTTTCTCCTCTCCTATGCCAATTATCTTTTTACTCCCTAGCTCCTCAAAACATGCTCAATTCATAATAGAAAGTTGAAAGAGTATTGTTTTTTTTTTTAAAAAATCAGTGTTTGGAAATGTAATTTATAAATACTTTTAGCCTATGGGAAAATAGCACAGCTCCTCCAAAAATCTATGCTTTTATTGCTCAGACTTTTGTAATTTCCAAACATAGCTTATTTTATTTTTAGAAAATTGCCCAGTTTAAACAAAAGAGAATAATATTATGCAACGTGATTTTCTAAGATGTCTCTGATTAGAGCTGTTTATGAATATTTATTATAATAATAGTGGGCCAAGTACTCTACACTGATTGGTCTTTCTTTGCTGTCCATAATAGTGATGAAAATGAGATTGATTCCATTTAATAGAATTATACTATACTCAGTAAAAGGATTACTATTTCTAAAGATTGGAAAATGATAAAATGATCCAAATATTAATATTATACTCATTTGAGCTCAGTTTAATCTTTCATTAAAGATTTAATGAAAGTTGAGGGTATAATGAAAGGATTTAATGTGTATTATTTGGAATAACCAGAATCGTGTAGGCTAACTTTCTACACCTCAAAGAAGTGCAAAAGCAGTTTAGATCAGAAGAAAGTATGCTGACCATGAAAGGGAGAATGTAGGAGGGTCATGAGTAAAGAAAGAAGATAAAAGGTTTAGAAAAAAAAAAGAGAGAGAATCAGAGAGAGCTGTGGAGAGAGATCCAAGATGGCCGATTAGCAGCAGCTCAGGATTGTAGCTCCCACTGAAAGCGCAGAGAGTGAGTGGATGCCACATTTTCAGACGAATTTTCATAGCCCACAGACCAAGAGATTCTTGGTGGAGGAGCCCCATGGGTCGCCAGCGTGACCCTTTTGGAGGGCGCCGCCGTTTTGCAGGCGCCCCGACGCAGCGGTTCTCAGTCCGGAGTATACGGGACTGAGTGCCCTTTGGTTGGCGTTGGAGTTCCGGGAAAGCAGAGTCTCCCATTCAGCTGATTAAAAAGCGGACTGAAGTGAGGAACCAGACCGGGAGATTCCCGGGCAGAAAAGCGCCACGAATCTTAACGCTGCTGTTTCAGCCGGCGTAGTGGGTCACCGCAGGGGAAGGCTGGTACCCCCCTCCACAAAAAAAATAAATAAATAAAAACAGCAGTTGGAACTGCTGAAGATTGAGAGTTTCACAGCAAGTGCAGCTGAACCCGGGAAGGTCCAGCTCTGTAGGGGAGGGGCATCCGCCGAAGGAAAATTAAGAAATAGAAAAGACTTTATCACCAACAAGCTGGACGTCCACTCAGAGACCTAATCTGAAAATCAGCAATTACACAGACGACAGGTGGATAAATCTACAAAGATGGGAAGAAACCAGTGCAAAAAGGCTGAAAACACCCAAAATCAGAATGCCTCTCCTCCTACAGAGGATTGCAGTGCCTCATCACCAATTGAACAAGGTCTGATAGAAAATGAATGTGAGGAATCAACAGAATCAGGCTTCAGAAGGTGGATAATGAGAAACTTCTGTGAGCTAAAAGAACATGTTCTAGCCCAATGCAAGGAAACTAAGAACCTTGAAAAAAGGTTTCACGAAATGTTCATGAGAATGGACAATTTAAAGAGGAATATAAGTGAATTAATGGAGCTGAAAAACACAATACGAGAACTTCGAGAAGTATGCACAAGTTTTCACAGTCGAATTGATCAAGCAGAAGAAAGGATTTCAGAGGTCAAAGACCAACTTAACGAAATAAAACGAGAAGACAAGATTAGAGAGAAAAGGGTAAAAAGGAATGAGCAAAGTCTCCAAGAAATATGGGACTATGTGAAAAGACCTAATCTACGTTTGATAGGTGTACCTGAATGTGACGAAGAGAATGAATCCAAGCTGGAAAATATTTTTCAGGATATTATCCAGGAAAACTTTCCTAACCTAGCAAGGCAAGACAATACCCAACTCCAGGTAATACAGAGAACACCACAAAGATATTCCTCAAAAAGAGCAACCCCAAGGCATATAATCATTAGATTCATCAGGGTTGAAACGAAGGAGAAGATACTACGGGCGGCCAGAGAGAAAGGTCAGGTTACCCACAAGGGGAAGCCTATCAGACTCACAGCTGATCTCTCAGCAGAAACCCTACAAGCCAGAAGAGAGTGGGGGCCAATATTCAACATCCTTAAAGAAAAGAACTTTCAACCCAGAATTTCATATCCAGCCAAACTAAGTTTCCTAAATGAAGGAAAAATAAAATTTTTTGCAAACAAGCAAGTACTCAGAGATTTCATTACCACCAGGCCTGCTTTACAAGAGCTTCTGAAGGAGGCACTATGTATAGAGGGGGAACAACCAGTATCAGCCACTTCAAAGGACCCATTAGTAAGCTGCATCCAGATCCATCTTACATGCAAGGATATACAGAGACTCAAAACAAAGGGATGGAGGAAGATTTGCCAACCAAATGGACAGCAAAAAAAAAAAAAGCAGTAGTTGCAATTCTCATCTCTGATAAAATAGACTTTAAAGTAATAGAAACCGAAAGAGATAAGAAGGACATTGTATAATGGTAGAGGGATCAATGTAACGGGAAGAGCTAATGACCCTAAGTCTATGCGCACCTAATATAGGAGCACCCAGATACATAGGGCAAGTTCTTGGTGACTTACAAAGAGACTTGGACTCCCACACAATAATAGTGGGAGACTTTAACATTACATTGTCAATATTGGACAGATTAATGAGACAGAAGGTTAAGAAGGATACCCGGGACTTGAACTTAAACCTCAAACAAGTAAGCTTAATAAACATTTACAGAACTCTCTACTCCAAATCCACAAAATATACATTTTTTTTTCAGTAACACATCATATTTATTCTAAAAGTGACCACATGGTTGGGAGTAAATCACTCCCTAGCAATTGCATAGCATTTCATAGGTTTAAATGAAATATTGGTTGGCTGTTTGTTTGTTATTTTCCTCCCTTATTCCTTCCTGTCTCCATTGTATAACACAATTATTAGTATAAAAAAAAGCTTTTAATATCCATTTGTAGACTGCATTCTAGCCTGGGCAATAGAGCAAGATTCCCATTCTCTCTCCCTTTTTTTTCTTCTTCTTTTTCTCTTTATTTCATTCTTTTTTTCTTCCTTCTTTCTCTTTTCTCTTTTTCTAAAAAAAAAAAAGAAGAAAAAAAAGAATGTTGTGTTTTAGGAAAATATAAAAGGGCTTTCCATGCTAGAATGGAATATATGCTAAATCAGTAGGAGGCTATGTCTGAATAAAAGAGTGATAATTGGTAGAATTATTTCAGACTAATTATTAGAGACTTTGATTTAATGTGAGAACATATACTAATTAGACATCATTATAGGTCTTGATTCTCATGATCTGAGTAATTTGACAACATTAACTCCTGAGCATTAGATGAATAGAAAGTGGAAGATGAAACAAGAAACTGGGGAACTTACTATGCACTCTTCTAAGATCTTGGGTGTTATATTAAAACGTGGTTTTGGAAATACAGAGAACTGTGCAGTTATTGAAAATACTGATGAGACTGAATAAGTAGTACTTTACATGAATTCCATTTAGATGAAAACAGTGTCACATGATATATGTAAGATGAATTGATACTGACTCTAAGCCATAAAAACACTATTAGTCATCTTTATTAGAAAAACACTACTACAAATGTTACTACTACTTTGGTTCTGCTGCTATCACTATTAGTATTATTACTTAATACCATTTATTATTGGGTATTTACTATGTGCTAGCTATAAACTGGACAAAGATTTTATACCTATTAATTTATTGCTGTTTTAAGCACATCCTATTCTGAATTGCAGTCCTTCTGTACAAAATGTAAATTGTAATAGTTTCTTTAGTAATGGTGTTTGGCAGTAAGCTGTCTCGTTTTTCTGGAACTGTCTATTTTACTCTAATTTTAAATAATATTTTAGCAAGGTATAAAATTAAAGTTTGTCAATTATTTTTATTCATCATGTTGAATGTATTATGCCACTGTCTCCTAGCTTCCATTTTGCATTTGAGAAGGATGCTAATGGTATAATTTGTCATTGTCTTGTGTCTGTCTTTTCTTCCTAGACAAACTAAGACTTTTTATTTGGCTTTTGAATTCTCCAGTTTTACTAAACAACAATTTAATGTGGACTTTATTTTATTTATCTTGATCAGTATGTATTGGGATTCCTGAATCAGATAATTTATCTTCTATTTCAAATGTGGAAAATTATCAGCCATTATCTCATAAAAAGGGCTCTTCTTCATTTTACTTATCCTTTTCTTTGCAATTTTGATTAGACTTATGCTAGAAAATTCATCTGTATTCTTTTTTTTTTTCTTTTTTTTTTTTTTTTTTTGAGACAGAGTTTCACTCTTGTTACCCAGGCTGGAGTGCAATGGCGGATCTCGGCTCACCGCAACCTCCGCCTCCCGGGTTCAAGCAATTCTCCTGCCTCAGCCTCCCGAGTAGCTGGGACTACAGGCATGCACCACCATGCCCAGCTAATTTTTTTGTATTTTTAGTAGAGACAGGGTTTCACCATGTTGACCAGGATGGTCTCGATCTCTTGACCTCATGATCCACCTGCCTCGGCCTCCCAAAGTGCTGGGATTATAGGCGTGAGCCACCGCGCCCGGCCTCATCTGTATTCTTAACATATGTGTTTTTCCTATTTCCTATTTCTTTAACTATTTGTGCTTTTTAAAATTGTTTTGGTTAATTTCTTTAGCTAACTTCTGCTTCACTCGCTTTTTTCTTAGCTGTGTCTAACCTGTTATTTATTCCTTCGTTTGAGATTTTATTTCTATCATTTCTAAAAAAAATCTATTTGATTCAGAGTATCATGTCCTTAGTTCATATTTTCAAGTCCTATTCTAGTTCTATAAATATTTTTAAATATTCATTTAATATTTTCTACCCTATACTTACATTATCTGAAGTTCTTGGATTGTTAGTTCTCCCACTAAATATATCTATAGTGCCTTCCCGAAATAATTTTTTATGAAGACTTATTCGAGAGAGTCCTGTGCTTCCTTTGGAAAAAGATTCTGTTTTCCTTTGACTGAGGACTCTAAAACACTCTTATCTGAGACTATTTTTAAATAATTTATCTGCTCCATATTACCCATTCTGTACAGAAAGTATAAAATTATTCTCTACAGGCACATGAAGACAATACTGTGTGATAATAAGTTATCATTATCAATTATGAATGAAACCATGCAATTTTTCTTGTGACATTTGTTTTCTGGATGGAGACAAGTTTCTTTACCGTTTCTCTTTGCCAGAGGACAATTTTTTCCTAGTTAATATTTTTACCAACATAGCACTTTAAGAATCTAAATTTTATCTTGGGTGGACAACTGTACAGTTCTATTTCCTGTGAAGGTCAAGACATTCTTCTATCCCCTGTGTGGCCATAACAACTCTAGCATATAAGCTACTAAGAATTCAAACAACTCTAAAGTTGCCAATGCTTCAGAATCAGCTTACGCTATTTCAATCGTGCTGATTTCTTTTTCTTTATTTGTATATTTATTTTGACTCAGAGATTTTCTTTCCATATATAAGGATGTTTGCTATGCTTTACATGCATTTCTAGTGTTTGGAGGCTTTTTTAAAAAATGCTATTCAATCGCTAACATTCTCTCAGCTTTAAAATAAGCCTATTATTAGAGATATTATTTTATTCATTTTAGTGATGGCATATTTTTAAAGGCTCCACTTCTTGGCTAGGTACAGTAGCTCACCTGCAATCCCAGCGCCCCAGGAGGCCAAGGTGGAAGGAGCACTTGAGGCCAGGAGTAAGAGATCAGCTCAGGCAGGACAGGAAGACTCTTTCTCTTATGTATGTATGTATGTATGTTTGGAGACAGGGTCTTGGTCTGTCTCTCAGGCTGGAGGGCAGGCATGAGCTCAACTCACTGTAACCTCTGCTTAGAAATTCAGGACATAGGCATAGGCAAGGACTTCATGACTAAAACACCAAAAGCATCAGCAACAAAAGCCAAAATAGACAAATGGGATCTAATTAAACTCCAGAGCTTCTGTACAGCAAAGGAAACAATCATTAGAGTGAACTGGCAACCAATAGAATGGGACAAAATTTTTGCAATCTACCCATCTGACAACGGGCTAATATCTAGAATCTACAAAGAACTAAAACAGATTTACAAGAAAAAAAAACCCATTCAAAAGTGGGTAAAGGATATGAACAGACATTTTTCAAAAGAAGACATATATGAGGCCAATAAACATATGAAAAAATGCTCATCATCACTGGTCATTAGAGAAATGCAATAATCAAAACCACAGTGAGATACTATCTCATGCCAGTTAGAATGGCGATCATTAAAAAATCTGGAGACAACAGATGCTGTAGAGGATGTGGAGAAATAGGAACACTTTTACACTGTTGGTGGGAGTGTAAATTAGTTCAACCATTATGGAAGACAGTGTGGTGATTCCTCACAGACCTAGAAGTAGAAATTCCATTTGACACAGCAATCCCATCACTGGGTTTATACCCAAAGGATTGTAAGTCATTCTATTATAAAGACACATGCACACATATGTTCACTGCGGCACTGTTTACAATAGCAAAGACCAGGAACCAACCCAAATGCCTACTGATGATAGACTGGACAAGGAAAATGTGGCACATACATACCATGGAATACTATGCAGCCATAAAAAACAATGAGTTCATGTCCTTTGTAGGGACATGGATGAATCTGGAAACCATCATTCTCAGCAAACTGACACAAGAACAGAAAGTCAAACACCACGTGTTCTCACTCATAGGCGAGTGTTGAACAATGAGAACACATGGACACAGAGAGGGGGAGCATCACACTCTGGGGTCTGTTGTGGAGGGCTAGGGGAGGGGCAATGGGGGGGTGGGGAGGTTGGGGAGGGTAACATGGGGAGAAATGCCAGCTACAGGTGATGGGGGGGATAGAGATAGCAAACCACATTTCCATGTATGTACCTATGCAACAAGTCTGCATGATCTGCACATGTACCCCAGAATCTAAAGTACAGTTTATAAAAAAGAAATGTTAAGTAACTTGCACAGGATCAAACAAAAACAATATCAGAACTGGGACTTAAACTCAAGAAGTCTGAGCCCTGTTTTTTTATTGCTACATTCTCAGAGACAAAACACAATTATTTGAGAGCTTGTCCTACTAATAATTCTTGTTTACTTAATATTGCTAGAGGAATATTAAATACTATTAGCATTATTAATTTTGTTCTTAGTTTTCCTAAGGAATGGTAAATAAGCCTAAGAGTCAGAGGAGTCCCAGGTTCTAACTGAAAAGTACTAGTAAATAATATCTAATTTTAAGAAGGTGGGAATTTGAACTAATGAATGAAAATCTGTCATAGGATGAAGTATTAGTCCTTTTTTGTTGCTATTTTGGTCTGTTATTAGTGGGCACATTTGCAAAGTAGGTGCAAAGCAGACTCATCTTTATAGATGATAAATAATTTCTCATTCTACTGTCAGGTGTGCTTTCTTTAAGAAAGCAATATGGGATCTTTATATGTGCAATCAACAATACTTTAAATATGTCTTCAGTCTTAATGAAGAAACCTTAACTAAGACATAACAATGGAATTCATTACCCTCTGCAGCACAAAGGAAAAGCCAGAAGTTTGTGCTTGCTCTTGTACCATTGGCTACCTTCAGGCTAAGGAAGGCTGTAAAGTTGTCTCTAGATATAGAGCAAAAAGAATTTGGGACTGAGTACAACATGATATCTATAATATCATTAGTTGAACATTTATAAATCAGGGTAAGCACAAATACTTATGTGTCTGAATTCACTGTGAGAGAAAATGGTCTTCTTCTTTTTTATCTCATACTTTATATAACCCTTCATAATTTTATTTGTTTCAATAGTATCTCAGTTCTTTAAAATTATGGTTCATGAAAACATTATTTTAATATCAGGATTTTATTTAGATTAGTTTTCAAAAATAAAGCCACAAAATAATTATAAACATATACATTTGCCATTGATGTTTTAACTATGTTTTGGTATATTTTTATTATTTTTGTTGGCATATAACCATGTGTGTTATTTTAGAAATTGTTAAAAGCCCAAATTCTGTAGCCAGTCTTTTGAGATTAAAATCCTCATTCCATTACCTAGCGTTTTTTAGCCTCTGGAAAAACTAGGCTTTCTGTGCCTCAGTCTCTTCACGTACAAAATGGGAACAGCACCCCGTAGAGTTATCATGAGGATTATTAGGCTTAGAAGAGTATCTGGAACAAGATAAGCACCATGTTAGGGTAAGCTATTATTATTGCTGTTACTGACATCATCCTCTTCGAAGTCATCATCGTCATCATCATCATCATCACCATTCCCTCGTGTTTCAAGCTTTTCTACCAGTAGGCCTTTGGCTTAGAGCTTCTCTTTGCATCAAGGTTACTAAGATCACAGACTTTTAATTCCAACAGCCTTAGGTTTAAATCTCAGGGCTGAAGCTGACTCTCTCATGTGACCTTAAACAAATTAATGAACAATTTTAAGTTTAGCCATAGTTTTGGGTTTTTTAAAAATGAAGGGGGGGCCACCACCCGGGATAAAATATAAGGGGAGAATATCCCCCCCAACAAGAGACAAAAAAGCCCCCTGCCGAAAAGGAGGAAGAGCCCCCCCCCCCGCGGGGGGAAGCGGGGGGCCGGGCGCCGGGGGGGCCAATCACTAACTACCTCTGTTGATTATTGAAATTATTAGGTATGAGGAATCTCAAATGTAATTTAAATGTGTAGTAATGAGTCAAAAGAAGCCTTAAGGCTAAATTCTATGGATGGGTTCATTCATTGGTTTTGCCAGCTATTGATGCCGAAGCCTTAACTAGAGTATTTAAGAAGTGTGCATTTTGGTGGAGAGTTGATGTGATATGTGTATGCTCATACATTTATACCTGAAAGGATTATTTAACTTGGAACTGTATGTAGATAACAAATAGATCTATTAAAAATTACTGAAATCCCACTCCTTCTCAGGAATTAGAGTTGACTACTCATTGTTTCTGTCGTGTATCCAGTAATGGATGCATGGTGGATTCATACCTGGCCTTATTTTCTACTTTAATATAACAACCTTGGATTAGTGTGACAGAGTGGTGGCCTCCATGAGGGCACGAACTGGATCAGCCTGGGTTGCTGTTGTCCCCGTCCAGTATGTCACAATGCCTATTTCTTGCTTCGTGGCCCTACATACTGGCTGGAAGTGGCTTAGAATTTTGCTTGTTAAACCTCCGTTTTGCTCAGTAATGCTTAAGCTTTCTATCTCTAAATTAGAAGCCCTCTGCATCTACAGCTTCTTTGGCATCTGCATTTTCTTAACCATATCTTTAAGCTCCCTTTGGTGAATAAAGCCACTTGCTGTTCAGCGTACGAGTGGCAAACAAACTTCCCCTTCATTGTTCAAAACCAGTTCTCTTACCTACCAAAATGAAACACCTTCCAACAGTGCCTCAACGCAATTGCTAAATTACTCCAACTCCATAATGGGTAAATGAGAAAGAATTAAATGACTATGAGTGTTTGCTTAAAAAAATCCATGTTAGCTTATTAATCCTTATTGTAGTGTCATACAGGGTAGAATGCGAGCATCAGCAGGCTAGGTTACTCTCTCTATAGGCAGACCTATGTGGGAAGTTAAATTATACTCCCAATGTGAGTTTTCAAATTTGTAGTGAGAAGTATGTTTCCCTAGGGACCATGTACCTATGTTCACTGGCAGGTACAAACAGTGCAGTTTTCAAATCATTTATAAGGATTTTCTCACTTTTCCTTTAAAGGAAATTAACACTAAGAAGCCCAGAATGGGGCTCCCTTTTCTTGGAAGCAGCCTACAAGAGGCAGAAAGACCTTGAGACTACCAAGATAATCTCAGAATGAGTACAGATTTATTTGTTAATACACCAAAGAATATCCAAAAATCTGAAAATATAGGAAAAATTGATTCCACTTATTTTCAGTTAAAGAATAGGATCCCTGCTTTATATACATACACACACATATATGTATATATGTGTGTGTGTGTGTGTGTGTGTGTGTGTGTATTTGAGACAGAGTTTCACTGTGTTACCCAGGCTGGAATGGTGCAGTGGCACAATCTCAGCTCACTGCAACGTCTGCCTCCCGGGTTCAAGTGATTCTCCTGCCTCAGCCTCCTGAGTAGCTTGGATTACAGGCGTGTGCCACCACACCTGGCTAATTTTTTTTGTATTTTTAGTAGAGATGGGATTTCACCATGTTGGTCAGGCTGGTCTCGAACTCCTGACCTCGTGATCCACCCACCGGAGCCTCCCAAATTGCTGGGATCACAGGTGTGAGCCACTGTTCCCAGGCCCCTGCTTTATATTTTGATGTACTTCATAAGAATAGTGTCTGGAGGTTGAAGAAAAACATATGGAACATATTATCTGAAAATATAACTAGCTTTGAAATAAATAATTTTGTCAATATTTCCTGACATTTTGGATACTCTACATTGTTTTGACTCAGTGAGTGGGTCACATTTTCAGTAGCAAGAGACAGAAAGTTAAAATTCACTGACTTCCTGTAATCTTCATTCTTTTGTTTATGGCTGTACGTCTCCCTTCAATTTCGTGCAACTGGTGTGTGATGAGTTGGGGCCTCTTGGCCCCAGAAATCTTGTTAGAAATAAAATGGTACCCAACAGAGAGGGACCTTTGACCCCTAAAACCCACCTTTTATTTAGGTCTTAATGTTAGGAGGTTAGAGAGGCCTTGAACTTGAGCTATTGACTCAGGCTTGCTCAATATGAGGCCAAAGGACTGTTTCATGATCAGCAGTGTATTTTCCTGGAACATTTTCATTTGTATTCTTTGTCTTTTAGAAATCTAGCCAGGAGTGTGGGTGGGGAGTGGGCCATGTGTGACTGATCTCTGCCTTATCTCAAAGTTATGATTAAAAGCTGCCATTGGAGGGGTAAAGAAAGAAACAAACTCACACACACACACACACACACACACACATGCACAGGTATATATTTATGTGTATATGTGCATACATTGTGTGTATATATTTGTGTGTATTTGTGTGTGTATATGTGTGTATATATATATAAACACCCTTACCTTTTATTGTAGCTAAGTATCCCCTACATACTCATAATTCCCAACTCCTTAAACGCACCTGTTTTATGTTTTTTAATTTCTAAATGTCTACTTAGTGGATATTTCTCTATAGTTACTCTGCAGCTGATTCTTGTTAGTGAGTCTTTCAGAACCATCAAGTTACAAATAAGTAGTGGGCAGAAATTGTGACTTCATCCTGAGTATCTAGGACCTAGAAAGTGTCTACCACATAGCAAGTGCTTAATAAATGCTCACTGAATAAATAAAAAGATGAATAAAACGATATGTACTTTTTTATATACTTTGTACACAAGCACACATTTATAGATATGGTGACATCATCAATGCTGCAAACTAAGGGAGTAAGGACAGGATGTCACCTGCTGTCCAAATCTCCCAAATTTCCCTCACCCTAAAGCTGCATGTCAGGATGTTGGAACATTTTTTCCCTTTCAAGGTTGATGTTTGTTTTAACTTTATTTTACTTATTTTAAAAATGTACTTTTGATTTGGAAGGAGAGAAGCCCATCTGAGATTCATCATGACCCTAGTGACAAGCTATTGATCACAAGAGTGAAGAAAGCTTTGATTAGCACATTTTGGCAGTTTGTCTTTTGGGATTTAGGGTTTTGAGTTACCTTAAATCAATTTTGTTAATTACTCATTCTCAGATCTTCTTGCTGCACAAATATATTTTTGTTAGCTGTGTTTTATTATAGTTTACACACTGATGTTCATTTAAATGTTATGTCTTCTTTAAAACCTCTTAACATAGGAAGCAGAATGGTGGTGACATGGGCACCTGCCACAGTTTAGCAAAGAGGCCTTGTGTCTATAATCACATATAAGAAACTGCCATTTCTCTATGAAGAATGGAAAATCAGTGGTAGGTCAGAAATTAAAAGTTATGCCATTTAAATCCTAAAATCGATCATTCTAGTTTATTCAACCACAAACCACTCAAGAAAATCAGTTTTCCCCATGTTGCATTTTAAAATATAACTTAATTGAGCTGTAATTTTATAGCATCATTTACCATGTTCATGATACCAATTACTTGGAACGGTTTTTTTCTAATTTTGAAATATGTGGTAGAATTTTCTATCTTTAATCAACTTTTCTCATTATGAGAATTGTTCCTGTGCTTTGTTTAGCCAAAGACTACTTTAGAAAAAGCTAGGTTGACTTGTTATTTTACTATGCAGCAATTTCAAGCCTAGTTTATTTAACTGTAGTCTATAAGATGCAAATTGTAAAATGTGCCTTTTATACTTCTCATTTGCTTTTCTCTGCATTTATATTTTAGTTAATATGAAATCAGTGATGCAAGTATTGTTCAAGTATTATTCAGTTTCACTAATGAAAATTTGGAGATGCCATAATAACTTACAAATACCTACACATATGCGGAGTATCAAGACATCCGAACTGATATACAAAGGCTTCAATTATATGGACTAACTTGGGGACAGTCAGTTGTAAGTTTGTGAAACTATATCAGAAACAGAATGTTTTCCCCAAAGTGTATGGAACTGCAGCAAATACAAATCTCAGAGTTGAGAGACCCAGCTTCTGGTCTGGACTCTGCCCTTAATTGACTATTTGAGCTTGAGAAAGCCATTAAATGTTTTTGATATTTATTTTCGGAAATTCAGACATTGAGTTCCACCAATGAGCTCACAGTTAATGTCTTTAAAATATATGTAGTAATTTAGATTCTGAAATAGCTCAGAGTGACTTGTGACTATCTTAATTGTTTTTACAGCAAGCTAGAAATCAGATCTATTCCTTCCAAAGTAGATTAGAAATATATTTTTATACTTACACTGTTAATTGGCTTAAAAAGTAGTGTAAGAACAAATTATCTTGACTTGAATGATTAGGTAGTAGATATTTAATATTTGGAAACCTGGAGAGAGTTGTTTATGTTATAATGTCAGTTGTTCTTTTTCATAATGCAACTTCAGCATTAGTTCTCAGGCAATGGCTAAAGAGCATTCATCTTGACATTTCCCCCTCTTAAAAGACATTTAAACAAAGTTCTCAAGATCTACCCTATAGAAGAGAAGATTTTATTTTTATGTGTGTTCAGAAGAGCATATCAAAGACCAGACAGAAGAAAAAAAAATGTTAACAACTAAAGCTATCACAAATTGGAATGGTTTCCTAGAAAGACAGAGGGGTATTTGTCCTAGAAGTCATACCTGGATATTGCATCTGTTAACTTTTATCTGCATGATGCCCTCCAAGGTATTGTTAAATTCTGGAATTTGGACATTAAGTCCATCCTCTGTACTCTGCATTTCCTTGTAAAGTATCTTAAGGAGCATGAGGAAATCAGGATGTCCTCTACATATGCATGTCAAGATGTTGAACCTGAATGCTGCTGTCTCTTTGATTCAGAATTAGATGCTAGCATGTTTGATGCCTGTGTTATCTCTGCTTGTCCGGTCTAGATGGAAGTTGTGGCATTGATTCTTGTTTTCCTTATAACATTCGAAGGTTTTTGAAGTCACACTTCAAGTACCAAGTACTGTAGCAGGCTACTGACATTTCAGTGCGTTTTGATTTGTGTCATGGTTGTAGGAGAATGCAGGTACTGATCAATAGAAACATTTATTGACTTAAGAATATAAATAAGTCAGCAGCATGCTTTTTTTAGAGAGACTTGACTTACATATTGAAATTTGGGGTTTATACAAAAATTAATTTACTGGCTGCTTATATGCTTTAGAAGACAACTTATAATAGGTTTTCTTTAGTATATATTTGATATAGTGTCCTTATGTCAGAAATACATGTATTGCACAATGAAATTTACATTCCATCAATTTATCTTCTCTTTATGTGTAAAAATATTGAACAAAATAGAGTTCCTATTGATCCTCTGTATTACATTTTTCTCTTAAGCTTAAATTATCACTCTTTAACATTTCCTAATTTATGGTCTTTTGCATTCAAGCCCAAAACAATAATGACCTTTTGATGAAATGTGGCTGTTGCTACATTTAACAGGTCCGTTCAAAGGTCTCATTTGTGAAGCATGCCATATTGCAGCTTCATAATCTTTCTGGCTACAACAATGTAAAATTACCCTACACCCTCTCCTCCCAACCCAGGAAAAGGCTACAGCTGAAATAATTAGGATCCATACGCTTAATGATGTGTGCCTTCTGCAAGGTGGCACATTACTGTCTCTAACGATGTTTAATAGCTCATAACATTCAATACACTTAATCATTAGTTACAAACATTTCTAGTACTTTTGCATACTGAACATACCTTGATAGGGGAAAGATTCCATTGGAAAAGACTCAGTTATCTACCTTGGGAAAGCACGTGACCAAATGAGGACATGCATTTGTCTTTGGAGCTGCTCTTGCCCCTGAATTAGGGCTGTAACAGAGACATGTGGCTGTAGTGGGATTTTGTTGGGTGAGGAAGGTTTGATTTGCTGGTGTCACATTGGGCTTTGCTGGTCTCTCAGCAACAATGGGACTGAGACCAGAGTCCCTGACTGGGACGTCAGGAGACAGGGATGCTTGCCCCCACCAACCACCTGACCTGTACACTTGGGCTTCTGTGTCTTTATGTGTAAGGTGAGAAGGAGATGCTGAAATGATGACTGAGGAGGTACCTTCTCACTTTATAATATTTACATAGTTTTGGCCTGGCTTGCATGACAGGGTTTTTAAAAATAAGCAGATAAGGCTTTCTTCTGAATACTGCTTATTTAGGCCAAATATTATCATTATTATTCTTTTCTTTTTGATAACGGGACCTGAATAGTACCAAACACTGCTGTAACTGCTTAGTGCTTGAAGTGTCCACAGGAGGTAGCTTATTTAATGCAGATTCTGCTTGAGAAAAGACAGGACTTCAGCATCCCTGAGCCTTCAAAAAAATTCTGATTGTTGATTGTTGACCTTTTCCCCAATCATAGATTTGAGTCATAGCCACCCTGGGGTGAAATGCATACATAACTCTCTCACATCCTTGATAGTATTCAGAAAAGTGTTAAGACATTTTCCTTCTTGCTAGCAAAGGCCTACGTGGGCAAAACAGAGGAGAAGCAGAGGAGTTGCTCCTTTCACTAGCACTTTGCCCTAGCAAATGTTGTGGTTTCCTTGCTGCTTCCTGAACTTACAAATCCAACGAAACAAGTTCAAAAATGAAAAGGAAGAAAAGATTTCAATCGTATTATTGTAGAGTTTATAGCATCTTGGATTTCATTTGCCTTTTCTTTCTTGCTTCAATATCAATTCAATATGGTACAAAATGTAAAGTATCAGGCAGGCCTTCCCTTCCTCCTCCCTACAGCACTCCTTAAGGGAGTAGACTTGACAACTGATGTGAGGTGTTAGGGTTTAAAAAATTAATGTGCTACAATTATGATTCCTACACTGACCAAGCTTACAGGCCAAGAAAGGTGTTGAAAACTCAAATGCATACATGCACAGGCAGTCATGAATCATCCCTAACGTGACAGTAAGGAATGGTGGGGCCTGGGAATAGTTGGAGAAATGTCTTTGTTTTAGGTCCTTGCTCCTTCCCTTCCTCCCTTTTACCCTCCCTTCCTCCATCCTTCCCTCACTCCCTTCCTTTCTTCCTTCATCCCTCCCTCCCTCCTTCTATCTGTTTCTCTCTCTCTCTGTTTCTCCCTTTCTCCTTCCCTCCCTTTCACTTTCCTTCCTCCCTCCCTCCCTCCCATCCTTCCTTCCTTCATTCCTTCCAATACTCTGCAAACTGAATAAAATAATTTACCAGTCTTCAACTCCTAATCCAGGCACAGACATATGTAAACAAATAATTTTCATGCAGTAAACAGGATGTTAAAATAAAGATATTTCTAAAGCACTGTTTTTAAGAGGATAGACTGCAGAGCCAGACAGATTTTGAATGCCTACTTTACCACTTACCATCTGTTTGACATTGGGCAAATAATCTTCCTTTTCCGTGTTCAGTTTCCTCAGATAAAAAGGGTGACAATGAGAGCACTTCCTTCACCAGTTTCTCTTCAGCAGAAAAACAGTTGATTCAAGTTAAGCTCTTTGAACAGAACTTGGCACATTGTGAGCTCTTAAAAATAGGGCTGTTCTTACAGATGAGAGAGTTACATGCTAAAATATTAAGTCCAAATAGATACAGCCTAATAAAACCCTAAAGTGGAAGGAATCTTGGGTCACCCTGCAGGACTACCCCCTTGCTGCCGGAACCATCGATGTCCCCAGAGGAGGACATCCTATGTGCACAAACGTAGTTAGTGGAGAGGTCCTCAGCCAGATCAGTACCTGCTTACCTCACCTTTTCAACATGTTGTCCAACTCTGCATGGTTCTTATCAGAGAACCACTCACTTATTTCTCCCAAGAAAAGGAGCCAAGAGGCGTAGTGGAATGCATCAAGATCTTCTGTGATGACCTTGTAATTTCTGTGGTGTTGTCCACCCTGGCCATTCATTTACCGTTTAAGTTGGGTTTTGTCTCAGATGAAGATAAATATTTTCCCGCCTTGCTTTCAAACTTAGCTAACCAGACCTGTAAGTGGTTTTCAAGTATTGCACTGCCTTCCAGACTCTACAAAATAATCAAAATGATAAAATGTTCTGAAGCTGGCCATTGTGAACTGAATTACCATTTTAAAATTCTGTTACGTATTTTCCTTCACAGTCTCTGTACTGTATGAGCTCCATCGGGATGCACAGTTTGAGTTGCAGAACTTGCTAAGGTTTTGGTAACCCATGGTTAGGTTCCCTCACTAATGTTGCTTAAAAACACATTTTAGTTTCTGCATTGCTCTACAGGATCCATTTTTCAGAATCCTTTAAGATTTGTACTTAAAGGAAAGTACATGTAAAAGAGTTTGTTAGGTAGCTGTAGGTTAGCACAAAAAGGGAACAAACTGGTTAAGAGGATTGGAATTTTTTGCTCTTTTTCTCATCTTTCTTTCTTTTTTTTTTTTTTTTTTTTTTTTGAGACGGAGTTTCACTCTGTCACCAGGCTGGAGTGAAGTGACGTGACATCTGCTCACTAGAAACTATACCTCCCAGGCTCAAGCGATTCTCCTGCCTCAGCCTCCCGCGTAGCTGGGATTTCAGGTTCCCACCACCACGCCTGGCTAATTTTTGTATTTTTAGTAGAGATAGGGTTTCACCATGTTGGCCAGGCTGGGCATCAAACTCCTGACCTCAAATGGTCTGCCCACCTCAGCCTCCCAAAGTGCTGAGATTACAGGTGTGAGCCACCACACTCGGCCTTCCCTCATTTTTTCTAAGAATTCTGTAATACAGGGAGAAATATAAAAGACGTGAGCTATCAGTATATGTTGGATAATTTTGTGTAATTAGACAAAGGAGAATTATGCATTTAGACAAAAGATGATATGCAGCTGTAGCTATTACATGTGAAAACTACTGTTTAAAAATATAGGCATACAGAACTTTCTAGATGCTAGCTCATCAGATGGTCCCTGGTGATTGCCCTTGCTTATCATGATGTAAATGCTCTTTTGGCTTTTTTAATTGTATTTTTTTTTTAGTTTTCTTAAGGAGCACATATTTATTTTATAGAAAAAATTTTGACAATGTAATTTACTCTACGAGGTGTAGGAAATACACTGAAATTCCTTTCCGTACGTGGCTCTTCATGTCTTAATCTTCTCTTATTCTGGCTGTTTCACTACATTTGCTCTGTAGTTTGCCTCTTTCTTCGTTTTCATTCTCACACTAGTTCTAATTACCATCATTTGATTCCAGGGGATAAGTCCAGTTCTTGCCATTCCTGAAAGAGTGAAAAGAAGAGTTTTTTTTGTTTTGTTTTGTTGTTTGTTGTTTTTTGAAATGGAGTTTCACTCTTGTTGCCCAGGCTGGAGTGCAATGGTCAATCCTGGCTCGCTGCAACTTCTACCTCCCAGGATCAAGTGATTCTCCTGCCTCAGCCTCCCCAGTAGCTGGGACTACAGGCATCCACCACCACGCCCGGCTAATCGTTCGTATTTTTAGTAGAGATACTGTTTCACCATGTTGGCTAGGCTAGTCTCGAACTTCTGACCTCAGATGATCCACCCGCCTCGGCCTCCCAAAGTGCTGAGATTACAGGTGTGAGCCACTGCACCTTGTTTTGTTTTTTGAGATAAGCCTCACTCTGTCACACAAGTTGGAGGGCAGTGGTGCAATGGTAGCTCACTGCAGCCTCAAACTCCTGTGCTTAAGCCATCCTTCTGCCTCAGCCTCTAGAGTAGCAGGGACTGCCCTGGCAATTTGATGTTTACAATTTTTTGTAGAGATAGGGTCTCACTGTGTTGACCAGGCTGGAAGAAAAAATGAGTTCAATCCTCTTCATCCTCTAAGACCATCAACGATTCTGAGGTTTTCATTTTCTTCACCCAACACTCTTTGAATCTGTATTTTTACCACACCTTTTTCCTTGCTTCTCACAGTTTTTCAGTAGTTCAGTTGTCAGGAATTTAAAGAGTGCTGACCTTGCATGCAGGCCCATCCTTCGAGGAATGAGCCACAGGATATCTGTGCCATTTTGGTTCATGTCCTGCTTCCTACCTGACTTTTCTATTCCTAAGGCTTTGTCTTCCACATGCCATCTTTTTTCTTTCTTTCTTTTTTTTTTTTTTTTTTTGTAAGACCGAGTTTTGCTTTTGTTGCCCAGGCTGGAGTGCAATGGTGTGATCTCGGCTCACCGCAACCTCTGCCTCCCAGGTTCAAGCTATTCTTGTGCCTCAATCTCCTGAGTAGCTGGGATTAAAGGCATGTGCCACCACACTGGCTCATTTTGTATTTTCAGTAGAGACGGGGTTTCTCTATGTTGGTCAGGCTGGTCTCAAACTCCCAACCTCTGTTGATCCACCCACGTTGGCCTCCCAAAGTGCTGAGATGACAGGTGTGAGCCATCGTGCCTGTCCCTGCCATCCTTTTCTTGTATTATTACTGGCCTGCATCATTGCACATTTGAGTTGCTCTTACCTCAAGCTGATGCACAATTATGTATTCATCCCCATGCCTTAGAGGTAGCCTAGGAACCAGAATAAGCACTGATTTAAAAGCCAAGCACCTTTTTTGTATATATTCTATCTTCAAACAATAAGTACTTTTATTGAGCATATGTTTTCTTGCTTCTAAGGAAGAAACATAAGAAGTGAAATCAACCAAAATATACACTTCTAAACCTGCAGCCAGGAGTTCGCCAATGCTTCTTATTGCATTTTTGGAGGATTGAGGTGGTAGTGATAGTAGTGGTATTAATGAATAAAGATCACCCTTTATGGGCAAGGCCCTATGCTGGGTGCTTTGAATGCATCATCTCTATTTTTAACTCTCATGGCCATTTGTGAGCCAGCTATCATCATTTTCACTGTCATTTTACAGTTGGCAGGACCAAAACACAAAGGTTGAGTAAGCACTAGCTGACATATTTGGTAATTGTTGGGGTGGAGTCAGGATCTGAACCCAGGTCAATGTGATTTTGTTTATCCTTTTTCATCCATGAGTTACGTTAAGAACAATACTTACATAATAAGCCTTTATATAGCAGCACTACATACATGTGCTTGGTCCCTTATTCGTAATGTTAATTTTTCTTCTTTTCAGCAGGTAGTAGCGGCTTGAGGACATCAAAGGCTTTACCGTAGAAATGCTGCTCTGGGTTAGGTCTATCATCAAGTACATGAGTCTGAACAAGAATATATTTAGAAGAAGCAGGCAGATCTCTTCACCCCCTCTTCACCGCTCCATTTCCCTCTTACACATGCTGTTTCTTAAGTAAATATGTCAATCTTATAGAAAAAGCACTTTTCTCCACATTTTTGGGAAAGTAGCTAATTTTATCCTGATAAACTTATCAGTTTGATTCAGTAATCCTAAAGCTGCAGGGATGTAAGACATATTAAAATTATAGCTGATTTGAGATTGCCTTTCCTTTGGAATCCTTAGTGCAAAATCATTTGTATCTGCTTAAAATTAGCTTTAAGTTTTAATTTACATTGAATGAAATCATCTTCTATTTATCTTAGAATAATCTCAGAATTTAGTATGAGTTTTCCATCCAGGAAGGCAGATGACGTTTTCTAACGTGGGTCTCTCTCTCTCTCTTTCTCTCTCTGACTGTCTTCTCTGTCTCCCTCTCATGGACGTCTGCCGAGCCACTCCTGGAGTGCCAGCTGTGGGCCCCAGGTTGATTAGCTCCACCTAAGAGCTCTGACTGACACATGTCACCCATCAGCTTTGAAGCAGTATTGCTGACCAGATGGCTGGCATCTGCATGAAGTGCCACTACCCTTCTGCCAGATGCCTGATGGTGCCGCTAAGAGAGATGGAAGGAGTCGTTTTGGGCCCTCCAGAGCCCCTTGTTCTGGCATGCCCTGTCTTCTGGAATGATGTTGGTTCATTCCGAATGTTCAATCTCAACTTGAAAATACATTGGATTAGGCATGGTTCCTCAAGTAATGCGCAGGCTCCACCTGCAGGGAAGGGGTGTGACTGGCCTGTCCTCCTGGAGCCCTCTGCTCTACGGATAGCCCTACCTGAGTGACCTACTCTTAGCCTTGTTAGGGCTCACACCAATTTAACCTCCAGGAGCTGGGATCAACCATGTAGCTAGCTGGATTCATGTACACAATACATCTCACTTTCCCTTGAATAAGTGGATCTATTTCAACAGTAATTGACTAATCTGTTAATATCTTACACAAATGTGTCTCGCTCTACTTGTGGTGCCTTCCTCAATAGTTTGTTGGGTTTACCTTAGTGTATAATGTTCTTTCTAGTTGCACTGTATAAAGTGGGGAAAAGGTGGCTTTCTTCCTCCCACCACACAGATACTTGCCAATGACTTTTTTTATTTGGGAGGAATTGGGGCAAGAGGAGGAGGTTTATGTAACCCTGTGGCAAGGGTGGGACACTTGGATTTTTAAAATTCATCATTGTGACACTAGAGTAATGCATTTTTTAAGTTTCTCCCATGCTGTTGTTATATATCAAGCTATTTGTTTGTGCCTAGACAAAAAGGGTAAATTGGTTAGCAATATAAAAGGCTTATTGTAGATGGTAGCCTCTTTAAAAAATCCAACAGTGCAATATATTTCCCTACATGCACACATTCCCAAGTATAAAAAGTGTCACTGTGAGAGTTTACATAACTATCACACTAGCTGAAAGAATTAATTTATATTCTAATCGGCCTATAAAATGGTAAGAGGTGTTTTTTTTATTTTTTCTTATAACTTAGAATTAATTACAGGATGCACAGACTTTCCATGCTATCATCGGCTTTATTTAAATGAGCTAGATTTTGCTTAATAGGTGGATAGTAATCATTATTATAAAAATTGAATAAATTGTTTGATCTTGAGTTTATAAATCTGTCATATTAACTGTACTTTTCAAGTTTATTGAAGCTTTTACACCTCTGTGTATACTCTGCTATATAAAGCTCCATTTATGCTTTCTCACAGTTTTCACTCCCCCAAGTGGATATCCACCCACTGACTTGGTATCAGTCTCAATCCTTGTTAATTATCTCTGTTTCCCACTCCTGGGTCCCTTGGTACAAATATACATCTGCCTCTGGTATTGTGTCAGCCCTCATCATCAGCTTGAACCTTTTGTCTGGTCTTCACATCTAATCAGCCCTTAGATCGGTTGGTTGTGTCACACAGATGCATTTTATACTCCCTCTCCCATTTCCTTGGTCCAGACTCTTAGCACGGCTCTCTCAGACTAAAACTGCATTCACCCTACTAACTAATTTCTCTGTCCTGGTCTTTTCCCCTCCAGTTTATGTAATATGACTAAAACAATCTTCCAAAAATAAAAATCTATTAATGTCACTTCCCACCCTGCTGTGGATACAATCCAAACCTCTTACATGGTATTCCAGGCATTAGCGCCTCTCTCCAGCCCCCTTCCTCATGGGACCTTCCAGAGAACTGCAGTCTCTATACTTATCATGGGGATCCAGATTCAGAGCTACGAAATGTGCATGCTGCTTGAGATGCGCTCCCCACCTTTGCTTCCCTGGTGAACACCTCTTGCTTTTTTGCATCCAATTAAAGTGGTCAACTTCCCCCCAGTCTCACATCTCACACTAAATGAGCAAATACCTCTCCCCCTCTCCATTGCCTACATTCTTTTTTTTTTTTTCACTTTTTTTTTGAGACATAGTCTTGCTCTGTCACTCAGGCTGTGCAGTGGCGCAGTCTTGGCTCACTGCAATCTCTACCTCCCGAGTTCATGCGATTCTCCTGACTCAGCCTCCCAAGTAGCTGGGACTACAGGCGCACACCATCATGCCCAGCTAAATTTTGTATTTTTGGTAGAGACAGGGTTTCACCATATTGGTCAGGCTGGTCTTGAA
Organism: Ateles fusciceps; assembly: GCA_036589455.1. NCBI lineage: Eukaryota > Metazoa > Chordata > Mammalia > Primates > Atelidae > Ateles > Ateles fusciceps. The sequence goes on from JAZHEH010002077.1 coordinate 2,578,239, forward strand.
CTCCTGACCTCGTGATCCACCTGCCTCTGCCTCCCAAAGTGCTGGGATTACAAGCGTGAGCCACTGTGCCTGGCCTGCCTACATTCTTAATCTTGTCTCTTATGGCACTTAATTACTGTATTCTGATTATGTGTTGACAACCTGTTTACCAATGAGACTGTGACCTCCTTGTGCCTGGGTGTTCTTAGGCAACTTTGTAGCTCCAGAGCCTAGTACAGAATCTGACACAAGTGTGTGTTTAGTAAACATTTGTTTAATTGGTTTAGTTCTCATCTAAATGTTCTCTATATTAGAGAATAGGTTACTAAGAGGATTAGAAGATTAGATCTTGGGTGCCTCTATAATGTGTTCCTGTCTAATTAGCTCAATTAAGAGTACAGTGTTAATGAGGCCAAGGTCTTAACTTTCAATTCTCTGTGGAGCAATTGACTTTGTACCTCAACTGAGAGTTGCATGGTAAGTTTCCTGGTATCATTGGTTCTAAGGCAAATGAGGAGAGAGGATGACTAAGCTCAAGGCAAATCCATCTTAACTATTAGACAAATGGAATTAAATATATTCCTTATTGATGTAAAAAGCATCAATTCATACTTCAGTGTGAAATGAACCCCTTGTTTGGTCCACAGTACTTGTCCGTATGCACTGATGTACTTGACTTAAAGAGCACTTTGATGCATTCGAGGTGGCAGAAATACCACATGGTAATCGGAGTCTGGCAATAAAAACAGTAATTGTCCATTCACAGATCTTTAGGATGGTCAGCCTCTAAGCCTCTTGTCTACCCACCTGCCTCTTCATGTCTGTCTTCCAGGTGAGACGATGCGTATCGCCTCCTCCGAGTTTGCTGATGACCCATGCTCATCGGTAAAGCGCGGCACCATGGTGCGGGCGGCAAGGGCTTTGCTCTCGGCAGTGACACGCTTACTCATCCTTGCGGACATGGCAGATGTCATGAGACTTTTATCCCATCTGAAAATTGTACGTATGTAGAACTTGTCAAAACTTTCTTTATGTGAGTGGTAATGTTGACCGTGTGTATCACAGCTCTGACCTCTACTCTAGATGTTTCAGTGCTTACCAGATCACTTGGTTACCCACCCATGTAGTGCCCACCCCCAACTTTTTCTAATAATAAAATTATATTCAGTAATATATTCAAAAAGTTTCGTAAGACTCACTTGAATTATTCTTTTCTCCTCAAAACTGAGAGCTTAGACTGCTCCTTACTTCCTGGAGTGTCTAACCGTACGTTCTTTTAGGCTACGGAATCTGGACAGGGTGGAACTGCCTTTGTCCTGTCTCAAGATCAGAGCAATGTTGGTCCATGTGATAATTTAGGTTGAGGTTAGCTCTGCTGAGTAGCTGATCACCTGTGGCCACTTTAGTCCGGATTACATGTTGAATATATTTTGCTCTCTACTTTAGCCTTGCTTTCCTGTACATACATGGATTTTGAACCAAATAATGGCAATAAAAAGGGGCCCTATCCACCCTTCCCATGGTTAAAGTCAATCTTATTTCACCAGGCCTGGCATCTAACATATCTGGATTGGTTCTCTGAGTGGATACATACTTGTCCCACTGACCCATAGAACACCATTATATGTGCCTTGCTTTTCATGGTTTCTTCTAATCCTTTTATTTCCTAATATAATTGAAGCCCTGTTCTCATCACAAATTTTATTGGAATCATGATTAAGGCTACTTCCCCAGTCCTCGACAACTGGTCCTTTTTCTGTTTTCCTATTTGCTGATTGGTATCTAGTTGCAACAAGGATGGTTCAACCCTTTAACAAAGATGATGTAACTTAGCTGCGTGGGAATACGGCCCCTGCTTAGGGAATCCCTAATCTATACCCTCCGTGAAATATGATTTTTGGACAATGGACACCAACCCTGGACTGATCGCAGAGTGCTTAGATGATGAGATGCAAACCATGTTTTCCTTTTTGGAGAACCAACCAATCGCTCGCTTGGTTCTGCCCTGCCTCCCACCTCCCGTCCTGGGCATTCCTGGATTATCATGTTTCCTGTCAGCCAATCTTCCTGTCTTATTTTCTTTATCAGTGAAAGCAGGTTATGAGGAGGGCCAGGGGAGATAGAAAATGAATGAGAGCCTGCTCTCACCTCACCATCGAGCTCAGATTTGTTCAGTAGGAGGGATCATCAAGAAATTACTTAAATCATAATTATTCTCTGTCAAAAATCCTTGGGCAGGATCTTTACCCAATTTGGCCCCAGTAAAGTAGCCAGGATTCCCAAGTTACATATAAATTCTGGAAAAATATAAAAGGCTTCAGATTCCAACATCTGCAGCCTGAGCTCTGAAGCCATAAACATAAAGGAAGTAGATCTCTTTATGGCTTCTATATAAGTCCCTGAGGAGCAAGGGACACCAAGAAACTGCTTGGAAGTTTTTTGGTTTTGTTTTTTTTCTTCCTTAGGAATTTTTCAGGGAATGAGTTCTGAAAAGCCAGGAAAGGCTCTTGAAAGTGGATGAGAAGAGCAGTTTGAGGAGAGACTACCTATTTCAGAGGAGAGACTACCTATTTCAGAGGATGTTGAAAGGCAGTACAATACTAGAGTTAACCATTTAGATGCTGGAGTCAGACTAACTGTGTTTAATCTTGATTTGATATCTACTTGCCAGCTGTGCGGTAACCTAGCAGGTAAATCTCAGATATCTCATCTGTTAAAGTGGGGCTAACGGCAGAGCAGCCCTCGAGGTTGTGGGGGAGGTTTGAATGGGGACGATTCCTCTGAAACACTTATCCCAGAAAACGGCACAAAGTGAGTGGTCTGTCAATGGCAGCTGAGTAGGGAGTGTAAGATGACTGAAAACACTTTAGGCTGCCATACCAGCTGCTATTCCTCCAGCCCTCTCTGTTATATGCGTCTTTTCAGCTACACAAAACTTCCTTCTCAAGCATCTTGGAAAAAAATGTTTTGTTATTGTTTTCCTTATAGCCTACTTAGTATTTGAAGGCAATATTTTTAGATACGCCTTTCCAGAGAAGGACAATCTTCCTTCACTCCAGCAAAAAAATAATAGGACTGAACCTAACACACTTAACCTTACGTCTCATATGTCAGTGCTGTGCTGCGGAAGGTCCTGTCAGCAACTGTCCGGGGAGTGATGACAGGCTGAATATCCTTGCTGAACTGCCTACACTCCACACTCGAGAAGTGTGATTAATCCAGGGCGATGACGCTGTGTGTGGTACCAGTTGCCTCCTGCAGTCCTGCCTCTCAGCCCACCTGTTTTTGACCAGTGATGTTGGCTCATCAGATCACAGCAGCCTGCTCAAATGGGGAGTCAATTGCAATCTCTTCTGCACACAGCCCAGTAAGGGAATTAAAAAAAAAAAAGATTTAGCACAAAATCATGGAAAGGTCAACCTGGCAATATTAAGCAGTCCTGTCAGACTGTCAGTAGTAAAATTAAAAATGATTGTAGACTAAGTAACACATTTGTTCTACTTAGAGTGCAGCGTCTGTGGCAAACAGCTGTGGTGGAATGTTGCTCTCTTGTGGAGCAAGTGAGGAACTACAGTTTCTGAGGCCGCACTGAAATACTGATTGTGGTTTGTGTCACACTTTGGATTCATATCAGTCAGTGTTTTCTTTCGTGAGCTATTGCCCCCACCCCCTAAAAAAAGACAACATGTCAACAATTCATTGCAAATGAACATAGCACATAATTCTACTCAGTCGTATGTCGGTTCTTCTGCACAGAAGCGTATCTTCTCAGGACTGATGAAGTGACGTATTGTCCGCAAGCTTCTATTTATTTGTTTTTCTGTAACTCAGGATGAAGGACATATCAAATATCTTTACGTGTCTTGATGAAGCAATTTAGAAAATATTTACCCCTTTCTCAAGGACTTTTTAAAATAAACAATGAGTCTCTTTACCACCTGGATGATAAACCAGAGAGGGAAAGAAAAGAGCGACAGTTGCTTTCTTTTTTTTTTTTTTTTTTTTTTTGAGACAGAGTCTCACTGCATCACCAGGCGCCAGGCTGGAGTGCAGTGGCACGACCTCGGCTCACTGCAACCTCCACCGCCCGGGTTCAAGCAATTCTCCTGCCTCAGCCTCCCGAGTAGCTGGGACTACAGGCGCACGCCACCACGCCCAGCTAATTTTTTTTTGTATTTTTTAGTAGAGACGGGATTTCACCATGTTGACCAGGATGGTCTCGATCTCTTGACGTCGTGATCCGCCCGCCTCGGCCTCCCAAAGTGCTGGGATTACAGGCGTGAGCCACCGCGCCCGGCCCCGACAGTTGCTTTCTAATAAGAGTAAAGTAGAGACTCTGGTTTTCTAGTTGGGATCAGATTGAGTAATACCTTCTAGTGAGATTACAGTCTCCTGCTGTGTATCTCTTATATCTTGAGTGTTACACATCGAATTCTACTTTTATCTTTTAGGCCATATGTCAAAGTTTTATTTGTGTTCTTCCCAGATGTTAATTTTTCTCATCTCTGAGTAACTTGCATGGAGATTTTCACAGCAACTTATATTCATGTTTTTTCATCAGCAGTTTGCCAGTTTGATGACGAATAGTCACTTGAGTAAGCATGGCCAAATGTTGTTCAGCCTCTAAAAATGAGTAAAGGATGAGGATACCTGCAGAGGTCATGTGGTTTGGCAGTGCGTAGATCTTTGCATTCTGCTACTTGACAATTATATTTAGGAGCTAAATTTAAATGGCTACTGAGGAGTTCTTCTCAGATAACATATAGATATTAGTTGTTCAAATTATTCTACTTGTTCTATCATGCAAGTATTTGTGGTACTTTTTTTTTTTTTTTTTTTTTTTGAGACAGAGTCTTGCTATGTTGCTTAGGCTGGAGTATAGTGGCACAATCTCAGCTCACTGCAACCTCCACCTCCCAAGTTCAAGCAATTCTTCTGCCTCAGCCTCCCAAGTAGTTGGGACTACAGGCGCCTGCCACCACCCCCGGCTAATTTTTGTATTTTTAGTAGAGGCGGATTTCACTATGTTGGCCAGGCTGGTCTTGAACTCTTGACCTCATGATCTGCCCACCTCAGCCTCCCAAAGTGCTGGGATTACAGGCTTGAGCCACCGCACCCGGCCTACTTGTGGTACTTTAATATTGAGTTCTTCTTTGAGTATATTAAAGATTCATATGACTACAAAAGGTCTTTGCTGCTGCTGTTCCTTTAAATTCAGGAGAATAGTGATACAACAGTGGGTGACTTAGAGTTCCATTGTCCAGTTAGCACCCAAGTGAGAATTTAATGTTCCTGAGTAAAGCCAAGGTAATCATTTACATTTCAGACACCACTTAAAAATACTGAATTATAATCAATTTTACTGTTGAAGTTGCTGGCAAATGATTTCCTAGCCAGATACCTGGAATATCCTGCAATCTGTTCACGTTGTCAGTGTATTTCATTGATATATGGCATCCTGGAATTTTAAAGGAATCCTGCAGGTCAGTCAGTGATCATGAAGAGGGACATTTATTTATTACATTAGTTTTCCTCTGAACTAATGTAATCAGATTATATTGTCAATTATTAGCATGAGCGATAGCACTACACATAAACTCATCTAGATGTGTATGTCAGAGAAAACAGTCACCTTCTTTCCATCCTCAAGCTAGATCCCGGGATGAGGATGCTTTTGATAATTTGATAATTTCTCTTTAGAAAATGGAAAAGCAAGATAGCAAATAGCAACCCTTAGCTTCTCAAGAGGTCAAGTTTCCTTAGTGGCTACTAGAGGCCACATCTAGAGGCCACATCTAGTGCTGCTGTTCTTTGGTGGGGGTGGGGGCACTGATGAGACATGATGATCTTAACATTAACTGTGACTTTGCGAGTTTAGCATCAAAGAGTCTCATGCAGCCTCAGTAGCTTATTATTTCTCAAGTCTGCTGTTTAGTCCTGAAGTTCTAATGTGACTCTTGTGTTTGAATAACAACTGTCAATTGATATTATATAAAATAGCCTCGTCTCTCCTTATAAATGCAGAAAATATGGCCCAGGTTTTTAGCGTATCTTTTCTGTCATAGCTCTCATGGTATTAGCTTCATGCAGTTGCACTATTCATAATTTATTTATTTATTCAGTTATACATTTAGGAACTACTTATTAGGTGCTGACTATATCCCAAACACTGTGCCAATATGTATTACTTCAAGGGTGAATAAGACTAGGCTCCTGCCCTCCAAACCTTACAGGCTACTAGGGATACATTAGGACATTAGCAAAGAGTGCAATGCGTGTTAGGAAGTAGTCTTACCCAGAAGGAAAATAGAATTATGATGCTTTCTTTTGTAAATAACAGAAAACCTAATTCTATGTAGTTTTTTAAAAAGGGAGTATTTTGACTCACCAAATTAAACGTCCAGAGGCAATAGCTTCAGGCAAGGCTCGATCAAGGTGCAAAAGTGTGACAAAAACCAGGTTTTTCTTTCTTTCTCCTCCTCACTGAGGGCTCTGTTCTTTGTTGCCCCTTAGAGGGGACCTCATAGTCTCAAAGCAGTTGCCAACCATTTTGAAGGTTGCATGTTCCTAGACTAAAAATAGCACAAAAGAGAAAAGTCTCTTTCCTGATAGCAAAAAAAAAAAATGTTCTACAATCTTATTAGGCACAATTGGCCTCTCAGTCATTTGCCTGTCTCTGAGTTAATTATTTAAAGGGCAACAGAATTTGCTGATTTCTTACTTAACATAGTCAGGACTCCTACTCTTTGCTCACCCCAAGCTGGAAATGGGACCAGTTCATCCACATTGTATTGTTGCACAATTTAGGATAACATGAGAAAGGATGATGTGTCTGGGACAGGGAGGTCTCCAGATTGGGACTCAATGCACTAAATGAGGTTTGCCTTTCCTTGAACCCGTCGCTGGGCCTGGGTTAAATAACTCAGAGTCTCAAGTCCAAGCTGGGGGTGGAAAGTTGGGGATAATTGGAAAGAGTTGGCCCCATCAAAGAGTTGAGGGATGAATCATTCTGTCCAATGATGAGAACAAAACCACACAGTTATTTAAACAGGGAACGTTTAAAGAATTCTTAACTCTAATAGCAGTTTGAAATAGCAAAGGATTCACTCATAAGAAGTGAAGAGAACTCTAAGGAATATGTGAATGGCAGATATGAGGAGCAGCTGCTACCCCCTGGGGCTGGGATAGAGCACTCTAGGGAGGAGCCCCCACCACCACCACCAGGGCTGAGATCCAGATGTTGTTGGAGGTTGTGGCCTTGGGTCTCTTGATGACAGAGGAGTCACTAAGGTGCCACACAATATAATGGAGCTTGCTAGAAATCTGCCCTTTCTAGAAAGCTGCTTGTGGAAGGGTGTCTCACTGGAGACATTCTGCTATAGACTGGCCCAGAGGGTCATACTGAGGGGAAGCTGCTGGCCACCTGGTGCGGGAGAAGCTACCCCTGCTGCAGGAGCCTGTTGAAGGAGCACGCCAGAGCCAGGAACCACACCCTTTCCTGTGGCAGCAGCTATGCAACACCAGCCACTGACAAAGCTTAACATCAGGCCAACGGGGAAGGGAGGCATATTCCAGGGGCCCATCCATATTTGCACAGTGCGAGCAGAAAAGGTAAATTTGGATTTGATAACCTATGCAGGAAAAGAGTATGTTACTGACGGAAAATAGCGTTTTATTACCATAAGAAGGGAGATAATAGATTCAGGTCAAGCAACAGATTTCGACTACAGAGAGCTTTACGAACCAAGGAAAGAACAAAGGCACGAGATTAAGAGAAGAGTCTTGGAGTGTTCGAAACACCAGTGATTCTGTTATTGGAGCATAGTGGGCAAGGTGGGGAGAGGCAATAACAAGGCTGAACAGAGAGATCCAGGTCATGGAGGGTCTTGGATAACATGATAATTAGTTTGTACTCTATGTATAGATAATGGGGAGCCATTGAGTAGTACTAAGAACTGGATTCAGATTTGTGATTTAGAAAAATAATTTTGGTAGCAGTGTGGAGAAGGAATTAGAAGAGGGACACATAAAGAGATTGCTAAAATTATCCATGCCAGTGAATGAATGAAAAGCTGGCTAAGGCAATGGCAGTGCATATTATGAAAAAGAGGTAGATTTTACAGATACTCAGGGTATGGAGGTAGAGTAATAGAACTTGGGGATTAATCAGCTCAGGGGCAAGGCTTTAGAAACTCACTCGTTCTGAAAAATCAATGCAGCATAGCTCAGAAATTGAGCATGGGCTTTGGAGCAAACTACTTGGGCTCAAATCCAGGCTCCTGCATTTACTTGCTGTGAGACTTCTGACAGGTTATACAACTCCTCTGCTCTGATTTGTCTCTACTCAATGAGAATATGGGAATAAAAAAGTATCCAATTCAAAGAGCTGTTTTGGGGGACTAAATAAGATAAATGTAAGCCATTTAGAATTATGTCTGGTATATCATAAGAACTCCATGACACTGGTGTCATTTTTTTTCTTGCACAAACTGAAAATAACTTTGGAAATACATAATAAACTAAATTATTGTTGTGCTTTGTAGAACATGACGCCTTAAGCATCAATGACACTAGCATGTGATCGTTCTTTGCTTCTGATGAAATAATTTCCTTCTTCACTTGCTGACAAGGAAAGACACACTATAATCAAGAAGACTGACTCATCTTCATGGGGCAGAAATAGAAAGTATGATAATGCTGAGACACCAATGGCCACACCAGAGTATATAACTAAATAAGTACAGTAGTGAGATGGTGGGTCTCACATGCATTCGGTCTTTCATTCATTTGGCCAACTCCTATTTCCAAGATAGATATTTTTAAATTTCGCTGTAAAAGTAGACTCTAACAAGAGATTATATGTGATCTATTAAGTAGTTTCATCAGTGTCACTTAAAATCCAGTCAAGGTAGGTATCAATAGTAAAACCTAGAATAGGGTCAGTCTGTCCAAACAGAAATGATGATCATAACAACGATTTCTAGTAATGGTGTGGCCAGCAATTTTCTACAGGGAACCAGAACACACAGCGCAGGCGGGGAGATATCAGACTCCTCAATTCCACACCATCCCATCCCCAGATGCCTACCTCATGGTAGGTTCTGCGTAAATACCTAACGAATAAATGAATTATAGGGCTGCTTTCTTATACTGAAGTAAATGATCACAGTTTCAACCAGGAAAATTAGACACTGATTTAAGACTGTCTCAAACAGTATGACACAGTTCTAGACTAAATCATAGGGGTAGACAGGCTTGCTTTAGGAACGGGGGTACAGGCTATTTTGGACAGGCCTGTGAGAAGACCAAGATTTTAAGAGTTGTAAGTGACAAGTTCCGAAAATAATTTCTAAACCCACTAAACCGGGAATAAACGTTGGTGTTTTTTTTTTTCTGGAAGTGTCAGTATTTGCGGCTTTATCTATGCACTGGTTATAAATATTAAGGACAAAAATACCTGGTTCAGCAGAGTTCTGGCTTTGGTGTTTATAAGCCCGGCCTGGTCAGTGGTGGAAGAACGGCTGGCTGTCATGTCCAAGATCATGAGGGCATTTTTAATGGGAAAGGGTATGACAGCTGCCTCTGAGGGATCCCTTTATGCCAGCTCATTAGAAATCACTTCCCAATCCAGGACACAAGCGCCTTCGAAACCTGCCCCTTATCAAAGGGCTCAGCCACTGACACTAGTGTCCTTCTTAGAGCCATCACTAGGCAGCCCGCTGCCTGTATTCTCTCTGTAGCTTTCTTTTTGTCCTCACAGAGCCCTTGTCATCTGCAGACTCTCCAAGAGTAAGATAAAAACTGTCGTCTTCAAAATTATTAAGCCATTTTCCCCATGTAGCAAGTCAGTGTCTCTATTTAATGAATCTCTAATTCTTGCCAGACGTTTTGCAAAGCATTTGATATTTTGCATTTCTTCTCCTTTAATTCCCACAAAACCTGTGCGTAGTGTGTAAACACGATTACTCTCATTTTATTAATGAAGATTCGAGGATCGGAGAGCTTAAATAGTTTGCCCTGGATCACAGAGCTTGCCAATGACATTGTCGGGGTTCAAACCCAGACCAATCTGACCTCATAGCCCTCCTCACACAGTTGGACTTACATCTTTTATGGAGGGGCCTAGACAGGTGTATCTTGGATAAAGTGTCCCAGGTTCTTCTTCTGTGTAGAAACTGCCCTTTATTCAACTGGCAGTCCTAACTCCTCCATGGACAGTAAATGTGTGAGAGCAAGGTATTTGTTTGGCCCATAAGAGTCACTTTCCCTTCTCTCACTGCCCTGAAAGAACAAAAGATCTTTGACTGTTCAAAAATAAAAACTTGATTTTTATATTAATTTTGAATTGTCCATAGAGTCTGTTTACTGAACTTATTTTTTCTTCTTTTTCTATGTCCCTTCAATATTCTATCACTCTCTCTCTCTCTAATCTATCTATCTATCTATCTATCTATCTAATCCATCGATCCATCTGTCCATCGTCTCGTCTTCATCTCTCATCTATCTACTAGCAGTATGTGCCCATAATCCAGACTTTGGTTCCATTTCCTTTATTTCTGTGGGACCTTGGACAGATTCTGCCCCATGACTCTTTATGAGGACTTTTAGACTTCTTAGATCCTTCTGGATTCAAACTCTGTGTATAACTAAGTTTACCTTTACACAGAAAGACCCAGTTCTTGGTGTCTCTTTGGAAAAATATTTCATTGAATTATAAGAACAAATTAAAACTGGCATCTAGATCTTCAGAGAAAACCAATGAGAAAATAAGTTATGTGTAACACAGTAAAATAAATCTTCTAAATTGGTCTGATTAACAGCTGATGAGAAGCCTGATTTTTATATATTAGAAAACAAATCCAGAATTTAGCTCCCTCTGAGATAATTATTTTGCTCTTCCCTGGAACCAGTTCTTATGTCTTGAGAAAAGATTTACATCTCAAATAAGCAGCAGGAACAAATTAGCTGCCAAGAACTGTCCTTTCAACGATGCTGTTGATAGCCAAGTTAAGATGATTATAAATCTATTAGAATATACGACACCATTGATTTTGGTGTTTTAAAGATTTGAGGTATGAGATTCTCATTAAACTATGAAAATGTTTTAAATGTGGCTTTCCATACTATAAAATGTAATTTGACTTGAGTACCTAAAAAAACCTAACACATGACAGTTTCTTTTTCAACCGTACTTCCTTGTTTTACATGAGCACTATTAGAGCCTAGATAAGCATTGGAAATGACTAACATTGAGGAGTTACATCATCATTTTATACTTTTATAATTAGGAAAAAGAGAAATGCAAGCTTTCCATAGAAGATGAGAATGGAAACTTAATTTTCCCAATCCAGGACATAAGCGTTATGTGGCATCTAGATTAACTTCTGCTCCACCCCTGTCACCACTATCATTCCAAATAACTTCCTTTACTTACTACAACTCTTTCCTTACTGAGTTAGCCTATTTGGTAAATTGAATGGTATTACATATCTCTGGGACAAAAGACTTGATGATATTCATTATTATGGGTTTAGATACATATTCTTTTCCTTTGCTCAGTGCACTTAATAAAGAAGTGAAATTAGCCACCTTTGTGATTGTGTCAAGCTTCACTTAAGTTCAGATGTCAGTTAATATAATCTTTGGTTATTTTCAGCCATTTTAGTTGGCATTTGTGTTTCCAAATTGTCAAATGATGTACTCTCTATATAATGCCCTTTAATTTGCCCAAAATTACAAGAGTCAATCTGAATTCTGCCCAACTATTTCCTACATTTCTCATTACTCTTTCTTTCAAAGCTGCCTTTTTGCTCCATTGCTCTCTGTGGAAACGGAACTAGTCAGGGGTCTCTATCAGACTCCGTTCATGTTTAAGAACAATTGATTTTGCAAAAAACATGTCTGTCTTGTGCTTTATTCACTCAGGACTCTGTTCTTGGCTATTTCCACTGATGAAATTACTTTTATAGAAATGCTACCTGACAGTGACTTAGCGGACTCCTTCACCACAATATCTTAATTTTAGTTTAATTGTGTCCACAGATGGTATAACTTAAAGGTTTACTAGTTGTGGAAATATTCACACCATATTAAAGTTAAGATCATTTTAGAGGGGAGAATAATACTTCTAGAATTTAAATTTTTCCATAGCAGCATTGGACCTGAATTGTAAATTTCATCCAAATCCCTTTATAAAGGAATTTGGATTAAATTTACAATTCAGGTCCAATGCTGCTATGGAAAAGTTCACTGAGACAGTTTGCAGGGATTTGGAAGGCACGTTGGTAGGGCGGTGTGCTTGCCATCATCCTGTCCACCCCCATTCCACTCCAGTTGATGCCACCTTCCAATAGCAGCAAAACTTCAAATTCAGTTGCTTTCAAGGAATTTCCTCTTTCCATTAGATGGACAGGTATAAACTCAGTTTAAAATTATAATTCCTTAATCCCAGTCCTAGAGATGTTGTCAACATTGGTTGCAGATTCATGCTGTCCTAAATTTTCAGCACCTCAAGAATTTCTCCAGTCGTTTGTTTGTAAACCACTGTCTCTTCTGAAAACTTCTAGAATCTTCTCTAAACTTCAGTATTTGTTCTCAAATATATCCCTTAGTGTTTCTACTTAAAGGTTGACATTCTTTCCAAATCATACTTCAATAAAATATAATAAATATAGGATTTTATATTCACCAGTTCAGCAATTGTTTTCTTTTATATACAGCATATTTTGTAAGTCTTGAACAACTATTTAATCTGACTACATATGATTGTTAGAGGTACTCTTCTGTTTTTTCATTTACATGTTAACACATACTAGTGTTTTAGAGTTTTTTGGTACAAATTCCATTTGTAACATGTTAAATAATATTTAAATACTATCCACTAATAAGTATGTTGTTTTTCACCACTGCAGGTGGAAGAGGCCCTGGAAGCTGTCAAAAATGCTACAAATGAGCAAGACCTTGCAAACCGTTTTAAAGAGTTTGGAAAAGAGATGGTGAAACTTAACTATGTAGCAGCAAGAAGACAACAGGTGGGAAAGATTTTGGAAATGCTAGGGGAGGAAATGGGTGAGTTTACATAAGCATGTAGCTTTACAGGCCTGAAGAGTGGATCAGCTGCATCTACTTGCTATCAGATGTGCTGAGAACCTGTGATGACAAAGACTTCTTCCTGCCGGGGCCAGTTGTGATGCCATGGTGGGCTCCGGACCACTCTCTGGCCACAGATAACCTGCTTCACTGCTGGGCCCTGCTAGCCCCACCATGCTCTAATCTTCTATCCACTCTGGGAGCACAGCTCTGATGTCAAATAAAAAATGCTAAACTGTGGGGTGGTGCTGTGGTCAGTCTCTGGATGTTACCCTTTGCCCTCCCTTTTTATCTCCTACTCTTGTGAACACCACCACACATATGTACTCCCAGGATGTGTAGTATGTGGGATGAAACTTCTATGAAAGAGAAGAAAACATGAACGAAATGAGAGGAAAGGCAGGTGGGGGGCACGGAGAAAGAGAAAGAGAGAACTGGGGGAAAGGGGAGGGGAGAAGGGAAGAGAAGGGAGGGAAAAAGGGGCGGGAAGAGCACATGTGAGCGTGAGTCACTCTGATGGTGGTGTGTGACCTGGATCTCCTCAGCCTCAGTATTAGTTCATTCTCATGCTGCTATAAATAACTGCCCCAAGGCTGGGTAATTTACAAAGGAAGGAGATTTGATTGACTCAGAGTTCCGCATGGCTGGGGAGGCCTCAGGAAACTTACAATCACGGCAGAAGGGGAAGTAGGCACCTTCTTCACAAGGCGGCAGGAGAGAGAGTGAGCAAGAGCAGGGAAAACTGCCTTATAAAACCATCAGAACTCATGGGAACTCACTCACTATCATGAGAACAGCATGGAGGAAACCACCCTGATCATCCAATCACCTCTATCCCTCAACACGTGGGGATTATAGGTCCTCCCTCCATGTGTAGGGATTACAATTCAAGATGAGATTTGGATGGGGACACAGAGCCAAACCGTATCAGCCTCCCTTTTGTTTAGAGTTCTGAGTTTCAGCTAGCTCTGTTTTGCTCATTGGATACCTTTAGTATTTTGTTTCCAAAGAGTGGGTTTTTATTCTTTTGCCATAGAAAAAATATTTCCAAATGGGGAAGGATCTACTAAAATCCTTTCATCCATCCTCTCGACTGCTTGCAGAAATTTTTTTTAAACATTTTGGGCCATTCCTACTTTCTCTAACTTTCTCTCCAACCGACAGGAAAGTTCCATCCAATAAACATTGATTGAATGTTCATTCTGTGCCAGGCTGAAGTGAGGCCGGGATTAGGAACTTAACCAAGAGCTAGTCCTTTGTGTGACGGGCATGTAAATGTGATTTTAGTTTTTGTGGTTATTTTGAAGTATGTTTGTATCAGCAGAATTCCTTGTTCAAAGGGAATCTTTTATGGTACCCCAACGTGTAATATAAACAGGAGCAAAGTTACTCTGAATGGTGAGAGAGAGATAGAGAGCCTCAGGAGGCTACTGTTGCAGTCCCCAGAGTCTGGAGTCCTAGGAACCTGGTGTTCTGACGTCCAAGGGCAGGAGAAGGGTGTTCTGCTCTGGAAGGGAGAGAGAGAATGAATTCATCCTTCCTCCACCTTTCTGTTCTATCTTTGCCCCCAGCCGACTGGATGGTGCCCACCTACATTGAGGGTGGAGTTTCCCCACTCAATTCACTGGCTCATGTGCTGGTTGCCCCCTAAAACACTCTCACAGTGACATATCCAAAATAATGCTTCATCAGCCTTCTAGGCACCCCTCAATCCAGTCAAGTTGACACCTAAAATAACCAATGCAGAGACGCTGATTTTGAGATATACACCTTGAAACATCAGCTAGAAGTGAAGTGTTGCCTGGAGATGGAAACACGGGTCATCTGCATGTAGCTGACATTAAAAGTCATGAGAATATATATGATGTTTATATGATAATACCTACATTATTTATTTTTATTTCATTAATACTTTGTTTTGAATTGATTGTTAGATCAGACTCTTTCAAGAAAATTTAGAAAAACAGTAGAACAGAAAGAAGGGGAAAAAACACATAAGAGCCTACTACCCACAAAAAATATTATGGTGATATTTTGGTATATTTGCTTTCAGATATTTATCTTCACATTTTAATGTATTTATAATCATGCTATGCATACAACTATGCATATTGTATTCTGCTTTTTTAATCTTATAAATATTATTCATGTTATTAATTTTTGGAAACTAATTTTAATTATCACATACTCCATTAAATGAATGCTTCAGTAGTTTTTTAAACCATTTCTTGATAATTCAATAGACTATTTCCAGTTTTTTTCTTATGATTAAAAAATGTTTCTTCTAGTAGTATCTTTATGGAGTTTCCCAACCTGCATTTCTCACTTCTGTATTTACATTTATTTTTATCATTTTATTATTTTTTTTTAGTGTAGATACCCAGGAATGGAATTTCTGGTCCAGGTGTTCTGAGGTTAATAAAGTCTTTCATGACTGTTTAGGAGAAACCCACCTCTCGTGGCCAAGTCATTGCCTAGCACAGAAAATACATTTAAATATTTGTTACCTGTTTATCCATTTTCATCTCTAGGGCTCAAATTAAATAATCCCCATTTAGAAATTGTGTTAGGTAGCATCCATCTTTTAACACTTAAGCAAAGGGGAAAAAAAGATGGTTCAGTAAATTGTTCATTATTTATTGCCAATTTTCTTGACAGTCATAGATATCAAATATAACCTGCTTGTCTCAGAATCATTTTGACCAACAAAACAGAAACTGTCATTTCTTGTTGCCAAGCCATTCATCTACCATGTGCCAAATGAGCAAATAGGAAGAGAAGCCCAGTGGTTCAAATGCCCTTTACTGATGTTTCACAGCTGGAAGAATATTCTCCCAGAGATACACATCTGGCAATCCTGCATGGCTCTCAGAGAGCATCACTGCTTTCACATTTCTGAAAATGGTGTGAACGTTTTCTTAACAACAGTCTTTAAAGATGGAAATAAAGAGACTCCCTTGTGATATGATCTTGTCCTCCAGAACTGGGAAAACAAATCATTTTTGGCCTGTTATTTTCCGTTCTCTAAACTTAATGACGAGCTGCCATTCGAGGCCGTGAACAACAACAAAGAAAGACGCCCGTTCTGAAAATGATAATGAAGGGGCATTCATGTGCTGAGCAAAAACCAGAAGTTTGTTTTCCCATGTTTGTAACTGTAATTGAATATGAAGGCAAGTAGGGCCTCAGAAGATTGAAGATTTCAGGTTTTCTCTCTGTTCTTAACTAACTCTGTGGCCCATGCAGTCTACTTACCTTGTTGGCGGCTTGGTTTTTATATTCTTTCGTCGATATTTTATTGAATGCTTCTTATAGGCCAGCCGCTGCTCTAATGACTAAAAAGCCACTCAATAAGACAAGTAGGGCTCCCTGCTGTCATTAGAGGCACGTTACAGAAGAGAAATAAATGGTCAAATAATATAGTTAAGTAGGGTGAGTGTTAGTGATAGAAGAGGAACAGTGTCTTCTGGGAACAGATAAAAGGGGACATAGCTTAGAAAGTTGGGTGGAGGATATGCCAACTCACTGGAGCCCTGTCAGGCCAAGGGGTAGGGCAGAGGACGAGAGCTCAGGCATTTCACATAGAAGGGCCAGGAGGCCAGGCGCAGTTACTCATGGCTATAATTCCAGAACTTTGGGAAGCAGAAACGGGAGAATCCCTTGAGGCCAGGAGTTCAAGGCCCACCTGGGCAACATAGCCAGACCCCACTTCAAATTTTTTTTTTTAATTAGCCAGTTATGGGAGCATGCACTTGTAGTCCTGTCCACTTAAGAGGTTGAAGAGTGAGGATCAATGGGCCCAGGAGATGGAGGCTGCAGTGAGCTTTGATGGCACAGTTACTCTAACCTAGGTGACAGAGCCAGACTCTGTCTCTGTAAAACAAACACATAAAACTGTATGCATAGGCCTGACAGCTAGAAACAGCACAAGGGTTTCTGAAGTTCAGTGTGTTAATAAGAGTCTGTGACTCCAAGCTCTGTTGCAGATATTTCCATATAAACTTCATGTGTGTGACAGCTTTCTTGTGTTACACACACAGGAGCTGAAGGATCCTCACTGTCGGGACGAGATGGCAGCTGCCCGAGGGGCTCTGAAGAAGAATGCCACAATGCTGTACACGGCCTCTCAAGCATTTCTCCGTCACCCAGATGTTGCCGCTACGAGAGCCAACCGAGATTATGTGTTCAAACAAGTCCAGGAGGCCATTGCTGGCATCTCCAATGCTGCTCAAGCTACCTCGCCCACTGACGAAGCCAAAGGCCACACAGGCATCGGCGAGCTGGCTGCGGCTCTTAATGAGTTTGACGTAAGCATCCTGGTGTTACATACACAGGGGTGGGCACTGGGGCTGACAAAAAAAAATGTATTGGGGATGAAAGCCACTACAATAATTTACACTGAGTTTTTGCTTTTGGAAGTTTTAATAGTAAGATAAATTATGTAATGTATTCTGTAAGATATTGGCTGAGCCATTATCACTTGTCTTTTTTTATAATTTTAATTTCACTTTTTTTTTTGAGACAGAGGCTCACTCTGTTGCCCAGGCTGAAGTGCAGTGGCACAATCTTAGCTTACTGCAACCTCCGCCTCCCTAGTTCAAGCAATTCTCCTGCCTGAGCCTCTTGAGTGGCTGGGATTACAGGTGCCCATCACCATGCCTGGCTAATTTTGGTACTTTTAGTAGAGACACGGTTTCACCATGTTGATCAGTCTCAAACCCCTGACCGTAGGTGATCCACCTGCCTCGGCCTCCCAAAGTGCTGCGATTACAAGTGTGGGCCACTGTGCCCGGCCTATCACTTGTCTTTAAAGAAACAACTGTATTTAAGAGTGCCCGATCCCTTGCAGGTAGATGAGATACCCTACAGGCTATTTTAGGGACAGTTCATAATTTGGTGATCATCTTTATTATTAAAGGGACACATGTTATGGGCAGCCTAGGTGTAAGTTGCCTCTATGATGTGCCTGGATGAAAAGCTGCCATCAATTTCTTTGTTTTAATTTCAGTGATAAAGTCCTTTGCCCTATGATCCCCCGTAATACCCTGGTCTTCCTTAGAATGGCCCCTCTGAGGAGTGCCTGTGTTAGTCCCATGAAAGTTCTACATTTCTACACCGGTGTGTCCTGGTGAGGGAAGCAGTAGGAGGACTGGTCGCTGTGCTGGACCGTATGTGAAGTGTCAGTGTGAGTGAGACAGTTGCATGCATGTCATCAACACCCCGGGATGAGAGCCCTCACTTCCCCTGGGTCAGAGGACCTGTGAGAAGTTTGAATTTATTTATCCTATGATCAATGAAAGCTTACAAAGATTTATAAATAATTAGCTTCTACTTTCCAGGGTTATATAATCCTGCGGGGAAGATGAGTGAAGTAGAATGTACTAAACACCATTTAATTGATAAAACACAATGTTACAGGAACTCATAGAAGAAAAATATGTTACTTAATGGTCATGAAGAAAGATGATGAGCTTGTTTTTGAATATGTTGATGTGAATTTTTGGCAAGAAATAACTAGCTAGTGGCTGAAAAAAAGGTTCAGGAGCAAAGCAGTGACTGTTCAAGGCTTGGAGATGGATGATATAATTGAGGAATAATTTTAACACTTCATATTCAAATAGTTCTTGCCATAGTCACAGAGGTCTCTCCTCTTTCCCATATTTTTACAGTTAGTTATATGTGTCTCACACCATATATTATTTCCTAAAGTTTTTTGTGAGAATTAAATATGATAATATATTTAAAGTACTTGCTACAGAAATGAAGACTTAGTAATAGGTAATTTTATTCACAAAATTGCAGTGAGCAACTGAAAATTCATAGAAAAAAATGATAGAGTTCAGAATAATGTTTATTTTGTATAACAGAAATATACAAAGGCTCTAAGATTTTCATCATGTAAAATAAAGAATAATGAGGAAAGAGATATACTATTCACAAAACATAATTTTTAAAAAGTTGAATTTTTTTTATTATTGCTAGAAATAAATCTAATATAGATGTGAAGGATCTGAAAGGTCAAATTATATTACTTCACTGAGGGACTTTTACTCATCAGTAAATGATATCATAATCTTGAGTAGGAGAACTACTGATCTTATCAATTTTCATATGTTCAAGCAATCCTAATACAAATTCTAAGAGGGTTCTTTTGGAACTTGGAAGAGGGATGATAAAGGTTTTTTTGTTTGTTTGTCTTTTTTTCTTTATTCTGGAATAAAGAATGAATGAGTCCATATTTCAGGGAAAAGTAAATGAATGAGTCATACACTCAGATATTAAAGCATTATAATGCTACATTAATTTTAAAGGTGTTCATTGAAACACAAATGAATTCATCTGTATAACAATAAAAAACATAAGCAATCACAAATACAAAATTATTTTATAAATTGCTGTTTATTAAAATTAGTTAAGAATGGATGAATTATTTTGTCAGATTTTGACACAGTTACATTATTCTAGTTATAATTTATTTTATAATAAAAAATAAACAACAAAACCTAAGTGAGGAGCTGGTTAAGAGTGAAAATATGCAGCACAGTGGGATGGCCTGTGAACAGTCAAGGCCCTTCAGCTGCTGCCACCTTCTGTCCGAGTGTGACAACTCCTGCTTCCCATGTTGTGTGTTTCCTGACCATTTTCATTAAAAGGAGCTTTATCCCCAATTAATGTAACAACAGATGCATCACTGAAACAGTGCAAAAGGCTTTCATTCATAAAAATCAAACTTGAGGTCGTGTGAGGAAAATCTATTAGCAAAGTATGTCAACATGTTGAATGTTCAAAGTGTTGTTTTTTTTTCTAAATTGATACCTCCTCATACTAGACAAATAAGAATTTGGAAATTTAACACATGACTATAACCATCAAAGTGTATTTTATAAAACATTATATATTTGGAAAAAATTAAAGTATAAAGGGTGATATGGTAAATAAGTCACTAATTAATTATATCTTATTTTAAACTTCTATGTTAACTAATTGTATAACTTTTTCACAATTTTTTTTTTTTTTTTTTTTTTTTTTTTTTTGAGATGTGGTCTCACTCTTTGGCCTGGCTGGAGTCTCAGCTCACTGCAACCTCAGCCTCCTGGGTTTAAGTGATTCTACTGCCACAGCCTCCCTAGTAGCTGGGACCACGCCCAGCTAATTTTTGTGTTTTTGGTAAAGACGGGGTTTCACCATGTTGGCAAAGTCTCGATCTCTTTAGTTCGTGATCCGCCTGCCTCAGCCTCCCAAAGTGCTGGGGTTACAGGTGTGAGCCACTGTGCATGGCCATTGTATTACTTATAATATTAACTAAGTGTATTATAATTTAATGAAAAAATTATATTCTATATTAGCTAAGTATATGAATGAAGCAATATATTCTTATTAAATGTATACTGGTTCTAAAGCTATGAGAATTGCATAAAGCATTATCTAATGGTCAACATTTTACTTTTTGGAGGCCAACAAAAATCAAAATGTGGAGGCTGTCTGAATTGCAATTTGGAAACAATTCCATTTGATGTGGTTCCCTAACAATTGCCATTTAATAAATGCAATTTAATTTCAGAACTTTCTCAAAAGTAATAATGCTAGTAAATTTGTATTGAATTTACATACTATAATGTGATTCACTTAATGTAGATTTTCCATCACTTCTGACATCAGCAAACCTAGACAGTACTTAATGATATTTGAAATTTTCTCATTAAAAATAATATACCATTTCTCTTTATTTTTTACTAAATTATAAATTTCTGTTCCATAGCTGTATGTTAAATACTTTTTTAAAAGTTTCCCAAGCATGCTAACTTGAAATTGATTTTGAATTAATAGACATCTCTCATGAGTCCTAAATGCTATTCTCAGATATTAAACAAATTGATATTTCTTTGGGTGAAAAGCTCACTCAGACTCCCTGTGGTTTACTTTTCTGGCAAAATCTCTTACTGATACTTGGTATAAGACCTTTCTAATATAATGACAATTTAAATAAGTTTAACATCTTTGAAATACTGAAGTAAAAGGAACCATAAAAATGCAAAATATATTTTCATAGTCACCATAGCTATGTGCCCTAAATTGAATTGTTTTTAAATTTTATTTTAAGTTTTGGGATACATGTGCAGAACGTGCAGATTTGTTACCCAGGTTTACATATGCCATGGTGATTTGCTGCACCTATTGACCTGTCATCAAGTTCCCTCCCCCTGCCCCCACCCCTGGTGTGTGTTGTTCCCCTTCCTGTGTCCACGTGTTCTCATTGTTCAACTACCACTTGTGAATGAGAGCATGCAGTATTTGGTTTTCTGTCCCTGTGTTAGTTTGCTAAGGATGATGGCTTCCAGCTTCATCCATGTCCCTGCAAAGGACATGATCTCATTCCTTCTTATGGCTATGTGTTATCCCATGGTGTATATGTACCACATTTTTTTTTTATCCAGTCTATAATTGGTGGCCATTTGGGTTGGTTCCATAGCTTTGCTGTTGTAAATAGTGCTGCAATAAACATACGTGTGCATGTGTCTTTATGGTAGAAAGATTCATATTACTTTTGGTATACAGCCAATAATGGAATTGCTGGGTCAAATGGCACTTCTGATTCTAGATCTGTGAGGAATCATCACACTGTCTTCCACAATGGTTAAACTAATTTACATTACCACCAACAGTGTAAAAGCATTCCTATTTCTCCACAGCCTTGCTAGCATCTATCGTTTTTTGACTTTTTGATAATTGCCATTCTGACTGGCGTGAAATTCTATCTCACTGTGGTTTTGATTTGCGTTTCTCTAATGATTAGTGATGTTGAGCAAACATCAGTGATGTTTGTTAGCTATGTGAATGTCTTCTTTTGAGAAGTGTCTGTTCATATCGTTTGTCTTTTTGTCAGAGTTGTTTGTTTTTGTAAATTTGTTTAAGTTTCTTATAAATTCTGAATATTAGACCTTTGTCAGATGAGTAGATTGCAAAATTTTTCTTCCATTCTGTAGGTTGCCTGTTCACTCTGATGATGATTTCTTTTGCTGTGCAGAAGCTCTTCAGTTTAATTAGACCTCATTTGGCAATTTTGGTTTTTGTTGCCATTCCTTTTGGTGTTTTCATCATGAAGTCTGCCCGTGCCTATGTCCCGAATGATATTGCCTAGGTTTTCTTCTAGGGTTTTTATGGTTTTGGGTTTTACATTTAAGTCTTTAATCCATCTTGAGTTAATTTTTGTATAGGGTGTAAACTCTAAACTCCTTGTGGAAGGAGTCCAGTTTTAGTTTTCTGCATATGGCTAGTCAGTTTTTCCAGCACCGTTTGTTGAATAGGAGATTCTTTCTTCATTGCTTGTTTTTGTCAGGTTTGTGGAAGATCAGATGACTGTAGATGTGTGGTGTTATTTCTGAGGTCTCCCTTCTGTTTCATTGGTCTATCTGTCTGTTTTGGGACCAGGACCATGCTGTTTGGGTTACTGTAACCTTGCAGTATAGTTTGAAGTCAGGTAGCATGATGCCTCCAGCTTTGTTCTTTTTGCTTAGGATTGTCTTGGCTATACAGGGTCTTCTTTGATTCCCTATAAAATTTAAAGTAGTTTTTTTCTAATTCTGTGAAGAATGCCAATGGTAATTTGATGGAAATAGCATTTAATCCATAAATTACTTCAGGCAGTATGGCCATTGTCACAATATTGATTCTTGTATCCACGAGGATGGAATGTTTTTGCATTTGTTTGTGTCCTCTCTTACTTCCTTAAGCAGTGGTTTATAGTTCTTCTTGAAGAGGTCCTTCACATTCATGTTAGCTAAGAGGTCCTTCACATCCTTGTTAGCTGTATTCCTAGGTATTTTATTATCTTTGTAGCTATTTTGAATGGGAGTTCATTCATGATTTGGCTCTCTGCTTGTCTATTATTGGTGTAAAGGAATGCTTATGATTTTTGCACATTGATTTTGTATCCTGAGACTTTGCTGAAGTTGCTTATCAGCTTAAGGAGATTTTGGACTGAGACGATGGACTTTTCTAAATATATAATCATATCTTCTGCAAGCAGAGACAATTTGACTTCCTCTCCTTTCTATCTGAATATCCTTGATTTCTTTCTCTTGCCTGATTGCCCTGGCCAGAACTTCCAATAGTATGTTGAATAGGAGCAGTGAGAGAGGGCACCTCTGTCTTGTGTTGGTTTTCAAAGGGAATGCTTCCACCTTTTGCCCATTCAATATGATATTGGTTGTGGATTTGTCATGACTAGCTCATTATTTTAAGATATGTTCCATCAATACCTAGTTTATTGATAGTTTTTAACATGAAGGGATGTTGAATTTTATCAAAGGCCTTTCCTGCATCTATTGAGATAATCATGTGTTTTTGTCTTTGGTTCTGTTTATATGATGGATTACGTTTATTGATTTGCATGTGTTGAACCAGCCTTGGAGGAAGCTTACATGGATAAGTGTCTTTATGTACTTCTAGATTCAGTTGGCCAGTATTTGATTGAGGACTTTTGTGTTGATGTTCATCAGGGATATTGGCATAAAATTTTCTTTTTTTATTGTGTCTCTTCCCAGTTTTGGTATCAGGATGATGCTGGCCCCATAAAATGAGTTAAGGAGGAGTCCTTCATTTTCAGTTGTTTGGAAAAGTTCCAGAATGAATGGTACCAGATTATCTTTGTACCTCTGGTAGAATTTACCTGTGAATCCATTTGGTCCTGGGCTTTTTATTTGGTTGGTACACTATTAATTACTGCTTCAATGTCAGAACTTGTTATTGGTCTATTCAGGGATTAGACTTCTTCCTGGTTTAGTCTTGGGAGGGTGTATGTGTCCAGGAATGTATCCATTTCTTCTAGATTTTCTAGTTGATTTGTTTAGAGGTGTTTATAGTATTTTCTGATGGTATTTTGTATTTGTGTGGGGTCAGTGGTGATATTCCCTTTATCATTTTTTATTGTATCTATTTGATTCTTCTATCCCTTCTTCTTTATTAGTCTAGGTAGTGGTTTTTGTTACAGCTTCTGGATTCATTGTATTTTTTGGGGGGGGGTTTGTGTGTCTTTATCTCTTTCAGTTCTCTCTGATCTTAGCTATTTCTTGTATTCTGGTAGCTATTGGATTAGTTTCTTCTTGCCTCTCTAGCTCTTTTAATTGTTCTGTTAGGGTGTTGACTTGAGATCTTTTTAGCTTTCTGATATGGGCATTTAATGTTATAAATTTCCCTCTTAACACTGCTTTAGCTGTGTCCCAGAGATTCTGGTATGATGTCTCTGCTCATTTGATTTCAAAGAACATCTTGATTTATGCTTTAATTTTGTTATTTACCCAGGAGTTGTTCAGGAGTAGGTTGTTCAATTTCCATGTAATTGCATGGTTTTGAGTGAGTTTCTTAATCCTGAGTTCTAATTTGATTGCAGTGTGGTCTGAGAGACTGGTTGTTATGATTTCCGTTCTTTTGCATTTGCTGAGGAGTGTTTTACTTCCAATTACGTGATCAATTTTAGAATAAGTGCCATGTGGTGTTGAGAAGAATGTATATTCCTTTGATTTAGGGTAGAGAATTCTGTAGATGTCTATGAGGTCCTCTTGATCCAGAGCTCAGCTCAGTCCTGAATATCTTTGTTAATTTTCTGTCTCATTGATCTGTCTAACATTGACAGTGGGGTGCTAAAGTCTCCCACTATTATTGTGTGGGAGTCTAAGTCTCTTTGTAGGTCTCTAAGAACTTGTCTTATGAATGTGAGTGCTCCTGTATTGGGTGCATACATATTTAGAATAGTTAGCTTTTCTTGTTGAATTGTTCACCCTTTACCATTATGTAATGCCCTTATTTGTACTTTTTGATCTTTGTAGGTTTAAAGTCTGTTTTTTCAGAGACTAGGATTGCAACCCCTGCTTGTTTCTTTTGCTTTCCATTTGCTTGGTATATTTTCCTCCATCCCTTTATTTTGAGCCTATGTGTGTCTTTGGATGTGAGATGGGTCTCCTGAATACAGCACACTGATGGGTCCTGACTCTTCATCCAATTTGCCAGTCTGTGTCTTTTAATTAGGGCATTTAGCCCATTTACATTTAAGGTTAGTATTGTTATGTGTGAATTTGATCCTGTTGTCATGATGCTATTTGGTTATATTGCATACTAGTTGATACAGTTTCTTCATAATATCATTGGCCTTCATATTTTGGTGTGTTTTTGCAGTGGCTGGTACTGGTTTTTCCTTTCCATATTTAGTGCTCCTTTCAGTTCTTACAAGGCAGGTCTGGTGGTAACAAAATCTCTCAACATTTACCTGTCTGTAAAGGATTTCATTTCTCCTTTGCTTATGAAGCTTAGTTTATCTGGATATGAAATTCTGGGTTGAAAATTATTTTCTTTAAGAATGTTGAATATTGGCACCCAATCTCTTCTGGCTTGTAGAGTTTCTGCTGAACAGTCCGCTGTTAGTCAGATGGTCTTCCCTTTGTAGGTAACCTGGCCCTTCTCTCTGGCTACCCTTAACATTTTTTCCTTCATTTCGACTTTGGAGAATCTGATGATTTTGTGTCTTGGGGTTGATTTTCTCATGGAGTATCTTAGTGGTGTTCTCTATATTTCCTGAATTTGCATATTGGCCTGTCTTGCTAGATTGGGGGAAGTTCTCCTGGATAATATCCTGAAGTGTGTTTTCCAGCTTGCTTTCATTCTCCCCTTCTCCTTCAGGTACTCTAATCAATTGTAGTTTTGGTCTTTTTGTGAAATCCCATATTTCTTGTATGCCTTGTTCATTCCTTTTAATTCTTTTTTCTCTAGTCTTGCCTGCATGCAAGACTAGAGAAAAACACCACCTTATTTGAGCAAGGTGGTCTTCAAACTCTGATACCCTTTCTTCCACTTCGTCAGTTCAGCTATTGATATTTGTGTACGCTTCATGAAGTTCTTGTGCTGTTGTTTTTCTTGGCTCCATCAGGTCATTTATGTTCCTCTCTAAATTGGTTATTCCAGTTAGCAATTCCTATAACCTTTTATTAAGGCTCTTAGCATCTTTGCCTTGGGTTAGAACATGCTCCTTTAGCTCAGCGTAGTTTTTCATTACTCATCTTCTGAAGCCTACTTCTGTCAATTCATTCATCTCATCCTCCATCCAGTTCTGCACCCTTGCTGGAGAGACATTGCCATCATTTGGAGGAATAAAGACACTGGCCTTTTGGATTTGCAGCATTGTTTCATTGATTCTTTCTCATCTTCATGAGTTTGTCTGGTTTTGATCTTTGAGGCTGCTGACCCTTGGGTAAGGTTTTTGTGGGGCCTTTTTTGTTGTTAATGCTATTGTTGTTGCTTTCTGTTTTTTTTTTTTGTTTTTTTTTTTCAGTGGCCAGTTTCTTCTTCTGTAGGGCTGTTGTGGTTTGCTGGGTTCACTTCAGGTCCTATTCATCTGGTTCACTCCTGTGCCTGGAAAGCTGGAAAACAGCAAAGATGGGTGCCTGCTCCTTCTGGGATCTCTGACCTCAAGGAGCACCAACCTGATGCCAGTAGGATGCTTCTGTATAAGGTGTCTGATAACCCCTCTTGGAGGGTCTCACCCATTTGGGTGGCATAGAGAACAGGACCCATTTAATGAATCAGTTTGTCCCTTGGAGGAGGGAGTGTGTTTTGCTAGGGGGAAACCAACTTGTCTGGGTTGCCCAGATTCCTCAAAACTACCAGGAAGAAAGGCTAAATCTGCTGGTCTGCAGAAACTGCGACCACCCCTCCTCCTAGGGGCTCAGGCCCAGAGAGATTCACGTTCTGTCCCTGAGCCTCTGGTTGGAGTTACTGGAGTTGCGGCAGGGAAGCCCCACCCAATGAGGAAGGATGGGTCAGGTTCAGGCCTGAAGAGGCACTCAGGCAGCAGTCTGCCACAGCTGGTGTGTTGGGCTGTGGAGGACAAGTCCTGGGACCAAGTTGTCCAACCTCCCTGACTCCAGCAGGGGGAACAGCATGGCCTGGATCTACAGAGATGGATGTCGCCCTTCCCCTGCACAGGGAGGTTAGCATGTTAGGCAGTTGTGAGTCCCAGTGCTGCCTGCTTGCCTCCATCAAGGAGTGCTAATGGCTTAGACAGCAGGCAGCCACAGCTGTGGTGCTGGTCACTCCTCCCCGACGGGAGCTTGGCAGGCTTAAGCAGATTCCATCTGAGAGGCTGCTGAGAATCTGCAAATCTCTGGGGTTGGGAAGCTAGGTGCTCGTAACATGAGTTTGCAAGTGAGGTCTTCTGATCCGTGGGTTGCACAGTTCAGTGGAAAAAGCAGTTTTCCCAGCTGGATTGCATGTTCACTCACTGCCTCCCTTGGCCAGGGGGTGGGGACTCCCATGCCCCGTGTGGCTCTCAGGTGGGCCGCACCACACTGCTCTTCCTCCCAGTGGATCACGACAGCCAACTAGTCAGTTTTGATCAGAGAATCTGGATACCTTGGTTGTGGTGAAGGATTCTCATGCTTATTGTTTGTTTTCAATGGGAGCCTCCAATTTCTAGTTGGCCATCTTGGGCCCCACCCCCCTAAAATTGAATTTGAAACACACTTCATATTAATAGTTACGAGTGTATCAAACCCAGTTTTATGGGAGACTGAATGCAGAAGTGGCTTAACGTTTTATAATTGATTAGAACAAGATAAAAATAGTACTTTTACATTTATCTGTCTAAAATTACAGGATTGATTTCTATTTGAGTAGTTATAATTGTAGCTAAATGGGTGGTGACCTATTTTCTGGCACTATTATTGTACCTACATGAATAGTTGATGTAGTGATCTATGAAGCAAAAGAATGAGGATAACAACAATATTTTAACAACTTGAAACTATCAAGAGAGTTTCCAATGATACAACAGCAAAAAGTAAAATAATTGAAAATCAATGGAAAACTCAGCCTCTGGTTAAATGTGGCAGCTTGAGATGGTCAATTTTAATTTAGTAAAATTATACTAAGGAATATTCAAAAGATTTAAGAAAAATGTATCGACTGCTCAGAAGTAAAACATAATGTCAATTTTGACTGCCAGAAAATTTTCAATAGTGGGAGAGAGGAATATTAAAAGCAATTCCTACAGAATTTTCTTTATTTTATTAAAGAAAAGAGAGTTATATCATGTCTTGGTTTTGAAATCATCTTTTGTAGATCAAGATACTTTCAAAAAATTTAAACTGACACTGCTCATGAAGCTCCCTTCCAGCATCTTTGAGATACTTCAACATCGCAAAGACATTAAATTTATTTAAATTGTCATTACATTAGAAAGGTATTATACCAAAATCAGTAAGAGATGTTGCCAGAAAATAAACCACAAAAAGTTTGAGTAAGTTTTTCACCCAATGAAATATCAATTTGTTTATTATCTGAGAATAGCATTTAGGACTCATGACAGATGTATGTTACAAGCTATTGCTGTAACAAATTAAAATTGACACCACTTGCGAAGGTATATTATAACCCTTACCTATTCACCTTTTAAAAACGTTGTTTTCTTTTAAGTCAGACAGTACACATTATCTTGACTTCCTCTAGCATTTTTAGCTTTCTACTTGTGATTTGCTTTCTTGTTCCCGACTTGCCCTGGGAATTTGTTTGACTAGTAATTCTCTTGTTCTTGCACATTTGATTTCTCCTCCACTTGATTCATCTCCTCAGCCTACAGAAAAGTGTATTCTTCTTCTAACAACCTACAGAGAAAATGAAGCATTAGGCTACTAAAATTACCATATTCCCATAGTTTCACTGTCTTTTCTTTTCCTGATGAACCACAAGCCTCTCTGCTAACCTCGGTTCCTCCCTTCTCTCATAGCACTCTACCTGAGAGTGTCCAGAGACTGTCACTCACTCACAAAGCTGACATGCTTTTATTTTCTAGTTTTCAAATGCTTCAGCTTTGGAAGGGAGCACATGATTATATTGATCATGCCTCTTCTTTCTTTCTTTCTATTACCACTAATACCTCTTGTAAGATTTAAATATCTGCACTTGTGGAATAAGACAATCTGTTCTCCACCTCATTGAGTTGAAATGTTACCCTGATATCCCAGCTCTACATAAATTGCCCTTCCTATTTTTACTTGATTTCCCCTACCTGCCTTCACCTTCTTACATTTTCTTCCTTTTTTCATCTTCTCTTTATATATGCTTTTTTTCTGCTCTTGGTCAAATTGTCGTTCTTTTTCTGATCTGGTATTCAGTGGATGAGAAATATTGAAATGTGAACATAAGCAATGATGCGACATCTGCGTCTCAGACTGGGACAAAGAAAAATAATCTGTGGCTGGCAACAGCTATATGCCGGCTGTGAGGATGAAATAACTGTGTATTGGGGGAGCACTGGACATGCTTCTGTGGTCACTGCCCAAAGCTTATCCCAGTTGTAAGCTTCTCTGGGTGCACTCGGATATTCAAGGAGCTCCATGCCAAAGAATGAAGTTCAGCTGTAGTAGGTTACATGGCAGCAGTCGTTTCACAGCAGGTTCCCAGCCCAATTTAAGGGACATTAAGAGGTTGCTGGACCTCTGAGGGGATTCACAACCCAAGGTTAGGATTTGGAGATCCGGGGTTGGAATGCATTTTCAGAGGAGAATGAAAATGCTTTATAGGTAAGTCAGAGGCCCAAATACATGACCTCAGAGATCTACACTGAAGACCCTCTGAGTAAGTTAGGGTTTTTCTATTGTGCCTCCGTTTCAAATGTCACTTTTCTGTTTTTTGAGTGTTGTGGTAATTATTTCTTATTGTTCCTAGAAACAGATAGATACTGCTGTGAAAGCTCTGGTCCCTTAAGGGACCATAAACCAGAGTTCTGACTGGCTCGTGGATTTATTTTTTAAATTATACTTTAAGTTCTGGGATACATGTGCAGATCATGCAGGATTGTTACATAGGTATATACATGCCATGGTGGTTTGCTGCATCCATCCCCCCGTCACCTACATTAATATTTCTCCCAGTGTTATCCCTTCCCAAACTCCCAACCCCTGCTATCCCTCCCCTAGCCTCCCCCAACCCCCAAATGACCCCAGTGTGTGATGTTCCCCCTCCCCTGTGTCCATGTGTTCTCATTGTTCAACAGCCACTTATGAGCGAGAACATGTGGTGCTTGGTTTTGCATTCTTGTGTCAGTTTGCTGAGAATGATGGTTTCCAGCTTCATCCATGTCCCTGCAAAGGACATGAACTCATCCTTTTTTATGGCTGCATAGTATTCCATGGTGTATATGTGCCACATTTTCTTTACCCACTCTATCACTGATAGGCATTTGGGTTGGTTCCAAGTCTTTGCTATTGTGAACAGTGCCATAACGAACATACATGTGCATGTATCCTTATAGTAGAATGATTTATAATCCTTTGCGTATATACCCAGCAATGGGATTGTTGGATCAAATGGTATTTCTAGTTCTAGGTCCTTGAGGAATCGCCACACTGTCTTCCACAATGGTTGAACTAATTTACACTCCCACCAACAGTGTAAAAGTGTTCCTATTTCTCCACATCCTCACCAGCATCTGTTGTCTCAGATTTTTTAATGATTGCCATTCTAACTGGCATTAGATGGTATCTCAATATCGTTTTGATTTGCATTTCTCTAATGACCAGTGATGATGAGCATTTTTTCATATGTTTGTTTGCCACATAAATGTCTCCTTAATATGCTTTACTGACTCATGATTTCTTCAAGATCAGGGAAAGATAAGTGCCTCCTTGAAAAATAAAACTTTCACTAAGCATCTTGTTCTGTCCCTTCTCAATTCTAATACTTCCTCTTGCTGTGGCATGCAACATACTTATTTATCAGGGAGACTTACCCCAGGCCTTATTTACTTTGATATTTTATAAAGTCAGTTGACTACAGACATCTAGCAACCCTCCATGTTAGGCTCTGAAGATTGTAAGTTTTCTGTATCTTACGTTACATTAGAATGAGGTGAAGAGTAGAACGATAGGGCCCTTCTATTAATACTCCTTAATAATTATCTCTGCTATGTGTCTATGAAGTGATCCCACTGAATGGCCAATAGAGGTAACCAAGAACACTGGGAAGAGTCCAGGACTTAGATTTAGGCATTTGGCTACTACTCCAGGCTCTACAAGTAACTAAGTATGTGTGAGCATGGGCTACAGAGCCCATCTCTAGGCCTTGGATTTTATATCTGTTAGCATAAGGTTTATCCACCAGATAGCTAAGGTCATTCACTCAAAGTGTATAGAGTGCCAGATGAGATAGAACGATAAAGGAGTGTCATGTGTAAAAGGAGAAAATACTAAGTAAACAGCTATAGTTGCTGCAATGCATAAATGCTGCTGTATATACTTGCATATATAGTATGCACCTAACCTGTTATGTGTTCATAAGGGGGTGGAACTGGGAAAGATGAAATCATGGAATAATTCTTGGAAGAGGAGGTAAACGAGCCGCATCTAAAGGCTAAGTAAGAATAAACATTATGAGGCATGAATAACAGTATTTCTCAGGCAGAAAGAACATCATTGCATGCAGTGCTGTGGTGTGTAAATCCTGCACAAAGTATTCATTTCTGGGGTACAGAGGATGAGGAAAAGCCAGTCTAAGGGAACAAACAGGAGACAGCTGTGTAGGCCTTGCAAGTGATTGGGCTTTATGCTGAAGGCGTGAGGAAGGTGCTGGTGATCTAAACAGGGAAATGGCATGGTCAGACTTGTGGGGCTTTTTGTTTTTGTTTTTTTGTTTGTTTGTTTTTTGAGACAGGGTCTCATACTGTCACACAGGCTGGAGCACAGTGGCGCCATCTCAGCTCACTGCGACCTTCTCCTCGAGTGATTCTCCCAGCTCAGCCTCCCGAGTAGTTGGGACCACAGGAACAGCACCATGCCCAGCAAATTTTGGTATTTTTAGTAGAGACAGGGTTTTGCCTTGTTTCCCAGGCTGTTTTTGAACTCCTGAACTCAGGTGATCTGCCCAACTTGGCCTCCGAAAATGCTGAGATTATAGGCGTGAGCCACAGTACCAGGCCCAGACTTGTGTTTTTAAACTGAAGAGGCAAAGCTGCAGAGTAGGGAGACAGATAAATGTGAGACATT
The DNA here is from genome assembly GCA_036589455.1 of Ateles fusciceps. Classification (NCBI taxonomy): domain Eukaryota; kingdom Metazoa; phylum Chordata; class Mammalia; order Primates; family Atelidae; genus Ateles; species Ateles fusciceps. The sequence continues at coordinate 2,610,335 of JAZHEH010002077.1, forward strand.
AGGAATGCCTGCAGTACATCACTAGAGTAGAATTAGGAAGAAGGGGATGAATCTGAACCATATTGAGGAGGTAGAATCAACAGGTCCAAGAGAATTGTACTTTCTATTTCCATATATTGAAATAGCGTTTTGTATTGTAATGTAAGCTTTAGCTAATTAAAAAAAAAAGAACATTTTCTAAGTCTAATTATGAAATCTTGAGAACTTGCAGCTATTTGTTGGAAATTTTGATTTTTTTACATAATACAACTTTCTTGCATTGATTTTTTTTGCTCTTAATTCACTTCCATTCTCATCATTATGATTGTTAAATCCCTAGTCATTTATGCAGATATTATATATTTTGAATATTCTGAAACAAAATTCTACAAGTCTAGGATCTTCCTAACTTAGGTTAATCTGTTTATGCTTAATTGAACTCCCACTATGTGCTTAGCATGCTCATTTTACTTCTTAAAAAAGACAAAAAACTTTTTGATACAGTTTTTTGAAAAGTAGAGACAAACTTTCCCATCTTTAGGGCATAGTATCAGTAACTGATGGTTAATGGGAACCAGAAATTCTCACCTGTTCACCATTTCTTCTCCCGGTGGAGTAACTTTCCAATTTATTTCTTCTTTTTCACTGGCAAATTAAACTTGTCAAAACTGCCTTTTCAATTCTGTCTAACTAGAAACAAGCAGCGGTGTTACATCATTCTTTATCATACACTGACATCTGGTGGCCAAATAAAGAACACTCCAGTGGGTTCCTGTATCCCCGTAAACATCGTACAATTTATATATATACTATGGGCTCAAACCCAAGGGATACAAATATGGACAGTGTGTAGTCGGCCTTCAAAAAGTGTTTAGTCTACTTATGGCCACCTTCTGAAAACTTAATGTTATGCAATGCAAGTCCAGTTAATTCTTGGAACCATCCCTACCCCCTGGGTTGGTGATAAAGATGAATGCAATGCACATGAGCTTGTAGGAAGGCATGCAAGGTAGGGTGGTGAGTCAAGGCTGGTTCTCCTGGGTGCTTGGGGGTCAGGTTCGGCATCACTGTAGATGTAATCTTCTCTGCTTCCTGAGCTATACTGCTTCACTTTCCAGGATCCATCTTTTCTGTGCAGAAATCTCTTTCTGAGGCTGGGCGCGGTGGCTCACACCTGTAATCCCAGCACTTTGGGAGGCCAAGGCGGGCAGATCACGAGGTCAAGAGATCGAGACCATCTTGGCCAAATGGTGAAACCCCATCTCTACTAAAAATAGAAAAATTAGCTGGGCATGGTGGCGGGCGCCTGTAGTCCCAGCTACTCGGGAGGCTGAGGCAGGAGAACTGCTTGAACCCGGGAGGGGGAGGTTGTTGTGAGCCGAGATCGCGCCACTGCACTCCAGCCTGGTGCCTGGCGACAGAGCGAGACTGTCTCAAAAAAAAAAAAAAAAAAAAGAAATCTCTTTCTGGGTTATTGACACCTCTCATATTGTTTCTAAACAACTTTTTTTCCCCTTAAGGTTTTATAAATCTAGAGTATTTTCTGAATCATTTGCCTTTCAATTTTTTATAATTGTTAGGAAATATTCCAAAACAATTTACTTCTCTTGTGCATTTCAATCAGTAAAGAGATCTAAAAATTGTTGAGCAAATAAAAGAATGAAATTTGAAGTATTATTTTTATAATTGCAATTTATATCTTTACTGTTTGGCTCCCTATCAAGTTTAATCAAAATTATTATGTCTCCAATCTTGTGTTATTTCTTGAGGCAGGGAAAAATGTAAAAATCTGTGTTCTTCCTAGTGTGACTAATTTTTGCTTTTGAGAATATTGACAGATTCTTTAGGTCTGATTTCACGTTTATTTCAAATTAGTACCAAATATAATAATGAATAGTGATATAATTGATGATATTCAAAATTGTCTAACATATGATGCCAATATAATTTTGATTGTCAATTATGTGTTACAGTTTTTCAAATTTGGGAAACAAATAAGGCCATTTATCTAGTGAATTTTTTACTAGAGAAACGTGTTTTATTTAAAATGTTTAATTCTTTCATCTTTTAATATATTTAATACTTTAGTCTTTCTGTGTGATTTCTTATGTTAGTATTGCTAATCTTTACTTTGCCCTTCAGGATTATGACATCTCCTTGTGTGCTTCCTACGTTATAGTGCTGGGAATGTGATAGGGAGTTACTTAAATAGTCTAACTTTTAGTTTGATTCAGTGGTAAAGTAAACACACGCACACACGTGTGCAACAACAGCCCCTCCCCTCTGAAGCATCCATTTCGATTTTTCCACCATACTCCTCAACAAGTCCTTTCTGAACTTCTTTTCCAGCAGAATATTATGGAAACTTCACTATAACCCGTTGAGTCCCACTCTTTATTTCCCCAAATGTTCTCTGATACTATTTTTTTCTGATTGTATACATTCATTGAGCTAAAGCCATAGAAAAACAGTTACTTACATGCACATATGATTGGCAGTCACCCAACATAACTGAGAACATGAATGAGTTGGATGTGGACTGACCTGGTTACATTGGCCATGCTAAACAATGATGGGCAGAGAACAAGCTCGTGTTTGAAACTTACCAATAACTCTTCCCTCTATGCCTCTGTTTCTTCATCTATAACATGAGATAATAATGCTGACTCTTCAAGATGGTGGTAATTTTGTCAGATGCACATTCATACCTGCCTAATCTATAGTAGGCACTCATAAATACTAGTTTTCTTCTTCTCCTACCCCTCCTCATAGTGGTGTCAGCCAGACATCTTCGTCCAGATTTCAGCTGTGAAGCTATTCCCTAGAAAAACCCAAGGATAAAGCTCCTGATTGAAAAGTTGTTATGCCGCTGGAGAGTAGCTGTTGATATTATAATGCCATTTGCTGTCTCTTGGCTATAGCTAAACCCGTATGCATAGCAGGCTCCAAAGAAGGTCTGGCCAAAGCAATCTTGGGAGGCTGGCAATTCTATGTGACAGGAGAAATTCCAAACAGATTAAATTACCTCTTGGTGCAAGAGTGATTCTTAATACGAGCCCTAACAAGTCCAGTGTGACCACTAAGAATGTAAGTTTCTCCATTGCGTTTTTTGGCAATTCTTACTGCTTAACCAGCTTCTGATACTGTGAACGCCACTTTTAGTTTCACATTAAATATGACATTTCTTCTGGTTTGTTGGTCTCTAAAGATTGTTCAGAGTACACCTGGAAGAAAGAGGAGCAAATGGCAGAAAGGGTGTAGGGATAAAGGAAGAAATGATAACATACTGTGTTCCCTGATGAATCCAGGAACCATAGCCTGAAGGAGTTCATCATGTTTTAAACATGTTCTGTCTAAAAGATACTGCCAAATCATCATGCAATCTAAGAATGTGCATGCTATGCAAATGCAGCTTCAAGACAGATTCTGTCTCCCTCCCAACCAGATTGCCTCTTCCCCCAACTGTCCTATGAAGGAGTTTGAAGCTGACACTGCTTGTTTTCTAGGTTTAGAACTTTCCCTATGAAGGGACCTGGAAAATATTATTTCTCCATCCATCTGTTTGAAAATCTCCTGCTGTTATCATCTACAACCTCAAACACGCTTCTTAAGCTTATTTGGGACACTGAGGTCTACACTGGTGATCGTCTGGATATTTACTCTTTTCCTTTCTTCTCTGAGTTTTGCCATCTGTTTAAAAAGTTTTAAAATCAGCTTTCACAAGTACATAGTATATAAAATATGTTGCCTTCGTTTGTTTGGGCTTCTGTAACAAAATACCTTAGACTGAGTAATTTATAAACAATGGTAATTTATTGCCCATGGTTTTGGAGGCTAGGGAGTCCAGGATCAGTGTTGACAGACTCAGTTTCTTGTGAGGGCTCACTCTCTGCTTCAAAGATGGTGCCTTCTTACTGTATCGTCACATGGTGAAAGGGGCAGGGAGACCCTTCAAGCCTCTTTTATAAGGGTACTAATCCCATCGATAAAGGTACATCCCTCATGATATGATCATTCCACAAAGGTCACACCTCTTAATGCTATCACTTTGGGTATTAAATTCCAACATGTGAGTTTTGAGGGCACACAGACCTTCAGACCATAGGATATTTGGACATTTTTCTGTGTCAAAATAAAAGGCCTAGATCTTTACATTTTATAGCTTCATTTTTTTTTTCCCCTAGGAGATGCCCATACATATTACTTGATGGTTCAAATGAATTTATAGTTGGGAGGTGTGAACTACAGGGTTTCCTAAGATATTTTCTGTGCCTACCAAAGCTGACCAGATTTCCATGGAAGTTAAGAATCGTCTTTTATTTTAAAACAAGTACATGGCTCAGTCTCGTCAGGTGATATACTTGAGAACTGTATCACTGTGGAGAATTTTTGCACTCATTAATGTGAATATACGTCCCAAAGATTTTAAGATCCTACATTTTAACAACACGATCTTGTGTTTGGCACAAGTACTTAAGAAACATCACTGACCAAATATAAGTTTTCCATAGAACATTCTTCTTTTACAAAGGTCTGCCACAGATTTGAAGAAAGACGACATTTGTAAAGATCTGATGGAGTGGAAGCTGTCTTAGGGAGGAGAAAATAACGTGGTTATTTGCCACCAACCCCCAGACTGTGGCAGCTCCTTGACCAGTGGATTCATGCTATTTTTATTTTCAGATTCTCTCGAGTCTACATGTCAGAATCACTTTCAAAATCTGGGGTCAGCAAAATAAAATGGCACTAGGCAAAGGCAGACTTCATAAACATTACAACACCTAAGAAATTACTTTTCCTGAAGTAAGTAGAGAGGAAGAAACAAATGTATACTGAAAAATGCAAAACAACCCAAAAAATAAGTATATGTCAAAATGTTTATGATTTTTCTTTGAGCTGTGGTGACCATGAATATTTTTCCTTATTTTTATTATTTTCCAAACTTACTTTCATGAATATTCTTTAACGAAAAATGTACGTAGGCCAGGTGTGGTGGCTCATACTTGTAATCCCAGCACTTTGGGAGGCCAAGGTGGGAGGATCATGAGGTCAGGAGTTCAAGAGCAGCCTCACCAAGATGGTGAAACCGCATCTCTACTAAAAATAAAAAATAAAAATAAAAATAAAAAAATTAGCCAGGCGTGATGGCGGGCACCTGTAATCTCAGCTACTCAGGAGGCTGAGGCAGAGAGGTTGCTTGAACCTGGTAGGCGGAGGTTGCAGTGAGTCGAGATCGTGCCACTGCACTTCAGCCTGGGTGACAGAATGATACTCCGTCTCAAAAAAAATAAAATAAAATTATACATAGTATCTGGAAAAAATTAAATCTGTTTACAGATACATTGCAAATATTAAAGTAGTATAAGGAACACTGGTTCTTTCTTTATGTAGATTCACTGTTGTTAATATTTTATCATACTGGATTGTCATTTGTACATGTGTTTGCCCTTATCCCATCTATATACTCTTTAATTATTTTTAAGTGGATATCAACTTTATTTTATATACATACACATACATACACAAACTAGAGATAATATTTTCTTGATTCCATTAAGATTTACAGATGTATAAAAGGATCGCACCAGAGCTCCTGTAAGTTTGCTAGTTTTGCCTAGTTCAAAGAATTATTAATTTAATGGAAGGCTCTGTATGTAACAGAATCTCTCCAAATATTAACTTTAGACAGTCACGGCCATGAAACACTGTGTCCCTTCAAATAATCACTTACCAAAGTTGCACTAATACATCCACACCTATTCTCAATACCTGTATTTTTTTAAAAAACCCACAAAAATAGAGTTAAATGTGTTCCTGGTGGATTATGAAATAATATTGAAAACTTTCTTTTCAGTATTTTATGAACCTTTTATAATAAAATGTGATTTCCAATTAGGTCAGTGTAATAAAACCCATGCCATTTTAAAGATAGGGCACTTGTATTTTATCCCCCAGTAGGGGAAGAAAGAGAAAGAGAAACAGACAGGCAAAGAGACAGACAGAGATCTGCATAATCCATTCATTTCCGAAGATAACTTGCTACTATGATGTTGCATTTCTTTTCTCATAAGTTTCCCGTAAAACTTCAAAATTGAGAAAGATATTTGAGGCCATCCAGTATTACTTCCGTCATATTGGAAGTTCCCATTCCAGCATCCACAGTATCTGGACTTTTGCCTTTGCAGGACATTGTCGAGAGGAAATTATTGGGGTGGAGGGGTATGACTTGTTCTAATTGTTGAAAGCTCTAATTGTTAAAAATAAAGAAAAAGACATTTCCAAAGTAAATTACCAAAGCACTGTACCTGTCCTCAAGTGTGAGACTCTACCACGTTTTATTTTGGTCACAGACATGTCTTATTTCCATGATGTGGCTGAGAAACCCTTGATGAGAAAATCTCAGAGCAATCTCTCTCCTGCATCAGTTTTCACATATGATAGGTAATAAATAAATATTTGAGAATAGTTGATTGTGCCAGAATGTCATGTCTCATCATGAAAAAAATCTGCTAAGTGCTTTCTTTTCCACCATTTTGTCCTCCTTCAGTCCATTTTCTCACATTGCCACTAAAGTTGACTTTCTAAAAATCACAGGTTTCCATGCCTTTCTTCTGCTTACACAAGAATCTCTTTCCGGAGGCCCCACTCACTACTACAAGTACGTTGACTTATTTTTCATGGGACTGGGAGCAGAGGAGGCCACTGGTTCTTGTGAGGTTTTCAAGTGGAACTGCCTTGGTTATCTCTTTGGTTAAAAGTTAAAGATGTTAAGTTTCAATAATTATGACTTTAACAAAATGTATTCTATACATTGAGTTAAGATTGAGCAATTCTTTAATTTGGGCTCCCCAATTTTAGATATTTACAGTCAAACCTAAATTACTATATGTTGGCCGATTGCCACATTCTTGAAAAAATAAATAATGGGTTTATTATTGGAGAATAATATGCTAGGAAATAAGGTGTAAATCATGTATATCAGTCTTTTACCCAAAAGCTTCCAACAAACTGATTCCCAAACCAGTGTGAGTAACTTTTGATTTTCTATTACTTTTGCTAATGTCAACAATCTTAATTATGCAGTTTGTTCTTTAGAGACATTTTAAGTCAATTATGCTTTTTTTACGTTTATAATAATACAAATAGTAGTTTTTTAGACTAACTTGATCTGAGAATAAGTAAACTTTCTCCCGAGCTCCAGATCTCCGTTTAACTATGTATGTGACATCTGAATTTGAATGATTTGTAAATATCTGAAAAGTTCTCTAACTAAACATTTTTATTCTATCAAGCTTAGCCTTTCTTCTTTGTCTTCTTCTTCTAGCTAACGGAACTACATTTTGTAGTATAGACATTGAATCCAGAAAACCGAGAGTCCTGCTCACTTTTCTCTCCAGTTAATCTTGATATGCTATAAAATCAGTTCCCTTTAGAACTCTTGACTTGTTTCTCCCGTCTTCATGAACACTGGATAATCAGGCCATATTTTTTGCCTGGGTTATTGCAATAACTTTCTAACTGGTTTCCCTGCCCCTCACCCCACCAACTTCTCCCCTCTGTATTCCATCATCTTGGAAAGCCTAGCCTTTCTAAAATGCTAATCAGATATCATTTACTAGTAAAACTCTTGTCTTCAGGATAAATTTTAAAGCTCTTAGCACAGTATCAGATCATCTCAGTAGATCCCTGTGTACATCTCCCATTGCATATCCTCCTTTTCCACACATTGTATTTCACATTCTGCAAGAATGAACTGCTTATTATTTTCAGGTACGTAGTCACTGTTTAATCCACGCATTGGCCCTCATGGGAGTTCCTCTGTCTAAACTTCCTTCCATTCTTTTCTGAATAATAAATGTATATTCGGCCTTCCAGATCTAGTTTATTTCTTGAAGCCTTTCCTAACTACCCCCGATTTCTGTGCCACTATTCCTTCTGTGCTACCATTGTACATTATGCATATTGTTAAGAATATCATCCTGTTTTTTTCTCTCTCCAAATGTGAGCACCAAATAGGCAGAGTCATGTATTGTTCACCCTTTAACATGAGCTGTTAGCACATAGACATAAAAGGAATGTTTGTTGAATGGCTGCTTAAATGAATATATTAACTGTTTGATCTCAGTACCTATCTAGTTTATCCATCCTGACTTCTTCTCAGCTTTCTGGAATGTTGGGATATGCCATACCAATCACAATAGATAGTCCATGGCTTCATGATCATGCTATTATGTTCCAATGGGCATCCATCATCTTCTTGAGTTAACCCTCTTAGGGCTTCTGTTTACCAGTGTTACACAGAAAATCTATTGCATATCATTTAAATGATCGTTAACAGATGCGCATCACAATTCAGAGTTCAAAAAAGAACATGACATCCTCATTAAGAAAAAGAATATTTTCAGGCCATGCTCTGGTGCTTGAAAAGCAATTAACATATCACACATTATTCCTGTGAGACAAAAACTGTTTCTTTCCCATCTTAATTTGCCTGCTTAAAAATAGACAGAAGAAGATAGATGGGTTTATGCTCAAGGTGTATGTATTTCCCTTGTGGCCCATGAGCACGTTTCCTTTCCATATTTGCAAAATATTGGTACAATTATTCTTTCATCAGACATGAAATTTGAGTGTATAACCAGCTTGTGGTTATCACCTACTAATTTATTAGGTTGATAACAGCAATTAAGTCACAATTGCTTCTGAGAAATATAAATTGACTTTCCATTTTAAATGGATATTTTAACATTTTAAGCCACCGACACAGAGTGTAACTAATTTCTGGGATAAGAAGTTTCTTTCTCCTAGTATTAAACTTTAAAAAATGCAACCATTGATCATCCAGTAACTAATTATTTAATTGTGGGATTATGTGGTTTGTGAAATTTCTTCACTTTTTTTTTTTTGGCTGCATACCTTTTGACTATTTATGGGTCTCATGAGGGAGAGGATTTTAGACAGAAATGTAACATATCAGTAGGCCTATGGTTTATCTACCTACTTAAAAATGTAAAAATTATGCTTAGCTTTATAAGCTTCAGACCATATAAAAATGGGCAGCAGACCTAATTTGGCCTACAGACCATTGTTTGCTGACCCTGGTTTAATCACATCTTCAGATGAGATTCCCAGAACTCACCAACCACAGGAGGTGGCTGCCTCAGCTTGTCTCCTGCCCACTGAAAGTAGAATTAGGCTGAGCGTGGTGGTTCATGCCCATAATCCCAGCATTTTGGGAGGCTGAGAGAGGTGGATTTCCTGAGCCTGGGAGTTCGAGACCAGCCTGGGGAACATAGCAAAACCCTATGTCTACAAAAGATACGAAAATTATCTGGGCGTAGTGCCATGTGCCTGTAGTTCCGGCTGTTTGAAAGACTGAAGTAGGAGGATCACTTGAACCTGGGAGGCAGAAATTGCAGTGAGCCAAGGTTGTGCCACTGCAGTCCGGCCTGAGTAACAGAGTATGATACCCTGTCTCTAAATAAATAAATAAATAAATGAAAAGGAAAAAAAAGCAAGTAAAACTACTATTTATCATATGGTAAGTTATATATCCCCACCGCAATAATTCTGAATCTCAAGTGCCACTGAACCACATCAAATACTAGTGTGGACCTAAATGTACATATCTAACTAAAAGGCCATCTGCAAATACTAGGTTCACTGTGGTGATCTGTTTTGCTCCAGAAGTTTTGGTAAAAGTTGGGAAAAGGATATTACTGCTTAGGAATCCTGACTCAGCTAATCAACATATATTTATCAAATACTTATGTATGAAACATTCATCTGGGTGGAGTAGAAGATACCAGTGCATAAGGAAAGCATCCTAACTGGTGATCTGTCTCTCACACACACATGTGTGCACAGAGGCACACTGCTACCAATGCATGCGAATATCAGCAATAGCCAAAAGGAAAATGTGAATAAGTGAAAAGGAGCTCAATGGTGGGAATTAAAGAGGAGAGTATTGTACATAGGAGAGGTGAAGATAGTGTTTCCGGAGCAGGATCCACATATGCTGCCAAGAAGCATCAGAGAGGAAGGAGGTGTAATAGCAGAGAAGAATTAATAACACGGTTACACATGAAGAAGCATACTGGGGTGGGGCAGAGACCACTTTGGCAGGAGCCAGGGATTCCTGAGGAGAGGTGAAGTTTGAGAGGCAGAGACTTGTACCAGATTGCTGAGAATGTTGAAGGCCAAGCATCTTAAACATGAACTGAGTAGAGGTGAGATTATATTTCTTTATTCAGTGCTTGCTGAAAATGACATCTCAATTCAAGGGCTGGATGAAAATGCAACTCATTGCTTTGTTCCATTATGAATTTTGACATATCTCACAAAATTAATATAATAGAGATGAATTGACATATCTCACAAAATTAATAAAACAGAGATGAAATTGGAGCATTACTAGGTAAAAGTCCAGAGTCTAAAACTTGCCGGGTCCTAGATAATAACCTGTTATAGGTCATGGGGAGCCATTGAAGGTTTGGGGCCAGTGGGGTAGTGCGGTTAAGCAGGATTTTAAGAACAGGCTGTTAGGAAAATATATTTTACTAGGAAAATAAAAAGGTAAATTTAACGTCTTAATGAAATAAATGGGAGATGATCGTGACTTGAATAAGTGGGGGAATATGGACTGACCCTGGAAATATAAAGACTTACATTAAAAAGAGCTATTTGAAATGATTTGATGTTTAATATCTGTTACTGCATGTCATATATTGTGCAGATCTCTTTCTCTATATTATTTAGTTTTCTCAACAACACTGTTATATAGGGAATAGAAGCTGAGACACTTTTAGCATTTAAGCAACCTACTCAGCTAGACAGAATTACAACTAGAAGGAATTGGAGCCAGGTTTCTAATCCAAGCCATCTATCTTAGTCCATTTGTGCTTCTAAAACCAAATACTCAAGACTGGGTAATTTACAAAGAACAAAATTTTGTTTCCTCACAGTTCTAGCACTGGGAAATACAAGATCAAGGTGCCAGCAAATTTGGTTGTCTGGGGAAGGTTGCTCTCTGCCTTCAAGATGGTGCCCTTCCCCCTCTGGAGGGGGAAGAATGCTGGATCCTAGTCTGGCAGAAGGTAGAAGCGCAAGCTAGCCAAATGCTCTGTGAAACCTCTTTTATAAGTGCCTCAATCCCATTCAAAAGGGAGGAGCCTCATGTCCTAATCACCGATTAAAGGTCCCACCTCTTAATATTATCACATTGGGAACACCTTATTTTTGGAGGTGACATATTTAAACCATATCACCATCCAACTCTTAACCCCTGTAACATTTTATACCTTGGTCTGAGATTATATTGATGCTTGATCTTTCAACAAAGGTTCCCAAGAGAACAAGGCTACACGTGCATGGGCCATGGAGTCAGAAAGACACCTCAAGGTTTCCACTGTGTGGCTTTCATCAAGTCACCTAACCTAACTGAGGAACAGATCTTGCATTTATAAAGTGAAGATTTCTCATTAATTCTAATTTCTCATCATGAGAATGAAGGGGAGATTATGGATTCTTGTTTCCTTTCTACTTCTGTTTTTCCTCCGTAGAAGTGAGAGTGTTAGGTTTTGGAGGAAAATGAGAAGTACTTTCTCATACATTTGATATTTGAGGTGATGGTAGACCCCTCAACAGATCATGTCCAGTGTACAGCTATAGTAAGGGCCAGTGTCTTAGAGGTTGGGATTGGACATGATACTTTGTTTCTCTTTCACAAGCAGGTGATAGCAGACAGTAGTTGAGCCCTCTAAGTAAGAGTTGTTGAGAGAGCTACTGAGAACAGGCAGCAGGGTCTTGTGATATACCAACTTAACGGAGGTAGATCCAGGAAAAAGAACTGGGCAAGTGAAGGGAAGGAGGGGGCATGAATAGAACCACAGTAAAACAGGGTTTTGTGAAGCACAGGGGAGGCTAACTTAGTCAGTGGATGGTAAATTGTGTTCAGAACAGACAGAGCTCAGAGGATGAATACTGAATAAAAAAGATGGTCAAGAATGTAGAGAGTTCCCGGAGAAAAGAGATAACATGACTATTTTTTCAGAAAAAGAGTAAAATCCATTTTCTTTGGTAAGCCCTCTAAAAACTTGGTTTGATTAAGTGCATTTTGGATACTCACTTTCTAATCCATTCATAATGTAAAGCTAAGGAATATTATCTTTGCCCTGCTTTATGTACCTAATTGTAAACGTGTATCCCTGTCGAAGCTTGAGAATGTGCTCCTAAAATGCCAGAGCAACTCAGTCACACACAGAAATGATGGGATTAGGGAAAATGAAGTTGGCATCCACTACATTTCACAATCCAGTAGGAACAGCCCAGAGCTGAACATCCTCGCCCAGTTTATTCATTTGCTTTGGTAAATAACTTTGTCTTTCTAAATATAAGCTTATTCTCTAAAATGAACCTAATGTGAGCTTAGATAAGTTTCTCTTAAAAAAATACACATTAAATATCTAAGGATAGAAAGTGCTGTTTAATTATTAAGTCATTATCTTTGTCATTTCCAATTAAGCCGAACTGTTTAATTACAAATAACATCTTAAGTAGATAAATGGCATAATTAGTCTATTTTTAACTATATGCCTGAGAAGAAAGAGTAAGTTATTTATAAAATACTTTGCAATTTAAAAATTAAGGCAAATATAAAATGATGGTTAGTATTTTTCTGTAGCTTAATAAAAAATAGATGCTTAAAACTCAAGGTCCTTAGTCTCTTTCATTCCTAGTGCTACCCCAATTAAATCAAGAGAAACTTTTCATATAAAGATAGAAAGATTCATCCTGGGAGAGCTTGGCACAGAATGAAAAAGATGAAAATATATCTATTAATTATTGATACACTACAGGGAAAGCAAGTGTTTAAAACCAAACAAATAACATTCTTTTGATTTAGACACCTTGGTTAATTTATTTAAATGCTCTTGAATTATGCTTTTATCTCAGACTCTAGTCTTTAAAAGAAGTATTTAAAGCATTCAGAGCCATAATTATGATCATGGCTCATTGTCAATAGGTGTCTTTCATTCTCAATTTTCAGTGCTATAAAATTCCTGTTTTATTTCTCTGTCTCTAGGCATTTTAACAGGAAACTGAGAGAGGCTGCCTCAGGGGTTCCTAGTCAAATATTTTAAGCTGGATAACAAACCTTTTTCTTTGTTTTAAGAAGGGTTCTATAGTGAAGAGTTAATCAATAGGTATGGCTGGACTTGTTTATTTTGTTTTGTTTTGTTTGAGATTGTATCAGTGCAGAAAAATAACATAACGAATAAAATGAATGCTTTAGCAAACCTCGATCCCACTAAAGCTCCCTGTGACCTTCTGTGACCTAGACACTCAGTAACGGGCCAACACAGCGTGAAGTCCTAAGCTAAACCAAAGCTCACATTTCTGTAGTCGTGCTCAGTCACTGTCATCTCTCACCCGGGCTATGGCACCGGTACCTCCAACTAGATGGCTTTGCCCCGTCTCTGTTATGTGGAAAGAAACAGAATCTTGAATTTTATGCTTGGGAGGAAGAAGGAAGGAAGCTCTGTGGTATCTGTGAAATAAAAAACTTACCCAATTATACACCAAGACAAGGCAAACCACAAAATTTAAACTTGAAAAGGTAAATAGAAGAGTCAATAATACTTCATCATACATTTTAAAATAACTAAAAGAGTATAATGGGAATGCTTGTAACATGGAGAAATGGTAAATGCTTGAGGTGATGGACACCTCATTTACCCTGATGTGGTTATTATACATCATCGTAAGCCTGGCTCAAAATATCCCATGTACTTCATAAACAGATACACATAGTATGTATCCATAATGACTAAAAAATTTAAAATATAAATTTTTTAAAGAGTAAATAGAATGGGGATGATAATAACGTTACAAAAGACAGAAAGCGAAGACACGGGTACGTTGTAGCATATTCCTGTGAAAAGATCAGAATAATCAAGGAGAAATAGTCTTACATTTAAACATGCATTGTCATTTAGGTTTTCTGCTTTTCATTGCTTTAATTGCCCCATATCAGAAGGACATAGTCCTTTGAAAGAATGAGTTTGACTTATGTTAAGTTTCTCTTTCAGTTCTTCTTCTTTTTTTTTAAGATTTAAAAGATAAAAGTGAGTGACTGCATAGAGGCATGTTGACATTTATTCTTTGTTCTGCTTGCTTGATTTGAAATAGTCATGCTGGACAGCAGGTGGTAAGTGCCTGGTGTTTATGAGGGAGAACAGCACAATTTATTATTTTCTTTACTTGCTACCTCAAACTATGAAGGCAGTAAAAATCCAGGTCACATTTATCTTACAGGGTTATCACAAGCAACAAAGAAAATCACAGAATCACAGGACTTTCATACACCACTAGCATTTGCATTTTCCATGCTGATAAGCTTAGATTTTGGAAAAAAAGTTATGAAATCAGCCGTGCTTTATATTATCAGATGCATTCTTAGTGGTTTTTCTTGGCATGTAAAAATTCTGTATACATTTCAGATGACTAAGTGGTTCTCTTAAAGGTTTAACTAATGTTGAAAGCCAGAAAATGTAAAGATGAATAAGAGTTTCTTCCTACTCTTTAACAAGCTTGTTTCTTGGCTAGTAAAGAAAAAATAGCATCACCATTGTCAGCTGTGCACTAAACATATTTGAAAGGATCTGTGTGTAAAACCATTCCATTAGTGTTATATGTATGCTAGAGCCTTCCTACTGACTTAGCTGTAATTAAAAACATTACTTTATGCTCCAGGTCTTACCAGGAATGCCCATCTTTCTCAATTATAGCTGAGTACAATTAGATACAAACTCAGCTGTAAGATGGTTAATTCCTAGCCAAAGAAAGACTAAGCTATATTTGTATTATCCTTCTTGGTAGAAGAAATGCATTATAATACCTACCGATCAGTTTGAAACAGAGGTGAGAAATTAAAATCAGGAGAAAGTAGCATTTAAGAGCTTTTATTCCTGGTGGTTCTTTGCTGTTTTTGATCCCTTCTTGAAGTATGAAAGAATAATATAGTACTGCGGCTTTAGTTTTTGACATGGGGGAAATGACTGTTGCATTAATTCCCTCCTGATGATTAGCATCACGCATGCAGAAAGGATACATGAGGGAAATAATTAGTGCAGTGGCTAAGAGCATAGACTCCAGAGCTAGAGGGCACACATCCCAATTCCAGCTCTGCTCTTTGCCCTGAGGTCATGCCTGCACAATTATTCATCTCTCTGTACACATTTCTTGCTATATCTAGTTGACATCCAAATGTGATTTGCAATTCTTGTTATTGTACATCAGGTCTTCCTATTGGGTATTCCTCGTTTATATGAAGGCAATAGATTTTGCATATTAATACAGGTGCCCGTACCACTACTGGATGTCCATACACTTATAATCAACTTTCCACCAGACTTCTCCATTTAAAAGGAATATAAAAACTTCACCTGCTCCTCATCTGTTATCTCCCACAATTGTTCAAGGGCCAGCAAATGTTTTCTTAAAGGGCCGGCAAATGTTTTCTTAAAGGGCCAGGAATAAATACTCCAAGCTTTGTGTGACATACAGTTTCTGTCCTAACCATTCCCCTCTACCATTGTAGTGTAAAAATAGCCATAAACAGTATGCAAATGAATGAACCTGAGTGTGTTCTAATAAAACTTTATTTGCAAACTAGGAGGTTGATGCCTAGGATGTAGTTGGCTGATACCTGCATTATTGGTGTTGTCCATGTTAGAAGTCTAAGTTTTATCTTTGTCTCCTTCTTCCTCATTCTCATAGCCGATATATCTTCACATCCTGCCAGATTGACATTCTAAATGTTTCTTAAATCCATGCCCTTGTCTTTATCCATATAGACGCAATCCTGATTTGTAGTCTCCTTCTCTGTCTTTTGGGATCTGAAGGCTTGATGCTCTCCTGCCGTCTGTTTGCAGTCCTGCCAAAGCTAACTGCCCTAACTGCAATAAGAAACTGTCTAACCCCAAACAGGATTATGCCACACCTTTGTTTTAAGATCTTTCACAAATTGAAAACTTTGCAATGTGGTAGAGAAGTCGCCTCAGGACCTGGCTCTTTCTCTGTCTCCAACTGCGTCTCCCATTCCTATTTGTGTCCATTCAGGCCCTTGGAGAAGCAAGGTAGATGGGATTATATGCATAAGGAGGCATTGCCTGTGAAGTAGAAAATAGGAGTGAATAGACTTTTGTGGAGCTTTTAGACTGCTATGGGGTGAAACACCTTGGAAAGAAGATCAGGAAAGAAAGAGGGTTGAGTAGGAAGAGGCTCAGCACTGTTCCCAGCAAGTCCCAGTCAGGCCAGTGGGGAGGCCAGATCAGGAGCTGGAGTTGCTTACTGGGAGGAGTCCCTGTTGGGCTGGAGCACGCACCTATGCCCAGTGATTGACGGCGCTGCCTGGGGCCAAGCGCAGCCTACACATGAGACTGCAGTGGAACTACACGTGCAGCAAATGGAGATGGTCTGTTAACTATGCTCCCACAGCAGTTTATCTCCGAGGAGAGTGGCTTGGGGCACCTCCACGGCACTGTTCATGTGACCAGCTTCAGTGAATGGCTTGTAATATTTTTCATATACTATGTCATCTCCAGCCTCCTAGTCCATCTGCATTGCCCCTTCCTGCTCCTAGCTTTGCTTGGCCAACTGCTTTTCACTCTTCAAGTCTTAGCTGAGGGATAACCTCCTCTTAAAGTATTTCTTTACTTCCTGTGGCCCAACTGTGCAAATTGCCATCTTTCAGTCATTCCATAACATCACCAGCCATTTCCCCCAATTACAATGGGTTGTACATGTTTTTGGTTTTGATTAATCAACCTCTTGAAGAAAGGATTATATAGTATGTGCTCTTAGACTCCTACAGTAACCGGCACTCATTTGTTGAATGAATGATTATACTCTCAGCTATCTATTGGGGGGATTAGGTGACTCAGATAACATAAAAAGACAGCAGGACAGATGATACTTAAGCATTATATTTAGTTTTAAAAAATTATATTGTCGTTTTAAAATAATATGTTTTATAATTATGACATATTAGACTCATTTCACCTAAATGTGGACAAACTTACATAGTTGAAGGAACACTGGGCTTGAAACAAAAAGACCCGTGTTCAAATCCTGGTGCCCTCATTTGTTAGCTGAATGATCATGGGACAACATGTCTGGCATCATTTCCCTATTCAGTAAGATGGGGAGATAGGAATCTCAAAGACACTGCATTTTGAACCCATCAAACCATTTGTAATATATCCAACTACTTGCTTTGATAGAGATCTCTCTGTTTCCTCCTCTTGTGTCAGAGCTTGCATCAAGCTAACTCAGTGTCCCATTATATACTGAAATTTTAGATCACATAGCTTTTTGTAGAGAGAATGAAAGATAAGAGCAATTTAAAAGTAGTGCTCTTCTAACAATGTATGTGTGGTGAGTGCTAGTAAATGTATTATTCTGGGAAGCGGTTTTGAACTATATAGTCTGCTAAACTATTTTAGGTTAAAATTTTTATAGAGCGCCCCATGAGAGCAAATGGGAGATCAATTATGTGAGACTAGAGAGATTGTTGTAGCACCGACTCGATGGGAGAATACGATTTAGCCTCCTTGGCTTGGGGGTGAATTATTGTGGCTGCTGTCTTTATGGCCATGCATTCCAATTGCCACTCCATAAACTGTAAGAATGAAAACAATAATTTTTTAAAGTAGCGATGTTAATAAAAATAAATAAAAATCATAAAGCACAAAATATTATGCAAATCAAATAAGCAAAATGAAAATAGACATGATAAACATAAATTAACTTAAAATATAAGAAAAAGATAAAATAAGAAATGCAGGCCCACTATCTTTAAATGAACTAAAATGACAATGTAAGACAGAACTAAAAGATCAAAAGGATAAAATGACTAAATGAGCTTTAAGTATGCAAACAGGAGACAGAGATATTTACAATGTAAAATAATGAGCTAAAATAAGTCTGTACAGTTGCAAACAGTGTAAGAGCCTCTCACAGGAGCACGCTTTTGCTGCAGAGGGAGAGACAGGAAGTCTTCCCCTTGTCCTTTCACTCTTTGGTGCTGGTGTGCTGTGACTAGGGAGGGGAATCTGGCTCATGGATGGTGGTGGTGGTGGTGGTGATAATGATGGTGATTCAGCGCCCCTTCCTGCCAGCAGAGGGCGGCCATGCAGAGAGGTGAGGACAGGCAGAGCTGGTGTGGAGAACTGAGGCTCTTAGAGCCCCGTGTTCATGGCTCTTTGCTGATCCGAATGTCCCCAAAGTGTGTAAGGAAAGAGAGCTTACCTAGGTGTTTCTAATTTTTTTAAATGACTTTCAAATTATGCAGCAGCAAATACTTTTTCTTTTCACTTTTTCATTCTCTGTATTTCTTGCTCAGGATGTAGTTCCAGGGGTTGGTTTTTTATTTTTTAGGAACTATAGATACAGCCTTTTCCTCTAGCTCTTAAGCTTCTGGCTTCATTTCTGTTTTTTTCATTATTTTCCCACTTGTTGGAGCCTGTTGGAAACCTGACCTATTCTCTAAAAACAGAGAAAGACACATACAAACACATACATACAAATAAGCTACAGCCCCTTCCATACACGTGCATGTGTGCACACACACACACACATACACATACACAAATCCCCTCCACCCATGCATACAACCTGTACCCACCTATTCATAGATTCATAGACATACACAAACAGCACATATCTTGCCCCATACACACATACACACAGCTTCACACACACACAACCAGTACCCATCCCATCCAGGATGCGCGCGCACACACACACACAAACAATCAGTACCTCTTCCCATGCACACGTGCATGCACACACAGGCTCACGTGTACTGGCCTTTCTTCTTTGTGCCTTTTCTCCCCCCGAGTGGCTTCTCCCTGCTGCCTTTCACATCCATCATTGCAATGCTCCCCATCTGTACTGCAGATACAGATCTGAATATTGTAAATTTATTGTTTCTTTTCCAGGGAGATTTTTTAAAAAAGCTTTTCCCCCTGTGATCTATAAATAATGAATAATTCCATTAGAAATGTGATGGATGGTGTAACTTTTATGCAGAGTTTGTCAAGCTCAATGTTTCAGGCTTTTACTTTTAAAACAGCCCCAGGCCATGGCAGGCGAGAAACTCAACTGGCTGACACTCCAAAGTCTCTCTTGCCACATTTCCCAAAGTGTGTTCCTTCAGTTCTCATAGATAATTCATGCATCTTAAAAGCAGCACTTTCTATGCCCGAATAGATTTGGGAAATGCTATAGTGAAGTGACTCCTTTAATGCAGAGCTCCCCATAGCATTTCATATGATAATTTGCTGTAGGTCATGCAGTATTTCCAAAACATATTTGGCCAGGGAACCTTATTTTTTCATCAAAACATTATATCTCTAAGCTTAGTGTTCCATGGAAAATAATTTAGGAAATAGTATTCTAATGAAAGTAGTACATTCTCTCTACAGCAGCGAAACAGTTTTACAATTGTCTTTACTGAAGAGTTCAAATTTACCTCCCATATTTCCATCACATTTGCACTTCTTTATGTATTTAGCCCTAACGTATAATAAACATCTGTTCTAAAGCCAGTATATGATTCTGAAAAGTCTCCTGAAATCTTAAAGAAGAACATATAGTTTTCATTATGTTTTACATTAACATGGTTTTCTATAAAATAGGTCTTTGAAAATCAGTAATCTTTATAAGTAAGATAGTCTAATTATAGTTTGACCAGGTATTTCTTCAATTAGAATATTATTTCTTAACATTATTATATGGATTATATATATGTGTGTGTATATATATACACGTACATATATTCATCATAAATACATCAACAGAAAGGCAGTAGAAAGCAAGAGAGAGCATGTGAGAGAAAGAGAGTTCCAACGGATGTCCCTGGAAGGAGACATTGCAGACACAGCAGTAGTACGTATAGCAGGAAAATCTGTGCTCCCCCTCTCAGCTTTCCTTTGGGATTTTCACCTGTAATAAGTAACCCTGTAGGGCATCCATTGTATTGCAGCCTCCACGTGATTTTTTGACACTGAACAGTTGTGCCTAAAACCAAGGCACAAAGGGCAAAACCCAAGTAGCACATTTTGGGTTAAGTAAACATCCCTTTTTCGTCCCCTTTCCAAGATATAAGAGAGTACAAATGTGAGAGTGATCACCGTGCCAAAGCTGGCACAGAATAGCTGTCTTATTTGCAAGACTTCATGCATCTGCCTTCTAAACTGAAAAGGGACTTTAACCAATTCATGATTTTCTAAAAAATCCAAGATTCCAGTAGACTTCGACCTGTTCTGTGTTTGGTCTGTACCTGTTTCTTTCTAAGTCCCAGCCTGCCTACACTCATTCCTTAAGATCTCAACATGAGCTCAAAGGATCTATCTCTCTGCTATGGAGAGTTGTATTTTAACAGGAATCAAAGAATTGGGGCCCAGACGTTTTCAAGCACAACCTGAACAAATACCCTAGGATGCCTTGGAGGGTTACAGCAAACTTTCCTAGAGCACACAGCTGGATTTAACTTTGTAATAACTTAAACAGTTATTGTATATACTACATTAGAATAAAAAAAATTATAAAAGCATATTCTCTCCTTTTTAGCATTAAGCACTATAGGAGGCATATAGTAGGTCTTCAGCAGGTGCAGATTAGCAATAGAATAACTACCTATTCTCATTTGCATTTCTTATTGTATTTGTAAATATGGTAAATTGTTCTTTTCTAACAATTTAAATTTGATAAATATTTAAAAAATAATGAACATCAAAAGAAACAATAACAGAGTGGCACTTGGACCATAACATTCTACAGCTGGAAGACCATTCACCCCATCATTGCCACTCCAGATCTTGGACCTCGGAGAGTGCACCCCCAAGGAAGATAAGCACATCATTTCCTGAAGCAGGCCATTCTACTTTGATTATCATTGCTGGAATGAACTTCTTTGCCTCAGGCTGAAAAGGTTTCCCAAAGGAAACCAGCCTTTTGTCAATGTCACCTTTGCTTCTAGATTTCACACAGTTAATGATCACGTAACTTCATCACTCTGTACCCTCATTTGCTGGGAGTTTTCCAAGTTTTGTTTCTATCTTTCCAACTACCCTTTCTGTCTTCCTTTTTGATTCTGATCCTTCTGTATACCCTTGGAAATGGATAATTCACGGGGTCTTGTTTGGCCTGCTCTTCTTGCTCTTTTCACTTTACTAGTATGTCATTCATTACTTTGTGTCCAAATACCCCTGACACTTACCAGATCCCTATAAAGATGTTATATCTCCTGAATTTTGGATGCATATTTCCATCTACCTCTGGGCATCTCTGCCTACGTTTTCAGGTCCCTCAAACTTGGCTGGGGAAACGCTAAGCTCATGTTCTATGTGATGCCTTCCTTTTAGGAAATATCTCTATTTTCCTCTTATATAGGCGTCTTCAAAACATATAAATACCTTTATAATAAGGATTCTGTCAGTTATTTGTGACAAGCCTCATACACATGTTAAGAATCCTTTTCTAGAAAACTAGCTTTGACATAGAAGATATCAGTTCCCAGTGATAAATTAACCTGTACTGACTATGGCTCTTGAGTGCTATGTGCCCAAGTTTCAAAAGGCATCCTGCCATGGGATTATCTGCTTCTCATGAGGAGGATGTAACGTGTGCACAAGTCACAGCTAATGCATAATTAAGACGTTGATTATTTATCATGTTTTAGCTCTAATTATAATTCCCCAAAGTGTTACACTGAAATGCTCTTTCCTTAAAGGCCACGTGTTTTTAAAATGCCAAACAAGTGTCATAATCTTATTTGAAAGCTCGTCGGTTGAGATAGACTTTGCCAAGAACATATTCTTCAAACAAGATGTGCTATTTTCGAGCTGAAGATTACATTTAGGACAAAATATCTACAAAAAGTTAATACTTTGTCAAGGCCACTTTAGAATTTGAGTAACCAGTTTCTCCTCCTTGGGGACTCTTGTTCTTGCCTCAGATATTGTTGGTTTCAAAACAGGGTGCAAAGACAGACCTGTCTTCTCCGCTCATTTGTTTTCATTGTGATACTTTCAGAATAAGATTATCCTGGACCCCATGACGTTCAGCGAGGCCAGGTTCCGGCCGTCCCTGGAGGAGAGGCTGGAGAGCATCATCAGCGGCGCAGCGCTGATGGCGGACTCCTCCTGCACGCGAGACGACCGGCGCGAGAGGATCGTGGCGGAGTGCAACGCCGTGCGGCAGGCTCTCCAGGACCTGCTCAGCGAGTACATGAATAATGTAAGTCTTGGGCTCTCCATTCTCATGTCTCGGTGGATTCTGTTCCGCAATCATGTTGCTCTTTTGGAAGCATGGATAGCAGGACAAGAGAACAGACAGGTGTTCACCAAAGAGAGTCTGGTGAAACCAAAGAACTGCTTTGGGAGAGCGCGGTCATGTTTCAGAATGCATTTTTTGTTTGTTTGTTTGAAAGTGGAACAGATTGATGGCGAATAAGCTCTTTCACTTTTTACTTGGCTGATTTCTTCTTGGTCATTTTAGTGGCTGTATTTTGAGGTAGGTAAGATTTCAATTGGTAAAGGTAGATGATTGATGGAAACAGTTGAGGATATATTAAGTCCTCTGTTACAAAGAGCATTTTCAAACCTAAAGATAGCTATAGATGCTAATCTTCGGCCCTAAGAGGCATTAATACATCTACCAGGTTTAAAAAATGTTTGGATAGGGTTGTTTAAGGAAAAGTTCTATCTGTAGTAAAACTTGCAGGTGTGTTATTGATTCATAGTCAGGAATTGCTTATAAGAGTGAGTCTCTAAGTTTTCAAATAGGTATGTGTGAGTGGTATCTAATTTTGGCACATAATAGCTATCCTCTCCTATA
Organism: Ateles fusciceps; assembly: GCA_036589455.1. Taxonomy (NCBI): domain Eukaryota; kingdom Metazoa; phylum Chordata; class Mammalia; order Primates; family Atelidae; genus Ateles; species Ateles fusciceps. The sequence goes on from JAZHEH010002077.1 coordinate 2,633,219, forward strand.
GTTATAAAATGTAACAGTTTCTGTATACCTGTAACCTGCAAGAAGGTGATGAAACTCATATTCTTTGCCTTGAAAGCAGTAAATTATGGCTGTATTGATTTGCTACATTCATTCAGCTGAGACGATGCCCAGAGCTCGCAACAGTGAATGATCTGTACCTCCCCCCTTTCCTGGACTTTCGGGTTTGAGAGAATTCAGCATGAATTGGGGGGGGGAAAAATGTAGATAAAGTGAGGTCTTGATATTACATTTTGAAGGAATGCCCTGTATAGCAACCAAATAGGGAACAGGGACACTGAAAATCTGCTCACAGCTATTGAAGTCCATGCCGGGTGTTATTAGAACACCCTGAGGCAATGCTGAGACCAAGCAGCCATTCTGTGTCTCTCCTTCCAGCATCTTACCACTCCCATCATGATTAAAAATATGCAGCTAACAGATATGCAAGCAAGGAGTCAGTGTTGACATAGCAGTGCTCCTCCTGCAGACCCTCCAGAGAACCTACTCAGAAAGCAAAAATGTCCATGAAAGAACCTTACAAACTAAAAAAAACAAAATCTGTTTCCTTTCCGTTAACCTTCAGATTCTTTGATTTTGGAAGACTTGGCCATTTTCAGCATACAAAGAATAAAATGTGGATCCATCATGTGGTACCCAGCTGCTTATGAGGACGTCTCTTTAGGACCCTGGATGACCAACACTTTCTATAATTTTGATCTATGGGTATTATGTAGGGTACAGCTAGAAATGTTGATCACCACGGTCTCCCAACTGAGTGCATCTTTTGAATAGCAGATGTGTCAACAAAGAATGCTTATAAACCCTGAGACCCGTCTGTTTGCTGTTGCTGTTGTTGTTAACAAAATAGCAAAGGGTTAATTACTTGGATCTGGAATTTGGTTTTACATTAAGGCACGCTAGTGTTTCTAACAATGAACAGTTAATGCCAAAGAAGGAGGTAGAAACTACACAGATAACAATGATGCTTAAGATCTCAATATAAATAAATCAGACAAAAAATTATGTTCCTGTAAATAGAAATTACTGAACGTGATTAAATAAGAGTTGATCAAGACATGACATGTAATTTTCAGTGTGATGTCTAGAATCCTGCCAACTAGAAGTTTTTCTTTCAGTGTAGGCTCATACAGATCAGCAGAGCTGATGGATTTTTGTCTTCTATTGACTCCAGGCAATTTTGATTTCTGTTCACAGCCTTGTGATGCAGGAATGTTTTGTGCTTTATTGAAATCTTAGTTCCTATTTTGACTTGGTTACAGACAATATATCAATGGGTATAGTGCTTAAATTTCAAAACGCGCAAGTTCTGTTCACATTGAAACGGCATGATCAAAGCCTGAAATGAAACACGTCCAACTTGACATTTATGTAAACTGTATAACATTTAGTTGGATTTCACACTTCTTTGGTGATTTCAAGGTAGAATTGGATACAACCAGATCACCTTCATAATCCCTGTCCAGTATACTCATTTCTACTGCTGCACAGTCAATTTGTATTTATTTTGATATATCATATATGAATACAAAAACACATCCACATCTATGCCTTGACTGAAATGTCTGATATAGTTAACAGCAACCAGTGAATCACTCTACCATTCCTGGGCTGTTGTATTTCTCTTTCAATTTGGTAAGTTCTGAGAATAAAGGTGTTATCAAATTAACACCTTGCAAGTTTTCATCTTACTGTGCTAGGCAGTATCATTAGGATAAGTAAGTTGTTAAACTGAAAAAAATTTAAAAATCAGCATAACTGACATTTCTGTTTTCTGACAATCTCCTGATCAGTCCCGGATGAACATTCCATTTGTAACACTTGCTTTTAGCTGAAGCTGTTCTAAAATTGTATACATGCCAAATTGTATGTCACAGAGGGAGACAGAGGTTATGGAGAGAAGCTGTGTATCATACCTGATAGAAAAAGGGTCTTCATGGGGCAGGGGCCATGACTCAGCCATGTAGCTTCCATTGAGCTCACTCGGATATCAGTCATGTGTTAGATATTTCCACAAAATGTACATCCTACTTAATGAACGTGGGTGTGCAACTTGAAGATGTCAACAAGAATTGTGCAGTTAAAAGAAACTGTGGTATGAGAAAAAGACTGGGTGAACAGAGGCATGTGGTGAAAATTATGATCACGGATCTGGCAGCGGTAGAAAGGATTGTTGGAATTCCTTTAGGAAAGCCTTGGCTAGGCTTAAGTTGCTTTATCAAGTTGAAGATATGACCCAAAGTGAAAATATTCTTAAAAATAATCTTCCTTTAAGTAGACTATAATTATTGTACATATGTGAAGACTAATGGGTAGAGAGAGACTTAAAAGCATGTGAGGCCTATAGATGTTAATTTGGATGAGTGCCATCAGTGTTGAAGTGTTATGCTAAGTACTATAAATAATTCCAAATTATAATGAACACATAAACCTTCCTCAGGAACTTATAATTTTATGCTGGTTTTTTTTTGGTGGCAGTATAAACATAACATTTTATGGGTTATATTAATAAGAATATTGTGATGAATAAACATTTAGAATATTTTATTCATTCAACAGATGTATATTGTCTGCCTGGCCATTGGTGCCAGGCATTGCTCTAGGCTTCTGGAGATACAGAAGGAGCAAAACAGGTAAAATTCTCTGCTTGCTCTCATGTAGCTTGCACTGTTGTGGGAGGAGACAGACAATAAATACTAAGCGATCTGAACAAGAGTTACCTCAGACGGTGATAAATGCAAAGAGAAAGTCTAAAACCTGGGAGGTAGAGGACACTGGGTACTGCTGTAATTAAGAATGGCCTAGGAAGGTGCTTTGAAGGATGACATTAGATTAAAGACCTTTCAGAGATGAGGAAGTAAAGAGGCCTTAAGGAGGAAGGGATGACAAGGTCAAGGGCCCTGCTGTGAACGGGCACCTGGTGCATTTGAGGCACCACGGGAGTCAGAGTGGCTGTTGTGAGTAGAGGGGTAGCAGGAGATGGCGGCTGTGTGTTGCTGAAACATCAGTCTGTGCAGGGCCTGGTGAACCATTATACAGAATTTGACTTTCATTCTAACGGAATCAGAGGCCATTGCAGAGTAGTGAGTGAAAAAATGCCATGATTCAGGTGTTCAGAACAGGCCACAAAGGCAAAAGGGGTGAAAGCAGGAGGACAGGTGAGGAGGCCCTGAGTCCCAGAATATTCATGAAAGGATGGTCTCTTGGGCCAGTGGATAGCAGTAGAAGTGGAATAGAGTATTCAAATACTGACTATAAATAAAATTTTTCTGTAAAGTAACTAGTAAGAAGAATATGTCTGTTTTATGAACATAAAATCGACATTTGCATTTTGAATGATTTGCATTTTGAATGACAGTTAAAGCTGTATCAGTTGCAACGAATATGATATCTTCATTTGGATTTGGTTGCACAGGAAATTCTGATTTACTCAGATGTTGAAACAATTTGTAAATAGCTTTCTTGGCAATGCCTGGACAGTCTGCTAGATAGACTGCATTTGAAAGGGGAGTTAAGTGGAAAAATTTTGTTTCAATGTTATATCACCAAAAATGTCTAAGTGTGGTTCACATTCTTATAAATATAAAAGACTAGAAAAATTTAATACTTATTCTAAGTATTAAACTGTAATGCAGAACCATAAGGAGAAAAATCACTACTTATTCCAGGTACTAAAACTGTGAATGCAGAACAATAAGGAGCTGCATTAAACTGTTACTTCTTTATGCACAATTCACGGTTAGACCTTGATGAGAATTTGCAATGAGCAGATGTGCCTGGTCCTTGTTGTGCCTTGTGCTGCTCTACAACCTGTTTCCATTTTATATGCATAGACTCTCTGTGTAGCTCTATTTTTTTAAAAGACTAATTTAGAGTTACAGTTTTCTTAAACAATCATACAGTTGAACTATTTTCAAATGCTGGCAGAGATCCTGGTGGCATAAAACAATGACTTGCTGCCGTTCTCTGCTGTAAAATATGGTGAGAGATATTTTTAATTGTATGTTTTAAAATAATTGCAATTGTATATTTTTAAAACTTTTGGATCTGACTTTTTTTGTTCAAACCTCTTGAAGCATCTAAGTGGAGCCCTGGGGTTAACAATTTATAAACCAGTAATATATTGAAGATATTGAAAGCACATGAAGACATATTGATATGGGAACATATACAATACTACAAGTGTTTAAAGCATTGTCATAGCCTTTGTTAGAGAGTAAAATTTAACGTAAAGTGGGTTCCTGAAGGAAGACACTTGTGAGGATTTGGGGACTAAAATAGGGTCTGAAAAGGTTATTTCCAGCCCGGTTCTGTGACCTATACACAGCAAAGCTCCAGCATGCTGTTCCACAACACTAGATGAGTAATACATGAGATGACATACAAGGCCACGGGATCTCTGAGAATAGTGGCTTTTACATTTTTTATAGTGGAAAAGAAATATATGTTCACTATAAAGAACAAAAACAAAGACAGAAGAAAATAAAATATCTCATTCCCCAAAATAATCAATGCTAATAATTTGGTGTATGCCTTTCCAATGTTTCTGAGCAGATAGGAGTGGTATATTTAACACACACACACACACACACACACACACACACACACACGTGTTACACCTTGCATATTTTTTATAAAATGGACTCATTTGTAAATGGTGTTTTGCAGTCTATCCTTTTTACTCAATATACTGTGAATGTGTTACCATATCAATAAACATTATCCAACCTTATGTTTACTGGCTGCATAGCATTTTATTATATGAATATGTGATAATCATTCAGGGGCAATTCATTTTGAGTGTATTTTTAGGGAGGAGCCTTGGAAAAGATAAGCAGGGAAGACTTTTCCTGCTGGCAGTACAGAGTTCTGATTTAGACCCAAAGCGTGACTGAGAAACAAAACGAGAAGGAAGCGAGGACACAGCTTTATAGTTTCTGTGGTTCAGGGGATCCCTGAAAAGTCTTGTGCAATCAGATTTTTCCACATAAACAAAATTTGAATGCCTCTGGGATTCTATTTGAAATAATTTTATATGCAATTTTTCTGTATTATATTGATTTTGTGTATAAATCTGATTTTTATCTATCAGAACTTCTTTAAATTGGCTGTATATTACTGCCAGAGAGGCCCAGAACTAGTTGGCAAGTTCAGTATTTGGGTTTGATCTAAAATCCCAGAGAAAGATTGAACCCTTCTGAAGAGACTGTCATCAGAAAGATAACCTTGCCGTAGGAATTGCCATAGTGCCACATTTCTTCCATATGGGAAGGCACGAAAAAGACTGAGTAATTCTTATTACTTAAGAATAAGGCTAATTGTTGATTAAACATAAAATCTGTTTTGAGTATTATCTAGATCTTCTCTTTCTCTCCTTCCTATTATTATGTAGATCGGGGAATGCAATTCACTGAATTCAGCTTGGCTAATTATAACTTTCTCTATTAAAAGGTATGACAACACAATATAGATCGTAATGTTTGAAAATGTTTGTGGGCAATAGGAGATCTAATGTCGCCCATACCTTCTCCTCATGGCCCTGCATTCTAATGCAAAATTAAGAGTTGCCTTAATGAGATTGGTAGCTTCATTCAAGGGCAAGAGTCCTAATGTTCCACACTGGTGCCTGTGGTAAGGAGGTTTTCCTTGCCTTTTTCTTACTTGTATGTTTTCTTCTCTTTCCTGTTCTCTGTTTTCACATATGTTCAGTGCCCTCATCTCTGTTAATGCTGAGCTTCAAATTCCTCTGTGCATGTACACTTGCCAAACAAAACTTTTACTTCCTTGAAGACAGAGTTTTTAAATTTGTTTTTTCTTCTTCTTCTTCTTTTTTTTTTAAAGACAGAGTCTGGCTCTGTCACCCAGGCTGGAGTGCAATGGCACAATCTTGGCTCACTGCAACCTCCAGCTTCCTGGGTTTAAGCAATTCTCCCTGCCTCAGCCTCCCGAGTAGCTGGGATTACAGGCACACCGACCATGCCCGGCTATTTTCTGTATTTTTAGCAGAGATGGGGTTTCACCATGTTGACCAAGCTGGTCTCGAATTCTTGACCTGAGGCAATCCACCCACCTCAGCCTCCCAAAGTGCTGAGATTACAGATATGAGCCACCACACTCGGCCTTAAATTTGCTTTTAATTGGTATTTCTTGCTGAGATATTGCAAGAGTACAGTTATGTTACCAATCCTCTCTCTGAAGCAAAAAACTCTTCTTTGAATCTATTCTTCCAAGGAAATATATATAGTTGGAGTGGAAGTCTTTAGAACAGTGCTTTGGCTTCTGCCCTTGCAGCATGGCTTTGCCTGCATTTCCAGGTAGATTTCACCATATGCTTACTGGTACTGGGTACCTCCCAAAGGTGCCCAGAAACTGGTAGAGGATAACACAAACTTATATTTTTTCTTACTTCCTTTTTATATTGTTATGATCATGTTCCCTTTCTAATGGTGCTCAACTGTGTTTCCTGTAATGGTATCTTTGTGAACCAAGGGATGTCGTGCAGGAATATGCTGGCTGGCACTGACCCAGGCACAGGTGGTGGGAGATCTCCGGTCACGCGGGCTGGACATCTTCTCTGGTAGAATAATGACAGGGAGAGTGTGAGAGCTTGTGTCAGGTTCAGGTGTGGCCCAAAGCATGTATGCACTGGCTCTGAAAAGCTCCAGGAGCAGATCTAGACTGGCACGGTTGGTTAGCATTAGGGTGTCCTGGGCACAGTACCCATTATAGCTATGGAACACAAATGTAGGTAACATCCAGGCCCTGTGGGAACATGGCAGTTCTTCTTGGGTCTTAAAGTGCCCAAGGTATAGGATGATTATTCAAGTGGGGGACTGAGGCCCTTTAAAAAGAAGTGTGGCATGTTGTACACATTTTCTATTACATATTATCAGCCCAGGACATACAATTAAATGACTGACAGGATCCCAGGACAGTTAGGGTTAACTAGACTTGTTTCCTTTGCATCATCAAGCCAGCTCTCAGTGCAATCTCACATACCATCTCCTTATCGAGAAGAAGGGCCCCTTCTTCATGACCACCCCCAACCCTTGACCCCCCGACTCTCCACTATGGATGGTTTAGCAGAGGTTACAAGCTTGTGCTTTGTTGCCATCTATACCTTGGCTCAAATCTGTTTTATCACTTTGAAGTGACATGACCTTAGGCAAGGTTGAGTGACTCCCTGAGCCTCAACATTCTCAGCTGTAAAGTGGCAATAATAGGATCCACTTTATGGGGGTGCCTGCAGGTCAAATGAGATCAAGGCAGTCAGAAAGCTCAGTGTCAAAGAAAACTCGTATTTGCTTCCTTGTTCTCCCCCAATGCTCTCGATCCCTGTTCTAGTTTATCAATCTCAAATTAAAAATCATATACTCTTAAGGTTATTGAGATCTTTTCAGAGATAAGAAGTATCTATGGATACAGGAAAGCTTTGTCGGATGTGTCCGCCCTGGGTCTAGAACTCCCCTGCTGGTCCCCGAGTTGCCAGAGATGTGTCTGGCCTTGTGGCCCTGCCTACAAGCACACTATGGAGAACACTAATTATAATTATTGCGAAGGCTAGAAAAAACATAATGAAAACCCTTATAACATTAGAAGATTTTTGGAGGACTTGAGGAAAAACAACTAAGTCTTTTAGTCCTTGGAAGTCAGAGGGTAAATAATAAGAGGACCAGGCCTCTGCGCTCCTAGAAGTTGCACTCAAAGTTTTGATTTAATAAAGGAAGACATCTCACCTCTTTTGTTAAGCTTGTCTGAGTTAGAAGATGAGGTGTCTTCCTTTTATTGGTTCCTTAGGCTTCTGCTAGAGAGAAGCAAGTGGAGATATTTCCGGCTCCTGCAGAAAAGAAAGAGGGATGAGCGAGACTCTGTCTTAAAAAAAAAAAAAAAAAAGAAAGAGGAATGGAAATTTCATGTAAGCATGGGGGAAATTTCTGGAGTATTTTATTACTACGATCTTCTTTAATAACTCTAAACTGTGAGTCTGGAGCTGTTCTAGTCTTAAGGATAGGAATGGGGTTGGTGGTCCCAGGTCAGAAGCTGTGTTTTTTTTGAAACCTAGATTTGTTCCGAAGGGTTCAGAGTAGTCATTTAAAGCATGCACTTTAGAAGATTAACGAACACCACGCCAGGCTGAGAGTTCTGCTTTAGGGGATTTCCTTTTATGGAGATCTCCTAAAGTTAGCAGGGATCCAGCAATGCATTTATTATATAGTATGGATACATCGACAATCAGCAAAGCAATTGGCCACTGGCCAGCTATCTCTTGATTAGGAAGATTTTGGGGAAACAGGCTTGCCATCAAAAGGAGCCCCTCAGCGTTCGTTCCATAATGAATGTATTCTGAACACTGAAGGTCACAACAACTCCAGGAGCTGACTGTTGGCTTCATTATTGTGAAAAAACAGTATAGAGCAATCAATACTTTTATCTCTTTCCCGGACTCACTGCCTCCCTGCCCAGCATTCTCTCTCCTTCCCTCCCTGCCTCTTTTCTTCCTTCTAACTATGTGCCTGGTGAAATTCTAAAAACTCTTTGGAATTCATGAATGAACTCACGGGAATGTAAGGGAATTACTAAGAGAAAAGAAATGACAAGAAAATAATTAACTGGAGATGGGCCTGCAGGTTTTTCATGGCCTAGACGTGGGTTTTAAATGAGGCATTAGGTACAAAGAACAGGACAAAGAACATTAGGTACAAAGAACAAAGCCTGGTGACCCAGCTAGATGGCCATTTAGATTAGGGACCTCAGTAGAAAGCCTGGATTCCCAAATAATGATAACATTGGGGTTTGATCTAAGAAAGTAAAACTTCCATACAGAGAGTAAAAAAGGGAATGTGTGCTGTCTTGGCCTTTAGAGTGATAAAACAAGAACACCTTCTCCTCTAAAAATTTCTAACCACCAGCCCATAATCACTCAGCATTAGGACCAGAAACTAGATTCCAGCATGGCCTAAAGTTTATCCAGAATTTATTTTAAAGGCATTTTGGGTGGTGGGTTGCCAGGTACTTGGTAGAAGCAAATACCAATGCCTTCCAGAGGAATGCACCTTAAACCTGGGTCTCAAAGCATTTCCAAAGATAAAGTTACAAAGATCATAAGTTGACCTTCCAGAATCCCTAAAAGCAAAACCAAATAAAATTATGAATGAGAGTTGGCGAAAACAACCGGTTATGGATTAGCCCTACAAGGGTTTCAGGTTTGCATTTATTAGGTACAGATTCTAAAATACTTTAAAGGAATTGAAGAGAGCATTGGACTTGTGATGCAGGAGCAGGGGGCTGTCAGCACTGACTGGGCAGACTTGGAAAGCAGGACTGGGAGCGGTGGTGGTGTAGGGATATGGGCTTTTTACTTGAATGGGTGGGGCAGGTGGTTCTTGGCCAAGCCTCCTCTTTGTAGCCTACTATGCCACAAGCCTGGACAAATAAGGCAGAAGGAAACATGGTAACTGAGAGTGTCCGACCTTTGCTATTCAGATTGGTGGTGTTGGTAAACTCTCGACTGGGACTTAGTCATCTCTTCGCAACCCTTTGGTTGGATATCATTCACTTTATCCACAGCAGACTTCTCTAAATGAACTCTTCTTGGTGACAGAATGGAAAAAGAAAATCTGCCAAATGAAACAGGAGATAGAAATAAAAGTCTGCCTCAACAGCAAAATTAACTTCCACACTTAGAACTCTAGCTAGTTTCTCTCCTTATCAAAGTCCTCACTGAGCCCTTGAAAGTTGGTTCAGTCAATAGGATGAGGAAGAGCAAGTAATATTATGAGTGAGGAAAGAGCTGCCTCTGACTTAGTAGCTGAGATTGTTGACATAGCTGACAGCCAGGTCATCAGCTTTGGCCAGTCTAGTTAAGGCAGTCTGCACAGCACACGCTTGGACAGCACAATTGGTCTTCTTGGGAGAGCCTTCTGGTATTTCAATGAAGACTGCACAAAATTGTCAGGGAGAGCAGCAGGCTGCACTCCACCATCAAACTGATGAACCTGGAAAAATCTTCCCTTTGAATTAACAAAGTATGTAGGAAGATCTGAACTCTGGATTTCTTGTTCCCAAATGGCTTGTTCCAAAGATAAGCTCCTTTGCTGGGGCCCCTCCTTGCTCAGCCCCAATGTGGCCTTGAGCTCTGAGAGTTATTATTATTTTTATTCAGTTAGAAAATTGTTACACTCTAAGAACTGAGTGTTTCACTGGTTGGTGACATCTCTAATGCCTCTCCATGCCTCAAACATATCAAGTACTTTGCACTTACCATCTCTCTGATTAAAATATTCTTTCATAAACTTTGCATGGATGCTCTTCTCCTCCCTCCAAGTTTCAACTCAAATATGTTGCTCTTGACTACATCAGTGCATTTATTTCTGCTATAACACTTGTCACACTCCAAAATCACACCATCTTATTGTTTGGTTATCATCTTCTCCTCTATTGGAATTTACCTTCCATGAAGAGGGTTGCTGTATTGTTTATAATCCCCAGTATCTGGTGTATGTAGTCTGGCACATGAGAGACTGTAAATAAATATTTTTTGAATAAGTGCATGAATTTCCTTTCATCCGCCTCTTCTCCTGATAATAAACAACATAACCCATATGTTTTGAGAACTTTGAGTCACATATCATGGAAACCCATGATTGATCTTCTTCTCTGCTCTACCTGATAAAACACTCAGTGCATTAGCTAAGGTTAACTACGCTTGGCTTCTTCATGCCTCACTATGCAGTGCCCAGGCTTTTCACTATAGTTAAAGCTTTATTTAAGGCGCTGGCAGAGGCCACATCAATTCTTTCAAGAAAGGAATGAAATGATCCCAGTAACTATTAGTAGAGATAAAACTGATGCAAAGCATGTCACTTGCTTGCTTTTCAGTTCAAAGAGCTCCACCAAGATGCTCACTCTTATTTCTGTCACTACAGCGTGACTGTTTGGGCATGAGCTCTTAAGGTTGTGTCTGAGAGCTTGGAGGAGCTGGATCATTTTTAGTTCATGGCATTCTGTAGGCTAGACTGGGGACTTTGGAAATTTCTTAACTCATCACTTCCTAGAAGACACAAAATAATTTGCATATGTACCTGAAGTGCTCAATCAACAGAAGAGAAAGGTGACAGTTTCGCTTTTTAAAATTAGGCAGTCTATTTGCAGAGTCCCAGCCCCAACTACAGAATCAGTCTCCTGCTGAGGGGGGTTTTGATCTCTAAATTGAGCAAGTACCCCAGCTGATTCTTATGAGCAGACAAGTTAGGGAACACCTGATGTAATAAGTAAGCGTAGCAAATCGAGAGTTGATTTAATCCAGCACGGGTTACAAACAGGTTTTCTGTTTGTGAGTGGGGATAAATTCTTTTGTAAGAAATCATCAAGTAAAATATCTTTAGGGAAGTCTTTTTGAGCTATGTGTTATTCAGCCTAGACATTAACAATATGAGAGGAGACTCGTGAAGCTGGACGGCTAATCTGTTCTTTGACTTCCTTAGAAATGGATGAGCAAATCTTCACCAGCACCTCGCCCTGCGAGATACTAACTAAAGGGTAGTTGTTTCTAAAAACTTTCACCTCACCACTCTCAAACACACCTCATCCTACTCATCTACTTTTCCATTTATAAAAGACCATTTTATCCTTGGAAGGACTGTGCTCTCAAATGTCAGAACTAGAATACCAAGTTGCACAGATTATTCAAAAATTCTCTTTCTTAACTGCTTAATTGCTGACCTCAGTTACCTATTAACTCTGCTGGTTTGAATGCAGCTGAGAGATTCACAGCACCAACCCAGAGCTATGCCATTTCCAGTTTACGTCTTGAATCGAGCTTTCGTCCTCGGTTCTTTTGGTGACTATTCTAGGGCACAGTTTCTAAAAAGAAGGGACATTTTGCCTGACTGCTCTTGAAATTCTTACATCCGTGTATCAGGACAACAGAAAAAGATTTTTTTTTTTCTTTTTTTTTGAGATGGAGCCTTGCTATGCCCTCCAGGCTGGAGTGCAGTGGCATGATCTCGGCTCACTGCAACCTCCGCCTCCTGGATTTAAGTGATTCTCCTGCCTCAGCCTCCCGGGTAGCTGGGATTACAGGTGCCCACCACCACGCCCAGCTAATTTTTTGTATCTTTAGTAGAGACGACATTTCAACATGTTGGCCACGATGGTCTTGGACTCCTGACTTCATGATCTGCCCGCCTCAGCCTCCCAAAATGCTAGGATTACAGGCGTGAGCCACCATGCCTGGCCAGAGATTTTTTCAAACACATATTCCAGGATCCTGCCTTGGTCCTAAAATGACAAAATCTCCAGAGAAAGAACTGGGAAGCTTTATTTTAGCAAATATCCCAGGGGATTCTCCTGCCTCCAGTCCTGTACCAACCTTGGACTATGCCAACATTGGGAATCATCCGACGTAGTCAATGCTGCATTCAGAGACAGGTATCATACGTTTCCTTTTTTCCATTTTCTTAATTACATTTTTGCAGTGTTATTTATTGTTATTTCTCTTTACCTTCTAAATTATCCTCCACTACTCCTTGCCATGGAACTAGTGAGGACCTTTGGAGGCCAATATTTTCTTCTCGTTTTCCCCAAAGTGATTCAAGAAGACAACATTTGCATGTTATGTAAATTTTATCTCAATAAGTAAAAAAGACATTGGGCTTTTTTATTATTTCGTCTGCACACTTGGGTGTTAGGAGGAATCAGTCGTATGGTCTGGTGATTAATTTCATACTATTATTCCTGCAAAATGGACAGGTATATCTTTTTCCATGTATCTTATGGATATAGTAAATGCTGTTTCCATGAGAAACTTAAAGAGATTCTGATTATCTGACCTTCTCTTCCTATTTTAGACATTGCCTTTTTTTTTTTTTTTTACTGTTGGCCTAATTTTAGGCTTCTTACCTCTTCTGTTGCCCCTTTTCCTCATTTATTAGTTTATTTTCAACCACTTGTAAGACCTATAAAACCATATCTTTTTTTCCCTCTTTTTTTTTCAGTTCTTTCAAGATTCTCAAAGGATCACCATTTTCCTAAAACCTCTGCTTTGTGACTTCGGATTACTTAGATGAAAATCAGTAGCAAGCTATCTTCAACAAAACAAATGGTTAAGGACCTTCCCAGGGTCACATGTTCAGATACAACTAAAATTGGAGGTCAGGTCTTCTGGTCTCTTTATTGCCACTCTTTGATTGTTTTCATTACTTCATGTTATATATTAATGAACCTAGACACAACATTGGATTTTTGACATTCTGTTTTCTCCATTTAAAGCCCTGCATTGCCTAGTGCCCATCTTTTCCTTAATATATGTATATATTTTGAATCCCTCAGTTAGTTAGATAGTAGACTCTGGACAAATATCCAATCTACAGATCCTAGCAGAACCCTGCCCCTACTCCAAATAGAAGGCAGACAGCAGCAGCCTTGTGGGATGGCCATCGGAATTCCTTATAGAGGGGCAAGGAAGAGCCTGTTTTAGCAGGAGTAGGTGCTAATGCAGCAAACCATTGAATTTTTCAAGAATGCAGACTCTCTTGGCTTCAGTCTGTAGGTAGAGACTGTCCATCTTGTAAGAGACAACGGTAGAGGTAATAGCCAGCAATAGTATGTCTACTTTTTCATAATTCCCTAGGGCTCAGTACACTGGCTGTGCCCTCAGAGCCACATCCGTCCAGAGATCTGACTTTTGCCCTTTTCTAAAAATAAACATCTAGTTGCCTGCAATTTTGAATAGTCTATTCAAAATCTAGTGGTCTGCTTTTAATAATTACTTATTTATTAAATTTACAAGTAATAATTGTATATATTTGTGATGTACTATGTGATGTTTGGATATATGTAAACATTCTAGAAAGATTAACTCAAGCTATTTAACATATCCATCACCTCACCAACTTACCATTTTTTTGTGTGGTGAGCAGGTATAAAATCCTTTTTTGCAGCTTTGAAATATACAATACGGTCTTATTAACTATTGTACTGTGTAACTATTTTATGCTGTCGAATAGATCACTAAAACGAATTCCTCCTATTTAACTGAAAGGTACCCTTTGACCATCATCTCCCCGTGTCTCATCCCCCGTCCCCGCTCAGCTTTAGAACTGTTCCTCTACTCTCTGTTTCTATGGGATCCATTTTTGTAGATTCCAGATAAAAGTGAGATTGTGTAGTATTTGTCTTTTCGTGTTGGCAGGAAAGTAAATTAGTGCAGCTATTTTGGAAAACAGAATGAAAGTTCTTCAAAAAACTAAAAATAGAATTACCATATGATCCAGCAATCCCACTTGTGGGTATATATCCAAAGGAATTGAAATCAGTATGTTGGAGGGATCTCTGCACTGCCATGTTTATTGCAGCATTATTCACAACAGTCAAGATATGAAAGGAATCCAAGTGTTCATCAATGGATGAATGGATAACAAAAATGTGCATAGATACAATGGAACACGATTCAGCCTTTTTTTTTAACAAAAGAAAATTCTGTCATTTTTGGAAGTGGGGGATGGACCTGGAGGTCTAACTGCTTTTTAAATAGTGTTTCAACAAATCATCTTTTTAAACCTCACCTTTCTCCCTCTCTTTACTCCAGAAGAAGCTGATTTCTCAAATTTCTACAGCATTGAGGGGTTTTGCAGTATAAATTGGGTTGTTCCGAGCTTCTGCATTGCTGGCTTAGGATTTGGCTTTCTCTGGCCTGCTAAATGGGCTAGCACACCTCTTCCTGAAATCCAGCTTTCAGAATACTATTGCTGTTTGCTTCTGTTGTCTTTGTCCTTAGAATTAATGCCTTTAAAAGGAAATGGCTTTATGGTAATATTAATGGAATTTCAGAAAAGAGTAGTGATAAATATGTGTGTTAAATCAGTCAGCCATCTTCAGCCACCACTTGCTTTTGTTTCTAAGCAAGGTTTTTGATTTCTTCCATCTCTATGTTCAAGGGGATAACCAGACATACAGAGGGTTGTTTTGTATCCTGTCTTGACCAAGGGGTTGAATCAAGATGATCAAAGCACATTTTCAAAGTGAGTTGAGAGTTTTGGATAAAAGTAGAGGTGAGATAAAATACGCTGGAATAAAGTTTAGGTGGAGGAATCTATTTGATGTAAGCACTCTGTTGTATTTGACTGTCTAGCTCATTCCTAATGAAATCATTATAGACATTTGTTCCTATGTAGAGGTTGAAGAAAGTATGGTTGTGAATACCTTGTCTTTGTTGTTCAGGTAAGGTAACTATAGACATGGGGCATTTATCGCATGATGATAAATAATTCTTTGGAAACTTTGTTTCAGAGTCTCTTGAATGCTACACTCTGCTTAGTTGCTGATAACAGCCACACAAATGATATCACAATATGATCCATTAATCATATTGTGTTAAAGGATAATCGAGTCCAGTGTTATTATCTCGACCATTTTATCAGAATTTTATAATTTTAAGTTTCTCTCCTCATGTATTTAGAACCTCAATAGCCTTTTAAATGGATTATTCCCTTACATTTATTTGTTTACTGAAGGTTACATTCATCTTTTGTACTATTGCTGTTCTTCCCCTGTAATATTATTTTACATATTACTCTTGAACTTACATTTTTTAATCCTTAGAACTTCTATTAGGTATCTGACCCAATGGTTTGATTTATAAACAAGCACATTGATATTTCCAGCAATTTATCTTTTTATATAAAATTCATACCCACCTGCCAAAGACAGAGACAAGAGAAAGATACATGAAATATTTAAATTCAGGACAACCACTAGGGGAAGTTCTTGTGATATATTCCTAATGTATTGTGATTATTAGCTTTCATTAAATTTTCCCTAAAAAGTTAACACCCATCCACCAAATAATTCTCACTAAGAAAAGGATTATTTACCAGCAAATCATATGTAGTTTGACACGTCTGTATGTTTAAATGATAAGAAAAAGCAAAACCTCTTTTGCTTTTAATTTAGTTAATTTATTAGTTTTGATGCTGCATTTCATGGAGTCTTAGGTGCTTCAGGGTCCCCATCAGTAGGTGAGCAAGAGACAGAAATGAGTGTGACTCGTAGTTCCCTCTGTCCCCCAGATCTGCTTTTCCCTGAGTATCCCTGACACTAATTAAATTCAGTATTTCATTTTTATATAAAATTGTATTTGTAAAAAAAAATACAGATCCTGTTTCTAAGTCAAATTTTAAAAATAATAACATACTTTATTTGTACATCTAAGGCTTTTCTTCTGATATAGCCAGATAATTGACAGGGAAGTTAATTGGGAGATATGAATTATTTAGGTTTTAGGCCAATCTGTGATAATACTCATGGATCTGAAGATTATGATAAAATAGAGAAGCCCAGCTCTTTGCAGATCGGCAGACCTGTCCTGAAATATCCAAATGAATTCACAAAGTCTGAGCTTCTTATCACTATTTGGCTATCAAGTTATACTGGCTGCATAAAATCTTTTTGAATAAGTGAGAATGGTTCTGGCCACCTCTTCACCTCCAATCTGAGTTTCTCAGCAGTTCCTGGTTAGATATTCTACTCCACATGTTTTCCTTCATTAGTACCCAGTGATTCTATGGTGAAGAATAAATAGCATGCTGATTGTAGAATATGATAGTAGAACTCTTGGCATGCATCATTTTTACCATGTTCTTTAGAAAGTGTCATAATTTTTAGTTTTTAGAATATAGACATACTACTTTGCAGCATACATAAGTTATAATATTCCAAGACATCTCCATAAGACATTTTATTTATTTTCTTTATTGTGCAGCATTTTCTTTCCTGATAGCTACAGACGAACTGGAGGCCTTTTCTTATCCTGTAATGAAACACTGAATTATACCCATTCACTTCAGCAGAACTAATGCTTACCCACTGGCTGAATAAATCAAGCTGTTTATATTTTCTTTAGCACAAAAAGGAAATGATAATTAATGAACTTGAGAACAACGTTTTAAATGTATGTAGTTATTAGAGTATAACAGGGCTGCAGGGCTACTAGCTGACAAGGGTAAGGGTATGGGCAATTTTATTTCTTTATAAATAAAATTTAGAATTGAACGTCTAAATCTGGAAAAAATATTATGAGTTTATTAAGCGTTATGTTTTAGGACTTATACTAGGATACAACAGTATTAAATAATATGCAATAGAATGAGAGACTTATTGTTTAGCTCTTAAATGTTGTAAGCCTATTAAGTTCCTTCCAAATAATAAAGACAAATGCATATCATGATAAAAATGGGTAGATATGAGTTGTTTGCAGAGAGAGAGCTGGGTCAAGATACTGAATTATTCATGGCAGAGGTAGCACTTGAAATATTTGAAAGGTGTACAGGAATAAGAGAAATCAAAGATGGAGAGTATTCTTTGGGGGGTAGGAATGACAAAGCAAAATTCATTATGGGAATGTGTATTGTACATTCTGAACACAGTGAAGCCTGCTTGATTAGATAAAAGGACACCAAATAGAGAAAAATATGTTTGCAAAGAAATGTTGAGATTAAATTACAGAGGGTTAGGATTCCAATTAAGAAACGCATGCTTTATGATGGTTGGCAGTTATTAAGTTTTTGTTTTGGTTTGATTTGTTTTGGTTGGGCTGGTGTTATCATGATACTGATATTAGGTAATGTCAGCGTTTGGGAACAGCCACCCTGCCTTCAGTGGTTGAGAGTGGCTCCTCAGAGTGTCCACGGGAGATAAGAGGTCACAGAGACCTGTTAGTGGACTTTTACAGAAGTACAGACAGAAGACAGTAGAGTCTGAACTAGAGAGAAGACACTGGGAATGTAAAGGAGAAAAACAGATTTAAGGTGAATAATGAAAATAACTTGGTGGACTTTTTTTTTAAAGAAGGATAGATGGGGGAAGGAACCAAAAATATTGCCTTTCTGTTTTCATGAGATGTATTTATCAATTATTCATTGAACTAACATGTCACTAGGGTTGATCAAATTCATTGGCAATATTTTTTGAAGAAAAGCATTTAACAGTGTTTAAAATCTGTCATATATTAGGTTTTGATCATATAAGTTTACTCTGTAAATATTTGTCTTTATCTGTTGCTTATTGTATCCACATAGTAGACTATTAGCGCTTTCGATTTAATAGTTACACTATCAAAACTCATGGTATGAAGCACGTTGCAGTTCTGTTGAGGCCTGTATTCAGGTCTCACATTCCAGAGTCTGTTTGAAAGCTGCGATTGGCCTGGTGGACAGGCCAGTATCCGTCTCTTTGGTGGCCATTTTTGGTTCAATACATGGGGTGTAATAACTTCCAAGATGTTATTTTAAAAATTAAAAAAAAAATTATTTGTGGGGGGAAAAATTGGCCTTATAAAAGATACTTATGTTTACCTTGGGTTCGTTGAATCTTAAGGGGTCATTTAACTTTGGCAGATATACTTTAATTGTACCTCTTAAATTGTGTGTTAGAGAAGGATTGTGAGCATTAAACTTTATTAATACCTCAGGATACACCCCTTAAGAAGCTCAAGGATCTTTTCTAAGGGTGATCTGTCACCTGGAGGCTTCCTTTATGTAGTTCTTTGTCCTATGGCAGCTGTGGTTTTAATTGCCATACAGTTCGTTGACTTACGTAAGGTAACGTTTCTGTCATTCAACTGTGTTCAGATATTTATTTTGGTATCTATTTTATACAAAATACTGTTGTAGACACTTTGGAACAGGAAAAAAATTGAATAAATGAGCTGCTGACTGTAACTTCAATGAAATTATACCTTGTAGTGTCCAGAAATCTACTGTTCTATTTATTACTTCTGATTTGAAATAACTACATTTTGAACATTGTGGGTGTTCATGATATAATAGAGAATAGGGTATCTTGTTGATTAAGATGAATCTGAGTCAGATGACATTTGATACATTATTATCCAAGAAAGAAACTATTACCTACCACTGGAAAACCAATGTGTCTGCCCAATTTCCAATCAGCCTGAGGCCAGTTTCATTTTGCATGGGTGATGCAGGTGATAGAGGTGGATCATCCCTCAGCTTCATTTATATTCATACTTATCTGATACGGTCAGCCCCTCTTAGTTTGGTTTGAAATCTCACTGGAAAATGTACTTCTTCCTTTGATACGTTTTTTCAGGTGATATAGTCCAACCAGTCCTGAAACAATACATGAAAAAAAATGTTAATAGTTACCATTTCCCTGACCTTGACATATATATTGTCTGTTTCATAATAACAACAGGCAAAATTGCAGAACATATTATTAAAGGGATGATTTGTGGGTTCCTAGATGAAGTATCTGTAAACACTACAGCCCTACATGTGTTCACTAAATACAAGCCATGTAAGGATAACCTTCCTTTGACAGGGAGATGTGATAGGTATTGAGGCTCCAGCAAAGACTTTACACATTTTTAATGTCTGTGTGGGTAGCTCTAGGGGCATTTTGGTAGATTAGCAACTGAATATATTATTTCATCCAAAAGTAGGTAGTAAATTAATTCCAGAGGGAAATTTATAGTAGTCATTTTCAGAGAGTAACCAGACAGGTAGGTACTCAAAATAGTAAGATTCAAGGAATCAGAGATGTTTTGATTAGAAAAAAATAGTGAAAGGAGAATAGCTGCCTTCAAATAATTGAAGAACTCTTTTGTAAAGAAAAAAAGGGACATATTCCAAAAGTGTATGTACGACCACAAGGAAATATTTAGGCTCAATACAAGGCAAAACTTTTGAATAGCTGGAGCCCTCCAACAAATTCTATCATTTGAAGCACTCTGAACTCCCTCAAAAGCTAGTGAGTTCTCTCTCACTAGGTCGTGTGTTGTGAGCATTTAGCAAAAATACTGTAACTAGAAATTAAAACATGAGGCTGAACAAGGTTTTTCTTACCCTGACACTATCACTTTCACAATTTTCTAGACATCCATCTGTTGGATGTAGGTTGGTGCCATCATCAAGGAAATTCTTCATTCCTTGAATTCTACTTGTCTAGTTTTTCTTTGGTCCATTTTATAAAAGAAGCTGGTTTGAAAAATAAGAGGGAACTTTGGGCTTAGATGATCAGAATGGAAAGGATATCCTTATTCATCAGTTCTTGATGGAAAAAATTTGCAGTTTACCTAATGTCTGGCTGAGTTGGGCATTTATGTAGAAAGAACCTGGTTATGATTTACCAAAGATGAGGATAGTTCTTCCATATTAAAAAAATAATAATCTGGGTTCCTGGCCAGGCACAGTGTCTCATGCCTATAATCCCAGCACTTTGGGAAACTGAGGTGGGCGGATCACCTGAGGTTGGGAGTTTGAGACTAGCTGGCCAACATGGCAAAACCCCATTCTCTAATAAAAACACAAAACTTAGCCGGGCTTGGTGGTGTATGCCTGTAGTCCCAGCTGCTTGGGAGGCAAGGGACGAGAATCGCTTGAACCTCAGAGGTGGAGGTGGAGGTTGCAGTGAGCCAAAATCACACCATTGCACTCCAGCCTAGGTGACAGAGCGAGACTCTGTCTCAAAAAGAAAAAAAAAAAAAAGAAATAACATGGGTTCTAGATACCTTTTCCCTCACTTCAGAGGACTCTGGCATAAGCTTTGCAAAACAACCTTAGGTTCTCTTATATTTGCCTTTGTTCCTAGAGGCCGTAAAGGCAGCCAGGCCTTGGTGCGTCTGGTGGAGCACAAGCTTTTGTGAAATAGGGATTGCTTTATGGTGCCTAGACATCCAATTTTTATTTCTGCTATGTACTTTGAGTCTGCCTACCCACTGTAGACTTCCTGGAGGTCTAGATCTTCTGACTATCAATTAATGATAATGATTCTGGGAAAGTTTTCTCCAAAGACTAAACTGGAGGTTGTATTTTCTGAGATTGCTGCTAGAAAATTAATTCTATTCTACAAAGACATTCCTCATGTGAGTCCATTCCTCTAGGGAGGTCAACTCTAGTATGATTTTTTAAAGCATCAAATTTATGAACACTTCTTAAAAATACAAAGTATGTTTCTATTGAAGGTAGAGTTAGGCAGGTCTTTGGAATATCCCTGGCTTGTTAAGAATTTCTCTGCAGCAAATGTCACTCAACAGTATAAAACAGATTTTAGCCCTTGCTTTCTGAGAGAGCAATTGGACTTGGAATTTGCCTCTTTATCCAATCGTATGACTTGACTTATTAACTGCAAAACTAATATATGATTTTTTTCATATCTGGTGATTTTGATTAGACAATTTTTAAATTTATGAAATTTCATGGGATAATTTCAATCCATTAAACTCTCCAATATGCTGAATTTCAATCCGTTAAACCTGCAATATGCATTAATATCCTGCTCAATGAAACTGTACACAGTATACATGTTTACTAGTGGTTAAAAGACCTTGTAGGTAATTGACTCACCAGTAAGTTGTAGTTTTATATCTTTTAAATTCATCTTGTCTTTTTAATTAGATTTACTTATGAATATTGGATATGTTTTAAAATACAAAATTTAATTATGAAGAATGGGTTTCTTTTGTTTTTCTTTTATTTCCCCAATGCCCTACCCCACTCCCCTTTTTCCCACCCCATTATCCCAACCCTTGGTAACCACCATTCTATTCTGGCCTTCTACTACTTTTTTAGATTCCACTTATAAGTGAGATCATGCAGAAGAATGCACTTCTTAATTGATTTGAACCCATCGTCCTTGAAGTGTGATGTGAGGACTGGCACTAGTCTGTAAGCGATTTGTGACTAGGCTTCAATGAGATGCGTACAGTAATTGTCAGCATTTAGAAACTTTTGTAGTAATTTTACATTTGCACAACAATGGCACGGAATTTTATAAAGATGAATCAGTTCACAATGGACTGGAAAGTTGTTTTAGCTACTTTTTATCCCAGATAGTTTGGGAAGCCTTGTTTTACCTTTCAGATGGTAGTACCCAAAAGAGGACAGAGGCTGACAGCCACAAAAATACAAGCGGATGTTTGCAAAGGCAGTGTATACAGGCAAGCAAGTGGAGCTTAATGCTATACAAGGCTCCTAACTGAAATATGGAAACACAGAGATTTGTAGATCTCGGATAGGTCACCTAATCTCAGAATCCCTCTCTCCTTACTCAGCCTTACTGCCCAAAACCCCCAGCACTAATTTTTTAGACAAAAACAGTTGTGTCTGGAAGGTACTGTTTAAAATGCATGTGGTCAGCAATTGCCCATCGAGCCTCTCTCACACATTCAGATTCTTTGATGAGGTTGGCTTACAAAGCTCAGGACCCGAGGTACATTCTGATCCAAGGTATTCCTGTGGGGACAAGCCTCACCCATCTGGGGCTGAGTGGAGGAATTCTCTTTGCTGCACACCCAGACCGCAGAACCTGAGCCCTAAGGGCAATGGGGACCTGCCCTTCCTCCCCCACACTCTATCTCCAGGGCCCTCCCTTTCTCTGAAGAAACAATGCTTTATTATAGTCATACAGGATGGAAAAGGAAAGTGATGAGAGGAAAGAGACAAAACAGAAAGAAGGAAAAGGGGGAGCAGGGGAGAAAGCTAATGTGATGGAGAAGAGGGAACCAGTGATCTTGGGATTTGAGAGCATGTGAAATCATAGTTTCAAACCTTTAAGGTTTTGTCTTCTGACTCTGACCACCTCTCAGTTACCTATGCTGAAATACTTGTGTGTGAGAGATTCTTTTTTTTCCCCTTTTTTTGTATTTTTTTAATGCTAGATTAATGAAAATACTGTTTCACCTTGAATTTCTGGTGTAAGTGAGCCAGTTATTGAAGTAAGCTTGATGTGTGTACACTATGAACTACTCAATTTACCATATTAAAATAATCCCCAATATTAAGTGTAAATAAAGTGTTATTTACATTTTATGCAACTGCTAGTTTATGAGTACTCAAGACTTTGTACGTTTTAACCAGGCCTGTTTTTAATTGAATATGAAAAAGCTAGATCCTCAAACTTTTCATTACATACATTGAGTTACAAACTTGATAAACCACCCCATTTCCCTCCTTGCACTTTTACCACCACACATTGTATTTCATGCCATGGGCATGAGAGGCGCCTGTTGATACCTGGACAGAAGAAACTTTGAACGTGTCCACTGTAATAGCATGCATCGATCCTGTTGATCCCTGTGATCTTTGAGTTGAAGTTTGTGTATTTTACTAGTCATTAATTTATTTTGTCTGTGCATATGTCATTTTAGGTTAGCTCTCTGAGTCAATGTTTCTGGAATATATATTTGATTAGCTCTGACTGGGGATTTTTGCTTGTGGATATCTTGGACAATTATAGTTATCATTTCTTGCTTTATAGGGTTTTTGTTTTTTGTGTTAACATTACCACTACCACCATCATCACACTGGTATTTATTGAGCAACTTCTGTGTAAATTGGGTAGACATTTTCTTATATGCCATAGATCCATGGGTTTGATATAAAAAAAGGGGCAGGCAGGCACAGGGGAGCTAATATTTATCGTATGCTTAATGTGAACCCATCATGTTACGGGCTATCATACTGAACCTTCCTAACAACACTGTGAGGCTAGGATTTGTATCTTCTTTTTTTAAATAAGAAAATTGAATCTCATAGAGTTTAAGCTACTAGCCCCAGTCAAACAATGAGGCTGAAATTCAAATATAGATCTATGGGCTTCTGGAATTACTATTCTTTACATGGTCCCCACCACCTGTATGCTTTTAAGCATACTTAAAATGTTTCTGTGCTTCATTTACCTGTATCAATGCTTTATGTGGTTTTAGTTCTTTAACATTTTTTGAGTAAGCATGACAGCTTGATCACATCTCCAGATAACATTGCATACGAAACATTTAAAGATCAGTAATAAATATAAAATAAAATTTAAGGAAGTCCCATGAGGTAGTAGAAACCATTCCGAAATGAAAACAGAAGAGGTCTGTGTTTTAGGTTCAGGTCGGCACTAAGCTGTAACTGTAAGATTTGAATGTTTTATTTACCCATAAAATGAGAAAGCAGAGATACATAATTTCTGAGGTTGAGCTTTAAAATTATATGTCTCTATGGTTTGAAGAACATTCTTGAACTATTTGAATTTTTCCTATTATCCAAAAACATTTTTAAAAGAAATTATATTTTCTTCGACTTTGTGTTTGAATTAAGAAGATGAAAATTAATTTGGCCTGATTACAGAATTTTATTATATTAGGTTGAGGAAAAGTAATTGTGAAAACAGCAATTCCTTTTGCACCAACCTAAGTATATCAGTGTCTGCCAAACACTACTGGCAATAATAATTGGCCTACTTTTAAAATCATGCATTATCTTTAACTGTGCAACTCTACAAAATTGTTGAGTCGTTGTTGCCATTTCACAAATAAATAGAGGCTCAATCAAACAAGTTAAAATGTTTGGGGTCAGAAGAGCTACTACAGGTGGGACTTGAGTTTACGCCCAGCTTTCCTTGCATTCCAAGCCCATTGTCATTACATCATTCCAAAGACAAGTTCTAGCCCAGAAGTCTTTGAGTGTCCCAAGTAGGGAGGGCATGTGACTCAAGGGACTGGTTGGCTCTTCCCTGATGAAAGCTGTGTCCTTGCTCTCCATCTCAGGATTAGATACTACCAAAGATGATACACAGAAGGAACAAGACAAGCTCTTCCTTATTTCCCCAGAAAAAAAGACATGGGACCGTTTGGTGGAATGAAAGAATGCAACCCAATGGCTTAAATCCCATTGTATGTTACACATGTAGGTAGCATTACTGAAAAGAGATAGATTTAGAATAAATGCACTAAGATTTTACTTTCAAAGATAAGTAGCAATTATGAGTTTGCTAAGAGGGATTTTAGGATGAACATATAAATAGGGCTCAATAATTATTTGGGTGAGATTGCAGATTGTATAGATCCTTAACAAATTATCAATTTACACTTGGTGTATTTGTATGATGTTTGCCAGAGAGGGGGAGCAGAGTCAGCATATCTCCTTGATGGAAACCAATCTTCCTCCTCAGTGAATAATAACAACTATATTACAGGCAGGCTATTCTCTGCCAGCTGTGGCATTAGGTACTTTGCACTTATTACTTCTTTTGATTCTCCTGACAGCCATACTAGGGAAGAACACTATTGTCTTTGTTTTGCAGATGAGGAGGCAGAGCTTCCAAAAAATTAAATGCCTTGTCCAGAGTCACATGGAGGCAAAACCACAGTTTAGACGGCTCTGCCCAGAGCCCATATTTCTCCCTCTCTCTCTCTCTTTTTAACTTTTTATTTGGAAATAATTTTAAATTTACAAAAGTTACAAAAAAAAAAAAGTACAAAGAATGATATATGCTTTACTCAGATTTCCCTGTTAACATTTTGCCCTGTTTCTGACCCCACGCCTTCCTGTTGCACCGCAGCCTCACAAAGAGACCATCATTTATTTTTAGTGCCCTGGATTTAGTTGATCTCATGATCAGCCCAGTGTGACTCACCTTGTCCAATGCTCTAGTGAAATTCTAAACTTCAAATATCTTTGAAATAGAATTGGTGTCACACTGTAGTTATATGAAGACTATACATGAGACTAATACCTAAATCTAACTAGGGTGGAGAAATGACCACCTTTTACAAATTGTTCCTCTAAAATGTTTTGGGGTTTGCTGATTATTTTCCAATGAATGTTGACAGAGGCCTGGCAGTAATAAATAATATATCTCGTGTTATTTTTCCTTGCAGAGATTTCCTTTTTGAGTGGCAATTTTTTCTTTTTAGGTTTATTTATCCAATTGTTTCACTCAATTAAATGCAAGTCACAGTTCTTTGGACTATCAAAGGATATGCCCAGAAGAGGGGCAGACTTGCATGCTGTAACCGTTTCCTGTGTAATTGAGCAGTCTGCATGCTGATGCTGTAGAATGGCAGTGAGGAGAGATTTAATAAATAAAACGAAAGGCTTATTCTTATTTGGTACAGGATTTCTAATAAGATACCAGAGTCAAAAAGGCTTAAAAGAACAATGTAGGCTATTTAGTGTATTCTAAATGCAAAGGAAAAAATATTTGTTTGATTCTATTTTTTCTTTCTGAGGCAGTATTTGTTTCCTCAGTATTTCTGAAGGCTTTTTATTTTTTATTTTTTTTTCCCATGCTGGGTTTTTTTTTTTTCTCTGTTAGTCACCTAGAGAATTTTCAGTGGTGAATGCTTTTGAATGCCTTATAAAGGTACAAAGTTTATCTACAGTTTATAGTATTATTTAGTTTTCTCACCTGTGAAAGGAGGAATGGTGAAAATCCCTTATTTATGCCCCACTTTCGGGAACAGAGTTACATACAACCGACCCCCTCTTCCTCCTCCTGCCTCTTCCTGCAACTGGCATCCTCTGGCCCTTCGAGTGGCACCATCTAGTGGCTGTTCCTGTAAACTCCAAGAGTCCTTTTTTTTTTTTCCTAGTATCTTTCATCCCACCTCAGTTGTAGACAGGTATAATTAAAGTTGTCTAAGGAAACTTCTTTCTTTTGAACACTGGCATAACCATTTTCCTTACCTTAATCCAGCATTCTTTACCTTGATCTATCTTACCTCATTACATTAGAGAAGTTTCACAGTCTTTCCAGGGGTAGATGCCTAAAATTTATACAACTGGGGGACTCTAGTTGAAAAAAAAATACGAAATCATGAATAAACTTTAGATACCGGGATTTGGAGGAGGGCTGTGCAGATGAAGAGCCCTGAACTTTAAAGTCTCTTAGCTTTTTCTTTCATCCCCTCCCCACACTCATCTTTGTTGCGTTTTCTTTCCTGTTACGTGACCTAAGCCACAAAAGAGCCACTCTTCTTACCCCGTTTGCTAAGTCTTGATGTGAAGGTAGTTTGCATCATTTTGCAATGAAATTAGACATATAAAATAATGTCATTGACCTCTAGATGTCTTTTCATAACTTCTTCCCCCCCCCTCATTAAATCTTATTCCCAGTCAAAAACAAACATCGATAATAGGTATACAGAGGTTTCTAATTCAATTTGTTGTCATTTCTACTTAATTGTCAACATCACAATAGTATTTGGTAGTACTTTGCTTTAAAAATCAATTTTTATTTCAAATGTAAGCCAGTTCACTTATTCTCCAAGTTAGGGTTTTCTGGCCTGGCTAGAAAAACTAACAGCCACATATAGCACTTTTATAAAGGAAACTACTATCACTGTTCCAAATAACAAGTTTAGAAATGAAATTTGAGAAAACGACCTGCTTGTAAAATGGGGCCAGGCTACATGACCTGGAAGACAATCCGTCATTTGACTTAGCATTCTGCATGTAACATCTACCATCTTCAGGCTTATGTCTTCACTCATGATTTCTTGTCATATCTGCACATACCCCTTATTATTTGATATTTCTCTAAATTTTCTCACTTTTAAAATCATACGTATTTACTTGCTGGTATATTCCTATGCCTTCAAAGGAACGTTAGTGTCATTTGTCATAATAACCACAGAAATAAATGACAATGCCGTGAAAATGAAATTAAATACTAAGAAGATACTGAAGCCTGCCGAGGGCCCTGCTCCCTCGATTAAAAACGAAGATTAGAACATGCTGGAGAGGCTTAAAGTAAAAGAAAGAAAGACTGTATTCTAAATCTAATCAGAAGACTGGAAAGACAGTTAAAAGAGGGCTACATTTCTTTCTAAGTAATTCTGTGGTAGTTAATGTCCCATCCTGGTTCTGTCTGAAATAGTCTTTGAGAAACACTGATGAAGAAATTTTTTGTTTTTACTCTTGTAGGCATTACATATGCCTTCTGAGATTCATTCTATTAACCTTTTATAGGATGGGATTAATCATGATGTGTTGAGGCAGACATGTTTTTTAAACTCTGTGTTAATCAGATTTGATTGGTATGACACCAATTTCCCATGGCTATTTTAAGTGTTAAATGAGAAAACATATGTGAAGTGCCTAGAACAATGGTTGTCCCTCAAAAATGGCAGTGCCCTCAAATCTGCTCCTTTCTCCCTACCAAGGAGGAGCTGAGAAGTAAGGGAAGAGGGGGAGCGCCAGCTCACTGCCATCTATTTCATTGTGTAAAGCAAAGGAGTCCTTTGTTTTTATAGATACGCAATGATATGAATAAACAGATACACTGTGGAGCTTGATTTGTAGAACAGAATTAGGATCAATGTCATATGGGGTTTTTTTTCACAGTTTCAGAAAATGGAGTATCAGAAAGAGTGATGAAGATGTATTTGGATTGACATGCTAATTAAAGATATTTCTCAGTGTAACATTTATACATATGAGTAGATTCACAATTTGGAAAATTTTAAGACACTTTCCCGTATGTGTGTGCGCGCTTGTGTGTGTTGGAGGGATTTGTAGCTGTTAGAAAATTTTATTATCCAACATTTTTGGAGAGTAAACTGAAATGTAAGAAGAGCAAGTGATCTGTTCACATTATGTGCTTAACTTATGACTAAAATCACAGGTATAAAATCATAGTCTGCACTTACAAAGCATTTGTTCTTCAGATGAGATGGAGGCGGCTCCTAAGACATTGCCATAGCTTTAAATGGCACTTGCCAATTTTTTTTTTAAGTATTATCTAAAACACCTTAGGGCACAATGTTTAGTAATATAGTTACTACAAGGCTGTTAGATTCATTGCCAAATAGTGCTCAGAATTCAGAGATCAGATAAATTAGATTTTAATTGGGTTTTAAAGCTGAGCTGAATAGGTAGATAAGGTAGAATTGGTCAGAAACATACTAATCTAATAAAATCTTTGGTTCTATAAGGCTCTTGAATTAAAGACAAGGCAGCTATCAGTAACAGACGATGCCATGGAGCAGTCCTGGAAGATCGATATTAATAGGTGGAATGTGCTGGTTTCCAACATAATCATATTACCTGGAACCATGGAAAAACAGAGACCTGACCTGAACTCTCAGTTATATTATAGAATTTTGAACACAAAATGAAATGGAGTTTTACCAGCCTGGTAGGACTCTCAAATACAGTTTATTACCATAAATAAGTTAGCAATTTTTTAAAAAATATTCAAGACACAGCACCAAGTTGTTTATGTCTGAGTGTGTTGAGTGCTTGATTGTGTAGACATGGGTAGCTGAAGTAGCTTGTAGCATCTGACTCCAAACTGAGACTTGTGATGTTTTAGACTTAACTTTCTCTGTAATTCTGTTCTTTTCCATACCTCTGTCCATTACTACAGTATCTACCTATCTGTTTACATTGGAATAAATATATTCAAATGACTGTTATCTTAAAATGTTTATAAAATACGTACACTGAACTCATTTTCTGTAGTCTTAAAATGAGTTTTTTCTTTAATATTTACAGATCTTTTCTTAAGAGAGCTATAGAAATCTTTTGTTACTTTATCTCCCAAAATAGTGCTTCCTTTGGGAATTTTTTAATTTTTGTTCTTTGTTTTCCTTGTTTTTAATATCCTAATTTTTTATTTTACTATTAGCCATTTGTCAATAAACTCAATTAGAAAACTCTTAGAACTAAAAGTTTAGCAATAAGTCTAGATACAGGTAGACATCAATGAATGATCTTATATGTCAGCCATGATCAATTATAAAATATAATGAAACAAAATTCCTACTCACAGAATTACAAAGCCATGATTTTCTTAAAAACTCATGGACCTGTCTGGGCACAGTGGCTCACACCTGTAATCCCAGCACTTTGGGCAGCACTTTGGGAGGCCGAGGCAGGTGGATCACCTGAGGTCAGGAGTTTGAGACCAGCCTGACCAACATGGAGAAACCCCGTCTCTACTAAAGTACAAAATTAGCAGGGCATGATGACACATGCCTGTAATCCCAGCTACTTGGGAGGCTGAGGCAGGAGAATCGCTTGAACACAGGAGGCGGAGATTGCAGAGGTTGTGGTGAGCTGAGATGGTGACATTGTACTCCCGCCTGGGCAGCAAGAGCGAAATTCCGTCTCAAAACAGAAAAACACACACAGACACACACACACACACACACAACCCCTACTAATTTGTCTAAAATATTTTTAAGGGAAGTCAATATTGAATCTTTTGTTTTCTTTTTATGAATTAGATAGTGTTGGAACATACTTTGTACTGTTTCAATATTTAGGAGCAGGGTCTTATAAAATCTAAGAACAAATTTATATGCAAAGAAAATGAAGAAAATGAAAAGAGCAGCTTTTAAAGAAATTGTCTATAAATTTTCTGATGAGAAGATGTTTTGTTGTGATTTTAAAGATAATTGCAAAATACTTGTTATAAATGTGAGATTGCAGATAAATACTCATTTGATCTTTGGCATTAATTTTTCCTTGGGAATACCCATTGCTGCTATTATAAATCTTTCACTCCATCCTCACTTCTTCTATCCCTGTTCTTCCTTTGCCTAGCAACCTGAAAAAAAGCAAGCTTTCTAGCAGGCAGCAGATGAAGGTTGCCATGAAAACTGTGAATCAGTCAGGACCCAGGCATCCATGTGTGTGTGTGGGGGGGAGCTGTCAGCAACCTCTCTCTCTCTCTCTCTCTCCTCTCTCTCTCTCACTCATTCTCTCTCTCTCTCTCTCTTTTTTTTTTCTCTCTCTCTGATGTTGTGCCTTTTTCCTCTGGCACATTTCTGTTGCTGTGCTCAAGTGGTCTATAGTGCAAATGCAACCTGCAGAACATCATAGCTTAGCCTAGCCTACCTTAAATATGTTTGCACACTTACATTAGCCTACAGTTGGGCAAAATCATCTAATACAGAGCCTGTTTTATAATCAATGGTTAAATATCTCATGTAATTTATTGAATATTGCATGAATAAAGAAACAGAATGGTTGTATGGCTACTCAAAAAGCCATTTCTACTGAATGCGTATTGCTTTCTTGAAAGTTGAAAAATCCTAAGTTGAACCATTGTAAGTCGAGGACCATGCATAGTGCTTTAACCCAAAGGAGTGATCTTTATAGCATGAATTTCAGAAGCCACAGCAAGCCTCCTGAGGGACTGGCAGTCTTGAGGTTCTGCATTTCTAATCAGCTGTGTGGCTGCCAGGTCCACCTTATGTGGATTCTGCAGATCCCAGCCTTGCGCTCATGATTGACTTTTATTCCCATGTTCCTTTGCACCATTATTGAAAAATTAACATCTTCAACTTTGCTAACCTGTTTCTCCACAACAGCCTTTATTTCCCCATAGCCTATATTTGAATGTTGACCTTTCAATGTGGTCTTCTGCTAATTTATTTTGACTGGCCTGTTCTTAAGTCTACTATTTCAGAACAGGTTGCCTCAGTCTGGAATCTGGCCGCTCTATGTCTTCTTCCTGTACTGATCCAGTTTTGCAGAGTACTCCTGCAGCAATCATTTTGGTGTTTCGGGCAGAATTGCATTCCGAGACCTTGTCGTGGGACATTTAGACGGCTACTTCATGATAAACACGAAGCATTAATTTCACTAGTAATACCCGCCACGAGTACTAGGAATCCCCACTAAGTTAGATTTCTATAGGTAGACTAACAGTGAGTGCTGGATGATATCTATCTGTAAACCACACTAATGTAGAA
This sequence comes from Ateles fusciceps, assembly GCA_036589455.1. Taxonomy (NCBI): domain Eukaryota; kingdom Metazoa; phylum Chordata; class Mammalia; order Primates; family Atelidae; genus Ateles; species Ateles fusciceps. Next base: position 2,664,726 of record JAZHEH010002077.1, read on the forward strand.
CAAAGATAGAAAACTACCTTTTTTTTTTTTTTAATGGAGTCTTACTCTGTTGCCCAGGCTGGCGTGCAGTGACGAGATCTCAGCTCACTGCAACCTCCACCTCCCAGGTTCAAGCAATTTGCCTGTGTCAGCCTCCTAAGTAGCTGGGATTGCAGGCATCCACCACCATGCCTGGCTAATTTTTGTATTTGCAGTAGAGATGAGGTATCACCATGTTGGCCAGGCTGGTCTTGAAATGATCACAAGTGATCTGCTCACCTCAGTCTCCCCAAGTGCTGGAATTACAGACGTGAGCCACTGCACGCAGCCCAGAAAACTACTTTTTAAAAAATCTGTAGAAATTCTTAGAGATCCTACAATCCAACTTCTCATATTGTAAATAACAATAATAATAAACAACATCATGTTGGCATAAGGTCCAAGCATAAGTTGTTTATGGCATAAGCTCCAGGCATAAGTGCTTTATATCAACTGGCTCATTTAATCATCACCCCAACAGGATAGGGAGGGGACATTATTAATCAAATCTTACAGTTGAGGGCATTGAGCGTTAGAGAGGGTCACCATCTTGCCCAGGACCTTGCAGCTGGTAAGTGCCTATGCCAGGAATCAGGTCCATGCAGACCGACTCTAGATGGCTGGACATACCAGGAAGCTGAGAACCAGGAAGGCAGTGGCTCGCTCAAAACCACACATCTGGTATATGGCAGAGATGATCAAGTTGCCAGGTCCATGGTTCCTAGTCCAGTATATGGCTGCCCATCATGCATCTCTCTGTCATATTCTAGATTCTATTTTGATAAGAGGTTATTCTCAGTCATCATGTATAGGAGACAGAAAGCAAAAGGGAAAACATTATTGTATTAGGTAGTATTGACATCGGCAGAAATAAAATATAGTGAGCCCTGAATCCTAAAAATCTGATTCTGCCAGGCCAGGTATTCTGACGGTAGGAACAGTGAGCCATATGAGGGGGTCTTGCCAATCATATTCTGATAATGTCTATCATTGATTGTTCTTATACACTAAGGGACAACTTACCCAAGTTACCAACCCAAGAGGCACAGTTGCTATATCCCCAGTAAGTGGTGGAGTTGGGATTAATTAGGACCCCTATCTGTCTGGCAACACATCTCTTTTGAGTTTCACAAAAATTTTCCTGCATCCTATCCTTGTATGCAGGAAAATTGTGTGAGATGCAATGTAGAAATGGAAAACCCTACATGGACACATTGACACATTGAGAACAAGAAGTTCCATTTATGAATGTTAGTCTTCACTGAATTCTAATTTAAGAGAAGTCAGCTGGGTGTGTTGGCTCACACCTATAATCCCAGCACTTTGGGAGGCCAAGGCAGGCGAGTCACCTGAGGTCAGGAGTTTGAGACCAGCCTGACCAACGTGGTGAAACTGCGTCTCTACTAAACATGAAAAAATTAGCCGGGCATGGTGACACATGCCTGTAATTCTAGCTACTCGGTAGGCTGAGACAGGAGAATTGCTTGAACCTGGGAGGCACAGGTTGCAGTGATCTGAGATCGCACCATTATACTCCAGCCTGGGCGACAAGAGCAAAACTCCATTGCTGGGGGAAAAATAGAGAGAGACTGGGGGAGGGAGGGAGGGAGGGGTCATTCAGAACACAGTTCATAAAACAACTTTGCAGAAGAGGAAGTTAAAAAGAAAGAGCATGGATTTTCTAGCAAACTCACCCTGGAAGAGAGGAATCAGTTAAGAATTTCATTCAGTTGCTAATGGAGACCCAAATACCAATGGCTTCAAAAAGGTGAGTGTTTGTATCTCTGTTTTTTTTTTTTTTTTTTTTTAAAAAGAAGTCCAGAGACAGACATGGTCCTGGTGACTCTGGGATATCATCAGTATCCCAGGTTCCTTCCATATTTCAGCCCTGACATTAATAGTGCTGACTCCACTCTCAAGATTGTCTCCTAGACCTAGGGTCAGTCTTCTTATCCCCCATTCCAGACAGGAAAAGCAAGAGAACCCTTGCCAGCTCAGCTTTTAAAACTTATTTAAAGTTTTCCCAGAGCACCATGTAACTCCCTCTCAGCTCACTGCCAGTCCTTTGCCATAAAGAAAGCTGGAAATATAGAGAGGCATAGTATTTTTATGTGAGCACATTGTTACCTCCAAAAATATAAAGGGTTTATAAATGAAAGAGTGCCTGAAAATGAATCTTGTTTAAGCAAATGATAACCTTTGCCACAAGGCATGAGAACATCCTAAAAAGTGTCCAAAAATTAACAGTAACCAAACTTGATCTGCCATAATTAATCTATAACATGCTTAAAAATATGCAGTAAAATATATAATCAAAATGTACTGGTTCTAATATAACCTATGTATATATAATGTATTTAAGGATTGGAGATTCTTGAGAATGAGTTCACCCATTAATTAATATGCCAATTTTTCTTCCCTTGTGTCTATTTCTAAATAAGAATTCAGCAGCCTGAAATTGCCTAAAATAACAGAAACAAGTAACTTGCCAGGAAATCAACAAAGGAGGATTTTGAAATAATCTCATTCACAGTCATTGTTTATTGAAAGCCTCTTAGGTACCAGGCATTGGGCTAGGCATTTCGGGATGGAAGGGTGGGACCTAGGCCAGCACAGACCTTAAAACCTTCACAATCTAATCATTTAATTAAAAAACTTTACCCTAACATCTGGAAGCAACCCAGCAGATGTAGCCAAAGTTTTTGGATGAAAATGTTTTGTTTCCTTTAAGTTGTAAAAACAAGGACCCATATACTTTATTCATTCAGTAAACAAGTCATATATGTACCCAACTTTAAAGTGATGACTCAGATATTCCAAAAAAAAGTTTGGACTTCCAGGAGTTTACTCAAACACAATGTCTGTCCTTTCACTTATACCTCAGTAGCTGTCAAATGGTCACACAGGCCACTATGTCACTCCAGTATAATGGGGACTGCAAATATTGGGTCATGGTACAGAAATCAGTGACCACAAAGTAAGGTGCAGTGTGGGGGGGGGAGGGGAAATCTGGAAACCTAAGCTTGAAAGTAATTGCAAGGAAAGACGTAACATAAGGAAATCCATGAGTGCATATTTGAAATATGCCAACATCTAAGCACGTGAGGAGAATCCTAGAGTGGAAGAGTGAAACACTTCAAATTATATGCATTAATCATAAGAAACTGTCATATTCATTAAGTAATGAAGGAGAAAAAGAGCTCAAACAGTGTCCTCCATATACAATGACAGCATTGTTTTAAACATTTCATTAAGTGTGTTAAGAGTCATTAAAGACAGTTTATGAACACATATTTTATTCAAATTCCTTGTGTTTCATGTATCAGCATTCGTTTTCAGGAATAAACATTGCCATTCTCAGAAAGGCAAAAATGATAATACTTAATTTTTTTTTTTTACCTTTTCTCATAAATAAGTTTATTGTTTGGTTTTTTTTTTTGTTTGTTTGTTTGGTTTTGTTTTTTGAGACAGAGTCTCACTCTGTCAACCAGGCTGGAGCACAGGGGTACCACCACGGCTCTCTGCAGCTTTGACCTCCTGGGTTCAAGCAGTCCTCCCATCTCAGTCTTCCGAGTAGTTGGGACTACAGGCATGCACCACCACACCTGTATAATTGTTTATTTTTGTAGAGACAGAGTCTCCCTATGTTGCCTAGGCTGGTCTTAAATTCCTGCGCTCAAGCAGTTCTCCCGCCTTGGCCTCCCAAAGTGCTGGGATAACAGATGTGAGCCACTGTATTTTGCCAGTATTGGTTTTGTAAATCATTTGAATATTAAAGGGAATACTGCCTGCATTGGAATATGTAAATTAATCAAGGCAGAAAAAGACTACTGTATCTCATCACTCAAACACAACTGCTTTTAACATTTGATGTAAATATTTCCATTATTTTTCTGTACAAAGGTTTTAATATTCTTTTTCTGCCTAGTTGGCATCCTGTGTGTTCATTGTCTAATGTGTTTAATTATCTCTTTTTTAATAGACGTGACCATTTAATTGTCTATTTGAAATCAGCAAAGCACTAGGTTTTTTTATTTATTTGTTAAATTATATCCATTTACTTCTGTGAGTAGCTACCATATATCAAATATCATGCTAGATCTTGGAGATGAATAGTAAAATGAGTCACAAGCAATACCCCTGAGATTCTAGAGAAATTCATTTATTCAGTAGATATTTAGTTTAGTATCTATTATGTCCTCATATAGTACTGGGTACCACAAATCCAATGGTCAAGACAGTCTATTAGGGGAGGCTCACAGGTGCGTCAGGGTTCACTTTATTGTGCCATGCTTGCTAAGGCAGAGCTGCACACAGATTGCTATGGCAACAGAAAACATGGAGTCACTAAATTAGACCTAGAGAATTAGGGGTGAAATAATTCAAGGAGAAGGTGATGGTTTGGCTAATTTTTGAAGGAGTTACATGAAAAGGTAAGAAAGAATATTCTAGGCAGAAGAAAGTACATGGCAAAAGAAGGAAATTAAAATATAGTACCTCATTAGAATGGTCAGAGCCCTCCGCATCAATCAAGTCTAATGTCCTCCCCCTCCCAGGGAAAGAACTGAGGCCCAGTGAGGTTAATGTGCTCAACATCACATAACTAATGGAAGCCAAAATGGAAACTGGAGCCATGTCTCTTGACTCTATCCTATCAGACTGGAAAACTGTTGCCAGGAACATAGGCTAAATTAAGCCTCCTTACTCCATTTCATATTTAACACCAAGTGAAAGGAAGGATCTACACTTCACAATGATAGAAATATTTGGAGACCCTTTGGCTCACCGTGTTAATTATACTGAGAACTGAACTGAGAATCTATTACTTTGAACTGAACACTGAGTCATTACTTTGCCCTCTGAAGGAGAATTTTCAAGTGTTATTTTTCTTAAGGTTGAATATCAAAGTATATATCTAAATGATATCGATGTAAATGCCTAGTATCGTCCAATCTTAAACACAACAAAATTTCAATTCGCCAAGTAAAAATTTCACAGTCATCCATTATAATTTGATCTTGCTTGTCCTTTCAGAGAGGAAATCATAAGAAAGAGGGGTGTTATCAGACCACAAGCTGAAGACATGCCAGACACTGTGTTCTGAGCCCCACAGTGGGCTACCTGCCATGTTGAGAACTCTTTGTTACTTTCAGTAAGGAGAGTACCCGTTGGGAGCATATAGTTGAAGTGAATTGACAGAGATGTGTTTCAGAAAGTCACTTTCAGGGTCAGCACAGTGAGCCAAATCTTCTATTGTTCTATAAAAGCACCAGAAACCATTTACAGCAATGGCCCTCAGGTGTGGAAGATACCAGCCTCCAAGGAGACAGACATCGTTATGTTCTGCTGATCCAAAGTTAAGGGGACTAATTTAGATGAAAATAATCAAATATCCAGAATTCCATACACTAAAAATTCTGGTGTATTAAGTCTCTGGCGTGTATAAATTACATTTTTACAGTGGCTATATTACCTCAGGGCTAAAAGTACACGTGTTACACTTTAAATCCTACATAAGCAGAGAAAACTTTCAACACTCTGGGATAACATTTACTATGTTAAAATAAATTGCAATAATTCATGAAAACATTTATTATCAATTCCAGTGGAAAATCTGATGCCTTGATGGCATATTTTTTCACGAAAGCCCTTTGTTCATGTTTATTATAGAGGTTTCTGTTCAACTAGGATATGTGACACATAGATGGGTCACATAGATGGGTCACATATCCTACTTTTCATAGATCGTGTGTCCAGTTGGGTCTAGAAGATTTATTTTCCTGAAATTAAGGGTTGGAATGCTTATTTGTTTTTTAAGATTTTAAAAATAATCCCTGACTTTGTAATGATGCAAAGTAGTGCTGATATAACAGATAATATTATAAGGTAATAGCCTTTCTTATAAATTAGTAGCCACAGAAACAAAATTTAAAAATACCTAGGATTTGCATTGCCATCGAACATATAAGCCATTAGATTGGTTTCAAGTGTAAGTTTCTTTTACTCAAATAAGTTACTACAATAAGTATTTGTCAGATGTTTGCTATTTGTCATGGTATTGTTATTAAAATAAGTATTTTCCATGTACTGGGTGCTGGAAGATGAGGGTATCTAAAGGTTTTTTAGGATACAGGCTCTGTTTCCTGAGTCTGTAGTAATTCAGCACCTAGACGACGAGTGCTCATAGGCCATATCATGAAGTGGTGTAAGTGCTCCAAAGGGAGGGGAAAGGAAAGGTAAAGAGGACTAAAAGAGTGTTATGAAAGAGGTAGGGTTTGCTATGGACTTAAAGAGGCAGCTTTCATAAGGTGGTAAAAAATGAAGATGGCACATGGGAAGACATTTGAAAAGAAGGCAGCAACCCAGGGGACTACGGGCAACAGTGACCACAGATCACCTAGATGAGCGAGGCGCCCAGTGTTCCTGTCCCTGCCCTGCAGGAAAGGTCTGGCTAGGTCATGTAGTGTCCACAGTCCCCTCATCACACAGTGGAATGCCTTATGCGCACTAGCAGCTCAGTGCATATTTGCTGGGTGAAGAAAAGAGAATTTATGGTTATTTCCATAGCCATTAGGGAGTTGTTTCTTCAACAAGAGAGTGAGATCCCTATGGAAAGCAGGCGTGCCCTGTATTGCATTCATCTCCCCTAGCACAGAACTGTGCACAAAGGATGCTTATAGTACATCCATGGATGCTGGCTGGTATATCTCAGTGTGCCACATCAAATTCACCTAAATAATGAAATTAAAATATTGGTATTTCTTGCATTGAAGTGTGACTAAGAAGAATACCGTATCATTATGATGGCAGCATAACTCAATTGCTAACAATAGGCTGCATGACTTAGATTCCTCATCTATAAAACGGTAATAATGATAGTATCTACTTCATAGTTGTGAGATTTAAATGGATTAATGAAAGTGGAGTGCTGCAAACAGTGCATGGTGCACAGCATTATTAGGACTTTTGTTTGGTTAAAAGAGAAGATGTTGATGTGAGAGAGCTAAACTCTGACAATTAGTTAGAAGACAGAGGAGACAATTTATCCAAGAGCACAGTCCGTGTTGATTCCAGGAAAATATTAATGACTGCTCAACCTATTAAATTTAACCTGTCAGTCTGATAATCCCTATCAAATTGTTTATAAATATGAGCCGTAGAAGTTGGAGATGTTTATCTGAACAAGAAAAATATCATACAAACTTTCAAATGTGTGTATACTTTCAAACAGTATACACAACTTAAGAATCTTTGCATTTCAAGTCTCAGTAGGATAATCATTTGTATTTCATAATATAAGCAGCAAATATGTTATGACCCCCAAGGCCTTGTTTAGATTTGATGAGGGAATACCATGAGTGGGATTATTGCCTCTGTAATTGTGTAAATGTCTTTCATATTTGAAAATACTTCAAATGCGATGGGAAAGTTCTAGACTGATTGTTTTATGTAGAAAATGTTAATTTTGTACATATGTTATGTGGAAGACCATTTTAACTTTCCGAACTGGCATTTAGTTCAGATTTCAAGATAATGGGGTTCATTTAAAAAATGAGGAGATGCCTGGCGAAGTGTCTTAATCCTATAATCCCAGTAATTTGGGAGGATCAGTTGAGCCCAGGAGTTTGACATCAGCCTGGGCAACATAGCTAGACCTTGTCTCTATAAAATAAGTGAGTAAGTAAATAAATTAGGCTGACATGGTGGCACCTGCCTATAGTCCCAGCTATTTGGGAAACTGAAATAGAAGCATCACTTGGGCCGAAGAGTTTGAGGCTGCAGGGACCTGTGATCACACCACTGCCCTCCAGCCTGGGTGAAAGAGTGAAACCGTGTCATAAGAAAAGAAAAAAAATGAGGACATGAATCAGCTTCTAAAATACCTGATAATGCTAATAATGTGGGACTTCAAAATGCTAACTTTTCAATTCTTTTCCATATTTTAGTTATTTGAATACCATCAGCCATATATTTTTAACATATTAACTGGAATTGTTGGAGGATTGATTTTGTTCTAAACTTTTATAGAAATCTTTCCAGAGAGTAGATTTCTCTTTAAGCAATATAGTTACATGACTGAAAATGTACACGGAAAAAAAATGTATGCTGCATAATTACTGGAGTAAAGAAAAATTTAATCTTAGCCAAAATATAACTTGGCATTTCATGTAAGTATTAGCATTATTACTTAAGATCAATAAAGATTTTGTGAAAAAAACATAAACTAATTCTCGTATTAAGAAACATGAAGTGACATCAGGAGAAGAAATCCTATTGAAAGAAAAATTGTATTCATTACGAACAAAAAAACCACACCTGCAAATATTTGTCCCTTTCTGTAAATTTCATATTGAATCTCTGGAGAATTCAATAGTGTGGTAAATGTAATTTGTAGTTCTTTACAATTATGGTCTAAATAGATGAAGTCTAAAGGGAGTTTTGCCTATTTGATTTTCAAATTTGCATCACTTAAAATCCAATCAGGCCAACTGTTCAGATTTTTATTGGATATGAAATACATGAATGGGTTCAAAGCCTTCACTGTGTATTGAAAGAACATATCTGACTTTACAGCAGGCCTTAGCTAAGGGGTTCAGTTAGCTTGTGGTTCAGCCCCATTCCTATAAAGCTTGTTTACTGACTGCTTGAATTGCTAACATATTATATCCTTCGATTTTCAGTAACCGGTGTTTTATAGGCCAGCAGATTGCCTTTGATTTTTGAGAATTTGTGGTAACATATTGAGCTTACCAGATTTATGCAGGAATGCAAAATAAAAATAGTGTAGCAGGCACTCGGGATTTTTGAACACAGAGGGGATTAGCTTTACAGATGGCTGGCACAGATAATGGCATTGAGTAATTTAGCCACGTAAGGTAGTCTGTTGTTGACAGAATATATTAACATTTACCCGCCATATACAGGTGTTTTGGTTGCACTGTGCTTATGACTCAGAGCAAGTGGCATCATTTGTAGAGTCAGTTTAAAGTTTGAAATCTCTAAAACATGCTTGGGTTTAAGGACTTATTTTAGGGAGATATTCTAAGAGCTTGCCAAAATATACTATATAATTTATTCAGCCCCTCTGCCTTTAAAACCATCATCCTTTGTTGGCTACTGCACAAAATCCAAATCCGAGAATTTAAGGGATTCTGATTTAATTAATGGATATATTCTTAAAAAAAAAGAGCAGAAAACTACAGATCTGACTATAATTTCACAATGTAAAGTCTGTTATCCATTCTCCTGCAATAATAGTTCTTAATTTATTCGCATTTTAGAATAATCTGTGGCACTTACTAAAAAGTATAAATATCAAGACATATACACAGCCCCCCCCCCAATAAAGTGCTTCAGCTGATTCTAATGTACAGCCAAGGTTAATATTCTCCTCCCAATAATTAAATTTACTCCTGCATTTAAAATATGTACACATTGCCAGGCGTGGTGGCCCACGCCTGTAATCCCAGCACTTTTGAGGCTGAGTCAGGTGGATCACTTGAGGTCAGGAGTTGAAGACCAGCCTGGCCAACATGGCGAAATCTCATCTCTACTAAAAATACAAAAAATAGCTGGGCATGGTGGTGTACACCTGTAATCCCAGCTACGTGGGAAACTGAGGCAGGAGAATCACTTGAACCCGGAAGGCAGAGTTTGCAGTAAGCCGAGATCGTGCCACAGTACTCTAGCCTGGATGACAGAGTGAGACCCTGTCTCAAAAAATAAAAAATAAAGTAAAATAAAATAATAAAGTATCTATGTTTCTAGGTTTCTCCATCCAAACTATCCTACCCATAAGTATCAACCTTCCAAAAGCGCTCCTTAAATCGTCTTTCATCTCCCCATGATCCTGATGCCAATACTGTCAACTCGAAGCTCAGTTTCCTGCAGTCCTGCAGCTTCTGGATCATTTTCTTTTGACAACTGCGTTTGCATTTCTGGGCACTTCCCCAGTTAGGTCTGTACCATGGCTGCTCATTTCATCGGCCATACTGCTGTAGTCTCCAGGTCTTTGCTCATAGCTGTGCCTTCTCCCTGGAATGCATTCTTTGCTCTTGCTGCCTGCCACCCATCCAAATCCAAGTTCTCTCTCAAGGTCTCTAAATCACATCCTTAGGATCCCCACCCCACCCTACCATAAATAAAACCTTGTCAGCATCAGAAAGACTTTGTTAAGAATTTTAGCTTCCCATGAGTATGCTGTATAAATAATACAAGTTAACACAGCTTCGCACGTACATTCTGAAGTTAACACAGCTTCACACATACACATTTTATTGTATGTGTGGTCTCCAGGCCACCTAACTTAGCACTCCCACTTATTTTTTATAGTCTTAGCTGATTGCTTCAGACATGTCATGTCTTATACTTGTCCTGTTACCTACTACCCACTAGCCTCACCTCTACCAAGCCATCACACCATGCCAGGCCAAACCCAAATAAACAGGCAAAGCAAAGTAACAACAGCAACCACCAAAACTTTGCACAGGGATGGACGGACACTAGATGCTCACTTAATAACTGCTGAAATAACTGTGCTCAAAAGGGAGGTAAAAATTAGTGGTGAGGGTTGTACAATTCCGTGACTATTTAAAAACCACTGAATTGAACACTTACAAGGAGTGAATTTTATGTCATATAAATTACGTCTCAATAAAGTTGTTATAAAAAATGAGGTAAAAAGTTTTATGAAAGACATTTTGAGAATGTGAAGTTTACTTTTCTAGCAAAAAACCCACCAAGATATAAAACAATAATATAAGAATGAAATTAGGGATTCTAGTCTGGGAATATTCTTAGGACTGGTAGTTTGTGGTGCTTCTTGTTATGTGAAACTCGAGAACAAAGCTGGCAGACTATGACCTGGTGCATGTTTTCATAAATAAAGTTTCATTATGTTGTCTGTGGCTGCTTTCACACTATAAGGGCAGAGTTGAGTAGTGGTAACGGAGACCATCTGCCCCAAAAAGATTTAAGTATTTACTGTCGGGTTCTATAGAGAAACAGTTTGCCTATCCCTGCTTTAGAATGTATGTGTGAAGCTATGTTAACTTGTATTATTTATACAGCATACTCATGAGAAGCTAAAATTCTTAACAAAGTCTTTCTGACGCTGACAAGGTTTTTTGATGTCTCAGGATATAGCTCTGTGAAACTAAAGTCCTATGAATGAAGATAATCGCTTTCTTCAGAGTTTTTGTTAATTCAAGCACAGTGATTGACATAGAGGGATGTGGGTCCTTCTGCTGACATTCGGTTCTCACTTCCTTCCTCTCTGTCCTTCAGAGCCCTTCTCAAACACCAGCCCTTCTAGTGAGTCTGTCCTCACTCTGTCCTAGAAGGGTAGGTTCCCACTTTTCAACCCTTCTCACAATTGGTGCCTCTCCCCTGACGCATTTCCCTCACTGTATCTTGAATGGAAATTATTTGCATAATTTTCACTCCAAAAACCTGAGCTAAATACCCAGTCTTGGCACAATTCCAGACAAGGGAGGCACAGAGATGAATGTGATACGGTGTGTGGAGTTCACACTTCTGTCTTCATGAAGGCAGCCAACTTTCCTTGACTCCTCCACTTTCCCTCTCCTCTCTGCATTACCTGTAGCCAATTTTTATGACTGTTTGCTTTCTTCTGTATCAGCAAGGAAGAACCACACAGGTGGATTGCGAAAAGTTCACCCTTGCTCCGGCACTTTTCTAAGTCCACTGGTGAAGTGCAACCAGCACACAGACAGAGGCGATTTTTGGGTAGGAGTGTGGGCCCTGCCATCTTGTACCTGTTTCTGGATCATGGCTCCTCCAACAACTTTTGTGCGAACTTAACCTCAGGTTCTTTATCTGCAAAATGGAAAACCAGTTCTTTGGGTTATCATGTGGATTGAAGGGAATGATATTTGGTAACATTGCTGGACATGTATGAAACTGTCAGAACATGTTACCCATTATTTTTCTTTTTTTTTTTTTTTCTAGTACATTTCTTTTTTATTTTTCCATAAGTTATTGGGGTACAGGTGATATTTGGTTATATGAGTAAGTTCTTTTATATATATATATATTTTTTTTCTTTTTTATTGCATTTTAGGTTTGGGGGTACATGTGCAGAACATGCAAGATTGTTGCATAGGTACACACATGGCAGTGTGATTTGCTGCCTTCCTCCCCATCACCTGTATCTGGCATTTCTCCCCATGCTATCTCTCCCCAACCTCCCCACCCCCCGCTGTCCCTCACCTTTTCCCCCCGACAGACCCCAGTATGTGATGCTCCCCTCCCTGTGTCCATGTGTTCTCATTGTTCAACACCCGCCTATGAGTGAGAACATGCAGTGTTTGATTTTCCGTTCTTGTGTCAGTTTGCTGAGAATGATGGTTTCCAGACTCATCCATGTCTCTACAAAGGACATGAACTCATCGTTTTTTTATAGCTGCATAATATTCCATGGTGTATATTTACCCATTATTTTTCAACTTTCATTACTAGCTCCATGCTTATTCACTAATTTTTAGTTCATGTAGTTAGAATGAGGGCCAATATCATAGGTTATGGTTTTCCACTTAGTTTATACTTCCAAAATATTATGAAGTAGAAGAATATTGCGTTAGTCCATTTTCACGCTGCTATCAAGATACTTCCTGAAACATGGTAATTTATAAAGGAAAGAGGTTTAATTGACTCATCATTCTGCATAGCTGGGGAGTCCTCAGGAAATTTCCCATCATGGTGGAAGACCAAGGGGAAGCAAGGCACCTTCTTCAAAAGGCAGCAGGAGAGAAGGGAGTAAGGACCGTCAGATAACATGAGAATTCATTCACTATCATGAGAACAGCATGGGGGAAACCACCCCACTAATCCAGTGACTTTGCTCCCTCAACACATAGGGATTACAATTCAAGATGAGATTTGGGTGGGGACACAGAGACAAACAGCATCAAATACGTAGCAGTTTATAATTGGTCCATAAAAGGGATATGACTTACTTCATTGTCATGATTAAAAAATAAATCCAACTCTCCCACTCTGGCCTGCAGATCCCAAATCCAGCCTTCTCTTGATTCACTCCTTGTATCCTTCTCTTTCATTTCTCTGTGTCACAGATGTTGCTGTCATATAAATGTCTTTCTACTTGTAAAGCCATTGACCTCACCTGATTGTTATACAGAATTTTGGGCTGCACAAATTACCTAAGCCTTTCCAAGAGCATAATTAGACTCAGCAAACTGTTTATCTTTGTGTGTCTTTTCACTGTAAGGTTCACGAGGCAATATACATGGAACAAAAAGAATCTGTGAGTCACCTACGTTGTGCACACTGGTCCCATGACTTCTAAGTCATATGAGTCTAAGACTAAAATCTGTGATGATTATGCAAAGATGCAAAGTATACACCAGGTTTTCAAGGATCTTACTTTGATTAGACCTGTGCGTTTTTTTCTTTTCTGTTCTTTGTTATTCAGAGAACATAAATGAGTTATGAGGTAGACAAGGACGTGAACACTTTTGATATATTTTACCTAAAATCTGCTGTTTCAGAGTTGGTTGGGAGCAGTACGTACCAACTTCAGAAGAAATATCTTTCTCTTTGAACACAATGAAAATTAAAATGGTGCCCTGTTGTTCCTAGGAATGCTGCCTCGAACTTATATTCGTTGTAATTTCTTGGACATCATTTTAAACCAAACCAGAAGTTGCCCTCAATCTTACTGCATTGTTTAAAGCACATATTTTCAATTGGATAAGTTTTATTATGACAGAATTTGAAAGTATGGGCAATATGACATATTAAATATCTGCAGCACCATATGTTTAGATCTCCTCATCCTGATAAATGTCCCACTCCCCAGTTCTGCTACCTACCTTTAAGTTTGATTCAAGATCCCTCTTCCTCTCATGTAGTTTAATAGATTAAATTTTAGAAGCCAGAAAAAAATTAAAACAATGAAGGAGAGTTTCATGTAATGCTTCTGTACTCTTCCAAGAGCCATCTAAAAAGAAAGAGGGGGAGATGACTTTATTTAAGTCCAATGTGCTTCGTGTTACCTGTGTCCTCATTCCATAGGTCAGAGGGTAGAGAAGCCCACAGTAACAGCTGCAATTGAAATTACAGTTATTTGGTCCTCACCTACTTGGTCAGGATTTCAGTTCTTTTCAACGTGCCTGCAAACAATTCTGAAGGTCCCCAGGTGACGTCACAGGGTCTTGCTCTGTCACTCAGGCTGTAATGCAATGGTGCAACCACAGCCTTGACCTTTCAGGCTTAAGTGAAACACAGGCACATGCTACCATGCTCAGCTAATTTTTTTTATATTTTGTAGAGACAGAAGTCTGCCTATATTACCCAGGCTTGTTTTGAACTCCTGGGCTCAATCGATCCTTCTGCCTTGGCCTCCCAAAGTGCTAGGATTACTGGTGTGAGCCACCACACTCAGCCCCCAGGGACATCATATGAGTTCACACACAAGGCTGCTCCCACGGAAACCACCTGGCCTCTGCTAGGAGTCAGTGAGTACACACCTGTCAGTCACTGGTGAAAGTGGAGATCTGAGGACAATGCTTACATACCAGGTTTTTGATAAAAAGTAAAAGAGGCCACCTCTGTCCTCCCCAGTTCACCAGAATTACGGGATATGTGCACTTCCTGTTTATGCTTAAACTGCTACATTGATTTAGGCTAATGACTGAATATAAAAACCAGGCATAATAGTTTCAACCCAAGAAGCTGTGGAGCCTCAGGGCTATACCAAGTAGCCAGAGAGGCTGAATGGGAATTTCTCTATTGCCTCCACTCCTGACTCATCCAGAGCAACTCAACTTTTATGTGTTTTACACACTGAGACTACAGAAAATTTTGCTTACAATTTTACTCTGTCCTAATTAGTCAGTTTGTTTTATGATTTGCATTTAGTCTTATACAAAATACTTTCCTTTTAACGGAATACTTATGAATTTTACGATTATAAACATGATCCTATAATACCTTAGAAGAATATTTATGTTTAAAGAAAACACACCAACAGTATATTGAAAGCTGACTGGAAAATGAACTCTGAAAGGGAAAAGTGCCTTCATACAACTTTTAAGAGCCATTCCTTTATTAAGTACTCCTTTATTTGAAGGTTTGGGCAGAAAAGACAGGAGAGTTTTATTTCATAATTATTGCCAACTTCCAGGGGTGGAATAATGAACACAAAATTCATTAGCATTAAGCTTTAGCAATGAGAGAGCATTTATCAAACCCATTTTTCTGAACTTTCAAAGGTATCTTCAAAGTCCCCAGTCATCCGGTTTCAATGCATACCTCAGAATATTTCCCTGGCCACCTTAATGAATGGAAGGGAGGCAGGCAGATAAAGATAGCTATTCCAAAGACAGAAAGAGTAATACAATGTCTTATCCAGAGAGTCAGCAGAATCTTTAGTAGTTTTCATTTACTATGAATACATGTGGGTTTCTTCTTTTTTGGGGGGGGGGGGGGAGGCAGTGTATGAAGTTATTTAAGGCAGTTAGGTTTGAAAGAAAATGGAAAAATAAAGTGGATCTAGTGCAGGATGATGAGTGAGGAAACGGAGAATCAGAGGATTCCTTGGAGAAAAGTAACAAAATCTCATCCACACCCCGATTACTAATGTGAACTCCCTTTCAATATCCACAGCTCCTCCTCTGTAACTTCTGTGATAGATAAGCCCCTGAGAGCTAGGCAGTGCACTGTCATGGGTAATGTGTAGCATCTGATGCTTTAAAGTCTCAGATTTGAGTTCTGGCCCTACAAGATTCCTTCTAGAGTGACACCCTGAGAAAATTTTTAGCCTCTCCAAATCCCAGTGTCTTCATTTGTAAAATAAATGTAGTAGTGCTGTGCTGGTCATTACGCATCTTGTGCCTCATTCCTTACCCCTGTCTCTGTCCTTCTTCATGCCGTAAGAGGCTCGATTTCTACAGAAAGCATCTTCCATGTCCCTTTGCCTACTAGCGTCCTGTTGGGTTGTGTCCATGGAAGGCACCAGCAGGAGATGGTGGAGGGTGCAATGAGAGAGGACACAGAACTTCTGTACTGGTCTCTGCTGCTCTGGGCTGTGTATTCTGGCTACAGCTGCTTTGGTTTTATGTCAACAGGGTCTTTCCTGGCTCCTGTAAGTTAGTTCTTTCCCATTCCTCTTCTGGAGCAGGAGTAACAAAATCTTCCCCTTCTTGCTGTTGTGATCACTGAGATCTCTATGTCCCTTCTTCTCTTTGCTCTTACCTCTGTGTCAACCATCCAGAGTGTCTTGAATCACCCACACTGGAATCTTGTTCCTGCCAGGACCCTGTCTCATGCCAGTACCTAGTATTTCTCAGATTTGTTGAGAAGTTCAAATGCAATACTATAGGAAGGCTTTTTAAGAATTTTACAAGTGTTAGTTTTCAACCTCATTGTACCAAACTAGCCATTTCTTTTCATTCAGCTCTAGTAGTTATTATCTTTAGCTTAAGCTTGCTTGTACATTCATAGGCTGTCTCCTTTCATATTATGGATTAAATATAATCTTTGACAGCTCTTCAGATTCTTGAAGACAGTGCCATTTGCACCCAGGCCTTCTGTTCCTTGAGCTAATCAGTTGAAATTACTTCAAACATTATTCACATGACTTGGTTTTAAGTTTCTCCTCCGTTTTGGTCACTCTTTTGAGCACATCCCAGTTCCAGATCGTTTCCTCTTGAATGAATTAGTTACAGAACTTACGAACCTAGGAGTATGTTACAGAAACCTTCTATGGTTAAAGGCACTTTGCAGATGGGATCTATTAAGTATCTGAAGATGGAAGATGGGGAGGTTATCTTGGATTATTTGAGCAGCCCCAGTGTAATCACAAAGGTCCTTAAAGGAGGAGGGAGGCATAAAAGG
Organism: Ateles fusciceps; assembly: GCA_036589455.1. NCBI lineage: Eukaryota > Metazoa > Chordata > Mammalia > Primates > Atelidae > Ateles > Ateles fusciceps. Next base: position 2,681,622 of record JAZHEH010002077.1, read on the forward strand.
AGGTCACCGTGATGCCATGTGAGAGCTCAACTTGCTGTTGCTGGGTTTGAAGATAGAGGAAGGGGCCATGAGCCAAGAAACGTAGGAGGCCTCAAAATCTGGAAAAGACAAGCAATTAGATTGTTCCCTAAAGCACCCAGAAAGGATTTCTGGCCTCATAACACCTTGCTTTTAGTCCAGTAAGACCCATGTCTAATAGACCTATGAAAATAAGTCTATAAAGTAATATATTTGAGTTGTATTAAGCCACTGAACTTGTAGTAATTGCTTTTAGCACAGGAAAAACAAATGCACTTAGTATGAAACATTGATCTCATTTTTTTTTCTTTTCATAAGATTGGCCCTATCATTCCAGGTTGAGAATATCTTTAGTCATATTTCTATTATTTATTGGATTAAGTTTTTGTAGAAGATTCATTCACTCCTAAATTTGTTCCACATGGTAACCATGTTACTTACATAGGTCTTGGCCATGGCAGGATTCTGATAAAAGTCCAAAGGTTTGATATTTGGTATTTCAATCCAAATCCGCAAGGATATATTAATCAACACCACTTGTGACCCTATCCTCCTCTATTGTAGCTCCTTGTTTTTTCACTTCTTTTCTTGAGACCGGGTCTCAGTCTGTACCCAGGCTATAGTGTGATCACAGCTCACTGCAGCCCTGCAGCCTCAACTTCCTGGGTTCAACGGGTCCTCCCACCTCAGCCTCCTGAGTAACTGGAACTTGTAGCTACTATTTTTCTATCTTATCCACCAGACCATTAGGACAGATTTGTTATTATTATTTTTTAATGAGAAGCATATGTAGAGAAATTTATCATCTCCCCATCTACTACTCTAGTAATTCTATCAAAAATGATACCAAAATAGTCTACTAAGAAATTTAGAACACAGTTGAAAAAATTTTAAATTAAAATCCCAATCTCATTATTTTTGATCATTCCATAGCCTGATAAGCCACACAAAGAGGAAAAAGAAACATTGCCAGAATTAATTGTACCTTTACGTCTCCTCTTGCAATATCTAGAGTGGATTTCTCTTATGCCACTCTTAATGCCTTGCCTCTGTGTGAAAGTGCAGGATTCGTGAAAGGCACAATCCTTTGGGAACTTGCAGAAGCAACTTCATATATTAGCGGTCATCAAGCAAACAATTAGCTACCTTGTTAATAGTGTAATGAGGGTAACTCCTGAACTGCTGTGCTACTTTTCTTTGGACGTAAGAGGTCTTGTGGCCTCTTCTAAGCCATTTACACAAGTAGAAGCAGTGAGATTTGCTCTTTTCATTGAATCATATTTTCTCCTTGCACAGAAAGCCTTGTATTTTTGGCTAGGCACTTGGTTGGAATGGGATCCATATCAATTTGTCTCAGCTGCTGAATGGTACTTACTATGTTGTATGGTGAGCTATAAAGCTCTGTTCTTAATAAATAGGTGAACTACTTTCCAAACCTGTTTCTCATTTAATTTAATTTATCGCAGAATATTCAAATTGGCTATATGATGCTAATTCATGTTTAAAAGGTTCTGAGTTTGGAATTCAAGTCCTTAGAGTATGCCAGGCCAAAGAGGTTTATGAGAAAAGGTATATTTATCACTGAGATGAGTAGAAGAACTTAATTTTAGTTTTATTCTAATATTTAGCATCTTCATAGCTACTTTTAAAATCCACTAGAGAAAATCTACTCAGGTCATATTTCTAAGATCCTGACATAAGAAAAAGCCATTCTCTTGAAGGTTGGGGAAAGATTGTCTTGCAGTTCTGCTGACTCAGCTGTAAATTACAATGAGTACATCTCATACCATTGAGAAGTGGTCAGTAGTAAGGAATTCGGTGTTTGAAATGTTCAGTATAACTTACATACATTTGCAATTTCAAGGAAACACAATATTGTTTATAAAAGCCCTCTAATTTTCCTAAGTTGCCACCTTCATTTGGTACCTACTGATTATCATGTGCTAACTAGGAGAAAACACCTACAAGCAAATAATATTCTAGTCCTGCAATTGATTCTGCTTTAACTGTGCTTGTTCAGGTAGCAAAGCCATTAGCTACTTCTTGATAGTTTTTATGATCAGACTTATCACCTAGTATTGAGCAACCACTGAAGAATGCATCTTCTGTTAAAAGGTTGATTTATTAGTTTATATGTAAAAGAACACTGGAGGTTTTAAAGGTAACAAAGATCTTAAACATTATATTGATTTTTTTTCCCCAGCACTTTTTTCTTCTTGTTGTATTGCAGGGTAATAAAATTTCAGTAGACCCATTGGATCTATAAAAATCTGAAGTACAACCACCAACTGATAGAAATGAAATTGTTTGACTCGAGCGATAAGCAAGGACTTGGCTTTGAACTCTAGCAGTATAAGTCGTTTCTCTTAGCCCATGAGGGTGAATTACAGCCTGCTGTGCATTAAAGGACAAGCATGTATTTGCAGGAGCTCCCAATTCAGTAATCACTGGGTGATACAGTGACCTTTACATGGCCACTGTAGTTTCAAAAAGAGGCTCTTTAGGCATGGAAAACCAACACCATGCCTTTTTAATATAACTTAGATATTTCATTATATGAATTAAAATTGTGGATGTAAGATATTTGATTTATGAAATAACGAGTGGAATAGGAAAATAGGAAGTTTAGTTTGCAAATCTCAGGATATATTATATTTAATATAGTGAGCTTTTCTTTCTTGGTGTGAGCTACAGGCTCCTCGTAGTACAATGTGCTGTTCTGTGACAGACTGGAATTTTGGGGGCTTCTACTACGTGCTGGGCACAGACTTAAGTAAACTCTTGGCATGGAAACCATTAGTTCAGGTTACCTTTGTCTCCCTGTGGCTTCAGTCCTGTCCCCTGCAACTCCCAGGACTCTATCACCCGATGCTTGAGGCATGATTCCCCTATTACCAGCCTAGTCAAGTACAATAGAGGGCCTGCGGGAAAGAGCTCCGAAACCTACCCAGCAAAGTGAGATTCTGATTTCAATGGTGAGGACTTGAGAGGAGTATGCAAATCAAGGAAAAGGTAGACAAAGTGTACCTTAAAGCTGGCCCTATTGCCATTCTTGTGGATTAATAAAGAAGGGATTCAAACAGTTCCCTGGCTAGCTAGCAAAATTTTTAATTCATCCAGATGAGTAACCAGGCGTCTCCAAAGGTATAATTTTAAGGCATCCTTGACTGCCATCACATACCTGGGGGCTACAGTGGGAAGTAAATTCACAATAACTAGCTCTTGGTCTGTTACTGCCATGAAGAAGCAACCTGAAGCCATTGAGGTCTTAAATCAAAGCCATATGCTAGACAAATAGCCTTCTTTCAAAGGTACTGTCTTGGTCTGTTCAGACTGCTATAACAAAATACCATAAACTGGCTGGCAACTGACTTTTATTTCTCACAGGTCTGGAGGCTGGGAAGTCCAAGATCAAGACACTGGCAGATTCAGTGTCTGCTGAGGGCTCGTTCCTCATACATAGTGCCTTCTAACTGTGTCCTCCCACAAGGGAAGGGCAAGACTGCTTTCTGGAGCCTCTTTTAAGAGGGCAACTAATTGTTTTATTCATGACCTATTCACTTCCCAATGGCATACCTTTTAATACTGTCATGCTGGGGATGAGGTTTCAACATATGAGTTTTGGAGGGACACAAACATTCAGACCACAGCAGGTGCATTTTTCATCTTTTATTTTTTGGAGCCTCAATTCAAATTGTAATTCTCATAATTTTTACCTGCTTGCCAACAACCACAGATTTATTTGTTTTTCATTTTGTTTTAGGTATTCCATGTTGCATAAAATATGCCATACTAATCCCCAACACAGTGGAGAACCAACTGTGCTGGAGAGGTGAGGATGGGGGTCAAAGAGGTGCTAGGTTCTGATTGGTAGTTCCCTCTTTAGTTTGGTAGATGCAATTGGAACACATGCTGGTGCACATTGGAGCCAGTTGCAGAAATTTGACGCTCTTGCAACGAATTAATGTTACACCAAATTATATCTCACATATTGCCTAAAGATTGTGTTCTAAATGAATATCTGATAGTGTCTAATTTACTTTTGCAAATAAAATGCCCTGAAGTCTCACAGTACTCCTATGAATATGTGTGTTCATTTACATTGTATGACTGCCATTCTTGTGTAAGTGAAGTGGAAACATGTTCATATAGAGCAGATGAGTGTTACACATTCTCATGTTATGCCAGGATGGTGCTGATGGAAAGCTAAGTCAAGGGCCACAGTTTAGATAAGTTCTTGCAGATGAGAGTTCCTAAACCAGGGTAGACAAATACGATGTACACATCCAGCAGCGTTCCATGACAGCCATTGCTAGTTGATGAGAGCTTTCTTTCTGAAATCACAAAATGCATCTTGACACTGCAGTCCGGATAGCCCATGCCAGCCACTCATTGCTGTCATACCAATAAGAATCCAACTGCCTTTTGCCACCCTTACCCTAGAAGATCACTCTAATGGCCACTGGGCGGAGCTGCTTTGCTGCCAGCAGAAATAGCCATGAGTTTAACGTGGGCCACAGAGTACATGTCACACCTGCCAGCCCAGCCACATTATCCCAGCAAAACAATGGGCTAAGAAATTACTTTGCCACGAAATACCTGTTTCCCTTGTGATTGAGTCAGTGTTAAATGCGTCTTACCTTAGCTGGCAGAAATGACCTAAATGATATAATGAAGCACAGCCAAACCCTGCCAGGCAGACCTTTGGAAACTTGATTCTCAGGCAAATAGCACTTATCTTCCTGGCTGATGTCTAGCCATGTTTCTATTTCTGCATCTATATGGAGGTCTGCTTATCTAATCCTTTGTATTGCTGGTAATTCCAGGAAGAAGTTGGGGGTGGAAATTGCCTTCAAATGGAGTAAAATTTAACAACAAACCTGTGAAACACACCTTGGGTGTTCCAGTGGCTATCAGCTCTAAGACCACACATTCTGCAGACATAACATGTCCTAGAATACCTGCATGGCCAGTTGATTCATCTCAGAAGTCCCATATCTTGATTTTCCTTTATCTTCTGTTATTTTCTCACTTAAATTAGGTTGATCTTATTGAAGAGGGAGAGGAAATTAACATGTCTTGACCCGTGTCAGAATCTTTGCAGTTAGTTCATTTAATCCACACAATGCCACTGAGACATGGACATTATTATCTCATTTTTCACATGAGACAACTAAGGCTAATAGAGTTTAAGGCACTTACTGATGATCTTCATAATATTGTTTAAATTTATAAATGGGAGAGCCAACATTTAAGTTTGGGTGTAGGAAAAAAAAAAAACCCAAACTCTTTATCTAATGAATGATATTACTTTTCCCCTTTTAGCAACTCATGAGAAAAGAAGTCTTTATGAAATTTTCATATGAAAAATGTCATTAAAATTTTATTTTTGTTCCAGTAATCCAAACCTATGTGGGTTCTAGTTTGTGAAAAAGAGATGTGCCTTATTCCGTGATTTCCTTCTAACGAATGAATTTGAGAGAGTTAAGATAATTCTCTGAAGGATGCAGTTAGACAAGCTATACAAGTTCCTGTGTAAATTTGCTGACAGTAATGAAGAGAATTACTGTTCAGCTTGATTGGGTGCAATACTGCCCAGTTCATATGGTGCCAACCCTCATCTTTCCCACCCCTCCAGCCTCATTGTTCCTCTTCATTTTACCTGATTCTTTTCAGAGAAAATGGGAATTAGATATATAAAACTTATGTGATAACCCAAGGATCCCCCTTTTCCAGTCTCTCTAAGCTAAAATAAGTGACATGGTCTAACTCATCCTGTGTGTAGGTGGAATGCCAATATTTCACCTCTACAAACCACACTAAGTGGCAAGGGATACCTGAATGTAAATAACACTCCATTAAAGTGTGACTTTTAAAAAATTGGCAGAATCAAATCCCTGTGCTTGAATGGCATTTCGAAGCCCTGTTAATTCCAAGAATTTTTCTCTCTGTTCAAGTCACTCTTTGAGGAGTCATTTTCATTTGCCTGTCTGTTCAGGATTTTATGGCATGTTAAGTGACAAGCACACCCTGTAACACATCGTGGGAGGGCACCCACTAAAAGATAGCTCAAACTGAATGACATTGGATGTGAAATGCAGCCTTTTTCTGCCAGGCTGTGTGATATTTAGCATGCCTTGACATATGCTAAGCTACAAAATTTTAAAGCAGAAATCCCTTGGGAATGTTACATGGAATATGTGGGTCAGAATTCTCTCGTGATTAGTTAAAATGTCTAAAACATTTTTCACAATTTCCAATGTAGATTTTTTTTTTCTGAACTCTACCATAAAAATTTGACATATTGAACATGACTTTAGAGACTTAAGTAATGGTTTCACACTGTTGGGAGAATCAATTATGGTAGATCTTTCTAACGCATAATATCTATAAAAACAGGCCAGGGGAGGTGGCTCACACCTGTAATCCCAGCACTTTGGAACACCAAGGCGGGTGGATCACTTGAGATCGGGAGTTCGAGACCAGCCTGGCCAACATAGAGAAACCCTGTGTCTATTAAAAATACAAAAATTAGCCAGGTGTGGTGCAACACACCTGTAATCCCAGAAACTTGGGAGGCTGAGGCATGAGAATCACTTGAATCTGGGAGGCAGAGGTTGCAGTGAGCGAGAGATTTCACCACTGCCACCGTACTCCTGCTTGGGTGATGGAGTGACACTATGTCTCAATAGAAAAAAAAAAGAAACTGACAAGTTTTAATAATCAAGATGTTGATATCTTGAAACATCTAAAAATAAGATAATTAGTGGTGATAGGTAAGGGGAATATATACATATTTTTTTCTTGCTCACAAAATTCTGGGCACATTATTATTTGCTGTCTTTCGTATCCAAAAGAGATATTCGTAACCCATTCATTTTTCTACAGTAAGTTATTTTCATATCATTTATTGAAATTTGTAGCCACGTTCAAACAGGCGCATATTTTATTTCCTCTTTTAGATCAGTTATTTATTTATGTTGCTAGCACTTGATGTTTATGTTCTCCTTGTTTCCATCTTATATACATGTGTGACTGGAATCTTTTATTTCATTTTCTTTCTTTATTTTTTTAGACAAGGTCTTGCTTTATGACCCAGGCAGGAGTGTGGTGGCAGTCATGGCCCACTGCAGCCTTGAATCATGGAGCTCAAGTGATCCTCCCACCTCAGCCTCTCAAGTAGCTGGGAACACAGGCCCCTCCACTACATCAAGCTATTTTTCTACTGTTTGTAGAGATAAAGTCTTTCTATGTTGTTTAGTCTGGTCTCGAATGCCGGGCTCCGGTGATCCTCCTGCCTTGGCTTCCCAAAGTCCTAGGATTACAGTCCTTAGCCTCTGTACCTGTAATTGGAACCTACATCATTAACCTTAACAGCCCTCTGGGGGAATAGCATACCTGTGATCATGAAAGGAAGGTAAAAAGGTAAGAAGAAAAGAAAGAAGGCAGCCAAGGAAGAGATAGTTCAAGATGATTGTTGTCCTTGCCACTCCATGGAAATTGCTCTTTTCAAGCCTCAGTGACTTCTGTCTTGCCAAATCCAAATGTCATATCTTTTATGACTTTTAGCAATATTCAAACTAGGTGATTACTATACCTCTCTTGAAACGTTTTTTATTCTATCATTTCCTTCCTTCCTACCTTCCTTCCCTTCGTCCTGAGACATCACACCGTCCTGCTTTTTCCCCTAAGCATATCAGGCATTTTTTTCAGAACCACTTTCCTGGGGTTTCTTCTCCTGATTCTAAAATGTGCAATGTCCTCGCTCTTCTCCTTATAAACACATTCTTTAGCAGGTCCTGTCTGCTTGTTTCCAAGGCTGTCAATTTCTCCTGTCCATTCATGACTCCCAAGTTTGTAACCACAGTCCTGACTTCTTCTCCAGGTTCATGCCTGTGCATGCATATGTGCACGCACGTGTGTGTGTGTGTAACTGCATAGCTGAGTTTTCTAGTGCATCGTCAAACAGGCAGCTCAAACTTTGTATGTGTAAAACAGAATCGTTGTTTTTTTGAATCAAGCCTGCTTTCTCTCTAACTGTTCCTACCCCAACCATCCTCATCTCAATGTGTGCACCACTGATCATCCAGGCACCTAGGTCCCAAACGTATGAGCTGTGCTTGCCTCACGTCTCACATCCAGTACATCTGCTGGTCCTGTAGTCTTCTCTTTAGAAGGTCTCAATCTGCACAGGCCCATGAGCACCATGGGGGCCACTTAACTATCCTAAGGGCTTCTAATGTGTTTCTTTGTTTCCTCTCTTGCCTCATGATGACCAGTTCTCCAAATAGCAACTAGGGCGATCTTTTATAAATGCATATGAAAACATGCTATTTTCCTGTTTGAACCTTCCAGAATAAAATCCTAGTGCCTTACCATGTTGGATCAACAAGATGAGATAATCTCTCCAACAAACAATCCGTAGAACTCAGTGATTTAAACAGATTTACCTTAAAAGTTATACATAGAATTACTGTATAGCCCACTCCAAAGGACTGAACATCAGCACTCAAACAAATACAAGTACACGCATGTTCATGACAGTATTATATACAATAGACAAATGGTGGAAAACCCAAATGGCCATCAACAGATGAGTGGATAAAAAATTGGGGTAACATTCTTAGCCATTAAAAAGGAATTAATAACCAATATATACTTCAATATGGATGAACTCAGAACATTATGCTATATAAAAGAAACCAAAAGCAAATGGTTTTATATTGCATGTTTCCTTTATGAAATCTCCAGAATCGGCAAATCTACAGAGAAAGAATGTAGGTTGGTGGTTACCAGGGGCCGAGGAAAGGCAGAAATGGGAAACGTTTTTAGCAGGCCTGGAGTTTCCCTTTGGAGTGACGGCAGTGTTTTTGCACTCGATAGAAGTGATGGTTGCACAAAATTGTGAATGTACTAAATGCCACTGAGTTGTTTACTTTAAAAATGATGAATTTTATGTTTATTTTACTTCAATTAAATAAAACAGAGTTTATTTATATCACATGCTCATCTAGAGTGGCTGAAAGTTCTGCTCCATGTCTTAGTCATTTTCAGTCTCAGAACTTAGGCTGACGAAGCGGCCACTGTTTAGGGCATTCTTTGTAAAACACAAGATTCATGAGAACAGAAAATTTTTTCATTAAATAGTTTTAACATAGGCTGAGTGCAGTGGTGGCTGTGAACCCAGGAATCAGCTTGGGAACAGTTTTCCTTTTCTCCATATGGAACAAAACATGCAACCCAGGAGCTGGTAGCAATAGTTTCCCTGGTCCATTCAAGAAATGGCAGAGGAGATTAAGAGGCTGAGTGTTATTCCAGCATTTTGGGAGGCCAAGTCAGGAGGATCACTTGAGGCCAGGAGTTCAAGACGAGCCTGGGCAATATCATAAGACCCTCAACTCTACAAAACCAAACAACACAAAAAAATAAAACAAAAACAGCTCCCCACACACAAAATAAAGACATACAAGGAAAAAATACCTGTGTGGCAAAAGATCCATTTCATATGATCACTCGATATCTACACATTCGTTATTTGTCTTTGCCTTATTTAGAGAGTTGAAGTTCAAGTGTTTACATGGCATGGCCTTTTTTTTCTTTTGCTTTGAATCACTTCATTGTTCCAGTGTTATTCCAGATTTCATTACTGATCTTCCAACTACCCCTTCTCTTTTTAGAGACCATTTGTGTTAAAGAAAGGGTTGAACATAATGACATTTCCTACTCTTAATAGCCCTATGAGACAGGTACCATGTTTATCCTTATTTAATTGATGGTGAAGTAGGCTCAGGGAGGTAAGCAGTTTGCCTATAATCACACCATCTATTAAGAGACATCATTAGCTGTGGAGTGCAGACTACTGACTTCAGGGACCATATCTAATGACTACATTATGCTGACTTTCCTTGTGCACCACCAACAAATATTAAATCCAGTTTAAGTGACTAAATGAACAAGAATAACAACAAAAAAGTCTAATGTGAACAAGAAGAGCACATATTTATTAGGCGGCTGGCCAGGGATTGGAACTCAATATTTTGGGGGAGCAACAAACTAAGCCAACTCTTTCTTGTGCCTGTTTTGTGAGCCCCATGCTCTAAAGATGGCTCTTTTGAAATTCAAGGACAGCAAATTACATGCATTTGTTCCTGATTAAGCTAATTGACTAAGTACTTTGCATAAGAACATGGCTAAAGAGAGGACTGTCCTTCCATCCACTGGATTTCAATAAAGCTGTCAAAAGAAAGGGATCAGAAATAAAGAAATAACAGGTTGGTTTCACCTTCCTTTTGAAATTCTTATTCCAGATATAGGAACGTTTCTGAATAAATAAGAACAGATGTAAACTACCTGCAGATAAGTACTTAAGGAGACCACATAGAGACAGATAAAGATACTTTGGTTGAATCTTTAGCTTATAACTTCAACAGTGATGGTAGGGGTCTCACTGTACTTCTCCTGCCTTCTCTCTCTTCCTTTGGTTGCTTTTCCTTTTGCTCTTGATCAGTGATTATTGAAGTAAAGTATTTATCTCTGTGTATGATCAATCAAATTGGAGATGCTTTGGGGGTTTTAAAATTCAGTTCAAGGTATTGTTTGGCTTTGTGGTTTTAAGATATATGCCATGCCAAAAGTGTGGTTTTATTGGCAAATGAATACATTTATCTGGAAGAGCAAGACTGCTTTGGAGGAGGTGGAGGATGTGGAAGTAGCTTACTAGATGGCACGATCTGAAAGTGACCAAAGCACTCCCACCACCTGTGAAAGTGACTGATATTCTACTGCGACTACATGTGAAAGGTTTAGATTCTTTTTTTTTTTCTTTTTTTTTTTTTGAGACAGAGTCTCACTCAGTCACCAGGCGCCAGGCTGGAGTGCAGTGGCGCGACCTTGGCTCACTGCAACCTCCGCTGCCCGGGTTCAAGCATTCTCCTGCCTCAGCCTCCCGAGTAGCTGGGACTACAGGCGCGCGCCACCACGCCCAGCTAATTTTTTTGTATTTTTAGTGGAGACGGGGTTTCACCATGTTGACCAGGACGGTCTCGATCTCTTGACCTCGTGATCCGCCCGCCTCGGCCTCCCAAAGTGCTGGGATTACAGGCGTGAGCCACCACGCCCGGCCCGGTTTAGATTCTTACAGTAAATAGGTACATACTCCTAGGGGGAGCAAACATTTATGCCCTCATGAACTAATGCCTTTCTTGGTGCATGATGAATGAACAGCTTTTGAGAACAGCATCATAGAGAAAGGAAATTCAGATGGGAATGGGAGCAGCAAGCAATGGCAGGAGGGCAGTAATGGAGAGCAAGAGGAAGGGCTCCCCTAAAGTCAACCTGCTTCACCACCGTGCCAATATCTTGCTAGATAGGGGGCTTATTTTCACTCCACTGACATGAGCCTGCTTGAAATCTCTTTTTCAAAAATGCTTCGGAGAAGAAATTCTATCTATACTGATTGTATTCAAGAGCCTATCTTAATTCTGAAACATAATTCCAAATATTTCTGGCCTTCTAGAGTACTGTACCTATTCTAACTTAGTCATTTCAGTCTCAGTCTATTAATCTCCTCTGCTGTATCCTGAATAGACCAGGGTGGCCATTGCTACCACCTACGGGACTGCATGCTTTGCTCCATATGGAGAAAGGAAAACCATTTCCAAGCTGATTCCTGGGTTCACAGCATCCATGTTAAGTATATTAGCACCTTCCATTTGCAACTGGGAGGATTTTCCCAGGAGACTTTATTCTGTCAGATATTAGATACAATAATAATAGGCGGCCGGCCATACTGGAGAATTGAGGGCACCAGTAAATTACTGTGAGGAAAGCAATTTGACATCCTTTCATCCTTTGATGAAAGCTAAATGTGAAATCCAGGTGTAAATGTCTAAAAAAAAATTGAAAGTCACACTCAGAGCAGGAGACCCAGGAGTGTGGTGAAATCACTGCTCAGAGAAGGGAAGGACTCGAGGTTGTACTGTGATTTGACAACATTATTTCTTTCCAAGATTAATGCATCTGTGGAACTACTTGGCCTTATTCCTGGATCCTATCAATTTAGCAAGGACATTTACACAAATGGCTTCTGTAGTCTAGCTGATACCGGGGCCAGAAACACTGGCCCAAGAATTCAGGTTCTTCTCTTTGAAAGATGTCTAATGCTGGGGAGGTTAGACAGCCCCATTTTGGCTTTCTTAACCTGTTTATATCCTTCTACTTAAGGCTGCCTGATAAGGACTGTGAATTTTACTTCACTATGTCTTTGTTCAGTGTTCTTGTAAACTCAGAAGTCAATGTACAGACATAGCAATTTCCTTCCCTCCCCTTTTACTCAAAAACATACTTTATTTGAACCAATTTATTTTCTCTTTCTGAAGACACGTATATAAAATATTATCACCATTATCATCTTATTTCCTTATATGGTTTGTTGATAATTTAATATATACATCTTATTTCCTGGATTAATGGTGTTTTTCTCTAAGGCGGGTCTTTATCTCCACAATGCCTCGAAAAAGAATATCAATACTAGCTCTTACGTGTTGCCTGCTTATCCTAAGGCAGGCACTATGTTAAGCACTTTGCGTGGATGACCTCGTTTACCCCTTTCAAACCCTGATACATTTGGTATTATAATTATCCCCCTTTCAAAAGTGGACAATATGGCTTTGAGGTATTGTCTTACATCACAAAAAAAGTGAGAACGCGGGGTTTGTTTGCAGGAAGAGCCACGTTGTACTTCTTTGTTAGTAAATATGTGATATTTAATGAAAGCTTAGTGCTATGGAACACACTTTGTTGAAACATTGTGGCTTAAACAGCACAGTTTTCTTTTTTCACTCCTAAGTCTGCTCCTGAGTTGGTAGTTTGGACAAGGCTAAGCAAGGACAGCTCAGCTGTGTGTCTGCTGCAGCAACTCTACTGGGGCTGGAGGTCCCATCTAAGGGAACCTTACAAGTTGATTCTAGTTGCTGGCTCAGTTCTCAGCTGAGGTTGTAAGTTGAAAACCTCATTTCTCCACCACTCAGTGAGATGGGATTCTTACAGCACAAAGGCAGGAAATGTCAGAGGCTTCTTGTGGCCTGGGCCCCAAAATGGAAGAGCATCACTTCCAAAGCATTCTTTGGTTACAGCGGATCACAGGGCCAACCAGACTCGAGAAGGGGACCATACAAAAACATGAATACTGCCAGGCACGGTTCATTGTCGTGGTTCAAAGTTAATAGTCTACCACACGAAAGGAGCAGAACCTTTTTTCATTGTTTTATTATCAGCAAAGAATCCGTGAAGTACACATTTTATTACCATCTATGCAGCACCGTAATAAGGATAGAGGAGAAGATACAGCTTCTGCTTGTGCTGTATAATAGTACCTGACATCCCGGAAGTTCAAACAGAAACCAAAACAAAGCCAATCAGAATGACGAGCAAGAGTGGTGAATATAAACATACTACACGTTGGAAGATTTGGCATTTTCATTCTGGAGGTATTTTTAAGAGTGACAATGTCCAAAATATATTTCATTCTAATTTGTGATACGTGTGCCCCTTTATTTTAGGCACTTTGACTGGCATGATCTTCATAAGACAGGGAAAAGACTCTCAAACACGTGCACATCCTTACCTCTAGGTGCAAATGAGGGAGTAAAAATTAGATATGCTAGAGTTAGGTTACAAGTGGAGTAAGAGCTGCGGGTGTCTGTATTAATGTGGTAGTTTATTCCAAGAGCAGTAATAAAGAGTCATATCACTTTCTATTGCAGCGGGGCATCCATTTAGGGAAGTGGATCTCCAGGTTTTGTTTCCAAAATAGATCGCATATTTTCAGTGTTCATTGAAAGAAACAAGGGAGAGTGGGTGAGAGGGTGCCATGGCAGCCCTCGTTATTTATAGTTTGGCAATATTGTTAGTGTTCACCCGGTGGAGAACTGAATCCCATCTAAGCTCGTAATTTTCATATCTTTGGAAAGCTTTTAGCTCCTCTCTGCCTGTTGGCATGGTAACATGACAAGAGTTATGATGTCAAAACCATATGAACCCATGATTGATCTAAAATTATTTGGGAAACTTTCCCATTTCAAATTTCCATTGAGAGAGAGAAAGAGGCCATGCAGCAGCTTCATTCAAAAGAGAAAAAAAAATCTGGTTTGTTTTTTTAATTGCCCTGAAATAAATTCTCTATTTTCCTTTCTATGTAATGCTAAAAAGATTACTGTCCTTCTGATGTCTTTAGCATTTTCTTTCAAAATCAGATATTTTAATTTTCCTTTCTCTTGGTTATTTTTTTTTCTATTCTAACAGAAATCAATGGCTGATGCTAGCACATTTTTCATGCTGCAGATACAAAGCCGGGCAGGCATGCAGGCTGATGGATGGCCTCTGGGATACTCAGGTCTTTACTGAAGCAAAGTTGGCCTTGAGGAAATGCTGAGTGTTCGTAGAGAGGCCAAGAGATACTATGAGTTACTATCTGTTGAGTATTTGCAAGCCATAGATATTATTATCACTTACAAGGAGAGGAGAGAAAAACAAAGGGTCACACAGATGAGGTAAGTTGCTCGAAGCCAGAAAATGACAGAACAGAGATTTATTGGAAAAAAAGTTCAAGCCTGTTAACAGGAGGAATAGGGTTTGCCCAGGTGAAATAAGAGGAAAACATACTGCTAAGGTGTGTCAGCCTAAATAACGAACAGAGCCCCACCAAAAAACTGATATGTATTCAGGAATAGGGCATTGCAATGGACAACCTGTGCCATGGTAAACTGTGTATGTATTTAGGGAAGGAAAGGAAGACAAAGGATTTTAAGGAAAAAATGAGGAGGGTTGCATAATTGTTTTGAGGTAATTATCCCTAGCTACAAGGATCAATACCAAGGGCAACACCAGTCTAAGGTTGGACAGGCAATTGCTGGGCATGTGTCTTCACAGAAATACCTAAGAGTCTAGAAGTTCAAACAGAAACCAAAACAAAGAATTTGCCAATGAAAGTGACGAGCAAGACTGGAGTTTCTTTAGGTTTTTTTTTTTTTTTTCCTTGACTAACGTTGCAATGGTCTTTGTTCAAGGTTGGACGTTTGCAGATTCTTTTGTGATAGTTTTTGTCATCAGGCATTTAATGAGAGCTTTGCCTTCATCGCCCTCCTCAGTTCTTTTTGTGTTTTCTTTCTTTCTTTCTTTCTTTTTAACGCAGACAACTACATTTTGAATCTGAAAATTTTCATAGGTATGTCACCTTGGGAAACTTAGGAAACTTATTAGGCATGAGTTTCTTTGTTTTAGTCTCAGTTTACCAATCTGTAAAATGGGAATAATAATAGAAATCTGCTGTGGAGATAAGATATGAGAAATGGAGCTTAAGATAAAGCCCAATACTCGTCATGAAGAAGATAAATAAATGCTAATTGCCCTGTAGAAGCAAATGGGTTTGTGTGGAATCCTAAAAAATTAGCAAGAGGGATCAACACATTTCTTATCTCAGGCACCACTTTCTGTGTGAGGTAAGACATTGGACTTGAACATAATGCCAGACATGGGCTTATCTACTTGTGCTACACAAATAATTTCCTGTCTCTAACCAAGTCTCAAACTGACCACGTTAAAGTAAAGTTCATCTTCATTCTTCAACATCGTTCCTTAGCAGCATTCATAATCAAAGGAGGATTTAAAGTTGGAGGAAGTTATGATGTTTTCTCTTTTGAATGTTATTAGATTCACATGCATATATATTTTTAGAGCAGATATAGGTTGAAGGATTAGGCACTCTTTCTAGGCAAAAGCTGAACGAAATGGACAAAATCCCCATATTGGGGAGCTAAATTTTAGTGTGGGAGACAGATAATAAAAATTATAAACAAATAAAACATACAATATTATAAAGAGAAAATGCTAAGACATTAATTAATGAGGAGAAATTAAGCTAGGGAGGAGTCAGACGAAGCATAGGAAGGGCGAAGACTGAGCTTGAGGTCTTAGCTTTAGGTAGCTCTTAAAGGTGTCACTGATGTGACTTCCCTTGCATATACCTGGAGAACAGAGCATCATGCTAAGTAGAGGGGATTGCAGGTGCAAAGGCCCTGAGGCCCGGAGTGTTTAGGAAGAGCAAGAGGCTGCTAAGCTTTGGAACCCAGTGAATGAGGAGGAGGCTTGTAGCTGTGTCCAATATTCTGCCCTAAGAACACCGTTCATGAGGTAGAGAGCACTTGGACCAACAATCTGAAATAAATGGATAAGGAGTGACTTGCCTTATTCATGAAACAGAATGATTTTGAGTTAGAGACAGACTCCGGGTTCTCTCCCTAGTATCATTCCAGTGGAGCTTGGTCCTCAGCTGTTCCTCACAGTTGGTTTCATTCCGAGTCACTATATCATTGTTCACTCTTCAGATATCTGAGAGCTGTAAGGATTTGGAAAAACAAACTCAGTTTTTCTTACTCTACTGTCACAACACAGTCAACACAAAACTTCTGAGACCCCATATGTGTGGGAGTTTCTCCCCACATACTAAGAGATCAATTTTGCAGTAGATTCTTCAGCAGATGGCAGCTGGGAGTCCTCTAAGTCAATTCAGTTCTGACCTAGAGATAGTGTCAGATCCTACAGGTTGAGGGCTTAGTCCCACAAGGCTGCCCCCTCACTTCAGATGCCATAGAAAGCACAGGTTGTGGCCTGCGCTTCTGACCAACCAGCTGTAAATCAGGGTTTCCACAACCCTTTCCTCGGGTTTGATTAATTTGCTAAAGTGTTTCACTGAGCTTGGAGATACACCTTACTTACATTTATAGTTTATTATGAAGGATGTTAAAGGGATACAGATGAAAAACCACGTGGAAGAGATGCGTTAGGGCAAGGTACGGGGAAGGGGAGTGGAGCTCCATCCCCTCTGCAGGCAAACCACCCTCCAGGAACTTCCAGTTGTTCAGTTATCCGGAAACTCTTGCAAACTCAGTCCTGTTAGGTTTTTTTTTTTTGAGACAGAGTCTCACTTTGTCGCCAGGCGCCAGGCTGCAGTGCAGTGGCACAATCTCGGCTCACTGTGACCTCCACCTCCCAGGTTCAAGCAATTCTGCCTCAGCCTCCCTAGTAGCTGGAACTACAGGCGCACACCACCATGCCCAGCTAATTTTTGTATTTTTAGTAGAGACAGGGTTTCACCATGTTGGCCAGGATGGTCTCGATCTCTTGACCTAGTGATCCACCCACCTTGGCCTCCCAAAGTGCTGGGATTACAGGCTTGAGCCACAGCGCCCGGCCTCCTGTTAGGTTTTAATGGAGATTTCATTATGTAAGCATGATTGATCAAACCATTGGCCATTAGTGAGGCACGCAACCTTCAGCATCTATCACCTACCAGGAAGTTGGGGTTTGGGGCTGAAACTCCCAACCCTGTAATCATGCCTTGGTCTTCTGGTGACCAGCCCCCAACCTGAATTTATCTAAGGATCCCCAGCTACCTCATTAACATACAAAAGACACTCATCGCTCTGGAAATTCTAAGGGTTTTAGGAGCTATATGTCAGGAAATAAGGAAGAAGATCAAATATATATTTCACATTCTCACAAGAGGAAAATTTTATAAGCCTTTCTAATCTGTGGGCATGTGTCTGTAATAATTCCATTTAAATATAATTAATACCTATCTCTGGTATGAAAAGGAATTTTCTTGCCATTCCTCACTAAGCTATGGGAAGAAATTCAGGCCAACTGAACAGGAGGTGGATTGTGGCTGAATAAGACACCATCCCCTGGAGTTGAATGACAGTGGAAAGTGATTCATACACGTCTTTCTGCAGATTGCTCCTTCCTTTTTGTTGAGTTGTAAGTAGATTATGTCTTCATTCAAGAGTGCTTTTGCTGTCTCTAGATGGCTGTAAAAGTGTCTTCTTCAGGCCTTTCCATCAGTGCCAGTTCAAATATTGCTGTACCAGTGGATTAAAAGTTCTATTTGTTGATTTATTTGTTCCAGACATTTAAGATTTTGAAAAAAATTTATTAAGTGCTTTTGTATCTGGCACAGTCGTTATGATTACATTTTAACTTCACAATGACCCTGAAAGGTATATTGTCCCATTGCATAGAAAATAAAGCTTTGAGAAATTTGATGTGTTATTCCAAAAGGTAATATGTAGTACAGAAGAGGCACTGTTTCCTTGGTGAAGGTGTTTGCTTGTAGGTGTAGTGTTTAGCCAATTCCTTCCCCCTCTTGGGGCACAGCCAGGATAATGCAGAGAACAGCAATCATACTTGCTCTCTTAAAGAAAAAGCGAAAGTCTTATATTTCTGCAGTGCATTTAGGCACACCATGGCTTCCTGCTTTTCAGTGATCAAATTGTTTCTTAAATGTGAGACTTGTTCTCAGGGTTATACCGTGAGTCCCATGCTACTCCACTGTAGAACTGCCATTTTGTTCTTTCTGCCCTGTGGTTTAGACTTTCTGATTCACACAGAGCTTGGCACTTAAATGTTCTAGATGTATTTAAAATAATGTTTCACAGAAATGTATTAACAGGATAGTCTTAATAAATAATTGGGGATAATTTATCCCTAATTTATGTGAATCTATAAATCCATGAGTGATGTGATTGCGGACATACACACGCACACGCACGCATGCACACACACAGACACACACACTCCACTTCTCACTCTTCTTTGACATGAGAGATATAATTGTCGTCTAGTCCCAGGGGTAATTTTGCACTCCAAGGGACATGTGGTGAATGTCAACCATTTTTGATTCCCAAAACTGGGGCATTGGTGTCACTGGCATGCAGTGTATAGAGACCAAGGATGCTGCTAAACCCCTTGCCATGTACAGGACAGCCCCCACCATGAGAAAAGTCCAGCCCAGAGGGTCATCAGCACCTATTTAGACTTGTCTATTTTTAATATTACCACATTTACTGGAAGCTTGAATTTGGAATCATTCTAGCCTAGAAAATATTTCTGTTTTGATATCAAAAATGTTTTTAAAATATGGGTATTACACACATACTTTTAAATAGTGAATTATAATACAAATGTACTAACACCAATTGGGGGAAAAATGTAGGTTTTTCTCTGTTGGAAACCTCAAATATAACTCTCTTTTTAAAAAATCTTAAAATTACTTATGTTTTCCTAGGTTTCTTCTCCCTCACCCTCTTGCTTTTTCTTTCTTTCTTGTTTGTTTCATTTTGTGAGCTTTCAGACTCAATAAGCCTTGCCAGTCTGTGATGTGTAAAATTATCTGACTCTGGCCAGAGGGAATTATATCCTTTTCAGCCTCAACTCAATTCATCTATCAGCCTTCACTGAGAACCTGTTGGGGGCTCAAGCTTGGGTGGTGAGTACAGTGGAAAGAAGGTAGTAATACAGGGAATCTCCAGCTGAAATACTAGTACATGACAGCAGCAGGTGACTCAGACCTTGAACTGCCAAATGCAAAATCTGTTTTGATTCCCACTTCCGTGCGAACATGCCTTCACTGAGGTTTTCATAGGGTAAGGTTTTACCATTGCGGCTCATATTTTTTTCTTATGGAAGAGAAGGATAGTTTTTATCTTAGGGAATTTAATTGAATTTATTTCTTAATGATGACACTAAGATATTCAGGCCATGCATTTTGACCATATATTTGTCTTGCATGGATTTCTTGGGTCAAAGTTACGGAGAAGGAGGTCTGCCACAGTCATTCCTCAGGAGAGCCCTGGCTTTGGACATCAGCAACCCTTCCCATTTCCTTTGTTAGGGATTTGTGTTCCACCAGCAATTTAAGCCTTGTTCATCTGTCATCTCTGACAGTTACAAGTTTGCATCTAACCTGTGCCATGAGGACTAAATCGTTCTCTGGCCGGGGGTGCCATATCATAATGACTATCATCAAAAACACTACTCTCCCCTTCCCCACCAATAGTTCTGAAGATCGAGTCATGTAAAGCGTTAGTAACCAGATGCCTTCATCTTTTAGTCCAGGATCAATAGACAATCAATTGATACCAGTCTAGAAGGCTTACCTAGGACATTAGAGGAGAAAAGAGTTTGATTCTTATCTGCCCATTTGCTTCCAAGTCTACGCAGTTGATCATAAATGCTGTAAGAGCCATGGACTACTGATGAGGAGCAGCTGGAAACATGCCTCTGAGCTTTTCCTGTAACAAAATAGTATTAATTCTGGGATCACTCATTCTTCATCTTTTCATGGTGCTTCGTAAACTTCCATTAACAATAAGAGCTAACAGTAATTGAGCAGTGCCAGGAACTATTCTAAATAGTTTGTGTGTTATCTCATTTATACCCTGATAGCAATGCTCTTGCAATCATGCCTTCTTGACATACTAAGAAACCTGAGACTCGAAGAGGTTAAGTCATTTGCTCAGGATCAAGACTTTTGTAAATGGCAAAGTTCATCAGATTTTAACTCAAGGAGTCTGGCTCTAGATCCTGCTCACTTGTTGATTATTCAGTGACACATCCCTGAGGGAATCACACTCTTGGATGAAAGCAGTGTGATTTCCTGGTAGGCTGGGCACAGTGACACAAGCCTGTAATCCCAGAGACTCCAGAGGCTGAGGCGGGAGGATCACATGGGTCCAGGAGTTTGACCAGCCTGGGCAACATAGTGAGACTTCATTTCCAAAAAAATTAAAAGATTATCCAGGTGCAGTGGTGCCTGCCTGTAGTCCCAACTACTCAGGCAGTGGAAGTGAGAGGATTGCTTGAGCGCAGGAGTTCGAGGTTACAGTGAACTATGATCATGCCACTGTACTCCAGCCTGGGTGACAAAGCAAGACCCTGTCTCTAAAAAAGGAAAACCCTGATAACATGAGTGTGAGCCTGTGGAGTGTGAGATTTAGAACATCATTTTAGTGTCCTAGCACAGAACCAACACTCTCATTGGTTGGTTGCTTTGCCTATTGGGGAAAATTAGTGGCAAATTTCAAACCTAAAATGTTTAGCTTCCCTAGTCCCTAGAAAATAGAATATCAGAATTGGATGCGGCTTTGAAATTATTTATTTATTTTTGTTAATGTATTTATACCTAGCTAATTACAGAAAGGGTTTGAAGTGGTTTGTAATAAAACCACAGTATGACAAGACAAAAAGAAAGTGAGAAAATCCAGGAATGGGGAAAAAAAAAATACACTAATGTAAAGCCAGAGATATCATGCTTTAAAGTATCAGACCACATATTTAAATATCAGTTCCTAGCAGCTAATGTAGAGAAAGGAGCTTGGCTAGATGCCAGCTTATATAAAGCAAAACCCTTTTTGCAGTAGGAACTTAATTGTTCATGGTACTGAGACATTGAAGCAGTCATGGAATGTAACCTGAGCCTTTGCGTTCTCATCTATAACTGGAGATGTTGCATCTGATGACCTCTAAGTTCCTCCCCATCTCTCAGTATCTAAGACGTATGCTTCTTTCAAACTTAATGAACACCTTCCAGTTTTTAAAGGGGAAATTATCTGTGTTTTCTTAGATTTGCATTTCTTTTTTTCATCCTAATTTCCTTTTAGACCCAGTAACTCTTGTTGCTCTATGATTAAGTAAACCATCTGTCTGTAGTTATTCCACCCTACAAAGAATTCATGTTACAAAAAAATACAACATAATATTTTCTGTGGAGTACAATAAAATTCGAGGATTCATTCATTTTATTACAAACTGAAGATCTATCAGAAATCATGATAAAAATATTTCAGATATGGTAGAATAATAAATCAGAAATGTTTATTCAAGTTACTCAAATTTATTTTATCTGCAACTTTTAGAAAACTGGTTATTCCACAGAGGTAGGTCCCCATGTCTGAGAAAAATGATGCCAAGACTATAAATGCACGATAACAGTTGGAGAGAATAAGAGTTTATGCTGTAATAACAAACAGCCCAAAACACCTGATTGAGTTAACAATAGTTTATTTCTTCCTCACAAACAGTTTTCTGCAGATCCCGGAGACTCTGTGAGTAGCACTTTTATAAGCGGATGTAATCTAATGATTCCATCATCTCAAAACTAGGCTTATACAGTCCCCATGCAGGAGACAAGGGCCCTGGAAGAATCCCAAGGAGGATTTGCACTACATTAGTCCTGAAATGACATTGTCATTTTTACTCATATTTCAGAGGCGAGAACTTGTCACATGACATCATCTAATTTTTTTTGAAGGCTGGAAAAGAAAGAGGGCTATGACACTGATTAGAACTGGTAATATCAGCCTCATTGGTCTTAATATTTTTAACTCCAGAGCCCTCTAATTGCACAAATTAGGCTCTTAGTGGTGCATTTCCTCTGAATTTATAGCAGCTATTAATAAAATTTCTAATTGTTTTTATTGATCCTATAATTAAATTTTAAAACTTTATTTGTAATATGTATATTGATATTTATAAACCTCATCATAATTATGTAAACATATTTAAAATCATTTTAAAGATTTTTTTAAATTAAAATATAATGTTAAGAGCAAAGGGCTGTAATGTGAATTTGTCTTACATGCGTCATATGCATGTTTTGCTAATTTAGATAAATTTTAAGTTTTTCACACTGCATGTTTTAGAAAAAATGAGCAATTAGAAATTAATTTAGAAATAAAAGATGCATGATCATCATTTTGTAGTCGTACTTTAGTAAATAAGGAATTAACTGAAATTTTTAAGCTGAAGTTTTGCTTATTCATTTAGCACATTGTTTACAAATCAAGGAAGAAACAACTCTTTTTTTTTTTTTTTTTTTAACAGTCAAACATTCTGTGCTGTCTTCCTGGATATATTCTGAATGGGCTCACTTGTTTTCATGAGGCTTTGCTTGGTATTAGAATTTGTGGTTGATGCGGCTCATTTATCAGCCATGTATGGAGAGATTCTGAAAGATGTTTTGTCGTTTTCCAGTGTCAAAATGATGCATTCGCTTATGTCCTGGTTTCTTTGAAAGAGCTTGAGTTGCACTTATTTTGCAGGGTAAAGCATGGGAATAAATGATACAAAACTAAGTAAACAGAGGGAAAAAGCAGAATTCAGAAAACCAAAAAATAAGGGCTTTATTTTTAAGCACATAATTTTAGACTAAGAGGAGATAAAATAAAACGTCCATGGCTACCTTTATTTAGGATCGATCCAGTTGCCTGCTGGCATCCTATTACAATGAGTACTTCAGTTCTTGTCGACACAGATATGGAAGGAGAAGTAACTTTCCCAAATTATGGTGGGAGAATGGTCCATTTGATCGTGCATTTTTTCCTGCTTTGTGTTTTGTGGGTGTAATTTTTCAGCTGTTTTATTTGTTCACTTGGCATGAAAATAGGAAGGAACAATGAATGGGACACAGACACCTGTAACTTGCTAGCAGAATCTGCTTAGTACAGACTCCTAACGCTAACATTTGTTAGAGAAGACAGTTGGAAAACACAGCCACAGTACATGGACTTGTTTTGTAATTAAAGTCATTCTTATGAACCCTAAGAAAATCAGTTACTATTATAATGTAAAGCAATTTTATCAAGCAAAAGCTTATTTTTTCAGAAAAGAAAATGTTCTCTCAAACTTGCTCATTATTTATTTGGTAAATTACTATGTTCAAGATTTTTAAGTGTGAATACCTAACCAATGTATATCCTTTCTGGAGAAATGACGTAGGAAAATATAAATATAAATATATATATAATTATAAAATATAAATCAAAGTTTTCCAGGAGAGATATATAATTATATAATTATAGATATGTAATTATATATCTATAATTATATATATTATAATAGATATTATATCTATATGGATATTATATCTATAATTATAGCTATTATATATATCTATATAATATATATTATATATAATATAATGTTATATATAATATATTATATATTATGTATAATATATATAATATGATATAATATCTATAATTATAGATATTATATCTATTATAATAGATATATATAATTATAGATATCTATAATTATATATCTATAATTATATATGTCTCCTGGAAAACTTTGATTCAAACTTGGATCCATACCTAGAATTATCTTTTCTTGATTAAACTGTTTAACTACTTTGAGTTTCAGTTTCCTCATTAGGATAAATAAATAGAATAGAATATGAACTTCAAAAGATTTTTGTAAGGACTACATATAAAAGCACTTAGCCAAGTTCTTGGTTCATGATAGTGTTTTGTTCTTGTTTTTGTTTTGAGAAAGGATCTTGCTCTGTTATCCAGGCTGGCATGCAGTGGTATGATCACAGTTCTCTGCAGCCTCAAACTCATTGGCTCAAGGGATCCTCCTACCTTAGCCTCCAGAGTAGCTGGGATCGCAGGCATGTGCCACCATATACATGTATGTATGTGTATACACATACACACATGTATATATATATAAGAATATATAAAAAACATATATATACATGTTATTTATGTATATAACATATATAAATGTATATATAAACATACGCATAACACAATCTGCTTATTACAGACTCCCAACTATATATATATATATATATATATATATATATATATTTTTTTTTTTTTTTTTTTTTTTTTTTTTTTTTGTAGAGATGGGGTCTCCCAATGTTGCCTAGTCTTCATGGTAGGTTTCTGATAAATGTTTTTGTTAATTGTCCTTTGCTTCCTATTAGCATTTCCTTTCCTACTCAATATAAAATGACAACTATGTGCTATGCTGGTGGCACCTCCTGGAGGCCTGTGATAGTATTTTGGTCTGTCATTCTCAGTGCTTGCTTTTTCTCCAGGGAGTTTTGCTTCCGTCTATTGATCTCCGTTTTTGTGCTTTTACAGACATACAGTTAGTTGAGTCAACATTAAATTGTTTTTGCTTATTAATGCATATATAAACTTTTAAAAAAACTTTCCTCTACCTCTCTTTCAAGTATATATATATACTATATAGTATGGTGTGTACATGCACTATATTCTATACATATACTAATATGTCACATATCTATATTAATGTATATGTTTTCTATATTCATATATCTATATTAATATGTAACATATTCATATTAATATAAATTATTATAGTTTAATATTATGTCCATTTTACATATATACAATTAAACACTCCTAGGATGAAGAAGACAATGTTTCTACTTGCATGAAACTTATATCCAAATGGAGAAGACACACAATAAATATATAAACCAAGTGAAAGATAAATAATAAAAATTTTTATAAAAACTGTGAAGAAACTGACCCAGTGTGACAGTACAGAAGCTGACTAGCATAGGGAGGATCTCTTTTAGATACTCATGGTGGGTGCTTCTTTAAGAGACCTTGATAATTAGAAGGATGTAGACATTTAAAAATCACTTGGAAATGTGTTCCTGACTGAAGCAACAGCAGTCATTAAGTCCCAGTTGTTCAGAACAAGCTTAGAGTCTTCCAAGAATAGAGGTTTCTGGAAAAGCCAGTGTGTTTTGTGTCACATGAACAGGTGGGAGGAGAGGACTGTAACTGATAAGAACCTCAAAATGAGGCCTCTGTCTCTTGTATTCCTTAAACTCTCTGTTTTTAAGAGAACTTGAAAGTATAAGATTTTCTAATCTTAAAATTGTGTTTTATTTGCTTAATTACTAGTACTGGAAAGACATTGCTGCTTACTGTTTTCATGTCATTTCTCTTTGGGTTTAAATGAACATTAAAGGGCTAGCTTGGGAATTAACCTACATCTATGCCATGATCCTGAGAGAAAATATAACCAAATTGCACTGAAAACTCTGGAACATAGTTCTTTTTCAGACAGGGACAACCTACGTTGGAGTGATTTTTGAAAAAAGCAGCAGGTCCTCATTTATCATAAAACCTCATTACCCCAAAACCTTGGTTTCTGCTCAGGCTGTGCCGAAGATTACCTTTGTCCTATTATGAAGACGTGCTACACAATACCCCACAGTAATTGATTTAAAATTGGCATGTTCAATTTAATTCTGGGTTTGCAGAAACTTCAACACATTAATGCAGATGGATTTTGTTAATTGCCACAGAATTTTCATGTGTTCATAAAAGTTGGGCTGGCAGCCACGGCCTCTGTTTGGAAACCCTCTTCAGAAAAATGCCCAAGAAAGGATTTTTTTTCTCCCTCTGTCTCCACATTTAGCAAGTTACTGTTGTTCTGAGATGAGAGAGAAGAGTTCGGTATTGATGGGGGCATTGATCCAAGTCCTTCTTCTCACTTCAATATTAAAAGATAAAAGGGCTGATTGTGCTCATTTATCATGCTGGTCTCTGTTTTACCTTAATCAAACCCTGATTTTCCACATTTTTCTTTACAAGTCATCCTTTTCATCTCCTACATCCTGTCAAATGTACAAGTTACCTTTGTGCTGATCTATACTTAATTAATTTAAGCGATATCTTTGCCAAGATGTACTTCAGGAAATGCAACTGGGTTGAGAATGATGCCTTAGTTTGTACAACTTCCGAGTGAAGTGTGGCTATGAGTCAGTGTGCCGAGGGCAGAGGGGCACTGTACAGAGGAGTGTACCAGAGAGTGAGGCTCACCGAGGCATCAGAAATACACAGGCCTGCCGTCATTGCTCCCTGACCAGTCTTTCTGCCTCCCATCTCCTTTCCCTTCACTATATCTTCTGATCAGCAGCACTGTGACCTATCTAATATACTCACTATGTCAGGTCATCATCCCCTGCTTAAAAATCCTGGAAGGTTTCCCCATTACCTATGGTAAGGATTAGCAAACTATAGCCACAGGCCAAATTGCCTGTTTTTCTCAGTAAAGTTTTATTGGAACACAGCCATGCTCATTTGTTTGCATATTGTCTATGGCTGCTCTTGCCCTACAAAGGCAAAGTTGAGCAGTTGAGAAGCAGAGGCGATCAGAACATATTTACTATCTGGCTCTTACCGGAAAATGTTTACTGACCCCCAGCCTGCATGATTGAGTTCAAACCTGAAGCACAGCACTTCCCAAGATACTTCCAGCGTGCCTTGCAGGCTGATCTGTAGTCAGTTCCTCCCATGCATCCTCCACTCTGAGTCCCTGTATATAACCCATTATCCCCATACAGGGCTGCACACTCCATGCCTTTACATTCACTGTTCAGAATTCTTTCGATGGCATTGCCTCAACTCCAGTGGCTCTGAACCACCCTCCTTCACACTGATGCCTCCCCATCTCCCCCTGTAGGTGAATTCTGTCACAGCCTTTCAGCATTGCTTAGGGCACATCCCTGCCGTCATGAGTTGCCTTTTCTTTATGTATGCAAACCCTGCCTCTTCAGTGAGAGTGGAAGCCTCTGAGTGTTTTGCATGCCTTCCTCAAAGTCCAGTGTAGGCCTAAACACACAGTAGGTGCTCAATAAATAGGTGTTTAATGGACAGAGAATAAGTAAGATGGCCATCCTGCCTATAAACTAAGCAAAGGACATAATGGGGTAAAGCAAATGCTGTCACATTTTCACATTAATCAATGCATTAATGTTGCTCATTAAGAAAACTAATCTACTGTATATGTTAACTTCAATGGAAACAGACAGCACCAGAAACAGAAGCTGCAAGCAGCAGGCCCAGCAGCAGGGAAGTCTAAGCATGGCCTTGCCTGCCTAGAGTGTGCCAGAGGCCAGCATCCAACCTTCTGGGTGTCTTCTAGCAGACCTGGAGCCAGGCAAATGGGAACAGCTGCTAGATATCATACCAGGGCAAGTGCAAATAGATGCCTGAGTCCCAGCTCTCCATCATAAAGCAAATATCTGCCCTTATTCTCTAGGGGACTACACCCTAGGAGGCAATAGGAATAGACATTTGCTTTCTGAATGTGCCTGTCCCAGAGCCCAACCTCTATTTTAGTATATATTCATGGAAGTACATGGGATGGGTGAGTTTGCTTTGAAGGGCATATTTTGACTCTATGAGGGACAAATCCTTTTCCCAAAATATTAACAACTAATTTTAATTTACCGTGGGAGATGTTGGTAAAAAAATATCAAGACCTCTTTAAGTTTTCAGCAAATGCTAGTGCCATCTTGGACATGATTGCTGCTAAGATGCCTTTAATGAGCTGAATAGTGGAACGATTACCTTTGCCTCTTCCTTTGTAAACAGACATTCCCTGGTAGCTGCTGAACATCCCCAAGGATGTTCCTTGAGGATCTTCCTCTTTACTTTGTAACCACCACTTGCCCATCTCTACTACAAACTCTTGGCCCTACCCACAGCACCCTGTGTGGCATAGGGAGTGCTTTTTCTTCGGTCCTCTGGAGACCACTCATAGTCTTACTGGTGAATTCCCAAAGTTGTAATAGTCTCAACAAAGAATCCATTCTGCAGCATTATATAATCCTGCACCTTTCACTGTTCTGCCCTTGTGTGACCCCAAATGTTGCTTCTCCAAGAAGTTTTATGCAAGTGGAGGGGCTAACTTACCACTTACACACTTCTAAAATCACTGCCATCATCTCCTCTCTGCCCAGGCCTCATGACATTTCTGTTCACCAAAAGCACACACTCTACTGTTCCGTTCACCTTTCCCCCCCATGACTTTGTTGGGAAAGGTTGAGTGGGGGATAAGAAAGGTGGAGATTAAAGGAGGATGAGGTTAGGTGGATGAGATGGGGTAGGAGTCCTAGAGCTCGAACATAAGGAGTAACCCAAGCTACTCCTCAAAGAAGCTTCTTCCAGGGCATCTGTTTACATGTTGTCTTTAAGAACTTATTTAATGCAGAATGTAACAGATGTCTTGATCTGCCCTGAGTTTGCAAAGATCAGTGAATATAAAAAGGAAACACAAGATTGGATCTGGCTGCCTCAAAGTGGAAGTGGCTGGGGGTTAAGTGGGTCTGTGGTTGCTTTTCTTGACAGGCAGCCCTAGGCCCAGAGTGCTACGTGGTGTTTGGTGTCTTGTGGAATCACTTTTTTAATTCCCATTGGAAGCTGTCTCTTTTCTAAAATTTAAGTCCACAGTTCTCCAGGAATGTCAAGTCCAGCACTGGCCCTTCAGCCCACTCAGGCATCAGCCTGTGTCCTCCACCTTTTTTTTTTTTTTTTTTTTTTGTCAGGGTGAGCCTTTACCATGGGGTAAATGCTCAGAAGCCTGTAGGGTCTGTGTGTGAGGATCACACGTCCCATGTTCCTCCAAATCTTCCTTTATCTCCAGCTTGTTCACTGCCATGACCTTCTAGCATCTCAGTGAAGCAGCTTGATGTGATAGACATTTTGGAGGTTTTGAATTCAGACAGAACTGGGTTCAAGTCCCACCCATGCCTCCTAACAAGCTAGGTGACCTTGGGCGAGTTAATCTTTGAGAACCTCATTTTGTTTCCTCTGTGAAAGGGGAAGTTGATAATATTTAGCTCATACATGGCTATGAGGGATGTAAACTACTTTGACACATACTAGGACTTTAGTAAATGGAAGGTACAAGTTGCAGGTATATAGAATCTCACTAATTTGCCCAATTTAAGACAATTGATGGTAGAAATAAATGAATAAACTTTATGTGTCCTTCTCCCTATTCATGACTGTGAGTTGTTATATGGTATTTGTTTTATTATTCATTCTTTTTGACATTTAAAAAAATAATACTGCTACCACAGCCATGTCAAAAAGGTGAAAAGTTTTATGCGCCCACTCAAAAGCAGTTTAAAATAAGTGGTGTTAAGTAGAACATGCCCAGAATACAGTGAGACCAGTAATTCTTAAGTTGTTTTCGATGCTAGTTCATATTCAGATTCAACAAATAATTTCTGTGTGCCTAAAATACATCATGTTCTGTTAGAGCCCACAGTTATCCTGTTCAGGTCTCAATAACTCAGTGTGGTTTGAGGGAATTTGATTCAGACTTTTTAAATGGAGTCCATCACTTTATGATTCTTGAGAGTTGACAGAATGGCCGACTTCCCTGGTTTTTGTTTTAGTAGCTTGTGTCTCTATTACCCCAAGAATTGGGTTATGAACAGGACACAATGGGAATTTCATTTTGTGGAGATTAAGTGTGTAGAATATGGCATCAAATTGTGTGGGTTGCAATCCCGACTGCTCCATATACCAGCTACGCAGTTTCCTCATTTGTAAGATAGGATTACTCTTGGTACCTCCATCATAGGGCACAGGTAAAAGCTTAGACTATTGCTACCATCACCACTATCATCATGGAGCGCAGATGCCTCTGCGATGTGTCTATTTGAATGTATAGCACTTGTCCTCAAACTCACTGACCAAGAGGGCAGATTGTTAAAATGGCCACATCAGAAAAAAAAAATGGTGGAGTTAGTGTTCTTTATATTGCTATTCTATATGAATTGTGCTGTGTGTGTGTGTGTGTGTGTGTGTGTGTGTGTGTGTGTCTTAGCTTCTAGGTGGGGAGCCACGCTATATGCTAGGCACAGTGCTAAGAACTCCACATCTGTATTCCTATTTAACCTCAAGTAATTCTGTGAGAATTCTGGATACTTTCAAGAGCTTATTTTACAACGAAAGAAACTAAGGCTCATTGAAGAAAATAACTTCCCACAGTTGCCAGAGTTGGGATTCTAAGGTTCATGCATTTAGTGGATTTGTTAGAAGCTATATGTAATTGGTCTGCTTATCTTTGCAACTCCAAGTAATGAAAAATCAGTTCATGAGCCCAGGATAAAGTGATATGTACAAGAAGGTTTCTTCGTACCAAATGTTGCGCACCTGAGGCTCATGAATGAAGACGAGAAAATAAAACCCTAAGTATACATTTTAGAAAAATGTCTACTGTAATTTGTATTGTGTTGAACGATAAAAGTTCTTTTACTGTATAGCTCTTGTTTAGGATTTAATTACAGGAATACCTTAGCCTCGAACTGTAGATCATTGTTTGGTTAATGTCTAATGGATTGACATTTTTCCAGTGTGTTGGATAAAATTGAAACCTCAAGAATTGCATAGTCCTTTAGGCAAAAGAAGACAGGATGCTAGAAGTTTTTGTGATACTGTGAATTAAAATATGTGCTGATGGTGGAGTATTCCTCAAAGAGACCCTTAACAAGTAGGGGTTTTGTAATTCAAATATAACCCAAAACACAAATGTTTCAATGGAAACAATAATGTTGAGTCTGTTCCCAATGCACGTTTCTAAGTCTCTTAGCCTGCTCTTGGCTTTGAGATAGAAGCAGTGTTCCCTCTTCCATGGCAGCCACTACAAACTGGTGTATTAGGCTGGGTGCAGTGGCTCATGCCTGTAATCCCAGCACTTTGGGAGGCTGTAGAGGGTGGATCGCTTGAGCCTAGAAGTTCAAAACCAGCCTAAGCACATGGTGAAAACCCTGTCTGTACAAAAAAATACGAAAATTATCAGGACACATTGGCATGCACATGTGTAGTCCCAGTTACTGGGGAGGCTGAGGCAGGGAGATCACTGAGCCCAGGAGGCTGCAGTGAACCATGATCACACCACTGCACTCCAGCCTGGGCTGGGCAACAGAGTGAGACTCTGCCTCAAACAACAACAACAACAACAACAAAATTGGAGTATTAGTGACTAAGCCATGCATGCTTCTGACAGTCTTTGATTAACTCTGTAGGCCTGGTTTTCTTATAAATTTCCTTGTTCCTCTTAGTTTTCTATGGAAACTGAATCAGATCAAACCTGTCTCCTGGAATCCAAAGGGGTCTACAGGGTGTATCAGTGACAAGGTGACATTTCACCAGACTTCTTGATAATCCAGTAGCTGAATAAGTTGGATGGAAGTAGAGATCTATCTCCCTTTGCTGAAATATAAATGAAGGCAGGGAAATTCGGAGCTTGGTCTTCCTATTCATAGCCCTAGCAGCTGATGTAACATTTGGATTTGGATCTCAAATCCATGAGGACAGACCCTAAGAATAAGATTCTTCTAACTGTGGGAAGAAACAAAGAATGAGTAGAGGCTGATGTGTCCCTCAGAGAGGCTCCGTACCCTTCTTGCACTCAGGCTGAGAATTCGGGATAGGACAACAAGGGGATGGCAGGTAGATTTAGAAAGATGTGTGCCTCACTCTAGCGGGAACTCAGGAAGCAGCGCAACCCCAGGGAACAATGACTGCAGAATCCGTCCTGAAGGTGAGCCTGAGGCGGCCCTCAGAACTCCCTTGTCCATAAATTGCAGCAGAATAGAATGATTTGCATACACCTGAGAGTAGAATAGAGGGGAAGAAGGGTCCCAGATAGCCTCACCAGGTTTTTTGTGGCCCTACTGATACCGGGGAAGAGTACAGTGATCACAGATATAGAGAAAGTGGACGAAGGGAGTCGCACTGATATGTGGTGGCTGAGAAAACCAACTTTGAAGTCAAACTATAGATGTTCTTAATCCCACTCCTCCACTTACGAGCTGTGTGACGTTGGACAAAAAAAACCTGTCTATGCCTCAGTTTCTTCTTTGTAAAATATGGATAATAATAGTAAAGTGTTTAGAATGGAGCCTACCACAAAGTAAAAGCTTCATAAGCATTTGCTATTATTGTTACTACTAAATTTTATGAAAAGATGAAAAAGTACATTTCTCATGCACCTGAATTTGAGGATGGAGACTAGAACTCAGAGTCTCCTCATTCCCAAGCTTGAAGGAAATACGAATTTAGAGTGAATGGAATTGAAGTATTCAGATAAATTTCTTTAGATTTCAATACCACCTCCCCCCTTTTTTCCGTGAGCTTTTCATTTACTAGTTCAAATAATTTTCTGATACATGACCTATCCTTATAACCTTGTGCAGGTGACTTAATTTCTCTAGGTCTTCCCTAGAGAATGTAATTCCTCATCTGTGAAATGAACAACATACTCAGCTCACAGAGTTGTTGTGAGTTCCAAACAAATGAATGCATTGACTATGAGATGCACGGTAAATGTAGTGCTCAGCACGCAGTAAGCATTCAATAAACAATGAATGTATTTATATTATTATTATTTGTACTAATCTTAACTTCTAGTTAACCATTTTTACATACTGTAATGAGAAGACTAAATCTAGAATGCAGCTGCCCGTGATCAGTGAGATGCACTGGTGGCCTCCATACTTCTTATCCACTTTGGCTCCAAAATGGCTCCAGCCATCAGTGTGTTGGAAAATCAACAGCCTGTGACATGTCAGTGTCGAGATGATTTGAGGAGTGCCGCAGTCTGCTTGTTGATTATGACTGTATATTTGCCAATTCTTTGTGTAATTAAATACACCCAAGGCCTCAGGTATGTTCTTAGCCAGGTCTGATTTATTTAGATGTTTTGCTTTAAAATGAATGCCAAGATAAAATTTGTTTTCTTTTGCACCACAAATGCCTTAAAAATCCAATCTTGGTGTCAGTGACAGATATTGATATATTTTGTCAAACAAGAAGTATCTTCAGCTTCTAGAACTAAAAATTCAATGATTTTCAGCAGACTTTCCTAAGATAATAATGTAATTTATCTTTTAGAGAATATTAAAGGCAAGCCTTGAAGGTGAGGACAAAAAGCCATTTTGTGTCTCAAATTAGAAGGATAATTTAGAAAGAACAGCATTTATATTCATTTGAATTTAATAACCTGGAATGGCAAAGTTCACATTAGTGATTATTTCTACCTAAGATTTTTACTGACAAAAGAAATAATTATATGTTCCGCTTTGAAAATTAGACAGACTTACTGTTGCATATGGTAAAATAGAGGCAGTAAAACCCCAAGAAACCAAAATGTGTGAGGAATGATATATTTTGATGAATAGAGTTTTCCATTTGGGTGTATTTAAGCAAATAATACTTTACAATTTTAGGTAAAAACCTTTTCAAATACCTGTTGGTAACTTCCTTGTCTTCATTTAATAAAATCTTCAAAGGTCACTGTGTGAACAGTAGCTCAGACCTAATGTAAGATCTAGAGAAGGATTGGGGCTGCGTAGGTGCTATGCTAAGACTGTTTATCTAAGAGTTGTATTTTCCTTGTGAAGGTGGTAGTGGTTGTTGAAATTTTGCTTTATTTGTATAAATATTGTGAGTGTTATTATACTTGTAACTTCTAAGATTATGATTTGCTTTCTTCTTAAACTTCTGCGTATAGTAGGCTAATGGAAATTTCCAACTAGACTGAATTCTTGAAGATGTCCTTTATATTCAGATACATTGAAAAGGGGAAGTAGGACTACAGCCGAACACTGTCTCCTGGAAATTCCCTCTGTGCAGATCTGGTGACATGTAGAAGTGTCCTGGCTAAATTGCAAAACCGACAGCATTTCACTTTCATTACTTCTCCCCTTCAAACTCCTCTTTCTGGGTTTTGTGTTTCTCCCCACCTCCCAAGAACCACCAACAGGTGCCTTTCTTGCAATTTATTTGAGGGGGAAGAGCAGGAAAATATGATTTAAATTCTTGCATAATGTCAACTCTTGCATAATGTCACAGAGCGGTTACTTCCTAACTTCTACTTCTGCAGCTCTAGACGCACAGAGGTTTGTTCATTTTATCTAAAAAAATCTGCTTTTAAATTAATCCCCTCCCCACAAGAAGCATACATGAGCATTGCGGTTAAACAGTCTTTAAACCTGCCCTAGAACTCCAGCAACTTCCTGCAGCGTGGTACGTACCGACGTCACCTCGCTGCCAATTGGCCTGTTCTCTCTCCTTCTAATTTTTCTCCATTGTTTTGGCTCCCACATGAGCTCCAAAGGGAGCCACAGCTCTTGGCATGTCTTCAGACTTCGCTTGGTCTAAAACCAAGAATGGAAACCTTGCCAGGAGTTTCCAATTTGTGGCCCTCAGGCATCTTAAGATCTCATCAAAGATGCAATATTCAGTTGTATGAAGAAGTGAAATAACAACAAAGGTAGTAAATGATTAAGTGACAAAATGACAAGTGTTTCAGGAAACCAGAGTAGGAAGGCAGTGGCACTGTTAGGGGGAGGGATGCCTGAGCAGAAGTCTACAGGTCAGGTAGTATGTCGTGAAGATGGAGAAGAGACGAGAAGGGCATTCCAATTCCTGGAGAGACAGAGCAAAGAAGGGTCTGAGAGTGGAAATGCTCAGGAATTTGGGAGACAAATAGGCATGGGTAGAATAAAAAGAAGTGACCGTGGGGGAGCCAAGTAGGCCTGGTGGGATGACTCTGCCAGTGCCAAGCTTTTACAGCATGTAGGACTAAGTAAGCAAAAGAGGTTTGGTTGTTTTTTTTTTTTTTTGGAGACAGCATCTCTTTCCATCGTCACCCAGGCTGGAATGCAGTGGCACGATCATGACTCACTGCAGCCTCAATCTCCCAAGCTGAAGCCATCCTCCCACCTTACCCTTTCGCTGGAGTAGCTGAGACCACAGTGTGCACCACCACACCCAGCTGTTTTTTGGGTTTTTTACTTGTTTTTTATAGACACGGGTCTCTTTATGCTCAGACTGGTCTTGAACTCCTGGGCTCAAATGATCCTCTCACCTCGGCCTCTCAAATGCTGGGATTATGTGCATGAGCCACTGCATCTAGCCAAAAAAGTTTATTATGGTTTAAAAGCACTTCATGTTCCTTAAAACTCTGCCTCCTTGAGCCACAGACCTGTCCTAGGAGCATTCAGTAAATGGCCGTAGTACTAAATGTAAAACACGAGTTGAAACATATTCAAATAAAACTTTGTGAATTTACCTGCTGTACTTTGTCACTTATTTCCTCTTATCCCCCAGCTCGTAGACATTCATACACATCCTATCCAGTTCAGAGGGTAGCTTTTTGAAAATGACCTTGTGGTGACTGCTGGCTGCTGTGGATGGCTAGCTCACGTTTCCAGATAGTCACTGGATCTCCAGCATGGTGGCAAGATTGCTTAAGGCAGGCACTGCTAGGTTTTCTCCTGTCCCATAGGAAAAAAAGAAAAAGTTGAAGTCTAGATGAAATGGGGAAAAGAATAAGGATATTGCTAAAATCAGGGAATAGGAAATTAATTTTTATTTCCAGAAATGAAAATAGCTCTAATAAAAAACACCCAAAAAAAAGCTTTTGGTGCATTTTCTAAATATGTCTTTATTTTTATTTGGTGCTCTGTGTTTGCTCTTGTGCTTAACATCTGCCCTTTAATAATTTCATGCAATAGCTCTTGATGCTTTCAGGAAATAGCACCCTGACCTCCACTCTGATGCTTCTACCCCCACCGTGGCCTCAGAGAACCAAGACTGTACCAGGAGGTGCCCAGTAAATTCAGGCTATTGATTGACAGGAGCCTCCTCATTGATTCTGGTATTAAGCCTCAGAAGACATAATTGGAGCAGAGGGATGCAATCAGTGGTATCCACTGGGAACCACAATATGGGGACAGCTGATTCTGTGCATGCCATTAGGTCGTTATTACACTAAATACTGCAGTTTTAGAAGATAAACCTCAGAGCCTTAAATGGCATCTGGAGGCTGAGTCAGTTCTCCTTGGCAATGCAATTATCTCAGCTTGTTTCAGTCTTCTGAGAGGTAGCAGTAATATTTCATTCAGTGTTCCATTGCATTACAATGTTTTGATACCTGTTTGAATAACATTGCTTTAATGTTAATAAATCCATAGTGATCACACAAGCAGGGGTAGTGTGTGAATCACCCTGGAAGGGATGTCCATAATCAGTTCCTTGGGGCTTTTTTCTTTATTCATTCCCTCCTAGGGTTTGTATCTCTGAGGAAGGAGCCTACCTTCTTTGCAGCCATCTAGCATTTATATTCTAGAATCATTTTCCCCTATAATGGTCAAATACAGATTATCTACACAGAAGAATAAAATCTAACACGTGAGTAATCCAAAGTGATTTATAATTTTTTAAAAGTCTGGGCCAGGCCAGTGTCTCATGCCTGTAATCCCAGCAATTTGGGAAGCCCAGGAGGGAGGATCACTTGAGCTTAGGAGTTCAAGACCGGTCTGAGTAACATAGTGAGACCCCATCTCTAACAAAAATAATTTTAAAAATAGCCAGAAATAGTGGTGCATGCCTGTGGTCCCAAAGATTTGGAGGCTGAGGTGGGAGGATCCTTTGAACTAGGAGGTTGAGGATGGAATGAGCTATGATGGATTATACCACTGCACTCCAGCCCGCACAACAGAGTGAAACCCTTTCTAAAAAAATATTCATTTTCCTTTGGAATATGTTCTATATTCAAACATGGATGTAGCCAATGTTAGATTTTATGCCTTCACTTCAAAAATAAATGATAAAACTATTGGGTGGAGACTCAGTTTTTCCAAGAAGCTGCCTATTTTTGCTTTACGCTTCCCGTGGTCAACTCTTTTGGAACCAATTCAAGATTTCTCTCCTTCAGGCTTATTCTGGATTGGACATGAGCCAGTAATTTTGGAAGTCCAAAGGACTCGGCCTTGAAGTTAAGTAGGAGGTGTTGAGATGTCATTGAAACACCTAAGATGGTGGGTGATGCAACTGTGAATTAGTGCTGTCTCTTAATAAGCCTTAAAATGTTATTTGACTAAGTCAGAAGCATATGTTATATTGCTAGCTTATTGATGTGTGAGTACCACATAAAATCATTTTTGCAAATGTGTCCTTTAAACATAAGACAGAGCATGTTATTAGACACATGGCATAAACAGCATCCTAGTGAGTTTGTCCACTATGCAAATTGACACTTGATATTTGGCCTCTTTCCTATAAAGAATTACCTTCCCCATTGACTAAATGAGAAAATTCAACCTAATTCTGATTTGAGATCTGTGAGAAGTATTGTTTTACCTGCCTGATGTTTTGATGATGGAGCAGAAAAAGGAAGATATGGGTTATCATCGACAGATTCTCAGCTTTCTTTTGAAATGTCAAATCAAATGGACATTTATTTTTTTGTTTTATGCTTGCCTGACCTTTATCAGAAAGCAGCTCTGGATGGAAAATGATCCTTTTTAAGTCACTATAGAGCAGTTATGTAAAGGAGAGATTTTATTCACTTAGCCAGAACTTGAGCCCCTTTTGAAAAGCCTTGAGGAATACTGTTGCGATCCACTTTCACTATTCTTTTTACAAATACCTGTGCGGCACTACAGTGCAGTGTGCATCAGGCCCTGGAACATGGTGATTACAGGCAAGCTGCAGAGAACTTGCCACGCTAGGGAGCAGTAGGAAACCTGCTGAGAACCATCCAAGGCAGGCTAGGATGGCTTCCATGTGGAAGGCACTGGCCATATATGCTGCATGAGCTCAGTTGGGGGAGAGTCATGATCCGCTGGCTTGCCCTAAATGACTATGCAGAAAAGGTGGTGTGGAGCTGCGCCCTAGCAGATGGGAAAGAAGGGCAGATAGGTAGAAGCCAGAGTAAGAAACAGTTCAAAATCCACCCAGCAAATTGTACCCCTTCTCTTCTTCGCCTCTTCTTTATATGACTGTCCAATCTGTCACCTATTCTCCCCATATAAGCCTCTTGAAAGGCATCAAAACCCTCTTTGGGTGCATTGTACTAACACCCTGGTCCAAGACCTCACTGCCTCCTAACCAGAAAGCTGCAAAATCAACCCTAGTTGTTTTTCCAGCTGTTCTGTTTAGTATTGTGCCTAATCATCTTTCTCAAAACACCTTTTCTACTATATTTCTAGAAGGAAGGAAGAA
Organism: Ateles fusciceps; assembly: GCA_036589455.1. NCBI lineage: Eukaryota > Metazoa > Chordata > Mammalia > Primates > Atelidae > Ateles > Ateles fusciceps. The sequence goes on from JAZHEH010002077.1 coordinate 2,720,120, forward strand.
GGAAAGGAGGGGAGAGAGGGAGGAAAGAGAGAGAAAGAAAGAAAGAAAAAGAAAGAAGGAAAGAAAAGAAAAGAAAGGAAAGAAAAAGAAGGAAAAAGAAAAAGAAAGAAGGAAAAAGAGAAAGAAAGAAAAGAAAGAAAAAGAAAAGAAAAGAAGAGAGAGAAAAGAGGAAAGAAAAGTGAAGCCAGACCAAACCAAACAAACCCTTCAGGCCTTTCCTGTTCCTGTGGGGTCTGGCACAAACTCTTGAAGCTGACATGCCCTCCAGTTCCCCAGCAGTGGCTCACTCCTCTTTCATTTCTTGATACTTTCTCGCCACAGATTTCTTTTCCCCCCAACTTTGTGTGTTCTCAATTTCTCTCTCTGCAAATACAACTCTTTCATCCTCACTAAAACACACCAAAGACTTCCAGCAAAATCTCCACAGAAGCCACTGCTTCTCAGAACTCTTCTCAGGTTTGCTGGACTCTCCTCTGCTGTGATTATAAGTCGGTCACTGTTAGTGTGACTTCGTTCTCTCTCCTAAACCGCTTTGGGCCTCATTGGCCATGGAGAATTAAGGGGCACCTTAGTCCAGTGACTAATTCATGGCTAGAAGCAAGTTAGCCACCTGCCTGATAGATGATGGTGTCCAACATAGAGAACTGAGCCAAGGAGATAGTGTTTTCCTACTTAGAAAGAGAAAGTTGCTTAGGATAGACAGCAGTATGGGTGATAAATAGTTAACCAAGACTTTTGGTGAACACTAAAATCCTAATTAAATATGATTTAATTCTGCTTATAGTGGCAGAAAAGGGGTTTTTACAGGTCTTTTGTCTGATTACATCACTTGCTACATTAAGTTCATTAGGAATATTAGGTAATGAATAAAGGCCAAAGGAAATGAACCATTTTTAATGAATGAAGAATAGTTTGGAGGCCATTTACTAGCCAAGATGAATAGTAGCAATAAACTGTGGATTCATTTCATTGACACTCTATTTAAATACATGTCTGTTACCTGTTCTATTCAGAAGCATATAGTGGGGAATGAGATTTACAGTGTTATTTGGGACTACTTTTTTTGGAAATCTTGTGGTTGATAATCAGATAATTCTTAAATGATAGACGATGAATAATGGTTTGAGAACTCAGCCTTCTAATTTAGTTGGGATGAGAAGACTGTTCATGCATCTTTCTGTTTCATTTGAATAATCAGGTGGTTTCACTCATAAATGGAAGAATGTCTATTTCAAGCCAGTTACCTTTTAGAAACACACATAAAGCCGCCATCATGTGGCAGACGTGGAGCCTGTGTTTGCCGTAGCCAAAGGCTTTTGCAAAGATTCGTGGCTATGGAAGATAAACCTCCCCAAAGTTTGAAATTATGCAGTGTTTTCAGAAAGATAGCCATTGCACTTATGTGGGAATTCTAATTTAACAGATAAATAAAAGGAAAGCAGTCGTATCTTTTCATCATTGCCTGGCCCCTTTAAAAGTATATATTGAAATTCAGACTATTTGGATATTCATGCCTATGGCCTTCTAAACTTTTCCTTTAATCCCCTCTCCTCCCCAGCCCCCAGAAGAAACCACAGTGCAGATAGCAATTACGAGGCTTCTGGTTCCTTCCACAAAATGGGCTTTTTAAAAAGTGCCTTTTAAAACACTCCCCCATGTAAGGAGTCCTGGTCTGTGTCATTTCTGCCTTCTCCATAAGGTGCATACTCACTAGAACACTAGTGATTGAAGACAATAGAACCCTGCTGTTCCAGGATGTGTTGTTTCTAGCTTTCAGCTCTAAAAAGTCCAATTATTTCTACTTTCATATTAAAAAAAAAAAGAAGACCAAAACATGAAGGACATCTGAGACTTGGTCTTAGGCCTAGTTTTAGAGATTGAGATCTGGTGGTAGAGGCTGTCTCTATCCCAGCGCCCCCGTAAGCCTCCCTTGGAAATCTCTGTCATCCTTACTTCTTCCCCATACTATCCTGGTGCAGGCCCAAGATGTCTTTACCATTGTCCTGCTGCAGGCCGTCTCACGGCCCATCTGACATCTGCAAGCCGGCTCCTTCGTTCCATCTTGCCACCACAGTTGATTCCTAACAAAGCAGCTGGGTATCTCTCCAAAACTAAAGCTTCAAAGTTGAGTACCCCCCCCACTGCCTACAGCGTCAGGTGCAAATTCTACATCTTGGAAACATGTTTCTTCCACAGTTGGGCCCTGACCTTCTGTGGCTGAGAGATAGGCATGGAATGGTACAAGGATTGTAACAGAGAAAATAAAGAAGGGGACCCACATTTCACAAGCCTGGATTCTGTGCTTGTCCCTCTTATGTACATTATTTTATTTATTTAATTCTGTAAAGAAACCCGTGAAGGGGGCATTGTTCATTTACTCAGCCTTCCTCTGTCCATTCATCCATCCAACTATTCATGCATTTTTACTCATTTGTTCATTCAACAAATATTTGTTGCATCTCCTATGAGCACAGTACAGTTCAAAATCAAAGCCCCTGCTCTGTTATAGCTTATGTTCTAGTAAGGGGGGATGGGCATTAAGCAGTATTAGCACTGCAGCTTCTCATTTGTCTTCCATAAGCAGAGAAGAGCCACAGGACACTTTTAGTCCCTTACTAACGTGTTCATGGTTGTTCCCAGGAAATTTTAACTCAGCAGAGTGTATAGATGAGAATGAGATGGGAAGAGTTAAGGAAAGAAGACCTGTGGGAGGAATTGCAGTAATTCAGACAAGAACTGTGGTGGGTCTGGAGAAGTCTAGGGCAGTGGGAATGATGAGAAAGGGTGGATATTGTTATTTACAGATGAAGAATCTTTGTTTCTTGCCACTGATGGGATGTGGAGAGCAAAGTCAAAAGGAACTCAAAAACAACTCTGTGGTTTTAAGTTTAAAGAATTGGGTGTCTAGAGTTCCCTTTAAGAACATGTTTTGAAAAAAAAAAAAAAGAACATGTTTTGGAGAGTGGTAGAAATGAAAAAAGATGATTTCTGTGCTATCATATTGACTTACAAATATCACATAATTAGAAAGACATAGCCATAACATTACACACTGGTCTATAGCGCTGTTTGAGGCATGAAATGAGTATTTGCAGTTTCTGACAATACAAAGAGAACCTTTGATGCAAAGGTGAATTAATTTCTGCTGGGGGAGTGAGAGATGATGAAAAACAAATAAGCAAACAAAACGGCAATCACTGCAGAAATCTATGATTAATAGAGCTCACCCTTTTAATATTTAAGGGCAGCATTTTAAAAAACTCTTTCTCTTTGCAATTTCTGGTAGCTTTTGCCCTGTTTTCATTTTGGCCTTTACTACTAGCCACTTCCCCCAATTAACATCCTCTCCAAATCAGTAATTGATATTATACTCCCTGCATGGAAGTAAAGAGATGCAACTTTGCATTTTCCCAACCCCCTGAGGTCACGTGTCCATGGAGAAGTAGTGTATACTGGTGATCCTGAATTCTCCAAGCAAGGAAGAAGTTCTCTCTCTCTGTGCATGTCCTGAGTCAAGAGGGCATTTACTGGTTTGCTGCACTGTGCTGCATTCCTGCCTAGGGATATATGGCAAAATGTTGAAAGAGAGCTTAGGCTGAGGTTGAAGGGAAAAGGCCAACAAGTGGGGGAAGGGTGAGTGAGCAACTGATTTGGATATCTGTCCATTGAGATTTCAGTATTTGTCCCAAATGGCCCCATTGGGATGTGAGCAGGCTGGCCTCCTCACAGGGTAGGGGTAGCGCAGGGGTAGATGCTTCCAACCAGTGAGGGTACAGCCATTTTTGGAAGAAACCTAAATAAGGATGCCTAGAAGACGGTAAGCAAACCATTACCTTTATAGGTAGGGCTCGTTCCTTGTTTTGGTTTGACTGATTGATTTCCATTTACACAACAACATTTTTATGTTTATGTGTTTATGTATATAAAGGATTTAGACTATCAGCAATTAATTGGCGATTCTTTTCTCCCCTGAAGTCCGTGCCACCGGTGGAACTCTGCATTAGTTGTTATTGCCTATACAATCAGTTAAATGTTCGGTGAAGATGTCCAAAGTGAAATATTTCTCTAGGGTTACAGCTAAACTGAGAATTGTTTTTCTCTCTTTTCTTCCCCTTAGATCATGATACCCAGGCTTATCATTCTATTATTTTCTTTTGAAGATGGCTATGAATTAACTGGCCAACGATTTTGTACGTTTGTCTAAGTGTTAGAGTTTTGAAAAGCATTTTAAAATCTAACTTGATCTCGAAACAGACCTTTGAAGTATAATGTGTGTGCGTATATGTATCTTCACAATTTATAGGTGAATTGGAGGCTGAACATTTAAAACATTTTTCTCTTGGGCATTAGTCTAATAATTGGTAGAGATAAGAATGAAGGCCAGGAATGTGTATGCTTAACCCAAGAGTATTTGCAATGTGTTGTAAAAGGAGAGAGATCAACTAGCTGAGCAGTTTGCAGACTGAATTCCTTGGGATCTTGATGTTGAGGAGGGATGCCTTGGAGAAAGAGGAGGCTGCCGGACAAAGCCTCCAGTGCCTCACCCCCACTGCTACCAGGGCAGCGCCATTGTCATCTGTCCTACATAAAGTGACCCCCCTGTATGATTTCATTTGGGAAAAACATAAAATGTGCTAGTCTAGCTTTTTGAAAAGTTTAAAAACTATAGCCCTACATTTTAGGATACTGCTCATTTTTTACATTCCAGAGCTCTGAATGTCATATTCTGCTATATTAAATAACTCAGAATTTACTCATTTGCAAACATACTTCTCTTTACTTCCAAGTTATCTCTTTACCCCATGCAGAAATGTAAAAGCTTTAAACAATGTTTCAGTGCCTAGCGACAACCCAAAAATATTTCCAAATTGTTCTAGGTTCAGACAGACTTCATAATGTCATTCTTTAAGAAATGCAATGGTTGATATTTTGCATTTATGATATTTCCACATAGGTTCACTTTCTTAGTTAAGGACATACTATCTCACAAGAGTGCTCTTTAGAGCAACCTTTTAATGCCTAAGCATTGATTTAGAGATGGAACTGGGCTGGTGCCACACAGACTGCTCTTACTCTAAGAGGACGATTGAGACAGCCATGGAAGTGTTTTGATTTTGCTAAAGCCATGGCCTCAGTCAAGAGGGACTTTGGCTCAGTCAGATCTGAGAGAAGTGCAGTCAAAATGAGTTTGACCAAGTGGAAAATGGATGCTCTAAATCATTGTCTACACTATTTCCCTGACCTCTAGATCAAATATGCACATTGGTGCTCTTTGTGAAATTCTGGGAGGTAATTTAACAGAGGTACTTAATTCCGAACCTCAGGCTATACAATAAAAGGAGAGCGAGGGGCCGGGCACGGTGGCTCATGCCTGTAATCCCAGCTCTTTGGGAGGCTGAGTTGGGCAGATCACGGGGTCAGGAATTCAAAACCAGCGTGGCCAACATGGTAAAACCCCGTCTTTACTAAAAATACAAAAAAAAAAAAAAAAAATAGCTAGGTCTGATGGCATGTGCCTATAATTCCAGCTATTTGGGAGGCTGAGACACGAGAATCACTTGAATCCGGGAGGTAGAGGTTGCAGTGAGCCGAGATCACGCCACTGCACTCCAGCCTGTCGACAGAGAGAGACTCTACCTCAAAAAAAAAAAAAACAAAAAAGGGACAGGAGGGAGAGCAAAGAAAGTAAGGAATTCTACTGTAGAGTCAGTGGGCTGTAGTGGAGAGAATCCTACACTAGGACCAGGGGAAACCTAAATTCTCCCCTGATGCTTAGACCAACTAGCTCTGCTAAATTCATTTAACAGCAGCTCTGCTCCTCCACTCCCTGATCAGTCAAGTATGTGTTCCTGACCATCAGACTCTGCAGAGTTGTGCCTCCCACCCTCATCACTGACATGCTTCTACCTACAGGATAACGTCAGACCTGTCAAACCAGCATCTAAACCACCTGTTTAGCTTCCTTTCTCTCCCTTCCTTCATATTCAGCCACACATGAACTCAATGCCCCTCCTGCCTGTGTCATTTTATACATGCTGGGATGCTTATCCCCATGTGACATGATTTCTCTGACGGCAGATATTTTCACATCTGTAAGTCATTCCCTACCCACTTAGGCTAAGTGGTAAAAAGTGTTTTAAACGCCTCACCTGGTGATTAGTGACGATTAGAGTGGTGGTGCCACTAGCAGCAGGAACAGCAGCCTGTGAGATGGGAGAACCGTTGTCACCATTGCTGTCGGTCATTATGCCACCAGGGCACGTTTATATTAAAAATTCTGTTATTGAGGCTTCCTCTAACCTCTCACTGATTGAGAATTTAGGAGGATTCATCTTTAACACTGTGTCCATTTTCTGTTGCCCCACCTTCTCTTAACTGAGTTATTTCTTCTTCCTTTCCTTGATTCTGTTTTAAATATTAATGCTGAGACTAAACTCTGTTAAGTGTCAAGGCCAATAGAATCAACTGCCAACAGTACCCCTGGAAGGCAGAACTGATGCCACTCATGCATACTTCAGTGCAAAGCCTTCGCAGTAATGCAGCTCCCTGGCCCATAGATACCACTGGGCCTACAAAATGCACACTGTGCCTCCAAAATCCAGGACCGTATTCGAGATACCATTTTACTAGCAGAGGGAAAAAGGAAGCTATGATTTTTTTTCATCTTTCCTCACCTTTTCGTTGTCCACAAATACATGGAAGTGGGTAGAGTTCCGTATGTTAATTGCACATTTAATGAACTCTGCAAGGCCCAGTAAAAGGAGCACTGAATTTGGAATGGGAAGATTCGTAGTTCTGCCCACGCTGCTCAGTCAAGATGTGGTTGTCAAATCCTGGTCACTCTAAATCACAGTTTTCTTCTCAGTAAAATAGAGATAATGATATTGATCTTGGCTTCTGGGGGATAAAGTGAGGGAATCTGTGTCGACTATTTCTTAACTGCATTCAGTAGACCCCTAGGGCCCCAGGAAAGTCCCTGGAGGGTAGTTTTGGGAGAACAGGGGAAGGATGAGGACGTGAGGCTTGGGCATCCCCCTCACCTCCCGGAATCCAACAGCTCCACTGGATTTGTGAATCGGGTAGAAATCTCCATATTGTGACCTGAGGCACTTTAGTTCTGTGGAGTCTTCATAGGTAAGCCAGGCTTCTTTACTGAAACTGCAGAGAAATAGAGGCTAAAAACGTTTTTGTTTTTGTTTTTTAAAAAGGTCTCTTTGCTAGAAGACTTTTCAAGCCTTTGCTATGCTGGAATGCTTGTAGATTTCCAAGAGAAACAATGTACAGTCTCCTTTATGTTGATCTGGGCACAATAACTGTTTCTGAGGAGCATTTCCCAGGAGTAATATTCCTTGCAGACTTTGTTGCCAGGAAATAAAAGGGCATGATTCAATGCTTAATGTATGGTATGCATGGCCTAAGGTAAGGTTAGTGACGAAAGGGGCTCATCTTCAAAGGACCCAGGGAATTTAGAAAGGTGGAAAGGAGAAGAGAGGCCATGAACCAGTCAGAGATAGTTGTTACAAAAATAAATAAATAATAACATCAGTAGTAGCAAATACCTACTGAGCACTCACTCTGGGCCATGCAGATGGGTCAATGCTTTACTTGCATTTTGTAATTTTATATTCTTGACATAGGGCCTATCATGATCTCTATTTTATGGAAGAGGAGAAAAAAAGTCAGATAATCTATTCGGAATCACGCAGCTACTAAGAAGCAGAGGCAGCATTTATTTTATTTTACTTTATTTATTTCTCTGAGACAGAGTCCTGCTGTGTTGCCCAGGCTGTAGTGCAGTGGCATGATCTTGGCTCACTGCAACCTCTGCCTCCTGGGTTTAAGCAATTCTCCTGCCTCAGCCTCCTGAGTAGCTGGGACTATAGGCGCACACCACCATACCCAGCTAATTCTTGTATTTTTAGTAGAGACGAGGTTTCACCATGTGGGCCAGGCTGATCTCGAACTCCTGACCTCGTGATCCATTGGCCTTGGCCTCTGCCTCCCAAAGTGCTGGGATTACAGGTGCAAGCTACCGCACCCAGCCAGAGGCAGCATTTAACTGGTTTTCTAACACGGGAAACGCTGCTCTTTATTGAAAGATCTTGCCCAGGGAGATAGCCAACTACCCTAACTGGGAGGCAGAAATGGTACCAGCTGGAAGTAACACTGGAAAGATTGAGAAATGCTGGACTGCAGGAAATCGTGAGAATCTGGCACAGAGCACAGACTCATCATGTTTAGGGCCCTGCATACAGTTGTGTGCATGTAACTGTGTACTTTTACAATGTACAAGACATTCTGTGGAGTGGCAGATAGGGGCTACATCAATCTAGAAGGAGATTCATGTTTTTAAAATTCACATTAAAATACCGTAAGGGTTAGGAGTGGCCCTGCCCATGTTGATAAGAATGAGGCTTTTAAATCTCTTGTTCACCATCTCCTACCATGAGCTCCTATCACAAAAGTTTATCAGGGTGAGCTTAACAGAGACAACTTAATGGGAGAAAAACCTTGAGAGCACTTAACTGGCAACTAACATTGTCTGTGCTTCATTTGTTTCACTCACCTGCTATGGTAGAAATCTTGGTTTTGGCACTTCATGGTATATTAACCGCCAGCCTGGGTCTGCCAAGGGGTGGCATTTGAAAAGAAAATCCTAGAAAGCCTATTATCATCGATCATGGATTTTTTAATTATATTAATAGGTCAGCTGCATGCTCAATTTATTTGATCATATTACGCATTTAGAAATAAACAACTCAAGTTTATCCATACGTTTATTTGCTTTTTTAACAAGGACAGCTAAAGAATGAGGAAATTTTTGTATCAGTGGTTTTCAAACTAATTCAGGTGGTGGAAGATCTGGAATGTAATATAATATTGAGATATTTAATTATTTTTTATATTTAACTCCATAAGCTAGAGCTATACATAATAGCAAAGCTATGTTTGCTTTGTATGGAGTGATATAAAATTATACTCATGAACATTTATATCCACTAAAGAACAAGTTTCCATAATCCGCTGCTATTTAGAAGCTGCCCTGTTGTGTTTCTGTTACTTAATACTTTGTGAATGAAGTAGGTTTAGATTTGATATAGGAAGTTCCTATAAGGAAAATCTTATGGACTAAATTGTCATTTTAATAGTATTTAATTGTTTGATTTTAGAGAGACAAATACGTTTTAGCAACGGAACTTGGGTGTTTCACCTGTACACACTTTTAGAATCATGGTTCTAGATATGTATATTTGCAGAAAGTATATTAAATCTATCATAATAATATTTAAAGTGCTTAAGATGTGTTATTTTGCATATGTCATTTCAGAATCATAACATCCACATGACAAGTGCAGTAAAAAAAAATCTGAAGCACAGAGAGGACAAATAACTTGTCTAGGACCCCACAGCTAATTTGTAAGAGAGCCGTGCTTCAAATCGTAACCTCAGAGACTACAGTCATTCAAAACCATGGCACTACAGGATTCAACTCCATCTGCTGCAGCCCATGCAAATTTCCACTGCACTAAGCATCTAAGAGGGGGGTTTCCAGGATGGGTGTGGATGCTGAGGCATGGCAAGTGTTCTTCTTGTGAGCACTACCCTATTTACTAGAATAACTAAAAGTCCAGGGCACCTTGATAAGTTGCTTCGAAATGTCTGTTTCCCATTAATTGCCTACGTCCTTGCCTTCCTTATATTTTCACTCTGTTCTCATTGGAATCCCCGTGCAAACCTGCCTCTCTCAGCATCACCCGAGAGTTAAGAACTTACCCTCCACTAGCCTATGAAATCTTACCTTTCTTGAATCCTGTTTCTTCAGCATCATCCTGAATCTTTGGTAATGCATTTGTGGCTAGTAATATTCCAATATTACCCTTTATAATTGTGGTACTTCGTAATTCTCTAAATGGGGATTTTTCACATCTGTTCCCATTTGAAATAGTGGAGCCAGAGCTATTTGGAATCCCGAATTCATATGTCAGTTCCACATCTCATCTGAGCTTGTTATTTAGTTCTCTAAGCCTCAATTTGCTTCTCTGTGCAATGGGGGTGGTTACATCTAGCTTACGAGATTACCAAGAAGTTTAAAGAATATGATGTACATATAGGCTAGCATAATCCATTTTCAAAACTTAGAAACTGTGTTAATTGTAAATGAACTCCACTGTATCCAAGTTTTTCCTTTTCCAATTCCATCAAAACTTTATTACTATTCTAACTGGAAGGAATCATGGATATCCACGTATTTATCAGTGAGAAGAACCAGGATATGAGTTTACATGCTTTACTTTAAATCTGATTAGTAACAATAGAAGCAAACCAAGTTTGCCCAATTTGGTGTTTCTGGAGAGACTGGCTTTCTTGTACTCTCAAAAACATGCCATGTAGACATGTGTTCAGTCTTGCCTCCTCTGCCTGTTTGGTGGGGTGGTGCTGAGGGAGAGGAAACAAGACCTTCTTCCCTGCCCAAGCCATTAGGAAGATGCCTTTGAAAATGTTCTGAGCTAGAGCAAACTTCTCTTTCTATTAAAGTCCTGTGTCTATATCAGCTTTCTTTAACAGTTCTCATTAGAGATCAGATTTAGGGAGCACGGAGCATCCTTTTATTCTATAGCCAGAAGCGAGAGAAGGGATAAGGGGAGGTGTATTCACTAATAGAGTCCTAGAAGGTCCAGTGCACCAAACCTTTCCCCCAACATTGGAGGAGATGAGGACAGTGGGAGGACCACCACTCTTAAGGTCAGGACATGGTTCAAGTCACACGTGTGCTGGGACACTCATGCACAGTTCCTCAACCTCTCCTCAGTTTCATACCCTGTGAGAGCCTCAGACTCACTTCATTAACTTGTAATGTTCAAAAGAGGACCGAGGGCAGCCACTTGAAAATGCTTTATGAACTGTAAAATCCTCTAGAACTCTAAGGTATGGTTACGATGGTGGGGCTCTATGACCCAGATCTACAGCTTTATGTAAAGTCCCTGCTTCTCTTCTTGCTGTCCCAGGAACAGATGGAAAATCTGAGTCCTTCTGACTTCTTATTTTGACATACTGTGTGGTCTAGAAACAAAGCTTATGTACTTGTGCAGTTACCTCTCTGGAAGAAGTGTGAAGCAGACTAGGCAGTTTAGAAAGCACAGTTGTTATTTATGTTTCCTTATCTCTCCCGCAGTCACCCCACTGTGCTTTTAAGGAGGGTTGGGGAGGGAGAACTGAACCCCTGTGGTGAGGAGTAATGAGTTTCCCCAGCTTTTGCGTGAACCAGCTCTTTGGAAAGCTAACCTTCTCCCCCAGGCACTCACTACTAATTAAGAGGAGGGGTGGCTGCATTGTTAGATATCTACTGAAGCAGTTCTCTGATTCTTTTCATCACTTGCACATCAACTTCTCTTTTTCTCCTGAACTCTGTGAGTATTCATGCATGGGAGGAACCAAGGAAACAGTGGACCCAGATTCAAAAAAAGGACAGTGTAGCTATAGGACTCAGTTTCCCTCCACGATCACGTACAGGGTCTACAGTCAGACTGCCTGGGTTTGAATCCCAGCCCTGCCACTCTCGGTGTGTCTTTGGGCACATCACTTATGCTCTTTAATACTCAGCTCTGCCACTTGGAGAATGGAAATGGCAGTACCACTCTCAGTGGGGCTGTTTTGGGTACCAGATGAGATAACTTATGTAAACAATAAAATGCTTGGTGTGAAATCACCTCTCAGTAACTGGCTTCTGTGGGTATTTTAATCAGTCCCTTATTTAGCACATGATACTGACCATCAACTTTTGTGCAGAACAAGATGTTAGCATGGAGAAAACATGTTTGCATTCTAGCTTACAGAGAATATTTTAGACTGTCAGAGACACTGAAATGCCAGAGGAAGCTGGTTCTGTTTAAAGCAAAACAAAGTGAGAGACATTCATACAAACTATAGCATTGGAGATGACATCTTGGGTGGGATGGAAGTTGTCTTTTACTGTCCTACGTAGTGGTAGAATTCAGAGAATGGAATGAAAGGCAAGGAACATCCCATGATCAAAAGCTTATCTGGGTATATGGCACTTTTATAACTGCATTTCCCGGCAGGATCTGCAGTAAATCTGATAAACAGAAAGGAGATCCTGAGCTTCTCCCCACACCTCCAGCTCTGCATCTGGGCCTTCAATGTGATTATTTCACTCTGAGAACTGCAGCCTTCTGTTTTTCTCTTTCCCAACATCATTTTAAAGCATAGCATTCCAAATGCCATTTCTCTTCTGAAGCCAATATATTTTTTACAGTTGGAGTTAGCTGCAATGTCTTTCACAGCTCGCAAGTCTTTGGGAAGATTTGATGTTCATTCTACTAAAATATTGCTGCCTGAAGACTCAACTGTGAAATGCAGCTGTCGTGTGTGTTTGTAATACTTTACAATGCTCCCAACTCACATAGGTGTGCACATGTGCCCACGTACATGCAAATATATGCATGTTCACACATACGTACTTTTTAAATATAAATTTAGAAGTTTTAAAATGAAAGCATGTTTATTATGGGAGGAGATTCTGCACAATTATAGGTATCATTCATCCTGAGCAATTTTGAAGATACTATAAACACGAAGGATATAGAGTATACAAAGCTGATGTGTGTGTGTCTGTGTGTGTGTGTCTGTGTGTGTGTGTGTCTCTGTGTGTGTGTGCATCTGTGTGTGTGTGTGACAGAGAGAGAGACAGAGATAAAGACAGAATACACCCTCATCTAAGATTATTTGCAGTCTAACTTCTTAAGCCATGATCTCTACACTGGATGGCTGGAAACATTTTATAAAGAGATATTACTTACAGAGGACAGACTTGGGAACACACAGTCCTAGATTCAGACGTTGGCTTTGTCACTTTACAGGTTGCATGAACCTGGGCAAATTGATTAGACTTATCAAAGTATACTCCCTCATCTATAAAATTGTCGTTTACCTCCAATAACCTTTCTTAGAATTAAATGTGATTATATAAATAAAATGTTCTTTGCACAATGTTTGACAAACGTGGAGAAACAATAGCTCCCTACCCCTTGTCATATTTTATCTGTGAGCAGAGTAATGAAATTTTTCTCACCCTTCTCACACATTTCCTCTTACAAAGCCTTGGATTTCCCTAATTTGAGTGTGACTTGTACCTCCCAGGACACAGCTCAGAAGACTGAGACAGAATTCAAGGTTACCTCTCAGCAGCCCTCATTAACTATCCTATAGACCAGTTGGGTTAAGTGATTTTTTTGTTTTTTTTTTGAGACAGGCTCTCGCTCTGTCACACAGGCTGGAGTATAGCAGTGTAATCATGGTTCAACTACAGCCTCAAATAATCCACCCACTTCAGCCTCCCGAGTAGCTGCGACCACAGGCACATGCCACCATCCCTGGATATTTTATTATTATTATTATTTGTAGAGAAGGGGTCTTTCTACATTGCCAGGGCTGGTCTTGAACTCCTAGGCTAAAGTGATCCTCGTGCCTTGGCCTTCCAAAGTTCTGGGATTATAGCTGTGAGCCACCATGCTCAGCAACACTAAGTGATTTTAACAAAGGTACTAATTCCTAAAGATTTTGAAATTGTCGTAGTTGCTCTGGATGAGCATGTTAGGTTGGTGCAAAAGTAATTGTGGTTTTCGCCATTCACTTTTGTTTCACAATCGCTATTGCACCAGCGTAATGTAAAGCAGTCTTACAATGAAAATTCTCCACATTTCATTTTCAGCATTCTCTTTTGGAAAAACAGTGGAAATACCTTTTTACAGGAATACATTTTTGCAACTTTTTCAAGAATCTTTGCGCTTGCCCAAAATTCATACAAAAATTGGAGATCATCAAAATCTCTGTAACATTGAGGGTCTCCATATATAGATTTTCAAGTGTAGCTTCAATGGCATCACTGAGATAAAGGCTTAAGTGGAATGTCAACACTGTCATCCTTGCTATAAATCAGATTGCCAGATCAAAACCATGGAATTTACTGCCTGTCACAATAGACACCTCCCCACTCCAAGCAAAAGAAGCACACCTCTTACAGACTCATTTTTATACCCCTCGAGAGCAAAGAATCCGTGCTTATTATTATTTTAAAAACCTAGAGTCCTTCCAAAATGTAATGCATTATAAAAGCCTTCATGTCATGGCTAATATTGAGAAAATATGATTTATATTTTCAGCTCAAAAGCAGAGCTTGGTAAAATGCTACAGTTTTAAAATTTTGTGGCTGTGTGATCCTTTTTTAAACCAAAGCTCAGGTGGAATCTACATATACAGAAATATGACGGAAATAAATTGTTGTGCTTGCTGAAGTTGGAGGCGTGGCCCATAACTGTTTGACCTTTCTTTGCTGCCTTGGTACATCCTGCTTTTATCCACACCCAAGCCACCACCTCAGAAAGTGAGAGCTACACAGTACACAGTACACAGTACACAGTAGAGAACCTACCGGTGGAGTAGAAGGAGATCGGACTTCAAAAAAAGAACGTCGGGGTTCTAGTGCTAGTCCTTCCAGGAACTAGGTAGATGAGGGTCCAGTGAGAGTTAAACGAATGGTCTCCATGGTCCTCTGTTCTAATGTTCTGGGTTTTCTTTGTTGTTGTTTCTTTTGTTTTAAATGATTGGTTTTCATCAAGTCATCATCTTTATTACCCACATGTAAGCAATAAAGTTCTTAAGAGTTCTTTCTCTTTTTTCCATATATGCTTTCAACAAATACGGATTTAGGGATTATGATGTTGCAGTCTCTATGTTATGTAATAACTTTTTTTTTAAGAAACACTCATTGCTTTCATTTTAAAGTATTTGAAAATGTGGTCAGCATTATCTTTACCTGTTTTATGCAGGTGTGCCGTGTCTGAATAAGATTGATCATGATGTTGGCAGCAGAGGATGGGGGCACTTCAGTACAACAGAAGCAGTCATACACCACTTCTCACTACTGGGGTAATAACTTGAACACTTAAGCAATCGCTAGAGCAGATGTACGTTTCCAGGCCTCTGCTGTTGTAACCACTGCGGTGCATTCCAATGATTGGAGACCAGTCTCCCTCTCTTCATAACCTCTCTAAAGGCAGGCAGTGTCTCATTGGTCTCTAGGCCCTCATTGCCTAGCATGGTGCCTAGCAGAAAGAAGATACTTTGTCCCTGTTTGATGAACACATGAGGGTTGGATGGTTGTAATGAGAGAAAACTCAGCAGTTAGAGTTTCCTATTCAAAAGTTTCTTCCAATTGCCATATATGTTGTCTTATTGGGAATGCATTCTGTCAAGATAATGGTCCATGAGGGACTGATGAAGAAAGATCTTGATAATTGTTGAAGCAAATCTTATGAAGCAGTTTCTTGTTGACTCCTGAGAGAAGGGGGCTACCTTTCCTAAGATTTTGAGTCAGCCTGTCCAAAGGTATCTTCCCACCACAGTACCTTCATATCCCAGGGTCAGCAAATGTTTTCTGTAAAGGACTAGGTATAAACATTTTAGGCTTTCTAAGCCATATGGTCTCTGTCACAACTACTCAACTCTCCTCTCATGGCATGAATGCAGCCATAGATGAGATGCAAATGAATGGGCATAGCTATGTTTCAATAAAATGTTATTTTTGAAATCAAATGGCAGGCTGAATTTGGCCTGTGGGTTTTCATTTATTGATCCCTCTTCTGGCTTATAGTCTAGAAGTTACACAAAGTTCTGTTAAACTCCAACTTAGTCTATCCTTATCTACTACTCATAAGAATAGATAAAATAAATGATCATAGGATATTTCTTGGCCTTGTAAGATCAGATATTCTTCCTGTTCCATGCTTCTCTAAAATTTAAAACATTCTCAGCAAGGCATAGTGGCTCATGCCTATAATCCCAGCACACTTTGTAGGAGGCTGGGAGGATCACTTGAGCTCTGGAGTTTGAGACCATTCTGGGCAACGTAATGAGACTCTGTCTCTACAAAAAGGTTTAAAACTTAGCCAGGAATGGGGGTGCACATCTGTAATTCTGCTACTCAGGAGGCTGATGTGAGAGGATCGCTTAGTCCAGGAGACTAAGGCTGCAGTGAGCTATGATCATGCCACTGCACTCTAGCCTGGATGATAAAGCAAGACTTTGCCTCAAAATAAAAATAAAAATAAAAAATAAAAAACTACAACAGTCTCTAAGAGATCAGCAACTCCCTGGTAGTTTACATTCTCAGGGTTATCTCTGTCTACATTTAGATCCGGATTGGAGTTTTCACCCTTTTATTATTTGCATAAAAGGACAGTCAAAAGAATTAACTGTTAGATTTATTCAAAACAGGAGTATAAACTCTTTACTGTATATTTTAGGGAAGGAGAAAAGAGGAGTTATACTGCAAAACTGCAGCTATCTTTTAATTGAACATTAAGCCTTCCACTTTTTAAATTGCTCTTCAGCTACCACAAAACTAGCAGGCACTCATTGACCATTTCCCCCACGTCGCAGTAAACTTACACTAACCTGCTGTATCCATCCTTCTTCCTCATCTGTTCAAAGGTAAAACCAAAACCTTTTCTGTGTGCCTTCTGCAGAACAGTTTTGGTTGCCTTGTCTCTTAGCATATCCATCCGACCCTGTTGTGCTCTTCCACCCATGTGACTGATCCAGGAATGTCACCAGGGAAATAAAAGTCTCTCCCTAAGTAGAATCTGGGAGTGATGGGTCAAGCATGCTCTCCCACATTACATGTACATGCTATTGGCCAAACACTGCTTCCAGCATCCTGCTTACTTATGAAAGTCAAAGCCTAAAGTGAATTTTACTCATAAGGATTGCCTCTAGAAACAAATTCTGTCTGCTGTTTCCTCCTCAAGTAGCCTGTAATTCATGGCTCACAGTGTACCAGGTCTGGGAGGGTTTCTAGGCACTTGTTGAGTGCAAGCTCTTCATTTGCTGAAGGCAAAATCTGAAGTTCAGTAAGGAGAACTGAGTTGCTTAAAACTCAGTTAGGATTTACAGTATAGGACTAGGACCCAAGTCTAAAAATTTCTACCACAGAAGACAGCAATATCAAGATTATATATCTGCAGAATTGCTAGGTACCATTATTATTATTTGTACATATAGTTTATTGCTAGTTGATTGGTACTTTTATTATATCACTGCACTCATTATTTTTATCAAAATTTAATTCTTTTAAAATCATTTTTATAACAGTTTCTAAAATGGGGTATTAAAAGTAGTATGAGCAGAAGCTGCAGGAGGAAGGGAGCTAGAAAGAGTCCTTTCTTCCTGGTGTGGTAAAGGGCATGGTTCTGAGGGGGGTGATGACAATGAACAAAGAGAAGAAGTTTCATGAAAAAGCATTTTATTCTATGATCTCTTCTGTTTTTTTTCTTTTTAAAGCTTTCCCTAATCTCTTGAGACATATATTTTCTATAATAAAGCCTTACGCTTATGTAACTCTTGATGTTTTTCAAAGTGCTACCACATATCATATCATTTCATCCTCACTAAAGTTTTTGAACCATGGTGAATACACTAAGTCACCTTAAAAGACCCCATGCCAACCAACAAACCTGCTTTCTTCAGTGACACCCAGACTATGCCCTGCACAGTCTTTCAAACTTCAACAATACACAGACACAAAGACACAAGCTGGTGCTCTTTTTCTTTCTCCCTCTCTCACCCTTTTCTTCTTTCATAAATATTTGTCAGCAGTCATGAAAAGAGGAATTTGCAGACTTTATCTGACATCAGAATGTGCTTTTCTGAAAATAGATGCACAGAATGAGATAATGACTTTGGAATTACCCTATATGAATCATTAAATTATTCAGCCAATGTATACATTCTTTTTATGCTAAGAATCCATTTCCTTTAATCACCCTAAGACGGGGAAGAAGTGCAATACTTAGAAGAGGAATCTGGAGATGCCATGGTGTGGAGTGGTCAAAAGTATCTCTAAGTCTTCCTAGAATATTCCACCATCCTCAGACAAACTGAATCAAAAATTATTTCAATCAACTATTCCATTATTGGGGGAGTCTATTTAATTTTTAGAAGCAGTGGTGTAATGGATGGACATGAATGGCATGCTTTCTGGCTGGTTTATAACAAAGAATGCATTTGTTTTCTCATCCTCATATCTTCTTACTGCCTGAATTTCCTTCCACGTATGTTCTGGATGAAGCTTTATTTGGTACTGCTCTGATAATCACATAATATCCCTTTTCTCCCCTTCTTTTGGCCTGCTTGTGTACCTGTTCTCTTTGTATTTGAAATTAAACCAGCCCAACTCTATAATTGAAAGAGAAAGAGCTTCTCTTTTAATTACTCTCAGTAATAGATATGACAATAAGCAGGGGCTCGTTCACAGCCATTACATCAAGCAATGGAAGCTTCAGATCACTGATCCTAACACCATGAAAACTGTCACCCTGAAGCGCTCTCTGATGGGGTGCTTACTGTCTCCAATTACAGTTGTTTCTCCATTATCCATAATTGAAGGGGTGAAGTGGGGAGGAGAGGGTGCCTGAGTGAATCCATAGAATTTGGTGTGGGCAGAAGGATACAGGATGTGAAATGGGGAGCTGGGATTTGCTTACTAGCTCCCCGCTCTACCAGCTAGATGATTTTGGAGGCCTTTCTCAAGTATTCTTATCTGTAAATCAGATATGATAATCCATGTCCTGGCTAAATGAGCAGTTTTTGTAAACACTCAAGTACTGCAGGATTGAAGATTGTTAGGCTTCTCTGCTTTGCCATTCAAATTGCTTCCTTTGCTGAGTGGGAATATGTATTCAATTTGGGTTCCATCTAATTTTCATACCCATTTCCTGATAGCACTGAATGGTCAAAAGGAAATGTAAGTAGGAAAGAGAGATGCAAAGGGAAAGGCTGATCCGCAGACTTGATGATCAGTGTTTACTGAATTCATATTTGCTTCAAAGGACAGCCGTGACTTTAAGAAATCCAAGATGGCGTTCCTCAGCAATTTAGAGTCGTTTCAGCATTTGGAAGTCTCTGGAATTGCATCGAAACTGATAATTTCCTCCACCCTTTTAAATATATATATAAATAAAAAGAGGTTTTATTGGTTAAAAAAGAACATCTGAGCATTTAATGACCAAGAAAATTTTCTGCAGTGCAGAAGAAGTATACTTCGCATTAAATTTTAAATAAAGCATTCATTTATTCGTTATTGCCTTTCGAGGGCAACAAGTAAGTGCTACATGCTGGGCTTGGCCCTGAGATAACAGAGCTCTTTGGTTAAGCTATGAAGTCTAGTTAGAGAGTCAGCTTTGGAAGACAGGGTGACAGTGCTGAGCGCTGGGTCAATACAGAGTGCCAGGCTGCTCAGAGGGGAAGGAGGGGTGAGTTGTGGGCTCCTTGGCTATGGAGACCAGGAGAATAGGAACATTCTAAGCACGCCAAGTGAGTCAGTGAGAAAGTGGAAGAGTGCAGGGCAAAGTGTCACAGAGTGAGGCCTCTTTGATTAATGACACTTTAAGAAATATTAACTATTTCAGGAGTCCTGAAAAGAGAGTTTGCTTCTAGACCACGAAGAATAAATACAGATTTATTATATTTACAAGGCTATCTTTTTGAGTGTTGACTTAGAGGGTCAGGGAATCTCTGCCTCTTAGTAGAAATTAACTTGAAATAATAACTAACTCCTTTTATGTCTTTACCAGGAACTTTTTTGTCTTCTGGTTGGTTTGCTTTATATTGATTGGTGCTTAATGGAAGGCCCAGTGAGACATTTGTAGCTAAATTTGTTAGGAGCCACTTGTAATTAAAGTTCATTTGTAATGAAGATAAATGATAATCTGAGTTAACAGGAAGGCAGTATTCAACATTACCTTAAAAATGATTTACACAGAACAATTTAGGAGCCTTTCTCATGTGTAAATTAAGGTGCATCTGTGATTAAACCTCAGACTATCAAAGCCTCTCATTTAATTTGATATACAAGGTGAAATATCATTATAAGGAACAGGATCCTGACTCTATTTGAAAGTGACTTTTTCTAAAAGCCCACAAGGTAAAAACCTTGGGCCAACTAGGGGAGAGCCCAGGGCTTATGCTGTAGTTTCTATCTTTTGTTACGCTCTTCTTCCAGCCCCCAAAATGCACAATTCCTTTGCTTAGTGGATAAGCCCCCTTCTAGAGTGAAAACTTAACTGGGAGTGGGATGGGATGCTGTCTCTGACCATACTGCAGCCTCGGCATCTGAAATAATACCTGACACAATTAGCCATTAGTAGGTGTGCAACTAATATTAGTTGTATAAATGAAAGGATGGATGAGTGTGTGAATAAAATAAAAGCATGAAAGAACAAATGGTAGTTCCCCCTGTATACATATATATATATATTCTTGTTGATTTACACTGATGTGTGTGTATATATATATATATTAATATACACACACACATATATTTTGATTTACATCGAGATATATATGTGTTTGTGTATATGTGTGTGTGTGTATATATAGCGTGTATATGTGTGTGTGTATACACATATAAACATACAATATATAAATTTACCAATATAATCAATATATAAATCAATATTTAAATTTACATTATATATATATATATATATATATAAACACATACATTTACCAATGTAAATAAACAAGGATAGCTTTAAAAAATACCGATACCTGGGTCCTGCCGCCAGATAATCTTACTTAATCAATCTTAGATTTAACCCAAGGGTTGGGATTTTTAAGTCTTGCCCCAGTTCTAACTTGCAAGGGTAGGTGGAGTCAGTGTGGCATTCCCGTTTTGGAAGGCCTGGGGCCTCTATCTGTTCGATTTCATTCACAGACACTGCCCTTCACTGGGCCCCAATCCTGGTGATCTTGGTAAGAAATATAACTTACGGTTTAACTTTTTATTCCTTCCTGTCACAGTAGGCCACAAACTCATTCCCACAGTGTAAAATAGTGCTTCCACTAGGAGATCTTCCACAAGTCAGTTAACTTACTTGAACCTCAGAATTTAGATCTGAAAAATGGATATAATGATCTCTTCCTTGCCTACATCACTATGTTTTTGGGAAGTTCAATTAAGATAATAGATGCAAAAATGTTTCAAAATATTTTGAAGTATAATGTCATAAAATGTAAGTAATTTTACTGTTTAGGAAAGCATAAATATGTGAATAATTAATTTGTAATTTTAAGGAGATGAAATTTGAAAATACCTGAGAGTGTTATGGAATGTTTTGGAATTTGGTTTCATAAATTAAGAGAGATGTCCCAGCTCTGTTAGCTTCTATTCATAATAGATACAACTACTTAAACTCTTTGAACTTCAGTTTCAAGGATACCTCCTGTCTCAAAAAGCTGTGAGAATTGGATGGACACATGTCAGAAGAGTAGTCTGTGAGCTCTGAAGCACTATATCTATCATCTATCTATCTATCTATCTGTCTATCTATAAAACTGTTTGTTTTTGTTGTTGCAAGATTTTTTTTCTTGCTCATCATTTGCTGGAGACAGCTCCCTTTAGCTCAGGGACAGTTGATTTTGTGCCTTTCACCACTCCTAATATAGTGACTTGAAATTGGCCATGGTGGGAGTATTTATACAAAGGAAGTCAGTAAATATTGTAACTCAGGACCTTTTGTTTTTTGGAGATCTAGTTTACCAACATACCACAGCCAATATCTAAAAGTATCTGTCATTCTGAAAGTGACAGAGTAGGTACAATTGTCCCTTAGTATCTATCTGTGGGTTTCACATCATAGACTCAACCACAGATTGAAAATGTTCAAATGAAAAAATGTGGATGGTTGTGATGTGCTGAATATAGACAGACTTCTTATTTTGTCATTATTTCCTAAGCAATATAGTCTAACCATATTTGCATAGTGTTTACATTGTATTAGGTATTATAAGTGACCTAGAAATGATTTAAACTGTATGGGAGGATATATGTTGGTTATATGAAAATACTATGCCATTTTACATAAGGTACTTGAGTACCTGTGGATTTTGGTATCCACAGAAGAGGGTCCTGGAACCAATCCCCCATGAATACTGAGGGACTGACTATACTCAGTAATACTGAGTGATTTGAATAATATAAATTGAGGCATGGTTGAAACCAGTAACGCAGCAATCGTTGAGATTTAGCTTGCAATGGTTGATATATAGTTTGCAATTCCAAGTATTAGTTTATTAAGGAGAAATTATATCTACTTCACCTAGACCAAAGCAAACAATGGTCCAAAACCTTCATCTTTTTCTCCTACCTACTCAAGACATCAGGAAAGCCTCCACCATTTGCTGGCCCTAAAACAGAGGATCACCTAACTAGTCAGTTAACTGAAGCTAACCAGTCATTTAAAATTTTTCAAGCCAAAATGTGATTTTCTTTTTTAAGAAAATCTCCTGCCATAAGAAAGCTTTTAGTTTCTTGTCAGGCCATTTATTTTTGTTTGTGACTGACTGATTGCCATTTTTGTCAGCCATCACCTTGATGACATTTGGGCATCTCTGTTCCTCAGAACCAGTTCCCAAATTCCTAAAGTAGCATCCTTGTCATCAACACAGTGGGAATGGCATATCCTAATGAAGCCCCACTGAATCAAAGATTGTTTCATACTTCTGCTCTCTCTCTTGTTCTGATCTAACTAAGTGATATATCTAATTGGATTTAGACACAGGAATTTTATGGAGTAACTATAGTCTCTGTGAGAGCAGACATGTAGCCCCCTGTAGTTCCCTACGTTTTTATCCTCTAAGGCACTGCTTATTTCCTGTA
This sequence comes from Ateles fusciceps, assembly GCA_036589455.1. NCBI lineage: Eukaryota > Metazoa > Chordata > Mammalia > Primates > Atelidae > Ateles > Ateles fusciceps. The sequence goes on from JAZHEH010002077.1 coordinate 2,742,855, forward strand.
AATTTAGTTGTTGCAAGTAGATCATTAGGTCATGGGTCACGCACTGTTACAAAAGGAAGTTAAAAAAAAGATGGAGGCACTGCTCTCCATGCTAGAAATTAGCCAGGTGCACCATTATATAAAGAGCTTCAACTAGAGAGCACAGTCATTAAAATAACAATGAAACAATAGCTTATGCAACACTTTGCAAATATGATATTTTCATTTGTATATTGTACAAACCAAGCACATCAAGCAGCAATGTTAAGTGATTTGCAAAAGGCCAAGGGGAAGTGCATGAGGACACTGGAATGGAGTCTCATGCTATGCCAATTAAAGGACTACTGTGTACAAGGGGGTGTTACTGTCTGTTGAGGTATCTGGGTGACATGTATCTCCCAGGATGTTATAAACAGTGTATGATCTGGAAAGCAAAAGGAGAGGTAGAAAAATTTGCCCTTTGGCATGGAGTGTTGAATACAAAGTTCTCATTTTGCAAGTCCCAAAATGTTGCTTTTTTTCAGTGCACCCAGAAATGATCAGATGTGAAGGACCAGATCATGATTGTCAAGCTCATAGGAGATTTATTTTTAAATGATTAAAAATATAATATTTCAGTACTTGACAATAAAGTCATGTACACCATTCTAGTTATCAGATTATTCTTCTGTACTATGCAGGGGACCTCTTTTCAGGTATTAAGATAAAAATAATCAATTTCTAAATAAAAGGTTTCTTGTGTCTTCATTTTTTGGTTTCTTATATCAACTTGCTCATTTCTACTCTGAATTTGGCATGTCCAACCAATTGCTGCATGCACTATTCATCTACTGAGGGAAAAAAATTGAAGGAGAAAGAATTTGGAAAGCATAAACACAGAGTTTACCTTAGTCTATGAATTTTGTTTTGACTTGCTATGTGACTGGTATGCTGTGGACCAGCCAATGTGAGATGACCTCCTCAATGTCACCCATGCAAGTCTCACTTAAATCTTCTTCCCTTTGGTTGAAATTTTTGGAATGACCAATCATCTTTCTTATTTATTTTTTTATTTATTTTGAGACAAGATCTCGCTCTATTGCTGAGGCTGGAGTGCAGTGGTGCTATCTTGGCTCACTGCAACCTCTGCCCCCAGGGCTCAAGTGACCCTCCCACCTCAGCCTCCTGCATAGCTGGGACTACCGGCACGTGCCACCATGCCTGACGAATTTTTGTGCAGACAGGGTTTCATCATGTCACCCAGGATGGTCTTTAACTCTTGAGTTCAGGCGGTCCTCCCACCTTGGCTTCCCAAAGTGCTGAGATTACAGGCATGAGCCACCGTGCCCAGCCCAATCCTCTATTTATCTGTGAATATATATTCATGATACAGAAGCTTATATGGTGGGACTGGAATCATTTGTTCATTTATTCCTGACTGCATTACCTACTGATGATGGGAAGGGTGGTAAGTGGTGTGCAGAAGGATACAGTCTTGGGACTCAGCAAAGACCATCTCAACAAAGACCACCTCAAAGACCCTCTTCAAAGACCACCACATTCCACACTCTAGGAGCTGCAAATGGAAATGACAGTTTATGGTTACATGGCCTAATAGTATTATTTTATTTTGTTAACTGACAAAAATTATATATATGATATACATCATGATGTTTTGATAGATGTATCCATTGTGGAACGACTAAAGCTAATGAACATATGCTTTACGTCACATACTTATTTTTTTTTTTTTAATAGTAAGAACATTTAAAACCTACTGTCCACAGTTTTCAAGTATACAATACATTGATGTTAACTGTGGCCACCATGTTATATAATACATCTCCTGAACTTACTTCTCCTAATGAAAATGTTGTATTCTTTGAATGGTCACATGGCCTAAATAACTGAATTATAGAATACGTACCATACATACACCAAAAATTATTTACTCTACATTAATGAATTGCTTATTAAAATTTGAGGCCATTATACTACAGTTCACCATAGTGAACAAAATATTCCCCACCTTTATTCCCAAAAGAAGACAAAGAGTCTGCAATTCTTTCCTTTAGATCTGCCTCCAGATCTATCTTTTATAAAGCTAATCAAATGACTTGATACAGTGGGAATTTTCAAAGCATAAGTGTAAAGAAACCTGCAGCTACAGTGCTAACAGCACTGGTCATTGAAAATTAATCTTGTGGGTTTATATGGCAGCACTGATACTGCATAGGTAACCATTCTTTTGCTTAGCCATCATTTATTTATTGAGCATCTTCTAATGGCTGATATGGAGGTGGGCCCTGGAGACAGAAGACTGAGTAAAACAGATAGACTTCTTTCTTCGTGGATTTTATTGTCAAGTGTGGGAAGTAGCCATTATTCAAATAACCTCACATATAAATTTCTAATTCTACAAAGTATTGTGAAGGAAATTAAAGGGTGATTACTTAAACACAAACAAGAGTGGGAAAGCATTTGACTAGAGAGCTGAAGTGTAAACAAGAATTAACTACTCAGGAGCCAGGTAGGGTGGTTTATGCTTGCAATCCTAGTACCTTGGGGGGGCTGAGGCAGGAGGATTGCTGGGGGCAAGAGTTTTGACCAGCTTGGGCAGCATAGTGAGACCTTATCTTTACAAAAAGTTAAAACATACGAAGGATTAACTGACAGAAGAGACATGGGGGAAGGTATGGAAGGAAACAATTCTAAGTGAGGCAACAACATGATAATATTGTCTTTCTCATGACGTAACCGGACTCTCTGCAACCGGATTTTCAGGTTCTTGGCCTCCCAACCCCGAAGAATGGGAAAGGGGGCCTCAGTGTCCTGGTGAGTGTTACTGCTCAAATAGGACTCATGGACCCAAAGAGTGTGTGATACCACTGTTTATTAGGCAGAGCAAAAGGACAGCTTCCACGCCATGGAAGAGGACCCAGAGGGGGTGCTGCTCCAAGCTGGGGTGGCTAGAGCTTATACCCCTGAGTTATTCCCTCCCCATTCATGTTCTTGATCAATGAGAGGGGCCTTCCTCTGGATTAATTGATCTTTGAATCCTTTACCAGATTGGCTACTGTTTTCAAACCCTGAGTCACGGAGTCCCACCTCCAGGTGCCAGAGGTGGGAAAGGTTCCTGCCCTTAAAGAAAGCCCCTAAGAACCAGAGGTGGGAAAACCAGAAACAAAAACCCCTAGCCACCCTGAGAAGTCCCCTAACACAGTCCCTCAATGACAGACTTTCTCAGAAACAAAAGAATAGTGCAACTGAAATACAGTCTGTGAGGAGGAAGACCTTTCACGTGGAGGCAAGAGAGATAGTCAAGGTCCAGAGATCACTCATATGGCAGGCCTTTTGAAAGATTGTGCTTTTTTTCCTAATGACAAAGCCTTGAAGGATTTAGAGGGCCATTATTCAGATCTGGGGACTATTGGGAGCTTTAAGGAGTCTAAGAACTCCCTCAAATGGAACGATAACTATGTTGTCTTCCTAATGACCCAGCAACCATTAGATTCCATCTGCTGGTAGCTGTCAAAGGCAATGACAGGGTTTGTCTATGCTCCAAATAACTATATTATAGAAAATACGGTAAGTGTGGGCATCTTTGGGCAGATGTCATCCAAAACTTTCACTGGATTCTCAAAAGTGGTCCATGACTCAGAAAAAATTACCCTGAACCGGTACTCTTTTTCAAATGTAATCAGGCTTAGCATTTTGCATCTCCTAACTTGTTTTCTTCTTTTTTTAAATGTTAAAAAGTTACCATTTCTAACTTTCTGAGTGAGCGTTAGTGCGAGCTAATGTCTCTTCTAAGAAAATCGTTGGTGGTTGTTAGTAAAGTTGATGGATTTATTAAGCACCTAAAGTGTTCTTTTTCTGTTCTGTAAGGTGTGTGTATATGTGACTGTTATTTCTGTAATTACTTCTTGATTGAAGTTTCTACTGACCAAGGGGCTAGTGATAACTTCCTTAGATCGTGGATTCAGGCTCTGGTTTTTTCAGGGCTTCCTACAGCAGGGTATCCCCTTTCTGTTCTGTGAGCCACGAAAGACAGAATGATTAAAGTGGTTCTCTCTATTGCCAAATTACATAGGACTTTGTGGGGGAATTTGTTTTTGCATGTAAAATATTTCCTAATAACATATAATCAGCTACATAGTAACTCTTTATGGTATGGTAACATTTTTGTGCAAATTACTATACTGGGAAATCCAGGGCCCACAATCCACTTCCTTTGAAATGTGCATTCATCTCCCACTATGTGTCCTACATTGAGGTAATTATAAACTATAGTGGTTGCCCCGAGAGGTTTTAAAGTCTATTCAGGTTTGATGAAATGCATACTATAAATAATGAAAATCAAATGTGTTGATTGCTTTCACAGACATATACAATTTAGCTCACTTACTATGTAGTGATTGTGATAGAGAATAGAACATTGTGTAAGAAGGAATGCTGCCTCTTATGAGTTTTACACAGATAAATAGGCCTTTTCAATAAAATGTGATCAGTGCTTAGATATAAGACTGTATATAGAAGGCAGCCTCGCTGAGAGTGGAGGATTAGAACAGCCTCATTGGGAAAGGTTACACTGCATTGAGTCTTGAGGAGGACAAGCTAGCCAGGTAGAGAAAGTGTAAGGGGGTATCAGGCAGAGGGCACAGCATGAGCAAAGGCATGGAGGTGAGATGGGATAATGCCCTTGACCCCCTTGCAGGATTCATGAAGAGGTGGCTCATTTACTCAGCCTGCAGTTCTGAACCCCTCATGGGAGGGGGAAGCACACAGGTGAGTGTGTATAGAAGCCAAAGCAAATGAACTCTGGAACTGGCTGGTCACTCCTGTCTGGCGGGAGCAGGCTCTGTGTGGGCACCGTGGCAGTGTCCAAGTGTGTTACAATGCTCTTTTAGCTCTGCCATCTGGTAAAGTGTCTGCAACCCCCTGGAGCCCCAGAGGGCATATGTTACAATCGTTGCTCTTTTAGCATTTGATGTCCACGGACAGCTAAGTGGTAACCAGCTCAGTGGAAGATCAGGGTGACAGCCTTTTACACCCTATTTCTCGGCACCTGAGTTCTTGTCTGGTGTCCAGGAAGAATTAAGTCATGGAAATGAGTTGAAGAGTTGTGTATGGGGGAGGATTTTATTGAGCAGTGGAAGTGGCTCTCAGTGGGAAGGGGAGTTGGAAGGGGGGAATGCAGTGGGAAGATAATATTCCCCTGGAGTTTGACTATGTCCGGCCAAACTCTTCTCCAAAGTCCTGCCATCAAGCCGTTCCTCTGAGGTCAAGCTGCTTCTCTCCATCATCTAGCTGCTGCTTTTCTTCTCTTCCTCTGCCATTCCACTCCGTCCTTCTGCCAGTGAAGCTTGGGGTTTTTATGGGTACAGGGTGGGTGGCAGGATGGGCCAGGGTGGTTTTGGAAAGGCAACATTCGGGTGGGAAAACAGAAGTGTGAAGTTCTCATTTAGGGCCATGGGTCCAGGCTTGAGGGTGGAACCCTCACTAGGGACCCATCCTCTTCTAGCCAGTATTTCCTTGCCTCCTGTTCATATCAGAGGGATGAAAGCACATGCTAGATGTAAGGAAGGATAGGTAGAAACATAGAGGAAGGAACGGCTACCTCCTCTTCCACTAACGCAAGTTTAATAATGGTAGCTTTTAGAGCTGTCATCATTAATGAGATGGGAGCAGAGGGAACAGCTCATGCAAAGTCATGAACTGGGGGAAAAAGCAAGGTGTGTTTAGGGAAGTAAGTTGTTTCCTAATGTATGCTGTGTGCTCAGGGAACTTGACAGGAACTGTCGGGAGTCTGTGGAATGGATCAGGAAGGCTTGAGTTCAAAATGACCATTCTCAAACACTTGGAATTAAGTCTGTTGGCAAAGATTTCAATATGGAGTTAATGTAATGGAATCAAAGGAAGTAGTGACAGCTTGTGCTCTCAGTTGTGGTAACATGTATGGAGAGGTATAGATACCAGGAATCACAAAGCAGCATGCACTTGTCCTCTGTTCAGTAGCTATTGCACCATATCCTCCTTTATGCCAGTTTCTGCTCAAGGTGCTAGAGACACAGCAACAAAAGAAACAAAAACCTGGCCTTCCTGGAGCCTACATTCAAGGAGGGGCAAAAAGACAGGAGCAATATAAGTAAGCGTGTGTGCAGTGTGTTATGTGATAAGTATGTGTTATGTGCGGATGCCTATCACAGCAGGGAAGGAGGAAGAGAGAGAAAGCTGGGATAGATTTGTAATTTAGATGAGGTTCTTGAGGAAGAATTTACCAGGGAGATTATAATAAGGAAAGACCTGAAGGAGGTGAGGCAGCAAGCCCTGAGGAAGACATTCTAAGCAGAAAGAAGAAAGCAAGCAAAACCTCACCTCGAATGAGGAACGTTTGGGTGATTTTTGCAGAAAAACGGGGAGGCCAGTGTGACTGGACAGTCTTGAGTAAAGAGAAGAATGAGATGGGATGGATTCAGTTGCAAGTGAATGAAACGAATAACAAACATTCATCAATCCAAGGATTCAGTGACCTTAAGTCTTCTCAGGTAGAAAGCAGGATGACAGGCAGGGCAAAATAAAATCTTTCTCTGTTCTATAAAGCTCTGACTTAACTTTTCAGTCTCGTGAAAATACGTATTTAGGCCGGGTACGGTGGCTCATGCCTGTAATCCCAGCACTTTGGGAGGCCGAGGCAGGCGGATGACCTGAGGTTGGGAGTTCGAGACCAACCTGACCAACATAGAGAAACCCTGTCTCTATAAAAACACAAAATTAGCCAGGCGTGGTGGCGCATGCATGTAATCCCAGCTACTCAGGAAGTTGAGGCAGGAGAATTCTTTGGGGAGAACCCACCCGGGAGGCGAAGGTTGCCTAGATCTAGCCGTTGCATTCCAGCCTGGGCAACAAAAGTGAAACTCCAACTCAAAAAAAAAAAAAAAAGAAAAGAAAAAGAAACTATGTATTTATTTGTACTGCTGGACAGTTTTGCCTTACCCATTGTCCACCGCCGCTGGTTATGGAGAGAGTTTTGGTGAACAGAGACCTGCAGCAAAAGAGTTAAGAGATACTTCTCACTCTGGATGAATCAGACAGAAATGAGTCATTTTTTAAATTACAGAGGTGGACACCACTTTACTTAGCAACTGTCCTTTTGAAAATTAGCTTTAATTTTTTTGATTTCAGTCATAATCACGGAACTATAATTACTGGGAGGGATCTTGTTTGTCATCTAAGCCAGCTCTCATTTTATAACTGAGGAAACTAAGGTATGAAATGTAGGTGAAATACTATTACAAATACATCTATTTACTATTTAAAACAGTATTCTGGCAAGGAATCTTGTAAAATATTTATAATCCCTTATCAAAAATGTTTTAAAATATTTATGAAGTCCCTACTATGTATTTGACATTATTCTGGCACCTGGGAATGCAGCCATAATTAATAAGGTAGATTCGATTCCTACTCAGTCAGCATTAACCTTGTGCTGTGCGTAGGGGTAGGGCTAGGGAGAGCCGGGAGTAGTACGTATAGATGACAAGCCAGTATGTTAGTATATGAACAGAATAATTTCAGAGAAAGATAAGTGATATAAAGACAATCAAAGCACAGTGATGAATTAGAAAGTACCAGAGGTGTGGCCAGGCAGTGCTGGTCTGAGAAGGTGAACTATGAGCAGAGAACAGATCCACCATCAGGGATAGCAGTATGGGAATGGCATGGAGAGGGGCCAGGTTTTCCAGTCAGAGGGTACAGCCGGCACAGAGGCCTGACCTTGGTGTGTTCAAAGAACAGACAAAAAAACCACGTGGTTGAAATGTAATGGATGTGGGATATGTAAGATGGGTGTGGAGAGGTGCAAGGTGGCCAGCCCACATGGGGCCTCTTAAAGATTATGGTTAGACAGGTCTACGAAAATGTCAGAAAGCTGTCAACAAGAAATGAGGATATCAGGCTTCATTTTTTTTTTTTTTTTTTTTTTTTTTTTTGAGACAGAATCTCGCTCTGTTGCCAGGCTGGAGTGTAGCGGTGTGATCTTGGCTCACTGCAGTGTCCTGCCAGGCTTCATTTTTTCAGAAGATCCGGCTTCTGTGTGGAGAATGGACTATGTTGGAACAAAAGAGCAAGTGAGGAGATTTAGATAGATTCCCATTTTACCAGCTCCAGCAAGAGAGGTTGAGACTTGTGCTTGGTTAGCACTGAAAATGAAAAAGTTGGAGCAGATTGGATTCTTATCTACAGATTTGGAGTCCCATTAGCCATATAAATCAAGGTGGGGGAAAAATGCCTGGTGCCATGGCTCATGCCTGTAATCCCAGAACTTTGGGAGGCCAAGGATGGGAGTATTGCATGAGGCCAGGAGTTCAAGACTAGCCTGGGCAACACAGCAAGACCATGTTTCTTCAAAGAAAAAAAATTAAAAATTAGGTAAGCATGATAACATGCACCAGTAGTCCCAGCTACTGGGAAGGCTAAGGCTGGAGGATCTTTTGAGCCCAGGATTTTGAAGCTGCAGTGAGCCATGATCTCACCACTGCACTCCAGTCTATGCGAAATAGTCAGACTTGAAAGAAAGAAAGAGAGAGAGAGAGAGAAGGGAAGAGGAAAGGAAAAAGAAAAAGAACTAAAAAGAAATACAGATTTCTTTAGTAACCTCATGTAAGAGGATATGAGGCCCAGAATCTGAAGTGTGGCTTTTCCAAACACAAGATAAAACTATTTACTGAAAAGCCTAGACTTCCAAATTGGTTGCTGAAAGGAGCCGGGGATGGAATGGCTCCCGCTGATGAGAGCTTAGGCATCGCTTTTTGCTTTCCCCTCCAACTCTGGGAAGTTAGTCTTTTTGTCCTCCCTCTTCTATATGACTTGTTGCCAAGTTGTTTGATTATCTCCATGGTTGCTTTCCCAGCAAAACTAGATGCCAGGTGGAACACAGTTTCCCCCAGCTCCCTGATTCCTTGTGGCCTTCAAATGTAAACTTTGAGGATTTTTATTTTTGAGATCATCACTGGAAAAAATCACAACACAAACTTCAAACGTGGACAGCTTTTAGAGCACTGATAATTTTTCTAAGTTTTTATGCTCCTGATTCTTTGTGAACATGTCTTAATTTCGTTGGATTCATTGTCAGATGCAGTTCTGGCTAGAGAGGCCGAATCATGGCCCCTCAAAGATGCCCACATCTTAGCAGGTGACATCAGTAATATATTATATGGCAAGGGTGAATTAAGGTTGTAAATGGAATTATGATCACTGATCAGCTGACCTTAAAAAAAGAAGACTATGCTGCATTATTGATGTGTGTGCAATGTAATCACAATTGTTTTTTAAACGTGGAGAGGGAAGCAGAAAAACAGAGTTAGGGAGGTGTGAAGAGCTGGCTCGAAGATAGAGGAAGGGGGCCAAGGGCCAGAGAATGCAGGTGGCCTCTGGAAGTGCAAAAGATAAGGAAACAGATTTCTTTGTAAAGTTGCCAAAAGGGAAGCAGCTTTATCAACATCTGGATTTTAGCTGACCTAGACCTGTTTTGGAATTCTGACCTCTGGAACTGTAAAATAAATAAATTTGTTTTAAGCTACCAAATTTTAGGTAATTTGTCAGAGCTGCAATGGAAGATGAATACATTTGCATTCTGCTGCTATTCTCTGAGAAAGGACCTTTGAACTGAGACCCAAACAAATATTATTAATGGAAAGAGCTTATCTAGCCTTCCCAATTTCTTTTTTGAGGTCTAATGGATACCATGACTACTACTGCTACTAAGATTACTACTGTTGCATTTGAGCATTTACTATGTGCCTGCACTGTTTTCAACACTTAACTGCCTTTGTCGTCCTTATTTTACAAAATCGGAAACTAGGATTCTGGCCCAAGGAGTGTGACACCAACTCTTCAATGAAGAGCTTCCTTCTTCCTCTATGAGAGTTTCACTCACCAGCACCTTGCAGGTGAAAGGGAGGGTGGAAAGGAAAGCTTGAACTGTATGTTTGCAAGAGTTCGCTTGCCTCAATTATAAATTTACGTCTCTGGAGACCTCACATTGACTTCCATCTCAGAGGTCTCCTAGCTCTATGACAGAAACAGAACCTTAGGACATTTCCTCAGAGTTAAGAAAAGTTAATTAACATTCAGGACCAAGGGTCTAGTTTAGGTGCACATTTCTTGATAAAGGGCTCACTGAATTGCTAAAGTTAATGGGAGGTAGAAAGACAGGAAGAGAGAACTTAGGACAGCCCAGGGTTTTTTTTTTTTTTTTTTTTTTTTTTTTAATTCACAGACTAAGATTTGTTAAGATTCTGCTAAGAATCCTACCTTGGCTACATCTGCATTATGTAGTAGAGGAGGTGAGATGCCAAGTTCATAAGTGCATCATCATCTCTGCTGTGTTTATGGAGTAGTAGCACATGTACAGAACATAAAAACACACTCAAGCACACGAGTGTTTAAATACAGAGCATTGCCCACTTAGCAAAAATATCCAGACACAAAGTTGAGCAGGCATCGAGCTGGATAACGCTTCTGTGATGCAAGCACCCACATCAGTGTGGGCCTTGGCCAATGGGAGGGGCATAAAAAAGAAAGTCATTGAGCCAAGACTCCAAGGCATGCATGGAGAAATCACTGGGTTTGGGGAAAACAAAATTGGAAAACGAAAGCTGAAAACAGCAAGCTCATGCAAACAATAGAGAAAGGCATCTAAGTCTAAAACAGAGACTGAAGGAAAATTAGAATTAATTTAAATGGAATTTGTTTAACATCTTCAGTTAGTAATCTGCATGCTGTTTTTCATCCAAAGACAGACACATTTTTGAGATGAGTATTATTGTTAAAAACAAAAAAAAATTAAAAAGAAAAAAAAAGATGCGAAGTGTCTCATAGACTGTCCCAGTACTAGCTCTTCTCCTCCAGTTCTTAGTGATGAAACTGAAAGTCTGCGGTTAGCATAACGTCTCTATGCAATCTTTATTTAGCAAAGGAGAACTCAAATTTCTTGATTATACTGAAGGGGAAAGTCTACATGAGTAGCAGTGTCAAGCACCTGGACAAGGTTTTTCAGTAACAACCAGGGCTTCCAGGTAACCAGTCTCTTACCTTGTGAATTCTGGACATTAGGGTTTTGTTTCATTGTCCATGGGCTTCAAAGCTAGGGAGGCAAAGCAGGATGTAAAGACTTTTTACCAGATGTAGTTCTATCTGGTCCTCATAATTAAACAATAAACAAAATCAACAAAGAAATAAAAAAAATAAAGACGGCAATCTCTGATTTTATAAAAATAACTTCTGGTATCATAAATTTAAGGTAGAAAACTGAGTAATGGACTGGGAAGAATTATTTATGATATGTAACAGACAAATGATTAATCTCCAGTGCACATAAAGAGCTTCTATAAATCAATAAACCTTTGAAAAATGAACACACGATGTAAAAGGAAATACAAAGAAGGAATATAAGTAGTCAACAGACATAAAAAAGTGGTCAACCTCATTACTAATGAGGGAAATACAAGCTAAAAGTGAAAATAACAAAAATTAAATGAATTCTGTCCAATGATGTAAATGTTGTGGAAAAACAGCTAATTTCATAATAGAATCATTAATTATTATAGCTTTCCTGGAAGGCAATAGATAACATGCATATATATTTTTTAATGTGCTTATCTTTTGACCCAGTAATCGTATTTCCAGGCATCAACCCCATAGATACAAGAGGTGCACAATGCTGTATATATAACTATAATCATTGGATCTCATTTCTGTCAGAAAAACATATATGATGTACATGTGTATATATAAATGTAGAAGAATAGAGCCTCAAAAAATATATAACATGTTAACATTGTTGACCCTGGGGGAGGAGAGTGTGTATGAGTCCATTTTCACACTGCTGATAAAGACATACCCAAAACTGAGTAATTTATACAAGAAAAAAGGTTTAATGGACTTACAGTTCCACGTGGCTGGAGAGGCCTCACAAACATGGTGGAACGTAAGGAGGAGCAAATCACGTCTTACACTGATGGCAGCAGGCAAAAAGAGAGAGCTTCTTCGGGGAAATTCCCCCTTGTAGAACAATGAGATCTTGTGAGACTTACTCACTATCACGAGAACAGCATAGGAAAGATCTGCCCCTGTGATTTAATTACCTCCCACCAGCTCCCTCTCACAACATGTGGGAATTCAAGATAAGATTTGGTTGGGGACACAGCCAAACCATATCAGAGTGAATATGACAGATAAGGGAAGAAGGGAGATCTTCATTTTTTATTATAAATTTCCATATTAACTATTTTACAATGAAAACATATACATTAATTACTATATAATTCAACATGCATAGCCGGACATACATTTTAAAATCTGTTTAGGAACATTGTTTAAGTAATTCTTATTGATTATGGTTATATCTACCTACAGCTAGTAACTAAGGACATTCTAGAATTGAAGGGATTAGATAAATATGCACACAACAATGATTCCACATGTAATTGTGATAATGGAATGTAAAAATAGACCACATGTGTTTTAAATGTAGAAAATAATCCTTGAGAAATCTGTTTTGAAGGTGTCTGTGTACAACAGCATTTTTTCCTCCTCCTTTTAGAAATTACACAAACACAAGAAGGAAAAAGAAGTTAATGTTAAACTCTTTTCCTTGACACTCCATGAACTTTATAGCTTTCAGAAGAATGTATAAGGAAGGCCAAGGCTAAGATAGAGCTGAAGCTTCCTGGGAGGAAGAGTAGAAGGACATGGGGAGTGTTTTGAAAGGATTCAATGGGAGCATGTGTCAGAGAGCAGCAGCAAAAATACCCATTCTGCAGGAAGGGCTTTCCCTGATGTGCCAGCCTGTTGGCCATAATTGTACTTATGGATAATACTGACAAAATCCTGCATGAAAATATGATGAAACAGAAAGTAGCCGGCAGTTAAAGGAATAATACTGTTGATGAGGTGGGGTTTATTGGAACAATACAAAGGAATTATTGATAAAATTCATCATACTAATAATGTACAAAGGTAAAAAATTCTATGATCAATCATCACTGCAGATACTGAAGTGAAAATTTGGTAAAATTAAATAATTATTCTTGATTAAACACACACACACATACACACACTCAAATATGCATGGATACACTTCTAATGTGATAAAATATTTCAAGCTTGGCCCCAAAGTGAATTCTTGAACCATTAGTACAAAGAACATTGAGTGAAATAGAAGTATATGATTAATATGCAAAAATCAATTGCTTCTGTAAAATAGCTGGTTAGAAGATTTCATGTTAGAAAAATATCAATTTAAAATAGCCTACAAAAATTGAAATACTTAAAACTTTTATGTATGATCCCTATGTAGAAACATTCCACCATTCCTAAAAACCAGATAGAAAGTCTGATTAATGGAAAGACATACCACCATGTGCTTGGACAAGATAACACATTAGCATAAACATGCCAGACTCATAAGTCAATTTCTATATGTAAAATTATGTCAATAAAAATAGCAACATGCTGGGCATGGTGGTTCATACCTGTAATCCCAGCACTCTGGGAGACTATGATACGGTTTGGGGGAGGTGTGGCTTGAGCCTAGGAATTCAAGACCAATCTGGGCAACATGGTGAGACTCTTGTCTCCACAAAAAATTTAGAAATTAGCCTGGTTTGGTGGCATGTACCTATAGGCCCAGCTACCCAGAAGACTGTGAGATGGGAGGATCAGTGAAGTCCAGTGAGGTTGAGGCTACAGGGAGTGACCCGTGTCAGGCCACTGCACACCAACCTGGATAACAGAGAGAGACTCTTGTCTGAAAACAAAAAACAAAAAAACTCATCAAATTTGTAGAATCAGAAACATTAGTTCTAAAGTTTGTAAAAATAAACAAATTAGACAATGAATGAACAAATGAACATATAAAAAGATTCATGAAACTATGCTTAGAAATTGAGAATACACTGCAAGCCTCTATGAATACATGAACAGATCTTTGGAAAATAAGGAACATTCTGGACAGATGATCTAAATGCATATGGAAATTCAGTATATGAAAAAGTACCATCTCAAAGCAGTGAGGAAAATACAGATCATTCAGTAAAAAAAGGTAGCAGTCTAAAACAAAACGTAAAATTACAGTTGGATTGTTATGTTGAGCAACATACCAGCATAGATTACAAAGAAATCAAAGCTTATAATGTAAAAAACAATAAAGTAGTGAAAGAAAACATGGACCAATTCCTTTATGAACTTGAAGTAGAGAAGCGACTTTTTAAATATGACTGAAACTCCATTAATCATTAAAGAAAAGGATAAATCCAACCATATGAAAATAAAAACCTTCTGTATGGGGGGGAACATATCAAAAGACCACTGATTAACTGGGAGAAGCTTCTGCAATTCATATAACAGGCCTAATTTTCCTTAAAAAAAAAAATCCCTATTAGAAGAAAATTTGGAAATCATGAAGAAAAAAGATTTTCTACTTAGTAGAACTGAAAAAGTATATAAACAAACAATCTCTGACAGGGAAGGAAAGTACAAACACTTCTTAACCATATGAAAAATATTGAACTTTTTTTTTTTTTTTGCGGGGGACAGAGTCTCTCCATGTCGCTCAGGCTGGAGTGCAGTGGCACTATCTTGCCTCACTGAAACCACTGCCTCCCAAGTTCAAGCAATTCTCCCGCCTCAGCCTCCCGAGTAGCCGGTACTACAGGTGCACGCCACCATGCCTGGCTAATTTTTGTATTTTTAGTAAAGATGGAGTTTCACCACGTTGGTCAGTCTGGTCTCGAATTCCTGACCTCAGGAAATCCGCCCATCTCTGCCTCCCGAAGTGCCGGTATTACAAGGATAAGCCATCACGCCGAGCCTCAACTTCATTCTTAATAAAATAAATGCAAATTTAAAATACATTAAAATACTATTTGTTTGATTTTTCTTTTTCATTTATCAAATTGGCTGAAATCCACAATTTGATAAAATACTGTTGGTGAGTGTGAGGAAATGGACATTCTCAGAATGCAGTGGGGGAGGAAGGGAACGTAAATTTGCACAACTCCTGTAGAAGTCTATTTAGAAACAACTACAAAAATTACAACATTTAAAATTCATATACCGCTCTGAGAATATAGAGAAATGCTCTCCTTGGAACTTACCTTTCATATTATGTGAAATAATACGTAAAAGTTCATTATGGCAATCTTTTGAAAGTAGCCAAAGGTTAGGGAAAAATTTGATGTTCTTCATTAGGGGACTCATTAAATAAAGTATGGTCCATCCATACAAATGAACATTATGTAATTGAGAAAAACAGTGCGGCCCTCTTTGAGTAGATCTCCCAGGGATACTATTCAGAAACAACTCAACATAAAAAGGAGTGTGTGTAGCAGGTTGCCTTTTGTGTTAAAAAGGAAAAATAGTAACATATGTTCATACTGGCAGGTTTCTAATCCTGTCCCCGCCACTTATATCTGGGTAAATTTGGGCAAGTTATATATTGTGTCTTGGCTTCAGTGGTATCATCTAGAAATGAAGATAATCACTCCCACCTAAAAATAAATTGGAAAGATTAAATGAAAAAATATGTATAAAGCATTTAGCAAGACATTTGACTCATAATTGTTGTAAAAAGGGCAGTTCCTACTCTAGGAGACTCTGCCTTCTCTATATAAACTTATAAACTTTAGGAACTAATTGGACAGACTAGCGCCTACTAATATTTATTTGCTATAGTTCACCCAGTGTATTTGTACATTTTAAAAAGTATATCTCATTAAGTCCCAGAGTGCCTGAGGATTAAAAGGGGACAGCATCACAACTCTAATGCTAAGAGATAGTCCATTAAGGCTCCATCTGAAATCAAGTATCTCTAAAGAAAAAAAAGAAGGAAGTAAAATTCAATTTGTATGAAATTTGATTTGCACAGGTTCTCAGAGAAACAGGCACTGGATAAAGTGAATTCCACCTGTATCGAATCATCAGTCACCTTCCGTACCTAGCAAGGCACCAAAACAACATCTGGCAATCAATTTTTCATCTTTCAGTGCAGCCTGAGGAACTGGGTAGCAACCAGCATGGTATTGTAAAGAGAAAACTGTGTGGGCCAATTCAATTTCCTTCTATGACAGAATGACAGGTCACAGAGATAGGAGAAAAGCAATAGATGTAATCTACATGAGCCACAGCAAGCCTTTTGATTCTGTCCCACATGACAGTCTCATCAGGGCTTTCTGAAGGTTGGGTCTAAATCAGGGTTTGAGGAACTGGGGGGCCCCTCCACCCCCACCAGTGTCACCCAACCCTAGCAGAGTGCTGGATGGAAGCAGTGCAATAATCTCCTAGAGACTGGAGCATGTCAGGGGTGTCAGAGAAGATAGAAGGGAGAGAGGGAGGTGAAAATTAATGCAGACCCAGAGACAGAGTGAGAAAGAGAGAGTCAGAAACAGAGAGAATGTGTGTAAAGTTCCTAGGATTAGGAGACTATAGGTATAGGTTAAAACACTCAGACAGGTACAGTTGTTCACACCTGTTATCCTAGCAATTTGGGAGGCCAAGGTGGGAAGATTGCTTGAGGCCAGGAGTTCCAGACCATTCCTGCAACATAGCAATACCCATCTCTACAAAATAAATAAATAAGTAAATAAAAATTAGCCTGGTGTGGTGGCATGTGCCTGTAGTTCCAGCTACTTGGGAAGCTGAACCCAGGAATTCTAAGTTGCAGTAAGCTATGATAGCACCACTGCACGCTAGCCTGGGCAACGGAGAGAGACCCTGTCTTACTGAAAAAAGTAAGAACAAAAGTAAATAAAATAAAATCACTCAAGGAGATAAACATGAGCCAGGAGACTATGTTTGACAGCTTCTCATAGGAGGGGAAGAGCCTGATGGGAGGGGAAGCCAAGTACCTCCAGGTCATTGAGGATGTACAGAAAACTGTGGACAAAGAGAATATTATTCACGGTCACTCACTCAATCATTGTGTGTGTGTGTGTGTGTGTGTGTGTGTGTGTGTGTGTGTGTATGAGAGAGAGACAGAGGGAGAGAGAAGAGAGAGTAGGTGAAATCTCAGGAGTTTTGTGTGAGAAACTGTTGGGTTAGGAAGGTGGGAAGGGTGGAGCTCACACTGGGAACTCTGCTTCAGGATTATATAGATGTTGGAAACTTTTGCGGTAGATATTGGTGAACTTGTCCAATGAATTACTGTAAAACTGGAAAAGGAGGAATGCATGTTACTGTTGAGTCAAAGACAGGAATATGAGGACCAAAACTGGATGGACCAGTTTCTCTTTTGCTAGTTGTCCCATCTCAGATTCTGGACTTGTTATGAGAAGCTTAAGGGTTGAGGGAATATGGGTCATGCATAGCTTTGACTTCAGTCCAAAGAACCCTCTAATGTAGAGAAGGCCTGGTATTTTCCATTCCCAGGGAAATCATGGCCTTATTCTTAACACAATAAGGTAAACTTTCTCATTAGAAAGTTCTTCATTTGTCATGTCAGTAACCATATCCTTCTAATTGTGGTGCTGCCAGTTCACTACTGAAAACAAATGATCCTCCATTCTCAACTTGGTCTTGATGACTGCATCATCATAATAGTTTGATAATTTTATTACTACTCGAAGGCAAGTGATCCTTCTTTTGTTGACTACTGAGGAGGAAATTGTTAATGACATTAATAGCTTGATAATGTGACACAGAACTCGGGGTAATGCCTAGTCTGTGACTGTGTGGTTTGTCTGGAGACTCGAGTAAGATTGCTGGGAAGAAACAAGAGCACTGTGACTTTATGGGATGATAGAGAGAATGTGTGTAAAGTTCCTAGGATTAGGAGACTATAGGTGTATATTAAAACACTCGAGTACAGTTGTTCACACCTGTTATCCCAGCGATTTGGGAGGCCAAGGTGGGAAGATTGCTGCAAGGATTAAATGAGATAGGGCATATACCAAAGTGGGCAATGTCAATGGTTCAATAAAGGATAGCTTTTTATGAAGATCCAAGTTAAACATTGGCTTATTCTCTTCTTTATTGTCATTCATTCTGTAACTAGAAAAATTCTTTTTCTTATCAAACACTGGGCATGAAGGATGAACCTGACCACTTCATATGTGATACCCATGAAGTCAGAATCGGGTAATGAAAATCATTCATTGTATCTGATGACATGACATAAAATAGGTTTAGAGCACTGTGTGAAAAATAGTAAATTTTCGTTAAATATTTCTTGCTATTATTGTTATTTTTAGAAAGGGTGGGGGAGCTAATTGAGGGTGATGACATGAATAAACTTGGCATATGACATTGACTTTTTATTCGTACAAGTTGGTTTTGAAAATTGAAAAATAAACTGACTCCTAATTCTCTCATGGACTTAAAAATTTCGTTTTGCATCCCAGTAAGATCTGACATGGAAGAGCTGGACTATGCCTAGTGCTATCAGCAGCCTTTGGAGAAGGTCGGGATCCCCGCTAAGATGAGCACAGCATATAATGTTTGTCTTTTGGAAGCAAACACTTTGCTTTCATTGCAGTATTTTTGTCGGAAGGAAGATAGAAATGGGAGAGGGAGAGAACTTTCTATAATTAAAGAAAAAAAAAACTTGTTTCCGGGAGCTTCCTGGGGCTCCGAGGAATCTAGTATCATTGGAGTATCTGGAGAATCACAGTCTCCCTGACTGATCAAAAGTAAAATAAAATGTGAGGCTGGGTGCAGTGGCTCACACCTGTCATCTCAGTACTTTAGGAGGCAGAGTTGGGCAGATCACCTGAGGTCAGGAGTTTGAGACCAGCCTGACCAACATGGTGAAACCCCCTCTCTAGTAAAAAATACAAAAGTTAGCTGGGCATGGTGGCGGGCACCTGTAATCCCAGCTACTGGGGAGGCTGAGGCACAAGAATCGCTTGAATCCAGGAGGTGGAGGTTGCAGTGATCCGAGATTGCACCCCTCCACTCCAGCATGGGCAACAGAGGGAGACTCTGTCTCAAAAAAAAAAAAAAAGAAAAGAAAAGAAAAGGTAATATAAAATATGAATTCTGTATCATTTTATCAAAACATGGACTCCAAAGTCTCTGTACTGTAAAGAGATGGCCCCAGGGCTGGGAGGTACAGGGAGAAGCAGGCTAGGAGGAAAGACTCAGGTAGCTGAGACAGGAAGGGAATCAGGTTCTAAGGCTGGAGAAGGATCAGCAATCATGGATAATGCAGGTAGCAGAGGTGGGGAAAAGAGGACAAGATGCTTTCCTGGGCATTTTCTGAGGATGTAATTCAAGGGAATGTATTACACAGGTGTTACTATTAAAATTCTTAATGCAAATTACCAACCATGAAGCCCAGGGTAGATGGAGGATAGGGAGGATGGAAGGAATCCATTGCTCAGTAAGTGAGATAGGCAGAGTGCCCCTGCCCATCCCCCTCTCCCCACCCCGCACCACTATGCCACTGTTTTTCTGGAAGCATAACAGATACCCAGAGCCCTGGGTGTCTGGAACAGCCACAAAGCTGGGTACAGGCTAGGCTAAAATGATTTTGCTCTGGCTAAAACTAGAATTTCCAGGGGAGTGTGGAGCCCACAGGCAGTTACTACCAGTTTCTTTTTATCAGTCTTCTTATGTGGTTTCTTGGGAAGATGTTCTCACTCAGAAGAAAAGTGACATCCCAGTGATACCCTCTCCTGACTTCTACACTGAGCAAGATGTAGGGGCAAAGGCTTTGCCTAAAAGAGGAGGGACCCAGGAAGGAGGGCTGACCTATACCACCCATCTTCCATCTGACTCCAGTGGGGATGGTTCTAAGATATTGGTGTTCTAAACACTGTGACTGCTGCTTTGACATCTGGTGGAGTCTCCCAACACATCTTTAATCTTCCCTTTGAGTTTTATTTCTGTGTCCACTGGCTTCTGTTGCTTCTCTGCCAGGAAGATATAGTTTCCTTGCATTATAATTTGAGCCTGAGAAACAGAAGGCCACCAGAAAGACAGAAGTTTTCTTTTTATCTGAATTCAGAAAAATATGTTGGTTTGATCCTTAGCTAGATGTGGTCAGAAAACAAGGAGAATAGTTGTTTGGTAATTGCATGGGGTTCATTGCAAACTTAAAGTAAAAAGCGAGATTCTCTTTAACTTCAGGTTAAATGCTGAATCTTAAAATACTATATATTGAAAACTAGATATGAACAATAAAATTAAAGAAACAATAAAACATGTAAAAATTATCTAGTTATGGAACGCTTGTTGATCTTTCTACATGTCAAAACTTTTCAGTTTATTTGAAAATTGGACCAAACTCTGGCAGTTTGTACCATTATTTGGATCTTTTGCCAGATTCTGGGCTTCTAGTACGTCAGAAGATTTCAAACTGTCACACGTTACATCATTTTATCCTTTTTTTATCTGCTAAGTTTAATTTTTTATTATTTATACACAATAACACCTCTTCAGCATAATGACTCTTAAATATTATTCAAAGGAGCTTTGTATTTTTCAAAGCATTTTTCTGTTTTTTATCTTCCTTAATACTCTGAAAAACACTGGGCAGATTTGATTGATATTTGACAAATGAGTCAACTAAGGCACAGAGAGGTTCAGTGAGTTTCTGAGGGTCACACAGCATGTTTATGGTAGAGACAGAGCTCTCAGATCTCATTAGTTTTTCTTGGTCATGCTGTCATTTGGCGATGCAATTTTCAAATGGGCTATTCCTGTAAACCACATTTTCACCTTCACCATTATTCAAATCAACTCAGTTATTTACATTGTTGGGCCCGGCTTGGTGGTTCATCTGTTAAAATTAAAAATAATAATAATAAAAATATAGACTGGTGGCATAGTACTGTATCCCAAAGCCAGCAATACCATCGCCACAGGCCAGCAGAGGGTCAAAAATAACTCACTCCTAGGCCTCTGTGAATGACTTTATGCTTTTTCCTATGCTACAAGATTTTACTCTCTCTTTGTGTTGCACGATTCAATTAAAGCTCTTAAAATTTGATACGTATACCTTTGACCCAACAATTTGATGTTTAGGAATTTACCTTAAGGAAATAATACAAATAATGAGTAAAGGACATATGCAAAAAAAAATACATTAGCAAGTATGTTGATGATAATAATAATTAGAAATTACTACTGTCACAGGGAATTGGTTGAGTGAATTACAGGCAAGCCACACAGTGGAATATGGTATAGTTCTTTGAAATTGTTACATAGATTTTGGTTTATCCACAGGTAAAGATCTCCACAGTATTTTATAAAGTGAAAAAATATATATGTCATTAACAGTATAATATATTTAGATTGTACCAATATATTTATGATACTTATTCTGACTCAGAAAATCATGAGTGATTTAAATTTTTTTCCAAATAGAGTTTTGAACATTTTATTTTTGTAATGCACTTTCATTTTTCTTATAACTATAGAGAAAGGTGAGAAAGGAGGCAGAGTAATTTTTATTTATTTATTTTTTACTTTTAGCAGCTACATGGAGTATTTCCAAGTTAAAAGTTTTTACAATAGAAGTGGTACGACAAAGAATATTTGCTCTTCTTAAAGTGTTTAAGAAATAGGCTATTTAATGGATTCTGTATAGACAAGAATCTATTTGCTTTGTGCTGTTCATTAGACTGGGGTGGAGGGTACGGAGGTTGAATAGAAAGCACCCAATATAGGAGCTGCATTATGATAATGCAGCTGCTTGTATATAAAGACATTATCTAGCAAAGTTTTGAAATGACTTTTCCCCTGACATGACTAATGCTGTTGCTGTTAATTAAATGACTTGTTTGGAGGAATAGAATAATTGTGAAATATTTTTCAGTACATTCCTGTCTTTGGAGAGGAATGAGTTCACATAGTAATAGTATGTATTTATAGGATGGATAGTACATAAAACAAATCAGAGGATAAAACACTACTCAAAGCACTATTTTCATCTGTAATAAGACAGTTTCAACCCCCAGAAGATATTTATAACTGAGTCATTGTTTCTAGACATGTGGATTTAAGAGATTAGCATCAAGGTGGTCCCTTGGACAGATCACGAAAAGCACACAGGCTTGGAGAAAGTCTTTTACAGGTTTTCTCATGGGTTAAATAGCAGCAGTAAGTTGATAATCTAGTAGCTAGTGGGTTTTTTGTTGTTGTTGTTTTGTTTTTTTTTGTTTGAGACAGAGTCTTGCTCTGTCACGCAGCTGGAGTGCAATGACATGATCTCGGCTTGCTGCAACCTCTGCGTCCCAGTTGCGAGCGATTCTCCTGCCTCAGCTTCCCAAGTAGCTGGGATTACAGGCTTGTGCCAACATGCCCAGCTAATTTTTGTATTTTTAGTGGAGACAGGGTTTCACCATGTTGGCCAGCTCATCTCAAACTCCTGATTTCAAGGGATCTGCCCTGTCCACCTGCCTTGGCCTCCCGAAGTTCTGGGATTACTGGCATAAACCACAACGCTTAGTTTTTGTTGTTGTTATTTTAAGCCATTTTTAATGATCTGGTGGCGGAATGGAGAATGACCTCAAGGCTTAAACTGGTTAACTGAATGCTATTGAGAACCAGGTTTAATAATACTTCTACCCTTATTTTTATTGACAAAGGAAATTAACTTATCCTAAAGAAGCGTCGAAGGTGAGAGTGAATTGCACTAAGCCAAGCCTTCCTGGCATCTTTTATCTGGCATCTCTTTTACCTAGAGCATGGATGGCAAATCTTCATCTAAAGGGTTAACTCTAATCAATTAAACAATGTGTTGAGAAGGATCTTGTCTCTGTGGGAAAATGGACCATGGCTGATTTGTGACACGTGTCATAGTTAGATGTGAGAAGAGCAACAATACCATGTGGTAGATTCACCAACTCAGAGCAAAGGAAACTCATTTGGAGCAGTTACAGAGATTTATGATACATTATTATGACTTTCTGATTGTTACAAACATAAGCTATTGGCTTTCTTGACCTAACTAAAAGCCTTGTTGATAAAATCATAGGGAATGCGAAATGCCTTACAGCCTTGGGCAAATCAGGGTCAGTTTGAGACTGGGGTTGGGACTTTGTAGTCTGTAATTTCTTCTATGGACGCCCAAGAGACTCACTTTGCATTCATGTTTTCTTGCTTAAAAAAAAAAAGATTTATTTATTTATTTTTTATTTTTTATTTCTTTTAGAGACGGAGTTTCACTCTTGTTGTCCAGGCTGGAGTGCAATGGCGCAATCTTGGCTCACTGCAACCTCCACCTCCTGGGTACAAGCGATTCTCATGCCTTAGTCTCCTGAGTAGATGGGACTACAGGCATGTGCCACCAAGTCCAGCTGATTTTTGTAGTTTTAGTAGAGATAGGGTTTCACCATGTTGGCCATGCTGGTCTCGAACTCCTGACCTCAAATGATCCACCCGCCTCGACCTTCCAAAGTACTGGGATTACAGGCATGAGCCACTGCGCCCTGCCCCTGCATTCATATTTTCATAAGGTATCTCTCACATGGGCTCTGAATTTAAATCAAACCTAGAGTCCTTGTGGGTTGAATGCAGAGCTCTCACAGGCAGTAAAGTTGATTTCTCATACTTCTTCACAATATCCTTAGAAGGTTCAGTTGGACTCCCCGTCTTATTGATAGAGCAATGGAAGCCTAGAGAATTGGATATGATGTCACATAGTCAGTCTGTCAATCACACAACTCAGATGTAAACCCATGCCTTTTTCCCACCTCACCTGCTAACACTGGTGGGAGAGAAGTTCAAACAAGTCTTCCCAATGTATCCGGAGAAGTGAGGCTCCAAAGTCAAATCACTTTATTAAGTTCTGGGAAGGATTTTATATACTAATTAGAATGATGTGTACGTGTGTGTGTGTGTGCGCACGCAGGCGCATGTATGAACGCTCACATGAGTGCATGTGTACACACCCATGTTTGAATGAAAAAAGGTGAGAAGAAAAATACAGCAAATAGATAGAGCTATTGCCTTGGCAGTAAAAATACTTCAAATGTTTATGCGTTGGATATATCCTCATAGGCTTTTTCACAAAGTAACAAGATTTCTGACTCAATTTAAAATCTATCCAGAGGATATTTATTATTGGTAATTTATAAAATAGATAGTAGAAGACAGGCTGATATATTCGTATATAATTTAAAACATTTTGGGAAAAACTATGCTATTTCCTGTAGGATATGAAGATAACATAACCACACACTTTTCAAATGCTAGGTGCTCAAAAAAATGTTATGTTTTTGTTATTTCAACTGTAGGCTTTCGCTGTATGATACAAAGGGTACAATTATGACTGCTTTAATGGACAGATAAAACTATTTGCATTTATGAGGATGCAAATATTTTTATCTATCCATTAAAATATTGCAAAAATATTTGCACTTATGAGGATGCAAATGCCACATTTGAAAAAATAAATAAAATAAAATCCTAAATGCATCCAGGATACTGAGGGGTTAATATATTACCTTGATTTTATAAAGCAAATAGTCATCTAAAATAACATGCCATTTTGAAAAAAATACAGATGTTAAAAACCTCTATATTGTCGTCTGAGTACCAAATGCAGCTGGTATTGGCTTGAGAACTACAATTAGCAAGCCCTGAGTCTTTCACTCCCTCTTCTGGGATACATTCCCCAGCTTCCCTACAGATGAAGGTACCCCCACTCTGGGCTCTCCTTCAGCTTGGCACAGCCTTCTGTTATGGAACTTACTGTACTGTGTCAGAACATTCCCTGACTGTCTGCCACACAAGACTCAGCTCTTTGCATGCACTGTGCCTTGGTCATAGTTTTTTCCTTTGGCTTCAGAAAAATAAACCCACAAAAAATTTATTCTACATGTGTCATCAGTATTTGTCACATGTATGAATGAGATCAATGATCTTTACTCTGTTTCAGGGCCCCAGAAGGCTATGCCCATAAACTGATCTAACCTCCAGTGGAGGGTTTCTGGCTGGAAGATACCACGTATGGATGCTAACTACAGCACACTCAGACTATTGGAAAAGTACTGCTGGGGGAACATTCTGCTTGTGCTGGGTTAGTAGTCTAGAGGATGATAGCTATGGCATAGTCTAATGCATCATTCATCCCTGTAACTCAATTGTGGTTACTGTTGAATCTGGACATTAGGAAGCTTTGCTGACTTCTGAGACTTGGCTACATTTGGATCTGTAGCACTTTTGGATTTTTGTGCTGGGTTATAAACAACTCTTGTTGATTTTGACTTTAACATTTTACTGCTCACCCTTTAAATTCTTTCAAATTTGGACATATTCTTTCTAAGCTCCTGTTACGAATTGGATATTTGTGTCTCCCCGACGTTCGTATGTTGAAGCCCTAACCCCCAATGTGATCATATTTGGAGATGGAGCCTTTGAGAGGTAATTAGGTTATGAGAGTAGAGTCCTCATCATGGCATTGGAGTCTTTTAAGAAGAGGAGGAGACACCAGAGCTCTCTTCCTCTCTGTGTGCACACTGAGGAAAGGCCATGTGAGTCCACAGTGAGAAGGAGACCATTTGCAAATCAGGAAGAGGGCCCTCACCAGAAGCTTACTCTGCTGGCCCCCTGGTCGTGGACTTCTAGCCTCCAGAACTGTGAGAAAATAAATACCTGTGGTTTAAGTCACTCAGTCTATGATACCTTGTTATACAGAAGCCCACACAGACTAAGACAGCTTCCTAAAGTAACTCATTCTACAAGTATTTAGGGAAAACCCAGACCCAATTCTGGACAGATTTAATACCTGTTCCAGTTACCATTGCAGTTTAACAAATTATCTCCAAACCTAGTGGCGTAAAACTACAAACATTTTATTTTGCTCATAATTTTGATGGTAAGGGACCTGGAACGGACTCTCCAGGCATTCATTATTTAGAGTTTCTTCTGAGGTTTCAGGCAGATATCATCTGAAGCAGCAGTCATGTGAAGGCCCAGTTGAACTGGGCACCCAAGATGGCTCACTCGGATGCATGAGGGTTTATTTGGCGGCTGAGCACTCAGCCAGGATGTTGAACAATAGGCCTCGTGATCTCTCCAGAATAATGGTCTCAGGGCAACTGGACTTCAGAAATGAAGGATGGCTTTCCCCAGAATGTCCCAATGGGGCCAGGCAAAGTTTCATGGCCTTTTATGACCTAGCCTTGGAAGTCATGCAGTGTCCCTTCTGTGTCTATCTGGGATCTATCCATTAAAGCAGTCATCATTGTACCCAAGGGGAGAAAACAGACACCTCATCTATCAGTAGGAGGACTCTTTAAAAAAGTGAGCCATGTTTTGAAACTACCATTGTCTCATCTTCTCAAAAGCAGTTATTTCTACTTTCTTTTTAAATTTTCGTTGCAATAGCTTATTACTATTTCGTTGGTTTCCCTATATCTTTTTTAAGCTTCCCCAAAGTGCCACGGGGGTAACTTTCAATGCTTTCCTCGACAGATGCATATTAAGTGTCCACTACATATCACCAGGATTTTGCAAGAATTCCATCACACTAATTAAATAATTGCAGTGAGCCACAAGTTACTATTAAATCATTATCAGTAATCAATATCTAAATCAAGACTACATTTCCCTACTCCCACATCATAAACTCCTGAGTCTCATATTATTTTTTCTCTTGAATTCCTGATGTCATTTTTTTCTGAATTTTTCCAGAATAGTGTCATGCTTTATAACAGCAGCACAAGAAGCACCACTCACATTTGACTCTGCGTTGTACCATCTGGATCCAGGGCTTAGAAATATATCCGAGTGAAATTTCATGAAAACAAGCCATTGAAAAAAATGTGCATTGTTAATCTTTGGGAAACAATAGAATAGAAATAAAGATGGAATATTTTTTCAGTGTAATGAACCTCGACAGTCCCTATTGTGGCTGCTGAAGCGGGTTTGATTGCCAGTTGTTAAATGAGCCTGCATCCCAAAAAGTGAGAGTAGATCACTCAGCAGAGCAGCAGACAGATGATATTTGCTTTAAAGAGAGATTAAACCACTTCCACAAAGGCCAGTGTCCTACTGCTTCCCCAAGGCAGCAGGGAGAATCTACCCTTTCCTCTACATTCTTATTTCCAAGACTTTTGCAGAATAAAACAAGATTCATCAGTCCTTGGTCCACAAATGCAAAGACAGTGATAACACAAGGAGCATTTGAGAACAGTTGAAGAAGTTGCTGAGAAGTATGCCATGCCTCTCCTGAACTGGATCGGCCTTGATGCCATCAATTGTTTCTGGAAAATTCTCTGGTCACCGGCCCAAAAGTGATTAAATGCCCAAAAATGCCTTTAGCAAGTCACTTAGACTCTGGAGGTATATGTGTCTCCACATACAGGAAAAATAAGTGACAAAGACACTATTTATAGGTTCTCAGTGGATGAGACCTATTACCTAGTATAATTGAAAAGAGGACAAAGGTGTGTATCCCCCCAAATAGCTCTCTTCCTCCTGCCTGGATCCAGTTCTCCACGTTAGAATTACTGAGGGCTCAGAGCTGTGGTGTGCAAACTTTTTTACAGAACGCTGTGTTCGAACGATATCTTAATTGAAAGCCCATTATAGAAAGCAGCTACTTGTTCTAGCAGAGGACAGAGGAACCGTTCAGACCCACTCTCCTCAGGGTAATCAAGAGTGCCTCAGCAACCAAGGACTAGGATTTGTCCGCCACAGGACTCATTGTTTTGTCAGTTGAGCAATTCAGTAATAGCCGGACTTTACAGAATGAACATTTTCTGCCAGACACTTTGCCTAGTTTTTGCTTCTCATAACCAACATGTACTACAAGTATTATTCATGCCATTTTATAAGGAAAGTGTAGCTCAAGAAAGATGAATGATTTGCTCAGGTTGAGAGGTATAGCGCAGATTCAAATCTAGGTCAGCTGGTTAATTATTTTTGTGGGATGTTATCCTATGCATGGTAGGATGTCTCGCAGCTTCCCTGACCTCCACCCTCTAGATGCCAATGGCACCACTACCCCTAGTTGCGATACCTGAAAATGTCTCCAGGCATTGCCAGATGTCCCCTGGGGTAAAATCAGCCCCGGTTGAAAATCTCTGCCCTAGACCTTGTCCAGAGCTGTAGGGATTCACTACCTCTCCTAAATAAAGTAACTTCAGTCCTGTAGGCAATTTAATTCTGTAGGCTTGCACTGTCTAATCCAGTAGCCTCTTGCTACGTGTAATTATTTAAATTTAAATCAATTAAAACTACACAAAATTAAAATATTAGTCCCTCAGTCATACTTGCCACGTATTAATCCGTTGTCCTTAGCCACCTGTATCCAGAAGCTACCATATGGGATAGAGTAGAATAGAATATTTCCATTACGACATAGGAGAGCTCTGCTGTAGATAAAACCGTACTAACACACAAGTGAATATCTGGTATTTGGAAATGGGGGATTCATCCCTTATGATTCCTAAGGGATTAGAGAAGAAGACAGTCCCTGAAGAACTTGCTCTGCTGACTCTGCTGACAATCAGCAAGCTTCCCCTCCTTGGGTAATCTCCAGTGTGTGCAGGAAGAGAGCAGCCTACATTGGCCCAGTGTCTGCCCATGACCTTTGTGAATGCAGAAAAAATGCAGACAAGAACCTCTTGAAGGGAAACTACAGACCTATTCATTTTTTCATAAAGGTCAAAGATAAGCAGATTTGCTACCCACAGGAGAAGGATTCAGGGTAACGAATGCTGGATCTGACTAGAATTGGGGAAATTTAGTGAGGGGAGACAGCTTGAAGAGTGGTTGGAAAAAGTATAAGAGCACACGTAGAAGACAATTTCCCAGGTCAAATCTGAAAGGTGAGGGGACAGCCAGATGCAGGAGCATGAGCAATCATGTAGTCCTAACAATTTGTTACACGTATGCACCTTTCATCTTATCCTACCAAAACTAGGGGGTCACTGAAGATTCATGTTTGTGTTTTTTATTGCTCCTATGGCACGAAGACATTTCATTAACAGTAGGACCCTATGTTATAACTGAAGAGGAGGCTGCTATAGGTCACTGGAGGAAAATAATGGTTTGAAGACAGTTGTGAAGAAACTAGGATTGCCAGATTTCAACAACAGCAACAACAGAGTAACCAGTTAAATTTTGAATTTCAATAAATGACAAATGGTTTTTTTTTTTTGAGACGAAATCTCACTGTGTCACCAGGCTGGAGTGCAGTGGCACGATCTCAGCTCACTGCCGTTTCCACTTCCGTGGTTCAAGCCATTCTCCTGCCTCAGTCTCCTGAGTAGCTGGGACTATAGGCGCATGCCACCATGCCCAGCTCATTTTTGTATTTTTAGTAAAGACAGGGTTTCACCATGTTGGCCAGGATGGTGTCGGTCTCTTGACCTTGTGATCCGCCCTCCTTGACCTCCCAAAGTGCTGGGATTACAGGCGTGAGCCACCGCACGGGGCCAACAAATGATTCTTACTATAAGAACATTCCATGCAATTTTTGGAATATACTTACACTAAAATATTTGCTGTTTATCTAAAAATTACATTTAATTGAGAAACATATATTTTATTTGGCAGCCTTAAGAGAAGGTGGAATACTTGTAGAGGAAATGTACATCTCAGGCAGTGAGAAGGAAGGCGCAGCGGTGATAGAAAAGAAAGTGTATTCAATTTAATGAATGTAAAAGTCTTTAGTTGCAATAAGGGAAGTCTAAAGACACAAGAGAAGCTTGATTTTTTGCTTATTTCCTATCAGAGCTGAGAAAGAGAGTCAGCATAATTCTCAGGTAAACTTGGTTATAACCAAAGCCAGGAAGTTCAGTTCAATGAATATATTGAGTGACCCTTGTATAGCAAATATATGATGCCACACAGTGGAGAATGGAAATTAAAAATACAAAATCACTGCCCCAGAGTAACTTTACTATCTTGTGAAGGAATCACACATGCAAATTGACATTTGAGATAAATTGCCATAAGTGAATCTAAAGCTATGCACCATAAATATGCAGTAGGGAGCCATTAGTTCTACTGGGGTCAGGGGAAGACTGTGTAGCTGACGTAATGCTTAAGCTAGACTTTCAGGAATGCAGGCAACAGTGCACGGCATGACTTGTGAAGGAACAAGTGTGATCAGGAACCTGGCCAGTGGTCAGCGATGGTAGGAATCTGGGGTGCGGACAGGTGGGAAGGAAGATTGAAATATGGTTAAAAGATGGGCTGGGGCTGGAATCAAGTCATTAGAGGCTACAGTCTAGGGGCAAAGAGGAGGCATTCAAGCAGGGAAGTAGCAAGATCTAATCTGTAACTTAAAATAGTAACAATAGAACATTAAATGGCAGTATATTGAAAATGTTTTGAAACTATAGGATTAAATTTTGTAGTTGAATATCTTCCTAGTATTTCTTTAAAGTCATCTCATTTTTGGCCACTTTATGTGTCTTTGATGCGGGGGAGCAATAGAGAATAACGGTTAAGACCATGGGCATCGGGTCAGATGATGCTGGAATTGAATCTTGGCTCTGCGACACTGAAGTCATCAGTTTAACATTTGACATCAACCATCATCTGAAAGATGGCAGAACAACAGTCCTCATATCCCATAGGGATGTGTGAGTTTTAAATAATATGACAAACACATAAAATGCCTGGCACAGTGCTCAACAAGTAAAAATGATCATACATTCTGATAGAAATAATGAATTCATTTATTTCACATTTTTACCTAGCATTCAAGCATCTAACTGGCTAATTTAGGACCTCTAATCCCCTTGAACACTATGAACTCAGCTGTTCCTAGGAGCCCAGGGACCTCTCCACACATGTTCATATCCAGTTCACTCATGGCAGGTGCTGCCTTTGCCAGGCACTAGGTTTTGTGGCACGCTTTCTTCTGGCATCAGAATGTCTGCTGCTCCACTGGGCGTGGGAGGCTCCCTGGCTTCTGCTGAGGGCACCTCTGTATTTGTTGCCCCCCCCAGAGTTTCTGAAGCCGTACTGTTGTCCTTGCCAGTAGTTTTGTATCTAGTGTGTTTCAGAGTTTAATGAAATTGCTGTTTTTTGTTTTGTTTTGTTTTTTTGTTTTCCAATTCTGCTGTTTATATAACCCAGACATGTATCTGTTAGGAGCTTGGCAGAGAAAGAACCAAGCTATCTCCAGAATGGCCCCTCTCCTCTAAAGACCAAACTGCTGAGGGGTTTTGGCTTGTGGCTTATAGGATCCTCAGTCACCTGCTACCCAGAGGGATTTCTCCCTGCCATGCCCTCTCCTTCCTCTTCCCACCACCCCAACACACTAAGATACAGTCGGGATCGTGGATCCAGTAAGACTTCTCTTTACAAGCTGATGCTGCCCATTTGAGTTACCATATTGACAAGCAATTTGTCCCTAAATAGCTACATCAGAGTATTATCACACAGGGTGTATGGTGATGGGGGGAGGCCGAGTCACATTCTTAAAACCTCTCTCTACCACCTCTCTACCACCCTCCTAAGCCATGAAGCCACGAAGTATTCATTACAAGGTGAGGCTGCACTAAGACCAAGTATGAGCAGGGTTGCTCTGTGTTTTTTGTTTCACTTACCCAGTCAGTGTATTTCTTCCTTTTTCTTAGTGAATCAGCAGACTTGGGGTCTGTGGCTTCCAGCTGACCGGTAAATCACAGACATATGTGGCTAATCATTCTCCCCTTGCAGTGTATTTACAAAGTCAGCCCGCCACATGTCCCTTGCATTGTGCTCCCAGCTACCAGGCCTGTCTGTGCCATCTGTTGAGATAGCAGGCCCTTACTTCAGAGTGCTGGGTATATGAGAAGTCAGTACAGATTGGCCAGCAACCTGAGCAAGAGTAAACAGACCCCTGCAGGGAGAGGCCAACAGGTTTCCAAATCATAGGAGCCCTGACGAGTGCAAGCCATAGACCCAAACCCTAACTGAAGAGAACATTTAGTAGAATTTTTTTTTTTTTTTTTTTTTTTTTTTGAGGCAGGGTCTCACTCTGTCACCCAGGCTGTAGTGCAGTGATACAATCACGACTCACTGCAGCGTCAGCCTCCAGGACTCAAGCAATCCTCCTGCCTTAGCTTCATCCTATCACCTGAGCCTGTAGCTGGGATTACAGGCATGCACCACCATACCCAGCTAATTTTATATTTTTTATTTTTCATAGAGATGGAGTCTCACTGTGTTGCCCAGGCTGGTCTAGAACTCCTGAGCTCAAGTGATTCTCCTGCCTCCTCAGCTTCCCAAAGTGCAAGGATTACAGACGTGAGCTATGGCACCTAGTCAAGACTTTTGTATAGAGAATGTGACTCATTAGTCGCTTTTTATGGGGGGCATTATATATGATGTTACCATGAAATATTATTCATAATTGTTCTAATAGCAAAGGGATTTTGTAAAAAGTACCAACTAGCAATGTTTGGGAATCTTATGAGAATATTTAGGATCTCACAGGATTGTCACTGATAATTATTCCTGTAGTCATGAGAACATCTCCATTTCGAGGTTAAATGGGGTGTTTCACAGCTGTTGGATGGAACTCTTACGTCACTCACATAATGGTGCATCTAATTCTTTTTCTCTGAATTCTGTTGTATTGTGTATGATTTCAAAGGAAAAATAAAGATTGGAACATGTTTTCTATGGTTTCTAAACACATGTAAGATCCAAGCAAATAATAGCAATGGAGACTCAGGTAAATCCTATTCTGCCCAATAGGTCATACTTTAAATGTGAAAGCGTTTTGTTTTCCTTTAGAAAAGTGAATAATAATTTTTGCTGCAAAATGCTATGCCAGCACATTTGTCTATAAATTTACGTTTTTGGATATTAGCAAAATTGCAAGGGAATAACTGGATAGATCCCAAAATTCATTTGAAAAAGAGCAACAGTGAAAAATAAGATCTAGTTTAGATAATGAAGCAGTGAAGGGAGTTGATAGGAAGAAAAGGAACTCTCTTTTCCCCCACAGAGGCCATTGCTCAGCCCATGCCTTTGTCTCTCTCTGAAGAATTGCAGAGGAAAATGAAAAGACAATGGCTGCATTTCAAGTGAAGTCCAGCCCTGGGTGTGCTGCTCCTCATGAATAAGATGTGCAGAAAAGCGCCCTTTCCATGAGAGCATTGCCATGTCTCCTATTTCCCCCAGCACAAAGGTGGAAACGTACTCCTGTCATTTTCTTTTTGGTTTATTGAAAATTTCATTTTTTTGCAGTGCATGTTTTCCCTAAACTAATTCTATTTCTTTTTTGAGACAGAGTCTCGCTCTGTTGCCAGGTGCCAGGCTGGAGTGCAGTGGCGTGATCTTGGGTCACTGCAACCTCCACTTCCCGGGTTCAAGCAATTCTCCTGCCTCAGCCTCCCGAGTAGCTGGGACCACAGGCACGCACCACCATGCCTAGCTAATTTTTGTATTTTTTAGTAGAGACAGGTTTCACCATGGTCTCAATCTCTTGACCTTGTGATCCGCCCACCTCGGCCTCCCAAAGTGCTGGGATTACAGGCTTGAGCCACCTGTGCCCGGCCCAATTATATTTCTAAGAGAAGTGGGTGTTTTAAGTAGTTGATGTAGCATCTTGATTTTAATGACAACACAGATACATCAAGGGTAGAGAAAGGTATTCAATTAGAATGTGACCTTTAACAGCATAGACTCACTCACAAAGCGTTTGACTTTTTTGGTACTTTAAATACGATCTGAAATACTAACATTTTCAAAAAAGGAATCTTAGTTGACAGACTTAAGGACATTTATCCCAAACTTATTAACTTGTCTTTGAAACAACAGTAATAAACTAGATAATAGACACAGCTCTGTACATTTAGCCATGTGTCTTCCTATATATATATATATCCCAATTAATTAATGATGATTTGATAGCTTTCTTCATTAGAGCACGAAATTTGCCCAGCCACGTGCACATACACAAAAGTGTGTACGATACAGGTGTCATACATCTTAAATGTCATGTAGTTATTAATTCAAGCCATATGGCATTCCTATATCAAATAAGGCGACCTGCCTTGCACTCTGTGATTTGCTGCTGTCGATTTATCAGTTTAGTAGGTATGAGTTCATTTACCAGTTGAAATTGCAAGTTGCAATGCATGCATTTGAAAACTTTCTATAAAATGAAATTGATATAAAGAGTGTGTTGGTGAAGTTCTTCTTACTTCAAATAGAGCAAAACTTAAGTGCATATTTTTAAACAGTTTCCTTAAAACCAGGTATATTTAATAACTGAAGTAGTGTAACTATGAATTATCATCAGTAGAAGTCTTTGTTGACCTAACTCATCAGGTGGAGAGGATTTGAAAAAGAAGCAGTTTGCATAAAAGAAATGAACAGGCTGTTCTGATCATTTGAGGCAAGCTTCCTTTCTTAAGAATCCACGCTCAAGGAAGCAGCATCAGAGGTGTCCTTGTAAGTGCAGATGAGAGAGAGGATCTACATAGCTGGGGGGTGTGCACATCTAATAGAGCTGAACTAAATAATGTCAGGTAAATTTTGACTTTGTATCTTTTTCTTTTTTGTCATCATTTCCATTTTTTCCTGCTTCATGTGTTCCTTACGTCTTTGGTGATACGTGAGAAGTTAGTATTTTAGGATTATGCCTATCAAAGATTTTTTAAAGTTTTATTTTCATTATTTTCCTTACTTGGACACACATTCAAGTTGTTACCATAGACTTCCGCCAAAGAAAGGACTTGTCTTTATGGCCTAGCTTTATACTCAGAAGCAAATTATTCATCACTTATTCTATTTTTTTCTGTTTAGGCAAGTGTCCATTTGTCCTTAGTTCCAGCCAACATTTCCAGGGGATTTTCAAGGTGATTCCTCCAGTTAGATATGTTCAAAAAGTGAACCCAGGATGGTTGTGAACATGCATGACAATGCAGGTAAATAATGTCAACACAGCTTTATAGTTGAGCAATCCTCAATAGTTTACTAAGTAAATATCTCTATCCTATGAGATGTGTTATCATTCCCGTTTTACAAATAAGGAAAACTGAGAAGTCAAGTAATTTTGTTACATGGTGTAAGTAGGACTTAAGGCCATTTATTCTTTCTCCAGACTAAGTGACATGAACTATGGACTAATGACACCTTTGATTATCATTGTTCTGTCTCTTTTCAAACTGCAATCACTGCAAAGGTATCACCTGCAGATCTTGTTAAAACACAGTTTCTGATTCTGACTCAGGTCTGGGATTCTGCACTTCTAGTAAACTCCTAGCCCTTGATGCCTGAAATTCCACACTTACAAGCTCCCTGAATGCTGGTCCACTGAATGGACATTGAATAATAAGGTTTTTAGCCATCTTCTGTTCACACAGTTGGGTAGCACAGCCTTCTTTGGAATTTCATTACATTTTCCCATCTTTATTTTTTCAATGTGGTTAACTGTGTTTTCTTAGCAAATTTGTATGTAGATATGAAAGTATTTATCTTCATACATACATTTTAAGTCTTAAGAAATATTTGGAATTATAATCAGTATCAATAAATCATTTTGTTTACAAGTATCATTTTACAAAGTAGCGCAACAGGGATAAGTTTAGTTAAGTGGACCATACGCTGGGCAAACAGTGCTCTGCAAAGCTTTGCCTCCCATGTGGCTGCAAAGCAGAGGCGTAAAGAAAGTAAAAAGTGCCTATTCACTCTTCACGTTGCATTCCACTGCTTAGTTTATGCAATCAAATAGGAGTTTGATTGGTTCTGAGGGCCCGACCTTGCTGGCTGTGTCCTAAGTGGTTGGGTCTTAAGCTTTAAGCCTCTGGGGAGCCATTCAGTTAATTGAAATAAAAACAACTCCAGCGGGTTTATGTTAGCATTTGCTTTAGTCACAAATCTGAGAGACCCTAAACCAGGAGGTCAAAACTATTTAGGAGTGATTCTCAGAGCAGCTTAAGCTCAAGGAGCTCCAGGTTGTTACAGGGTGAATTGTACATAGAGTGAGAATTCCAGAAGCACTGTGACGCCTTAACCCTGCAGCCATGCTGCAATTTACCTGTTGTAAACTAATGCCTTTGGCATTATTTCTTGGCCCGGAGGAACAGGATGGCAAGGTTAATTGCAAAGGTGGAGTGCTGGGTGCCAGGCAGGAGTAGAATGAATATGTAGTTTCTGGAGGACAGCCAAGTCTACAATCCCACCTCTGCATTCCTTAGGTGTAAGGACTAGTGGGCAGGTGTCATTAATATCGCAAGATGTGAGAACCAGAGAAGGTACTGCCCTCGGAAAGGAGAAAAGGAACTTTCCAAAAGTGGAGGACCTGAGGCTGGTCTTCTGAACCCTGGTCGTCTGTTGCCAGGGATGAGGTATACTGGGAGCACAAGAGCTTACTTGTTATCTGGCAATAGCAGCTGTTTACTGAAGTACATGAGGTGAGGTAGGTGGGGTACTGTAAATCTCTCCTTAACATGGTGCATCTGAAAAATCTTAGCTTTTAGTTTCCCATCTTAATAGGGGGAGGATAGTGGAAAGGGTGAGTGGGAAGAATGGTGCTATTTTTACAGTATCTGAAGTTAAATTAGACTGTACTTATATTTTATAATCTAGGACCCTGATTTTAGGTACTTTTGACATTTCTTTTGTTATTGCTGTTTTTAGAGACAAGGTCTCACTCTGTGGTACAGGCTGGAGTGCAGTGGTGGGATCCTAGTTTGAACTGCAACCTCAAACTCTTGTATTCAAGGGATCCTTCTTCCTCACCTCCCAAATAGCTGAGACTACAGGCACACACCACCATGCTCAGGTCACTTTTTTTCAGTTTTTAAGAGATGGGGGCTTACTATGTTGTCCTGGCTGGCCTCGAGCTCCTAGGATCAACCCACCTTTGCCTCCCTACGGGCTGGGACTACAGGCACTTTTGACATGTCTACTCCATCTCTAACAGCTTAAATTCTGTCTACATGGTAACAACTTTGCTTGTGTTGGGAGCATGTACATTTCAACTCTTCAGTTTGTAACCCTTTCCCCTCCCCAGTGATCATGACTGCAAGTTGAGAATAGGTAGCCAGTGGGCCAAATCTTGACTAAAACCACATTTTATTGGACCCACAAAGTTGATTATTATTACTATATTTCAGTTACTAAAATTTAAAAATTGAGACTTTCATATAAAAGTCCAGATTTCCAATGACTCTTAAGAGACTGGGAGACTCATCTTTCTAGGGCCTGCTGTGCTGCATAGCTTCTCATAGCTGATCTGCAGAGCAGCACTCCTCTTTAGGCTGAGAGTGTGCTCTCCAGTTTGCCAGTCTTAACCACTCATCAGCTTGGTCCTCTGCTCTCAACCGCATTTGAGTTTGTGACCCCTGATGCAGAGTAGCTTGAGACCATGTGAGTGTTCTGACATGCCGTCAATGCAGCTGACGAAGCTCAAGAGAGCTGAGTGTACTCCAGACTGGCCAAACCCAGTATACAGGCAAAACCATGGTTCTGACTTCTGACTTTAAGCCAGAGGGTACAGGTGTAAGTTTAAGTTATCTGGAAGGGTTTAGTACAGAGATTGTATTTAGCTGTAGACGACTGAAAATCTAAAATAATAGTCACTTAAACAACTGGGAAATGCATGTTCAACTGTCATAAAAGTCTGGATGCATGGGTCACAGCTACCATGAGTCCACAACTATCAGAAATCCACATTTCTGATGAGGATCACACATCTTCAACATGGGGCTTCTCCTCTATGAGTTGAGATGACTACTTTGTGTCTAGCCTTTTCTTGCTGGCAGGAAAGAGAAAAAGCATGGGAAAGGCATGTCTTCTCCTTCTAAGGAAACCTTGTAGACATTGCATGCATCCCTTCTGCCTACATCTCATTGGCTAGAACTTAGTCACATGGTGATTATGCAATTTTGTACCCACCTAACATTCAGCTGCAAGGAAGGCTAGAAAATAGTCTTTATTCTAGGTGACCTTGTTTCCAACTAAAGATAAGCAAGGAAACAATGAATATTAGGATGGTACTGGCAGTCTTTGCATGGACTGTATCTTGTGGTTATAATACTTCCCAGGCATTGGGCATGGTGGGTATTCGGTAAATATGGTAAGGGTAAGGGAAAGACGGGAATGAAGCCTCAGTGACCTTTACACTCAACTCCTGGTTACCATACCATAAACCATATATTCTGTCCTTATTCCTTTAAACAACTGGGAAATGCATGTTCAACTGTCATAGAAGTCTGGATGCATGGGTCACAGCTACTATGAGTCCATAACCATTAGAAATCCACATTTCTGATGAGGATCACACATCTTCAACATCCATCCATCATTCCTTATTCCTGTACCTTTTGCTTTGCTTCATTGCCCAATGCAAGTGTTTCATCCGTAATCAGCGAAGTATTTAAATCCTATGCAAGGTACTATGAAAGTATCAAGAGAGAGGGGCCCCTTCCCACATGGAAAGGCAAGTGTCTCATCAGGGCTCCCACCCACCATGAAGTGCAGTTTCCCAAGCTTACGTGCCTGATTGATCCTGGAACTTCACCACCTCTGGCAATATCTCTGTTAACCTTCGTCATAAACTCAGTCTCCGTGGTATATTAGGAATCAGTGCTCTCAGCCCAACACTTTTCAGTGATGTCTCTTCCTGGCCAGTAAGCATAGAAAAGGTTCCTCTTGTGGTTAATCATATGGGAATCTGAATTTACATATCTTCACTTTCGGAATAGATGGAATTCACTCATTTTAAAAATTAAATCTTTTTATTTTTTGTCAAAGAATTAGTGTAAGGCCTAATTCTGTTCTTTAAAGATTAATCAGTTTACAAAGGTTTACATAAAGCTTTTTAAAAGTAAATCCCTAGGAAAAGAAGAAGTATATGAAGTGTTTTTTTTAAGGGAGACTGAGACATGACTCTGTAGATTCAAGATTAGATCTCCGCCCACCACACCCAAGTAGATACTCTCTTCAAACTATTGGAAATATACCTGATTATTTCCCAACTGGGACAAGATAATGGAATCACTTGTTGTTGAATAAGAATAGCATATAATTTGTCCTGAACTGACTTTCTGAAATATATCATTCAGATGGAACATGTGTGCTTTTGGTTCTTTAAATAACATATTAGGCCCTAAATGTTAACTTAAAAAGAAAGTCTGGAACCTTCTTGGGAGCAGATATCTAAGAGTGGCCTTGGGTCTGCAGAGGATCCAGCTCTGATGATGACACTTGTACTTTGCATCTGGGCCAGTTCTTCCATCCCTCCTTTTCTCTCCGGCTCCCATTCACAGGCAGTCCTCAGATGCTGTATTGGGAAACAAGAATTTAAGGGGCACAGGCAGCAGGCTATGTTCTGAGCCTGGCCTTTCTTTGGTCCCTTGATCACTTCACTCTTCGGCATCTCCCCAGGAGCAGGCAAAGGAAAGAACCAAGACTTCAAACTAGACTTGAGCTCCTGAGAAAGCTACGTCTCTAACAAAAACATTTGGATTTGTTTTGTGTGTTTTGGAGAGGGCCATGATACTTTGATGCACAAGGCACAAAGTGGAATGGTCTGAGGATCTCTTGCTCTCCTAGCAGACACCCCCTCTTGCTTTTAAAGAAACAAAGGGAAACAATACCTTTCATACTAAAAATGGGAAGCAAAAAACAACCTACCAAGAAAAAAAAAATTAAAACTCCATAGTAGCTCCTAGACAGACATTGATTCATCCATGTATTTTACAAAGAGAAAAGAATAAGTATGCTGAGTGGTCTCCAGAAGCAGCTGTTTAATTTTCTCCCTGTTTCCCCACATCTGCAAGTATAACCTTGTTGTATTCAGCATCTGCTCTGCAGTTTCTCTTGAGAGCTGTAATAGAATACTGGGTCTTCTTGTCATTCTATAAAGTGAGTTATTCTGAGGGAAGAATACTGAGGGCACTCCATATGAACTACTGGTCTTGCAATACTTATATAGCTTTTTATTTTTAGTTTATAGAGTTTTAAGATCATGTGTAGCTTTCATGAATCCCATTTTGCAGAAGAGAAAACTGAGGGGGTAGAAAGTTTTGTCAACTGGTCACGTGGTAGATAAGGACAGGACTCTTCCTTTTTGATCAAGCCTTTTTCATTAACATTCTGCTATATTGTTTTGATATTTCCAGTTATTTTCTGAGAGTTTTCCACAAACAGGGAGGTGAGAAGGAGAAACATTTAAAATAATTTTTGTTTTGAAGGAGTCCATAGGCCTGTCAACCCAGCAAGATGTGTTACTTACAGGCATAAAAGCAATCCTATCTTTTAACTACATGCTAATGACCACCCAGTGGCTTGGCGAAAGAAATTAGGATCTTGGGAGGTGTTTGGATAGATGTTATTTAAAGTGCCACAGAGCCTTAGACTATTACAGCTGGAAGTGAAGATCTTCCAACTCAACTCCTTCATTGCTCAAATAAAACCACAACTACAGAG
Source organism: Ateles fusciceps (assembly GCA_036589455.1). Classification (NCBI taxonomy): domain Eukaryota; kingdom Metazoa; phylum Chordata; class Mammalia; order Primates; family Atelidae; genus Ateles; species Ateles fusciceps. The sequence continues at coordinate 2,783,154 of JAZHEH010002077.1, forward strand.
GTACAGTGAATCCCCCCCCAGACCCCCTGCTAAGCACTACACAAAGCCCAGTCCAGTCGTGGGGTTCTTCCTCATGCTTTCTCAAGCATTTTATCCTGCGTAAAAAAACACTGATAAATATGCCAACCAGAAAATGTGTGTCAGCCAAGTTTTCTGGTCTTCCCACTTTACATGATATCTGCAAAAGATATTTAGTTATCCCTAATTGACATAATTCATACCAGCCTTCCTTCTTTTCTTCTGCTTTTTGCTCTTATTCCTTAAACTGTAACTAAATTATTGTTAATAAGACATTTTGAAAATATCTGCTGAGAATCACAATGACACTGCATGTGTGCAGTTATAAGGCAGACTCTTGCATTTAGGGATACATGAGCCCAGCACATATACACCTGAGGGCTCATGGTTTTTGACCCACACCATATTTCTGACATGTAGTTCAGTTGCCCTGGCTGGGGTCTCCTATCACAGATTGCAGCAAGACTCTCATGCAGGGCAGACTCAGTGAGCTTACCTGTCTTACCTGGCATGCCAAGTGAAAAGAAGTGCTTAAAACACCCTGGGCCCACAACAGTGTCTGGCATTTCTAGCCCAGTAGAGTACATATTTGTGAATGAATAAACGCACATTGAAACTCTGCCTTCACAAGGACTTTGAGTCAACAGCATCTCAGGCTCCTTGACTAAGCCGCTAGTATTTTGTTTCCTTCACCACTTCCAGGTTCACTGGAGTCTCCCGGATTCTTCAGGCATCTCAGGGAATATTTTAGTCGCTTTGATACCAGTGCACTGTTAGGATATGGGTCCAGATCACTGATTCCATAATGATTCTGAGAGATTCCAAGCCATTTCTCCCTATCAGCATGTGAGCCTATCACTAAATAAACTTCCTGGAGTCAAGACAGTGGTGGCACCCACGCGCCTTGCATCTCTTCTTGTCACCATGGCAACACACTTGCTCGCTTGCCCGCCCCACCCTGCTCTCAATCACCACAGAGCTGCTGGCTTAATAAAGCCTGACAAACTTAAACAATGGGGATTTCTGGCCTTAAGGCCAAGATCTTTATTAATTCATAGCAGCCGTAACCATGTGTTGCCATTGAGCTGGCCTTGCTTGGCATTCAAGAACAAATTTTCCACCATGATTGATTCCTACCACCTACTATCAACTCAGCAGTTCCCTTTCCAAAAATCAATCAGCCAATCAGTCGCTTCATCTATTAGGGGAAAAGATTAAGCTGTTTAGAATAAAATTTGCTACTTTGTCTCTCTAGACCGGGATTTCTCGATCTCAGGGAGTCCAGGAAGGAGCAAGGAGGAGTCATGGCAAGGATGCTCAGCTTCCAGTCAGAGCACGGTGTATATTTGCTTCTGGCTAGGCGCCTCTTGCCCTTGATTTCACTGCAGAGTCCCCCTCCCACAGGCTCACTGAACTGCTGAACCTCTGCAGAAACCACCCTTGTGAGGCACTTGGATGAGAGCTGAGGCCTGGAGGCTCTCTGCATTGCACTGGGCTCTCGCCATAGACTGCTAAAGGCAGACACAGCTGGAGAGCCTCCTGCAAATTGTGGCTGAGGTGGCAGCGGATCTGGTAGCAACTGTGCCATCTCTAGGCTTCCCAGCCCAGAACTGAAAGATAATGCTGTGCCTTGGAGCAGAAACAGCTGCTTTCACTGTCCTCCTGGTGCAAACAGGACAAAACAATTCAATATTTCCTGTTTCTTACCAGATAAACCCCAAGCCCCATGACCTGGCTTCCTGATGCCTACCTCCCCCAACATCTCTTATCACTGTGTGATTGTAATCATCTGCCTCTGCTGTGAAGAGTTATGTATTGTTTTCTCTTAAATTATGTCTCCGGACCTTTGTTCTTATAGTCCCATTGACCTGGAGTGCTCTTTCTTCTTTCTTTCCTTTGCATCCTTCAAAGCACATCCTAAATGTCCAACAAGAAGACAGTGGATACATGAATTATGTGATATATACTGTGGTTTTGCCATGCATTTCTCCCTTTCAGGGCCAAGGCGCTCACCCACCAGCTGTCAGGAGTGTTGGCCATTGACTGTCCACAGCTGAGGCCCTCTGCTCTTACAGCCTTGGGTTGAAAGAAGCTGCTTTGCTCAAGGTTATATGAACCCATATCCAATGGCCAGTTCATGCAAGGACACAGAGCCTTGCCCAGCTCCAAAAGGCCACCCCAGCTAAGAACTCTCCCGGAAAGGGCCTGAACCCTCCATTGTGGCTGCCCCCACATCTTAAGCTCTCCCTCGGCCCAGCCCTCTCTGTCTTGCTTCCTTACAGGCAGCAATTGAGCATCCTCCCCAGCATATAAACCTCTATTTCAGAGTGTGTTTCCTAGGTAACCTACAGACAAGGCAAATCTAGGAAGAAATAATATGTAATCATTAAAAATTTTAAATTATGTATTAAGAATATTTAATGACATAGAAAAATGCTCAAGTTAGTGAAGTAAATATGAAAACAAGAGGCAAAACTGTGCATGCATTATGTTCCTGATTATGTAAGAATATAATGACAAAAAGAATGAGACAAAAAAGAAAAAAATGTATCTTTTAGGAAGAACTACTCCTAAAATAGAACATAAATTGTATATGTCTTTGGAATTTTGTTCCAGTTTTCTGTTTGTTTTAAACATTCTACAAGGAACAAGTAATCATTATAAGATTTAATTTAGTCGTTTAAAAGTAAAAGGGCAGGGCCAGGCACGGTGGCTCACACCTGTATTCCCAGCACTTTGGGAGGCCAAGGTGGGCAGATCACGAGGTCAGGAGATCAAGCATGGTGAAACCGCCTCTCTAGTAAAAATACAAAAAGAAAAAAAAAAAAATTAGCCGGGTGTGGTGGCACGCGCCTATGGTCCCAGCTACTCAGGAGGCTGAGGCAGGAGAATCACTCGAACCTGGGAGGTGGAGGTTGCAATGAGTCAAGATCGCACCACTGCACTCCAGCCTGGGCAACAGAGCGAGACTCCATCCTCCATCTCACAAAAAAACAAAAAACAAAAAACTAAACAACAAACCCCCAGAACACAAAATATGTAAAAGTCAGCTAACTCACCATTAGGGGACAAAGGAAAAGCTTAAGCTTCCATGGTCTTTCTCTGTGCTATGTTCCACTCATACCTGCCCCTGCCCAAGTCCATAAAGTTGAGTACTTCCTTTTTTGTTCAAACATATGTATGCATCTATCATTACACTTTACCAAATGTTACTGCAAATATTTAAATTTGTCTCTTATAGTACATTGAGAGTTCTATGAGGGTAGAAAACCATTCCATGCCTTGGACGTGGCCTCCATTCTGTAAACACTCAATGTATTTTATGGATGAGTGAATGAGAGAATGCGTGAATGAATGAATGAATCAATAAAGTCACATTTAAAGGCTAAAAGCATAAAGAATTTGATTGGTATGGGGGCAAACTACTGAAAGTAAAGCAAAAAATGTAGAAAGAAGCCTTGATATCCCAATTAACATTTCCTGATTGCTTCAGAATAGAACGCTGTAAAATGAGAAGCTTTCAGCCTGCCTGTATTTCAGTTCTGTGCAGCTTACAAAGGAACTCGGTGGGGGGAAAGCTGACATTGCCACTATGGCTCTGAGGCTTTCAAGATAAGCATCAGTTTTGGGTTCAGAAGAAATGAACAGTGATGAATATTGTCTTAAACTTCACAATGGTCCTTTTAATTCTCGACATTCTCAAAAAGAAAAAAAAAATGCTAGTGTTTCTTCTGGAATATTTTCAAATTTCTGCAAGTTTAGTTTTGGAAAATTGCATTTGAAACTTTCTTGAAGGAGTCTTATTCTCTGCCCCTTCCATCCTCATCTATAATTACTAATAAGTATTCTCTTTCTTTTACTAAGGTAAAATTCATCTGTGATATAATTCACCACTTTAACAGTTTTAAAATGTACAACTTAGTATCACCTTTTTGCCCTGCGTTTGGCTTCGGGAAGTGACAATTTAGCCAGGCTTTGCAAAGGCATTAGCAGCTTCTATTGAGCTGACATTGCAGTAATGCTCCTGGGTAATACATTTGCATTTTAATAAGAGCTTTGATATCTTAACTCAAAGAACTAACTTAATTCTTTTATTCTCCCTGTCATTTAGAGGATATGGGATCAAATTTGTTAGCAATACACATAAGAATCTTTGTAGACTGGCCCTTGTTTTCACCATTTCCTCTTCCCTGAAGTGCTGTGATCTTAAGGTATGCTCAAATACTCAAACTTCTTCAAGTAAACTACATTCTCTCTTGCCTTTGTGTTTTTTTCTTTTTGTGATTGGAAGATGCCTACACATCCTTCCTTAAAACAAAGTCCAGCCATTACGATGCCTGTGAAACCTTCTCTTCTTCTCCATTTTGCTCCCCTCCCGCCCTTTCCTCCCTTCCTTTTTTCTTCCTCCCTTTCTCCCTCTTTCTCTTATTCTCTGGGCAACTTCACACACCACCAGTTCAATGTTTTTTATATTGACTTGTAGCTATCAGTCCCATTGTTTTCTAATAAGATTGTAAATGCTTTGAGCATAAGGACTGTTTCCCTATCTTCACTGTTCAATGGTCTTGAAATGTAATCGATTCTCAAAAACATTTATGAAATGCAAAAGAAGAAGAAGAAGAAGAATCTCACAATGTTTAGAAATCCCTGGCAGACCTGTCAAGGAGAATTTGTTTTTTGTATTTTAGTATCTGTTTAGGCACCTTTGAAGTGAGTGTCTATGGTTAAAACTATCCCTGATTAACAGTATTTGCCTTGAAGGCATCAGAGGAGTAGAAAGCTGGAATGCATACACCCTTGAAACTTTTCTGATATTCCTTAGAGAAACATGCACACTATTCATTAGATACATATCATGACAATGTGTATCTTACAGCATTGATAAACCTGAACATTCATTCCAGCCTGTTTTATTCTTGTTTCTCTTGAGCTTCAACATTGAATTCATATTTGTAACACCTGCTGTTTCCATCCCAGGATAATAGACTATTTAGCATTTTATCATTTCCAAAGTATAAGAATTCACACTCTACCCACCCCCTGGTTATTTGATATGGATCTTTTCTGATGGCTCCCTGGGGATCATTCCGTAGTCTAGGCTACACTACCGAGGCCGTAGGCTGTCAAACCAGTACGTAATCTGAAAATAAAATAAAGAGAAAAATGTTCAGGTTATTGAAAACAAAAAGCAGTAATGAAAAGTGTGGGACTAGAGGAGGGAAAAAGTGAGAGGAGAAAGAGAGGGAGAAGAAAACAAAAAAAACGAAATTATAGTTGTTTTAGGACTCAAATCCTCGATGCCCAGTCTTCCATGTAGCCTTCCTCATTGTACGCTGACATGCTCACGGAAGCCTTCAGTAGAATGTGAGGGCTGGGTTATCCAATGTTCGTGTGCAGAATAGTCATCTGGTGATTTGTTCAAAATGATGGATTCTTGGCCATTATGCTGATTTCTGACCTAATTTCTCTGAGGAGTATCTTGGGAATTTGCCTTTTTGACAAGGCCCCAGGTGATTCTGTTAGAGGTGGGTCTGATCAGTGAACCACACTTTGAGAAACACTATAGGACCATCTTTTAGCCTGACTGCACTTTATGCTCAAACAACAGGCATATATAGCCCATGTTTTCTTGTGGGTTGGCAGTTGGAGCTACATTCAGCTGAATGGTGTTTCACTGGTGTTGCCTGAGCTTGTTCTTGAAGCTCCAAGTAGCTGGTGGCTCATCTGGGGCTGGATGGTTAAAGTGGGCCTGGTCTCTTGACTGGTAGGTATCAGGCTGTCAGTCCATGGCACGTCATTTCTCCTCCATGTGGTTTCCGCAGCAGGCTAGCTTGGACTTTGTAGGATGGTCTTAATACTTCCAACAGGAAGAAAAGGCACACCCCATTGTGCAAGAACTTTCCAAGCCTCTGTTTATATTATGTTTTCTAATGTGAAATTGACCAAACAAGTCATGTGGCTAAGTATAGAATTGAGAAGAGAAATGAACTTTACGTCTTGACAGGAAGCATGGTAAAGTCGCATTGAGATGAATAGGAGGATTACTGGGGCCATCTTTGCCAACAATCTGCCACATCTATTAGATCAGTAAATGATTGTGTCTGATAATGGTTGAAGAACCAGATTTTATGAATTTATACTTTCAATATATAAATTAGTGCAAATGCAAGTTTATCCTCCAAGTGAAAACCCTTTTGCTGACTTGTAACATTTCACTCCAAAAAAATTTTTTTGAGTAAGAAATCAGTGGACTTCCGGCCAGTGTGATGGGAACTGTGCGTAATATTGAATAGACCTATGGAAAATTATGGCCCTATTAATGTCATCTGCCTTGAATTACTTGTCAGAAAAAAAAAAAAAAAATTAAGTACTATGGCTCTAGGGACCTGGGGGGAAATTAGGTAAGGGGGACAGATGAGGATCTTTTGGTTCACTGCTTTTGGCAGAAGTCGATAATATAGCAGTAAATACCATAGTATCTGCCTGTCTAGGTTCTATTCTTGGACCTTTCCCTTCTTTAACTGTTTGCCTTCGTTACATAAATTACCTCACTTCTCCATTCGTCACAGTGTTGTTGTAGATTTCAATAAAATTATGCGCATTGTAAAAGCTCACAAAGCGTCAGCTATCATCTTCATTATCATCATTCTAGAAAAAAGTATTGCTAGCATACGATAGCTCTCTTTACCCACCTTAGGAATGGATAGCTATCTAAAGAATGTACACACAGAGAAGTCCTTGCTTGCCTCTTTCGAATTCCTGAAATAACGATTGACCAAAGCTTTTAATTTCATGAGAATAGGAGAGAATGACTTTACCCAAACCTGTTCCTATTATCTACAGAGACTTGGTGACTAGTACTCCCACTATAGTTTAAGGGAAAAGCTACTGTGGTAGCCAGTCTTCAGGATGGGCACCAATGATCCCTGCCTTATGGTATCCAGACTTTTGTTTAAAATTACCCTCACACTGAGTAGAGTTGACTTGTGTAACCCAAAGGGATATTACAGAAATGAAGTGTGCAGAAGCATTTTAGTGTGATGTAATCTCATTTGTCTAGTTTTGCTTTTGTTGCCTGTGTTTTTGGCACAGCAAATGAAACAAGCAACAGATTGAAGAGACAACCTATGAAATGCGAGGAAATATTTTCTTTTTTTTTCTTTGGAGATGGAGTCTTGCTCTGCCCACCAGGCTGCAGTGCAGTGGTGCGATCTTGGCTCACTGCAACCACTGCCTCCCAGGTTCAAGTGATTCTCCTGCCTCAACCTCCTGAGCAGCTGGGGCTACAGGCGTATGCCACCGCACCTGCTAATTTTTTGTATTTTTTGATCTCCTGACCTCGTGATCAGCTCACCTCGACCTCCCAAAATGTTGAGATTACAAGCGTGAGCCACCACGCCCGGCCGTGAGGAAATATTTTCAAACCTTAACCTCTTACATTTGGTAAGAGGTTAATACCTAAAATATATAAGAAATTCAAACAATAGCAAAATGAAATTCAATAGCAAAAACAAAAAACAAAAAAAAACCCAGTTACAAAGTGGACAAAGGACTTGAATAGACATTTCTGAAAAGAAAACACACAAATGGCCAACAGTTTATGAAAAAAATGCTCAACATCTTTAATCATCAGAGAAATGCAAATAAAAATCGCTATGAGCTGTCACCTCACACTTGTTAGAATGGCTGTTAATAAAAAGATGAAAAATAAGTGTTGATGAGGGTGTGGAAAAAAGAAACCCTTTAACACTGTTAGTGGGAATGAAATTAATATGGTCATTATGCAAAACAGTATGGAGATACCTTAAAAAATTAAAAACCAAACTACCATGTGATCCAACAAAGCCACTACTAGCTATATATCCAAAGGAAATGAAATCAGTATGTTGAAAAGACATCTGCACTTCCATGGTCATTGCAGCATTATTCACAATAGCCAAAATATGGAATCAGCCTCAGTGTTCACCAGTGAATGGATGGATAAAGAAAATGTGGTGTATATGTATGCGCAATAGAACCTATTCAGCCTTTAAAAACAAGGAAATTTTTTCATTTGCAAAAACATGGATGAATCTGGAGGAGAGTATGTTAAGTGAAATAAGCCAGGCACAGAAAGACAAATACTACATGATTTCACTTATATGTGGAATCTAAAAAAAAAAAAAAAAAAAAAAAGGAACACGTAGAAGCGGAGAATAGAATGGCGGTTACCAGCAGGAACTAGGGGAGTGGGGATTGGGGAAGTGCTGGTCAAAGGATACAAACTTTCAGTTATATAGAAGGAATAGGTTCAAGCGATCTAGTGTACAACATGGTGACTATAGTTAATGTATTCTTGAAAATTGCTAAAAAAGTAGATTTTAAGTGTTCACATCACAAAAAAATGCAAAGTATGTGATATAATGCATATGTAAATTAGCTTGATTTAGCCATTCCACAATGTAGACATATTTCAAAACATCTTGTTGAATACCATAAACATAATATAATTTTATTTGTCAAGTGAAAATAATAATAACACCAAAAATCATATCTGGAAATTATTCTGGTCTGATTTGTTTTATCTGTCTTAAAGTATATATGTAGAATTTCAAATGTGGATTGCCATAATGTTGTTTAAGGAAAAGTATTATTTTTTGCTTATTTCCAACACAATTCCTCATGGATTTCTTCCTCACTGTTATATTTATCTACACAAATCAACGTCAAGATATTCAAAATTTTACACAAAATGTATAGAAAAGGAGAATAACAGCAAGTGTGACTTTGGAGGCTAGGTCATAAAAGACATCGTGGCTTTCACCGTACTCTTCTGGATCCCTCACTCTGGGGACAGCCAGATGCCATGTTTGAGGCTGCTCAAGCAAAGCTGTGGAGACTTTCATGTGTCTAGATCCTAAGGCATCTTGTCAACGGCAAGTACAAACCAGCCAACCATCTGGAATTGGATGCCCTAGCTCCAGTCAAGCCTCAAGGTGACTTCAGCTGTCACCGACATCTTGACCACAACCTGATGAGGGACCCCAGGCCACAACTACTCAGCTGCTCCCTGATTCCTGATCCACAGAAATAATGAGAGAGAGTAAACATTTGTTGTTTCTTCAAGCCTCTAAGTTGCAGGGTAATTTGACATGCAGTGGTAAATAACTAATATGCTTGTTTTGATACAGGGAGGAGAAGAAAGCATAGATGCACTGGCAGATGGAAGGAGGAGATGCAGGAGAAGGACCCAGCAGGCAGAGGCTAAGGGTGCCAAAGAGCAAGCTCACAACCTCACACTGTTGCGTATAGGCACAGTTCTGGAGGCCATTTTTTTTTTTTTTTGAAGAGGAACAGCAGAAAGGAGTGCACCAAGTGCTTTGAAGTACCTAGAGAGCCTGCAGGGAATGGCACTAGGTAACAGGGAGGTCATGCTTCTCCTCTTTATCATCTTAGCCATTAACTAGAGCGAAGCTCTTTGTGGGAAACATGCAAATTGCTGAAAATGGAGTTCCTCCATCTCTCTTTAACTGGAAATAGAATTGCAACTCCTTGCACATTGCGATGATTTTTTTTAATCCCATCACGCTTTGTGGGCTCACTGCTTTTCATCTTAATGTTTATTAAAACAGCCCACGTTCTCTTTGATGCTGAAAACCCAAGTATGTGATTGGAGGCCATTGCCAAATTATGATGCATTTTTACTTGATACTGAGTTTTTTGACTTTTCATTTTTAACTTTTCTGTTAATAATTTGACAGTTGGGGCGTGAGGGTGGAGGAAAGGAAAAAAGTAGGAAACAGTGACTGGCGAGTTTGGATCCCTCTCCTGGACTCAGGACCCTGGCAGTTATTTCCAAACACCACCACAGACATCTGACATGTTATTCTATGACACTCCGTTTTTATACCCCTGACTAGCAGCAGGTAGAATGACTCATGATGCGTGGTTCATGGAAGGATGAAGGGCTATGTTATATTTTCCTAATAGAGTGATTGAGGGCCTAACACAGGCACTGCATTAGTAGGGTTCTCCCGAGAAACAGAACTAATAGGATATGAATACATATAGAAGAGGAGATTTATTATGGGACTTGGCTCACTATTATATAGGAGGCTGAAAAGTCCCATGATTGCCTTAAGAACTAGGGACAGAGGGGAAACTTAGTTCTTGGGGAACTGAAAAGCAGGAGCTCCAATGCCCAAAGGCAGAGAAGATGGATGTCTCAGCTTGAGAAGAAAGAGAGAGAATTCACCCTTTCTTCACCTCTGTGTTCTGTATGGACCCTCAGCGTACTGGAAGCTGCCCTAATGCCTGTTGGTGAAGGTGGATCTTCTTTACTTGGACTACTGATTTAAATGCTAATCTAGTCCGGTAATACCGTCACAGAGACAAGCAGGAATAACATTTACCAGGCATCTCTTAACTCAGTTAAGTTGACATATAAAATTAACCATCATAAATCTACCCCTTGTCAACATGGCAGTCATAAACACTTCTTCTTAAATTATACTCTATCTCGAAACAAAGATAATAGAAGTTTATAATTCCACCTAACATAATACAACTGTCCTCCATACAACTGAAAACCTACTAATTCCTTCCCCAAAGAGAAAGTAAAATATTTCAGTCATGTTTACTCTTCTTCTGATAACTTAAATACTATAATGTGTAATTAACAATATTTAAATATTTATATAAAACCAAAACATATTATGTATGTGATAAGGGAATAAGAGAGGAAATAAAGTGAAGAGATTTGCTTAATATATGTACTTTGTGTGTGTGTGTGTGTGTGTGTGTGTGTGTGTGTGTGTGTAGATTCTTAACTAATAAGAAAGAAATACTCATGACAATGACAGTCCTCCTTTCTGTAACTGACCAAGGCTGAGGGATTTATAGCTACCTTCTTCTATTCTGCATTCTTTTCCCTTTGCCTTCAGCAAGCACCTCAACCAGTCATGCATTTTTATGTGGTAGGTTGACCCAAATCTTTATGCCTAAAGGATCTGGGCTATTTGTACTTCTGTCTGTCTGGAATGTGTTGTAGTTTTCAATTTACCTTAATCACAGGGCATGGTAATATTAAGCGATACTCTAAGAGATCTTCTATATCCCAGACATATCTTCTTACCCTGACTGTGGATGAGTACTGCCATTTGCCTTGGTTAGTCTGCACCAATCAGCCCGGCCAACACTGTAACTCCCTTCTCAGTCCATTCACTCATGGGCACATTTAAGAGTAGGGGGTGAGATGACTCTAATTTCATCTAACTTTGCAATAAAACAGAGATGGGCGCTCCAGTTTTCCTGAAAAAGTAATTTTGCATTTGAGTCTAATCTACAATAAGCGGGATGATGCCCAGGAAGAAATACTACCTGGATGGTTTCCAAAAATGTCCTAGATGGGGGGACTGTGGGTGAGATGTGTATTAGTTTCCTGTGGCTGCTGTAACACGTTATCACAAACTTGGTTGCATAAAGCAACAGCAATTGATTTTTTTCCACAGTTTCAGTGTCCAGAAGTTCAAATTGGGTCTCACACCTGAAATCCCAGCACTTTGGGGGCTGAGGCAGAAAGATGGCTTGAGCCCAGGAGTTTAATACCAGCCTGAGTCAGGCTGGTATTAAATTCTACATCTCATATCTCTGCAAATAAAAATATTAAGTTTGCATCTCTACCAAAAAAAAAAAAAAACCCAAAAAATAAAATTAGCTGGATGTGGTGGCGTGCACTGGTAGTCCAAACTACTTGGGAGGCTCAGGAGAAAGGATTGCTGGAGGCTGGGAGGTTGAGGCTGCAGTGAGCCATGATCTCACCACTGCACTGCAGCCTCAGCAACAGAGTGAGACCCTGTCTCAAAAAAAAAGAAAGTCTGAGATCAGTTCCACTGGGCCAAAATCAAGGTGTGAGCAGGTTCATACTCCCCCTGAAGGCTCTAGGGGGAAATCTTTCTTCTTCCAGCTGCTGGTGGCTACCTACATTCCTTGGCCATGTAACTGCAGTCTCTGTGTGCATGATCACATTGCCTTCGCTGTAGTCTGTTTGTGTTGACTGTTTCTCCGCTTTCCTCTTATAAAGATACATGTGATTATATTTAGGGCCCTATCAAATAATGCAGAATAATCTCCCTATCTCAAGATCCTTACTTTACTCTTATCTGCACAGATGCTTTTTAAAAATCAGGTAACATTTACAGGTTACAGGGATTAAGATCTGATAGATTTGAGGGCCATTATTCAGACTATTACAAAAAGTTTCACATCATTTCATCCCAAAGCCTGAGCCTTGCTCTATTTCACTTCAGTATTTTCCTCATTGGTACTGTATTCTAGTTGTTAAAGAAAAATAATCCCCCCCCTCTTTTTTTTTTTGAAAAATTAGAGGACAGACTATTAAATGAAAGAATTGTAGCAAGAAAGGATGGAGAGATGGCAGCAACATTTTGCTGAAATTTACCTCCTCCCCGTTCTGTGCTTTCAGTCATAGAATCCTGCTCTGTTTAATGTCTTCCTTTGAAAGCTTCTCTAAGTTTCTACTTTGAAATACAGATTTGGCTGCCCATTCAGAAATTGCCGTCTCTCATGTTCAATCAATACCTTGTCTGTCATTGTTGCTTACTACAAAGTTTCCTTTAACCCTGGAGTGAATTTACTGTTCTACTCCCACTGTGGGGCTCCCTGAGGTGATGTGTGGACCTGAGATGAAAACAACTTGATGTATGGTTGGAGGGTAATAGACTTCTCTCACCCAGACTGATAAGTCATTACAGGCCCTTACATCCAATAAATCTGAGCTGGTTCCCAGCTTGCTCTTAGTGTGGGGGGAGGGGAGAGAGGCTGAAGGAGGACAGAGTCTTTTCTAAAATGCTGTTCAGTCTTGTACGGAGTACTTGGTAACCGATGAGCTCGTCGGCAGGGGTGGGAATGATTGTTGAAGTGGTGGCACACGTGGTGGCAAAGGTGGTACCATATGTGATTTCTGCTGTGGATATAACAGAGGAATTCTTGGATTTGGGGCAAACTTGCAAATGAAAATAGTGGAGTTTATCTCCTGCAAAGTTATTGGAAGAGAATGAGACGGAGGCACTAAGACTCAGATTAAGAGGAGAAAGCGTTCCAACTGCTTTGGCAAGGGGATCTTATGTATTGGCAGATTTTGACCCTTCTCAGAGTCAGGCAGTGCTTCTTAAGCTGGAGTGTCTATAGATAGACACTAAGAGCTCCACAAATTCTCAATTAGAGAAACTCTGGCTTTAAAAATAGTGTCAACTCTTAGCCTGATATCTCAATGTCTCCTGAATCTAGCTCCATCTGCCCCTTATTCTACTTTTCTCGCCTCCAGTTTTCCAATTTGGGTTACTCAGAATTCCGCAAGACATCTCATATTTGGTACTCTGCACAGATCATATTCCTCCTTTTTAAATGCCACCTACCTTTTCTCCTCTTTCCCTCCCCCAACCCCAGCATGTCCTCTGCCAAAAGTTCCAAGACCTGCTCCAGTTCTGCCAGGTTCCTGGGGCTCCCTCTTCTCCTGATTTCTGTAGCAATTATGCTTGGAAATGGGCCTTCCTGGGTACCCCACTGCTCTGTACCACTTTGTAAAAAAATTTTTTTAATGTTTAAGATTTTGTCTCTAGTTCTCCTCTCACATATTTCTAAAAAACTGCATGCTTACTGTAAACAAATCAAATATCTTCATTTCCATCTTTGGAAGCTGACAAGCCCTGCCACTAAGACAGTGCTCTGGGGGAGCTTGCCTTCCTCTCATCTACCGTTCCAATGCCATTCAAGGTGCAATGCTGGTCCTGTCCCACCTACGCCAACTAAAACCGGTGAATGCATGTAATCAATGAATTATTGTGGGCAATGTGAAAAGGGAACGTGGAGGCAGAGCAGCAATGGTGAAAGAGAGAATCTGTAAGAAAATAGGAAGGGTCAGGGGCCACTCAGAAACCTATGGTGGTAGGTATCAGAAAAAGGCTTCAAAGAAGGAAAACAAGAGATGTTCCATTTGATATTATTGTTGAGATTGTTGCAAGTAGAACATCCTCTAACTCAGAGTCAAACCTTCTGTTAAGTCAGTGTCACACATGTGATGTATGAGTCTATTTTCATGTGGAAGTAAGGGAAAAAACTGTTTTTCATATTTGAATCAATCAAAGTGAAGCAATTATTGTGAGTAGAAGCCAGAAGCTTCCTACAAAGGTAAAGATGATACAGTAAGCACTGAAAATATCTGCAGAGAAATGTAGGTTTGTGACATAAGATTGCAGCCAATCTTCTCTAGATCTCAAGGGGAAAGGAGATGCCAGGTGACATTTTACGGAGTTCAAGGGATTTGGGGGCTAATCAAAGAAAAAAAATACGACCACAAGGTGGCGGTAGCACACACAAGCTTTGTTAGGCACGTTGACAGGTTTACAGGCAGAGATGTTCCTTGCTGGGGAAGTCTGTCCCGAGGGTAAGCAAGTAGGTCCCAGTTCAGAAAGGCAAAAGGGCAGAGATCATCGGAGACTGTGTATCTAGGTGATGTCATTGGGCAGCACAGCAGGGAATCTCTGTGTCTGAATGCTCAGAAGGGTAGCAGCAACTTGAGATCTTTATACCTGAAGCTTGTGTTATCTGTGGCTACAAGTGTTGGGCACAGATTTGTTAAGTGTGCAAAGTAAGCAGGCACTAATTCACTGAAAATCTGCTAATTTAGGCAATATTTAAAATAATTATGTAACCGGGTCACGGGGACAGGACGGGGTTCAGCTTCCTCCCCCTCTCCCCCCCACCACTTGATGTGCCCGAGGTTCTTGGCCTCTCTTGTCCCAGGAATGGGGAAGGGGACCTGGCGGCACGTTGAGCTTACAATTCAAGTAAATATCAGACCCTAAGAGTTTAGCAGAGAGCAATTAATTAGGCAGAGACTGAGAGAGAGAAAGAGAGAAAGCTCCCCACGCTGCCGTGGGAGGGGAATCCGAAGGGGATATCTGCACAGGTAGAGAGGGGAAAAACAGCTCCCACATTATTGTGGGAGGGGGATCCCAGAGAGGGGAAATCCGCGCAGGTAAGGTGCAGTGGAGTTTTAACTTTGAAGTTATCCCCTCCTCATTCATGTTCTTGTCCAATGAGAGGAGTTCTTTCAAACTTCCTCTGGAGTGATTGATCCTAGACTCTGATGCTGGATTGGCTGTCCAGCCCAGAACAGAGGCCCTTCCTCCCAGAGTTTTTTGCTGGCTTTTTAAAACAAAGGAACACACCTGAAATTTTACCTAGCCCGCACCAGGGGGAAGTTAGACAAAGAACTCTGGGTTCCCGGATAAGGAGGTGGATGGAGGCATGGCCTGGGAAGTTCTTGCCTTTGAAACCACACCCCTTGTGGACCTGGAAGAGAAGTTAACATAGTCCCTCAGTTAGATGTGTAAAAATTTGAGATTGGTATCAGCAGGCTTTTGGGTTAACGGGTCTCAGCCTATGATGAAGAAATACACAACCCAAGTGGCAATGTGCAGAGGACTTCTTTGGTTTGTTCATAAAACAAACATCTCTCTCTCTCTCTCTCTTTCTCTCTTTCTCTCTCTCACACACACACACCACACACACACACTTTTATAGGATTGGAGTCATATCCCATATGTTGCTTTATAACATTTGCAATAATATCTTAAGCATTTTTCAATGTCATTACAGATTCTTCTAAAACATTCTTTTTTAATGGCTGTATATTATTCCATTATGAGCTTCTCTCTGATTAATTAATCCCCTATTTCTAATATTTTCCAACAGATAGTCCAGTGTTTCTAATATTGACCTACGGGTATGCAGTGATGGAGTCTGGGTCTTTTGCCTCCAAACCTGTTTTGGATTCTTGGCTTTACTAAGCAGCTGTTTAGCTGAGGAATCACTAAATGATTTTTGAAAATAATGTTAGGAAAAAAGAAATTTCAGATTCTAAAATATTTATGGATTGATTTATTTAGTATTTATTTATTAATTTAGCAACATGATGTATGGCCTAAGCTTGAAGATTGATTTTACTCAAAAAACAACTGTGCTCATCAAATAAGCCCATTATGCAAAGCATACTCCATCGTATTGGGTCCCTAAAGAATCCCAGTTTTGAGGTAAAGAACAGGCCCCCATCTGGCTACGTGTTACCCATCTGCAACAAATCACCATGACACAAAACATTTAAAGAGACAGTCGTCGTATTAGAAATGGCATTTTCCCATTTTGAAAGACATAAAGAAAAACACAATTTAACACCTGAAGTTCACTTGCAAAAAGAGTGGATGAGCTAGAGAAAGTGGCAGAATGACAGTGTGACTCCCACTTTCCTCATTGTGTGTCTGTGTGCATGTGTGGGATGGTATAGAGGGCCTATAAATGGCAAGATATGCAGGGAGCAACACCTGGTCAAACAACCTGAGTCCTGTACTCTCAGTGCACTTGCAGTGGCCGGTAGATATTCTCACAGCTCTTCCCCCTCAGTGACCATTTGTGTCTTAGATGCTGCTGAAACCTAAGGGGAAATAAGGAGGAAGTAAACAAAATGAGACTCGAATAGTCTATGCCGGACAACTTATAAAACACATTTCTCTACATAATTCAGTGGAATCAGCTCAAATAATACTGCAAATTGTATGCCTCCAATGTTCAGATTGGATTAGGCTACTAAGCCTTACAAATATCTTAATGATTTCCTCAAGATCCTGGCTGAGCCATATTTGAACTTAGATCTGAAACTCTTCAAAGTCTGTGCTATTTCTAAAAGATTATACAGATAATTTGACAATAGGGGCAATCCGTTAAAAGCACTGTGTAGGTGAACATTTGAGCTTGATTTGTTTCTACCGGGCCTGTCCATATGCCTTTCCTTACTGTTTTTTTTTCTTTTAGTTGTTGTTTCTTCTTTGGTGTTTGCACTTCTCTCCCTGTGTGATGGGAAGCACCTTCAGTGTGCCTTTTGGCTGCCCTAGGAAGGCCATGAGATAGCTATTGGAACTTGGACATACTTCAGCTTTTTCTTCTATCATCCATATCAAGATACCTGTATCCATACTACTGAGAAGCTATTCATTCTGTACCCTCTAAGATATCAGTTAACTAGTGTTAATGACAAGATTTCCCTACAGCTAGGTGTTAATGATTGATGGTGATATCATACAGCTTTCACTAAAGAAGTAATTTCTAATGGTAGCTGTCTCAGTACTTTGCAGCCTGATAGGGCAAAGTGGCTTTTGATATGCACACTACCTCGACACAGAACGTAGTGGTCAGGAGGAAGGGTTTTAGAGTTCGTTGTACCTGAATTCTACTCTGGGCTCTCCAACTTACTAGCTATTTCACTCTTGGCTGTTCAGTTCTCTCTTAGTGTCTCATTTTCCTCCATTGCCAGATAAAGGTGATAAGAGTGTCTACCTCCTAGGGCTGTGGAAGGATTAGATGATGTACTGTGTATAACTTGCTTAGCAAAATGCATAGCACATAGCCATTAAAAAATAACTGCTATAAGGTAATATTTGTGAATTAATTATTTTATTAGAGCTGAATCTACCCGTGGCCTGGCCATCACTCTAACAGACTTTATTGACTATGAAATGCTTACTGCTCACTGGTTACAAGCCTGTGTATTGTATGGCTGGAGACAATGGGAAGGGGGTGCTAAGTGGTTTAAGGACTTTGCTTTCTGCTAGCTAAGGGCCTACTTTGGGACCATAAGAAATAAATACAACTTTTTTTTTTTTCTGTTTTCTTATTGTATCTGGCTCCCTGACAAGAACTTATCAAGCCCTCCTTTCAAAAAGCCTGAATGCAACAAAGTCATCCCCACCCTCTCAAAAAGGAAATCTACAAGTATTCGTTGAGGGCCTCTTCTGGCATTTACCCTTGTGCCGGGTCTAGCAACTAGAGGTGAGCGTCTAAGATGGCATAGGTTTTGGGTTTCTCAACATACCTGCAGACTTTTCAGCATTATTTTTTCTTTTTTCTTGTTTAGACAAGATCTCACTCTGTCACTAAGGCCGGAGTACAGTGGTGCAATCATGGTTCACGGTAGCCTTGACCTCCTGGGTTCAAGTGATCCTCCCTGCTCAGCCTCCCGAGTAGCTGGGACCTCAGGCATGTGTCACCATGCCTGGCTAGCTGTTCAATTTTTTTTTTTTTTTTTTTTTTTTTGTAAAACAGAGGTCTCACTATGTTGTCCAGGTTGGTTTCACATTCCTGGGCTCAAGCAATCCTCCTGCCTTGACTTCGCAAATTTCTGGGATTAGAGGCTTGAGCTGCTGCACCTGGCTTTTTTTTTTAATTTTTAAATTTTTTATTCCTTAATCATGCTCTTTGTGGAGTTGTACCCTGCATATCACTTTGCCCCTCTCACTCATTACTTCTGTCTTGGGTCCTGTTCATACTTCATCTTGCTAAATAATTTTAAAAGCCTTCTAACCAAGTAGACATTCTCTCCCTAAGGCAAGTATAAAGTTCTTCTAGGTTCTAGAACTCACAACAACAACAACAAAAACAGAGAGTTGCCAAAAGATAAATAGGAGACGCTTTAAAAAGTTAGAGACCCACTAACATGACTAAGTTAAAAAGCTTGATAATGCCAAGTGCTGGAGAGGATATGGAACAGCTGTAACTCTCATATATTTTTGACAGAAATATAAAATGGTACAACTTCCTTGGAAAAAAGGTTGGCAATTTCTTTGTTACACATACATTTACTATAGCACCCAACAATAAGACTTCTAAAAAAGTAAAATAAAAACTATATCTTTAGAATGAATTATACATTGTTATAGCATCTTTATTTGTAATAACTCCGAACTGGAAACAACCCATATAGCTTCAAGTATGAATGGATAAATAAATTATAGTATAGTCACAAGATGAAATATTGCTTAACAACTAAAAAAATAATAACAACTACTGGCTAGGCGAGGTGGCCCGCTCCTTAATCCCAGTGTTTTGGGAGGCCAAGGCAGGAAGACTGCTTGAGCCTAGGAGTTTGCGACCAGCGTGGGCAACAACGTGAGTACTTGTCTCTATTAAAACAAAAATAAAAACAGAAGCAAAACAAAATAAAACCTGCGGATACACATAACTAAATAGATGAATCTCAACATTTTGCTAAGCTAAACAAGCCAGCCTCAAAAGAATATGTACTGTATTATTTTATGATATAATTAAAACAATATCCAAACTGATCTTTAGTGACAGAAGTTAGATTCTACTGGCAGCTGGAAGCTAGAGGAGCACTAGTAAGAGAGGGTCCAGGGAGCTTTTTGGAAAGATGGACATGTTCTATATCCTGGTTGTGGGTGTGGTTATAAAGGCATGTAGACTTTTCAAAACTTACTGAATGGGTACA
This sequence comes from Ateles fusciceps, assembly GCA_036589455.1. Lineage (NCBI taxonomy): Eukaryota > Metazoa > Chordata > Mammalia > Primates > Atelidae > Ateles > Ateles fusciceps. Next base: position 2,802,511 of record JAZHEH010002077.1, read on the forward strand.
TAAAATGAGTACATTATATAACTTTCTAAATATAGTATATTTTTTTATTATATGCTATATATGAAATATATTCAAATAAGACTAGCAATTCAGAAAATAAAAGGTAAGGGAAGATTTCACTTGTCCTACAGTACAGATATCCAGAAAGATATGAATCTATCCAGTGTTTATTTGACATATTTATTCATACACTTATTTATTCAACCATTTATTCAACTGACTAGATGCTAAGTCCAGTGTTAGGTGCGTAACATACAGCGATCAAAGGTGACTTTGTAACCACAGAACATTTGCGGTTTTGGCAAGTAGACCAGCTTGAAAATGGTTCTCATGCAGAGCTTCAGCAGGCAGTGTGGAGGACCATGGGTGTGCAGGAGAGGGGCATTTAACTGGGAGGACCAGTGAAGATTCCTGGAGGAGGTGATGTTTGATTTGAGTACTAGATAGGGAAGGTGGTGTGGATGCTCCAGGACACGGAAATAGCTCCTGCAAAGCCATGGTGGGTGTGGTGACCAGCAAGGAGCAGGAAAGTAGACACGGGTCATGTGATGAAGGAATTCAAGAGGATGGCATGTGTCCATTCAGCTTTGAGAACAGTCCCACGGGCATCTGTGTGGTGTATTGATTGCAGAGGTCACCAGTGATCAGAGACTGGGTAGCAAACCACTGACGTAATCTAGTAGTGGTGGTAAGAATGAAAAAAGAGGACATTTGGGGCCTGGCCTCTTCTGGCTCTTTGTGAAATCTAACAAACATCTTCCAGCTCCTTCTGGTGCTGCTTTTTTGTTTTGTTTTTGCTTCACTTTGTGCGTGTTTATTTCATTTTGCCAGGAGCATTTGGTGCTCAGCCCTTATCCCCTGTGTTTTGTGAAGCATATCTTATTCTCCAGGCATGTCTTATTCTCCCCTCCTTTATCTTGTCCTGAACACAGGCTAGGGGGATGACATGGTTTCCTTCTAGGTTTTAGAAGAATCAGGAGTCTTATTTGATTCCTCCTTTGAAAGGACTGCTGCCATGGGTGATTTGCTCATCGACGCAAAGAAACTATGTTCTGCCCTACCTTGAGAGCATTTACAATAGAAAGTACTTATTCTACCTTTGAACTGATATATACTTAGTCTCTGCCCTGTGTCTGGGACGCTGTGAAATGCTGATGAATCCGCTAGCTGGCATGATGGATTGTCCCTTACTTCCCTGCTTTCACTCCCCAACAGACGATTATTGTTCCCCTGTGCAAAGGACTGTGAGGATACTTTGAAATAAAAAGGTAGTCTCTGCCCTCACCTGACATATCATTTTGAAGGGAAGACAATATGGCTGCCTGATAAAGCGAAATGGGAAAAGCAGTATAAAAGAGGTAGAAGGAGGTAGGTGGAGGGTTATAGGTGAAGAAGAAAGCTCACCCAGGCAGTAGTGACTACACTGGCCTTGGCGGCCCCTGCAGAGAAAAAAATTCCTAAATACCGTGGGAGCTCCTACTGTGTTGGAATCTGTTATGTGCTGGAAATACCAAGAAGAAAGAGAGCTAGCCCTGCCTCTACGAATGCCAGAGGGCAGATTAGTCTATAAAATGAGGCTGGCTGGGCGTGGTGGCTCACACTTGTAATCCCAGCACTTTGGGAGGCTGAGGCGGGCAGATCATGAGGTTAGGAGATCAAGACCATCCTGGCCAACACAGTGAAACCCTGTCTCTACTAAAAATACAAAGAGTTAGCCTGGCATGGTGGCTCCTGCCTATAATCCCAGCTACTGGAGAGGCTGAGGCAGGAGAATTGCTGGAACCAGGGAGGCGGAGGTTGCAGTGAGCCCAGATGGCGCCACTGCACTCCAGCCTGGGCGACAGAGTGAGATCTCAGAAAATAAAAAATAAAATAAAATGAGACCAACATTTTAAATTTCTAGTTATTATTTTATTGCCTAAACTTTGAGAAGATCCGTCTGCATTGTAGAATCAGGATTTGATTAAAATAGTGATATGAGCCCAGCACATCAATGGGCCTTTAAAAGTTCACTGCTCCAGGTTGGTCTGAAGGTTGAGGTGTGGCGAGACTGGTTCCCCCAGGGTCCTCCAGGCTGCCTCTCTGAAGTGTAGGGCATAGCAGCCTTGTAAAGTGTGGCTGGTACAAACCAAATAAACCTTAAGTTTCATTTGCAGTGGGAAGAACAGCGTCGTTAAAAGACCTTGAACAAGGACGACAAAGTTGGAGACTTACCCTACCTGACTTTGAGACTTACAGTGAAGCTGCAGTACTCGAGACACTGTGGTATTGGCGAAGGGGGAGACAAATGGAACAACGGAAAAAAATGGAAAGCCAAGAAATAGACTCACACACACATGGTCAAATGAGCTTTGACAAGGACACCTCGACAATGCGATAGGGAAAGAACCTTGAGCAGTACCTTACTCCATGTACAAAAATCAATTTGCGATAGACTGTAGAGCTGAATGTAAAAGCCAGAACTACAAAGCTAGTGAAAGAAGCATGGGAGGATAGCTTTGTGATATTGGGATAGGTAAAGATTTCTTAGAGATGATCCAGCAACTAGGATCCATTAAGTGTGTTTGGGACTTCCCTGCTTGGAGAGAACCGTGTTGAGAGCCTGCATACACATCTTTTATTTGGAGACCTGATTCATTGATTCATCCTGGATTTTTCCTATTTGTAGCACATCAAATTCATATGCATAGCCCCCAGTGACCTTTGTTTTAAAAGCAAGAACTCAATTTCAACACTGAAGACAAATCAGACACAAACCTCCATGTATTTCTAAAGTCTAGTCTCTAGTGTATATCAAGCTGTATTATAATTAAAATCTCCAAAATCAGGACACAGCAGTCTAGTTGTGAAATAAACTGTCAGAAAAAAACCACTCGCAGACACACACATTCTCCCACTACGAAAGAAAAAATGAAATGCTTGCTGTGTTGCAGATACATGGGACATACTTTATAGGTGTGGAACCAGTTATAGAAATGCCGGCTGAGGAGGGAAGCAAGGACGCAATAAAAACAGTACATTAATATTTTAAATGTTGGTAAAAAAGCGTGGTTGGGTGAGGAGCAAATGCTTAAAGAACTTCCTGTTAGTAAAAACAACATTCTCGGTTATATGACCCACAGCAAATCGGCTTCAGCTGCGTTTTTATTTAGCAATTTGTGCTTGGTGTTTTCTCTTGGAGATGCTCCCCTGTTCCATTTTATGGCAGGCTTTACATAAATTTCTAGGAGGATTGGGGTATAAAACTGTCAATTCCCAGCAGCTCATAAACTAATGAATTTAAATTTTAAATGGGGGGATTTTAAAACATGCAGGGGCTGTTTTCATTATCTGATGGTATGTATCTCCAACAATAAGTGGCGATCTGTAAATGCTGGGGATGTCTCCCTTCAGAAACTTGTGATAAGAAAAGTCTCTCTCTCTCCCTCACTCCTTCCCTCCCTTTCTGTCTCTCACTTTGTTCTTTTCCTGTAAAATCTCAAACTCCAGTGAATTTCAGCTTTGCAAAAGACATGATATAAGTTGCTATAAAAATGGATTTGGCCTGGACAAACTTTATTCTCCCTCATAAAGCTATTTCTTCCTTACCCTTATTCTTTAATTTCACTTTCTTTTTTCTCTACTTTCCATCCAAGTTACTACTCCCCTAAGACAGTCTCTCTGTCTTTCTTTCTCTTGCTGTATTTCTGTGTGTGTCTGTGTTTCTTTCTCTCTCTCTCTCATCTTTGAAACCATCAACATAGCCAAGTATCCTGTATAGAAGCACTTTTAACAGCTGAGGAAATAATTAATGCCAAATCGGTATTTGAAGATGGATTATTCTAGATTAAAATTCAACCAGCCTTACAGAAAAAATGGTTAAGGAGAAGAAAACAAAGTTACTAACCAATCAGAAGTTACCTATCTCATGGTGAGAGAAATCTGTCATCTCTATTTATTCCTCTCTCCTGCAATAATGCCTGCCTCTATTTTTCTGTTCCTTTTGGGACAACTAAAGATTACAGCTAGATGCAGGAGACAAAGTATATGAAATTTCTGTTTAGCCCCAAGTCTGGTTTTCTTTGAGTTCCGGGTGATTATATTAATACCGTGGTGTAGGAGACCTAAGTGTAGGAATTTGAGGATGTTTCTCCAGAGGGTTCCCATATGTGGTTGCTCTGAATGTTTGGTGAAATTTCCATTTCAAACCAAATGGAAATGCTTTTTGAGTCATATTTCATAATCTGATGCTATTTTTTCTAGTTCAATAACTTTAGAGAATTAATGGGATTTGTTTTTGTTTCAAATAATTCTCTGTTTTGGGAAATTATGTATTATTTTGGTTTCTTGTTTTTCATTCTTTTAAAAGGTATTGTAAACAGACTGAGGAGAGTCAGTATTGGTTTCTCTAACAAGGTATCCCCCGTACCTAGCAGAATGGGAGCGTAACTTATGGTATGTACTTCATAATGTTTTGTTGAATGAACAAATACTTGAAGCAGTAAATTTCACCAAGGAATTTACAATCTAAGAAGAAAATTCAAAAGTTTTGCCCAGATGATTTTTTGGCTTCTATTTGCCTAAAGTCCAATGCTTTTTACTTTCAGGCTCTTGGGCTAACTCTGGGCAGGTGACTTCTGGATAAGTGAGATGGTAATATTAAGTTTGGGAGAGTTTTAAAATTCATAATAAGTAGTTGTATTTTATTTTCTTAAAAACTATTTCTAACCCCAAACAAGAAGAAAAAATTGAGCATTAAAATTATCTTTATGAGATGACCAGAATATGGTGTCTCTGTGGGTGTCAAGTTGTTGCCTTACTTCTTTATCTGCTGCAGTTTTAAATCACTTTTAAGCAATGGAGTTTCCACTCTGTCACCTGGGAGACAATTGGGTGGTGTAACCAATGTCTTAATTAGGTCATTTACAGCACAGAACGTGGACAGCTGTAACAAACTGTGCCCTGTGGTTTCTTGCACTCAGAAAGTAACTTCCCATGCTCCATATTGTATTACAATTATTATTGGGTTGTCCCTATCTTATAAAAAAGCAGCGGTATAGCTTCTTATTTCAGAAAGTGTTTTGATTTTTCCATCATTGAAGAAATATATGCTTTTCAGTTACCTCCCTCCTTCTGTTCTCATGTGGAAAAACCCCTGGAACATGACCATTCAAGACATGGTTTGCCTTAATTCTCTGGGCTCCATTGTCATGAATAGACTGGGCTGTGAAGTCATTGACAGAATTTGATTTGACAAACACTCAAAGGTCCAATCTGTATCAAACTGTCTTATCTTGCAAACAGTTATTGGGAATTTTAAAACTAGTTTCATCAGTACTAGTTTTGAAATTCCCAAGTCAGAATGGATCTGGACTGAAACCTTTTGTTATGGGAACATAGTTTTAACCTACTAGGTTCTATTAACTGCTTCAGTAGGCTGCTTGGCTGCCACACTAGCAAACTGAGAAGAGGTCTTTGAGAATCTGGGACACAGAAGAGAGATAGAATCGTTGAAGTTTGTGTATTTGCCTGCAGGGGTTAGGACCACACAGAAGATGGGCATGGAAATTCTAAGCATCTGCAGTCAAATTGAACATATTGGCTTAATGTCTAGGGAATAAGGCAATGTCAGAGAAACATGAAAGAAGGAAGCATTCCTGAACTCTCTTCATTTTCCATGAGGATGTTCTTTAAGAATCATTTTTGGGAACTTTGTCAGAGTCGCTAGCCTTGCTGGAATATTCTTACTTCAATATGTGTATAATTCAATGTGGTATTATTTGAGTAAGGGACCTTGCTTTCTCTTACTTCCTATAATAAGAGGCTTCTTTACCAAACTCTACGCTGTATTTTTTTCATTGTGGATTAAAGGCACTACATTTATGAATTTTTAATATTCCTGTCAAGATCTTACAAGAAGAAATTACTTTATGGGGTATGTAGGGATGCTAGCAGTAGGTTGGGAAGTGGAACATAATCTCAAAATAGTAAATGCTAGCTTGGTGGCTTTCCCACAGAGAGGTAATGTATCTTGATGAGACAAGAGCATTTGTAGCAGAGGGTTTATTTGCAGTTCTTCACCCATTGCCTTCCTCTGCACCAACCCAGTCTCCTGGGCTCCTCTGGAATCACATTCTCTAAGTACCTCCTTAGGTAGACCTTCATTACCAAGGACAAACTAAAGGTCTCTTTCTTTGCCCTTAATTTGTTGTTTGTAATGGGATTTGGGAGCAACTCAGAAAGGAACGACAGGAACTATTGAGAAGTTGACACAGGGAAATAGAAATAAAATCACAGAATAAGAAAGCAGGAAGGCTCTCTAGTAATCATCTGGCAGAAATACCACCCAGTCCTGGAACTGTTGCAGTTACATTTCTGATAGATGTCCTCCGTTGGACATTTTCGTTGACTCAGAGCACACACAGTGCTTCTTACAGGCAGTGCGCTCTTTTGTTGCAGAGTTCTAATTGCTAATAAACTCTTTTTTATTTTTATCTTTAATTGACTCCAAATCTCTCTTTTAGGATGTCCAACCCATTGCCCTTGGCTCATTATGTATGACAATACTCTTCTAAGTCCTGGAACACACAGTCACAGCTCTTGTTGAATTTATCAAAGAAAACTTCAGGAATTATAATAAGTAGTTATTATATTGCTTACTGACTTGATTAATGGAAGCAAATTTCTGGAGAAATCATGCTTCCTACACACCTCCAGGATGGTATAAGACAATCTGGCATGAATACATTAATTAACTACTTAGGGAATTTTCTACCTGATTATGGTTTATTTTACTTACTCTCTGGTTGGCAGTTCCTGAGGCACTTTATGTAAATAAGCAAAGGAAATGATCAGGGGAATTACTTATATTTTGCCTCCACCTGTGATGTTCTGTGATGTTTTAGGTACAGGAATGAAGATGAAAAAAACTGTGAAGGCAAGTGTGGCTCCCAAGACATTGCATTCCACTATATTACCAACAAAAGGAACATTACAAGGTGGAGTTTTTATAAGAGTGGGATTCCCAGAAGCAGATAGTAATATCTGAGTGATTGTTGTGAAAAATGTTTCAGGGGTAAGTAGAGGTCAGATTGACAGGAGATCTTAAGCAGCAGGAAAGGAACTCAGATATCTTTTTATGAGCATGGAAAGCCCATTGGTTATTCTAGATGTGTCAGTGAGAATAGGCCAAGTTAAGTTGAACCAAAATCTTTCAAATTTCAAAGGCTTGATGCAGCAGATGCCTTCTTAATCATCTTCCATGACCAGTACTGGTTGGTAAGGGCTCTACTCATCGTAGCGGTTCAGTGTAGTCGTAGTCTTGTGTCTTCAACTCACGTTCCTGCAATCAGTGGGAGAAGGAAGTATGGCACATAACGCACTGTCTCCCAGAGCTTCCTCCAGAAAGTGTCAGACATTTCCTCTGTTCACGTTTTGATAGCCAAAGCAGGCCACATTGCCATGCCAAAGTTAAAAGGGTGCAGGGACATCCAATCTTAACAGTGGTGCAAAAAGAGAACACAAACATTTCTGAACAGTTCTAGACTAACTTTCGCTTCCGAGCACAAGAGAGAAATGATGGGAAAAAAAACAAGGTCAGTGGTGGTGCAGTTATGTATACAGAGCTGTATTCCTGAGACATCTATAATGGTTGAATTCTAAAGGCTGAGTGATTTCGAAAAGGCATAGTTTGTTTAATAGAGGGATTTACTAAAGCCATTATTTCACCCTATTTTCTGCATGTTGTCTGTCTCTGGATCTTTTTTTCAAGTTCTCTGGCTTCACCTATATTGATGAGTTATCTTGGAGTGATATGGAGAAGGGTCTTTCATGACTTGTTATAAGGTTCTCTCTTTGTCTCATTTTTGCTCATTATTTTTATTAATGATTTGGATTAAAGAGCAAGAATAGTGAAGGGTGAGGGAAGGTCTGGTGCTGACTAAATCTACATAAGGCAAAAGGCTGGCTCAGAGAGTTAATATGACACAAAATTCAAATTGATCTTGATGGGACATGTATGCCTATGGTTAAACTTAGCAGGAAAACATAGCTTTGTATTTAGACGTTTTATAAATCACCTATATATGCAGAGGTTTGGGAATATCTGACTTGAAATCAGTGATTCTAAATCCTCCTCAGAGCCTTCATCTTGTTACAAGTGATAGAAGACTAGGGTGATTTGGCAATCTAAAACAAAATACTTCCTTGATAAATGAACTTGACCCTAATGTTGCAGATTCTGGCATTAGTGGGTACTCAAAAACATCTATCAAACAAATGAATAAATGAATTAAAACAAAAACAAGTATTTCCTAGGTTTTTAATGTAACACACACATGTTTAAGGGCAATTAAAGTTCCTTCCTTCTATAGGAGGAAGCCAGGTTTGTTCTAAATAATCCAAGGACACACAGACAACATATTTCTGTTTGTGCTGATTTAAACTGTTAAAAAAGTGAAAGGCACCAAGATAATAAGCAGACTAATGAGATGGTAAACTGGGGTCATTATAAGACCCAATTAATTTGATCCACAAATTCTTGGTCAGAGACTTGATTATTTGGACACTTCCTTGTGATATGTGGAATCAAAATTTGGGAAGCAGCAACACAGTGGACAAAAGGGTTCTGACTTAAGAATCATGGAATTGGGCCTTGGTTCTGGCTTTATCATTTACTCACCTTAGGACCCTGGGCAAGGCATCTGACCCCTGTAACTGAAGTTACTAAACTAACCCTAGCGAACTTAGGTTATTAAGTTTATCTATAGGCAACGGCTTGGAATGTATGGATTGGGGTGAAGCCTGCCCTGCCAACCTCACAGAGCAGTGGTGGGAGCTAAGTGAGATAATGTACAGGAAAGCACTGGGTAAATGGCAAAGCATTCTACAAAGATAGGAAGCATTATGATGACATTTTCCAAATGACCTCAAGAAACTGATTTGGTTGTGCAACGTAAACATACTACTGGGAGGCCGCGATTACCAGCGTCTCTATCAGAGACTTTTCAAAAGAAATGCAGTGACTCAAATGCATTTCCAGATGATGCTTTGAGGATTACTAACAGAGCAGCTATTACGAAACAGTCATACCCACCGGCCCATGACCTAATCCTATTACAAGACAGACCGGATACCACTTATTTTGCTATGTCAACCTTCCTTTGGCTGATAGTAACAATTGTTAGGCCTATTATAAAAGGCATGCTGAACAGTGGGGGATTTCACAGTGAGTCAGCAATTGTAGCCTTGCAAATTCTAATTGCCTGTACCTTCAGGGTATAGACAATTGTGTGCTGGCTTTCTATGTGTATCCTGAAATGAGTGAAATAAAACTGAAAACCTAAGTGATACAAGATTACATGGGCACAGAACATACTAGACAACTCCCATCAAGTTGAATATTACATACTGAAAAAACAGGTAGAAAGGTGATGTGTGCAATGTTTGTCTGTTTCCAGTAAGAAATGGAGGTCCAGGCTAGTTACAAGGAAACATCAAATCAGAAAGTGTGACAGCTTAATCTATAAGCAGGTATGCAGGTATGCAGGTCTGTGTAAATGCCCAATGGATTTTTCCTGTGGAAGCAGATCAGAGGCTTTTTATGTTTCCTTCTATTTGAAAGTAGCCTTCTGGGTATAGGGGAAGTTCTCTGGCATGTGTGGGCTGCTGTCTGAAGTGAGTAGGGTTGGCAACCCTGAGGAAAATGGAAGTTCTCTAAGGTAGCACTTCTCAAATATTAATGTGCATATAAATCACCTGGGCATGTTATTAAAATGCAGATTTTATTCAGTATATCTGGGCTGGGGCCTGATATCTGCATCTGTAACAAGCTCCAAGGTGATACCCATATGGCTGGTTTACATCCCCATCTTGGAGTTGCGAGGGAGATGTCATAATTCCAGTCCTGGCACAGATGTGTAAGGCAGATTTGTTTTTTCCTCTCTCTCTCTCTAGCTCTTTCTTTCTCTCTTTCACTCTCCCCCAGCCTCACTTTATTGCTCTTTCATAAGTTGAAAATAGTTATGAAGTTTTAACCAGAAGGCATGTGAGTGGGCTGAATCACATACTAATTACTTTAGTTCTTGCTGACCACCCAGTTCTCAGGGGCAAGGAACTAACAGTTCTGAGACCGTTCTTGTTCATGGAAAGGTGGCCGTGCTTTCCAATGGGACAAGGAACCTCCGAAAAGGTCCCTAATTTCAGAAAAGCTCATTATTTAAGATGTCATCATCCTACTATTTCGGAGGAGAAAGAAAATTCCTGTTTAAGCTAGAGTTGATCAATATAACCAATAATAATAATACTTGCTGTTTATTCAGGGCTCACTATCTGCTATGCGTTTTACTGAAATCATCTTATTAAATCCATATATGATTTCTACAAGGCAAACACTATATAATTATCTATATTTTACGTGTGAGACATCTGAGCCTGGCAATCAAAGACTAGCCTCTTACCCTCACTGCTAACCTCCCTGTTGACAGGACCAGGCCACCTTTTAGCGTAATGCTGTTTTGTACCTTAATGGTTATTTGCACAAGTAAATATTATGGGTTCAGCATATGTTTGTGGAATTAGTGGGAGTAGACATATTCATTCAATAAGTCTGTACTGTATCTTTAAATGTAAGCTATTATATTGGGAATAAATACAATATGCTTTTTGTTGTTTGTTTCTTCTTTAAAAAATATTTGCTTGAGTAGGTACTTTGGTTATTATTTTGGTTTTGTTTTAAATCAAGACAGGATGATTTGCACATAGATGCCCAATTGGTATTTGTTCAATGATGGGAGAAAAGAAAGAAAGGATTAAAAGTGAAGTTGTTCAACAATGCAAGAGTTGTCACTTGGGCCACTTTATCTTTAGAAGAAGAAGAACATTAAACACGTTTGAAAGACCCTGAGACTTTGTCTGGCTTAAATCGCTGTGAACTGAGATCCGTAACTCTTTGTTAGTGTTTCTTTCTCAGACAGAGGTTTCTGTGCATATGAGGTTCCTACTCCTGCTTGGAAATTTATAATAGACAACAGCAAATTAAGTGGAGCTGAAAATAAACCCATTTCACTCGATTTAGCTCAGTGTTTCCCATCCTGGTTAGATCATACAAACATCCATGCATGGAAGACCTACTCTCTCCAGGAGGCCCATGAAAAGTTATTTGGCATGTACCATTTTAGAGGAAGTATTTTCCCTTCCTTAGCTGGGTTTTCCAAATTTGATTTTCTTAGTAGGGGAGTCTTGTAAATTCACATCTCACAGTGAATGCCAGTTTTTAAAATTTTCTCTTCTAGAATTGTACGAGCTAAAGTGGGAAGGTTGTCGAAAAATGTGGAACTAGATTCTAAAGACAATCTATGTTCTCACTTTCATTGAGGGTTTCTCTGGAAGCCAAAGAAAGGAGTCACCAATAAAGCAAAGACACAGGTCAAAGGACAACAGGGTCTTAGCATCTCAGTTTCATCTGTAGTGCCCTCCCCTTATACCCTACAATCCCTTTTGCATTTTGGGGGTTCATTGGCCTGCATGCTAGACTTGATCTTAAAAGCCCTCTTTTCCTTCCAACCAATTATGCACGTAGATGCTTTTTTATTTTAAGGATTTCACTTCTTCCACCATAGTGAAATAAAAGAAACAATAAAATGCAAAAAAAAAAAAAAGTAAAATAAAATTAAGACATTTCTCAGAAACCTGTAATTTCTGACTCCATTTTGCAGTGAAAGCACCGTTTGGCCTCACCCACTGCCTTCATTCTGAGTTCTGTCAGTAACTTACCACCCCACTCTGCTTTCTTTTATCAGACCTTGCTTTAGGGAAGATCCAAAGGACACTTTTCCCAGTGTCCTGGTCTTGCTAGCCAGAGGCTGACTTTACCACATGAACAAAATAAGTCATTTTGTGTCAACTGAGAAATGTGGATCTCTGGGGGCCTCCAAGCCGGAGGACTTTGATTTCCCCCAGCTCTCCCCAGCTCTCTGCCTTCACCAAGAATGATGTCCTCAGGTGTTTTCTGTCATCCAGTCAGGGTGTTAAAATGTTGGGTCTCAATAAAACATTGTTGATCTGCCAGGATGTGGGATGTTCATTTAGGGTGTCCTCAAGAGAGGTTTGTCAAACTCTAACTTAGAAGTTAAAGTATAGAGATGGTGGTGAACATAGTGGAGAAAGGAAGTTTTTCTATGTGTGTGTATGTGCATGTGTGTGTCTGTGTGTGTATGCATGTATGTGAGTTTTGCTTGTGGAACACACAGTCTGTAATACTTATGTGTATGTGTTTGCATGTGCTCAATGAGTGCTTATGCAGGCTCATGTGGCCAAGAAGAGGACTGAACTAAATAACTAAAGAATAGACAGAGAGTCTGCTTCCTGCTACTACCACGACTGTCAAAGGAATACTGTAACAGTGATCACAGAGTTGTCCTGGACTGAAAAGTCTGGGAAGCACTGCCTTTGGGTGCCTCTGGTAAGAATTGGAAATTTAGCTGTTGTTAATTTGTTCGTGGCTTTAGAGCATGAGGACGCTTGTGAGATGCATACCAAGTGGCTCATGGGGCCCTTTCCAAATTGAATTAGGCTGTGTGTTCAGTTCTTGAACCTCATCTTATGCAGTGTGCACTTATGTGTGAATATGAGCTCAAAATTGTCATAAAAGAAGTTTATATAAGAAAAGGCGGAAGCCTTTTCAGGGATATGCAGAGATGGAATTGACAACACCATGGGGCTGAAAATATTCATGTGTAGGTTGGATGATTCCCTGACATGAGTAGAGCAGAGGTAATCCAGACATCACACAATGAATTGAGCTTGCAAAGCCTTTTCCAAAGCTAAGATTCTAGTTTTTATTTGTAGCTCTATCATTAAGATGCTCTTTTTCGTTTTCTTTACGTTGGATTTTCTGGAGAAGATGAATAGAATGTCAGTAATGGCCAGGACAAAAATTATCTGCAGAGAATATTGTAAAATTGAAAGTACTCTATTGCTTTGTCTTAAATGTTTGGTCTATTTCATGTCTTCACAGAGATTTGGAATTGTATTAACATATGAGTGTCAGAGAGGTATAATCTCATCTAAATTTCAGCATTCGACTCCAAGTAGTTTTAAAAGTTTGATTAAACATGCTTATAATAATTAGATTCAAAGCTTTTGGAATTCCAGCAGTTTTTTGAAGGATTCAGCATCTAATGAAGTAAAATAAATTGCAGGGCTCTTGGTCAGGAATAAGCACTTTTGCAGCATAGAGCTACAATTTATCAGTAGGACTCGTTCCTATTCGACATGTTTTCTAGCTTTCTTTGAAGGTTTAAGGGCCATTGTCCACCCGCACATCAGATTTAGTCACAGGCTATTACGAAAAGAAATAATTATTTTTCCAAGGTCTACAGGACCAGATTCAATTTTGGAAAATGAGCTGATATGATGGTTTCTGCCCTATCTTATCAGTCAAAAATGCTAAGATGTGTAGGACAGAGGAAGGTTGCAGAAATGATTAGAGGATTCTGATGATAGCTGTAGGGGGTTGGGCTAGAGGCAGCGTGATTGTCTCTGTCTACAGCCCAGTGTAAAGCAGGACAAACTGAACACCTGGGCTAGAGTTAGGGCAGAGTCCTGGAGACCAATCAGATTGAAGAGGTATTATGCCAGGGACATCAGAAGGAGATGCCACAAGAGCAAAGAGAGCCTCCCTAGCCTCATCTCGGCTGTGAGGTGATGGGATAACAGGAACATTAGAAAAAATGGAGCACAAATAGTTTGAGGTTTGGGCTTTAAGACAGTATTGGACCTAGGAAGCCGAATCAATCAGATGGTTTCAGGAAGAAAGACTGGACAAGACAGGAACATATCCTAATCAATTTATGCAAAACTTCTGTGAAACAGGATCCTCTGGCCATTCCAAATTGTTGTTTTAAGTTACATTTTTGTTTTAAGTTTGATTGTTTTAGAAACGCCCCATGTTTCTTACCTTTGTTTTCCCCTTTCGTTAAGCAAAAAGCTTTTTTTGTGCTCAGGAAATGTATCTGATTTACTTTTGTGTCTCTAGCAATCACCACAAATGATCATGATTAATGGGTAAGTGTGTAAATTATGGTTCACCTTGCATTTGAACTGCCCCTACGTTTACTGAAATTCCCCTTTGGTGGAGTTCCTCTAAGACTTTCTCTCTTGGGTTTCTTGTCTGGAGACAATTAGATAGTAGCCTCCTAGAACAAGGCAGTTCAGCTGTAGTAATTCTGCACAGGTGCAAACAAGTAGTTGTATAGCAAATATTTGTCAGGAGAATAAACTTGCATTTCTCATCAGTAGGAGTCAGAGAGATAGCTCCCTTTGTAGTGAAGAGCAAGTACAAACAATGTTCTGAATTCAGTTAAAGAAAAGAGGCATGCCCATCACCTCAGTCCCTTTCTTCCCTGTACCTTGAAGATTTCCCATGTTGCCTTGAGAATGTGGTTTAAGAATCTGGGTGGATTTTCTTTAGAGGGATGAAAAGTTTAGGATAAGAAACTGGCAATTTCTGTATTGACAATTTCTGTTCAGTGACATGAGAAAAAAACTGTTAAGAGTACTGCTTCATTTCAACATTTGTTTTTTTACATAGAGGACTGCCCATCCTACCCTGCTAACCTTTCCAGGAAGACAAGATCATTGCCATGGTTACAAGTTGCTTAATCAATAGTCTAAGAAACAGTAGCAGTAGCAGCCACTCCTTACTGGCCTGGCTGTTGCCAGGGTCTCTCATTGAGGAGATTGCATCTTCTTCTTCAGCTCCTATTGCCATGACAGCTTCTAGTCCATCCAGAGATTCTTTAGGATGGGATAAGATAAACCTAGATGATTTAAAGGACAAGCAATAAGGGTCAGATAACTTATTTTAAAACTCAAATCTTCATTTCATTATACATGCATATTTTATAAACACCAATTTAAAATGCTAACATGAAGACAAGACTATATGCATGTGTTTTAAGTTATTCTTGAAAGAATTGCTTCAATTCTTATGGTGGTTGGAAAACACAGATTCACTAGGAACAAGTCCTGACTCCTTTAGTTAATTTTCTTTTTCTACCAGTTTTACCATTTACTCACTGAGTTTTTAGTAGCTTAGTTTTCTGGGTCCCAGAAAAAGCTAATGAGATCCTGTGTTGCATTAATAAGTACAAAGTGGCAGACCAAGGGAGGAGAAAGTCCTGTATCTGCTTAGTTACAACCCTGCATGTTGTATTCACATAGGAGCGTGTCTATTGAAGGAATACCTTGATACACTGGCAGATATAGGAAGAAAGTGAGCAAAGGTGTGCAGTGGTCAGAAATCATCCCTTGTGAGAAACAGTTGAAGCAACCAATTTCAATCATCCTGGAGATGAATTTGCTAAGGAGAACCATGTTAAATATCTTTGGAGATTTAAAGGACTGGTATATGGGCAAGGGGGCTGAATATTAATGTAATCTCAGAAGGCTAAAGAAGTTCCAGTACGGTGTGTGGGAACCAAAGTGCAGATTGCAGATCAGTTTAGAGAACTTTCAGCAGAATCATGTAAACTTCGTATTCTTCGTGCCTACGTTAGAGGAACAATTACCAAGTTTGCTTATGTTTTCACTCTCTCCGTCAAAAAAAAAACATTTCTCAAACTGTGATCTGGAGACAACCTGCTACAGATTGAGGGGGTGGAGAAATGGAGGATGGAAGAACCAAGAGAGACAGTAAAAAATCATATTCCTCAACCAGACCCTGAAACTACAGAATCACAGTCTTTGAGTTTATGACCCTTGAATCTGCACTTTTTTTTTTGTTTTTGTTTTTTTTCGAGATGAAGTCTCTCTCTGTCTCCCAGGCTGGAGTGCAATGGCGCGATCACTGCAACCTCCACTTCCGACGTTCAAGCAGTTCTTCTGCCTCATCCTCCCGAGTAGCTGGAATTACAGGCACCTGCCACTATGCCCAGCTAATTTGTGTGTCTGTGTGTGTGTTTTTAGTAGAGATGGTGTTTTACCATGTTGGTCAGGCTGGTCTTGAACTCCTCACCTCAGGTGATCCACCTGCCTCGGCCTCCCAAAGTGCTGGGATTCCAGGTGTCAGCCACTGCTCCTGGCCATGAATATGAATTTTAAACAGGCTTTACTGATGCTTACTAAAGTCTGCAGGCACTATAGGTAACATGTCCTGAATTCCAACAAGCAGATATTTCTTCAAGTACTGCTTTCGTTCCTGATTCAATAATTTACTTGTTAGCTTTCTAAAGTTCAGATTCCTCACCAGTAGTTTTAATAGCCTTAATAGTCTGGCGTCAGCCTGTCTGTTTCACTTTTTAAGATTCTCTCCAGCCACCATCTTGCCTGTCCTTCAAGTCTTGGTATCTTCACAAAACTTCTTCAAGCATTTTCTTTTTTTTTTTTTTTTTGAGATGGAATCTCGCTCTGTTGGCAGGCTGGAATGCAGTGGGTGAGACCTCTGCCTCCCAGGTTCAAGTGATTCTCTTGCCTCAGCCTCTGGAGTAGCTGGGACTACAGCGCATACCACCACACCCAGTTAATTTTTGTATTTTTAGTAGAGACAGGTTTCACCATGCTGGCCAGGATGGTCTCAATCTTTTGACCTCGTGATCCACCTGCTTTGGCCTCCCAAAGTGCTGGCATTACAGTTGAAGCACTTTCTATTTACTGAATTTGTTTTATTTTTCCACACATTCTGAAATCCTTCTAGTCAATGTCATGGGACTACTCTTGAACTTTCTGAGTTCCACCATCACTTGGGGCATGCGGGTGTTCTCCAACAGGTAAGAGGGGTCTTTGAAGCACCTGGCATAGTACCCAGCCCAAGGCATTCCAGGTG
Organism: Ateles fusciceps; assembly: GCA_036589455.1. Lineage (NCBI taxonomy): Eukaryota > Metazoa > Chordata > Mammalia > Primates > Atelidae > Ateles > Ateles fusciceps. Next base: position 2,819,312 of record JAZHEH010002077.1, read on the forward strand.
CTTGGTGCTTAAAGCAGCATTTTAGGCTGTTTATGGCAACTCATCATTCGAGGCTTGAATCTCTTGTATTAAATGGTTAATCAAAGTCCAGCACTCTTATCAACATTGGTGGAAACCTACAACCTTCTGAGCATACCACTTCCACCTCCAACTTTGGAGAAGTTTGACTTGAAAAATTTTTTCATTATTTTTAGCAAAGATCATTCTCCAACTTCCACTTGTCAGTCTAGGAGTCTGTTGAGTCTTCACAGTATGTACTGCATAAACACCCGCTATAAAAACAGATTCCTTTGTATCTCATAAGCCTCATTAAACTTACTCTCCTGATGTGTTTATGAGACTCTTGCTGATGTGAGTCTGATTAGAAAGGAGAGGATCATTTGATATGAAATAAAATATCCAAGTGAAATGCTGTCTTTTTACTTTTTTGAGAAATACCTAGTAGGTATTTCAGAGGATTTAAAATAGCTCTTACATTTCCCTTCCCTTCGCATATTAACTACCACAACAAAAAGGTTTGGAAAATGTCCATTTTGATGCATTTCCCCTTGCGAATACATTCACAGTGAACTTTCTAGAATGCTTTGTGATTGCCACGTGACAGCCCCACACTGTCAGTGTAAGTTCTGTAGGAGCCAAATTGATAACATTGAAACAGTTGACACTGTACATTATAATTTTAATCTGCCAAACCATCTCATACTGACTCCTAAAATTAAAAATAAATATCACACCTGTGGACATTTTCACTTGAACTGACTCTTTTTTATTATTATGATCTTCTGAAACTTTCATTCAGAAACCTGAAATGAATACATTTGTTTAATCAAGTCTATGCCTGATAGCCTAATCTCAATTCTCCTCCTAACAGCAAAAGGAGGCATCATTGAAGCAAAATGGTTTGGGTGGCAATTCAGGTGCCATCCTTCATGTACAGAAACGTGATATCAGTGGGGATGCTTGCTCTACATCTGTCCTCTGCAGCAGAGAGGGATCGAGGCAGGGCAGCATGGCAGCGTCTCCCCCTCTTTGGTTTCTCCTGTGACCAGTGGTATATTTAAGAGACAGTTGATTGGTTAGAAGTACATTAGACAATGGAATCTTATTTGTTCTTGAGTTTCAAGTACATAGATTCCCAAGGGTGTAGAAAGGTGTTGATTCACTTCCTCTTCACCAGGTTGGCAAAGAAGGAAGTCTCACCCCAGGGTTCTAGGGGTGACTGAACTTCCTAGACTAGGGAAGTCTGCTCTTGTAGGCTCTTATAGGACCATGCAATGTTTCTTTTCTTTTTTTTTTTTTTTTTTTGAGATGGAGTTTCGCTCTTGTTACCCAGGCTGGAATGTAATGGCATGATCTCGGCTCACCGCAACCTCTGCCTCCTGGGTTCAAGCAGTTCTCCTGCCTCAGCCTCCCGAGTAGCTGGGACTACAGGCGTGCGCCACCATGCCCAGCTAATTTTTGTATTTTTAGTAGAGACGGGGTTTCACGATGTTGACCAGGATGGTCTCGATCTCTTGACCTCATGATCTACCCTCCTGGGCCTCCCAAAGTGCTGGGATTATAGGCGTGAGCCACTGCGCCCGGCCCAGGACCATGCAATGTTTCTGCATGTTGTCTCTCATAGCTGTTAATTATAAATTGCTTGTGGTTATTTCATTCATTTCTGACTCTCCTATCAGCAGACTCGGCGCAGGCACCATGTGCATGTGCTTTTTCTTCCTCTTGAGTTGCAGTCTCTCTGACAGTACCTAGTGCTTGATATAAGATTGGAAGGCAATGAGTATTTGTTGAATCACTGAAGGCATCTACTCAGTATTACAACTGATGTTTCCTTCCAAGGTTTCTCATATCTTCCTCTTCCCAGAGTTGCTGTCTGATTCACCCTCGGCGTGTGTCTTGACTGGTGTTGGCAGTAGCCTCCAGGAGAGTCCTCCCACCTTGGCCCTGTCCCACATGCTGCTGCTAGACTCATCTTCTCCAAAATCTTTTGATCATATCGCTCTCCAGGACAGTCTCTCCAATGCTTCACTCCTACAGGACCCTGGTGCTTCTCTTTTTCTTTGATTCCTCCTGCAGATAAGGCCTGCCCTATTTTCTCAGTTATCAAACCTGCAATCCACTAAATACATTTATTATTTATTTTTTTTTGAGACAGTGTCTCTGTCACCCAGGGTGGAGTGCAGTGGCATGATCTCGGCTCTCTGCAACCTCCACCTCCTGAGTTCAAGTGACTTTCCTCTCTCAGCCTCCTGAGTAGCTGAGACTACAGGCATGCAACACATGCCCAGCTAATTTTTGTATTTTTAGTAGAGACGGGGTTTGACCATGTTGCCTAGGCTGATCTCGAACTCCTGACTTCAAGTGATCTGCCGGCGTCAGCTTCCCAAAGTGCTGGGATTTCAGGCATGAGCCACTGCGCCCTGCCCAAATCCACTAAATAAATTTAAAAAGCAACCATGTGTCAGGGACGATGGGATAAAGGGTGATTGTGATGCAGGCACTTCCACAGACTAGATCATAGTCCAGGACAGGGGGACGCAGACCTAGAGCAAATACTACGATGTGACATGAGTTCAGGTGCCATCCTTCATGTACAGAAATGTGTTATCGCGGGATGCTTGCTCTACATCTGTCCTCTGCAGCCTAGGCGGTTCATGGCGAGGCAGCTTCCGGAAGCACTGCCAGTGCTGCAAGAGCCCCAGAAAGTGTGGTGGGAGAGCAGCTGTTGTAGCTCCTGCTCATATGTGGAGGCCATCTCCGTGCTGCCCCACCCTAACATTGACCTACAGTCATATACTGAGTTTCCTGTCCTCGATTTTTAGTTTTTTTTTTTTTTTTTTTTTTTGAGATGGAGTGTCACTCTTGTTGCCCAGGTGGGAGTGTAGTGGCGATCTCAGCTCACCGCAACCTCTGCCTCCCGGGTTCAAGCGATTCTCCTGCCTCAGCCTCTGGAGTAGCTAGGATTACAGGCATGCACCACCACGCCTGGCTAATTTTGTATTTTTAGTGGAGATGGGGTTTCTCCATGTTGGTCAGGCTGGTCTCGAACTCCCGACCTCAGGTGATCCCCCCCCCCCCTCGGCCTCCCAAAGTGCTGGGATTACAAGCATGAGCCACTGTAGTATCTCTTTATTAGTCCTCTCCAGCCACCACAACAAAGCACTGCAGACTTGGGAGCTTAAAAATGAAACTTCATTTTAGCACAGTTCTGGAGGCTGAAAAGGTCCAGATTGGGGTATCAGGAAATTTGGTTTCTGGTGACAGCTTTCTTCTGGCCTCTCAAACAGCCATTTTCTTGCTGTGTCCTGGTATGGACTTTACTCTCTGCGTGAGCTCACAGAGATAATTCTGGTATCTCTTAATCATCTTAGAAGAACAGGAGTCCTGTTAAATTAAGGCCCCATACTAATGACCTCATTGTACCCACATTACCTTTTTATAAGCCCCGTCTCTAAGTGCAGGCATATTGGGGGTTAGGGCTTCAACATATGAATTCCAAGAGGGGTAACTGAGTCTATAGCAGTCTGAGTGGAAGGTACCTGCTATATGCATCAGCTCTGATTCCCCCATCTAACCAATCAGCAGTCCTTGGCTTCTGTCTGTCTACTACCAATTCATAGGTGTTATTTTCACAGAATGTGCACACACCTGAGTGAGTTCTGCACAGTCATAGTGTTGTCTGTAACCCCAGGCAGCTTAAATAATGTTTTGTTTTGTTTTGTTTTTGAGACAGAGCCTCACTCTGTCGTTCAGGCTGGAGTGCAATGGCGTGATCTTGTTTCACTGCAACCTCTGCCTCCTGACTTCAAGTAATTCTCCTGCCTCAGCCTCCAGAGCAGCTTACAGGCACCCACCACAATGCCCAGCTGATTTTTGTGGTTTTAGTAGAGATGGGGTTTCACCATGTCGGCCAGGCTGGTCTCAAACTCCTGACCTCAGGTGATCCCCCCTCCCCGCCTTGGCCTCCCAAAGTGCTGTGATTACAGGTGGGACCCACCATGCCTGGCTTAAATAATGTTTTTAAGCCTCACTTTTCTAGCAGTAATACTACATTGCCAATCTCACGGGCATGTTGAGGTGATGGCATGCAATAACATACACAAAGCGTTAGACTGTTCAAGTGTATACTTAGCTCTGCTCAAGAGTTGGTTTGCCACTCAAATCCTGCCATTGCTACTCCTATTTATCAGCTAAGCTTTTGGAGGATGATACTTATGCCTTCTCCTATCGTTCTATCTTTCTAATAAAGACTCCTGTCCCAAAGGCAGGTAGATGGAATGCCTGACTGAAGGCAAAGTGGGATGAGAGAGGAGAAAGACCAAATCCAAATAGCTAAAGAGAGTGGCCTACAGGGAAGGCCCTATTGTCCAGAAAATGCTACAGAGAGTCTCTCTTTGGTCTTTGCAGCCAAGAGTGCTAGAAAAACTTCTAACTGACAATAAACCATTCCCAGTGGCAGAATACAATTCTGTTTGTTGTTACACTAGTCATTCATGAGGAATATCTTTGCTTTGTTCTGGGTCATTTACCTTGAGTTGGAAAGATGCAAAATGAATTAGCCTGGAGGCCAGAAGTGGGGGAGGATATGATTTGTATTAATATTTTTTGAGATATGATGTTGGTATGCAACCATAATAACCCACACATTGAAAAGTTAATTCAGCAGGAGTAATTCTGAGAAGGAATGCAACTTATTTGTCACTAAGGAGGACTGCATAGCCAAGTGATTTCTTTATGCATTTTAAAGTGTTTTTAAACCCTTGGGTAGCTATAGTCAATTTTTAAACATGTTTCCTCATTAATTTTGAATTTGTAAATCTACATTGTACAGGAGTGTTTTAATCATCTGGGGAGGCTGTTTCACAGATGGCTCTTGTGTGACCTAAAATTTCAGTGATTGTAATGAATCAGAATGGATGATGGTAAACTTGCTTGGAGATTTGCTGATTGTCAACAGTTTTTGCAGCTTTGCTGTTTTTTTTTTGTTTGTTTTTTTTTGTTTGTTTTTTGCTGTTGTTGCCCAGTTTGAAGTGCAATGACATGATCTCTGCTCACTGCAACCTCTGCCTCCTGGGTTCAAGCAATTCTCCTGACTCAGCTTCCCAAGTAGCTGAGATTACAGCTAAATACCCAACGCCCGCTAATGTTTTGTATTTTTAGTAGAGACGGGGTTTCACCATATTGGCCTGGCTGGTGTTGAACTCCTGACCTAAGGTAATCCACCCCCTTGGCCTCCCAAAGTGAGGGGATTACAGGCATGAGCCGCCGTGCCTGACACACTACTGTTCTTGAAAGTTTAGCGCTTCTTCAAAATGAAAGGAAAGCAATTGTAATGGGACCATCAGGACCAGGAGTGGCCTAAATGAAATAATTTCAGTCAGCTCCTTGCTATTCTCTGTGGAATTCTTTTCAGTGAAAATACACCAACAGAATGATTGATCATGTTGAATCCAACACATGTGTAGAGAATGAGTCATCGGCTCTCCAGGCCTACATGTGACAGGCCATTTCATGCTTCTCTATGATACTATATGCAGTCCTAATTAAAGTATGAGAAAATCTAACAAGAAATGCTCTTGTGAATTATTTATGCCATTGTTCTTCTATGGCAGCAGAAGTTGAGAATTGCCTGGGCAGAGGGTATATTGGGTACATAAAGCTTTTTCTATCACTGTTAAAGACTTACCTTGAGTGCATTAGTTCACACCTGTAATCTCAACACTTTGGGAGGCTGTGGCAGAAGGATTACTTGAGACCAGGAGTTCGAGACCAGCCTGGGCAACATAGTGAGACCGCCAGTTCTATAAAGAATAACAACAACAACAAAAATAGCCAGGCATGGTGGCGCATGGCTGTGGTGTCAGCTAGTTGAGAGGCTGAGGTAGGAGGATGCCTTGTGCCTAGGATGTGGAGGCTGCAGTGAGCCATGATAGATCACGCCACTGCACTCTAGCCTGGGCAACAGAGTGAGACCCTGTCTCAAAGAAAAGAAGGATTGAATTTAAAATGCATCTGAAAACCAGATTTACAATCAACAAATCAATTTATGAGGCCCCTATTTATGTTTGTTTGTGCTAGAATCATGTGTGTGTTATACCCCAGGCCTTACCATGCAATCTGCCTGCAGCACAGTGCAGGGAAAAGAAGATGGTCTGGGAGATTAGAGTCACACCCATTCTTACTTACTGGTGTTACCCACACAACAGGTTGGTTCAATCACTTGGTAAGTAACAGTCCAATGATAACCAAGGAGGATTTAACAAGGGGGTTTTATTACTTGCCACAAGTAAGGAGGATACCAGGGATAGGTCCCAAAGCAGTGCCTCCCCTAACAAAGGTGAACACGGTTCTTTTATTTGGCCGGTAAACTGAGTCATTGTATGCAGACGTGGAGTATAGGCAGCACAGGCGCAGCCACTGATCCTGCCTCTGCATACGTCATATGTACAGAAAATGGCAAAGAAGCTTCTCCCTGAGCTTGGAGGTTAGTATGGTAATGAGCAAAGTTCGCCAAAGTTCGTCTCTGACTCAGGCTTCTCTGGATCTCATCAGTTACTGTTTTTTCCAGAGCTGAGCTTCTTCCTAGAACTTTTTTGAAACAAGAACTCAAGGTACAGCAGTTACAAATGGATACCTCTTCACAATAATGCATACACAAAAACCCAGCAACCCTGGGTTATACTATCTATGTGTATCTATGAATAAATTAGTCTTTCTGAATTTTGGTTTTTTGGAACAGAGGATGGTTAACTCTGCCAAGTGAAGAGGCTGTGAGGGTGAAGTAGCATGATTAATCCTGGCACAGAACACACTCCACAAGTAGTAGCTCTTTCTTGGTTTCTTTCTACCCTTTGATCTCTGTAAGAGGTGGCCCCCAGACTGCACATTCTAAAGCCTCATGCATTCCAAGAACCTCCACCTTTAATCCCCATGTTCTCAGATGAACAATTCTTAGGAAATTCTGGAGTCTGCCATTCACTGGCAGGTGCTTGAAACTCCAGATTCTTAATGCTGCTGAGGTTCTCCAGGAGGGAACTCCAGGAGAGGCGCCGGGAGTAAGATGAGGCCAGGATATTCACTGTCAGCTTGTTCCAGGCATTCCAGCAGGAGTCTCGGTACTGAAGTGGGACACACAATGCTTGTTCTTTGGGGGCCCTGGCAGGGAAAAGTTACTTCTCATTCCCTATTTGAGCAGGTACTGGTGTGAGAGCTGTGCTGAGCATGGTATTGAGCACTAGCCTAAGAGACTCATCTTCAGCTAAATTGTGGGTCATTACTGTTTATCCTTTCTGACCACACATCACTCCCAACAGGCTTTGTTGATAGAGACAGGAGGCAGAGAAACTCTAGGCAGACAGGGAAGGTCCCTGGTGAAGTCCCATCTTCTAGCCGAAAAGCATGAAACCCATGGCCTGAAGTGCAGACTTCTGTCCCTGTGTGCCCACAGGGTTCTTTCTGATCGGTTCTTTCTGAATAATGTCTTTTTACCAATTGAATGTTGCCTTTTCTAAAACTATCTATGGCTCGCCCTGTTCCCCATCCTTTGCCTATAAAAACTGCAGACTCAGTACAGAGAAAAACAGCTTAACTGGAGAGAGGGAACTTGATGTCACAGGGATGGCTGGCCTTAGGAGGAGAGATGTCTTAACATTGGAGAAGAGCCAGTCAGAGATGTTAGGACTTCAGGGAAGATTACCTGCCCATCCTGTCGCCTCTCCAGCTCCCCTCTCTGCTGAGAGCCATTTCCATCGCTTAATAAAGTTCTCTGCCTTCACCATCCTTCACGTGTCTGGGCAACCTCATTCTTCTTGGATGCTGAACAGAGCTTGGAACTCACCGAGTGTGGGTACCCAAAAAGGCTGTCACACCGGCCCATTGTCCTTGCCAGTGGAGGACAGCCACCCCACAGGACAAGGCAAGAGCCCCATTGAGCTGATAGCACACTGCTGTCCATAGATGGCAGTGCTAATAGAGCATTGTAACATACCCTCTGGGGCTTTGGGGTTGCAGGTACCCCACCTGGGCACTGCCATGGGGCCTGCACGGAGCCTGCTCCTGCTAGAGCCCAAAGCGGCTGGGCAGATTCTGAACTCGCTTGCTCAGGTGCTTCCTCCCACAAGAGGTTGAGTGCAGTGGGCTGAGTAAGCTGGTACCCCTGTCACAGGTCTCATGAAGGGATGGAGAAAAACTCCTACATCGCTGTCACTTAGCAGACCCAGTGCCTTGCAAGCCGTGATAGAAGAAAAGGGACATTCGATAAGGTTTATGCTGCTTGGTTGATGTGTTACTCCTCCCAGAAGACTTTTCATTTTAAGGAGAATCAAGCAGAGTAAAAAACGAAAGGAATGAAACATCTAGTAGTAGAATATCAAATATGAGGACCCCAGAGGGGAGCAGCCTTGGGTAGCCATGGCTTTGGGGCCCTGAGGAAGGTGGCCTCCACTGACCTACCTAGGAAGGCCATCATGTGGGAAACAGTTTTGTTCCTTATGCAGCAAATATGTGAGTATAGGCTAGTGTTTAAATATCAGGACCCAGGCCAGGCACAGTGACTCATGCCTGTAATCCCAGCATTTTGAGAGGCCAAGGCGGAGGATCACCTGAGGTCGGGAGTTCAAGAACAGCCTGACCAACATAGAGAAACCCTGTCTCTACTAAAAAACACAAAATTAGCCAGGTGTGGTGACGCATGCCTGTAATCCCAGCTACTCGGGAGGCTGAGGCAGGAGAATTGCTTGAACCCAGGAGTTGGAGGTTGCCATGAGCTGAGATCATGCCATTGCACTCCAGCCTGGGCAACAAGAGTGAAACTCCATTTTAAAAATAAATAAACAAACAAACATCAGGACCCACATTAACCAGAACACCCAGCAAAATACTGTTTTGCCCCTACCCTATTCCCTTGGCAGACTGACTCAAGAGAAGTCCACTCTCAATGATAGTGATGGCAAATAGCTGTGCTGCCACCCTCTGTCTGCCATGCCTGGCACATGCCACTCCTCCATCCCGGCTGACTTTCCTGCTGAGCCCATGCTCACTCGGGATCCTTCTCAACCCTATGTCCCAGGCAAATATTGTTTCATCAGGTTTTACTAATGTGATAAAATTGATCTGCCTTCCTCAGACTACGATTTGAACATTCTAGATGAGGTAGTCTGCAGAATAAATATAGTCTCCCATTCTGCTGGTTTTACTCACTTTAGGGATGGCATGTAGCGTTCCCAAGGTCATCAGGTGGTTTATGGCAGAAAGACACCTCAAAACGGGATCTGACCTCGTCAAATCCTGCATTCATCTACTCTGTGTAGCTGTTTCCTTGAAGTCACGGGTTCTTCTTGCATTTTTCTTCACACACTTGAGATGTTAACCCAAAGGTACTGCTCCCAAGGGTATAGATTTTCACTGAAACAAAACACAAACCAGTTCTTTGGTTAGCAAACAGCTTGGGCTTAGGAATTCCTGTGTGACCCCATAAAAATTAGAAATTATCTGGCATACTTCACCACATCCTTCCCTTTGAAAAGCTGCCTTCACCTACTGGGACCCTAGTCAGTAAAATAAACATGCTGGTTTCGATGATGATAAAGTCCAAGTGAGCCCCAGTTTTAGGATTGTTCAATGTACAGGGTGTGTTATTTGTCCTGTCATATTGAAAGAAACTTTAAGAACAAACTTATTGGGCCAGGCACCGTGGCTCACACCAGTAATCCCAGCACTTTGGGAGGCCAAGGTGGGCGGATCACGAGGTCAGGAGATCAGAACACTCCTGGCCAACATGGTGAAACCCCGTCTGTACTAAAATACAAAAAAAAAAAAAAAAAAAAAAAAAAATTAGCTGGGCCTGGTGGTGTGCTACTGTAGTCCTAGCTACTCTGGAGGCTGAGGCAGGGGAATGGCTTGAACCCAGGAGGCAGAGGTTGCGGTGAGCCGAGATTGTGCCACTGCACTCCAGCCTGGTGACAGAGCGAGACTCTCTAAAAAAAAAAAAACAACAAAAAAAAAGAACAAACGTATTGACTTTCAGGATCCCCTCTGTCATGCAGAGCCTCTGGTCACTGGGGGGTATACTTCCAAAATGTATGGTATTCTGAATTCTAGGAAATGGCCAAGTACAGCATTATGTTCTCTGCTTCTCTAAAACCTTCTGTTTGGCATGGAAACACATGCTGTCATCTGTATGTGGAGTTGGTCTGTGTCTGGCTCTTCAAATTACCCAATATGGGACTATTCATGGGGAACTCTTCTAAGAACTGAGTCAGAACTCAAGGGCTGGCCAACTCAAGGGCTCTCCTGGCTCCCCACCCATGGTGCTCACTAAATGCTTATTTTACTTGCTCCACCAGTTCTCATCATCTTAAAATCAAACTCAAGCCATGGTTGTGTATATGACTGTTGTTGACTAGTCGAGCCTGTATTAATCCTTCTTTTGACTGAATTAATACAGTGTGCATTTTGGTAAGAGCTGCTTTTATGGTTGATTGTGTGTATACTACACTACTGTAGGGTCCCATTCACAGTGTTGTCATTGAAAATCTGTATGGTCATCACTGCATCATTCCAGCGTACAATAGGAGAGTGCCTTGAAGCAGGGTACTTTGTTAATGCACATGAAGGTGCCATATTGAATAGGGAAAGAGCTACCCACTAGTTCCAACTGCCCAGTCAGAAACTGGGAGTTTTCTTGTTCTTCACTAAAGGACATGTACCTTGAGATCTAGAGGAAACAATCATTGACTGAATATCTATTAGGTTGCCAGAAACTGGGCTGGGCAATATGTTATCTTGCTTTATTCTGTTAATAATTATAAAGTTGTGAACTGTGTCCTTATTTTAGAGGTTAAAATGTAGGGTAATTTGTTCAGGTATGTGGCCGATCATGACAGAGCAGTGATTTGAACTCTGATCTTCCTCATTTCAAAGTCTATATTCTTTCCTACATATCCATTAGTCTTCAGTATACATGGCATAAGGATCAGCCCTCTGAGGATGCTCAATAAATGCTATGAGAATTAATTAGCTAAAAAGAGCAGCAGAGAGCAGTTCATGAGTCATCAGGGTTTTGTTTATTGCCTGTAGAGTTTAGCTGTCCTTTCCCATAGTGCAGGTAGAGAGAAAGTACTGACGTGGGCTGTGTGGACCCATAGCTGCTTGGAGCCTCAGCATCAGGACTCACCATCCGACCTTACATCTTTGGAATTTTTAAATCTTCCCCCTGTGTGGAAGTGGCACCACTGTAGTAGCGTGGAAGGTTGATTGGAACTTGGTGGATATTAACTGAAACATCTTAGAAACTCTCTGGAACCCAGAGACCCCGGAGATGAAACTTTGGTTGCAGCTTATTAGAGGAGGATTGTATTAGCCCATTTTCATCCTGCTAATAAAGACATACCCAAGACTAGGTAATGTATAAAGGAAAGAGGTTTAATTGACTCACAGTTCAGCATCACTGGGGAGGCCTCAGAAAACTTATGATCATGGAGGAAGGGGAAGGAAACATGTTCTTGCCTGGTGGCAGGAAGGAGAAGTGCTGAGCAAAGAGGGAAAAGTCCCTTATAAAACCATCAGATCTTGTGAGAACTCACTGTCACAAGAACAGCAGCATGGGGGTAACCGACCCCATGATTCAGTTACCTCCCACTGAGTCCCTTCTGCAACATTTGGAGATTATGGGTACTACAATTCAAGATGAGATTTGGGTGGTGACACAGCCAAACTATATCAAGGATAATTTTTAAATCTTCTAAATTCTGTTTTATTATTCAGCATCTCACATTTAAAGTGTTTAGGCAATATGGTCCTGTGAGCAAGGGTGCCTGCCTGGGCTATGACTACATGAGAAATCGGTTTGCCTGCAGTATATAGAGGCCTGGATGTGGTAGGAAACCCACATTCCAATGCAAGCCCCGCACATGAACAGCTGTCCTCTCTGGCCAGTCACTTCATCTCTCTACATTTACTCACATACAGAATGTGGAAAATAATCTCTTCCCTTTACTTATCAAGGGCTTGATGTTGAGGTAATTTTTTTTTTTTTTTTTTTTTTGGAGGCAGGATCTAGCTTCTGTTGCCCAGGCTAGAGTGTAGTGGCATGATTCTGTCTCACTGCAGCCTCAAACTCCTGGGCTCAAGAGATCCTCTTGCCTCAGCCTCCCAAGTAGCTGAAACCACAGGCAGGCACCACCATGCTAGGCTAATAGTTTTACTTTTTGTAGAGATAGGGTCACATTATGTTGCCCAAACTGATTTCAGATTCCTGGACTCAAGGGATCTTCCTGTCTCAGCCTCCCAAGGCTAAGATTATAGGCATGAGCCACTGTGCTGTGCTTGGCCTAAAAATATATTTTTATGTAGAGGTGTGTTTTAAAGTTTGCTAGTGGCAAATGCATATCACTATACTGCTAATAATAATATTTAGTCATTCATTTGGGTATTCAATGAATATTATTAACATCTATCTGTCACAGGTACTGTTTTAGGCACTGATGATACCTAGTTGAAAGGGATACATATGGTCCCTGTTCTTGAAGAACTGATATTTGAGTGAAGGCAGATACAATATAAACAATTAGTAAACTGTTTATAAAAGAAATAAATGTACAATACTGTTTCAAATAATAATAAGGACTTAAAGTAAGAAAGGGCAATGCAATGGAATAGGGGTGGGGCCGCATCTGGCTGGCTCCCTGTTTTTATACTGACCTGGGGCAGAGATTCATATTTACATTTTTAAATGGCTGAAATGGAAAAAAGAAAGATCTCTTGATATGTGAAATTATATTAAATTTAAATTTTGATATTCATACTTACATTTTTGTTAGAACACAAATACTCTCATTCAGTGGCAGAATTGAGTATCTGTACAGAGATCATAAAAAAATATTTACTATTTTATATTATTATTTGACCCGTCCTAGAAAAAGATTTACTGATTGCTGTGATGGACTGTGATGGGGGTATAATTTAGCTAATTTGGTCAGAGAAAGGCTTTACAGGTTTCCATCATCACCAGTATTATCTTCATCATCATCAGTATCATTTTATGCCTTCTAGATGAGTATTCTGTGATAAACTATTTAACCCATCATTGTCACATTCAGAACAGATAAACTTTAAAGTCAATTCCTGCTTGATTTTGTGACCCTTTGAATGATACATCGTCAAGTTTCTCTCTGTTAGATGTTATTATTTTTGTTCAAGTATGCACAGCAAAATTTTTATCCTTGCCAGCTTCTCTTTTGCCACCTACCTGTGTTTTTACCACCCCGTTCTGATGTCAGATGGTGTGTGCCAACAAGTTGTATTAGTCTAAGGAAAACATAATTATCAAGGTAACATGGATACAGAATAAGGTCATTTGCAGAGCCAAATATAAATTATATTTGGATCACCTATTGTTTGGGATTTTCTGCCTCAGCACTCCCCCCCCATTAGAGAGCTAATCAGGAGCCAGCTGTGACTGTGACTGGAGCAGTATCTTACATGTGAGTTTCATAAAGGCTGGCTGGTGCAATGATTAGCTGATGCCACCTATCAGCCAGTGTTGTGTGGCTGTCATCCCCTTGTGTTGGGGTGTGCTTTACAGAGAGGTGGGAGCCTCTTCAGGCATATTGCTGGGGCAAGGAAGGTACCACATTTTACCCAAGAAGAAACACAAGAAAATTCACAGAAATGCAGGAAGTAAATGAATTGCAAGTGAAAATCTGGAGATGTCACCTTTTGGGGTATAAATATGATTTGATACTGTGAAACATTCAGTGGATCCTCATGTGGGAATAACTGTACATTTAACTTCTAATGACTGATAACCAGTGGCAAACAAAGCTTTTTTTAAATGTGTTAATCGCAATAGTATTGACATACATTGAGGACAGAGCAGTACAGGTGTATACAAGTTATTTTTATTCAGTAAACAGTCCTTGGTGCACATATGGATTTGAATTTTCTTTTCTATAAATTGCAGATCCGACATGAAAGTAGCCCATAGATTGGGAGTCATTCTTTCGGATCAGGAATCAGCAAGCCACAGTTAGTGGGCCAAATCTGGCCCACCACCTGTTTTAGTAAATAAAGTTTTATTGGAACACAGCCACACTCATTTGTTTACTTATTGTTTATGACTGCTTTTGCACTATAATGGCAGAGTTGAGTACTCGTGACAGAAACCATCTGGCTTATAAGCCAAAAAACATGTCTTACTTATCTGGCCCCTTACAGAAAAAGTATGTGGACCCTTGCATTCAATTATTGTTTTCTCATGGACAAGAGTGGGTTTTTAAAAAGATATTTAAATCCCAGTATATCATAAATATGCAAGTACTATCTGGTAAGGTGGAAGAAAATAGGACAAAAACATTCATAAGATTCTGGAATATTCTGGATATTGTATACAATTCTGGAATAACAAAGCTGAAGAATATTTTATTATTTATATAGGCAATTCCTTTGCCCCTATGGCCATCTATTTATTCAATCTACTTCAAAGAATTTTGCTTTTCAGGGTAAACTCTTGAAGTGTTTCTCACCATTTTACGGTGTGAAAGTGTGTTTCATACCATTTTATGGTGAGAAACACTTGAAGAGTTTGCATGTTTTGGGTGCCCCCTCTCTGATGGGCACTGAGAGAAGATCTGAAAGCTTAATAATTTGAACACAGAGAAAATTCTGTCTTCAAATTAACGAAAATTGTTTTTCTCTCCTCTGGGTATACCTGTCTGTTCTTCCTCAGTCCTCACAGAAGATGAAAAATATCTGGTAATTTGTGTTGCTTGAAAACTCAGATGTCCCCTCTTCTATGCAATAGGAATCAGTTAGGTTCCTGCATGGGAAAACTATGAATGGGCAAACTATTGGAATTTCAGGATATCAAATCCAGAGCTTTATTCAAATATATTAAAAAAAAAACCCTGGGACATATTATTTTGTAAAGAAAATATTCATTTTTAAAACATGAAAACACAGTATCAAATACATAGGTTTTGCTAGATTTGCAGATAGTAAATTTTCTCTATCTATTCTAAGCTTTTCACCCAGGATCTGTGTTCCAGCCCAGTGGCCATACCCACTGGCCACATCCTCTACTCATTTGACACCAAAAGACTTTTTGTATTTGTAGTAGAAACAGAAAAATAAAGAAACAGCAAATGTTCACATGCAGTGTCCAGTTAGAGGAACAGGCAGGCTTGCTGAGGTTCACATAGAAGTTAAGGAGTCCAGAGAGAAGTTACATTGTACTGGGCTCCTATCCCCATAACCACACTTTCCCACAGAATTGCATTTTCTAACCTACCTTCTCAAAGCGTGGCTGAGATTTTTGGGAGGGCCAGATACCACTCTGCTGTGACTTCAGCTTGACAAGGTGTCTGAAGATATCCTTGCAAACAGCCTGGTTTTTATTCCATGGTTTCCATCAGAAACATCAGTTCATATCTTCATCTTACTCCAAGAAACCTTGATGAGGAAATGTGTATCTGAGCTCTGTGGCTGACCCGTGGACTTCTGAGAGCAGACTGACCTCGTAAGGTTGGAATTACCAGAAGCTGTGTTTACACCTCAGGAAATGGTCCACTTCTTCCAGAGCAGGCTGCAAAAGTGAAGGCAATAAGCAGCTAATGTAATGAGATCAGCGTTCGAGGTAGTACTGGGTGTCTGGGGGCCAGTGATACTTACACACACGATTTGTTAGATAATGCAGCAAGAGCTGAGGCCTGACTCAGGCTTCACGCTTTGTGAGCTGCCAGTTTTAGTGCTGTTTCTATTTCCATCAAGGCCTTCTCTTGCTGTGTGGGCCAGTCCTCATTGGCCTAAGAATCATTCATTCATTCATTCACTCTGCAAATGAGTACCCGCATTTGCAAGGTGTGATTCTGTGTGCTGTGAGACTGTTTTTAACAAACACGGTACACACTTAGGATAATTGGTTGCAAGAGTGGAACCTAACCCTAGAAGAAGACATTATCTACCTGACACTTGAAGAAATGGAGGTAGACAGCGCACTCTATCTTCTGAAGATTGGGCTGTCAAGGAGCAGAGAATTTTAAAAAGATCTTTAGGACCATTGTCTTCATTCCCTAAAGGCTAGAATAGAAAATATCAAAATTAATTGTGCCGGTAAAAGCAAGATGACCATTTTAAAGCATGGTAATGAGAGAGAGAGAGAGAAAGAGAAGGGAGGGAGAGGCTGCTGCTCATGAATAGCATGGTGTGCACTAAAGATTTGGGACAGAGGGAGGGCATACATATAGCCTGCAGGGTGTTGTGTCCTGGGTAGGGTGCTATTTCAAGAGAGAACGGTGTGTGTCGAGCACAGCCACGTGGAAGGGCAAGGTTCTGGGAATGGAAAATAGTTCTAGATTATTGGAGAGATGTGAAAACAGATGAGGGCAATTATGACAGGTAAGGAAAGAGTTCTGAAACCTATTGACCAGGGTTTCGGTCCTCGCTTCATTGCTGTAAGATGTATTTGGACAGATAACCTCTCCATGCCTTTGTTTCTCCATCCCTATGGATAGGAAATAGGATATCAATCTGCCCGAAATAGGGGCTGTCACATATTCAGACATCAACATATATATTAGACAAATTGTAGAGAGTGTCTTATGATATAGAATCACATTTAATAAATTTTTTTTCCATAAAGGTCAGTCAGTAAATATTGTGGGCTGTGGGCTACATATAATCTCTGTTGCTGTTCCTCAACACTATCATTAGAGCACAAAAGCAGCCAAAGCCGCTACGTAAACAAATGGGTACAGCTGTGTTCCAGTAAAATTTGAGGAACAAAGACAGGTTGTGGGATAGATTTGACCTGTGGGCTACAGTTTACTATGTTTTTAGAGTATGGGCTACGTTCTGGCTGCTATGTGTTCATGTGTGCTACAGGGTCGGGTGTAGGGGATTCATTCATAGTTTTTACGATAATAGCCGCTATAAAGCTAAAAACCAGAATGACGCAATTAGATTTTAGAATTTAGGAAGATGGCACTCTTTGAACAGAGTGCAGGAGTTACCAAAGTGTGTAATTTTATATAGACGTCTGTGTGCGTATGCATACACGTGGGCCTGTGTGTGTGTATGTGTGAATGCGTATGTTACCACTGGCAGAAGTCAGATGACTCTACAAGCTACTGATGTAGTCTAGAGATTATGAGAACTTGGGATAAGATAAGGCATTAGAAATAGAGAAGAGAGCACCCTTGGTTGACAATGTGTTTAGATGTTTTAGGATGACAGCCAGGTTTCTACTTGGGTGATTGAGATAACAGCTACTTGAAGAACAGGCTCAAGGAAGATGCTACATTCATGTGAGGAGAGGGTGAGCTTGAGGCCCATCAAATAAGTTTTCTTGTGGGCATGTTGAGTTCAGGAGAGACAAGTTGTGTAAATGCAGCTGTGGAAAGCACTAATACATGCCTAATCCAATCCCAGAAAAGGGAAAACAGAAGAAAATGTGTGTGCGTCTGTGCAAAAGTACTTCAGCTAACTTATTCATGTGTTAGCATGAGGCCAGAGATACATGGACACACTTGGAAGTTCTGGGGATTGGGAGAAAAAAATTAAAATTTTCTTCTCAAAGTATGGCTCAAATCCAAGGGTGCATTTCCACGAGGAAGGTGTCAGTAGTTGAGATACTCACAAGCTATTTAATTCCTTTCCGTAACAGTCTGTAGACGCTAAAGATGTATCTTTATGTTGGACTTTTAAGCAAGACAGTACGACCTGTTTTTAGTGAACAAGTGGAGAGAAGGAAATAGAAAACAATACATACAACACTCAGACTGTATTTCTTTAATGGAGGATTTCCAATAAAAATGCTTTTATTTGACCTCAAGAGCACATAGTTTACCTAAATTCCATATGTATATAGATGGTCTCACTGACCCACCCACCTAGAGTTTCCCTGGCTTTTTTTGAGTTCTCATTTAGGTTTTTTTCAATTATATTTTATTCAGCATAGATGGTTCCTATGTGAGTTGTGTGTGTGTGTGTGTGTGTGTGCGTGCCTGTGTGTACAATGTGTCCCCAGCAACTGATTCCAAAAATGACTTGCTGAAATGCACAATTCTGGCTGAGCTGGCACTGATCTTTTGATGTAGGTGGATTTCTGCTGATTTGTGAAAAGCTTCATGCCCCAACCCCCTGTGAAGTCACAGCTGGCTTTTCCAGGCCATTTGGCTGGAGGTAAGAGTACCATCTGGGGCATTGAAAAGCAGTGAGACTAACTGGTGTGCTGGGGGATGGAATAGGCAATGTGGATCATGCTGGTGGCAGTCTCTAATCAGTGCACTTCACTCTACCAAAACGCTCAAATAAGACTTCAGCTTACAACACATAGTTTGGGTGTTATATTAATATTAGTGCTTGACTGTTATCTTGCCTCTGACCCTGAAAACAAGACTGATCATATTACCATCATTTAATATATATAGTTTAGTCCTAACAATAACCCTATGAGGTGACTATTATTTTTCTTCACCCTTATTTTAGAGATAGGCTGACATATGGAAAGGTTGTAACATGTACATGGAAAGAGAGGATACTGGCACAGTTGCTAAGAGCCCAAATTCTTAACCAGGATAGGCTCCCCTCTCTCTCAACAGTTACCTGTCATCCAAATGTGGTTTGGTTTTTTCATCTGTGTTCCTTGTTTTGAAAAACACATTGTGTTAAAATTGATATTCTTTTGATGATCAAATCTCACTTAGGATTTTCCTTTTACCTGAACATTTTCGTAAAGCATCGACTCTCTTGCAATGATATCACTTTATTCAAAATAGAAATGGGGGAAAAAACAGCCGTACAGGAAGACCAAAGCCTTCTAGGGCACGTCATCATTGGAATGGAGGAAGTCCAGGCTTTACATTTTCCTTGAAAGAAAGTTTTCCTTTCCAAATAGCAGAAATTAGAAACTTTATGAATCAGCCTTGTATTTATGCTTCCTTAACTTCCATGAAGGCAATGATTTGTTTAGTTTAATAAGGCTTTGATTGCAGGTATCAGCACACAAGCGTTGACTGAAACTGGGTTTCTTTTGGTAAAATGCAAGCTGTGATGAAATTCATGGAAAATGCAATTATGTTCTAATTTACTCAATGTCACTGGCTTTAATTAAAGTAGATCACATTTCAATGAATCCAATTCATGATCATCTTTAACAAAGGAGGTAGAAAACATAAGGAAATTTGCTATTTTTCCTTTGAACATTAACGCAGAGATGGTTACTTTTGGCTGCTTTCCTGAGAAGTAGCAGGCCATGGGTCAGCATCCCAAGGCAGAAAGGCCTGTAGGACCTCTGCAGAGGCAGCTTCTCTGCTGCAGAGGAGCCCAGCCAGGCCTGATGTGAGTGCCCTGGGAAGGCATCTCTATTCTTACCCTTTACTCCGATTCTCCACCACCATCCATCTCACCTATCTCTTCTGTCTTGCATTGTTGACTTCTCAGGGGATATCAAAGGTAAAAACTGAGTTACATGTGGACGTAATACACTACCTTCTTTTTAATCAGATTAGAGGTATTTGGATGCAAGCAATCAAATGCTAACCAGCCAGAAGCCTGAAAGTGGGCAGACCCAGGGTGGTTTTAGCAAAGTCTTCAAAGACTCTGACTTTTTCTAACCTCCGCTCGTAGGCTTGATCCTTAGGTTTGGCATGTTGTGGTGGCAAGACGGCTGTTGTGGTTGCAGGCACCTTATAGAGGCCAACAACATTTGATAAGGAGAAGTGTCTTCTGCCATTTATCTATCACAGAGATATCAGATTTCTCAGATTCCCCTGACTCTCTCCTTGACATATTTCATTAGCTAGATTGGGTCACCTGCCTATGACATGACAGGAAGAAATGCAGAGGGACAGTGGTTGGGGAGACATATAGCTGGCAAGTTATTCTTGCAAAGGGGGGCACCTGTGGGACAAATATGCAAATGGTTGCTGGATAAACCAATACCTGTGTCTGTCATGCCATTAGTGATGTCCATCATTAGTTTTGATATGTTCATGCAGATGTGAAACTATTAGGTAACTGAATTTAGAAGTCAAGATCAGCTTCACTGGCTTTGAAAATGTATGTCAGCTGGCATTTATAAATAAAGGCATAGGAAGTTCATCAAGATAATTGTATTTACTTCTATCAAGGTTTCCTTAAAACTTGATAGTTTCTGAATCTCCAATGTGAAATGATTCAGAATAATTTTTAAAAGAATGGGAGACAGGTAGTCATCAATAACTACATTTTTATATGCTGTAAGGGAAGGAGGGATTAAAAAGTTTTGGTCATGGGAATACTGCGATGACACTTCTTAATGTGATCTTCACTGGACCATGTAAGACAATGGATTTAAAGTGCAACAATTTATGCTAAACAAGGTTAAAATGTGGCAAAGACGGACTGGGTTTTAATGTGCTATAAGGAAATTAAAAGCCTCTGGCACTCTGTCAACACTAGCCTTTGGTTTTCACTGAAGTGCCCATTATCCACAAAAGGTTTAGTTAATCACCGTGCTAATAACACAATGGGTAATTACTAACAGGCTCTGCATTGCTGAGGAGGAACTTTAAAAATTTTTGAAATTTTCTTCTCTTCTTGAACCAGATCAAAGTTCCTCAGTGCTTTTTTTTAACAATCTTTTCAATTTGTCTGATAGTTTTTACTTCCTTTCACAACTGAATTGACTGATGATGGTCAATAGGCTTTCGTTCATTAAAAGTAATAGCTTACGATGTTTGCTGAGCTAAACATTTGTAAATAATTTCCAGTATAAATTATGTGAGTACATGGGTGCAATTTTGCTCTTTTAGTTCTGTTTTTCAGTATATTACCTTCTGAAGAGTGATATTTAGATTTTGCTGACATGCCATGGAAAACTTATTTGGGATACCCAATGGTCTAACAAGAATCTGGAAAAATAGAAACTGAAGGAACCTGAGTACTCAGTGGATCCTACTTTTTCATTTTATGACTGATGAACTTGAGTCTCAGGAAGGATTTTGTCTGAAGGTTAAGAGCTGCATGAGGATTATGTGGCTACCTTTAACTGGTCTTTCTAATGCCTTCCATGCTTGGCTTGGGACTGTACACATGGCAGTCACCAGTGTTTGCTATTTGGGTGAATGAATTATTTAAGGACATTTGTATTTTCTTTTACTCGGCTGCTAGGAAGTTATGGCAATGATGTGGGGGATCATATTGGCCACAAATCATGTTGGCAAGTAGGACAGGATTTCAGGGCTCTGGGTCTTATTTTTCTGAGGTGCTCTAGACTCTTCTATTTAATCTGATTGCAATTGGTTGGTGGGATGGCTGGTTCAGAGCAGGAACCACTGACATTTCGCTTAATTGCCTTGAAACACTTATGTTCCATGTGCCTCAATAAGGCCATCTTGGGTAAAACTAATAAATAAGTGGAGTGTGTGGTGTAAATCAAATGCCTGCTCTAGCTTTTTCCACATGGCACAATGGCTAATGAAGGGTTCTACTCTCTCGGCATGTGAAAATCCAAAAGGTATGGCTTTGTGTTTACAGAAAATGCTGATGGAAGCCATTTCCCAATTCTGATTTTGTTTTAAGGTTAGATTGCTTTTAAAGCTAATAAGGAAATAATTGTTTCTTAAGTGAAAACAGCAGGCTCTCAAAGGCAAACTATTGATACTACAGAAAGAGTCAACAGATTCTATTATAATTCAGATTAGATTTTAGATTTTTACAATGCAGATATAGATTAGAATTTCAGTTCTACCACTTATTAATTCTATCACCTTGAACAAGTCACATATCTTCTCTGTACTTCGATTTATTTATATGTGTAATGGGAATAATCACTGTTATAACTTGTACCCTCTCCACCTGGTTTTTGAACAGTAAAACAATATATGTGAAAGTTTTGAAAACAGTGTGGTATCATGTAAATCCGAGAGATTAGTATTAACGTCAAGCAGAACCATGCAGCAATAAAAAATAACAACTATATTGTTAGGCAGTTTTCCATAGCAAGGGTCTTAGAATCATTCAAAGTATTGAAAAGGATCTAAGAAAACCTAAAATGGCAATCTCACATTGAAGAAGAAGGAGCTGGTGTTCAGTGGAGTTTAGTGATTCTCCCAGGGTCTTATGGAAGTGGCAAAAGTAAAAATCAGGGCCTTCAACTTTTCATGACATATTTCTTCTTTATCACAAAGTTCCACTAATCAGAGAGAACCTATAGGGAAGGTGAATGGTGCAGTTCCAAAGCGAACATCTAACCAGGATGAATCGACCCACAGACCATTATATGGTCAGCCTGGTCCAGTGGGAAATAAAAAGACTTGGCTGCTGACCTGGAGGAGCTGTTCATCCATTCGGAAGATCAGACATGCCCCTTGGAAAGATGAGCGATGACGATAATGTAGTATGAGCTGCACATGAAGTACTGTGGGGTGGTGAGGCAGGGGGTGTAACAGGGAAACTGCCACAGCTCAGCACTGTTTCCTGGGTTTGGTCACAAATGCAGAACCTCGGGAAAATGACTTCTGCTTTGACTGATAAGAATCACTCAGGACACTTGAAAAATTCACAAATTGTCCATCTTTTTTTAATAGAAGAAATTAAGTGGCTCTGGGTTGGAACTTGGAATCTCTCTCTCTCTTTCTCTCTCTGCTTCTCTCTCCCCCTATTTCTCCTTCGTCCTTTGTCTCTGTCTCTCTGTCTCTTTTCCCCTCTCTGTTTTTCCCTCTTTCTCTGTTTCCCTCTCTCCCTCCCCACTTTCTTTCTCTCTCTTCCTGCCAGCCCCCTTTCTCTTTTCCCAACAGAATTTCTACTTTCAGGCAAGATAAGGAAACACTTCTTTGTCTGATAGCATCAAACTGAATCTACTTTTTTTTCTCTCTGAAAATTGGAGGGTTGAAGTTGACGGGCAGTCATTTTCAAGCTGTTTCCAGAGCTGATGTGTTTTACGTATTGGTTTTGCACATATGTATTGTTCTGTGAAAATTGACCCAAGGTTTTGATCCATGCTTGGCAGAGGGCTGTGGATACAGTCCATGCTCAATAAATGTCTGCGATTTAAGTTAGTGAATTATAGGTAATTATATAGTTATAGTATAGGTATGGCCATAGGTACCTATGCAAAAGTGTGTGTGTGTGTATGCGCGCGTGCGTGTGCGTGCCCATGTGCACATATGTGTGAATAGACAATACAGTCCCTGCCCTGGGGTGGCTTACATGACACTAGAGAGTAAAGATATGTGCTGTGAGTGGTTGGTGGAGGCAAGGAGAATATTTCTGTTAGTTTCAGGAGCAGACTGCAGAGTCAGCTTATCAGCTCCTGGACCTTTCCCTCATCCAGGATGGCAAAACCCTGCACTATGCCTGCAAAAACCAAACCAAAGCTCATCAGCTTCAAATGGAACCATCTCACTTCTGCTGTCTCTGAGAGTGATATGATGTGGGTCCCATCACCACCTTTCCTCTGGGAATAAGTTCATCCAGTCTCCAGTCATCTTTCACTTGCGAAAAGAACAGGGAGAGGCTTAATTCATCGCTGCTGCCTACTTGATGCTTATTCACTGGCTGTGATTTCATTTAAGCCCTTTGGAAGCCTACCATTGGGCTTTGCCTCATTCAGCTCCCAAGCATTTCGTTCTTTTCTTATTTTCTACAGATTATGGAGGAACCGGGTCGTCCTTATACCCTTCCTGAAAGAAACAATGTAATGAAGCAGACAAGTGCTAAACAATGCAGACAGACATGTTACAGGTTCAAAAATGATAGAATGGGCTGCAAAAGTGATGAAAGGGCAAGGAAGAACATCTTGAGCTTTTCCTTAAAGAGGATGGATAGCACTTGAATTGTTAGTGGTACAGGAAAAAAAAATACTCCAGATAGAAAAGGATGTGAAAGAAGGCCTGGAGACATTCACAACACATGGTATTCAACAGGAATTTTCCAGAAACTGGTCTAGGCATCATTGGGCTAAAATGTTACTTCTGAAGGTCTACAAAATGCTAGTGAACAATCATTTCTCAAATCGGACTTTCCTATTTCTTGTTCAGTATGTATTGTCCTTGCCCTGCTTTCCTTCCTATTTTTATGACAAAAGTCCTTATAATAGGTCTTAAAAAGAGCTTTGAAGACTGAAAGTGAAACAAGCACTTGTGAAATAACAACCCAGAGATGGCAAAATCTGATTTCACTAGGCTGTTACTAGATTTCTCTTTCATTAGATATTTTCACAGGTCTTACGGCAGTATGGGGCTTGAGATGGTGGATAGCTTATCAGTCTCTCTAGTTTAATAAATAAACTGTCTGAGGGAAAACAGGGCACAGAATCTTAGGACTGGCCACATTCCTTTACATCTGGACCCTGACCAAGCCCCCAGCACAGCCCAGCAGGGGCTCTGATCCTCCTTTACATGCTGGGATAGATGCTTTTGAAATAGGCTGCAAAAGCAAGGAAGCAGGGTTAGTGCTGTTCACAAGCCCCCCTCTCTTCTGCCTCTCACATCCATGCCTATAGTTTTAGCTTAGCACCAGCCACACTGTGAGACTAATCTTTAACCTCAGCAGGAAAAACGTCACTAAGCGAAGTTTTGGTGACATGTCATGTTCCTTTTTGAGCTTTATGCCCCAGATCTATGTCCAGACCCTGATTCCACATTTAGCAATGTCTGCCATGCATTTCTGATTGAAGTTATGCCAGTCCCAGTTGCCATCTTTGGCTCAGAGCCATACCCTTGGGACTGGATTAAATGCTCACATACCTTGCCTCATTAGATCCAAAGATACTTTTTGTTCCCATTTTACCAGTGAAGACATTGAATAGCAGAGCCCTTAGAGAATTTCCCAAATGCATGAATCAAGACAGTGGAGGTCTGGGATTTGCAACCAAATATGACTTTATATTCTTTATAAAATATGCTCTGTATTAGAATATATTCTCATTTTTTTCCATATATAGTCTACTAAATATTTTCTCTTATATACTATATAGGATGAAGTTGTATGAAGACACTGGTATTTGCTCCCTTACCCAAAGTTCTTGAGAACCAAATTCTGCTACATCAGAGAGACCTGGTCAAGTTGTGAATAGTTAAATGTACAGCATTGCCATGCATTGCTTGTCCCAGGGGTTGACCGAGGTTACCCCCTCCCCTTCCTCTTCCTCTGAATAAATATTCACTCTTTGAGAGTCCTCAAAGACCCCCGTCAAGCTTTGGACATGAGCAGGAGAGTTTTAGAAACATGTCGAGGTCACTGATAGCTTTGCAGAGGAAGTTGAGCAGGAGAATGAATAGACTTGGAAGGCACACGGAGGAGCTGAGAGCAGAGCAGGGGCCAAGGCAGAGGGGAAGATTTAGCGTGGCCTATTCAAGGGACAATCGATGCTGATTTGCAAGCTGAGAAGAGAACACCAGTACCATTTTAGACATTTAACAAAATGTTTTTGGAAAGAACATCAGTGAACCAGTTTGGATGAGAACCAAATCTAGGTTTTGTCTGAAATGATTGAAGTACAGCAAATCTGGGGCATCAGAATCTTAGAATTTTATATCTGGTGTCACTTGGCCCAAATGACATTTTACAGCAGAGGAAGATGTGTTAGGAGTGAAGTTAGTTACGCCGTGTCATTCGAGGTGACAAGGCTGGGCTCCTTCGCAGGTTCCAGCTCTCAGTCCCTTGCTGGCTTTACTGAACCATAGAGCCTTCCCCAAATGGGATCTGAGCAACACTGATGGTGTCCTCAGTCTGGGGACCCATGAAGATGACAGTGACAAAGACTATTTCTGATGCAGAGATTTAAATGGGACTGCAGATAGCTCTTGGATATGGATCGATCAGTTTTACCAGATCATTTGGCAGCCCACAGGGATATCAGTAACTCATGGAGATGACCATTCCATCTAGTGCAAGGAAGGCATCTCTAAGGCACACATGCAACCTCTGCCATCCTGTGTATAGAGCACGTGTCACTATCTAGATACCACAGCCTTCTCCTACTGGTCCCAGGTGGCAAGAGAATGCTTCTCATCAGACTCCTTCATGAAGCGGCTTTAATCAATTGGAGTTGGCATATGAGATGAAACCCATTTGCCATTTCTGCTCTAGTGCCTGGTGCTGAAATTGGAGATATCTTTCTGATTTTCTTCGGGCCAATTCTTAATGCTTTGTGGCACCATTCCTGAGCTCTGCAACCTGCTACAATGGAAGTCTTTGTGTAAGGCAAAATGATATCCACACACAGGCCCGTAATACCCCACATGACAGAAAGCCCACAGAGGCAAAGGCCATTGCACATTTCTGCAAAATGAGAATACCGAAGCACCTAGTTCACTTTAGTAAAGAATAAAAGCAATAATGATTGCAAAGTGCTTAGAACCATAACTCACACTCAGTAAGCCGTCTATCTGTATAAATGTTAGTTCCTCCCTCTCTTGCCTGATACAGAGATTTCCCCATACTCTTATATAGATTTTTGCCCTGTGTAGAATTATACTGTTTCTGTTCCTGCTGCTTTGCCTACATTTTTACCTGTCTTCTGTGTTTTTGTTTTTCTCTTTTTTTCTGAAAAGGAAAATGAGGCAAGATATGATAAAATTTGCAAAACTCAAGTGTAAAGCATGGTGTCTGGTTAATAGCAGGAGCTTAGCATCATGAATGTTAAATTGGGCGGATAGTTATAGACATAGAGGGTTTAAAATGACTCTTTTAAATCACTGCCATTGCTTGACCCCCTCTTCTCTCTAACGATCTTCCCCATATATGTTCCTAGAGTGAAAGTTAAGGGAAATCCTTAAGGGCAGATCTTCCTTGGCTCATCTTCCTGCTTCTTTTTGTTTTAAATCTCTTACCTCCAACTCCTGCTCCATCTCCCAATCTCCTTTATTCCTTCTTTGGTTACTTTTTCCTTCCTTCCTTCCTTCCCTCCCTCCCTCCTTCCTTCCTTCCGTCCGTCCTCCCTTCCCCCTCCCCTGCCTCCCTCCCTGCCTCCCTGCCTTCCTGCCTTCCTCCCCAACTTCCCTTGTCTACCAACTTGTGGTCTACCCTTCTTTTCCTGTTTCCCTCAGTGCTTGATTAAATAAATCATGGCTGCCTGATTTAATCTCAGTTTCCCTTGTTACGTTCTTTCTCTTGCCTTCCAGCAGTCACATCTAAACCTGAAGAGAGAGACTTGGAGAAGAGAATGAACTGGATGAAGCAGCAAAACAAGCTTAAGAAAACCACATGGGGAGGAGGAGGTGTAGGAATGGGAACTCTGTTCTGTGTTTCCTTCAGCTCTTCTCCTTTAAATACGGCTCTTAGTCACAAGTGTGGGTTGTTGCTATGATTCATCAGTGTTGTTTTCTCAGACAAAGGCCAGGAAACATTTTTGGAGAAAACTGAAATGAGGATTAGGTTGCATTCTTTGACAAGGCTGACCTTGCAAGTTAGTCAGGTAAACAGATGTTTACATTGTACTTAGGGAGACCCGAACAGAAGTATCTGTCCTCAAATTCAGCGTTATAGTTAGTCTTTTATTGTAACCGTTTACTATTTTAGATCCAAGGTTTTTTCCTTTTTTTGGTCTGCATCGGAAGCTGCAAAATAACAGATTGTTAAATTTTAGCTGCATATATGTTTGTTATTAACTATACACCTTAGCTTGCTGTCCCTGGAGAGAGAGGAACTCCAGCTATGCGCAGAAAAAGATACCATCAGGAATAGGTGTGGAAACTGACATGAAAGTTTTAGCCACTTTTATGTCAGTTTCCATATCTATATCTATATTTTTGGACAGACTACTAGTTTCATGATAATTAACCTTTCCCTCCAACCATCTAGCATGACAGATGTGGAAATCCCTGTGGCCAGGTGTGCATGTAAGAGGTAGGACATAGCCAAGTGTATGGACATGAATAGTTATTTGGAAGAGATTCAACCCAGCTTGTTTAAATATTTGACTCCATACCTTATCCCTACTTCCTGCCCCTGAAAAAGGAGAATGGCAAATGAAGTAGAGATTTGTTACTGCAATTTAGCAGTTAGGATGGTTATCTTGCTGGAGTGATTTTAAAAGGAGATTGCGCTTGAGGGAGACAGAGTCAAGACACTAATGCCAAATGTGTCATTTTGACCATTTTCTAAAGTGCAACTCTCTGGAACTCTGGGCTATCAATAAGTGTAAGATTTGCAGGGCTCATTAGCCTAAAGAGGGACATTTTTACTGGGAATACAGGGGGCAGCTATTCTTAGCTCAGTATGATCTCTGTGGGAGAGTTCTTACTGGTCATAAATCTCTGAAGTCATTGATTTCCTAAAAGATCAATTATATTCAGTGATATGTTTTGCAAACTTTTGGACAGGCAATTGTCATGGCTCACTCTGCTCAGCGGTTTTGATAAAATATACTGACGAAAGTAGTCAGATTCTTCTCAAGGGCAGTGACCAAGAAGATAGGTTTTTGGGGAACGAAGAAATTTAGGAAGCTACAGGAAAAAAACAAAATTGTACCTCAGGGTATCAGCCACTGGCAGACGTTGTAATTGGGTTTGAAATGTTTTTGACAATGCAAAGGCCAGAGCCAGTCAGGCTGTGAAAACAGAAGCCTGGTGCTCTAATGGTGGAAAGGAATTTAACTGCAATTACTCCAAATGTGATTTTGCTCATTTGAGTGATCAGTGTTAGAGAATCCTCAGCTTGGTACTATGAGAGGCACTTAACCTCCGATGGGAGTCAACACAGCTGAGAGCTATGGGAGGATTGACACAGCCAGCCTCTGTGAGCTCAGTCTAGTCCCTATCCTCTCCGGGCCACAGCTTCCCAAAGAACAACATCAGAATAATAACATCTGCCCCACTGCCATGTGTGGGTGTTTTCAAAGCAATGTAAGTTAGGAGATGGAGAAATAATGGGCCAACGTAAAGCACAGTTTGTATAACTTGAGCCAACTCTAAACACCAGAAATTTACCAAAAAGACAGGGCCAATTAAACCCACAAAGATCAGGAGTCCAAGTAGCAGCAACAATGTGCCAAATACAAATGGTTTCCTGTTTGAATTTTTCTTCTCTATAAGCTCAGGCAGTCCTGAGATTGTGTCTTTCGGTATTTTATCTGTTCCATCTATATGACTCCAGAAGTGATTTACAAAATTACTGATCCATGGGTAGATAAAGTCTCAGACACAGAGACCAGGTTTGGGAGGTGGAAAGGAGAATGCCTCAAAGCCCATTCATATACTACCTTGACATTGTGCTTTGCTCCTGGGTATTGCCTACAAATGGAAACAGATGTGGCAGCCTCCTCTGTAATGCAATCCATGGATGGGGATATAAGACAGCATATGATCTATACTTCAAAGAAAGTAAGAAGCTTCTTTTAGGTATTGTCAGTTCATGCCAAGATGTGGTTCTAAGATGGAATTAAATGTACAGGAAATCTTAGGAAACACACGTGTAAATGATTTTGCAGGGAGACATGATGTCTGGGAGAGCCTCAGACCATGATGCAAGTCTAACATCTGTGGATGGACAGAAAGAAAGAAGGATTATATAGGAAAGGCCTTGAATTGCAGTGTCTTTCTAAAAAAGTCTCAGGCAGGCTGATGGGAAGGCCCTGAACAAAGTGTATTACAGGAGTCCCGCTTTAAGCAGGAATGACCTCTGTAGCCTCCATGCTCAGTAGCCTCTGTAAATGGCCTGACAGGTTCTAAGGAGCAGCAAGTTAAAGCTGTCAGTCAACTGCCCTTCACAGCAAGTTGTCTTGCAGGGAGATATGAGTAAGGCACCTTCATGGCCACCACAGGCATTACTGATACCGCCTATCCTGCACTGCTCAGCCCCATGTTGGCTTCCCCCAGACACCTCTAGGGCCAGGTGCCTTTGCTGTATGGCCAGGCTATCTAATATTGGTCCAGTTACCCAATCAACTCAGCAGTCACCAAACACTCCAGGCACCAATCACCACCGTTAGTGAATTTTTGCTAGATATCAGATGCCAAGCTAACTGCTACGCATATAAGATCATCTCATTCTTAACTACAACTCTATGATGGAACTATGGTGAAAATTCCCATTCTTGTTCTGAGGTCACATAGCTGGTAAGTGGTGGAAATTTCTTTGGAACCTGGATCAGCCTGGTTACCTGCTACTCTACTGTGCTTCTGCCCTTCTATTGCAAGTCTGCAAGTCTCCCAAGTAAGCTGGGAACAATGCTATATCCTGGGGATTTTGTGATTATGATGAGGGTCAGAACTGAAATCTAAATAACAAATTATGATACAGCTCAGTGTGGAAAGTGCTCAGAGCACTGAGATAAACCGGAGCTCAGTCTTGCAGGATGAGAGGGGATTACCAGCCTGATCAAAGGAAGGAGAGAAGTTGAGGCAGACCAAAGAGCATTTGCCAAATCACAGTGGTGTCAGAGAGAACGTGTAACCCTTTCACCTGCTCAGAACTTTTCCGTTCAGTGTTCTAGTCAAGCTCTGCTGTTCTAAGATAAAATCTACTTGCCTGGAAAGCTTATGTTTATTAAAGCAGCCATTTAACACCATTATGCTACACAGAGATCAGTTACAAGGTGTAGTTCAAGTAATTACTACAAATAATTAAAACCCTAGAATTTCTGCAGGCTTTCCTGTTTCTCTAAATTGGAGCAGATTCAAGGTAATTCTGATTATAGAGCAGTCTGTCACGTATTCCAACTATTTTTCATGAGTGGGAGAAAAAGAGATAGAGTTACAACTCTTGCTCCAGGAGCTGCAGTTGGGAGAATGTCTCCCACTCTCCTTCTTGAATATCATCTGTCATGTGTATATTAGGGAGAGAAAATGGTTGAAAATCACTGTAGTAAAAAGATGAAAGTTATGTATACATAAAACATACATGTCAAAGCAGAAAAAGATCAAATGGCAGGGAACACAGTCAACCCATGATGGTGGTTGTGTCTGAATGCGGGAGAAAGAAGCTAGAACCTAGAATGAGGATAGGCAATACTTTAACTCAAAACAGGCATGTAAATAAACAGCAAACATGCTTCGCAGTCTGTGTTTGTTATTTCTTGTACTCTGTTTTTTTTAATTCTCTGATATAAAATTGATTTTTAAAATGTTAATGGAAAAAGAAAAAAGGAATTCATGAAGCCCAGATAAGTGGGGGATGGAAACAGAAATGAGGCTCACACAAGAGTGGGCCAACTCTAGGAAGATAGATTAATTTGCCTTGTCATTAAAAAGAATAATAATGGGCTGGGCGCAGTGGCTCACGCCTGGGAGGCTGAGCAGGTGGATCACGAGGTCAAGAGATCAAGACCATCCTGGCCAACATGGTGAAACCCCGTCTCTACTAAAAATACAAAAATTAGCTGGGCACAGTGGCGCGCACCTATAGTCCCAGCTACTTGGGAGACTGAGGCAGGAAAATTGCTTGAACCCGGGAGGTGGAGGTTGCAGTGAGACGAGATCGTGCCACTGCACTCCAGCCTGGTGCCTGGCGACAGAGTGAGACTCTGTCTCAAAATAATAATAATAATAATAATGAATCTATATATGAGAGAAAATGTCACAGCTATGCCAAAAAAGAAAAAAAAAGAATTAGTAAAATCTGAAAAAAAGCATATGGTTTAGTTCATTGTGTTGCACCACTGTCAACTTGCTGGTTTTGGGGGTTTTTTTTTTAGACAGAGTCTCTCTCTGTCACCCAGGTTGGAGTGCAGTGGTATAATCTCCACTCACTTTAACCTCCACACCCCTGGGTTCAAGCAGTTCTCATTCCTCAGCCTCCTGAGTAGCCAGGACTACAGGCATGTACCACCACACCCATCTGACTTTTATATTTTTAGTAGAGATGAGATTTCGCCATGTTAGCCAGGGTGGTCTCGAACTCCTGGCCTCAAATGATCTAATTGCCTTTGCCTCCAAAGTGCTGGGATAATAGGCATGCACCACCATACTATGTAAGACATTATCATTGAGCGAAGCTGGGTGAAACATACACAGAAACTCACTGTACTATCGTAGCAGTTTATCACAGGTCTATTATTATTTCAAAATTAAAAGTTAAAAAAATGGATGACAGAAAATTCGATCTACTTCTAAGATATTTCTGTTCTTACAGAGAATTTTTGTCATCACTGCACTAGAACATAGAATGAGGGTAGAGAATTTACTAAAGAGCAGAGCTCTCTAATAGTGACAAATCAGATAGGGGGTAGAATCTTCCAAGACAACCCACGTATTCCATGGCTCTGATTTTTTTCTACTCACCTCAAATTCTAAGCCTCATAATGTGTTCAGTTATTAAACTTGTATATGCATTCTCTCCTGTGTTCTTAAACAAGCTTAAATCCTCAAGAGGAGTCCTTCTAACAGATGTCTTGTGCAGGTCATTAAAACATATTGGCGGGGCATGGTGGCTCAAGCCTGTAATCCCAGCACTTTTGGAGGCTGAGGCTGGTGGATCACCTGAGGACAGGAATTCGAGACCAGCCTGGCTAACATGGTGAAACCTTGTCTCTACTAAAAATAGGAAAAATTAGCTGGGTGTGGTGGTGGGTATCTGTAATCCTAGCTACTCAAGAGTCTGAGGCAGGAGAATCACTTGAACCCGGGAGGCGGAGGTTGCAGTGAGTGGAGATTTTGCCATTGTACTCCAGACTGGGTGACAAGAGTGAGATTCCATTTCAAAAAATATATATATATCTTGTGTAGTTTAATTTTCTGCTTGGTTAATATGCCTGCTATTGTGATGTTTGTGGAAGTGAAGACCTCTTCAAGCGTACTGTTAGCTAGAGCACTTTGGAGGAGAAGAGTAGACACATTGCTATTGAAACGTTGATGCTGCCAGCCTTACATGAGAACCCTGGGCTATCCTTGCATGGAGGTGGGAGAGAGGGCTCTCTCAGAAGCAGGACTTCAAGGAGTGGTAGAGACAAGACTGGTCTCCATCTGTTTCAAGGTTTCTTTCATGCATCTTCCTTCCAGACTTGCTCTAGTTAAAATATAAATGTACCAAGGGAGAGACACATTAATTTCACTCCATAAAAACTGTGTACGTATTTATGATATACTATCCAAGTGCAACATCTAGGAGCAATATAATTCCCTCCTGGGATGGGCAGTGGAAGGTCTTATCGTTGTTACTATCTTATCATGAATTATTTATATCTATTTAAAGTAACAAGTGACTCTTGGCAGCCCAAGTACTCAGCAGTTAACAGGAATTGGAGAAAGGGGATGAGGGTCAAGAGCAGAACTCCTGTAAATGCAGGCTTTGATGTGAGTAAAACTAAAATTAGCAGAATGTTGATAATTGTTGAGGTTGAGTGACAGGTACATGGGGACACATTGTCTGTTATTCTCTCTATTTTGTTTATGTATATTTGCCGTTTTCTATAGAAAAAAATTTTTAAAAATAAGTGATTTTGTATTCCAATGTATCGTGAGGAGATTATTCAATGTTATAATTTCAAAAGAAGGTAAAATCATGACTCTCATATGGATATAAAAATGAACACGTTGTTTTGGGTTAAATTATATGCCCCCAAAAGATATGTTGAAGTCTGAACTCCCAGTACCTGTGAATGTGACCATGTTTGGAATACAGGGTCTTTGCAGGTTTAATCAAGTTAAGAAGAGGTCATTAGATGGGACCTAATTTAATATAGCTGATGTCCATATAAGAAGAGGGAATTTTGGACACAGACATACAAGAAGGATGCCATGTGAAGACGCAGTTAGAAAAGCAGAGGTGAGATAGCCATATGTATATGGAGGCAGAGACTGGAGTTAGGCTTCCACAAGCCAGGGAACACCTGAGCCTACCTGAGCTGGAAGAGGCGAGGAAGGAGTCTCCCCTAGAGGGCTCTGAGGGCATGGCCCTGCCAACAACTTGGTGTCAGATTTCTAGCCTCCAGAACTATGCGATAATAAATTTCTGTTGTTTTAACCCACCCAGTTGTGGCATTTTGTCAGCCTATGAAACAGACAAACAAACAAAAAGTTAAAATGCATTTATTTAACTCAAAATGTGGAAATAGGTGAGGTGTTAAAACCAATTCAAAAGAGAAGTGACAAATAAGCACAAATGTATATGGAGAAAAGTCATGTTGAAACGAATGTGCAAATGGAAGCAAAACTAGATTCTTCTACAATGGGGCAGAGAGTCAATTGAACCTCTGCCAGACAGAACATAATTTGCATGTGTATAGATAAAAATTATGCATTGTTCTCAGTTCACCTACAATTTACAGAGTTGCAAAATAGCTCCTGTTGCATCAGAAGCAGATAACCTTGACAGATATTCTTTAAACTATGGGTTGTTTTCTACTGAGCTACATAATTTTTTCTATATGACTAAGCAAAACAATTTTAAAACCTTGAAAACAAATGCTTATTATAGAAAAAGAAGAAGAAATGAAAAATAATGGAAAATTAGATTTAAGACAGACCATATGTACTGAACTGTGATATTTGAGAAAGTTAATCAGCTCTGTGACCCTTGTTCCTCGTTAGTAATATGGGAATAATACTAGTAATTCCTGTCTATTAGATCTTGGTGAGGGTTAAATGAGATAATGCATTCGGAGTACTTGACAATGAATGGCTCAAGGTGTTCAACAAATAATTGCCATAATTGCTATTATTATTTTACAGTGTGTTGGGAAAATTAAGCCAGAGATCAATAGAAGTACTATATATTATCAAGGATTCTTCAACTCTACCTTCACCCAACAGTCATTATTAACTTAAATACAGGACTTGTTTAAAGGTGAGAGTAAGCTGGAAAGGTTGTAAGCTAGAGTAGGATTGTGTCTGGGAAATGCAGAGTGAGGAAGAAGGCCTAAGAGTGAAGGGAGCAAACAAGAGTGAGAAGAGGGTCATGGAGGGAGGAGGCAGGGATGAGAGAGATGGAACCCAAGCCAACTGATGTTTGCTGTGCAACTGTGCTAAGTGCTGACCCTCTCCGGAACCCTTTGCTTGGTAAATGATTGCCATGATGCATATGAAGCCTGCTAACGACCCAGCTTGTAAATCTTCTCAGAGGTTTTGCAGAAAGCCCCTTAATCAACTTCAACTCCATCCATGTGACCCTGCGACCCCACTTCTGAGGGCAGGCAGAAGAGGAAGTGGGTATTATTCAGATGCACAGGACAAATGGAATTAAGGCACACTCGTGATTGGGTACCTGTATCATGCCATTCTTTGTCTCTTCAGCATCTCCCTCAAAAGAGCACTTCTGCCAGAAAGCCACCACCGTTTTGCCTTTCCAGTTGTACTTCAAAGCCGTTACTGTGTCGCTTGCTCTGGGCTTGAAATTGTTCCTTAGATTTCTTCCCTGAAAGAGTTTACAGACATTGTACAAAGAAATTAATTAAGTAGATTTTCCATTTGCACAATTTTAATGAATAAATGATGTTCCTGTTTGTTTATCTGCTTTCTAATTATAACACAATTCAAAACATCTTGGTTTCCTGCATTCCGACAATGTTATGGTTATGGTGGTGTTATTGCTATTCTCGCGGTGCAGGTGATATTATTTTTTTAGATAGATGCCAGGTGCAGTATTCCATATTTATTAAAATATGATCTGCATATTTTTCTCTTTCATGTACTGCTTATCTGTACAAGAGCAGAAAGTTAAATATAATGCTCTGCATTAGAGAACCTGAAAAGAATTTCCCAGACAGTCTGAGGATTTGTGGTCTGGTGTGGGGATTAGGCTTGGGTGATGCAGTTCAGGGCCAACAGGGAGAGACCTGGGCCAGAGGCCAAGCAGCAGGACCTAACCTTACTACTCCAAACGGCCAACAGGCCATGAACTCTGGCAGGAAGACCTGGCAAATGGAGTTTTCACAAGGAGACAGATGTCAGCGGCTCAAAAGCCAGCAGGTCTGGAACTCACAGGGAAGAGTCCAGAGCCAAAGGAAAAAGGGCTCTGGATGAGAGATACAGTCTCTTCTTTCTTTGTCCTAGAGTTTTAAGGTGGGTAGTCCAGAAATCATAAGTGTTTGTTATAGACAGAATTCAGAGGTCTATAGAGGAATCCTGCCTTACTAAGGTGTGAGCAGAAGCGCCAGGTCTCTTTTCTGCCCTCTCAGGGTACAGGGAAGTATCATTGTATACTTTTGCCCTTGACTGGAGGAGAGTTGTCTGTAAATCTGTCCTGACCTCAGATAGGCACTTGAGAACCATCTAGTTTAATGACTGATTGTGGGCCTCCTATGATGTGTCATTCATGGAGCTAAGTGCTGGGAAGACAGTCCTGTTCTTCAGGAATTTACAGTCTAGACACCAGAAACTGCATCGGGAGACCTCTGTAAATATGAATCACTTGACTTCCTGGAAGCATTGTATCCAGATGCCTGCCCTGAGGTCAAATGCTATAGATATTGCTCACAGCGGCTTGAAATTCTACTCCTATTATACTGGTGCACTTCTTATAACACCAGGGGTAGGTGGGTGCTAGTATGGAAGATACTCACTGTCCATGCTTGGTAACTCATGGTAAAAGGCAGTGTAGTCTAGAGGACGGAGGATTTTAAAGTAGAGCAATCTGGAATCCCGAATATTTCCTTCCTTAGTTGAGGGGGATCCTAAGCAGGTAAACTTAATCTCCCTAGCTTATGTATCTACTGTGCACAAGAAAGACACGATTCTTGGATTTGGTATGGTAGTTGTAGCAGTTGTCAAGTTCCTGGGAGGTGTCTGGACATTAATAAATGACGGTTCTTGATGCATAGACCTGAAGAGGAGGCAAGAGCGTTGTATCATTGTCCAGGATCTGGGAGACTCTGCCAAAACCTGGCTCTGTGACTTGGTCAAAGTATTCAACCTGTCGCCCTTAGCAACTCATTTGTAAAATGAGGATTTGAATTAGAAGACCTTTGCCAGGAA
This sequence comes from Ateles fusciceps, assembly GCA_036589455.1. Taxonomy (NCBI): domain Eukaryota; kingdom Metazoa; phylum Chordata; class Mammalia; order Primates; family Atelidae; genus Ateles; species Ateles fusciceps. The sequence continues at coordinate 2,856,142 of JAZHEH010002077.1, forward strand.
GGTCTTGTGATTCATTGATTGCTATAGTCAACCATTGCCAATGCTAAGTTTGTTGGCTTTCCTCTATGAATAGTCAGTGTTCCCTGCTTGCAATCTCCTTTCTTGTGGTTTCCAAAACCTGACATCCTTCTCGTGCAGTTTCCTCCCAGCGAGCACCCTAGTCATCCTTTATCCTTACAACTGTGGTTCTTTTGTGTTGGATTCTGATCTTGGGCTTTACTTCTTAGGGATTTTGCTACTGTGGACACTTTCATCTTTTGTGTGTTATTTCCTGTTCCTTTCTTTGGTGACTTACTTTTTATCTGTAGTCTTTGGCCTCTTGCAAAAGGCAGGGCCATTGATCTTTATATCCTTCTTATTTTATTTTCCCTGATTCTGTAGATTAAATTGTACATTGGCCACATACTATGTTTATTAATGAAGCCACTATTTAAGTGGTGATAAAGTCTAGTGTAATTGGGTTTATTGCTTCTGCCCAACCTCTTTACTGGATAGAAGGTCAGTCAAATGGATAGACATATGTTTATCTCTTTACAGTAGCAGCACACAACTTCTGCTGCGTGAAGATGGCCTCTTCATTGCCTCCTTCCATACACCATGTTTATGTTATGTTTATGTAAGGAGATCTTTCCTGGCTGGCCATCAGGATGTGCTCCAAGCACAAGAAGTGCCTGTGGTAGCCAGGAATTATAAAAGCTGCCAGAAATAAAAGATATGTGTCTTGTTCCTGAGAAGTTTATAGTTTACTGAGAGAGACCAAACAGCACACAGGGAGTTACATATAATCTGGGCTGTTATAAGGCAGAAGACAGATACTTTGAGAAACCTGCCACAGTCCAAGGGAGTAAAGGATGGTTTATTTCACTCTACAATGAGTCTAATTGAGGGATAGGAGTTTGGGGCTGCTAGGAAGAAAGTTATAGGCAATTGAATTTGGCTTAGTAAAAGGATGAACTACAAAACTGTCAGAGTTGCAAAGATATAAGAAACTGTTTCATGAAGTGGTGAGTTCCCTGTCAAAGGCAGTAATAAAATATCTGACAGGAACATTTTGATAGGAGTTATGAACTAACAGTAAATTAACAAGGTGATTTAAAAAATCTCCTTGAATTCCTGGGAGTCTGAGATTTAAGACTCCCTGGACAAGGGAGGTAATGGGAAAGTTCCTTGAGGAAATGGGACGTTGAGGTCCCATTAACTAATGAGATGCTAGTTAAGCAGAAAACATTGGAAAGGTGCTCTTGGACAATGGGATAGAATGAGTTAGGAGCATAGACATTGGCTGGTACTCATAGGACCGTGCACATAGGAATCCACGTGATGGGTTTTAGAACAGCTGGATCTCCTGCTTTGCTGTTGTTGTTTTTCCAAGTTTCCTAGCCATTCAAATAAACTAGGGCATTTCTATTGGGACTTCTGTTTATTTTCTGACACCTGATCATTCCGTTGCTGAGATATTGAACAACAAAGTATTGTGAATACAGTGGCATGGGCTCCAGTATCTCAAACTGTATTGCTGGAGAAGACATGCCCCACTCCAGCATGGCTTCATAAGGTAGAGGAATTAGCTGTTAGAACTACAGGTCATTCGGTGTTATATGGACAGGTTCAAACTCAGTTTTGTGTCAGTTTTACAAAGGAGAGGATTAGGTGTGAAAAATAAAAAATCACATGAGATTCCATATAGCATCCTGGACCTATGACAAACCTTCAACGCTTTGACAAATGTTCAGTCCTTTGAACTCTATTAAATGCATAAGTATCTTTTGCCACAGAAGAGGGAATAAGCAATCAAGTGACCCCAGTGTCAACAGAGTGTTCTTAGAAAATCCTGAATCCGATATGATTCCTTTGCTTAAAACCCTTTAGTGTTCCCTGATCACCTCCAATATGAACGTCAAACTCCTTGGGGTGTAAAAAAAAGACAGTTAATGATTGACAGCATTAACTTTTGGGTCCCATTGCTTGGGGATAAATGCTGATCTTAGAGTAGTCACATAGCCTCTCTGTGCCTTGGTTTCCCCCATCTGCTAAATGAAGAGTATAGTAATAGCACCTACCTCATCAAATTTATACCCTTCCTAGTTTATTTTCCCTGACTCTGTTGATTAAATCGTACATTAGCCACATACTATGTTTATTAATGAAACCACTATTTAAGTGGTAATAAAGTCAAACTCATATATGATGATTGCATGTGTTAATACACATTAAACAGTACTGGGTTTTGTACCCCTGACTCACTGTGAGACAGGGATCATGTGCTTTGTGTGGGCATCTTCCCAAGCACCCATCACAACACAGGCCTGACACATGACATGCATGAAGGTTAAGAACACAGGTTCAGCAGCTGGACTGCCTGAGTTCATATTCTAGTTTTATCCTGGGACCATCTGCATGGTAGTAACTCTCCTCATTCTTGATTTTTCTCATCTGTAAAAATGAGGTGAATAAATAAGATAATACCAGTAAAGCAATGCATTAAGCACAAATTCTGGCACTAAAATTGGTAGCTAATATTATCCTTGGAGATCAATAAAAATGCTTGCAGAATACATATTCAATAATCCGATCAAAATTACCAAGACGTGTTCACTATTTTTGTGCCCCTCTCCCTTCCTTGCTGTCATCGTGGCCAATGAATTCCCTGTACCTCAATTTCCATGTTGACTATATGGTGATAATTCTACCAAATGTTTACTTCCCAGAAGGACCAAGAAGATGGATGTTCATGTTTATAAAGTTGCTCCAAGCGACCTGTGGAAAATTGCAAGTGAAAAGTATTGTTCTCATCATGATTATTAATTGATTCTCCAACTACTCATCAGTTGGAATATGACTGATCCACAGACTCTGGAGGAAGATTTATCACTTGCCTCCCCAAACCTATGGATGTGCCTTTCATTAAATGCAATTATCTCCCAGCCAATGCACGCATCTTAAGTCCACCGCCTCTTACTCAATGAAATCATGAAACCTCTTTGCAGCAAGGAGTCGTCAAAAGCCACCTGATGAAAAATGACCATAGATTGGTATTTGCATTTAATTATACCATAGCTACTCTTTGAGAGTTTCAAGGATGTTGTTCTTCTGTTGTCTCTGCTCCCTCCTTTTTTTGTTTTCTTTTATTCTTAAATATGGTTTAATACTCTTCTTCATTTCTGTACATTACAACACCAAGATTTCGCTGCTTAGGATCTCTCTGCAGAGGCTATAGAGAAAGCAAAGCCTCTGGTTTTCACCCCCCTCTTATTTATGTGTTTGTATGTGTAAGTGTAATACATATCAGTGTATGTTGATACACATATCAATATATAATACAATATATATCAGCAAACAGAACACATTAATTAAAGAAATGCAAAAATTTGGCATCATTTTCAAACTTAAATAGTAAGAATAAAAACTACAAAAGGAGCTGCAGACCCTAAATGTATCATGTGAAACTACAAGCATATTCAAAAATGTAAATTTACATCCAGTTTCTCTGGTCTTGTCATGTCACATCAGACCCATTTACAATGGCAAAACCCTAAGGTACTGCTGTGAAGAGAACGTATTTGCTCGCTCTTGGGTGTTCTGCAAACAAATAGCAGAGCCCAAAGTGAAAAAGCCTATTCCAGTGAATTCTCCCATGTTGATGAATACCAAAGACTCGACTCTTCTCACTGGGGGTTGAGACATCAGGTTGCACATTGACAGATAGTATTTGGACCTCAGAGTACAGTGTGAGAACCAGACACTTTAGATTTAAGACATACTCCCTTCATTCAAGTGAAACAGGATTATTGGAACGATAGGCATGTCTGTAACCTGGGAACAAGGAGCTGGTTCAGACCAATAAAGATATGAATGACTGAATCAAGTTAGTAAAGAACAGTGGTCAGGCACTAAACTGTTAAAAGCACCCAATTTGAAAAGCAAACGCACCCCACTACCCCAGTCAGTATAGAGATGATACCAATTGACTTTTAAAACCTTTGGTCCTTCAAAGTCCATTTGGTATACTTTTTTCCATTGCTACCACTGGGCACATACAATATACTTTATTCACTGTCACCACCTCGGGCGTGCCATGACCTTGCATGTCAGCTGGGTTCAAGTCTGATTTACAGGCCAGCTGTGAAACATAAGCTTCAGGGTTTCAGGCCAACTTTTGGATCCAACACAGTCTTAAGTCCATGGTGCCAGAAGTTGTGTCCCATTCCTTCCCACCCGCCCCTAAGTTCTCATGTGAGAGGTGCTTGTAAGTCCCACGTTTGAAACAGATGCTCCAACCCCACCAGGAGGTCAGGTGTTTATAATTACATGCAGTCATACATGTCTGTCATTCCTGTGAAAAACCTTGCCATTCATTTTAATAAATCAAAACATTCACATGATCTCATGCCATCCAACACAAGGAAAGCACGTCTACCTCCCTTTTAACAAGGATTGACCCAAGCAAAAGAAAATCCTCTTTAAATTTCTTAGCTTCCACTTATATTGCATGTTTTATTTCTCCCAATCCCATCAATAGCACAGAAGCCCCATCATATCCATCCCAAACTGGTTTCGAGTAGGTTAAGGTTATAGGAACCCTTGTCAGAACATTGATACAAAGGGCTCCCCAAATGCTGGACACAAATGTGTCTGCACACAGATGGAAGTGAACGGTGCACTGGCCCAAATGCTTCATGAGTCAGTTTGATTTTGCAATGCAATTTGCATCCTTGAAACTGCCAGTCTGGGCTCCCTCTTTCATTTATTTTTTTGTTTTAACTCTGCCCTCACTTGTTACTGTTTTAGCATGCAGAATACCAGTGTGTGTATTTCTCTGTGCCTCTTGTTAGGACCGCTCCATAGGCAAGAGCCTGCCTCAGAAAGAATGGACATATTCAAGAAGAAGGGTGATGGAGTCACTCAGGGATGGCTGTGTAGAGCTCTCCCTTTCTGACATCCCCCACCAAGAAAGAAAGCCCTCAAATGAGTATTAGTCTTGTCCCCCACAAGCCACAGTTGAACACGAAACACAGTTTCCTTGGAGAAATTTTCAGTGCTCTCTTCTATTAGCTATAAACAGATTTAGCAAGCAGAGGATGAGGTTTAAAAGCAGTCAGGTTCAAAGGAGGGTGGAAAACTAAGATAATCCACAAACTGGGAAGAACTTGGGGCATATTGTGAGGGAGTGAGAAACATTGAAGGGAGAAAGAAAACCACCCAAGATAAATATCCACCCCCCTCCAACCCTGTGAGCTCCGCCTCTTGCCAGCCTCATCTAGCAGACAGAGCAAGCCTAAGTGAGGTGACCGTAGGACTGGGCAGACAGCGTAAACCACCATGAAGAGCAATGTCTGCAGGCTGAGTTCCACCAGTGAGATGGAGCAGGGTCCACTCTTAGGGGCCTGCAGCGCCCAGAGCATAAAAATAAAGGAAAATCTTGAGTTCTTCCTGGGAGATTTCAGGCATCTAGCTAGCCCTGAGAAGCAAATGAGCAACTTGACAAGCAAGAAGGTAACAGTAGCTTAAAACAGTATCCAAGAAAGTATTATGGGATATTTAGTTCCCAATATAAAATAAAGATAGCATCTTTTTTTTTTTTTTTTTTTTTTGAGACAGGGTCTAACTCTAAAGATAATGTCTTAACATATGTCCCTGGGTTGTTTTTCAGAAATCCAGATCCCCACCAAATGGATCTGCTGACACACAGACCTCAGATAAGGAGGAACTGAGGACTGAATTCTGACTCCTCTTCTTTGTTCTAAATTTCTTCCTGAGGGGCCTGGAGGTCAGATGTAATATTTTGCTGATCCCAAGTTTTTAGAGAAAGCTTCCCTTCCTAAACCAATTGCGAATCAGAAAAATTTTGGATCCACCTATGACTCATGGGCCCCACCTCAAGATGTCCCACTTTTTTAGGTCAAATCAATCTCTACTCTCCGTGTATGTGATTTATGACTTTGCCTGTAATGTCTGGCTCCCCACCTTTAAAAGTCATTGGGAAGTTTGGGTCTTCAGCATTAGCTGCTCGCCTCTTCTTGCTCAAGGCCCTGCCGTAAATGTCTCACTTTCTCTCACTGCAATCCCTGTGTCAGTGTTGGCTTTGCCGCACTGAGTGAGCAGACCCCAGTTTGGTTTGATAACACCAGCAAGGGAATATTTGAGGATGTCTTGTCAGCCCTAAAATAAGGAACAAGAGAACTGTTAACAGATGAAAAAGCAGAAAATGCAGAGAAGAAGACATAATGAAGACGGCTCTCTGGAGATGGATCTTCCGTTTCTCAGTTGCAAGTCTCTGAAATACCCTGGTGTGTAGCTAAGATATTTTCCCGAACTTCCACAATGCCTATGAACACTGAGGCCATGCAAGCTTTGCCAACCTACGTTATTTTGCGGTTCTGTTTTGTTTTAGGCTTTCAGCAGCCCAAAGCCATGGTTTTTAGTTTCTGTCTCTATAAGTGGAAAAGACAGAAAGGGGCTTTACTGGCCTAACCTGAGACAGAAACTAGGGACCCATGTTGTCCCTTGGACCTCCCCTGTATAGAGTAACAAAAGGCCATTGGATCATCCGTAGGTGCCCCATCAAGATTAACTACCGTTGACAGTGCTTCATTCCCTAGCAGCCCACATCTTTGACGCTACGTGCCAATGCTGAATGGTGTGAAAGTTCTCTGTGCACTTTGACTTACAGTCTAAGTGTCCTTCCTCCAAGAGCCTTTCTCAGAGCTTTACTCTGTTGTTTAGTCACAAGCAAAGTCTGAAGGGCAACAGAATGACTTCTATATATATTTTTTTAATATTATTTGTAACTGACAAATCATAATTGTATATATTTATGGAGTATAAATAATGTTTCCATACATTCATACATTGTGGAATAATCATGTCAGGCTAGTCAACGTATCTATCACCTTAAATATGTATGATATCTTTTTTGTGAGAACACTTCAGATCCTCTCCTAGAGCCATTTGGAAGCATGCCGTACATTATTATTTACCGTAGTCATCATGTTATGCAATAGACCACCACAAATCATTTGTCCTAACTGAAATTACACACCCTTTCACCCAGGTCTCCCCTTCCCCACCCACGGTCCTTCCCCAAGAATGAGTAATTTGGGGCAGAAGATAAGTTTTGTGATATTACATAAAAATACATTCCTGATTGGGCACAGTGCCTCACGCCTGTAATCCCAGGACTTTGGGAGGCCAAGGCAGGTGGATCACAAGGTCATGAGTTCAAGACCATCCTGGCCAACATGGTGAAACCCTGTCTCAACTAAAAATACAAAAATTAGCTGGGCATGCTGGCGGGTGCCTGTAATCTCAGCTACTCGGGAGGGTGAGGCAGAGAATTACTTGAACCCGGGAGGCAGAGGTTGCAATAAGCCAAGATCGCACCACTGCACTCCAGCCTGGGTGACAGAGCAAGACTCCGTCTCAAAAAAAAAAAAAAAAATCCTACATTCTCCTTTCGAAAAGAAGCAAGAAAAAAAAAGAAAATCAAAAACATCAAAGCTAAAGCATCCCTAAGTGTAACTTGAAGCTGCCTGAGGAAGGGCAAGGGAGGAGTCACAGAATTGCAGTAAGAAGTTCTGTTTTGCCAAATACTTGAGTGGAAAAATCAGTTCCAAGACCCAGTAAGTGTGGCAACTTACTTGTCAAAACATTAATTCACATTTCACATTGAAGGAGACAATTTAGATTTTAAAATATATCGACAGGGTACTTAAAGCAGTCGGATCTCATGTTTAGTGTAGTTGTCATTAACAATTTTGAAGTTTTGGAAGCTCGCAGTCTTCTCCCAATTAATGAGCAGACCAAGTCCAAAAGGCTTCTGACCCTCTATGTTCATTATATTGGCTGATGCTGCTGCTTTATGTTTTTGTTGTTTTTGCCCCATGCACTCTTTTAGCTCTAACACAAGTGTTTCATACTTATAAAAATAGTAGGAGGCTAGGCGCGGTGACTCACATCTGTAATCCCAGCACTTTGAGAGGCCCATGCAGGTGGATCACCTGAGGTCGAGAGTTCGAGACCAGCCTGACCAACATGGAGAAACCCTGTCTCTACTAAAAATACAAAATTAGCCAGGCATGATGGCACATGCCTGTAATCCCAGCTACTTGGGAGGCTGAGGCAGGAGAATTGCTTGAACCCGGGAGGCGGAGGTTACCGTGAGCCAAGATCACACCATTGCACCCCAGCCTGGGCCACAAGAGCAAAACTCTGTCTCAAAAAAAAAAAAAAAAATAGTATGAAGCTTGTGACAGTAGGGATGTTAATGCAGCAGGTTTTAGTACTATCCAAAAAGAAAATGAAATTTTTTTTTTTTTTTTTGAGACAGTCTTACTCTGTCACCAGTCTCCAGGCTGGAGTGCAGTGGCGCAATCTCGGCTCATTGCAATCTCTGCCTCCTAGGTTCAAGCAATTCTCCTGCCTCAGCCTCAGGAGTAGCTGGGACTACAGGCATGCGCCACTATGCCCAGCTAATTTTTTTTTGTAAGGAAATAAAAATTTTCAGTCCTAAGTAAGACGTTGGCAGCGTGCAACTGTAAGAGACAAAAGATTCCTAACTGGGCTTCCAGAGGAGGCACCACAGATTTCCCGGAGATTCACCTGGTTATAAAATACAGCCTCCTCCTTAACAATACCAGAAGAAAGCTATAGACCTTGTGAGTTTATGAAAATTTAAATAGATTAGTTAAGATCTGAACCTGTAATACAAAATGAGTTTTATTTAAATTACTAATGACTAACTCAAGTACCAATATGAGAATGCAACCACTTATCAATAATGCAGTTTCACCGCAGTATATTTCTGAAGCTGCTCACCAATCACTTCTTCCTAAGTCATCACTAGAACACTTAGAGGGCAGTGTTGAGGCTTTTTTTCCTGTCAGAGGCCTGAACTGTCTCTTACTCTTTATTTGTCCTCATTCATTTCAGCTGGCATCTGCTGTTATTTTTGACTTTCACCCAAGTCACTTCTTATTAATCCAGGTAGTCTCTGTAGTTGATTGATAGACCTGAGATATTTTGCCTTAACCACACAATCTTCATTAACCACATTACTATTGTTCTTCCTTCGTTTCTCATTCATCAGTTCTCATCCTGAAAATATTTTTGGAGTACTTACTCTATGGCAGGGTTTGTTATTCTCTTCACCATTGACATTTGGGGCTGAGTAATCCTCTGTTGTGGAAGACTATCCTGTGTGTTGTGGGATATGTAGCAGCATCCCTCGCCTCTACCCACTAGATGCAAGTAACACCTCTCCCCCCAGCTGTCACATCCGAAAATGCCTCCAGACATTACCAAATATCCTCTGGAAGGAAAATAACCCTTGGTTGAGAACCACTACTTTCTGTCAATCACTATTCTAGAAGCTGGGGATACAGGAATGAAGGAAATCTTGAAGTTGTAAATGTGTACAGTATAAAGTGTTGACATAAGAAAATCTCTTTAGTTACTAGCCTATGTGCCCTGTTTGAAATAAATGATCTATATAAAATCTGCAGGCTGGCAGGATATTTATAGACCCATGAGGCTGTAGGTGGCAGCAAAAGGCATTTTCTGGGTTGAATTCTCCCTGGAAGGGTCTTCTTATCTACACTCAAAGCATTTTTCTCCCCAGTCATTCATCCATTCATTCAACAAATATTTATTGAGAGTCCAGTGGTTACCAGGCATGTTATCCTCGTTTCCCCTTCTCCCTTTGATTAGCTTTCTCCATGACCTCCAGCACTAGCCACTGGCCACTGTCGGGGGTTTTAAAAGCTATTCATTTGCAGTACCATGCTGCCTCCCCCAAAGCATTTCTATTTAACTGCCATGTGCCTTCTCCATATGGAATACACAGGAGGTCTGGAAATTCATGATTCAATTAACAGGAATTTAATTAGTGCCTACACTTTGTGAGGTAGATTAAGAATAATATGGTATGTGTCCTTCACTTGACCGTGAGCCATTTTGGAAGTTGGGATATCTTGTTTCAGAAGCCCTACGAGCATTTTCCTAGCAGATCAAGGTCTACCAGAGAGTACTGTTCAGGGTGGTTCCCACCAAGATTTATAGTATCCATCACTAGCAATCTAATGTGTATATGATTTTACAGAAAAGGTTTCGTTTCTCTTTTCAAAATTTTCCATTTGCCGCACAGACACTGGTAACTTGGTCTTAGTTGCTGGGGCAGATTATAGATGTCTAAAGATGTCGTGTGTAATATTTTTATCACTTCTGCCATTGAGTGGTAGAGTCTATTTCTCCTCCTCTGGAATCTCCTAGCTTTGACCCATAGAATGTGGCAGGAGTATACTCTGTAACTTCCATGGCCATGCTGTCGGGGATCTGCGGTGGCTGCTTCCAGCCATGTGCAGTACTTTCTCTTAGAATATCACTGCAATGCTGTGAAAACCTCAAACCATGCAGAGGAGCACTGAGGTGCTCTAATGGACAGCCCTCGCTGGCTGCTCAAACAAAAAGAGCCTTCACTGGCAGCCATGGAGGTGAGGCTATGTTGGATTTTCCAGTTGTCCTGCAGCCCTAGCCAATACCATGTAGAGCATAGATTAGCTGTCCCTGCTGAGCTCTGCCCAAATTGCAGAATTGTAAGCAAATACATGATGTTTTTGTTTTAAGCCACATTTGTTCCTTGCATTGTTACTCATCAATAGATTCCGTAAACAACCCAGACAGTTACTTCTCAAAATTTCTTTCCTTTGAACTCTCTTCAACTTTCTGCTGATTAGGAAGTACAGTTCCTAATGGCCCAGTTGACTGTCCCTGGCATGGATTTAGCTTCGCCTTCCATATTTCTCTCTATCCTTGATGAATTGTCTTGCCTTTGGGAAAGAAATAGACCAATCCCCAAAACTTACCCATTTACTCTTTCTTGCTCTTATTTGAGTCTAGATTTAGACTACGAAACTCCCACTTTAACTGGTTAACTAAGAAGATTGATTTTTTTTTTAGTTATAAATTCAATTTCTACTATTGTTTTTTGAAGTGGGAAGTCCCCTCTGTTTTCTTTTTCTGTTTTTTTTTTTTTTTTTTTTTTTTGAGACAGAGTCTCCCTCTGTCGCCCAGATTGGAGTACAGTGGCATGATCCTGGCTCACTAAAACCTCTGCCTATCAGGTTCAGGCGACTCTCCTGCCTCAGCCTCCGAAGTAAGTGGGATTATAGGTTTCCACTACTATGCCCTGCTAATTTTTGTATTTTGTATTTACTTGTTAATTTTTGTTTTTTAGACAGAGACTCTCTCTGTCACCCAGGCTGGAGTGCAGTGGTGTGATCTCAGTTCACTATAATCTCCACCTCCCAGATTCAAGCGATTCTCCTGTCTCAGCCTCCCGAGTAGCTGGGATTACAGGCACACACTATCACACCTGGCTAATTTTTTTTATTTTTACTAGGGTTGGGATTTCACTATGTTGGTCAAGCTGGTCTCAAACTCCTGACCTCAGGTAATCTACTGGCCTCAGCCTCCCAAAATGCTGGGATTACAGGCATTAGCCACGATGTCCAGACTAATTTTTGTATTTTTAGTGGAGTCGGGGTTTCACCATGTTAGCCAGGCTGGTCTCGAACTCCTGACCTCAAATGATCCACCCACCTCAGCCTCCCAAAGTGCTGGGATTACAGCCCTCTTTTGAATCACAGGGATGTTAATCAGTGTGGGGTAAAGACTGAAGATCAAAATGGGGGAATAGATGGAAAGGCTCTTCTTGGGAACTATTATGGTCCCAGCTGAGGGACACCAAGATAAGAAGAAAACATTCATCACCCACGATGAACTTCAGTAGGACTCTCTGTCAAATTTTCCAACAAAATGCCCCTTGTAAATCATTTTTAGGGGCTTTTGAATCCCTAAATTTCAGCAAAGTCCTGTTGAGATGCTGTATATGCTTTTCTTATATGAAATATTTAATGGTCCACCTCACCCTCTTGTAGCAGGCTAATGCATTTCCTCTCCTCTTCTATCAGCAGTGTTTTGTGTTAGAGTCATTTATACCACGGGGTGGACTTCCCAGCCCCTACCCACCCACCCAATCTTGTTATGATGTTCATTTGTCACATGCAGTACTGTGGTTCAGTAGAGAAACACAATTGATATGCCATCAAATTGCTCCTGACAGAGTGGTTTTAAAAGCTTTTAGAGCGGATGTACAGGGGAAAGTTTTGTCTTCATGGAGTCAGTGTGGCTCATCTGTCTGTATTAAATGTCTAACAGTTACACTGAACAAGAATGACATTTTAAATAAGAGTAAGTACTGCTTAACTTTTTAATGTCATTTTTTAGAGCCAAGGATTTGAGTTTTTTGGTTAATGTACACAGCTCAATTTATAATATAGGCTTTCATTTTTTTCTTCACTCTTTCTTCCATTGCAAATATCTAAATGTGTCTATTTTCAGTGTAGTTAGTAGAATCTTTCTCTTGAGATGTTTGGGGATTTCTTTTTAAAGGAATTGGCAGATTTCTTTCTGTACAGGCTTAAAATTAGCCAGTCTTGTTTGGATTCTGGGGTTACAAAAGTAGCATCAATAGCAAAGACTGCTGAGTACAGGGAAGTTGGGAAGGTAAAACATCATGTGAAACACAAGGAACTGGATATTTACAAGTCAAAAGTGAGGTGGGCAATAGAATCCCAAAGAATACAAATGCTAAGTGATCACTGATCCAGCAGGCATGTCCCACTCCTTGCAAATACCTGCCTAAAGGCTGTAGGGCTTCAGGGGCAAACTGAGGCAGGAGCTCATGTGTCCTGTGGGGTAGTGCACGCAAGAGAGCAGAGGAGCAGCACCAGAAGCAAAGTACGGGCCTTATCACCAAGGCCACCTGTTCCAGCTGCAGGCCTTTATTTTATGAGATTTGATTCTGGATGAGCATGGATAGCCAAGCTATTTGCTGAATTTCAGTTTTATTTCTCTGGGGCTTTGAAAGCTTATGAAGGTATGCCATGTAGAGTGTAGTTTTCCTTAGGTTCTGTAAGGAAAACTGTCTTCCTCTTCAAAATAAAAGCAGATTCTTCTCTGGATGAGAAGAGAAGGTTGACCCATTGACCTCTTCTGTGCCCTAAATTGACTTCCGGCTGTAGATCCTCCTCTTTGTCGCTGCCTCATGTGCTCCACTCCTCTGTTCAGTGGGTAGAAATTTCTTTCACCTGATGCGTCATTATCACTGCTGACCAAATTGGAATTTATCAAATTAAAAAAATAAAACTCAGAAAAACTTCAACTTTCTGACTTATTACATATGTGTGTGTGTGTTTGTGTGTGTGTGTGTGTGTGTGTGTGTGTGTGTAATTTTTTTAGACAGGTTCTTGCTCTATTATCCAGGCTAAAGTGCAGTGACATGGTTTGATCATAGCTCACTGCAGCTTCAAACTCCTGAGCTCAAGGAATCCTCCTGACTCATCCTCCTGAGTAACTGTGACTACAGGTTCATGCCAGTGTACCCAGTTAATTTTGTTTAAAAGGTTTTTTGGTTTTTTTGGTTTTTTTTTTTTTTGTCAAGACAGGGCCCTACTTTACTGCCCAGGCTGGTCTTGAACTCCTGACCTCAAGCAATCCTCTCCACTCAGCTTTCCAAAGTTCTGGGTTGACTTATAAAATACATGTTTTTGATCCTATTATGAGAAGTCTGTAGAAATGCTGCCTCTAGAAAATGTACTGTTTATATTCCAAGATATTTCTCTCTAGATGGACATGTATATACACATGCACACACACATATCATATATCCATTTAGCAAGCCTCAACCCAAATGTCACCTTCTCTGTTCACTACAGCCAATTACGGTTTCTTATTTCTCTATGTCAGGGCTTTTCTAATAATGCCTTCCCAGCCCTTGTAGTGCTCCAGGCATTAGACCATGGAAATAACCCTTAATATGCACTATTTGTGTAGCATACCTATGTAACTGTAGGCCTGGCAGCATTAACTGAGGAGATTGCCTGTGTAGGCACTGGAATTTCAAACTGCTAATTCCTTTCCAAGTCATGTTGATTAGGTTTCTTAAAGGTCTTCAACCCTAGATTCAAGGAATACCCAATTAGATTGGATAAAAACACACACACACACACACACAACACACACACACACACACACACACACACAGTATTCACTTTTTGAAAGTTTATTAGACAATAACCCAAGATGCAAATAATTAGTTACAATTTTAAGCCACAGTCAAGATCTTGTTTAAAGAAAAAAAAACATATGCCTGAAGAATGAAGAGTGAATGCCAAAGCATCCATCCCGGGCGTGTTCATTATCTCCTGCACCTCCGCCTGTACCAGCTGGCTTCTTGGGTGTTGTGCTGGTCATCCCCCATGCTCCAGAGGTCCTCTTCACATCTTCTCAGTGTCTGATTAGTATGGTAAAGTGATTTGGTGCTACACTGTGGAAAGTCTTTTTCTGAGATGGTCACGCCTGCATTAATGCAAGGGACAAGAGAAATTTCTGAGGAGCTGACTGTGGTGGTGCTTTCATTTGGCTTTTACAGCTTGGCATTGCGTTTTCGTGAGCCCAGACTCACTTCCTTCTCTCTTTCCCTTTCTCTCTTCCCTTTCTCTCTTCCCCTTTCTCTCTTCTCTACTTATTACCTCCTCCGAGGCTCCTCTTCCTGACTTCACAATTCCATCTCAAACTCTTCGTTTTCTCAGGGACCCTGGGGGACCCTGACTGTAGCTCCCTGGCCACAGGGTCTCAGTCTCACTGGCCTCATCTCTCTTCTTTAGCCTTGAGGACCTTGCATGCCGGACAGTTTCTACACTGTGGTCTCACATCCTCCCACTCAGGAAGTGATGGAAACTGAGGCTTCTGGGGCAGATCACTGGGGTCAGATTGGGAAAAGCCTGGAATGCCACACCAAGGAATTTGCATTCTTTAGAAGATGTGAAGTCTCTTTTTCATATTTTCAATTCCAAGGTACAACTTTGAGGATTTTTAGATTTTGGGATGCATGTGATTTGGAGAAGGGCTTACGATTTGGAGAAGGGCTTACAGTCTCTCAGGGGATAATTTGGGGGAGAAAAATCACATGGTATGATCGTTGCATTTAAATGAACACTGGTGTTGGTTCAGAGCACAATTCCCTGTAATTGCCCACTTAACGCAGTATGCAATGCTGGAACAAAACCTTCACCTGTTTTCCCTGTGTGGCTTCTGAAAATAGCATTTACACTGACACAGTACATTTTTTTCAACTTGGAAAAATATGTCACCCTTTTATTTTCATGCAGATCATGGAACCATTTATTTTTTAATGTGAGGTGTGATCGCGGGGCAGGTAGACTGCTGGGTGTGCAAAGGGACCAGTCTCCCATCCCTTTCTCCTCAGGCGAAGCTGAAAGTTCAGCCTGTTGCCCAGGAAGTTAGCTGTCTAGAATCCACAGAGGGCCATCCCTGGGCAAAGATGAAGTAGGTGGGGGCCATTTCTCTATGAACGTACTTTAATCTTCCCATTCGCTTTTATGCTCCACTTTCCAGGCCTCATTGCTGGGCAGTTTCCTCCCAGGCTCTGTGCCTTCAAGCATCTCAGAAGCCTATGTTTCCTTCCTGTTTGGTCTATTTATATTTCCCCTTGAAGGCAACATACTGTCCTTCCTTCCCCGCAACAGTGATACTGAGATTTTTTTCCTTCTGTCTTATCTAGATTCAAGTTCATACCAAACAATCTAGAAATGGAGTTTAGTTCTCCCAAGTGGATGCACACCATTTCTCTTGAGCTACAGTCTGGTGTGGAGTGTAGAGTCCTTTAGACGAGGAGTTCTAACACTAATGAACAAGCTATTGCTTCTCTTTGAGCCTTGATTTCCATAGCTATACAATGATTGTGAAATATACAGTAAGAGCCACAAAATAGATAGCCTCTACTCACACAGCACTTTCAGAACTCTAATGGCCCCACACATTTCTTCCCAGATGGCTCTGAGCATTCCCGAATGTTTCTTACACTTCAAGTGTTTATAGAAAACACTTGACTTCGCAGTACAAGATCTCTGCCATTGTCTTACTCCTTCTTGCTCCTTCTCACCCTACGCCCACATAGTCATGCCACCAGCATCTCTGACAGCCTCCACCACTGTTAGCTGAGCTTCACCAAAGTCCCCATGGTTCCTGCTGCTCCTTATTTCTGTGTAATGGCTGGCATTACCCAATGTTTCTGGCAAGGGTTGCCATGCCTGATGTCTGGGGTCCAGCTGCTGCTGCCAGTGCTGCCTCTTCTACTGCCAACACCACTCTTTCCATCCTCCTGCTGCTTCACCAACATTTCTGCTGCCATCACCAAAATTACTGATGCTGCCAGCACTGCGACATTGCTTCCCCCGTTCTTCTGTGTCTGCATCGCCACGGGCATCAGGCAAGGGTCCAGCGGTCTAGGCCAAATGGCACTGTGACCACTTGTATGCCTTGCTCCTGGAAAATGCAGGCTATCCATTAAAGGGGAGAGAGGAAAAGGCAGGACACTATAAAAGGCAATGAGCAATTGGTAAAGATAACTGGGACATATAGATGTGTTTTATCTTTCTAGACTGTGGTTTCATAAGATTCGTTTAAGACTACTTGATCCCAACATCCTTTCAAAACTTCACCGTCTGTGAGTCTTTTCAGTGGAGACCCAGAACCTCTAAGTGGATGGAAGAGGGCAGGTGGTACAGGCTTGTTACAGATCCCAGAGGAGAACCAGTGCCACCTGATGTTTTTTTTTATCCCCCCATTTGCATTCCCTGTGTGAGACTGTGCATGTGTGCTCATGTGTGCATGCGTGTTCTCTGTATCTTCATTGTATAGCTATGGAAATCAAGCCTCAAAGAGAAGCAATAGAGCATTCTCACTACTACAGAGCAGGGGTTACTTCTCATTATAATTACATTAACCTCCAAGCATGCACTCTGAGGCCAAGCTGCAGGATTCCATAAATGTTTGATGAGAAGTTTTTTTAAGTTTTTCATTCAGAACATTTTTTTCATTATTAAAGGCTTCAAATTATTAGGAACAAAGTGCTCAGTATCCTCCAGCAACTTCATCCAGTCAGCACATCGAACGTTAACAAAGGCCAGGCACGGTGGCTCACGCCTGTAATCCCAGCACTTTGGGAGGCCGAGGCAGGTGGATCACGAGGTCAAGTGATCGAGACCATCCTGGCCAACATGGTGAAACCCCATCTCTACTAAAAATACAAAAATTAGCTGGGCGTGGTGGCATGTGCCTGTAGTCCCAGCTACCTGGGAGGCGGAGGTAGGTGAATTGCTTGAACTCGGGAGGCGGAGGTTGCAGTGAGCCAAGATTGCGCCACTGCATTCCAGCCTGGCACCTGGCGACAGAACGAGACTCTGTCTCAAAAAAAAAAAAAAAAAAAAAAACTTGAAAGTTAACAAAAAGGGACAAGAGAGATCAAAGAGATGCAAATGAACATAATATCAATACCTTGCCTTTATTGTACTTAAAACAAAGATTGAGAAAAATTTTCTCACTAGCACAAATATTCTGTTGTTTATTAAATATTGGTTATGTGGACAGGGACATGGGGAATTTTATCTGTACAAGCCACAGCTTTGGCCTTAGGCCCTTTCTCTCTAGAGTTCAGAAATCTTTGGAGATGATTGTTAAGATTTGGGTAACAATAAACCCAAAATAACTGGATTTACCTTCATTTTCTGGCACCTTCCCTTGAGAGCTTAAGCCTTTTGTATTCTTCCCAAATAGCTTTAGAAGTCCTCAGAGGATCTAAGCTGTGTTTCTAAAATTAGCCATTTTGACAACTATGTGGATCTTTGACCTTTTCCTCTTGTTCCCTCAGATCACTGTGGTGAAATCTGCAGCAACATCCAGTGCCAAATTTAGCAGCCAGGTCACTGGTGCCACGGAAAGCATTGCCACTGATGCTTGTGCCAGGAAAGGCACCACTCCTCTGCTTTAACATCCATGCTAAGGCTGCTCATACCCAAGGCTAAAGGTGCCATTGTTTCCATCTGTCAGTGTCTCCAGGGGCTTACTGAAGGGTCTTTTCATCCTGAGAGCAGCCTGTGGTCTTGTCTGTTCTCAGGATTCGTCATCCTGCCTTGCCTGAGTGCCATTACTTCAGGGCTAAGAATGAAGATGCTCAGTGGTTTTCATTAGGTTAAGCTAATCCCTCCCGGAATCTTACCCTTCCAGGAAACCTAATGCCTCACACTGACAAAAACGCACCCAGTGGATCTTAAAAAGTAGTAGTGATTGTGCCACGTGTTGGCCTCGTTTGAAAGGAAGGATCTTGCTTTTCCTGGAAATAACAACTGCTTGTTTTCTCTTTGCATCAGATTAGCTCCCTCTTCTTCCTCACCGCTTCTTCTTTTCCTGACCTCCATTCCTGTGGATTAGCTAACTAGTACAACAGGCACCACATAGATGAGGCTTTATACCAAGGGTAGAAAGAGCAGATGAAGTTGGGAGCATGGAGAATGATACAACTAATTAAAACACACACAACAACAACAACACTATTCAACAACAACAAAACCCAGCAGTCGCCTCCCTTCTGCTCTGGAGGGGAAAACTTTGAATCATTTTGTAAAAGTTGATTGAGATGTACAGAGCATTGCAGGAATGAATAGTAGTATCACGTTCAAATTGCATGGGTCTCCCTGAAATATGAGAGTGACTATAGTGTTATAGGAGCAGAAATTTTCTTTCTGACTCACCAATTCCAAGCTCTGCAACCTTGAACAAGTTACTCACCGTCTCTGGGCTTCAGTTTTCGTATCCATCACATGGAGGAAATACTAGTGTCTGTCCCACAGACTTATTAGAAAAATTTAAATGAAGAAAGACCTATTTAATAGGATCGTGAGTGATACAACATTAGTGCTTAATAAATATTAGCTATGACCTGAAATTTACTGTTATAAATATTATTTAGGCACTGCCCCCCACATTTAGTTGTGCAGTCTGTTTGGTTTGATTATTTTTCCCTACAGAAGGCTCATGGCTTTTTGGCTATTAAGCATTTTCTTTTTCCTGTTGGTATTTTAGAAAGATATAAAATGGCATCTCAGAAGGGCCTGTAGCTATTGGAAAGGTGGATCTCCTGTTGGTTTAATTAGAAGAGATATTTTCAGGTGGTGCCCCGAAAAATAAGATGATGTTTTTTGAAGAGCTGCTGCTTCCGGGGAGATAGCTTATCACGGTGGGTTTCCGCAATGCCTGGAGCCGAGTTCCAGGAATAAACCAAGCTAAGAAATATATTCCAAGTATTAAATGTGATTATGAGGGGTAGGGAGCCTGAAAACATGTGACAGTAAGGCAATTTTCTTAGGGACAGAAAGTCATACTCTATTAGGTCTTTTGGTCTCTTAAAATGTTCTAGGCCTCTATGGGTATTTCGTGTTTGTCAGGGTAGACAAGATTGTGTTGAGAAACTACCCAATCCCCAGTCCCATGGTGTAATACCGCAAAGAGTTATTTCTCACTCCTGATATTTGCTGAGTGGAAGCACCTGCAGACGTGAGTCTTGTGTTCCTCCTCCACTTACCAGCCCAGATTTCCAGGCTGGTGGAGTCTCCACCTTTAATAATGCCATTCTCAAACTTTTTAATTTCCTAGATTCCTTTACATTCTTAAAAAATTTATAGAAGACATTTGTTCATATGAGTTATATCTATAGATATTTACTGTATTATTATACTAAAACAGATTTAAAATATTCATTTACTCATTTAAAAGTAAGTATAGAGCCAATACATGTTAAGATAAATAACTCTTTATGGAAAATGACCATATTTTTCAAAACCAAACAAAACAGGAACTCTGTTTTGCATTTCCTGGTCTCTTTAATGTCTAGCTTAGTTAAGGACAGCTGGAGTCCCATATCTGCTTCTGCATTTAATCTATTGCCACACGCTTTTTTGGTTGAAGTCTATAGAGAAAACCTAGGCTTTGCAGAAACGTGATTAGAAAAGAGACAATCTCCTGGGCTCCTATAATGGTCTTAAGAAATCTCAGGGTCCTTGGATCACAGTTTGAGGACTGCTGATGTACAACTTTTCCAGACACTGTGGCTGAGAACAAGAGTGATAGTTCTCCAGCTCTTTAATATCAGAAGGAATGTAAGTCACTTTTGCTTGTAATTCATTGTGTATAACTAACCACATGATCAAGCCTAACTTCAATTAAGGTTGGGAAATACAGGAAAACAAATGGAATCGTTGATGAGAAACAGTGTTTCTGCTACAAAATCATCCACTTTATATCTTGGTAGTCCTTCCTTTACTTCCCACCTCCCTCCAAGAATTACTTACTTGCCAATGACTTCTTGATTTTCTTTTCTTTTCTTTTTAACAGTGACCTGTAGGGTACTGAAATCAGAAAATGGATATCAGGGAGCGCTGAGGCAAACTGGCAAGCCCTGAGCTGCCTTTATTGCAACGATGTTACACCTTCCTCTTGTTCTTGTATATCTTTGTCATCTACCCTTCTGCTGTAGCTATATTCTCTTGGGCTATTTTGACCCTCTCAAAATTAAAATTGTATTGGTGTTGGATATCTTTTCTGTCCACTCAGATTCAAATCCAGGGTTTGCCAGCCATTGTATTCACATCAACTATTTCCTCAAAGCAGTTCTTGGAAGTACAGATGATTCATCTTTGGGTTTCTGGAACTTTCAGCATCCGTGTCTGCGTGAGGCCTTTCCACAGGTCTTCTCTTATACAGTGCTCTAGGCCATTATTGCCCAAATATTAGCATGCATATGAATCACCTGGGGCTCTTGTAAATGCAGATTCTGATTCAGTAGATGTGGAGTGAGACCAAGATTGTACATTTCTAACAAGCTCCAAGGTGATGTGGATGCTATTGGTCTTGGATCACATTTTGAGTTACAAGGCTATAAACCCAGTCCCAACATATATATCCACTGGGAAGCCATTCCTCTTGATGGTTTGCCTTTTACTCTAGAAGAGACTTTGGGTAATCTTCCAACTCTAGCCAACCATTCGAAACTCATTGTGCTTCCCATCCATTACACACTTTGTACTACCAACATACCTGAAGATGTTCAAGTCTTCAAGATAGAAATATGATGGTTTTATGGTTTCTAATAACTGCCCAGAACTTGGTATGATGAATCCTCTTTTCTACTTTGCAGTAGCTCTCTTAAAATTTGCTGAGAGTCTATCATTTTTCAGTTGCTTGCATTTACTTACAAATACAAATTTGGACTTGTAAGGTTCACTGGGCTTCCTAGTTAATAAGCTCTCTTCTGTGCCTGAGCTGGCGCTCTATGTAGCAATCTAGGCTTAGGAGAGAGGAGAAAAAGTAGTTTGACTTGGTGCTCACGTATAATGTCCCTTTTTAATTCTGGTGCTAGTGGACTAGAGAAATGGAGAAGGAATCGATTAGTGTCTCCTCACTTGGCACAGCTGAGCTTTACTCCCGGTTAGCCATGGCTGCTATTCAGCCTCACTATCTACAGACTCAGCACAGATAGGCGGTAGGTACCACATGCATTGCTGATGAGGGACACATCTGTGAACAGCTACCTAATTGTGGTGATCCCTTGGCCACATCCTTCAGTTGGTAGAACCATACTTACTTTCTCTTAATCCTCAAACTAGAACTGTATTAGAAATACAGAGGCCCTCAAATTTACCTTCTCAGGCCTTTAAATCCAAGCAACATCTGATGTTTTATCTTCTCCAAAGGAGAAACTCAAGAGAGGGGAGAAGGAGAACTGGCAGTTCTTGGTCTACCCCCTCCCCATGAGATCTTCTGTCCCGATTTCTGGCTTTCTCACTCTGGTGATATAGTGCTGATCAGCTAGTTCACTGGCTAAGATATACACTGTAACCAGTGTATATCCACTGCAATTCGGGAATGCACTGAAGCATCACCCTGCAATGTAAACCTTTTTTTTCTTTCCTTGTTGCAAACTTCCTCAATCTTTTCAGGTTATCCTCTTCATCTCCGGGTAGGAAAATATGTTCTTCCGTCCTCTGTAAGAGGAGATGAATAAGGAAAAACTGCATTTAATGAAGACTATAGTTTCCAAAAATGCTCCACCTTTCTCACCACTCTGTCACTTATATTGAACGGGAAAGTGAGGGCATGGTTCGTGTGAGAAATGGTTCTTTGACAATTCTCAGTAAGCCCAGCAGGAATGGAGCTATCTCATGGGTCCTACAGGACCCTGAACTTCAAGGGGAACTTAGTTCCTTTATTCGCAACACTGGGCCTTTAACATGATTGCATGACAGCTGGAAAAATCCCAGTTGACTGCCTGTTAGATGTGTGTATGTGTTGCATCAGATCTGATCATCAGTTGAGTGAAGATTCGTGACTATTTTTATTTGTTTGTTTATCAAAACCGTATCAAGTGGAGCTTGGGCAAATGAATGGTTTCTATTTTTTTCTCAGCTGTTCTGGTGCTGTGTACACTGTCAGAATTAGGTCAAGGGAAGGTAGTTATTCTAATTTGCTAACACGTGGTGAGTCTGAGAATGTTTAATGCAACCACAGAGAAGAAACAGACGTGTTAAAAAGGTATTGTATGTCTGTGATATGTGCTCTTCTTTGACACATTTGCATCACAGGTGCCGATTCCTGCAGTTTACTGGGATTCCACACCTCAGTTCTGCAACTGCAAAAGGTGACAGGTGGAGGCTGTGTTTGCCTCAGATGGGGGGCAGCGCTCCCCAGTCGGAGATCAAGCATACTGACTGGCAGGAAGTTTAACAATTCCCTTTCCCATCCATAGAAATTCAAGCTGTTTTGTCATTGTATTGTTTTTATTTCTGTACTATGTAGCTTGCTGAGCCTCTCATGAGATTTCAAATATGAAACTGATCAATTGGGTAAAAGCAACCTAATTTCTGAAAAACTCAACCTCACCACCCTGCATCACTTCAGTGTGGTGCTTTTGAATACAAATGTCAGAAATAGCCTCTTCCACCTGATTAATTATGAACCAAAGAGATCATCAGAGAGCAAGGTTGCCCCAAGGTCTGTGCTCCTTCTTGGCCTCTGTCCATCAGTCTTCTGGATCAGTGGTCTTCAAGCATTTTGACTCATGCACACCCCCCGAAAGAGTTTTGAAATACCATGTATGATCTCATACATTTAAACAGAGAAAATTTGAGATAATCATCTATTCACATGCATTTCACATGTCATAAATAATGTAAAGAGACCTGTATGCTCTTCGCTAGTTCCCCACAATGGTAACATCTTGTAAAACTGTAGTAAAATATCCCAACCAAAATGTTGTCATTGATACAGTGAGATACAGACTATGTCTATCACTACAAGTATCACTCATGTTCTTCAGCAGCAATACCCACTTCCCTGCCAGCCCCACTCCCTCCCTTAACCCCTTTGGCAATTACTAGTCTGTTCTTCATTGCTATAGTTTTGTAATTTTAAGAATGTCATACAAATGGAACCATACAGTCTGTGACATTTGGGGATTGGGGTTCCTTACTTATTATTCTCTGTAGATTCATGCAGGTTGTTCAGTTGGACAATTTACCCATTGAAGGACATGTGGGTTGTTTCCAGGTTTGGACTATTATGAGTAAAGCCAGTAAAAATATGTTTATCTAGTTTTTGTGTGAATACAAGACTTCATTTCTCTGGGATACATGCCCAGAAGCACAATTTGCATGTTTAGTTTTTAGTTTAGTTTGTTTGTTTTTAAATAAACTTTATTTTTTAGAGCAGTTTTAGGTTCACAGCAAAATTGGGAAGAAGGTATGTTCCCTATGTCTTCTGCTACCACACATCGTTTAGTTTTTTAATAAATTGCCAGACTGCTTTTCAGATTGGCTGTAACATTTAACATTCTCATCACAATGTATGAAGTAATCCTGTTTCTCTGAATTCTCACCAGCATTTGGTGTTTTCACAACTTAAAAACAGAGTTAGCCACTGTGATAGGTATATAGTGATATGTCAGTGTGGTTTTATTTTGTATTTTCCTAATGACTAATGATGTGATGATTATCTTCTTGTGTGCGAACTGTATATCTCCGTGGTTGGAATGTCCCTTTATGTCTTTTTTTTTCCATTTCTAACTGGATTCTTTGTTGTTTTTATCACTGAGTTTTGAGATTCTTCATATAGTCTATATACTAGTTCTTTCTTGGATATGATAAGACCTGCAAATAGTTCCTGTCACACTATAACTTCTTTTTTTTTTTTTTTTTTTGAGATGGAGTCACCCAGGCTGGAGTGCAGTGGCATGATCTTGGCTCACTGCAACCTCTGCCTCCCGGGTTCAAAAGATTCTCTTGCCTCAGCCTCCCAAGTAGCTGGGATTACAGGCATGAACCACCACAGCTAATTTTTGTATTTTTAGTAGAGACAGGGTTTCACCATGTTGGTCAGGCTAGTATGGAACTCCTGAGCTCAGATGATCCCCTCTTCTTGGCCTCCCAAAGTGCTGGGATTACAGGCGTGAGCCACCACGCCCCTCTCATAACTTCCTTTTTAATCCTCTTCACAGGACCTTTCACAGAGCAAAAGTTTTCAGTTTTGAAGATCAATTTCTGTACTTTTCCTCTCATAGATTGTGCTTTTGTTATCAAGTCTAAGAACTCCTTTCCTAGTCCTAGATCCTAAAAATATTTTCCTATTTTTTTCCAAAAGTTTTATATTTTTCCATTTTGCATTTGAGCTGTGATCTATTTTGTGTTGATTTTGTGTCAGGTGTAAAATGTAGATCAGGCTTCACCTTTTTCCTATGGAGATCCAGTTGCTCTAGGACCATCTGTGTAAAAAGCTACCTATTCCTCATTTAATTGATTTTGTACTTTTGTCAAAAATCAAATGAACATATTTGTATGTGTCCATTTCTGGGTTCTCTGTTCTGTTCCATTGTACTATGTGTTGACTTTTTCACCAATATTATACTCTTGATTACTATAACTACAAAATCTCAATATTGGGTTAAATAGATTCTTCTGACTTTAATCTTCTCTTTTAAAATTATTTTTAGTATTCTAGTTCTTTTGCCTTCTCATATACATTTTAGAATAATGTTATTTATATATACAAAAGTTTTGCTTGGATTTTGATAGAAATCATGTTAACCAGTATAATAATTGGAATAGAATTAACATCTTTATTACATTGACTCTTCCAACCAATGAACACTGTATGTCTCTCTAATAGGTGTTTAATTTCTTTTATAATCATTGCATAGTTTTCAGCAAACAAATTCTATATATGTTTTATTGGATTTACATCTAAAGGTCTTCTTTTCTGAGTGATTGTAAATGATATTCTATTTTTAATTTCCATGTCAGGGTTTATTACTAGCATAAGAAATAGATTTATGTTTCATGTATATTGTATCCTGCAACCTTGCTGAAGTCCCTTATCAGTTCTGGGAGTTTTTATAGATACCTTAGGAATTTCTAGGTAGACAATCATATCATCTGCAGTAGACGTTTTTTGTCTTTCCAATCTCTATGCCTTTTATTTCCTTTTCTTGCCTTATTGAACAGGCTAGAACACTGTTGAATAAAAGTGGTGAGAATAGACATCTTCAGTTTCCAATCTTATGGGAAAATCATTCAATCTTTCAACATTATAATGTTGGCTACAGTTTTTTTTGGTACATTCTTTAGATCAGGTTGAAAAAGTACCCCTTTATTCCTATTTTTCAGATAGTTTATTTTTTAATCATGAATGGTTGCTGACTTTTGCCAATTGCTTTTCTGCGTCAATTGATATAATTGTGTGAATTTTCTTCTTTCGCTTTTTTTTTTTTGAGACAGAGTGTCTCTCTGTCACGAAGGCTGGAGTGCAATGGTGTGATCTTGGCTCACTGCAACCTCTGCCTTCCAGGTTCAAGCAATTCTCCTTGCCTCAGCCTTCCCAGTAACTGGCATTACAGATGCCCACCCACCTTAGTGGGGGATGACCTGGTTATCACTGGCTGATGGTGAAGACCTGACTCTTCACAGGCCTCTTCTGACACCATGTCAGCTGAGTAGAGAGATGTATTTCAAGCTCCCCACATATTCTCCACTAATACCCCTGGCAGGTTTTCTTATTGCGTGGATCACATTCTTGGCTTTCTACTTTCTCTGATGCCACCCTGGCATGAATGTTGGAACATGTCATTACAGTTTCATAAGGGTGAAAGTCTCAGCTCCCCACATGGCCTTTGCTGGCCTATATGAGGTTGGAGGCACAGTTTTTCAATGGTGTTTACCTAAAGTAAAGTGGCTATTAACTAAAAATTTTCTATATTAACAGGCTTTCCCTTTTAGGATCCTTTGGTTAAAGAAAGCAAGCTTTGATGTCATGATATTATGATATATTAAGAAGTATATATTTGATCTTTGAGCCTAGTTCCTGGCACAGAGCTCCAAAAACCTTTGACATTTTCTGAGTGTTAGGAGTGAGAGGATCATCTTTAGTTATTCATAACAAGCACATTTTCAACCATACATGAGTTTCATTTATGCTAAGGAATTACTTTTAGAGAATGGGGGCATATTGTCAGAGAACCAATCTTATGATTAAAGGGTTGGAATTTTCACCCCCACTCCACTCTGCCACCACCCAGACCCTCAGGGAGAGGAGAAGGACTGGAGATTGACTCAGTCAGCAAAGGCCAATAATTTAATCAACCAGGCCTATGCAGTGAAGCTTCCAGTGAAACCCTAAGGGATGTGGTCAGAGAGCTGCTGGGTTGGTGAACACATGGAGGGCTTGGGAGGGTGGTGTGCTTGGAGAGAGCATGGAAGCTCCATGCCGCCTCCTAACACCTATACCTTAGCCTGTTCACCTCTTCCATTTGGCTGTTGGCTATTTCTAAGCTGTATCCTTAGGTATATGCTTTTCTCCATTCCAAGAGTTATTCTAGCAAATTGTCAAACCTGAGGAAGGTCTTGGGAACCCCCTGACTTACAGCCAGTTGATCAGATGTACAGGTCACAATCTGGGGCTTGGGATCTGTGTCTGAAGTTGAGAGGGGTGCAGTCTTGTGGGAATGAGCCATTTACTTGTGGGATTTGTATTAACTCTGGGAAGTTGGTGTCATAGTTGAATTGTGGCACGCCCAGTTGGTGTCTAGAAAGTTGGAAAATTGTTTGGTGAGGAAAACCCACACATTTTGTGTCATAATTAGGAAGCAGTTTGTTTTCCTTTTAGGTTGGGTCTTTTTCATCTGTGCCATCAGCTGCATGTGTGAAGTATTAGACAGAAAGAAAACCCAGGGGACTCACCACTGTCCTTCCTCAGATCCTGTAGTCCCTAGCTGGCCTGACTTCTTCTTGCCTTTCAGTCTTCTTACACTTGTTTTATGCATAATGACCACAAATTTTGTTGGTACTTAGCAGGAGGAATAGGGGAGAAAGTACATATATTAGTAATTGCCATTACTGTTAATGGCAAAAACCACAATTACTTTTGCACCAACCTAAAACTATATATTCCTGGAAGTCTATCTCACACATTTTGTTTATATTGAAACATTTTAATTAAAGTTTAAATGTATTTTTTCTTGTTATTAGAAGCTTGACAGTATGAAACAGCTCAGAGAGTGAAATAAGAGGAATCATTATAATTGAAATAAATACATAAGGTTATTTTATCAAAAAGTTTTACAACATGTTTTAGTAAATAATATTTAGATTTATCCCTTTGGTGCCTTGTAAGTATGTCTGTTCTCAGGGCAATGCAGTAATGATATTTATGTTGGCTAACCGTTATGTCATCTTGGGTAAAAGGGAAGGACTTTTGAAATGGGATACATTACACATTCTTGTGCAATTTGAGAGAGTAAATAGAGTGAAAACATGGAATTTGTTTCCTTCATAATTGTCCTTGAATGTGGACCTTAGGGGAACTGTATGTACCCAAATTTAAAGATCACTGTTCTAATGGAAATTGGCTTAAGCAAAACATCTGCCTAGATCTTTAGCTTAAGAGAGAACTATATTCAGATATTTTTCTCTGGCCATGTTTAGAATTTGTCTTGAATTGTTATCAGGAATGAGTTGTAAGGCATGGAATTTTTTCCATGATTTCATTAATGCATTCAGCTTGAGTTTTGCATTTCACTCTTAGAGGGGAAAATGCCTGAAAAGAAAGTAGCTAATAAGCATTGTAACTGAAATTTCCAGTAGGGCCTTAGGGAAGGTGTGCTTTGATAATACTGATGGAAATAAAGCAGGGGCTCTGCAGCTGTTGGTGAGGGAAGCATTTAATCATTGTGTATTTGTGTGCTCACTTTACTGAAGCATTTTTCCCACTTTTTATTCTCTGCGATAACCAGTCTACCCTGAGGACACAAAATCAGAGCCTTAGGGGGAGAAGCAGGGAATGGCTGTGCATTTGTTTATTTCATCTCCTGAACAGGTATCAGAGAGGTACCACCAGAGGAGGGGGTGTGGCTGGGCTGGGTGCAGTACCAGAAGAGAGCGGAGGTATTTGTTCTCTGCACTCCATTCTTTTCCCCCTCCAGCCTCACAGCTCTCAAAAAAGGGAAGTTCAAGGACACAATCCTGGAAGACTCTCTGACCCTAAGCAGAAACAAGATTTTATCAAAGCCACTAGTTTGAAATAGGTGACAGGCATTGAGGTGCAGCGATGTGGGGAGAATCTGAAAGACAGAAAACATCTATAAAAACCAAATAAACTAATTCCATCCCCCACCTGCCCAAAGAAATCACCTATCATTACTCCTGGAGAAATGCTATGGTGTCATATGAGTGGGCACAGTCTTGTCTCAGTGTCTTACCTCTGGCCTGGGCCCCTGCCTCCCCTCCTCCTTCTGATCACCTTCCTAGCATTCTGCCTCTCAGCCCTTAGTGATCATCAAAGTTTCACAGACACATACATGGCTAGAGTGGGAGAAGTTGTTTCCAGGCCATAATATAGATTCTTTTATGTAATTAATAGTAGCATGCAATCTTGGTTGCACACCAACATCCCATTGGGCAGCTTTACGACATTTTTGATACCCAAGGTGCTTTCCATATCAATTAAATTGGATTCTGTATGGGTAGGAAAAGGTATATGTTTTTTTTTTCAGGTATACATATATTTTTAGACTTTCTTAGGGTATTTAAATGTAGAATAGGGGATGATGACTTAGGAATTAGAACATTGCTAACCCAGTTGATTCCCACAAACCAATATTTCTTCTCCCTTTGCAAGAGAAATATGTGACTCCACAAGACTGACCTTTGAGCTGGCAAGAGGAGTGCAGATCCTAAGCCATGCGATTTAGAGGCCCCCATTTTGGCCTCCCCTAGCTGTGCTCTGCTCCATGGGATAAGGAATCCATGGGCCAAGGGGCCTGACCTTGGAAGCCCATGCCTTTATCCTGCGCCACACTACGTGTACAAAGGCCTTAAAACTGACCATCCAGATAGCTCCGAGCTGGTTTCCAGGGTTTGTGGGCCTCTTGTCTGGGGGCAGAAAACAGTGATGCTATGGATGGGTCCCCCCTAAATGCTGTTATTTGTAGGTTGTGTGGCTCAAGCCTGGACATTGATTTTAACTGGATGTCCATAGTCATGAGCATGGAGTCCCTCATGATGGGGCCGAGATAGGAGGGGGAAAGGGGTCGGGCCTTGGGATGAGTGGTGGCTGAGGTCACAGATTAACCACTTAGAGAGGCTGGAGAAATCCAATCAGAATCTGGCCTTCCCAGTTGTTACAAAGGTATACTTGGTACAAAAGAAGAATGGAAAATATTTAAGTTTGTTTGCTTGACTTTTAACACTTAAACATTTAAGATATGGTATTTGGGTCCCCATATTCACTCTTTTGTGAGCTCTGGAAATGTCAGCATCTGGCCTGTGATCACCCCTGCTGTATCTGTTTGTGTGGCCTAAACTCTGTAGGCGGGAGGTGCTGGCCTGACAGATGCTTCTTACCTTGATGGCACCTTCCTCTTGTTACTCACAGAGCCCTGACCAACGGAGACTTCACCTCTGGGTTCCTCTCGTTAGCTCCCTGTCGTTTTGGTTGTGAGCTGCTCCTGCTCTTGCATGGTTGCATATATAGTGTTGTAACAGTATACAAAATATGTGGGTTTTGGTGCCAGATGGACATGATTTCTAGTCTTAGCTCTGCCACTTGCCACTTGTGTGACTTTAGGTGACATCCTTGACCTTTCTAAACCTTGACTTGTTTATTATTTATGTTTATATTTATAATCAGAGTCAGCAATACCTACCTGGCATGGTGATAGAGAGAACTAAATGAGGAAACAAGGAAACACAGAACGGCGCTGGCACAGTGCCTAGAGGTAGAAAGAACTCACTAAATAATTGCTTCCATTTATCAAGTAAGGCCAATTCATTTAAAAATAATAACAATTTTCCTTTATCCCTCTTATTTACATTTTCTGGACTAAATAATTGATTTTTTTTGTTTTTCTTTTTGTAATGCATTTTCCAACTCTTAGTTCTCCCTGCCTCTCTCTCTCTCTCTCTCTCTGTGTGTGTGTGTGTGTGTGTGTGTGTGTGTGTGTAAGAGTACATCCTTCATATATCAAAATGACAACTAGCCTGCTATCAGGAGGCCAGGTACTTTGAGTTTATATGAGGAGAAGGCTGTTCATATTTCTTTCGTTGACAGTGTCTCTTCTTCACGCAGCCATCTCTGATCTAGGTTTTCTACAATGAGACCAGTAGAACTTGATATGGAGATGGAGCCTGGTCATTTGGAATGGGTACACTCAACCAGTGGCACTCAGTATGTGCTGGTAAATTGAGGCAGGATTGACTTCAGTTCTCATGAGTAACCATCCCCTATTACAACCTAGTTTAGTGTTGCAAAAACAGGACTGTATGCTCCTTGTTCAATACCCTTTCCTGGGTGTACTGGACCACACATAGTAAGTGGTTAGTTAGTGCTTGTCAGATGAAATAATAAGCAAATGATAAGTTATATAAGTAGCCATTTGCTTGTTGTTGGCCCATTTTATATTTATTGACAGGCAAGCCACACAAGTAGTGGTTGAATATATAAATAAACTATAAGAATAAATGAAATGACTGAACAAATGAATGAATGATGAAGAAATGTCTATTGGGTAGATGAGGTGTTATGCTGAGATTGCTTTTATATTTAACTGCTCTCTACGCTGAAAGAGTACAGCTTTTCAGTGTATCAGTTTCCCTGGACACAGGGAGGGGGAACACCACACACTGGGGTCTGTTGGGGGGGTGGGGGAGCTGTTGGGGGGATAGTAGGGGGTGGGGGAGATTGGGGAGGGGATAACAGGAGAAATACCTAATGTAAGTGACAGGGGGATGGAGGCAGCAAACCACCATGGCATGTGTATACCTATGTAACAATCCTGCAAGATATGCACATGTACCCCAGAACTTAAAGTAAAATTAAAATAATAAAATAGATTCATAGTATCTTCCTAAACAGGGAAAAATGTTTAATAAAACCAGGTGCTGTAGTTGAGTGCTGGGAATTCTTGGGTATTGCTCTCAATATAAGTTGTTGCTTAGCAGAAGATGTGGCTGTGTAAAATACTGTCTCTGAAAAAAACAGAGTGTTTTTTGTTTTTTTGGTTTTTTTTAATTTAAAATTCACCTTAGTCAGCCAGCATTTGTTTTTGCTTTTGTGCAGGGCTGATCTCTGTTTCAGCATTTTAGCCTGCGCATATACATGGATGGAATAATATTGGCTCCAAATGAAGGCAAGAGCCCATTTCAGTTCAGGCACTATCGTGTTTGCTGAAAAAAGCATGTCCCTAAGGCTCATGCAGTGGCTGGAGGTTGCTGTACAGCCCTGATAAAAAATGAAGCTGCTGATCTTCTGGTGTGTGCATGGACACAGATACCTTAGTATTGCTAAGTCCCATCGATCTCAAATAAAGCAGAATGGAGCTGGCAGACCAAGGCTTAGAATTGGAAATGGACAGCAAGGTTCTACAAAAGTAGACATCCGTGGATAGTTTCTTAGACAGTGTATTTCTTAGGGTACCTGTTAAAATATTGTAACAAACAGACCCCCAAATATGTGATAACCCAATGGTAAGAGCCATCTAGGATGGGGGAGGCATCAATACTCAAGGAACCTAGGCTAGCAAGTCTCACACACTTTCCCCCATGCAGCTTCCTTTCTAACAGCTGCTGCTATTGTTGCTGATTCCCAGGCTGTAGTGATGAAAAAAAGGATGCCCAGGGAAAGCTCTGCGTTATGGATATGATGATGAAATTGTACACATCACCTCAACACACACTCCATTGTCCCAAACTCGGTCACATGGCCACACCTAGCTGTGGGGGGAGCTGGGAAACAAAATCATCAGCTAGGAGGCCATATACCCTGGTAAAATTCATAAAAGGAAGAAAGAAAAGTGAGGCTAGCAGGAGACAATTTAACATCTCTGCTATGGGGGATCCATTGCAGAGGACAGATGTGTTCATCTTTACTAAAATGCTTTGTGTATTTTAATAGTTAGAACACTTTGGTTACAAATAACGAGGGAAAGCAAAGAGGAAGTATTATGAGGGTGCATGTAAAGCAGCAAGGGAGAAATCAGAGAAGTTAAAAGGCAGGCATAGCAGGATCAGACCTCACCAAGATCATGACAGAGCGGTTTCCATGTTTATGGCTAGTTGGGGGACCCCTTGCAGTTGGACTTTGTTGATCTTTTACCTCCTGCACTAAAATGATTTGGCTATACCTGCACATGTGTTTTTTCAGCCCAGCTAACTGGTTTGTTCTGCTTATTTCTCTTAATTTACACTTGTAGATGAACTGCCTTGGGCCTTACTCTTTTTTTTTTTTTTTTTGAGATGGAGTCTTGGTCTTCACCAGACTGGAGTGCAGTGGCACAATCTTGGCTCACTGCA
The DNA here is from genome assembly GCA_036589455.1 of Ateles fusciceps. Lineage (NCBI taxonomy): Eukaryota > Metazoa > Chordata > Mammalia > Primates > Atelidae > Ateles > Ateles fusciceps. The sequence goes on from JAZHEH010002077.1 coordinate 2,888,946, forward strand.
ACCTCCGCCTCCTGGGTACAAGCAATTCCCCTGCCTCAGCCTCCTGAGTAGCTGGGACTACAGACACGCACCACCATGCCCGGCTAAGTTTTTGTATTTTAATAGAGACGGGGTTACACCATGTTGACCAGGATGGTCTTGATCTCCTGACCTCGTGATCTGCCCGCCTTGGGCTCCCAAAGTGCTGGGATTACAGGTGTGAGCCACCGGGCCCGGCCTCTTCCTTTTAACGTTGTGTAATTCCTCCCTCTATGCCAACTAGAAAATTATTTCATTGTTTTGAGACAGGCTATACAGCATCCAGGTTACTAGCCAGATTATGGGGTTAGTTCTTTTAGCCAATACTGTAGGAAGGACACTGTTCTCTAAAAGGAAGCAGGGGTAGAAGGTATGGTGTCCTCTCTTATATACTCACTCCTCATTCCACTCAAAATATGATCTAAAGACCAAGAGCATTAGCATCACCTGGGAGTTTGTTAGAAATTCAGAATCTCAGGCTGCACCTCAAGCCCACTGTGTTAATTTCCTAGAGCTGCCATAACAGAGTGCCATAAACTGGGTGAGTTAAATAACCTAAATGTATTGTCTCATAGCTCTAGAGGCCAGAAGTCTGAGATCAAGGTGTTGGCTGGGTTGGTTCCATCTGTTGTCTCTGAGGGAGCATATGTTCCATGCATCTCTTCTAGTTTCTGGTGGTTCACTGGCAACCTTTACGTTCCTTGGCTTATAGATGCGTCACCCTGATCTCTGCCTTCAAGTTCACATGGTGCCCTCCCTGTGTGCAGGTGTCTTCTCACATGCCATTATTTATCAGAACACTGGCCATACTGGACTAAGGGCCCCCTCTACTCCAGTGTGACCTCACCTTAACTTAATATCTGCAATGATGCCATCTTCAAATAAGGTCACATTCTGAGGTCCTGGGGGTGAGTACTTTAACATATAAACTTGGGGGAGAAAGGAGTACAATTCAACGCATAAAAACCACTGAATCAGAACCCGTACTTAATAGGTAATTTGTTTGCACATTAAAATCTGAGAAGTCATGCCTTAACATTTGTCAAAAATTAGTGTGCCGCCGGGCGCGGTGGCTCACGCCTGTAATCCCAGCACTTTGGGAGGCCGAGGCGGGCGGATCACGAGGTCAAGAGATCGAGACCGTCCTGGTCAACATGGTGAAACCCCCGTCTCTACTAAAAATACAAAAAAATTAGCTGGGCGTGGTGGCGCGCGCCTGTAGTCCCAGCTACTCGGGAGGCTGAGGCAGGAGAATGCTTGAACCCGGGCAGCAGAGGTTGCAGTGAGCCAAGGTCGTGCCGCTGCACTCCAGCCTGGCACCTGGTGACTAGAGTGAGATTCTGTCTCAAAAAAAAAAAAAAAAAAAAAAAAAAAATTAGTGTGCCACCGACACACTTACTACCACCTTAAATGTATAATGGAAAGCATCCTAGTCTTGGGTTCCCGGATTCTGGCCCTACCCTAGCCATTCTACTTTTAGTGCACAGCCATGTGCCAGGCTCATATTCAGCAAACATTTATTGGATGAGTTAAAAAAGTGGGCCAAAGTACTTTCATGTCTAAAATGGGAATACGTATTTCAAAAGAATATTGTAAAGACCATCACAGTTATTAAATATTTAATAATGGAAAGTGTAACTGTATCAGTTAGAATCCAGTCAGGAGACAGACATGCAATTCATCTGAACAGAGAAACTAGTATCTATTAGAGGAGAGTAATTATAAAGGCATAAAGAACACGTTTTGTGGGTTGCCCTGTATGTTCCAGGGTATAGGCTATGCAATGCTGGTGAGTGGGATCAGAGGGAACCAATGTGCAGAGAACCTGCTGCCTATCAAGGTAAGGTCTAGGGTGCATGGTATCTGCATCAGGTCTGTAGTTACATGAACACTGGCCTGGAGCCAGAGCCCTGAGCTCATCGAGGGAACGTGCACAACACTGGATGCCCCTACACTGTACCACTAGTAGCTGGTGGTAGGAAGATGCAAAAAGCAGAGAAGTACACCAGAACCAGGAGCAAAAGACTCTCCTTCACTCCCACTCCAGCACCCTCTACTTACGTAGTTTAATGTCATGCCTGTTGCAACAAAGCAATGCTAAAGGGTCCATTCCACTATTGCACAATGAGTAATGAAGGATAGACTTTGTAGCTGAGAGGCAATAGATGGATAACTGGTACATGCTCTATGCCAATATAAAGTCATTTTCTCAATGCTATTATCAAATATGGTCTCAGAGAATAAGAGAAATTAAAAATGTGGAATTCTTAATGCCTTATCCAATATATAAGTAGTTTGTTCTCCCTAGCCTTTCTCTAATTCCCATACATGCTCTGCTTTTTCCAACTGGATTGCCTCATAATATTATTTGGTGAGATAATATCAAAAATGGAAGTTGTTACTAAAATTGGGAACTGAACATACCTTGATGATGGTGCCCACCTATGTATACCTTTGTGGTATGATACCCACAGCATAGCAGTGCCAGGCACTCACCCTGACTCCTAGTTATCCAAGATGTCATCCTCTGGGGCCACCTTCCTTGGGCTGTTTTTCCAGGACTCTGGGCCATTTCTGCCATAATTGAGCTCATTTACACAATCCTAGGCCATCTCATTCTTGCCTGTGGCTTCAGTTACTCATGAACACATTCCTCTGACCAGGTTGCTATTCTGAATTCCTAATAGTCTCCTTGAAGCCAATCTTGAAGGTTGCAAAAGCACCCCGAAACTCAACATATTCAAATCAAGCTCATTTATTAACACCACATTCACCCTCAATCTGCTGTTCTTTCTGTCTCTCAAAGAATGGCGACTTATGTTTATGTTATCTTTCTCTCTTGTCCTTTACCTTCCATATCACTTCCATGTCACAGGTCTTGGATTTTATCCTCTAAATATCTCTTGATTTTGTTCACGTCTCTCTGTCTGCATTAGCAGCACCCACATGTGTACTATGTCACATATGACCTGGACCACTGTAACAGCCTCCCAGCTGATCCATCAGCAACCCCTCCAGCCTTTTTCCTAATATGAATCTAATGTCATGCTGACCTTCACTTCTCCCCCAGTTGCTTCACCTTCTTCAATGATTCTTCAATGCTCTCAGGACAAAGACAAAACCCTTGACATGACTTTCAAAGCCCTGCATGGTCTAGCTCTTCTCCACCTCTCAGGACTGACTTCATCTCTGACTTTCTCTTGACTTCTCTGAATCAGCTACACTGGCTTTTTTCAACCCATTCTTTGAGGATATTGAGACTTTGCATATGCTCTTTCCTGTGCCTGGAATACTCTTCAGATCCCACCTCAGCCGTACCCTGATCAATCTATCCAGCTCAAATGCCCCCGTTTTCAGCTCCCATGACATCTTAGGAACTGCTTCTCCCTAATAGCACTTTTCAGAGTCAGATGTTATGTTTATTCATTTAATTGTTTAGCCAATGCCTATCTATTTCTAGACTGTAGGATCTACTTCGGCAGGGTATGCATTAATAATTCCTCACTATTGTATTCTCAGTGTCTAGCCCAATGCCTTTTATTTAGGCAAAATAACGAATCTAAATATTGAAATTCATGTGCTAAAATTTCTTGCTGAAATTTACTCTCTCCTTCCACAAATATTTAGTGAGCACTTACATGTGTTTGCTTCTATATTTGGAATTGTGCTTCCAAATAAGATTCCTGCTCTCTCATGCTGTATTAGTCTGGGCTGTCTAGAGGGACAGTGCTAACAGGATAAACGCATGTATGAAAGAGTTTATTAAGGAGTACTGACTCACATGATCACAAGGTGAAGTCCCACAATAGGCTGCCTGCAAGCTGAGGAGAAGGAAGACAGTCTGAGTCCCAAGACCTCAAAAGTAGAAAGCCAGCAGTGTAGCCTTCAGTCTGTGACCGAAGGCCCGAGAGCTTCTGGCAAACCACTGGGTTAGATGTAGGTCTAAGAGTTCAAAGGCTGAAGAACTTGGAGTCCAACGTTCGAGAGCAGCAAGCATCCAGCACAGGAGAAAGGTGGAAGCAGAAGACTCAGCCAGTCTAGTCCTTCCATATTCCGCTGCCTACTTTTATCCTAGCCGTGCTGGCAGCTTATTAGATGGTGTCTACTCAGACTGAGGTGGGTCTGCCTTTCCTAGTCCACTGACTCAAACGTTAATCTCCTTTGGCAACACCTTCACAGATACATCCAGGAACAATACTTTGCATCTAATCAAGTTGACACTTAATATTAACCATCACAAGTCCATGCCTTGTCAACTTAAACCCATACACATCTTTTGAGATCGTACATAATCTTCAAATAAAGACAATAATAAGGTCGTAATTATGCCTACCATGATAAAGCTATCCTTCTTACTACCAGAAACACGCCAATCCCCAATGCAAATGCTATTAGATAAAGTTAACAACACTTAAATGCTGATATGAAGTCAACAAATCTTGTCACATGACGAAGGAAAAAGAAATAAATGAAGATATTTTCTAGGTACAGGTGTATACATGCTCAAACATGTTCATAAAACAAGGAAATACTCATGACAACTACTATCCTTGTTTCTGTCATAGCTGGTATTGATGACTACCTTCTTCTGCTACCCATTCTGTATTCCTTCTGCCTTCAGCAAGCACCTCAGCAGGTCGTGGTTTTTTATCTGGTGGAATGACCCAAACCTTCATTCCTGTAGGGTCTGGGTCATCTGTAGTCCTGCCTAGATTGGGTTGTTGTAGTTTCCCATTGACCTTAATCACAGGGCATGGTAATATACTAAGAGACACCCCAAGGGATCTCTTGTATTCCATGCAAACAGTTTCCTATCTCCACTGTGGAGTAGTAAACTGATTTTATCTTGATAATCTGGGTCAACCACCACAGCCAACACTATAACTTCCTTCCTTCCTTCATAGCCTGTTGACTTAGAGGTAGAAGGAGCCCAAAGTAGCCAGGTGGCAATCTTAATTTCCAGTTTAATAGAATCATTGTTGAATCTCCTGGTGATGGTGAGTGGTGCCACATCCATTTCCACCCCCTTGATTCCTGGAACCATGAATCCTGGCTATGGGAGAAACAGTACCATATATTGGATGCTGATTCAGAGCATACACAGCCTCTGGAGAGTGTTGCCCTAGCCCTGCAAAGTATTGCCACCTAGGTGGCATTGTAATTTGACTTCAAAAGGCCATTTTGCCATTCTATCAATCTGACTGCTTTAGGGTGATGGGGAACATGGTAAGACCAGTGGATCCCATGAGCATGAGCCCATTGCTGCACCTCTTTAGTTCTAAAGTGAGTGCCTTGGTCAGAGCCAAAGCTATGTGGAATACCATGAGGGTGGATGAAGCATTTCATGAGTCCATGGATGGTAGCCTTGGCAGAAGCGTTGCTTGCAGGATAGGCAAACCCATATCTGGAAGAAGACCTCAGAATAGGAAGATTTTAATAATCAAGTACAAAGGATGACTTGTTCTGTGGACACCACTCAGCCTCTTCCCCAGCCACCTTCTTCTTGCCCAATGGGCCCATGAACAAAGTAGCCATGGTAGCAGAGATGGAGGTTACGCATGGACTCAGCAACATGGACTTCCACTCACCAAGGCTGACCTTTGCAGAGGCAAAGCAGCAATCAGAATATTCTGACTCGCATAGAGCTGTGGCATTGGCTAATTAATCACCGTGTTCCAGAAGTGAAATTGACAGGAAGCCTACTGCATTCTTATTTAATTTATATAAGCAGAAAACTTCCAGGTTGAGTGGACAAAAACTAATTTGAATTATGAAAACAAAATCATGGCTTCTCAATCAATTTCCAGACTTGAACCAGTTTACAGACCCCAAACCCCTTGAATGAAGGGGAGGCTGGGTCCCCTTGAGGAAAGATCCCACTACACTTTTGAGAGTTTAAGCTGTTAATCTTTCTTCCTTCTTCCCCAAGGAGATCTCCAGCCTTTTACCAGGGTAACTGTCCATTGGAAAATGGGAAATGATCAGAACTTTCAGGGACTACTGGATACTGGCTCTGAGCTGACATTGAGTCCAAGGGACCCAAAACATCACTATGGTCCTCCAGTTAAATTAGGGTCCATGATGGCCAGTTAATTAATGAAGTTTTAGCTCAGATTCGACTTACAGTGATCTAGTGGGTCCCCAGACTCATTCTGTGGTCATTTCCCCAGTGCCAGAATGCATAATTGGCTATGGCCACTGCTAGTGCCCAGTTTGCCAGCAGCAGAGACAAACACTGAGCCCTCAATATGGCAACATTCCTTGGGTTAATCAACCAGCTACTTGGTGGCAAGTTGAGTATATTGGACTTATTCCATCATGGAAAGGGCATTGGAAAAGACTTACTCCAGATATGGGTTTGCCCATCCTCACCATCACCAGGAGCATAAATTATCAAAAGTGTAGCGGGGTCTTTCCTCAAGGGGACCCCAGCCTCCCCCTCATTCAAGGGGTTTTGGGTCTGTAAACTGATTCAAGTCTGGAAATTGATTGACCGGCCATGATTCTCTGTTTTATAATTCAAATTAGTTTTTGTCCACTCGACCGGGAGGTTTTCTGCTTGTATAAATTAAATAAGAATGCAGTAGGCTTCCTGTCAATTTCACTTCTGGAACACCGTGATTAATTAGCCAATGCCAGAGCTCTACACGAGTCAGAATATTCTGATTGCTGCTTTGCCTCTGCTGTCCATTACAGTAACTATGCCCACCTTGCCTTTGACAGTTGAGTGCTGCCACTTGGCCTCTGTCACCTTGGGATCTAATTATTCCCATTGTATTGAAATTTTGTAGTTGAGTGACTGTGGTTCCTATTGTAAGATCTGGCATACAGAGAAGAACAATCAGAGCTCTTCAAGGATGCAGTGCTACCCTCACAAAGCTATTTTGCAAAGTATTGGTAAAGGGTATATCTTCTGGACCCTCCAAGCTGAGATGAATAGGTCTAAAGTGATTAAACTACTCCAGCATCCCAATCTCCCTAAGCTTTTGGATCCCTTCCTCTACATTAAAACAATGGAGAACAGGCATTTCCAGCTTGCTCCCAGTGGACCAACCATCTTTTGATCCATATTTCGGTTAACCAAGCAAATAAACTATTAGAATATTTTTAACTCCCTGAGCTACAACATTAAATGCAGATCCCTGCTTAGTGGACCTGAATCAATAAATTCAGCCTGATCTAACTTTATGTTCCTTCCATCATTATCTCACACCCTTAGTATCAATTCCCATGCCTGTTCTCCAGATTCCTGCTTATTTATATTAGAAGCAGTTCTTTTGGAGTGTAGTGCACCTCCTCATGTGTTACACTCTCAACCTCACCTCTAGGGTTTTGCCAGGACTTTAGTTATACTAGAAGCAAATGAGGTTTGGGATGGGTCCTCAAGAGAATCAACATTGTCTTGCCTAACAACTGCCTCACGGGAAGCCATCACTAAGACACCTTCCAATGGCACATTCAGTGGTGCTAAGATGTAATGTCTTTGGGTCAACACCTTGCCCTTGTTAGGTACAAGGCAGTGCAGCATTAATCTCAGACAAAGGAGGAAAAGCTGATGGCAGTGTCAGTGGGGAAAGGGATGTTGCCACCACTGGTGGGAAGGCTGTTTCCTCTGGCAAAAGAGACTCGTCAGAATGTAGGAGTTGAGTGCCCCCAGCCTAATCAGGGTCCTCCCACACATCCCTATTCCAAGTTGCAGGGTCCCATTCTCTTTCAGTCGATGCCCTCACTTTAACAGTAGACACCTGGCGAGGATATGTGTGCGCCTTTTGTTTCAGGTTAGCCACTCACATTTCAAGAGCTTCCATATGATTTTCCACAATTTCAGCTCTTTCTCTACAGGAGATAAGGCTCAGGGCAATCCTAGATTTGAGGCTCAATGTGTGCTTCTGAAGCTGGGAGATGAGAATCCCCAGAGTTCATCGCTTTGTCTAGTGAACTTAGGGGCAACCAACCAACTTCATTATATTCCTTTGTTCTCCACATATAGTCAAAGGTATTATGCATAGAGTCACTATATTCCTTGCCTCTCACAAACGGTGTATCAGAAGCATCAAATGTGTTTATTTTGCATAACTCTGTAAACAGTTCATGCCAAGGACTATCAGTGTTCTCCATACTATTAGAATTAGAGTCCCGAGCATTTTTTGTCTAAACATATTAAGCAGCCAACTCCAGAAACCCCAAAATCAACTAAAGAATTACATCCTTCCAATTCTGTTCCTCTAGAACCACTGCTGGTACCAAAATCTGTATTAGTCTGGGTTCTCTAGAGATAGAGGACTAACAGGATAAATGGATATATGAAAGGGAGTTTATTAAGGAGTGTTGACTCACACAATCACAAGGTAAATTCCCACAATAGGCCATCTGCAAGCTGAGGAGCAGGGAATCCAGTACAGATCACAAAACCTCAAAAGTAGGGAAGCAGACAGTGTAGCCTTCAGTCTGTGGCCATAGCTCCAAGAGTCCTTGGCAAACTGCTGGTTTAGGTGTAGGTCCAAGAGTCCAAAAGCTGAAGAACTTGGAGTCCAGTGTTTGAGGGCAGGAAGCATCCAGCACAGTAAAAAGATGGAGGCAGAAGACTCAGCCAGTCTAGTCCTTCCACATTCCTCTGCCTGCTTTATCCTAGCCGTGCTGGCAGCTTATTAAACGGTGGCTCTGCCTCTCCCAGCCCACTGACTCAAGTATTAATCTCCTTTGGTAACACCCTCAGAGACACACTGAGGAACAATACTTTGCATTCTTCAATCCAATCAAGTTGATACTCAACCATCACACATGCCATGCTCATTCTGATGGAGAAAGACAAAACAAAATAAAAAACACCCACACATATATGAGAAAAACTGCAGATCACAATAGGCTCAGTGAAGAAGATCAGATAGGGTGGTGTGATAGAAAATAAGGATTAAATTGAAAATGGCCTTAGGAGAAGAGTTGGATTGGTCAAGAAGGCCTCTCTGAGGTATTGCATTTGAGCTAGATTTTTATGGTGAAAGAGCCAGCTATGTGCAGCTGAGGACAGAGGTTTCTAGGCAGAAGCAGTAGTGAGTGAAAAAGCCCTACAGTGATAGGGCAAATGAAAAAAGACTTTAACATACCATTACTCCTAGGGTTAACAAGGACAGGGTTTTGACCCAAAGGCATTATATCTTAGCACCATTGAATGTGCCATTGGAAGGTGTCTTAGAAACCCAGTTACTCAAAGGGAGAAGAAGCATGATCACTTCGGTTAGGACAGTTTGCTGTGCAGGAGCATTGTCATACTGCAAAATGCTTGTCAACAGTGTTTACATAGAATGCAACCTGAATGGTATTCCTGGTATTATTCCTGGTATTATTCCTGGAAATTCTGCCTGCTTCACACCACTAAATGTCAGTAGATCCCCCAGACACCACTTATCTGAAAATACCAACTGCTCCCTCACCAGCACACACACTTCTTCACATGTCAATCAGGAGTAGTACTGATCTTCATTACAATGACTGGAACCTTCTCTCTTTACAGATGTGAAACGGAGGCCCAGTAAAGGAGAGCAAATAAATGGCACAACTTGGGTCTTCTTTTCTGATTCAATACCTAATGCTGTTTTTGCTACAGCACAGCTGTCACCGATAGCTTTACTCCCAGTCATATCTGGTTTTGACAAGCAGAAAGCAAGCAAACCAAAACCACAAAATGCTGTATAAAAAGAATATTTTCCTAATTTTCCTCTTTGATACATCCAGATTTCTATGGATGACATTTTCTTTTAATGGTCTTTATCTGTGCTTTGAGGGAAGATAAACTTGAAAGCCCACCTTCTGTTCAATGCTGCCCCAGACAAATAAGTTCGATTTAATGCAATAAACATTCTTCCGTTGCTGACTGCCGCCGCATGTTGTTAGTAATATTTAGTCTGCCAAAGCACATTGTCTATTTTCATTCAGATGCAAAATAATTTATGGCTTTAACTCCCTATGCATTTAGACGAGGAAATCACTTGATATTTATAAGAAGATATGATTGTTGTTTAATTTTTTGCTTCACTTAACTTTTTGGACATCAATACAACTTTGACTTCATGTTTGTTTTAGATGAACCTTGCAATTAAACATAGAAGTAGAAGTGTGTGCTCTTGGGTGTGTGTGTGTAAGCATTGTATGGGGCATCTCTGGGGCGCTCTTAAATCATAATAAGTCATCAACTTGTGAGCTTGTGCCTTGTTTTTTCAACAACTAAAAGTCATTCTGAACAAATTATGTTGAATGAGATGGATAATAAAATGGGATTTTGCCATGTAGGCTATAATAATAATAATAACCACAAAAATGTTATCTTTTAAAAGTAATTCAAAAGGAAATTATGCAAAAAAAACCGCTAACTGATGACAGCATCATAAGAAAAGTGTGAGTTCTTCAGTGTGATTCATTTGAAGGAGACAATGCTCATTTGCATTTATACATTCTGTATATCTATTAGGAAATCAATCTTATTAATCTTAGCATGTCATTGACAGACAACTGCATATTTATTTTTGTTTATACATTTATATATTCATTAAGTATGATAAAGAAATAATGACGGTAATACTAGCATTAAGCTTGTATTATGCACCATCACAGTGCTTAGGGCTTTGACGGCATTCTCATATTGCTTCACAGTGCTAAGACTGTAAGTGATAGAGTCATAGCTTTATAGTGGCAGAACAGTTTTGAAGATTTGAAGCTTGCTTGAATCAGGGTTCTATTAGAAGCAACAGTAGTGTATATAATTTTAATACTGTGAGTTTCATACCAAGACTGAAATTGGTATGAAAATGTGTGGTCAGAGAGGTGTTTTGAGGACCTGCTTGAATGAATAAGATTTAGTGTGCAATGAGCACCCCAATGGATTGGGGTATATCCAGAGTGCTTGAAGAATGTGTGCCTGCCTTGTCTATAGTTTGTTTTATATACCTTTCCTAATAGACAGTGAAAAGACGAACCTTGGTTCAGTCATTGTAATTTAGCAGCAATTGAGTTCATATTGTTTAAAGGCTCATGTAATTTCTTCACTAATGCAATATTTAAAATGTCCAATGATTTGCTTTATCTCACATATTTAAAAGATGTGCAAGAAACGTCCTATGCTTAAACATCCTATCAGCATATTCTAAAGTCAGTTTCCCATAGCATAGTTCCTTTATATGCTAGTATATTAGCATTGCTATTTGCTGTGTGATAAATTATCCCAAAATTCAATGGTTTAAAACAACAATGATTATTATCTCCTGGTTCTGAGTTATGAATTTAGGTATGGCTCAGCTGTATCCTTTCGTGTAAGGTGTCTCACAAGGCTGCAAGTCAGCTGGGGGCTACAGGAATCTTAAAGCCTCACTCAGAAGGGACCCACTACAAGTTCATTTATGTGGTTGTTGGCACGATTTTGTCTCTTGCTGGCTGTTGGCCAGAAGCCACCCTCAGTTCCATGCCAAATGGGCTGCTCTGTGTAGGTCAGCTTGCAGCATGGTACATAGGTTCATCAGACCGAGCGAGTCAGAGGGCGGGGGTACTAACAAGACGGAAGTCACTGTCCTTTGTAGCATAATCTCACAAGTGACACCCTATCACTTTTGCCGTTCAGTTGACTAGAAGCTAATTACTAACGCCTGCCCACACTCAGGAAAAGGAATTACAAAAAAGCATGAATACCAGGAGGTGGGGATCATTGGGAGACATTTCGGACACTGTGGCAGGTAGTAATGTTATGAGAGTTTGATGTTCTGAAAGATTGTGAAATGTCAGGTTTATCACGGGGCCTTTCAGTCTTGAACATGCTATCTGCATTGCAAATTATACTGGAAAGGGTCTATGGAATGGAGTTTTTCTCAATTCTGTTTGTTCAGTGAATCCTTTTTGTTAGAGAGTGGCATGTTAAATGATCCTGTCTCAAAACCCTTGGTGAATGGCTGCCTAACATTTTCCCTTGAAACGGAAGTTACTGAGAATATGAGAGGTGCATTGCCATTGGCTGCAGAACCCAGGGCAGTGCATTTCTCCTGAAGCTCTGAGGTTCTTTGCACCTTATTAGATTGACACATGCTTTATTTATGCCACCATGGTCGTGACTTCCATTGCATCCTCCCTTACATCAGCTGCTGGCAACATGAGCCATGTAAGTAAAAAAGAGTGTAAGAGTTGATATTGAACCCATTTATGAAATGTCTGTGAGCCAATTGTTGTGGAGATTAGCTTTCAGCTGGTGATCTCCTTTCTCCCTTTGTGAATGGCAAAGCCAGATTGTGACCAATTCTGCCACTTCTGTCCTTAGTCCAACCCCCACCCCCACCCTCATCCCAATGGGAATTGGAAAGCCACCAATATCCATCATTATCCTCTTCACCCTGGAAATAAAGATGTTGGAACCTTTATACATTACTCTAAAAGATTGTCAACTTCTAGAGACACCTTGCCTCATAGGTTTTACTTTATTTCTCATGTCTCTCCTTTAAAAATGAATAATATGTCGCAGCAGCTCATGTATGGAAGGGCTCATTGCTACTTAACTTCTTGTTTGGATCTTTAATGGCCCATGTGCTTTGTCCTTGTCAGACAGATATCATGGCCTTGATATCATGAACTGTACTGTGCATGTCTGCATATTCCGTCCCCAGTGCAGCAGAGTTCAGTGTCCTGGGCACTTTCTAAATGGGCTCTGGGTGTTGGTGGATTGAGTGGAATGTCATGGCAGGTGGGGCATAACCATGGTTATTCATTGTTAGCTCACAGTTTAATGTCTGAACACATTAACCATGTTCTTCTGTATTTTAGCCTGATAATGATCCTTTTTCTCCTTTCCTGCTGCTTGTGAATACTATTTTGCACATTTCCAGTAGGGAGGTTTAGAGAGACGATTTTGACGGTTCGTACCTCTTTGATGCCAAGCATACTTCTTTATAGTTCTTAAGAGTTAAGTAAATCTGGGTTTTCATTGTATCTACATCTATGTTTATGTATTATCGTCTCTCTGCACATCCACACGGTTTTCTTCGTTACGTCTCCTGCAATTTCATGAGATAGTCTTTCAGCAAAACCAAAGTCACCAGGAAGTCTCACAAACCAAGTCACCAGAAATCTGCAAAAGGAGGGTCTTACCGAACTATTGCCTCAGTACTAATCTGTGGGTAGTTGATGTGTCTAGAACTTACAACGGATGGCATACTAAACACCTCGGGGAATTATGGTGCTTGCTCCAGCTGCTTTTAAAAAATTATCTATTCATTAATGACTTTTGAAGGTGAACAGATGTTTCCATTTGCTCATCTTGGTTTATGGCCCATTCTGCAATTGGTATTATAGTATGCACATTGCTATGTAACATATATCTCATATGGTCCAATGCATTAGAAAGAGAGAAACTTATCATAAAAACATGGGATCACTGGCAGCAAACAGTATGCCTGGAGCTCGTGGTGACTTCAGCATTATCAGAATGTTGATAGCATTACATCTGTTGTGTCTGAAAAGTGCCAGAAAATGGTGCTAATTTATAATGTAGGAGGAGGGGAGGTGAAGAAAGATATGGTGATGAAAAATAGTACACAGTAGAAGATAGTCAACTAAATAGTAGTTTGTTAAGTTTTATTCACACTATATAACAAAGTGCTGTCACAGGTTTCTGGTTTGGTTTATAAATCAAGTACGTATGTTGCTCATCTATACTTCCCGTGAAAACGGCTGACTGCTCTAAATAGGGTCTTTCCTTTTTACGGAAAACATGTTTGTATTTTTAAGGGTTATGTGATCCAGCCCAAGAATGAGGGCAGTAATAGAATAAAGTAAGGCCTCTGGCTACCATTGAACTTTACAAGGCAAAGGGCAGAGAATAGGCAGAAAAACAGAGGGAAATGAAAACCAGCAGCATCTGTAGAGGAAGAACAGAGAGAAGAGGGGCAGATGGTAGGGAGCGATAGTGAGAATGATGCTTATAGTTATCACAGATGCCTCTCAATTTTTTAAACCTTGAATATCTACATCTCTGGGAAATTTAAACACTAAAATAAAAAAAAATAAAAAAAATAAAAACAACTTTTTTCTATCCCTTATTTCCACTCCTTTTACCCTACTCTACAGCCATTTGTATTTTTCCTTCTTCCATCGCTAATGACATAGATGTATAGAGTAGACAGAGTAACAAAGTTTACAGGATCAGAGCAAAGTTTGCAAGATGTCCTGGTGTAGCCAGAAGGACTAGAGGCTTTGTACCTACCTGTGAGGAATGTTTCCAAGATCCTGAGGAAAGCTACTGCCCCACCTTATTCTTTTTCCATCACTGGCTGCTCTTTGAAGACAATATTTTGGAAGTTCATATCTTATTTCAAGGTTTGATCCATGCTAAAATGTATATTGAATATTTGAAGCTGGCATCAGTCACATGGATACTTCTGGTCTATTGGGAATGTTTTAGGTTCTCTCATGAGACTGAATTTGGATAAGAAAATGTGAATGTGAAGATCCTTGCAAGGGAGAAAAGTTACAAAATAAGATATTTCTTCAGGTTTTTTTCTTTTTCTTTTAAGCAGATACCTCTGCCTACTTTGTGACAGTGTTTTAAGACCAAATGGGAGTGTCCCTGGATCCTTTCAGCTGGTGGCAATGTATGAGTTTTCTATTGCTGCTGTAACAAATTACCACAAACTTAAGAGCCTTAGAACAACCAATTTATTATCTGATCGTCTGGAGCTTAGAAGTCCGACACAGTCTCAATGGACTAAAATAAAGATGTGAGCAGGGCTGCATTTATTCTTGAGTCTCTAGAAAAATAATCTATTTCTTTGCCTTGTACAGCTTCTAGAGGCTACCCACTTCCTTGGCTCACGGCCCCTTCTTCCATCTTCAGAGCTAGTGACAGTAAGAGAAGTCCTTCTCATGCTGCCATCTCTCCTGTTCTCTGCAACTAGGAAAGGCTCTCCACTTTCAAGGACTCATGATTTACATTGGGACCACTTGGATAGTTGAGGTAACTTCCCTGTCTCAAGATCCTTAACTTAATTGTGTCTGAAAAGGTCTTTTTGCCATGTAAGGCAATGCATTGGCAGGGTCCTGAGATTAGGATGTGGATTTCTTTGGGAGAGTGCCCACCAGAAGCACTAACTAAATCAAACTCTTTCCAATCTGTTGTGTCCTGTGCACGTGGTCAGGTTGTTTTTTTTTTTTTTTTTTTTGGAGGTGGAGTTTTACTCTGTCGCCCAGGCTGGAATACAGTGGCACGATCTCGGCTCACTGCAACCTCCCATCCCCAGGTGAAAATGCTTCTCCTGCCTCAGCCTCACAAATAACTGGGATTACAGGCACCCACCACCTTGCCTGGCTAATTTTTTGTATTTTTAGTAGAGATGGGGTTTCACCATGTTGGCCAGGCTGGTCCCAAATGCCTGGCCTCAGGTGATCCGCCCATCTTGGCCTCCCAAAGTGCTGGGATTACAGGCGTGAGCCACTGCTCTTGTCCCGGTGGTCACTTTTTAATAAGCTTCCTCAGTTAACAAGTGTACTAGGCCTGGCCAGAAATTCCTACCAATGCTGAGTGCTGATTGTCTTCTGATATTAGTTGAAGTCGGTGTCTTGTCAGCCTCTACTTCTCAGCTCTAGCTGAGCCAGCCACAAGAGAAGTTAGAGTCACATCTCTGATTCCTTCTCCCTGCTTGCAAAATATTGTATCCCATTCTTTCCCCCAGCACAGGATCCTGAGACTTTGGCAGCTGTCATCAAAGCTTGCCCTATGCGGCACAGTAGCATTGAGTTCCAAGTAGCCTTCAGCATCACATTTGTCTAATCCTCTTATTTTCCTAAGGGAGCAAAGAGGAGCTCAGGGAAGGACAATAAATTAGCAAAGATGTAGAACCTAGACCTACACAGACTTCCAGGCCCATACCTCGGTGTATGTGGTGTAGTTCCACCTCACGATACTGACTAGAAGTGACTAGACAAGGTCCTTAACCAGTAAACAGAACACATAAACACACACACATACAACAACAAAAAAATCTTCACCCATAAGAAAATTTTCCAGGTAGAAGTACAGTAATGTCAAATATTTAGGAAGCATTTGTACTAATGAGGAAAAATCAGAGAGTTTTGTTGTGTGTGTGTTTAATTAATCCTCAGTTAATCAGAAGATGTTATAATGGGTGCATTCCTTCACAAAAAGCGTATACTTACCTAAGACTTTGAGGTCAGAGGAACCATGAATAGGGAAATCCATGAAAAAAAATCTTATTACTGATGGCTTTAAAGTCTGGTTTTAGAGATTCAGTGTGTGCACACATAGAAACTAAATCTCTAAAACCAGACCTTAAAGCCATCAGTATGATGATTAATAGGGGTTAATGAGGTTAACCCCTATTAACGTTAATAGGGAAGGCATTAGTTTCAAAAGGCTGAAAGAGACCCAGAGCCAGCAAACAAGTCATGGGGTTTTACTAGGGGCTGATTACAGGGGGAGAGAGTCCAGTGGTGGTGGACTGGAGAGGAGAACCACCCATCTGCAGAAATGGCCCAGCGGTGGCATGCTGGACCAGATAACCACATTACTCAGTGGTGGTGGACTGGGCAGGAAAACTGCAACCACCTGCAAACAGCATGAAGTTTGTACAACATTTTCAGTTAATGCTTTCCCCTTAATGTACTCCACCTGGCAACCTTCATTTACCCCAAAACTCAGAGCCTCAGTCTTCTGTATGGCCCATGTTCCACAGGATGGGCCAGAGGTTCTGATGTTTATTATAGATAAGGAACGAATCTCAGAGTTGGCCACTCCCGGAATCCGTAGCTCAAAACACACATTCAGGTGCATCTGCCATACAGGGTTATTCCAAGGGTATGCTTAAATTATTTCTATCAGGTGCATTTATCCTTCGATGTGGCCCCTTAGTTAGACTACTGAGGTCAGTTGCAAAGGATAATATTCCAGCTTCGATGGCTTCTGGCCTAAATACGCTCCCATGTTAAGCACCTGTTTGAGTATTTTGTGACGTCTCTTCAACTTAGAATGCCATCTCATATGGTTTCTTAATTTCTAAATTATAGGGATTCCTTTTACAACAGCAATGTCCATCTCTGAGGCAGCTGGCTCTTCAGTCATTGCTGTTGATTATTCTTTAGTCTATGAGCTGTCCTGGTGGGGGAGACAGAGACAGCTGATTTCCATGATCTGAAACGCAGGTTGTTCCACTGCATTTAAAATAGGCTGCAGCTGTTCTAGTGTATTCACCGCGAGGGTCTTTTATGCATGGTGACCTTAAACTTCCTCGGTGAAATGTTCTCTTTCATACTCATACTTTACATTATTCAAATAGTTCAATCAGCATTTTCCTGGACTACTTTGCCAGGAGATGACCACTTTTGTATTCCTTATCTGAGGAAATTTGCAAATTGCCAATATTTTTAAAGGGAAAACAAAGCCATAAAACAGAAGAGTAGAAGATATGAAACTAATTTAGGGAAAAATAAATAAATAAATAAAACCTTTGGTAAGACTTTACTTACACTTCCTATCAGTATTCCAACAAACCCCAGGATGAACTAAGGTCTTCCCCTTCCTTATTGGCTGTCTTTATTTATTATCTTTCTTTCTTCCGAGAAGTATTTATTCAGTACTTACCATGTGCCAGAAGTGGTGCTAAGGACCAGTTAAGATGTAGTTCCTGCAGATCCTATTAAGGGACTGACTTCAATCTGGATGATGGAAGTGAGTTTCAATTCTTGCAATTCAGTTGCCCTTTTTCTTCCCTTCTTCACCTTTTTCTTAGGAAAATAAGTAATCCCAGTATACCCAATTTCAGACGTAGTCTCTTGATTCATGTTAAAGTTGAGACTGGGACAGCAAGTGCTATTTAGAGAAACTTGAAAATATGAAGAGTAACAAAAAACATTATTTTTCGTTTGAAGTAAAACTGCCTTACTAATATATCTCTGTGGGGCAGAGTGAGTTTTCATGTATATATTTTAACACTGCGGTGTAAATTATGGTGACTACATAGATACTAATTAAGGCATTTCATCTACAAACAGTGCTTAGTTTAGTTTACTGACAACAATTCAGAGTTTTGGGTGTGGCTAAATATAACCAAACACGGACATCTTTTATTTCTCCAGGTCTAGACATAAAGCTGAGACATAAGGAAACCCTGATTAATTGGCTAGTCATGACTCATTCTAGAAAGTAAAATTGTTCAGAGTATTAGGACCCAGTGAAAGGCCCTACCATAATTCATCAAACTGGTTAGTGAATTTTCTCTAAAATTATACATTGAAAATATGGGATTTTTCATCTTCTGAAAGAGTTTGAGGTCTGCAGTGGCGAATATTCATGGAATCAGAGAATTGCAGAAGTAACTTTGGAGGAAGACCTAACTATCTCATTTTCACACTGATGAGGAAAATTATTTATTTTATAGATAGGTAGCAGAAATGTTGAACCTCTACCAAATGTAATCTAACCCTACATTTGAAGACTGAAATTAGAAACTAGGACATCTTTCTGTCTATTCAAAGTTGTTTTCACTCTACCACAAGCCTTACCTTAGTCAAAACCACCATATGATTTTTTGTAAAGAATACTCTATTGCCCAGTGGTCATCATGATTTCACTGCTTTCTGTTTTCCTTTCTTCTTGTTTTCTTGTCTTCCCTTTTTGTATCTCTCTCTCTCACTAATGAGAATAGTAGAACAAATCTTAAAATGGGATAATCTGTAAAACTTTTCTAAGAATCCACCTACTGCTACTCTCAGAAATATAATCAGTCAGTCAGGCATCTACTTCGTCTCGCCATACTGAGAATGATGAAACTGCTGTGATGTATATTTTGGGAGTGTGTAGTGGTGTGTGTGTGTGCGTGTATGTGAGTCATTGTAAGTGTGTAAGCTGTATATAGGATTATAAGTCATTGATGAGGAGGAGCTTCATGTTGAAATTACTGTCCTTCAATTCTCAGTGATTCACCTTCAGCTTTGTTTGTATGCTTTCATATTCATAAAATGAGCAGATTTTTTAAAACCCTTGACCTTTATCTTATAAGCCATAGTGTTTTTAGTTGATTAGTAACTATAAAACTGAATGTTCATTTATATCAACCAATAAGAAATACTAGTTCTTAATTATTTCTTGTTTCTTTGTCTCCTTCCACTTACATGTACATAAAGTATTTGGTATTATTCATGAAACCATGGCCATAGTCTTGGGTTAATGAAAGGTAAAGTAGTGTAATAGAAGCAAACTTGGGCTGGGAATCGGTATATTTGGGTTTTGGTCTTGGGTGGTCATTGACAATAAAATGCATCTTGTATTGAACACTTACGTAAGTCAGGCATGTATGCGTTCTCACTGACCTGTGAGATTGGAATTATTCCCCTTCTCCATTTTACAGATGCAGTAATTGAGGCTCAAAGATAATAAGTTGCCTGTCACAGAGCTAATAAGTACAAGAGATGGGATTCATAGAGTTTCTGTCTGTAAATCCCAGGCCAGCATCTTCTCTGCTGGGCAGTGCTGCCTTCTTGCTCTGTGTTTTTAGAAAAATCACTTGGCTTTTCTGAGCCTTGGGTTTTCTCATTAATCAAATGGTGGCTTGAGCTCTTATCATGTGTAAGGTTCCTTATAGCTCCAGGGATTAGAGAAGGTCATTTTTCTTGCCTCCTCCATCTCCCACCCCTTTGGCATTTACTTTTCCCATAGCCAGCTGTTAATCCTTAAAAATGAAGATGGTACTCAAAGTGATGTCTGGCCATGAGGACAGGATCTGAATGTTTCATTCTGACCTCGAAATCAGTCTGCACATCTTGCCTGCAGCACAAAATCAAAGGGTGTCGGGGGGAGGGACCAGGGACTTTAATTATATTTTTAAACAATGGATTTCCATTAAAATTGTATTTTTCTACACCTCTGGAAAATTACATTGTAGATGAGATAAATGCAGCTTCGCATTTAAATTAAGGTTATCTTTAGACTGGTAATCTCATTTGCTGTTTAGCAATTTTAATTCAAGTCAAGGCAGTGTAATTAGTGCCCTCAGCCAATTGCCCTTCCTCACTGCTTTGTAGCTGTATTTACTACTGTTAAGACAAGACTACTCGTGTGGAAAGTATAAGTCAACATACTAAATTATTAAAGGTGGCAGATATCAGGAGATACTCCCTGCACATGCCGATGCTTTCAGATTAGGAAGCTTTACACCATCACGCCCAGAGAGCAATGATACCATGGATGGCAAATGCAGGACATCACCATTTTTAAATACAGAGCAATTAATTTGAGATGTTGTTCTTTGGGCAACTATTCTAAGTTTAGCAGTGCTTCAGAATGTTTTCAATTTGAGACAAGTTTAGCATACTTTAACTTCAAAATTATATTTTCCATGATGTGATAGTTTTTTTTCCCCCACACTAAGGTATGCAGGTGCATGGAGGTGCATGGGGGATAAGGAGAGATGGGTGGGTGTTGATTCAATGTCTGTATAGTTTTATATTATAGCTTAAAACCAGACCAGGCAAATATCTCTAGGTAGTAAAAAAAGATTAGGTAATTACAAGTTCTATTATACTCTTGAGAAGACAGGCAATCTTTTATTTATTTGAGGAAAAATACCCACGCTTTACTACACATACTTAATATTAATTATATAAATTAATTCTATTAATGTGTCATATACTTGCAATTGACAAATTGAGCTATATATATCTGTGTTTATGTGTGTGTACATACATTTATGTATGTGTATGTATGTGTATATATATATATATACACTTACATTATTTGACTTTAGATTCCTGCTTTGAAGAGCAAGCAATATTCAGAATTCAAATTCAAACATAAATTCAAACCTGTTTCTTCCTTCTGCTGCCTAATAATGGCTTTAATGAAGAAAATCTATAATTTAGTTTGCTTTGTGTATTTTAATTTCCTTGAGAACAAGAGCTTTATCTAGTTTTCATTCCTTGCAGCAACTAGCGGACCTTTACTTAAAGACTCTTAGTAAATGTTTGTTGAACTCAATTATGTAAAGGAACAGTTGAGTGTTCTTGACGACAGCTTTCTAATGTATGAGTGTTCTCTTGGTTTTATAGTCCATATATTGAATTCCGAGTGCCTGCTTCTTTTCTTTACTCCAATAGGACTATAAGCATGTTTACAGACAGACAAATCTGTTGCCTATTTGAAGAAAAGTGTACCACTCAGAACATTTCTGGAGAAATATTAGCATTGTAAATTTGATTTTCATGCCCGGGGGAAAAAAATCAAACAGCACGGAAAACATATTCATGTGATATTTTGGTTGGTGAATCTTGATTTAACATATTTGAAAGGTAATATAAACAATTCCATGTGAGCAAGAATAGAACTGTTTATTCTGAGAAATCGAGTCCAAGTTCGCGATCTTAGTCCTTAGTCTAAGCTTAATCCTTAGTCCTTCTGATTGACCTTTATTGACTTCTAGAGACCATCAGATGTAATGGTCCATCTAAGCCCATGGTGGAAAGCCAAAACATCTCTTTTAGAATAAAAGCAATATGATTTAGGACTTAAAAATGCAAAACAATTCAGAAAGACTTCTGCTTTTGAAAACAAACAAGTAGAAAACCTATGTGTTTTTGCTTCCTGATATTCATGGAATGACATGAAAGACATTGCTCATTATTTTGCTAGCCACTTGGTGTTGCATGTGCCAGATGCAGAGGCTCTCACCTGTAATCCCAGAACTTTGGAAGGCGAGGCAGGAGGATCATTTGAGGCCAGGAAATGGAGAAGTAGTGTTGCTCTGGGAACCACAGGTCACAAACCAAACTGTATAGAAGACAAGGTCCACACCTTTTAATACCCAGAGCTCTCCATAGTCCTGAGAAAGTGGATTTGCCTCCCTATCAAACAGTAAACGAAAAACACCATTATACTGAAAATAGATAAGCGATATTTTGCTTATGTGGCAGGGTAGTGAAATTATGTCTTTGAACGTGTCATTTTACCTGACCTAACATCTTTTTTTGTAAAATGCATGTAATTAAAGATTTTTCTGACTGAGAGACTGTAGAAAACATATACCCAAATTAAGTTAATAAAGCACAACAACCATCCTTTGTTGTTTCCTGGGGACAGCTGGGTCCCAAGATTGGGTCTCATAGGTTTCATCTGTTAGTCCAGCTCTTCCAAGACTGATCCTATTTCTACTTCTAAGATATTAAGTGAATTGATGGCCATCATTTCAGATTCGGTAAACATGGGCAAACCATACTATTCCCTGTGACCTCGTGCCTCTACCTACTAACTTTCAAAGTCCATGCCCTACCTTATCTACAGTCACAGAAACTTGCATGTCACAGCTAAGGCCCCGTTTTAATCTTTTGGCACTACACAGATTTTATAGAAAATGAATTCTTATTTTGCTTTACCCACACAAACTCAGCAGTGGCACTATTGCCAGTTTTCAACAACCCTAAATGCTTACTATCTTCTGCTTTGATGTCTCTTTTTATTAGCTAATTTTGAGTTTCCTGCTGAAAAGTTTTACCCAGCTGCTGGAATGGTCAGTGATTACTTCTTCCTGGACTTCTCTGAAGCCACTTGCTGCACTTTGGGCCGACTCATCACCATCTGTCTCTGAACTACTACAGTAATCTTCTGTTTTCTTGTTTGCCAACCACCCCAATACACAATCCAGCTTCTGGAAAGATCACTTTAAAAAGTCAATTAAATCATGCAGCATCTCTGCTCAAAACTACTCCAGTGGCTTTCCAGTGCATTAAACAGTTCTTTAACATGAATCTTGAAGTCCCTCCATAATCTTGCCTGTGCCCAATCCTCCAAAGCCGGCCTGTCTCTTAATCACTGGCTGCTTTTAATCTTCAAACCTACTGCCCTTTTTTTTTCCTGTATATCCCGTGCACACACTATTTTCCATCTCTGGCATCCTTTTCCCTCTAAGCTCTAAAGGTAAACCTACTCATCTTTCAGGTCTCTGTGAATATGCTATTTCATTGCTATACTCTGTTATTTTCCCACTGAGATCTCTATTCAGAGCACTTATTACAGTCTGTAATCAACTATTTACGTGTGTCTTTCTCGCTTAATGGCTGCTTAGATAGTAGGATCTGGGAAGGCAGGGTCCAGATTCACATTGTTCACCACTGGATACCCAAATCTTAGCAAATTGCCTCACCTGTAGAGTAGGTTGGTTTGTGGACTTCATGTTTAAATGATTAAATGAGCAGATGATCTGCTTGGATTATAACATGTCACTTTTTCCCTACTCTCCTAAGAATAATGATTAATTTTTGCAGTCAAATCTTTTTTTTTTTTTTTTTTTTTTTGAGATGGAATCTCACTCTGTCACTCAAGCTGAAGTATAATGGCATGATCTCAGCTCACTGCAACCTTCGCCTCCTGGGTTCAAGTGATTCTTCTGCCTCAGCCTCCCAAGCAGCTGGGACTACAGGCGTGTGCCACCACACCTGGCTAATTTTTATATTTTTAATAGAGATGGGGTTTCGTCATATTGGCCAGGCTTGTCTCGAACTCCTGACCTCATAATCCACCCATCTTGGCCTCCCAAAGTGCTGGATTACAAGCGTGAGCCACTGCACCCAGCCATGCAGTCAAATCTTATGTACCAAGAAATCAGCATGAATTATCTCAAATCTTTACAGTCTCAATATAAGGCAGCTGTTATGACTCCCATCTTACAAGAATGGAGATGATAAACATATAGTGATTTGTGTCAAGTCGTAAAACCAGTCATGATAAAGCCAGAATTATATTCTGAATCTGTTTGACTCCCAAGCCTGTGCTCTCCCAGAACATTCATTTTCTACTGCCCAAACTTCTCCATCCTCCCTGCTGATATCTACTGTGGAGCCATCAACAAGTACCAGCCTGACTCTTGATGTGTTCATCAGCCCTTCTCAGTCCAATCAGGCTCACCGCCAGTCTCTCACTCTGACATGGAATTATCTTAATGTAGACAAGTCTTAGTAATTGAGTCATAAGCTAGTATATATAATTGTTTTTTGTATCCTAGAGATGTGCCAACATTTGTTTAGTTAGACAGAGCCCTAACGTTTCCTACTTGAGTGATAGCTACTACCTACATTATTTGGCCTAGAGATTGAGAGAAAATAAGTTCCCAGCTCTGATGTGAATGGACTCCTGGCTATTCCACTTCCACATGGATCCTACCCACTGACGATTTATGACTGTGGCAACAGTCACTCTGAAATACTAGCAGGACTCACAATATAAGAAAACGTTTAGAAAAGGGTTGGTGCTTTAGAACCCAGAGTTTGGGGTTTCTTATCACCCCTCATGCACATGAAAAAATCTGGGTAAAAACAATAAACTCCAATGGAGGAGGAGCTGGTAATGAGTCCATGATAAAGTCACCATTGTGAAAATTCAAGTATGACACCAGAGCACCTAAAGACGCCTCAGGAAGTGAGCTCGCCAGTTACATCATGGATGTCTTCTGCTCTTACCCTTGTTTGAGGTCTTTGCTCTTTCATATTTATAGGAACATGGGACTACAGAAAGGAGATTCCTTTCAAAGTGATTAAATTCTGGACAATATTGTCTATGAGATGGTGAAAGAAATTAGTATCAATGCGGCTAAATTAGTGAAAGGAGTGAAAGCTAAATCCTCATAAAATATAAAGCATTATTATCTAGGGACTGTGTCTTTTTTGGATACATCTAACCTATGTTTAATAAACCATAATATTCACCTCTCTTCAGTTTATGAGATTGCCAGTTAGTCTGATTTTTTAACAGTGTGCTCTTTAGTGTGCAATGTGTGAGTCTGTTTCTAACCAGTCAAATTAGAATCAAATTTGCAAGTGAAATGCCACAAGACAGAACAGTATATTCTCTCCTGAAGTTGAAATATGAAATGCCATTCATTGCTGAATTTCCTAATTTTATGACCCCATCCCAAAGTGCTGGGAAGAGGATTTATGTTGACTATATTCATGAGGCTTGTTGCCCATGATGTCATTGCTCATTATTGTGTTTACTGATTTATTTCTCATATGCCCAACATGAGTTTTGTTTGGTTTGTTTGTTTTGTTTTGTTTTCCTTCGGTGGGTGGAACTGTCCTTTAGAACTGCAGTACATAGGGCCGGGTGTTGGGGCTCACGCCTATAATCCCAACACTTTGGGAGGCTGAGGCGAGCAGATCACAAGGTCAGGCGTTCAAGACCAGCCTGGCCAACATAGTGAAGCCCCATGTCTACTAAAACTACAAAAATTAGCCAAGTGTGGTGGTGCATGCCTGTAATCCCAGCTACTTGGGAGGCTGAGGCAGGAGAATCACTGGAACCGGGGAGATGGAGGTTGCAGTGAGCCATTGCACTCTAGCCTGGGAGACAGAGCAAGACTCTGTCTCAAAAAAAAACAAAAAAAACAAAGCTGCGGTACATAGTTGATAGGAACGGTGCTAAACTCTTTAATTTAGAAAAGTCAAGGTAATCACTGCCATATATTTTCAACTGTCTGTTCTAGCCATGTGGCTAGCAACTTGAAGACATGATCCTTGAAATCGAAGAGAGTTAAGACCTGCAGGGTTTTAAGAGTCTTTATGATTTTCTGTGCCATGACACATTCTTGTTAATATGGCAGTATATCCACCATTTCTAAGATCATCTCTGTCTTGAATATTTCAGCCAAAAGAAATGTAAATCATCCTGAAGGTAGTAAACGGTTAATAAGTCTGCTATCATAAACAGTTTGTCCAGATTAATGCCTGAACAGTAGTAGCACCTGGGAGGTGAGAGCCAGAGTGAGGGAGAGAGCAGTGCATTTCAAAGGAGAAAGGCACAGAAAAATATTTGAAGAATGCGAAGTAGATTGAACCACCTTGCTGACCAATCTTAGGTATCATCATGGTTAGCTCTGTGGAAGCACAAGATGGGTGTTTATTTAGCCTTGGTCCTTCCTGGGACAAAGTGCTGGTCAGGATAGTAAATGCAGATTAAATGTACTTAGATGGGCTTTCAGAAGACAGGTATTCCATCATAAAGGAGAAAGGGCTATTAGCTCCTGACCTACTTAGAAAAAGTGTAACCAAAGTGGAACCGGGAAATGTGTGAGATCTGAGCATGTGCTATCTCTCTCTCAAGAATAGCAGAAGGCAGGAGGTTCCCCCAGAAGCTCACCTAACCTCTCTCCTAGGCACCTATGTGTCTGACTTCCCTTAGATACAACTGGAAAGCCAACACCCTTAGATTTTGGAGACTTTTGAATGTTTTAGATAACTCAACAACCAGTTCACTATCCGTGGCTATCAACTCTTTGGGAGAGTAGGAATGCTCCAGAAAAAAATTTAATCAGCACCACTTTCCCATTTTGACCCTTGAGAAAAGAAAGAAAGACAATTGGCATTTATTGAGTAGTTTGTGTTATGCCAGACAACATATCACTTGTTTTATATATAATATCTCACAGGCTGACTCTGCTACTCACTTTCTATAGATGAGAAACAAACTCTGAATTGGTATTTGATGACTAGCTTAAGTTCATGAGGCCCAGAAGGGATGAACCTAGAATTCAAACCCAAGTTCTTTAATTTCTAAATCAGTGGCCTTCCTCATTGTCCTTATGCTGTGTTGTGTAAGGGATACCTGTAGTTCATGGAAAATCATCATACTACTTTGTATAAGAATAGTGTGTATATGTATGTATTTGTGTTTTATATAAACCTATGTATGGACATATTAAAGTGAGTGTTTTTGCCAGCCTGAGAGCCTTGGTTTTTTTTCCTGTACCTTCTCAGTGTCTTGGAATGGGAGCCATGATACCTGAGAAAGAAACAGAGATTATATAAGCATCCCTAAATATTCAGGGGGAATTGGTTCCAGGACCCCTGAATTCTTAAGTCCCTCATATAAAATGGCATAGTATTTACCCATAACCTACACACACCCTCTTATTTACTTTAAATCATCTCTAGATTAATTAAAATACCTAATGCAATGTAAATGCTATGTAAATAGTTGTCATACTGAATTGTCTTTTATTTGTATTTATTGTTGTATTGTTAGTTTAAATTTATATATTTTTGAAATTTTTAATGCTCAGTTGGTTGAATCTATGGATGTAGAACTCACAGGTATGGATGGCGGACTATATTCCCAAAGATGAAAAATAAGGCTAATCAGCCTTTTCATTTAAGAGTATTTGGGCATGTTTTATCAGATCCACAGTATTTCTTTTTCTGATCATGGAAAAGTGTTCAGCAAACATGCCAGGTTTCCTAATGTTTCAACATTCAGGACTGATCTTGTAGTCAATGTATATTCCTTTCCTTCCTGAGCTTTTTCACAGGAGATGTTTTTGCCGAGTCAACGTTATTTTTCTAATTGCCCAATTTTCTTTTCTCTGCTAAACACTAATTAAAGAATGAGCTCAGGACTGCCACCTTTTTGGAGAAACCATTAATCTCCTGCCCTCTCTATGTTTTAATGGGCCTAATTTATCCCATCTATCTACTCCCTTCTCCACCCCAACTGAGCAAGGAAAACATTCTTATCCCCTTTACCCTTCTCATACTCTACTGCATTTTTGCATTTATTTTCCCTACTAACTTCAGCTGATGCTGCATAGCCTTGTTTTTGTTTACTTTTCATTATCAGCAGAATATGCATATGACTATAAGTCTTCTCTCCTCCTCCCTCCTTCCCTGCTTGATCTACTCTGTATTAATTTATTTTCCTATTGCTAAACCTCTATGTACCTGTAATCTGTTGATGAATTAATTAATCATCCAAACATAGCTCAGCACCTATATGAAATAGGTCCCAGGACACTGAGGCATCAGTTCTAGTCTCCAGGAACCAGCAGTCTGAAAAGAGAGGCCCACACATAAACAGAAAATTGTAATAAAATGTGGTACAGGCAACCATACAGATTAGAAGAAGATGCAGGAACACAGATAAGGAGCTACTACTCCAGCCTAGGTAGAAGGGAAGGCTTCCCTGATTGGCTGTCATTTGGAATTATTGGCCATACCATAGGTAGAAAAATGGATTGAATCTAGAGTTCATTTGCATTAATAGCAGACTTTGATAATCAGTGATATTGACTTCCCTTTCTTCTCTTTTCCACAACTCAGTAATGTTTCCATTAAGAAAATGTTACAAGGTACTTTGGAATGTCCATATGAAAAATAGTATATTAATTAAAATAGCACAAAGTTCAACTAATAATTAAATCAGCCATAAACAATGGAGCAAAGAACTCAGTTTCCAAGAGATTAAAAAAAAAAGCTACCTGTAAGCCCTGAGCTGATTGTATTGGCTTATAAAGGCGTTTTAAAGCCTCTCCTTAAAGCAAATCACACTGTATTAGTCTGTTTTCACACTGCTGATAAAGACATACCCAAGATGGGGCAATTTACAAAAGAAAGAGTTTATGATCTTACAGTTCCACATGGCTGGGGAGGTGTCACAATCATGGCAGAAGGCAAGGAGGAGCAAGGCACATCTTACGTGGATGGCAGCAGGTAAAGAGAGTGTGCAGGGCAACTCCTATTTTTAAAACCATCAACTCTTGTGAGACCCATTCACTATCATGAGAACAGCATGAGAAAACCTGTACTCATTATTCAGTCATCTCCCACCAGGTCCCTTCCACAACACGTGGGAATTACGGCAGCTACAAGATGAGATTTGGGTGGGGACACAGAGCCAACCATATCACACACTCACTTCTGATATTCTGAGCTTTCTGACATCCTGGATGATTAGCAATAACCAAACCCAAAAGGTGGAGAGTTCTTTGAAGACATATATCTTGACCTCAGGGAAAATGTGACCCCCCAACACCTGAATAATGAAAAAAACAACAACCATACACACAGAAAGTATAAACCAGTTGAACAAATAACCTCTTTGAAAACCAACAGATCCAGGGAATAAAAATAGCAAACATTTAGCTTTCTCAGTAACTCTCCCTGTTGTCCCTGTGTGCTAAAGAGCGCAGTAATTGGTGTTGACACTGATGGGCCAGAGACAGCAGATAAAGATTTATTTAGATTAAAGAAACTTTATTTTAGAAGGTAAAGAAGTTGGATAATTTACGGTGAAAAATTTCCATGAAAACTCAAGTAAATGAAACAATTTTCTTCTTTAGCAGGAATAAATTTCAATCAGCAAATGACCACACACATTTCACACTGTATAGTCCTGAGGTTGATGTTGGATGCTCATGAGTTTCTTTTTTGTTTGCTTTTGGTGTTAACTTACTGTCTCTCTTGCAGTTTTCCAGATTGCTAAACTTTCTCTATTGAAACCCGTCTATATTTCTTAAAGTCTTCAAATAGAAAGTGACTCCAATTATTTCAAAAGGGAAACTGTTTCTCATGTCAGCAGTATTTTCTTTCTTTGTAATCCAAGAAAGAGAAATACTTGTGTAAAAATCCAAAGTTCTGACATCTTGAATATAAATAACAACTGACACTAAAAGTTTTTTAAATTGATTCACAGCAATGCATTTAAAATATATTTATAAAGTACTTTCTATAGATCATCAAGCTACTTTAGATACAGCCTTTCACATTAGAATGAATTATATTTTGTTCAGCTTTCTTGTCATGGTAATCCATTTTATGTGTTTTCTTTTCACTGCTGCCATCATACTCTGAATAAACATTGCCTTTTCCCATAATTATCAGCCTATTCTCCTTAATCATATGGAAATCTTTATTTTTGTGCTCACAGCATTACATAATTATCATGTAGACCCCAAGGAATCCTTGATTTCAAGCATAGTCTTGCTGGGGGAGAGGGATTCACACACTGGGGATTAGAACAATTTGAAGCCTGTACATTATCTGGGGCTAAACTGAATATGTGACTTGCACATATAGGGAAAATCCTTGCATATGTAAGATTCTATCACATCACATCCAATGTTCCTGAAGAAGACGTGTTCAATTTTGAAATTCAAGTGTTGAATAAGCTTCCATGGAGAAGCAACAAAAACATACAGTTTGGGATGGTGAAAGAGAGAAGAGGTGTCTACACATAATGGGGTGAGGAGAACCAAGTGCATTCTCGGTTCCTGTTTTATCATCTGTGTTACCTGCGTCTTGTACTCATTCTGATTCTGGTTGTCCCTCCTTCCCCCACCTCTCTCACTCTGAGGTCATGTTTTGAATGCCCTTAAAAGTCTGTCAAATTTGCTTGATATGGTTTTGGCTTGAAAACATTGTAATTGATAAACCGATTTGTTTTTTATGAATCACTAACAATTTGAGCATAATAGATTTCGTCTAAATGTAGAGTTCATTCTTTCTTTGCCATCTGATGTGTTAACAGAAGCTGGTCTGGAGAAAGGCTGAGGCTTCCTCCTTAAGTGTGCCCTCAGTACCAAGTGATAAGCAATCAGAAAATGCAATGCTGGCATCTGAAGGCTCCTGTGTTCTAGGGTGGGCATCTCAATGTCCGATTCTTGTTCCATCATATTCATTTCTGGTTGCATGACTTTGCCTGCTTAAGGTCTCTGAGGCTAAATAAAGGATTTTTTGATTTTGCACTGGACTATTCCTGAAATAGCCATGGGAAATAAATGAAGAATAGTTTATATATACACACACACACACACACACACACACACACACACACATATATATATATATATATTTTTTTTTTTTTTTTGAGACAAAGTCTCACTCCATCACAGGCGCCAGGCTGGAGTGCAGTGGTGTGACCTTGGCTTACTGCAACCTCCGCCTCCCGGGTTCAAGCAATTCTCCTGCCTCAGCCTCCCGAGTAGCTGGGACTACAGGCATGCACCACCACGCCCAGCTAATTTTTTTGTATTTTTAGTAGAGATGGGGTTTCACCATGTTGTCTTGACCTCGTGATCCACCCGACTTGGCCTCCCAAAGTGCTGGGATTACAGGCGTGAGCCACTGCGCCTGGCCAGTTTTTATATATTTTTAAGTCCACTAAAATAAGTCTTGTTATTTATTCTTTCATTAAACAAAGATTAATTAGAGATATGTTGGATATTATGTCTATAGGAAGGGTGGGAGGTGTGGTACAGGAGAAATTCTAGACAGAGAAAAATGGAAATGATGATAGCTATATTGAGGCTGGCAGGGCCATCGGCCTCCTGGCTAGAAAGTTTGAATTTATGCTGAAGGCAAAATAGGGAGATATGATTTTGTGTGCTTTAAAGATCCAGCTAAAACCACATGGAGACTGGAGTAGAGAGAGAGGTGAGATGGAGGCAGAGAGCATCCTTAAAAATAATCCAGTGAAGAGATGGTAAGTGTCTGAACTAGGGCTTATGGCATTAGGGATGAGGAAGTGTGGGAAACAGATGAAGAGTAACTAAGGGATAGAACTGGCATTACTTGGAACATAATTAATGTGGGAGGTGAAGAACCCAGGGAAGATGCTAAGTTCAGTCTGGGACAAGTTGAGTTTGAGGGCACACAGGCAGAGTGAATGGTTTTATGTAAGTGTTTGGAGTGTGGGAGAGGGTTTAGGGATATAGCTATAGCTCTGGAATGCAGCAGCACACCATATATAAATAAGGCTGTTAGGGCCGCTGAATTGATGAGATTGCCCAAGGAGAGAAAGGAAGAGAGCAGAGAATAGAATTCTGGGGGAGCAGCAGAACTTAGGGGAGCAACTAAGAAAGGGAGCCAAAAAAGGAAATGGAGAAAGAATAGTCAGGCAGCTGAGAGAAGAACAAGAAGGGTGGAGTCACAGGAAAAAAGAAATTGTCAGCAATAACACATGAAGGGAGATCAGATAAAATAAGAACTGAAATCATCCAGTGGTTTGTGGATCTGGATAAGTAGCTCAGAGAGAAGTCAGATGTGTTTCCAGAAAATGTTTATTGCTTAAGCAAGACCAATCCCTGAGTTAGGGTAATTTGCCAAGATTTCTAAATTGGCATTATTTACAGAAGGATTATACCTCTACAAATGTACACAGATCAATCAATCCCCTCCATTCTCACCCCAAATCATTATGACTTCTTTTCATATGTGCTTTAATTTTTGTTTGTTTGTTTAGCAATAGGAGTGTTGAAAAATAACCTAGTAGCCAATTTGGTTATGTGTAACTGCTAAATATAGATGGATAAATAGATGGGTAGATAGATAGATAGATAGATAATACAGATAAATGGTAGCTACCAAAATGTTTGAGATAGGAGAGCTTTAGCTACTATCCTATTATACTGCTAACAATTATAAAGAAAGCTACTCTCAAAAAAATGTATTGAGAGATTATCAATTTCCTGTTTTAACAGGCGCTCTGAACAATACCTTGCAGGAAAGAAGCACTTGAGGTAAACCTGCTACCTCTGAGAGGCAGGATTGCTACCTTATAGGAGTGATCAGGCAGGCAGAAATTCTGCATTTCAGTCTTGAGGCACAGAAGCATTTAGGGCTCAAGGCCTCACGTATCTTCCCTAAAGATCCACTCTAGGCAATATCTCTAAAATATTTTGGCCAATTCACAATGTTGACTATCAGTATTTTCACCCATAAATCATCCGTTGTGTTAATTAACTGGCCAACAATTTCACCAATGAAAAGTCATTTCTAATATCTGTTATGCAAAGCCCCTGATGTTAATTGAAATATACTGAGGAGCATGTACACTGGCCACCTCAACTGTGTGACTTTTCTGGGGGAAAACTTGTGACCACCCCTGAAGGTGTGAATTCCTGATGAAGGCAATAAACTGCTCCTTTAATGGGATTTAAACCAAAGAACACACATATCTTACCCTTTTTTTCTAAAAGAATTTTGAAGCAAATAGCAAATGTCATAGTAAGGAGAAAGGAAGACTGAGAATTCGTCGTGAAACCAACAGCATCTTTGTGATGAATGAAAATATCATTTGCAAACAATATCTGTCACATTAAAAACTAGCCTTTCAGGGTATTTTTATTCCTTTTTTTTTTTTTTTTTTTTTGGAGTTGGAGTCTTGCTCTGTTGCCCAGGCTGGAGTGCTGTGGCATGATCTTGGCTCACTGCAACCTCCGCCTCCCAGGTTAGAGCAATTATCCTGCCCCAGCCTCCTGAGCAGCTGGGATTACAGGTGCATGCCACTATGCCCAGCCCAGCTAATTTTTGCATGTTTTTAGTAGAGATGGGGTTTCGCCATGTTGGCCAGACTGGTCTTGAACTCCTGACCTCAGGTGATCCACCTGCCTCGGCCTCCCAAAGTGCTGAGATTACAGGAGTAAGCCACTGTACCTCACCCCAGAGTATTTTTATTCTGCCACAAATTTTTGAAATATTCTCCATAACCAGTATTCAGATCTCATTCTCATATGAACATTTTTGTCATAGTTCACTCATTCTCCTACACACACACACACACACACACACACACACACACACACACACTAAAAACAGCCTTATCAAGTTGCCTGAAGTACACCATCAAAATATTTCACATCTGTGCTTGTACAAAGGGAAATATTCTGATGGTCTGCTGTACCTGCAAGTTATTTCAATCAGTTAGAGGTTCCTCAGCTAACAGCCTGGGTAAAGTTATACATAATGAACATCCGAATGCTAGCATAGATATTTAGTATTTATATCTTTATTGTTTTTCTGATTACAAAAATGTTGGTATGCATATTATAAACATTCAAATATTACAGAAAAGCGTAATGTAGAAAATGAGTATCTTCAGTAATCCTATCTCCAAAGATAACTGCTGTTAAATGCTTGGTGTGGTTTATGGAAGACTTTTTCCCGGCAAAAGTAAACATATATAAATATACGTTTTTGATAGGATCCTAATCATATATGTTGTTTTACAGTTTTTAAATAAATAATTCACCCTAGACACATCTTTTCATTAGCATGCAGAGATAGTGTTTTAGATAACTTTATAGTTTCCATTTCTAATGTCAAATTAAAGCCATCCTATTACATACTTTCTGAACACATTCTTCGAAGCAGCCACAGCAGTTTAAAAAGGAAACTAGCAATGATAACAATAATGTAGACTGAATGTATTTGGAGCTGAGGCCTTTGGGAGTTACTAGATCATGAGGGTGGAGCCCTGATGAATGAGATCAGTGACTTTATAAGAAGAAGCCATAGAGCTAGCTATCTCTGTTTCGCCAGATGAGGATACTAGGAGAAGTTGGCAGTCTGCTGCCCAGAAGAGGGCCCTCCCCCAGAAGCCAACCAGACTGGCACACTGATCTTGAGCTTCCAGCCTCCAGAACTGTGAGAAGTAAATTTCTGTTGTTTATAAGTAATTTGTTATAGTAGCTCTAACTAAGACTAATAATAATAATAAAGAAAATATTCACAGACATCATCAGGAAAGATTTCTCTGGGGCCTGGCTTAGCTTAAGCTATTTCTTTCTTTTTTTTTTTTTTTTTTGAGATGAAGTCTCACTCTGTCACCCAGGCTGGATTGTCGTGTCATGACCTTGGCACATTGCAACCTCTGCCTCGTAGGTTCAAGCGATTCTTGTGCCTCAGCCTCCTGCGTAGCTGTGGCTACAGGCATTCACCAGCACACCTGGCTAATTTTTTTTAGTAGAGATGGGATTTCACCATGTTGACCAGGCTGGTCTTGATCTCTTGAACTCAAGTGATCTGCCTGCCTCGGCCTCCCAAAGTGCTGAGATTACAGGTATGAGCCACCATGCCCAGCCTATTTGTAATTCTTAGCCCCACAAAATGATAATGAACCAGATGAACAGTTTCTATGTTGATTTTCAAGCAAACACAACAGGGCTGGTTGGCATATATTTCTAAGCGGGCAAAGCTTAAATTACGGCCCCGAGGTGCCCATTTTTACGTTAATCTCTAAACCTGTAACTTCATCCTCTTCCTCAGGAACCCAGTGTCTTAGGGTCCAAGGACACCTTGGGTTGAGTGCCGGCTCTGCTACTCAGCAGCTGTGTAATTCTGTGCAAATCATTTAAATCTCAAAGCTTCAGTTTTGTTACCTATAAAATGGGCCTAATGCCTTCCCCACAGAGGACCTACAGATTAAAGCTCTTGCACGGTGTCTGACCCATTCAGTGCACTGAAAGCCCATGACTTTCAAGAAATGTTACTTCTTTACTCCCAAATCCAAACCTGCTCTGAGGGAGCGATAATTGACTCTTAATTATTGTAGCATTGTATTAGATATTGCTGGGTACACATTTTCACTCTTTCCACTAAACTGTGAGTTTCATTTTATAAAAACTATGTAATGATTTTTTTGTTATTGATCATTTGTTTTGCCCGAAGTGAAATGCAGAACCCAAGCTAGTAGCAGTTAACAGCAGAGCCACTGTGGTTGAAATGGGGAAAGGGGTTAGGGGCTGGCCCACTTGACATCCTGCACACCTGAGCCTCCTCTGCAGCTCACAGTACCCGCAGGAAACAGTTTGGAAACCTCTGCACAGACCATCATCCTTCACAGAAACTGTTGCAAAAGGATCTCATTTATTAATAAGGCCGTATCACAGGTTAAAGACTCATTATGATGTATCCTCTCAATTTGTTTGCATTTGCCTATTACCTAACTCCCAAGAAAGTGTTTCTAAATATGAATATTCCAACATAACACCAATCGGCTAGAGGTTATTTATTTTTTCCAACTTGGGGATGAGTTGAAAGGGTGGAGCAGTTGAGGTGTTGAGTACTTCTCAGTATCTCTCTTTCACCAACCCTGGAAACCTCTCTCTCTTGACTACCCATGAGTCTGGCTCTACCCACAGAGAGGTAAACTGCTTTGGGCTTTGGAAGGCGAGAAGAAAATGGCTGTGGGTCTCTGCTTGTGCCCTATCTTATGGGAAGAGGCTGAGGGGCCAGAGATATTTGCTCAATCAACAAGGTGACAGCTCTTACAGTGCCTGGAGGTGGGCAGACCTTCAGGACATCCTATGTTAATTGACAGCAGTTTACAGATTGATGAAAAGACCAGGCCAAACTATATTTAAAGGATTGCCCTTGGGGCAGACATCCTATTAAGGACCAATGTGTTAAAAGGTGAATAGAAAGACAGTACTACGAAGTAGTTGAGAGCAAGGGCTCTAGAATCAGTGAAGCTTGGAATTCAGCTCTGGTATGTTTAGCCCTGTGACCTTGAACATGCTCCTTACCCTCTGTTAGGCTCAGTTCTCTGGACTGTAAAATGAGAATAGTCATATTGTTTACTCACAGGGTTGTTTTCAGATTTAAAAGACATAATGCATGTAAAGCCCTTAGCCCAGTTGCCTGCCACATAGTAAAGACTCAATAAGTATAGCTATTAGTATTCATGCTGGCCTCCTTATGCATTCAACTTTCTCTGCGTTTGACAAGGTGAAATATATTTAAGAGTACTTTGTGTCATCGAATTGATACTACAATTTCTTTAATGCTTAGAATTATCTGAGGTATAGGATAAGGATGATACTGGAGAAATATTTAATTGTATCATTTAGTAATGGATGATTGCACACATTAAAACCTCAATGTAATGTTATATAGAATCACACGCTAAGGATCCACAACCAGAAATATAATCACCTGTGTAGGCTCTACTTACGTTACTTGGCTATGGTGGCAATTAATAGTGGAAATAGAGAAATCCATTTTGAAGAGCTAAAGAAAAAGAAAGAAAGAAAGAAAGCCAGGATTGACATTTG
Organism: Ateles fusciceps; assembly: GCA_036589455.1. Classification (NCBI taxonomy): domain Eukaryota; kingdom Metazoa; phylum Chordata; class Mammalia; order Primates; family Atelidae; genus Ateles; species Ateles fusciceps. Next base: position 2,925,587 of record JAZHEH010002077.1, read on the forward strand.
ACTGACTTATAAAACAACCTAAGACCTTGATTTTGTCATATTGTAGTTTCGAGCATACCGTCTTTGTACACCATCTTTGCATGGCCTTTGCAATGCCATCTTTGATTGCAGTAATTCTGTGCAATAAACTTTTGTTTTCATAGTATCCCACTATATTCCCAGGATTCTGCACAATGAAAGAGGACTTAGTTATATCTATAAGTCAACCAAATTATTGAGAAACTATTGGATTTGAAGCACTGTTATGTATTATTTTCTTAATACCAAATGTTCCTATGGCATTTAATGGTTTTGAAATAATTCCTTATATAGATTTTCACATTTGATTCAACCTCTTTGAATTCCTGTGAATTATCTTGGCAAGGATCAAAGTTTCTAATTTCAATTCTTTTGTTTTAAACGTGTACTCCCTAATGTAAGAACTAAGATACCAGTCAGTGTCCATCACCTTTACCCATTCTATTTCTTCAGTACCTGTATTTAGAAAGAGTTTTATTAACAACAACAAAAAATCTCTATATAATAAGAAAAATGAAATATAATAACAAAATGTCAATTTTTGTGTCTATTATTGATTCATATTTCTAGCCCTCTTGCTTCTTAATCAGTACTTTTTGTTAAATCCCTTTATTTTCTCTCTGTTTAACTTCAACACATCAAGAAGTTTCTCTATGCAACTTTGTGTTTAATTACTCTGCATTTTATATCAACTGTTTACATTTTTATGATATAACAGATGTATGTTTATTCCTTGCCTCACAGTACATTAAATTGAAACAAAAGAAAAAAAACATGAAAACCACAACCAACAACCAAAAATACCCAACTTCCTGTACAGTTACATCCCCTTAATGCCTTTTTTTGTTTTGACCAGAAAGGATACTGACTGCAGGATACTGAGGATGCTGCTGGGGATACTGACTGTTCTTCTAGAAATGTATTTGTAAAAGTTACTACTGCAGTTCTTCCCATAAATGTATTTGTAAAAGTTAACCATTTAAGTGAATGTCTTTGCCCTCTTCTTCCACCCTAGAGATAATAATTCCTCAGTTCATGCTTGATATTTGAAAAGAAGCTACATAATGCTGCTGTCTTCCCAGTCTCCTGGAGTCGATATTGAATATTTTTGACACACTCAGGACATCTGCCGCATGGGTTCACAAATAATATAAGACTCATCAGCTTTCACATAGCATCCACTTTTTTTCCTCCTGCCTTGAGGCAAATTAATTTAGCAGTAAGTTGCCTAGTTTTTGCATTTTTTAAATTTTCAGCTGGGTGTGGAGGCTCATGCCTGTAATCCTGGCACTTTGGGAGGCCAGGGTGGGAGGATTGTTTGAGCTCAGGAGTTTGAGACCAGCTTGGGCAATATAGCAAGACCTTGGCTCTATTTAAAAAAAAAAAAAAAAAAAAAAATTAAAGAGTTAAAAAAAGAATTCCCGCTTTGGGATGTCATCTATGGTTCCGGGTACTGCTGCATCTGTCATGGATAGTCACACTTTGCAGGTTTCTTCCATGTTTGCTGCATCTGCTGGACTTCTTGCTGCTGGTTGTAGGAGCCCACCACATGTATCCTAGAGCCCAGCTATACACCCACTCATCAGAAGTTGGGAGAATGCTTTTCTACTATTTTAGTGTTACGTATTTTCCATCTAAGTATCTAAGCATTAGAATCTTAAGGGTCTGCTAGTAACAATACTTCTTTCTGTTTTGTTTTTTACTTTTTCTTCTTTTTTCTGAGACAGAGTCTCACTCTGTTGCCCAGGCTGGAGTGCAGTGGCACAATCTCGGCTCACTGCAGCCTCCTCCACCTCCTGGATTCAAGCGATTCTCCTGCCTCAGCCTCCCAAGTAGCTGGGGTTACAGGCACCTGCCAGCATGCCCAGCTAATTTTTGCGGGTTTTTTTGTTTGTTTTTAGTAGAGACGGGGTTTCACCATGTTGGCCAGGCTTGTCTCAAACTTTTGACCTCAAGTGATCTGCCTGCCTCGGCCTCCCAAAGTGCTGGGATTACAGGTATGGGGCACCACGCCCGACCCTCCTGTTTTTATTAAACCCTACCAGCTCCATGTAATATGAATCAAGTACATAGGTTCTGATAGCTCATTAAGTGTAGGATTACTGCTTTCTTTTAAGGACTACTACTTTCTTACTGGGACAATATGTTGGCTTAAGTTCTTTCCCCGGATTGGATTTTCATCTGCTTTCTTTTGCAGTAGAGGGGTATATGGTAGAGAAGGAACCGACATGGGGACCTCAGGCCAGGTGGCAAGTTGGAAAGGAATTCCATTTCTCACAATACTCTATCCTGCCCAAGTTGGGGCTTACAATTTTGCTCACCCATATTGGGGCACCATATACCAGGACTGGCTAAGTGAAAGGTGATTATTTACCAATCTAGCAACTATGTTAAAAAATGCAAACTGAGTCTCAATCTCCTCTTTCATAAGCCACTAATTCCTGCTATGCTCATTTCCTGGCATTCAGCTTCCTTTCTTCCATTTGTACCTCTTCCCCTGAATTATTGAAGATTTCATGGAAGAAGGGTAGAAATGGACCTGATACTGTACTACTCTGGTTTGATTCTCCATGTGCTACATGTCTTATAAACTGCCTGAACAATCAAAAAGATGAAGGAAAGGGTGAGGTGGTACTGGACAGCCAATGAGCGTTCAGATTAATGATCAAAATGTGTCCAAGGCAGATCCTTTTGCTAGGATGCTTTTTATAGGTTTTTAATTTCTGAAATTTAATCATGCAGGTTTAATTGCCTCCAGTTGTATGGCTTTAAATTGAAGGAGTTTTGCTTTTTATCTGAATTGCTTCATAATAAAACCACTGCTTTTGAGAACGCATACTTCCCTCAGTGCTCCGACTCCAGGAAGGCTTTGCCATTCTCCACCACTGCCACGCAGCCAACCTCTGACTTGTAGAAGTATGGAGAGCAAACCAGCACATCCCCCTTGCCCAAGCCAAACACGAGGGCATTTGTCAATACATGGTGAGACAGGAGCCAGGATAAAAAGCACTGGTGACAAAAGCCTGGCTAGAAAATCAGCCACAGGCCCCATCATCTCATCATCCTAATCTATATTTTTTAAATTAATTATCTGCCTCCAGAGTCCCAAATTCTGCTTATACACAAAGCAAGTCTCACTTCAACAAAAAGTTATTGTCATATGCAACCTGATTTCAAATTATATCTTTATCATTCATCGCTTATATTTCCTTATACCATGCTTAGTTTTCTTAATTATTATTTAAATATTAAATTTGCTTTTCATATTTGCAAATCTTCTCTCTAAATGTGAAGAGAAAGTCATGACTCAGGTCTTACATCTAGAAACTCAGATCCTAAAGATTAGGATGAAGCAATTTAAGCCCCAAAGAGATGCCATAGGTGACTCCTCTGAAATGGTACAACGAGTTAATGGCAGAGACAGAACTAGAATTCTGGTCTTCTAAAGCCCAGGCCCAAGCACTTTTTTCTTCTTCACTCTTGCTGTCACAATACGTAAATTAATTAGCTGGTGCACAAACCCTAAGAAGCCAGGTGGGTGTACAAGGATGTACAAGAAAAGCTCAAAAGTGTTTGTCATCTCATAGTAAATAAAGCTTATGTTCCCTATCAAGCAGTGGTAACTGTATGCCTGGATCTCTTTAGCTATAATCTCAAATCCCACCAAAGCACCTTCTTACACATCTGTATTTGCAAATATGTATAAAATAATATGTCAGCGTTTTTGTTTTTGTTATTTAGTAAATTTTAAAGTACTGAAATTTGAAAAAAGAGAATGAGATTGTGGGTTTTTTTAAAGATTTCATCTAAATGACTACGGAATTCTCCTAATTTGGGGGGGCATATTAGTTTTGCTTGGATAGGATTTGTATTCAAGAAAATCTCAGTAATTAATTGTACTCATGGAGTTCTCCATAATCTCTGTTTTTTATAAATTCCATAGTCTGTCCAGTGTACTGGAAAGATCAGATAAGTTGATTTAAAGTTGGTGTTTCTCAGGATGTAACATAGGCTTTCTTTCAGTTATCTTCATTTCTGGAACGTAATGAAGAATACTTATTTTCCAGAGACTTTCGGTCAATAAAGAGGATAAAGAAAAACATCAGGAAGTCAGGAGACAGGAAAGGGAAGGGAGAGGAATTGCTGGTCATCTTTCATCTATTTCTTACATATATACTTTTCTCAATCTCCTTAAATAGCCATGTCACAGAACACTCTTTAATCTGTCTGTTGGAAGGGGAGAGTGACCACCACTTAGGATATATCCTGAAAGCAACTTTGCTTTCTACAGAATGAACTAGGCTCCCATCTAGTTTGGAAAATTTGATCCCATGTAAGGCTTTGAATCAATGCTCATCTCTGTGGATGGAGATGTGACTGATAATCTTAAAAAGAGAAATTATCTCATCTTCCTTGGTGTCATGGTTTTCCAGGCTCAAGGTAATCATACTGTTTAGATATCAGACTTAAGCCTATGCATTACCAGGTAGTAAAGTCGACATAAAAGAACTAAGAAGAAAGAAATTGGCCAGTGCCAGTTCCTAGTGTGCCGTAGGCACTGGGTGTTCTTAGATGGCCCCTGGATTGTCCCAGCCAGAGTACCAACCTTATCTGCTCACTTCCTGTGACTTGTTCTAGCCCTCTTGCCATAAAAGCTCTCTTCTCTTCTTGTGTCCCTAGAACTTAGGATCCTGCTCATATCATAAAGAATACAGAAAGAAGGACAGTCTGAACTGCCAGCTACCAAGGAGACCCCACACTGCCACTCCTCAATTTGTGCAACCACATCATCTTCATCAGCACTCATCCTTGCCCTCTTCTCTTTCATGATTAGTGAAGCATATGTCTTCTGGCCATAAGCAAGAGTCTTTCCACCTAAGTCTTAGAGTAAGGAATGACACTGATGTACTCATGGCTTGTGTCTCTTTGCCAGGTATTCACATCTGGCCTGTCAATTCAGTCAGTCCACCACAGCTGCATTTATTAATGCTACCAGAGACCTACCTCTGGTTGCTAAACTATTAGGCCGTCTTCAGTCAATTGATCACATCTTCAATTATACAGCTTTTTTTCTTTCTGCACCTTTCTTGCTTCCACGGATTAAATTTAATTGTCCTTTCAGAGTTGTGAAAATAGAAGGATCATTCCCACCTAACCCCCCTGCCCAGTTCTGTGCAGGATAAATAGCTTAAGAAAACTCAACCTGCTGCCTTCGAATTCCCATACTCTGCACCATCCTGGGTCACTATTACACGGAGCTCGTTGTAGTGTGTCAGTATCTCTCCTTAAGGGGGCCATACAATAAAATAAATGTTCCGTTCCATGAGTGGCCTGACCAGTGCCGTGGAGATCAGGGCTGTCTCCTCCTTGAAAATTAGTGTTGCTGTCCCCAAGTGACAGCCATCCGGCAGGGTCACTCTCAGAGCTCCAACCAAGTCATGGCTACAGCTGGAAATTAAAACACTTCTGTAAATATTGAAAAAGGAGAGCCCAGTTACCATTTTCTCAACTTCGTTTCTTTTCATCTAAGCTGCAGACACAGGTCACACTTTGTGAGGAGAAATCTCATTTGTGTCTCAGGGCACTGCTTTGGGATTCAGAACTTAGGTTCTTAAGATTTATGACAGACTGATGCTGTGAAATCAGTTGTTTCTGGCTGCAAATCATGAAATCAGCAGCAAGTTGGCCATAAAAAATGAAGGTTTTATGGTAAGTGGTTTAAGAAAAATGCAGAATATGAGTCCTTTGTGATGTATATGTTTTATAGCAGCAATTCCCTATTTTTAATTTTTTTGAAAAAATTATCCATTGCTATGGGAGGAAAACATCTTGAAGTAACTTCAATGAAAACAGCTATGTATATAGAATAGCATATAATGGTTCTGTCAGACTTATTTTAGGATGATGATACTTTTTTTCCTGAGGAATTAGATTTTATTAAAATAGTTATTTTGTATCTCATTCAGCCTTGAATCAAAGCAATGGGACCCTACATAAATGAAATTTGTTGATCTAGTGCAAGCTAATACAGAAATCAATTTCAATTTCCTTTGGATGTACTGTTAGTGTTTATCTGATGGTGGATTCATGTTGTTTTAAGTGATAGCTATAACAACAAAAAAATATTGATTAGATACTAGGAGTCGTTCTTGATCTCAGTTAAGAAAGAGTGTGGCATTATCCTTTTTGTGTATAATAAATTTGTTCTCTATCAGGGTTTTTAATTGATCATTCCCACTATTAAGCTTCTCCAAAAGTTTAATAATCTTTTTTCTGTGGTATTCATTATCAGATGAGGATCAAGATATCCATCCTTATGTTGGCCTTCAGTGACTTCAGCTAATGGGACTATGTTTTGTGGAACATGCATAAATTGCTAGGGTTAAAACAGCTCATTTGGATAATTACAGCTGGTCTCTCTTAATAGGCCTGTGATTTCAATCTATGTTCAATTAGACAAATACATAACTATGACTGCATGATGAAGGGATAAAGGCATGGTTTTAAACCGAACTCCTCTGAGGGACTGGAGGCCCTTCCTCTATGACTGGATCTTGAGAGTATTACCAGAGGTTCAGGGTCACACAGCTGCACTGAAACTTGGACTGTTGGCTGTTCAAGTATGTGTGTTAGTGGCGGGCGCCACGTCGGCACAGGTGACTTAGAGTGTCACTGACAATTTGTGAGGCTTCTGCCTGTAGTGGTGTACATCTCTCAGATCCAACTCACTGTGGCACTGGCATGCACTCTCATTCAACTGGTCCCCCCTGGAGTGAGGGAGTGTGTGGCTTGTACACTGTATACAAACAGCCATGCTTTCCTCTGTCTTCCTATCTCTCTCCACTCTACTTTTTCACTTGAGCTTGAATTTGAGAAGATTTTCTATTTTCTTTTTTTTTTTTTTTTTGAGATGATGGTCTCACCCTGTCACCCAGGTTAGAGTGCAGTGGCGCCTTGACTCACCACAACCTCCGCCTCTCCTGCCTCAGCCTCCAGAGTAGCTGGGATTACAGGTGCCTGCCACTGAGCCTGGCTAATTTTTTTTGTATTTTTAGTAGAGACAGGGTTTCACCATGTTGGCCAGGCTGGTCTTGAACTCCTGACTTCATGATCTGCCCACCTGGCCTCCCAAAGTGCTGGGATTATAGGCATGAGCCACTGCGCCAAGCTGAATTTGGGAAGCCTTTTTGCACAGGAAGATCTGATGGAGGTCCTGAGTGACAAATTTCCCAAACCTATTTCATGACTCGGGGGGGCCAAAGGGACCTGAAATTCAGACTAAAATATTTGATATAGAAACATCTTCCTCTCTCTCATATCCCATCCCACCCCTATCCTCTGGCCCCTTCCCCTCCAGCTCATCTCCAGGATGCAGCGCATTTGTTCTGCCCTGCCCCGAGTGTCATCCCACTTCACTTTTATTTCATTTCTCTAAAATCAACTCTAGATTCCTCCTGCTTATACAAGCATGGGTGTGTTATCATGGATGCTAAACTGAGGTTAACAACAGCTTTAGGATATAGCATGTAGCAAATTCATTCACAGTATTGCATGGGCACAGCTGTTGTAATTGCCACCTTCATTTTAGGTTGATATGGAGTATTTGAATACATGGATCATCCATTCCAAGCCTCTGCTTAGGGTTCCCTTTATTATATCTTATTGGTTACTAGATACAAATAAGTGTATTTTTGCTACTGTGGATGAATTTTCATGGGCCTGTGTTTCCAAGAAGTGACACCACTTTAGGCTTATTTCATGAAATGATAATAAGCACTGCTGTTCTTGAATACTTACCAAGTGTCATGTGCTGAATGGTAAGTTTACAAAATATTTTCTGACTTATTGTTTTCCTCACATACTAATATAAGGAGGGGTGATACAGTCTTCATTTATAGACAAAGCACTGAAAGCTTGTCCAAGTTTGTTCTGTCTTCTGCCTTTATGGTCTTTCATCTCATGTTACAATCCCTGCCCAGCCCTTACTGATATTTCCAGGCATTCAGCCATGCTATTTGACAATTATCCTTCTCAGTAGAAGCACAGACAGGAACTGCTTCTTGACTTTGCTGATGGCTCTTTCTGTCCATGGATGTAAGCCCGAGTTGTGCCTGTGGTGTGATGACCCACAAATGTTGCCTGGGTGCTCATAATGTGCACAGGGTGGCTTCCCCCTGCTTTCTAGCTGTCCTGCTGTGGTTTTGCTTCACTTGGTTAAAGATGTCGACCAGATTGATTGATGAAGAAACATAGTGAAGATGACACTTATGACTTGTCTGAGAGATCCAGGAGAAAGGTGGGGTGTTTAACAGCTTACTGATGTGTAAAGATGAAATTCCCAAAAGAAAAAAACAAACATCTATTACGGGACCCCAGTGGAGAATAACTACATAGATAAGTTATTTGTGTGATCTGGACATGGGGAAGTGTGGAAAAATTTGAGAAACGGAAGTTGCCCAGGCAGCAATTTTTCCAAAATATGCCCTTTGATATGTGGCTGGTGGGTTCGTTGGTTAGTGTACACCATGTACTGTGTTTGAGTCCTGTGTAGATCAAGCTGTTTTTCTGTCTATCGAGACCAAACTTAGACAAACTCTCCGTGAGTGCACATGGTCAGGATCAATGTTCAGCAAAATTTTGTCATCATTAAAGTTGGCCATTGCCTTAGTCCATTTGACTGTCATAAATCTGTTGTTTATAAATTGCCTGGTCTAAGATAATAAAATACCTTTGGGGCACATAATAAAATATCTTAGACGGGCAATTTGTAAACAACAGAAGTTTATTGCTCACAGGTCTGGAGTCTGGGTGGTCCAAAATCAAGGCACTAGCAGATTTGTTGTCTCAATAGGGTTCATTCTCTTCTTCATAGATGGTGTCTTCTGGCTGTATTTTTATATGATGGATGGAGTGAACAAGCTCTCTCAGTCCTCCTTTACATGGGCACTAATACCATTCATGAGGGTTCTGCCTTCATGACCTAATCATCTTCTAAAAGCCTGACCTCCTAACACCACTGCACCAAGAATTATGTTTCAATATATGAATCTGATGTTGGGGGTGGGCACCAACATTCAGATCATAGCAGCTATCATATCTCATAAGATTTTAATACCCTATTTTTACTGTCCCCTCTCCTTTCATTTCCCTTTGAGGTATTTCCTCACTTTGATGTCACAAGAAACAGATCTACTTTCCAGTTGGGGAGGAGTCATTACAGGAGATTCTGAGGTCACTGTCTGAATCTGAAATATCAGTGTTATTGTTCAGTGCACATTGAAGACAATTAAAAAGGGGCACATAAGTCAAAATATAGGAGTAAAGCTGGTTGCAGGAGAGCAGTATTGGAGACAAGGGATAGATGGCTTAGATTATGTCACCATTTACAGTTTGTGTACTGCTTAGTCCTTTATGGTTGGACTAGCCTTGAATATATTACTTCACTCTTCTTTCCATGTTATTTCTCATTTTATAACAGCAAACAAACTATGAGCTTTATTTTTAGTTGTTCATACCTTTTATGCACACATTTTAAATTCAAATGCCCAGCCCTGTTTTCTAAGAGTAGATAGACATTGTTACTTCCTTGATAAAGGAATTCCAGATATCCAGTTGATGGGAGAGAATTATTATTATTATTTTATTTAATTATTTTTTTGAGATGGAGTCTCTCTCTCTGTCACCCGGGCTGGAGTGTCGTGTCACAATCTTGGCTCACTGCAACTTCTGCCTCCCCAGTTCAAGCAGTTCTCCTGCCTCACCCTCCTGAGTAGCTGGGATTACAGGCACATACCACCATGCCTGGCTAATTTTTGTATTTTTAGTAGAGGTGGGGTTTCACCATGTTGGCCAGGCTGGTCTTGAACTCCTGACCTTAGGTGATCCGCCCACCTCGGCCTCCCCAGGTGCTGAGATTATAGGTGTGAGCCACCGCAGGAGAATTATTTTTTAAAGGTAGCTTCTCCCTTTCATAAACAAATAGATTTTTCCATATCACAATTACATGAGGAATCAGATGGGTCAGTGTATGTAATGGATAGGAAACTCTTTTTCCTCTCTGTGAAATTCATGCCAGTTCTACACTCAATACTTCATTTCTGACATCAGATAAGGGGGAGTATTTTTCATACCGGGCAATTCTTCAATTTCCCACAATGATACTCAACTCTGGCACTAGCTAACTGGTGACAACATCAGATCCTGTAGGTTCAGGGCTCAGTCCGAAAAGGCTGCCCCCTACTTCAGATGCCAGTTGTAAGTCCAGTGCTTCTGATTGACTGCCTGTTAATCAGAGGTCCCCATGATCCTCTCCACAGGTTTGATAATTGTTAACATGGCTCACATCACTCAAGAAAAGTTTACTTACCAGATTACTGGTCTATTATAAAAGGATGCAACTCAGGAACAGCCAATGGAAGAGATGCCAAGGCAAGATATGAGGGATGGGTGTGGAACTGTCATGCCCTCTGTAGGTGCACCATCTTCCCAGCACCTCCAAGTGTTCAGCAACCTGGGAGCTCCCTGAATTCCATCCTTTGGTTTTTGTGGAGACTTCATTATGTAGACATGATAGGCTAAATCATTAGCCATTGGTGATGGGGAACAGGATTGAAAGTTTCAACCCTCTAATCAAATGTGATCAAATTGTTGATTCCCATGGCAACCAGTCTCTATCCTTAGGGACCTATAGAAAGTTACTCATTAACATAAACTCAGGTAAGGTTGAAAGGGACTTGTTATAAATAATGAAAGACACTCCTTTCACTTTTATTGTTTATATTACTTAGGAAATTCTGGGGGCTTTAGGGGTTCTATATGTAATGTTTTGGCCAACGAGGGATTCCATATATGATGGTGGTGGTCCCATAAGATTATAATATCCTATTTTTACTGTATCTTTCTATGTTTAGATACAGAAATACCACTGTTTTACACTTGCCTACAATTTCCATTTGAATAACATGCTAGACATGTTTGTAGCCTAGGAGAAGTAGGCTATATCATAGAGCCTAGGCCTGTAGCAGGCTGCACCATCTAGGTTTGTGTGAGTACACTCTATGATGTTCACACAAAAACAAAACCACCCACCAGTAGATTTCTTAGAACCTATTCCCCATTGTTAATGCATGCCTGTATATATTTCTCTCTCTCTCTCTCTCTTTAAGACAGACTCTTGCTTTGTTATTCAGGCTGGTCTTGAACTCCTGGCCTCAAGCAATTCTCCTGTCTTGGTCTCCCAAAGTGGTAGGATTGTAGGTGTAAGCCACTGCCCCTGGCCTGTAGTCATTATTCTAAATCACAGTATTATAATAATCAACATTGCGGGTATTTTATCATCATAGTTTCTATGCCCTCATGTCTCTGGATTGGTCTAGGAATCCAGGTATAAGCCAAACTGTTTGTGGCATTTATCAGTTTTCTCATCGCGCAAATGAGCACCTGTTCTGATTTGAAAAAGCAGACTGAAAAGGGAAAGTTTTCTGGGCCATGAGGAAAAGTGTTCTCTTTCTTCAGAGAAAGCCACGAGAAGAGATGTTTTCACTTTTCTCCTGAGCATTGTCATGTGGTTACAAGGCTTGGAACCACTGAAGCTATTTTGTTGTTATCCAGAAGATGAAGTTTACATATGGAAATCGCAGAGAATTCCAGGGATACAAAACTGGAGCTAGTAGATAGAGTTCATTCCCAAAGCTTGTCCTACCTTTGTACTTTTAATTTTGTGAGCCAATAAAGATTCTCATTTTTTATGCTAGGTTGAATTGGATTTTATCTTAGTTTTAGTTAAATTCCTTTCAGTTAACACAGTGGAGAAGCAGATGTAGAATGACTGTGTTGTTCCATGTTCCTGGTGTTTTTTTTTTTTTTTTTTTTGTGAGACAGAATCTTGCTCTGTCGCCCAGGCTGGAGTGTAGTGGTGTGATCTCGGCACACTGCAACCTCCGCCTCCCAGGTTCAAATGATTCTCCTGCCTCAGCCTCCTGAGTAGCTGGGATTGCAGGCATCTACTACCATCCCTGGCTAATTTTTTTTTGTATATTTAGTAGAGACAAGGTTTTACTATGTTGGCCAGGCTGGTCTCAGAAGTCCTGACTGCAGATGATCCACCCGCCTTGGCCTCCCAGAGTGTTAGGATTACAAGCATGAGCCGCTGTGCCTGGCCTGTTCCTGGTGTTTCAATCCACTCTGATTATACAGCTCAGTCACAGTGGTTTAGAGCATCACCTCTGAGACCGCCTGTGATGGTGCAGCATTCATACATACATGCCTCAAATCATCTCCCCAGTGATCAGGCAAGGCACTGTCCTTCTTATTAGGCAATTTCTACTGTCCAGTGTAAACCAAATATAAAATTATAAGTTTCTCAGTCAGCCAGGTGGACCCCTCTTCTGGGCCCAGAGGACACAAAGAAAACTTGAAAAACTATTTTAGGCAATGATGGGAAGGAGGGGTCAGACATGCTTCATTATAGTCTCCCCCTGTTGGAGTTGAGGCACAGTTGACCAGCATTAACATTAAAAGAGAGATCTTAAGAGTGACAAAGAGGCTCTTTGTAGCAATAAGATCCCAAATTCCAACCTGACTCTGGCATAGCATCAGATGACAGGTAGCAACTCCTCAGAGGAAATCAAAGTATTTTACCTCAAAATATATTTCTTTGACATATTTTAGAAAGGCCCTGCACAGCTGTCTCTTATGGAAGAAATTTACATTCTGTAGGGAATCTCCTTCCCTTATTAGTTTTTTTTCCAGAGAGTCTGGTACCTTTTGAAAGTCTAAATAGCAATCATCTGCCATCTATTGCCTCTAAGGATGGTCACCTACGAGATTTTATCTGCATAATAAGAAGACCCTTGGTCCCCACAACCTCTTATCTTAACCCAGACACTCATTTCTATCAATTCCAGGTCTTTAGATAACTTAACTCTTTCAATCAATTGAAAATCTTGGCAAGAAAATCTTTGAATTCACCTGTGAACTGGTTGGATTTTAAGTTGTCCTACTTTTCTGGACCAAACCAATGTACACATCACATGGATTGATTGACATCCCAAGTCTCTCTAAAATGTGTAAAACCAAGCTGTAACCCAGACACCTTGCCACACATTCTCAGAACCTCCTGAGGTTGTGTTACAGGTCATCGTCCTCATATTTGGCTTGCAATAAATCTCTTCAAATATTTTTCAGAATTTGGATTTTTTCATTAACACTAGTTTTGGCTGCTCTACTTATAAAATGTAACCACTGTCTCTACCCTCTTCCCTCTTCATCTTTTATACCCAGTCCTGATTTGAGCCAGGAGTCAGTGGTTGACTTAGATGTAATCTGGACTGAGCAATCAGATTATCTGTCTTGTGAATCTGATATAGAAATTGCTGGTGAGCATGTTAACTGGAAAGTTGGATGGATTGCAAGCTTGGAGTGGCCATTTTTGTGCCATGTACAGACTAAATAAACTTCTGGGCAGAAGCAAAGTGGGATACACTCATGGACACCAAAGCATCCCAGAAAGCCAGGCCTTCTGCTCCTGGTTAAGGTCTCACATGAAGAATGGCTCCTACCTTCCTGCCCTTGGGTTCCAGTATCACTTCCTTAGATAGCTTTGGGTGGCGTCTATTTCCTGTAACCAAGCAACCTTGACTGACCCAAGAAGGGGTCATGTTCATCTCAATTTACAGATGATGCACTCAAAGATGAGAAAGTTTCACCAAAGCTGATTTGTAGCAAGCTGGGATTCAGCCTAATTTTTCTATCTTTATAACCTTTATTTTTTCCATTTCACTTGCTGGCTAAGTGACCAAGAAAGATCAGTTCATCTACTTTATTCCTAAAATATTCTGTGACCGTTGCCCATCAGATATCAGAGGAAAGAAAATTAGTCTTTAGATGCTTTGTGACATCCTTGATGAAAATTGAATGGATTACAAACTGCAACCCTGAAAATTCAGCAGGAAACTGGGTAACAAGCTCTATAGGTCTGTACACCTAAGTAATAAAACACAGAGTATCTTCTTTGAATTATTGAGGACTCTGGCCTCAGTAGTATTGCAAAAATTGTTAATTATTATTAAATAAATGTCTGCTGATCTGCACAGCGGGGTGTTCTTCCACAAAGTTGCCCATGTGAGAAGCAATCCCACTGAAAAAGAGCAGATGCCCCGGTAAGTGTTGATTTGAGACTTATTTGAAGCCACTCCTTGTTTTCTCTGTCATGGCGTTTTAATACTTATGGCCTGTCTCTTCCACACACAAAGCTTCTACACCTTCCATCTTATCTCAATTGCAGCTGCTCTGGAGAATAACTGCCCTTTTTTGTGGTGACTCCCCCTCTTCTACCAATCCCCAAATTAATTTTAGCATATGACACATAGCTTCCAAATTTAATGAAAATCCACTCAGCCTTATCTGTGATGTGACAGACAGACTGAAACTTAATTATATTGACATGGATTTGAGTTAATGCTATCATATTTTTTTAGAAAAGGCATCTCTTTATGAGTGATGACAATTAGCAGTCAGAGTTTGGAAACACAGCCGTGGAGAAATATCTGCACAGCCAAATGTCATCCATACCTTTAGGACACCTGCTAGGTCAGAGATTGAATGCCATCTTCATTTATTCAGGCAAGCCCACCTAGACTCTGGATTAATAGCCTTGAAGAAGTGTTTCATTACATGTCAGAACAAGAAAAGACTTCTCATAATGTTAAGTGTTGTCCTTGTAGGAGGCTGTGTCTGGTTCTTTTGGTCTTCAAAGTACTGTAGAGGTGATAAATAAAATATGTGTTATCTAGTATCACTACTTTTATTAAGTAGACTTTTACAATCTTCCTTCACCCTTATGCCCAAATAAAGGATACTAATAGTCTCACTATACTTTTTTGTTTTGTTTTGTTTTTGTTTTTGAGATTTAGTCTTGCTCTGTCACCCAGGCTGGAGTACAGTGGCGCCATCTCTGCTCACTGCAACCTCCACCTCCCAGGTTCAAGCAGTTCTCCTGCCTCAGCCTCCCAAGTAGCTGGGAATACAGGCATGCACAAGCATGCATGGCTAATTTTTGTATTTTTAGTAGAGACAGGGTTTTGCCATGTTGGCCAGGCTGTCTCAAACTCCTGACCTCAAATGATCTGCCCACCTTGGCCTCCCAAACTGCTAGGATTACAGGTCTGATTACACTTTAAAGGAAATATTGCATATAGAGGAAGCATAAATGTTAGAAGACATTAACCTTCATAGCACCTTTCCCCGACCCTATCCCCTCTAATTCTTTTTTTAGTGGCTTCCAGGAAAAGTGCTTTAGTTAATATTTCACTAATCTTTCATTATACTCTTATAATTTTCCTTTAGGAAGGGTTCTTTTACTAATGACCTCTGAAAGGTAAAGCAGGGAACTTGTCATTTTGAATCCTGGATTGATGCTATCAGGAGCATTTCAGCTGATAGAATCTGATAGAAGAGATTACCACAGGCCAAGGCTTAGGCAAGAGAGTGAGGAACAGATGATTGCAGTTGAATTGGAGGATACTGCCGCAGGTGAGAGGAGCAGGACTGAATACCTAGATCAGAGTGGACATAACAGGAATGAAGAAAGAGGGCACAGTACTGAGAAATATTATGAAGACAGGGGATTGGTTAATATAATATTTCTTCTATTCCAGAAGTTGGCAGATTTTTTTTTTTGGTATATGCTAGCTAGTAAATATTTTTAGTTTTGTAGGCCAGTTTCAGTCACAACTATTTAACTCAGCCATAAAGATCCATAAACAATAACAAATAAATGGGTGTGGCTGTGTCTGATAAATATTACAGAAAAAGGTGATTGCTGATTTGGGCTTCAGGCTATCTAATCACTTGTTTATAAAATTTGTGCTACCTTAGTTGATATATGGTGTGCCTCAGGCCAAGCCCAATTCTTATATTTATTAAAATTTAGAATGAACTAGTATTCTGAAGATTAGTAACTCCCTTTTTAAGCTTTGTGACTTTTTCATCTTTGTCCATTATTATTTTAATAATATTGTAAAGGTTCAAATCTTCACATATGAAAGTAAAGTTGTTTAGTACGTAGAGTTAAGCTTAACACACTTCTTCCCCATAAAAGACAGATTTCAATAATTAACCTTAGGAACCATAACCCCCAAAAACAACACTGCAATTCTGTGTGAATGGAGAGCCTGACACTGTACTAAACACTTCAGGAGATTTTTCAAAGTATTGGGGCTGTTTCTGCTCTTGAAGGAACTGTCAATCACTGCAAACACTAATAACAGTAGAAGCCAGTCAAGGCCAAGTGTGGTGCTGCCTGGCTGATGAGGGGCACAGATACTAAAGGAGGTAGTTGTGGGAAGCAGGAGAGACCAGCTGATTGCTGGCTCCTCCGTGTTAGTTGGGAGAGTCCTCTAGTTGCAGGAAACAGAGACTCACACAGATTAATTCAGGGAGTGAGGGTTTATTATAAGAAGATTGGGAAAATGTGGCACATATACACCATGGAATACTATGCAGCCATAAAAAATGATGAGTTTGTGTCCTTTGTAGGGACATGGATGAATCTGGAAACCATCATTCTCAGCAAACTGACATAAGAACAGAAAATCAAACACTGCATGTTCTCACTCATAGGCAGGTGTTGAACAATGAGAACACATGGACACAGGGGGAGCATCACACACTGGGGTCTGTGGTGGGGGGAAGTAGGGGAGGACAATGGCGGGGTGGAGAGTTGGGGAGGGATAACATGGGGAGAAATGCCAGATATAGGTGATGGCGAGGAAGGCAGCAAACCACATTGCCGTGCATGTACATATGCAACAATCTTGCATGTTCTTCACATGTACCCCAAAACCTAAAATGCAATAAAATATATATTAAAAAAAAAAGAAGATTGGGAACACTCCCTTTTGCCTGAGCCTCCTGAGAACCCAGAAGGAGCCCTGCCCCTAGTTTAGGGGAGAACTAGAAATACAGTCCGATGAAAAATCAAGTACCTGGTGGTAGTCTGTTGGTCACCCGTCTTACCTTAGGGTTACACCATAAATGCGCGTCAGAGGCTTCCTGTGTTTCTGCTGCTTCTCTGATTTTTTTTAACTTTAATTTTAAGTTCAGGGGTACTATAGAAGATTTGTTACATAGGTAAACTTGTGTCATGGGGGTTTGTTATCAGATTATTTCATCACCCAGGTATGAAGCCCAGTACTCAGTAGTTATTTTGTCCACCCCTCTCCTTTTTCCCACCTTCCACCCTCCTGAAAACCCCAGTGTCTGTTGTTTCCTTCTTGTGTTCATGAGGTCTTATCATTTAGCTCCCACTTAGAGCACATGCAGTATTTGGTTTTCTGTTCCTGCATTAGTTTGCTAAGGATAATGGCCTCCAGCTCCATCCATGTTCCCTCAAAAGACATGATCTCATTCTTTTCTATGGCTACATAGTATTCCATGGTATATATGTGCCACGTTTTCTTTATCCAGTCTGTCATTGATGGGCATTTATGTTGATTCCATGTTTGTGCTATTGTGAATAGTGCTTCAGTGAGCATTTGTGTGCATGTGTCTTTATGGTAGTGATTTGTATTCCTCTGAGTATATACCCATTAATGGGAGTTCTGGTTCGGATGGTGGCAATCCCACTTTCTATATCCTGCACTTAAGTTCTCAGGGGGAGTTGATGTTATTGGTATAGTGCATTGAGGGAGATGGGTGGTCTCTTCCAAAGTGTCATACTGTTACTCAGCCTTTTTTCCATCTTATGGCTTTTCATTCCTTAGTGCCTTGTAATCCTCCCTATCTTGCTTGCAAATGAAGACTCAGGCAGCAGTCAGTTGAAAGGGCTACTAGGAAATGTAATCTACTAGTGTGTGCGGGAGGAAAGGGAAATGGATTTAATGAACAACCAGTCAGTCTCAAAACACAGTAAAGTAGGCCTATAGATTATTGTCTGTTTGCACAAGTGTCCTTGAACTTGCTTTTATTCGTTTGTCTAAGAGGCTTAAGTCTGTGAAATCACTAGGATAAGTGAAATAGAGTTTTCCTGAGCTCATTCCCAAAAGGGAAAACATTGTGGCTAATCAGACATAGAGAATCCAAAATGGTGGTAGGATTCTCCTCACTGTGAAATGTGAGCCAGCACCAATTTATAGACTCGATGGAGTTCTTCACTGCCAAAGAGAAGGAAGCTTTTCCCAACCTCTGTTTTAAGAGGGAATGCAGGAATATAATGAAAGAAATGCACAGTTTTCATTTGTGTCATCTCGACAGCCTGAATTTTCAAGGATCCGTTCCCATTGTAAGTCCATGTAACCTCATCCTTAGATCAGAAAACACAGCCACAAAGATGTGGGTTCAGAATAAGTGTCTTACAAGTCATACAAGAGAAGTAATATTCTATATGATTGAGTCAAGCATGTGGAGACATGGGTCCTAATCCTGCTAATATCCAACATGGTCACCTTGGATATGTTACTACATGTCTGCATTTTTGCTGTAAAATTGAATAACGTGTTTGTTCAAAATACATACAGTACCCAACTTACAGTGGTTCAATGCATGATATTTTGACCTTAGGATGGTTTTATCAGGGTATTAACTGTATTTTCAATGTAGAATATTTTCAACTTACGATGGTTTTATTAGGATGTGTCTCATCGTAAGTTGAGGAGCATCTATACACAACTGTAAAGAAACCTAGAGACCAACTGTTGTGTTTTCTCAGTGGTGGTGCTGGGTGATAGTAGTACGAGAGGTACTCTTCTTCCTTTTTTGTTACCATTGGGAACTCCAGAATGAGCTGGGCCTTCACAGTGGAAGGGTCTAGTGAGACTGGGTTCCAGAGAAAGCACCCGTGGAACAGACACCTGCCTAGCCCTGCCCTAGACAACAAGACTTTGAATACCTCCTCCAGCTACGAGGGTCTAAGGATCTGCATTGATGTTTCATAGCATGGTTCTTAAAATGCTGTCCTGAATATGAAACTTGGGATTGGGAAATGAAGAAGAAAAGGAAGGGATCTGCTTTGTGGTGATTCTATATCCTGGGCACAGCGGTGGCAGGTTGAGCTGGTCTTTGACCTGCCCTTCATCGTAGGGGTGCCTGAATCCTCTCCTCAGGTGCTCATTCTGGATACCCAGTTGGCAGCACCTGTTCTTGGTCCAGCACCTCCTCTAAGGTGACACCTCTTTTTCTTGCTCCCCCTGGCCACTCCCCCGACATGTCTCTTAAGCCTACATTTAGGCATCTGTGCCTTCCAAGGACAAGCTTTAAGGGATGAGCATACCTCAACCAGAGGAAGGAACCAGTAAGACTCCCTCCCCCTGGCACCATCACTGTTCTGGGCTCTAATAGTGCGTTCTCACAAGGAGAATCCGGAAACAAAAGTCCATTTATGACCGTGTGATCTCAAGGAGTGACTTTACTCAAGATCATTTGAGGCCCCAGGGCAAGGGAGTATGGCAGCATGGCAGGGAAGGAGGGGCTGACAGAACACTGTGAGTCGAGTTCCTGTAGCCACTTCCTGCACGGAAAGACTTTCACTCTGCAGTTGTAAAGAGCTGGCCCCGACAGGGAGTTGCTGGTTCCCCCAGGACTTAATTGATATAAGAAATAGCATTACAAGGAATTAATTAGAAGCCCTTAAGTCTTGACAAGAGTTCATTACAGGCTGATGTGCCTTTTTATTATGAAGCTGGGGAAGGGAATGAGGAGGAGACGTATTGAGGACGTTAACCATGCAGATGTGAAAGAGATTTCGTAGACAGCCTGCAGAGAGGCCCTTGCGTAACGATAGCTCACTCAGGGAAAATTCAGAGACTCCCGTGAGTCCTAAGATCATGAAGAAATAAGAACATGAAACAGTTCCTGACAAGTCCCATAGCTTAACTTTAAGAAAGTGAACCTCTTTGCTTATGAAACATATCCTAAAACTGGCATATAAGTTAAGAAGCACTTTGCTCTGAAAGAGAAATAGAGGGATGGAATGGGGGAAGGGACATAGTCATCAGGGTAATAAAGTAAAACTGGTGGCTTCTCCACTTCCTGAGACCACAGGACATCAACACAGTAGAAACATCAGGAATGTTAAGTCTCACTTCAGGGAATTCACTAATTCAGATCAATTAGTACTGGCCACCTAGTGGCAGAATGGGGAACCACATATTGATCTGTGGGCTGGGAGGCTTAATATAGTCCGCATTTACAATAGAAACTAATTGTTATAAAAATGTTAAGAGGGGGGTGTAAAATATTTCAGAGCAGGGGAAGACTTTTTAGCTTGAAAACAATGTAATTTTTCACTTAAACAATTCATCCAGCTCAGGATTAGAAAATCTTGAGTATGAGGATAATTGAATATAGTAACCAATTCTACATCTGCCATCCACATGTGTATTTAAATATTACAATTATTATGCTATTTTTAAGATGTCTGTTCTAGATTAAGTTCTTGCATGAGATACTACTTTTGATGTACACTGAAGAGTGCTCTCATACTGGGAGAATTTCGGTGCTGAAAATAGCTTTTGACCTAGAGTGGAGACCTGGGTAACCACCCCCAGCTTAGCTATGCAAAACTTGGGTGATTGTCAGAAAGTTATTTACGTATTGTCTGGGGATGTTTGTGTATATGTGTGGGGAGTGTGTTTGTGATAGTATGTAGTGTGTGGGCATGTGTATAAATATATTTGTTAAGTTGAAGCAAATACAATAGCCCCCCTCTTATACACGGGGAATATGTTCCAAGCCCCACAATGGATGTCTAAAAATGCAGCTAGTACTGAACCTTTTACACACTACTTTTTCTATACATACCTATGATAAAGTTTAATTTATAAATCAGGTACAGTAAAAGATTAACAACAATAAACTAATAATAAAATAAAATTGTTATGGCCTGGCATGGTGGCTCATGCCTATAATCCCAGCACATCGGAGGCCGAGGTGGGGGATCACCTGAGGTCAGGAGTTAGAGACCAGCATGGCCAACGTGGTGAAACCCCATCTCTATTAAAAATAAAAAAATTAGCCAGACATGGTTTCATGCGCTTGTAATCCCAGCTACTCGGGAGGCTGAGACAGGAGAATCGCTTGAACCCAGGAGGCAGAAGTTTTAGTGAGCCGAGATTGCACCACTGTACTCCAGCCTGGGCAACAAGAGTGAGACTTCATCTCAAAAAAAAAAAAAAAAAAAAAAGAAAGAAAGAAAAAGAACAGTCATAACAATATATTGTAATAAAGCTATGTGAATGTTTATTTCTGAAATTTTCCATTTCATGTTGTTGGACCACGGTTGTCTACAGGTAAGGGAAACCCTGGAAAGTGAAAGCGTGGATAAGTGGGGACTACCGTACGGGCATTCCTACATACCTCTCAGCGGTATTGAGAGAACCTAGCAATGTGTATTGAACACCGTCAGTGAGCTGAATTCTGGTTCATCCCAATGGAAGATATTAGAGAAGGGTGAACAAAGTCCCTGTCCAATCTAAGTGGTGACTCTAAGACACACATGAAATAATGATCAACAACATAAGTCATCATATGGTCTTGGCTTTAGGATATCTTAGAGAATACACAAAATAACTTGAACTCAACACAGATTCGAGAACTTCTCTGGTGTTAGTACTAGTACCTTGCATTTCCCCTGCAACACTCAGTCTTGTTTTCCACTGAAATGGCTTGCTATTCCTGCCTCCAGCCATCCCCACAGATGTGTGCACCCTAGTCCAGCTCCTTCTCACCACATTAGTTGCTCAAATTCTCTCTCCAGTATAGCCCTGTGCAACCCACCCAATCTCTTTGGCTCCCATGGTATATTAACATTTATTCTTACTCATTTTGTATCCAAATATTTGTTTCTCTTTCCCCTCCCACACAGTGTAATAACCCCAGGAAAAAATTCTTCCTATGACATGATTTGATTTTAATTTTTTTTCTCCCTCATCATTAATACCATAGTGTTATTTATAGGTATAGAGGCAAGAAGATCTCATGTGGGAATGTAAGATCATTAAAATCTTCACTGTGGAGCCAAGGTTTGACCTGGGCTTTTGGGAAGAGGCAGGAGTTAACTGTTTGAGGGAATTAACCTATAATGTAGAACATCAATGTATTGGGTACATTTTCTGAAGTGGCATCAGGGTGTATACATTCAGGAATTTTCCCTTTACTTCACACGTGAATATAATTAGAACTCTGAGACTGGGTAGCATTTCAGGAGCCAGACAGGTCCATGAATGCCCTCCCCCACTGCCCTAAATTCCCTCAGTTCAGCTGTTAAGGTTGGAAAAACCGGGAAGTTAGCATGGAAGTCAGCTGTCAATTCAGGCAGGTGAAGGGGTTCTAATTTAGTCAGGACACCCACTTTGTCCTGTTCAATCTGCCCTCCTATTTAAAGGGCCAGTTTTAAAATTATTCCATCTTCACAGTTTTATATCTAACCAACTGGAAATTACTTTCACTGCAAATGTGATTGATTTTATAGAGTCCTTTTTTTAATCGGGAATATTTCTAATGCACTATAGTATTTGTTTATTCGGTGACCAGGAAAATTGAGACATACAGGTTAAATGGAAATCCCATCAAACATTTTTGAAAGTTTCTTTGTAAATGGTAAACAGAGTCAGTTGAGAGAGGAAGGAGGAGGAGTTACTAGATGGCACAGAAATTCTATTCCTTTAAAGCATTTTAGGAACATTTCTGTTTTATAAGTTAAGATTCATCTGGGGCCTAGATATAACATATATATTTATTATGAGCTATACAGGTCCATGAATACCCTCCTTACATTCCTATATATAAAATGGCATATATATATCTATACATCTATAGCTCCATCTATCAATCTATCTATCTATCTATCTATCTATCTATCTATCATCTATGTTATATTTAGGCCTATACATAATTTCTATCTCATAATTATCTTATAATTTTATAAGATAAGTTCATCCGTATAGGCATTTAACTTTGACTCTAGGTTAATGATGTTCTGAGATTACTTGATTATATGGCAGCTGGATCTAGAAGTTAGTCCCAAACACTGAGCCTAAGAATAAGGTTAACTTTGCTGTAGATTAATGCCAGTCATTCTTCAAGAATCAAAATTACTTTAGTGTGATCTACTGATGATAGTGAAATATTTTGCTATTCAAGCCCTATTAGTTACAGACTCAGACTCCTTTTTTCCAAGAGAGGTTGTTGATTTAGTAACTGTCAGCCAAAGAAGTTCATCAGCAGCTGAAACCCACAGCAAGTTAAGTCATCATGCATCTTAAATTTTAGAAAGAATGTTTTAGCAATATTGAGTGACAAAAGAGAAAGAGTTGAAAACAAAATCACCTTGAAACTTCCGTCAGCTCATTAGATTCTCTGAATTCCATAAAAGAGAGAAATAATACCAACTACAACTGAGACTGGAGAAGCTTTTATGGTGGAAACCTCTCAGATTCCTTTATTCCAGGAAAATAATTCTGAACTTGAGAACTGAATGTTTTCTCTCATGGACATTGGATTTAAAGGCTATTGTATCCAAAGATGTTCACTGTGGCATAATTCTTGGTGTTTTCACAACCTGTAAATGATCCAAAGCCCTGAGTTATAATTAAGGACCTTGTTACACCATAAAAGATTTTCAAATTTTAATCCATGACAACCCACACAGCGCTCAGTGCTTAAATACTTTATTGACCAGGCTGGCAGGCTGACTCCTCTGTTGGAGCTGGGAGAGTCCTGCTTCAATTTATCTCTCCCACACTACATATTTGTAGTCATAAATCTTTTGCGAGGCTCTTTGAGCATTAAAAATAGCCTGGCATTGCTGGCTTTCCTTGTGGTACCATGAGAGCCAAATCAAAGGTGCCAGCCTCCTGTGATCTTTCCGTCTTGTGCTGCAGCAAGAAACGTTTACAGCTGTCCCAGCTCTGACTAAGTATCAACTCAAACAACAGCGTTTCCCATTCAGAGTTCGGCTCCATCTCCCCAGATGCCTCTCTTATCCAGATATGGCAGCTAACAGCAGCCTGGCCCGAGCTGTTCCTCTGCCAGTCTGGATCTGTTCCCCTCTTCTCGATGGTGACTCTGGGTGGTGTGTTGTCTTTGTTCTGCAGGGAATCCCGCTAGATGGAGCAGAATAGCTATGCTGCCACCAGGGTCCGGCCTATGGGTTTTCACTAGAACCACAGGAGGAGAGAGTGAGAGGGAACAGCAAAGGGCCAGAAACCCTTTGCTGGAGGTGCAAAACCGAGATCGTTTGAAAAACGGAGTCAAATGCAGATCAGAACAAGGTCAAGAGCTAGAGAGTGACCCCATAAGTATCAGCCAGGTTGTTTAGAGACGAAACCAACATGTGCAGATAGAATGCTATTTTATGAATTTCCTTCTTCAGACATGAGCATGTTATTTGGTTTAATTTTTATTTCAGTAGTGAGTAGTAAGAAACATTATGGGGGTCACCCACAGATGCTATGGGGGAATTCCTGTGTCTCTTCCTTTTTCTTTTAAGCTCTTTTCCTATCTTTTGTAAAATCAGCTTTATTAGGATATAATTGATGTCTAATAAACTACACATATTTAAAACAATTGGTTTCCATGAGATAATCATTTCCATCAAGATGATGAAAATATCCACGACCCGCTAACATTTCCTAGGGCTCTTTGCACCCCCTTCCCATCCCACTCTTATCTCCAGGTAACAACTGATCTGTTTTCGGTTACCATAAATTAGTTTGCATTTTCTCGACTTTTGTATAAATGGCATCAAACAATATGCACTCTTTTTTGTTTTAGCGTCTTTCCATCAACACGATTATTCTGAGATTTATCTATATTGCATCATGTATGGACGGTGATGGATGCTGAGCAGCATTCCATTGGGTGGATATACTACAGTTTGTTTATCCATTCACCTGATAGTGGACATTTGAGTTGTTTCCAGCTTGGAACTATGACAAATAAAGCTGCTATGGGCATTTGTGTACAAGTTTTTGCATGCCTTCATTTCTCTTGGTTAAATATGTAGGCTACTCTTGGGTAGATACTTAGAATAGGTTCATTGTTTTTAAGGAAGAACCAAACTCTTTTCCAAAGAAGCTGTGCCATTTTGTATTCCCACCGACTGGGAGTCCCAATTCTTCCACTTCCTGGCTGGCTTTTGCTGCAGTTTCTACTAGGCGACATCAGTGCAGCAGCCTGCAGGGCCATCTGCATCAAACGTGGCCTCTATCTCTGGCCACACATCAAAGAGTCAAGGTTTGGCTGGACAAGAAGAAAAACACTAGACTGAGGGATGTGAATGACCTAATATGAATAGGAACTATCTATTTTGTGAGTTTCCAAATAGCTAAAGAACTTTTGCAGTATAGCGTTTTTCAGAACCATGGTGTAATAAATTAATGTGGATCAAAATTGCAGGACATTATTATGTAGGAAGAAAGGAAAGTACATATGCTTTATCCTTTTTTTTTTTTTTTAAGAATCCAATAAATGTTACTTGTAGATTGACCAGTGTGTAATGTTCAGAGATAGAAAAATCTACTTTAGACTGTTTTAATGAAGAGAGCTTTGGTTCTGACTGTGGTCATTTAGCCCAAATGTCTAGGGCAGAATTCCCTTCTATCTCTTTCAGAACACAAGTGCCCACAAGCTCACTACATCCTGGGGAAGCCTGGGTCTGGTCGAGAGCTTTTTACATAAACCAGATTTTTATATAAGGAATTAGTAACTACTGGCCTGGGCACGTGAAGTAACTTAGAGTCAGATGGTCCACATAACGCTGCTCAAACAGAACAGGTCTACAGTATAAGGAAGCCAAGTTTGGCTTCAGACAATAGCACCTCTTTTATTAGGTTAGTGCAAAAGTAATTATGAGTTTTGACATTAAAAGTAGCATCAAGAAACTGCAATTACTTTTGCACCAACCTAATACTTCTCTCATTTTGTGCATCTTAAAATCATATAACCGGGTAGTATCTTAGGGCCATTGGGATCTCAGCTCTGGGGCTTATTTATCCCAGAGCTAACCATCCTCAGCGTGGTGCTCATGGAGAAATATTGTGAGTTTCCATAGTCATTTCCACATCACACCTCTCAACAGAGATATAAGAAAATCCACGTGGAAATCTAGCAAACCTACAAGCGAGAGCCAGGTAGGAGCCTCTTCACCTGCCCCTAAAACTAGTTAATGTGCATGTGACAAAGCGGGCGTTTTTATTGTGCGGGGACTAAAACAAACAGAAAATTATGAAGTGCACAAAAGGATTTTCCACGCTGCTGATCCTTGCAAAGTGTTCACAGTTGAGTTCCCCTTTTTGAATTCATGATCTCAAGGCAGCATTTGATTCGGAAAGCCGGGGCAGCCGAGCTGAAAATGTGTATTGTTATTACTTAAAGTTTCTGATAATAACCTGCAGAGGCTCCAGTGTTCAGAAACAGCTTTGTTCTTTGCAAATTCTTTGTCAATGAACTCTATCTCTTATGCAAGTCATTGGCAAATATGAGAGCCTATGTAAAATATTGATTTAGGGCATATTCCTAATCATTTGCTTTACTGGCATGTATTTTCGAAAGCTACCTGTAGCTGAAGTGGTTTATTAGTACTTTCCCTAAATTTGTATCACTTTCGTTTTCACATTCTTTAATTTGAAATATTTTAACCCGGGGTGAATATTTAGATCACATCCACAACAAGTCTTTACACAGTCACTCTTATAGGCATATTCCTTACAGTCCCACAGACGTATCATTTCTAATTCTGCCTTCTGTGATTTTCCTTGCATAGCTTTCTTTCATTTTCTCCTCCCCATTCCTGCTTGTCATTCAGTGTGTACATTTCTGCCCCTTCTCTAAGACTTACAAAACCATCAAAGCCTATAGAGACCTTTCTTTCCCCTGACTCCCTATGACAGCTGTTTTCTGTTCTATTAATCTGACAGCTAATGAGGTGGTGCTTCACGACATCTCTTCTATTTTTAATCTTGAACAATTTAAAACTCTGATTACGATTTAACTTTTTACCTGTTTATATAGTGCCTCTCTGAGTAGACTGGGCACTCCTTCAGATGGAGGGCTACCTGTTTCCCCAATTTAGTGCCCATCAAAGCATCAAATGCTTGCTGATTTCAAGCCCCAGTTTGTGAATGGTCTCACAAGAGTTTATTTCAGGGGGCTGCGAAGTGAGGGAGTTATTGAAAAGCAGAAATAAATCGCTGTTAATTGCCGCTGTTTGCAATTTGTTATTGGAAGTAGCAAGGTAAATTTTAGTGCGCATATATAATACAATTGTATTGATTGGACTGTCTTTTTCAAAGTTATTGGTGCAATTAAATTGACCTTTCGCTGATACAGAAAAAACTTGTTTAATGAAAACTGAACAAATGAATTGGGCATAACTTGAATATAGAAAATGTTCAGAGCATTGGATGTAGGTCTTTGTTAAATCACTGCAAAGGCCAAGTATGGACTTATCAGGTAGTTGTGCTCAAATGAATAAATAGTTCTTAGGACGCCAAAACCAAAAGCTAGGTGGTGGTGATGTCATAATCCCACACACAGGACATGACATAAATATGAAGTTGCTCTCTGCAGCCCACTGAGCATTGAGGGATTCTCTTGGGTGCATTAGGCATGATGCTATATCTAGAATCACTTTGCAAAAAGTAAGCACTGTGCAAGGGAAAGTGTTACTCAGGCACCACTCCTGGCATCTGCATGTATTCCCTAGCCTTAGCTCCAGGCCACTTACATTAACTGGATAAGTGCAGAATCTCTGAGACCCGGACACACCAGGTTGTCTAAGACAAGAACCAAGGCCTGTGGTACCTTAGTATGTCCTCGGAAATACAATTCCACTTATCTCTGCCCAGGATCTTACATTCCAAATGGGAAATATTTCACTGGACACATCAGATCTTTGGTGACCATCTCCTCCTTGACAGAATGTCATTCAGTGAGTTTTATACTGTGCCCGCACCATGAGGCAATGAAGAAGTAGTGAAAATGAGAAAGAATCAGTGTGAAGGGGCACATTGCGAGGGAAGGACAGAAAAAGCTTTAAGATCTTGATGACATTCGAAAGCTCTTCTGAAGCTGCCCACAGTTCAAATAATGAAGATGAGAGATGAGAATGAGGTGCATAAGCTGATGCCTGCTGATGTTCAATTGGGACAAGAATATTAAATTGGGAAGTGTTGGACTCCCTGTTGCCAGTATCACTCCTAATAACTGTGTCTGCTGTACCACTTTGGCCAGTATATTTAAAACTCTCTTCCCTGGCCTGTGAAAGGAGAAGATTGGAGCAACTGACCTCTCACACATCTTCAAGCCTTACCATTCTCTGTAATCTATTATCCCAGACCTCCTGTGTGAGCCTCCCCCACCTGACTGACTTGAAACTCATTGCTGACCACCACTTACAGACCTTAAAGGATGTCAGCGAGCCAGTCCAGTGGCTTATCTTGAACAAGTCTATCGTTTTGGACTGGGGAGATAGTGCCATGTCTTCTGCTTCTCTCTCTCTCTTTTTTTTTTTTTTTGAGACAGAGTCTCGCTCTGTCACCCAGGCTGGAGTGCAGTGGCGCGATCTCGGCTCACTGCAACCTCCACCTCCCAGGTTCAAGCGATTCTCCCTGCCTCAGCCTCCTGAGTAGCTGGGATTATAGGTGCACCCTGCACCCCACCCGACTAATTTTTGTATTTTTAGTAGAGATGGATTTCACCATGTTAGCCAGGCTGGTCTAAAACTCCTGACCTCAGGTGATCTGCCCACCTCAGCCTCCCAGAGTGTTGGGATTACAGACGTGAGCCACCGTGCCCGGCCCCCGCTCTCTCTTTTTGCTTTTTCTAATCAGAATCTTCTACCTCCTCCAAACTTTTTTTTCCATTCTTCATTTTTAGAATTCTCTGTGCTGTCTTTCCTGGGTTGTTTATGTCCAACTTTCAGATCTCTTCTAAATGAATTTTCTTTGGCATGTACAAAACACTCACCCATAAGCTTGTGTAACTTAGATTGTGTAGGGGGATATCCAGGATTTAATAAGGCCTGAAGTCTGAAGGAAAATGAAATTAGAGGAACTAAATAGATTCTCATATTGGTTGGATACCAGAAACCCAGAATAAATATCCCAAGTGGTCTTACTCTGCAGGTTATTGAAATCTAGAATTTCTCACTGAAGCAATCTGCATGTTAGAATTCTAAAAGCCCTTTAAAATTGGCACCCCTACAATTTCTTTTTCTTTTGTTTTAATGGGGACAGGGGGCTCATTTTTCTGGACTGAGAACTACATAATGGAAACTGTGGCCATGCTTGAGACCTATGTCTTTGAGGTTTGGACTAACAAATGGTTGTCCCTGTCTGCCTTTATTATTTAAGAGGATCTCTCACCATTCCTGTCATGGCCTCTTTTATGCCTGGCCTACCGAGCAGAGGTTCGTCCTTTAGTCGGTTAGCAAGCTTTTGTCAAGATAGATGGAATTTTAGACTTACTCTGAAGTGCGGTCCCTCTCCATCTGCTTTGGAAACAGCTCACAAATTCTTCTTGTTGTTTCAGATGTGATCATCAATCTCCTGCCAGAGGAAATTAAGAACTGTTATTTGTTTGTCGGGCAGGAGAGATTCCAGATTTTTGACCCCTAATTCATTCTCTACTCTTTGTGCTTTGGCTGTAACGTCTAACTAAGGGTTTTCAGGGTCTTCTTTTATTTCTTCAGATTCGTTGCATTAAAAATTGTTTTATTCCATTAGTGTCTCATTTCATCATAGTTATCAAAAACAAACACAGCCACTTTGTAGCCCAGTGTAGTTTGCCATCTTTCAACCACTGTGCTGCTTCCCTGGAGAGTCTGTGTCTCAGCAGCTACCGGTTGGATCATTGAGGCCTTAACCTAGGAGAGGTGCTCTCTCTCTCAGAGGTGCTAGTTGTAATTGGCTGGTCCCCTTGACACAGTGGGTGGTAGCAAATGTGTCTCTAGGACATGAAATATTGGTCCCCAGAATGTAGAAAAAGAGATAGCTAAAGGCCCAGTTTAGTAGGGAAGCGATGAACTTTGATTGTTTTTTTTTTAATTTTTCAATAAGTTAAGAAAATGTTTGAACTTTGGATCTTAATAGCATTGCTACTGATGAGAAATAACAGAGGTGAAGGAGGATTGTTTGATAAAAGTGAAAATCCATATAATTTACATGCTGAACGTTGTGATAATTGCAGAGTCAGGTGGCAGAGCCTGATTTTCTTTTCTGATCAGGGTTTTAACAGAAAGAGCCTGCGTGCCCTCTGTCCTCCATCATCACCAGGCTCTCCCAGCAGAGAAGGTGATGATGCAGTTTCATTTTGACAGCATGCTTTTGTTTCTAAACAGAGTAACCTGAAAGGCAAGGCAAACCAAAACACAAAGAGAGGGTCGGAGTCCATGTTTGACACTGTGATTCTCCTTCTTTTATTTATCCTTCTTCTAACCATTATGATAGAGTTCGAAGGAACCTGCTTGAGTCCAGCTCCTCTTTCATAGGGCATTCAGGTGGATTACTCAAGATCACAGAGCTTTTTATTGACAGATGGAGAGCCAGGATTCAAGCCTCCTTACTTTTCTTCCAAGTTTCCTCCCCCAGTATTGCTTTGCAAAGGGAGCTCTTAAGGAATGAAATCAAACACTGCCATAGTGTTTACCAAGGGGTTAATCATGTAATCATTGTTACCACTTACTGAGCATGTACTTTGTGCCTGGCACTTTTTATTTATTTATTTATTTTTTGAGACAGAGTCTCCCTCTATTGCCAGGCTGAAATGCAGTGGCGTGATCCCGGCTCACCGCAACTTCCGTTTTCCGGTTTCAAGCAATTCTCCTGCCTCAGCCTCCCGAGTAGCTGGGACTACAGACACTCACCGCCACGCCCGGCTAATGTTTTGTACTTTCAGTAGAGACGGGGTTTCACCATGTTGGCCAGGATGGTCTCCATCTCTTGCCCTGGTGTTCCACCCGCCTCCCCCTCCCAAAGTGCTGGGATTACAGGCGTGAGCCACCGCGCCCGGCCATGCCTGGCACTTTTCTAAAGCTTGAAGATAGTTTTAGCTTAATCTTCACCAACAAACTACTACCATTATTATCTTCATTAAAGAAGAAGGAGAAGAAGGAGGAGGAGGAGGGGGAAGGGGGAGGGGAGGGGAGGGGGGAGGGGGAGATCATTATATTTATAGCTTAATAATGTTACTTCTGACATCTTGCTTTATGTTATTTTTTTAAATATTTTATTAATGTTTTCCTTCTGTTCTTTTTCTATTATTTTCTGAAGTAATTTGCAACTCATATTTAACTGATTATGAGTGGAAGGAGTTGAACCATGTTCCAGCCCCTCCTTCCCTGTATACAACATGGAGTCATTTGCTTGTTTCTTTGCCTCACCCTCTTTCTTAGGCCCCGTGTTTTTAACTTGAAGCTCAAAATACTTTTTACAACTATATTATTTCTGACACATGATACACATGCACATTTGTAGATAGATACATGGATGGGTAGAGAGAGTGAAAGAGAGAGACAGAGTGTGTGTGTATGTCTTGTTATAAGTTTGTGACATGTTAATTTGAATTTCTATAAGAAATCCCCGTGGAGATGCCCAGGAGACCAACAGCTCAGGGAGCTCAGGGGTCAAGTCTGGCTCATAGATATTCCTTCAGGACTTATTAGCATATAATGAGGAGTCATTAGCATATGATCCATATGAGGCTGCAGAGAAATTTCAGAGAGTAAATGCACAGATAGAAGATAAGCAGGCTGAGGATGGGAGTCTAGTGCACACCAGCATTTTAGAGACCTGTGGTAGTGCATGACAAAAAGGAGTCAGAGAAGTGAGAAGAAAATTAAGAGAAAGGGGCCACACCGTTCAATGGAGCAGAGGGTTCCAGGAAGGTGGAATGTTTTAGAGAACATACCTGGAGACTGTCCCCTGGATCTGATGCTGTGGGCCGGTGGGGGAGGTTAGTGAATATCATTCCATTGGGATAATGAACATGCAGGACACAGGGCTGTGGCTGAGGGGAAAATAAAAGGTTCAGAGGCAGCCTGCCCCCTCTCTCTATGCTGAGCTTCTAGTTCAGGCTCTAGCACTACTTAGTGACTTTGGGCAATACTTTATCTTTCTGAACCTCAGTTTCCTAAGCTATACAATTTAGGGAAATGGATTACAGATATCTAAATACACTCCAATTCTAATGCTATGCGTACTATGATACTGGTAGGTATTAAGCTCTCCCCCAGACACCCATGACAAATACTTCAAGGGGAAGCATTAACTCTAGAGTAGTCCTCAATGTATGTGCCAAATGAGTCTGAAGAAAGTCAAATATCCGACTTCCTGAATATTGTTGTTGTTATCTATACCATTTATACTTTAATTTTAGTCATGAGTGATTAGTGTACCCTTTTAATATCTCTTCAATGGTGTTTCTTCCCATATGATTGTGGACAATTTTAAGTAAGTCCTTAGTAGCACGGATGCACGGGCTATTAGAAGCCACATCTTGGTGTCCATCTAGTCCATGTACCAACTACGTCTGGCACCTGGTGTGTTCCTTAAAGTTTACATCTTGTTTTCTCCTTCTTTGAAATACCATTTGTTAAATGATGATATTTAAAGCAACAATTGAATTGATGCCACGGGGGGAGTTTGCTCAAATAATTCTAAGTCTTGATATTTCTTCCTGGTTTGATGTGCTACCACTCCATCATTGGCCTCTGTTCAGAGTCCCCACCAACTTCCCAGTTTGAAAAATGGAAATCCGTGCAAAGAGAGGAACTCAACAGAACCCTCCCAAACTGTGTGATGAAAAAGGCAGGCTCTAGCGTGCTCCCATAGAACTGGTTAGGGTGATGACTCCCATTACCTTATAAAGAAAGCCAACCAAGCCAAAGATCCTAACTTCCCACAGGTGATACAACTGCTCCTAAAACTAGCCAAGATCTGATCCATGTGGCTCTGGCTCTCTTTGTTATTGAGTGATTATTCATTTCTGAATTATTGGAAGGCTAAAAGCAAAAATGGGAAAAAGAAAATGGCAGACAGCAAAACCTGCTTTGGGCCCCATATTAATCCAGTTACCCTAGAAGTACTACCTGTAAACACTTAAGGGTCATTGAAGCTAATGGCTTTTCCTCTTTCTGGTGGATTCTAGCCAACATTTACCAGAAAATTGCCTTCACATTTTAAAATCCCTATTCTATTAATAAACCTGTAGCTAAAATGTCAGCGTTTTAAATAGCTGCAGTTTTAGTCATTTTAATTAATTTTCAGTCAAAAGAAGTTGATTTAATCCACAGTATTGCTGTCAAATTGTTAAATTTCGTTTGTATTAATAATCAAACTTTTAAAACTTTCTGGAGTCAATTCCTCTGGGCAGCTTCAGCATGTTGCTTGGACCTCTATTATAATACTTAAAACATCCTACTAGACCTCACGGTAAGTTATTTACATCTCTGTATGCCTCACTATTTTGGGAGCTCTTGAAGGGAAAGGATTAAGTCTTATTTATTTATTTACTTGCCCTCTTAATCTTTGGAACAGAACCTTGTGCATAGTTACTGCTCAACAAATATTTTCTGGATTGCTAAACTCTGAGGAGGGGTTAGTATTAAGAAGATAATTTAAATGCTTACTCATTTGGCTACATGCCTAATTCTTTATGCCTTTACTTTTCTGTTGAGTGGTACCGTTTATTCCTTGCTTTGTGAGGCACTCGCTAGAATCTTTGCTGTGTAATGCTTAGTTCTTTAGAAATTCAGAGTTCTTGGCTCAGCCTCTTGGGTTGTCCTGCCTTTTATAGATGCAGTAAATCTGATCACCATCAAGGGCTGTTAAACAACATGCAGTGATAAAAATAGTTCCCTTTGCTGACATTAGGTGTTTTCTAAAACAGCTCGATAAATTCTGGTCAACAGAAACTCTTTGTGATTTCGAAAGTCGGAAAGTGAACTGTTGACACGGGATCTGGGCAGATGGAAAATAAATTGCCCGGTAGTTGCTCAGAAATATGTCCTAGGTGCTTTTTACCATGACTAGTGGTTGACTGTGCCTTCACTCGGTGATGTTGTAATAGAAGTTATGCAAGCTCACGAGGTTAGAAGAGGACTTGTAGGAGGCGACTTGTTTGCAAGGTGATGTATCTGCAGGCGGCGTAATGGGTAGGGTGAGTGGGAGTGGTACGTTGGTGAGTTTTGCAAAAAGCATTGATTTTAAATTTCGTTTATTGGGTTCTTGGGGAGAGAGATGGTGATACTGGTAACTACCACAAAAGAAGCCGGGAAGCAGTAGTTGTAGATGTATATCTCTCTTCCCAATTCATTTCTACTCCTGCATTTGGCAAACTTCACTCCTCAAACTATACTGTCACATTATCATTACCTTTATTGCTTGTTATATGAAACCCAACCCAAAACAAGTGGAAAAATACGCCAAAGTGGAAGTGCGGAGGCCAGGTACCAGGTATCTTTCTGTGTCTACCCAGCCAGGTGAAGTTGAGCAAGTTTCATATCCTTTCTGGAGCCATTGTCTCTTCTTGAAAAGAATCAACCGGCACTAGATGATATCTAAGTACATGTACTAAGACATCTCAATGAATTTTCAAGCCCTCCTATTTCTCGTGACCACTGTGACTTTTTAGGCTTGTTTTCTATTAGTTCTAAAACAGAGTATGTCCAGATACATAACTTTGTACCTGCGTAATAGTTCTGAAAATAAATTTTGAACCTTTTTGATGGAGCCTCAACTCTCTAGTTCACTGCTCTCTCACCTTGCATGTCCTCATCCTCCTTACCTTGCAGGCCCTAGAAGGGATTGAACTGCGTTGCAATCTACCTGCTGTTCTTTTGCAGTGGCTTGGTTTTAATATGTATCTCCTTCTCTACCTCTCATGCTTCGCAGTCCGCTCTCCTCAACCCTTTTTATTTGCAAACTGCCTCAATAAAAGTCTCTTCTTTCAAGATTTGATTTATTATCATCTCTTTTGGGACACAGTATAAGAGTGATAGATTCTGGAAGCATCGTTATAGATTGAATTTACTAAAGCACTTTACTGATAATCAAGAATTATAGGATTCTAGTCCCAGGTCTGCCACAAACAACAAGGCCACTAGCTGCTTTGGGCTTCATTCTCCTACTTTTGTATAATGACATGGAGATAGGGTAGGAGGTTGAAGTTTATCAGAGAATGTATATGCTCAAACATTTTCATGGGAAGGTAGAGCATACAAATAAGTGAGACAAGTCTGGGGTAAGATCATAGAAAGTGCTGAAGACTAAAAAGAGGCATTCCATTATTTCTTTTTAAAGTAATTTGCATGCCAAGCTAAACATGCCTGCCGGTTGAATTCAAATCCCAGGCCTCTGATATACAGGTTTTGAATTTCGGGGCCACTATAGTGCCTTTTCAATCCAGTATGCATATTTGTTCTTCAAGTCTATCTATATCTCTATTAGATTACATTGCAGTATTGTATGTTAATAGCAATTTTTTGTAAGTTTTTTCTTAACCTGTTTCATCTGTTTTGACTCTTGATTCATATATTATGTGCATTCTTTATTCATTTTATAAGCCCCTATAACACCTACCACATGCTTCTTCCCACATTGATTCTCAGAAAAAGCTTGCTGAAATTTGCATGGAAGAGGGCTGGAAACTAAAACTTGGAAAGGCAGTAGAAAAAATAAGAAAGAAGGGATGGAGGAAAAGTGTTTGAAACAGAGTAAGAAACCACTGTGGAAGTGTAGCCTAGTTATGGGGGAGCTGGTTCAGGAACCCTGCACAGGTCTCTGAGTCACATCAGAGCACAGGTTTCCGGAGCTAAGCTGAGCTAAGGGTCATCTGACCTAGTGTTTCCCGAAATGTGGAGCCTAAGAAGACAGATGAGCTCCTTTTTATTATCATGGATAATAAAAATGACCATGGTCATTTTTATATACATTGGAAAAGTTGCTGTGTATTTTAATGGGTGTTAGAAAAATACTCATTTCTCATTTACAGAAGTAATGCATTTTTCTTATTAAATTTAGAAAATCATTAAAGAATAGGTAGCATATAGATTTAACAAAGTCATGAAAATTTTATTTAAATTACTAAGTTTGAGGAGATTCCTTTTTTGAAAAGAAGAAATTGACCTTGCCGAGATCACACAGTGAGTAACTGGTCGAATTGGGCTACATCTCAAATGGAAGAGGCAGAGCCTGGGTACTGGGTGCTTTCGCTCTCCCTATGAGTTGGATGGGTTTCATATTCCTCGTCTTAGTCTGCAGTTCATGCAGAAATTGAACATAATGAGCTCAGACTTCCAGGGTTGTCCTGATCAGGTCCAGGGGGATGAATGGGTCTTGACACGGCAGGAGTCTCAGAAATGTCTCCCGCTCGTGTTACCCCCAGCCTCGCTGTGTCAACGGATGGTCGTCTTTCCACTGATATGTGTTTGAGCAAATTTATTTCTCAATCCTTTCATGATTAGCAGAAAATTTAGATACATCTTACATCTGTGTTGTTCTTTCAAAGTAATTTCACCCA
This sequence comes from Ateles fusciceps, assembly GCA_036589455.1. Lineage (NCBI taxonomy): Eukaryota > Metazoa > Chordata > Mammalia > Primates > Atelidae > Ateles > Ateles fusciceps. The sequence goes on from JAZHEH010002077.1 coordinate 2,962,118, forward strand.
CAGTATCAGTTTGAATCCTCATATGAACCCAGGGGGTTAAGAGCAGAACGTGAGATTATCCCCCATTTTCCACATGAAGAAAGCCAGTGCCCCATGGTAATACAGTGATTCCATACGGGCTCTGACGCCTGTCTCACAGCTTACTGCTGTTTTTCTCTTTTCCCTTTGGAAAGAAAGAATGAAAGAAAAAAAAATGCAGACTGATCTAAATGAGCTGTAATTGCTGGGCTTTAGTCCCATATTTATATTTTATAATGCTGATTTCTTTCAAACAGATTTGTAAGCCTTGTCTGTAATGAATTCTCCCAGGAGATAAATGGATCACTTATTTCAAAGAGAAAATTTGTCCGTCAAACTCCCGGGCCTTGTCTTGAGATTCAGTACTTCTCTCCTCCCACCAACATTGTTTTGCCATGTCTAAATAAAAGACCCCACATTTCCCCGAGATAAAAATACGTTAAAAGAAAGCTATATTGGTGACCTCAGAGTTTCCCATTGTTCCAGGAACGGATGAAAGGGCAGATTCGTTTAGCGGAAGTGTATGTGTGTAATGTATGTGTGTATACACACACACATGCTCACATCTCACACAATACACACATACCAAAGTGGTATTTTACATTTATGAACTCTGTTGGCTTCACAGGAATTACGTTCCGCTGCCGTTTTTTTTTTTTAGCATCCAGGAAAATAAATACAGGTCTATTTAGGACTGCACCTTCCTGCCACCCTTCCCTCTGGCAGGTGGAATATTCCGGAGAGCTTTAGACTACTGCTTATGCCAACTTTTTAATGCATTTATGTCAGCAGTAATACTGCATTATTAAATGAAGCTTTTTCATTGTGGATAGGGGATGTATTAAATGCAGCAAGCCCTCTAATCACAGAGAGCCGGCAGAGCCCCACTCTCGGTGGCTGGTTCCCAGCCCTCTCCCTTTATTAATGGGCTTCCTTTGTCAAAGGAGGGAATGCAGCATCTTCAGAAATCCATTAAAAGGCACAGCCTATTGTTGCTGCCCTCAGTCATACCATGCGAATTCAGTTTTCCCCTGTGTCAGGGAAAATTCATCACAAAAATATATATGTGGGCTCTAAGTAGCCAGCAGCACTCACTCACAGGCTCTGTATTTTCAGTCTCACACCCGAGTCCACTCACTGATGGGTGTGTTAGTGTCTCCTCTGTGCTGCTTTTATCTCCCTGAATGTTGAGACAGCTGTGGCACAACTGAATACGAAATCAGTAGAAACTATAACACGGCAAGAAGATAACCTCTCTTTTCCAGAAACATCCAAGATCCTTCTAGAAATCCTTTGGAACTTTGTTGCTAACACATTTGTTGCACCACCTAGGGAAAAAAAAAACCCTACTTCTGGATAAAAATGTGTCATTGATTCAAGTTTCCTCCACTTGGGGGAGTGACTGACATCAGCCCTGGAAAGCGGTCATCCAGCCTTCCACTTGAACAACATTAGTAAAGCAGAATCCCGCAGATCTGGAGAAACACCAGTTCATCATTGGGGCGATCTGGAATGTTCCACACATGCTTCTTTATGAAGTAGAAACTTCAAAATTTTGCTGAAGCCAGACACAGGACAGATTCTAGAAAAGTTATAGGTGAATGAGAATTTCACAGCTTGAGCAACAAGAACTATTAATACATGAAGCAGCCACTGAATAAATAACACCATTAGTTTGTCTCTTCTGGGCACTTAGTAGAAGCTCCTGTGTCTAGAACTCTTACTTGATTCAAGACGAGTTCAGTTCCCCATTTTATTGGGACTTCATTTTATAGGAAGGATGACCTCACTTTAATTGTATCTGTGAATATGACCGAGTGTTTCTTCTTTAGTTAAAATCAACATATCATGTTTCAAGGCAGTCTTTTTACTCTGGAAAGTTCTGAGGAGTCAGTTTCACCATTACAAGGGCATTTTAGTCATCAGTTTTAGCACCATCTTGCCTCTTTTCCTTTCTACTTCTTCTTACCTACCTTTTCTGCCTCTTCTTAATTTTGAGATAGGTGGTTACAGTTTTAAAAATATATAAAACATATATGTGTATAAATATATACATATATATAGTATATAATCATTTAGAGTCATGTATCTTAATTTTTAGACCCAAAGCTACTCTGTATTGGCTGTATTGCACTCAGCAAATCATTTTGCGGGTTTTTAAAGTGAGAATAATAATGAGACCTACCCTAGAGCATCACCACAGGGGAACAAATTTTCAGACGACACATGTAGTAAAAGGACTTTTGAAAGTATAAAGAACACTATGAATGTTAATGATTGTCTCTGCTGCGAGGAAGGGCAGACAGAATAAAGGACTTTTCATCACATTCTGTGGCCTCAGTGTAGCCACCCTGATGAATGCAATGCAGGGGAGAGGCTGGAAGGTAGATCTCCAAGGAGAGTTCCAATGAATGTGGGATTCATCAATCCATAGATTGTGCGTTAGTGTGCACGGTGTAGTTCAGTCCTAAACGATTCATGTGGATGTGATTATTTTCTCCCCAAGCACTTACTCTCTCGTATATGTTGCAACTCTGCCTTCGGCATTCTGTCAGGAATAAGCAATAATTGAACAAGGAGGCCAGATGTTGGTGTCTGTGAATACGGAGATGCTCAAGGAGAAGTCTACACCCAGGCAATCATCAGTGTAGTCAATTACTCTACAACTTGATTTCTGAATTTTATTTGTATTTAGAAGGCAAGACAGGCATCCCAAGAGTGAGGGATGCTATCTGCGGTCACATTTAAAATTGTCACATACATGTGTGGAGGTTACACGCTGCAAAAAGTAAGGGTGCATCACACATCCTGGACATTATAGAGTTGTATATTTATTATGACAAATTTCCTGAAGTGTGTGGTTTTAGCAATCTAACATTTTGCAATATGTTTCTAACAGATGGATGTAAAGTAAGGTACTGTATGGGCTAAAAGGATAAATTTTTCTTGCTTTAAAGCATTTTATTGTTCTTTATGTGAGCTCTATGTGTGAGCTTTTCCTATCTTGGGCAGAATGACAGTCAATTCTTCTCAGACTGAAGCGAGCAAAACTTCCTTCTAAAAATCTTCCAATCTTAAGAATCTCAGGTTATTTTTTTGCACTTAGGAAGCTTGCAACGGTTCCTAAATCAAAGTAAATTTGTTATCTGAAAAGTCAACTTAATTTGTGCAACATTTTTCTGCAGATCCTTGTCCTAAGGGAAGTAGAAGACAGGGTCCTGGAACATTCAACAGTGCAAAGTAGAAGTTTTATTTATGTTGCTCACTGTGAGCGGCATGGCAAAGTGTGGAGATGGGAGTGAGATTGTGGTACTGCACTGGAGTTGAAACATGCAATCAAGCTGGGGGATGTTGCAGTGAGCTATTGATGATAAACAGATCATCTCCCTGTTTCCAGAGGCAGTGGGGGAAATTGAATCTTTTTCACATGCAATTCTGCATGTTTGAGAACTGCTTCAATTGAAGTATCTTTAGGCAGCATTTCACCGGCATTGAAGCCGTAACCAGAAGGGAAGGCAGAAGGAACTCACATGTTAGACACAACCCTGGTAGGCAGGCAGTTGCTGTTTGAGCCTGGATTCCTCTACTGGACAAAGGGACACATGCTGAGTTTTGCAGGACTACCAGGATTGGCAGGACCTTTGGTGGAAAGGACTCTGCTCTTATCGCCTCACTTCCCAGAGACATGGTACCTATCCTAAATGATATTGACATTATGGTTAAGTCCACTTCTACAGACAAGGATGCCTGCATTTAAAAAGGAGAAGTGCTTTGGGTAATGCCTAGCTAGTAGTATTATCAGTGTGAGGACCAGAACTGGGTGGAATTCAGGGTTTCTGAAACCCTGTCCCAGCCTTTATGTTGTTAGTTCCAGGAGTGATTGATTCATAGCCCTAATTAGACCCTCTCTATTTGGGCAAGAACACTGACTCTTGATTTTGGGATTCAACAGTGCCTAGATACTGGCTAGCTGCTATGAGTAGCATTATGTAGATTAGACAGCCCATTTGGGGACATTTCCCAACTCAGACATGATCCCTAACATTGACCCCATTTATTCCACTCCTCACTGGATGTCAGGATTTTGAGAAGATGCAAGCACAGAGGAGACAGAACTGCACTGAGTAACTGGGGCTTTTGACATCTGCAAGGCCAGACCTCCTGCAGGGCTTTCAATCCTGCATGGATGCTTGTGCAGCCCCTGATGATGTGCAGTGCTGAGGGGAGGTCACAGGAGCCCCTGAGCTGCCTCCGGTAGTGGGCTGTCCTGCATCCCTCTTCGCAATGGACTTCCTTTCTGACGCTGTGCCTCTCCCACAGTTCTAAGAGGCTGGTTCTGCCCCTTTTCCAGAAGTCTTGGTCCACTCATCAGAGTCTCTGTGGATCCCACAAGGTGTTCCTGTGACATAAAACAACTCAAGAATCTTCTTTGCTACAATGTTGTCTCAATCAGGACATCTAATCTGTTCTTTTTGGACTTGTGTGGCAGAAAGAGGAATTAAATTATGATGTAGAAGATACAGGTTTCAGGCTTCGTTTAATCATTCTTCAACTAGGTTACTGTGTAATAGTGGACAAAGGATTTACTTCTTTCCGTTTAGTAAAACTTCTCCTGTCTAAGTTACAAAGCTGATGGGGGCATTAAATGAGATTGTGGCTGTACAAATGGTTTGAAACTAAAAGGTGTGTTTTATAATCTTAGACCACAATGTGGCCAATAAGAATAAGAAAAACTGCCACCCTGTGAGCCCTTAACTATGTTCCAGGTACTGTGTTGATTACTTTTCATACTTTATCTCTTGCAATCATCACAGCAATCCAGTGAGCTTGGTACTATTATTATTGCATTATTTTCCAACATTATCGTGAAGACTTCCAATAGTTAAAAATTTTCCTAGTGTCTCAATTATGTGACAAATCCAGTATTCAAATCTTGACTCAGCCCTGAGCCTGCACTCTTAACCATCATTGCTACCCTATTCCTCAATAATGTAGCAATTAATAATAACAATAATAAGCAACGATCTGGAAGACTTATGTTCTTCTGTTAATCTGACAATGAAGAAAAATGTCAGAGGGTCAGTTAATAAGTGTATTTTTGTAGAAATTGCTCATGTAGCGATGGCATCTCTGAAGGACATTCATATCCCAAAATATCTCATTTACTGGTGTCTAGAACTCTGTCTTGCCTGGAGGGTCTGAGATGGGTTGACTGAAGTGATAAGATCTTTTCTAGTCCTGATTCTTGGTGCTTACACAAAGTAGAGGCTACGTCTATTTATTTGCACAAACCGAAGGAACCTCACTTCTTATTTGTTTATTTTGTTGTTTTGTTTTTCAATGTGAGGCTTTCAGGTAACAGCTGTGACCTCACTCACATAAACCAATGGAAGAATGTAGAGACACCAAGATGCATGGGTAAGCCAGAGATTGCAAAATTATCAAGTTTGCAGAGCGGAAAAGATAAGCCAAGTGTGTAAGATAGCAAAGAACAGAGCCAACCCACATCGCATGTTAAAATAAGTTCCATTTTGTCTATTTTTTGTGGGGATACAAAGGGTTAAGAGTCAATTGATAATTTGTAATTGAATTAAGAATTTGAGGATGTATTCTTTGAGCTGTACTTTTTTCTTTGTTCTGACCACAAAAGCAATCATTGTAAAATATTTAGGTAACCTTTGTTACCTGCCAGGTCCAGCGCAGGTGCTGGGAACCAAATGTTGAAGAATAGACCTAGTCTCTGTCCTTATGGTGCTGACAGTGTAGCAATTCACCTGAGCACCTGCTGGCACCGCAATGACAGTCAGACTCTGCACAGTTCTAAACATTTCCAATGCTTGCATTCTGATCCTTGGTTGAATTACTTGAGTTTATGTTAATTGTTCAAAACAGGATGCAATAGTTGCTTCCCCGGTTCATACATACATATGGCTCTCCTCGGATGATACATATACCTTTTAAGTTAGTGGAAAATGTAGATGAGTATTTACTAACTTTATTTTGTGTGTGTGTGCTGCAAATGTCAGTTCAAATTTTGCTGGTCAAACACACCTTGTAATAGGCTTTGGTAATTTAGCTGCTAGGAATGGCTTGGTTACAGAACCCCATAAAAGTTTATTGACTTCTGCTTGCTGGCTTTAGGTTGTAGGTTAGAATGTAGCTCAGAAATTAGCTTCATCCAGTTTAATGACTTCATTACAGAGCAGTCTGCGTGCTCTCAAGCGCTGCCTAATATATTTTTAACACCAGTTTGTAGTTATCTTGAGCTATTTCTGTGTAGTAGGAAAGGCAGGTTTCGCTTGTTTAAATGGCCAAAATAGAAAATGTCACTGAAATGGGATCCCGTAGGGTCCAGGTCACTGGGGTCTTTCACTACCAATATAGTCTGAGGTAATAAATGCATACCCTAACAGCTAACTCCGATGTTATAAAGAGATCACTTGTAGTAGCCATTGCTTTTCCTAAGGGCAAATAAATAGTGATTTGAAAATTATATTTATGCTTTACATAAAACCAAAGGCAATAGATGTTGATGAATATTTATAGCCATTTATTAGTCTATATTCAACATCCAATGAGTTTGGTTTTTTCCCTATGCCTAAATACAGTGTTTCAGGAGGACTATTAACCCTTCTATGATACCTTAAGTCATGTTATTACACATTAGTAATGAACTTCTCAGCTCACCATACATAAATATGGTGACATCTGCAAAGCTGACTACTTGCTAGTCTGTTAGTGTGTTGGAGTCTATTCTGTTAGTGCATTAAGAAGTTAAGTTTAAGATTTTAAAATAGGATTCATAACAATTGTAAATGCATGATAATTTTAGAAAAACTAGAATTAATATGTAAAGGACATTAATTCATACATGATTCTACCACCTGGAAAGAACTACTATTAATATTTTGGTGCCTAGAACTACTATTAACATTTTGGTGTTCATATATATATGAAGATCTCCAGATGTGTCTGAAGATTCTACATCTGTATAGCTGGAGATCATATTCCTCAATATTTCCACTTATTTTATAATAACTATACAGTTAATTTTGATAGTCTGTCCATTTATTTTTTAATATAAATTTTATTGGCTGCAGAATATTCTATTCTATAGATTATCCTCTAACTAGTACCCTATTGCTAGGAATATGGATAGTTTCCATATTGTAACAATGCTTGTGTATAAACAAATTGGTGTGTGTGTGTATATATATATATATATATATATATATATATATTTATTTATTTATTTATACAATTTTAAATTATTTTCTAATGGGAATTCTTTTGAAATTCTGAGTAGGAGTGTGTCGCTGATGCTTCTCATTTCACGACTAACTTTCTTTGAGGATTGCTCATGTGGCTGTGCTCTGCAGGGTTGCTTAGGCCTATAACGTGGTCATTGTCACCTCTCTCCCCTTTTCTCCTTGGATCTACACATATGCGTCCCTGGGTCCTATGGCCTTGGGGCTGCTTTCTTCTTTGTGAGGGAGGCCTTTGAAGGGTTTAAACAGATAAAGGTTAGCAATGTCTTAATTAACAAGATAGAAATATCATTGCCATACCTGCTGTCTTGTTGGCTAGTTTCTATACTATGCCTACTAATTATCAACATGTCCTCAGCTTCCGTCTCCAGAAGGTTCTTAAGAACTAAAAATCAGGACCCTTTCAAAATTGCCAAATCCTAAGACTGTCTATTCCGTCAACAACAATACTGACAAAATGTTTTTAAAAACAACAATAAGAATACTTAATACAAATTCTAATGTTCCAGAATTGAATTATGTAATCTGACCGTCGGAAATGGAATTTCTTTAGACTAATTTTAGAATTCTCTTTTAACTGGTTGTATGTGATGGGGTATGGGGGGTAGGGAATGGAGTGGGGGAATGGAGAGAGTTTGTGCATAATTGCTCCATTGGGTTCTTGGTCCTAGGAAGATGTCCTTACTGATTTTTATTTGTTTTCTGTTTCACTTGATGGATTGGTGGCAGATTGGGTGTGAGAACAACTAAAAATCTATGAATTCACAGAATATTAGGTGTTATTTTGTTAAAACTATTCTGCACATGAGAAAACTGAGGACTAGAGAGGTGAAGAGACAAGATTGTGTGTAGTGAATTTATTTATTTATTTTTTAGATAGAGTCTCACTCTGTTGCCCAGGCTTGAGTGCAGTGGCACAATCTTGGCTCACCAAAACCTCCGCCTCCTGGATTCAAATAATTCTCCTGCCTCAGCCTCCCAAGTAGCTGGGATTATAGGTGCGCACCACGATGCCCGGCTAATTTCTTGTATTTTTAGTAAAGATGGGGTTTCACCATGTTGGCCAAGCAGTTCTGGAACTCCTGACCTCAAGTGATCCACGCACATCGGCCTCCCAAAGTGCAGGGATTATAGGCATAAGCTACTGTGCCCAGCCGTGTGTAGTGAATTTAAATTCAGTTCCTTAGTCACTATGGCCACATAATAAGTGTCGTGTTTGATAGTCATATGTTTCTAATGTCTACTATACAGGACAGCAGAGATAAAGAACATTTTTATTATCACAAAAGGTTCTACTAGGCAACTCTGCTTTTTAACCTGTAGTCTAACACTCAAATATTGGTTCCACTGATCCATTGAAACACTTTTTACAGCCACTGAATATCTTCTAGAGCAATCCTGAATATTGTAACTTTATGGGCAGACCTTTTGAAAGCAATGCATTATTGCATTTCAAAGCCATACTTCGGTTTATTAAAGCATATTGTAATGTCACTGTATTTAAATTATCTACACTAGATGCATAATTACCACTTTTTTAAAGTCTTTTAATACATACATCCCTTAATTTTGCATTTTTCTTAAACATATCAATTTGCACTTAACCATAAATAATAGAGTGCTTAGCTCATACATATCAATGAGAATCCCCTTTAGAAGTGAAAGATTGCTTGCTTAATACCAAGGAGTATTTTGGAGAACATCAAATCCCTTGACAGATGCGTGTAGCCACAACGATTTATTTTCTTCTGCTTGTAGCTAAAATAGCATCAGTTGCATTTTGCTATTTAATGATATTGGAGGAGAAGGTTATAGCAAAATGATTTACCAATAGTAATTGCATTTCTCAGCTTACCTATTTCCATAAATGAGCCCAAAAATTTAATCTGGATTTGTATGTCAGGCCCAACATTATCAATATTCGTGTCTTCACCAATCACCCAAGAAGGTGTTTGCCTTTGTTTCGAGTAAAAATGTATTGGAAGTTATTTTATGCCCCAACATTCGTATATTTCTTCATTTGATTTTGACTGCATTATTCATTGGCAAAAGCGGTAACTGTTTACAGGCTGTGATTTCAGTGGCTTCAATGCTCACCAACATCCTCCTCATTACTGGTTGATGCCTAGAATCCCAGGCTTAGCTTAGCCTAAAATCCCTTAGCTTTTTCCCTATTAAAATGAAAATATCTCTAGGGTAGGATACTATTAATATTAGAAGATGACGTTTCAACTATGACTTGAACAATATGTGTGTGTCGTACAAGTAGAAATTGGGAAAGAAAGGATCGAGGTGGTGATACTGATACACAAAGATAGCAATATTAATAGGGGCAGGAAATATTTCTTTTTATGTGGAGCTCAAGGTCTGTAGGGACAGATTGAAAAGGAAGCTAAAGAGATCATCAATAGCCAGATTAGGAAGGATCTGAAAGCAATTCTACTGCTTTTGGAGTTTAGTTTATCAATTGGAAACAATAGAGTTTTTTGTTGTTGTCGTTTGTTTTTTTGAGCTGGAGTCTTGCTCTGTCACCCAGGCTGGAGTGCAGTGGTGCTATCTCGGCTCACTGTAGCCTCCGCCTCCCGGGTTCAAGCAATTCTCCTGCCTCAGCCTCCCGAGTAGCTGGGATTACATATGCCTGTCACCATACCCAGCTAATTTTTATATTTTTAGTAGAGACAGGGTTTCACCATGTTGGCCAGGCTGGTCTTGAACTCCTGACCTCAGAAGATCTCACTGCCTTGGGCTTCCAAAGTGCTGGGATTACAGGCACAAGCCACTGCACCCAGCTGGGAAGAGTTCTAGGCAGAAGAGCACGATAGCTTTGTATTTGTGAAAGGTGTTTGAGCAACAATATGAAGGGTAGGTTAGAAAAGAGTGATTCTCAAGCAGGGGACACCAGTTGGGAGGCTGTTGGTAAAACTTAGGAATTTCAAATGTCCGAACAAAGATGGTGGCAGTGGCATTGGGAATAGAAAAGTACACAGGGATTCTGGAGACATTTGGAATTTCCCCAGCCTTCCCTCCTTTACCCTATTTCAATATAAATGATCAGAGTCTAGTCTTGAGACCCTTCCCAAACCTGAGGAATGACATAGACCACGCCTTGTCTGCTTACTAGACTTACATTGATTGCTGCTTCTGCATACCTTACTGAGCCAAACATTACCTATTATTCTGTGTTGACATGTAACTTCTCTCCTGTATGTGCCTGATCTTCTTAGCTAATATATAAACTCCTAGAAGTCACTGACCTTGGTTACCTTTCTTTTGCATTCTCTGTGGACATAAATAACAACTGAAAAGAGAAGAGTCTGGGATAGTGTTTCCCATGTCTGATCCATTTATTACCTGAGAATGAATAATAAAGAAAAATAAAGGTTCTTCATCCCAACATGGAACATCTGATTAAGTAGTTCTAGAATGAGATCCAGGAATATATGTGTTTTAATTTCAGCTGATTCTGATGGGTAGTTGGATGTGTTAAACTAATCGGCAGAGTTTCTGATTCTGATTTTTGGTCTTATCAGACTCTGTGGTCTTATCAAGGCACTAAAATTTGAGGGCCTCAATTTTCCCATTTGAGAAATTACAACATTGAAGTAATTGGAGTCTGAGGTCACTTCTGCCATGAGATTTGCCTGGATGAGGTTGCTTTCTAGGTCATAACTAATTTCCCACCCTGAGAATAGAGTCTTTCCCGAGAGTAGACTAGGTAATTCCCCCAAAGGTATTACCTTGGATCCTTATACTAATGTTCAGTGTCATTCTCCCTGGTGGGATCTTCTTGCCTGAGGGACCTCCATGTGAGGAGGCTGGGTGGGCACACAGAGAGAGCTCATGGCCAATGCCATCGCCCACAGGAAAGTGTGGTCGAGAGTCCTATGTAGAGCACCAGATGGTGGTAGGTGGCTAAGAGAGTGTGTGGGGGCTCCCTTCAGACGCCTGTGGGCCAGCATCAGCTGTGCCCCTGCCTCTTGCCAGCTTTTCGCCTACAAGGCCTCCTTGATGCCTGAGCCACACCTCAGGTGTGCTGAAAGCTTACTGATTTGTTATACAATATTTCTATGCCCTCTTCCTCCATGGGGAGCTAGTAGGAATTTTCCTATGCTAGCCTGACAGCAACCTCCTCCTTGTTTAACCAGTATGGATAAAGAGTAATTGATGCTCAGTATTAAAAAAAAATAGTTTGATCTATTTTTGCCTTCTTGGCTGTACTTCATCAGAAGAAGTTACTTGTGAAGCTTTCAGTACTGAGCTGGACTGAAAAGTGTACCAAGGGAATGAGCCACTTATGCAGAAAGAAAGACCTGTGTGTGCTCAGGTCCTCACACATGCATGCAGCACAGAGCAGTCATCTTCCTAATACTCGCTGGATGCCCTGCCTCCAGACGGGCCCCTGTCACCCTAGATTCTGCAAGTGGATCAAGTGCTAATGCCTTGAGGCATCCATTGTATGTAAGGAATTAACTTCTTATGCATCTAGAATGGTGTTATTTTTGTAGCATCCCTTGGAGAATTGAGAAAAAATCACTTTATATGTTGTGAAGATCAAGGAGGAACACCAGCTAAAAAACACCTATGTCAGGCTCCCCAGGCCCCAGAGGGACACCCCCTTAAGACGTCCTTCCCTGAGAGCTATATTGGGCTTTCACTCACATTCATGGACTGCTCCTTCCGATGGCTTCCTCTCCCCCTCCCCTTCATTCTCACTTCCCCCACATCTTCCCACTAGTTCTCAGAGGATATACAGTGTATGTGGTGTGGGGCGGGGGGGAGGCACAATTTTGATAAATATGTCTATGAACAGTATTCAGAGAATAGGATAGATATAGCGTGGTAGAAAGTAATAAAATGAAAATGAAAAGAAAGGACTGAAAAAGAGAAAGTTACGAATAAGACTGGCATATGCTGACAGCAAAATCTTGGACCCAGTACCTGACACACTGCTCACCAATAGCCTCATTGGATTTTCTTCCATCCACGCACTCCTGGGATCCAGGACTATAGTACTGAGACAAACATACTACCCCTGCCGTCATGGAGCTTCCAGTCTAGGAGGAAAACAGATAGAATGAAATTGCAGCCCCCGATGCATAACTACAAATGACAGTACTGCTGGGAAGGAGAAGATTCACTGCAGTGAGAACATAAAACAGGGGTTCAGGGCTGGTCTGGGGACCTGGAAAAGTTTTTCCAGAGGATAGCGTATTTGAGGGGACATCTGCAGAATTAATACACGCAATCTAAGTGACCGGAGCCAAAGGGTGAGCTGACAGTGTTCTCAGATGAGTGGACAGAGGCTGTGTTACTGGATTTTTCAGTGAGGATGAGAGTCTAACGGGAGCAGGGGGAAAGGCAAGACTGTTCTCCTGTGTTTCCTTTTGTGACCAGAAGGGATTTACAGAGGAGGCTGCCTTAGACCTAAAGGTGTCTTCTTTTCTGCTTCCCAGCTACCAACCTAGAAGCTTCTTAAGAAAACTAGGTAGATGTGGAACTAAGTTTATACTTGGAAGTGGCTACAGTCTGCCCTGGTAAATGGGAAGAAGGCCAGGGGCTATGGAGGGGCTGTAAGCCCACAGAGTTCGGCTCTTGCTTTTCTGGAAACTTCCACCGGACTGAGAGTTGGAATGGCAGCTGCTGCCCTAAAGGTTGTGCTCCTGCCAGACATGGCTGTGCTCACAGCCCTGGACCCCAGATGCAAGCACAGGCTGGCACTATTTTAAAGCAAAATTATAACCCAAGAATAGAAAAGGGGTGGGTACTGGCTGGACGGGTGTAGAATGCTATCAGACCTAAAGAGGTCTCTGCTTCCTTTTGTAGGGTTTTGAAATTTGCAGACCTGTCCTACATCTATTTTTATTTCATTTGATATCCATAGAACATCTCTATTTTACCGGTGACAAAACCGTATTACAGAGAAGTTAAATGACTGCCCAAGTTCACAGACCGTATTCTTTTTAGTTTTCCTAATTGGTTTTCATTTAGGAGTAACCCTCTAATTAGAGCCCACATTTTTCATATAGAGACAAATGACAAGAAAACTGAAATCAGAAATTCTAGAAAGATAAATCTCAGACAACATTTAGTCTTTCTTACACATGCTTTGCTGTCTCAGCTCCTATATAATGAAAATTTATATCCCCCAAGAATAATCTCAAGCTGTCTTGTAAATCATCAAAGAAAGATTTAATTTAGTTCGGTCCCATTAGGTGTATTTATTGTACTCTGAATCATTGGTATGGGATACATATGACAACTCTGAGGAGACCACAATATTGCAATAAAAGGAAAAATCCATTTTTCCAAGTTTTTTGTATAAACAGGTGACCACTGTATAGTTCAAGGCCAGAAATTGATAAACACACCCAGAAGCAGTCAGGGTGCTAGAAGTGCTGAGGGCTCCATGCTCGCTTGCATGCTTTCCTGAAAATGATGACTTTTCAATAACCTCTTAAAAGTAGCAAAGTGCACACCAGTGAGAAGAAATCTATGTATTTCAATGCAGTAGTTGAAGAAATAGCTGTCTGCTCAAGAAAGCAAGCAAGTTTTTATGACGACAACATAAAGTCAAGGCTTAACAAATTATATCATCTCATTTGTGTGTTAAAATTTAAATTGTTATATTAAAAGCTGATATGGTTCAGCTGTGTCCCCACCCAAATCTCATCTTGAATTGTAGTTCCTATAATCTCCATGTGTGATGAGGGGGGCCCGGTGGGGAAGTAATTGCATCATGGAGGTGGTTTCCCCCATGCTATTCTCATGATAGTAAATGCTCACAAGATCTGATGGTTTTATAAGGGGCTTCCCTCTTCGTTTGGCTCTCAATCTTCTCTCTCCTGATGCCTTGTGAGGAAGGAAGTGTATGCTTCCCCTTCCACCATGATCATAACTTTCCTGAGGCCTCCCTAGCCCTGAGGAACTGTGAGTCAATTAAACCTGTCTTTCTTTATAAATCACCCAGTCTCTGGTTTGTCCTTATAGCAGGGTGAGAACAGACTAATACAAAAGGATACTTTAATTTTAATTCCTCAGCACTCATGCAATTTAGATATTCCTGGTTAAAGTGTTAGTATTGTCCTGTATCATTCAGAAAAAAAAAATGCTGTTGTATGTTTCCATCAATCCCAAGCCTGGCAGATTCAGCTATGAAATTTTTTTCAGTATCAAAACCATGTGTATGTATAAGAACTATACAGTCTGAATGTTATTAAGCGGTCCTTCTACTTAAAAGTGAAGATTCTGAGTACTATTTTTTATCAGATAATATGGCACGTATGGCTATTTTTTCCACTCATTTTGTTAATACCAATATATTATAATTAAAACATTTTTAAAACTAAGTAACAGTGTTATTTATGAATTACTTTTTATATTGAGTTTAAGTAGAAACACTTCTAGCATTTTCTTAGAGTGCTATGAGCGCCATTTGTGAAAAGCTGTCAGCAACCTAAGCAGCGCTGGCCAACCTACCAGGAGTGAGCACCTAATAAACCAGGGGCTGTAAACAAGAAGCTATAATCAGCCCCGTAAACCAGGGGTTGTAAAACTATGAGCAGGCCAAATCCAGGTGTGTTTATTTGGCTAATATAATTTGTATTTAAATATGAAGGTGAATTTGTTCAGATGAGAAAGATATGTTATCCCTTAGCCACGGGCTCCCGATTCCATAAAGACATACTTTGCCCTACGCACTCATTTATGCTTCCTGCTTAGCCCCTGTGGGTACCTGAGTTTGTGATTCCTCCATTTTCTTTGCTCAGTCCAAACTGTAATAAATCTAGTTTTTTAGGGATTCTTTTTTCCAATATCTTTCCAATATTTTGTAACTTCAAAACAACCTCTGAAGATGGAAAAGAGAAGCCTTAGAGGTTTCTTGATGTACTAAAAGGCCTTCCTTACCACTGATGGGGTGCAGAGTTTAACAATTGCTCTTACTCAGCAGGAAACTCATTGTCTTAAGTGTAATAGATTGTGGACCTAAAGCGTTCAAAATAACTGGTTCAAACCCAAACAATAGTCTTAATTTAAGGAAGAAAAAATTTTAGACACAAGTCAATGAAAGTTTAGCTCATGTCTTCAGAGAACCCTTTATTGTTTGTTCTGACTTATATGATTGTCTCTTCAAATCACTGTTTCTGAGTCTGACAAAAATTGGCATATCAGAAATAGTACTATAATTTTTGAGTGATATGATTTTCAACTGATAGTCTTAGGCAGTTCAACACCTATCAGGTAGACATGTTTGAGACTTCAAAGGAAGGTTTTTAAAGAAAGTATAATATACAATAAATTGAACAAAGTTTGGAGGGGGTATTTACAATAACCATTTATTCTGCTTATCAAAAGATTTAGTAATTAAATGCTAGCCACCCTGGTATATTCAGATGATTGTTTATGGGACTGGCAATTTGAGAGTAAGGGTGAGTGAGTAAGTAGAGAGCAAAGAAACACAAATTGGCACCTACTGCCAAGAAAAGCTATCTTTGATCATACGAGGTCCTCACCCCCAAGAAAACACAAGATCAGGTTGACCTGCAATTTCTCAGTCCCAATCCTGAAATGTGAGATGCCCCTCTAGTAGATGTAGACTATTTGGCTGTTAGTAAAATGACAGAAAGTTACAACATGGTGCCAAAACACAAATAAAGGAAAAATAAGTTTATGTATAACACCAATAAAGAGAGTGTCTTTTTATGCCCCTTTGGGTCATATAAGGCTGGGAAATATATTTGTGACATATGTAGTAGTGGTGATGGTGATGTTAGGTTGGGGTATGTATGTGTATGTTTACACTGAGAGTGAGAAATGTCCCCAGTTGGCTAGCTCCACTAACATAATATAGTGGGTAAGAAGAAGGATCTTCCAGTCACAAATTATACCACATTGACCCAGCTTCTTTATCCTCAGAGTCTTACTGTACTTTTTCATGAAAGTGGATATAAGAAATAGTTCAAAGGGCTGCCTCCAGTGATAAATAACACAGGCGTATATGGTAAACACCAAAAATATATTTGGAAGAAAATTCCATGTAAGGATCATATTAAAACAAGACAATTTAAAGCCTTAGAGGATCTCATCTGGCCATGTTTCATATCAGACTGATCCATGAGGGTCTTTTAGTGAGTGCTCTCTGTCTTGTAGATGGAAGACCACCCCCGTTAGGTTGCATTTCGCTGGAATATGAATCACTGTGGACCATAGGAGGAAACACTTTTTGAAACAGAGCTCTTTCAATCCTATCAGCAAGTAGTATATGGCTGTATAATTACTTATGATTACTGCAATACATCGTTTTAGAAAGTATTTTTCAACTGCTTCTCTTCCCCTTATAAATGTATTATTCATATCTTTATAAATAACGGTTCACTAAATTTGTTTAAAGAAATCCATTGATTCTAGTAAATTATTAGACACTTGTAACTGTCACTCAGGCAATAATCTAGAAATGCCCCACTCAGGATTTCTGGAAACTCACTCTGGGGATGAAGGAGGAACAAAAATACCATTCCATCTGTTAGCCAAACTGACTATACCAAATAATTTGGAACTTAATTACAGAGTTGGCTACATTTTCAAAATGTGATTTCCAAAGGCTGAAAGTTTTATTTAAATCTTTCTATGTTTATTTCCTCTAAGGACCATCAGTGGTGTTTGCACATTTCAGTTTTAGAACCATTGGCTCTAAAGAACCCTCAGATTAGCAGTCAGACCCAGGGAAGAGAGGAAAATGGAGAAAACTGTGTTCTCTCTCTTCTCCCTTTCCTTTTTTATGCCCCTTCATCATCCCTGGTGTAGCTGAGAACCACTCCATATATTTTCACCTACAAATAGAGCTGTCAGAAAAAATATAGGACACCTAGTTAAATTTTAATTTCAGATAAACAACTATTATATTTTAGTAGAAGTATGTCCATGCAATATTTGAGACCTACTTATGCTAAAAGTAATTTATCTTTTATCTGAAACTGGGCATTCTGTATTTGTATTTATTAAATCTGGCAACCCAAGCTACGAGTCAACTATTTTGCCGAGATATTTGTTTGAAAAAATAGGGTCAAAATTTATGTTTTGGAAGGCATAATTTTAATCAGAAAGTCTGGAAAACCAATCTTCTTTGATCCCCCAAATGAATCTCTGTTGGTAGAACTTTGGGCATGCTTGAAAGGTGGCTTATAGAGATTCTTCTGTTGGGAAAGCCTTTCTGTTGTACCTAAATTTAGAACATATAGGTGGCATTTGTTCCCTGTACTACATGCCTGGCAGAAGGAGAGAAGGAGGGAGGAAGGCAGTAGAATCAAGACACAGTAACTGTTTTATTTTATTATTTTTTAAAATTTTAACCATAAATCTTCAAGTGGGTGGAGAGGGGAGAAGAATGTTGAAACCTGACAACTTCACCCTTTTGGTTACTCAAGCCAAAAATCATGAAATCGATTTTTCTCACATTCCATATCCAATCCAACAGTAAATGTTGTTAGCTCTACCTTCAAAATATAAGCTGAATCTGTCCATTTGCTACCACATCCTTTGCTAACAAGCTGGTCCAGGACACCATGATTTCTCATGTGAGGTACTGTAGTAGCCTCTGTCTCGCTCCATTTCCGCCATTGCCCTTTCAGTTTACTCCCCCACACAGCATCCTGATTGATCTTGTTGAAATCTAAATCTGAGATGTTACTTAAAACCCTAAAATGGCTGCCATTTTACTCAAGTCAAGTCCTAACAATGACCTATGAGGCCAGCACCACTCCCCTCCATTGTGCTTCTCTGAGTTTAATCCCTGCAGTGCCTCCCCCGTCACCCTTGTCCTGTCATACTGGCCCCCTTGCAAATATCCCACCGTATCACAGACACACTCCTGCCTGGGGGAGCTTTGCAGTAGTCTCCCCTGCTTACAGCAGGTATATGTATGCTTTGCTGCTTAGGTTCCTTCAAAGTTCCATTCAGATGTCTCAGTCTCAGCAATTGCAGTCCTCCTCTACTCCCTCTTTTTTTTTTTTTTTTTTTTTGAGACAGAGTCTCACTCAGTCACCAGGCGCCAGGCTGGAGTGCAGTGGCGCGACCTTGGCTCACTGCAACCTCCGCTGCCCGGGTTCAAGCATTCTCCTGCTTCAGCCTCCCAAGTAGCTGGGACTACAGGCGCGCCACCACGCCCAGCTAATTTTTTTGTATTTTTAGTAGAGACGGGGTTTCACCATGTTGACCAGGACGGTCTCGATCTCTGACCTCGTGATCCGCCCGCCTCGGCCTCCCAAAGTGCTGGGATTACAGGCGTGAGCCACCGCGCCCGGCCTACTCCCTCTTTCTTATGTTACCTTTTATCTGCATGGCATGTATGTTTGTCAACTCTACCTTTTCCCTGTTTGTCTCATTATTGCATGTCTCTCCCACCAGACTGTAAGAGCTGTGGAGATGCTAGATGTGTTGTAGCCCTTGCGTATTCTGGTTATTAATGCATCCCGGTGCTTAGTGCCTGGCACATGGAAAGTGCTCCATAAATGCTCGTTTAATGAATGAATGAATCAGTAATGGTTTTTAACAAATTGCTTTTGGAGTTAGACTCTTATTTAGAAATAGCAGAGTCTTAAAAGAATGGACATAGGACAGGGTAGCTGTAATGGCAGGACCAAATTTTTCAGAGTATTCAGAGTGTGGTAGCTGGAGATGAGAAACGCCAAGAGAAAAGGGGACAGTTGGATAGGCAGGTCATTATGAGGCCTTTGGTTGTCTGAAGAAGTATGGGGCATGCTTTATAATTCAGCCAGAGACTGTCCTTTTGCAAAATCAGACTCAAGAAATATTCGTTTATCACCTCGCTATGAAAGTAATACTCTGCATATCAATAATCTTCATGCTGGAGCCTCCATATTATTCCCAGGATCTGGAAAGACATTAAGATAATTAAAAGTCCAGTTTGCTCTTGGCTTTGGGGATTATATACACAGTGCATTATGACAACTGATCTTTCTGCAGTCTTTTCTGCTTCTGTTCTTCTCTTCTGCTCTATGCTCTAATCTCAATTTGAAGACTGTTATAACATTGCTTCTAGAAATATCTTCCTAAGGAATTAATCAAGCCATATTATTGTCCAGCTTTTCAATTAGTGTTTTTCCCTACTGGGGATAAGCTCCACCTACCCCTGTTTTCCCATCCTTGCTTTCCTTTAGTCCTTTCTACAGGCTAGCTACCCTAAGCTTCTGCACATTTTCATAGTATTCTTGTTTTTTCCTTCTCTCCAGAATCACCTCCATTGCCTAGAGAACTTCTCAGCTCTCAAACCTCAACTCATATGTCTGCTCTTCGGAGAATTTCCTTCACTTCTCTTGAAGGCATTTACTGGTCTCTCTTCTAGGATTTCATAATGCCTTGCACATACCTTTGTTGCAACAGACCCTATCATATTATAATGATCTGTGGGCATATCTGTCACCCACAGAAGATTTAAAGAGCATTTTTGTATCTCTACCATCAATTATAGCATATAGAAGGCATGTAGTAATTAGATGATTATTAAGTCACATAAGATAATTTAGTCTGGAAAGTTCAGAGAAATTTATTATTGCTCCTGTGCATATAGTTCTCTGGAGATAGTACTTTTGTTTTTCTTTGTTCTTCATGAGAACCTCCCGTAGGTCAAATCCCATGACCTCTTGGTCACATATGAAGATGTGTTGGTTGAATCCTGTTCCCAAACTGGAGAGAGCAAAATGTCTAACAGTAGCTCTTCTGTTGGTCATACCAAAAGGCAAGACAATCAGCAACCTGCTTACTCTCAGGATCTGCCACGTTGGTCAAACCATGTCATTACGTGTTGTCAGGCTTCCAGAGAAAGCATTCTTCATTTTAATTCTTTGCATGATTAAAGTCATTCAATTACCATTTGATTTAATTAAATGGCTTTTATGATTTAATTTTAATGAGAGGAAAAATGATCAGTCATTAAAATGATGATTGAATGATGATTTTTTTATTATTGCTGTAGATAACAGGAAAGAGCCTTTGAGATAAGTTTTGTAATAAGGAATCCTTCTAGTAGTCAGTAAAATGTGTTATCAGTAATGAAAAAGGAGTTGTTGATATTGTTAATTAATAAGTCATGAATTAGTGTGGAACCTGACACTTCATTTACCCCAGTAACACTACCTCAGGAAATTACAGAGAATATTATTCTGTCACTCTTAACAAGAATGTTTCAGAGAGAGAGAGAAAGAGACAGAGAGAGAATAAATATGTGTAAGCTTCCAAAGGAAAGAAAAAATCTAAATTGTAGTTTAGCCCTCACGCAAAACTAATTGCTGAAAGAAAATGCATGATCTATATTATGGCACGTTGTAAAAATATCAGAATTTACTTAATGACATATTATTTTCTCTCTTTTTTAAAATTAATAACTGATACTTTAAGTTATATGTCATAATATTTTCCTTGTTGTGAATTTCATTAGGAGATTCTTTTTATTCCCATCAATGACATCCTTTGGGATCTAAATACCAACTTTATAATGGAGGGAAATAATTAAGGCAATTAATGTTGAGAATTTAAGGAAAGTTACTCTAAGTGCATATATATTTAATACAACTTATTGGAATTATTTTTCTGATACAAGAAGAGGTATCTGATGATCAACAAATGCTTGGTTATTTGGCTTTACGTTCTGACATCAATCATTCTAGATGAACTGGGTATTCTGGAATTCAGAACTCCTGGGCAGTTCTGAAACTAACAGCCTGAAGTTAGCACACATCCCACAGAATAAAAGCAAAGTCCTTCACAAGACTGTCCCCCACTTCAGAGGCCAGACATAAGTTTTGGGTGTTTGTCTTCAAGCCACATGTATTTCTTCTCAGCTGGATACAAATTCCAAGCTGTGTCATCTCTACCTCAGCAGGGTGGACTGTAACCCAGTTCTGACACGATCCAGAGTGTCTTTGTCCATTTGCATTGCTATAAAGGAAACACCTGAGGCTAGGGAATATGTGAAGAAAAGAGGTTTATTTGGCTTATGATTCTGCAGACCATATAAGAAACATGGTGCCAGCACCTGCTTCTGGTGAAGGCTTCAAGGTACTTTCACTAATATCAGAAGATGAAGGGGAGAAGGCATCACATGGCAAAGGGAAGGGGGATAAGAGAAAGACAGGAGGAGGAGGAGGGCCGTGCCAGACTCTTTAACAAACAGATCTCACAGGAACTGAGAAAGAGAACTTACTCAATCCCATGAGAATGGCACCAACCCATTCACAAGGGATCCACCCCCATGACCCAAACACCTCCCGCTAGGCCCCACTTCCAAAATTGGGGATCAAATTCGAACATGAGTTTTAGAGGGGGACAAATATCCAAACCACATCACAAAGTTAGCTCTGACCCCACAGGTTGAAGGCAAAGTACTTTACAAGACTATTACTACTTTAGACGCCTCTCTAGAGGGGAACAGTTTTAGGTCTCAGGCCCACCCAAGCTTCTGACAAACTGAAGAAAAATTTGGAGGTTCTGACACCTTCTTTGGTTCAAAAACTTACTAGAACAATTCACAGAATTCACAGGAAGAGCTAAATTTAAGATTAGATTTCTTATAAAGGATATACCTCAGGAACAACCAAATGAGGAAATTGCGTAGGACAAGGTCAGGGAGGGGTGGGGATGCAAATATTCTCTGTCTTCTTGCTATGGAATCTGGCCATGTCACTCTTTCAGCAGATCAATGTGTTTGCCAGCCAGGAAGCTCCACAGAGCCTTGAGTTCAGAATTTTTACTGAGGTCTCACTATGTAGGCAGGATTGATTAAGTCATTGGTCATGTGGTTGAATTAAATCTCTAGCCCTGCTTCCCTCCCTGGAGGTTGGGAGGGCCCAAAGTTTCACTCCTCTGATTGCATGATTGGTCTCTCTATGACTGGCCCCATCCTTTCTGGATTGGGTGGTGGTTAAAAGAGTCTTTTTGACATCAGAGAGATTGGGGTTTGACATCTGCCATTTTGTGGGTGTATACATTAACCACTTTGGACCTCAGTTTCCTCCTCTATGAAGTAGGAATATTAATAATTCCCTCATAGAGTGTGGTAAAAATTCTATGAAATAATGTAGGCAAAGCACTTAAGATAACACCCCAAATATAATAAATATTTAATGTATATGATGTATTATTAAGGGGCCGTGTCTGTTAGCTTTAGCTATATAAAATAAAATAACCAAAAATGCCCCTAAACTTTAATATCTTAAAATTATTCTTAAAATTATTGATGATTCTGTGTGCTGGCAACTTGGGCTAGGCTCAGTTGCAGAGTTCTGCTGATCTTGGTTGGGATCTTTCATGTGTTTGCCACCTACTGGTGGTTGAAGTTCTCACTCATGGTCTGGTGGTTGGCTGCATCTGTGATTCTAGACAGGTGTTCTTGTCATCCAGCCAGTCAGCCTTGGCTAGTTCACATGGTGGGGAGAGCCATGGTTCCCAGGTCCTGCTGCACACATGTTTTCTAAGTGTCCATTTGTGTCATGTTTACTACCATGCTGTTGGTGAAAGAAAGTCTAGAGTTGCTGTTGGGCAGCAGCTCCGAAGGTCATGGATGCAAGGAGAGAGAAAGAATACTGTGGCTCATCTGGCAGTCTGCTCTGGACTAAAATTGTCTTTCTAAAATCATATTTTAAAGGTGCTAGTGTTCATGACTAGCCTGAGTAACATAGTGAGACTCCACCTCTACTAAAAATTTAAAAAAATATATATTAGCTGGGCACACCTGTGGTTCTGGCTACTTGGAAAGCTGAGACAGGAGGATCACCTGAACCCAGGAGGTTAAGGCTGCAGTGAGCTGTTGCACCACTGCACTCTAGCCTGGGCAACAGAGTGAGACTCTGTCTCTTAAAAAAAAATTGCCAGTGGATAATGGATTATTCTATTGGAGATTAATTTTGGTTTTCTCCCCTGGTACATTAATGACATTGTGTGTGTGTGTGTGTGTGTGTGTGTGTGTGTGTGTGTATGTGTATGTGTGTGTGTGTGTGCGTGTGAAACAGAGAGAGAAAAGTGAAGAGATGAAAAGATGGAATAATGAAAGGCAACTAGGAGGGCCAGCCTGGAGAAACATCCTTGAGGCAAGAGGCCTTGGTAGCCTCATGCCTTCTGGGCAAGAGAACTGGAGGAGGCCCTGCAGCTCTGGCCAGCCCACCTTTCTAGCACTCCAGGCCCTGGTGATATAGTAGAGAGAAGGATCATTAGACTGCTTCTAGAGAGTTAAATTTCCTTCATTTGTCCCTTCATGGTACAAAGACATGTTGAGTGTTTTCTTTAGAATCGGTACTGACCTGGACACAGTGTCTAGTGCCATCACTACTATTTACTGATTGATCATAGAAAAACCATTTTTCATTTAATGAGGACATTAGGTATGTTGATTTCAAAGGTATCTTCTGACTGTGATATTGTACAATTATATAATACTACACTATTTATTTTTTTTCCATTTTAAAGCTTACTCATTTTCTGTCCTGGCTCTTCAGCTCTCCGCTTATTGCTTTGATGGCACCCACCAATGGGCAGAATGAAATATTGACCACGAAAAATATCATATCAGTAGAGTCAATTTCTGTGGGCAGAGGACTTTTCATGGTCCCTGCATTGTATTACATAAAGAGCTTTGAAATGTTCCTTGCATAAGGGGAGAGAGAATGGTCAATGCACGGAAATTTCTATGTCATGGCCTGGACTCCTGGGAGATTTCCCTGATAAGAACAGATGATTGTCTCACCCTAAGGTAGGGATCAGGCTTTTTATTTCTACTTATACCCCTTCACTACTGGCAATATTGGTTAAATTTGGAATAGGAAGAACAGCATTAGCTATGGGATGTTGTGCATTTACTTACCCCCGTGAGTCTCAGTTTTCTCTTAAGTTCAGCAATATCCACCTAACAGTGCTGCTGTAAGACGTTAATGACATAAGGCTCAATACATGCTAAGATCAGGGCATCTGTCCTTGTATGACTTCAAGTAATATTTGTTTTCCTTTTGTCCTTTTACCCCTTTGCTGAGCTGATCAAATAGGATCTTGTATGCTGGTTGCAGCACTTTGTAAAGTATAAAACAAATAATGAATTATTATCATCAGCACCAGAACATACTGCAGGAATTGAGAAATATCAGAAGATTCTCATTGCTCAGAGGTACCTACCTGTGTTAGAGACAGCACTGGGCATATACTCAGGTCTTTGCCTCCAGTTTCAAGCTTTGCCAGCTGCTGCCTTCTGCAACAAAAACATAGGCACCTACCCTTGATTTGAGCCCTTTAGAGAATAGTACATTTAGATCACATATTTCAGCCCAGTGGCACTCAGCATATGAGTAGGATGACTAACCTTGGACTTTGTATAGTCTCGTGCTAACCTTACCCACCTTTTCTATTTTACCTCCTGAAATAGATTTGCAAAGGACTCTCAGATAATAATCCACCCTTATCCAAGGTTTTGCTTTCTGCAGTTTCTGTTACCCACAGTCAAGGGTGATCCAAAAATGTTACATGGAAAATTCCAGAAATAAACAACTCATAAGTTTTAAATTGTATGCTATTCTGAGAAACGTGATGAAATCTTGCACTGTCCTGCTCAGTCCTGTCTGAGACATAAATTATCCTTTTGCCCAGCATATCCACATTGTATATTCTTCCTGCCTGTTATTGTATAGGAAAAAAACATGGTACATATAGAGTTTGATACTATCCATTGTTTCGGGCATCCACTGGAGGTCTTATACTATACTCCTGCCAATAAAGGAGAGACTACTGTATTTCTGAAAGGCATTCAGTTACCACAAAGTATTATTTCCTTTAGTGAGTTGATTTTCCCCCTTGGAAGGTTTCTTTTTGAAATGCTGCAGGGAAACGCCATCATTTCTCTCTGCCTTCTCAAGAGAGCCATAAAATGCTATTGGCTATTAGCTAAAATGCTGCCTCTTGGTTTCATTGATCTGAAGGGATTTGAGATCTCCAGGGTGACCAGATATTAATTATACACAAATTATATTCATAAATGTCCCTGGATACTTGCTCAGGATCTGTGTTGTAAGGGTGGTGCATTGTCAAGGCTCAGGCCCGGGTTATGAGCTCACTGGAAATTTAAAGACTAAGTCTGTTCAGCCTGTGGCATGCAGAAGTGACTCACTTCTGGAGGTGAAGTCCTTAGAGCTCATAAAAAGGTCAGCTTTTGTGGGTTTAATCTGGGATGCACAAGTTAGCTTTAAAAAGGGAGAACTTAGAATAAGGGATTTAATCACTGTAATAGGTCATTAAGTGGTTTTAAGAAGTTATTTTCTAAAGAGTGTACATTAGCATCTGTGGGTGTAGTCAAAGGGCAATTTCCCCTTATGTCCTCCAAGCCTTCATACAAAAGCACCTCCTCTCACTGTGCATCTGTCTTCATTTCCTCTCTATTCAGAGCCCTTGGTTCTCATTTTTTTCCACTTAATTATCTTCAACTGGACTGACTGAGAACTTGCATACATGATGTTAAATTCATGAAACTTCAGAAAAAATATATTGAAGCAAATCCATACTATGAATTTTGCAGTTGTATAGCTGATTATAGTTTAAAAAATGCTATTAACAAAATTACTTAAATATAATATTAATAAAGGAATTCAACATTATTACTGATAAAAGTTATACTTAAAAAAATATTTTCTAGTATATATGGTTAGTGTAAGTATAAGGTAGTAAATTATCTTTTCAACATTTGAATGGAATAAAGAGAAGTAATGCTAAAATTTAAAGATAATAGGTTTTTGGAAAGTTCGTTTTTGATTTTCACCTTGGAACAGTAGGAACTGCATGTTCATCTGGCGTTGTAGTAGGAAGAGAATGTAAGCGTGACCTTCATAATGATGCTAGCAATTGTTCCTTATGAAATTATCCAGTGGTTTGGTTCTTGCTGTTACTTTCCTTCTGGGAGTCTTCTATCAGCTAGTGACAGGTCAGAGGGAAATGCCAATGGGTTCTGCCACACTAGAGTCTTAAGAAAGGCAGCTTAGACAAATCCCAAAACCTATGAACCACTTCTACATGAGTTATATTTTCAATCATTTGAAACCATTTCCCTATTATTTAAATATTATTTATTTGCTGTTTTTTAAGTTGAAAACTGACTTTTCTTGGGCAAATCAGATTTGTAGAATGAGGAAAGCAAGTACATGGTTCTTTAGACATGATTTTTTTGATAGCTCTTGGCTAAAAATATGACAATTTTTTTGCCAAGAGTGAAATGTCTCATTACTTAGTTTTGGTAACATAGTAAAACTCACATTTACTTCTCATTGTGGAAATTTTCAAATTTAAACAGAAGTAGATAGAATAATACAACGAACCCTCCTATAGGTATTATCCAGCTGCAACAATATCAACCGTGAGCAATCTTACTACATCTAAACCACAACTCCCTCTCTCCTATTATTTTAAAGCAAATCTGAGATATATAATCTCATAGTAAATATGTAAGCGTTTGTCAGAAATAGAAATGTACTTTTACAATGTAGTCATGTGGCACAATTATTAAACAAAAATACACCTATTGCTTATTATTTATGTCTTGCAATCTTAGAGCTAAGCAAGCTTCTCTGGATGAGTAGACTAATACACATTTTAAAACCTGATGTAAAGGGCACTCCAGACGGTTCAGATTTTTTTCAGAAAGAAGTAATAGGTAAATAATGGATATTATAATGAAAAGATATTGGTCAGAATCAGGCAAAATATGGGCTAGTAGATCCTCCAGGTAATAAGCAAAGAAATGACAAGTTGCAATTTTTCTTTAAAAGAGAAGCACTTTTGTAAGAATTAGATTAAAGAAGGCAGAATTTTGGAGATTGGGGATGACATTTAAAAAGTCATGTAAAGCAACAAAATTTAGAATATAGGTAATTCTTCGGAACAAATAACTAGGTTTCATCATCAAATAAATTGCAAGAGGGGGAGGCAAAGAGATGAGTGGTGATTAAAAGACACTTAAAAGACGTATCAGCCAATAAGAACTCTGTTTGGATTTTGACTCAAACAAACTAAAGGTTGGGGTGTAGGGAAGGGAGAGGATACCAGAGATGTATGAACACTACCTGGATATTTGATAATATTAAGGAAATGTTGGTTTGAGGTGATGGACGTGCTAATTACACTGATTTGATCATTACAGATGGTATATATGTATTGAAATATCTTTCTGTATAATTATTACATGTCACTTTAAAATATAAATTTAAAAAATAATCAAAGGACAAGTAATGAAATAGTATAGGTGTGTGAGGCCTACATACAAAAGGAATAACCTCATATTAATAAATGTAAGCTCAGATATAGACCCTGAATGTGTTTAAGTTTTCAATAAGTATTGTTTGATAGGCTAGGGACATACCCACTTTTATGGCATTATTTTAACGGGAAGATGTCCCATGAATTACAATAGATGGTAACAGGCTGGATATGCCTCTGTTTCATCCTAATGCAGCTGAGGAAAGCTGGAAAGAGTACCCTTTTACTCTCCTAGAGCTGGAAGGACAGCTAGTCATGCAGGGAGAAGGGTGGTTCTCCAGCCACTGCATATGCTGAACATACAGGGAGAGGAGGAATAGAAGATGGGCGGGCAAAGGAACGGTAAGGAAAGGAAGAGATAAGAAAGAAAGGGGATGGGAGGAGAGGGGAGAAGGAGGAGGGGAAAGGAAAGGGGGCTGACCACTAATGATTATTGAATGGTTAATTCTAGGCATCATACCAAGTATTTGACTTGTATTATCTCAATTTCCTTCACCATGAACAATTAGTGTGAGTAGAATCATCCCATTCATGGGAATCCAAGTGGAAGAGATTCTGCCTTCTTTCTTCAGCAGCAGTGGCAGCAAGGAGCATTATAAATTCAGCGGGACTACCCAAGTTCTCACTGGATTATTTTAATGTCTTAATAAAAAATTTCATTTTTTAAAGGAGGAAGATAGTGAATTGAATGGAATTAGAAGCTAATGTATTGGAGGATAAGGGGGCCTAACTCTGGATGGTAAAATACCGCCAGATAACACTCTATTCCAAAGGCAGAAGTGCTCCCGACTTTCCCAGGCCAATCAATTTTAAAGTCGTCAGTAAAGGGGTAAGATTAACAACTGCCAAGATTTTGGTTGCAGTTTTCAGCTCTGAGCTCTAACCAGAGCGGTTCTTTGAACCCTTCCTTCCCTTGACTGAGCCTGAAAAGGAAGGACAGAAGTGGTGGCCTTTTCTCTCTCCATCCTGATACACAGTGGTTCAAACCACTTTCCTCTTCAGTGCTGTTAATGAAGAGCACCGAATGTGCTTCCATGCAGTTTTCTCTTCATTGCTGGGTTTTCCCACTACTGTGAAGCCATCAGCTCCGTCCCTCCCATGATCTCTGACATTCAATCATATTTTTTTTGCATTATCTCTAAGGATCCCTCAAATTCCTAACAGAGGCAGGGCAGGATTCAACCCTCTCCCCAGGGGGATGTCATTTTCCTTTTCTCCTTGGATATTTGTTTGCCTTATCCTTTTAGCTTTCCCCCACATCCCTGTCTCTAT
The DNA here is from genome assembly GCA_036589455.1 of Ateles fusciceps. Lineage (NCBI taxonomy): Eukaryota > Metazoa > Chordata > Mammalia > Primates > Atelidae > Ateles > Ateles fusciceps. Next base: position 2,990,968 of record JAZHEH010002077.1, read on the forward strand.
CCCATTCCATCTAGAATTTTGTCTTATTGGTTAAGATGATTATGGTTGCAAGTGATAGATAATTCACTTTCTAATGGTTGAATAACAGTTGTTTTACTACACATAGCAATAGGTCTAGAGGCAGATGCCCCCAGCTAGACCATGGCGCACAGTAGAGTCTCTTTGCATTTTCTGCTTTGCTACCTCACTTAGTCCTAGTGTTTATTCATTGCAAGAAATAGGATGGTTATCTGTAAGCCAAAAGGGAGGGTCACTTTGATATTTTCTTTTTTCTGGAAGTGAACTGTTACTCAGAAGTTTCCAAGTAGACATCCATCCAACTGGTCAGCCATGACCTGGCTTCATGGAAGCTGACAAAGCCAGACCATGATGTTTTTAGCCTTTTCATGGCAACAGACTGCCGTCATGGATGAGGAAGGTGGGGAATGGCAATTGAGTAGATTGCCAGTGGCATCTACCACACCAGTATCTCTCTTGTCGAATTTTCGTTCTTGTGTTGGGTCTAGGGACACTGAGAAGGGCACCCAGTGTCACACTCAAATGTGTCCATCCCTGATGACAGTCAACTAACACTTTAAGATGAAGCTTGGGTATCCTGACATTCTTACCTCAGAGTGGTTTCTCTTTTCTTCCAGGGGGATCTGTGGAGAGGTGAATGGTCATCTTGCTTCTGGTGTTTGTACAAGGGTCTTAGTCTGGGGACCAAGTCATTATTCCCAAAATATTCCTTTATCGTGTCCCAGCGATCCCACTGGATAAATAGATAAAACTCAGAGAAGCCGGGACTCCCAGTGGGAATGCAAATGAATGTCCCTTCAGAGATGTGCATGAGACAATCAAAGTCTGATGTAGGATTAAATGGTCTCCTGACAGATGAGCCTTCAAATATGAATTGATACAGACTACCAGCAACATTTCAGCCACTGCTATTCACATGTTGTTAGACAGGCATGGCTTGTGTGATAATAGTCCCTGTATGGGTATAACATTTCCTACACAACAAAGGTAAAGATGTTTCGCTTGCCTTTTTATTTTTTCTTTTCAAATTTGCATTTGATCCACTTGATGCTTCTCTCTCACCAGGGAAACTGACTGTCAATTTCCATAAAGATTCTCTTACCATGCCAACCTATCTTGATTGTGCAGTGGTTCAGAGGGCCCAGTATTGGTCCAGAACTCTCAGGAATGGTGCTCTGATCTTCAGGCTACCTGATTTCCGCTTACCTGCTCATTGTCTATGTCCAAATGGTCTCTTGAATGCAGGCAGAATTGCCACTTTATGCTGTGTTTGGTTATTGGAGTCTCTTCTGGGAATAGACCCACTGGTGGCCGTGACCCAGCCTCCTAAGGAGCCCTCCGTACCCATTCCTCTATGGAGTCTGCATGTCCAGCAACCTCCTTCAAGTACTGTCTTCTTTTTTTTTTTTTCCTTGTAAGATGATATTCTCCTCAGAGGGCCTTAGGAAACACTAGTTTGGGCTCTGTTATTTGTATGATGAGTGTAGGGGAAGGATATAAGAGTGGTAAGCTGTTTTCTCACTAACTCATCCTGTTATAGATAGGATACGTTCCATATTGAAATGGAACAAAATTAGATTCTGGATTGTCCTGGTGATGAAGTAGCTACTTATAAAATATCAAATCATCACATGCTGTTGAGCATTTTGCTGGTGCACTTAGCCAGTGCTTCCCTTTCACTTGCCTGCCTCCATGCCCTTGCACTTCGTGAATTGTGCTCTTGGGAGGCCCTTTCTTCCATTCTGCATGTCACATCCCACCCACCTAACGAGACACAGTGTATAGTCCACCTTCTTCATCAAGCCCTGTGAAACATCTCACACATTCCCTGAATTGAGGAAGGCCTTTCCTTTTGCTGTATCATTGGAAGACTTTGCTACACCTGTGTTACAGTATTTATCCTTTTCCACCTTTGGTTGTCATTATATATGTGGACGTTGTACCCATTACATTGGTCTGTAAACCCTTTGAGAGGAGGGCTATGGCTTCCTCTTTTTGCTTCATCTTCAGTGTCTAGAAACTAACTGAACTGAACTGATACAAATAAGTTGTCCCCTGACCATGAATAGTATGTAATGGGACACAAAATATATATGCATGGTACATAAGTAAATTAATGACATGAACAATGAAAGGAGATGTCCTAGACAGTCCAGACTTGATTACTAAGGACAATGACTGTTCTAACACCTTCTGATGGTGAACTGAGGGCATCAAGAACAGCTTCATAGATGTCTTTACAACTTGAACTGGATATTGTGTCATCACAAAAATTTTACTGAGTAGAAAGAAAAGGAGAGGACAGGGAAGCCATGGCAATAGAGAGAATAAGAGAAATGACTTAAGCATCTTTTGCTTGATTTGAGTACGTCAGAAAGTCTACCACCTCCCCCGCCTCCTGTACGTTATGTTTTCTTCAAACTTTAAAACTTATAAACTGCTGTCACATATACCATTTCATATGATTCATCTAGAGAGGTCCATAGACTGAATTTCATTCCATTGCAAATAACATTGTAAAGGAGATTCCCTGTGTATAGTCAAAACGGACTCCACTGGGAAGAGATACACTTGGTATCAAAAGTAATGATGCCGAGGATGACACTGATGGTTATGATACTGATGATACCAGTGACACTTACTGAACACTCACTGTGTGCCCAGCATGTGCATAATGTTTCACATATATTAACACTAAACCTCCCAACACGTTCAAAGTAGAACTTTTAAGCCATCTCTAGATTAATAGGGGTTTGAGTGATTTGCCCTGCGTCACACAGCTGGTGTAAAGTAGAATTGGGACTCATATTGAGGTCTATTTTATTTCAAAGTCCAGTCGTTTTTCATTCCTTAGAGCCCTAAAGGCTGACAAACATGACAAAGGGAAGATCACAAATGTCATCTCATGATGCGTGCTTAACTCACACTTTCGGTAGAATGTAACCGTAATCTGCATTAACCAGCTCAAAGTTCAACACCAGGTAAAGGCATTGCATTTACATAATGCTTCATCTTATTTGTGAGTACCGATATGTGCGCTTAGGCAATTACTTTCTTAGTTAATGACTTAATTGCCTTTTCAAGATTTGATCTTGATACTTAAATCATCTCCCCCGCTACCAACCCTGTTTTTATTGACACCTCAAAACCCATTTTTGAGCCTTTTCCTGTAGTTGCTGCCCAGGGTCCTCTGGTGATAGCATCCCAGGTGAGGGACATTTCCCTGAAGGTGAGACAAACAGTTGAAACCCCATGGCCTCCTTAACATGGGGATTGAAAACCTCCTAACGGTCACCAGAAATTTATGTTTGCTGTTGGAAAATTGCTTTGGGAAATGATGTGGATCAGAGAAGTAAATTTTCTGTCAGGATTAACTTTAGTAGTGAGCAAAGCAGAATTTGGGGGGAGGAAAAAAAGATCCCTAGGTGTTTCATCATATTTGTATTAACATTCTTTAATATTTATCACACTTGTACTTTTTGAGCCAAACTGTCAGTGCAAGCGTTGAACTACAGAGAAGATTCAGGAATTTCTCTGGAGAGGGTACCTTCAGTCTCATCTTACAAACTGAAGCTGTTGATAACAGATGTGCTTCAAAGAGCTGGCAGTTGTTGAAAGAATTAAGGTGAAAAATAAAATTCCTAAAACTCCACCACATATAAACCAGAAATCTACTGCCTCTGGACTGGCCCAGATTCTTCAGCCTGTTTCCAGAAATTGCTGTTATGCAGTCTGCACAGACGGTGGAGTGCTTGGACTAGGAAGGGAGGGGGAGGAATCTTGGCAGGACACCAGCTTGGAGCTTGATTTTTCTTCTTTTCCCCCCCCCCCCTACAAAGAGCTGGGCCTGGTAGAAAATAAAACAAAAACAGATCCTTTTCCTCTCTCACATCTGCTTTCATCCCAGTTCTTTGGGGTTGGTGGCCCTGGATAAACCAGTGGAGCTGAGCAGGCCGCTTGCTGCTGAATGTGTTGCTGGATTTTGCTGCAGTTCAGGGCTGCTTGGCTGTGAGATCCAAGAACGTTGTTTCTCATGGGCTGACGGATATGGGACCACAGCAGTGGCCTCTGTGTGAGGGCTCAGAAAAACAACGTGTGCACTTTGAAGATGGCAGTAATATGATGCCATAAATGGTTAATTAAGCCAAGATGGACTTCTCTCCCACCTTCTTCCAGAAGTCTCCATTTAAGCTCTTAGAAGATCTAGCAGGTATATGCTGCAGATGAGAGGTCTGCTCAGAGAAAGAGGACTGGGGATTGAATCTGTTGACAAAACTGGAAAGAACCATTATATTTAAAAAAAAAAAAAAAAAAAAAAGATAAACGGCAGTCACCTGAGGCAAATGTCAGAGCATCTGGAGTGGCAGGTCCTATGGAAGAGATCTTTGTAACTTCCTTCTTAACTAAGTATTCCAGCTGCCATTGACTATCAGAGAGGGTGCTATTCTTCATCCCGTTTACTAATTATTCTGTAATGTTACTTACCCTACTAATCTCTACCCCAGTTCTCACCTCTTTAGAGATAATTTTTATATTACCGATGTAGTGTTCCCATTAACCTAACCTCTTAAATCCTCTTCTTAGCTTCTGCTTCTAGGAACCAATTGCTCCTGATGCCATCCACATTTCCCCTGAGGATGTTTGTATAAACACTATAAACATAACATGTCACTCTATTGTGGTGATGGTGCAGAGTCGGGACTAATGCTGATTGAGAATGCACTACTGGCCAGCATTTTGGCAAACTCAGCACACATGTTCTCTGATAATCTTCCTAAAAACCAGCAAGGCAGTCACTGACATGACCGTTTTACAGGTGTAGACACCAAGGTTCACAGAGTCACAGTAGTGACTGCCTAAGTCCACTTAGCCCACTTGGGTCAGATTGTGATATACGGTAGGGAAAAAAGACAACTGACAGGTGGGCCTTCTTGTTAAGAAGCCAACGGTGTACTTGCCTCCCTGCTCCCTGCTATGGATGAAGAAGTCATGAGGGACTTCACTCAGAGCAGTGACCAAGAACAGGAATTTAGGTCCCTGTGGAGGAGATTTTGAACAATGTGGCCCTCGAAAGTCACTCTGTATGAGGGGCCAACCACACAGCTCAGATCCTCACCGCTCTCCTCCCACTGCCTTAAATCTTTGTGTAGGACCTCATAGCCTTTGAAGTTCTGTCACTCACAGGATCTCATTTGATCCTTACCAGATCCTTGTGAAGCAGGCTGAACAGGGATTGTTTTCTAAATTTTATAGACAAGGGGATTGAGGTCCAGAAAAGTGCTGATTTATCTAAGCCAGCAAATGGCAGAAGCTCTGTCTAATTAATTCCACACCAGATAGTTTTTTAGTACATCATGAAGCCTCCAAATAAAGAGAACTCTGGGATGTGTTGAGTGCAGGAGGGGCTGATAAGACAAAGCCCCCCCCCACATGAAACTGTAGCTGTCCAAATAATCTCAGTCCTAGTTTTCAATACTGAAGTACCCAGACTTCCTTAACCTTCTCATTTCTTCCCCAGTGATTACTGTGGGGGAGTAAAAAACAGTGAAAAGGAAAAGCATCATGGGAATCTCACCATGACGAGATCACAGCTTTTAGTTTTGCTGTTTTTTCTCCCACATGGTAATTAGTATTTAGCTCAGTGTTTCCTAGACATTTTTTTTTCATTCTCAGCCTCCTAGAAAATACTATTTAGACTTTTTTTTTTCCTAATTGCTCCCTCTCCCCGAAATCTTAATACCACAGATATGTCGTATATCTGTTTATGTACTATATGTATGTCTGTGCTTTTCACCAAAAATTAGTGCAATTTATTTCACCCACGTAAGAAACAATGTTTGCTTCCTCGGTGCCATTTTGCTCTTGATGCAAATGCCTGATGTAGCTCATAACTGTGAATTCAGTAAAAAGAAAAGAAGGAAGCATGGTGGGAGGGAAAGGAAAAATGAAGGGAGGGGGAGAAAACAAACAACAAGCCAGCAAAGACATAAAACACCATACTGAAAGTGTTCTCAGTTTCCCAACAGCTCTAGTATTCGCTGGTAGTGTAGATTCAGGTATGGCGGTTTCACTTCGACCAAAGCACTCATTCCCATTCTTTCTGTCCAAAGCTGGGGCAGAGCATGCTTTAATTATTCCATGAGTGAATCCCAAAGAACAAGGTGTGGCTCGAGGCACGTTCAACTTTTGGTATCTTAGTTCCATAGTCATAAAAGAGAATGTTCTTTCTGACCAAACACAGTTTTTACTTGTGGGATTGGGTACATCTCTAAGGACATGGGCGTCTTTCCTTTGGGGGAAGTTTATCGCTTTGCCTATTGATAAGTGATAACAAAGGAGAATGTGTGGCAAGTTACTCTTTTATTTTTTCCTCCTTAACTTCATACCCTGCCTAATATATTGGAGAACTAGAAGGAAAGCCAGAATTCATCACTACAGACATAAGAGAAAAGGCCTGGACAGGTGGAATTGACTTGCTCAAGGGCCAGGAGCAAATTAGTGTCAAAGCTGGGACATGGATTTTGCCTCTTGATAGAGGACCTCCTCTGCCAGAAGAAAGGGTCAACCTCAGATGTGTACTTCATCGTTTGTTACATTTACCTGAGCAGCATCCAGCTATGGCTTTGAGTACACAAAGAAAAAGCTTCTTTAAATAAACACCAGCAAATCTGTTTCAGCTGAAGATGTATGCTTAGTGTCCCGGGGGCCAGTATGATTTAATATTGCCAGTATTAAATAAGAATTTGGGAGTTGGATAACAATTGCAAGGTGGGTAGCAGCTTTTCACCTCCAGGAATTGACTACAGATAGCAAACAGCTCAGAGGTGGAAATGAGTTTTGATGTATCACCAAAAGGCCCATGTAGCTGGCCACTAGCCTTCAGCTCCTATGAAAACAGGAAGATATATATGCACAAATGTGTGCACACATGCCCACATGTATTCCAGGAGTAGGTTCATCACCAGGGCTGCCAGACCTCAGTGGTAAAGCCAAGCCATTAAAGAACCAGAACAAAGTCAGCGAGTGGTGTATGGGCTAAGGCCTGGCCAGTTAGAAAACTGGGAAGGAAGCCATGTGTGTCTTTGCACCTCCAGACTTCACTGCCTCCACATCCCTTTTTAGGCCTATTGCTTTCAGAAACTCAGGTTTTTGGGTCTCATCCTATCACAGACGAAAATGGTGAGAGCCTGGCTTTGCAGGATGACAACCTGGTTACATCCTGGCTCAACCCCTTCCTGTCTGTGTGACCTTGTTCTTTCATCTTTTATTTAGAAAACACTTAATCTAGTACTTGCCGTACGCCAGACACTATTCTAAGCACTTTGTAAGGAATAACTTATTTCATTCTCAATAACAATGGGCTTAATTCTTCATAACAACGCTATGTCCATTTTATAGAAGAAGGAACTGAGGATCAGAAAGGCTAAGTTCAGTACCTTGCCAAATTTACTCAGCCAGAATTTGAACCCAAGCAATGTGTCTCCCTTGACACATCTTACCATGGTAAGTGACCTTAGGCAAGTTGTTGATCCCCCCTCCAAACCTCAGTTTACCTGTTTGTAAAGGGAGGATGCTAACACTAGTCTGGACAAGGATGGATGAAAGCTTGTTGCAGGGTTTAAATGAGAAAATGTTAAGGATTTAGCAGGTTGCCGGGCACCTAGAAAGTACAATAGATGATTAACAGTCCTATAGTGTGGGGGTCACATTTCATAAATGGATCAGGAGGGAGTGAAGGCCCCTCTGCATCCTCTCATGGTGAGTCTGATAGACCTGTGCCAGCACAGTCCTCTTGAGAATGCCTCACCTTCACAGGTGCAATCATTTACAAGTTAAATGGTTCTGTTGTTCACTCCACAAATGTTGACTTAAGCTCTGAACAAGGAATGTTGTGCTACTTTGATTGAATGAGTTGAGCAATATAATCAGAAGTTAAAAACATCTGAGTGATATGTTATCTTTAACGGCATTTCAGTTATAATGCAGTTTCTCCTCTTTCCTACAGCATGCTTGCTCTCTCTTTCTTTGTACCTTTATGATTTTTGAAATAATATGCAAAAAAGGTCAATATGAAACACGCAGATTAAAAACGGCCCAGACAGGAAAGCAGTGCCACTGCATTCTGAGAAGTCCCATTATTTTTAGAATAGAAATTTTTCAAAGATAAAAGAAACACAGTCTCAGTTGCAGGGAAATACAGATTTCACTGTAAATGCAATCACTATGGGGCAGAGACAGGGAGGCAAAATCACAGGGTGAGTGGTTGTTCTGCAGCTGAGGGACAAATGACAGAATTGCCTTGGCCAGCTGAAGACAGATTGCTGCATTGTTCCATTAATTGTGTGTAACTTGGCTTTTCCAGACCTTTCTGTGTGCAGACTAATCCAGCTGTGCGCGCTGCTGAGTCGTCTCACTTTTATTGAAGGCCGCCTACAATACCTCTGAGATAGAGATCCCTGCTACACATAGTGTGCAATATTGAGAGTTCTTCACTGAGGATAAATATGCTGATGGTGAACACCTAAAAATATGTGATTTTTTAGCAGAGGATTTTGGTTTAAGGAGGTAAAATATGACGGAAGATCCAATCCTTATCCTGGCTTTACTTAAGCCCCATAAACTGTTGCTGAAACTGTTCTTGCCATGAGCATTCACTTGTGTTGTTTCATTTAAGGGGAACAAGGTAGGAAGTCCTGTCCAAATGTATGACTCCCATCTGTTGCAGTGCCTGAAATTCCAGCATTAGAGTAATTTCCTTAGGTTATTTCCCCCCAAAGATCCTTGTTTAAGTTGCAAAAATCTCCGTGATACAATTATCACCACTCCACCAATCTGTGTCCTACTAGGATTTAGTGTTTATAATCTTGGAAGAGCTGGTGGCAAATCTATGGATGCAGTAGACTGAATTGAAATGGAATATTTTGATGCTGGGGTATTTGGAAAGAATTGATGTTCTTTGGACGTCTCCCGAGTGTCATGGAGTCTCCTATGGCAAAGAAAAGAGTGTCAGGCTTGGGATTGGAGTGGAGACACAGAAGGGCAGTGGTGAAACGATAATGCCAAACTTTGTAACTGCAAGATTTCAGTTGGAAGGTGTGTAGGAAGGAGCCTGTGTGCAGTGAGTTTTCCAGGAATCCTCCTAAAGGATTGATTTGTATATTTGTATATTGATTTGTATATTGATTTGTATATTTGTATATTTTGAGCAGGACTAGCTTTACCTCACAATGACACAACCAATCACAGAAGGTAAGGAAGGTGGTAGAGGGGGAAACCCCCCAGAATTTAGACGAGGCATTTCTCAGTGCCAGCTCAGCAGTAACAATGACATTGGGCAAGCTACTGAAACTTTCCAGATCTGAGTCTTGTCTTAAAAATTGGACAAGTTTATGTCTGCCTTGTGAAATTATTGGGAGAATAAAAACAAATATAATTCTAAACAGAACTTTGTAAACTATAGAGTGCTCAGAGACCAATTCTAAATACACTGATGCTTACGTGTCTTTCATGTTTTTTTTTTTTTTGAGACGAAGTTTCGCTCTTGTGGCCCAGGCTGGAGTGCAGTGGGGCAATCCTGGCTCACTGTAACCTCTGTCTCCCAGGTCTAAGCGATTCACCTGCCTCACCCTTCCAACTAGCTACGATTACAGGCACACGCCACCATGCCTGGCTAATTTTTTATATTTTTAGTAGAGATGGGGTTTCACCATGTTTCCCAGGCTGGTCTTGAACTCCTGACCTCAGGTGATCCTCCCACCTTGGCCTCCCAAAGTGCTGGGATTACAGGCATGAGCCACTGTGCCCAGCCACGTGTCTTTCTTCTATCAGTGCCATCACATGGAGTCAATGGCAGGGAGGTAAGAAGGTGGCTCCCTTCTCCCTGCCATGTAGCCCATGTAACCTAACTCCATGGAGCCCAGGCACCAGCCCACCATGTATTTTTAAAGAGCTGCAGTGAGACTTTTGAATCTTATAGATTACTGAGCTGTACATGCTGTGAGTAGGGGACCCTCGAGCTCAGTGCTTCTCAGCCTTGGCTGAACTTTGGAATCACCTGGGAAGCTTTTAAAAAAAATTCTCCTCACCAAGGCCACACCCCTGACCAGTTAACTCACAATCTCTCAAGGGTGGGGCCCAGGAATCAGTATTTACTGAGGCTCCCCAGTGGTTCCAATGTGCAGCCAGGGTTGACAAGCACTCTCCTAGCTGAGGAATAGAGAAAGAAGATGCAGCTAGAGAATGAATTCTTTCTTCCCATAACACGAGGGAAAATCACTTTGCAACACTGCATTGAGAACAAACACATAGCTTTATGGTAGATCAGAATAAAGAAATGACTGAAAAGGAGTGAGGAGTCAGTATAATCACAGCTACTTACGGTAACTTGAGCAGCATAAAACACAGATCTTGAAACTCTCTCCTCTCGCTCTCTTTTCTTTTTTCTTTCTGTTGTGTTTTGTTCTCTCTCTTCTCCTCTCATCTCCTTCCCCCACCTTGCCTTTTCTTCTTCTCAATCTCTCTTCCTCTCTTTTTCCTTCCCTCCCCACACCCCATTGTACTAGAAAAGGCTCTCAACTCCTAATAGTCATTGTGGCCACTTACAATGTAGTATATTATTTTGAGAGTCCTGAACAAATATTTTTCTATTCTTCTTCCCTACCCCCACCTAGTAGCAATCCTAGGCTGTGTGTGTATGTGTGTGTGTGTGTGTGTGTGTGTGTGTGTACTTCACAGCACATCCCTGTGTCTCAGGTCTCGTGTGCAGGTGAGTGTGTGTGTGTCCTCTCCAGGATTCCCTTTCATCTCTTCCGGCACATTCTAAAAACCCAGTTTTCTCACCCACACATGCCTGCGCTTTCTCATCTTCTCATCTGTTTTCCAGCATGTCCACCTACCTCTCTGAAGCCCCTGACTCTCAGTGAATTTTTTTAAACCTCTGTGTGCTCATTCGTATTCAGGCAAGCTTGATGAATCAGAATGTCTGGAGGAATAAAAATTCGGGGAATTTTAATTTTCTGGTTAAGTGACACTCTCATGAAAACCACTTTTGTTTCATGTTTTATTGTGGGGGAAAAAATGGTAAAATAGAAGCCCCAAACTGAAAAGTTCTTAGGGAATCCCTAAATGAATCCTTCCAAAAGTAGAGACAGAGACCAGTTGCAGTAAGATGATTAACATGATCCCAGGCACGTGAATGGCAGTACTCTGTCTAAAGACCATGACTCTTGACTTCTAGACCCTATTTCTTCCAGAGCACTCACTTGACCTGCCCTGCAGAAATGTTCTGATTAACCAGAACCAGTCAAATGTAGATTCTATTCCTTTACGTGAATTCTCTAGTTCCTCATAATGTCGCCTGCCCATGAACCTCACTCATTTGTGTTGCCTGTCTGGCCCCGGGGGGAATTTCAATTTGCAATTCTTGTATCTCTAGACTATCCTTTTCTAAGGTCTGAGATCATTTCCCTAAATATGTCCACCCTACTCACTAGACTGAGCACACTGATTTTTTTCTAGCTTATTTTATTTTTAGTTTATTTTTAATTATTGTGGGTACATAGTAGATGCATTTATTTGTGGGATAGATGAGATATTTTGAAAGAGGCATACAATGTGTAATAATCACATCATGGATAATGAGGTATCCATCCCCCACAAGCGTTTATTTTTTAACACACTGATTTTTAAAATAGAGGTTCATCACCACCTCAGATACATTACAGTTTTGGTTGGGGAAGAAGAAGGCACAGGCTGGTGGATTGGATTTGTTCAGACTGCAGAACCCCTCCTAGAAGGAATATCAAGTTTCTCATTTTCCTTCTTGTTAATTAAATCTCTGCTGTTAACTTGATTTTTTTTTTCCTGTTTCCTAAACGAGGTATTGCCGAAGAAAAAGTGGGTCAATTGAGGGTTCTGACTAGTTTGTCCTAGTTAATTTAAGTTTTGCCATATGTTCTTTGAGAAGCATGTGTTAACTATAGGCCCTTTTGCTGATTATCAACTAATCAGAGGGCTTTGTATTTAGATTTCCAGATACCTGGCAAAAGAAAGACTTAAATGGAATAGGTTTAGGTAACTCAGCACCATTACTTTCCATCATGCAGCAGGATTTTTCATCTTCAGCACTCTTGACATTTTAGGTCAAATAATTATTTGATGTGGGGGATGTCCGTGCTTGTAGGATATTTCACAGTATCCAGATTTCTACCCACTGGATACCAGCAGCACCACCTTACCCACGCATAAACATTAAAAATGTCTCCAGACACAAACACGTAAATGTCCACTGGGTGGCAAATTTGCCCCTGGTTGAGAACCATACCATGGACACATGATCCATTTAATCACCAAGGAAGAAATGCAGATAAATCCCTGACAATAACATATGGATATCTATACCTTACTCTCTCCGAGTCCAAAATCCTATGTTAAGAGGTTGAACTGAATGTACTGGCCATTTCTTCTCCTGGAACCTGGAGAAGTCTCCTCTATTGGCAAAGCCCTGCATTGCCCAATTACCAGTGATCAGAGCAAACAAGTGATGATCAGAATTCCTGGATTGGGGCATTGTGCCCATGGCATTCAGACAAGAATGTGTTGAGCATGTCTCCTGTTCCCAATCTAGTTCCAGGTTCTTTGCTAGGTGCAGGAGTAGAGGGGCAACCATTCAAGGAATAAAGAAACAGGGGGGTAGTGAAAGGCCACCAAGCCAATTAACACATCACAGTGCTCCCAATTACTAGCTGGGTGATTTGCACAGTGTACTTGACCTCTGTAAGCCTCAGGTTCTTCATGTAAAGATAAGGTTGCTAGCACCTCCCTCACTTATTGTGATCTAGGTAGAGGCACCATACCAGTGACTGCTCAGTAAATCGTATTTCTCCATCTCATTTATATCTTTCTCTAAACTGTAAGAATGCAATAGCCAGGACCTTCGCTTTGAGTAAAAAACCAAAGGGCTTCAGAAATTGTGTTCAGTTGAGCAAGGCCAGGAGATGGTGCCCAATCAGAAGTAAGAATTTTGCCTCCTGAATCCCAGAAAAGAAAAAAAAAAAAATTAGAGCATTCCTTAATGAAAAAATATGTTTCTTAACCCTGAGGTGGAAAATACTCAAAAAAATATATTCCCATTTCCTGGCTCTTCCCACTAGACAGCAGGTTACACTCTGCCATGGCATAAGGAGCCTGGAAGCTCCCCAGCCTGCAAAGCATCCACCTACTCATTAACTAATGCCTGAAAATACCACCAACCGTATCAATCCATTATATATTAACTGTCACTGATTTTATCAGATCATTTCCTGAATAAAAGTTTGATTATGAAGAAGAAAGTATTAGCATAATTAGTGGCAGAAGGCCACTAATTACATAATGTGGCCACCTGCCTGCATGTGTGTGTGTATGTGTGTGTGTGTATATGGTTATATATGTATGTGTGTGGTTGTATATGGTTTTATAGATATATATATAGACACACACATATATGTGTGCATGTTTGTGTGTGTGCTGTTATATATACAGAAATAGAATGAGAGGTAAAGAGTGTGTGTGTATATATCCCTAAACCTCTCTCAAAATATATTTCAGAAGCCTATTTAATCATCATATTCTAGCTAATTCTTGTTATTTGACATTCTGTCAATGGCTAACCCAAATCAACCAACATTACCACTCATCTAGAGGAGATGATTGATGTTTATGTTGACTACCCTGAAACATTATGATCTTCTTGCTCCAAAACAGATATAATTTTTAGTTCTTTGATAATTTTCTCTGTGAGAAGGGTATGTGATGACGTTCCTTGTATCATCTCACGTGATCCATCAATGTCCTCTTCTACTGGGCCATGTTAGATAGACTAGGCATCAAACTTGCTGACAGGTTGACTAATATAAGCCAGAAACACAAGTGACCCCTAATGCTATGAGAGGTCTGTGTGTAGTTGCTTGGAAAACTTGGGAGGAATAGCAAGTGGCATTTGCCGCTCTAATGACTTACACGTATTCATAAATGTGTTGTTGATGCTAAATCATACCACATGTCTGCCTTCTTGAAGGCAGGGAGAAAAGGTAGGGCACTCTTATACTTTGATGAGCTCAGAAGAATATTTTTAAATGGTTTAAAAAACTATTTCCTTTTACTGCAATAACCTTTTCTTTGTGATGGTAACTTTGCAGTCTTGGGTGTGGGCTGAATTGTGGGGTAGGTGGTCTTAACTATTAATATCAAGGCTAAGATCTGAGCATCAGGGACTGCCTTTTCTTTCTGAGTGCAGCAAATGACATGTCTCATTTAACCTGCTTCCTCTGGTCCAACCTAAAAAACTACTAGGGCTAAGACTGGTGTGAGAGTGTCATTTGTCATGTGAAAAGACTTTTTTCTATATAAATATTCGAAAAACCTCAATAGCACTGCTGAACTTTAATCAGCTGGGAAGGTACTGCAAATGGAGGGTCAATCCATCACAATGCCCAGGATGACATGAAGTGTGGCCTTAAGTTCTTTCCAGATAGCACAGGATAATGAGATTAGCACCCTCTGTGGGAAGAATAAAAAAAAGGTGCTACATCTTTAAAAATTAGATTATCTTTTAAATGCTTAGTAGTTTGCTTAGAGGGGTCAGAACAAGTTTCTTGAAGCTTAAAGATTAATTAATTTGAGAAAGAAAAGATTTCAAGTGTTATAAAACCTTGGTTAAAACTACCGCTTTCCCTTATTCCTACCTTTCCCCCCTGCCCGCTCCCCCCCCGGCCATTCTCCAGAGCTAGAGGCACATGGGCATGAAATGATGTGAGCTAAATTCCTATTTGTGTAGAAAACATTTGCTTGCCTGCAAAGACACACAACACAGAAACATAGGGACACATGCACACCAAGTAAGAACACTATGGTCATCATTTGCTCTTAAGCTCCCAGACTGCAGATTCCTCTTTCCAATGGTTCTTCATGAAATGTGCATGGACTTAAGATCTTCTACATACATGATATTTAGTCATGGGCAGGGTGGTGGGGAGTAGCTAAAACAAAGCTCGATTATTCTCTCCCTTTCTTATGGCCACCTTGAAACAAGAAGAGTGAAAGATGAAAACGTCTTGGGGGATAGGAGATAAACCACAGTTTCCAAGATTCAGATTTCTAGAGGGTAGGAGGGGACCTGTGGTTCTGATGCTTGCCAGAAAGGTTTTGCTTCTGGAAGCTTTCCCTGTAAGCACACCCACACAGCTCTTTAATGCACCAAACCAGAGCAGCTTTGGGCGCTGGATTCCTGTAGCCTTCCTATGAGATGGTTAAGTTCACGGAATCCAAGGAGCCCTCCTTCAGTTGCTACATTTTTTTTTTTTTTTCTAAAAAAGGTATGCTGTCTTCTAGAGGAGGTCGCTTTAGTAGGGTTTAAATATAGAGGCGAGGAGCATCCCTGAGAGAACCTTGTTCCTGCTTCCCCTGCTCTCGGAGTGGTATGCTATTTAGAAAGCAGACCCAAATGATTATGCTTAGGCTAAATCCAAAACCCCCTCCTCAAAGTTATCAAACAAAGCACCACTCTTCTAGAACACTAACAGTCTGAATGGGTTTTATGTGCATGATGTGTGTTTCACTGTCATGTTTTAATTATAAATAAAGCAAGATGAAGTTTCCTGGTCAGGAAAAATGAGCTGGGGTGTTGTGTGTGTATGTGCATGTGCATGTGTGTGTGTGTGTGTGTGTATGTGTATGTGTGTGTGTAGGAAGCTGTCTCCCAGGGCTTAACATCTTAAAAGACATTTGCAAAATATTTCTCTTGAAAGAGACTCTTAGAAGCACTATTTTTAGGCATACTGGTTTCTCCATTGGTAGAAGAGAAACCTACCACCAACCCTTAGCTTAAGGAAATCTTCTGTTGATGCCATTCTGCATTTCAAAAAGCTGATTTTGCCTCCTAAGGTTGGTAGCTGGAAGGATTTGCATTTTGGGGGGATGGTAGTGTGTGGTTCTCCACCCCCCATCCCTCTTCCTGCTATTTGGGCTTTGCTCTTAAAAAGGGAAAAATAAAAACAGAAAGATGTAAGTCTTTAGTATCAGTTAGAGAAGGAAGAGAAAGACTTTGGGACATGAGCTACATTGGTTCAGTTTTCAGTGCCTGTCATTCATGACAGTTTATTTCAATCATACATTTGCTTAAATTGTCATCTGATGAAGGACCCCCTCTGTCCAATGCACACAGCTTTCCCCTTCCCTTCTCTGCACCCACCAACTGCCACTACCACCACCTCCTCACCCTTAGTTCAACAGAAACTGAAATCTCAAATGATGGACCTGGAAACCTATGAGAGGTGAGGAAGAGCAATCATCAATCCAGACACAGAAAAAAGAAAAAAATAAAGAAATAGGGAAAGCAAGCATTATACAAAAGGGCAATCTGAGAAGAAGCAGCTTTTGTCCCGGGTTAACAAATTATTCCCATCTCAGAAATATACAAACACAGGATCAAATGATTATCTTCTCCCACTCTTTCCACCCCCCATCACAGCTCTGTCACCTCTGCCCCTGAATTCTCTTGCTACAAGTCATTACCCTGCAGGCATTCATCCTGAGGTAGGCTTTTCTCCTCATTCCCCATAGAAACTAGGAATGTGCTGTCACTGATGGGAGCCTAAACTTGCTGCAGTCTTAGCAATGTGCTCCAGAAGCACAGCTTTCAGCCCTGAACATCAGGATTCTGCCTCCTTACCCTCAGCCAGACCAAAGAAAGCAGTGAGCTGAGGGGGCTCCCTTTAACACAGGAGGGTATGGGAAGGGCACAAATGCTACTGTGTCTGGTGAATCAAAGACTCAGGAGAATTAAGAACAGGTGGTATTTGGGGATGAGATTCTGATTTGATTTGAAAGATGGTTACGTTAAGGTTACACTGGTTACACTGTCTGGCACTGCCTTTTAAAAGCCATTTGCAATGCTCTCTGCCTTAAAGGCTGAACAATGATGCCCAGTCCTCAGTCCACCTCTCACTTGCCTGAAGGTGGTTAGATTGCACTGTCTCTGCCCCAATAATATAAAGGGTCCTGCTCTCCTTTTTCTTTTCCAGTCCTTACTCACGTGGAGTATATTAACATAAATCAGTAATCTGATAAGATTTGTTTACCCTTCTTTAAAATTTCAAATTGAATCTGACTACTTTGCTCCTGGATTTTCCTTCTGGCCACTGGACAACTCTCCTCTGCACCCCCACCTCCCCAAAATTTTAACTGTTGCTTTTCTTGTAACACAGGTAACAATTCATTTAGGTTACACCAGTCTGTAAAAACTGTAAATGCTATTTTATTTTAAACATTTTAGTTTACAAAAAAAAAAAAAATCAATGATTGGTACCTTTTTTACACTCTCAGATTCCTGAATATGGACAGATCTTCAAAGGGAGGAAGGAGTTCTCATATGAAATTTAAGATAGACTGTCCTGAAGGTTGTGGGGTGGGTTTTTGTTGTTGTTGTTGTGTTTTATTTCGTTTTTGTTTTTAAGACACAATAAAGCTAAAATGTCAAGTCTCTGGGAGAGATCCCCTTAAAGTTTCAGTCAAGGAGCATATCAGAGCACAGACAAGGAGACCCCAGCCTGGTGCCCGCCGCCCGTCCGGGCTGCCCAGGCGTATTTGGTAGCGCATGGGTAGAGAGCCACTGGGACAATCACACCTCGCATTCCCTCGCGGGCTGCTGGTGGCAGGTACACGAACCATACTCGTTGATGATCACCAGGGCTCCCTCAATGTGGTTCGGTTTGTAATCAACGTAGTATTCCTGGGCAGACATGGCAGCCATCTGATGCATGGTCTGTTTCTGCTTTTGCTTCCTGCGCTGCGTGACAAAGCACTGTCTGAGCTGCCTGAGGCTGGCTGGGAAACACTTCCAGGACACGTAGAGCACCAGGACCACGATGAGGAAGGAGAAGATGAGGGCCATGGTGCCCGTGACCACTTTGTGGATCTGCACAGCGTTCTCGGCGTGCTCGCCGCCGGGGGAGAGCCACGGTGGCAGGCTCGAATGTGCCGTCGTGCTGCCCCTCCCCGCCGTCCGCGAGCGTGGTGGCCGAGCTGGCAGGGGGCCCCAGATCACTGCGGTTAGTGACGGCCGAGAGCAGGTGGCCGCTGGTAGGCTCGGCCCCATCCTCGCACAGGTGGAAGGCGTACACCGCGTCCAGGACGTCCTCGCCCTGTGCGTACTCCGGGCTGGCGCACTGCAAGTTGCCATCGTAGCGCCCCCTGGAAGTTGCTGAGCCACGAGGCTAGGGCACACACGTTGCGCCCGCAGTCCCACAGGTTCCCAGCCAGGGTGATGCTTGTCAGAGACTTCCAAGAGTTGAGGATCCGGGGCTCGATGTAGGTGAGGCGGTTGGAGTCCAGCTGCAGGGACTGCAGGTGCGGCACGGTCTCGAACACATGGGGCTCCATGTACTCGATCTCGTTGCCCGACAAGTCCATTTTCTCCAGGTTCCAAACCCAGTCCAGAGAGCTGACCACAATGGCCACCTTGTTCCTCCGCAGGCAGAGCGAGTGCAGGGAGATGAGGCGCGGGAAGTGGGCGAAATTCACCTTGACCAAGTCGTTGTGCTCGAGGTGTAGCTCGGTGAGCTTAAACAAGCCGGCGAAAGAGTTGCGCGCCAGACTCTTGAGCTGATTGTATCCGATGTCGAGAAACTTGAGGCTGCGGCAGTCCTGGAAGATGCGCACGGGCACAAACTGAATGGCGTTGGCCCGCATATGCAGCGTGGTGAGCTTCCGCAGCCCGTGGAAGAGGTCGGGCGCGAGCGCCTGCAGCTTGTTGTACGAGAGGTCCACGCTGCGCAGGTTGGGCATGGGCCGGAAGGTGGTGTTGGGCAGTTGGGTGATCTGGTTGGAACTCAGCGTGAGTTCCTTAACTCGGCGCAGTTTCTGAAAGGCGTCGCCCTGCACCGAGCAGATGTGATTGTGATCCAGATAGAGCCACGTGAGCTGCATTAACCCTGTGAACTGGCCGGCGCGCAGCTCCGAGAGGCTGTTGTAGCGCAGGGACAAGCCCAGCAGGCCGGACAGGTTGTGGGGCGCCTCGGTGAGGTTGAGCGCCTCGCAGTACAGCAGCCGCCCCTCGCACCGGCACAGCTGCGGGCACCCGCTGGGGGCGGCGGGCAGCATCTGAAAGCAGGCCCCCAGCAGACACAAGACCACCCCCGAGGGCCTCCTCAGCAGCCAGTATAGACAGAGACCGAGCAGCAGGAAATCCATTAGCGAGAATCTTTCCAGAGAGACTGGAGAATGTCCATTGGAAGCGCTCGGTCAGAAATCTACATCATATTTTATTCCGAGGGAGGGGGGAGCGGGGGAGGGGGAGAAAAAGGGCAAAAAATCAAATAAATACATAGAAATAAAGAAGGACCCCCCTCCCCAAAACCACACGTTCACCTCTAAGCATGCAGAAAGCTGGGCAGCATAGAAAGTTCACAGCCACGGAAAGATCAAAGAGATGGTGATTTGGTCCATGTTAGATGCTGCAGCAAAGAAAAGGGAGGAAAAAAAATCTTCGGGAAAGAATTTAATTAAAAAGTGTCTTACCCACCCTTTTCCAGAGAGTGACAACCTCCATTCAGCTGCTCCCTTTGTGTGCAGGCTAATTATATGCAGGGCGAGAGAAGACCCCTCTGTGTTTCCGAGGCAGCCCCGGTCCGCGGCCGGCGGATCTGGCAGGCGCACAATGTCTCACTTTGCTGCTCGACTCGGGGCTGCAAGGGCGGCCGGCGAGGCGGGGAGGCGACTTCTAGGACCCGCAAGTTTCCCAACTACGTGCCGGAGCCCGGGCTTCGCCTTCCTGCCGCCTTCCTTTCCCTCTGCAGTTCGGACTGTGACGTTGCGGGGGAAAAAAACTCCAAACTCGGGGCTCGCGACTCCCCAGGATTTGACAGTCTGGTTAATGTCCGTCATTGGAGACGACCACTGACCGGCGCCACCTTTTACTCCGCGAAGACAGCCTGCCATTCGCGCCCTGGGCAGCTGCAGAGAGCGGGCTCCCTCATGCTTTGCGGGCGGCGGGCGGCGGGGGAGGTGCGGGCGGCGGCGCGGGGAGCGGCGAGCGGCGCCCGGGCTCCTTCCTTCCCTCCACCAGGCAGTGTGCGGCGCGAGCTTGCACAGGCACCTACTGCTCACTGAGTGTCGTAAGCTGCTCACGATTGTGCGTCTTTCCCGAGCACCTCAGACATGGGCAGATTGAAAAGGGGTGGGCATAAAACCAACATTTTACCGAACCACTAAAGTAATATATGTTCTTTGATGAAACGGAAAACACTTTCAGCTTTTTTGTCCGTATTTCCAAAAAAGAAAAAAGGAGGGGGGGGAGGGAGGTGGAGGTAGGGGTAGCATCATCCACGACAAGATATTTCCAAGTGGGAAACTGAAATAGTCTGTGCTCTCCCCCCTTCCCTTTTGGGGATATATTCTTTTCCCCTTTAAAACTGTCTACGTGTAAGAGATACGTAGGAATCTGTAGAGAAATCAACATTTGGTCCTTTGCTGTAGAAAAGCAACTTGAGAGAAGACACAGGAAGGCAGTGATTTGGGGCTTGGCTAAGGTTTGTTGTTTTTTTTTCCCCTTGCGGGCACTGGAATTCTGCAGTCAGCCGGCTCTTTTTTTGAGGTGGATGGGGGAAATGCTTTCCAAACCCACCTAGTTTGGGAAGCCATCCCAGTCCCGGTGGTGTGAGATCCAGTGTGGCAAAAAGGTACGTCTGTGTACAGGGAGACTTGACTGAGATACCCGCGGGGATTCATCAGGCTCCACAGATATCTATGGTGTACAGGATGGATTAAAGAACGATTCTACTGTCTGACATGGGGAGGGCTAACCCTGACTTGTGCTGTTTATGGTGATTACTGGGCCCTGCAGTGCAATCCACTCCAGAAGACTGAATGTGTGGGGGATGTGGTAGTTTAAGCCATAATGAAGCCTGCCCATCTCCGTACACACATCCCTAATTAAGCTTTGAGACTGTATTAAATTGTACCACTTTTTCCCCGAAGTATGAAGAGAAGCCTTTGCCTCATTATTTCTATTCACAATCATTTATAGATAGGAGTCCTTACAATGAGCTCCTCATCCACCTCCCACCCCCCCACACACAACACCTTGTGCCAATTGGTGTGGAGACAGTCTGACCTGGAGAGGGTGAGTTGGTCATCTGTTTAAACAAAATCCTTAAGATGGCTGAGAAAGCCTGCGGGAAGTAAGTGTGGGTAAGCCTTCCTTCTTGACAAAGATGCCAAGGGAGATGAGAGAGAGAGTCAAATGTGAGTCTCCAGCTCCGCTCTTTGAATTCCTATCATTTCTGCCTCGAAGGAACTCAAAATCAGTGGGCATTATCTGTAGTGGTGCTTACTTTGCTAGGAATGAGGGTGGATTACCAGAGCCTGGGTTGACAGACTGGACAAGTAACTGGATTGGTCCTTAGCATCTAAGCTGAAGAGACCAACCAATGGAATCAACGTCACCAAAGACTGGTGGTACTTTTCAGGAAAAGTCATATGAACAGGGGCATGAATCATTCCATTTTGTATTCATCTGAGCTCTGCCCTGGTCATTCATCTCTGAGATGTATCATTTAATTGGAAGGAACACAAATCTGAAATGTCCTAGACATCACATGCTGTCTTAGGAGTTAGAAGAGACATTAGAAAATCAGCGCCTTAATTCTGCACGTGACGAAACTGAGGCCAAGAGACATCACAGTTTATCCAAGGTCATACAGCTTGTAACTGGCATAGATGCACAGATGGTTTTCTTTCTTTCTTCTTCTTCTTTTCTTTTTTTTGCTATTCCTCCTCAAAGTGCAATTTATTTATTTGCCATTCTTGATGGTTGCCTCTCTGTCACTCTTGCTACTTACCTAATTCTGGATCGGGCATTTGCAGGTTTCATCCTGGCACCTCCAAGCTGCTGCGGAACACTTTAACAGACAGACAATTCACCATCAAGTGGTTTCACCTCTTGCCAAGACAATTATTCCTGACAGCAGGCCAGCTGATTGAGCCATAAAAGCTAAAGGGTTGGGAGGTGGGGGGAGGGGTGTTGAGCAGGCGCAGGCAGGGTTAAACAGCGGCCAGCCATTCAGCGAGAACTGTGAGTACATGCCACCCAATCCCCAGGGCTGCTAGGGGTAAAAAAGTCCTCCTAATGCAGGCTGCTTGGCAAAGTGGTGACAGAGGCTGCCAAATGGGCAAGAAGAGGTCCCACTTTGGATGTCACTTGATTTGTAGAGCTGGTACAGAGAGGCAGAAGAGTTGAGTGTTGGCAAGAAAGAAAGGAAATAAAATTAAATTCACTGATTTATACGTGAGTTTTCTTCTAAATGTGCTACTCAGAACTTAGAAGATGCTCCTAGGCTGTAATTAAAATAAATTTATATATATATATATACACACACACACACACACATATATACACACACACACATACTTATATATACACACACACACACATATACACACACACATATATATACACACACACACACATATATATACACACACACATATACACACACACACACACACACATACACATATATATATTGCCTTTTGCATTATTATCCTGCAAATCGTTTCATCTATATGGTATCTTTAAGCCTTTCCCACCTCTAATGTGGCAAGTTTGCATCTTTTTCTAGTTTTAAACCCCTTGGCAGAACCGTATACATTAACAGATTGAAATGAGCTTTATTGAAATTTAGCTATTCTAAGTCATCTAAGTTGCAGAATTCCAATTTATTATGTATTTAAAGCATACCAGCACTGATTAAATCAATGCAAATTAGGTTAAATAAGAACAACATGAATCAAGTGTTTCAGCAAAGTTGAGTCGAGAAACGACAACTTTTGAGTCACCACAGCAAGTTGATATGTTTTTCACGAGTTTTAATTTCATGCCTCTAAGTGTCCAATGAACTAAAAAAGGAAAAAAAGAAGAAAAGCTCACCTAAAGTCTTTCCTTTCCTCCTGTTTGTTCTCTCATATCTCTTTACCGGTCTTTTGAGAATATCTGATTTACCAGGTTATAATGTAGCTATTATGTGTACTGGATCGGTCTCTCTTCCAGAGTGACCATAGATTTCTGTTGGCAAAATTCTTAAATGCTGTATATTGGATAAGAGATACTTTATATACTTTGAAAATACCCTTGACATTTTCCATGTTTGTCTGGGGAAGGAACCTGAACTCATCTAGCTGAACTGCTATAGCTGCAAGTCCTGTACTAATAGTTGGGCGTCAAGAATACCATGCCAAGCCATCATGCCAACATGAGGCCAGACCCTCCAGTTTAGGGCAAGAAAAGATAAGAATCTTGAAAATATGGATTCAGCAAATGGGAAGGATGTCTGGGGTACATAAGTTATGAATCTGATAACCAAACATAATCTGTAACTAAGGGGAGGTAGAAGAGAAAAGCTTGTGGAGCAAACTTGGTGTAGTTAGAGAGGCCAGAAGCAAAGCTTGATGGAGGGAAGAGTCGATTCATTCCTTTTCTCTTCAACCTTGTAAGTTAGCCTTTGCCTAATAAGCCCTCCTGTTTTTCTAGGTACTCTATGTTATGTCGTGGAGTGGGGGGAGGCACATACAATTTTTTTTGGGGGGGGTATGTCATTACCTCTCCTATTTTATCTCAACACTTCCAATTCATTTTAATCAGAATAATTTTTGAACAAAGAGATACAAGTGCAAAAATTCTGAAATGAATCTGCATTCTGGGGATTGGCTTTCCATTAGTAGTCTTTGTCAATTTTCAAGGAAGGAAATTTGAGCGATTATTTTAATGTTCTGTCATCGCTAGCACCAGCCTGGACCTTGATCTTTATGCTGTTGTCTTTGATTTTCAGTGGCAGTGAACCATGGCTTTTCTTTAAAAGGAAACCTTTAGAAGAACTGGGGGAGAGTGGGAGTCACAATTTCAAAAAGAGAGAATTAACTTGTTGTTTCTGTGGGCACATACCATACAGCTGGCATTTTACAGAATGCCTCAAGAGATGGATGGAGAGCCCGAGGTCGGGGGTCCCAAGGCTGTTCTCAGGAGATCCACTTAGGAGAAACAAATTAGAAAGAGAGGTCATTCTACTTATCAAACTTTACTCTTAAAGTGGTAACATGGATAGCAATAAGAAACGAACTGTCATGTTCTATGAATGAGGAGAATCACTTGAACCTGGGAAGGGGGAGGTCACAGTGAGCCGAGATCATGCCACTGCACTCCAGTTTGGGAGACAGAGAGAGACTGTGTCTAAAAAAAAAAAAAAAAAAGAAAAAAAGGAAGAAAGAAAAGAAAAGAAAAAAGAAAAAAAATTCATGAGGCCTGTCCTGCTCTCTCTACAGGTTTTCTCTATACTGGCATACGCTCTGATCATGCCATGTTATTCTTACCTATTGTTTTACATTCTCTCTATCTTTGCTTACCTTCATTCTAACTATCCTTCAAGTTTGGTGACAAATCTCTATGATTTCTTAGTTGACTCCCAGGCCCCTGCCCTATATAAAGCAATCCCTTCTTCTTCTGAACTTCATTAGCAGCTTACCTTTATCAATCTCCTGGTTCTGTTCACTTTATATGAATGTGGCAATAATTTCTAATTATAGTATTTTAAAACTGAAAGGGACATTAAACATCTTGGAGATGACAAGTAAAAGGACCTTGTTGGGATTCCTGCTTTCCCACTTTTTCATCGGTGTCACCCTATATACAAGTCACTTCTGGGTCAGTGAAATAGGGCCAAGGATAGCTATATTAGAGGATACTTGGGGGAATTAAATGAGATCATATATATTAGAGTTTGACACTCAAAAGTGTAGGCCTGGGACCAGCAATCTTGGAGTTGTTAGAGATGTAGACTCTCAGGCCTCTTCCCAGACCCATGGAATCAAATCTGCATTTAACCATTAGTCTCAGGTAATTCATTATATTTTAGATGCATTATTAGAATATTCACAAATTTTAATCTGAGATAAAAACTCACGTATCATTGATTCCCTAGTTTATAATTGAAAAACTGAAGGGGAAGAAATATTAAGTGATTGCCCACCCTTGGTAGTGGAATAGGGTCCAAAAAAAATAAAACTTTCTGAATAATGTGTTCTCTCTCCTATTAGATTTTAAACACTTAGATTGCAAGGTCTATGTGTATCACAGGCCTGAGCACTTAGCAAGGCTCTTAAAGTTTGATTTTGTAATTGGTACAGCAGGCAGTGTAGAGTCTTCATAGGTGCTAGCTTTAGGTATCTTTCAGCTGGTTTCTTCCCATATTATCCTAAGAGATAATGGTGCTCTGACATCTGGCATAAGACTTTGATTGCAGTCTTCCAAGGCAGGCAGAGTTGCATGGCAGTTGATCCCATGGGGCAGCCCAACATGTTGCTCCTTCACACATACCATTTTGGAAGAGTCCAGACTGCAGGGACAAGGGAGGGGGAGGTAAGTTGGAGGTGCATTAGGGTTGTCTTTCTGGGGAAAGCTTTGATGTTAACAGAGTTCGCTTACATTACTCCTCAGTTTTCTTATCACTGCCAGTCTGCTACTATAGCATGTGCGTATTTCACATGGATACTTATTCTGAAAAATGTAATAGAGAAACACAGAAGGGACAAAAATTAAATAAAGGTGAAGTCACCTAAAATGCAATCACCAAAGATAAACTATTAAATTTTGGGTATGCATTCTTTCAGAATTTGTCTGCTTTTATTTATTAATTAGGTAGTTTCTGGGTTTTGTTTTGTTTTGGTTTTGAGATGGAGTCTCACTCTGTTACCCAGGCTGGAGTGCAGTGATCCAGTCTCGGCTCACTGCAATCTCCGCTTCCTGGATTCAAGTGATTCTCCTGCCTCAGCCTCCCAAGTAGCTGGGATTACAGGTGTGCACCACCACGCCCAGCTAATTTTTTCGTATTTTTAGTAGAGACGAGGTTTCACCATGTTGGTCAGACTGGTCTCAAACTCTTAACCTCATGATCCACCCACCTCGGCCTCCGGAAGTGCTGGGATTATAGGCGTGAGCCACCGCGGCCCAGCTGTTTCTGGTTTTAGTCATTACAAAATATACTATGATTAATATCCTTATACCTCTGAACATATGGGCGCCCATGTCTTTAAATGTTTATTCTAGAAGTGGAATTGGTGTTTAAAGGATGAGGACTTTAAAAAAACTATTAATGCATAATGTCAAATTGTCATCCTGAAAGATTTTATACTTTTCATCCTCAATAGCTTTTTGCCGCTTTCTCTTTGCCTTGAGAAACCCCATAATACCATAAATTAAAACACGTTTTGGGCCCCTCTCCTTCATCTGGCTGGGGCCCCAACTGGTATTTCTGCCTGCCTTTGTTCATGATACCTGGGAACCATCCTTCCTCGTCACAGCCATTTTCTCATTCCATGCTGCGGAGGCAATTCCCACTTCAGAAAGGGGGCTGGCTTGGGGCCTTTAAGATTCCTTCTGGGAGTTTATGAGAATTTAATTCCTGCATCTTATTAAGTAGCTGGCTAGCCAGATTATTTTCGCAAAGTTGTTGTTGTCCGAAAATGGATTAATCCAGCATTACTTAAAATGCTCTATGGGGGTAAAAGTATTTAAATGCATTCGTGAAATGCACAAGGCTTTGTTCTGTTGCTTGTGATTCGCGCTCATAAGAAATCTCAATCTCGCAGTCTCTGTTGTAAGAAATCTTGTTTTTCATGGTTTCAGCCATTTATTTGGGATTTCTATTAACACAAAACCGGACATTTTTGAAAACTTACTTAATTGCAGTTTATAGGTGCATTGGACTTTAAACTGGCTATCACCTTACCAAGAAATATTCCAAGGTTCAGATTTCAAGCATTATAGAAGACTGGTCGTGCAGGAACCTGTTTTGTATCATAATTTTTATCAATTAAGGGGGATACCTAGAAAACTACAGTTCTTCTGTTTGATATTAGCAAATCTCACCTTCTCATCCTAGCCATAAATAAAGGAAACAATTTCATTCTATAGTAAGTTCTGTCTCTGATATTCCTTGACACTTAATTATCTTGTTTTATAGAATTTTACAGATGTTTGAAATTTTGCCCTCACAGATAAAGTGAAACTCTCTAAGGACACACATATTACTTTCTCTGCTTTTTGGACCTTCTAATATCTACCTTTAAAGGGAGTAAGAAGATCAGATATGAGAGATGATATAGAGAGAGATTAGAATTGCCACTTAATGCTAGTAAACATGTTCCCTTTTCTCTTAGAGCAGTCTGCACAGTTCTGGGTTTATAAACACTCTCACTGAATTGAGTTTATTAACTAGTTTGAATGCTTGCCTAATCAATAGCCTATGGAACTGAAATATGAAAACCTCTAAATTACATTGACATATAGGCACAAGCTATTGACCCAGCAAAGCTGAAACTTTTCAAGTCACACAGATGAATGCCATTTTGGGTGGCCTCCTGTGACAGATTTATTAGTTGCAGAAAATTCCCTACTGTCCATAAGCAACAGGTCTTCAGTGGTAAACTAACCTGCCTAGTTAGATACATTTATCTCTTCATTCAAGATGTCTCTCATTCTCAGAAACCACTTCTTAATCTCTGACAAGAATCTTGAAAATGGCTTTTTAATTATTTAACATACGTTTTTGCTGCTGTTCTTATTTTTTTGTTTGTTTTAAGTCAGATGGAAGTTTACCCAATGAGAGGCAGAGTTTGATGAAATGTGGTCCCTGCCCTCTGTGTTCGCAGTTCTGCAGTGGAGGTGATGAGTAACAAGCTAATATCATTCGTGCTATGGCAGAGACATCAACAAGAGCTGTGGTTGGAGAGATTTCTCTAGCTAATTGAGCAAATCCAGGTAGGGGAAAGGAAGATGAGCTGACCATATGGGTAGATGGAGGAAGCCACTCCAGTCAGTAGGCAAAGTTTGTGAAAAGAAAAAAAACTTTTGAGATGCATACTGTGTCTGGAGCACAGGTATGCAGGAGCAGGGGATCAGAAAGGATGAGACCAGAGAGTGAATTTAGAGCCAGATTGGGAAGACTCTCAACTTGAAATATGATTTCCAAAATGTGAGTGCAAGGAATTTAATTCTGATGACTTCCTTGAACATGAATGGAGGAGAAAGGATACTGAAAGCAATGAGAGCAGTTGGGAGACTACCATATCTTCCCAAATGAGATACTGTGCAGGCTATGTTCACGTTACAAATGGGCAGGGCAGGCCAGGTGCAATAATAGTTTTGCAGCAGATTGACAAACTTTTAAATGGTACTCTTGCTAAGAAAGATTATTTCAATTTAATGGATTGCTCTAGGGGAGAAGGGAGGCAAAGAAGAGTAGGATGTAAAAGCCAGCTAAACTCACACTTGGAACCAGGAGTGAGCAGTTGCAGATCTCAACAGACATTACAGCTGGACATACAGATCAGGGGGTCCCTGGAATATGCTTGGTTGTTACAGTGGTGGCAGTAGATGCAAATTCCAGAAAGAAAGATTATAATAGCAGCTGATATACATTCAAAAGTTGCACAGTCCAATAAGGTAATGTCAGGGGTAGCAGCTAGATGAGGAATGACGGGACCTTGGGTTACCTACAAAGTGCATATTTTGATTAAATGCATTCTCATTCTAATGTATTACAAGTGAATTTTTTTAGTGAGCAAATGATATTGTAGACTGTATTCAGCTGAAGGAATATCCGTTTGCAGAGCCTCTAGGTGATGATTCTCAGCAAGGAAGAATAGGACGGAGGAGAAGAAGTAGAGATCACCTCAATAGGAGGGACAGTTTAGTAAAATTAGAAACACTGCCCTAGTCCATGGCAAGCAGCCTTTAATATATAGGCATGGCCATGAAACTGTCATTAATATTAATTTCATGTGGCTGTGGAAAAGATAAAACATGGTTGAGACTGATAGATTTGGAGAGGACATCGGATGTTCAAGTTCACGAACACTGTGGGGAGGAAGCCTGACCTGAGTGAACCTGCAAAGGAAATGTGTAAGGATGATGCTGTCTGCCTAATGGCTCTATGTCAATGACTATCTGATGTTGAGTGTATCATTGCTGAGGAGGGTTTGTCTTTAGCATATCATATCAATGTAAGATTATTCCTTTGTAGATAGACCTTATGTTCCCTCCTCAAACATGGAACAAGGTGATGGCTGGAGGTCATGTCCTTCAGTGGTAAATCTGTATTTGCGTTTTAGCAGAAGAATTTGAGACATCTAATAACACTGTGAAAAGCATTTTCAAATTTCTGACTTTATATTAGTCTGAAAAGTGTTCTGCCATTTAGAAGCTGTGTGATTTGGACAAGTGATTTAACTTCTAAGCAGAAACACTCAACATAGTAAAATAAAAGAAAAATAAGTTGAATTATAAAAACAGAAAATAGTTAAAATGCTATTGCAATAACTACCTTTATCAATTTATATTATGACAGGGCAAAAATCACACGCTATAGATTGAAGCAAAGGAGGAAAATAATCATAAGGACAAACTGCATTGTGCACCACTCACTCAGACTTTTAACTGCTCCTTTTTAAGATATCTGTTCCTACTTTATGGACTGCATAAAAAAGCAAATTCAAAATGAAAAAGACAGCAACAAACATCCCAAAACATGGAGGTTTAAGCAACAATCATTTTATTTAGTTTCTGGCAATGTGTGTTGGCTGAGCGTATCTTCTGTGTGGATCAGGTTGACTGAAGGCTGTGGTGCTCACTCAAGTGTCCATGATCAGCTGGAAAATTAGTGGAAGACTGGACAATCCAGGATGGCTTCGCTCACAGGGATGGCAATTGGCAGCCTATTGGCTGGGACTCAACTGACTTTAGGTTAGGGTACCTGAGTTCACTCCCGCGTGTTATCTCATCCTTCAGTAAGCTAGCTCTGGTGCAATCAGGTGGTGATTGAAGCATTCCAGGAGCAGCAAAGGGGAAGTCCCAGTGCAAATACTTTTCAAGTCTTACCATATGGAAAATTGCTGTTGTCTGTTAACTAAAGCCAATCACATGGTCAGTCTGAATCAAGGAGTGGAGAAATAGACTCCATCTCTTGATGGGATGGGAAGAATTTATAGTTGTTTTTCGCAGATTAAGTACAGCAGCAGTAGTGGCTTAATATGATTACAACTGTAAGTATGAAATGCTTTAAAGTGATTTTTATTTCTCAAGCCATATGACCCTAACAGCATCATCCATAAGCAATCAGCAGTGCAGGTATCATCTACAGCTTGTTAGAAATGCAGAATCTCAGGCCCCACCTAAGACCTACTGTAACAAATCAGAATCTACATTTTTACAAGATCTCCAAGTGATTCATAAGCCCTCTGAGGTTTTAGAAGCACTGTATCTTTTTGCTGTTTCTCATAATTCCCTTTCTTAGAATTGCTACATTCTCTTGTTGAGTGATAGATCTTTGATTTTTAAAGGTGCCAGAATTGTTTCCTTCTGCACATTTGAAACAGAACAAACACAGGTTTATACAGTGAAACAGGTTGCTTCACAGCGTGAATAGCTAGAGAGAGAGGATATAACATTTTTATGCTCAATTGTCCTGTGCCTTTTTTAAAAATAGAAATTTAAAAATTAAGATAACCGTACCTAAATATTTAAAAATATTGTGTTTAACCAGGCAGCACCATTCAGATATTAGAGCAGTTTTTAAAGAAGTAGAAACAGCTAGGCACATACTGAAACTGACCTTTTACATTTCTGAACCATAGCTTAACCAGACCTTGATTTTCTGAAGGTTCAAAGATTGATTCTTCAATCTTTAGTCCACAATTTAAATATCTCTAGAACATGTTTGAGTCTCGCAATACTCTTTAAGATTTTTTACAATTGGCCAGGTACGGTGGCTCATGCCTGTAATCTCAGCACTTTGGGAAGTCAAGGCAGGTAGGTCACCTGAGATCGAGAGTTCAAGACCAGGTTGACCAACATGGAGAAAATCCATCTCTACTGAAAGTACAAAATTAGCCGTGTATGGTGGTGCATGCCTGTAATCCCAGCTACTCAGGAGGCTGAGGCAGGAGAATTGCTTGAATCTGGGAGGTGGAGATTGTGCTGAGCCAAGATGGCACCATTGCACTCCAGCCTGGGTGACAAGAGCACAACTCTGTCTCAAAAAAAAAAAAAAAAAAAAAGATTTTATGCAATTAATAAGACCAGCACAGCACAATTTAAGCGTCTGGCATGTGCCGGCTGCTGGTGGTCTCCCCTAGTTTGCCTTTTACCTTAAGTCTGAACAGAAAGAAAGAGGAAAGGAAATTTTGCATTAACATCAAATGCTGTTGTTTTGTGTTGATGTTTGCTTGCCATATTCTCTTATCAAAATGGGACACCTTCTTTGAAGCTATAACTGATGTTCTTTTAACTGTATATGCTTTGAGGGCCTGTTCTTGTCAATCAATAGTTAACAAATATCTCTTGAGTACTTAACATATGCAGGCATGTTCTAGGTCTGGGGATGCAGTGGGAAACAAAACTGAGCAACTTTGTAAGCAAATAGATTAATAAGATAATTTTAGGTACTGACAAAGGGAAAATTAAATAGGATCATGTGGAAGAGAGAAATTGAGGGACAGGACCTGCTTTACCTATGGTTAGGCAAGTCTTCCTTGAAGTGGTGGTATTTGAGTTGAAACCTGAATAATGAGCAAGGGGCAGCTGTTTAAAGTGCCATGAGATATACATACCAAGCAGAGCGAACAGAAGGTGCCAAGGCCTGGAGACTAACACAAATCTGGTCCAAGGGACTGTAAAATGGTTAGTATGCTCAAGTGAGTGAGAGGGGGATGAAGAGATGGGAAGGAGAATTTTGAACACAAGATATGCCTTTTAAAGAATCCCTGCACATTTTTATAAATGTTAGCAAACATTCACCAGCATCCTCATAACCTCCACCAGACCTTAAAAAGTGATTGATTACTCTGTCTCAGGCACTAAATTAAAGCACTTTAATGTATTAATTCCATTTATTTATCCAAATTCTATGAAATCCTACCACTTTTGGCATATACAAAAGGAAATCAAGGCACAGTAAACTTAAGCTACTTGCCTTAACACAGCGGGTATTGATGATATAAAGTAATTTTTCTGCATCCCGTCGACCTTTTTATGGAACAATTAAGAGGGCTGGATACCAATCAACTTTTTAACTCAGTAAAAGCCAAACTTGACTCCTTTAAAGTCTTCCTCCCCCAGGTTTAGACCCAGCAAGAGGCGGGATGGGGCAATTCAAACTTTTCTCCTGGATTCCCACTTCTGTCTGCCCCCTTCTGCCATCTGTTGCTGTTTGCGTAGAAAAAGAACAGAACAGAATACCGACAACCACACACATTCAGAAATCTCGTTTTGTATGTGGGAGTCTGGCTTCATTAACCAGTTTCTCAGACTCTCCCTGCACTACAACACCCAGCTAAACATAACTCATTGAAGTCATGGGAATAGGCGATGATCAGCTTCATGATGCCCAGATGTACTGCAGTGTCCAGATGCATCATCTGCTGCTTCCTAGTAAGCTTCTTCTGCTTCAAACAGGTTGTTTTTCTCAAGAACCTCTAAATAAATAATGCCTATTTCAGTATTCTTTAGCCTCTGCATTGTCACTCTGATTCTGACTCTTGTTCATTTCCACCTTCTTTCTAAGGGTTCCCATTCTCACTCCAGACTATTCCCCTGTCCACCCACAAATCTGTATGTCCACATATTCGCCCATCCATTCCTCAATCATGTAGTGAGTACTTACTCTGTTTTCTTAACTGTGCTAAGTGCTAAGGTATACAAATTGTTTTAGATAATAGTTTATTCTTTGAAGAGTTCACTCACTAGTAGGAGAATCATACTCCCAGAAGTCCATATTAATCCCCTCCTTCTTTGAGGTGTTACTTACCTAAAATTAAGACAGCAATTTAAGTACATTTAAATTTACTGTCTTAAATTGGTCTGTATTTGTTTCTGTACACCCCTCCTTTCCTTTATGTCTTCTAGGTTGAAATTTCTTAAGAGCAAAGTCCAGGTTATATTCCTGGTGCAGTGGAGATAGAGTTGGGATATTTATGGTTAGGTTTGAGTTTTGCCACTTACTAGTAATTTGGGGAGTAAACTCCTTCTCGACATATAGAATGGGAGTTGGGTTTGAGAATTTCTAAGATCCCTTTGAGCTCTGACGTTCGTGGATTTGTGAATTCTAAAATACCTAACAAGGTCTGAAAAGTGAAGGGAACATGTGCTACAAAACTTATTTCAAAGGCATTTATTTTTAACCTATTTATGTGGTGGGTGGCTTTCTAACTGAAATGTAACATTGTCCCTGGCTTATAGACTGAGACAGAGTAAATTTAAAAACAAACTATTGAAAAATCAGATTGGACCTTCCTTGTGAAGTTGGGCCTTTAAACAGAGTCTTAGGTTAGGATTCTTCCCAAGCCCATAAAGCAATGCAGGCAAGAGATATAGTCCCTTAATAAGCCAGTTCTCTATTTCTGCCTTCTTAGGGTGCTACACCTTACATAGACAGTCAACACTGGCAGTATCAGAATATTCCTAGAAGAGGTTTTAGTTTATGTTGGAACAATCCGTAACTGGTGATTTTAAAGAGATATGATACTAGGGATTTATCTCTGTGCTTTAGAAGGTTTTATCAAAGGGAGAATCTTACCCTTTATCAAGCCCCATCACAGATGGGAGCCTGGCCTGATTGCAGCTCTATTTAAATGGTCCTCTTGAGTTCCTTGACCATATGCACAGGTTAACTATGTTCAGATAGTAATAACCCTAAACTGGAAAGTACTCATTTTAGAAAAATATAATTTTCTAAAAGAATTTAAATTCATTGGCTAATTTCAATATAATTGATATTTGAAGGATGTCTACCAATTTGGAATATAATTACCTAGCAAGGGCTGATATATACCAACCAGTTTTGTTGTTGTTATTTCAAACAATGAAATAGTTGTTCAACAAAATGAGACTGGCATATTGCCAAACTGGCCACATCTCCAGACCTAAACAGGATTTGTTTCATTACATAATATGGTGAACAGTATATCTCTCCTATAGTTGTTGTGAACATTGCAAAGGCTTTAGAAATCTTTTTGAGATCCAAGTATACCACTCAGGATATTATTTAACCAACATGGAGAACAAAGTGCTGTTTACTTTGATGGTTTTGCTCTTTCAAAATCTCCAAGGGCCAAAAATGAAAAGCAATGCTTTGTGACTTTGGTGATGTGAATCTAGTGAGACTGTATCTGGGTCTCCAGTTCCACAATGCCGCTTTTCACTCTGATTCTGTTCCCACCTAGTGCCCCATCCCAGCTGTAATAAGAATTCTTGGTTTATAAAGTAAACTAGATGGCATTTACCACCCACCTAAATGAAGTGGTGTCAGGAGGGTTATAATAAGACATATTCAAAAGTCCTCCAGAAATATTTGATGTTCTGTATAAAGACGGTAGCCATTCACGGACTGAGCCTTTCTGTAAAAGTGAGAGTGTCTCTTCCTGCAGCCTGCTGGTAGGAAATGAGGCAAGGTTTTTTATCCAACTATTTTGGGAGCAGATAAGAGAGGAATGGAATGCTATAAAGTAATAATAAGAACGTTAGAGAATAATCTTGTTCTGATTCTGACATTTAGCGATTGCCTTCATTCTGGACATTATTTTTCATCCGTGTAATATTTTTGAACAACTCAAAAATAAATGTAAAGTTACTGTTAGAACCTAAATTTCTTCATCTGTAAAATAGGATTAATAGTCTTGCCTTATAGCACAGCTTTTAAGAAAATAAACGTGAGATGATACATACGCAGTTGGTTTCACAGGTACATTCTACAGCTGTGAGATATTTTTATTGTTTTTGTCACTTTTGTAAGGACGACTACTAAAACAGTAGACCTGCTTATAGGACTGCCATTTCTCCCTCTCTTTGGCCAAATAACCACATTTTCCCAGAGTGGGATCTATACTAGAAAAAGCCTTAATGTTTAACCCACCTCTGCTTTTCTCTTCTAACTTCAGCACCTCTTGTACCTATCTCTAGGACTGAGCCTTCACTTTCTCTGTATTGTGATATAGTTAACTGCTTGACTCACAGAGTAACTGGGTGAGGAACGGACCATTTGGACTCACCCCTCCACCAATGATTGCTATGTGGAGATATAACCCCTAATTTCATTTCTTATTAAATATCAAGTGTGGAATGAAGAGGGGGCAACCTTAAAAATTTACTTGATTAGACTTAGACTTAATTATTAATATTAGACTTAAGAATGATTAATATCTTGCCACTTTAGTTATCATTTTTAAAGTGAATCACAGATCTCATATTTTACCCCTGAATATTTTATGTATATATTTTTAAAAAGCTTTTTTAACATAACCACAATGCTGCCATTGCAGCCTAGCAAATTGATGACAATTATTTAATGTTATCTAATATATAGTTCATATTTAGATGTGTCCAGTTATTCCTCAATTTTTTTTAAGTTGAATGAGTTTTAATGTGTATACAAAATGTGTCTCCGCATTTCATTAGGGCAATGATGTCTTTAAGGGGGGCAGAGGAAAACAATAACTATAGATATTCAGTTAAGCAAATCAGTCCACCATAGCATGCCAGTATTAATGTTTGTTCACATATTCAAATATTTATTAAAGTTTTTAAAATATGCTAGATGGCACAGATATTTGAATCTAACTTTTTTGACACGATGTTTTCTGACATGCCTGCATGTAAAAATGACTGAAAGAAAAAAGAAAAGTGTATAATGGATATAACATGGAAGAACTTGATAACCTTCAAGTAAATATTTAGTGTGTAGATTATAACAGAAAGGCCTCCTGGGGATAAAAGGAAATCTGAGAGGCTTTGGAGGTTTCATTGAGTGGGTTTGGAGATTTCCTATGGGGGGAGATGGCACTAGGGAAAGGGTATTAAGATCCAGGCTTGACTGGTGGTGAGGAGGTTCTGGACAAGGCTTAACTGGTAAGAACAGAAATACTCTTAGTATAGTGTATATTGAACAGATTACAGATGCTGGTGGAAGTGTATATTGAGATGAAGTGAAAGAAGTATGTCAGAGCCAGTGATTTGTCTTGAATATGTTATTTCTTTATTGAACAGCGTATTTTAAAATAATTTGTGGTGTATGAGTTCATATAATATATGCAAATGAACTACAACCAGGAAAATTGTGGGATAAATCTTTTTTTTAAGCCTACGATGGTGGGCTTAAACAATCTGTCTTTTCTGATATATCAAAAGTTATATATTCTACAATCAGTTAATTGTGGCAAGGTTTAGTTTTGTGAACGCATGCATGCATGCATGCACTTGTGGGCTCTGATGAATGATAAATGCTAAATCACCAGTAGCAGGAAATATTAATGTAAGTTTAGTCTTTATTGTGACTATATTTAATCGATACCTTATTTCTGCTAACATGCTGTGCGAGGCCGGCTCTGGCATGGTAGGTAATCTATACTCTGGGAAAAGCTATAACCCTTCTGAAGATTCTCTGTATTTTATTTATTTATTTTAAAAAGATGTATTAGGCTTTAGGGTAGAGTGGTTTTTCCTCCTGCTGAGGAAGCAGCAACAGAACAAAACATGATTTTAAAGGTGGGTGTATTTTTTAAGATGAGGTTTGAGGCATTCCTGGTAGCTGTAGAATTTCATAGAACTACTTTATCAAAACATTTGGCTCATTTTTTTTTCTTTCTAGAGAGCAAATTAATTACCATCTGATAAGCATGTTTAATTTTCTTCTTTCTAGTCTACTATCAGGCTTTTATTAGTTGGAGCCACTAAATCAAACTCAGTATAGGTCATTGTCAATAAAATGTCCAGTGATTAAAACTAAGTAATACAGTGGCTTCCCTAAGCGTGAAAACAGACCCATCAATGGGTATAGGTGTGCTGAACTGGAGAGAAATTGTGCCTTCCGCAGCTCACTCTGCACGGAGCCACTTCCCTGAAAGCCAGTGAACCTATTTACCATTGTCATAGTAACACACAATTCGGCCCACGTAGACCTGATCCCGAGAGGCAATTGTTCCCTTGCCTGGGCGGCTGCGCTCCCCGCAGGGCTGGCTGGCTGCCGCCCCCGGGCTTCTGCAGCTCTGGGACTGCGCACAGCGGCAGCGGCGGCGGAGGCTGTGGGGCCCCACTCGCCAGCCTGGCCCGGGCGCAGATGCGCTGCCTCGGCCGCTGCCCCGCCGCCGCGTGCGTTGCCATGACGATTGGAAACGCGTGTCTGGAGAGATGGGTGCCAGTGTCGCCTTGTCGGTTATCCAAAACCCAGTCACTGTGGCTAGTTCCTCACTCAGCATGTGAGAGATATTGTCTTCTCACTCGGTGCCTCTCGGGGCCATACTCCAAAATCACCCAGGGCCACCTCCACATCCACAACTGTGCAGGCCAGGCGGGGCTATTTCCCTAACCTGTGTCATGGGCAAAGGAGAACGCTGCCTTCTCATGCAGTTCCTTTTGTAGCCCACCCCTTGCCATTCCAGGCATCACTGAAAGGTATACAATTTGGGAACAGGCAAAAGGGGGAATGGCTGTTAACCAGAGGGGATCTCTGGTTCTTGAAGATGAGCCACCTTCTTGAAGAGAAGTGCGTGCCCTGTGGTGGTCCTCCAGGTGCCCTGTCTCTGAGGTGTGACCAGGGTCAGTGCTGACACCGGCTCTGTCACTGCACACTGGTCTCACCTTTCTTCTCTTCTCCTTTTCGTGTAACTCAGTGGAGTTCCCAAATCACAGCACATAGCATCCCCTGGCGAGAGCTTTTGGTTTTGACTTGTTAGACTAGGGTTAGAACCCAACCCTACTCCAAGCTTCTGATGTAACAGGGCTCCGAACAGGCCTGGGAATCTGCATTTTGAGGTGGTCTCCCTAGGTGGTTCTGATATGCATCCAGATATGGGAATCAGTGCCAGGATCTCCTTTCTCTCTTCCTTTTCATTTCTAGCTTTTCCTCTTCTCTCTTTCCTCCTTTCATGCCTGCTGTCCGACACATACAACGCCTCTTTTACTTTCCCATGTATTTTCCTCCCTCTCCCAATGTTTTAAGCATCTGTTGTGTGTCAGGCACTGTCCTAGATGTTTGGAAGGTGATGGTCTCTGCCTCCGTGCAGCCTCCGTGCTCTCTTATTGACCTTCTCTCTTGCTAGCTCCTCTTCCCTTTCTCTCTGTACTTTCATCCTCCCATTTTCTTAATCCCTTTCTTTGTGTTTCAACTTTTCTTTCTTTTTCTCCTCCTCCTCCTCCTTTTTTATTAGTGAATCTATATGTATTTTTACCAACATGAATATCAGGATTTAAAAGGTTCTAGCATCTGCCTGGGTGTCAAGCCATAAGTTCCTCCCATCATAGCTTAGAAGACTCCAAGACCACCAGGGATGGGTGGAGCAGAAGGATATTCCACCCTAACTCTTTAATACAGATATGCCTTTTCCGGAGCTCAGTATGAAAAAACAAGTCAGGTTACTCTCAGCTAACATTAGAGACATTTCAGTTTTCATAATGTTTAATGGCCTCTTTAAGCTTCCCTTAAAGCTGCAATTAAAGATTGCCCTCCAGTCAAAAGAAAAGCATGTAAAAATGGGGCTTGCATCAAGAGAGAAGAAAACGAATAACCTCTCTGAATTATTCCTCCCCCTACCCCCCCATTATTCAGGCTGCTGTTTTACACAAAGATACTCTTTTGAGCATGAAAACTATGAATTGTTACAGATTTACCTGTTCCAAAGTTTCAATTAAAGCTATGTGACGCGTGAGTATAAAGACTGTCAGAACCTCTCCAAAGTTAGGTGATTTGCTTTGCTTTGAAAGAGTCGACAAAGGCGCTCCCTGGGATCCTCGTGGGCTGCTGCTGGCAGCGTGAGGCATTTTCATGAGTCTCAGAGTCGAGTCATAGGCGGTGTCAGGGCATACTGCCTCCACGCTGAGTTCATTTCTTCAGCCTTCCTGTGGATTTGAGGTCGAAGGCTGAGATCATCATGACCTCTGATTGTCCCAGGGTTAAGCCCCTACTTAAACTATTAACTAACTTAAAGATTTCATGTACAACACAATCAGCCAGCAGCTCTTTATTAAAAAGCCTTTATGTAAAAACGTTTGGAGGACCTAGGAATTGTGAGAAATTTTTAAAAAGTAAAATGTTAATTATTGGATGTGGGGGGAAACTGACTTACATGAAAAGAGAACTAAATTCTCAGCTTCAAGTGGTTTCCCAGAATGCTTGAAATAAAATACTCCCTTTTCAGCATGACCTTGAGACTCCAAATCGTCTGGACCTTCCCCCACCTCCCTCCCCCTCATCTTTCTGTTACTCTCTCTCTTACTGGTTTCATTCCAGACTCACGCCTTCCTTTGACCTCCCACCTCAAGCCAGATCTGTTTTATGAATGCCCTTCCTCCCATCTTTGCATCATTCAAGCTTCAATTTAGAGTTACTGCCTCAGAGAGGTCTTCTCTGATCACTCTATCTAAAGAAGGCATCAGATCATTATCATAGCACCTGCTTTAATGTCTGTCATGGCACATATTACTAGTGGATATTATTTTCACATGTATATATATTTCTTCCCCTTCCCCACCAAACTATAAGCTTCATGAGAACAGGAGTTTTAATGCTTCTGTTCCACCCAGAAGAATGCAAGGTGTTAAAAATATGTTCAGGAATATAAATGAATGAAAGACTATGTCACCTGCCAAGTCAGGTTTTTCAGACATTGAACACTAGTGTTTCTAGAGGAGGGAAGAATCACTCTAGGCTGAAGGGGACAAGAATTCATTAGAGAGGAAGAGATACCTGACTTGGATGCTGAAGATTTGCAGGATTTATAGCTACAGAAAGAAGGATGATGAGTTTCTTTCAGGTAAGGAAGTATTTGCCAGTTAAATGATCTAATCGATTTTGGCACCAAACAAGATATTCAAAAATAGGTGAATCCTTTAACCTCAGTTTCCACTTCTGGTCTTGGAGGTTACTTGCTGTTCTAAATCTGTGGTTCTTACAGCTGATTTTTGTTTTATTTTTTTCCTGATCAGAGAACTTTGTTATGTCACTCACTGCAACAAAAACAGCATCAGAAAAATCAAGTTTAAATAACTGCCTCTTTCTCTACAATATGAGAAGGGGGAAAACATTTTTTCCCTTCACTGGCAAAGAAGATGGTTATGGCTGATTAATCAGGCCATTAGATACAGTTTTGCTGCATTCAGGAGAAGCAATGATGAGAATTTAGCTTGAATATTCATGTTATAAGTGCTACATGAGTTTGGAATGCTTATAGATTTGCAAAATTTGAGAGCTAAAAAGGACCTTAGAGATCATTTAGATTCTACAGCCCATCCTCCATAGCATTTATAATTTTACAGTTTAAAATGCCAAGACCCAGAGCAGAAAAGTGATTGACTTATGGTTACACTGGTAGCTGGTGGGCAAACAGATTACCCCCACCCTTCCGATTCTCAGTCCAGCGCTCTTTATATTGAACCTAACCGAGTTTCATGCATTTGGTCATGTTACATAAGCAGAAAGAAAATCTGGAAGCAATGACTAGGCATACTCATAGAAGAAACCCCATCATCATTTTCAGAGTCTCAGTGGTGAAAGTGAGAAATACATAGTGAAGGAACTTTCTGGCATTTGAAAGGAAATAAAGCAATATTCATCAGCCCTTCTAAGAGTAAGCAGAGTACAAGTTAGGGAAAGTGGCTGCTATTGTTTTACTATCTCCATATATTTTCAACATTATCCAAAAACTGCCATGCTGAAATAATAACACACTGCTGTAATTTTGTATCATTTAACTGGGAGTACACAGTACATGGAGATTTATTATTTTGAATTATGAGTTTAGCTTTGCTCTTGGAAATAGTGTCAAATGTCATTCTTTCCATCCTCCAGCAGATGGCAACTCTAGTCTTCTTGTCATTTTATCTATTTCTGTACTCAGAAGATGTCCTTTACCATCCCTGCCCTCCTTTCTTCTCCCCAGGAAGTTCATCTTTACGTACTACTCAGGGTGATATGGATAAGTGAATCCATCCCTCCACCTGTGGAATCACCTCCATTAGCATCTGACTATGAAGGCCACCTTAAATGTGCCTAGAAATAACAAAATCACAAATTAGCCAAGAGTTCTAATTTTTTCAAAAAAAAGAAAAAAAAAGAGGGGGGAGAAGATAGAGTTTCTAAAATAAGATGTACCACAGAAAACTTTCCATTTAAGAGAAAAAAAAATCTTCAAAAGAAACAAAATGTCAATTTATCCAGTTCTAACTTTAAGAGGATGGGTTTGATTAGATTATCTGAGTTACTGGCTAAAAAAAGACACCCAGGAGTGAAATTGTGTCAGATTTCTCATACACTGCGATTTTTGGTCTCTTAGCCGTCTTTTCTCTTCCGTTCCTCCCTCCCTTTTACACACTTTCTCTCAGTCATCAAAAGTACTGTGCCTAGCCCCCTAATTTATTTGAGTTTTAGAAACCTGGTTTCTGTCCCTAGGCGTGTTCCTAAGGCACTGCTGCTGATGACCTTCATTTTCTCTCCTTCCAGTCTTTGCTCCCAGCCCTTCACCTACCAGCTAGATCCTCGTAACTCTTACAGGATTGCAGAAGCTCAAATACAGGCTGAGTTTAACTCTGAGGGCAGCTGTAAGAAATCAACAGAAAATAATAGCTGCTACTCTTTTATTAAAGGAAAAATTAATGATCACAGGCAAGA
The DNA here is from genome assembly GCA_036589455.1 of Ateles fusciceps. Classification (NCBI taxonomy): domain Eukaryota; kingdom Metazoa; phylum Chordata; class Mammalia; order Primates; family Atelidae; genus Ateles; species Ateles fusciceps. Next base: position 3,032,721 of record JAZHEH010002077.1, read on the forward strand.
GCAAGTCAATTCTGTCACCAATTCCTCATTGTAAGGCTTCCTACAGATTTGCAAACAGATCTCCTGCCTAGAGGCGCTTGCTTGTATCAGGAAGGCCTGAGCAGGGACTCAGGAGGGACACAGGATGGGAATGGATTTGGTGGTCTGCAAATGCTGCGTGGAGGGAACTCTTGCTAACTCATCCTTTTCCAGAGAACCTAACCGTTGTGTCTTCCTCAAAGTTGAAGAGCTGTCACCTTGATATACTAAAAATGAGACAGAGGCAGAGCAAGGAAACAGTAACAGTAACATACCTCTTATTTAAGGCAAAAAGAGCAAGGTTCGCTTTAGTGAGTATGGGTGTCTTCATTATTACTGTCATCATGTGAAAATATGGGCTGACGCTGCAAATACAATCCTTGGAAACAAGGACATGTGGAAATCCAAGTATGTTATCATTCACTGAGAACCACTAATGAAGACAGGGGGAGCTTACTTCACACCCACAAATAATTAGCACCCACAATGGAAGTATACACAGAGCTTTAATTAATTAATTCCTTAATTGTTCTTTCCTGCCATACTATCTGCACCCCCTGCTTCAGCTTTAGCTATAACGTATGCCCAAGACTTCCTTCTTTCTGCTTTGGGATAATCACTTATCCATTTGCTCAGTGTGGGAAACCATCTGAGCTAGAATTCCTTTCCCTGCTTTATATGTATAAATGGTTTTCCTTTTAATGTTACTTCCTCTGTTTTCCCACAATTCGGATGCCTGGATATGTTTACCTTTTAATATGGTTACCTTATCTGGCGTTCACCGTTAGATGCATTTCACAGTTAATATGAAATGCGAAGTGAACAGTGGATAATTCTGGAGTGACGAGGTGAACTCTCTGGATTCTCCATTTTGTTCCTTATGGCAACAAACTCTTTGTCCCTGTCCCCTCGCTCACCCACATTCTAATCTCAGCAATCAGAGAGCAGATGAATTGCTTTTTTGGGTTTTGTCATTATCTGTCTTTGTCAGGGAAGCATGATCAGTTCCTCATTAAAGAGCCAATAACAACTCTTTCTTTTCTCTGTCCTGAATGAGGAAGTAACACTGGAAACTTTGATGTGGTGACTTCAAGTTGTATGAGGTAAAGGGACATGTTTGTGTGTGGCAGGAAAGTGACTGTCCATAAGAGAATGGCTGGGCTGAGGGGCCAGACCGGAAGACCTGCTGAGCAGGAAGGACAGGGTAGAGGGGGAATAGATTTAGAGCAGTCAGCTGGAGAAGCAGTTAGCCCAGAGAGTTAGTTCTAGTGGCTGGATTGGGTCAGGCCTGATCCTCTTACAAAGACTCTAGACTCTTTCCCAAGTGACTTTTCTGGTAATGGGCGGCCCTGGCTCACAAAAGTCCATTACAGCCAGAAGTTACATCAGAGGCTGCTTAGGAATCTTGCCTGTGAGAAGAGCTAAGCAGTGTGTGAGTGAGGGGTGTGTTTGTATTTGTGTATGTTGTGTGTGTTTGATGACAGTCATGTTTCCATTCTTGACAGGATATATTCTGAGAAATGGGTTTTCATTGTTGTTTGAACATCATAGAATGGACTTATACAAACCCAGATGGTATGTATTTTTTAATTTATATGCATTTTTTTCATATGGAAAACTAAATGTCCCAGCACCATTACTGAATATAAGTCATTTCCTTTACTCGATCTGCAATGGCAATATCAAGGGCCACATATCACGTTTCTATGTATGTTCCATTACAATCTTATGGGATTAGGGTCATATATGCAGTCTATCGTTGGCCAAAATGTCATTATGGAGTGCTATTATAACCGTATATATTTACATGTAAGTTTGTACAATGCAGTTGGCATTCCTTTTAATTACTTTGTATATAATATTTACTAAAAATATTTGCAGAAAGTTCCTGAGAGTCATACAAAGTCTGTTGTCCCTGTCCATGTGATGTGAAGCAGGTATCTGGTGACTTCCTTTCAAGCTTTATTTGATAGGTATTTGCTGCGTCATTTGGGTGAATAACCAGCCTGGTGTTCAGCTCCTGGAAAAATATGCAACAAGGAGATCCTGCTTTGGAGAAGTAATGTTTTGTTTGAGGAAACAAGATATCTGTTATAAACACTTAGAGACAATTCTCATATTATGAAGAAGCAAATGAAAGTGTGGTAAAGACGGAGATGATACAGAGAATGATCCCATTGCACCAGAATGCTCTTATTTTCTCTCTCTTAATGAATGGAAAGGTTGTATCGATTATTTCAGACTTAAAGAATATATAGTTTTGGTCAAAGAGCAGGCACGTGAGAGTAAGGAAGTCATCCTGTGACATTCCAAGTCAGGGAGGATTTAGGGGACAGATTGGCCAGACTGAAATGGAAGGGCTGCGTTAGGAAGCAGTGGGAGTAAGTAGGATCCCACCTTAACAAGTCAGGACAGGGTGTGCCTCCAAACACATTTGTATTTCCCTCCTGAGAGCTGAGTGTGTCTGTTCTCTAGCCACATGCTTCAGTTTTTTATTTGACTGTACCTGCCTGAATATAGATCCACTCTGGAAACCCAGAGACACTTTCCAGTGTTCTTGCTAAAGCCGAGGATTGATTAGCAAGCATGACCTCCCACCTGTTATAACTGGCTTATGGCTCTTCTGAAATACCCACAGGTATTTTCAAGGTGCCCTGTACCCCCTCCCTGCTGTGCTTTTTTATGAAACCCTTCCTTCAACTCCTTGAGTCTGGCTCGTTCCTACCAGAACCACAGTCATTTTCAGACTTCTTCATTTGTTTGGATTTTCCATTCTAAGCCCTTCCTGTGGCCTTTCCACCAGTGGTCTTATACTAGCAGTTAATTTGCTCTGAATTCAATGTGGAGCTACCTTGTGCCACGCAAGGTGCCAAAGGTTTTACATTTGTTTACTTTCTTAGTCTTCGTAATAATACTTGAAAGTAGATCTACTTAACAGTATCCATCGAGCGTCTATTATATGACAAAGCATTTGGGGATAAAGCAGGAAACGATAAAGGCAGAGGCCATGCCCACAGATAAGTTGTATTTAGCTAAGAGACTACATCTAGTGGGAGAGATTAAGCCTTAAGAAAGTAATAAAACTTGTCCCGGATCTGAAATTTGAATCTAGGTCTTTCTGACCCCAAAGTTATTTTCTTAATTTCCCAACTGCATCGACTTTTTTTCTTTTTTTTTCAATTAAAATTAATTTAAAATAAATTATTCTCAGCAGTTGTTCATTTGACAGCAAGCAGACAACCAGGATGTTTAAGCTAGATCGAGTCTTACATGACAAATGGTCACGTAAAGTAACGAAATCTTCTCTAGATGCTGTGTTCTGCTCTGGGTGGAATGTTAAGCCCTTCAGAAGCAACTTACAGGATCTCCACAGGTCCAGGGTCCATTGCCACCAAGAGGTTTGTTGCTCATTATTGCATTTAATACTATAGCAACGGCTCCACCGGTGTCTTTATTAAAACCTGCTCCAGGCTAGCATTTTCCCCCAGGGTCAGTAATGAGTTTAGAGGAATGGATGTGGAAATGAGATTTGTTCTTACCAGTGGAGTGAATTATGTCTTGTTGGGGCCCCCAGGCTAATATTTCAGATTTGCCACAAGGTACTTCATCAAAAATTCTATTTTGGTTCCAAAAGGACCATGCATGCCTATTAGCAAATTCAGAGTATGCCTTTAAACTGTATGGGTTGTTTGTTTGTTTGTTTGTTTTGTTTTTTCCCTTCCCCTGGCTCCATTCACTAAAGGCTTTCAAAATTAGCAGTTTGTTAAAGTAGTCCATTTCCACGGGCCAGTAAATGGTGCAAAGAAGTGCAGCTCTTTTATCTACCAAGGCTGAATCGGCCACAATCGAGGTGAATCAAATACAGAGCAGCCACGAATGTGTCGGCACATTAGGTATTCATGATCACATTAGGTATTCATGCAGTACCATGCCAGACATACTCATGTTGCAGAATTTGTGTTTGCTGTCTTTTAAATTCTCATGCCTCCATTTGATTGCCAGGGCTCATTTTAATGCCATCGAGGTGTATGGGTTTAAATACTCTCCAATTCAGCCTGGTGTGTTTGACATCTAGTTCACCACAATACAACATTTCAAAGAAACTGACTGCAGAGATAAGTTGATTGGGAAATGGGGTTGCCCATCGAAGCACCACCCTTCCGATAATAGAGACACTCAGAAGGCCTAGCTTGTTGGCAAGATCATAACTGCTGGTTGTCTTTACAAGTGTTCTCTGCCGTGGGAAAGGGGGAGGAAGCACCTCTTGCATGATGCCCACTATGCTCCCATCCTCTCTTCTTCCCCTCACTACTTCTGCCATCTCCCAGATAAAGGGTTATATTCCGGAGCAATGATGACCAACTACTTTTTGCTAGCAAAAACCGAAAGGGCAGGGTGATCTCCACCTAATGACAGACCGAAGATGGATTGGCTTAAGAGTGAGGGTCCACACCTTTTCTTCCCAATCCCATTACATTCATACCTTTAAGAACTGCTCCCCCACCAGAATCTTGGCTATGATTGGTATCACTTACACCTTGTTTAGATCTGGAAAAAAAAATAATAAAATGATTTCACTGATGCTACTCCAATCCTTCTGCTTGTTGTGTCAAATTTTCTTTGATTTTGTAGGCTGTGCGTTGGGCAGATGCTATCCTCCAATGGAGGTACCATTTCCATACAGGAGTAAGGTTTCTGTTGGACACAAGTCCTCGTGACAGAAACACATTTGACAGAGTGCATTTTAGTGAGAGTCTCCAGCCTTGGTCTAATTGCTCTATGATGAAACAAGCAGGAATGGCACTCTCCTTCTCACTTGCATGTCTTAGTTTTGGAAATTATTGTGTACATAGAACAGTGTTTCTTCTTAAACAAATAAACTCACCATTTTTATGACCAGTGTAGAGTTCAGATACCATTGAACAGGCATTACTATATTAAGTCCCGTGCACATCGTCAGCACTGTCAATTGGCCCTTACCTCCTATGAAGCTGGCAGCTCCTGGATCTTTGGGTTGTCTGTTTTACTGGCTGTTAATTGTTAATAGATTTTCAGGTGTAGGTCATGCTGTGTAAACATCAATCCTTAATTTAGGAAGGTCTGTGGCTGTCCATGACTGAAAAGGCAAGTGATAAACAAAAACTGGAGAAATCTCAGCATCCTTACTAAAAATGTCAAGCCCAGAAACGCTTCTGGTAGTGAAAGTAAAACTTATTAGTGAGAGAACAAACTTGCACAATAAAAAAGGAGAGTTAAAGGGGAAAGCAGAGGAGGAAAGAAGGCCCCAGAAGGAGGTAGAAGAAAGCGAAAACATCGAAGAAATCAAAGCCATTTTAAAAAGATGAGTTAGAGATCAGGCATGGTAGGATTTTGGATATCTTCCTTGTTCATGAGACGAGAAGGAAAGGAAGGCATTTAGCATGAGCTTTTATATAGTTCTGCTTGTGAAAATGATGATAACCGGCCTTGCTATCCTCCGTATCAGGGGAATGGATATATTGGTCCAGGGTTCAGTGGCCCTAAAGCCAAATTCAGCTGCCACCTGTTTTTATAGGGCCTTCAAGATAAGAATGAGTTTATGGCTTTTTTTTTTTCTTTTTTTTTTTTTTTGAGATGGAGTCTCACTCTGTCACCCAGGCTGGATCTTGGCTCACTGCAACCTCTACCTCCTGGGTTCAAATGATTCTCCTACCTCAGCCTCCTGAGTAGCTGGGATTACAGGTGCGTGCCACCATGCCCAGCTGATTTTTGTATTTTTAGTAGAGATGGTGTTTCACCATGTTGGTCAGGCTCGTCTCGAACTCCTGGCCTTATGATCTGCCTGCCTCAGCTCCCAAAGTGCTGGGATTACAGCCGAGAGCCACCATGCCTGGCCATGAGCTTATGTTTTTAAATGGCTGGAAATAAACCAAAGGAAGAGTAATATTTTGTGACATTTGAAAATTACATAAAATTCAGATTTTAGTATCCATACATAAAGTGTCATTGGAACACAGCCACACCTATTTGTTTACATATTTTCTACAACTGTCTATTCATTAAAATGGAAGAGCAGATTCGTTGCAACAGAGAGTGCAGAGCCTAAAATATTTACTATTAATATCAGCCCTTTTCAGGAAAAGTTTTCAGATCCCTGTACTGGTCTGTTGATTCAGATTAACTAGGAATTAGTTATTAAAGGCTATCACCTTTCCACCAGTCTGTCTAACTCTTCTTCATCTAGTCTTCTCTTTGCAGAAGGTAATCCCCTTACCGACTTACCCATTTACTCACCTACTTCCAAGAGTTTCCAAGGGCTTATCTCATGGTGGATCCTGTGTTGGGCTTTGTGGGTGATTCAAGAGATGAATTCAATCTGATGTCTGCTCTAGAGTACTTATAGTTTTTTTAGAGAGCATGAGAGAGAGAAAGAGATAAAATATGCAGATAAATAAGAAATATGCATGATCAAAATACATGGTAGAGTGACACATTCGTATAAGAAGATTTCAGGAATACTGTCATGGGATTCTGAATCTCCTTTAGATTCCTTTTACCTGCATAATACCATCGTTTAGTCAGTTGCTCAGACTGGAAAGCTAGCCACCATCTTTTTTTTTTTTTTTTTTTTTTTTTGAGAAGAGTCTTGCTCTGTCCCGCAGGCAGTGGCATGATCATGAATCCCTGCAACCTCTGCCTCCTGGATTCAACAGTTCTCCTGCCAGACTCCTGAGTAGCTGGGATTACAGGTACGCACCACCATGTCCAGTTAATTTTTGTATTTGTAGTAGAGATGGGTTTTGCCATGTTGGCCAGGCTGGTCTTAAACTCCTGGTCTCAAGTGATCCACCTGCCTTGGCCTCCAAAGTGCTGGGATGATAGGCATGAGCCACTGCACCCGCCCTAGCCACCATCTTTGACACCCAGTCTCCCACTGCCTCTGCTTGTATTGCAGTGCACCCTGCGTGATGGTATACATCAAAGGTGCTCTCCAGGGTTATGGTTAGCCCATGTGGCCAATGGTGGCAGCCTTGCCTCTCCAAATCCGTGGACCTTTCGGCCAACAGAGTGAATTATGTCATTTCTTCCTTTTGAAGAATATCTTTTGAATTGTCAGTTTAGCCCCATTTCTGATGCTTCCTCCCTAATCTAGGCTGCTGTTATCGCTGGTCTGGATGACAGCAAAAGCTCTGCTAAATGGATCTTTTACGTCCACTCTTGCATCTGTTCTGTTTAAAATTCACATATAATCATGCTACTTCTCTGTGTATGATGAGTCTCACTTTTCTCATGTTTCTTATGAAAATATCCCAGATCTTGGCATATCTCTTGAGACCTTGAACAGTCAGCTTTTTGAGACCTCAGACCCTCCTTTGCATGACTGTCCCCTTAGTCCCTTTCTTCTAGCCATGTGGCCATCTTACAGTTTTTATAGGGTGAATATAGAATTCAGTTTTCAAAAACAAGACACTTGTGAGAATGAAAGGAGGCACTATTAATAATGATGCCATGGCAACAGGCTATAACCAGGCAGTCCCAGGCAAACCAAGGTATAAAGTCCCCCTGCATTTCTCAGACATGCCACACTCTTTCTAGCATCAGAGGCTTTGAATGTGACATTTTTCCTTATCTGGGATTGCGTTGCCCTTCTTTACATCTCAGCTTTTCTAAATCCTCTCTTTATACACAATCAGAGTACCTTCACTTTTTCTAATAATTATAATTGCATTGCAACTGATGTAACTGTTTATGTATCCAACTAGCGTGACCAATCCTCTCAGTCTGCCCAGGACCGAGGGAGTTGCAGGAACGTGAGACTTTCAATGCTAAAACCAGGAAAGTCCCAGATCAGCGCTTGAGAATATCATTGCCTCAATGGCAAGGACCACTTTTGTCTTGTTTCCCACTGCAACCGCAGAACACAGAGTAGTTCCCAATAAGTTATAGGTGCTCAAAAGACTTTAGTTGGTTGAATGAATTAGAAAGAAAGGAATACAATGAAAGCGAGATGACTTTCAGATGGGTTAATCAAGGATGCTTTGCATATAAGGTTCCATCTCAGCTTAAAGGATGAGTTATAGTTGCAGCATGAGGTTAGGGAAAGAGTATTGTCGACAGCGAGAAAACTTTCACTAGAGCCCCTCCTCTCTTCTCACTGCTAAGTGCCACCTGGAAAGGATTTGGAGCTTCTTAACAATGTGATGTAAATGGCTGCTACAATTCGGTGTGTTATCCACTCCAGAAGTAGTTGCATTTTCTTTTTTTTTTTGAGACAGAGTCTTGCTCTGTCACTCAGACTGGAATGCAGTGGCGTGATCTTGGCTTTCTGCAACCTCCTCCTCCCGGGTTCAAGCAATTCTTCTGCCTCAGCCTCCTGAGTAGCTGGGATTACAGGTGTGTGCCACCACACCCAGCTAATTTTTTTGTATTTTTGGAGAGACAGCGTTTCACCATATCGGCCAGGCTGGTCTCGAACTCCTGACCTTGTGATCTGCCAGCCTCAGCTTCCCAAAGTGCTGGGATTACAGGTATGAGCCACTATGCCTGGCTGAGTAGTTGCATTTTTAATAAGAAATAGAGCCTCCAGTCAAATGATCATCTCATAATGGCAGACATTTTGAACTAGGAATGGAGAATATGGTTTAGGGGTAAGAAAGAGAAGTGAGGAGGAAGGCCTACCTTCAGACTGGCCCCAAATGCCTTATCTTGTAGGTGGCTCCCACTCTGCCCGGGTGTCAGACCACAGGGCTGTGGGGTCTGAAAGTACAGTGCAGTGTACAATCACATAAAAATAGTTTGAGTAGAACACGATGGGACAGCAATCTAATTGTTTTTTCTCAAGTTTTCCAGACCAATTGGTCTGGGAGAGGTTATTCCTGCCCACTGTTTTTCTGGCATCAGTACTTGGCATCAGATGAGAAGTTTGCTCTGGGAGAGATGATACGGTCAGAAAGGCACATTAGAGTTTTCCAATTGGTAAAATGTTGAATAACAAAATTTTCAATGTTTTCTTTAGACTACATAAATTCAATAAATGAAAGCCCCAAATTCCTCTGAATTGAAGACTTCTGACCATTCGATCCATGTTTGTTTCTGAAAGTAATAGATTATTAGACACAAAAATGCATTTGAGATTCTAATTTTGTAGATAGGGAAACCAAGACCCAGAAAAGTTAAGAGTTGACTGCATTGTACAGCTTGTTCGTGCCACACTGGGACCAGGACTCAACTCTCCCAATTTCAAATGCTGTGTCTCCTCTTCCATACTTGCATTTTGTTATGAAAACTTTTTAACATGCCAAAAAATTGAAGACACTATACAATAAGCACCCATGTACTCATGTCTTAGTTCATTAGGGCTGCTGTAACAGAGTACCTTGGACAGGCTGACTTAAGAGCAGTAGAAATTTATTTCTCATGGTTCTGAAGTCAGGGAAATCCAACATTAGGGCTCCAGCAGCTTCAGCGTCTGGTGAGAGTTCGTTCCTCATAGATGGCACCTTCTCACCATATTCTCACAGGGAGAAAGGGGCAAAGCAGCTCTTTGGGGCCCCTTTTATAAGGATACCAATTCTGTCACTTCACAGGGCCTCATCTCCAAGTACCCTCACATTGGGGATTGGGTTTTAACATATGAATTTAGGGGGACATACGCATTTAGATTGTGGCAACCCACCCCCCTCAATTTTACAATTACCATTTTGCTATATTTGCTGTATCAAGTACCGATCCATCTTATTTTTGAAGCATTTTAAAGGAGTTGAAGGCATTAATACACTTCACCTCTACATACTTAAGCATGAGGATTATTATCTAATGTTTGATATTTGCTTATCTTTTTAGGTAAAATTTATACACAATGAATGAGTTTTGATAAATGCTTGCATCTATGTATTTCAAACCCCTATAAAGTACTTTGAGTTTTCCATTTTAAAAATTTCAAGACGTGCTACATTTTACTTAAACAATCATCTTAAAGTTGTTTGCTGTTGAAAATGTACTTGCTTCTACAGAAAACATTTCCACAGGAAACAGATTTGTGTAACATTAGACTATAGCTTTAAAAGCAGGTTCTGTTTTAAAAGCTGTGTTCAAATACTTAAGAAGTGACTTTATGCAAGTTTTAATTCATGAAAGATGAAGTCTCAAAGTCAAAGAAATGCACTCTGTGGGAAAGAAGTGGAGATATTCAAAGGGGATACATGAGGGACACAGAACCTTATAGAAAATGAAGCATTGTTCCCAGCCCATTACAGACGTGGTCCTCCTCACTCCTCCATCTCCACACTCTGCATCTCAAAAAGGCAAATTACCTGGAATTTCCAACTGGGTGAGGTGTGGGCATAAGCAAGTGGGACAAAGCCGGGTGCGGTGGCTCACCCCTGTAATCCCAGCACTTTGGGAGGCTGAGGTGGGCAGATCACAAGGTCAGGAGATCAAGACCATCCTGGCTAACACGGTGACACCCTGTCTCTACTAAAAATACAAAAAATTAGCCAGGTGTGGTGGCATGCACCTGTGTTCCCAGCTACTTGGGAGGCTGAGGTGGGAGACTCACTTAGCCCAGGAGGCAAAGTTTGCAGTGAGCCGAGATTGCGCCATTGCACTCCAGCCTGGGCGACAGAGTGAGACTCTGTCCCAAAACAAACAGAAAAAAGAGAAAATGGGACAAATAAAAGTCACAGGCTCTTTTGCTTCTGCTGTAGGAATGCTCTATTTGACTACAGTCACCCCCCCCCCCTTTTTTTTTCTTTTTTGCTCCTATGGAAACTAATCAGAAAAGCTAGAGCTGTTTTGAGAGGCAGATGCTAAAGAACGATACTCCACACTCCCTTCACAAGCTCCTTTCCCACACATGCTCAGGGTGTGTGAGTGCGCGCGCACACACACACACACACACACCCCTGATTGTACCAAGGAGTCAAAAACAACTGACTTCTCATAGATAAAGCTGTGGGTAACTAGTGGTTCAGTACTGGCTTCAGGCATGATGGACTCTCCCTGGGGAACGCTGCTCCCAACAACTGGGAGACACTTCAAGCACCTTCATTGCCAATGTTTTATGTCAAAAGGTAGAGAGAAGTCATAGAAGGACTTTCTGCAGCCCCTCATAGTAAGCGAATTGAGCCCACCATGGGAAGTCGGCTGTTCGAGAGGATAGAAGCAAGCCCAGAGCTGCCAAAGCCTGCTCCCCAGGTGGCTTCCTAGAGCAGAATTTATGAACAGCAGTGAAATCAGAAAGGGAATGTATTTTATTTTGTTATTTTGTTTGTTTTTGTTTTTGTTTTTGAGACAGAGTGTTGCTCTGTTGCCCAGGCTAGACTGGAGTGGCACAATTTTGGCTTACTGCAACCTCTGCCTCTTGGGTTCAAGCGATTCTTATGCCTCAGCCTCCCAAGTAGCTGGGACTACAGGCACATGCTGCCATGCCCGGCTAATTTTTACATTTGTAGTAGAGCCGGGGTTTCGCCGTGGTGGCCAGGCTGGTCTCCAACTTCTGAGCTTAGGTGATCCGCCTGCCTCTGCTTCCCAAAGTGTTGGGATGACAGGTATTAGCCACAGCACCTGGCCTGTTTTTACTTTTAAAGCAGAGAATGGAAGGGGGAGAAAGGATTAAAAGATGGAATATTCTGGAAGTCTTTTCTGTAGGAGCTCCAGAAAACCATTTTTGAGAAAACAGAACATTTCAGTAACAGCTGAGCCTTCAGCCAAAGCAGATGGTCCAAAATGAGGAATGGGAGAGCAATACAAATAAAATCAAGTTGCTGGCTGTGGGAGCACCGTGGGAACATGCTAACAGTTGGGTTAGGTGGAAGTCCTTCAATGCTGAGCCTGCATTTAAAAGGCATACATTTAGGCTTTCTCTCTTGGCATCTGGGCATGGTCAGTTCTGGAGAGCTGCCTCCACCACTGACTGGTGAAGAAGCTACACTCTTTTTATTTTTGCCAAAGCCAGTCCAAATGCCCTAATAAAAACCTCTAAGTGATTAACATACAGAAGAAAGTGAATGGTGCCAACTTACTGCAGTCCTGGTAGTTTTCCTAATGATGTGAGAGAGCTAAGCTTGTGATTAGAATTCCAATCACCAGGCAGGATAGGGGGACTCTAGAGCTTTTGGATAGGCCAGGAGCGAAAGACATGAAAACAACAAAGGAACAAATTTAAAAATGAAACAGCACATTAAGATGAACAGGAATGCACATTTTCTATCCCTGATTACAATCAGAGCTGGCTATTTTTAGTGTATTTCTGATGAGTCTACTTCACTGTACTTCATACCAGAATGGCACAATGAGTGGTATTTGCTCTCTATTGGCCAGTAGCTGAAGAGATGAATCTCCATGGAAGTGTGCATACAAGGAGTGCTGAGGCTGACATATGGTAGATTTTTTTTAACATCTACAAAAACAAACCCACTTTCACTAATAATATAACATGTATGTGTGTGTGTGTATCACACCCATCCATTGAGTTTCAATAATCAACTCTCTTTTGCAAGGAATAAAATATTTTATAGCCAGATAGTCATCCCTAAACTATGATTTATGATGTTTGAGCTGCATCTAGGTGGTTTATGGCACTGAACTACAAAGGGTATTAATCAGATCTATGCCAAAACTTTCAGCAAATACAATATTTGATTTCTATTGGAGAGAGATTTGGTTTTGGGAGGGCATTTTAATAAACTCAATCATAGAAGAAAAAAAAGAGTATCATAACCCAACTCTACAAATACTTTCTGTATAAGGTAAATACCTTGACAAATCTTATCCCAGCTATGCAGAGAGAACTAGAAATACCTCTTCCAGTGCGAATTTAGAAATAGCGGGTTCATCAAGAATGTATGTTGCGTATTGCTTCTTCAACTAGTCATCCCCTACTGATTAAATACCTACCATGAGTTTGGTGCTACTGGAGACTCAAAAGAAGACTAAGGCAAGACCTGGTCTTCAAGGTGGCCAGTGAATTCACCATCTTAATAAGGGCATGAGAGTAAAGAGTAAGAAACAAACCATTTATTAACATCAGGTCTAGGTATAACCAAAGGAATCAGACGACACATGATTGTGAACTAGGGGAGATTATTTGGGTTGTAGTAGCTCAAAGATATTTGATCTTGATGTTTTCTGTAAGCAAATGACTCCTTTTGTGTGTCCTTGGGAAGTTGGTTTCCCAGACATTTTAATCTAAGAATGATACCTTTACATTGGAACACCACCAAGTTATTCATGTAGCCTCTTGACAATGTTGGTTATTGTGCTTACAAAGTATATGCTATGTTTTCATCAGACATACAAGTAATTGAAAAGAAAATCAGTAAGATTTATTTTTCTTTTTACTGACAAGGCTTAATCTATCTCATGCAATCTTTATCACTTAAAGTCAGGCTATTCCTGTCAGTACTTCCTAGATTCTTTAGGGACATGGATAATAACTATAATCTATGGAGCAGTCCTACAGTTAGGTCAGTACAGCCAGTAATTTGCAAGACTGGTTCTACAATGGCATCTCTTAGGGAAGGAACTGCCTTCGACTCATGTGTCTGAACCCTGCAGAGAAGGATCAACCAACTGGTAACTTTCACTGAGGTTTCTCATCTCCTTTTGCTGTCTTCAAGTTTGTGGCTTTAAGAGAGGCCTTTGGCAAAGTTTTGATTACTGTGAATACCCTCTTATAATGTTTCACTTTTCAGAAGCTTTTCACATTCATACGTTTCTTTAATCTTCCTAATTTTCTACTAGATTGGGAAGAATTGAGTCTCTTCCCATTTTACCTCTCATGAAAGAGGCTAGTTGAATGTACCAGGTGACATACAGCCCTTTAGCCATACAATTATGAGCACATCAAAGTTTCCAGACCACAGACTTAGAGTCTTATTCTATCACTTGTGTAGGACATAGAACTTATTTGATTAGTTCTGTTGACAATTATATACAGGCTTTGGGAAACAAGTTATAAATATTTGAGTTTTTGGTTGGTTCAAAAATTCCATTCAATTCTGACATTATCCTCCTGGAGCTAGCATGAGATCTCATGAGTTAAAAGTCTCTGTTCTACAATAGTGCCCCCATGTTATACTCCAATCTCAAATCCTGGGCCACCCATACTTCTGACCAGCTGGCTATAAACTGGGGGTTCTCATCACCCCCGCCTCAGATTCAGTAACTAGCTAGAAAGGCTCATAGAAGTCAGGACGGCATGTTACTTACATTTACCAGTTTATTGTAAAGGACACAAACGAACAGCCCGATGAAGGCGTACACAGGGCAAGGTCCAGAAGAGTCCCGAATACAGGATCTTCCATCCCTGTGGAGTTGGGGTGCACCTCCCCCGGCATGTGGATGTGTTTGGAAAACAACTTGGAAGCTCTCTGAACCTTGATGTTTAGAGGTTCTTTTTTTTTTTTTTTTTTAATGGAGGTTTCAGCATATAGGCGTGATTTGTTAAATCACTGGCCACCCAAGCTCCAGCTACCTCCCTCCTCCGGAGAGGTGAGGATACAGGGGCTGAAATTTGCATCCCTTTAATCATGGTTTGGTCTTTTTGGCTAACAGTTCCCATGCTGAAGCTATCTAGAGACCACCAATTATGTCATTAATATAGAAAAGATGCTCATAACTCTAAAGCTTCCAAGCATTTTAGAAGCTGTGTGACAGGAACAAAGGATGAAGACTAAATATTTTGTATTATACCACAGATTTGAATAGACATATATTCAGGAAGACATGCAAATGGCTAATAAGCACATGGATATATGCTCAACATCATTACCCATTGGGAAAATGACAATCAAAACCACAGTGATATACAACTTCACACCCACTAGGATGGCTATAATTAAAAAAAAGATGGACAATAGCAAGTGTTGGAGAGGATATGGAGAAATTAGAACCCTCACTCACTGCTGATGGGAATGTAAAATGGTGCAGCTACTTTGGAAAACAGGTAGTTTCTCAAGCTGCTAAATATAGGATTACCATATGATCTAGTAATTCCACTTCTAGATATGATCCAACAGATAGGAAAGCATACATCCACACACAGATCTGCACATGAATGTTCACATAGCATTATTCACAACAGCCAAAAATTGTAAACAATGCAAATGTCTACTGCCTGAATACATAAGCAAAATATGGTATAGCCATGCAATGGAATATGATTCAGCAATAAAAAAAAATGAAGCACTGATGCGTGCTATAAATTAGATGAGCCTTAAAAACATTATGACTCATGCCTGTAATCCCAGCACTTTGGGAGGCCAAGGTGGGCAGATCACCTGAGGTTGGGAGTTCGAGACCAGCCTGACCAACATGGAGAAACACCTTCTCTACTAAAAATACAAAATTAGCTGGGCTTGGTGGCGCATACCTGCAATCCCAGCTACTCAGTAGGCTGAGGCAGGAGAATCGATTGACCCTGGAAGGCAGAGATTGCATTAAGCTGAGATCGCGCCATTGCACTCCAGCCTGGGCAACAAGAGTGAAACTCCCTCTCAATAAAACAAAACAACAATAACAAAAAATTATGCTAAATAGAAGATAGTCACAAAAGACTGTACATTGTACGATTTCATTTATATTTCATATCCAGAATAGGCAAATCTAGAGACGGAAAATAGATTAGTGACTGCCTATGGCTAGAGGAAAGGGTAGATGGAATGGGAAATGATTGGTAATGGGGAATCAATTTATTTTGGGGAAGATAAAAGTGTCTACATGTAGAGAGTGCTGATGGTTGCACAACTGTGAACTCATTAAATTGTATGCTTTGAGTGAATTTTATGGCATGTGCATTGCATCTAAATAAAGATGTTTAGAAAAATCAGCAAAGAATATCACCTGGAGTTGGGCCATCCAGACAACACATAAGTACATCTAAAATTAAGTCTCCAAGCACTGCAATTCTCATTTGCCCTCTGATGAACTTGGTGAACTGGAACTTGGAGTCAGTTCCCCTTGTACATAAACAATGCTGCTGCTGTAAGAGCTAATTGACAGTGTTGTCAGATTGGCTTTGCCAGGGGAGCAAGCAGTCATGGTCATCCTGAAATTAACATACAGATTATAATAATAAATTTTATTTGGAGAGTTTTATTTTTCCCTGATTATATAAATAGTTTCTTTCCAGGCAAATAAAATACTTAATGCACTAGAATAATCAACTGCCACCTAAAATTTTTTTAATGTTTCGTTTCATACAAAATTCAAATTATGAAAAAAATGCAGAGTGCCAGTTTTTTGTTTGCATGTTTTTTGTTTACTCATTTAATGTTTTAACAAAGACCTGAATTCTATTTACTAAATTTACTAAGTGTATTGATTTTCTATGGGGTACCGGAACAAAATACTACACAGTGAGTGGCCTAAACAACAGAAATTTTTTGTGTCACAGTTCAGGAGGATAGAGGTCCAAGATCAAGATATCAGTATATTAGGTTCCTTCTGAAGGTTGTGAGGGAGAGTCTGTGCTATTCTTCTCACCTAGCTTCTGGTATCCTCAAATGTTCCTTGACTTGTAGATGGTGATCTCCCTGTGTCTTCACACAGTGTTCCTTCTATATGTGTCTGTCTCTATGTCTAAATATCCCCTTTTTTATAAAGAACCAGCTACACTGGATTAGGACACATCTAATGACCTCATCTTAACTTGATCATCTGCAAAGACACTATTTTCAAATGCAGTCACATTCACAGGTACCAGGGATTATGACTTCAACATTCTTTGGAGAGACACAGTTCAATCCATAACTCTACATCACCTTCTAGGGTTTATAATTTTTTTATATTCTCTTGGTCTAGCTAAACTTACAATTTTAATTAGAGGAATCCATTGTAATGTGGCAAGAATAGATGTTCTCTTAAGATCATCCATGTATTAACTGAAGTTTACATATGTCCCTTTGATTGACTTTGTCATTTTATATCTGGTGACTTTTGATAAACAACGACATAAAAAATCTCCAATGTTCCAAGCTTACAGAGAAAAAAAAATGAAAATGATTATATAATTGGGAAGTTTGATTATCCCTTGGTTTTGTGTCACTTACTTCTAGAACACTCTTTATCGACTGCCAAGAAATGTATGTGTGTTACCATTTCTTTGATCGTCTTGGCCTGCAAATTCAGCATAAAGGGCACAAGGAAAAAACAAACTTACCATTTTCACACAATTATTTATATAAAAAAAATAGGACTGGAACCCATTTCTGATCACGATCCTTTTGAACCAATAAAAGGAATTACTAAAAATGTAAGGAGTGATGTTTTTTCTTTGGCAATTGGTACTTTGGCTAAAAATAAACCAGTCAAAAATAGAAAGAAAAGAAGATGGGTAAGGTCTGTTAAGAAACCTAAACAATATTCATGGGGTCATTTCTAACAGCACATAAATATTTAAATTCACACACACACACACACACACACACACACACGGCTGTGTGTGTGTGTGTGTGTGTGTCTGTGTGTGTGAATTTAAATGTTTATGTTTATGCAAACTTGACTTCAGTTTCCTTCTAGCTATTTCCTCATTCCTTTATTCCTTTGGTAACACAACTTCTTAAGGGAAGAGCTATTCCAGTGTTTTTATTCACTCATTCTCTCTTGAGGCCTCTCCAATCAGGCTTTTAGCACCTGCACTCTGTTCCAGCCTACCCTTGTGAAGGTCCTGAATCCAGTGGAGGACTCTCAATCCACCTCTTACTTACAATCAGTAGCTTGGGCACACTTGATCCATTTCTTCTTGAAACACTTCTTTCAATTGGTTTCCAGAACTCACAAGCTCCTGATTTTCTCCTTCACAGATCTCTTTTTTTCAGTCCTTATTGGGTCCTTCTCATCTCCCTGATCTCTTAACTCTGGAGTGCTTTTTACCTTAGTCTTTGGACTTTTTCTTAGGTGTACACCCACCCCCTTAGTGGTCTTATCCAAAGTCAGGCTTTAAATATCATCTTTTTGTTGCTTACTCCCAAATTTATATCTTTAATTCAAACTTAACTGCTGAACTCCAGATCCCTATATACAACTACCTACGAAATGTCAACACATGGTTATTTCATTGGTGTCTCAATCTTAACATTCCCAAATGTCTTCCCTCAGCCTCACTCTGCCACCCAGGTTGGAGTGCAGTGGCTTGATTATGGCTCATTACAGCCTCAAACTGCCAGGCACAGGTTATCCTCTTGCCCCAGCACAGGTTATCCTGCTCCCAAGTGGCTGGGACCACAGCCCTGTGTAACTACACTCAGCTAACGCTTTATATTTTTTGTAGATACGGGGTTTCTCCATGTTGTCCAGGTTGGTCTTGAACTCCTGAGCTCAAGTGATTCTCCCTCCTTGGCCTCCCAAAGTGCTGAGATTACAGGCGGGAGCTGCAACACCCAACCTCCAAAACTAAATTATTGATCAGCCCTCTGTATCCTGTTCTTCTCAAGTCCATCAAAGGCAACTCTATCATCCTAGTGTTTTATCCCAAAAAGCTTGGAGGTCCCCTCTTCCTCTCATATTCCGTATGTAATCTATTAGCAAAGTCTGTTGCCTCTACACTAAAATAGATCTGAGTACTAACTGCTTCTCACCACCTCCTGTCACTAGGAAATCTTCATCATTTCTCATCAGAATTTTCACAGATACTTCCTAATGGTTCTTCCTATTTTAGCCTTTGCCACCCTCTTTCCAAGTCTATTCTCAACACGATAGCCAGAGTGATCCTCAGAAAATGTAAGTCAGAATGAATCATCGCACTTCTCGAAACCCTCCAGTGGTTTGCCAAAATTATTACAGTGGTCTATAGCTGCCACATCTGTGGCCCCTCCCTTGTATCTCACAGATGTTATTTTCCGCTGCTCTTCTTTATTCAGCTCCTGGCACACTAGCCCTCTTGCCGTTCTCAGCCCATGCCAGGTATGTTCCTGCTTCAGAGCCATTTACATCTGCCGGTCCTTCTGTCTGGAAGGCCGTTGCCCCACGTATGTTCATGACTTGTTTCCCTAGCCCTTCAGTCTTTGGTCAAATGGCACCCACTCCGTAAGACCTTCCTTGTCCATACTATTCTAAATCACAATTCCCAAGCCTTGGCTTTTATCTCTGCTTTATTTTCTCTGTATCATTTTATCATCTGGCATGCTATTTATTTTACTTATTTTATTAATTGTTTGCATCCTCGCTGGAAAATGTAAACTTCTGGGAGACAGGAATATTTGTATAAAATCATCAGTGCTCAGAAGAGTGCCTAATGCATAGTAGGGACTAACTTAAAAAAACGGTATAAATGACTGAATAGTTCTTAATCTTTTCTAATTTCCAGACCCGTGGGCTATTTAAAAATTTGATGAAATTGATGAAAACTTTTTTTAGAGAAAAGTTATATCCACATAATTTGTACTAAAATTCTAAAGCTAATATATCCCTTGAATTTTTCCAGGAACATTTCCCATACTCAAGAACTCCTGGTTAATCATGGGTGGCCTAGAGGAAGGGGCAAAGTATACAGCCAAACTCTACTATTGTCTGTTGCATGATTGCTACTGCTTAAATCATGGTGGCCTGAATATTGAGGATAAAGGGCACAAGGAGAAAATAAATTTACCATTTTCTCGCAATTATTTATAAGAAAAATAAAACTGGAACTCATTTCTAATCACAATTTTTTTTTTGAACCAGTTAACCGAACTATAGGAATTAAGATCTGTTTATTTTGTTTGAGGACTTAGTTTTGCTAGCATAATTTTACAAGGGCGAAAATTAATTTTGAACTCTTTAGTATTAGACCATTCTTGCATTGCTCTAAAGAAACACCTGTGAGTGGGTAATTTATAAGAAAAGAGGCTTACTTGGCTCCTGGTTCTGCAGGCTGTACAGGAAGCATGGCTCTGGCTTCTGTCTCTGGGAAGGCCCCAGGAAGATTTTACTCATTGTGGAAGGAGAGCTGGGAGTCAGCAAGAGTAAGAGAGTACCTGGGGAGATGCGCCACACACTTTTAAATGACCAGATCTCATGCAAACTCAGAGTGAGGTCTCACTTATCACAATGGGGATGGCCCAAGCCATTCATGAAGGATCTGCCTTCATAAACCAAATACCTTCCACCAGGTCCATCCTCCAACATTGGAGATTACAATTCAACATTGTAAATTGGTGTGAGGGGGCAGGGTGGACAAATATCCAAATTATATCACCTTTGTAGCTTTCTGCTCATACTCCTCAAGTTCTTCCATTTTCCTTTCTCTCAGCATCAGAGTGCCTGATTTTATTCATATGGGATTCAATTTGATCACGATGGGTTTCCAAAGCTCCCCATTCTCTATTTCCAGAGTATTTATCTATATGTCACAAACTTTAAAAGGGAAATGCCTACAGGATCATGTTTGAAAGAGGTTTATGTAAACATCTAGGAATGAAATTATTTTAATTTCTGCCTTTCCAATTTAAAATTCTGTACTCATCCCCTAAGTAGGTACCCCCATGTGTTGAACAAAATGGCACATTTGTTGCTGAGAAGTTCTAAGACAGCAGAATTTTGCCCTCAGCACTTCTTAAGGAAAATGGCCTCTGTGAATTAAGGATTTATGTGTGACCATGCTTCTGCTAGAAAGGTTTGAAGATCTGGACTTACATGCTGGGATCCTGGCTTGATTAAAGGCTGCAGAGAAGCTGATACAGTAAATAGTCTTTGCTATCGGTGGACTCATATTTCCTGCTAGAGATAAACCAAGCTTTGTGCTATAAAGCAATCAGTGAGCACCGCAGTGGCTGATTCAGCACTCTGCCCCTACTAGGCTGGCACCTTCTGTTGGAAATGGCCTCAAAATCATAAATGTTCACTTCGGAGTTAGGGGACACGGGGATGAGTTGAATCTATTCCTTCATGTGAACTCTTGGTCACTTTCCCCACATTACGCTAAAAAACAACCTTCTGTGGTTTTATTTCTCTGAGTCGTCATTGATGTCATTTAACGAAATTCAGCTAAAGCCCCAAGACAAGTATACAGATTTCTAAGAAAACTTGCATTGGGCTGGTTTAGCAGAGGGAGTGCTTGTATTTGACATACGTGCCCACAAATGTCATCACCAGGGGGAGAGGAGCAGTCACATGAACAATTCAACCTAATTCATTTCTATTTGATTTTGAAATGCACAGTGTGCCTTAGATTCTCAGTAATTTTTCATGGGGGCGGAAGGGCTAATACTAAGAAAAGCGTGTGTTCTTTGAGCTCTTATTGCATAATGGAAATAAGCAACAAACTGTAACTGACATTCCATGTGCACACTGTGCTGCTGACACTGGATTTAGAGGTTGCCACTCAAAGTGCAGTTCTAGAGTAGCGTCAGGATACCCTAGAAGCTTTTTGGAAGGCAGTTTCCGGTGTCCACACCTAGCAAATCAGGATCTTTATTTTAACAAGATCCCCAGCTGATTTATTTGCATAGTATCTTTTCTTTCAGAAGAGTTTTTTAAAGTCCTGGTTCCCAAACATGGCTGTGCATTGTGATCACCTGGGGGAGTTTTTAAAACACTGATTGACACCTGGGTCCTAGTGTCAGCATGCCTGATTTTATCGATATAAGATTCAATTTGATCATGATGTGTTTCCAAAGCTCCCAGGTGGTTGTAAAATGCAGCAGGGTTTGAGAGCCTCTAGTTTAGAGCAGAACCAGAATGCATCTCGGGCACACGTGAAATGGTTAAGAGCTGACAATTTCTGAGACAGACTTTCAATTCATTACCTGGCATTCTACCAGCCACAGATTTTTATTTTTGTTTTATCTACTCATATGTTAGCTGTCTTTTTAATCACCAAAGACAAGTAAGTTATCTGTTTAGTTTATCACTTTTTCTATTTTATCTGCTTATTTGAAAATTGATAGATAGCTTTGGTTTATATGGTTATTCTAGACCAGTCAAACAATTTGCTTAATTGAATCTAATTTTCTAACATGTTTTTAGAGGGAAGAGTAGAGTCTAAAGATTGTCGTTTAAGGATCTTACCAATGCTATGCAATAGTTATTCCTATTTATCTTAACGAAGCAAGAGCTGAGATTTCAAAAAGTTAAATAACTGCCTAAATTGCACAGCTGGTCATTGGAGAAGCAAAAAGTTGAATCTGGCGTTTGAAAAGGGTTTATCTGATTCTTAAAGCCCATGCTTTTCTGTACCTCCATGCTGTTTCTGGAAAAACTAGCTGTGTATCATTAACAGCAACTTCAAAAAGACCAATTCTGGTTTATTTTTGTGTAACCTTATACAGTGTACACATAAAATGTGTAGCTTTTTGAAATTTTGTGTAAGCCATTCCACTAACCATCACTGAGTAAACGTAGCATATGCCCTTGGGTTCTGATTTAAAATAACAACAAACAAGCAAAGAAGTTAGGGGAATTGAAGGTGGTTGAAAAGCACAAGGTATTGAGATGTTTATTAGGTACCCTGGGTAGAGTAGCTTGAAAGAATTTTCAAGAGGTGGACACTTCACTAAGAGCTGCTGCTCTAGTCGGACTGGAAGGAAGCAATAGAGGAAAGACAAGCTTTAGAAGAAAGGAAAAAGCACTACTATCAGAAATACTAAAAGGTTATTTCAGATTATATATAGCAGCAGATGGTACAATGTAAAGGACAAATGGATTAACTTGCTGGGAATTTTTGGTGTCCACTTCATAGCCAACCATAAAAGGCACTGACTTTGTTAAATGATAGCTTCCAGAACATGCCATCTGTGGTCCCTGCCTGTTCCCGTTGCCTGATGAAGACTGGAATTGTTCTGTCTAAAAAAGCAGATTCTTTCATCTGGTTGTTTTCATATCCTTGTGAATTTTTTTCTGAGATTGAATTTGTGTATATCTGAGAAGGACCTTGGCTTGTAAACCCTTTTTCTCCCAGTGGCTTCGTGTTTTTCCATAGCATCACACTGAGATTGCTAGCAAAAAGGCAGCTTTGTTGATTTGTTTGTTTACTGGGGATGGGTATATTCTGGCATCATAAAACTTCATACTGAAATCCTAGGAAAGCCAAAAAGGAGATCCTGGTAGGAGACTTCTGGCCCCATGTTCTAATTGCCATTTCCTCTTACAATCACCATGTTTCTGTGGAGTGTATAGCAGCAGATCTTCCTACCTCCTACTTTTCCTGTTTCCCAGGTCTTCCTTCAATTTGTCTTAATTTCTCTAACTTCCCTGCCTCCCACTTTATCTTCACTGGTATCTTGTTATATCCCTAGATTCTACCCTTTTTCCTGTTCATTTTAATTAATTAAATTAATTAAATAGATGGGGTCTTGCTATGTTGCTTAAGCTGGTCTTGAACTCTCGGCCTCAAGCCATCCTCCTGCCTTGGCCTCTGGAGTTGCTGGTATTCAGGCATGAGCCACTGTGCCTGGCTCTCCTGTTCGTTTTTTCTTCTCCCATCTTTTCCCCTTTGAATTACCACTTCTCCTCTCTTATCTTTTTTGATTAAGAAGTTTTCTTTCAACTTATTTGGAATTGTGATGACTAGTCCAGGAGCTAAACTGAAGCTGATTTTTAATAGTATCTATTTATTAAAGTTTTTCTAAAATATTTCATTCACAGCAACAATAAATTCTAGGAGGATATGTAAAATACAATGGAGTATGAATGGATCTTCAATTCTGTGGAAGCATCATTTAAATATAAACATAACTGCAGAGCAAGAGAAAGTATTCCTTAAACTATCATGCTTCAGAACTAGGGGTGTGCTTTTGGCATTTTTGAGTGGATATATTTTCAGTATGAGGGACTACTGGGCTTTTACAGAAAGTTAGGAATCCTTGGCCCTGACCACTAAATGCCCACAGTGCCAACTGTGTCATTTGACAGTCAAGGACATTTACACAGATTTCCAGATGAAATGGTAAGGTTTATTTTATTGTAGCATTCTTATTTTCTATGTTAAAACTAAAATAGTTTCTTTAAAGCTGTACCATCATTTAGATGGATGCCCCCTAATCATTTGTTCAGATTTTGTATGCTTACTGCAAAATAATTATACAGATATGTCAATGCTGAAGAACAAGTGCTAAACAGTTGCTACAAAATGTGGCACATAGAACATTCACCATTCTAGTTAAAAGCAAAGGAGTTTCTCCTGATTACATGAATGCTATCTTCTTATTCCTTGATTGAACCTCTCCAAGCAAGACTGAGAGTCCATACCTTGCAGTAATTTATAATGTGAAAAAATATTTTTCTACCTAGGATCTTAATGAAAAGTAAAGAAATGAATGTGGTAAAGCACTTGGAGCCAATTTGAACTCTGGCATTGCCTTGATTATATGTGAAAGATAACTGCCTACCCACCTCCAGTGCCCCAATAACCGTAGCTCAATGACTGTTTTCATGAATTGAGGAATTTGAGATCCTCTGTTAATATTAACACTAGCCTCAAGCATGTCAAAAGTCTCCTAGATGTTTGAATGTAACACTTGCACTTTTCAAAACAGGGAACTTTAGTAAAAACTTTCATGTGGCAATAGTTTTGGAAACAACTCCAAATAACGCATAATGCAGGGTTTAAGCTAACACTTTAGATAAACCTAAACCCTGAACTGAAGAAAGCACATTCCCTTTGAAATCTGGCACTAGACAAGGATGCCCTCTCTCACCACTCCTATTCAATATAGTACTGGAAGTTCTAGCCAGGGCAATCAGGCAAGAAAAAGAAATGAAGGGTATTCAAATAGGAAAGGAGGAAGTCAAATTGTCTCTATTTGCAGACGACATGATTGTATATCTGGAAGACCCCATCATCTCAGCCCAAAATCTCCTGAAACTGATAAGCAACTTCAGCAAAGTCTCAGGATACAAAATCAATGTGCAAAAATCACAAGCATTCCTATACACCAATAACAGACTTAAAGAGAACCAAATCAAGAACGAACTGCCATTCACAATTGCTACAAAGAGAATAAAATACCTAGGAATACAACTAACGATGAATGTAAAGGACCTCTTCAAGGAGAACTACAAACCACTGCTGAACGAAGTAAGAGAGGACAGAAACAGATGGAGAAACATTCCATGTTCATGATTAGGAAGAATCAATATCGTGAAAATGGCCATAGTGCCCAAAGTAATTTACAGATTCAACGCTATCCCCATCAAGCTACCAATGACCTTCTTCACAGAATTGGAAAAAACCACCTTAAACTTCATGTGGAACCAAAAGAGAGCCTGCATAGCCAAGTCAATTCTAAGCAAAAAGAACAAAGCTGGAGGCATCACACTCCCGGACTTCAAACTATACTACAAGGCTACAGTAATCAAAACAGCATGGTACTGGTACCAAAACAGAGATATAGACCAATGGAACAGAACAGAGGCCTCGGAGGCAACACAACACATCTACAACATCCGATCTTTGACAAACCTGACAAAAACAAGCAATGGGGAAAGGATTCCCTGTTTAATAAATGGTGTTGGGAAAACTGGCTAGCTGTGTGCTGAAAGCAGAAACTGGACCCCTTCCTGACACCTTACACTAAAATTAACTCCAGATGGATTAAAGACTTAAACATAAGACCTAACACCATAAAAACCCTAGAAGAAAATCTAGGCAAAACCATTCAGGACATAGGCGTAGGCAAGGACTTCATGACCAAAACACCAAAAGCATTGGCAACAAAAGCCGAAATAGACAAATGGGACCTAATCAAACTCCACAGCTTCTGCATGGCAAAAGAAACAGTCATTAGAGTGAATCGACAACCAACAGAATGGGAAAAAATTTTTGCAGTCTACCCATCTGACAAAGGGCTGATATCCAGAATCTACAAAGAACTGAAACAGATATGCAAGAAAAAACAAGCCCATTCAAAAGTGGGCGAAGGATATGAACAGACACTTTACAAAAGAAGACATACATGAGGCCAACAAACATATGAAAAAATGCTCATCATCACTGGTCATTAGAGAAATGCAAATCAAAACTGCATTGAGATACCATCTCACGCCAGGTAGAATGGTGACCATTAAAAAATCTGGAGACAACAGATGCTGGAGAGGATGTGGAGAAATAGGAACACTTTTGCACTCTTGGTGGGAGTGTAAATTAGTTCAGCCATTGTGGAAGACAGTGTGGCGATTCCTCAAGGACCTAGAAATAGAAATTCCATTTGACCCAGCAATCCCATTACTGGGTATATATCCAAAGGATTATAAATCGTTCTACTATAAGGACACATGCACACAAATGTTCATTGCAGCACAGTTTACAATAGCAAAAACCTGGAACCAACCCAAATGCCCATCGATGATAGACTGGACAGGGAAAATGTGGCACATATACACCATGGAATATTATGCAGCCATCAAAAACGATGAGTTCATGTCCTTTGTAGGGACATGGATGAACCTGGAAACCATCATTCTCAGCAAACTGACACAAGAACAGAAAATCAAACACCGCGTGTTCTCACTCATAGGCGGGTGTTGAACAATGAGAACATGTGGACACAGGGAGGGGAGCATCACACACTGGGGTCTGTCGGGGGGGAAATAGGGGAGGGGACAGCTGGGCGTAGGGAGTTGGGGGAGGGATAACATGGGGGAGAAATGCCAGATATAGGTGATGGGGAGGAA
Source organism: Ateles fusciceps (assembly GCA_036589455.1). Taxonomy (NCBI): domain Eukaryota; kingdom Metazoa; phylum Chordata; class Mammalia; order Primates; family Atelidae; genus Ateles; species Ateles fusciceps. The sequence continues at coordinate 3,059,307 of JAZHEH010002077.1, forward strand.
GGCAGCAAATCACACTGCCATGTGTGTACCTATGCAACAATTTTACAGGTTCTTCACATGTACCCCAAAACCTAAAATGCAATAAAAAAAATTAAAAACAAAAAAAAGAAAGCAAATGAGTTTGATCATTATTCTTTCTTGTGATAAGCTGTAACAGTCACTTATATGCATTTTCTTAGAACGCTCCTACAACCATTGAGAACAGAATAAAAGAATAAAAAGAAACAGATTCCTACTATAGCAAGTGAGATTCAAGTTAAAAATGAAACACACACACACAGACAGACACACACACACACACACACATACACACACTCCAGCTGCAAATGTGATTAAATATGATAAAAATAGGGAGCCGAAAGTGACCTCTTTCTCCACATAGGGAGAGTGGTTCTTTGAACTAGGGAGCATTTTGTTGCCTGGTCAAATAGAGCCTAAACGTAATGCTTACCTATAGCCAGGGTAAGAACTCCATGCCTCCACCAGGTCGGATTATTATTCCCTGCTGTGTCTGGGTTGCAGATGAGAATAAAGCCTCTCACTTCTATGAGATGAGTCAACCTGCAGTTCACAGTGGCCACATTCCTGGGAAAATAACTTGTCAGGAGAAATGAGTAAAGAAGACCATGTTTGACTTCAATGCTGCCCGATTGGTGAATTATATTTTTAGAGCAATCAGTTTAAATCCTACAGATTGAAATTGTGCTGCTTGCTAACTGCCTGGGTGATTTGGCATGAAATTTAATTTGCTTTAACATGCATGGGGGGGTAAGCAGAGGGCGTTAATTTCACATTTGAGAGTTGCTGCAGTACTTTGAAAATAACTAAAATTGTGGTGTAATACTTTGCTCTCATTTTTCTTCTTCAAAACAGGCATGATGCTCTGGCTAAATTCAGTGCATTAGTAGACCAGTTTGGGCTACATTTATCTTTTTTCTATGATTCTCATTCTTTCTCATTTTAATGTTAATATTAAGTGAGCACTTACTACGTGCTAGGCACTAACTTAGTTGATTAGTGAACATTCAGCACATTAGCCACTCAATTTTATAGCTGGGGAAAGTGAACAACTACTGACCCTTTCCAGACATTTCCTCTCTTTGTAGGGGCACAGGGGAAGGTCCTCTAAGAGGGTGCTACATTTGTGTTATTTCATGTCTGTCTTCCCAGAATGGAACCCTGATTCACCTTCAGTGTGCCCATTGCAAGAAAAAATTTTGGAATTAAGGGTCATGTTAATATTCTTCTATGTAGCAATCCAGCTTTCAAGTAATATAAGTTAGTCCTCAAAGTCATGTCATTTTAAACCTATTTCTCTGATATAAATAATTCAAGGCTGAACTAATCTGAAAATTTGCATGCTGATAATAATAACAACAATAATAAAACAATAATAAAAACAATAAAAATAATAATAAAGTGCTCCTAGTGAATCAGTGTCTTGAACCTATTAGAGAGCTGAAACCTATAAATGAGCCATTTTTTTGATTGCCTGAGGCTAATGTGATGGATATTGAAAATGCCTTACTACTCTGTCATGTAATCTGCATGTCCCCAACTGATATTTCCACTGGTCAAGATTCATATTACATGTAAACTCAACTGTATTTGGTGATTAGAAAGCCAACTAGTGGAAGTCATTGCTTCATGCAATGAGTCTAATGACAACTGTACTTTTTAAGGTAAATACTGAGATAGGACACTCTATCAGCAGTAAGAAGTCCTTCACTGGGATCTTTTAGTATATGCTTTGCTTCTAAGAGTTGTAAAGGAATGGTTGCTTGGTCCCCAAAAGATCCTTTCTTAGTTTGTCACTTTGCATGTTTAGTGAATGCTGGCATGATTTATTATTTAATGGACTGTGGAAATACGCCATTTCTTGAAATGATAGTCAATGAGTACTATAAAAAATCTCAGGAGAACGATGTGCTTCATCTAATAAAGCTATTTATTTGAGTTTATTTTAAGACAAATGTATCTTCAGTTGATTCCATTGCATGGAATACCAGGCAATGAAAATATGTTTAACTTCTTCCTGACTATATATGATCCCCCACTGTAATTTCCCACAAATTATGTCAGATCTAGAGGTTACTTTGAAAAAATATTTCCAAAAAATATGTTTCTTTTGGGGAAGTAGTTTCATTACATCGATTAGGACAGTACATGTATCAGTGCTTGAGAAGACAAAACCTAAATGAGTGTTCAGGAGGTTTAGGTGTGAGTGTGTCTTCCCCAAGAAACCTAGTACATCTTGTTCCACCAAAATGCTCAGGTCCTCGAGCATCTTTATCATGGCCAGAGCTATATTGCTCATCAATCGTTAGCATTTCCCCCTCCATTTAGATATAGATTTAGATTCTACATTTAGATTCTCAGGCCCTGATAAATAGCAAGGTAGGTGGCTGGGCACGGTGGCTCATGCCTGTAATCCCAGCACTTAGGGAGGCCAAGGCGGGCAGATCATGAGGTCAGGAGTTTGAAACTAGCCTGACCAACATCGTGAAGCCCCGTCTCTACTAAAAATACAAGAGTGAGCTGGGCATGGTGGTGTGCACCTGTAATCCCAGCTACTCAGGAGGCTGAGGCAGGAGAATGGCTTGAACCTGGGAGGCGGAGGTTGTAGTGAGCCAAGATCACGCCATTGCACTCCTGCCTGGGCAACAGAGTGAGACTCTGTCTCAAAAAAAAAAAAAAAAAAAAAAAAAAATTGCAAAGTAGGTATTGGGGGATGTGAAAGGAGGTAATTTTCAAGCAATAAGGGACAAAATTCTGCCATGACAATATAAGACTGAATGAAATAGCCCAACAACTACTACCATTTTCTATCTTAAAGGAGTTATATGGTAGCTTGGGGTAAGTATGATGAAATTGTCTTCTGTTGTCAAATAATGGACATACCACTCAGATTGGAATCTTGTTAACTACTCTCCTTTCTACTGGAACTCATAATATATTGAGCTACCGTATGTCCAAGTGCATTGAATACATTTAAATTTTAAAAATATCTGTAACCCAAAAATCACATGTCCCTTAATAGAGGCTCTTTATTCCTTTATGGCACTGTGAGAATAATTCTGAACAAATAGGAGACAGATGTTGTAGACCTACCTCTGCCTCTAACACATTTACCACATGAGCTCATAACAGGAGCATCTATATCATTACAAAACAGTGATTTTGCACCACTTCCAGTTTTTGCACTGAGCTGTTGCCAAGATCGAATGAGATAACCCAGGTGAAAGTGCTTTATAAACTCTAATGGCATTATGCTTTGAAAATGTGACATTATTTAGTACCCTGGAGCAGCACAGTACTAAATAATATCTTAGTGGCTTGAATTAATACAGCTGCCAAAAAAGCTTAATTTAGGAAATTGCTTAAATGTGAAAAAACCTTATTCCACATGCATTGTTCACTGACACAGGCTCTCTGTGCTCCAGGTTTCAGGAGATAATCTCAATACAGTTGAAGGAGGGAGGTGGTTGCCAGGGCAAATAAAGGTAAATGAGAGAACCGGAGTTTGCCCCTGAGAATTTGGTTTAAAGCAGTTAACCACTCACAACTGAGCCTCTTTCTTCTGCACTTCTTCTTCTTAACCTTCAACCAATGAATCCCTTGCACTTCTTCAGTTGTGGAACCCTAACTTCAGGAGTACTCCTATCCAAACACTTTGTTGAAAGAAACAAATAAGAAATTAAAATGTCATCACTGGAGAATATCAGGGGATTGAACTCTAGAAGGGAGTGCGTAGGTAGGAGGGAGTTGGTGGGTGAAGATGGGAAGATATACTACAGAGGAGAGGAGGGGGGCGGATGTAATGAAGGTGCTTGATTTGAAAAGTTTTTTTGTCCAATGCCATCATAACCAAATCACTCACCCACTGGAAGCATAACTAGAAAAGCTCATGAGTCATACGGCCTCCATTTTCCCTGTTGGAAACAGAGTGCATCTTTAGGGTAGTGTGGATTTCTGGAGACAGAATTTTGAGGGGACCAAGGTACGAGTAAACAGAATCACCAGTGTTGTGAGGATTATGAAAGCAAATGGCATAAGGCGTTTTGAGGGAGTTTTAGAAGAGAAGTCTTAGGGAGAGGATAGCATTTCTGTAGTTCAAGTATTTGAATACATGCCTTGATCACGTGCAGAATGATAGGGACATATATTTCCAATAAAGTATATGGAAGATTTTGTTTTTCTTATAAATAGAGGTGTTCTCTGGAAGTGGTGAAGTCTTGATCAGTGTTTCTCAAACTCAGGTGCTAAAGCTGCTGGTCTGGACCCATACTCTGGCAGGGAGGGTCTAGATCACCCTTGTTACTCACCAGAGGGCTTCAGTTGTATGCCGGAAGATCTGCTGCCAGGGGTGCTGGGTCAGGGACTGCTGCTCCAGATGGGAAGGTGGACAGAGAAGTTTGGGTGTTTCTTTTTACCTCCAAACCACTCTAATACCTTGAACAGGGAGTACACTTAGTGGTAGGATTCATGGTGTTTATTTGCCTGCCTCCCAATGTCCAGGGCACTGATGTGGAGAGGGTAACGGGTAGTTTATCATGTGAAAAAGCCACTGCAATTTCTGTGTTAGTCGGGGGCCATTTGGCAATGAGCCTTCCTAATTGTAGGAGACATCTTTATATGCCCACCACATATCCATTCTCTCTTTTTTCCTTAGTAATATCACTGTCCAGACTGGCAACATTCTCAGCTAAAAAGCAAAAATGTTGACTTTACAGACTCTCCTCCCGCTAGGGGAAGCCACATGGCATAGTTCTGGCCAATGAGATGTAAGCAGGGGCTGTCTAGGACAGACTGTTTTTCTGATAAAAAGTCTACATGCTCTTTTTTGCTCTTCTCTTTTCTCCGTCTTGCCTGGAATATGGGCATAATGTCTGGAGGCTCAGCAATTCTTTTGCAATGATGAGGATGAGAGTTACATTCTGAGGATGATCGAGATCCCGACTCAACTCCTTTGGGCCACTGTATGAGCCCTATTAGTCTTCTGAAGAAATTCCTGCTATGTAAGAACAATAAGCATTATACTTATTAAGCTGCTTTTTACTGGGTTTTGGCTACATGCTGTCAGACGTAGTCCTCACTGATATTCCAGTGATCATCATGCCTTAGGCAAGTAACCTTTATCGCTTTAGTTTTAGGGAAATGCCGTTTCTCATTAGCGAAGATGCTCCGTTATATACGATTAACTTTTCTTTGTTACCATTGGACAAATTTTTCTTTCTTTTTTGAACTCTTACATAATTTTAAAAGTCTTGTTTTCCATGAACATTACATAGCACTAGCATTTTTATTTAGGTAGAACAATTTTTTACTGCCCAGAGGTTAAATTAATGATACCCAAAAAAGTAGTCACCTTCCACAGTCTGTATTGCTGGGTAAATAGCACAGTCACATTGTTCCCTTTGTTTTTTGCAAAAAGATTCCATTTCTTAGCCTGTCCATTGCACTCTTGAAAATAATCACCGTCCTCCCGCTGGATCTCTCTTTATCCTTGGCAACTCTGTTATGTCAATTATATAATGGTTTGGCCCTTTTTGGCTTTTGTTTCACTTTGTTTCTTTTCTCTCTCTGCAGAATAGCCTGCAGAGCAATAAGATAGGAAACATGCCTGCTGGGCCTGATTTTCTTCTCGAAAATAGCTTTGACCAATGGTTAGTGATAAAAGAAGTTGGCTCTCTATAGAAGCCAAAAGCCAGGTAAGTGGATTTAACCTCACATTGGTGCAAAGGTGACTAATGGACAGAAAATGGAATCTGTGTTTGCTTTGAACATAAACAGGGGGCAGCAAGACATGGTAAAAACATCATTATACCTAGAGGGAGGTCGTCAAGATTCCAGACTGCTGATTCCAACTGTGAATCTTGCAATTTCTTAGCCTCTCTGGACCTCAGTTATAAAACGAGTGGTCTCCAAGATTTCTTCCTGCTCAAACATCCTGAGCTATTCTCATGCAATAATAAACATTTGTTGTGTACCCATAATGGGCCAGGTACTGTTCTAGTGATGGAGATGTGGGGGATGAGCCATACAGAGAGAAGAAACCAAGGTTTGAGAGTACAGAAATGGGAGAGAACAGAAGAAAGAACTATCATGGGAAAAAAGATTCATAGCCGGGGGAAATAGAAACAATAATTAAAATGTGCCTGGCCATTTTAACAGCCAGGATCATTGCAGCCATCATTAATCTCACCATCCAGAGCCTCCAAGTATTTTTGTTGATAGCATTCATTCAACATTTATCAGTCAGCAGTCTTAGGAAACCTCTTTGGGGGCATTTTTCTCGTCTCTTGACTAGTTTGAAAGCACAGAGAAGCCAGGTAATTGTGTATGGCTGAATCAAAATACTTTTTGGTATCAAGCGTAAAATAAACCAGTCAAGTGCTATGGATGTCCTCAAAAGGCTAGAGGCATAGCAAGAAGTCGTAGAAAGTATTTAATACTTATGGATTGAATTTAGCTCCGTGGAAGGTAGAAAGGTAGGTAGGAGAGTTAACTTCAGACAGGCTAACCACTCATAATCAAGCACAAACTGGAAGTCATACGCACCCCTTGAGGAGTGCTTAAATTATAGCAAAGAAAAAAGGTCAGTGAATGATTATGATAGAAAACAGTAGTTTTCATTTAATTAGTCCCTGGTACCCGTTCATCACCACAGATTCCTGAAGCCTCACCTTTTGGAATACCTTGCCAGGAGGCATTCAAAATAGCTCTTTTTAAATTCTTTTGTTAGAAAGGAAGGAAAATAGTCAAAAGAGAAAGGAAAAGAATGAAAAAAGGTGGCATGATGTTCTGTAGATGTATTTCAGCAATCTCATATTCTATCTGTATTTGGTATTTACGTTCATGGTGCCCTCTGCTTTTGCACATCTTCGGAGGGCAAGGAGTCTTTTTGATATCCTCATCTCTGACCGTGCCTATCATAGAGCTAGGCACAAAGCAGATGCCTCTATAGACAGACTGAATTGACAGATAGATGGAACCACTTCTTCTTCTATGCTCCCGGATTCCAAGCGGAACCAGTGATGTCGTGGCAGAATATAGGAAAAAGAAGGATCTCATCAGTATCTTGTTATTTCTTGATGCCTGCGTGCTAAAGACAGAAGAATCTGTATGACTCTTTTAGTCAAAACCACCTATTTGGCACTCGAGCACTGATAATAAAAGGCAGGGTCAGTGTTCCTCCTTTCAAGGACTTGGACAAATTTAAAACCTATTTGATTCATGTAGGTAACACCATCAAATACTTACCTTCGTAGATTGTCAACAGCTACTGCCTTACCCAGAACTGTGCTAAGAGAAGCCATCTCTAAAATTGACTTTCTTATAGACACTTGGTAATACAGGGTGCTCTTAGAACACGGGAGGGTAGAGGTGGCACTTATCTTTACATGTGACAGTCAAAGATAAATACAAATGGGGCTGCCTAACTTCTAGTCTGCATGAAGACAGGCTCTGTGGGGGCAGACACTATGTCCTTCTTGTTCATTCCTTAGCTTTGTGAACCGGGGAAACATCTATAGCCTTTTTGTGCCCTACTTTTATCATCCAGAAAGTGAGGATACTATGAGTACCTATCCATAGGAGCGATGTGAAAAGAAATTCAGTTAATGCTTACTTACAAAGTCCTTAGGACAGTGCCCGGCAAAGAGTAAGCCTTCAATAGTCATTAACCATTGCTTACTAGTATTTTAGGTTTGAAGAGTGTCTGGCATATAATAGATATCAAAATGTTTCTGCTGAATAAATGTATGAATGAGGTCTATGTCAGTAGTAGTCTATTTTTTTTTTTTTTTTTTTGAGACTGAGTTTTGCTCTTGTCACCCAGGCTGGAGTGCAATGGCACGATCTCTGCCCACTGCAAGCTCTGCCTCCTGGGTTCAAGCAATTCTCCTTCCCAAGTAGCTGGGATAACAGGTGCCTGCCACCATGCCTGGATAGTTTTTGTACTTTTAGTAGAGACAGGGTTTCACCATGTTGGTCAGGCTGGTCTCGAACGCCTGACCCCTCAGGTGATCCACCCGCCTCGGCTTCCCAAAATGTTGGGATTACAGGTGTGAGCCACAATGCCTGGCCAGTATTCGACTTTTATATTTAGCTTGTGCATCCCTTAAATAGTTTTTGAAAAAGCATGTATTTCCTCGTATATCTTTAAGTAGATATATAAAATGATATATCCCAAGTCTAACCAGTTGCAAAGGATTCACTTTCTAGTATATCGTATATGTTAACATTGTAAAATAAAACTCTTACATAACTCTTTTAAAATGTAACTAATGAAACAAAAATATCACTGTCATCCATTAAAAAAAATTAAGAGTTTCTTTATCACATTTTCAAATATTGCTTCATTTTTTTTCCTTTTTGCATTGAGGTTCCCATTCTATCCTATCACAGAGTCGACACTAATGCAATCTGTTTTAGACTTGAACATTTTTATTGATTTTTTAACTCCGTTACTCTAGGCTCACTAATTAAAAAGAAAAAAATACCTTCTTGCCTGCTGAGTGTTGTGCCTTAAACCTGTAATTCCCACCACGCTGGGAGGCTGAGGCAGGAGTATTGCTTGAGCTCAGGAGTTCAAGACCAGCTGGGGCAGTATGGCAGGATCCTGTCTCCAAAATCGATCAATCAGTCAATCCTTCTATCCATATTAAATTGGATTGATATCATTATTAAAAATAAAGTGGCCATATGTGTTTAAGGGAATTTTAGGACTCTATTTGGTTTTCTTGAGTTTTTTGTCTTTATTTATGCCAATAATACACAGTCTGATATGGTTTGGATCTATATCCCTACCCAAACTCATGTTCGGTTATAATCCCCAGTGCTGGTAGTGAGTCTGGTGGGAAGTGATTGCATCATGGGGATGGATCCTTCATGAATGGGTTTAGCACCATCCCTTTGGTGCTGTTCTCATGATACAGTTCATATGTGATCTAGTTGTTTAAAAGTGTATAGCACCTCCCCGCCCTTCCTTCTGCTCTGGCCATGTAAGATGTGGCTGCTTCCTCTTTACCTTCCACCATAATTGTAGGTCTCATGAGGCCTCCTCAGAAGCAGATGGTACTGTGCTTCCTCTACAGCCTATGGAGCTGTGAGCCAATTAAACTTCTTTTCTTTATGAATTACCCAGTCACAGGTATTTCTTTATAACAGTGCAAGAATAGATGAATACACTGTCTTAATTATTATAGCTTTTTACTAAATTATGAAATCTGATGGAGTAAATCTTTTAACCTAATTTTTCTTCAGCATAATCTTGACTCTTCTATTTTCTATATTTCCATATAAATTTAGAATCGGGTTGCCAATTTCTACCAAAAACACAAGCTATTGTGATTTGATTGGAATGACATTCAATCTGTCAGTAAATTTGGGGATAACTAACATCTTAATGAAATTGAATTTTCTTATCTATTACCATCATATATTTCTCCATTTATTTGCATCTTTAATTCCTTTTGGCAAAGTTTTATAGTTTCTAATGTGGTGGTCTTAAACACCTCTCACTAAATTTATTCCTAATTATTTTATTGTTTTGAAGTGATTGGAAAAGGTAGTGACACAAAATATTTAAATTGATACTGAACTTTTTCTGGTGAACCATAAGTTTATATATGCTGAAAAGTTCATTGTGCATTGAGTTATTTCTATGGTAAGTAATACACAACTGATCAAAACCATTAATTTTTGATGGATAATTATGACACGCAAAGTATGTTTTTTGAAAATATATATTATAGAGAGATGGAGGTGGCTATTAGGGTACTTTGATTAAAATGATTGTCAAATTATCTCTTTTGGTAGTACTTGAGAGTTTTTGACACCTCAGAGCAGTATACTTTAGTAAGATATAGAATAGGTGAGAATTGTGCCTTTATTTTGTAAAATGGGAGAGTGGTAAGAGTGAAGGTGGAAAAGGAGAACTTTAACCACAGGAGCATCTCAGACTAATTTTAGATCACAATACTAATGTAATTTGAGGATCTGGTAATTGTTTTATTAAAACTGTCCTGACAGTGTACGCTATGATTAGTCCCCGCGTATGCTTAGGGGTTACATGTAAGTGGCCCTGCTTACATACATGCTCTTAAGATAAACAATAACTAGTCCTCTGGTAGGAGGACTTGACAGCACCATTTGTCACACACAGTTCAACCTGAATTCAGTTGGTAATTAGGGTGACCATCTGTTTTAGCTAATTGGCCTTATCTCAAGGAAAAATAAACTCTTATCTTTATGACATGAGGCAGTTTTGCAACTTGGAGAAAGGGAACTGATGAAGGTAGTTCCTACCCCTGCCATGGAAGTGGCTGATGAGGATGCTCTCTTCCTTGATTACATTTCAAAGAGATGGTTTTCAGGTCCTTGAGAAGAGATACTCTTCGGTTGTAAGGCTGGCGTGAGGCTTATTTAACTTTGAAAAAAGATTTACATACATTTCAAAGAGACAGAAAAATAATTTATAAGTTTTCTAAAGCAAGAAAAAGGATTAGGGAGAGGTCTAGTCTCTATTTTCAACAGAGAGAATTATTTTTTTCTTTTTTGATTTGTGCTTACCCTTACACATCTTAGGAAGCCATTCAATTGTCTTGAATCATTTTCCTCATCTGTAAAAGGGAAGTAATAACACTCTTAACAATTATTTCACATCACACAGGGCCTAAGTAAAGTAACTGTGCAAAACTTGTCATTTTAGATGCTGAAATTACTAGACATGAGATATCTTTACTGGTTAATACATGATCTAATATTTAAGTGGAATCTAATGTTTAAGTGGAAACTTAACGTTTTTAAAAGAGTTCTCTCTACAAGGCCAACAATTTTTTTGCAACAAAAATGTGTCAACTCTACATTTATCTGTTAGAGTTGGACATTTACTCTCCCTACATGTCTTACCCATGAGAACCAGTTTTCTGTAAATTTTGTGTACCAACTTCTCTTGTTATCAGTGTTTTCTTGTTCCATTATATTGTTAACAATAAATGTTATGAACTGGGCATGGTGCTGCATACCTGTAATGCCAGCTACTTGGGAGGCTGAGCCAGGAGGCTCTCCTTAGCCCAGGAGTTTGAGGCTTAGGTTTGCTATGTATCAGGCCTGTGACTTACCACTGCACCATGGCATTCTAGCTTGGGCAACATAACAAGACACTGTCTCAAAAAAAAATAAATAAATAAAGTCACAGTAAATTCAAGCTGTTCTGACTTACATTAAATAATTCATCTGGATATACTTACATTTTTCAGAAATTGTATTTTTACAAAGACATGTCCTAAATAATTATTTTGGTTTAAAAAATACTGCAAGCTACATTTTAATACAAAACAATTAATATAAGTACAAGAAATGAATTTAGATATGATGAAAAACAAACACAGATAATTTTTCTTGGCAAATGCTTTTTAAAAACATTAAAAAGAAAAAAAGTGATGCCATTGCTTGAATTCAGAGGTACTTCGATTTGACATACTTGATATATCATGAGATAAAGTACAAGCAAGGCGAAAATAACTAAAAATAGCTCCATGATAATGCTAAGTATAAGAATTAAATTGAAGATTGAAAGACTCAAAAATCTCAAGCATGCTACGGGATTTTACCAGCTCTCTCAAATAAAGCTGGGCTCAGTAAATGCTCCGGTGACTGAAACAGATCACTAAGATTGGGCTTTGTTTTTCAGACATGGAATTGATCACCTTGTTGGTGATGAATCATTGGTGAGGCCCTAATTATATAAACAATATGTCAAATCAAAGTTCTCCTCCTTCATTTGCATGAGGATTTCTGTACTTAGAATTGAGTCCTGCCACATTCTCATAATGGTGGGTGCATATATATAGCAGGGATACACACCAATAAATTATGTGGCTAGTATGATTCTGGAAATTACAATGCAAGTTAGAAATTATTCAGAACGGAATAAAATATTTAAAAGCCCTGTTAGAAATCTTAGCCAGGAAATAAATTTTCATGAGACCAGTGATTAACCCAATAGCAAAATGGAATTTATATCAACCATTCATTAATCCCATTTCCCTTCTCCCAACACCATTAATTAAGTGTCTGCTCAATTCCCATTCCTGTGCTACACTTGTGTCGCTTACCCAATTACAGCTAATTTTCTTGCATGCAACGGGAGTGGTAATAGCCTCTAACAGTTGTTGAAATGTGGTTCCTAGCGTTTACTGCAGTGTGTCATCCTTAAATATTCCCTAACATGTTTTCTAGTTCTGTTTCTAAAATCGAGTTTGTGTGGGGAGGACTGAGTTGAATACAGTAAGTGGGTGGTTTCCTTCCTTTCAGGTCCTCTGAGACCCTTATCTGGTTAAGTTTTGCCTCAGGAGAAAGCTGTACCACTGAGAGGGCTAAAAATAACTGTTCTCCTGTCTTGCTGTTTTGCCTATGATTCTCTTGGAGAAAAAGCTTTGGAAAATAAACTTTTGAAGGCATGTTTTATAAATTGTGTCTACCTGATCACTTCTTCAGAGTTCAAAGAAAAGGTCAATTTTAAAATTAAAGCCTCTGTGACAAGATGTTCTTTTCTCTCTTCTCCTTTCCCTTTTTAAAACAGTTTACAAAAAGGAGATGGTGAAGCCTGAAAATATTAAATATAAACTCTTTGCCTTATTTTAGTCTTTCCCAAAATTATGAGTGTAATTTCGGTTTGTGTATTCTAAAAGTAAGTTTCCCATGGACTTCTGTATTATTATTTGAGGGAAAGCAGTATTTTGTTTTCTGATGGTGCCTCACTTGTCAGTGGCTCTTAACGATTTACTTGATTTAAGTACTTTGTATCTTCCCTCTGACATTCCCCCACACTTTCCTTTCCTCACCCCAGGTAATTGATGATCTGTAAATAAACACTTCAAGTCATTAGAGAAGCTCACTATTTAAAATAAGCCTGCAGAGAATCTTTTGTTAAGCAAATAAGCCTTTTATAATCACCTCTGTTTCTTCTGCACAGATTTTTAGTCTACCAGCTTTTTCTTAAAGCAGAAAGTGTTTTATCTTTTCTAAGCAAGTGAAAGATTCCCTTGATAGATGGCTGGTCTCTGGAGGGGGAGAACAGGGAAGAAACTCGGGTTTATGATTAGTGACCGGGTTAAGTTCGATAGTAACAGCTCGATTTAGCAGCATTGGCTTAAGCATGCTCCAACATACTGTAATCCAGTCATCTGTGCAGTTTAGCCTTCATGTAACATCACTTTTTTATTTTTATCTACATACCTGGCCTTTTGCCTCTTTCCTTTCCCCTGTAATTGGAAATGGCATCTATTCGAAGTTGTCACCATCTTTACCATATCTATTCAAAAATTAATCTACATACATGAAATACTTCAAAGAAAACCTGTACAATTGCAGTCAACTCAAATATCCAGTTGTTTCAAACATGAAATTCAAGGGACTACTTCAAAGCCACCTGGAGAGCAACTTTAGTTCCATTAAAGTATGGGTAGTAGGCACCCACTCTTCACTGTTGACATGCTGACAGCGCAGCGCTGAATAAACACAACCCCTTAACCTTTCACAGCTTATATTTTAAAGGTTGCAAAATAATCTTGTTTAGTCAAATCTGGCAATAGTTTTTTAAAATTAATTTTTACATGATTTTTAAAAACAGTACTCCTCAAAATGAGCAGGCACATATAAGCTCATTATATCTTTACATTTTAGCGAAAACATTGTGTCTTTTCTCTACATCATGATAGTTTGTGTTTTTCGGGGGAGAAAAATATCTGTTATGGTCGTCCTAGTGTTTCTAATTTCTAAAATCATTTTGGCCTGTAGATGCTTTTTTAAAAAAAAATGCTCTCTAAATACAAGGAACATAAGATTGTGTAACTGTTTTCATAAATGAAAAACTTACACTTACCGTTGTAATCTGAGAGGAAATAATGGTTTAATTAGTTTTTAGATAAAAAGATTTTTGCAATCAGACTGTGTTTGTAATGGCATTTATAAAACAATTTTCCCCTACAGTAGCATTGTAATTAAGACTTTCGATGAAATTGTCAGAGGAGAAATGTGCATTTTTCCCCCTGTGGCTGGCTGTTATGCTTGCCCCGTGGGGCCTGCTGCTCTCCTGCACCAGACTTGCACTAATGCCCACTAATGCCCTGTAATTGTGTTTCACTTCCTCTAATTAAACTGACAGGGAATTCGAATTGCTGTCACTTACCTTACTGATAGGGAAGGTAATGGGATTAGATTGTGGCAGTTCTTGCGCAGAACACTTAACCTCCCAAGCAAATGCCCCCTTCAGGGAAGGTCTAAGGACTTCTGGCGTTCTGGTTTCACCTCTTGAGCAATGGAATATGTGAGTTAGAAAGGTCATAAAGAATATCTTCTTCATAGGTGCGCTCCTCTGAACATCAGCACCTAAAGACTTTAATGGATATTACAGGAGTAAAACATTTCTGAGGCCCAGTAGAAGTTGGAAAAGCAGGGTTAATTAAGTTAAACAGATTTATTTGTCGCTGTCGGTGCCTTTCTTTTCTTAAGGTGTGCTGTGGTAGAGGTGATCGTAGGGTGTGTGTGTGTGCGTTTGGGTGTGTAAAGTATTTCACAGACACATTTGCATATTTGAGAACTTTTTTTAGGGGCAAAGTCAAGGGCTGGTGTCCTACAGATCACCTTTTGAGATCTGCAGACGTAGCCAGTGAAGACTGGCACATGGTTATTTATGATAGGCTCTCCACACTGGTGGTAGTGGTTGTAGATCCCACAGATATTGGATCAACTGTCCTAAAATACCTCTTCAGCTCCATTTCCTTGCCTCTTTTCTTCCTCCGCTGCTGTTGGTGCAGTGTGTCAAATCCCTCAGGCATGTGGCTGTGAGCTCCCAATATCTGAGACAGGGCTCAGTTAATTTAGAAATTTTGTTTTGCCAAAGTGGAGGATGTATGGCTGTGACACCGCCTCAGGAGGTCCTGATGACATGTGCCCAAGGTGGTCAGGGCACAACTTGATTTTATACATTTTAGGGAGACACGAGACATCAATCAATATATGACAGAGGTACCTTGTTTCCATTGGTTCCGTACAGAAAGGTGGGACAACTGGAAGCAGGGAGGGGGGCTTCCAGGTCACAGGTAGGTGAGAGACAAATGGTTCCTTTTTTTTTTTTTAAGTTTCTGATTAGCTTTTCCAAAGGAGGCAATTAGATGTACATCTATCTCAATGAGCAGGGAGATGACTTTGAATAGAATGGGAGGCAGGTTTGCTCTAAGCAGTTCTCCATTGACTTTTCCCTTTAGGTTAGTGATTTTGGGCCCCAAGATTTATTTCACTTTCACATTGCATAGAAAATGAAAAAAAACACTTCATTACCACACTGTTTTTCCCTTCTATTCTGGGTACTGCTGAACTACAATATACAATGTGGTGTTGTAGAGAGCGCACAAATTCGCCCAGGTTTGGGACCTCTGACTTACTAATCTTGTAAGCACAGGCAAATTTCTTAAGGCCACTGAAGCTCCATTTATGCATTGATAAAAAGAAGCTTGAGAGTTTGGGGTTATTGCTGAGGTGGGAGAAAATGTATGTAAATCACCTGGACTGTAGCAGACATTCATTTAATGATAGCAGTTATTATTGTCTTAAGATGTTTAAAACTCTCTTAGATTTTTGTTGTTGTTGTTTTTGTTTTGGCCAGCAGCTACACTATGACCAATATCTAGATGCAAATTGAAAAGTTGGTTGAGCATTCAGCTCTTTATAATTACCTTTATGTGTGTTAAGAACCAGCATTGTGATTAACTTTTTATTATTTTTTTAAACTTTTACATCCTGCTTGGAATGGTGTGAAAAAATGATTAGAGATGACAAAATAATACAGTTTTTAAAAAAGAGGTAAATGTTCAATATCAGCTCTATTAGCTAGTAGGAATTACATTCTATTTTTCCTGTGGTTTTTTGTTTGTTTGTTTTTATCATTCAACTGAGTACGATATCAGAAGTAGTAGCATCTGCTCTATTGAGATTCATAGCAACTTGTTAATTTCGAATGGGACTGTGTTTAGATGTGACTTTTAGCAGTTGAGTTCCAAGATATTTATCAGTTTGCTCAGACTGTTATCATCATAATTTAGAAATCCACGTTACCAAACAAATGCACGCAAAAATTGACTTCTGAAAGCTTGACACATTCATAGAAAGATATTCCTGTGGCAGATATCACACAATATCAATTTAGAATTTGATTGAACCTCAGAGGCCATATCAATGTCGCGGGCTGTTTTGGTGTATATTTGCATTTAAGTTCTGAATTTCTCCTTGTCCTGTCTATGTGATCTTTACCATTTTTAGACTTTTAGCATCTGCAAAGAAAGATTATAAAATAGTACCCAAGTTATGGGTTGCTCTGAGGATTAAAATGAAATAAGGCATTGAAAATATTCCATAGACTGGGAAATGTTGTCTGCATTTTAGCTAGTTAGATTTTGCATTATTAGTAGTAATAGGGTGCACATAGAGGAAGAGGACAGAAATTGTCTCATGTGGTAAAGCTAATTCCCATCATATAATCTTCTTTCTATAAATTTTCATATGAACGTGCTAAATTTGGAGAATTGAATGCACTATACACAGATTCTGTTTTTTTAACCATTTTTGCTTCAGTTTTAGAAAGCAGGCCTATGTGGGTACAAAAAGTAAACCTTAACACAAAGGCCTGTGAAAAGTTTCCGATTAGCCTGATTGATCTATTTTGTGCACAGATTTATTCTTAAGCAACTTAAGAATGATGTTCTGGGAGATGTCAGATTTTCCTTTTGTGACACCAAACTCCAAATTTAGGGACATAGTCTAAATATCTCTAACTGTTTTTAGCAGCCTCTTTTCAATGGCTGATAGGTTTGCCATTTTTAGCAAAAAAGAAAAGAAAATGAAAAAAGTGTGTGTATGTATATATATATGTGTGTATATATATATGTGTGTGTGCATGTATATATATATATAGTATATATATTTGGCAACCCTAGACTAGTGGGTGGGAATCAGAAATGATGGTAGGATAACTGGTGAAATTTGGAGATGTCAGTTCAGGTGGGTGACTGTGCTCCAGGATATTGTAGTACAGTTTTCTTGAACCTATGTCTAAAGCCATAGGGTTAGTCAGCTCAGAGCAATACTTTGAAGAACAAGCTCATAAAGTTTATTTTCACTGTATAGAGCGTTTTATTTTTCCTACAGCCCCCTTTCTCAAGCTTCCAAAGAAGGGCAGATAATCCCACCATCTTATTCTTATCTTTTTATACCTGTGCAAGTTATCGTGAACTAAGATTTTAAACATTTCAGGTTATTTTGCTACAAAGGATATATTTCTCCTCCACCATTTTCAATATCTAAACGTTTAGAAAGGACATTTAAAAATAAGGCAGACACTTCTTAAAGAGATAAATCTCTCTGTGTGTTAGAAAGTTGGGGAATATGCATATTCTTTGGCCTAGTAATCCACTTCTACGAACCTGTTCTACAAGTACTCACCCAGGCATGCAAGAATGTCCATATAAAGATGCCCACTGCCTTATTATTTGTAAAAGGGAAATATTGAAATTGTGGTAGGCAGAAAATGGCTCTCCCAGGATATCCATGTACTAACCCCTGGAACCCATGAATGTGTTACCTCATATGAAAAAGGAATTTTACAGATGTGTTTAAGGGTAAAGACCTTGAAATGGGTAGAGCATCTGAGATTATCAGGTGGATCTAATTTAATCATTTGAGTCTAGAATCTTTCCTGGCTAGAGTCAGAGAGAGACGGAACTACAGAAGCACAGCCAGAGAGATGCTAAATTGCTAGCTTTGAAGATGGAGAGGGGTATGAGCCAAGAAAGTGGGCCGTTTCCAGAAGCAGGAAAAGGCAAGGAAACAGATTCTCTTCTAGCACCTCCAGAAAGGAGTGTACCCCTGACTGCACCTTGATTTTAGTGCAATAGGATTTCTGACCTACAGTACTATAAGACAATATATTTACGTAAGCCACTAAGTCTGGTCATTTGTTATGACAGCAATAGAAAACTAATTTGGCAACACAGATGCTAAAATATAGGGAAACAGTTAAATGATAGGTCACTCCAAATAGCAAGTTTCACGAATTCACAAAAAAAGGTTGAGGCATTTATGTTGCACTCCCATGAAACCTGGAAGAGTGTTGGTGAACTCTTGCTGAGGGAAAGAAGTAGGAGAACTCAGTGCAGTCATTGTGTCCCATTTCAGAGAAAGAATATTGTATACGAATGTATTTGAGTGTGGTGTGTGTGTTCGTGTGTGAATGGGAAAAGATCTATATAGCTACCTAGTGAAATATTACCAATAATTTCAGGGCAGGAATGGCTGTGTGTTTGTGGAAACGGGGGATTCACCTTTTGCTTTATTCACATAAGTTCAAAATGTTTAATATATACTATTGCGTAACTTTAAATACTATTTTTTTTAATATTAAGGAAACAATAGCCATAATAAGGCCAAGTCAATGCTGATTCATTGACAACTGGTCAGAAGACTTTGGTATGTCACCTTGACCAAGGATGACTTATAGTTGAGGAGAAAAAACTTTAAAATTATCTAGTTCTAACACCTTGCTTTAGAGATAAGAAAACTAGGATCTAATACAGTTCAGTGACTTGTCTGGCCTCACAGAAAGACAAAGAAGCGAAATGGGAAATAAGATGAAGATATTCTGACTTTTCGCTATACCACACAACCACTTGCTCGTATGTGTTACTGAAATGAAAAAGAAATATCTTTTCTCACTCATCGCTAGGTTTGTGGCTGAGGCCCCTATAATAAAAGGCAGATGAGTTAGAGGAAGGCATACAGATGTGTTTAGTATGTTTTACATGACACAAGAGGGTTCATAAAGAAATGAAGACCCAATGAAATAAGTAAACCTATGAATTTTTTGATGCTGTTTTAATGACGACATGAATAGTGGTGGAGAAGTATGATTGGGCAAAAATGATATGATCTAATGGTAAGAAACTGAAGGAAACAGCAAGTCCTGTTTTTCAGATTCTTCTCTGTGTCCCTGTATCTTCAGAGATAAGAATGTTCTTTCCCTTCAGGTTTAGGCAGGGTACTTCTCAAATGAGGGTCATATGACCTGCTGGCGGGGAGAAGTTCAAGGACAAGGTGAGAGTGACCTTCCTGCTTCTGCAGGTTTCTCAAATGCCAAGATGCCATATTTTGAGGTAGCATGTCCTGAGCTCCATCATTACACAGCAAAAGCTATATGCCTGTCACATGGTAGGCACTCCCATGAATTGTCCCAAATGTGGCCAATTCTGATTTTGACATTTACCTATAGTGGTCATTGTCAGCAAATATGTATCAGATATCAGCTAAATATGTGGTAGTGAAGGCGTTAACAATATAAAGATAATGATGACATGGTAGTATCATGAATAGCATGGACAAAGGAACTGCAATTATAGGATGAGAGGAACGGTGGTAGAAAGATGATGAAATGCAGTGCGGACACACACACACACACACAAAGGAACAAATAATGTTTAAGGAAATACGGGATTCTTTTTTTTATATATATATATATTTTTTTATTTTAAGAAAGAAAAGAAAGAGAGAAAGAGAGAAAGAAAGAAAAAAAGAGAATAAAAGAAAGGGAAAAAGAAGAAGAAAAAGAGGGGAGAGAGAACGGGAATCTTGCTCTATTGTCCAGGCTAGAATGCAGTCTAAAAATGGGTATTAAAAAGCTCTTTTATACTAATAATTGTGTTATACAATGGAGACAGGAAGGAATACGTGAGGAAAATAAACAAACAGCCAACCAATATTTCATTTAAACCTATGAAATGCTATGTAATTGCTGGGGAGTGATTTACTCCCAACCATGTGGTCACTTTTAGAATAAATGTGATGTGTTACCGAAAAAAAAAAAAAAATGTATGTTTTGTGGATTTGGAGTAGAGAGTTCTGTAAATGTTTATTAAGTTTACTTGTTTGAGGTATAAGTTCAAGTCCCGGATATCCTTGTTAACCTTCTGTTTCATTGATCTGTCCACTATTGACAATGTAGTGTTAAAATCTCCCACTATTATTGTGTGGGAGTACAAGTCTCTTTGTAAGTCACCAAGAACTTGCCCTGTGTATCTGGGTGCTCCTATATTGTGTGCGCATAGACTTAGGATCATTAACTCTTCCTGTTACATTGATCCCTCTACCATTATACAATTGTCCTTCTTATCTCTTTTGTTTTCTATTACTTATTACTTTAAAGTCTATTTTATCAGAGATGAGAATTGTAACTCTTGCTTTTTTTTTTTTTTTTTCCTCTCCATTTTGTTGGCAAATCTTCCTCCATCCCTTTGTTTTGAGTCTCTGTATATCCTTGCATGTGATATGGGTCTGGATGCAGCTTACTGATGGGTTTTTTGGAATGGCTGATACTGGTTGTTCCTTTCTGTACATAGTGCTTCTTTCAGAAGCTCTTTTAAAGCAGACCTGGTGGTAATGAAATCTCTGAGTACTTGCTTGTTCGTAAAAAATTTTATTTTTCCTTCACTTATGAAACTTAGTTTGGCTGGATATGAAATTCTGGGTTGAAAGTTCTTTTCTTTAAGGATGTTGAATATTGGCCCCCACTCTCTTCTGGCTTGTAGGGTTTCTGCTGGAGAGATCTGCTGTGAGTCTGATAGGCTTCCCCTTGTGGGTAACCTGTCCTTTCTCTCTGGCTGCCTTTAGTATTTTCTCCTTTGTTTCAACCCTGATGAACCTAATGATTATGTGCCTTGGGGTTGCTCTTTTGAGGAATATCTTTGTGGTGTTCTCTGGATTACCTGGAGTTGAGTATTGTCCTGCCTTGCTAGGTTAGGAAAGTTTTCCTGGATAATATCCTGAAAAATATTTTCCAGCTTGGATTCATTCTCTTCGTCACATTCAGGTACACCTATCAAACGTAGATTAGGTCTTTTCACATAGTCCCATATTTCTTGGAGACTTTGCTCATTCCTTTTTACTCTTTTTTCTCTAATCTTGTCTTCTCGTTTTATTTCATTAAGTTGGTCTTCGACCTCTGAAATCCTTTCTTCTGCTTGGTCAATTCGATTGTTTAGACTTGTGCATACTTCACGAAGTTCTTGTATTGTGTTTTTCAGCTCCATTAATTCACTTATATTCCTTTCTAAATTGTCCATTCTCGTTAACATTTCATCAAACCTTTTTTCAAGGTTCTTAGTTTCCTTGCATTGGGCTAGAACATGTTCTTTTAGCTCACAGAAGTTTCTCATCATCCACCTTCTGAAGCCTGATTTCGTTGATTCCTCACATTCATTCTCGATCAGGCCTTGTTCAATTGGTGATGAGGAACTGCAATCCTCTGTAGGAGGAAAGGCATTCTAATTTCGGGTGTTTTCAGCCTTTTTGCGCTGGTTTCTTCCCATCTTTGTGGATTTATCCACCTGTCGTCTGTGTAATTGCTGACTTTCAGATTAGGTCTCTGAGTGGACGTCCAGCTTGGTGGTGGTAAAGTTTTTTCTGTTTCTTAATTTTCCTTTGGCGGACGCCCCTCCCCTACAGAGCTGGACCTTCCCGGGTTCAGCTGTACTTGCTGTGACACTCTCAATCCTCAGCAGTTCCAACTGCTGTTTTTGTGTGTGTGTGTGTGTGGTGGGGGACCAGCCTTCCCCTGCGGCGACCCACTATGCCGGCTGAAACAGCGGCGTTGAGATTCGTGGCGCTTATTCTGCCCGAGAATCTCCCGGTCTGCTTCCCCGCTTCAGTCCGCTTTTCAATCAGCTGAATGGGAGACTCTGCCTTCCCGGAGCTCCAACGCCAACCAAAGGGCACTCAGTCCCGTGTACTCCGGACTGAGAACCGCGGCCCGGGCGGCTGCAACGGCCGCGCCGGCCAAAGAGTCGCGCTGGCGACCCGTGGGGCTCCTCCGCCGGGAATCTCTTGGTCCGTGGGCGATAAAAATTCGTCTGAAAATGTGGCATCCACTCACTCTCTGCGCTTTCAGTGGGAGCTACAATCCTGAGCTGCTGCTAATCGGCCATCTTGGATCTCTCTCCCAGGATTCTTTTTTTTTATGGAGAAGATAATATTTGAATGAGATCATCAATAAACAGGTGAAGAGAGAATAGGGAGCAGTGTAGCTTCTAACACAGTGGTCGATGTTATTGAATAAAATGATGGAGGGAATGTTGGCAGTGAGAATGCCTCGGGGGAAGAGCCTAAAGGCATGAAAGCACATCTATTTGAGCAATGGAGGTGGAAGGTAAGGTTGAAAAGCAAACGTAAAGTCGAATTGCCCAGGACCTTTTTGGACTTATCTTGTAGATAATAAGTTGGCATTGGAGGATATTAGGCAGGTGAATGAAGTAATGTGTACTTATTATAGATAATAAATAAATAATGGACTAGATTTTCACAGTGAAACTGGTGACAAAAAATGATGTAAAAAAGCTGGCCTAATAATTTTTCAGCTCCAGACTTAATTGAACTGATAATAAGGTGATCTTGAAACTTATCATTCAAATTGAAGCACTTTGTAGAGCGAAAGGAGGCATTATTATCAATTATGCAAAGACAATAGAAGCGAATTGGAAGGTATCATCTCCCTCCCTATGAAACAAATTTATGCAGATGTGAGATGATTGGAATTATGGATGATAATTAGCTGGCAGGTGGATATTTGAGAACTCCTAAACATGTGGCCAGTCCATGGACTCTCATGAAAATATAGGATGGATGCTATGGAACCCTAGACTCTCTCCAATATAACTTTTACTCTGTCTTAAGCCAGTCTCAAATTCATATTTTTTCAATAATATATTTATTTAGGGTCGCAAATCCCCATGCAAGTGCCATTTTTAGAAAAGTGTTTTATTTTGTTTTGTTTTAACTGTTAGCTACTTTAGCCCTCATGTAGCAAAGGTTGCTCTTTCTTTAAATTTATCTGTCCTTCCTAAAGAATTAATGGGACTTGAGTGTAGAATCTGGATTTCATCCTGGGTTTATCTCTCAGTCTTTGAACCTTGAACATGTTTGTTAATGTCGTTGAGCTGTAAAATGTTTATCATATGGGTATGTCCTAAGGATTAAATAGACAATTAAGGTCAAGTGTTTGACAGAAATTAGACACCCAAAAAGTAGACATTACCTTTATTTCATCTCTCTTCACTGGGAAACAGCTTTTTTTTTTTTTTTTGAATCATGTTACTTCTCAGTCAGTGTGCATTGTATCATAGCATTTGTCTTACTCTATTTTAATCACTTTAAAAATTATGTCTCATTTGTTAAGCCAGTGGTTCTCAAGTGGGGACAATTTTGCTTCCCTCTTCCCCCAGGACATTTAGCAATGTCTGGAGATATTTTGGATTGTCATACCTGGGGGGAAAGATACACTGGAATCTGGTTAGCAGAGAGCAGGGATGCTGCTAAATAGTCTACAGTGCCTGCCTAGGGTAGCCCTCCACAGCAAAGATTTACCCAGCCCAAAATGTCAGTAGTGCTGAATTGGGAAACCAAGCTTCAGATTATAACTCCCAGCAGGTCATGACCATGATTGTCTTGCCATGGCCCAGTGCCTAGCTAGCCCTGTGACCATTACATGAGTCTCAGTGTTAACTGGTGGAGTGAATGAATCAGGACCAGTGGTTTACCCATGATCCAGCTTTGCATGTATTTCTTCACTCTGTTTAGTCAACGTATAGGTGGTTTCCATGGTATCTCCAGCACACAGCTACCAGCTGCTTGCTTAAAGTATCAGTAATATTAAACCTGAACTCTGAAAGGGACACCATTAAGAAAATATTACCCATAAGGGGATAGATATCATACAGTTACCTAAAATACTTTAAGTTTCTTACTCAAAAGCACCTGCAAGCTTTCACATAGCATATAAAAGTCCCATTTTTTACCTGAATTAAACTGTGAGAGAGCATGAGATTAAATTTGTCTCTGGTTGCTTACTGAAATGAGAAATGTGTGAGGATCAGTGAGGAAGGTGGCTTTACTTTGTTTTATGTATTTATTTACTTGCTTAATATTTAATTATTTTGCATCCTATAGCTGCCAATTTTTAATAAGAGACGTAAGACTCTTGGAGAAGCTTGAGAAAGCCTGAGGAAGCCAGCCTGGCATTCAGAGCAGGAAATCTGCACCTGGGCTTGGGACATTTCTTTTCTAATTGTTGGATGAGATGGTGCTCTTTCGTTGTTCAGACAAACTGATCGATATGGGTCTTGTGCTGTGAAATACTGAAGAGCTTTCTGAGAAGTCACACAAGAGATTTCTGGAGGCTGTCACATCCCCTCCTACCTGTCCTCATCTCAACGATCTTGAACTCCTTGTGGCCTAATCGGTAATGTCATCAAACCTCAACAAACCATTACTCTGGTTTTCCTGTTACACCATGTCTTAGTTTGATAGGGCTACTATAACAAAATACCACAGACTGGGATAATTTTTTTTAAAGAAAGATTTCAACTTTTATTTTTGATTCAGGGCTGCAGGTACAGGTTTGTTACATGGATAGATTATATGATGCTGAGGTTTGGGGTGCAGGTCCCATCATCCAGGTAGTAAACATAATACTCAATAGGCAGTTTTTCAGTCCTCCCCCGCTTCCTCTCTTTCCACCCTAGCAGTCCCTAGTATCTCTTGTTTCCATCTTTATGTACCTTATGTTTAGCTCTCACTTACAAGTGAAAACATGTGGTTTTTGGTATCTGTTTCTGTGTTAATTTGCTTATAATAATGGCCACCAGCTGTATCCATGTTGCTGAAAGGAGCATGATTTTGTTCTTTTTATGGCTGTGCAGTATTCCATGGTGTATATGTGCCACATCTTTAACCAATTTACCGTTCATGGGGACCTAGCTTGAGTCCATTGTCTGTTGTGAATAAGATGGAGACTTCAACAACAGAAATTTATTTTCTCACAGTTCTGGAGTTTGGAAGTCTGAGATCAAGGAGTCAGCAGGGTTTGTTTCTTCTGAGATCTCTGTCCTTAACTTGGAGATGGCCATCTTCTCCCTCTGCCCTCACACACTCTTTCCTGTGCGTGCACGTGTGTGTGTGTGTGTGTGTGTGTGTGTGTGTGTGTGAGCATGGGTATCCTAATCTCTTCTTTAAGGATACCAGTCATATTGGATTAGGGCTGAGATCATTAGGACTAAAGATCTCATTTTAACCTTGTTACCTTTTTAAAGGCTGTATCCCCAAATATAGTCACATTCTGAGATCTTAGGGATTAGCACTTCACCATGTGAATTTGAGGGTTGGGGGAGACTCAACTCAGCCCATATCACACCTTTACCAGGACCCAACATTACATAGGTGCCCAGGAAACACTTGATGGAGTGATCTATTGTTTGAAATGGAATGTGGTGGCAGTCCCCCTCAGCCGAGCTGATGGGATTTGCAGCCTGCAGATTCTTCCCCAATCCACTCCTTCTACCCCTGGAGGCACTGTGCTTAAGAAAACAAAATTGTGATACTCAGACTGTGTTTAATGTTTTCATTAGGTTGGAAGTTCTTTCTTTGTTTTCCATTTAGCAGGCTTTGGTTAATCACAGGAGAAAGGGGGCAAGGGAGACCAGAGGGTTGGGATAGCCTTGGGGAAGGCACAGGGCTCTGGAGGGAAAAGGGCGTTCCCAGGAGGTAGGGATTTCTGTGGAGCTCTCTGGATAGGGAAGCGAGAGGATGGAAAGTATACAGCTTGGTTCTCATAAACCTGGCTTTGTGCTTGTTTACATGTAGACTGTGGGGGAGAGGGGTGGATTGCCAGGAAACTTTGAGCTTGGCCCCAGTCTGGCTTCTGCACAGGTAATGAAAGGATTTGAACCCGTAACATGGTCATCCACCCTCAAGTCAGACTTATAGCTGGTTTTACTCAGGACTTTCTACTCCCTTTTGATTCCTGGTTTCTGACTTCCCTTTCTGACTTCCTATCAGTACCTCCTATTTCAGTAGTAGTAATGGGATCTCTGGCCAGTTCTAGTCCCTTGGTAGTTCCTGCTTTGGATCCACCACAGCACACAGAAGCTCCAGGGTAATGTCCGAGCCACTCTTTGCCTTAAACTATAGAAATATATCCTTTATTTTTTTTTCACCTCTCCCACATCTCTATCATTATTTGATTTTTTTTTCTCCTCAGTTTTTTGTTTAGTGTCAGGCAAATACCTAATTCTTAAATCCTAAATACCTGATGAACCGATTTCCTATGGGACCAGAGTTTGCTTTAATTCTTCGAGTTTTCTTCTCCCACCCCTCACACAGAGGTTTCCATCTTGCCTTTCTATTCTATCTGTTTAGGGAGCAGCTTTCTAGTTTCCAGAATGACAACCATTTTAGGTAACTCCTTCATTAAGAACCTGTGTGCCAGCTGCTCAACTTAGTAGACATGCCAGCAAACTAGGCAGATGAAGTTCCTAATTGAAGTTTATAGGCTAATGGTAGGAACAGGAAAAAAACAGGGAAGTTATTTGTCTGTGTAAGGTCCTTCTTAGTTTTATTAGTGTTTTAGCAGGGAACTTCTGGAGTCATTACAAATGAGTTATAATATTTAATGATAGATAGATAGATGTTTAGATTTTGCATCATGGTGAAAAGGACATTTAGAAAAGAGATGTTTTTCTTGCTGTTCAGACCCAGCTCTGGAGGCTGCTACCTTCCAAAGTGTGTATAAGTGATTAGCAGTTCCCATTAAGGATTCCCCATCAGTGTGGGGCAGATATGGAAAGCCTGCTGAATCTGGCTTTCTAATTTCTGCAAGGCCATCCCTTCCTCGACATGCCAAGTGAAGGGGACTGAAATAGAATCCACTCTTGGTGCTTGGGGGATCTCCTTCTTTCTGGCAGTTACAGGTGCTCAGTTTGATTAAAATCATCATTGAGGTATGTTCACTACTGATTTCATTACCCATGCAGAGGACTGAAAAGGAAGAATCAGTCCCTAGCATTTGCTCCCCATCCTTCCCTAGTAAAAGCTGTCACAGTTATCAGAGCTTAAATTCCTCATGACTGGACTATGTAAGTGAAATATCAGGGTCTGTGTCTCGTTCTTCTTTTCATTTGCCTCATATATGAGTTATGTCATGAATGGATTTTAACTTGGTGAAGGTTTCACAACTGTTAAATATTACTCAGATGCTCAAAGATTTTCAAATGACAAGTCTTGGTAAATCCAAATCCAGCCTATAAAACAGTATATTCTCCCTAGACATTCAATCCATCTGTCTTCCATTTATCCATAGTTTAGATGCTTGGCACTGTGCCTCTCCTTAGGAAGCTTACTATCAAAAGAGGAAAAGATCAGGGTAAGGAATTTGCTTATTGGATACAATTTTCATGCAAGACTCAGAGATAGACATGTAGTATGCATTATCTCATTTAATTTTTACCATAACCGTGGGTTAGACATTATTTTCACTACTCTCCAAATGAGAACTGAGATTCAGTGAGTTTAGGAAAATTACTCAGCCTCACACAACTAAGCAGCTGAGATATAAGTCTGTGTCTGCTTCAAAAACTCTTTGAAGGAAGGGAAAGCATGAGGAAGAGCTTGAAGGTTGAGGAAGCGGGAAGACTGGAAATTGCATTTGCACTGTGATTTTACACAAAAAGGTAAAATGAGATGACATTGATTTATTTATCAAAACATCCATCTTCCCCCACCCTCAGTCTTAGTGTCGTAGGAGGCTAAGATGAACCTTTGAGCTAGCACTATGGCTTTGCATGGCTACATATGGCCAGATAGGTAGCTATGGATGCAAATAAGCAGGTTGTTATAAGATTCTGAAGGAACTGAGATTTTAGAATTTATCTTCCTCAATGGTCTACGGTCCCATCTCTCCACCTATTGCCAAGGGAAACTTGGCCTTAACATTTTTTGACTCCCGAATGTAATGTCGCTACAAGACTTTGTTGAGTACAATGGAAACTCCTTTTGGGGGGGGTATTGTGCCTGACACTGGGAGATGTGATCTCTCTCTGACACAGTTTATACTATATCTACTGGGAGAGTACCTGCTTATAAACAACAGAGAAGGGATAATGTCAGATGAACTTGCAGTACACACACACACACATACACACTCACACTCATTCATTCATATACACATATATTCAAATGCAAAATATGATCACATTTTTATTTTACTGTGTTGTATATACAATTGACAAATGCATCATCAACAATGTAGGAGTTATTATCAACCTACTCCAATAGTTTCTTATAATGAGTGTTAAAAATCCAGTTTTCCATAGGGCTGATGACATGGTTAGAAGAAACAGTAGTTCATTCAGCTCAGCTTATTCTGAGTGAACAGAGAAATTTCAAGAACCCACCTTTAGCCCTACTCCTGCCTTTTCTTTCTTTCTTTTTTCTTTTTGGTGAGACAGAGTTTCGCTCTTTGCTTTTGTTGCCCTGGAGTGCAATGGCACAATCTTGGCTCTCCGCAACGTCTGCCTCCCAGGTTCAAGCGATTCTCCTGCCTCAGCTTCCCTCCGAGTAACTGGAATTACAGGCATGTGCCATCACACCCAGCTAATTTTTTGTATTTTTAGTAGAGACAGGGTTTCTCCATGTTTGTTAGGTTGGTCTTGAACTCCCAACCTCAGGTATTCCACCTGCCTCAGCCTCCCAAAGTGTTGGGAGTACAGGTGTGAGCCACTGTGCTCGCCCTACTCCTACCTTTTTCATCAGGGCTTGGAAGACAGCGAATAGCTATAGCCAGGTATCTGACTATGAGGGATGCGGGGTGTGAGACCCCTCGGTGCCAGCTTTCCCTGAGAAGGCTATTCAGGAATTTGTCTGAGGGGGGATGCCACTGCCCGACATCAGAAAGGACTGATCTGTCATGGTATCGGGAAGGGAGTGCTGTGTAGGCTCTGGGGTCAGGGAGATGTAGGATTTTATCTTGGCTGTAGAGGATGCTTCAGGATGGGGAAGAGGGCAGATGTGGGATATAGGAGATTATTATGGGGTGCTCAGAGAAACTCTTCTTCTTGAGGGCTGGGGCATAATTACAAGGGAACAGAAAGGTTGGGACCATGGCAAGAGGAACTTGGGAGTAAATTTTCAGAAAATGTTGGGAAATCAGCATAGTGTAGACAGGTTTACCAGCAGAAGCTCTGAAATACTGCCTGGATCAGGATTCTGCTTTTTTGGTTTTATTTTCGTAAACTTGCAAAAGTTTCTTAAGCTCTTTATGCCTTAGTAAGATCAGCAATGTCCATCATCTCAGCGAACCTTATTTGATGTCTACATGTAGAGATGACAATAACAGTCAAAGAATTTGGGAAGCTGGTATAGCTTTTTCTTTCTTTGTGCAGGGACTGTTTTGAATGTTGTTACAGGGTATGCCTAGTCTGTATTGTTTTAGTTTTTCAGAAAGTATGGCTTTTCTCTTCTAATTAAGTAGTTTGATTTAGAATCTCATGTTTTTTAGATAGAGTGACTAATTCACTGGGAATTAAGCAGAATTGCGTTAATTGTGGATTTGTGCTCTATTTCAGGTGTATTTCCAGTAAATGGTTGCAAGAATTCAGTTCCCAAATTAGGTTAAACAATAGAATTTCAAAGGAAATATGAGAATACAGATTCCTAGGCCACAGTTGGAGAGATTGATTAATCAAATGATTACTTGGTTTGGAACCCATTGAACTATCCTTCTGTTTCAAGGATTTATCTATAATTTAGCAATGTTTATTAAAATGGAATGTTTCCTAGCCCTACCCTAGAGATTCTGAAACAGAGTCTTTGGCAAAGGGACCAGGAATCTGCATGTGTTATATCTATCTCATATTCACAGTTTTTAGCCTATGGACTATTGAGTCTAAGACTCTCCTATTTATTTTCTCATTTTTTAGCCACCATTAATCACTATTTAACCAGCAGCACCCTGAGGACTTAATTTACCTGAAAGTTTTCATTAGCAGCCATTCACCAGTGTCTTGCATTGTTAGAGATGTACTTTTGGGAAGAGATGTTGCTCTTCTGGATTTCTAAGTAGACAGGGAGGGACAACTGAGAAACTCTCAGCCGCCCCCCAGGACTCTGAGGAGGCCTTGGAGGTCAGGAGCCAGCAATGGAGACTCAAGTCCCTCCCAGGAAGTCTCTTCCCATTTTGGCTGTTCAGCCTCTTTCACTTACAACCAAAGACTTCGTATTGTCATAAGAACCCAGCGAAATGTAAGATACACAATTTGAAAAGGTATAAGCTTCTAGGATTATAACCCAGGCAAGGGGTTGAGTGTATTTTATTTTGTTTTTGTTTTTTCTTTCCCTACGGCTGGACTGGAGAGAATACAATGCACTTCCTAAGATTCCATGCAGACTTAGCAGACTTGCAGTTAGATCCCAGCACAGGGAGGAAGAACTCAGCGTCTGACTGGATGTAATACGCATTCTCAAGTCTCCCCCTTCATAGACACAGTGTACGCTACAGAGAGCAAAGTGTAATTTTAAGAACCTTGTAATTCTTTACAAATTAACACAGCAGATGGTGTTTATGGGAGCCACATAGTGAGAAATATTTGGGACGATGTGAGACATGTGTTCCAGGGTTTCAGCCTGCTTTCTACTTAGTTTAATTTTTAACTGTCATGCTACAAAAATTCCATTTTGCCTCATAAAGTTTTCATTGGTTCCAAGTGTGAGGGAACGCCCCAGGAGATAGTACTAGCATGACGGATTCCAAGCTTGCTCGGTGAGGTCCCTGATCCACCTAAGCCTGATGAGTGCCAGTGGCTTGCTCCTTCGTGTTCAGGAGGTGGTAGTCTCCTGGGTGTTGGTGCTGGGGTTGGATGCAGCCTGGCCTTCCCCCAGCTTAGAGATCCATTTGGGAAGTGGAGGAAGAGCACAGAGCTTGATAAACTTCACCCAAAGAAAGCGAAAGACAACGTAAGTGGGCTAAAAGGAAGGTTAGCAGCTCTAGGCTGGGGTTTATTAGTGTAGAAATAGTTACAATATTTCTTTGGGTGTTTTGACTGTCCATATAATTAAAAAGAAGACTTGATTCTCTGCTAGTTCCCTCATAATGTTAAGAGTTAAAGTGCTTGAGACCTGTGTGTTTGCTTTGCAGACAGTGCTGGCATTTTGGAGGGGGACATAAAAGGGAGAAAACTAAGCGAGGGATTGAAAGGTGGGGCTGCCAGAGTGGACAGGAAGAGGTCATCCTCATAGGCTTTGGTAAAGGCGAAGAGAGGTCAGAGTTGATTTGGGCAGGCAAAACAGCCCTGGCTCTGGCACTAGAATGGAGATACCTTTGGGATTCCCTAGGAGGCAAAGAGTCCTTGGTGCTCCCAAACGTGTTTCTTCTGCCCACTGACACCCACATGTCTTCCTCACTTTCCTTTGCTGTGGGGCTGGCAGTGGGAAAGGTCCCAGGTGTTCTCAAGTACATCCTGCCTCAGTGTTCCATTAAGGGTCCTTCTCAGCTCTTAGAAGCACCATTTGATCAAATCTGTCCTCTTTTAGTTCCTACTGTTTTCAAGCTTATCTACTCCCAGCTGTCACTATTTTGATAAAAGCCGTTTACTCTTTGTACTTCTTCTGCCAAGGGTATATACATCTTAATCCTATGCATACAATCAAAAGCTTTGGCTCCTAGGAATTTCCATCTTTTTCCTGCATAGCGGAGGTATGTGAGCAGGGAAGAAGGAGAATGAGTGTAGAAAGTGTCAAAAGGGGATGAAAGTAGGCAACAATACAAGGCTACCATTGGTGAAAACACAACAAGCCGCCAGTTCCACCTCCGCACCTACCTTGTCTCCAAAGAGCTGTATCATTTAATTAAGCCAAGCAGCTAGAATACTAATTACTCCATTCATAGCCAATACATATTTATAGGTACATATCTATACATATTTCTAATTTACTTAGCACCTATTCTGTGTATAGCACTGCGCCAGAACCTTCAGAGTTTCGAGGAAATGTAATGGTCTGACAACTTCCTGTCCTTGGACGACTGTGCCTTTAATTCGATATTTTATATATATATATATATATATATATATATACATATATACGCTCATGACAAATTTCTGAACACTACAGGATTGTAGTGATGTTGGAAATTCAATGAACAATGCGAGAGGTTTGCACAATATATAATGATTTATCTGGTGAGAATCGTTCATAAAGAACCAAATAAGTGGGTAGAGATGGCTATAGGCACACAGAAGAGGCTGGGTTTCTGTGAACTGGGAGGGCAGGGAAGGGGTAATGGAGGAATTACAACATGAACTGGCTCTTGATAGAAAGAATGGTAAAATGAGGCACAGGGATGCCAAGGCTGTGGGTCCCCACTTAGGCACACTTTCCATAAATTAAGGTAACCCTCTGCCTGAATGCTTTCTGATTTCTGTGAATTCTCAGCAATGAGGACCCAGTTACTGACCTCTTTTTGAGATGGTAGAAAATGCCAGACTCTAGGGATTCTTTAGGTGTTGAAAGCTTTAACTGTAGCTGAGTGGTTTGGGGAATATGCATTTAAAAATGAAATGGAACTTTAAATTTCATTGAAATTTAAATTATTTATTCAGTTTGGGTATGTGTGTGTGTATGTGTGTATAAAATCAATGGGATTTTGCACTTTGCCTTCACTACTTTCATCTCAGCTGTAAAGATGAAATGGCATTTTTTAGCAGTTTGCTCAGTTCATGGTCTCTTACAGGCTTAGAAGGGCTATGTGGTTAATTAACCCCAGCTTTTAGCAATCACCCAAGTTGGGGTAGGGGGAGGGGTGGCACTATGAAAAACGTCTTTTACGCAGGGTTGCCTGGCAAGTAATCACTGAGGACTACACCTGTGTTGATAAAATAAATCAAGGAGTAAGAATTGTAACCTTACACAGGTGCCAACTACTTCCTATGGCTTTGATCAGCAAATTGCGAAGTGGGTGAAATTTATTTTTACGACTCCATATTTTCCAAATCATCTATCCCTTTCATACCTGCTGCCTATCACCAGGTGCCTACTTGGGCCATCTATCTTTCTATCTATAAACAAGCATTTCCTGAGCATGTCTTAAGCATTTCATTCTGAGTTCTTTGGGATAAAACCAGGCATGTTCTACCACAAAAAGCTTGGGTTCTATTCTGCAGCCCCACAAAAACGTATTCGGTATCAACAGGTAGTATACTGTAAATATAGGCACTGTTTGGCACGCTACCTACGTGAAGGATGTGGTCAGAGGAGGGGGGATTTTGAGCTTTTCTTTGAAGAATGGGTAGAACCTGGCTAGGTGAATTATGAGTTAGAAGGGGAATGGCCCCTTCCAGCCAGGTAACCAATATGAGTCTATAAAGAAGCAGGAAGTTTGTGCGTTGCTGAGAAAATACAAATAGGTTAGAATTAGACCATTATGAGAGGGGAGACCAGATTCTGAAGCCCTAAAATGGAGGCCCAAGGGAAAAAAAAACAGAATTACCATTTGACATTGCAATTCCATTACTGGATATATACCCAAAGGAATATAGATCATTCTACCATAAAGACACATGCAGTAATATGTTTATTGCAGCACTATTCACAATAGCAAAGACAGGGACTCAACCTAAATGCCCATCGATGTGTTACATACACCATGAAATACTATGCAGTCACAAAAAGAACAAGATTATGTCCCTTGCAGCAACATGGATAGAGCTGGAGGCCATTATCCTTAGCAAACTAATGCAGGAACGGAAAACCAAATACCACATGTTCTTACTTATAAGTAGGAGCTAAATAACAAGAACACATGGACACAGAGAGGGGAACAACGGAAGTTGGGGTTTACTTGAGGGTGGGAAGAAGGAGAGGATCAGCTTAGTACCTAGTGATAAAATAATTTTTTTTTTTGAGCCAGAGTCTCACTCTGTTGCCCAGGCTGAAGTGCAGTGGCATGATCTTGGCTCACTGCAACATCCACCTCCTGGGTTCAAGCAATTCTCTGCCTCAGCTCCCAAGTAGCTGCGATTACATGCATGTGCCATGACGCCCAACTAATTTTTTGTATTTTTAGTAAAGAAGGGGTTTTACTGTGTTAGCCAGGATGGTCTCCATCTCCTGACCTCGTGATCCACCCACCTTGGCCTCCCAAAGTGCTGGGATTACAGGCATGAGCCACCGTGACCAGCAAAATAATTCTTGTATAGGTAAACTCATGTCACAAAATATCTGCACTGTTTGGCAAACTACCTGAATGAAGGATTTGGTATGACACATAATGTGTGTGTGACACAAAACATATGTCACACAAAATCCTTGTGACATGAGTTTACTGACATAAGAAACCTGCACATGTACCCCCGAACCTAAAAGTTAAAAGAGAAAAAAGATTAAAAAAAAAATAGGACTTCAGTAAAATCTAAATAAGAATTGAGGAATACTGAGCTGAGGAGGTTAAAGCTTGTTCTTAGCAGATCATACTGAGGATGATGAGGGAAAGCAATCAACAAAGGATGCTGTGGCATTGGAGATCTCCACTGGGGTGGGTGAGTGTCATGGAAAGAGAGATTTGAGGAACAGTATGAATCCTTATAGACTTTTTTGGTGGGCAGTTTCTCAAGGTTAGTGACTAACTGGATTTAGGGGAGAACTATGATATTAAGAGTTACGGCTGGGTCAGTAATTAGTGCTAGGGAAAACCCTGTGAATGAACCTGGATGCCCTGCCAAGATGTGAACTCCCCAGGCAGTGCTCCAGACCTTGCCTGAGGTCTCCCCCTGACCCCTACCACTCTGCTTTCAAATTATTGTGGCTTAGTATTTTAAGATCTCTGGTTTAATAAGACCCCTTTCTTTGTAACTGACAGAAATGCCACATTAACAAACATGGAGGCATTTATTAACTCATGGCACCAGGTAACCCATGGATACTTATGGCTTTAGGTGCAACTGGATTCAAAAGGCCAAGTGTTTCATTCATTAACATGGAAAAATTAATTGAATACATGTTACATTCCAGGTACTACTCCAGGATCTAAGGAGATAATGACAAGCAAAACAATTATAAGTTAGTGTGTTTTATACACAGAATGTTTGTGTCCCCCTCAAAATTCAAATGTTGAAACCTCCATTGTGATGGTATTTGGTGGTGGAGGCCTTTGATAAGTAAGTGATTATGTCATGAGGGTGGAGATCTCTGGAATGGAATTAGCGCCCTTGTAAAAGAGACCCCAGAGGACTTCCTTGTCCCCTTCGCCATGTAAACACACAAAAAGAACACAGCCTTCTAGGAATACAAAGTGGGCCCTCACCAGACACAGAGGACTGCCAATGCTTTAATCTTGGACTTTGCAGCCTCCAGAAATGTGAGAAATAAATTCCTGTTGTCATAAGCCACCCAGTCTATGGTACTTTTGTGATAGCAGCTCAAATGAACTATTCATAAAAGAGTACATAATGGAAAATGGGCACCATTTTGATTTGGCTCCAAAACTGACTCTCTTTTCTTTTCCTCCTTCCTCTTCCCTTAAATTTATTTTTCTCCAATTCCTCATTCCTTTCTTGCTACAGTTTCTCTCATAATTTCTCCCTCCTCTTTCTTTCTTCGTCTTCCTCTGCCCCTCTTTCTCCCCCTCCTTCTTTCAGCTATGCTTTTCTTTTTATGGAGTCTGTTTTTGGAGACTCCTTAAGTAGTTCAAGGTTTATCTACTACGAGTTTATCAATCTCAGTGGGAAAATATGTCTCCTTCCTAATAATTCTACCTACCACCTGTGATTCTACTGCTGATTCTCACTGGTTTGGATATTATTATAAGTTTTTTCTCTGCCCACAGAGTCTTGGTTGGGAGTCAAGAAGGCTGCTACTGAAATAACACAGATGGGTTGATGAGGGGATGAGAACAGGGGCTGATCTCCCCTGAGCCAGTCCTGCTTTGTACATTGTCCAAGGCATATCCTGAGCTTGCTCTACTCTTGGGTAGGGCCTGGAAGTCTCACCAGTATTACCATATTCTTGCAATATATATTGATGATTATCTCCTTGAAAATAAATGTAGTCTGGCAGAAAAGAGTCAGAGATACGTTGGTGTTTCCCTTTCCACCTTTACTTCCTTCCCATCCCTACCACCACTTCAGACACCAAGCAAGCCCTGGGTTACGATGTGGTCAGAGTATCCTGATTATAGATTTGCTTTGTGGCCACTGTTCCACTTTCATCCATTCTAAAGAGATACTGCCTGTGTTTTTTTAGAGAAATGTCTTTAGCTAGTGAAAAGGTATATTTAGAAAGGTTCACATGCTCCAACTATGATTTATACATAACATAAAGATATTATGAAATGTTCAAGGTTCTATAAGTAATGGTGGCGATTTGTAATAAGGATATGATTTCTGTATGCAGGGTTTGAGGGCAGGTGGGCGACTCTCCAAAAATGATAGTGTGACTGCTGGATCAATACGTGATTCTTTCTTCTGCCTCCTGTTGTCTAAATCACAGGTTTAAATGACAGCAAAATGTGTTGGAGATAGAGTTCATGGCATATTATTGCTTTCTGTCACTCTGATGATTTTGACTTCCTCCTTTTTCAAATGACCACAGTTTGAAGACTGGGCATTTGATTAGCTCCTGAAACATCCAATATATTAGAGTTACAGCTACACAATATTTTGAAGATTCCTTATACATTCAGTCATGTGTGCAGGTGCCTTCAGGGGAAGGAAGGAAGGAAGTGATAAACATCTGCCTTCTTACAGGCATGTCCTACATGTTAATACAGTGTCCTGAAACACGGTTGATGCACACCCGTGGATCCAGTGGAGGCACCGAGATGGTAGATTTACATTCCCAGGGCTTCCATGAGAGATCCCCAGAACTGGATTATGTGTTTAGGGTAGGATGAGGGGCTGGGAGGGGGAACAGTCTTTAAATAAATACTCATTTTCAGAGATTTATAAATGAATAATTGTTGTTGCTTTTTGTTTTATAAGGGGTCAGAATTCAGCATGTTGATATAAATCCATTACAAACATCTTCAGAATTTCAGAAGGGGTGATGAGTATTCATACAGTAAGAGAGTAGGGTGGGGATCCTTAACCAAAGTGGGCCAAAGGAGGGGACTTTATTTTGCAACGGGGCAAAGAGCAGTGTTATTAAAAAGAGATTGTTGAAATAAAATAATACTGTTCCTTTTCTGAAGATTAATTGTAAAAATAGAAATTTCTATTAATAGCCTAATCCTTCTGTTTAAGGATAAACTGGAAATATGAAGGTCTTCAAGATAATATCTGATACTTTAGAAAACTGGACTTGAATTTAGAGCCAGAGGATGAGAGAAGAAAAGATCTCCTATTAAAAATCCGAGTCAGGAAATTTATTCCCTTCACTCTCATCAATTCAAGCCATGAATCTATCCCAAATGTGTTTTGTAAAATAATGCTCAAAGACTAAAACAAATAAAGTTTAATAAACATGCACCTCCCTAGCACAACAGATGGCAACTAGGGAAGGTGCCCACAGCAATGTGGAGAGTGCTCCTGCCTGGATTCTTTTTTAATGATGATATTTATTAAATGGCTATCTCTATTGCACACTCATTCTCTGCCGGTAAAGATAAAGGAGAAAAGGGGAGGAGGTTCAAAAAAGCCATCCAAAGTCTATGGACAAAAAGTGACAGAGGAAATACACCTGGAAGTGAGATTTTATTGGTAGCCTTTGAAGAGAAACGCATGAAACTGTAAAATCATAGAACCCTGGAAGTTTAGAGAAGGGAGATCGTTTAGATATGGAATGGAAAAAGCCCTGGCTGAGAGGCTGGAGGTGCTGGTCAGATACTAATGAGCCAGGTGATCATAATCAGCCACTTCATCTCTCTAGACCTTGCTGTCCTTATCTTTGAGGGGGAACAAGGGGCGGGCAAGGAAAGACAGCTGACATTGACCGAGTTAACTCTGCTGGGTAGGTACTGGCCAAACACATTACAGGGCCTATCTCTTTTTATGCTCACAATAATTCCATAAAGCAAGCACTTAGCCATGTTTTAGAGATGAGAAAAACTTCAACTGCCTGTCAATTCCCAGCCCTTTCTGCAGTGCTATGACTGTTTTCCTATAACACGGAAGTATAGTTACAGGCTCTTGATGGTTTTTCTGATTCTCATATTTCACAATTCCATAATTCGTCCCTGGCCCTTTCATTCTACAGATGGTAAGTCTGGAGTCTAGAGAAGTTCCCAGGTCACTTGGGTGGTTATTGGCAGACAGTGGTTACAGCTAACTGGCTTTTGTTTCCTTCTGTTCAGCAAAAACAGGGAATAATTGGATGACTGACTTAACACCACACATTTTGCCTTTATTATTAGGTGATGATGTCAAAATAAATACTTAGATCTGCTTTCACTTCAGTTTGTTAAACTATTTCTAATTTGTAGAGCCTGGAGGGTCAGAGATGGAGAGCTAGGTAAGGCTTCTGGTTGATTCTCAGGGAACTAGAATGTGCTTGTGATGATCAAATCCTTAGTTATATGACAAATATGTCCCAGAACCTACTGTGTAAAAGACTGAATGGAGATTCTGCCCCTTATTTCACCTCTTAGAAATATCTCAGACTAGTTATGTGCTTAAAACAAATTGCCCCAAATATTCCTTCTTTAGAGAGAGAGAACTTTTTCTTTAGGGATTCCAGTTTTTGGCAAGGTGTTTGTACATTATCTCCCTGGATGGAGAAAGCAGAAGGACAGGTAATCCAAAAATAGTTTCTGTGTAGTTTCTAAATCAATTCTTTCATTTTTTTTCCACAGCAAAAATACTTTCCTAATTACCCTGAATAGTTTTAATGTCTTTTATTGTTTCTAGCCCGTTGACATTGTGATTGATCATCCTGCTAACCTTGTGAAGAAGACAGAGCATATATTAGGCTATCCATTGTGCTTATGACAAAACTCAGATTTTTTAAAAAAGCATGGGGTGAATGGCTGATCCAGGATCGTGGAGGCTAATAATAGGGAGCTGACACTAGGAGGCAAGTCTCCTCTCCTCTCTTCCTCCCTCTCTGCTAGCCTCATTGCTCTCTCCCTTCCTCCTCCTCCAACTCCCTCTCTGTCTCTGTCTATCCCTTTCTCTCTTTTCCTCGCTCTGTCTCACTCTCAGTGGCTGGCTTCCTGTCCAGTTTAAACTGATGCATTTAAACTTTTGGCCACATGTAGACATACAGAGCTGAGGAAAGTGGGACGTAATGGCTTCCAGGTCCCCACTGACTGTGCAAAGCTGAGTGCTGACAAGCTACTATTGTTATTCCTGCACAAATACCTTGTTTTTAAAAAATTGGATCTAAGAAAGGGCCAGTGAATTGATTATCCCATCCAGTGGCCCAAATTTCCTAAACCTCAGTCCTTATTTTAACATTCCCCAGCCTTCATGTACAGTGACAACAAATATGGCCCCCAAGTCAACTGCATTTCTGAATTGGTTTCAACCAAAGACTTCAAGGCTGGAGAAACCCAGGATCACAAATATTACACAAACAGAATCTGGACAAGAGTAACATGGAATGACTAACATTCCCAGAGATTCTCTGGACTTGCAGATCAAAATACAGTCAGTAGTAATGACACTGTAAAGAAGCTCTCATAAAAATAAGTTGTCTCTGTAGCTAGTCAGACTGATCTCTTCACATTATGGAGAAAAAGCTGGCTCATTTCACTCAGTGCCTTCCCAGAACCCATCTTGCCTTCTTGTCTACATGACTTTCTTTTTGCCAGTCAAAGTGCCTCTCTCTTTCCTATTCTAATCTTACCCAGGGTTTAAGGTCCAGCTAATTTTCTCTTTCCTCTGTGAGATTTCTTGACTTCCCAAAGGCAACATCTTCTCCCTCTTCTGAGCAACTCAGTCATTGAGAGTGCTGATCTTTCTGCACGGTTGCTGGTCTTGTCAGTCTTGTGTTCCGGTCTACTCCCCCTGTATCAGGAGCTCTTTGATGGTGAGAATCATGACTATCACTTTTTATGTATTCCCCACAGTGACTAACAGGATGCCTCTCATCTAAGGGATGTGTGTTTTACAGTTGCAGGATACTGATGCCAGAAGGGATACAGATCCCACAAGTTGCCCTTCTGCTCACAGAATGGGGCAACCAAGCCTCCCACATGTGTCTGTAACAACCCCAGTTGCAATCTTAAACATGACTGTTTTCCCTGGGGGTAGGATTGTCAGATTTAGCACCTAAAAATACAGGATGCTCAGTTAATGTGAATTTTAGATAAACAATAATTTTTAGAGAATAAATATATCCCCCATTTTTTTAAGTTTAAAATGTCATCTGATGCCACATTTGCACAACTCACCTTATTCGCCCTACCCTAATCCTAGCCTTATTGGATTCTGTCTTTATTTAAATTTTTGATATTTTATTTTCACATGGATTTCTTTGCATTAGTTTTGATTTTTAAAAATATTATACTGGGCTGTGTGCAGTGGCTCACACCTGTAATCCCAGCACGTTGGGAAGCCAAGGCAGGCAGATCACAAGGTCAGGAGTTCAAGACCAGCCTGGCCAATATAGTGAAACCCCGTCTCTACTAAAAATACAAAAAAAAAAAAAAAAAAAAAATAGCTGGGCGTGGTGGTTCATGCCTGTAATCCCAGCTACTCCAGTGGCTAAGGCAGGAGAATTGCTTGAACCCGGGAGGCTGAGATTGTGCCACTGCACTCCACCCTAGGTGACAGAGCAAGACTCTATCTCAAAAAAAAAATATGTATGTATATACACATACATATATATACACTCATTTACATATATATATATATATATATATATATATAAAACATTAAAATATTATATATCTTGATGACTGAGTTCCTTGGTGCCACCTTAAATTTTATGTCTAAATTATACCCCCTCTCTTGCTTTCACTCTCTTCACACCAGTCCCAGGCCCATTTGATCCTCATTCTTCTCATCTGAAAAATGGTCATATAATATGGCACTGGCAGGGTGGAATGAGCCCAGAGTCTGCCATTTACCTTCACTTAGTAATTATTTTGTGTATCTAATGTGTCTCAAATTTTTCTTTTTACTTTGAAAAGTTTAGTAACCTACCCTCCATCTGTTGTAGACACATTTTAAACCAAACTCATATCTTTTAATTTTCTGAAGTAAGTTTTTATTATTCTAATAAATGAAAAGGCCATAGGAAATCATGATTTTCAGAATGATCATGGTCCAGAGCTCCACAAAGGTGCCCTGTATTTTGATGGCAGACAACCTATTTGCAAGGAGAGAACCAAACAGGAAAGGAATAGCCTTTGGCTGCTGAATTTGTGGCACATCTGAACTTGGAGAGGCAGAGCATTGAAGCCACACTTGCTGTGCAACCACGTTCCCTTGAAAGATAGAGCAGCACGTTATTCTTCTCCATATACTTTTGTTTTCTTGGAGCTATTTGTAGGCTGATATTTCAAAGTTGTAAAATGTTAGCCACTGTATTTTAAGCTCTTTCTACTTACAGACTTAATGTCTGCATCTGAAAGAGTGAGTGTATGAGTTTAGGGAGTGGGAAAGGATGATGGGGACTTGTAGGATTTCAGAAGACTAAAAATATACGCACATATGCCTTGGTTTGGACTTTTTAATGAAAACCCTATAGGGCTGTGCATCAGACATTTGTTCAGAAAAAAATAATTAATTAAGGAAGTAGCTGAGAAGAGTGATTACTTTAAACCCAGCTATGGAGAGCTGGTATGTATGTGTCAGCTTTCTGTGTCCAGGATTTTGTCATGGAAAGAGAACATTTAGAAACCTGTTGGATGGTAATTTTTATGCATTGCCAAATCATGTTATCCCATTAGGCACAACTTATGATCTGGGATGACATTT
The DNA here is from genome assembly GCA_036589455.1 of Ateles fusciceps. Lineage (NCBI taxonomy): Eukaryota > Metazoa > Chordata > Mammalia > Primates > Atelidae > Ateles > Ateles fusciceps. Next base: position 3,101,093 of record JAZHEH010002077.1, read on the forward strand.
TATCATATATGCCAATTACTACAGAGACCTATATGATTTTACAGAGACTGAGTAGGCCACAAGAATTGACTTGCAACTAGCATTATAAATAAATCAATCTGTAGCGTTTGACTAAAAATCAGATAATTTAATCAATTTGACAAGGTTTTTGGAAACATTTATCTTTTAAGGGGAAGATAATTGTCATCCATAAAGTTTATAGAGCTTTCCATCCATGAGAATCTTGTTGCTCTTTTAAAAAGACAATGGGTTTTTTTTTTTTTCTGTTGAGTTTTAATTGTTTTTCCGTACCCAGCAAAAAAAAAAAAAGAAAAGAAAAGAAATAGGAAACTAGTGAAACTTCTAAGTGAATAATTTATTAAAGAAGACTTTTTTCCCCCTCTGTCTCTGCCTGTTACAGTCATAAGGGAAATTTTCCTCACGACCTCAAGCTGTGGGTTGCTTATTATCGTTTTTAGCATTCTACTACATGACAGAGCAGAGATTAGCAAGACTATATTTTCTAGTAAAGCATCTCTTTTGAATTTGGTACAGAAGTTGCAATATGGCTTAAAAATATTGGTATGAAATTCTGAATTCTGGTGATTTACTTAAAATCCTTTACTATGTAGTTTTAACTGCCTCAGTTATCTTCTATTCTGAAATGTGCTTACACAATATAAACACACAAAGCATTTGTATTTGAAGGCAAAACCAAAACATTCTTGTTATATTTACTTAACTGCTAAGTGTCTAGAGAAGAAGGGACAGAAATTTGTGTGGAGTTGAATATGGATTTATGTGTAACCATCCTGAAGATGTATTGGTTTTTATCAATTTTAATTCTTATTTCAGGAAAAACAACTTTAGAGGCTAAATCATGTTATTAATTATGTATTGAAAATTATCTTATTTAAAAAAATGGTTGAATTCAATATCTCATATTTTCCTGATATTTTTGAACTTTTAATGTCTCTAACATTGAATATTCTCAACCAGTAATTATTTCTCTTTCTTAATAGACTGGAAGGAAAGAAAAGGAGATCCTCTCAACATTGCGATTGATAAGATGACTAAGAAAACAAGAGATCTAAGGAGACAGGTACTATTTTTTATTTTTACTTTAAGTCCATGATACTTAGCAGTGGTTTCCAACAATGTCCTTTTCCAGGGTGTCTTCTTGGAGCTGATGTTCAGGTTGTTATTCTTTGTAACATCTACATATACCAAAAAAAAAGATGAGCCAGTTACAAGCAAGGAAAGAGGCCCTGAACAGGCAGCTTCTCACTGCCCACATCTAATCTGTCTTGGTAGAGACGAGATGAATTCACTACCTTTACATCTGGTCTTAGTTTTCCAAATCCAGGCATGCCAAGAGTCTGTCTTTGATCTTTGCTGGTTCTTACTTATCAAACTCTCAGGAAATTTAGTGATAAACCCGAATGCTAATTGTTAATGAGAAATACAACTGTTAATCTGATGGATTCTCTAAGGTCTCTTGACCAGTATATTCCCCTGGGAACATAAATCTAGGAGAAAGCTTGCTTATCTGATGGTTGTTTGGGAAGCATGGAATAAAATGGCTACTGACATCTTTAGTTTGATGGGTCTATTTTTCTTAGTGGAGAGAAATCTCCAGTCAGGGCCCTTTTTCACCTTGAAAGTGTTGTATGAACACTGATAAATGTTGCCTTAGAACCCTGATTTTATATGTGTCCATGATGAACTCCTCTTTCCTTTGGTAGCATTCTTTCTGTGAAAGAGATTCTATCATTCACTGAGTTATAATAAAAACCCCTCTTCTTGATTTCTGCCCAGAAGGGCAGAATCCTATCTCTTGCTGTAGCTTTGGCTATGCCCACCTCATTCACTATTAATTGTGATAGCCAGCTAAAACCAACCACTGCTATGGCAGCACCTGCTGAAACAGCCTGATTATCATGGCCACATCCAGCATTTGCTCCTGCAAGTGTGTTAAGTACAAACAAGATTAGCAAGAGCCTTGGGCAAGAATGGCCAAGCAGCAACTTGGAAATGATTTGAATGAGAAGAACCCACCACTTCTGATGACTGTTGGAGAGCTTCTTGGTTTTTATCAAGACATCACCTGAAGGTATAGACACACTTGATCTGGTGTCCTTCAGAAGATATCACAATTACTTCTGGAATGTGAATATTCTAGCTCCCCAGTTAACAAACCTTTTGTGGGAAAACATAAGGCAGAATACAACATCGTCCTTTCAGGCATTAGTAAGTAACAGCAAATGGATATATGGCCAGGTCCCTCTCTCCTTGCTCTCAGAGACAATTTCTGCATATCCCCATTTGATATGAAATGATATGGGTGGCAGGAATTGGGATGGAGTTTAGTTGAAAACACTGAATCAGATATCAGAGCCCTTGATTTTAGTATTAGCTCTGCCAATAAACTGGCGGTGTGATTGTGAATCCTTCGTCTCTTGGTCTTTCAAAAGTAAGGAGCCAAACTAGATCTGTAAACTTTTGTTTTGTTTTGCTGTATAAGACTGTATGAGTCTAAGGGAAATTCTCATTCCTATGTCAGAAGTCCCAATGACTGATAATGGCAGATTTCTAAAAGCAGGGAGAGGTCTTGCCTTTGGCTAGATTGTCAACCAGATAAAATTCATGAACTGGGTCCTCCCATCTCCCTGATCCCTTGGTCTCAGTAGTGATTGCTTTTTTTACATTCAAGAACAAGCCCCCTCAGCTATTTTCAATCATGGACCAATCAAGAAAGGATCTATTATTATTTTTATTATTATTACTAGAAAAGAATGAAAAAGTAATTTTTACTCTCATGTTACAATTCCTGGAAAGGCTTGAATCTTTTTAGCAGAGGACAGTGGTAAAATTTGAAGGTGAATATTTATGGTGGAATTTTAAATGCTTAGGTGACAAGCTCCTTGGAGAGCTTCCTCTAAGATGGCAGTGGAAGGAGTGTGTCCTCCCCTGAAATTATTCCATGTATATATATATTTTTTCCTTACCTTTCTTTAAAATACAGAGGAATAGGATAAAGGAGAATTGTTTCATGATATTAAGATTCAATAGTTATGGCATAATTTCACACCGCATCCATGAATTTGGTTGAAACGTCTTTCTCTTCTCCAATCTGCCTTTCTAAAACAACGATGGTCCCCATCTGTCAGTTTCATCCCTGCCCATATGTTGAGATATTTTTGTCTTTCTTCTCATCTCTTCTGTCTCCCCATGTACACCTGTAGTGACACAAAAGCTTCTCTGATCTACATTGAATCGACCTAGCACTTGTGCAGATGGAACATGCAATGACTAATTTGTTTGGCCCAGGTAGGTCATAAGCTTAGATTTGGGTAACTAGTAATTAGATTAACAAGGTGTTACCTAGGTCTCTGATAGCCCCTCCACAACAGTGGCTCAGAGAATGCTAATGGCTCAAACAAATGTTTACTGCTGAGATACTTTCTGTTCTTTCAATTACAGATAAACGTTTGCTACAGCAGATTCTAAAAGAGAACCCTCAGTGATCATGTTCACTTCCCTGTACACATGTATTCCTTTGTATAATATTTAGACAGATCAAATCTCCTAGGGGAAAAAGGTGAAATCAAAGATTTTAGTTTATAAAAAAAGATTTCTAGTGACATTTATGATGTCCCGCTTTTTCAGTCTCCTGCCTCCTCCTCATAATCCTAAGTCTGGGCAGTGCTTTTCGGAAGGGTGACCCTGGAGCCTTGAAAAGTTTTAGCCACCAAATCGAAAAGAAATAAAATCAATCATGATCATTATCTTGGACTTTCCTAATGAAAGAAAGTGAAATTAGACTTGTAGATACTTAAAGAAATCAAGATTAATTGAATATAAAGGATTTTGGTTTAAGTGGAATTTTCAGGTAAGTAGAACTCCTCTCTTGAGGCAACATATCCCAAGGAACTAGGGCATTATAAATTGTGAAAAAGATTATAGACACCCAAGGGTATCATTTAAAACTGATTAACATGGATCCATCTTGCCAGTTAAACCCATGACAGGGGGCAGTGGTAGAGCAGAATCCTCCTAAGGAGTTTTTGTTTAGAATCTAAAATGGACTTCGGGGATGATAACTGCCAGCTTTAAGCATTGCGTTCTCATTTTAGAGCTGTGAGTACAGCAGGCCCTGCGTCTGAGCTATTGTCACTGCTGTGATTCTGGAATCAGCTCATTGTGGAAATACTAGCTCTTGGCTGATGCCCCTTCTGGGTGCCTAGTGGCCCACGTGGTCCATCCATCCCCCAGAGAAGACTCAGTCAGTGTCTGCCAGCTGCACCCCTATTCCCTTTTGCTTTGTGCCACCTGGGAACTATTCTAGATCTCTTAATTTTTCCTACAGTTACAGGGATGCTAGTTGATTCTGATTATTATTTTTGTACTTTTATTAGTCTCTGTCTTTTCCAAGTTGATAAACAAATCAGCACCCAAACACTTCTCTCTGAGAAGCTAGTAAATAGTATCTACGACATTACAGTATTGGTAAACATAGCAACTCTTTCATTCCCGAAACAAATCAAAGGCCTAATTCTTATTCCTTTATACTTACTAGACACCACAGTGATTCCAGCAATGAGATTTAGTGAGTCTCAACCTGACAAAGGTCTCAATTCTATTATTATGATCAAAACATTTTTAACAACAAAAATTATATATTAGAAAGATTTTACATTGGAGTGAGTACTTAGAATAGTAATATAACAAGGCATTAAAAATTAGTAAGCAAAGCATATTATTGGATGGAATGATTAAAGGTTGATTCATTAAAATCGTATCTCCAAGTAGGACTATAGAAAAATCTTCCAAGATTATTAAAAAATAATTACAACTAAAAAATGCCTTAGCTGTCTCCTTTGTGACCCAGTTCCTTATGAACAAACTCTGACTGAAGTTGAACAGTTACCATGCAGAGCTTGTAAAATCACTGTCCATAATATGTAAACTAATTTACAGCCCACTTGTATGAAGTCCTTGCAAGGTACCTGGAACTGTTCTAAGTTCTCTCCATTTATGGTCCATATTTAGTCCACACACTAGCTCTAAAAGATTGTCACCAAGCTCATTTTACAGATGAGGATGCGAAGCCAAGTAATGTACCTGATATGGTTTGACTGTTTCCCCAGCCAAGTCTCATCTTGAATTATAGCTCCCATAATTCCCATATGTCATGGGAGGGACCTGGTGGGAGGTAATTGAATCATGCGGGCAGGTCTTTCCCATGCCATTCTTGATATAGTGAATACGTCTCGTGAGACCCGATGGTTTTATAAAGGGGAATTCTCTTGCACACCCTCTCTTGCCTGCTACCATGTAAGATGTGACTTTGCTCCTCTTCCACCTTCCTCCATGATTATGAGGGCTCCCCAACCATGTGGAATGGTGAATCAATTAAACCTCTTTCCTTTACAAATTACCCAGTCTCAGGTATGTCTTTATTAGAAGTGTGAGAACAGACCAGTACAGCACCCATGGCCATTTAAGGTGTGGATGTGTGGAAGTTGCAGCCAGGCAATCTGGCGGTAGGGTCTTTTACTCATACCTTTCACTCCATCCTGCCTCTCCATAGAACCAGCATATGCAGGTGGGTCACCCGCATGCTAATGTACCCTGGGAAAGGCATGTGGGAAAGAAGGAAAGTTCACATAAATATGTAGAGGTGCTTTGAAGTTTTTAGCAGCGCCTCTGCCACTCTAGGATTTGGAATTGGTGGCACGAATGCACTGTGAACAGAAAAAAGAAAGAAAGAAAAAAAAAGCAACTATGCTAAATGTCAAAAACATGGTTCTTGTTTGTGATATAGTGTCTCTTGGGTCTCCAGCTGTTACGGTTCATTGGATCCTCTTTTGAAAAAGTGCAATGATGTTTAGGTATCTGGCCTCTCAAAACATGAGTTATAGACTTTCCAGAACAATGACAGAAAAAAGGGAATGTTAAGGCCTTCTATTCTTTTTCTCACATCTGCTCATGATAGAGCCAATTATTTTTAAATTCATTGTAAGAAAACATTTTTACATCACTTATTTCTGGATTTAAATCTGTTTTTCTTCATAAGGATATGAAGCGATCTACATGGCAACAAAATCTATTACAGAATATTGAGTTTCTCCAAGTGTTAAGGTTTGTGTTCTTTAGACTGAAACCCTACGTAAGCGCTAATAATATCTGAAGTTTGGAGTCTAGGTCAGATTGTCAAGCTGCTGTGGAAACATGGAGATCGGAAAATGATCATGCAGCAAATGGGATTTGAAATAAAAGAAACGTGAGCTCAGAGACAGTTAAATAGAAATGAGATCAGAGGCCAGGTGTGGTGACTTACACCTGTAATCCTAGCACTTTGGGAGGCCAAGTCAGGAGGATCACATGAAGTCAGGAGTTCAAGACCAACCAGATCAACATGGTAAAACTCTGTCTCTGCTAAAAATAAAAATAAAAATAAATTAGCCAGGTATGGTGGCATGCGTCTGTAATCCCAGCTACTTGGGAGGCTGAGACAGGAGGATATCTTGAGCCTGGGAGGCAGAGGTTGCAGTGAGTCGAGATCACAGCATTGCACTCCAGCCTGGGTGACACAGCAAGACTCTGTCTCCAAAAAAAAAGAAAGAAAGGAAGAAATGAGATCGGAAGCACCAAAAATCAGAATCAAGAATGCCAGGAGGAGCAGAGCAGAGTAGGTAGTAGGCTGCAGTGCAATGGTGCGATCTTGACTCACTGCAACCTCCACTTTCCAGGCTAAAGTGATCCTCCTGCTTCAGCATCCTGAGTAGATGGGATTACAGGTCTGTGCCACCCACACACACACACACACACACACACACACACACACACACACACATACACACACACATACACATACACAAACACCAAATGTATATAAATATAATATATATAAAAATACCAAATGTGTATGTATTATATATAAATACCAAATGTGCATATATATATATATATATACACACACACACACACATTTGGTATTTATATATAAAATATATATATATGTGTGTGTCTATATTAGCCAGGCGTGGTGGCAAGTGCCTGTAATATATATATACACATACATTTGGTATTTTTAGCAGAGACAGAGTGCTCCCGACTCAAAATCATGGAAGGCCATCCTTTGGATGTATCCCTTGATGATGGGTAGTACATTCAAGCCACATCTACCTTAGGAAAATCCTGATAAAACAGCACTGACTGTCAGAGCACCGCTTACTTATTACCTGGAAAATAGTCATTAGGCCAAGTCCAAAGTACATTATTTCATCATTTGGAAACTGTTCTTGAAATATCGTCTTCGGCAAGCTGTTCTCTTGTCAAGGCACTGTTCAATTCATGAAGCAGTTCAATTTATTTCTATAAGCTAGAATATGGCCGATTTTTCACACATTGGCTTGACCTCTTTCACTAGCAAGTCTAGATCACACAAAGAGCAGAGTCTAGTAGCTTGATCAACATTGTTTAATCAAATGGTACGCTATACTGAGCAAAGAGATCTATAATATAGGCGTGAGCATGAAAACTCTCAGTGAAGTGGAAGCTTCAACTACTGATTTATTCTTTTCTGCTAATTTCTCTAGGCCCTAGAAATCAAGGAAAAGTGAGAAGGGAAGGAGTAAATAGCAATGACTGAACCCCAAAATACATTCCAGATAATGTCTGTGTTTGTTTCAATTCCCAACACCTCCTTCTATTTTTAGCAAAGAGAATAATACAGTTAAGAATCCTGATCCTGAGACTGGAAGATGTACTGTAGGATGATGAAACAAAAATGCTATCATATTTTTCAGCCTGAAATTCCCAAGCATGGAAATTTAGAAGATTTTCAACCATGGTATTTTAAATAACAAAAATTGTTTCGCAGAATGCCCTTTCTGTTTACCAGAACATTCATTTCACTACATCCATCCTGGTTAAGTGAGGTTGGCCCATATTTATTGTTGGAGGCTATGTTTAGACTGGGATTCTTATCCAAAACTGCCACTGAAAAGGAGATAATTTTAAAGTGTGTGGTGCATCTAGCATTATGGCTGAATTGAGGTGTTTCTAGAGCTGATGGAATCAGCTAATCGCCTTGATTCTGCCTGAATGTTCTCAGTGGATCTTTGCAGTCAGCTTGTAACCAAATATATCTGTTCCATTTGACCCCTCCTTGCTGAGATTACCTGTTATTACCTGAAATGGCTTCTGGCATCATCTTTCCCAGGGGAAATTTCCATCGGGGCTTCTGATATTTCTTTATCTCCCCATTTCCCGAGGAGGCTGGACAAATCTAAAATTTAGAAAGTGAGTCATCTTCCTGCAGGCTCTGCCATGCCTGCTGTCGCCACCAGGCCTGGTGGGGAGCCGGTTTGCTCTGGGATATCATCATGTTGTGCCTTCGTGATTCCCATGGATGTCACTGCTGATGGCTGAAGGAATTAATATTGCTCTTTGCTTGGGTGGAAAATTGTGAAGGTGATGTTAGTTTTAACACCGCTCTGTTTACATTAAAAGCCCTTGACTCATCTTTGTCCTCTTTTTGAGCTGAATGAAAATTTCCAGGTTATCTTAAAACCAAACTCTCACCCCAGCGGGCTCTATACAATTATGTGCTTCCCGCTGTGATCCACTTTTCAAGAGAGTGACAGTCCCATGCAACTCCGTCTTTTGTTATTTCTTAAATCTCCATCAGTCATTCAGTCCAATTGATGCTGCCTCCTAAATGCATTTTGAGTCCGTTGTTCCTCTCCACTGCCATTGGTCCTAATTCACTGCTTTTCACACAGAAAAAAATGGCCATGGCTATAGCCTCCTAACTAGTATCCTAGACTCCAGCCTCCTGGTAACTCCTAGACCCCAGGTATGATTGCCCCAGAAGTCTAATACGCCAGTGTTTCCAGACCCTTCTGCCTTTACACTTGTTTTGTTTCTGCCTGGAATGCTCCAACCACCCCTTTTGGTTTTCTTCGAAGAAAACTCACATCTTTTCCTAGAAGGCTTAGCTTAAATGTCACCTTATCATCACAACTTTATCCAATTCCCATAAACAGGATTTATCCAGTAGACTCCCAGAGCATTTAAAAATATCTCTATTATGACACTTTTTGCAGTGGATTTAAGTTGTTTATTTGTTTTTGCCAGTGCTCGTGTCTTACTAATCTTTGTTTCTTTAGGTAATATCCTAGTGCCCAAGATAAAGTAAGCCTGCACCACACAGGTGCTGAAAGAGTGAAGAATCCCCTGTATGTAGCCACCAAACCCAAGAAATATCCCAATTATCAACTTTCCTCACTTCTAAACTCACATGTCTCTGGTTTCATTGTCTCAAGGGCTAGATTTTCTAGCCTAAAAAGTCCCACTTACTTATATTGGCTGGGTGCCGTGGCTCACACCTGTAATCCCAGCACTTTGGGAGGCCGAGGCCGGTGGATACACAAGGTCAGGAGTTTGAGGCCAGCCTGGCCAACATGGTAAAACCCATCTCTACTAAAAATATGAAAAAATTTAGCTGGGCTTAGTGGCAGGCACCTGTAATCCCAGGTGCTCAGGAGGCTGACACAGAAGAATCACTTGAACCCGGGAGGTGGAGGCTGCAGTGAGCTGAGATTGCACCACTGCACTCCAGCCAGGGCGACAGAGTGGGATTCTATCTCAAAAAAAAAAAAAAGTCCACTTATATTTTGAGGATAATTTCCATGATTAATGAGGTTACGCTAATCCAGTAGTTTCCTGTTATTCACTTGGTTTGAGAAGACTTAGCCCAATAGCAGCTAAAATGAAAATATTTGACTCCATTTTGGGAGATTCTGACTTCATGTACCTATGGTGGCACCTTAAAATCTGTCATAAGACGCTTTCTACTTATTTCTGATATTCTCCCATGCTTGAATTCCACTGCCTTTGTTTCCAACAGTTGGAACTTTCAGACCTCTTCCCAGTCCCTCTGGCAGAATATTCGAGGATTTGTGAGGCCTTCCAACTCTTCTCCAATCTCTTTGGACCCTGCTAGACCTTTCTACTTCACAGAGACAATACCTGTTTTGAGGGGTGGAGAATCCATGTTTCAGGCTTGTAAGAGATAGAAAAAAAAAGCAGTGTTTTTCCAACTATCACACACTCACCATAGCACACTTCGCCTCTAGTCACCAAAATGTGTGCAGTATTATTTTCCCTCACTGAACAGTTCTTCGACACCAGCTGTCTGTCCTATAATTCATTTCAATTCAGTTCTAACACTGTCTACCTGAGATAATTTCAGATTCCATAGATTAAGGGCTTGCTTTCACAAGACTGCTCCTGCTTCAGATGCCAGTTGAAAGTAGTAGGTTGTCACCTATACTCCTGACTCACCAGCTATAAATTGGGGGATTCCCATTATCCCTCCCTCGGGTCCAGTTAATTTGCTAGAGTGGCCCACAGAACTCAGGTAAACTGCATACGTTCACCTATTTATTATAAAGAATATACAGTTGATCAGTTAAATGGAAGAGATGCATAGGACTAGGTCTGTGGGAAGGGGCTCAGAGCCTCCATGCCCTCTCTGGGTATACCGCCTTCCCTGTACTTCCATTTTTTTTCAGCAACCAAAAGATTTCCAAACTCTGACCTTTTGAGTTTTTATGCACTGCATAGTCATGATTGATTAAGTCATTGGCCATTGGCAATTGACTCAACCTTCAGCTTCCCTCCCCTCTCTGGAGGTTGAGGTTGGTGGGGCTACAAGTTATCACCTTCTAATCACACTGTTGGTCTCCCTTGCAAACAGTTCTTGCCTGGATCCTGAGGATATCCAGGAGCCCTTCAAAAATCACCTCATTAGAATAAAAGATGCTGTTACCCAAGAAATTCCAGTGGCTTTAGAAGCTGTTTCCAATGTTACTACCTAGGAAATTACAAAGATTTTAAGAGTTCTGTGTCAGGTACTGGGGTCAAAGACCAAATATTAGAACCAGAAATTTTCCTAATACTCCTATCTACAAGGGTTTTAAGAACCAGGGACAGAGGTCTGAACGAGGGGGTTCAGGGATCAGGGGCAAAGGCCAATTTTCTATATTTTATAGTGATATAATTTATATGTTATAAATTATATATTTATTTAATTCTATATATTTTTCTTATTTGTTCACAAGGCTCCTCTCCTCTGGGCATAGGTTAGAAATGAATGATCTGATGGCTCACTGCTTCTTGTTGTAGGGCTTGGCAAGATCTGTACTTCCTGGAGCACGGGCCAGGACAAAGGTAAGGCAAGTGAGGTGTAGCCTCAGGTGCAAGATTTTAGGGGCTACCAAAAAACTCAGTAATCAAGATAAATAATAGTGTATGCAACATTTTAAAAAATCAAAAATAATGCAGAAATCCATGATGAACGGAAACATCAATGCTGTAAATAAAGATAGGATCATTGTAAATAAGATAGTGCAGTGTGAGCCATATTGAAGCTGGAAGCAAAAGGGAAATCAGCAATACTGATTCTGTCTGTATTTATAATGTTGCTGTTTTCTTCATCATGGATTAACCTCTTGTTAGTCCTGGCTCTGCTCCGGAGACTCTATCTATCAAAACCTTTACTGCACCTGCTGTAAGATAAAGTTCCCCGGCAAAGTCTCAGTGTCAGATGGCCTTCTTTTTCCTCTCACATTAGTGACGAAAGGGCTGACTTTTAAATTTTATGAAATGACACCGTGGACTCCAGATTTGAAGACCTGTTTGAATTGTGGTTGTCTTTTAGGTTGTCTTGCTCCAAATGGATTTCTTCTTGGTGTTTATCACAGTGACATGGGCTTTTTATGGCACTCTGAAGTGCTTTAGAGAAAATGGAGAACATTTTAATACTGCTGATTTACTCTTTCAGGTCTACAGTAATTTCCTTACCGCCTAATTATAAGGCTTGGTTTAATTTACTCTACACATAATGTTTACTGATGCACATATGGTACCACATGTTAAGAAACTGTACCTAGAACAGGTATTTTTGTCATACTGGAGTATGGAAAATTCCCATTCAGTATGATATTGGCTGTTGGTTTGTCATAAATGGCTCTATTATTTTGAGGTATGTTCCATCAGTACCTAGTTTATTGAGAGTTTTTAACATGAAAAGATGTTGAATTTTATTGAAGGTGTTTTCTGCATCTATGGAGATAATCGTGTGATGTTTGTCTTTAGTCCTGTTTATGTGATGAATTGCATTTATTGATTTGTGTATGTTGAACCAGCCTTGGAACCTGGGGGATGAGGCTGACTTGACGGTAGTGGACAAGCTTTTTGATGTGCTACTGTGTTTGGTTTGCCAGTATTTTATTGAGGATTTTTGCACTGATGTTCATCAGGGATACTGGCCTAATGTTTTCTTTTTTTGTAATATCCCTGCCAGGTTTCGGTATCAGGATGATGCTGGCCTCATAAAATGAGTTAGGGAGGAGTCCCTTCTTTTCAATTGTTTGGAATAGTTTCAAAGAAATGTTACCAGCTCCTCTTTGTACCACTAGTAGAATTCCACTTCAAATCTGTCTGGTCCTGGGCTTTTTTTGGTTGGTAGACTATTCATTGCTGTCTCAATTTCAGAACTTGTTGTTGGTCTATGGTCTATTCAGGGATTCAGCTTCTTCCTGGTTCAGTCCTGGGAGGGTGTATGTGTCCAGGAATTTCTCCATTTCCTCTACATTTTCTAGTTTATTTGCATAGAGGTGTTTATAGTGTTCTCTGATAGTTGTTTGTGTTTCTCTGGGGTCAGTGGTGATATTCCTTTTATCGTTTTTTGTTGTGTCTATTTGATTCTTCTCTCCTTTGTTCTTTTTTAGTCTAGCTAGCCATTTATTTTATTAATTTTTTTAAAAAAACACAGCTCCTGGATTGATTATCCTGTTATATAGACAAAAAAATGGTAAGATATGTAATTGTCTCAACAAAGAATGTCCCTCCAGTGAGGGGGGAAATATCACACATCTTAACTCGAGGAAGTTTACAATCTCTTTAAACATTTATTTTAAAAGATGACTAATAAGTATGTGGTTACATGTGTCTAATGATTTTCAATTACCCACAGAATCAGGAGTTGGGTAGGAGTTGGGGAAAGGAGAGAGAGGAAAAATAGTGCTATCTTCTGGACGTCTTTCTCACTATCTTTGAAAAGAAGCTATTGATTGAGAAATCATGGGTTCACAGATTCTTAGGGGTAGAAGAGACCCTATAGGTCTTCCCAGTGCAAGACGTCTTTCTTCAGCAACTTTAAGATACCTTTTGTTAACCTCTGCTTTAAAGATGCGAGCTCATTCCTTCATCACAGCAGTTGGTACAATTATTGGGTAATTTTACTTGTTAGGAAATTGAGTTAAGATCAGTGATTTTGTAGTTATCAACCATTGATGTTGATTTTGTGCTTCAAAACTGATTTCTCTTTCTAAGTGTAAGCCCCAGCTAAAAACTTCAGTAAAGAATTCTACTTAGAGTTCCAGAGATCTACAAATATGAAACATTATTGCATTAAAAGTCATGGCTTCACAATCAATTGCCTTGCGTTTTCATAGCTGTGAGTGCTAAGAATGGTTAAGCTTAGGGACTGAGCATGTCTCTGGTCATTGAGACAACTGAAATAATCAGCATCTGGATCATCTGATCTATTACTCCTGCTTGACTTGGTTATGTATGAAGGTCAGAAAAGTAAAGATATCCACTGAGACTGACAGTTGTTTAGTGTCCATTCTTTACTTCATTCTTTACTGACAATCCCTACAATCTTCAGGGAGAGATTACTATCAAAAAGATTTTTTTTCAGAGTAGAGTATTGAAGTTCCAGTAATAAGATTAAATTTCTTACTGATATAAAGCTCCTAAGTTAGAGAACCCTAGTGGGCTGACTCTGAAACCTGTCTTTTTAATGATGGTGGTTGTTAAAGTTGGTACACTTCACTCTTAGTTTATAGCTTTTATTGAAATCCTTTAATGGGAAGAGTACAAGGTAAATATCAATTATTAATGAGTCCTGAGTTTCTCTATGATAATCATAATAATAAGCTTCATGTTTAATATAATCACCATTTTTTTTCCTTAAACCATTCATATCTGTGTCCAGCTCCATGCCAGAAACTGAACTGTGAATGGGATTTTAATAATTATTATTCTAATTAATCATAAGGGAAAAAAGTAAAGGACTTTCATTTTAGCTGGGGGAATATCTGATTAAATGCATATCAGGAGACTAGCAGACTTGCCTGGTGCATTCAGTGAGAAATTGTGCCTGAGCATTCCAGGATTAAAGGAGAACCATTTGTCCTGAGGAGTTTGGGGATAAGAGTGGATTTTTCTCTTTGATCCAACCATAAATGTTGTCAGAAGTTTGGATGATTAATCAGTCCCAGAACCCATCCTCTTTCCTTCCATAATTTCTTAGTTTTTCACAAGTACATCAATCCTGTTTAACCGTTAAGGGCAGGACTTCTGTATTTTTATTTGATTTCTTCAATTTCAACAAGGATCAGCCTGCCTTAAATGGTAGCTACGGTGTGAGTTGCGGGAAGCCAAGCTGGAAGGTCTGGGAGACCAGAAGAATGGGAACCGGAGGATGCTGAGTTCCAAGGACAGGGGGAAGTCAGCACTAATGAAAAATACCAGACTCTGAGCAGATTTCCTTGAGCCCCTCCTTTGCAATTCACAGGCTTAGATCAATGTGGCCCTGAGGCTGTATCTATAGATATCAAATTAACTAGTGGAAAAGGGATAACTTATGACTGATCAAGTAGGCATTGTGTCACATGTTACCATAGCAACCAGCTTGCCTCCTGCTCTTTGGGTGCCTTCTCTGTGTGTTTGGGCAGTGTGTGGAAGTACCCTTGATACTGTTGCCAAATCAGCAGGAAATTCATGATTTGGAGTCCAGTCCAGGTCAAAACACCTACATCAAGCAGGCCAGCCAACCCAACTAGATACAACTTCTACTCTTTTATGTAACTTTTCCTCTTCATTCCTTGCCTCAAAGCTTATATTAATTAGAAAAGGAATTTCTTAGGGATCACTAGAATAACCTGTGCTTTCTAGCAGAGTATGAGGCAAAGAAATAACAAAAGTCACTTAGTGAAATACCAGTCACACTGATCACTCTGGGGCTCTCAGAGGCCGTATTTAGCCTCCTCGGTTCTCTTCTTAAGGAGGTAGCTGCTGGACACAGCAGATCCTTGGTTATAAGTAAGCAGTGGGTAAATGGAGCTTGAAATAGCCAGAGATTGCAGCAGAAACTTATGGACAGAGTGAGAGGCATCTAAGACTAAAATCTACTGGTGAAACCCTCTAGAACAGGCATCAGCCAATTACTATCTCTGTCCCAAACCTATCTCTCTGGTTATGTAATGTTATATTGACTGCTTTTGTGCTACAACTGCAGACTTGAGTAGTCATGACAGAGACTGACTGGCTCACAAAGGCCAAAATCTATACTACCTGACCCTTTACAGGAAGAGTGTGGCAATCCCTGCTCTAAAAGTAAACCCAGCTTGAGATAAGACAAATAGGATGGAAGTGCCCGAATTCCCTGAAAAGCTGAAGGACCTTGAATCCAACTTTGTCTCTTACTTTTCCCTTCAGTAGCAATAGCACCAGTCATTTTATAGGATTTCCACAAAGTTGGGAATGTGGCGTAATCATTGAGCTTCTATCTGAAATGAAGTATCTCTAGGGAAAAATTCAGCAGCTGTTGGAAATCCAACGCTGTGCAATTGTTAAAGACTGGGAGTGAAAAGTATCACATATGGCAGCAGAACTCTGTTGAGGGAAGGTAGCTCGGAGGCACACCGTTATCCATAATTGCAGTACAACAGGGGGAGTGTGGTGAATGGTTTTCTGTTTTAGAAAGTGTGCTGAGCTCTTTACTGACCACAGATGGGGTCCAAAACTTCAGAGGTACATTTACCAGTGACATCTGTACCAAGAAGTAAGTGCCCATCATTCCTCCTCCCTCACTCAACAGCGTCTTATTCCCCCAAGTTACCCATCCCACTCAAGTGAACTGAGGTTTCACTCATATCTAGGGTGAGAAGTAGTGAGTTTTTTCTGAGTTCCTTCCAGCGGCGCTTATATTTACAACAGACATTCTTCTAAGACCCACAGGACTTGTGCTGTAATGTGGAATGCATGACATGTGGCAGTACAGGGCCAGATGACTCTACCTGGTACCTATCCTACCACACCGTAACAGGTGTGTAGGATAGATCCCGTTAGAAAGAAATAATAGTTTTAGAGAGTTCATCTCTGTATCTTGCTCCGTGCTCTTTAACCACACATTTTATACAAGCTTCTGCTCTTAGCCTGCCATCGTATCCATCCATTCGGTAATTGTCTTTCCCAATTTCCAATTAAATTGCAAGGGGATTAAGTCATTTTATGAGCATATTACAAGCTTCCTAAAGGTCCTTGCTAGGGTAAGGTTATTCTGTTACTGATGCACCTTTTGACCCTCTCACACTGGACTCAAGCAGCTTTCGCCTATTCACCACCAGTTAATCAATGCCAGATATTAGGTACTCAGAATAAAATATCCAGGCATCTGATCTGAGATCCCCCTTTGAGGCAATCAGTGCTGGAGGGGACGTAAGACTGGGAGTAAGTAATCAGCTAGTAGCGGAAGTAAAGAATTGAAAGAAAAGTGACCTTTGTCCAATTAGGATTTGTGAACTTCAACAGCCAGGTCCATGAACACACAGACCTGAAGTAAAATGGCACTATTACTGGAACCCCAAGACTTGACTCTGGCACTTGCTGTATGCAACCAGAGGGTCCTCCCTTCCCTCATCTAAATAACACAAATAATTATGCTCACCCTACAAACTGCACCCTTCACCCACACCGTGACATTGTAAGGAAGGTCAAATGAAATAATGTCTAGGAAAGTTCTCTGCAAGCTATAAAAACAGGACATGCACAGGATTATTATTAAAGAAAATAAGCAGCCAGAAACTGAGTAGACCTTCCAAATATGCAGAAGAGTTGATCTGCTTTTTCGTCTGGGTTCAGAGATCTGATCAAGATAGGTCTACTAGAAATGTCTTTTCCACCTTCACCCTTGCCACCTAAAATTTCACCCTTTTGAAATGCCAAATCTTCTGGGCCAAGTTAGACACTGGGTAATTGAAGGAATGTCTGTTCTGATGGAGGGGGTGGAGAAATCTTATTTTTTATTTTTATTATTTTTTTCTTTTTCGAGATGGAGTTTCACTCTTGTCACCCAGGCTGGAGTGCAATGGCATGATCTCAGCTCACTGCAACATCCACCTCCATGGTTTAAGCGATTCCCCCTGTCTCGGCCTCCCGAGTAGCTGGGATTATAGGCACCCGTCATCATGCCCAACTAATTTTTGTGTTTTTAGTAGAGATGGGGTTTCACCATATTGGCCATGCTGGTCTCGAACTCCTGACTTCAAGTGATCCACCCGCCTCGGCCTCCCAAAGTGCTGGGGAGAAATCTTAAGAGAATCCTTAAGTAATAATAATAATTTTGAAAAGTACAATATGATGTGAAAGAAGTGTAGAAAAATTAGAGATTTTTACAGTGTTTTTTAGGCCAGCCTCTAACACATCTAACAGGAGTAACTCATGCTTACCTCTAAGCACCATTTATGAGGTCAATCAACCATGTATGAGGTCATGTTGATCACTGTTGCTTTGTTATTAATTGCGAGTTGAGACAGTGGAGGATGTTTTAACAGAAAGTGAGAGGAAATGGCTTGTCTTGTTTTTCTCTGTATCCCTGGTCAAAAACAGTGCTTCATCTACCAAGAGCTACTCAAATACTAGTAGAAGGAATAAATGACTGAACACTGACCCTTGAGTAGGGTATAGTAAAGTAAGCAAGCAACAAAGCATAATTTCTTTCTGAGGACTTCTTATTTCTCTTATAATAAGGTTCCTGCCACCTTCGAGCTAATTGCATTAGTATCTGTGCCATCATATTTTTATACATGTACTCTCATTTCATTTCTTTGGCATAACACTTAAATATCCTGAATAAAACTGTGGCATTTGTGTAGATTTTTCTTTATGGAGCCATTATTTCTCTTGAGATCAGAAAGGAATTTTGAATGTCACAATTAAAGGGAAATAAGAGACCTTTTTTTAGTTTTTCAAGAATGAATATTTCTCCAGTAAAAGAAATTGCAAAGATGTTTTTCTATTGAGTAGATTAAAATGAGACACACAGCCTTCAAAGTCTTATGCAAGTGTGAGCTTCTGCAAAACTAGTTAACTGGGGAGAGACATTTTTTCTTCGACTGTCTTTTGTGAGGAACTGTTTCATATTTATCAAATGGTTGCAGGTTTTTAGACTTTGTACAAAATACTTTTGTAGTGTTAGATGTGTCTCAATATACAGCATACACTCCTCATGCCCCACCCAATAGGTAGACAACTTTTGATCATTTTTGAGACAGTTTATTTTTTCTTTTGAGTTAGTGAGTTAAACTGGGTCTATTCATTCATGACTCTGCACTCCCACAAAATGAGAATTGCTAGAGCAGGTATGATCCATTGACTATATTCCTTTTGGTTTGCTGAAGAAAATGCAGTTATTTACATTGATGAATAGCCTTAATTGGGTAAAATAGACTGGTAGTGCTGAGCTAATACCTTTAAATGTCTTGTCTTATGCAATTAATATTCCTTTGTCACACATACATTTAAACCGTTGGAAGAAAGTCTTGTGTTCTTGACTCCCGTCAGATTTAACGAATGATTTTGTCAAGTCATTCCTTTCTGCCCTGGTTGATTGATAGCTAAATTTTGGTCTTCTAGCTTATGTAAAAAGTGTTAACTATGCCTTTCAGCTTGTAGGCAAGGGCATTTAAACCATTCTAATAGTCAATTTACAGAGGAATTACATTGCCTGTTTACTGGAGGGGTCAAAAATGTGCCCCTGCTCATCAGAGACACAAATCACAGGACCCATGGGCTAATGAAGGCAGTATTTATGAGTTCCTGTACTTGCTGGCTGATACCAAGTTCAAGGTGTCCCTGGTCCTAGCTGCTGAGGACTCTGGCTCCCACTTTTGGATATGCCTGTGTTTATAGGCTTTGGAGTGAGATGTATTTAAGAAGAAGTTTTGATCCTAATACTCTTAAAAATGAGAATGCATATTAGAATGCTAGATTGTCACAGTACCAAGCTGCATTTGCAGCTTTCAAAGATTTCTCTATAGTGAGGCTCACCTCTGCCACAGCCTGACTTATGGATTTCCATATAAACCATAATTACCATATCAAAGCATGGAAAATGGATACCAGTCTTTCTGGGAGAAGTCTCTTGTCCTGTGGCTTGAACCCAGTTAGAATTTCAAGAAACACACTTTATTAAGCATCTTACAACTTACTATTTTAAAACATTTTGATCAATAAGAGTTATAATAAAATGGTTACATTCGAGCAAGTATAATTCATCAGATACATTGTTGCAGTAGGCATATCTTAGACCACCAATTCTCCATTTTCTTCCAGATCCCTAAAGCCCCAGTAAGTCAGAGTCTCACAGTGAGTATCTAGCAGGTCCCTTCCTGCTCTCAGAGTAGGGATTCACTAGGACTCAGTGTCAACTTCTGCCTCTGGTAGGATCACTGATTCCTTGTTATGGTGACAATTTGCCATGGGGTTTCTTCTTCATCCTCTCTACAGGGGCTCTTCTTCCTTTTGGTCTTACTATATCATGGGTGGGGAGGAGGGGAACTTTCAGAATCCCTTATACACTTTACTTATTATTTAGGAATCACATTTGTTCCTGGAATGTTCGCTGCTGTCATCATATATACCATTGCTTTTGGTCAATAATGTACACAAAACTGGCACAAAGCAGACATATGAGAACTTGTGTATGTTATTATTTAAAAGTGTGTAGTCTGGGGCCAAGCAACATTGGTTCAAATCCTGCCACTGCCATCTGTTAGCTTTGTGAATGTGGACACGTTACTTAATTCTATTGCCTCAATCTCCTCACCTATAAAATGAATAAAATGGTACACTGTGATTTTTGAGAGAAATAAACAAGTTATTCAAATTTTTTAGAACAGTATCTGGCACAAAATAGGTACTAAGTGAAGATTGTTATTATGAAATATTAATTTTCCCCAATGCTTTTCTGCTCTCCTCGCCACCTCTCTTTGTCTGACTGCTGCAGTTGCTTCTGCCTTTTCCATACACTTGCCTTTCCACTAGCCTCTCCTTTGCTTCTTTATACTACACCTAGCAATGATGGGCTCCATTTTCTGCTAACATTTTTAAGAGCACCAAGTCAAGGTGTAGTACCTGCTGGATTGAGCCATCTGGAGATCCACAGTGATCCCAGCACTCCCTGTGACCCTGAGGCAGCTCTTCACTGTCTCTTCTCATGAAGGCAAGTGCTCTTGCCTATTGTGGATGTAAGGGAGGAATTTGACACAGACCTATGTGTGCTGGGGCAGAAAATGAAATCAATGGAAGGAGCTAAGTAGCTGCTACTGTCCTTCAGGGAAACGTCCCGATCAACCCTTCCCTGTCTTAGTCCCCATGACTTGTCTCTTTGTTATAACTTTTTAAGTAAAGCATTTGCTTAATCTATAAAAATTAAAAATTACAGCTGTGATTTTCTTAGACACATCCCATGGTTATGCAATGAAACATGTGGAGCAGACTACTGTTATTTCAGTGCATTTGGCCAAAGAAATGAATTGAAATGACACCAAAGTAGTCCACTGATGGATCAGAAATTTATTTTCAAGATGTCTCTCCCACTTCACCACCAGGTGATTCGGTGATCATGAAAACTTATTTCATGTATGTTATCTCATCAGTTATCTATTGTCACAGCAGTGTAGTGTAACAGTACCTCAGGGACATATAGCAATAGCATTTGTAGCTCACTGGTCTGAGGTGGTCATCTTGGGCCAGCTTTCTTCTGTGTCTGGGTTCTATTGCTTTTAATGGATCTAGGGTGGCATTGACAGAGATGACTGAGGTGACTCAGTCCTGGTCAATAAGTTTGTCACCCTTTTCCTGGGACAGGCAGTCTAGCCTGGGCATGTTCTTCTCATGAGGATGGCAGAGAACAAGATTAAGCAAGCCCAATGTGGAATGGGCCTTTCAAATGTCCACATGCAGCATGGTGGCCAACATTCATTGGCCCTGCACATGTCACATGGCCAAGCCCAGAGTCATACAGGGCAGGCACTACAGAGTTACATGGCAGTGGTATGGATAGAAGAAGAGAAGAATAAGGTCATTCAGGCAATAAATCTACTGTAATGATCTATGTTTGCCCCAGTGCTTCTTATTCCATCAGTGAGACATGTTCCTAACCTTTATACTGACTATATCAAACACTCAAAGAGATAAAAAATCTAAGGGCAAAGACTGTTGATCTGGTTGCACATATGCTGATCTGGCTCCAACGTAAGTGTCTCTAATGATGACAGTTGTACTTTTAATTGATCCAACAGACCTGAATGAGTTTGGTGGAGAATGAATGGGATGGATAGGGAAAAGCACAGGGCCTGATAGAGATAATTGGTTCCATTAAAAAGAGATGCTAGTATCCCAATTAAAATGATTTTGCTTCATGAAAGATAGTGTCATCAAGATAATGACCAAAGAATTTCATGTTTCTCTTATGAAGAAAACTAAATAAAGCAAGAACTATGATTATTCTTGAAATGTTTTCTCCAGGCTTTATAGATGTGGCTCTGCTTCCCCCACCTGCTCCCACCCCAACCTGAACAATGACAAGTGCCTTCATTACCAATGGACTGTGTATTGATGGCAACTTGGCTTATTAAAGTGGCACTAGATAGATTACAGGACTGACTGATTACCCTAGTTGACCTTCAGACTGGCTAAACTTTGCCTGACTTAATGAAGCCCAATACTTGTCAGGCCCCCTAGGCTGGATGGCTCCTGGCTCAGTCACTTTGTTGCTTTGATTTTTTTTATTTAATAACAATTATACCACACAGCTTAAGGAAATATGGAAAAACATGTCAGTAATCGTGAAGAACCTGGAGCAGCCATATTCATGGAAAGATTTAAGGCTTCAGATTTTTTGAGCCTGTTTGAAATTACCTTCTAACACCAGTTTTGACCTTAGTTAGTATTTCTTACATCATAGTAGTGAAGAAGTTAACACTATTATTCTTAAAAAGATTTTTCTAAACATTTGTCTAAATGACAGGGTAGATGTTAAATGGGCATTTATTAAACATCATCTGCCCAGCCTCAACGTGGGTGTTAACTTTTACTTCTGAAAGTCTAAATAGCATTGGGTTGCTCAGACCCATAGCCAGTTCTGCCTAAAGATTGGCATGCAGACGCCTTCAATTGCAGGGAAGGTTTAACAAAGAAAGAGCTTTCATCCAGAAGGAGAAACAGGATTGATTAGTAGTAGCTACTTGGATCACTGTGTTGAAAAGGATTATAAAGTAGTATTTGAGCTCTGCATAAAAGAATGAAGTAATTAATTAATTGTGTCTGGTGTGGGCATAGAAAGAGTTGTAGTATACTTGCCATTCCTGTCCTAGTTCATAGCTTTTGATCTTGTTCCTTATAAACAACTCTTCACCTTTTAATTATTTCTTATAAATGTATCTCTATTTATTTTCAACTTCCACTCATGCTTGAATCCCTGAATTAGTTTTCTGCCAGGTCTTTTTTTCTGCAGGCCACTTTTTTTGTTTTCAGGTCAGTATCTGAGTTCCGTTTCTGTGTTCAGGGAATTCCTCATATTATGAATCTCCATATAAGAAGCTTAAATGGCCAACACTTGTTTTCAAAGAATACTTTCCTCCCAGAAGCCACCTCCTTTACTCTTGCAACTAGGTGAGGACACATGACCCAGAGTTCTTGTCTCTGTTTTACCCAGATGAAAATCAGGTCTGCCTACATTTTGAATCAATAGCTATTGATATAAAGACATAGGTGTCTTAACATTTCTGAATTCTGTCCATTTTGTGAACTGACAGGTCAATCTTTCTGCTTAAATTAGCTAGAATTAATTTCTAATGCTTGAGACTAAAAATCTAGTGCTTGAGTCTAATGCTTGAGAGTAATACAATAGGTCTTCTAGGGAGGCAAACCTCAAACTTTATACTGTGGAGGAATCACCTAGGCATCTTATTAAAATGCAGATTCTGGTTAAAAGCAGGTCTGGATGGGGCCTTGGTTTTGCATTTCTAATAAGCTCCCAGGAAATAGCAGTGGTGCTGGCCAGTGGCCCACACTTCAAGTAGAAAGGATCTGAGGAAGGAAAGGCAGGTTGAAAGAAGGCAGAAGTTGTAGGAAAATGAAAAGTCTAATTCCAATTTAAATTAGGGCAGGCCAACTACTGTAGTTAATAAACTTTAACATGTACAAAGGCTCCAAACAATAGAATTACATTTCTTAATAATTACAATACTGGGTCAGTAACAGAACATGGGGCTGTTCTCCACCATGTATGCAAGGGCCTAAATTAATCGAGAGGCAGGGAATGTCTGCCATCTTCAACTCAAAGCGTCTCTATCTTTGGCCAGTGGGGAGCCTCCTGAGTTATTTTGGCATGCCTCTAGGAGTCTTTGATAGTTCACTGTTACCTGGCATGACAAGATATTTCAAGCTTATTTGTATACTTCCAGCCTCAGAGTGCCTGGAATCAGCCCTTTCTCCATGAAACTCTGTTTTGTTTTTTTGTTTTGTTTTGTTTTGTTCTTTATTTGTTGTAGCATAAAATTGTGTTTCAAGTTGTTCATTACTACTAGGCTAGCCATTATTCTCAGGCTTTTTCATTAGACAGAACTGAGAAAGTGTTTGCACATATGCGTATGTTTTCAATTTAAAATCTCATGTATTCAAATGTTGGCAAGGATATGGAGAAAAGGAAAGCTTTGAACATTGCTTGTAGGAATGTAAATTAGTACAAAATAGAAAACAGTATGGTGGTGCCTCAGAAAATTAAAACTAGAAATACCATATTATCTAACAATCCCATTTCTGGGTGGAATCTGATGGAAATAAATCAATATTTCAAAGAGCTATCTGCACCTCATGTTTACTGCAGCATTATTTACAAGAACCAAGACATGGAATCAACCAAGCATCCACTGACAGATAAATGGATTAAAAAAATGTGATAGACAGATAAACAGATATATGCACAATGGAATATTATTAACCATATAAAAGTAGAAATCTTCTTATATGTGACAACATGGATGGACTTGAAGGGCATTATGCTTAGTGAAATAAGCCAGGCAGAGAAAGCCAAATACCGTATGGCATCACTTATATATGGAACCTAAAAACAAACAAGAGGTGGAACTCACAGAAACAAAAAGTAAACCAGTCGTTTCAAGGGATGGAGGTGAGGGTGGTGAAATGGGAAATGTTGGTCAAAAGGTGCAAACTTTAAGTTATACAATGAATAAGTTATGAGAATCTAATATACAGCATGATGACTATCAAAAACACTGTGCTGTATGCTTGAAATTTGCTAAGAGAGTAGATCTTAGGTGTTCTCACCAATAAAGAAGAAAAAGATAGCTAAATAAGGGAATGGATATGCTAATTAACTCAATTGTGATAATCATTTCACAATATGTTTCTAAAAATGTATGTTTATCATCATGTTATACACTTTAAATAGATACAATTTTATTTGTGAGTTATACCTCAATAAAGCTGAATCAAATCCCATGTGTTCCTACTGACATTTCTAATTCAGATCTAGCATTACAGAATTTTTCTTTAATATTTTGGTATTTTCTATTCCCTTTCTCCTCCCCATTTTACAATGTTGTAATATGTCTTTTTTGTCAGAGTATACAAACATTTTATTCTATATTCTATCACTTCTTATGTCAATATTTTTCTAGTTATCTTAATTTGTAAAACTCATTCTTTGACAGATTTCCTAGGAAAGGCTCATGAAACAATATTCTGCGTTCTTGCATTTTTATCAGATTTTCTCTAATCCTTATATCCTTGAAAGTCAGTTTTGCTGGTTATAAAATTCTTAGTTTACATTCTCTTGTCTTGAGTATCTTAAAGACAATATTTTTCTTTGGCATAAATCTTTAGTATTAAAAAGTCTGGCAACAATCTATTTGTTCCTGTATATATTGTATGCTATATTTGCTGAAATGAAGTTTTTTTTCTCCTTTTTCTTTAGAATTAAGTAATTTCACTGGACTATATCTTGATTGATAATTGCTGGTCAGTCTTCTCAAGTACATGATACATTCTTTCAGATTGTAGGTTATTTGTTTAATTTTAATTTTAATTTTTAATTAACAGATATATGTGGAGTACAATGTGATATTTTTGATATATGTATATGTTATGAATGATTAAATTAAACTAACATATTCATCACCTTACATACTTATTTTTGTGGTGAGAACATTAAAAACCCACTTTATCAGCAATTTAAAATATACAGTATTAGAATATAGTTTTATATATTCAGGAAAGTTTTCATTGCTTACAATTCATTCTGTTTCATTCTGGTATTCGTTTTGTTTTCTTGTTTTGATTTTCTTTTTCATGGAACCCCTGGTAGCCCTGTATTAACTTTTCTTTGCCTATCTTCAATATTTGTCACAT
Organism: Ateles fusciceps; assembly: GCA_036589455.1. Classification (NCBI taxonomy): domain Eukaryota; kingdom Metazoa; phylum Chordata; class Mammalia; order Primates; family Atelidae; genus Ateles; species Ateles fusciceps. The sequence goes on from JAZHEH010002077.1 coordinate 3,126,653, forward strand.
TTTAAAAAATGGTTTCTTAGCTTAAATTTTTTTTTAATTTAAAAATTTTCCTCATTTTATTTGTCTTAAGGCATTTGGTTTGATGTTTATTAATTCTTAGCCTTTTCAAATGATTTTCTTTTATTTATAATTCTTTCTTGAGTTCATGACCTAATTCTTTAGTTTCTCCTTATTCTAATTTATTATGTTCTTTCATATCCTATATTATTTTTGTGATGTTTTAAATTTATTTGAAATGGTAGGTTACAATTTTAATCTATTTTGTAAGCATATGTTTCTGGCATGCTTTCAGTGTGCCTAGGGATGATATTATGTTTCTTAATCTCATTTTTCTTATAATAACTTTAGATGAGATTTGACCTTGATAATTTTAAGTTGCTCATTTTTGTGAACATTATCTTCCTGAAGGCTTAGAAAGAGGCTTGATGCAGATAGCTTTTCAAGCTTCCCAGGGCTCTCCCTTCTGTTATTTTTGTGTGGTATTAAAAAATATGCTTGTCTGATTGTTGAGGTAACCTGACTCTTCTTATCCCCCATACTTTATCTCAACTTTCTCTTTCTTTTATCTCTGTTGTCCCTGTCAAGTTCAATTTTGATTCCACTCTAAATAGTTTTTCCTCCATATGGGGCCTGTTCTGAAAGAGCCATGGCAGGTCAGTTTCAAGTGTTCACTGCAGTATCTTCTTCAGACCTATCTTACCATAGGCACCGCCACTTGTTAATTTATGACTGCAGACAAGTTATTTTACTTTTTAAAGTCTCAGCTTCTTCATTTGAAGAACTACTATAAGAATCATCCCTATCTCATAGTATTGTAGTAGGAATAACATTATATAATATACAAACATTTTAGCTAAGTAAATGACACATTATCCATGAGCTCACCAATAACCAACATTATTCCCAGGCAGTAATTTAATACATTTTGTCAAATGAATATGTGGATGATGTTAACTTTACATAGACTTTATTACATTTGATATGGTAAAATGTCAAATAAAATTCAGAGTTAAACCAAACTGAGTTATACATACATTCATGTTTACCTTATGGTAATTAGTGAAAAAAGGAATTGAGATTTGTTCATAATTCTTGTTCTGACCAATAACGAATGTGTGTGTGTCATTCTATCAAGAAATTCACTTGAATGCTCCTGGAGAGGTATATTTGTTTGGAAAACATACAGAGTGTTTAACATCTTCTCTTCTGTTTATTTTTATGTGTATCCCATATACATTCAGATAATTATGAACAAAACAGCACCAAGGTGATTTTTCAGGGACAGTTTCATTTTATTTTCATGCAGCTGCCCTGCTTTCTATTTTAACAATGTGGGAATGATGTATAATTATGCATTGTTAGAAGATTTGGGCTTGTTTATTCTCATTTATCTTGAAGACTAATTATAAGTATTTCTGGAACATAGCAACTATGTCATCATAGCACCTGGGCACAAACGATTTTGAGATTGTTAGATGTTTCATATTTCTGCTTCTATCCAACACAAACAATGGGTCTAGAATGGGCAGGAGATGGCACAGCGGCAAAGTTTCAGGGTTGGCTTCAAAGTTTAGATCTTTATCCAAAGTTCTCTTGACTTGTTGGTTGTTGCCTAGATTTTTTCTTTTCAAAGAGCCTGAATTCTTCAACTGTGTCATGATTCAAAACATCCTGAAGGTTTGGGTCAATGAAGGATGAGAGAAGACCTTTAACAGGAGAGGGACCATAGCATATTGAGCAACAGGCCATTTATGTAACTTTCAGGTTGACATATAGTACGTTTAACTCATGCTTCCGTCAGTCATTGGTTTTCCTTTGATAGTATAAGCACTGGGACAATTTAAAAAAGAAAATAGGAATATTATCTCTATGGGTAATGAGAGCTCAAAATAGTTTAGAAAAAATTGATATTTCTGCTATTTCTTAATTGTATGTCATTTTTTGTTTTTGTTTTAACTGTAGCTTCGGAAAGCAGTGATGGATCACATATCTGATTCTTTCTTGGAAACCAATGTCCCTTTGCTAGTTCTCATTGAGGCTGCAAAGAGCGGAAATGAGAAGGAAGTGAAAGAATATGCCCAGGTTTTCCGTGAACATGCCAACAAACTAGTAGAGGTAAGTGTGGAGGGGCCTGAGGACTCGAATTTATCCACGAGTTCAATCTCTACATATGGCTCTTAGAATTTCAATAGAGAGCTATTCTATTTATTTATTTTTTTGAGAAATAAAGTCCTGGAATCTTTCTTTCCTTTACCTTCTGATTACTGTACCCCTTTTCCAAGGAATCAAGCTTTCAGTCATCTTTTTTTTGTCTATCTTACAACTTTAAGCATGCTCTGAAACATATCTGCCAATTTTCCTGAACAACAAGCAGGAGCTGAAACAAGAGAAGTAGAAGGGACCTGCTGGAGTGCTAAATACCAGCTTTGATTTGAGGGCATAAATTAAAATTTCTAAATGGAGGCCTAGGATACTTCTCCCTTTTTCCCCCCCTCCTCAAACCCCTGTGGACTCCACCCAGTGGTACCTAGATGCTGTTCACATTGGGCACTTGTGAAAAAAAGAAAAATCCTACCTCCTCCAAAGAGATGTTTGAACTTTTGGTGGAAGATCTTGGGGGCAAAACTAGGGCAAGTTAAGCATCATAAACATGTTTTATGTGTTAGAGGAATCTGTAGGAGTTGCTTTATAAATGCAAAATTTTATTGGGTAATATTGAAAAAAATATTGTACAAAGTAAATGATGACTAGATTGCCTAAATTTAGGAGCTGAAAACCAACAGCCTGGCAAAGGTAGGATTAGTGATGTGGGGGCTAAATATAATAGAAAATAGGGAAGTTACACAAGAAATATGTGTGCTAGAGAACAAGAGCCCAGGAGGGATGAGGATGGATCCTAGAAAATTTAGGAAATGGTTATTGGGGCCAGGTTAAAACTTTTACTGACTCTGAGCACTTACTCCTACCACCACCACCACCACTGTGATGCATTCCTACTTTAATTCATAATAAAATCACTTAAGGGCTGGGCGCGGTGGCTCACACCTGTAATCCTAGCACTTTGGGAGGCCGAGGCGGGCAGATCACAAGGTCAAGAGATCGAGACCATCCTGGCCAACATGGTGAAACCCTGTCTCTACTAAAAAATACAAAAATTAGCTGGGCATGGTGGTGTGCACCTGTAGTCCCAGCTACTCAGGAGGCTGAGGCAGGAGTTGCTTGAACCCGGGAGGCAGAGGTTGTAGTGAGCCGAGATTGCACCACTGCACTCCAGCCTGGCGACAGAGCGAGACTCTGTCTCAAAAAAAAAAAGAAAAAAAAATAAATAAATAAATGAAATCACTTAAAATGAAAGAAAACTTTAATGCAAGCTGAAAGGAAAGTAAGTTCTTTTTTTTTTCCTTTGAATGTAAAAATTAAAATTCTAAGTACATTCATTAAATATAAAATCCTTTCTGCTTTTCTTGGAGTGGATGATGGGGGTGGTGTTCGATTTAGTTGCATCCTAAGCACCTGCTTAGTTTGCTCCTGGTTAATCCAGCACTGCAGGTGCCTCGGGCTGAAGACACCCAGCCAGCAGGAAGTCCTACGTCAAGGCTCTGCTTCTCTAGGATACAGGCTGAGCATCACCCATGACAGCAGTCAGCAGGTTCTATGTACAAAAGCGTTGGCCACAATAATGGAGACTTTGAGCTTCCTGCTGTAACCCCAGTGTCTTGAGACAATACCAGCCTAGAGCTAAAACTAGGGTAATACAATATCAAAGCAGTCCTTCTGGCTCTGTTCTCTCATACCAGGCAAGCCTTCTGTCACCCTTCACATTCCACCCACATGCTCGGATAGTTCACGTAGCTATTTAGGGATCCAGAATCTTTCCAAGGTTGACCTTGGAGCTCTGTCCATTTCCATGTTTTGAGAAGGGGAAGGTGGAGAAAGAGGAGGATATGAGTACAGAAGGGAAGGGGGAGGAGGGGAAAAAAATAATGCTGAATGGGTGCTACAAAGCTTTAAATATTCACATGTAATAAAATAATATTAGCATATAAATATACCATTGCACTTATGTAATTACAGTATTTACAAGATAACTGCAAAGTTTATGGAAAATATTAACTGATGGTATGTTGTAGACACTGTGGATGAAGAACAGGACATGGATTTCAAGTTGTGTGATAAACATCTACTTTCAGTTTTATTAGTGTCTTTACCTCATTTGCAGGTCATATCTGAAGTTCAAACTTAACACTCTGTATAAATATGAGACTGGGGCCAAAGATCCAGCTTTTTCCACTCATTCTTCCTTCTCCTGTGACAGGCCCTGGACACATCCACCATTTTCCCTCATTCTGTCTTTAGGTTCCATTGTAGGTAAATCTGTTCACTACATGTGATTCTTGATCCTAAACATGTGACAGAAGCTGAAAGCTTAGATTACTTGCAGCTCCGCATTTCAGAAAACTGCACTTTGCCTCCCACAGGTATTCCCTTCATTTCCCATGGATGGTCACTGTGGCCGGCAGCATTTTAATGTCTTGATGCCTAGTAGATACAGGGGCCAGTGTGTGGACTGGCTTCTGGTTGACTGGGGAATAACTGGAATCTACAATTTTGCATGTATCCAAAAAATTAAAAACAACAACAAAACTTGAAGTACTGAGCTGAGTGTTAGCCTTTTTCTAGTTTTGGAAAGTATGTGGATATAGGCACCTTTCTTAGTTTCTGTGTCTGTAATATGAAAAAGTTGGTTGGTATACTGATTTTATATCCATTGAACTTGATAAATTCAGCTACTAATTCTAAAACTTTGAAAATTTCCTTTGGAATTTTCTATGTACCTAGTCATGTATCTGCAAATTATGACTATTGTATTAGTCTGTTTTCATGCTGCTAATAAAGACATATACAAGACTGGGAAATTTATAAATGAAAGAACTTTAATTGACTCACAGTTCCACATATGTGTAGAGGCCTCACAATCATGGCAGAATGCAAAGGAGGAGCAAAGACACGTCTTACATGGCAGCAGGCAAGAGAATTTGTACAGGGGAACTCCCCTTTATAAAACCATCAGAATGTATGAGACTTATTCACTACCAGGAGAACAGTATGGGGAAAACCACCCCCATGATTCAATTATTTCCACCTGGCACCATTCTTGACACATGGAGATTGTTACAATTCCAGGTTAGATTTGGGTAGGAACACAGCCAAACCATATCAAGTATCTTTCTTCATTCTCAATACTTATAGTTTGTTTTTTTCCTTGCATTATAGTATTAGCTAGGACCTCCAGTACAATATTCTGGTGTTAAAAATTTTTGTGATTGCTGGATCTCAGTGGAGAAATTTCAGTCTGTACCTGAAATTAATTACATTGTTTGCTCTAGGTTTCTTACAGATATTTTAATTAGGTAAAGTTAGCTCTATTACTCATTTGCTAAGACTATAAAAAACTATGATTAAGTATAGAATTGTTTCAAATGCTTTTTCTGCAGATGTTGAGATGATTTTCAGAGGTATTGGTATCAAAGTTATGCTTTCCCTTAAAAAATGAGTTGAAAATTTTTCCTTCTGCTTTTTGGGAAGTGAGTATGTAACATCAGCCTCATTTATTTTTTAAATGATTGGTGGAGTTTACTGATAAAACAATGTGAGTGTGGGGATTTATTTGAGGAAAGGTTAAAATCATAAGACTATTCACATTGTTTTATTTCTTTTAAGGTCAGTTTTGTTAATTTGCCTTTTAAGAATTTGTCATTTCATTTATTTTTCTAATTTATTGGCATAAAATTGTCCATAATACATTTGATTTTTTTTGTTAGATGTATAAGGATCTGCATTAGTGTTTTTTTCCCCCACTCCTCATTTAACTAATTAGTATTTTCTCTTTTTTCCTTGATTAGTTTTACAAGTGGCTTATCAATTTTAAAAATAAGCTTTCAGCTTTATAGGTTTGTTTTTATTCTATTTTTTTTATTTCTGCTCTCTTCCTTACAGTTCTTTATTTTCTGCTTTCTTCCAGTAAAACTTACTTCTTCTTTTCTAACTTATTGGGATGGATAATCATGTCATTAATTTCTTGCCTTTCTTATTTTAGTGCTGTATGCATTTAAGGATATAAATTTTCCTCTAATCTATGCTTAAGTCTGGTTATTTTCTAGTGACCTAATTTTAAGTTCACATATCCATGTGTGTCCAATATACTTAAAACTTATATATTGAGTTCATTTTTTTTTTAATTTCTAGCTGATTCTTCTTTTTAAAAAAAGAAGGGATGCCAATTCTCTAGTAAAATTTATTATCAGGTTATCTCCTTTAAAAAGGTATTAATCACAGTTATTTCAAAAGCCTAAGTCAAAGAACTCTAATGTTTGGGTCAATTTTGTTTTTGTTTTGGGGTGGCTCCACAGATGGCTACCCCCAACACATCCAAAATCAACTGTGGATGATGCAACACACCCACCAAGAGGGTCCACACAGGTTTATTGCTCATGTAATGGGACTTCAGGGACAGCAGAGCAGGCACCCGCGCTAGTTCATAATGGTTCAGACAAAGAGAAGAATAAGTGGCTTTAGTTTTTATGTTGTTAGGGCATGTGGCTGAGGTCAGTATTTCTATGTGGCAGTCAGGATTTGAGTGGTTTGAATTTCCTAACAGCAATAAAAAGGTGGCCCCTCTTACCAGTTTTCCCATTTGTGGAACAAAAGGGAAATGAGGAAAGGGTAGGACTGACTTAAAAACTGTCAGCAAACATTCAAATAGACTAGGAGTATTCATTACAGTTCACCCTTAATGTTTGACTGATGACTGGAATATACCCTGTTTTGTTTTATTGAATTTAGACTTGTTTAAGTGAACTATGATGGGACTCTGAGGCTTTGAAAATGAGACAGACTTTATTGCCTGTCTGTTTTTATTATTTAATTTTTCTTGTGATTGTGTTTTTTGATATGCTGCTTGATACTGGACTGAATGGCAAATATTTGTGTGGACAAATATAGAGGGTCTGGATAATGTATTCTCCTCCCAGAGAGAATTCACCCTGTTTTCTGTTTGGCAGCAGAGAGGCAGACCATCTCATTGCAATCAAAGATTAAAGTGACTTGAACCAGTTTGTAGCATTTCTAAAGTTTAGCTTACCTTTCTTTCACCACAGTCCTGAAGAATAATCTTCCAGGGTGGCCAGCTGAGGATCAGATGTGTCACCTCATTTGTGAGTCACAAACCCCAATTTTTGTGTGTTTTTTTTAACACCAGGAGACTGAGTTTGCTTTGCCTTGCTTTTTGGATGGTCTCAATTTGCTTCTTGCCTGTTGCTATTTGTAACTTAATTGACCATCAAACACCTTGGGGAAAAACTGGGGGATGAAGCCCCAAGTTTGCTTCTTTGAACCTCTCTTCTCTATGGGGTCTTAAGTCCAAGTTTGCTGCCTCAGTGGGGCTGTGCTCAACTCCATTTTTTGCCTCCTCAGCCTTATGAGATTGCTGAAAACTCCAAGGAATTCTCTTCCTTTCAGCAGCGACCTTCTTTCTGACTTCTCAGTTTCTCTTTCAACACAAAGAATTAGCAAATCCTGGCGAGGGTGGCTGGAGTGACAGGCCGAAGGTTAGGCTCCCCCTCAATGAGCCTCTCTTTTTGATCTAGTTTAAGTTTTGACATCTTTGGCAGCTCTTCTGTGCTTTCAGCAAATTGCTTTTATTGTGTATTTCTAGTGGTTCTCAGCAGGCGAGTGGGTCTCTTGCAGGCTACTCCATCATGTTGAGAAGTACATATTCCTGAGAGGGCTCATTTAGATAAGTTTATGGGGTTTTCTTGTTGTTGTTGTTAGTATTTTTAGTCAGATATCTTTTTATCCATTGGAAATTTTGGGACTTTCATACTTCAAATAAATGGATAAATCAATAAAAACAGTTCTAACTGAACTGAAATAACAAGCTTGGAGGTCTGTCTATTTCCTGCAATTCCCTCACTTTAGAGCCTCTTCTCTCCATTAAGCACAACCTTCCAATCCTTCCCAGGGCACCTTTGATCTCCTGTTTGAAAGCCCCTGATGAATCTCTAAATTTCCTTTAATGTAAATCACATAAGAATCATTCATAAATACATGAAATAATCAATCTGTGAATCAGTGATGATGGTTTTAGTCCTTCAGCATTTTTTTAGAGTTTAATGATAGTATATTCAGTTTTGTATCTATTTTTATGGTTTTTTTCCTTATATTTGAGTACCATTTTTTCCCAGTTTGATGTTCATAAAAATGGAGCCTATGAAGTGATTGAGCCCTGTCCCGACTACACAAGTTGTGGACCTTAGAAAATCCTCAACAAGGACAGTTTTAATGTACATATAATATTAGTAAAATGTTCAAAGGAAAAAATAATATGGGTTTTCATGATTGCTTTAACAAGTGAAATTCTGAGATTTTTTTTCTCCACAATATTTATAACACTTAATAAAATTTAGAAAATAAAATAAAATAAAATAAAATTTAGGAAAACTTCCACTAGGATGTGTTCATTAGAATTTAACAGGCGAACTATGACGTAAAGTCACTATAGGAAGTATCATCTGTAGAACTAGATAAAATAATTATTAGTAATTTTCTCTCATCTTCAGATTCATGCCCTTCTGGAGGTTAGCTAAGGGCTTCAGGTGGGGGCCAACCCTGAGTGTATCCTGAGCTGATCCAGAAACACCTATTGTACCTCATGTCTAATGGAGAAATGGAGTGCAAATTACGGCAACTCAGCAGCAAAGCAGTTTGGTCAGGGTTGGGGTGGAGTGGATGTAAATTGTGTACAAAATATGCATTGCCACAGTGAAAATAAAAGCTAATCTTGAAAATGAGATGCAAGATCAATATAGCTATTTTTGGTCTCCAGACTTGTTTTATTCCTTCCATTGCTTGCCTGCTCAGTCAACCTGCCTACTTTCCCTTTTCCCCCCCCATCTCTACCACGCACACCTGAGTGCAAGCCACACACTCTGTTGCACAGGGAACTCCATGCAGGCCTCTTTCATCTGCCTGGCCCTCTGTAGTCCCTTCTGCAGAGAGCAGTCAGAGTGAACTTCTAAAAATGCAAATCAAATCATATAATTTCCCTGCCTGAGGCCATTCAGAGACTTCCTCTTTTATCAGGTTAAAGACCAACATTGTAAAGAAGCTTACATGGCTTTCAGGATTTGACCTCTTCAGTCTTCAGGCTCACCTTCCTGTCCCCCTCTTTTGTTTCCCAAGGAATCTGCTACACCTGCCATCTTTTGCATGTGAAATGTGCCATGCTCCCTCCACCCTAGACCTAGGCCTTGTGTTGTCTGTTTCCTGATGAATTCCCAACTCTATCCTTTCCTCTAGTTTCTAGGCGTTGTTCAGCTTTCAGCCTGAACATCATGGCCCCAGGTTGGATCAGTTCCCTGTGTCTTTCACGTTCATGACATCCCATTTACTTTAGGATTGTACCCATTTGGCTCTACAATTATCTGCTAGTTCTCCTGCTAGTTGACCAATTCCTTCAGGAAAACGACCATGTCTAATTGAATCCTAACTACAATCCAGCTCCTAGCCAAGTGCCTAGCATCTAGCAGGGATTCAAGAAGATGGTACTTAAAAAAGGAATAAAATAATCAATGTAGCCAGTGATGTTGCCACCTTCTGGGCCCCTGAGGTAACATATTTCAATAGCACAGCTGTAGGATCCTAAGGGGCACCTTGGGAGATCAGCAGTAAAGACACATTGTACTTTTTTAATTGTCTAATTTACTATCAAGAAGGAATTTCAAATCTGTGAAGAACTGATGTGAAGAAATCCCGTTTGTACCAAGTAGAAAAGACCTGCTCTTGCTACTAGGATCCCTGGGGAGTTGAATTAACTCTCTCAAGGTGCTCCTGAGATTGTGTCCCTAACTCCATTATCATTCCTTTCCTGTCCTCTGTCTGACAAGAGTGCTTCTGCTCTCATCCTCAGTTAGTGGATGTGAGAGAGGGAGCTGGTTGTATCTGACGAAGTAAAGTACAGCACTGAAGCCATAGCAATGATGAGTTAGACAAAGGAATCTCAATTCTCTGCTTCATCTTCATGACTTAGTTACTACTGATAGCAGTGCCCCATGAAGGATGAGAAGTTATATCTACTGGAAATGCATGGTTGTAAGAGAGTAACCCTGATATTCAGAATTACTAATATGATCATCCGTTAGTCCAGCACCAGAGTGCCTTCCTTTCAGCCTTGAATAAATTGCTCTTCTCAGTTAATCCCTCCCCTTGCACAATGCTACATTCAGAAATGTTGCCTGAGAGGACCGTGTGCTGATGCTGTTCCAGTTGCTGGCAATATAACCAGGAACAAATCAGAGAAAGTTCCTGCTCTCATGCAACATGCGTTCTCTTGGGAAAGATGAGAAAAGGAGAGGTAAGTGTATACTATGTAAGGCAGAACTCTGTGCTGTAGCACAAAATTAAACAGAGTAGGATGATACAGAATGAAGGAGGAGGGCATATGAGGTCAGAAAAGGCTTCCCTTCTAAGATGACTGTTTAATAGAGATGTGAAGGGAGTGGAAGAACATTCCAGACTGTGAAAAAAACAAGTCCAGAGACCCCAGGGCAGCAATGTGCTTTGCGTGTTTGGTAGAGAACAAAGAGACCAGTGTGACCGGAGCCGAGACTGAGAGGAAAATTACAGAGATGAAATTGAGAGCTGGGTATAAAGATTATATAGTTTACTCAGATATTTGAGTCCATTGGAAGGTTTTCAACAAAGGCATGACATAATCTGACTTCCATTTTTAAAAGTTCACAGTGCTGCTTGATGGAAAATAGAAGAGTGATAAAAAGCAAAGAAAGAATATGTAAGATAATACTGCAATAGTCCAGATTAATACCGTGACTAGAATAGAGGTGAGGTCAGTGGGAAGATGTGGTTCGATTTTCCTATATTTCCAAGGTTGAGCTGAGATATTGGATGGTGGAATGTGTGAGACAGGGAAGAGTCTGCGAAGAATGCATGTTTTGACAAGTTGCAGTGACATAATCAGCTGAAACTTTAATAAAACTTTAATAAAACACAGCCTACAATCTCGGACTGTTTCTCAGTTGGTTCTGGCTTCAGTTGTCTGATAGGTGTGGTCCTAAAACCCCTACACAAATGTCCTGAGTTTAAATAAATGTAAGAGTTTCGTATATTCCAGGGCCTTGTTTCACACCATGAACTAAAAAAGAAAATCAAGAAAAGTTGCATCATAAACTACATTGATGATGATCATGCCAGTGCACTTCAGCCTGGGTGACAGAGTGAGACTCTGTCTTAAAAGCAACAACAATAACAAACTACATTGATAGAATTGGATCTCCATGCGTTTTCTAAAGACAAACTCAATGTTCTCAAACCCCTTTTTCTCCTTGCTGCCTTCCCCAATCCAGCTAATAATATTTGAACTAGAACTGAGTTACTGAAGTTTCTCTAATAATTGAGCCATAGCAAGTCTATAAATAATAATACTCTATGAAGAGCTATTGTATTCAGCTCATGTATGTTGAACTTACAGTATATTTTATTTTTTCATTTAAGAAGTATATATTTCAGTACTAATCTCCCCCATAAATTCCTGATTTCTTAAACCCTACCATAGTTTGTAAGGTTTTCTATAATATACAATAAAGCATTGGAGAAAAGTTCAAGGGCCCACCTTGGACTCTTAATAACTATTTAAATATAAGGCTAGGGTTTTAAGATTAACTCTTTATTAGTTTAATTAATGCTTCTGGCAACCTTAAGCCATTATTTTTGACTCCAAATTCCAGATGAGAAATCTGAGGTTTTAAGAAGTTTAATAATTGGCCCAATGTCACATAGTTAGAAGAGACAGAATTCATGCATGAACCCAAGTATTCCGGACTCCAGGACCACATTCTTAGCCACCGTGCCAACCTGCCCTCACACTCTCATCCAAGATGTCTAGACAGCCTAAAGTCTTGTCCTTCATGTAATTATTCAGTACAGTTTCTGGCCCCAAAGTCATTGTTTAAAAATGTTAGCTGCTGATGTTGGTGTTATTGTACACGCATTAAGTTTCATATCTATGAAATCACATTTTAGAGAACAGCTTTATTTTACTGCACATACCCTGAAAGCAATGCACATTACTGCAGAATAATTCTTACATACTAGTGGAATAGATTTTGCAAGGTGCTTTCAGGTACTGGTATTGAGCAGTAAACCAAGCTCACCCACCGGCTTCATGAGTCTTCACCTGCACAGCTTGCATCGTTCATATGTGTTCAAATTACTAAATGCCACAGACTTTGAAGGTTGCCTGCAGATTATTGGAGTTGAAGGACATTCAGTATTTTTATGTCAAAGGTCTATTGCAGTGCTTGAATTAACTGCACATAATATAAATATTACCAGGTAACATTTCAATCTTTACACCATAGTCAAACTATAAAGTGTAGGGCCATGATTATGAAATCAATTGTTTTCATATGTAAGAGAAACCGACTATTAGTTTCCATGAAAACCTTCCAATTGACTCAAATATCTGAATAAAATACAAAATCTTTATACCTAACCCTCAATTTCATCTCTGTAATTTGTCACTGGTATTTAGATAAAAACTAACCACACCATACGCAAACCTCCAAATTATATTCCAATAGGTGAATTAAGCACCCTTACACAGAAACACCCAGAAAATAGAGGGCAATTAACTATGTGGTCCATACCTAAGGAGGAGAAAGAGAATCAACGCTTAGCTTGTTCCCTGTGCTAGATACTACAGTAATGTTCACACATGATCTCTTCTAATCCTCTAAGGAAGTGCTTTAATAGTTAATATCATAATTTTGCAGATGAGAAACCTGAGTCTCAAGGAACTGAAAGTAGCCTGACCAAAGTCACTAGATGATGGATGAGTGACAGAACCAAATGAATGCAAATGCCCTGGGGTCCATGTTCTTTCTGCTAGTCCATATACTTGTTCTAGCTGTATAGATTTATATTTATAAATACTAACCTTATACATTCCTTACCTGCTTACCCTCACCACAATAAAATGATAAGCCAGCATACTGGTAATATTTTTTGTTTACTCTCCAAAGTTGAGGAAGAGTGGCGTGATGTTTCCCAGGAAGCTGGCGTCTGGACTTTAATAGTAGTGTTGCCACATCAGACAATAGAAGGTTGCGTTTCATGTTGCTTCTGCAGACATGCAGAAAAACTTGTTTTCTGAGACGGAGTTTCACTCTTATTACCCAGGCTGGAGTGCAATGGCGCGATCTTGGCTCACTGCAACCTCCGCCTCCTGGGTTCAAGCAATTCTCCTGCCTCAGCCTCCCGAGTAGCTGGGACTACAGGTGTGCCCCCATGCCCAGCTGATTTTTTTGTATTTTCAGTAGAGACGGGGTTTCACCATGTTGACCAGGATGGTCTCGATCTTTGACCTCGTGATCCACCCACCTTGGCGTCCCAAAGTGCTGGGATTATAGGCGTGAGCGCCCAGCCTTTTTTCTTATACTAATTAGTTTTGCTGTTTTATCATCTAAGTAGAAAGTGTCTATTCTCTGCGTGTATGTATATACATATTTATATATGTTTTCTCTTGTATTTTGTGTTTTCTGCAACTGTTGAAAGGTGTGTATATATTATACAGCTACTTCAGGAAAGTAATAACCTTATATTGCTAAGATCAGACCCCTTCAATGCAAGAATAAAAAATCAGGCCCCAGTAAAAATGATGTGGTATGTAAAAGCAAGTAGCTTTTTAATTGCCCAGGAAAAAAACTCTCTGATGCTCATGTGTTCAGTTTCTTCTAGTTCTAAGGGATTTTTAATGTCACAAAGCCCTCTAGCCAGCCTGAAGCCATAGTTGGAGAGGGATACTGTATTGGGACATTGCTTTTTAGAACCAACAATGAGTTTTCAGGTTTCTTTGACTGCATTCGTTTCAGAAGGAGGTGGAGTTCTACTTCACAAAGCCCTCTAGCCTGCCCAAGGCTCAGTGGGTATGTACTTTCAACCCTAACCTTAAAATACAACACTGGGTCTTTTGGACCTGATGACTGGAATTTCTTTGCTAATGATTTACCCCTACTGCTGTGTGTGTGGATAGATCACTTTAATCCTCTCACCCTCAGATTTTGCATCTGTCTTATCACTATTTAGGTGTCACCCGTCTTTGATATTTCACAGCTCTAAGGACCTTTCCTAATCTCAGATTCTAGGGAAAGGGAAGACATGTTTGAGGGTACTTTTGTGGTTGAATCTTGAATTTGGGGGTTACAAGGAGAACATGTCGTTATAGTGGTTTCCCAGATGGCCTAACATTCAGGTGAGCAAGGAACTGAAGCTTGGAGTACAGCTGTTCTAAACCCTAAACTGACCAGCAACATGGAACCCATCACTCCTTATTGTACTCCCCTGACTTAGGCCGGTGATGGATCCAATGTCTGAAAACACAGGTCTGAATAACTCTTAATCAGCTTGACTATTATGTAAGTAGAAGACAAAGAGAGAATACAGGTCTGTGCCTGTCATACAGCAAAATCTACACCTAAGCTAAATAACATTCTGTTATGACTGAAACCATTTGTTTATAAAAAAAAAGCTTCCACTTTTTGTTTTTTCTTTTTGATGGGCACATTAGTGCCTGTTGATAAAAGCTAATAATTGTGAATGGCCACAGTGCCCAGGGTTGGCAGGTGTTGTGGCATTCTTTTTATTTTTTATTTTTAATAATATATTGAACAGAGTATAACCAAAATATTATTTTGACATGAAATTAATATAAAAATGACTAGATATTTTACCTTCTTTTTCCATACTCAATCTTTAAATTCTAGTGTATACTTTTTCCTTATAGTACAGCAGGCCCTTGAATAACGTCATTTTGCTCATCAGCACATCCTTTTCCAGTCTCCAGAAACATTCCCTGTCCTCAAAGCCACTCCAGTATGTGTGAGTCTGGGGTTACGTGTGTTAGACACAAAAACACGTTCTTTGATCTAAAGAACAAATATTTTTTTGATCAAATATAAAATACAACATGAGCATCTTTTGTGGGGGAAAAAAATGATGTTTTAATTGGCTTTAGTGTGAAATCTAAGTAAATACTGTTTGTAATACAAATGTACCTTTTGAAAATTTCCCCACTACCACTTCCCACCAGATTGCTGTCTCTGGCTGCTCCTATTTAGACATTCTGGGAGCTGCCACAGTTTGTGAATTTCACACATCCAAGGTGCCTGGGAATTGAGTCAAAATTTTCACATATTACCAGTGGCCACAGAAATATAGTTACTTACTTAGATGGACAGGTTGTTATCTTTTATCTTAAAACAATAGGTCCCTCATGATTTATCTTTTCTAAATCTTTTCTTGGGGAGATCAAAAGAAGAAACATGCCCTTCGAATCTGTAAATTATCCCAACCAAATGATTTTCTTACCCAGTTGATAGGAAGGGAATCCAAGACACATGAGCTCTATCACATTCCCTCACCCATATACATTTTTTTATTATTTTATTAGTTAAATTTTTTTGAAAAGAGTGGTTTATAACTTAATTTTAGAATGCAAGGTACTTTGATGGTAAAGCTGTAATGCATCTTTAAAAATGCATTTCAGGCTGCCTGTATGAGGAAAGATGCTCAGCTTTTCTGTAAAAAAATGTCATGACAGTTTCTGCACAGAGACTGGAGACTTGGAGGATGTTAACGGCAGTGGGGCAGTAGAGTACTTGACGGATCAATAGTTTTGCAAACTAAAAATAGGCTGTGATTGGACCTATCCCAACACTCAGCTAAAGAGGCTGTTTTCATTCCCACAATCGAGTATCTCAAAAAGTCAAGTCTTTTCAAGTAGGTGACTTCAAGTATCTGTGTAACATAGAGCTTAAAAAAACCTAATTTGCAATTTACATCCAAATTGGCACACTTTTCCTGTGCCTATTCTGTAAACACGATACCAGCCAGGTGTTTGTCTTCATCCTGGCTGGCCAACATCTTAGCTTCATACCTGTCTGGGGAAGGGGCTCAGCTGGAAACTCTACCATCTCAGTACCCACCGTATCGGGTGTCATATCCTTCCAGTAAGGTAGGTTCACAACTGAAAAAGCCAAAGCCAAACACACAAATAATGCGGGGGGGCAGTGAGGAATTAAAGCAGGCCCCATTCTTGCAGAGGACACGGGAAACACAGCAGGCAAGAGGATTCAAGCTGTTGCAGTAGGGTCAGAAGCTCAGACAAGCAGAACAAGAAAGACTGGAGAGTTCATGTATTGGAGGAAAGTGGAAAAAGAAAGGGAAGGCAGGGAATCTGGTTGCCTCTGCTCACAGCTCTTTCTGATGCAGCTCTAATTCATAAGTTAAATGCTTGCTGTTTTTCTGCCCTTGAATTTTGCCTTGAGGACCATTTTCCTCTCTCACTGACTTCACAGACTCTGTCTGACCTTTCTTATTTCTCCCCACGGTCCTCCTGTCACCAGAAACCTTTCAAACGGTTATTCTATATGCTTGTAGATTCTAGTGCCTTGCTACAAATGTGGGTTATATTATTGCCCATTATTTCTCCTGATTGTTTTCAGGGGGAAAAGCATCTAATATCCAGTGAATTCTCTTGGTTTGATTTTTTGCCTGGAAATTTCAGAGTAACAATTACTTTTCTCAAGATGAAAACAATTCAACCTTTGTCCCGATTGCTTAACTAGAATTGTGGAAGAAAGGCTTTTGCTCAAATACTATTAATAAATGGCTGCCTCAGAATTCTGAAGAGTTTCTCACGCTCAAAAAATACTAATGACGTGTACAAGTGATTTTCTTGCCTGATGGAGTCCACATGTACATCCACAACAAAAAGCATCAAAGCTAATATTTCTTTAACTTATCTGGGAGAACTTGAGTGTGAAATGTCAATTTCCATGACAAGTTTCCTTAGAAATGAAGAGAGGTTTTCATTTCCACATAGTTGTGCATAATTTCCTACTTACCTCTTCTACAATAACTTTCAAAGCAGCGAATGTTCTCTTTTGTTCAAAAACATTTATAATTTTGCAGAAACTTAATGTACTCGTAGCTGTGCTGGTGGCGTGCTTTTAGTTGCACTGGTAATTGCTTTCATTCTGGAAAACCATGGTTGATGATCATGACTTTGAAGGAGCTGATGATCTCTGTTTTTGAGCAAGGGTTTCACTCTGTCACTCAGGCGATAGTGCAGTGGTGTGGCAGGATCATAACTCACTGCAGCCTTGACCTTCTGGGCTCAGGTGATCCTTCCCGGGTAGCTGGGACTGCATGGTTAATTTTTTGTGTTTTTGTAGAGACAGGGTTTCGCCATGTTGCCTAGGCTTATCTGGAACTCCTGGGCTCAAGTGATCTGCCCACCTCAGCCTCCCAAAGTGCTGGGGTTATAGGCCATGAGCCACCAAAGCTGGCCTCATTTCCTCTACTTTGAATGAAAATTTTACTTGGGTAGAGATTATGGAAATCAAAGTACTTAAGGAGTAAAATAAGATTATTGTATATCAGGGTTTCTGAGCCTCCTCACTACTGACGTTTTAGTCTGGATGATACTTTGTTGTGAGGGGTCGTCCTGTGTGTTATAGGATGTTTAGCGGCATCTCTGGCCTCTACCCACTAGAAGCCAGGAGTGGCTTCACTCTAATTGCAACAACCAGAAATGATCCAGATTCTGTTAGGGATTTCCTGGGGGACGAAATTGTCCCTGGTTGGGAATCACTTCTGTATGATCTTTAAATACATATGCATATTAAAAGTTAAATTATGTACACTCAGTGCCCCATACCTACATCAGTTCATCTGCAACACACATTATTTGATGTAAATTCAGTCAGCAGAGAACACAAGAAATAGGTGAATGTTTGTTTCTTAATTGAAATTATCTCTGAAATTACTGTTACTCAAAATTGTCATCAGTTTCTCTCCCTATAGTAATTTGGTGAAAACTTCTTGTCACGATTTTTTTCCTCTGTGATCTTACTGCTGCTTATAATCTCACTATTTAACAGAATGCCCTAGTATTCTGAAACTATTTCCAGAGGGGACATTTTACTGTTGTTCAAATAGTAATACCTAATTAGGATTCTCTCACTGATTTCTTTTTAACTAAGGCAGCTAGCTTAAAATAAGGCTCTAATGAAAAAGGACAGGAACAGGTAGGTAGAGAATACACTGGAGAAGATGCATATAAAGAAGACACTGGAAGATGGCAAAGCCTGTTCCATTCATATCACCCATAAAGTTCAGGACCAGTTATTAAATATGACCCCAGGGCAGACATAGCACATACTCCATAGGCACTTATTAGTTGAAGGTTAAATTCGGGTTGGAATTCTCTGGATAGGCCTATGATCAATATACCTTTAGTTTTGCTTTCTATTAATCTCTTTTAAAAAAAGGAAAATAAATCTTTCATACAGTTAGCGTCTTTCCTTAGTGCCCTGACATATTGCATGCTTGCTACCGCTGAGCCTTAACTCCTGCAGTTCATTGAGCCAGGAATTTCTTTCCCAAATCTTTGCCTGGTGATCTCCTGCTTTATTTTTTAAATGAAAAGATAGCAAGAATGCAGGATATTTCTAAGCAGTTATGGGAAACTATGTGCTGTAGTAAATAAACCACATCCAGAGTGAGGGCAGCACACAGAGGCAGGAAGATCATGTTTATCCCTAGAGTCATGGTCATTGACATTAGTGCTCCCAATCTCTGAAACAGGCTGGTGTTTGCAGATGTGTGTGTTGAAGTATACCCAAGGGACAGACACTGCTACCCAGGGCATGAGCATACCGGTTACAGAAAGCACAAGGCTTCATTGTTCTAAATGTGCCCCCTGGCAGCACTGGCCTTACCTGGGAGCTTGTTGGAAATGTAGACCCTTGGGTCTGCATTTTAAGAGGATTACCAGGTGATTTCTATAATATTCAAGTTTGTGAAGCTCTGGCATAAGAAACATTTTCCAGAATATGTTCCCATGAGATGCTCTGGGGGGGAAAAATGGGAGTTTGAGGAAGGATAGGTTCAAATATATATGTGGGAGTCTCCTCACGCTATAGCCGCTGCTACGGTCTGAATGCCTGTGAGCCTCTGTCTTAGTCTATTTGTGGTGCTGGAACAAAACACCTTAGACTGGGCAATTTGTAAGTGGAAGAAACTTACTGCTCACAGTTCCAGAGGCTGGGAGGTCCAAGATCAAGGCACCAGCAGATACAGTGTCCAGTGAGGGTTTGCTCTCTGCTTCAAAGATGTAGGCTTCTTGCTGTCTGCTCATGTGGTGGAAGGGGCAAACAAGCTTGATCATGCCTCTTTTATAAGGGCACCAATCCCATTCACAAGGACTCCACCTTCATGACCTCATTGCCTCCCAAAGCCCCCACCCCTTAATACCTCACATTGAGGACTGGATTTCCATATGTAAATTTTGGAGAGAAAAACATTCAGACAATAGCACCCCTCAAAATTCTTATGTTGAAACCTAATTCCCAGAGTGACAGTATTAAGAGGTGGGGCTTTTAGGAGGCGACTGGGTAATGAAGACTTCATCCTCATAAATGGGATTAATGCCCTTATAAAGAGGCTCCCTTGTCTCTTCCCCAACATGAGGACACATAGAAGGCACCATCTATGAGGAACAGGTACTCACCAGGCACTGAATCTGCTGGTCCATTGATCTTGAACTTTGCAGCCTCTGGATCTGTAAGCCATAAATTTCTGTTTTGGACAAGTTCCCTAGGCTCAAATATTTCACTACAGCTGCCTGAACACACTAAGACAGCCATGTTTTGGAGATTTACAATGTACATAGACACTGAGAAACATACTTTGGGAAATTCCAAATTATAACATCAGGCCTTAGGGATAGGGGAGGCTTGAATTCTAGACATTTCTAATTAAAATTTGGTAATAGAAAACAAGGGTTTCATGTGATAAAAGTACTAGGTGATTACTTTGGATCAACTTTATTATTTTTTAATGTCAAAAATGGATACATTTTCAAATGTCATGGCAGTCAGCTTGCTAAATACCATTAGCTTCCAAGTGATTCTGTCAAAGGCAATCCAGAAATGCATAATTACTGTTGAGTCACTGCTTATTTACCGAGTCTAATTATTTATTTTGTTGGCAGTTATTATTGCTTTTTCTGGCATGAGTTCTAAAGCTACTTGGTAAAATGTGGACAGTTCTCAAGAATAGGTACAGTATTCATTTGCTAGAGCTGCCATTAAATCATTCCACACACTGGCCAGGTGTGCTGGCTCATGCCTGTAATCCTGGCACTTTGGGAGGCCAAGACAGGCGAATCACCTGAGGTCAGGAGTTTGAGACCAGCCTGACCAACATGGTGAAACCCCATCGCTACTAAAAATACCACAATTAGCCGGGCATGGTGGCAGGCGCCTGTAATCCCAGTTACTTGGGAGGCTGAGGCAGAAGAATCACTTCAACCCGGGAGACAGGGGTTGCAGTGAGCCAAGATCACGCCGTCGAGCTCCAGACTGGGCAACAAGAGCGAAACTCTGTCACACAAACAAACAAAAAACAACACACGCCGAGTGGCTTAAACAACAGAAATTAATTTTCCTATGGCTCTGGAAACACGGGGTCCAAGACCAAGGTGTCAGTAAGTTTGGTTTCTCCTGAAGCCTCTCTTGGCTTGCAGATGCCACCCCACTGTGCCCTCACGTGTTCTTCCTCTGTGCTCACACGTCCCTAGAGTCACCTCCTGTGTCCAGTGTTCTTTTATAAGGACACAAGTCAGATTGGATTAGGGCCCATCCGCATACTTCCTTTGAACTTAATCACCTCTCTAAAGACTCTATCTCCTAATTCAGTTATGGGGTTAGGGCTTCAACATATGAATCCTGGGAGAACATAATTTCGCCTATAACAAATACGAACTGTTTTTTTTTCTTTTCTTTTCTTTCTTCTTCTTTTTTTAAGTGAGAGAGAAAGGCAGAAATACTTTCATATGTTTTGAAGGCTTTACATTTCATTTTAAATCATTATTTATGCCAATTACTGCATGTCCCAGAGATGAATTTTATGGTGGTCTAGGTCATCACTAATTATTTTGTTTCTGATACAGATTCTTTCACCTTTTTAAAAAATACCTTCAAACTTTCCAAGTGTATTACACAGACAAACCTGTCTTCATCACGGGGTCCCTTGAACTCTAGCGTCTGGACCAGGCTGTTGGAGTCAGTGGAGACCTAGCTAATAATACTCCTCATTCCATCCATTCCCTGAGGTGCTGGATGCAGTTGTGCAAGGTTTTCTTCCTGCTGTAATGTATTCACCAAAGCCTATATATTTCTTCTCCGGGATTTGAAAAATCACAGAAGACCCTGTTCGCTAAAAGGTCTCATGGAGAATGAAGGATGAGTATTACAGCAACCACTCCTTTTTATGCTCTGTCTGAGAAATTTAATTTCCTAGCCTGAGCAGCCGCCGTTCTCTGATGCAGCTTGTTGTCACTGCTGTTGAGAGAATAGGTATTTTTTAAATCCCTTTCTCTTTTGGATAATAAAATATTCACCGAAAATTATATGAGTAAATAGAGTAGGAGTGGGAAGTGAGGACAATAATGCTATTGAATATATCATGTAATTATGAGCTAGACTTTCCCCAGTCTAAATAATTTTTTGACTACTTTATGGTCTTTTGCCTGCTACATCAACTACAGCCAGGGCGTCTTATTATATATAGCGATTTACCCTGTCCACAAAGACAGTTGGGAAAAATTCATCATCAGTTTATTTTCACTTCCCCTGCGCATTTTAATGTTAAGATATTTGCAAAAAATATGGAGGTTATATGAATACATGAAGCATTGGTTATAGCTGCACTTGACAATAGCATCTAATGTTTATATGGTATTTTTATATGTTTGTATTGTATGGTTTTATATTATTTGTAAACACTTTCCTCAGTATATACTTGGTCCTTGGAACACCTCAATGAGGAAGCTAAGGCAAATTTCTTTCCTAAGAAATGTGACATTACCGGTTGGTAACAGACATGATTCTAGAATCCAAATTAACTGAGCATCTACTATGTGCCAATAGTATTTTGAATATGTGAGATATGTCAGTGAACAGAGATCTCTACCCTTGGGGAACTTAATTCTAATTTATAGAAGGCAGATGACAAACATAGACAAAATAAATATCTAACTTAAGACAAGTGCTATGGAAAAAGAAAAGTAGAGCAGTAAGGGATTTCGATATGGGGTTGCAGTTTTAAATAGGGTGGTCAGAAGAGGTTATATTGAGAAAATGGCATTTAAGCAATCTGGAAAGAAGTGATTTTGGTGTTTAGTAATTTGCTCACTGTCTGTCTGCCACCTATTAATTGGTTATAGCATAATTACCCAAATGAACTGCAAGTATTTGCGCAGAAACCTTAACCATGGAGTGATTAGAGAGAACAATGGACATTGGCCTGGACTTCTAAAAAATGACGACGTGAATTAGGAGAAGTCCACCTAGAGTCTTGGTAAGCAGAAAATTGCAATGCCTTTTTAGGACAAGTGAGTTCCACAGTTTTAAGAAAATCTCAAAATTAAAGAAGTAAATGGTGTTTCTGTCGATGCTGAGTTCATGGCTATCATGGGCTAATCAGTATTCCTTCTAAGATGGCCATCTGCATGTTTGGGCCTAGGACTGCTTACACATTGAGTCGAAGTTAGACTTCTGTTTGCCCCTGAGAATGTTCCTTCAAGGCTTTGTTATAGCTCATTGCAGATCCAGCTCCCTAATATTGATGAAGGACAAAGAAAGGAAGATAGAACTTTGCAGGGGGAATGAGTTGTTCAGTTGAGCAGAGAAAAGAAGGCATTGAGGAGTTTGTGACCTAAATGCTATGAAAGCATATCTGACATCTCTTAGGGGGGTTCTTTATCCTGTGACATAAAATTCCACCCCGTGATCTCAAATTATTCCAAGTAGGTGGGGGCAAAATCAGCTAAGTAATCTTTTGATAAACAACCCTGACCTTTAATGGCTTAAGATAGCATAGATTTAATTTTCCTTCATAACTTTCCATTGAGAGTTCTAGGGTTACTTGGGAGCACCTGTTTCTCTTCACCATCCTCGCCGTCTGACGGATGAAGCAGCCACCATCTGGAATATGCCAGTATTTGTGGTTGAGACAGATGATGTGGCTGGGACATGCACTAGCTTCTAAAGCTCTCCCTGGAAAATGGCGTGTGCTTCCCCTAACACTCCATGCACGAAAGACAGTTCACCTGGACAGAATTATGTTCAAGTACTTGTGGAAGTAAATCCTACCTGGTGGCTGGAAGGAGAAGAACCAGGATATTTGTAAGTTGTGTAATAATTCACACAGTGGGTAAAATTTTGAAGTTTCTGTCTACCCTGAGACTTCAAAAAAAATTATTGACGAGTTGCTGTTTGCTATTTGATGAGGTGTCCTTTTGCTGTTCTGACTGGATATCTGATTCCTCTTGTGGAGTTCTTCATTTTTCAGGAAGGAATAGGGCAGACCAACTTCTGCAAGGATTTGAAGTTGAAGAGATGAAGTTTAAGGTCAACATATGACAGCTTTGTTGTTAGTTTTGTTGACAATATACTCAATATACTTTTAAATGAAGTAGTTTTCTCAGAAGCTCGTGTTGGGTTGCAAAAAAAAAAAAAGTTAAAGCAGTCTATCTATCACAGAGGAAACTTTAAAAAATTGTAATTCCTATACCACAGGCGACACGTAGTTTTTTGATCTCCATGACTTCTGTTATGCAACTTCAAGATATTAGGTTCTGTAGCTTTTGAGAAGGGCTCATGAGGGTAGAAAGGTCTGTCAAATATCATATATTAAGCAAGCCATGTGTTTAGTAAAGACATGGAGGCAGAATGGGGAGACCAAGGAGATGTCAACAGTCACAAAAATAAATAAGTTGAGCCCAAAGATAGGTAAAATAGTAGAGGCCAAGCAGTTTCAAAGGCCTGATTCAGATGAAGCAATAGGTGGGGAACTCAGTTGGCAGCACTGAGAGCAAGACATGCCCAGATGAGCCATTTTCCTAGGACAAAAGGCAGAAGCCAGGCAAAAGGGAGACACTAGTCTTATAGGCAGTCCTCCATGGGGGAGACGGCATTATCCTTCTCTTGCATCTTTCTGCACTTGCAGAGGACTGACTCTAAGACGACCAGTAGCCTGCAAAAGAAGTTTGTATATTCTTGGTACAGGTTCATGCATATGACAACAACTGCTCATTTATTTCTCTACAAAGCATATCAATCAGCAGGTCTTCACACTGGCCGTCCTTGTGCTTCTCCTACACTGATTAGCCCGTATCTCAAGATAGGCTTTCTAAGTGATTCCCCTTTAGGCTTCCCTTTGGGAGCAGTATGGTAATGTGGTCAGTGAGCATTCATGGGTCCATTCTCAGAGCTCCCAGTTAATTGATGTGTTCTGCTCCAGGGTAGGCCAGAAGGCAGGAGCAATAGACCAGTGTCTTTTTAGTTGTATTGGCCAGCCATCTGGACCCTACAGAGAATTCACTGCCAGGAACGGAAGACCATAGTCTAAAGGCTGATTACTCCAAATGCGCCATGAGCCACTTAGCAGGTGCTCACATCTCATGTTCTTTCAACACACACACAGTGACCCCCATCCAAAGTGGAACCTGGCTCCATCTTGCTTTTGCTCCTTAACACATGAATCACTTCTGTTTCCAAGGACCTACCATGCCTTTCCAATACCATGGCTTGAGCAAGAGGATGATCCATTGGGTGATAGAATTTTAGGCCATTAATCTAATGTCTCTGTCTTTTTTGCCCCTCTCTGTTTCCTGTATGTTAAATGGAGATACTAATACCTTCCCCTCCTCTGGAAGACAAGAGAATAATTGAATGAGTTTAAATATTTAAACCACTTCCCCTGCCAAACAAAACACCAGCATGAGTGAACTCAGAAAAGCCCTAGACTAAGGCTCCCACCACTGTTGCCGTCATCCTCATCTTCTTTTCTCTTTATTAATTAGTCTCCAGATACAACAGAAAACAGAGTGAACTTAGCTTTGACTGGAGTCAAGAATTTTCATTTCTGTTTCTCCCGTGCAGCTCCTAAATACCCACCTGAGTCTGGCAGTGAGAGGGGCCTGCCATAAGGACCTGAAGCTCATGCTTTTCCCTTCACTTTTTTAAAATTTTCCTTTGGATCTGCAATTGGTGGAAAGATAAATTTGTAGGCCTGAGGCATTGACAACCAAACTGAATAAAGGCAGCCTTCCTGTGGAACCAAAGTTCACTTAATTGTGCCTTGGGCCTGGGTGCACGCAAGTGCTATTCTTCAGTGTTGACTCAGGGAAACGTTGCTTGCTTTTACAAGATTGTAAGACAATGATGGAAGCAAAACAACTCTCCTTCACCCCGGTTATGAAGGCCAGCTTTAGAGTGGAGAACAAGGTACGATTTTCAACCCACAATGGGATTAATTCAAACTGACACAGCAAGGAAATCAATTTTTTCAGGCTGCCATTTATTTCTTTTCTCTTATCAGTCAATCACAAATATTTATTGAGCACCGTCTATGAGCTCAGCATTGAAGGGGAAACAGAATAAGCATAAGAGATGACCTCTGCTTTACCATTTAACATTTCCTTGGGGGAGACAAAGCTAACATCCATGATCTAATAGAAAGAACACTTAACTGGAATCAGGAGATCTGTGGTCTCGTCACAGTTGGTTGAGTAGCATAGTGCGTGGTTAAGAGAGAATGCCCTGGAATTTGGGCTCTCAGCTATAATATAAGGCACTGTCATTAACTAGCAGTGAAACCTTGAGAGAATCCTATACCTCTCATCAATTTTTCTCATCTGTAAAAAAGAAGTTAATAAGAGTGCCCAACTCTAAGGCTTGTCGAGAGCTTAAAGTTAAAACTCGGTTAGCATTTTATTTACAACACATTAAGTATGAGATATCATTCATTTAGTATTTCAGACAAGTCTTTGAAAATCTGTGGGACAGAAAGAGACCAAACTTGTGTTACGTATTTCCTGTGCCCTAGAGACCAAATGGGGCACATCACACGTGTGCTTTTATACATCCTCACTAATGCCTTGTGAAGTGGGTTAGGGAGACATGAATAGGTGAAAATAGTTTTGTAAGGTCTGCTATTTGGTAAGAGACAAAGTTTGGTTCAAACTCTGATCTGATTTCAAATCCTGTGCACCTTCTACTCTCCCATGGCCTGTCTGAATCTCAGTTTCCCACGTGAGGAAATATTGGGGGTAGATCAAATGGGCTCTGAGTTGAGCTCGAAAGGTTGTGATTCCAAGTCATCCAATCTTCTAGTAAGACTGAATTTTAGATCAAGGGCAATAAAGATGAGAGCACTGCAGTCACAAAAGATTTTTTGAAGTAATTATTAGGCCTTGAAGAAACAGTAGAATTTGTTTATATGAAAGAGAGAGAGTACTTCTGCTAGGCATAAATATTAGAACAATGATAGCAATGATAGGTAGGGAAGACAATAGAAAAAAATTGTCCCTACCAAGAGGGAGGCTGCCGCTGAGGAAAGGTTGGAGACAGGACTGTTTTCCTTCCTAATACCTTAATCCAGGTTTTCTCAATATCAGCAGTATTGACATTTTAGGCCAGATAACTCTCTTTCTTGGGGACTGTCCTATGAATTGTGGGATGTTGATAAGGGCTGAATTGTCCCCCCCCCTCTAATTCATATGTTGAAGTTTTAGCCCCCAACATGATAGTATTTGGAGATAGAGCCTTTGGGAGATAATAAGTCTTAGATGAGGTCGTGAGGGTGGGGCCCTTATAATATGATTAGCGCCCTTGTAGGAAGAGACATGGGAGTTTATTCTCTCTTTACCTTGTGAGGGCATAGCAAGAAGGTGGCCATGGAAAC
This sequence comes from Ateles fusciceps, assembly GCA_036589455.1. Taxonomy (NCBI): domain Eukaryota; kingdom Metazoa; phylum Chordata; class Mammalia; order Primates; family Atelidae; genus Ateles; species Ateles fusciceps. The sequence continues at coordinate 3,153,542 of JAZHEH010002077.1, forward strand.
CATTAAGAGGGCCCTCACCAGAACCCAACCATGCTGGCACCTGGACTTTTAGCCTCTAGAACTGTAAGAAAATAAAGTTTTGTTGTTTAAGCCACATAGACTATAGCATGGCATTTGCTGTGGGAGCGCAAGTGACTAAGCTGTTTAGCAGCATCCCTGGCCTCTCCTCACGAGATACCAGTAGCATCCACCCAATCCTGACAACCAAAAATATACCCACACGTTGCCCAATGCCTCCGGGGGATAAGATAACCTCAAGTTCTCTCAAGTTCACAATTTGAGAAGATCACTTGGGAACCACTGTTTTAACCTTGTCTTAATCCTAATTTAGGTCATAGATATCATCATCTGCAAGTTTGTAAGTTTAGGTTTTATGTTTGTCTCTTGTTTGTTTCAGTTTTGGTTTCTTATTTTGTTTGTTTGTTTGTTTGTTTAAGATAGAGTGTCGTTCTGTTATCTGGGCTGGAGTGCAGTGGCACAATCATGGCTCACTGCAGCCTTGACCTCCCAGGCTCAAGCAATCCTCCCACCTCAGCCTCCCAAGTAGCTGGGACTATAGGCATGCACCGCCACGCCTGGCTAATTTTTGTATTTTTTGTAGTGATGGGGTTTCGCCATGTTGTCCAGGCTGGTCTCAAACTCTTGAGCTCAAACGATCCACCACCTTGGTCTCTCAAAATGCTGGCATTACAGATGTGTGCCACTAGGCTCGGCCCCGTTATTTGCAAGCTTAATCTTGCTGCTTTAGATTTATGTTTGCCTAATATGGTTCTCAAACTTTCCTGTGTATGAGAGTCACCAAGGGGAACATAGTAAAATGCAGATAGTCTTCTGTCCAGTAAAAACTTGGTGTAGTGGTTTGCATTAGACCAACAAATTTGACTTTTAACAATCTCCTAACTAAGGTGATTCTGACACAGTCCAGGGACCTCTACTTAAGAAACACTGACACAGTTGCTTTAATCAGTGTCAACCTTGACCTTGCATGCATAGTAGAAAGACAGTGGTCTTGGGAACAAATAATTGTGGATTTAATCCTTTATTTTTTATTTAGCTGGGATTATAAAGTTAGCTGGCTAAGCATGTAGCCTCCAGGGTCAGATGCCCTGGTTTCAAAGTCTGCCTTTGTCACTTGCAGGATGTGTAGCACTGGGTGAATCACTCAGCATTTCTACGCCTGGGCTTCCTTACCTGTAACATGAGGAATATTGTCAGTATCTGTCTCGTAAGTTGGCATTATGTATGATTGGATACATGGCAAGACTCCTGCAATTGTTCCTGCATAATGTGTTCGATAAATGTTTGGGGGTAGAGGCAAAGGTTAATTAAAAATAAAAAGTGTGGGCTGTTGCCATAGCAGCTTTGCAAGGGCATTCTTGACTTTGTTAAGGATGCCTGGTGCACTTTGCACAGGATTCTGACTCCAGAGCTCCTGTGAGTGACTTGGGAAGTTTGTAGAATGCGTGTACCCAGCTTCTTCCACCCAAGAGATTCTAATTCATTATGCTTCAGGCGAGGTTTAGGTCTGCATTTTTGTAAAGCTATCCAGATGACTATGATGCAACCAACTTAGATACCACACATAGCAACACACTGTCTTGAAGAAAATAGCCTGTACTATGTGCACACTCAACCTGCTTAGTACATTGATCTATTCCAGTGATAGACTACATTCTAGAACATAATCTTTAAGTCTGTTCTCCACTGAATATCCCATATAGACATGATCACAAAACGTGGCATGAATTTCTTGTTTTCATATTTGATACTTAGCAAGCATTCTCTTTAGCTTCTAGTTTTCTTTGATTTCCTTGGAAGTTTTCCAGATTGTGTTCTGAAAAAAAAATTATGTAAGGCTTTTTAAAAAGGGAGGAGAAGACACTTCAGAAAGGATGTCACCTAGACTTAAAACCCCTTTCTACAGGACATTTCAACAAGTTGGGTTGTGAACTTGAGGATATTAATTTTTGGAAATTCTTAAAGCGGCACAGACTCCTATTAAGGCAAGAATCTAGTTTGTAGAATACTAAAGGCCTGTCAGTATACATTTTCATTTCATCTTTTTTTCCTATTCTTTGGTGAAAATAAAATTTTTTGAACAGAAAATAATTTTCTCCTTAGGGTTTTTTGAGGAGAAAACAAGGATTTTGCTTGTTAAAAAAAGAAGGCAAATGTATTCTGATTTCAGCCAACTTTTCTTAACACGCACTCCAAACTCTCCAGCTTTTTTTCCCATAAATCTGAGGAGAATTACGACCACCGTGAATATGTTCACCATCAAAATTAAAGACATTGCCAAAAATAAATAGAACTTAAGTGTTCCTCCAGTTAAATGGTGGCTCTTAGCACTGTGCTTGGTGTCATTTTTATTATAACATAGTGGAAAATTTTAGAAGGAAATGATTAGTAGTCCAAATTTTCTTCTGCAAGAGATTCTCTGATGTCATTTTTCTGCTATATTTTTCAAACTCCTTCAGAGTCAATCTATTTACTTTTACCATTGCACATCTCTTGAGTAATATGTGTAATGGGTATACATTTGGTCCATGTAACTCAGGAGCAAGAATATCACTCGTTTTTATTTTTCTAATGTATATAATTAGAGCTGGCAGCTTTCCAAAAGATCTGGCCTGTTATGGAAGTCCAGAGCAAGCTTCTCAGCATGGAGTTGTTCTGTTATTTCTCTTACTCTAGGGTTGTGTGGGAGCAGCCACTCCATTTATGCAAAATTGTGCATAGGTTATTACAGAATTTCATGTATGCACAGATGCTCTGATAGGTTCCTGCTGTAAGAGGAGGATGTTTATTAAGTGTAGTGGGGGGAAAAGCTGCTGGTGGCATTATTCCTCCTTTCCTTCCTCCAATTTTGGGAAATCCCACTCTTCTTCCCCAGTCAGGCCTCTCCCTTCATCCTTGTCCCCCGCTGGGATAACTTCCATTTAACAATCCCTTGAGGTACCCAACGTTTCAAATAAATGCACGGGTGGGAATTTTCTTTGTGTAAAACAGGTTTCCCACAGTGCGAGCAGAGTCTCTGTGCCATTTCCCAGACCTCTGCCCATTGGGAGCTCGGTCTGTATCCTGGCTCCTGCCCCCGTCCCTGCCCGAGCTCTGCTGAAGAACGAAGCAAAATGTCCCTGAGGAAGGGGCCTCACCAGCTCCCGTTAGGGCTGGGTTGTCATCCTTAGAAACCCGAATGCGCTGTTAGCTTATGTGGAAGGCGGGAGGATAGAGGGCATATTTAGGGATGAAGATGAGGTATGACTGAGAAAGAACACAGAAGCTTACCCATTCTTCCAAGGAGAGGGCCAGGGTGAAACTAACTTTTCATCCTTGCCTTTTTGAAAGAAGAACTAGACAGATAGCCGTATATCAATAGAATGTTCTGCTGAATATTTATGGTAAAATCTCAGATAACTAAACCCAACAGATCAGAGCCTTTATTACTGCACTTAGTTCTGGAAGGAGTCAAATTACAACAAAGTAACTGGTATCAGTTTCTTACTTTACTCATACCTTTGCAGGAAGGCCTGGGCTCTTTTATGATTTGTCCCAGTCACTGACACCTTCTCCATCTTTGTCCTCAGATTCTTTGTGAAATCCCAGGTTGTCTCAACTTACTAAAGAAAGACAACCATTTCATTCAGCAGTCTGGATTTACTAAGCAAGGGAGAAGTGGGCGTTTTAGGGTGACGTTTAGAAATAAGGGTAAATTTACTATGTTCTCCATTTCACCCTTAGCTATAATCTGAAAATCTTCAAATAATTCAAAATATTAAACTGCTTTTGTTTCTGAGGAGACATTCAGCAAAATTGAAAAGTCAGTAGGATTTGCTTTGATTGCTTTGTTTTGCCTAGCCTGTGTGTTTCTGAATCCCGACTGCACATTAGCATTACCCGAGGAACTTCAAAAACTCTAAGCCTGGGTCCCACCCCTAGAGGTGCTAATTCAGTCTGGGATGGGGCCTTGGTGTCACTAATTCAAAGTTCTCTGGGTGACACTAATGAACAGCAAGGGCTTGGAACACCAGCTGCACTGTTTACACAGGTCTCTCTTCTTCTTAGCATTTAATTTTTTTTTTTTTTTTTTTTTACCCTGTCTTAGGGCTGATTTTTACAGGGTTATGCTCTTAGTAGGCAAGGAGCTGATAAAATATCGTGTATTCCATGAGCCTTTATATTTAGCAGGGTCTTTAGAAAACCTGGAGCCTAAGCAATAATGGTAAAATGGTGGCTTAACAGGGCAGCAGTGTTGCCTTCATTTCCCCAACTCTCCTTCCTTCTCTGCTTTTTCTCTATCTTTTCCTTCCATTAATTCTAACGTCAATTCTTAAGGCAGTCACACTCAAATTTCTGCCGTATATTTGATTACCTATCTGTAGAGCTGATGCTAGGGGTCATGCTTTCTAAGGCATAGTCCTACATATCCTGACATTGATGGTGTAAGTTTTTACATGTAGTCTGGAATATTTGATTAGCTAGTCACAATCAGTAGCAGCCTGCTTAAGGTATCAGAAGACCTAGAAGCAAAAATAGGCCAGGTACGGTGGCTTAGGCCTGTAATCCTAGCACTTTGAGAGGCCATGATAGGAGGATCAGTTGAGCTGAAGATCATGCAATGAGCCATGATCGATCAAGCCACTGCACTCCAGCCTTGATGACAGAGCAAGACCCTAGTCTCTAAAGTTAAATAGGTAAATAAACAAACTAAATAAAATATGCTTCTTGGTCTATTTTGTTATTGCAACAGTAATACCTGTTCAATGCAAAAACATTAGAAAATGTAGGTAAGTTAGAAAGAACAAACCAGAAACCACCTGTAATATAGTTAGAGTTGCCTCTGGCTTTCCTTCTGTTTCTTTCTGTGTTTTCAAATAACTTTCTATACTTAAAATGATTTTTAATGAATCCTTCTTTTGGTTTGTTTTAAAATAGAGCCTCTGACTACATGTTCTGTAAGGCAGGAACATTTAAGATTTTTAACTAACTTAGTACCTTTGAATTCAAAACTTACAGTTTCTTAGAACTCCATATATTAGAATGACTGTGAGAATTATCCAGTGATCAATAAGGTTAGTGAGTTTCAGAAAGATTAAGGAGCTTAACACAGAACTAATCAGTGACAGAACTAAAAATACAAAATCCAGGGTCACTAGGTTCTGGGGGCCATGTGCCATGTGCCTTTCTGTAGCTCACACTATGTGCTTGGTGTGTAGCCAAGTACAAGCGTATCAGTTTCATCTGGGTCTGCAAGTGATAAGTTATGCTTTTAAAGTGTTTACTGTTGTTTCTACACAGTAGAATGAGAAATGAGAATTGACCATATTCATGACATGATCTGAGAAATAACATAATTTCTCATGTGGTTGAATTTCCTGGAAAATCTAAAGAATAAATTGATTCTTCAAGGTGTGCATTGGTTTATACATATCTCATCTCAGTGTAAAGCTATGATGTTAGGAATGTACAAACACATCATCAGTCACAGAAACAATAGTATTTAACCCAACATGTCACAAACCTTAATTTACAAACACTAGTTCTTAAGATGTTAATAGATATTGCATGGAAAACTCTGGATTAAGCCAAATTAAACAAATATGTTTCATAATTATAGGAGTTCCCTGGTTCTACAATAAGCTTATGGGCATTGTAAATCCCTATATAAGACAAAGTATGCAAATTTCCTTGTTGTAACAATATCAGCATTTTTTTTTTCTTTTTAAAGGAGCATTTATTAACATCATGAACAACTAGTATGGTTGTTCAACCAGTTTAGAACATGCTGGTTTTATCTGGTTAGGCTTTGTGTTTTGGAGAACATCCAGAGAACATCTTCTGTTTTTTTGTTTTTTGTTTTTTTTGTTTTTTTTTTTTGAGACAGAGTCTCACTCTGTTGCCCAGGCTGGAGTGCAGTGGGGTATGATCTTGGCTCACCGCAACCTCTGCCTCCTGGGTTGAAGTGATTCTCCTGCCTCAGCCTCCCTAGTAGCTGGGACTGCAGGTGCATACCACCACACCCGGCTAATTTTTTGTATTTTTAGTAGAGACGGGGTTTCACTGTGTTAGCCAGGATAGTCTCAATCTCCTGACCTTGTGATCTGCCTGCCTTGCGCTCCCAAAGTGATGGGATTACGGGTGTGAGCCACTGCCCTGGCGCAGAGAACACCTTCTAAAGGACGAAGATGTGCTGAGAGTATAGGTTAACCTGTTGTAATTTAACCCAAGGAACAAAAGTGGATTTGTCATTTCTTCTCAAGGAATTCTTGTAGTAATTATCCTTGTCTGGAGTTGTTCGCCTTAGCCCTTCAAGTCTATCTTTTTTCTTGTGATGGTGTCTTTTCTCAAAGCCCACTTATGGTGCCTCCTTTCTTGCAAAACCAAAGGATGGACATGTAGATGCTTTCTTGTATTTCCAGTTTCCAGGCTAGACAGTCTTAAAAGATTTTCAGAGGTGTCCAAAGTAATCAAAGTCTTCTTGTAAGAGCACTTGTTGGTGGCAGATCTGTATTAGTTTATGGTTTATGGTGATTACAATTTGATATAGTGCAGGCAAATCAATAGAATCACAGGGTTGGATGGTAATTTTCAGCAATGGAACTTGAGAGGAACATTTCTATTTCTATTTTATAGTCTTTTTGTCTATTTGTCTTACCCAAGTCTTCATTAATAGCCTCCTGACCATTAAGGTGTCAATGTTAAAAATAAAAAAAAGTACTTTCCTCTTTCTCATTTTGGAAGAAATATATACATCCACTTATCTTTCTCTGAAAATATCTGGGGTATTGTCCTTTGTGAGGTCTTCTTCCTCTCCCATGTGATTTTTTGCCACTGTGAGTAGGTAAGAGTCATGTCTTATGATACTGACTTATATGGTTTGGCTGTATCTCCACCCAAATCTCATTTTGAATTGTCTTCCCATAATCCCTCACGTGTCGTGAGAGGGACCTGCTGGGAGGTAATTGAATCATGGGGGGTGGTTACCCTCATGCCATTCTCATGATAGTGAGTGAGTTTTCACAAGATCTGATGGTTTTATAAGGAGCTTTATCCCCTTTGCTTGGCACTTCTCTTTGCTGCCACCGTGTGAAGAAGGACATATTTGCTTCCATTTCTGCAGTGATTATAAGTTTCCTGAGACCTCCCCAGCCCTGCAAAACTGAGTCAATTAAACCTATTTTCTTTATAAATTACCCAATCTTGAGAAGTTCTTTATAGCAGTGTGAGAACAGACTAATACACCGACCCCTGGCCTCATGTGCACCTCCTATAGCAGATGCTTCCATGTTTTCATTGGACTAGACCTAGCCTCATGTCAAGAGACAGTTGTGAGAATCACTGCATCAGGACTTGATATGTAATATATAGTTCAACCCTTTAATTTAGATTTGTTCTCCTGGATTAGGCAATAATTCAAATATGATTTGAATAAAATATTTTATTTAATTTTTGGAGGATGAAAAAATGTTTAGAGTCCTATTTGTAAATTAAGAAAAATATAGCCTAATTCAGAGGTTGTTACAATCCAAAATTCAAGAATTACATATTCTTTCATGCTGATGTCAGTTTCTCAGTCCAACATTTATTTTTTATCAAAAAAAAAGAAAAAGATTTTCACATATATTTAAATCAGCATATACTAGAATAGGTTTAAGATAAGCATAAAGAGGATGGCAAAAAATAGAATTTGGACATAGAAAAAATCCCCAAATCTAGAACATGAGGCTAGTTATGTATCAAAGCATATTCAATATATGACTAATTATAACAATATTTAAACTATATTTGGTACTAATGTTCCTGGCACTATGCCAAGAACCTAGCAACCATACCATAAGATATTATAAATACTATTATTTTTGTTTTACAGATGAGGCTGTTGAAACTGTACACACATGGTCATGAAGCTAGTATACAATATAATCAGGATTCACAGCTAGGTTTATTTAACTTCAGACCCTGTTTACAGACGTTGTGATATACTGTGGACTTCAGTTCATCCATCCATTTATTCAATCAACAAATATTCTTTGTATCTCCTATTTGACAAGCATTGTGCTAGGTGCCATAAACATGGATGAGTAACACAGACAAGATCCCTGCTTCTGACGCATTTATAGACACGTGGCTGTATTCTAGTCGGCTGTGTGCCCAATAGTTTTAAACCCAATGGTCCATAAAATTCCATCTGTTTCTCAAATCAGTCAGGTCTCATGGGGCTGATTGCCAAAGTGGGTGAGGTCCTCTGGGCAGCTCTCACCGTTCTAACACCACACATGAACTGACCAGAGTCTGAGCCATATGGCGAACCCATGATGCTGACTGACATCCTCACAAATGCATGGAGCTTACAGGGGAGAAGGAAGGTTGCTGGTGGTACTGGTGGCTTCTGGCAGGGTGGGTTGGGGAAAACCAACTTAGATTAAAAAATCTGGGAAAGGGTCAAATATTCAAATCATCAAGTTTGATTAGAGAAGATTCAAATTGGCCTTGAAGGGATGCTGAAGTTAATGAACGTTGGTTAGCTGGTATCCTTGGGGTATGATAAGATCTATCTTTTAGATCAAGAAAATTTATTCTTGGGATATGGCAAGCCCATCCAGTTTTTTGGAAAGGTATCAGATGGAATGAGGCAAAAATATCAGAGTTTGTCAGCCAAGTCATGGTGGGAGAGAGTGGAATGAAAGGACGGGGTGGCTTCTAGGCCAGGTGTAGCTGGAGTTGAACCTGAGAGGCTGGGACCTCTTTGAAGACCAAAGAGGTAGACTGGCCACAACTAGTGGGGATTTGTTAAGGAGCTGCTACCTAATGTTCCTGAGGGTACTTTGGGAGCTAAATCCAGGCGTGCATGGGAGCATCAAGTGGATTTCCATTTCAACGCTGGTGAGGTTGAATCTCCTACCACACCATCATCGAGCTTTGCCTTGCTCAGGGTCTGTGCAAGGTTGAGTTTACTGAGCACTGGTCATTACTGGCGATGGTTGGGCATGATCAAGAATGGTAGCGACAGGGCTGAGTGAGCACTCACGCCCACTTTAACCCTGGAAGGACATAATGGAGAGGTAATGTGTTCAGAGTGTCAGTCTGAGAACAGCACATCTGTTTGTATTACTGGTACTGAACTTCACTATGGAAGCAAGTGGGTGGATAGACTCTAATATGGTGCATTCAAAATGGATATTCTCTGCTGGGTTTAGCAACAGCTTCATGGTTAGTGATTTTTCCATGTGCGTGACGGGCTCACATAATTCTGTTTAGCTCCACAGAAGCTGTTAAAAAACACCAAACAAAATAAAACAGAAAAACAAGACAGAAAAGAGAAACCATAATAGAGCTAGCAACTTGCTTAAATAGGAAACACTATAGAACACATCTCTGTTTGCAGGGGATCACAAGGTCTCACAAAACCAAGTTGTATAGGAGAATGTGAGGACAGACAGGGTCATATCACATACTGTAGTTTCAATCAGAATGATTTTGTCCTTTGACCTGACTGTAAATCAAAAGATATGTTTCTGTTCTCCACCCCCCGTGTTTTTCTTGATGGTAATTTCCACTGAATGTCAAGCTTTTTGTGTGATGAATAAATACCCATTCTATTGGTACCGTTACCAGCTGTCCTAGCTGCTGTAGGAACTCTCCTTGACTGAAATAATAATAAATTATTTCAATCATTTAGAAATTAGCTGCACAATTGTCAAAGCTCTCGCTTATATTAACATGCTGCTAGAGAGAGAAAAAAACAAAGGGCAAAGAGGGAGAGAGAAAAACATATCGAGCCCCATTCCAATTATCAAGGGAGGCTGTCTGAGAACAAAGGGAAAGCGACATAGTTTACTCTTATCTGCTGTAATTGTTCTTTATCTTAAAATATTACAATTGATTGGATTGAGTGTCTTCATCTATGGAGAGGATCGAATAAGAGAAAAGGAGGGGCAGAGAGGAATGTTACAGGAAGATAGATTTTTTTGTCTCATTGTAGGAAGTGCTTTCCTTTAAAGGAAAAACACGCTGTTATGGAACATCCTGGGATGCAGTATGATGTGGAGTTCACCTCGGGGTGCCCTGGGGTCAGACCCTCACGGTGGGACTTAGCACGTCTCAAACTACTCGAGACCTTCCCCATGTGTACAACAGAGAAAACTAGTCCAATCCCAAAGAGACAATGTGTGTCTGGCTTGGTGATAATCAGCCATTTAATACTACTATTCATGATTCCCCTGTCCTTGAACATGTTCAAATGTTAGATTTTTTAAAAGCTCTATTCAGCTTGGAGATTGAATTCTTAGGTTCTGCCAGGGAGATAAGGAGATGGATGAGCAGAACTCAGTGAGGCTGACGGAGGGCAACTACCCTGGGCACTGGGTCCTGCTTATTAGTTCTGCCGGGCAGCATGCGGCACACTTGGTCTTCCCAGGTCCCCATCTGCAGCCTCTCAAACAGCATGTTGAGCTGACATATGGCACAGGGCCAGCCCTGGGCATTTGATCATTGTCAGCCTCCCAGCAGACTCTCTGCCCTGAGCACAGATTGGCAGGCGGGCAGTCAGTGCTTCCCTTTCTGATGATGGGCTAGCCCGGGGAAGGCCCAGAGCCAAAGGTCAGAAGGAAAACAAGGAAGCTGTGAAATCATATCAGAGGATCAGAGCTCAGTCCCTTCTTTTCACAGTTGAGGAGCCAGAGGCTCCGAAGAGGGAGATGATGTACGGAGGCTGCATCCCTCATGACAGCAGAACTTGGACCAAAAGACAAGTCCCTTTCTTCCGGATTAGTGATTGCCCCATTTCAGCTTACTGGCTGGCAGGCCTGGCAAACAAATGGCAAAATGGTTATGTTGGGATAATGAGGTGTCAGGGGTTTATGAAGCAGTCTTTTGTACCTATAAATGAAACTTAACAAGTGCCATGATGTAGTCAATAGGTCTGTGTCAAAAAAGAAGGCTTGTCACGTAAGTCTGGAGTAGAGCCACTGGGCAGAGGCAGGAAGAAAGACATAAAGAGAAACTGTTACCGAGTTAGTAATTGCAAGGTTGGATGGGCTTGTATAAAGGTCATCTCTCTATTAAGATGGTTGGGAAGGAAGGACTTTGTGGAACCAAAGTGAGGGGGAATCAGAAGCAGATTTAGTAAGTTTTTTCTCTTTTTGTGGGCTTGAATAGAGGAGTAGACTTTGAGACTGACATCGGGGTCTCCAGGGCATTAGGTCTCCATGAAGTTGCAAGTTAGTGGAAATTTGTGTTTCATGCGTTAGACAACCTTATCTTCTGTGCCTTTTCACTCCTCTTCCATATCTTCCTGGAGAAAAGTGTACTTTCACAAGTCCTCTCCTCATTAAAGTGAAGAAAAGGATATGATAGATTAATTCACACTAAGATGGTGGTGACTAATGTGTGCTGTCCATGCGACCTTTGAGTTTTAAAAGGAGATTATAGGAGAAGGCCAGTGCTTACCATTGAGCAGGGAGCCTCTACCAGCAGAATGTCTGATGAGGGGAGGAGGAATGGTGTGGCTAGATGCATATTATGAGCGTAATTTTATTCTCAGCGCACTGATGCATTTAATCTTCAAAACAAGACTGTGATTACCTGAGATGCAGAGTGGTTATATCACCTGAGGAAGGTCACGTGGCTAGAAAGAGAAGTTTGGAACTAAACTCAGTGGCACTATGACTGAAAAACAAAATATCCCTTTTACTGTTTAATGCTTATTAGTGAGCAGTTACTTTCCTTATTTGTAATATAATTTTACTCAAGGCAGTGAGGATTTTGAGTTGAAGAGATGGCTCCTAATGCCTGGAGCCAGATGTGGGGATGCGTTGAATGCATTTCCTTCAGTTTCTGGTCTCTGTCACTAAGCCAGAAGCTGGGCACCTGAGCCAGTGGAGACACAGAGCACCTGGGTTGTAGACAAAAGCTCTGATGTGTAATAAAATGCTACTTGGTGTTTTTGGAAGCCTCTTCCTTCAGTGTGGCCACTTCAACATCCCCTGCGCTTTGGATGATTTGTATTGCTGTGGCTTCTGCATGCTCTGCAGCAGCTCTGCTACCATTCCAGGAATCACCAGCGATGCTGCAGCTCATGTAGTCTCAGTACATGTGGGTGGGCTGGGGTGCTGTTGGACATAGACGGAGCAGGAGGGATAGTGAGATCCCGGAGCAAGGCCACTTTGCGTGACATTCGACAGGAATGTAGCTTGTGTGGTTTCTCAAAGATTATGTCGCCACCATAAAATTGTCTTTGGGTTTCTCAGTGTTTTACAAGTAATTAAATGCAGTTAGTGTTTAGGGGCTCAAGGCTTTGAGCAGGTGAGGTCCACATTTGAAAACCCAACCAGTGAATTTTAGCTAGATGGCCTCAGACAGGTTCTTACACACTTCGAGTTTTAGTTTTCTTAGCTGTAAAATGGGAAGCATAATAGATACCTTATTGGGCAGCCGAGGGAATTAGATGAGAAAGGGTCCATGCACATGGAGATTGAGTAGAAGGTGGTTATCAGAGGCAGGGAAGATTAGAGGGAGCAGAGAATAAAGAGAGGCTGGTTAACAGGTACAAAATACAAGAAGGAATAGGTTCTAGTGTTTGACAGCACAGTGGAGTGACTACAGTTAACGGTAATTTGTTGCATATTTCAAAATAGCTTGAAGAAAACATTTGGAATGTTTTCAACACAAAAGAATGATAAGTGTTTGAGGTGATGGATATGTCCATGGTCCTGATTTGATCATTATACATTATATACATGTGTTGAAATAACATGCTCTACCTCATAATTATGTACAATTATTACATATCAATAAAAAAGAAAAATGTGCATGGAAAGTTTTTTTTAGTATAATGCTGACACATAATAAGTACATAACACATTATATTTATTAATATTAGTATTACTGATGCAAAAATACACAAACTCCTTACTAGGCTTTGTAAGATCCATTGTGTTTGCTCCTAAATTCTTTCCAAACTCATCTTTGTATCTCTTCTAAGACTCAGCATACAGTAGATTTAGAATAAACACTGGACTGATGGATGGAGTCACATTCCTCTTTATCCTCTTTTCTCTTGAGAATGAACCTTCATATACTGATGCTCTATTTTATTCTTTCAGGGATTTTAACGCTCCTCCCCCTTATCTCCCTCAGCTTTTCAGCTCTCCAGGATTTTGTTTTGTTTCTCTTGTTTAAAAGTCAGACACCCTTCCAACTCTCTTGTCTCCTGCTGAGGAGATCTAAAGAGATGATCCACTTTTGAACATGTAAAAAGTGACTTCCTTGAAATTTTAGTTCATCAAAGAGACTATCCTCTAGTGCCTTCCTTCACCCTTGCTACTTCCTTCTAAAGTTGAAGTCAGGCTACAGATGAGGAGGGCAAGAAGGAATATGTATCTTTCAATCCTTGTGTAGGTGCCAAGAGACTTAACTAACAGCAACTACAGAAATAAGTCGTACATTTGTCTAACTTCATTCTAAGTCTTTGAAGAAATAAATAAGCCTTCAATTTTTTTTCTCAGAAATGTTTAGAGTAATTCTATTTAGGCCAGTTGATAAGTTACCTCTGGTAGAACTGAGGGACTATCTGAAAAACATGGATATTTCAATTATTCATATAGTGATGTATTTTGTAGTTAATATGACCCAGTGTCTATTAATCAGATGTGGACTACTAAAACCTAATTTCTTCAGTTATTCAAAGAAGAAATAGCCTGTGCTTCTGTTTGTTAAATAATATGGTTAATTTTCTGGATCCCTGACCAGTAAATAAATTTATGTTAAAAAATAACAAATTAAGATTCCCTAAAATATCTACTCTATTGACATACTACAAAATGCATTATTTATATTTGTGTTTGGCTGGTTCGAATTGCCTAGATAGCAAGTTCAATTTTCCAATTCATTGTGCAAACACCTTTGTCTTTAACCATGCAAAATTCCTTCCACTCTTGTTTGTGAAAAATCATTTCTTTAGCAGACTGCTTTCTGAAAATCAATGACCCTTCTCCTGTTTGGAAAGGACCTTAGATTCAGCTTGTTCAACCACTCACCAAAAGCTCTAATCTTCCCTCTAGCAGCTTAGATAACAGCTAGTTCAGTGGTTGTCTATCCTGGGTTTATATTATAAATTTTATAGAGACTCAAAAAATTATAAATGAGCAGCCCCCTCTCTTTTACCTCCCAACAACTTTGATATATAGTCAAGAGCTGCATAGGACATTTCAGTCAAGAATAGGTGTATACAATTGTGGTCTCATAAAACTTCAATGAAGCTGCCCTATGCAGATGTACCATTTAAAAATATTTTATACCGTATTTTTACTGGTAACTTTTTTATGTTTAGATATGCTTAGATACACAAATACTCACTATTGTGCTCCAATTGCCTACAGTATTAAATCCAGTAACATGCTATACAGTTTATAACCTAGGAGCAATAGACTATCCTGTCTAGCCTAGGCTTCTAATAGGTTACATCATCTAGGTTTGTGTAAGTACACGCTGTCATGTTTACACAGGGATGAAATCATCTAAGGACACTTTTCTTAGAAGATAGTCCTACTCAATGATCCATGAATTTAATTGGTCTAGGAGGAGTTTGGCATTGGCATTAGAAAAGCTCCCTTGGTGGTTTTAATGTGCCTCCAGGCTAAAAACCACTATGTCAGTTGACCTGCTAAGGTACTGATGAAAGTACCTAGAAGACCAGAAAGACCACAGTTCACCTTGACATTGAGGTTAAAAGATATGAGTAAGATATTCATATCTGAAATAATAAAGGTACCATGTACATTTTTGAATTCAGCAAGAAACGTCTAGTTTTCTTATCCTGCTTATCTTAAGGGGATCACATAGAGAACATGGGCCCAGGCAGGAGCCAGGAAAAAAAAAATGCCTTGCCAAAAGATGAAGAGTTAAGGGAGTGTGTTGAAAGTGGCAGCCTCTCCTCATTGCCTTGATCAGTGCTCCAGTTCCTAACCTGGAACATACCAGTCTGTCCCAGGACACGCCACACAGACATCCACTTGATTTTGCTTCCTTTTCCTCCTGCTAGTGTGTACTTCTGACAATCATCTCCTTTTCCTACCATCAGAATCTGTCTTGGGGATGATGGGCCAACATCCCTCGGCCACATTGTTTTCCCATAAAAGCCATTCAATTCCCCTGAAAGGTACTCAAGTCTTTGTCGGCTTGGTGTAAGTGTAGGTGGGCCAGTGTGTGAGAGATTGCTGGGCTGGCAGAGACTTGGAGCATTCCCATAGTGTTCAATTTCCTGGCAGGTCAGATAAACCTGTGGGGGACACTAAGACTCAAAATAATTTCCTGTACTCAGAGTTTATTCAGGAAATCCTCTGACTTCCCAGATATTTAAGAAAATGTCAGGGCTCTGAAAATAAGTTACCCATGCTCCTGAAACTTAAACTGGTTAAGACTCTATGCATAAGTCAGATATGACCCCATTTAGGAGGATAGTTTACTTCTTTATGTTTTGTTTGTAGAAGAAAAAAAAAAGCCTTTGTGCACAGGTCCTCATGAAAGACTGCTCTCCATCTATAGCTTTCCTTTGCTTGGAAATGTAGAAACTGACATATGTTGTCCCTAATCTTGAGTGACAGTCATTTAGCTAGCAGACATTTGCATGGTCTTTGGAGAATTATAGCACATATTAAGTATGCCTATATCTTGTTCATTTCTTATGCACCTACTCCAGTGCTTTTTAGCCCTTAACACAAGGTGTCCTGAAGAAAAGAAATGCAACGCTCGAAGGAAAGTAAGATATTCGAAAAGAATGTGACATTGGCTTTAAGTAAAAGCTGGAGAAGCCATTTGTAAACTTATCCTCTTATGTACTATATGCAAGGTATATTTCTCTCTTTCTCTCTCTTCCTCTTTCCCTCCCTGTCACCCCTTCTCCATCTACCCTCACCCCAGCTGTCATTAGTTGTATTCATTTTTTGAATCTTACAAATACCTTAACACATCTTGTATTCTACACAACACACACACACACACACACACACACAATTTAATTCAACTGTAAGTCTTCCTTATAGGTTTACAACTTGTTTTTCTTACTTAAAATATCCTGTACATTCCCAGTCCAGATAAATGGAGGGTGTCCTTCTAATTCAGTGTTTCTTAAACTTTAGCATGAATCAGAGTCACCTGGAGGACTTGTTAAAATACAGATTGTTGGATCTCATCTCTCAGGTTTCTGATTCAGTATAGCTGGGTTGGAGCCCAATAATTTTTGTCAATACCACATTTCTAACACATTCCCAGGCAATGTTGACTCTGCTGTTCCAGGAACACATTTTGGGAAAGACTTTCTAACTCATTCTTTTAGATAGCTACATCATCTTTAAGAGTAGAGTTATAGCAGGAATTTTTCAGTCATTCTCCTATTGATGCTGTCAAGGATTCTTTGCTTGACCAAACTTTAGCCAGGCTCCTGAATCTTTTCCTAGTCCCATTTGTGCATTTCCTTATAAAATCCAGTTTTAACAAAGAACCCTGCTAAGTCAGTTTAGTACGAACCACCCAGCCTCACTATCTGATCACCCTCCTTATCTGATGAAGTTCCTTATCCTCTCCCATGCCTGACATGATGTCTGATGTCTGGCCTGTTGTCTGTAAGAATCCTGCTATGTTGGAGTTCCCATTCTCCCTGATGTCACCTCTTAGTAATTTTTCATCCGCTGACCTCCCTCACCTCCCTACTCCTTAGCTATAAATTGTCACTGCCCATGCTATATTCAGAATCGAGCCTATCTCCCCCACCAGCCCACACTGTCCCCCTACTGCATATTCCCATTGCCAGAGTTCCTATACCTATTGCAAAGGTCCCAAATAAAGTCTGCCATATCATGCCTTAAGAAGTGTGTTGAATGCTTTTGTTTAACAGTATACATGCAATTATTTTATCTCTACGTTCAGTGGTGCAATAAATGCCCTTATACTGTTATCTTCATGTACTGGTGTTTTTATCTTGCTAGGATCCAGAACTTTAAAAAAACGTCTTCTGAACTAGATGATGAGTCACAGGAGAAATCAGTCTCACTGCTTTGTGGCCACACTTCAGCTATATCTTATTGCTACACTTGGATCCAAATGGGGCCTACTCTTTCCAGAAGTATATCCTCCCTCAGAAGAATGATATTTTCCACTTTCGTGGATAATCAAAGATCTATGCCCCAAGCTCCTACAGCAGTTTCAGAAGGGGAGCTTCAGCCACGCCAGTTGTCAGCAAGGGCAGGTTGGGGGGCTTTGTGCTCAGCCACCCTGGGATCTACTTTGTAAGACATCATTCACTGGGCAATAAAAGGTTTGGTGATGTTCTCAGTGTTGTTTAAAAATCAGGTAACTCATTTTGATTATGTACAATGCCTTGGGCCAAGCCTTAGAAGTCTAAGGAATGAACACTTTTAATTGAACTCCTGCTATGTTTCTAGGCACTTTTAAAAACAAGATCTCTTTGCAGTATAACAAGCTTGGGAGGTGGGACTCTGCACAGGTTAATTTTGTCTTGTTGTTGAAGAAAATGAGTCTCAGGCTGGCAAAGTTACTTTTCTAAGTCTGTTGATGATGTTATGTGGCCAAGCTAAAATTTGAACTTAGAACCTTTTGGCTTCAGATTTATTTATTTTTTCCTGGAAGCATACTGCTTCATATGGGGAGACTTGAAAGCAGTAAATAGAGTCTCTGTCTAGGGTATACTGATACTGAGTTTAAGGTTGTATAGATATTGGCACATTTTAATTCTTTTTTAAGCCTCCGTTTCTTGAGTTATGTCTGTTACAGGCAACATCATTTACTCATTCAATTTTGAATCATAATCATGACTGGATTAAACATTTGGGTTTTCCATTTATGCTGCTTTCATCTAGGTACAATTTATTGTCTCCCTTATAGCTCATTTTTCTCTCCCCTTCCTTTCCTTTTTTTTTTTTTTTTGATGAATAAAGAGCTGCTGGATCATCACTTCTCAACCTAAAGAATCATTATTAATCTTGAGAGCAGCATTCCTGGTTGAAAAGACACTAAGACATGAGTTGTGATCATCCAGGAATTAGTCTACGCGCTCTTTGGATGTTATCCTCAATGGTGTTTTCTGTATCAGGTTTCTTTCTTGTCTTAGAGTCCCAATTCCACCTTGTTCTGAATTCCCCATCCTACCCTCTCTTCTCTAGCTTCTCTTTGATCTTTTATAGCTTATTTTCCAGTGAAGTGTTTAACCTCTGCTCTGAAATCATTACTCTATTTTTCCTCCCCCACTTAGCCAGCACACTAATTATTCTAGATTGTTTGGCTCCTGTTCCCAACCCTCTCATCCTTTCTCATCTTTTACCTGACTCCCTAGGAGTTGGCACTGTGACGCGATGCTTACTTGACTGTTTATGCCTGCATCGCTGACCTTTTTCTCAAAACCTTTTCATACTGCGGCTTGCTAAGTACTCTCTGACAAATCCCCTGCTCCATTTATCATCTCTCATGGTTCCTTTAACTGTTGCTTTATCTGCTGTTCTCTTTAAGTCCGTGTTTTCTTCACTTCTTTATCCAGTAACATAGATATGTGAGCAGAGGAAAATAAAAATAGAACAACCCACTTAATAGTCGCCAGCACCAGGTCTAACTTCCTTTGTTCATTAATGTAGTGCTTTGTATATTTAAGGTATTGGTAATTTTTCAAGTAGTTTAAATGCCTAGGTTAGTTGAGGTAAAGGTTGCAGATCCTTAGGTGGGTTATGGAGCACAGAGAAGGAGTCATTTGGCTTGGGTTAAATCTCATTTCTCTTTATTCTTATTTTATATGGAGTTATTAGGATAGATTTCCTTAGAATGCTTGGGAGTTTCTCATGTTCAGGCTGCTGTCAAAATCAACAGTCTCTAGGGGTAGATACTCAGGACTTGAGGTAACAAGAGGAATGAGTTTTGATTCCACTCTATGAAGTTTGTGATGAAGCATTTCGAATAAATTATTGAATTTGATTGCATTAATAGTCCTGTGAAGTAGATATTCGTATTGCTATTTTACAGTCAATGAACCAAGCTCAGAAAAATGGAAGAAAATAAACATTTATCCAGTATATATTTTCTAGGCAGTTTGCCTAAAGGATAAATGGCTTGCCCCAAGGCACATTGCTATATGCAGAGGAGCTAGAGAATTCATTGTTTTAACTACTGTCTCAAAGAGCCAATGGTTGCGGAGTCATACTTTTAGGAACTTGTAGCTTATGGACTGAGGGTTCAGAGATTGAGCCCTTTTCTCCTTTTTTATCTTCTGTCTCTTCGTTTATCTTCTGTTTATGATTCTGTGAACCTCTTTCATATTTTTCCATCTTTCTGAACCAACAGATTTACTCTTATTCGTCTGTTATTGACCCAGCATCGATGCCTTCTCTCTCTCTCCGCCAGCCTCCAAGCATCACTGCAGCCCTCTCAGAATTCTAGTTGATCTTACCCCAGCAGCTCCAGACTGAACTGTGAGAAGAATGTTCTTTTCATTTTTTTGCGGAGGAGTTTCGCTCTTGTCGCCCAGGCTGGAGTGCAGTGACGTGATCTCAGCTCGTTGCAACCTCTGCCACCTGGTTCAAGCAATTTTCCTGCCTCAGCCTCCTGGGCAGCTGGGATTACAGGTGCCTGCCACCACGTCCAGCTAATTTTTTGCATTTTTAGTAGAGATGGGGTTTCACCATGGTGGGCAGGCTGGTCTTGAACCCCCGACCTCAGGTGATCCACACACCTCTCCCTCCCAAAGTGCTGGGATTATAGATGGGAGCCACTGCACCTGGCCTGAGAAAAAATGTTCTATCTGTCCTGCATGAACCAGAAGAAAGAACCCTCTTCAATATGTTGGAGATCCAATAATCTGTTTTGACAGTGATGTTAATTCCAAATAATTTACAGGCTCTTGAGCTTTACATCGTGGTACCAAGTTTTCCATGGGGTATCAGACATTGGGTTAAAATTGATTCATGCAATGAAATGGACATATTTGAGTTGTGGTCACATGTTTTAATTAACTCTCTTTTTCTTAGGGTTCCTCCTGGCCTGATGGCTGAATAATTTCTACCAAAGCTCTTTGTGTTTCAGTTTTCTCACAGTAAAAGAGAACAAGCAGATCTGGACTTAAAAATAGGTAGAATGAGTAGTATCAGGAAGTTCTGTTCTAATAGTGTCTGTAATGATGGCTGAAATTTCAGTATTAGCTGGAAAGTTTTGCTTTGTAATTAAGTTTTTTGTCTTTTTCTCGAATGCCTCCCCCAACTTGCATACCCACCCTGGCATGCACAATGTTCCTATATCACTTTGGTATGAGAACTTGTTTATGTAAACACCACTTATTATTTCCTATGTTTCAGACACTGTTTTCAGGACTTTATAAACATCAGTTTATTTAAATACATGAGGAAGGTTCCAGTACAAATCTCATATCACAGGTGAAGAATCTGAGGCACAGACAAGTTAATTAACTTAGCCCTTGGTTAACTGACTAGTAAGTGGCACAGGTGGTGTTGAAATTCAGGCATTCTGGTTCCAGAGTCTTTGCTCTTAGCTACTCTGTTGTTTTTGTTTTTTTTTTTTTCTCCTGGTTTCATAGCATAAACCCTCATACATGCTAATTTCACAGTATTTTAATTATTTGTCAAAAGATATGAATCTTCATTCACCCTGTTCCATTGGGATGAGATCTATTCAAAAGCAAGGTTCTGAGTTATTCATATTCTCCAATAGGGAATCTTGCTATGAGTTGTTCGGTATTGAACCCTGTTGCTTATAATCAAGTAGGCTATCAATAAGTATTGGTGAATTAATCTTTTAAACCTCCTGCACCGATTACGGTGAAACACACTTGATAGGCTCTATGAATGTCGAATAAATATATGCATTTTGTGATCAAGGGGTATGGTCTTCATACATATGTGCTTTTGAATAATACCCAAAATTATGAAATCGATTTCATTGTCCAAGTTGAATGACTCTGTAGTCAGTGTTTATTGGTGTACCTCCCTCCTGTCATTTTTGCAGTTATAGAATCATTACAGATAGAAGACTGGGTGACAAAGTTGTAAATTACTGCAGACTAAAAGAATTTGGCACATGTTGCCAGAAACAGGCATCTCTCTTTGGGTACCTTGGAAACCTTGAAGAATGCTGTGGAGGGTTTCTTTCACTCCTTTTGAAGGTGCCCCAGAGCTTTCTGAGTTGCTGATGCATTTAGAAGTCAAAGCAGCCTATCAAGAAGGCCAATTCTGGGAAGAAAACAAACAAAAAAGGAAATCATTTTCCCTTGCCTAAGCCCTCCCTCTATTTTATCCTAACTTCTTCTTTATTTCTTCTAAATAGGGGATTAGAAAAGATGTTAAACTAAAGAATTTCAATTTTATAATTTAATTTTCATTTTATGATGCAGTTACAATGAGCTCTTCATTTACTTGTTTAATAAGCCCAAGCCTTCACTAATGTTTTTCTGAATTTTATATTCGACTTCAGTATGGTGTGGTGGTTTTTATTTTTTCATCTAAAAATGAAATGAGCATTCTTCTAATATGAAATAATAATGTGTCTCACATAGTTGGTTATTTAGTGCTGTGTTTTAATCATCAGTGTGAGGGGCCACAAGTTATCTGCAACTCTTCGGTTTCCATTTGTGTTTTCTTCCTTTGTTATTCCTGCCTGACCTTTTCTTGCAAAAATAGAATGAGAAAGCAACTTCTTATATGTTCTTCCTCTGTAACTTGTATTGTAATTGCCACATTTCTATTGTCATATTGATTTGGAAAACTCATCGGCATTCCAGCGTATAAAGTGATAGAAATCTGAATCCTGCTGGAGGGAGTTATTTAGTCTTTATTGAGGTGATTTACAGAGAGATTTCTACCCAAATAAAATGCTCAGAGAAAAAGGGAGATGTACTGAGGCAAAAGTGTGCCTGTTTCTCAAGCAGCACAAAGAATATAGAGTTTGTGTCATTCTAGTTTTTCATTTATTTTTTCCTTGATTTCATGAATGAATGATGCTAATGAAATAAGTAAATGTGCATTATGTATGTTATGGATGACTTTCCAGGTATAACTTGGCAAAGTACGTTTCTTTAACGTATCAAATAATTTAAAACTTACTAGGGGAGCATCTTAATAAAAAATGTTATGAGGCCAGGCACGGTGGCTCATGCCTGTAATCCCAGCACTTTGGGAGGCCGAGGCGAGCAGTTCACAAGGTCAAGAGATCAAGACCATTCTGGCCAACATGATGAAACCCTGTCTCTACTAAAAATAAAAAAAAATAAAATAGCTGGTTGTAGTGGCACGTGCCTGTAGTCCCAGCTACTCGGGAGGCTGAGAAAGGAGAATCTCTTGAGCTTGGGAGGCAGAGATTGCAGTGAGCCATGATCATGCCACTGTACTCCAGCCTGGTAACAGAGTGAGACTCCATCTCAAAAAAAAAAAAAAAAGTTAATGGACAGTATTTTTGCAAAAAGAAGAGAGCGAGCCTCCATCTCAAAAAAAATTAATGGACACTATTTTTGCAAAGGGAAGAAACCTTTTTCAGAGTGAGGATTTCTTTTGTTTTGTCCACATACTTCTTCAAAAAAAAAAATCTTACTTCAATTTGCAATGCTCAGAAACAGATGGAAAAAGTACATTTGATTGATACATGAAAAGTTCTCACAGTTTCCATAGAATTTGTCTGTGGGTTCAGCTGGGTTGTTATTTCTATTTCATGCTATCTTGCTTAGGCTCCAAGAAGATTTCCGTTAAAGAGTTCAGTGAAAATAAGATTATATATTTGGGGTTCCCCAAGGAACAGCATATTTTAGATAAGAAGGAGAGGGCTACATTTGGTATTATAGATACCTTGCATTGTTCTCCTAATCAATCATCAGTGAATATCTTTCAAATAAGTGATTTTCAAGGGCCGTGCCAGCTACATGTAAGCTACCTGTCATTGTATACCCAAGCCAATGGATAGGAAAGACTAGATAAAGAATCAGTTTAGCCAAGGAGGTTTACCCGTGATTAGGCATGCCGTGTTCACTCATAACCTTATTAATGCCTTCCAAATAACTTAACATAAAGAAACGTCTTTCAGGAAGAGAAAAAAGTCTCAAAGAGTTTCTAAGTCCCACATCAAGAAAGTGGTAAAGCTATGATTCAGACTTAGCCTTACTTCGCATTGCCAGGAGCTTCCTCATTCTAGAAGTACCTCCATCCTTCATGCACAAAGACAGACTACCAAAAAGAAAAAAGAATGTATGCAAAAACTAGTGAAAATCAAGTAAGGTCTCTACACTAGTTGACTGCATTGTACCTGCATCAATTTGTGGCTTTCAATAATGTACTAGTCTATTATAAGACACTACTGGGGCAAGCTATGTGATGGGTACATGAAACTTCTCTGTACTATTTTTGCAGCTTCTATGAGACCATAATTAGTTCAAAATAAAAGTTGCAAAAACCCCAAAACTTCTCTTTAATGATCTAGGGCACTCCTGAGATACATTATTTCTAAGAAAGCAAGAGTTTCCTGACACCTATAAGTAAACACTACAATGCAATACTGACTTGTCATCTTTAAAACAAAAAAAACTGCATAGTCGGAATGTTTATGTCCTCCCAAAATGTGTATGTTGAAACCGAGTTCCCGATGCAGTAGTATTAATAAGACTGGGCCTTGAGGAGGTGATTAAGTCATAAGGATGGATTTCTTATGAATGGGACTAGTATCTTTATAGACCAAAGGGAGCTAGTTTGCCCCTTCTGCTGTGTGAGAATACAGCAAGAGTGAGTCCTCACCAGACACTGAATCTGCTGGCATCTTGACCCTGGACTTCTCAGCCTCCAAAATTGCAAGCAGTAAATTTCTGTTGTTTATAAATTACCCAATCTATAGTATTTGGTTATAGCAGCCCCAACAAACTAAGATACACACATACTAGAATATATTTACTTAAATACGTGTTGGATTTTTCATGGAAGGAGTCACACTCTTCCTTATCATTATTCTGTTGTTACCAGTGTTCTTAGTGTATCTTGTGAGGAATTGCTGGAAGAACCTGTGGCCTATTCTTTTGGATATTCTCTGTACACATACATTTGTGTTTTGAAGGAAGGATTGGCTTTTCAAAAAGCCAAGAGTCATCAGGGCAAAGTCTTCTGTATACAGTAAAATAAACTAAATAGAATTTAATCCCCACACCCTGCTAAAATTTGCACCCTGTTTGAAAAGCCAACAGCAATAAAACCCATGTTTAATACAGTGTTATTTACATTTGTAAACACGAAGCTAGCTTTATGTAATGGAAAGTCTTGAACCCAGGCTACAGAGATGGATGTTATTCCATCATGTGCTATTTTTAAGACTAGTGCTCATTTCTATAGACTCAGAGTTCAACATCACATTGAGATGGTGAGTATCTAGTGCTTAGCATTGGGCCTGATCAGTAGTAAGTGATCAGTTAAAAATTAGCAGCTTTAATCATGATGGACAATGATGATGAATTTGCCCCACGAAAAGTAACTTATTTTTTCTGAGCCTTTTTTTTATTATCCAATTAACAGAGGGCTTGAACCAAATGAAAGCTAATATTTTCAGCTCTGCCATTCAGTAACTTGCATTCCGAAGGTCTCAGGAGGCAGGACGGAAGTGTTGAAGGTGCTGGTGAGATCAGGAAGCCGTTTGTGTGGTGGTGGTGTCACGGCTCATAGGAGTCTTACTGTGGCACAGGGTTTTGGTTTTCCCCCCTCAATTTACCTTGGAGAAAGTCATTTCCTCTTTCTCTTCTTAGGCTCTGAGGTTTTGGTCATTTTGCTACCATCTTGAGACTGCATTGACATATATTCTGTATTAGGAATATCACAGAAAAAATATCCAAGGAGTTCATTATATGCCTGAACAGCCAGAGCCTCCAGGTAATTGATAATTGTTTGATAAACAGACTTGTGTCTCCCAGTGTGACTGATGGAAAGCCACGTTTCTGGCAGGTTGGAGGCTGCTGAATATCAGTTGCTTGAAAGATAGACAGACTTTTCCAGCTGGGAAAAAGTCAGCTGAGATATTACAGAGTTTACTGAATTTGGTTGGTGATATCTGACACTAATCTATGAGTTGAAAAAATGTCATCTGAACAGAGCAGCTTCTGGAGAGTAGACACTAGTAGCTTTCTTGGTGAACACTGAAACACTGACAAGCCACAAATAGGAAGTTGGTTCTCTGTGCCTCTGAGATTAGCTGAGGGCAGGGGCTGCATTTCATTGCAGCGTTTAGTGTGTCTGTCTGTTGTTCCTTTGGCATGGGCATAGACATGTTGGTACCTTATAGGGGATATAATCTAGGCCAGAGGCTCGTGTGCAGTGGTGAGGAAGTAGGTGGTAGGCAAGAGGCCTATGACATTGGTTGGTGGAGAACCTTTAAGCAAGAGGGAGATCATCATATCACTAACTTCTCTAAGTATCTCACTATCTTATTTTTGGCTTCAAAATATTTTTTCATCATGTTCTTGCAATGGTCATGTCAACATACCTTGAAAAGGTCCTGCTTTTTAGAACGGGGCAGTAGCAATATAACCCTAAGACATGGACAAGGGTGCTCCTCTGCTGAGCCTCTCTGACTCGGAGGACTCTGCTTCAGCCCTCCTTCAGCATTTCATTACCCATGGCGGGAGAGAAGCATTGGTGTCAAGGGAGCATGCCCATCCAGAGCCCACACCCGCTGCCATTTAGACTACTCAGAAATCCTCACAAATAGTCCAGACCTGATTCTGGGACCTTCTTAGATCTCTTGCCTACCACTTTGTCTACCACTTTTTCTTGAGGGCACATTAAACTGCTGTTGAATATACTTCTTGGCAAAGCAGTGGTCAAAGGGCAGCTGTTGGGAAGAGGTTGGAGTTATCCCCTTTAGGGCAAGACAGGGCTGGGGATGGAAAGGAGATAAAGGGCCAGATCAGTGTTGGGGAGCCCCAGGTCAGCTGGCCCCCCTGCCTTCACATGCCAGTACAGAATTCCAAGGCATTGGATTAGTCCAAATTTGAATTCCAAATTTGGATCCTTGTTCTACGTCCCAAAAATATTATGAGTAAGGCTGGGGAAAACAGCAGTGCCCCTACACCCAGCTCCCCCTCCTGCCCAGGGTCTTGCTCTATGACTGAACTTACCAATGAGGTTAGAAAGAAGGGCAGCTGTCACTATTACATCATTCATTCATTTACCAAACAGTTATTGAATACCTACTGTGTGACAGGCTGTGTGTATGGATACTGAGGAGGTGCCGTCCAAGACACATGTGCTTCCTACCTCTTGAAACCTGGGGGATAAAGTATACAAAATATAGGAGTAAGAAGACCAATTAATAACAATTTTCTGATTGTGATAAAATCATGAAATCATTGTGATAAAATCATGCACTCAAACAATGGCATCTAGAGACAGAGAAAAAAAGGGAGAGGAATTAATTTGAGATGAGCTACTCCAGTTGGGTCTCTCTAAGCAAGTGACATTTAAGCAGAGCCCTGAAGGGAGAGAAGCCAGCCATGCAAGATTGGAGTGGAGGGAGGATTCCAGCCTAGAAGACAGCATGTGGAAAGGCTCTGAGGATGGAAATAACTTGCAGTGATGCGCAGAGCCAGATCATAACGGACCTTGCAAGCAGCCCGTGATAAGGGGTTTGCATAGTATCCTAACTGTGATGGGACATCCTGGAGGTCTTATGTACAGCATGACTTACATTTCTAGAAGGTCATTCTGACTCCAGTGTAAGAAATGTCTGGAAGAATGGAAGCGGGAAGACTGATTAGGGGGTTCTTTGTAAGAATTCAGCAAGAGATGATGGTGATTGTTCTTATCCATGAGAAAGCCAGGGTGCTTCCACAATAAGGTATCTTACTTCTCATGAGGTAGCATTTGCCAGATCTTAAAGGCTGCAACTCTTACCTTTGCTTGTGAAGAAGAGCTCTGTCCATTTATTATCCTGTTATTCATCCAACATATGGTTATTAAACATGGCATATGTTCTTAACCCCATTATAGGAGCTAGGGATCCAGAGGTAAAGGAGGTACAGTCTCTACTTTTAGAATATCTGGAGATATTCATTCTGTTTAGAGGCAAGAACGAGGGAGCAGGGATTGGGGAAGGACCCAAGAAGAGGCAATTATCACTGAAGAGAGTGGTATTAAAACAAAAGTTTACCTAATTTCCAGTTTAGCTTATGGATATGGCCATGGGCTACGACCTCATAGGAGCCAGTTATTGCACTGCCAGACTATGAGGAATTTGTAATGTTGATTGCTTATTTACTTTGATATCGCATAATGCATGGATAAAAAAGGAAGGGTTGGTAACAGTGGAAGGTTTTTGTTTGTTTGTTGGTGGGAGAGTGTCCTCAAGTTTGTTTAAAAAAAATGCATAAAGAAGGTGGCTGGGCATTGTGGTCATGCCTGTAATCACAGCATTTGGCAGGCTGAGATGGGTGGATCACGTGAGGTCCGGAGTTCAAGAGCAGCCTGGCCAACATGGAAAACTCCATCTCTACTAAAAATACAAAAATTAGCCAGGTATTGTGGCAAGTGCCGGTAATCCCAGCTACTCGGGAGGCTGAGGCAGGGAGAATTACATGAACCCTGGAGGCAGAGGTTGCAGTGAGCCAAGATTGCGCCACTGTACTCCAGCCTGGGTGACAGAGCGAGACACCATCTCAAAAAAAAAAAAAAAAAAAAAAAGTTAGAAAATATCTAGTACTAGAAGTCTAGAGGACCTGCAGATAAGGGTGGGGCTTGCAGGGAGGCAAATGGAAGGAAAGAGAGTTACTATGAGAGCCTAGGGATGGGATGGTTATGATGATCCTTGCAGCTTGGTGGCACCAAAGGGGCCATATATTACAGACTGCATGTACCTTGTCATAGCTGATGAAGAAATGGTGATCTCTTATAATCAACCTACTCTCAGTGAAGACTGACTCAGAGGGAAATCGTGGAGAAGGTGCCACATCACTCATTCTGAATCGAGCAACACATTCCACCTGGACCAATTATAGTGGGAAGAGGGCATCTTGGCACCCCACAGGCTGGAGCCTTGGAAGCAACCTCTGAACACGCAGTACTAAGTTACAAAGGAAGGATGCTTTCCTACTTTAGTTTAGCTTTTGATTGAATGAAATAAAGTTTGTGTCCATTAGGTACCAGAATTTCATGTACATTCATAGGATTGGATTCCCACACCTCTTAGAGGAGGAAGGAACTGTGTTGAGGGTTGAATGCCCAAGAGGAGGGTGGGACCCAAGAGGACCCATTTTTCTTGATCTACGGTAGGGAGAGATGGAGCCTAGGCAGGACCAGTCAAGCATAAGACAGAATGAAACAAGGCTTGTGGACT
Organism: Ateles fusciceps; assembly: GCA_036589455.1. Taxonomy (NCBI): domain Eukaryota; kingdom Metazoa; phylum Chordata; class Mammalia; order Primates; family Atelidae; genus Ateles; species Ateles fusciceps. The sequence continues at coordinate 3,181,898 of JAZHEH010002077.1, forward strand.
AAATGGGAAGGACATTGGTTGACACATTCTCCTGCAGAACACGAAGAATATCACTGGTTTATTATTTTAGTGAACAGGACTCCAGTTATTGTCATTACACGTGGCATCAGGCCAGGAGAGAATGAGGTCTGCCTCGCCCCATCCCACCTTCTCATTCAGCATGTCCGTGAAATGTATTAAGTACCTACTGTGCCCACTCCTCTACTGGACCCCTTAAAGGCATCACGCAGTCAGCAAGTCAGTACATACAACTTTTGCTTATAGTTTAAAAAAGACGATTTAAGGACAGTACTATTTGAGAACAACTAAAGATAGGAAGCACCTGTGTCCTTATCTGCATGCTAAGGAAGGTCAGTCTTGCTGAAAGTAAGGGCATTTAGTGTGGACGGGGTGATAATGACCCCTGACTCCCCCAGGCCACAGGCTCCTCAGCTATTGAGCTTGAAGCCAGATCATTCCAAGTGGAGGGAACAGAAGAGCCAAAGACTAGAGAGGTCGGGCTATGTCCTCAGCTGCTGGCAAATTGCAAGGTGAGTTATAAAACAGAATACAAAATAAAAGCTCGTATTTGTAAGAAAACAAAATTGTAGGGAAGGACATTTTTTAAATGTCAGTTGTCTTTGGGTCCTTAGATAATGGGTGATTTAGAGTTTCTACTTTGTCATTACCTATATATTCTAATTTTCCTAAAATGAAAATATACAACCTCTGTAATATATTTTATAAAATACAAGCACTTAAGTAATTCATGCTGAAATGAAAGCCGGGACATTTTGAAGAGGTTATAAGTGCTGTGCTCATTGGAACCCACCTCACTAGTGAAAACTCCAGACTCTAGCATGGTCGAGATTGCTGAGCAGTCAGTTCACATTTTACTAACCTTCTCCATCGCCATTACTGGTCCGCAACAACAGAAAAACATTCAGACTCATGATCATGGGTTCTTTCACATCCTAAGTGATCAAAAATATCTCTAGAGAATAGGTTCAATGTTGCAGTGAAGGGTTTTTAATTTTTCGAGCCTGGGGGTCCCCGACTGGTTGCTCACAGATGTGCGTTTGTTATTTGTTTTTGTGTAGTTTCTGGCCATTATAGAATTTTTTAAAACTTGAGCTAACGTTGAAAATCAGAGTTTATGTATAAACATTTGAATCCCTGGTTTCTCTTTCCAAAACCATCTGTCTCACATTCCTGCCCAGCCACACTCAGCTCCCATGCAGGCACAGCTGCCCCTTGGATGATCAGTTCTCTGCAGTCTTGCTTCCTGAGGCTGAGGCCAAGGCAGTCGCCATTTACCACAACAGTTATTATTTCTTAATGGTAGAGGTCTATTTTTTAAGGGGGCGAAAAAAAAAAAAAAAAAAATCTATGTTTCCAGCAACAGTAAAAAATAAGAAGGGTACATCAGAAAAACCATATATTTCAAGAGAAAAATGAGAAAGAGCATATTTCTTTGTGGAAACACTACTCAAACAGCCTGCAGACACCAAGCGACATGGTTGGCTTTTGTTGGCATTGAAGATTTTGATGTTTGCCCTGAGCCCTAAGATCTTCCTCATGGGGCTACACTGCCAGCAAAGTAGACGTTAAGGAGAGAATGGAGGTGGGTGTTCCATATCCACAGCCTACTCCTGTGTGGAAGGATCCACCCCCACCACATTTCCATGTCATCCCCAAAACAACAGCAATGACAAAACCAGAATTGGGCATTTCCTGGCTTGGAAGGCAATAGGTAAAGCTTGGTATTGCCTACCCATTCCGACATAGCTTATACTGTTACATACCTACATTTTCCTACCACAAATTGAACCATTTCCTTCTATTGCTCACTATCAAACCAATAAAATGCAAAGTCTTTTTATTATCTAGACAATGACTGAATGACGAACCTAAGGGCCTTCCTCGGTGCTCTTTATTGAAATTTGCTGTGGAGCCACGAATTCTCTGTTATTAGGGTAAATATCAACAGAAGACAGGCTGGTTAGATAGCTACTTGGCAGTGTTGACAGGAAATTAAATTTTCAAACAGAAGTAAAATCATGGTAGAATTTTTGTATGCAAGGACAAAAGCAAGGAAATTGAATATTGAGATTATTTGTAGAATTCTTCCCTGGCGATGGAGAATTGAAGAACACACAGTTTGCCATTCATCAGAAGGTCAAACCCAAGGTGGCTTAGCAAGATAGTCATTCTTAAGACCAGAAGAATTCTCTCACAGGCCCAGATCTCAGAGATATAGAAACCTAAGCAAATAAGGTATCTGTGAGTTGAGTTTTTTTACTCAACATGGTTTTTTTTTTTGTTTGCCATTTTTAGAGATGATGCTGTACAGTCATTAGCACCCTTTTCCAAAAAATATGATAAATGTTTCTTCAAATAACTATCTTATTCAGTTGTTCTTTGGTGTTAATAATAAGTACATTTGCCAATGAATGAAATGGCCAACAGTATGCCTCCACTGGAAAGTGTAAATTGTGTCATTGTATGTTGAGTTAGCAAGGATTAGAGCATATTGGGTTTTATATTTTGGCATTGTTTTTCTCTATTTTTGAGGGTAAATCTGTTGGTCTATGTAATACACATATGCTAATAACTGTTGATTTAACAAAGAAGTTGAGAGGTAATGCAAAATAAGGAGAGAGTTCATAGAGACATTTTTAATTCATTAAGAAAAGAGTAACAGTTGGACATTTATTTATTATTTTTATAAGAAAAGCACTGGAGCTTTTAAGTACAAATTTGAGATCAAGTGATAAAAATCTAAAGACCTCTTGTGTGGGTACCAGGAAATCTGCGATTCTGTCACCAAACACCTATGACATCTTGTGAAGTAGAGGAGGGAGATTAGGTGTTTTGGAAGTCATTTCTGGGTCTGCTAGTCTTTGACACCGTGACTTTGTTCACATATGCGTTTACAAAGCTGCCTTAAGCATAAAATAGTATTCTAATTTACTAATAGTCAAACCTTCCTAGAGAGATCTCAAACTGCCAGTCTGTGGATTACATAAGGCCTATTGAGGAAAAGATTATAGTACATAGAATATTGTCTCATATGGAATAAAGGGGAAAGAAAAAACAGAATTTGTTGCAAATAGTTAAACATTTAGGATATTCTAAAGAAAAAAAAAAATCATGTCTTATGCTTTCCCTAAAAAAAATCAATTCTGGCAATCTGGGGTCATGTTCCTATAGACTAGAGCAATAATGTTGGGGCACAGATGGATTTGCCCTTGTGTGCCCTTCTCAAGGTTCACCCAGTCACCAGCTCTCCTGGCACTGAGCTCATGTCAATTGTCACTTATCTCTTTATTTTTTTTATATTACTTGCTTTAAGAGAACTGAGCTAAATGCCATTCATGAGAATAGCACCTATGTCCTTTATTTAGCTGAACCCATGACCACAGGTGACGTCTGATTCACCCCCCAAGGAGGCAAAAACAAATGTATAGAGATATCTGAGAAGCAGGCTGAAGAATTTTTGCTCTTGGTGATAACCTCTCATGTTCATGTCAATTAGAACGAGTTGTGTTGAAAAGGTATTTTGCCCACTCCTTCAGACCCAAATATTGGATGATCTTTACAAAATTACCAATATTTTCTCTTTTACAACTTATTTCTCTAGGGGAAATGGTGGGAAAAATAATTTGATACGGTAGTTATAGGAAACTGGACTTTAACTCAGGGTTTGACAATCAGTCAATTCTAAGAAAACAAAGTCACAGAAGTAATTTAGCATCCAGAAGCAAAAAAACCCATCTCTCCCAGGCAATTGTTTTACAACTAAATTATTTATGTGTATTGAGGGGTTTAAGAATTATTAAATGTGTTTTCTCCCTTGGCTTAGTTCCTTACATTTTTCCTGTTTATAAGAAGTGAAAGCCAGTTAGACGTCTACCAGGCAGCCACGTTCACAGATGGGTTCATTAACAAAACCGCAATGCTCCTCCCCTCTCTTGCTTTCTGGCCTCAGACAAAAGGAACAGAGTCTATTTGGGAATAAAGGGGGCATCATGGAATGAAAAATAGAATGCCCTCCAAGAATGAAATCCAGCTAATTACATGTTATTCGCCTGCTTAGTTTCAGAGGGTGGACTTATGATTTGTGCCTGTTAAAGAAGAAAATTGTTTGATGACAGTGGCCATGTTATCAGAATTCATAGGAGGGAGATGATTATCTGTAAATTTTAGAGTAAAGAGGCCTTTTACTACCAGAAAAAAAGCAAAAATCATGCATTTCTCATGTGTAAAAGTTGTTCTTTGTTTTGATAGAATAATTACTATTTAGAGCACATTGGGTTGGATTTGGAAAATATCTGGCCTAGTGTTTATAGATATCAGTCTCAATATGGAGAATTCAGAACAGGAATGTGTAGATGTAGTGGCACTAATTAGGAATAGAATACATTTGTATCTATGTAGTACACATACACATGCACACCTACATACACAGAAGCATACTATGTAGGAGAAAAATAGGCTTGGAAAAATTAACACTTGTTTTTTATTTTGATTATCTTAAGTGGTTGTAGTAATAGTCAATACAAATTGATTGCTATCTAGTCTGTTCCTGGTAACTAGAAATTAATTTTAATTTGGGAAATATTTTCTTTAACAAAAATCAATAGATTTATAGGTACAAGTGTTTTTTCATTACAAGGATGAATTATATAGTGGCAAAATCTGGGCTTTTAGAGTGCCTATTTCCAGAATAGTGTACATTATACTAATAGGCAATTTTTCATTCCTCACTTCCTACCCATCCTTCCCCATTCTGAGACCCCAGCATTTATTATACTAATCGCTATGCCTTTGTATCCCCATAGCTCAGCTCCCACTTATAAATGAGAATATATGGTATTTTGTTTTCTGCTTCTGAGTTACTTTATCTAGGATAATGGCCTCCAGTTCCACCTAAGTTCCTGCAAAAGACATTATTTTATTCTTTTTTAGGCTGAATAGTATTCCGTGGTGTGTGTGTGTGTGTGTGTGTGTGTGTGTCACATTTTCTTTATTCACTCTTCAGTTAATGGGCACTTAGGTTAATTCCATATCTTTACAATTGTGAATTGTGCTATGATAAATATACATGTGCAGGTATCTTTTTGATATAAGGACTTTATTTTTCCTTTTGAAAGATATCCAGTAGTGGAATTGCTGGATTGAATAGTGGATCTACTTTTAGGTCTTTGAGAAATCTTCATACTATTTTCCCTAGAGGTTGTACTAATTTACTTTCCCATCAGCAGTGTATAAGCCTTCCCCTTCACTGCATCTGCACCAAGACCTGTATGTTTTTTTTTGACTTATAATAATGGTCATTCTGGCTTGGGTAAAGTGGTATCTCACTGTAGTTTTAATTTGCATTTTCCTGATGATTAGTGACAGTGAGCATTTTTTATATGTTTATTGACCATTTATATATCCTCTTTGAATAATGTCTGTATATGTCATTTGCCCACTCATTTAATGGGATTATTTGCTGTTGGTGGTTTATTTTCTTGATGATCTGTTCCTTGTACATTCTGGATACTAGTCCTTTGTTGGAGGCCTAATTTGCAAGTATTTTCTTTCATTCTATAGGCTTTCTTTTTACTCTGTTGTTTCTTTTTGCTGTGCAGAAGCTTTTTAATTTAAGCCCCTTTATTTATTTTTGTTTCTGTTACGTTTTCTTTGGGATCTTAGTCCTAAATTCTTTGCCTAGGCTAATGTCCAGAAGAGTTTTTCCTAGGTTTTCTTCTAGAATTTTTATGATTTCAGGTCTTAAACTTAAGTCTTTAACACATCTTGAGTTAGTTTTTGCATATGGTGAGAGATAGAGATTCAGTTTTATTCTTTTCCATGTGGCTACCCAATTTTCCCAGCACTATTTGTTGAATAGGGTGTTCTTTCTCCAAGGTATGTATGTTTTTGTATGCTTTGTCAAGGATCAACTGATTGTAGGTGTTTGGCTTTATGTCTGAGTTCTTTAATCTGTTTCATTGGTCTGCGTGTCTTGTTAATACTAGTACCAAGCTGTTTTGGTTACTATAGCCTTGTAATAATTTGATGTCATTAGGAGATACTGCAATGCTTCCAGATTTGTTCTTTTTGCTTAGAATTTCTTTGGCTATTTGGAGTTTTTCTTAGTACCATATTAATTTTAGGATTTTGTTCCAATTCTGTGAAAACTGACATTGGTATTTTGAGAGAAATTACACTGAATGTATAGATTGCTTTGGGCAGTATGATCATTTTTACAGTATTGATTCTTCCAATCCATGAGCATAGGATGTTTTCAATTTTTTTGTGTGTTATCTACAATTCTTTTTATCAATATTTTGTGGTTCTCATTGTAGAAATCTTTTACTTTCTTCGTTTTATATATAGATATATATATATATATTCTTAAGTACTTTAAAATTTTTATTTATTAACAGTTTTTTTCTCTGATCATTATTAGGTTCCATTTTATTACAACAACTCTTAGAGTATCTTAGGACAGTTGTTCTCAGTCAGAGATTTTGGCATCCTAGGAGACATTTGGCAGTGTCTAGGGACATTTGGCAATGTCGTGAGACAATTTTGGCTGCTGGAAATGATGATGAAAAGGAAGATATGCTACTGGTGTCTACTAGGTAGAGACTAGGGTGCTACTAAGTATCCTATAGTGTGCAGGACAGCTTGCAGCAACAGAGAATCATCTGGCCTAAAATGTTAATAATTCCAAGTTTGACAAACCCTATGGAGAACAGTTAAAGGAATGGGATGTATAACATGATGAAGAGAAGAAAAGGAAAGACCTGATGGCTGCTTTCAAGTTTTTGGAGAACTTTTACGTGTAAGGTGGATTACACTTATCTCTGCTTATTTTTGTAGGGCACTTGCATCAATGGGTGGAAAGTATAAATAGGCAGTTATAGAGGAAAGCTTTCTAAAAGGTATCTACAAAGCTGGAATGTAATGCCTTAAGAAGAGGTAAATTCTCATCTGTAGCTAGCTAAAACATAATGTAGTCACTAGAAAGGGATGTCCTCTAATTATTATATAAAACTGATTTATTGAAAACATTTTAATCACAGATATTGTACTAGAAAATTGGAGACCAGGTTGCAAAGATCATTTAAATAATCTAGGTTCCCACTTTCAGATGCTAAGCTTGAATAATTTCATTCTTTTTGTCAACTTTGGAGAAAGCTTGGTTCTTTATAAATGTATGTAAGTAGTACTTAAGGAAGAGATCTAGAATTATTTTATCAATCCTTTTACTTCTATATGGTTTTAGAAATAGATGTAACATTTTCACTACTTTTCCTTACATAATTTTCTGGACCTACAGCTTTCAAACTTAATTGATCATATGCCCAATCAACAATAAAATTTAAACCTTATCCATTATTTGCATAATAATGGATAAATATGGAAAAATAAACTACTAATTTGTAGTTTATTTTTCTCACAAATTAAAGTTTTAAAAGTTGACAGAATGAAAAATTTTATGCATTTTTCTACATAGAATTAGACAAAGAGCTCTAACTCAATGCTTCTCACCTACCAGAGGCAAAGGCACAGTGTTTTATTTTTAAAATGTTAAACATGATAATTTTTCATTTATTATAAAATACAGATGAATAGTATTTTTTCAGACCTATAAAATAAAAGCCCTCATTTTAAAAATTAGACTTAACAGACATAAAATCAGTATCTCACATTCCTGTAAGAGTTTCGAGATCTTTACACGATTCCTGTGTTTATCTCATCATGGAGTGGGACTGGCAAGTTTGCACACTTGTCCCCGTCTATGAGATGTGAATATTGTTGCTTGTGAGAAAACCAGGCCTACAACTATTATGTGACATGAACCTATTAATGTAAAATTTTGTAATCTTAAATTGACATCTTGAATTTTCAATCCGGGGCTTATATGGGATGTCTTTAATAATTGAGAACATTTCCTACCTAAAATTAGGATTCTCAAGTGATTGGAGGTAGAGGTCTGAGCTTCCCTTTGCAAGCTTTTACACTAATTATCACATGACAGCAAGCAATTCACTTATTCCTTCTATACATTAGTTTTCTCATTTGCCAAATATGTTTAAAACAACCCTCTATTTTTCCCTTACACGGCTTTTATACCTAAAGAAATAAATGTGTAGGAAAGTACTTTGATAAGATAGTTATGATAAATCAAGGATTCTTAGGAGTCCCACACCAAGGAATTCATTTATGTTCAGGTGGGTGAGCAGGTGGGTGAAATGTACTTTCTAGCTCTAAACATAAGCATCTTTCGTGGCACTTCTGAGTTTTGCAAAATGCAGTGTCCATCCAAGCTACTAATTAGTTGAAAACTGAGTCACATTTTGGTACCTGGACATTCCTTTTCATTACTAATATACCTAGGTTGAGGTAAAATGCCAAATTGTGTCCTAGCAGACTGCAAGAATGACAGCAACTCTGGTGGCTAAATTAGTCCAAGAGAGAAGTTTAGCTGTGAAAATAATCTCTATTCTTTTGTGCTTCCTTATACTCAAATCGTGTTTAAATGTCTAATGGTGGAGGAGTCATGGTACAAATATATCTGTTCTCATTTCTTTGGGATATTGTATGCATTGGCTTAACACCTCATTCCTAAGTTCCTCGTTTGTAAAATGGTGACAATAAGAGTACCTGCTTCATAGGGCTATTGTTAAGGGAATTATTTAAATAATTCAGTCAGGCACTTAAAAGTCCTTGGCGCATGGTAAGGGCTTAATACATGACAGGTATGATTAGTATGAATAATGTTTGTTTTAACAGAAGTGCCAAATCAGAAAAGATTATACTTCTTACCAAGTAGTACAGTCGCTTGGTAAACAGATCAGTCTAACAGTAGAAGGATGTTAAACCTGACCACCTTATTGAACCCCCACCAACTAAAGGACCTCAGAGTTTTCCACCCTGTTCTGCTTCTTAGTACAAGGAACATCATCTTTCAGACAGAAACAAAGCAGTCACCTATTACTAAGGACTACAAACTTGTTGAGCTTTTGCTTTGCAGCCTCTATGGATCACGGATTATAATTAAGAACCAAGGTTTAAGGCTTCCTTTTAAGCATGCAGGTGTATATGACAGTAAATACTAAATAAGAAAAAAAATGGTACCATTAAAGGATTTCACAAACCTAGAAGGTAAACAAGTGTCTACTTGTTGGAAAAAACAATTGTAATTTCCAAAGGATATATCTGATGGAGAACCAAGTTTAGATAGCCATATCAGGAAGATTACTCCCAATAAATAGATCTCAGTTGCTATGAATCATAGACATTTAAAAACATATGCAAAAAGTTAAGACTTAGAATTTAATTTCCCAAGGTCTTAATTTTATTTAGTTTAGTTTGGTCATGTAATAGTCTGTAGAAATAAAGGCAACAGGCTTTGATTAATCTGGTGATCCAATCCTCCTCCTCCCAAAGGTCTGTCAGATATGAATCCGGGCCAGAACTTTCAACTGGGAACACCTTGAAACCTAAGTGACTGAGTGTGGGCTTCATGCATTCTTTCCAATAAAGAAACTTTAACTTTTAAAGGATCTTTCGACATGCATGGTAATTACAGGAGTACAGTTCCTGGTACTGGTAGTTGGTGACTGGAAAAGAATATTTAGAGCAGGGGTCAGCTAGCTTTCTATAAAGGGTCTGTTGTGATTATTTTGGGCTTTGTGGGACAGACAGTCTGTCACAACTACTCAACTTTGCCATCGTAATGTGAAAGCAACTATAGACAATAGGTAAATGAATGAGAATGGCTGTGTTCCAGGAAAACTGTATTTCCAAAACGAGGCAGCAGGCTAGCTTTAATCCAAGGGCCATGGCTTGCTGAGCCTTCATTTAGAGGTATGGTTGCTAGTCTAACAGCCACTGGCCAAATTCAGCTAGAAGGTGTATTATTTTTTGATACCACAGTGTCGATCTATGTGATGTTCATATTTTCTACTAGTTGCCAACATTTAAAAATCAGGAGATTTTTACATACAAATATGGAATCTGATATCTGAAAAACATGCAAACGTCTGGTAACACCCATCTGTCTTCCTCCACAGCAACAGTAGTTGTGCCTGCTTCAGAAAAAGCACTTGCTTTCCTTGCTCCCCCACAATACTCACCATTCTCTGGTGCCTTCCAGAAATTCAAGCCCACTTCCTTCATTTGCACTACCTGTCTAGCCCTGGCTCTGCTCCTGGAAGAACTTGATTTTGTGAACACTTTTTAGTAGATCCTACCTTTCTTCCTCTTTCATTCCCTGTTCTTGAAATCTACCTCATTTTGGTTCACGGAGGCTGAGGACCAGGCGTGCTTTTGCAAACTGATATATGGTTGTACAATAGTATTAATGTCTCTGAGAGAGTAGCATTGCTGAGCTCTAGAAGTAGTGAATATTTTGTACCTTTTGTTCATTTCTTACATCCATCTCAGTTTCTTTTCCTCTCCTTTCTTTCTTTCATTCCCATGTAGCACACCAGAGAAAGTGTATGTGTTTCTATTCTTATTCTTAAGCATTTTGCATCTTTTAATCAAATGATTTTCAGCTTCTTTTTGCCCATCTAGAGTCATGTTTGTTTATATATACATATATATATATGTATATATTTACATACATGTATGTTTAATAAAAGTAGATTATTTATTGTGCATCAGAGACAATCAGGTCTGCACCGAATGTGAGATTTTAATTACATGATTTAATGTATTTAATTCAACTCCTTCAATGCCTGCTATGTACCAGGCACCGTGTTGAGCACTGAAATGTAAAGTCAGAGTTTCTGTCATGGAAAAGGGGTGCAAGTAAACAGATACTTCCAAATGGAGAATCTTATCTACAGAGTACTTTGAATTTATAATTAAGTCCCTACATGAATTAAGGAGAATGGTGGACAACACAACTCTTTATCAAAACCTTATTTTAAATGAGTGGTAAGTTTGTTTCAGTTCAGAAAACAAAATATTGGGATAAATAGGAAATTCGGTGATTTGATAAATTGAGTGATGGGTATTTTATTTAACATCTGCAAAAGTACTCTGCACTTGAGAATGAATAGTGAGACTTCAGTCTTTTAAAGAACTGTGCAGGGCCGTACAGAATAGCTTTGTCCAAGCAGATAAAAACTAATGAAGAGGATAACTTGCAAGGGTTTGTAAGGCAAAAATTAAACTTCATCATGGGTAAATGCGAAGTAGCTCCTGGAAGGAAAAAGAATACAAATTATTATGAGATGATTTTCTCTGGGCTGTCGGTAATTCTGTATAAAAGGAGTCATTGAAGAATGTTCACTAATGACATTAGTCCATTTTGAGTTAGAACTGAAATACCAAAGTATTGGGAACCACCAAGAAATATGTAGAAAACCAAACATTTGCTTTTTATTTTTATTTTTATAAGTGTGCTCACTTATGTCTGAAATTCTGAATGCACTTGTGATCAATATATTTAAAGCAAGATTTGTGATGCTGCTTTATAACAAGTACCTATGCTAGTCCAGACATGTAGCAGATGTTAAAGAGGTGTATGTGGACATGTACCTGATACATAGTATGTGTGCATTAGAGAGCCGCTGAATAACTGAATAGGGGCAGATGGGACTGAAAACAGGGACGAGTTAGACCAAGGATAAAGAATAATTGCTAGTGGCTTAAAAATTAATAGTAGTAATAATACTTGGCTCATAAGGCTTTTAGGTGAAAAAGGAATATGACTGAAATATGTGAATGAACCTCTGATGCATATGGAACAGGAAATAGCCTTTGTTCTAGTCTACAGCACATGAATGGGAGGGGAAGAGGGGAACAGTTTCCGGGAGAGGAATGGAAACCTGAGAAATTGCTGTAGGATAGCTATCATTGTTTTGCTACCAAATAAGAAACATGGAACTCATTGCATGATAATGTACGTACTTATAATTCAAAGGCAGAAAATTTTTGTTAAACAAAATAATGGGTCCATGAATGAATCTTAAAAATGCTTCATTCATTTGTTTTGCAGAATATTTTGCAGGTGTGTATGTGTGTGTTGTTTGTGTGTGTTTTCCCAAGTTCTTTAGACTTCCAAGGAAATGTGTATATAAATTCTATTCTTATTTTCATCCACTGTCAAACTAACTTCTGTGAAATATTCTAGGAATCTTTATCAGAATATTTGTTTTTGGAAATTATGTGACATCATTCATCCTTTTGAGCCATATATAATCAGCATCTCTCTGCCAGGAAGAAAAAAAATACCTTTACTCTTACATTGACTATTCCAAGAATTACTTTTCTGATAATTCCATACAGGGTTTCTCTGAACCTTTCGTTCATTTGCATTCCTCACGATTTGAGATTTTATTTAGTGGTCAAGTTGTGTTCACCCTGGAGCCTGGAATGAGGATATCCAGCCTGACAGCCCGTTAAACATCTTGTGAATGGAATAATGAATGAAAAGGTCAGACAGTCCATTTAAGGAATAACATTTTTCAGATTTCAAGATGCCATTATATTGTGACAGAATCCATATGTGTTTCAGTAGAACAAGAATGGAAAGCAAGGTTTTAACCTTTAGTTTCAATAAATATTTTTTATTAAAAATTTGAAACATGTTGATGCCTTAACCAGTAAACTGAAAACAATAATTGGAAAACAAAACAAACAATAACAACAGAATCACAAAGAAAGTCCAGCAAGGGCACCTTCTAGTTTCACGGACTTGGATAAAGCAATTTAAACATGCAGCAGCCAATGTACATTCAGTCGCTCTCTATTGCTTACAGCACTGGTTTTGGGTATTGTTTTAATGGTGTTTTATCTTGAGCTTCAAGATGGTATTTTGCAAAGCAAGTTAAACTTTAGGAGTTTAGCTTTTGATTTTACCATATTTGTTTTTTTGCATTTGTGTGGCATTATTCATATTGAATTTGGTTCCATTCTTTTTCCAGCTCCTAATTATACCCTCAGACTCTGTAAAGATGCATTTGTTCCTACGCGCAATCAAGAAGCATATTAGAAATCAGCTGTACATAGTTATGCTCTTATAAATGGAAAGTCTATTACATTTGTGTTAGAAACAGAATGTTCATACTGGAATTCAATTGCAGTTGATAGACACATATCGATAGCTTAGGCCATGCTAAGTGCTGCACTAGACAGTATGGGGAAGATGGCCATAAATAAAATACCATCTTTGTCCCATAAAACTCAGGGTCCAAAGGCAATTTCACGTAGTGACTAATAGTTCAGGCTCTGCAATTAGGGCTTATGTTCAAATCTTGTTTTGTTTCAGTATTCACAAGCCCTGTGATTTCTTTGAGATGTAGTATTCTCCAGTAAAGGGAAACAATAACCATGGAAACACATTTGTAATACTATATAATTCTGATTAAATAAGTAATACATGTTTATTATTAAAAATTCAATAATGAGAAAAAATTAAATAAAATGAGAGAAGGCTCACTGCTCTATCATCTTTAATCTTGAAGTAACCACTGTGAGGAATTTAGTGATTATATTTCCAGAAAATTTTCCTATGTATATACTTACATTCTGTTAATTTTGGGGTAAATTTTGTCTGTATCGTTTTGGAATCTGTTTTTTTAATAAGATTTTTTATTTTGAAATGATTTTAGATTTGTAAAATAATGCAGAGAGATCCCACATACCCTTTATCTAGTTTCCTCTAATGTTAACATTATATGTAACCTTGAACCAATGTTAAGAAGTTAACAGTTGCATATTACTCTATTCAATACACTTCATACTTTATTTGGAGTCTATCAGTTCATCTACTAATGTCCTTTTTCAGATCCAGGATCCCATATTGTGTGTAGTGCGTGTTTAGTTTTATTTAACAAGGCATTTTGGATATCTTTTCATATCTGTACATATAGCTCTGACATATTGCTTTTAAAAAGTGCACAATCTTAATCAATTAAGTCTACATAGTTGTAGTAGTTCATTCTCATGCTGCTCTTAAGAACTGCCTGAGTTTATAAAGGAAAGAGGTTTGATTGGCTCACAGTTCTGCAGGGCTGGGGAGGCCTCAGGAAACTTATCGTGGCAGAAGGGGAAGCAAAAATGTCCTTCTTCACATGGTAGCAAGAAGGAGAAGTGCCAAGCGAAAGGGGAGAAGCCCCTTTTGAAACCATCAGACCTCATGGGAACTCATTTACTATCACAAGAACAACATGGAGGTAAATGTCCCCATGATTCAATGACCTACCACTGGGTCCCTCCCATGATGCATGGGAATTACGGGAACTACAATTCAAGGTGAGATTTTGATGGGGACACACCCAAACCATATCAATAGTGTAATTTATTTTTAACCTTCTATTGACCGTTGATATTTTCCATATGAATCCTAAAAGAAACTAATTTCCATGCATTCTATGATTTAATCTTCACTAAGACCTGCATCTCAGATGCCAGACTAAGGCTCTTTCATCTACCCTACTGTGGTTCCCTGTATAACAGACACCAGTGTGTCATTTTTGATATATTTTTTCTGTGACAATTGACCTCCTCCAATTTTAGCTGTGCTAATTTTCATTACATATAAGTTTTTACTTTGTGAATGATTAAATATGTAGTTCTTTTTATTTCTGATAACTTTTATTGCTTCAAAGCTAAGGAAATTATTTGAATGTTCCAGTTTCAATGGCTAAAGCAAGTATTTGGAATCGTATTCCTTTTTTGCAATTTTCCAGTTGCTGAATAAAAATAGCAGCAATCCTCTACTGATGAGTGAATTAGTTTTTGGATAATGGTTAAAAAATGAGCCAACAGAAGATGACGTTACCTCCTATGGATGCAGCACAGGATTATAAATTGAGATTCTGTTCTTGAAGTCTACTTCATTTCATAAATTCATATATTTACCAAAACTGATTATGTTCTTTTTTGTTTGGTTATATTTATTTTTGTAATTTTTTCCACCTGGCCTGGCTAATAGGGTATATGTCTGGTTGCCAGCACTTCTATTTGGGTAGGAAAGATTCCCTAAGTCCTTCAACTTACTGTGGTCTTTTGGGGGTCATTATAGGACAGGTGCCATCAATTTTATAAAATACATAAAAAACCTAAGAGAAAAAGAAAAGCTTCCCCCCATGAGCTGTGACTCTGTTTCTAACATCCCCAGTGAAGTTCAGGCTAGGCAAAGAGTTAAAATCAATGCTATTTCCCACTTGGACAAACAAAATGTGCAGGAGCCTGAGCTAGCCACCTCTGAGTTTAGCTTATTGTTATTCAGTTTCCATTCTATTACAGTTTTTTCCTTGCTCAATATCAGTTTATAAAAGCATGTTACATGTCCAGTGACCCCAGATAACTAAATAAATCCCACTTTGTAATCATAGAACTAAGTCCCAGTTGATATTTGTACAAATGCCTGCCAAAGATGGATACAAGAAATTTAAAATAAATCAACCATTAAATCCACATATCTTAGTGCAATAAAAATAGGAATGAGGAGTCCAGTTCACCATCGCTCTCTCATACACACTTGCATGCACGTGCACATATACACATGTGTGCATGCACACACACAGCATGGTGCATTAGTACTTTTCTTTGTTGGATACGTGTTTTGATTTTGGAGTTGGTTAAGGGTTTGGCATCCTGGACCCAGAGAACCGCATTTACTTCTGTTTTTGCATGTACCTTTGTGACACGTACCTGGTGATTTTATGCTGGTCGGATTTTCCGTTTGCATGAGGTGACAGCATTCAGCAAGTTATAAGTCCCTGAGATGGACATTTCAGCAGGTCTTTTTCATACATTTCCTGTAGAAGTCTTAAATTATGTTCACAATGAGGCTTAAAATTACTTCTTTCTCAAGGAAAGGGGATATAATCCAGAGGGTTTATAAGCAGCATTTGATGAAAGTCTTTGAAGAGAAAGTAAAAATCAGTTCATTTTAATGATTGGTAATCAAAAAAGATAAACCGTCATTAAATTCTAAGATCTGGTGTACTGAGACTGAGGAAAAAAAAACAAAAAACCACAAACTGCCTTATAGATGCACTGCTGCTAATGTATTCTAAGTTCTTTCTTTTTCGGTAGATCATCCTAACGTATTAGCCTCAGGTTGCTGGAAATCAAAATAATGGCATGGTGATTGTTAAGGCTCCATGTTATATAAGGGTGTTCTGATATTGAAATGAATATTTCACTTCTTGTTTCTGAAAAGTGAATGTTGGTAGGTTGTTTTTTGAATGGGTTTTGAATATTTTAATAGAACTGGGTTCTATCTAGGAGGAAATAAAAGTGTCTCCGTGGCAGACACCACACTTCTGCTTCTTGGTTGTAAACTTACTTCCTCGTAGCATCAGTTCAATATGTATTCTCATTGAAATAAATTTTCCTTTAATGTTCTGACATGCTGATTGTGGAAAGACAGTGTGAGAATTCAGCCTAGAGGCTTGCTCTGGCTGTGAGAGAAGTGTATCCTTTGTTTTATGTGTGTGTATGTGTTTTAAAGGCTATTTTTAGAGACAAATTAGTACTAATAGGGTATAGAGTACAAGAGGAGACCCATGGTGAGGTCACAAGTCCTGAAAACTTCCTAGAAGTGAGTCATAACTCACTCCAAGTGACAGGAAACAGGTTCTAGGGGCTGGAGAAGGGATGTGAATGAGACCTGATTTAAAGTTAAACTTTTCGATTATCTGTCAAAAATTACTAAGCAAAACGGTTATATGAATATCAGTACATAAAATACTTTCTTCTTATTTGAGTGAACCAGCTGCTCTCAGAGTCTTGAACAGTAACCGTATCTAGAGATGTAAATTAGAATGTCAATTACAAATCATTCTTATCTTCTCATCACATTAGACCACAGATAAATTGTGTAAATTATTTGAAAGTAATTAAATTTCTAATCTAAAGATTTAAATTCAGAGTTAGCAATTTTTTTCCCTTGTAAAGCACCAGATAGTAAATATTTTAGGATTTGTGGCCCATACAGTGTCTGGTCTCTAACACAGGTTCTCAGCTCTCTCATTTTAGTTCAAAAGCAGCAGCAGACAATGTGTGAATGAAGGATTGTGGCTGTGCTAAAATAACTTTATTTGGGGACATTGAAATTTGGGTTTTATATAATTTTCATGTATCACAAAGTACTATTTTTTAGATTTTTATCAACTATTCACAAATTTGCACTACACTTTGTTTGTGGGATTATACAAAAACAGGCTGTGGGCCAGATTTGAACAATGGGCTGCAGTTTGCCGACCTCAGTTTTAGATAATTCACAGTAACCACTGCTTTTTGTTCCTTTGCACGTTGGTGTAAAGATTTACCTATAGCACATTTTCTAAATAATTTCTAAGAAAAAAATGATTGATTTTTTTAAAGGACAAAATATTTTCTCCCACAAAATATTTTCTCCCACAAAATAATTGGCCACTGACATTTTTTTTTTCTTGCTGGTAATCTGATTTGTCAGAGAAGTGAGCACTACATCTTTGTGTTATGCTCTCTCCCCAAATTCCAATACAAGAAATATATTTATTTGATTTTATGTTAAAATGCAAATGCCATCTTTTCCAATGAACTGCCATTAAAGATAGAGGAGAAAGAATGTATATTCTGGGAATCTCGGGGCATGGCCTCAAGTTACCAATTTGATAAATTGTTTCTGAAATCTAGTGCTTTATCTTAAAATATTATGTCAATTCTGCATTCTATACCGCTAGATATCGATGTTTATTTCAGTACACACAGTTTTAACTCACTGAACAAATATGCGGTAACTCTGTGACTTGCCGTATTGCCAGCATACCCCGGAGGTCTGGGCATATGTTAGGTTAAAAAACACAGCATTGAGGCAAACCGATCGTACATCAGTACAAGTGTGGTGGCCTCAGAGCAGGCTTTAAATGGTAAAGGGAGATTTTACCATTTAAAACAACTGAGCATCCCAGTTGTCTTGTATAGTGACCTGAATGGCCCCTATTCTCTTGGCCCATGGCTTCTACTTGCACACCTAACTCCAGCCCAAGGTGGGAGAATGACATTATCACTGTCTTTGAAGACAGAGAGAAAAGGGTTCTAATTTTTACTGTTTCATGTGTAGTTAGACTAGTTATTGAGTAAAATTTTGTCATCTGAAAAATGAAGGTAGGATTTATGATTCTTTGGTTACAAGCCAATGACTTTTGCTAAAATAATTAAAAAGGGATATATCAGAAAACTGTTGGAGGACATGATAAATGAAACATTAAAATATCTGGCTGGAGGAAGACAAAGGAGAGAAACCAGAGGCAATTTGCTTTCCAGGGCATTTTGTTGAGCAACAATGAGATGCTGTGGTTAGGAAGTCTTTCAGTTTGCCTGGGGGAGTTCTGGTTTATACCTGTTGTACTGGCATAATTACTCAAAGCTGCCCTTTCACCTTCAAAAATGTCTGTTCACATGATGCATGTTCACATGACACAATGTCATCTTAAAGGACTCAGAAGTTTGATCTCACTTCTGACTGCCAGTTGGTCTTGCTCTTTTTTCCTTACACTGCAGGATCTAGTTTTGTTCCCCACGTTCAGAGCCAAGCCGTGAACTCTAGTACCAATTCTATATTATTCCAGAGTCGCCTGGTGGGCGTATCCACTATCAACAGGAAGTAAGGAGAGAGATGGGCACACCAGAGAGCCACAATACTGAGCCTCAGGTCTTCACATTCCTTTTTGTCTAGGAATGGAATTAGATGGTGATATGGTACCGATTTGTGTCCCCACCCAAATCTCATGTTGAATTATAATCCTCAGTGTTGGAGGTGGGGCTTGGTGAGAGGTGACTGGATCATGGGGTTGGATTTCTCCCTTGCTGTTCTTGTGATAATGAATGCGTTCTCATGAGATCTGGTGGTTTAAAAGTGTGTCGCACCTTCCTGCTTTCTATCTTCCTCTGGCTCCTGACATGTAAGACGTGCCTGCTTCCCCTTTGCCTTCTGTCATGACTGTAAGTTTCCTGATGCCTCCCTAGCCATGCTTCCTGTATAGCCTGCAGAGCCATCAGCCAATTCAACCTCTTTCCTTTATAAATTACCCAGTTTCCGGTATTTCTCAATAGCAACATGAGAACAAGACTAATACAGATGGGACAATCCATAGTATTTTGAAATTTGTCACTATTCCTTATACACATTTGGGCTTCTTCAGTCTGATCTCCATACTGTTGCTGGAGATGGCTTTCTGAAACACAATTTTCTCTAAAACCCCATTTGACTCCTCGTTGACATCAAAGAAAAATTTCTCAACTTGACATACAGATCCTTTGATGGCCTAGCTCCTGTCTTTTTTTGTCCTCCCTCCGTAACTCACACCTTCTCTATCCTATAGATTCCCCTCATATTCAGTGGGTTGCAGTCCTTTTGGCACCATACTCTTGCCCTTCTGTAGCTGGGCACATTCTGGCTGGAATGTTTTGCCCTACCAGCATTGTGCTGATTTTTCCTTTCATAATCAGAATAGAAGGTGGCTTTCTTTTCTTACTAGTTCTTTTTTCTCTTCTAGTTTAGTTATCCTTCATACCACTCCCATAATTCCCCTGATGGACTTCAATTCTAAAATGTGGGACCCTAAATTTCATTTGAGAATTTCCTTGTCTTTCTCTCTCACTAGGTTATTGGCTTCTGGAGGCAGAGACCATAACTTTCACCTCTATAAATAGTGGAATGGTACATAGCAGCCGAATGACAGTTGATTAAGTGGATAAGTGGTCTGCATGAGAAAGAAGTGTTACTTCTGGGAGGAGAAATGCAGAAGGGAGTCTTAGACCCATTCTATTTTGCCCTGAAAGGACTAGAACAGGAGGGTTGTATTAAATTAATCAAGCTCCATAATGAAGCAGGCATTGGAAAGTGGGAAATTGTTTAGAGAAGAATGTCTGAGAGAGTCTTAGAAAATATAAGGAGTGCATTTTGGAAAAGTAAGACAGTAATAAACAATGATATTTACAGAGAATTGAACTTAAAGTGCCTGCAATGATATTAACTGAAAAGAAAAGGGAAAGTCACTGGACAGGAGCACACAGTCCACCTCAGGAAAGCTGTGATGGTTGTGGACTGACTAAGGAACAGACAAATACGAATGGGAAACAGATTCCAAATACATTCATGAAAAGAGTAACAGTGGCTGTCCCTGATGACAGGTGATGTTTCTAATGATTTTTAAATAATAACCTAGTATTAGATACATGCTTGGGGGAGCTATACATAGATTTTTTTTTTCTCTTAACTCAAATAAAATAGAACAGAGAATTCTTGTGTGGAGAAGACTCAGGGGACAGAGGAGGAGTTAGGAGAGCTATTTTCAAATGTTTATTGGGTCATGATGTGGAAAAGAGATTAGAATTATTCTGCATGATTTAGTTGGAACTACTTACTGAAAAGCTAGACAAAGGTACAGTTTAGCTCATGTTAAGCATGTGTTATGTCTCTATGGTGTTAAAAGATAATTTCTAATAAAAGGTAAATTCATAATTCAAAGAATAAAAATAAATATGTGTTAAAAATCTTAACCCATTAATGAGGAAACCGGTGAGGTATTATAACCAGTTCCAAGGCAAATGTAAAGAATAAACAAATTTAGATTTGTAAAATAGTTCCCAAGGAGTCAGAGTCGTAAATGGCATAATTTTCCATTGAATCCCCAAATTTCCCCTACAGTGTCTCTTTTTGACCAAAAATATTATCAAAGAAATATCATTCTTGATCTGCAGCATGAACCGTGGTGGCTCCTGGTTCCACGTTGTGTTTGGCACCAGGAATGACCCAGGAGTAGCCAAATGATGACCTGTTGGGGATAGTGTAGAAAAAGTTTACTCATAGGATAGTTGGTTTGCCTGGATGACTTTAAAGATAGTTAATAACTTTAAAATTCTGTTACCTCACCACTCAGGGAGCCAGCTCCTGAACCTATATCACTACAGCTGGGTCCTTTTACAAATTCAAGTTCCTGTTAATATAAACAACTGCCCTTCCCCCACTGCTGAGAGTTCCCTGTGCCTTGAGAATCTACCTGCCCTTTGGATTCCAGTTCTCTCCTTATTTGTCTGCTTTTCACCAACTAAAATATCTTCCTGTCTCTTACAAGCACTTGGAAAAAAACAACTGTAGAAGATAAGATTATGTGGGTTATTTAGTTTGGATCTTTACTTCCCCTAACCACTAAAAAAAAAAAAAAAAAAAGAAAGAAGTATTGAAGTGTTAACCCCCAGTACCTCACACTGTGACCTCATTTGAAAATAGGGTCACTAGGGGTGTAGTTAAGATGAGGTCATACTGGAGTAGGTTGAGCCCCTAAAGTAATATGGCTGGTGTCCTTATAAAAGGATGGCCACCTGAAGGTAGAGACACACAGGGAGAAGGCCACGTGATAATGAAAACAGAGATGAGAGCGACACAGCTACAAGTCAAAGAATGCCAAACATTGCTGGGCAAACCACCAGAAGCAGAGAAGAGACATGAAAGGACTCTCCTATAGATTTCAGAGAGAATGCAGTCCTGATGTTACCTTGACTTTGGACTTCTTCCCTCTAGAACTGTAAGACAATAAATTTCTGTTGTTTCAAGCCACCTATTGTGTGGGACTTTGTTACAACAGCCCAGGTAACTAATGTAGGGATATAGACAAATTTCTCTTCTATGGGCTGGCTCTGTGCATTGTTCTAAATGTGAAGATCCCAGTGTAATGTGTTATACACATATAATGCTTGACAATACAAGGCACTAATTAAATATTAGTCTCCTTCACTGTCTTTTTTAAAAAAAATATTAGAGTCTGTAAATTATAAACCAAGTGACTGCCTTACCACATAATGCAAGGAACATGACTTGGAATTAAATCTGATTTTAAATCCCAGCTCTGCCAGTAGCTAGCTATATGACTGAGGACAGTTTTGTTTTCCTTTTTTAATCTGGGTAAAACCATCTTTCTGGTCAGGGTAAAGATGAGAAACAATGGCTGTGATCACATGGTACACAGTAAGCGCCGATACTTAGTAACTACGGTAATTGTATTCTTCTTGCATGATGATTCTTATTATATTAGCTCTTCATGACTTGCATTGCTGCTAGGGAGTTTGTAATTGTTATATTTGCTTAAACAATTGAATTTATAATCATTGCATTCATAAGGAGAAAGCTGACTGCTTTTAAAACTCTCTTTATATCCTGGACATTTTAAGACTTGAAAAATTAGTGCTTTCCACTTTTATTTTTGAACTGCTACTAAATATAAAGGACTATTAATCCCCCATGTTTATGACTCACCAATTCATCATCAACACGATGCCTTTTAAAGCAATATGTGACTCAGGAGAAGCATGAACCAAGCGCCTGAAAGAATTTGAGGGTGGGGAGAAGATGGTTGTGTTGAGGATGGAGGAGGAGCATTTGGGTTTATTTTTCCTTTGAAGTGGAGCCTGAAAAGTTTTGCTGAAGAAAAGATATTTGAGCATGTGCTTGAGTTTGATTTATTAATTTTCAGTGTATCTTAAACTTAGTTTTTCAAGCTCTTTTTATTTTACTGTTATATGAGCTGACAGCAGGCATGCCAAACCACAGTAACACTGCCTTGTTTTTCATTTAGCTTCTCTCCCTACCCTCCAACATTATCTAAACAGTTGATTCTATATACGTGGTGTCAATAGCAGACAGTGAAATAGTTCCTTGGAATTTACTTAGCTGAAAACTTTAACTGTCAGAGAGTAGTACAGATGAATCCAGGGGCAGAAAAGACTTTGAGCCAGTAATAAGAGCTACAAAAAGGATAAACAAGCCCAAAGAATATTGAAAGAGAGAGAGAGGGGGAAGTGAGAGAGAGAAAGAGGAGAGATGGGAGATGGGAGAGGAGAGAGAGGACAGAGAGGAGATGGGAGAGTAGAGAGAGGACAAAGGGGAGAGGGGGGAGAGGAGAGAGGGGAGAGGGGGGAGATGGGACAGAGAGGAGAGAGGAGAGAGGGGAGAGGGGGAAAGGGGAGAGAGGAGAGAGGGGACAGGGGGAGAGGGGGAGAGAGGAGAGATGGGAGAGGAGAGAGAGGGGGAGAAGGGAGAAGGGAGAGAGGAGAGGGGAGACAGGACAGAGAGAGAAACAACAGAAAGGTAAATTACTGACTGCAGCCATGTAAAGGCAAACGGTCTTAAGAATCAGTCTTAACTGAGTGTATCCACTTAAGTGTATAAAGATGATCTGTAGTTATAAAGAAAATGATATATTGGTCAGGCTGCGTGGCACACACCTGTAATCCCAGTGCTAGGGGAGTCCACCTAGTCTATGCTGAACTCCTAACCATGGAGACTGTGAGTTAATATATGTGGGTTGCTGTAAGCCATTGTATTTCTATTTATTTGTTATGCAACAGTTAAAAAATGAATACAATTCTAATTTCCAGAAACAGGGTATCAAGTCTCTTCGTTAATAAACAGCAAACAAACAACAACAACAAATCCCACTCTGGGCACAACCACACCTCAAGGTGTCTTTGTTCTAGTAACTCACAAAAGATTTCTCCCCCCTCCCATTAGCATAGACTTTCACAGAACCAGTGGGAGCCCCTTTATAGTTGGACGTTGCCATGGTCTACATGACTTTCTAGATGAGCCTAGCTGAGCTATTACTGATTTAGTGGAGCAATTATTTTGTGCAATAACCTGTGACTGACTGAATGCCTATTGTTTCATATTTCTGTTATGTGTCATTATAATGATTTTTCTTAAGGCCAGTTGCAATCTCATATGTATTTCCCTACCAAAGATTACCTCGATCTTGAATCTTTCTTTATTTCCATGCTGCCTCCACCTTTCTCCCAAATGTACATTCTAAGGGGCCCTTTCAGCATATTGCTTATTTAGAGCAAATACATGAAGATGCTTTTTGATATGCTTAGGGGAAGAAGAAAAGACCATCCAGTAAAAATTTCCTATTGTTTTCCCACCCAGGTGTATCTTGCTCAGATAAAAGGGCATCACAAAGGCCACCCTGGCATTCTAGCCTTCCATGCCCCATCTGTCTCTTAAATTGGAAAACAATTTTACCGATTTCTTGATATGTTTGAATTCATGTTGTTCACATCATCCCTGATATGTTTGGGGGTGCTGGATTTGAGTATATAACACTTTTGTTGATAAATAGTCAGGTTTTTATTAATTGGCTTCTGACTTATGGAGCTATATTTTCAGCTCTGTGAGGTAAATTCACAACTTCAAAGAATACTCTCCCAATCATTCAAGGCAGTCAGTTTGCACTCACACATAAGCCGGATGCACTTAAAATAAAGGTGTCTATCAAGCAGTAAGTAACGTGATTTCTCAATTGCCCCTTTCATAGATTGAGAGAGGTCTAGGAGGGGCAGTTTTTCAAGAGTGTTAGGAAGGGCTGTCTCTATAATATTTCCTTACTCTGTCCCTTTATTGATGGCCAATATTCCATATTTATGTAATGATTCCTCTGGCCCCTATAAAAATGAAAGTAAGCCTGGAAAAGAGTTACCTGATATTTCTCAAACTATTATATAAACCAAGCCACCATATTTTACAATTCTTAAGGTGTACAGCTCTCATGTTATTCTATGTGAATGGTGCCCCCTGGTGATGTGCTGTGTCTATGCTGCAGTGAAGTTAGTGGATGTATGCTTCAGATTCTGCTTTGTTTGTACATTACTCAGGTTTTTAAACATTTTCATGTTTTCATGGGAAGGAATTTACCAGTTCCTCTCTTGAAAGCATGTTTAATTAGAAAGAGTGCAGACTTGCTTGTGTGGTGGCTTTATAGTGTCATTGGCCTGAAATTAAAAAAAAAAAAAAAGGAGCTGTAGCTAATTAAAACAAGATTACCATGGCCAGGTGTGGTGGCTCATGCTTGTAATCCCAGCACTTTTGGAGGCTGAGGCTGGAGGATCACCTGAGGTCAGGAGTTTGAGAGCAGCCTGGCCAACACGGTGAAACCCCCTATTAAAAATACAAAAATCAGGCAGGCGTGGTGGTGGGCACCTGTAATCTCAGCTACTGGGGAGGCTGAGGCAGGAGGATTGACTAAACCTGGGAGACAGAGGCTGCAGTGAGCCAAGATCATGCCACTGCACTCCAACTTGGGTGACAAAGTGAGACTCCATCTCAAAAAAAAAAAAAAAAAAAAAAAGGACTAGCAAAATGTTGATATTGAAACTGGAAGATGGCTACATTGGGATTCACTATGCTCTTCTTTTTGCTTTTGTGTAAGTTTGAAACGTTCTACAAAAAAATAAAAGTTTAAAAAATAAAAGGAATTCAGCTTTAGTTTGTTAAAAGTACAGAAATTCTTGCCATGTCTTAAATATTTATTATAGGAAAGATTCAAGTGCAAAAAATGTTTATATAGTGAAAAATGGAATAGGACTAAAAATTCCCCCAAGTAGAAGAGTATGTATACAAATCATAGTGTTTACCCATATTATGCAGCCCAGAAGAATAAAGAAGTAGATACATTTTAATATATAACAAAAGAAAGAGTGCAGAGACCATAACAACAGAAGATATCTGAGAATGGGATCCACAAAAATGCAGAATAAAAGTTTACTCTTTTCCTTTTTTGCTCTCAAAACTCTTCCTTCTGCTACTTCTTTTAACATCTCCCTGCCATGATCCACCATCCATTTATTCATTCATTCCTTTACCTCTTTATCCATTATTCATCCACTCATTCATTCATCCATCCACCTATCTGCCTATCCAGCTGTTCGTCCATTTCTTCATCCATATATTCATCAACCCAACAAACATCGGTTGAGTGTCTGTCATTTGCCAAGCACTAATGGATGATCCAGTACTCAATTTGAATTTCTTTACATAATACCTGAATGGTGCAGAGAGAATGAGAACTTTGAAAAATTACCTGTCGTTCAGAGATTGGAGAGTAGTGTGCAGTGGAATACATCAAAATTTTGAAGATAGCTTTTTGTAATTGTGCCTTGTACCTCCTTTCCCCACTTTTTTTCTCCTTCCTCCTCTTCCTGACACATGTACAAAGGGTCCTAGATTCAGTGGGTACTGGGTAGAGGTGCACAGAAAATTGCCTCTAGTTGTGAAAGTGGCAGCCCTATAGACTTCAGGAACTTTGTTTTGCAATATACATTTTTATTTGTTGCATCATTTTCATAAACGATTTTTCCTTAAAGCTTAAAGATTATTATTTCTCCTCCAGGAGGCTCATTTTCTAACAAGGTTAGATAGCTGTTTTTCTTTGTATTGATTGATTTACAGGTCAGAGGAGTAACTCTATATACTTGGTCAGATTCACTTTGATTCCTTATTTCTAAGATGAATTCAAATGTAATGAATCTCTTGAGCCAGACAGGGATTCTTGTTAAATATCACATCCCTCTATTTCAGTTTAGTTTTCTACTTAATGGAAAACTGAATAGGTCCAAAGATCGCAATTTCTGCTTATTTGGCATAATGCCGATACAAGGATCAATTACAACTTAATCATTATATCCCTTATACACTTGATTGCTTAGGCCCGTATATGTACCATTATGTGAAGCAGTCAGAATCCTTTCACCATCTCAGAAAGAGAATAACTTGAGCCTGCACAATCAAAAATATATTATTGTAACTCTTTCTTCTGAAAGATAGAGCCATATTCTTTTGACCAAATAACTGAAATGAGAAAAGCTGACATTGTATTATTAACCAGTCCCCTAGACATTTGCTTTAGAACTAAGTGTGACACATTGAAAGACATGGTTAGAGAATTGCATTAGTTCTTTACCAGCTGAAGAACATAAACAATATGAACTGGGGTTAGAAACCCCCTAAAGAATCAATGGAAAAGAAATTCATTAAATAAGGTAAAATAACAGGGAAGCTGCCATATCATTCATTTAAAATTCTCTCATCAAGTTGTATCTTGGATTCATCATGAAACAGTGCTGAGTGAAAGATTTGGGTGCAAAGGATTTGCTATGAATCTGCATTCAGGAGGAAAGCCGCAAGGGAGTGGAGGAAGCAAAACAGGATATGGGGAGAAAGCCAAGCAAAGGTGTGCTTTTACCTGAACTCAGCTGTCTCGAAAGGAGCTCTGGAGCATAAGTTACAAAACACCATCCTTAGGGTCCAGGTACTAATTATATGGAAGGTGGGTGATGAACACACCGTGCTTGGAGAGGAATCTACAGGGATCTGGATGGGGTACCAGTAGTGTTCAGTACACTGAAATGCTGAACTTAAGATTGGAAAGTTTTGTTGGACGTTGGTTTCTGTAAAACTCTCCAAGTTTGTTATAACACACTCTTTTCGGGGTCCTTTGGAATAGTAGTAGGAAGAAAAACATGGCTGTGGAGTCAGAGAGACCTCGGATTGAATCCTAACCCTGCTATTTGCCAGCGAATAGAAAAACCTGGCCTAGAGTAAATAGCACCACCTCTAAATAATACACACATTCAAATCAGCAATGCTCCTTCTCACACATATCTACTTTCTATAAAAGTTGGTATCTGGAACTTTTTCACCATAAGTCATTTAAATCTTAGTTTTTGACTTTTCTCCTCCAGGATGATTTTAATTTTCAAGCTGACTTCTCTGCAAAATAATGGGATTTAACCTAATTTGAAGTAATTCCTGGCAACAGAGAAAAACTTATGGTATGCTTATTTGTGGAAACAGAAAGTCCTTCTTCTTCCCAGAGTCCTCTCTGCAGATGCACCTGCCCACTCAGCCTGCCCACAATGCAGGCCCTCTTTTCACATACCCTTGAAAGAAAATTCTTCAAGGAAGTCTAAAGTCAAAGACAAATTACAAGAAAGCACTGCTTTTATTTTCATTTTTTCCAAATTAAGCTCCCGACCTACAATTATCGTTTTGTGTGTTTTGTCCTCCTTCTCAAAGCTGGTTTTAGTTTCTCTGCTACATTCCCCGATCCTAGGGTATCTGGCATTCAGTGGTCAGCAGGCTCTGTCAGGCAGCCCATCATTTGGTTAGGATCCAGGCTACCCTCTGCATCTCTTAGTCAAACCTCCATATGTATCCTGGTAGTTTTCAAAGGAAGACGAATGGCCCTTCTGGGACTCAGGTAGCCAGATGGAAGGATATGGCCCTCCTTGGTCTTGGATGGGGTGACAGCCTTCTTCCTGACTCATTCATTAGCTCAGGCTTCTTTCAGATCAAGAGATTTCATCAATTGTGTTGGGGCATGGAGGCTTATGCCTATAATCCCAGCACTTTGGGAGGCTGAGGCTGGACGATAACTTGAGCCCAGGAGTTTGAGACCAGTGTAAGCAACATAACAAGATCTCCTTGTCTCTACAAAATTTTTTTAAAAATTAGCAAGGCATAGAGGCATGCAACTGTAGTCCCAGCTACTAAGAAGGCTGTGATTGCTGGAATCTGGGAGGTGGAGGCTGCACTGAGCCATGATGGCGCCACTGCACTCCAGCCTGTGTGGCAAAGCAAGACCTGTCTCAAAAGTAAAAAAATAAATAAAAGAAAAGAATGAAATTCTACCAGTTGGAAACATTAGCCTTTAAAAATCTTTTAATCATAGGATATTCTTGCTGGAGGGAGTTAGATATCATTTAGTCCCACGTATTTATTTCAGAGAAGAATGGACTCAAGCTCACATAGCTTAGGTGCTTTCCTCACGTACAGTAGACAATGCACTACGCTTCCGTGACACCAGTGGTTGTCAGACTTTTATTTATTTATTAGCATTGTAGCCTCTGTTTTACAAATCTTGCTGTTTAGTATATACCAACTGGACCTAATTTGTATGATGTGGGAGATGGGGAGCGCAGGATCAAATCTGTATCCCTTTCTTCTTTTTGCAGCTCTGTGCCTAATCCCCTCACGAAAAGCAAACAAACTTCTAGTGGCTTTTAGAGACCTAATTCAGAGCTTTAGGTTTCCAATGGGCCTTTATTATGGAGCTTGATTAATATTGCTTCGAAAGTCGTGTATCCCATTATATGTTTCCAGTTTGGAATGCCCCCTAAAAAAAGGGAAGTTCCGGCCATACATCTCAGTGCCAGATTGGATCCAGAGCCTGGAAAGAGGATCAGGCAAGCTGGAGAAAGAACCAAGTAGTGGCTGAACTGAGCCCTGAGCTTCCAAGCCCAGAGTTTGGAGTCTAGGAAATAGTCTGCAAGGCCAAGTGGAAGGGGCTGAACCAAAAAGAGAATGCAGAGCCAAGGTTGAGGAGCTGGGTTAGGACTGGATGGAAGGAAAGGTAGGGGAATGGTATTAGTTTTCCATTAGTATTTTTTTGCAGAAATGACTACAGCTCAAATTACTATAAATTTGGTGGCTTAAACCAACATAAATTTTATTATCTCAAAGTTTGCATGGGTTAAAATTCTGAGCATAGTTTAGTTACGTTGTATGCCCAGGGCCTCACCAGGGTTAAATCAAGGTGTTGGCCAGTTTTCGTTCCTTTGAGGAGCTCAGTGGTTTCTTCCAAGCTCCCGTGGTTGTTGGCAGAATTCAGTAGCTTGTGATTATAGAGCAGATGTTTTCACTTTCTTGCCGGCCGCCAAGCAGGGGCTACTCTTTGCTCCCACCCGATGTTCCTTGCCACATGGTTCTCTCCACTGTAGAGAGAGTTTTAATTTATTAGGAGAGTATGACTTTAATGCTTGACCATCTTTTGAAAGGGCTCCATAGATTAGGCTAGGCTCTCCCAGGATAATCTCTTTTGCTTAACCTAAGTAAATTGATTAGTCACCTAAACATGGGAATGACAATCCATAGTATTCATGAGTCCCTTCCACACTCTAGGAGAGGGGATTATGCAGGGCATGTACCCAGAGTGTGGGAACCTTGGGGTCATCTAAGAATTTTGCGTACAATAGGAATGAAGCAAGGGAGAGCAAGGACAGACTTTCTGGTTTAAAATGCAGACTCTACCACATGGAACCTGAAGGACCTTGGATGGGGAACTCTCTCCAGGTCTCCTTTATGCCTTACCAGTTAAATGGAATTGTAATCATACTTAGCTCCGGGGGTTGTGATGGAGATTCAGTGGAGGTTTACACAAAAGTTCTTAATCACTGCCTGACCTAGGGTCAATGCATAGTGAATACCAGCTTCTTAAACGGATGACCTGTGGCTCACCTTCTAAGAGCCATCGGCACTCTGATACTTGTATTGGCTTAAGGGTTCAGGTCAGGGAAGATATTTTCTCTTTTAAGAAATATGAGGTCATGAAACAGCTCAGAACTTTATTGAGACTATGAACTGCAGGTGCTGGGACTCCTAGATGTCCCACAAACCCACAACAGGGTGCACTGGGTCCTTTCTCATGGCTTGCTCCCAGTGGCGTGTCTTATGGAGGCTAATGTCTAAGAAGATTAAGTCTTAGCCCCAAGCTAACAAGATAACATCGTACATTCATATTGTAGAATAAGAATGAGTGAATTAATGAATGAATGAATAAAGGCAGCATCAGGGTTGGCTCAAATTTCCTGATGACATGCAGTTTGAATTGGCACCTGAGGGCAGGTAGAATATGGATTGTCAAAGTCAGTAAGAAAGCGTTCTTGATAATTTATATAAAGTTCCCAGCCCGTGGCTTGGCTTATCTCATGAGTTGAATAAAGGCATTTCTCTTCTCACATCTGGGAGGCAAGTAACTTGGAGCAAGTAACTAACATGCATTGTGTCAAGATCTTATCTAATTTTAAAATAATCAAAACTGAATTAATTTACACATCCTTTAAGTAAATTAGTAACAAAGTGTAAATGGAGACCATGCGTATCAAAACTGTCCACTTTTCTCAAAACTAAAAGCCTTTGTCTTTCTTACATTGAAGGCTATGGTTTCTACCAGACTATGGTGGATGAAGGGGAACATGAAATAGGAGTGATAGCTAAATACCCATAACAGTGGGCATATGTATAGTTCAAATATGGAGAAAGACATTTCGAGTTGTTCCCAACATTCAATAAGCCTCACACACATTTCCATTTTTTATATAACACGCAATAGCTCAACTTTGCAGATATCTTGTTAACTCACTTCCTTCCCCACAAATGTACTTGGATATGAGAATTTCCAGGTGCTTGCCTTCTTTAGCTATTCTTGCTATTAAAGTTAGTTAAAAAGTTAACTGTAAGTGCTATACCTTTTTGGGAATGCCACAGCTGTTTGAGCCAGTTATAAAAGATCTGTAAAGCAGCTCAAGGGATATGTGGAGGATTTTCATCAGCTAGGCAATTTATAGTTCTGTTTGGTTTTTACTAGATGTCACGTATTCCCAAAAAAGTTACAACAACATCAGCTTCAGCTTTATTATTAGTATACACCTGAAAACACTTTGGAAACAAAGAGTTTTCAAAAGACTCAGTGTGATTTTACAGAGACAGTGCATGAGCCATTTGCTGAGGAAGAGTGAGTGTGGAAGCATCAGTGGTTGCTAATGGGCTGCACGACCACTTGAATGACCAATGGAATCAGACCACTGTTAGTAAGTTACTGGTTAGAGGAGTCAAGGAGGTTTCCTGGAGGAGGCGGCACTTGAGCTGACTCGTTGAAGAATTGGTAGAAGTGAGATAGAATGGAAGGTGGTCTTGGGGATATAGGTTCCACATAGGGAGACCAGTGAGAAAACAAGCACAGGCAGGCAAAAAGTAATGTTAGTTTGGAACTTCAAACAGTTCAGAGCTGTTGGAGGCTGACATCCGGGGAAGTGAGAAAGGGAGTGGAGGGAGGTGAGATCAAAGAGGGAATCAGGTCTGCACAGATCAGAATGGCTTCTTAGACATCTTAGAGGAATTGAAATCGGGCAGTTTAAAGGAGTTTGCTGTGGACGTGGCAAACAACTGAAGGGGTTTAGTCAGGGCAGAGTTAAAGATAGAACTGCTTTTCAGGTGTGTTCTTATTAGAGTCTACCTTAAATGCTGCGTGGAGGAAAAAGATTAAGTGGGGCAAGACGGAAGGCAGGAGGCCAGTGAGGAGGCTGTTGAAGTAATTCAGGCTAGCGATGAGGAAGTCGTAAGCAGGTCTAGCGTGGGAGGGATGGACAAGAGTTGAAAGCACAGCTTCTGTGCTTGTTCCCCTTTCATGGAAAGGAATAAAGCATGCCACTTATAAAATGAGTGCAGAAGCCAGACTGCACCAGTGTGACTCTTTAAGAACTACCTATGTGACCTTTGCAAACTTCTCTCTCTGTAAAATGTGGGTGGGAATACTAGTATTGCAAAGATCACACCTATTCATACACCCAAAAGCTCTAAAGAGTATTTGGCATATCTTAGGTGTTCAATGTATGTTCGTGATTATTGTTATGAACGAGTTTAGTCCTGAAACTTGAATTTCTCAAAAGCCAAGAGTTAGAATCCTGAATCAGATACTTGTTAGGGTACCGTGGCAATTTAATCATTTTGTACCCCGGTCTCCCCATCTGTAAATGTATCAATAGTATGTAAATGTAACAATAGTATGTACCTCATAGGGTTGCAGTAAGAATTAAATGTGGATACATGTAAAGTACTTAGCAAGTGACAGATGTATCGTAACAGCCAGTGACCCTTTACCACTGCCACCACCATCATCACCATCATCATGATCTAGGCAACTCTTTCATTTCTCCCTTTTACTTTATTTGAGAGCAGTCTATTAAATATGGTTATTAGTTACATGAAATGTGAAATGCTCCCCACGTAGTTTGATTTTCTTGTCTATATTTGAGTTCTCATAAAACTCCTTTGCCTGCTAAATTAACTTTAATGTTTCAAAAAAAATACCTATGACACATTTGCTAATCTTATAATTTTATATTTGTGTAACACCTTTGACCTATAAGAGAGGGAAGTGAAGGGAAAAGTGCTTTTTCTTTACTGTGGCTGAAATTTTATTATAAAATATTTCTTGGCCCTGGAATTCACGTAATCTATTTTGTAGGAAATGTCGTTATTATCCTCCAGTTGGGTTGCTCACTGCCAGGAACTAAGGAATAAGACTGGAATTTAGCACGTAGACTGGGTCTTTAAATTGCAACTGAAAATGCTCAATGTATAATATTACTATGCTCAATCTATTATGTAAGCAATATTAAGCACCTACTGGGTTTCCATCTTTGGGCTAAGGGTTATGAAAATGGAAACAAATTTGAGTCAAACAACTTGCTGTCAAGGTAAGGAGACTCAACTGGCATTGATGGGTAATGGATGAGCATTGAGTCCTTTGTAGGGTCGTTAAGCATTCTGATTGCTCAGAGTTGGAGAGACAGACAGTTCACTGAATCCTGGAGAGGGCCAGACCTGGGATCAGTCCTAGCGATGAAGGCTTTGCCACTTTAGAAAAGACAATTCCTATTTGATGGCCTCAGTTTTACTTTCATTAAACTGGATTGGCACTAGATATTTGGTTAACTCCCAACTTTTACACGTGCTGGTTAAAGTGAGCTGGGGATTTTCTGGAAGCTCTCTTAAGAATAAACAAGTGGGGCTGGACGTGGTGGCTCACTCCTGTAATTCCAGCACTTTGGGAGGCCAAGGAAAGGAATGGAAAGATCGCTTGTGGCTAGGAATTCGAGACCAGCCTGGATAACATGGTGAAATCCTGTCTCTACTAAAAATACGGAAAAAAAATTAGCCAGGTGTGGTGGTACACACCTGTAATCTCAGCTACTCGGGAGGCTGAGGAACAAGAATGGCTTGAACCCAGGAGGTGGAGGTTGCAGTGAGCCAAGGTCTCATCAGCTGATGTACTCCAGCCTGGGCAACAGAGCCAGACTGTCTCAGAAACAGCATGCTAAACAAATGGATCTTAAAGTTATTGTTGTTCTTGCTGTCTTATTTAACGAATCCATAGCTTTACCCTGTAATATATGAACTCTCTCTAGTCTATATTTTATCTCTGGATCAACTCTTATAAGACCACGTGTGCTAGGTCCTTTATGGAATAAATTTCCTTGAACTGTGCTATGAAGTTTATGCAAAAAGAGAAACAAACAAAAGAAAAGCTTGAGATTGTGTTTATTGTGGAATGTAGTGAAGGAAATCACTGACCTCCTCACACAGAGTTTTCTCCATGAAGGCATGTTTCCCTGAGGAATTGATATGCTTGTTTCTTACTATTGCTGGGAGGCATGCATCTGACATGGTCTCCCCTTGACTTTGCAGGCTAGGGAGCTTGGCCAGACTAGTAAATGGGGGATGTCACATGGGTGACACATCCCCATTTTATTGTTCTTCTTTTTCATTTCTCCGATCTTTATTTTTGTCTTTTGTTATTTTTCCGTGTTATTGCATAGATGCATCTAATCCATCTCTAATTATCTGTGGATCAAACCAAGCAGCAATGTGTGGTAACAGAAAGTTTAGGTGCCAAAGCAGAGTCTGTGCTCAGGAGCCTGTTCACTCTTCTGTGATAAAAATAACCCCTCACGTGGGTATAGCGTATTTCACTTTACAAAGTAGTCTTTGAATTTTTATTACTACCTTGTGAAGTGTTTGGTGAAGTTCTTTATTTTCTTCATTCTACAGATGCAAAAACTCGAGGCTCATGGAAGGCACGTGATTTGCCGTAGGTTGCTTGGTGTGGAAAGGTGTGGGGGTCTGAGTTTAACAGGAACATTTACCAGCCAAGATTCAGCAAGAGGAAGTTTTCAGTCCCCTAATCTATCACCATCCCTTAGAGAGGTACATTAAGGCCAGCACAATGGTGACACCCATGTAGTAATACCCTATGGACAAGAAACTGTTCTGCTGATGCTCTCTCTTATGGGATCAGTGTGAAAATGGCCTTCTGTAGGGTTATCTAACATATTGAGCTCAGAAAAAAAAGGCAGACTGAACTTGGATGTCTTCTATCTAAGACAGTGCCGGGAAATGCCAGCTGCTTGCCACCTGAAAACAATGGGGTCCCTGGGTTTTTTGGGAAGCCAAGTTCAGCATGGTACTACCCATGAGAGAAGGAGGAAACTGTACCCTTCTGTCACCCAGGGAAGATGTGGTTTCTCCCCGCTTAGCTAATCGTTGTCATCAGTCCTAGCTAGCTAATTGGCAGGTAACCTACACTACATGCTGGGCCAATTATTGGACAGTCCTTGTCTCCACACATTAGTAATAAGGTAACAGAGCTTGGACTGGAACCCAGGCCTTCTGTCCTCAGATCCAGTCTTCTCTCCACTGTCACATTATCTTGGTTAAAGGACCACAGATATTCAGGCCTGAGAAGTAGTATCCCCCCTGGGGCAATTCACAGGACAGAAATAATAGCGTCCTCTATTCTACTCTCATTGTACCTAATTCTTTATTATGTTTGTTGACCTGCAAGTACTTCTTTCCCCCTCTATCCCTGATGACATTATTGTGAGCCTCTATAGGGCAATGTCTTTGTTCTGTTAATTGTAGTAGCCTGCAGAGGTTAATATAGTTTATGGCATACAATAGATATTTAATAAAAAAAATTAGCTTATGAATTTAGCATCTCCCTGTTTACTTTCAAAAATGAATTCTTCGGTATATTTAGACTTTTTTAGTCTAGTCACTTGTTGACTTTTTATCACCAAATAAACCCCATGAAACACCATACTGAGTACCTTATGCTGATGATTATTACCTGTAGAAATGTCCTTCTGATTATCTTGTGAAGGTCCTCTCTTCTCTCTATGCCTTCTTGCTTCAGACCTCATCTTTCATTTGAAATATACTGTTATCTGAAGTCTCCTTATTGATTATCTGCCATCTGTCTCAACTGAGACCTTCTTCCACCTTGTATTCCACCCTTACTGATCTGCTTGTCAGATTCTAAATAGATCTGATGTCGTCTTCCCATTCATTCTTCAAGTTCCAACTCAACAATCACCATACCTTCACCTTGATATGCTATACATGCCAATGGTTTCCTGGGTCATCTCTCAGGAGGATGTATTGACTTTAGTTTTTGCTTTTGGATATCTGCTGAAAAAAGTGGCCATATTCTCTGTAATTTATGGATGATCATTGGTTATAGTGGCATTCGCCATTGAAAATAAATAAACTTTCAGGTAAGAAACCTGAAAAGGTATAACCTTTAGGGTTCAGGGAAAGAATATAGGATCCCTATCACATGAGAGTTATAAAACAGTAGAATCTATAATCCTGGAATAGATTGACTTCTGCTACGTGGTCATGTGTGTCCTCTACCCCTTGTTCCACATTGCATTCTCTGTATCCATGGCAGAAGATTCTGGCTTATACGTTCTTTATCACATTCACTCACAGTAATGACTCTGCTCTTGGTTATTTATCTTTTTTAGCAAAGAGCCACTATGTTGCCCTTCCCAGGGTACTTACACTTTAATATCAACTCTCAGGGAAAAGAAGGCTTTGGTGGCAACTTACAAAATAATTGCAACGAATTAGAGAGCCAAAGTTTTTGCTTTGGGTATCCAGTCATTTTCTGGGAAGTAGACTAATAAATTCCTGCAATATTCATTCATCCCTCTATTTTTATGCCTGCTGAACTATATGTGAATCCTCAATACATATCTAGGTGGGTCAACCTAAGGCAGAATTATATAGAATTATGAAGCATAATCAGAGTTTTAGAAGTTGAAAGATATTAGAGATATTTTTCCAGGATAATTTTTACCTTTTCTATCAACATCAGTCTTATGTGTTTGAAGCCTTTATCCGAAACAACTGAGAGGCTACCTCTAGGTACTGTGGGCAAGACGTTGGATTGTTAGCATTATCTGCCATGGTCATAGGTGAGTTCAAAGCATGCCTGCTGTATGTCATACACCTTCTTCCCCAGTGCAGGGAGTACCTCTCAAAACAGATGGTACTCTTATTGCTTTCTTAACACTTCGATGGGCCAAGACTATTTTATTACATGAGACAGTGGCATTATATATTGACAAAATATATATCATTGTCAAAATCCTTGAATCTCAAGATAGGGACATACTAAAAAAAAATCTGAGTGAAAATTAAAAGGAGATTTGAAGTCACTTGTTTTCTATAGTTTATATAATCTGATAGAGACCAGAGTACTGTAACCCTACTAAAAATTACAGAATTGTATCCAAGGCAAAATTTAATAGTCATAGGATATTTCTGCTTTTCCATATACCAACTGTAGATCTGTATCTTTTAGAAGTGGAGCATCTCCTATAGTCTGGAATGATTTTACAAAATCACTTTATTAAAAGTATGTAGGAGGGGCCGGGTGCCATGGCTCACGCCTGTAATCCCAGCACTTTGGGAGGCTGAAGCAGGTGGATCACCTGAGGTCAGGAGTTTGAGACCAGCCTGGCCAAAATGGTGAAACCCTGTCTCTACTAAAATAGAAAAATTAGCCAGGCGTGGTGGCAGGCACCTGTAATCCCAGCTACTCAGGAAGCTGAGTCAGGAGAATCACTTAAACAAGGGGGGCAAAGGTTGCAATGAGCCAAGATCACACCACTGCACTCTAGCCTGGGTGACAGAGTGAGACTGTCTAAAAAAAGAAAAAAAAAAAAGTGGGAGGGCTAGGCGTGGTGGCTCATGCTGAGGTGGGCAGATCACCTGAGGTCAGGAGTTCAAGACCAGCCTGACCAACATGGCGAATCCCATCTCTACTGAAAATACAAAAATTAGATGGGCATGGTGGTGGGCGCCTGTAATCCCGGCTACTTGGGAGGCTGTGGCAGGAGAATCGCTTGAACCTGGGAGGTGGAAGTTGCAGTGAGCTAAGATCACACCACTGCACTCCAGTCTGGGTGACAGTGCAAGACTCCATCTCAAAAAAAAAAAAAAAAAAAAAAAAAGTATGCAGAAAACCATAATGGTGACTCCTGCTCTGGACTTAATTCTCACCTGTTAGATAATGTAAATATTTTAAAAACATAAAATAAATAGTCTTGGAAAAACATGACCATAACTTCTTGGAATTCATAATAGCAAAGAAAAGGAATATAGGGCATGGAAACTTATCTGTTGGGTAGTTCACAAAAGCAGATTTAAAAATAAAACTTCAAAGAAAAAATGGTAATAATTCCATGGCTGAGACGCTGGCTGTGTAGGTTTAAAAGATAAACTTTTGGACTGTGCTGCTGCAAATAGTCTGAATGAGGGAAAATGGGATGGGCCTTCTCTGCTGAGCTTCTAGGATGTGTATAGAAGATGAAAGAAGAGGCTTATGGTTACCGAGACTCAGGCTAACGTTTAAAGTTGTCTTTAATTCTGGATAGCATTTTAGAGTGACCTGGTTTCTTGCATTTTCTATTTTGGCAAATATATATGGCTATAAATATTTTTAAACTCTTTGTTGTTGTTGTTGTTTTTTCCTCTAAGAATCGTTACAATTGTTCACCGATGTCAGTGACTTTTAGTCTTTTTTTCATCATTGTGCCCTTAAGGAGTCTTTTTAACACATTCTATCCCCATAATCACCTCCAATATATAATGTTAATACCACAGATATACTGCATATCTATTTACGTGCTATGGCCTTTTGGAGGGCCATTGTAATACTTACGTTTGTTTGGCATCCATCAAGAATCAATTTTCGTTTCTTTGAAAATGAATTATCTATGCCACATCTGATTTCTTCTATGCACAATATATAGATTTGAGCTACTTTGAGCCATTTTTCTCTTCCTCTTAACATTTTGTGTTGTAGCTCCCTTGCTTACACAAGGCAGTATACCCACAAATGCTCTTCTCTTGGTCTGCTGAAGACACATCCTTTGCTTTGCAGGATCCTGTGGTCCTGACACCAGAAACCAGGTTCTACATGGTCTACACCAGATGGGGTCCTACACATTATTCCATTTCATAACTATTAACATCCCATTAGCTCCTCTTTTGGGAACACAAATGCAAAGAACAGAGAAAAAATAATACTACCTGTCTTCTTCCCTTCCTTCAGTTTTTTCCCCCCCCCCCGCAGACTAAAGTCTAAAGATACAGCCCAGGTTTCTTTATTTTTCAAAAAATAACAGTTGTTTAGCTGTGTTTTAGCAAATGTGTGCGAGCACTTTCTTCACAGATTCTCTGTACCACCTCAAGTATATACTACAAGAAGACAAACACTCTAATTGTATACTATATAAGTTTTAGGTATGGTTTTCTTCATTTTCCTCAAGAGAGAATCTTTGGCCGCTACATAGCTTTTATTGAATGTATGGTTGCGTATCAGTCAGGATAAATTAGGTTATGCTACAGTAACAAAACACCCTCCAAAATCTTGATGCCACCATCTCCATCTTTTTTGCCATATGACAGATGAAAAGCACAGTCTAGAGGTTCTCAGTTTCAGCAAAGAAGTAACACTCATAATGTATCTTCCCAAATCATTGGCAGAACTAGTCTCATAATCCCATCCAAATGCAAGAGAAAAGAAAATGTGATTCTACTTTGCTCTGAAAGAAGCAGAGAGTTAGATCTAAGCAGAACTAGTGATACCATAGGATAGTAGTACTATTTTCTCTATTTTCTGGATTCTCCCCTCTGTATAGTAGATGAGTATTTCTTCTTCAGTATCTATAATTTATTTATGATTCTCCTACCATACAAAGTCTTTTTTTCCTTTCTTCTCATGAATCACATTCTTTTCTTCAGCAATCATTTCCCACTTGGTTTGAATTTCTCTCTACTTTCTCATAATCTTTATTTTTGTTTATTTTGTTGATTTAGATTGATTTCCTAACTAGATTGTATATATCTAGCCTGTCCAGGCACTCACCGTATTAGGTAACGTGGTTTATGAAGAGTGATGCAGGAGTTTTTCTCAATCCCTTAGATGGACTTGTGATGAGGGTACGCTGATTACTTGGCCAGCCATGCTCAATTTCTTGAAGGAGGGAGCACATGAGTGAGCAAGTACAGGATCCAGCTGGCCACTTGGGATGCTGGCAGGAGCTGGCTCTGTGCAGGCCTCCTGGCAGCACCCCAGTTGGATGCCTGTGACCTCTGAAGTCCCAGAGGGCATGTTATAATGCTCTCTTAGCTTCTCTGTTTGTGGACAGTGGTGTGTTATCAGCTCAGTGGGCCCCTTGCCTTGCTCTGTGGGGTGGCTGTCCTCTGCCAGTGAGGGCAAAGGGCCAGTGTGTCAGCCTTTTATGGGTACCCACACTTGTGGGTCCCGAGTTCCTGTCTGGCATCCAAGGAGAATGAGGTCACGTGGGCACTTGAAGGATAGTGGACATGGGGAATTTTGTTTAGTGATGGAAATGGCTCTCAGCAGAGAGGGGAGCTGGAGAGGTGACCAGGCAGGCAGGTAATCTTCCCTGAAGTCTGGCCATCTCTAGCCAGCCCTTCCCTGAAGTTAAGCCATCTCTTCTCCAAAGTCTAGCCATCCCTCTGAAGTGAGGTCACCTCTCTCCAGACAAGCTGCTTCTCTCTCTCCCTCTTGACTGAGTCTGAGGTCTTTATAGGCACAGGAGTGGGGGGTGGGACAGGCTGTATGTAGTTTTGGAAAAGGCCACATTTGATTGATAAAAAGGCATTATTCAGAAAGAACCAATGGGGAGAGAGCAGGAACACAGGGATAGAAGTTCTCACTTTGGGCCACAGGTTTTAAGCTTTTTGGCTCGAAGGTAGGGTTTCATCAGGGACCTGCCCCTGCCTGCCTAGAATTTATCTGCCATCTTCCTCTCTCAAGAGGAGTGCATCAAGTCTTTTTATTTCTTCTTTTGCAGGGAGATTTGCAGCACACATTCTTAGGGGAACTAAAGCTTTCAAATATAAGAAATGGATCTTATGATACCTACAATTTCTAGGTGAACTGACAATCTTTGGCTTTTTCCCTTGGAAACTGCTCATTTTCAGGACCATTCTCATGAGTTTCAAATAGGATTTTTTTCTTGGAATTGAATTCTACCAACTGACCCACTATCACCAAGAGAATGCCCAGCTCTGTTCTTCTTTGATAGAAATTTTTCTTTCTGTGTCTCAGGGCTTCCAATGTGAAAAAAGGATAAGATGATAAATTAATTGCTAATGGGAGAGAACAAAAGAAAGATTTTCACAACCTTCTCTTTTATTCCCTTGGATAGCTCAGAATGACATAATAGTATTTCTGACTCAGAAGCTAAAGCTGAGACTCAGGAAGGAGTACCTGGATCTTAGATAACTTTTTGAGACCTTGAAGATATTATTGCCTCTTTATTTTGCTAGAAATTGATTATTTCAATTGCCAGGGGCTGACATTGGGATCTTTTTCTCTTGAGCTGCATTAGGATGAGAAGGCATTTATCCCTCTCTAATGCTTAAAAGAAACTTTTGTTATGTATTCTTTAAATTCAAAATGTGTTTTTTATTATTCACTACATGAGCTCAGATTTGTAAAGAAACATAGAAACTGAAGACCTAATTTACTTCTTGTTCTGCTTTATGGAAAACAAAGCAGAAGGGGATGATGGCCAAGGTCTGGTGGCTTCAGCTGAAATCAATTGAGGCTTCAGATTTCATATGAATGGCAAAAGCCTCAGTATCACTGAAATGCATGTCTGTTTCATCCTTACAGCTGGGACAAAAACTTGCCCAAATCCAGATCAAAGGAACCAGTTGTGACAGTTTTTGCTAAGGTCTGGGTGTGTTTTTCCTTACCCACCTCTTTCCCACTTTTCTTTCTGTCTCTTCTCACCCTTCCTCTTTCTCCACTCCTTTCAGGTCACGTGTATAGATGACCTCCTTCTCATTACAGACAACAATGGGATTCATTATGCAGAACATATCTCCCTGAGGTAGAGTGTGCGAAGCCACCCCAAGCTTAACATCTCAGGGGCAGGAAGGGGATGTGCTCAGGAAAGCCTTTGTTTCCAGACTGAAATGATTGGCTAATATGCATCTTGCCTTTGGACACTTCATGCCATGAATATCTAAGCAACATTGGGGTTTTTTTCTCAGGGCAGAAGCAGAGAGATGGAAGATAACAGAATGGTGTTTGTTACCTGTGAGTAGGACGCTATTTACATAAAAGCAGCAGAAGCTAGTGATCTCCATGCAGTCTTACCATTGTGCCTCAGCTGGGTATCTGTGCAGGCCGGGATGACCGGCTGCAATGAGCTTCCTACTTGTCTCACCCTACACAGCTCTGCCTCTGCCCATTAAAGCAAGGCTGCTGGTCCTCAAAGCTCCTCAAATAGGTCCAAGATT
Organism: Ateles fusciceps; assembly: GCA_036589455.1. NCBI lineage: Eukaryota > Metazoa > Chordata > Mammalia > Primates > Atelidae > Ateles > Ateles fusciceps. The sequence goes on from JAZHEH010002077.1 coordinate 3,223,917, forward strand.
AACTCTGGCTGAGGGGGAGGAGCTCATGTTTCAAACATGGCTAAGCAAGTGGCAGGCGCTGAGAATATCAACTTTCTCAGGGACACGTGAACCTTTTTAGGGTTAAGCCAAAGCTGAAAACCATTCATCTTTAATGAGGAGTTAGTTTCTACCCTGAGAAAATAAGATTAACCATTCATAGTCCTGATCATCTATGTTTGGTTCTCTCTTCAGTCTTTGGAAGTTACCTGCAAAGGACAGAATCTGGTCTCAAGTGAGCAAGAAATACAGACAAATTAAGTGCCAGATCCCACTTGTCTAAGAATGGTAAATTAATAGTCCTTACCTAATGGTGTCCTTTTTGCTTCAGTTAAGGCATAACTGAGGTTTTCTCTTCCATGTGAAATCTGAACAGATTTTTATTTCTTTGCTTCATTCCTCTTCTGAGGGGTAAGCTAAGTTTTGTTTTTGGTAGAAACTTCTGGGTTCCAATTGCTTTCTCTCACCCCACCTCTCACCAAAAAACCATCCTCCTGTTCTTCTGAAATTAAAAAGGAAAGCGACTTGGTGTTGCACAAAAAGATAAAAAGAGATAGATGGGAACATTTGTTTCTGGCCTTCAGTGAAAGAATTCTGTTAGTTAGGCACTATAAATTTGTTTTTTGTGAATGCAAGAGTGTAAATGCGCTCCATCAGGATGGAGGAAAGCATTTGCACCCAAAACGTGGGACACAAAATAAATCGATCAAATTAATTTCCGGCTGTCAGCCTGGAAGCTTATTTTCCATCAGCAGCATCAGGAGGAAAAGGAGCAGTTAACTTGTGATGATTGGGAAAGGTGGGGATCATGCATGGATCTGCTCAGGGGGCACTGCAAAGGGTGCCTTGCTTTCACTCTTTCCACCAAAGAATTTGTAATTTGCCGCTGCCATGGAGGAAGTATGGAAGTTATCCTGGGGCCCCAGTCCTTGACTTTGTCTGTAGGAGTTACTCCTCTGAGTTAAAGAATGACAGGATCACTTATATGCGCCTATGAATCTTGTATAACTATATAACTTTTGCCAGGCAAGGAAGATTCCTAGGGGATGGGTGATGTCAAGGAAGTGTTCATTGAGGAAATTGTAAAGAGAATGTCTAGAACTGTGAGTAACATCGGGGATTCTGCCACAAAATGGTGCTCAGGACAAGTTTGGGGCCACATAACCCCAAACCATTTTAATAACAATGGAGGCTTTTTGCATTGCGTTAACACTGAGTCATTTTCTGGACAATATTTTTTTTACTGTTTGTTGCCTAAACTTGGTCTGCATGGCTACTTTTCTGATCCAGGAAACTTATTTTATGATCAGAGTTTATTGAAAACATTGGCTTGTCATATGGATCACACTAACATGATATTTGCCAGAATTCACATCCCTAAAATACATTATTTCTAGGGATTACAAATAAAATATCTTCAGGTGACAGGCAGTAAATGCGACAATTTGCTCCAAGGCAAGACCCTAGACTTGCCATTAGACTGCAGATAGCTGGAGCTATCCTTCACTCAAAGACATGTATCTTAAAGGCTTTGAATTTGATCTGTAGTTTGATAATTTGAAATCCCAGTGGATTATTGAGGTGATTCTGCAAGAATATCTTCATATTCAGTTAAGTAAATAATGAAATGTTAGTTAAAAGCAGAGTGAGCTGATGATCTCTTAGTGGGTGTGGAATGTTATGATGGGATAATTGGATCAATCTGGTCCTCTGGTAGTGGAACATCATTTTCCCAATCTGTCAAATTATCCCTCTCTTCTTACACCCACAGAAGCACAGATTTTGGTTATGACACTGGGAAGTCTCCAACTGTCCAAGAACATTCCATGCCCTTCTTGTCTTTATGGATAGTGGATGATACCCCTGCCCCAACATATACGTCGTGGATATTGGACATGTTGAAATACATAGAAGTTATGTTCTGTTGAGTTTCTGCCTAAACCTTGAACTTGGTTGGCTCTGCTTCTTAGTTGCCTGTGATGCTCAGTCTTTGGATGGTCTGCACTGTCAGGTTCTTAGTGATCACTATTCATCTCAGCAATAATTATTATATGGATGGCATGTTGTATATACCATAAAAACACACTTAATGGGATTTTTGCTACTAGATTCTCAAATATTCTTGACTATTTATATGAGTAAATATGAATTAATTTTAGGAAAAGTTTGATTCCTAAAATTGAATCTGAAAGTTTATTTTTGTTAATATTTTTTTTAAAAAAACTCTATAGCGCAGTGTTTGCCTTTTTGCCTTAGCTCTCAAGAAACCAAATCTGAACCTAGTATCTGATTGTAATGGACTTATCTGCATTTTCTTATCCTGTTTCTGTTCACTTCTGCCCCTGGATAGTTAGGAGGGTTAAGAAAATTTACTTACTAACACATAAATGGGATTTTTTTTTTCTTGAACCCATAAGCAGCATCTGGCATTGCTTAGAAGAAAGAGGGAACGCACAATTAGTAAGTTTTTATGGCGTAGTGAAACATATGAAATACCTGGAACTTGATTTAATAAGGGAATATATAGAACAGACAATTCTCTCTCTCTCTCTCTCTCTCTCTTTCTCTTTATCTCTCTCTTTCTCTCTCGTGTGGGTGTGCTTGTGTGTGTGTGTATGTGTATGTATGTATGATTTACATTATAAAATCAAGGAGCATCTGAGATAGAAAAATGTAGCTGAGAAAGCAAAAAGGAAAATGGTGTAGGAAAACAGATTAGCATTGTGAAGTCCTAGAAGCAGTTTTTGAACACTGTCATGGATTGTGCTTTGTGCTGATGAAACAATAAAACACAGAAATGCATTGCCAAATCCAGACCGAAAAAGTGACAAGATCATTAGACTGGTACTTACGGTATCTGGTTTTGAAATCTGGTTTGATCACTAATTAACAGGGAGAGAATCTTTGAAAAAAAAAAATTACACTCTAGGTGTTCATTTTAGATGCTGTCTACTTTCCCTTCTAGTTTTCACGTCATGAGTTACTTAAAAATGCTTCCATATTGCATACATATTGGGAACGGCGTTGTTACTCCCCAGCATGAGGCCTTGGCACAGCTCTGAGCAATAGATAATAATAGGTCAGAACTGATTCCTTGACCTGATCTGTTCTGACCTCCCCCTGGACTTCATGTCCCAGAAATTTTTATACTTATTCAAAGGCTAACTTTGAATAAGTCAAGAGCACGGCAATATTTCCTTTAGATTGTCGGGGACTACATGCTAGTGTCTTTACTTTCCTGCTGAGAGACCCCATAGCACAGTAGTTTGGGAATAGCTCTAATGAACTCATTGAAATAACTAAGTCCTAAAAGGCTCAGCTGCTCATCAGATGCAGCCCCATAATAGACAGGTATCCCCACTTGGGGGAAGTGACACCGTGAGACCATCCTCTGGAACAACATGTACTGAACCACATCGGGAGACTGGTCATGCCTGTCACTCCTTCACCACATGGTGCATTGTCCTTCATCTTTCTAAGCTGGGGTCACATCATTGATACACTGTCGCTTAGAAGCCTCTTTCATTTCACCCCACAGAGTGGAACACCCCCTGTGTTTCCCTGATTTTCTCATCCCTCCTCCTCCAGGAATGCTGTTAAAATAGAAATTTCAGCTGAGTCACTTTCCAAAGTGAGGTGTGAGACCAAGAGGGTGTGTGTTTCTAAGCAGCTGGCTAAAAGATGGTGAATGAACTCTGAATACCCTCAGCCACACTGGAGACATAAAGAGATCGATAAGCGTATATTAGAGGGGGACACATTGTTGGAGAAGGCTGTTGGTGGCCCACGCTATCCCCTTTTCATTATCAAAAGGACATAGGCCTTGATAGAAGCGGAAGGAGAGAACTAGAAAAATTCCCGACATGCCTGTGGGGAACACAGAAAAATGGGGTTTACTTCAGGCTGAGGGTCCTTGTCAGTTCAGCCTATTTCTCAACAGAAATTTATTTCTAACAAGTCTGGAGGCTGTAAGTCTGAAATCATGGTGCTAGCATCATCGGGTTGTGATGAGGGCCTTTTTCCTGAGTTGCAGGTCGTTAACTACTTACTGTATCCTCACCTTGCTGAAAGAGAGCTAGTGTGCTCTCTGGTGTTTCATTATAAAGGCACTATTCCCATTCATGAAGACCCCGCTCTCATGACTTAATTACCTCCCAAGGGCCCCACCTCTAAATATCATCACATCGGGATTAGGGTTTCAGCATACTAATTTGCGGGGGACATTGTACTGAGAGAATCTAAATAGAAAGAAGCAGGCTGCACCTGCCTCCACATTGATTCGGTGAAGAGTTGGCTGTGTTAGGATTGGCCTACACTCCCAGAGTTGGTCAGTAAAAAAGGCTGGTATTTTCTGTGAGTTGAGGGGGTTGGTGTGGAATGATCCAAGGTCGTGTTTAAGAAGGCCGCTTGGAGATTGGATAAACCTCAGCAGAAAAATTGAGGTATTACTAGATTGCCAGGGGCTGAGGCAGGGGTACCAAGTGCATGAGGGTGAGATGCACTGGCCCTCAGTGAGAGAAGCAAATCACTGATAAGAAAGCCAGCTGTGAGTGCCCGCCGAGCCCTGACAGCACTTGGGCTGGGGCAGCATCCCTGTGTAGTGAGCAAGGATGTTCCAGTTTCCCCTTTCTTTTCTCCCTTCCTCTTCTCAACCCTGGAGACTGTTTAGTACGTTAACGAAACAGGATTTGAGCCTACCCAGTGGGAGAACAAAAGAGAAACTGAGTGCCTTCTCATACCCGCTATACTTGCCAAAGCCCCCCAAAAAAGGAGAGAGGAGTCTTCACTTTAAAGCAAAATGCAAGTTTTAACTCTTACGTTGCTCTCTGGTCCCCCCCAGAGTTTCTCACATCCTAATCCCTGGAACTCATGAATATGTTATTCATGTGGCAAAGGGGAATTCAGGTTGCAGACAGAATTAAGATTTTCTAATCAGCTGAATTTAAGGTCAGGAGATTAGCCTGGACTTATCCAGGTGGGCCCAATGTAATCACAGGGTCTTTATAGGTGCAAGAGGAAGGTAGGAGAGTTAGAGTGATGCAAGGAGAGAAAGACTTCACTACCCGTTGTTAGTCTTGAAGACAGAAAGGAGCTATGAACCAAGGAATGCAGGCGGCCTCTCGGAGCTGGAGAAGACAAGGGAACAAATTTTCCCCTGGAGTCTTGGAAAAGAACATAGCACTTCTGACATCTTGATTTTAGTCCAGTGAGCCCCATTTCAGTCTTCTGACCTTCAGAAACGTAAGATAAATTTTCTTATATCCAAAGCCACTAAAGTTGTAATTTGTAACAGTTGCAATAGAAAATTAACACACTAAATAACTAAATTGAAACTGCATTACTTCAGAAGAAGCATAAAAGTCATAGAGAAAGAATTAGCCTCAAGGAATAACTTAAATGAAAGAGGGAGACCAAAAAATGAAGTTACTTTTGTTATATTCGAGGCGAGATTAAGGGACCAGCACCAAGACAAAAGTATGCCAAATAGCAGGGTTTATTAAGCCGGGCGACCACGGAGGACTCGCGTCTCTCCAACCCGTGGCCCTGAATGGAGGGTGTTAAGACCTTTTATACCCGTAAGAATCACTTTGGGAGTCAGGGCGAGAGGCGGGGGTGGGGGTGAAGGGACACAGACATTTAGGGTTTTCGTAAATCATCTCCCGGACAGAGGGGAGGGAGCGGGGCTCCGGACATTCCAGGGGCTTGAGGACATCTTGCCCCCTCGATTGTTACCTAAGTGGCTTACAGAAGTTAAGATAAGCATTAGTTTGCACATCTTCTGGGCTGCAGTGAAAATAACAGATTTTGGTTACTTATTACACGGCACAGGGACCAGGATGGAATTAGCTTGGGCTGCTATTCTAGTTACAAAGGCTGACAATTCTGGCTGTTACTGATAAGAAAGGTAGATAGTTTGCAAATTAGCAGTTTTATGTACAGAAGCCAAAGGCCAGCAGTTATTGTGAGGAGAGTGGGGCAGCCGTTACAACTTATTTTAAAACATAGCTTTGTTCAGGTTCTAACTTTAGGCCAGCTATAGCACAACTTTAAGAATATATAGCCCCAAGTGGTTGCTCAACTTAACACATTTCCAAATCAGGTTATCTGTCCATATTTCTTTCTAGAAGCTCCCCACAAGGCCAACGTGGAACCTACATCCAGTTTATAGTCTCTGGTTCTGAACAAAGGTCTTGTCCAAAGTCCATAATCAGAAACGGTTTTCATGGGGCTTTACTCATTTGCAGAGAGAGTCAGCTCTGTCAGGCTGATTGGTAGCTGGTGTGAGCCTCAGCTGTTCTCAAGGATCCTCGAGACAGAAGCCTTATACGAGAGTCTTGATGAGCGCTGTAGTCTTCTGTGGCAAGAGGATGGGGGCTGTGATGTGTTTGATAAAACTGGAGATCCAAGTTGGGGCCAGACAGTGGAGTCCTTCAGATACTGTAGAAAACAGATTGCATTTAATTTCAGTACATGGAGTGTGGGTTGATAAACATTTGAACTGCGACCGTTGCAATGAAGTGGTTAGGAATAAAGCAGTTGGAGATATCTTGTAGTTAAAGATGACAGGACTTTTTTAAGAGCTGAGTAGGAATCTTAGTTTTCTATCCTGGAGATTTTTGTCCTTGCCCAAATCTCATGTCAAATTGTAATCCGCAGTGTTGAAGAAGGGGCCTGGTGGGAGGTGATTGGATCATGAGGATGGTTTCTAATGGTTTAGCACAATTCCCCTAGTGTTCCTTGTTTAAAAGTGTGTAGCAGCCAGCCCCCACTTCCCACCAGCCATGTGAAGACTATGCCTGCTTCCCCCCTCGCCTTCCTTCGTGATTGTGAGTTTCCTGAGGTCTCTCCAGAAGCAGAAGTCTGTACGGCCTGCAAAACCAGGAGTTCATTAAACCTCTTTCCTTTATAAATGACCCAGTCTCAGGTATGTCTTTGGAGCAGCATGAGAATAGACTAATGCAGTATGTCATTTGCTGATAGTGACACTGAGCAGGAGAAGATGGGGGAGCTGCGGTGCATATGTTTGTGGAATTCATGCATTTGGGCTGATTGTGCATCATTCAGTTGGAGCTATCAACCGACTCTACATCAAGAGAAAATGAGAAGCCAGAGTCTGGGATAATGAGTTAGGTATTTTCAACTCAGTAATGAAAATAGTTAGGGTCACCGGGGTGAATGAAATCATCTAGCAAGGAAGTGTTGAATACATGCCATACCTGTGTATTAGAGGAAAGCATTGATTGAGTGAAGAAATCTCCTTTAGCAGTCTTGAACATGTCAAGCAGCCTCAACGGGAGAGCAGAATTCAAAGAAATGGGTGAGCAGAAAGGAAAGTGAAGTCGTAGACGCCACAAAGGCTGAGTAAATATGAAGTTGGTCCCAGTGCATGGAGAGAGGTAACTTTATAGAATCAAAAAAGATGTATAAATCAGAGCTGTAAATTGAGAAGAAACTCTGTATGAATGACTGGGGTGCTGGAAAGAGAAGCAAAAGGAGGAAAATGTTAGTGATTTGGTGATAATGTTAGGCCTGCATGAAGAGAAAGTTATAAGGTAGAAGATGAAGAGGAAGATAGGCTATGACAAGTCCTGCTGCTGATATTAAACCTAAATAACAATATTTATGCCACCGTGGGGTCTTTTCTGTCGCAGTCCTGAGTGGATGATGGGGCTGGGCTCTACAGCGAGCTCAGCTCCCCTGTTGTGAGGGTGTAAGTGGTACATGGACATGCAGCCAGCAGCTTGCACACAGGAAGGGCTGGTTTGTGTTGGGTTCTCAGCATATTTCATGCTAAGGTTAATACAGAAGAGGGAGGGGATGGTCCCTGACTTTGAAAAGGTATTGATGTAATGGGAAAGGCAAGTCTTCACAGAGGACAACGTTTTAATATAACCGATTTTGATACAAATTCTTTATACTGATGTGGTAAGGTTTCAGAGCAAGGGAAGATTACTTTGGCATACTTGGAAAATTGTTTCAGAAGGCTTCCCAGATGATGTGGGACATGACCTTGATCTTTGGATAGGCAGAGTGAGGTAGGAGGGTGAATCATGTAAGCAAAAGCATAACATAAGACTGGTTGCTTTTGGCCCTGAGGAGTTGCCATACCTGCCTGTGTTGTCCTAACGAAAGCATAGCTGCTTGTGGGGATTGCAGGCTTCCAGGAGATGTCCGCAGGGAAATAGCTGGTGAGAGGGGCCGTGGCATAATGGGAGGAGCACTGGTTTGGCAGACAGACCATTGAATAATCCTGGCTCTGAAGCTGATCAGTTAGGTGATCAGGGAAGACGTACTTCACCTCCAAGTCTAAGTGTTCTTCTCTGTAAATTAGGGACCAGAAGAGGGACCTCATAAAATGGTATCTTGTATATCCTCCTCCACATACCTTGTTCTCTTACCTTGAATATATCATAGTAGGTATACACTTTGCTCTTCAGAAGAATCTGACTCTATCTACCTGCTGTGTCTCATTTTCTTCTGATTCACCTTCCAAACAGATGTCCAAGTGCTCTTTCCATGACATTAGTCCGATGGTCACTCACCTGCTTCAAGTTCTCCCCATTGCCTACAGGTGAAGCTCTTCTACCATCTTTGGTGCTGACTTCTATCCCAGCCATATTTCCTCTTGCAGACAGTCATATTGAACTGCTTGCCAATCTCCAAACACCCCAGTCTCTTGGCCCTTGCTCACATTCTTTCTTCCCCGCTAGAATAGTCTTCCTATGCCACCAAGCCCCTACTTTTGCTATTAACTCCTTCCCCATCTTAGGGTCTGCCCTGTTGTAAGCCTTAGGACCTGTGTATCTTTGAAGTTTTCCTAAACAACTGCCCCCATGCATGCTCTCTCTCACACAAAAAAACACTCTCTACCACCTTTGTGGTCCCATTCTGACAAGCATAGATCTCTACTGTAGCATGTTTTGTATTTGACTTTATTCACACTTTTATGACCTGGATTATCTCATTAGATATCTCCCCATGCCACCCCAGCCTCATAATTAAGTTTTTATTTCCATAGGTTTTGGGGGAACAGGTGGTATTTGGTTACCTAAGTAGGTTCTTTGATGGTGATTTGTGAGATTTTGGTGCTCTTATCACCTGAGCAGTATACACTTTTTTTTTTGGTATGACCTCCAGAAGGTGGTGTGATGCTTGATTAAATGTGGTGAGTGAGTGAATGAAGCAAAAGACAAGCAATGTCTTCTCACTTACTCTTTCCTCCTCTGGTAGTTCCTGTTTGGGCTGCAGCAGGATTGCACGGCGAGATTTCTTTTTTAATAGACATGTTTGCTACCCTGCCTCCCCAACACACACTGAGCCCATCCAACCAGGCAGATTGGTTGGATGTCTGCATTCAGGGGAAAACATTGGAGCAGTATGACCCAGGGATCCCTCTCCTGCCTGGTTGGATGGGCTCAGTGTGCCCAAGAAAGAATCCTTTCCTGGCAGCTGGAGTCTCATAGGGCAGGTCCCTGAAGTCTTTGGGGCCTCTTTCAATCTGAATGAGTTGGATTTCCCTTCTGTGTTGGTGATGCCCTCCCAGTGACTGAGAAGTAAGGGAGAAATAATGACTTTGGTCAAGTTCAGTGACTCTGAATCTTGTATCTGGGGTAACTCAGGAGCAGGACTGGCCTGGGGTGGGGCGGGGGGGAACCCTGACTTTCCAGTTTCCCCCTCACCAATCTGGTCTCCACCCTCAAAATATCAAAAATATCAAATGTTTGCCTTTGTTTTCTCTTCTATTGTAGGCTGTCCCTTGGAAAATGTATTTTTATGCTAGGGTTTTTCTGGAGGGGCATTGATCACACTCATCATGTTGGCTTTTCATAAGTCATTCTTAAGAGAGTGACTGTTACTTAAAGTGGAAAAGCTGCCTCATTGGTGCTCCATCATCTATAAGGATAATGACTACCCTACCCGCTGGCAGGATTGCAAAGGGTGCAATACGTGTGCCTGGGACCTGGAAACAGACTCCCGGTTCAAACACTAGCTCTGATGCTTATTAGCTGTATGATCTGGGCAGGCTATTAGGTTGGTGCAAGAGTAATTTTTTTTTTTTGCCCCTGAAAGTAATGTCAAAAACCAGTTAATTTTGCACCAACCTAATACTCTCTTAGCTTCTGGTTATTAATCTCAAAAACAGAAAAATCTGGCCATCATATAGGGATACTAGAACCTGCTTTAAAGTTCGGACATGATAGTTCAAACCTGGATTTTCTCTTTACTCTGGTATGACCTCAGTAAAGCTAGTGAACTTCTCCAAGCCTCAATTTTCTTTTCTTTTTTGTTTTTTTTGAGACAGTCTTGTTCTGTTACCTAGACTGGAGTAGAGTGGTGTGATCTCGGCTCACTGCAACCTCCGCCTCCCAGGTTCAAGTGATTCTCCTGCCTCAGGCTCCCAAATAGTTGGGATTACAGGCATGTGTCACCATGCCCAGCTAACTTTTGTATTTTTAGTAGAGACAGGGTTTCACCATGTTGGCCAGGCTGGTCTCAAACTCCTGACCTCAGGTGATCCTCCCACCTCGGCCTCCCAAGGTGTTGGGATTACGGATGTGAATCACCATGCCTGGCCTTCCTGTGCCTCAATTTTCTCACCTATGATAATAGCACCTTATTCGTACAGTTTTCTGAGGATAAAACAAGATAGAGCTTATAAAAAAAGTGTTAGATGCACAGTTAAAACTGATACATTCTAACTCTTACATCATTTCAGGTGCTGTGAAAATTGAATAAAATAATATTAGAAATTTTGAAAGTACATTAAATACTGTATGGGTATCCAGGATTTCCTTGGATGTAAACTTGTCTAAGCATCCTCAAGATATAGAACTGTATAGATTTTTGTTTTAAAAATGCTCCTGTCACCCTTCTAACATTTTTGAGATTTGGGAGGTAGTAAAATATGGTCATTGTACAAACTGGGTATGGATATGTCTGCATTTCAGGGGAAAACATTGGAGCAGTATGACCCAGTTGATTGCACCACCCTGAGTGCTCAGGAAAATGTAAGGTCTCACTCTTACCTAGAATATTTATGAATGATGATAGTAATTAGGTCTTTCTAATTAAAAGTATCGGAACAATTCTCAGATGACTTACTTTCACAGAGTTATAAGAAGTGATGATATGAGGATAATTTTTAAAAAAAGAAAGCAAAGCCGGTGTAGCATGGGGGAATTCCTGTTGGCTGGGACATTAGAACACAGGGCACTGTTTGTCAAAAAGTGAAGAGCTTGAGGTAGACCTGTGAGTCTCAGACTTGAGCATGAGCACGCATTGAAACCACCAGAAGGGCTGATGAAAACGCAGGATGGCTGGGCCCCACCCCCATAGTTTCCTATTTCCGTGTGTCCGGGTGAGGTCTGAGAATTTGCATGCCTGATAAGTTCCCAGGTGATTCTGATGCTGCTAGGCTTGTGTTAGATCAGTTTTACCTGAAATCTGCTTTATCATGAGTGGCAACTGGGGAGCCTTTTAGAACCGGGAATTGTCAGGCCCATTGCAGAGCTGTGGAATCAAACTCTTCTGGTGAAATTTAAGTTTAACAAGCATACCAGGTGATTCTTATAATGGGGTGACGTTGAGAGTCACTGGAGAAGAGAGAAATTATCTCTTCGTCTCTCCCTGATTGGCCTCCATAAAGATAAAGCAAAGCTGATGGACCCAGATCAAACCATTAGACGAGAAGGAGGCACTCATTTACTTGAAAGCACTGTAACTGAATTTAAAGTAAATTTAGATTAAATTTCAAATAGGGAGACCATTCTCCACCAGAGCTGCATATTAGGATTAGCTGGAAAGCCTTAAAATGCTCACGCCTTGTCCATACACAAGGACAAGTACATAGGAATTTATGAGTGTGGGTCCCAGGCACCAATATTTTTTTGTTTCTCAGGCATTTTCAATGTGCATCCAAATTTATAAATAACAGAAATATGGAGCCTTATAACTTGGTCTCCATTTTGCAGCAAATTAGCTGCATGACCAAGGGAAAATTTTCTGTCTTATAGAATCAATTTTTTTTAGTAAATGGATGGACATGTGGGGCACATCAGAAAGGAAATGAGAGTTTGCTTAGACTAGATCAGTGGTTCTCAACCTTAACTGCACAAACAAGCCCTTAGCTGTTGCCCTTACTGTTGGCCTGTGGACAGTGCTCCAGGTAGCAAAACTGCAGCCCAAACTATCTCACCCTGAAATGTGAGTCCAGCTCCACTCTTCAGGCATGATCATGAATCTAATGGGTCCTAGCACATAGAAGGTACAAAGCCCCCCCCCAAAGCAACATGACTAATTCCAGAGAGTGCTGTTTTCTTCCAAATAGACCCTTTGGGAGTTTTTGCCCACATTGGAGGGATGCTGCCTCTGACTTGTTTTTACACTGATTCTTTGGGAGTCTCTGACATATTCTTTGGAACATTCTCAAACTTTGTGGCTCTTTGGTCCCTGAGGACAGATTAGACTTTTGGAAAAGCTGTATCTGGTAAAATAATGAATGGTGACATAGGGCTTATGTAAACATAAATAAATATAAACAGATGAGAAAGAAAATGGTACTTGCCTTTGAAGAATACAACCAGAGAGGAACTTGGGAAATATGAGCACAGATGGCTCCCTCGATCAGAGGCAAAGACTGCTGGGATTTTGGGGGCAACTCACGTCCTGGTGGCCATGCAGACAAACACCGGAGTAGCCTTTACACCATCATACTTTGGGGTCAGCCAACTTTTATTGCTAAGAATAGTAACTATTTTCAGCTTTATGGGCCACATAGTCTCACACATTTTTCTGTATGTAGGTGTTTTAACCGCCCTTTGTCAGTATAAAACATTCTTAGCTTTAAAACCACACAAAAATGAGCTACTAGCTATATTTGGCCCCGTAGGTATAGATTGTTACTCATATTTTATAACTAAATACCAAGGGAAAATTGTATCTATGTGTATATAATCTGTTGTGAAATAATAGGTACTAAGACATTTGCAAGTTAAGTATTTTTTCTTCAGGGAATGCTAAAACAATTGTAATTATTGCTTATTTAAGCACTTAGATTGATGAAGACCTCCAAATATTTTTGTAGCCCTTTTATTCCCTCCCTTTCTGTAGGTGCTCCTGAAAAGCATTTTTGGTGTTCCCACAGTGAGTATGCTTGCTAAACGTGGATCCCACAAAAAATTGCAGAGTCTGTTCGAGGCAAAAGCCCGGGGTTAAGTGAATAAACAGCCTGCCTGGAGAGCACAAAACTAAACAGAAGCAAGGTGCATAGAATTTCCTCATTGCTTGCTTCTCTCTGGGACTCTGAGTCAGAACACTAACTTTCGCTTTATTTCACATAGCAGACTGAAAGGTCAGACTGACTGGCCGTACACCCAGACTGATTCAGCTAGGGTGAAAAATGACCTGAGGATGAAAGTACAATGTTTCTCTTGTAGAGAGTTGCTAAGCTGAGGCACATTTGAATGGCACTGTGGGGCTGGGCCTGCTCCTATGGGCACTGGTTACGAGTATAACCTTGGCTCGGGGTTTGTGTACACTTCTGAAAGTACAGCTGCGCCTTTCATTTAAACTGAGCCCTGATCTCCTGAGAGCCTGAAGGTGAAACCAAATGTATCTGTCGTCCGCTACTGGCCATGGCTCTGGACTGAAGGATGCATCTGCTGCCCCAACAAGGCAGAGGTGGCTACTTGAAGGTCAACTTGGGTAAAAGGGATTCCATGTGGCAGAACCCTTTCTGAGAGGGTTCCCAGGTGACGTGAAACGACCCTCCTGCCCATCCTCTGGCACTGCTCTGCCCTGCTTCCTGAGTATCATGGAAATGCTAGATTTCAGAACTGAGCAAGGAGCTGTTTTAATTGCATCTTCGGTATTAGCTTGTGGCCCATAAGAGGAAGAGTTGCAGGGTACTCAACAAAGGGGCTTCTAGCTTGGGAGAGTCTTGTGAGGGCGTTAGTTATCAATGACAACCAGGAGGCCTTGTCTGACTGTGTATTTGTCTTGCAGGACACAGACAGGAAGAAACTGTAATAGCTGCAGTTCTGATGAAAGCGGAGAGACCTTACTGATGGGTTAGTGACATTAGATAGCTAGAAGACATTATTCATACGTGGTGTTAAGCAGAGGAGAACTTGAAGCAGGTGCCAGGGACTAAAGTATGAAGTCATATAAAGAAAGCAGAGAAGTGTATGTTCATATCCTTTGCCCTCTTTTTGATGGAGTTTTTTGTTTTCTTGTAAATTTAAGTTCTTTGTAGATTCTGAATATTGGCCCTTTGTCAGATGGATAGATTGCAAAAACTTTCTCCCATTTATGTGGCCAAAAAACATGTAAAAAGAAGCTCATCACTGGTCATTAGAGAAATGCAAATCAAAACCACAATGAGATACCATCTCACACCAGTTAGAATGGTGATCATTAAAAAGTCAGGAAACAACAGATGCTGGAGAGGATGTGGAGAAATAGGAATGCTTTTACACTGTTGGTGAAAGTGTAAATTAGTTCATTGTGGAAGACAGTGTAGAGAGTCCTCAAGGATCTAGAACCAGAACTACCATTTGACCCAGCAATCCCATTACTGGGTATATACCCAAAGGATTATGAATCATTCTACTATAAAGACACATGCACACGTATGTTTATTGCAGCACTATTTACAGTAGCTAAGGCATGGAACTAAACCAAATGCTCATCAATGATAGACTGGATAAGAAAATGTGGCAAATGTATACCATGGTATACTATGCAACCATAAAAAAGGATGAGTTCATGTACTTTGCAGGGACATGGATGAAGCTGGAAACCATTTTCAGCAAACTAACACAGGAATAGAAAATCAAACACATCGTGTTCTCACTCATAAGTGGGAGTTGAACAATGAGAACACATAGACAGAGGGAGGGGAACATGACACACTGGGGCCTGTCAGTGGGTGGGGATCTAGGGGAGGGAGAGCATTAGCACAAGTGCCTATTGTAGATGATGGGGCGATGGATGCAGTAAACTACCTTGGCATGTGCATACCTGTGTAACAAACCTGCATGTTCTGCACATGTACCCCAGAACTTAAAGTGCAATGATAACAGAACTGGTATTAGCCCGACCACGTGGGAGGAGGGTTTGAGAGTATTAGAGATGGTGCTGCAATACTTGGATGGTTTTGCTGGCACTGTTTAATGAGCCCAAGATAGAGCAGATACGGAGAATTCTTTGATTTTTCCCTTTCTGATGACCGAGAGACCTGGCCTACCACCTCGTCTAGGAATGGATGGGATTGCTCCCAGGGGAAAAGAATGGAAAAGGGAGCTGTACTTTGCACCCAAACGACCTTGAAGTTACACTCTAAGGAGAGAATTAAACCTTCATGAGAGAACTTGGGGGAAAACACAAGAAAAGATCTGAAATAAAAGAGCTGGCACTAGAGCTCAGGTAAGATGGAGTGAACAGGTTTGAGGGGTTAAGTTTGGAAAGATTCTATGAGGCAATGCAGGTAGTAGGAGGCAGAAGTTACAGGCTCCAAGGGCTGGGAGGGAGCTACTAAGTGGAATGAGTTGGTTTGAAGGTCATTTCTTTAGTGAGTTCCCTTTTATGTTCAAGGACAGCAGTCAGGTTGTCCCCTACCCAATATCCCATGCTGTGATTTACTTTGGAACCCTCTGAAGTTGTGACACAAGTTTTTAGGACTACTTCTTTGGGCATTACTCATTGCAGTGGCCAGACCAGATGTTTACCAAGGAGCCAACGAGGACTAGTACGTTCTATTAGATACACTCTAGAGCCTTGTCCTGGGCTACTCATGCAGACTGCCAAAGCCAAGAGTGGAGCAGGAAGTGATGAGGAAGTGGATATCCAAGAAGGATATAGCTGCAAAATTGGCCTCTTGGTTAGAGGGACCTCTAGAGTGATCCTCCAGTTTTCGGAAGTGGTTGTTGATGGTGCTACATTGAGAGGTAAGCCAGATGGCGTTACTGACTCAGAATTGCTTCTCTTTGACTCTGTGTTCAGCTGCAAACTTCTTTTGTAAATGTTTGGGGCAGTGAAGAATATCCTAGAGGTCCTTCTGGATCTTCTGCTCCATGCCTATCTCTTCCTGGTTTTTGTTTTCTGGTCCCAGAACTTAAAGGTTTAAGGAGACCTGGGAGGGGCACATATTTTTGTTTTTATTTAATTTTTTTATTTTTTGAGACGGAGTTTCGCTCTTGTTGCCCAGGCTGGAGTGCAATGGCACATTCTCGGCTCACTGCACATATTTTTGTATTTTAAGAACCTATGCTCCTTCCTGATCCACTTAACTTTGTTGATACTACTTGTGTCATAAATACTGTAAGTCGATACTTCTCTCATTTCCTGCTATGATGATGCTTTGGCATATTTGACAGGTCTGAACGAATTAAATGGTTAAATCTGCCCAAGTTTTCATCTAAACTGGGGGTTGGCAATCTTCTTCTGTAAAGGGGTAGATAGTAAGTGTCCTTTGCTTGTGGGTCTATATGGTCTCTGTTACAACTACTCAAATCTACCATTGTCATGCAAAAAGTCATAGACAATATGTATAAAAGGGTAAAGATATATCCCAATATGACTTTGTTTATAAAAACAGGTGATCAGAGGAAGAAAAGACCAAAGAACTTTCAGATAGGGTTGCCGGAGTTTAAGAAAAACTCCTTGTTCTTATGTATTTCCCCAAAGGCTTGCCTGGGGAGGCTGAAATTTCAACAGCATATGGTAGTCCCCGCTTATCCATAGTTTTGCTTTGTGGGGTTTCAGTTACCTGTGGTCAGAAAATATTAAACGGAAAATTTCAGAAATAAATCATACATTGTAAATTGAGTGCCATTCTGAATAGCATAATGGAATCTTGCGCCCTCTAGCTCCATCCAACCTGGATGTGCATCCTCTCTCGTCCAGCATATGCGTTGTGGAGGCTACGTGGCCCTCCGTCACTTAGCATCCTTCTTCGTTATTAGATCTGCTACAGAGTTTCTGCTGTAGAGTTATCCCAGTGCTTATGTTCAATTAACTCTCATTTTACTTAATAATGGCTCCAAAGCGCAAGAGTAATAATCCTGGGATATCGTTACAATTATTTTATTTTATTACTAGTTATTGTTGTCAATCTCTTACCGTTCCCAGTTTATAAATTAAACTTTATCATTGGTATGTATGTTCAGGAAAACGCATAGTATAATATAGGGCTTGGTACTATTTGTGGTTTCAGACATTTGCTGGGGTTCTTGAAATGTATTTCCCCATGGGAAAGAAGGAACTACTGTGTGTGTGTGTGTGTGTGTGTGTGTAAAGCTCTAAAGCACTCAGGAACATCTTAATTAGATTAAGGTGTTATATTACTTAGGAGGAGAAAATATGACCTTAGTGAATAGTTACTTTGATTAATCAATTAGCATCTCTTTCTAGGTAAACCAACAGCAATAAGAAAGAGCTGTACTCCAGAGGTAAGGGCAGATGGGAGCAGGAAGTAAGAAAACATTCAAGACAGGGAGGCTGCCTTGGAACCACATTTATAGCTGCTATGTACAAGTCTTGTACAGGGAGCCATGGGAGCCACAAGGATCAAAATAAAAATGCAACCATAACCCTCAAAGATGTGGAGATTTAGTTGAAGATACATGATATCTCTGTGTAATATCTTTGATCTATGTATCTAATTCTATGTGTATGTATCCATCCGTCCATATCATAATGAATAAAACAATAGTATGTGATAAGTTGCAATTGGTAGCACAACCAGTAAGCCTGAAGGTTTTTGCAATGGGATGCCTTCAGCAACACGTGTATTTTGAATTGAACCTTGGAAGTTTTCTAGTTTAATTGGTAGAGGCATGTCCTCCACAAATAGAAGACAACCCGGAACATAAACTGGGGACTCATGTCTGTCTTCCTCATTGTGTGTGAAGCGGGCTGCAGTCACAGATCCAATATTGGTTAGAATGGTTAGATTCATCCTGCACTGTGGATATGGCCTTAACTCCACACTTCCACTTGTCATCTGGAAATGTATGAGACCAGGCTTTAAAGAATAGCTGCACTCATTTATTCATCTGGATCTTCATCTTGGAAATGTACCTTAGCTTCCATTAAATGTCAAGCACTGGATGGTTCAGTGCAGCCTTCTGCATCGCTAGAGATGGGACCTGGAGCTTTCATCCTGATAATATGTAGCCCACATATATGAAGGTCAACATGTTTTCACTGGAAATAAGTTGAGATTTCATTTACTTACATGAGATGCTGAAAACTAAATAATAGTGGAGAGTTACAAGATTTCAGTTCCTCCATGTAAAGATGGAGAATACAAAATCCCCTGAGGGCTTCAGTAATTAAAAGGGTATTACATTCCTGGCATGGTTTAAGATAAGACATGATGAGCTTCTCCTATCCTTTTCACATAACCACACATTATTTATGAGCCAGCATCAAGAAGGCATTAGGTGATGCTTTATTGCATTATTTTAAGCCACTGAGGTTTTTATATATGAAGGGTATACATTTATGCTGCGTGATTGAGCTATGAAGCAGGCACATCAATTTGTTCATGAATGTGAGTTGGTGATTACCTCCATTAAAGTCACCAGGGCAGACTGATCACTTTAATTTCGGCAGAGGCATGCAAACAGCATTTGCTAGTGGTGTGTGTATCCCTAAGAACACAGGCAAAAGAGCTGCTCTACATCCCCAAAGAGCTCTAGAAAATGCAGATTGCTGTTTTTATAGGTGTGTAACTACAGTCAAGGGTACAATGCCTGGTGGGGACCATGAACACGCTTTTTTGTTGTACCATGGGGGTTGTGTAAAGTTCATTTGATATTAGCTGTTGTTTGCTGATTTGATTATTAACTTACTTGATTAACGGATATAGAGAAGATATATTTCCTTCTTATTCTAGATCATAGAACTAGGGACCAAGTTGAATGGTTCTCTATACAACATGAAGGGAGTTTGTGGAAGTTGGTAAATTTGAAAAATTGGAATTCAGCAACTGTGACCCCAGATATGTATAGGGGGTAAAGTGGGGGATTCTGTCCTGCAAGCATTTAAGCAATCCTGATTGCACTTGTGGTTTAGAGAATGAATAGTTACTAGGACATGCGGATGATATGTTGGTAGACAAGTCAAGAAGAAACAGTGTTGAAGAATCCAGGGTGCAATGCTGGTAGCACTGGACCAATTCATTCATTCTAGGGACCTTTCAGCAAGGACTATGATCACAGGTAAACAAATGTCCTAAGAATTTTCCTCATGCAGAAATTTCACTTCTGACAAGAGCAAAAACTAGATGCCTAATGAGACGCATTACTTTGTTTTTGGGAATAGCAAACATTGGAGACTCCCTTAAACGCATGAAAATGAAGAATTGATTTACCAAATAATGAGGCAACAACATTAGGGAATCTTAATCATTAAAAAAATACTCGTTAAAAGTATATATAAAATTTGTAAAATATTTGGGATATAACAAGAGTTGAAATAAGCAGTAAGATACAAATTGAGAATGACAACTTTATACAAAATTGAGGAATAAACTAAGCAAGTAATCATGTAGTAGAGCGCCATTCAGTGTTTATTATTTTCTTCTTATTTCTTCTGTAATACTCATCACAATATGAACTTTTAATGTGTTACTTGGTTAAATTCCATCTTCTCACCAAAATATAAACTCATCTAGGACATAAGTAATATTTTACTTATATCTTCCATGTCTGTCTTATATAGGTACTCAATATTTATTGAATAAGTGATCGATTGGATAATGTCATTAAAATATATTTTCACTTTTATAGTGACCTTTCAATAAAGGGCATCTTATGGAAATAACATTTGTCAAATCCTTACTGGGAGCTGGGTTAACTAATCTATCCATTTCTTATTGCAACATTGTAATACATTTATATTTTACAACAGACACAATTGAGGCTCAGAGATGCAACACGTCTTACTGAGTTGGCAAGAATAAGGAGTAAGAGTCAAAACATAAACTCTGGGCTGCTTGACTTCAAAGCCCGGATCCTACCAATTATGATTTTTAAAAATTAAAATATGTAGAATGTCAAGAGTGCCAGATGCTTTATAGAGGTCATTTAAAACAGGCAAGAATGAGTGATTCCACTTCCTCCTGTCCCCCCAGTGTACTTAAGCCCCCAGCTGCTGACATCCACTGAGCCATCCTTCCCTGATTAAATTATCCCTGCTGTTTAAGTCTCCTCTATCCTTTAGAACTGCAGTTACTGTTAATCAGACTGATAAACTTATCCCAGTGTGTAGCAGCTCATTTTAAAAGAATTCCATAATACCTCAGCATGAAAGAGACACTCCTGTAATATTATTCTGGGCAGCCAGACTTGACTCTCCTCACGTCCAGTTTTGATGGTGGCCATTTAGTCTACTCTTATGCCCATCTCCCTGGAAGCTGATCAGTCAAAGGCTGAGTCTCATTGTCTACCAGCTGCTTCTGTTTTGCTTCTCAAAGGTTTCAGGGAGTTGTATCATTTCCAGCCTTACTGAATTGTGAAACTCCACCTGTGTTATAGGAGTCATGTTCTGTAGGAAACTTGAGGCTCTCTAGAAGATATGTTAACACCTTCATGTGTACTAATTACATCAGCACAGATAAATGAATAAACCTCCAGATAGAGACCACAGCATTCTTCATTGTGATGATAGTTTCAGAGAAAAATAGTTCGCGTGAAATTTGTGCCACTATCCTCTCTGTGGTTCTATATGGCCATGTGACTGACTATAAATTCAAGTAATTCCCCTTTAATAGTAAATAAATTCATTTTATTCTTAAATTTACAATGACGATGAAATACTAACATGAGGAGCAAGTGCTTTATGGACCTTCGAATTGCTATTCTGCTTTATTTCAATAATGTGTTCTTCTTAAAACACCAATATGATACCTGAAGCTGTAAAACTTAATGAAATGATTCTGTGTTTGGGAGTTGAATGCAATGCATATATGCTGGTGTTTTCAAACTGAGCAGAATCACAAATATTAAAAAATGTAATTTGATTTCCAGGGCCAGAAAAGGGGGAAAACGTTCTCATTTTTCTGATGTACTTCGTATCACTTTGGAGTTAAATGCCTAATACTTTATTAGCAGAGGTTTTAAATGTCTAATGGAAGCTCAGCCTTCAAGGCATTTTGGCTTTTCTTGGGAGTGTTCGAACAAGACTATGGCACTTTTGAGACAGAGCTGCTTTTCTGTGGTGGTTCATACAAAACTGAATTGCCCAGCTACAATGCACTATTCACCTGGAGCTGTGAGCTATGTGGGGCTTTTTTGTGATTAAAAAAATCTTCCATTTTTAAATGGTCACAGTACATTTTACTCTAAGTTCTGGGATACATGTGTAGAATATGCAGGTTTGTTTCATAGATATACACGTGCCATGGTGGTTTGCTGCACCTATCAACCTATTGTCTAGGTTTTAAGCCCTACTTGCATTAGGTATTTGTCATAATGCTATCCCTCCCCCTTGCCCCCAACCCCTCGACAGGTCCCGGTGGGTGATGTTCCCCTCCCTGTGTCCATGTGTTCTCATTGTTCAACTCCCACTTATGAGTGAGAGCATGCCATGTTCAGTTTTCTGTTCCTGTGTTTGCTGAGAATGATGGCTTCCAGCTTCGTCCATATATCCATGTCTCTGAAAAGAACATGAACCCATTCTTTTTTATGGCTGCATAGTATTCCATGGCGTATATATGCCACATTTTCTTATCCAGTCTATCTTTGATGGGCATTTGGGTTAGTTCCATTCCTTTGCTATTGTAAATACTGCTACAATAAACATATGTGTGCATGTGTTGTAGAATGACTTATAATCCTTTGGGTATATACCCAGTAATGGGATTGCTGGGTCAAATGGTATTTCTGGTTCTAGATTGTTGAGGAATCGCCACACTGTCTTCCATAGTGGTTGAACGAATTTACACTCCCACCAACAATGTAAAAGCATTCCTATTTCTCCACATCCCCCTCCAGCATCTGTTGTTTCCTGACTTTTTAATGATCACCCTTCTAACTGGTGTGAGATGGTATCTCATTGTGGTTTTGATTTGCATTTCTCTAATTACCAGTGATAATAAGCTTTTTAAATTTGTTTGTTGGCTGCTTAAATGTCCTCTTTTGAGAAATGTCTGTTCATATCCTTTGCCTACTTTTTGATGGGGTTATTTTTTTTTCTTGTAAATTTGTTTTTCTTGTAGATTCTGGGGTATCAGACCTTTGTCAGGTAGGTAGATTGCAAAAATTTTCTTCCATTCTGTAGGTTGCCTATTCACTCTGATATTAGTTTCTTTTGTTGTTCAGAAGCTCTTTAGTTTGATTAACTCCAATTTGTCAATTTTGGCTTTTGTTACAATTGCTTTTGGTGTTTTAGTCATGAAGTCTTTGCCCATGCCTATGTCCTGAATGGTATTGCCTAGGTTTTCTTCTAGAGGTTTTTTTTTTTATGGTTTTGGGTTTTACATTTATGTCTTTAATCCATCTTGAATTACTTTTTTTTATAAGGTGTAAGGAAGGGGTCCAGTTTCAGTTTTCTGCATATGGCTAGCCAGTTTTTCCAGCACCATTTGTTAAATAGGGAATCCTTTCCCCATTGCTTGTTTTTGTTAGGCTTGTCAAAGCTGAGATGGTTATAGGTATGTGTGTTATTTCTGAGGTCTCTGTTCTGTTCCATTGGTCTATAGATCTGTTTTGGTACAAGTGCTATGCTGTTTTGGTTACTGTATCCTTGTAGTACAGTTTGAAGACAGGTAGCATGATGCTTCCAGCTTTGTTCTTTTTCCTTAGGATTGTCTTGGCTATATGGGCTCTTTTTTGGTTCCATATGAAATTTAAAGTTGTTTTTTTCCTAATTCTGCACAGAAAGTCAATGGTAGCTTAATGGGAATAGCACTGAATCTATAAATTACTTTGGGCAGTCTGGCCATTTTCTTGATGTTGATTCTTCCTATTCTTGAGTATGGAATTATTTTCCATTTGTTTGTGTCCTTTCTTATTTCCTTGAGCAGTGGTTTCTCCTTGAATAGGTCCTTCATGTGCCTTGTAAATTGTATTCCTAGCCATTTTATTCTCTTTGTAGCAATTGGGTCACGTTATATTTTTATGAGGGATTCACTTTGTTTTTTGTCTTTTTCTTTTTTTGTGGTTTTTGGATGCAGTTTCACTCTATTGCCCAGACTGGAGTGCAGTGATGCAATCTCAGCTCACAGCAACCTCCACCTCCTCAGTTCAAATGATTCTTGTGCCTCAGCCTCTGAGTTATTTTTTTAACTGTTCTATCAGGAATGTTGCTCTGCTTTTGATTTGCTGAGGTGATTATTAGAGAATTAGAGGATAGATGCCAATTGTAATACAAATTCGATTCATGGAATAAGTTACTTTCTTTGAAAAATAGGCATAGGCTCTCCTTGATGTTTTGTTTTTTTTTCTAATTCTGCTAATGACATTGTTAATGTAAGTATTCATATACTTACAAATATGCCCAGAAGAGCAGAAAAAAAATTATATACATTGAGCATCCAGAAAGTAGTGCTAAACAGGCAACTGGAAAATAAATCTTGCAGGATGGATAGTTCACTTCTCCATGATGTGTTTACTGATTCCACTTAGCAGCACTGGTCTCTTCTTTCTGTAATCCTAAAGTTTTTGTGGCCAGCAGCACACAATTTAATGATGGTTGCTAAGCTTCCTCCTTTCCCTCAAGATCACTAGTTTTAAGGTGCTAAGTCAGAAATAGACTGGCCCAGTCTTCTCAGCTTTTACTTCCCCAGATCCATTATGCTATCAGAAGTTAAGAAGGAGAGCTTTCCTTTCTAATAGATTGGTAGATATTTAGTACAGTTAGCTCACCCATGAGCTCTACCACCTATAGTCATGACCTATTCTACTTTCACAATTTCCAGATCAATCTAAATTGCTCAAAATTTAATAATTAATGAAATACTTTATTGTTTTCTAAGCTTCCAGGAAGGCAATTAAATCTCATGGCCTCAGTTAAGTTGTAAATAACAGAGTGGAGAAGGCAGGGGCCAGGCCCATTTGGGCGAGTATATCCCATAAATGTTTCCTGCTTGGTTTTCTCAAGTAGGTTTCAAAATTCTATCAGATTTAATTGTATTGTTCAACATCTTTGGAGCTGCAATGTATTAGTGATCTATTGTCTGCTTTTCACTCACATTAATTTTTTCAAATGTCTAGTAATTCCAGGCCACCATTTCCATCCTCCTCCACACTTCTGCTTATCTCCCTTTATCATGAGAAATTGACCATAGAGGATAAAATGTTAGGTTTGAAAAATAGGACATTTTATTTTACCACAGTTTCTGATGTTGTAACAGAGATCTAGTTAAAGAATAGGTTGTTGAAATCAATTACTAGATACTGGCAGGCATGGTGGCTCATGCCTGTTATCTTAGCACTTTGGGAGGCTGAGGTGGATCACTTGAGGTTGGGAGTTTGAGACCAGCCTGGCCAACATGGTGAAACCCCATCTGTACTAAAAATACAAAAATTACCTTGCTGTCGTCATGGGTACCTGTAATCCTAGCTGCTTCGGAGGCTGAGGCAGGAGAATCACTTGAACTTGGGAGGTGCAGGTTACAGTGAGCCGAGATCTCACTGCTGCACTCCACCTTGGGCAACAGAGCGAGACTCCCTCTCAAACAAACAAACAAACAAAAAATCAGTAATAAGTTACTTACTGTGTACAGTCATCTGGGACTGATGTTGAGGTTGAGGTGTTAGCTGGCATTTGAAGATATATTTTCTTTTTCTGGAGATGGAGTCTCTCTCTGTCACCCAGGCTGGAGTGCAGTGGTACCATCTCGGCTCACTGCAACCTGGACTTCCTGGTTTCAAGTGATTCTCCTGCTCCAGCCTCCTGAGTAGGTGGGATTACAGGTGTGTGTGACCATACTCTGGCTATTTTTTGTATTTTTAATAGAGACGGGGTTTCGCCATGTTGCCCAGGCTGATCTCCAACTCCTGGCTTAGGAGCCTCGGCCTCCCAAATTGCTAGGATTATAGGCAGGATCCACTGTGTCCGGCCCAAGCTACATTATTGATTGGAGACTACCTCAAGCACTAAAGCTCAGTACCATTTGTTGATGAAATTCTAAAAATCAAAATGTGCAAAATCAAATTGATAGTCCCCACTATGCCGATTGGTCCAGTGAGAAGCGGAGAAAGACAAGCCAAAAGGAAAAAGGGAAGGTGGGAATTTGGATCGAGCTGTAACCAACTTAAAATATGTAAACCTGACTCTGAAGATACTGAAATCCTGAGCATCATACTGGAAATATTTTCAGAATGTTTCTAAAGAAAACACAAGGTGAATGAAATTCTGAGTTTTAAGTGGAATTAAATGGCAGTAGCACATTGCAGAGACTTTGCTGCCAGACTTAGGATTTATGGATCAGTACAACTAAAGAGAACAAATAACTGGAGGACTATCAAGAGGTGCCAGCTCTTTATTTTTGCCAAGCATTGCTAGCATGGTTTCCCCCTACTAAGATTCTGTTGGGTGAAGAGTTTACCTCATAAGACCTAAGGCGTAATAGAATTTAATTTAAATGAAGGATGAGAAAACTGTTCAAAAGATACACAAAGTACAGTTTATTTTCGCCATGTGGAAGTTACTGGTTGGCATTTCCCTGTGTTTGAGTCCAGCTCGTCTGAGCTCTAAGACCCACAGGATCGATTTCTGCCAGGTGACTCACAGCCAGCATAAATGGGAAGCTCTTTGGTCTGGGGAGATTTGCTGTGACTGACAGAGTCTAGTCTAGTTACAGTAGTCTTCATCTGTGCTCAGGCAGGGACCCTCTACCGTCGGCAAGCCTCAACTCCAAACCATACTCAGGTTTCCCTGACTTACACTGTGCTCCGTGGAGACACACACATGCAAGAAAATGTTTTCCAGAGCTGATGATATAATATGCTGTGACGGCTACATTTTTTCTAAATGTTTTTTATATGGAAAATTTTAAACATATGCCAAAGTAAAGAATATGCAATGAACCATCATATACTGTCACTCAACTTCAACGATTATAAACTAATGGCCAATGTTTTTTTCTATACTTCTGCCCATTTCCCTAACCCCAGATAATTGTGAAGCAAATTCCACACATTTCATCCATAAACATCTTGATTATATATCTTTAAAAGCTATAGATTGTTTAAAAAACTTACCATTAGCATACTTTAAAATATTAATAAACTCCTCAGTCTCATCAAATATCTAGTTAATATTTAAGTTTCCTTGATGGTTTCATAAATGTACTCTTATTTACATATTTATTTACATATTTATATATGTATATTATAGTTTGTTTTTTCTATTCAGTACACAAATGAGATCTATGTTTTTTTCCACCAGTTTTTAACCCTCAGGATTTTTATGATTGCATGTACATGGTTTTATTTTACATTTTTCTTTTTCTTTAGAATTTCCTGTAAATTGAAAATTGATCCTAAAGGGCTGATGGTTTTCTGTTTTGCTTTTGGCAAGAATATTTCATAGGCAGTGTTATTTAGTCAAGAAACATGATTATCTGGTTATCACGCTTTTTAATGTTAACCACTGATGACTTGGTCTAGATTCATTATTTCATTAAGAGTGCTGGCATTTTGTTACCTTTTTATAGAAATGCAAAAAATATCACCTGATTCTTGGGGCATTTTTAAGTTTTTATATTGTTGCTGTGCTAAACTCTTTAGCAGTTGTTCACTCTCTCACACAGCAAGCAGGGATGGTACACAGCAAAAACAGCCATCATCTAAAATTATCACCGTTTCATACAATGAAAGTTTCAAAAGCAGGTGTAGGAAACAATTGAATATTAAAAGGTAGAACTTTAAATACATATATCTTTCTGGAAGATTCTCCACTATGCCCCTTGACACAGGAGAAGCTGCGTTCTGGATTCACACCGTGGATCAGAATGTAGGAACCACTGGTTAACACCATAGCGTTGATCAACATCTGCTCGAAGGTGACCGTTTGTCTTGCCAAATTAAGGGTGAAGCTCAGCTTTATTTCTGAGAGCACCTTTAATCCATTGTGTATTCCAAATTGCTGTATACAATAAGTCACACTAAGTTTACAAGCTATTGTTTAATTTATTAAATAAACATGTATGAAACACCTATTCTGTGTCATGCACTGAGTCAGGCACTTGGAATATAAAATGAACTAGAATATAGCACACAGACATAACAAAGATTAATAAAAATGTGGTGTGAAGACATTATGAAACAAAAATAAATTGAAGTTAGGAGACATGCATCATTAGCCCCTGCTCCACGTCTAAGAACCTTCCTGCCCATGGGCATGCAGTATCCTTTTCTATGAATGTTCCCAAGAAGGCATATGTCTTTTCACACTTATTTTGAAAACTAAGTAAAATAATGAAAAATTATCTGAAAAATCAAAGGTAAAGTAAAACCATAAGAAACTAAATAATAATATTCGGAATTCACTTGTGATTTCTCCTACATTTTCTCACTGTAATAGATACAATCCATCCTCTTTCTCCCCTAAACACTCAAAAATCCTGTTTTTTTACACTAATGGTTTATTGAAGTAGGCTTTAAAAGTATTCTATCACTGTCAACCCATCTCATGTTGCTGATTAGGAAACAGCAATCTAAAATGTGAAGTGACTCAGGAGCAGGTTGTTCAGTTTCTATTTAGTTGCGTGGTTTTGAGTGAGTTTCTTAATCCTGAGTTCAAATTTGATTGCACTGTGGTCTGAGAGGCTGTTATGATTTCCATTCTTTTGCATTTGCTGGGGGAGCATTTTACTTCCAATTATGTGGTCAATTTTTGAATAAGTATGATGTGATGCTGAGAAGAATGTGTATTCTATTGATTTGGGGTGGATAGTTCTGCAGATGTTTATTAGGTCCACTTGGTCCAGAGCTGAGTTCAAGTACTGAATATCCTTGTTAATTTTCGATCTCATTGATCTGTCTAATGTTGACAGCGGGGTGTTAAAATCTCCCACTATTATTGTGTGGGAGTCTAAGTTTCTTTGTAGGTCTCTAAGAACTTGCTTTATGTATCTGGCTGCTCCTGTATTGGGTGCATATATATTTAGGATAGTTAGCTCTTGTTGTTGTGTAATCCCTTTACCATTATGTAATGCCCTTCTTTGCCTTTTTTGATCTTTGTTGGTTTAAAATCTGTTTTAAACTCCTGCTGTTTGCTTGGTAAATATTCTTCCGTCACTTTATTTTGAGCCTATATACGTCTTTGCATGTGAGATGAGTCTCCTGAATACAGCACACTGATGGGTCTTGACTCTTTATCCAATTTGCCAGTCTATGTCTTTAAGCATTTAACCCATTTACGTTTAAGGTTAATATAGTTACGTGTGAATTTGATCCTGTCATTATGATGCTAGCTGGTTATTTTGCCAGTTAGTTGATGCAGTTTCTTCATAGTGTCAATGATCTTTACAACTCGGTATGTTTTTGCAGTGGCTAGTACTGGTTTTCCCGTTTCATATTTAGTGCTTCCTTCAGGAGCTCTTGCAAGGCAGACCTGGTGGTCACAATATCTCTCAGCATTTGCTTGTCTGTAAAGGATTTTATTTCTCCTTCACTTACAAAGCTAAGTTTGGCTGGATAGGACATTCTGGGTTGAAAATTCTTTACTTTAAAGATGTTGAATATTGGCCCCCACTCTCTTCTGGCTTGTAGAGAGATCCACTGTGAGTCTGATGGGCTTCCCTTTGTGGGTAACCCAACCTTTCTCTCTGGCTGCCCTTAACATTTTTTCCTTCATTTCAACCTTGGTGAACCTGATGATTATGTGTTTTGGGGTTGCTTCTTCTCAAGGAGTATCTTTGTGGTGGTGTCTGTATTTCCTGAATTTGAATGTTGGCCTGTCTTGCTAGGTTGGGGGAAGTTCTCATGGATAATATCCTGAAGAATGTTTTCCAACTTGGTTCCGTTCTCCTTGTCACTTTCAGGTACACCAATCAAATGTAGATTTGGTCTTTTCACATAGTCCCATATTTCTTGGAGATTTTGTTCATTCCTTTCCATTCTCTTTTCTCTAATCTTGTCTTCATGCTTTATTTCATTAAGTTAATCTCTAATCTCTAATATCCTTTCTTCCTCTTGATCGATTTGGCTATTGAATCACGAAGTTCTTGTGCTGTGTTTTCAGCTCCATCAGGTCATTTGTGTTCTTCTCTAAATTGATTATTTTAGTTAGCAATTCCTCTAACCTTTTTCAGGATTCTTAGCTTCCTTGCATTGGGTTAGCACATGCTCCTTTAGCTCAGAAGAGTTTGTTATTACCCACCTTCTGAAGCCCACTTCTGTCAGTTCATCAAACTCATTCTCTGTCCAGTTTTGTTTCTTTGCTGGTGAGGAGTTGTGATCCTTTGGAGGAGAAGAGGCATTCTGGTTTTCGGAATTTTCGGCCTTTTTGCTATGGTTTTTCCTCATCTTTGTGGATTTATCCACCTTTGGTTTATGATATTGGTGAACTTTGATGGGATTTTTGTGTGGACATCCTTTTTGTGTATGTTGATGCTATTCCTTTCTGTTGGTTAGTTTTCCTTCTAACAATCAGGCCCCCTCTGCTACAGGACTGCTGGAGTTCACTGGAGGTCCACTCCAGACCCTGTTTACCTGTGTATTACCAGCAGAGGCTGCAGAACAGCAAAGATTGCTGCCTGTTCCTTCTTCTGGGAGCTTCGTCTTAGAGGGGCACCTGCCAGATGCCAGCCAGAGCTCTCCTGTATGAGGTGTCTGTTGACCCCTGCTGGGAGGTGTCTCCCAGTCAGGAGGCAGAGGGGTCAGGGACCCACTTTGAGGAGGCAGTCTGTCCCTTAGTAGAGCTCAAGTGCTGTGCTGGGAGATCTGCTGCTCTCTTCAGAGCCAGCAGTGAGGAATGTTTAAGTCTGCTGAAGCTGTACCCACAGCCACCCCTTCCCCTAGGTGCTCTGTCCCAGGGAGATGGGAGTTTTATCTATAAGCCCCCTGACTGGGGCTGCTGCCTTCTCTCAGAAATACCCTTCCCAGAGAGAGGAGGACTCTAGAGAGACAATTTGGCTACAGTGGCTTTGCTGAGCTGTGGTGGGCTCCACCCAGTTTGAACATCCATACCACTTTGTTTACACAGTGAAGGGAAAACTTGCCTATTCAAATCTCAGTAATGATGGATGCCACTCCCCCCCACCAAGCTCGAACATCCCCCGGTTGACTTCAGACGGCTGTGCTGGCAGTGAGAATTTCAAGCTGGTGGATCTTAGCTTGCTGGGCTCCTTGCGGGTGGGATTCACTGAGCTAGACTACTTGGCTCCCTGGCTTCAGCTCCCTTTCCAGGGGGAGTGAATGGTTGTGTCTTATTGGCATTCCAGGCACCACTGGGGTATGAAAAAATAACTCTTCCAGCTAGCTTGATGTCTGCCCAAACGGCTACCCAAAGATGCCTGGTGGTTGAGCCTCCTAATCTCCAGGCCTGTACTCTTCTCACTGTGTCACACTGCCCAAGGTTTCTTTCACATTAGGAACTATAAGTATGGGTGGTACATTCTAATATCCTAGAGCATTAAAGTATCGGAGGAAAACAGCCTCATTTAGGAGTCTAGACATAAAGCAGGTTGCCAAAGGGCAAGCAGCCAGAAGACTCTGGGGATTCTCTTTCTGCCAATCACTTGTTCTGTTTGCTCCACAGCTCCTACCCCTTGCTGTCCTTCTCCTCTTCTTTGACTTTTCATATTCCTATTCTTGTGTCATCTTGATACCAACCTGATGGGACTGATTGGTCTTTTGATGGTGGTTTTGTGGCTGTTGACCTTGGCTATTCAATCTCACCATGAATTACCAACTCTGCTTCAGAGAGAAGGAAAACACGAGTTGAACCACTTCACCTGGGAACTTGAATTCAGTCCAGTTGTTTGGGAAAGGATAATGTTCTTAAAAATCAAATTTGAATGTCTTTTCCCCCCTCCTTTGTTTCTGGCCCCATTCATCTTCAGAGCCAACTGTTTGAAGACAGAAGGGGCCAGGACCAAGCGGGGGCAGGAAGACATTCAACTTTGGGCCAGGAACCAAGGAGGGGGGAGAAAAAACTGTTGGCTTTGAAGACGGAAGGAAACAAGGAGGCCATCACATTTGAATGTCTTTATACCGGATCTGCACATTGTAATTTACTATATATGCTGCCATTGTCCATTGAATGATATGAGCCTTTTTGCTACATTGCTCATAACAGCTGGCCTCTGACAGCATTTGCGCTGGCAATTAGCAAAGTAAACTTTTCAGGCAGATGTGGAATTTTGGGGGCAGGGTACCCTAATTGTCTGCTTACTGTGAGTCTCTCAAGCCCAAAGCATTGCCTGCAGCATTCTTCTCACTCAGCTCTGCAGGGTCAGAACTGAGTACTGAAATGTCCAAGATCACAGGGTTTTGCATTTGATGATGAGTCTTAGGGGGCTCCAGAGAGTGTAGGCAGATTAAGGCAGTTCATAAGAGAAAACAGGTCAAAAACCTTGTTAAAACACATCCTTGTATATGCTTGAGAGTCGTGAAATGCTTCTTCTGACAGAAATGCCTAAATTAGCATAAGAAGTAGTGATAGTTGGTTCTACATGAAGGGCAGGGTACCCTTATCTTATTTCTGAAAGAATTCTCCTGGAAGAGACATCTGCCAGAGAAGGTACAAGCCCGAGCAACAGTATACTTTCCCTTTGCCCCAATATAATTTTCACTAAAATCCTCTTCAATACAGGTTGCCAATTTGGCCTGTTCCATCTCCAACAATGAAGAAGGGGTGAAATTAGTTCGGATGGCAGCCACCCAGATTGACAGCCTGTGTCCCCAGGTAAGCCTCACTTTGTTTCAAAAGCCTGTCAGTGACCTTCTCCACTCCAGCCCTCATGCTCCTCCTTTCCTTTCTCTATTTCTTCTCACTAGAAAATGCTACTCACAACTCATGGGGCACTTCAAGTTCTACCTTTCTCAGAAAGAATAAACTACACTGGTCTCTTCAGAATTACTGTGGCAGGGGCGGGGCATGGTGGCTCACACCTGTAATCCCAGTGCTTTGGGAGGCTGAAGTGGGAGGATGGATTGAGGCCAGCAGTTCAAGGCCAGCCTGGGCAATAGAGTGAGACTCCATCTCTATAAAAAATAAAATAAATTAGCTGGGTGTGGTGGTGCATTCCTGTAGCCCCAATTACTGGGGGAGGCTGAGGTGGGAGGATTGCTGGGACCCAGGAGTTCGAGGCTGCAGGGATCTGTGACTGTGCCACTGTACTCTCCACTCCTGTTGACTTTGTTCTATTTGTTTTGGGTTGTGATTTAAATATCCCATCTCTATTTACCTTGTCTCAGCAGCTAAATCATAAACTTGCACATGTGGAAAGGAAGAATTGCATTTCTGCCACATCTGTGCTAAGTAAATGAGACTTGTGTAGTAAACACTTTTTGAAACCTGAGGCAAACTATTGTCTTAAAAGAAGCAAAGCAAACAAAAGTTAATGGTAGTTGATAACTTATCTTTTATGTGTTTGTCCTTGTGAACACCAGGAACCCACTTATCTGTAGAATGTCCAGGGTCCATGGTTTAACATGGTCTTTGATGTGCTTATTCCTTTTTTGAAGTGTGTGGTCATCATGTCGCTGGATTGTTTCTAACAAACAGGTCATCAATGCTGCTCTGACACTGGCTGCCCGGCCACAGAGCAAAGTTGCTCAGGATAACATGGACGTCTTCAAAGACCAGTGGGAGAAGCAGGTCCGAGTGTTGACAGAGGCTGTGGATGACATCACCTCAGTGGATGACTTCCTGTCTGTCTCAGGTAATCATCACATACAGGCCTCATACAAGGCAGCTGGAGGAGGGTAACAATGAGATAAGGAATGTCTCGCAAATGGCATGGGTCTGTGTTTCAGGCTCTCTCCTTAGATCTTTGAGGTTTTTTATTTTTTTATCATCTCTGCAAATGTGATTATAACACTCTCTAAATTCTTTGGTGTTTATGTTTTTTCAAGTTACAGAGTCAAGGCATTAAAAGGGAACACATGATTTAAGGTGACTTATCTTCCTTTTTAGTGTTTGGAGTTTATAAAGTAGGATGGCCTGTGATGTATCTGAATCACTCATGTAAAAAAGGGCCGTGGAATATGGGAATTCATTAATCTACAAGGTTTATGTCTTAAAAATAGGTGATCAGTTACTCCTATTTGGCTATGTTAAGTTTCTGTTTTTTTAAACAAGTGAAGGTTTGTGATAACACCGGTAAAGATATAGCCACATAATATTTACCTCTGAGAAGGCACTTGGTAGCCATCAAGGCTTCAGGCACTTGTCTGTGAGGTTGTAGAAGGAAATGAGTGAAAGAAAATAGTACTGCTCATCCCTTGAAATTCTAACTTTCTTCTTCGTAAATGAAGCCAGACTGGAGGATGTAGTAGACATGAATAACTGTGGAGTCAGTTTGACCTTTAACAGGACTCATGGAGTCTGTTTCAAGATTGGGCTACCAGCCAGCAAATGGGCCTTTTTCCGAAAGCTTTTGACCTAACTTAGTTGGTCCAGTTCACCTGGAAAAATCTGTGTGAGGAGGAGGTCACTGGAAACATCAGCCTTCTTTGTGAGGTGTTAAAAGAACCGGCTGACCCTTGGAAATCCGAATTGGCCAGGTGTTGATTCTACACAGGTGTGTGGAACTCACACCTACCGACTCAGGCAGTACTAGCCCTGATGACCTGCTGGTTCTTGGCAGACTGAGGGCTGAAGGAGACATTGCATCACTGCTGGTGGGAACCAGGCAGACAGGACCTCTGACTGCAACAGTGTGCAAGTGATTTCTGAGGGGGCTGTCGTGTTTAGAAAATGTTTCTAGTTGCAGTCTTTTCTTTTCCTGAAGAAACAGTAAGTTCCCACTGGGCTTGTCTCAGAACAGCGTAGTCAAATCTGTAGATGTGATGGCTAATCAGAAAGCCAGCTTTTCAATGATGGGGGCAAGTCAAGGCAGATGGGAACAGTGATGTAACTTGTGACTAGAATTTACCTTACTCTCTGCTGCTTGGTTTAATGCTCATCAAAATTCTATAAAATAGGTACTAGTAATTCTAGGTTTTCTTTTAAGAAACTAAGTCATTGAGAGGGTAGGTAACCTGCCAGAGATGGTATTAAAATCCAGATTATCCTCTTTTCAGAAATTATATGATTCTCAGTAAGTCAAGATAGAAAGGAAATTTCCTTTGGTGCTTCCGCCTTTCATTTTAGCTTCCTCTTTCCACCTCTGGTATTCTCATTCCAATCTCTAATCCCTTTCAGAAACCTGTCTTGTTTTTTTTACCAAGGTCTTTGTTTTTGATGACTTGTCAAAGCAACTATTCATTTAAATATCACTGTATCTAGAGCTTAGCTGATAAAAGAACTCAATATATTGTCATTATTTTTTCTGCTTTGCTCCTGTAAAATATACTCCCACAATATGAATCTCTCATAAGGTACTTGGAAATTGCTCAGATAGGTATGTTGGGAACTTGGGTGATGGAGAATAGAAAGGTGGCCACTGATACGAATCTTTCTAGTATATGGTCAGTTTCTTCCAGGATAACTGTGGTGCTCCAAATAAGAGCCCTTCCCAGCCAGCCTCAGATCTCACACAGCAATCCTAACAGCTCCTGAAAATCTTCTGCATCCCCTTCTACCTTCAAATCAATAGGAAATATCTACACACTGCCTTTTTCAGAGAGGAATCACTTCAGAACTTTCAGCTTCTCCGGCCTATTCTTTAAATGCATGTACAAAAATTTCTGAGGGTGGGGACAAGCAAGGCGAGGAGGTCTTATCTCAGACTTTTTCAATAGGGCAAAGCTTTTCTTAATTTTCCTCCCCCAAGCCCTGCCTCTTTGCTCCCTTTTCTCCTTGCCATTCCTTTGTGCCTCTCATTATTACGAACAGCAAGAAAAGGCTTTGGCTTCAGCTGATAACACTGTGCAGTCCAACCCCCAATGGTACAAGTGCCGTGGCATGCCATGGCAAGAAAATGAACAGGCACTGTCAGGGAGCCAGCTTGGCAGGGCCTGCCGGAGCATGCCTTTGGAGTTGACAATCAGAGGCAGTAGGCACCTTTCCACAGACGGGGTTTGACAAATAATGACAGAGCCCACTCCGTCCTGCTGGTAGGCTATGGACACAGCCCGATAGGGAAACTACTTCTCATCTTCTCTCCAAGCTACAGCCAAACATTTACATCAGTAAATTGCAAGTTTGGCCCAGGAGATGTTTTAAAATGGCATTAATGACATTTTATGTATCAGTTTCTTCTTAGGGGAATATCTCTTCTGGCAGGAAACTCCATTTAAAAAACAATAAAAACAGATCTTTGTTTTTAAAAGACTGTAGTTTGGTTTTTTGTTTTTTTAGGCTACCCTGACTTGTGTATCTGATGTTAAATTTGTCCATATGAAATGCAACAAGTTTGGGGAGCAATGGTGCTAACTATTAATATTACAGGAGCAAAACCAATTTTCAGATCTGGCCTGTTCTCATAAAAAGGCGAAATGGCTGTGTTGGAACATTTAAACTTTTTCCCACTTTGGAAAACCTACAATTTTTAATAGTGTTTTAAAATAAGCATCTTGGCATTAATCATGAGACAGTTTAATTCTTGGATTTGGCTCACAAAGTAGTAGAAATCTAAGATCTGAAAAAGCTATTAACTTGATCTCATAACGTCCAAGAGTTTTGGTTGTTTTTTCTTTCCCTATTTTTTTTTAACACTACAGTCTTAAGGTTGTCTTCTTTTAAACATTCACAGTGAATTTCATTTTTTGAATCTATAGCCTTGTCATTTACAATCAAATAGTTTGGTCATCATTGATTTTTTTCATAACAAAATTATACCATTTCTAAAATAGTAATGTTGCAAAATGTAAGGAAGTTTACAGCAAAATATGTTGCAAACAAATGTTTCATGACATGGTTAAATACCACACTTGATATTAGAGTGTGCCACCCAGACATTACGGTTTTTCTCCCGCAATGGAATAATCTCTAGAATACATTTGCCTTTTATTACTATTTTCATCTCTATTCCTTTCTAGATGCAACAGTGTTCCTCTGTCTCTTTACTTCATGAATTCTTTCTCTTCAAAACACCTTAACATCAAAGTGTGTAATCGATCACCCTTTCTCAATGGGCATGTTCATTCAGTATCCCTCCTTTGATTGCCTGCTGCCTTTGTGCCACTGTCAGGAATGCAAATACGAATCAAGTGTGTATTCTGCCTTTAAATAATTTACTGCCCTCCTTGATACATACTAGATTAGTGTGCTTACTAACTGTAGGTCCTAGACCTGAAGGCACAGGGTATAAGAGTAGGGAAATCATGACAGGGGGTTCAAAAATCCATATATACACCAAGTATGGTCTTCTGACCAAAAAGTTCATGTTCATGTCTACGTGAATAGGTACGGCTTTTTCCAAATACAGGAAAACCTCGAATATATTGCAGATTCTGTTCCAACTACTACAGTAAAACACCAATCGCAATAAGGTGAATCATACAAATTTTTTTTGTTTCCCAGTGAATATAAAAGTTACGTTTACAGTGCAGTGTAGTCTATTAACTGTGCAGTAGGATTATGTCTAAAAAATGCATTTATTTAAAAATACTTCATTATTAAAAAATGCTAAAGATCATTTGGAGCCTCCAGCCAGCCATAATCTCTTTGATGATGGGGGGGTGGTTCCTTGCTGTTGATCAGAGTGGTGGTTCCTGAAGGCTGGGTGCCTGCGGCAGTTTTCTTAAAGTAAGATAGCAATAATGTTTACTGTATTGATTGACTGTTCGTTTTACGAAAGATTTCTCTGTAGTATGTGATGCTGCTTGACAGCACTTTATCAACAGTAGAACTTTCAAATTGGGAGTCAATCCTCTCAAACTCGCTGCTACTTTATCCTCTACATTTATACAATGTTTTAAATCCTTTGTTGTCATTTCAACAATGTTCACAATATCATACCTAGGGAGAGATTACGTCTCAAGAAACCACTTTGCTCAGGCCTAAGAAGCAATTCCTCATCCATTAAGTTTGATCATGCAATTGCCGCAATTCGATCACCTCTTTAGGCTACATATCTAATTTTAGTTCTCTTGCTATTTCTACTTTCTTCCTCCACTGAAGTCTTGAACCCTTCAACCATGAGGGTTGGGATCAGCTTCTTCTAAACTCCTGTTAATGTTGATATTTTGACTTTCTCTGGTGAATCAATCATGGATGTTCTTAGTGGCAACTAGGATGGCGAATTCTTTCCATAAGGCTTTTAGTTTACTTTGCCTAGATCCATCAGGAGAATCACTGTCTATTGCAACTATAGCCTTATAAAATGTATTTTCTAAGTAATAAGACTTGAAAGTCAAAATTACTCCTGGATCCATCTGTTGCAGAATAGATGTGTTAACAAGCATGAAAACACTATTAATCTCCATGTGCATCTCCTTCAGAACTTTTGGGTGTCCAGGTACATTTGCAGTGAGCAATAACATTTTGGAAAGAATTACTGTTTTTATTCTGAGCAGTAGGTTTCAACAGTGGACTTGAAATATTCAGTAAAGCATGATATAAACAGATGTGCTGTCATTGGGCTTTGTTTCAGTTATAGAGCACAGGCAGAGTAGATTTAGCATAATTCTCAGGGCCCTAGGATTTTCAAAGTGGTAAATGAGCACTGGCTTCAACTTAAAGTCATCAACTCTATTAGCCCCGAAGAAGAGAGTCAACCTGTCCTTTGAAGCCAGTCATTGACTTCTCTCCACCTATGGAAGTTGTAATTGGCACCTTCTTCCCGTAGAAGGCTGTCTTGTCTACATTGAAAACTTGTTGTTTGCCCCCTTATTCTGTGATCTTAGCTAGATCTTTAGGAAGACATGCCACGAGTTCTATTCTGTCTACATCAGCACTTGCTGCTTACCTTGCACTTTTATGTTATAGAGATGGTTTCTTTCTTAAACTTCATGAACCAACTTCTGCTAGCTCCCAGCTTTTCTTCTGCAGCTTCCTCACCTCTCTCAGCCTTCAGAGAATTAAAGAACATTAGGGTCTTGGTCAAGATTAGGCTTTGGCTTAAAGCAACGCTGTGCCTGATCGGATCTTCTATTTAGACCACTCAGACTTTGTCCATATTAGCAATACAGCTGCTTTATTTTCTTATCATTTGTGTGTTCATGGGAGTAGCACTTTTAATTTCTTTCAAGAACTTTTCTTTGTACTTACAAGTTGGCCATTGGGCCTCTCTTGACTTGTGACATGTCTTCCTCACTAAGCCTAATCATTTCTAGCTTTTGATTTCAAGTGAGAAATATGTGACCTTTCCTTTCACTTGAACATTTAGAGGCCATTGTAGGGTTGTTAATTGACCTAATTTTAATGTTG
Source organism: Ateles fusciceps (assembly GCA_036589455.1). Classification (NCBI taxonomy): domain Eukaryota; kingdom Metazoa; phylum Chordata; class Mammalia; order Primates; family Atelidae; genus Ateles; species Ateles fusciceps. The sequence goes on from JAZHEH010002077.1 coordinate 3,262,374, forward strand.
CTGTGTCTCAGGGAATAAGCAGCTTGAGAAGAGGGAGAGAGATGGCGAACAGCCGTCTTGGTGGAGAGGGCAGAACATACCCAATATTTATTAAGTCTGCCATCTTATATGGGCATATGGTTCCTGAGGCCCTAAAACAGTTGCAATAGTGACAAAGATCACTGATCACAGATCATCATAACAATAATGAAAAAATTGAAATATTGCAACAGTTGCAAAACTGTGACACAGACAGGAATTGAGCGTATGCTATTGGAACAGTGGCGCCAACAGACTTGTTTGAGGCAGAGTTGCAACAAACCTTCAATTTGTATTTGGAAAAAAACCAGTCTGTGGTGTATAAGAAAGCAAGACATGCCTGTAGATTGTTACTAATAAAATACAAATCTATTTGAAAACATTCTGAAACATAGTCGCTTTTACATGTCTACCACCCGTCAATATAACTACTATCATGAGGAAATTGTGACTCATTTTTTCATAAAAGGGGATCCTGAATTGGAGAAGGTTGAAAAATTCTGAGTAAAGTATAATTATATGTTGCTTAACAGCAGGCATACGTTCTGGGAAATGCATCGTTGGGCAATTTCATCGTTGTGTGAACATCGTATACTCTATTTACACATCCAGATGATATTGCTTACTGCATACCTATATTATATGGTAAAATCTATTTTTGTTAGGCTACAAACTTGTACAGCATGCTACTGTACTGAATACTGTAAGCAATTGGAATAAAATAGTAAGTTTTGTGTATCTAAACATATATACATATTTTAAAAGTACAGTAAAAATATGATACAACGTTTGGGACTGCCTTCAGATATGTGGTCTGTTGTTGACTGAAATGATTTATGTTGTATGACTATATCTTAAAATTTAAAAATTTTATTTATAAAAATTAGTCAATTAGGCTGGGCCTGGTGACTCATGCCTGTAATCCCAGCACTTTGGGAGATCGAGGTGGGTGGATCATTTGAGGTCAGGAGTTCAAGACAAGTCTGACCAATATGATGAAACCCGTCTTTACTAAAAATACACACACACACACGCACACACACACACACACACACAAAGCCAGGTGTGGTGGTGCACACCTGTAATCCTATCTACTTGGGAGGCTAAAGCAGGAGAATCGCTTGAACTTGTTAGTGGAGGTTGTAGTAAGCTGAGATCACATAACTGCACTCCAGCCTGGGCAAGAGAGGGAGACTCCATCTCAAAAAAAAAAAAAAAAAAAAAAAAAAAAAAGTCAAATTAGTCAATTAGGAAATTATAAAACTAATACTTTGTTCACACAACATTATTCACCTATTTAACAAATTTGTTGATGATTTGAATAATCAATAGCAGTGTTATGGGTTTATGGGTTTTTAGCCCATGCTGATTTATTTTAAATAGGTATAATAATATCTATAAAAACATATTTCTTGCCTCTTAATTAGTTGCATATTTCTACTTTGGGATAGTCTTATTTTAAAAAAAAGTTATTATTTTAACATATTGGGCCATGAGTAGGCCTCTTAGAATTTAAAACACAATTATTAATTCCAGAGGGATTAGTATCTAATGTAATCAACATACTTCTCACTATTTTTTTACTGAACTCTAAAATACCATCTTAATCTCTGCAGAGAAACCTTGCCCATTCTTGTAATACTGTTATTCAAAGAAACTAGCAGCTGGATGTGTAATTTGACACAAATCCTTTTGTAGTTGCTCACTCTCGGGGGCCAAGACACATTTTAATTGTTTTAAGATATCTCACAGGACAGAAAGAGAAACTTCTTTTAATGAAAGTTTTATATTTGAAATTCTGTATCAATATTCATTTGAGTAAATATTTCTCTCAGATGTCCTCTTAGGTGTATACTGTGTTCACATGTTTAATCATGTTTTCATTAAAATGTCATGTCTCAAGAAAATGTCACGATTTAGGAAATACTACTTTTTGTGAGTTTGAGAAATCTAAATACAAAATTTAAACATTTAGTTGTTTTTCTATTCTAATTTATATTTGAAATTAAAGAACTAGAGAATGTAGAAATCGGCAATTTATAATGGTTTGAGTGAGGAAATCACACTGTATGAGGTCAAAATGGATGTTCTTTATGAAAAGTCAGTTATAACTTGCAATTTTTTATTCCATGTCCTAAAAGAATAAATATTCCTTCTAAGTGCTTAGTTTAGTGAAAGTAGGAGAGATCTGTAACAGAGACTAGGTTTTGCTGGATAGCCTCCCATCTTTCCTTTAGGAAATTTAAAATCGCAACTAGCCCTAAAAGCTTCTTAAAGAGGTAATATTTTATTTTAATTCTTTATAAACTATTTGTTGGATTTGGCAGTTATAATTTTAACATGTTAATAGGTTACTTAAGACTTTTTAAACATATTTGCGAAAAGCCCATATTTTTATGTGCTCATGTCTTGGTGATTTTTGGAAAGTGTCATAAACTGGTTTGCTTATAAGCAACAGAAATTTATATCTTATGTTCTGGAGGCTGGGAAGTCCAAGACAAAGGACTCTCTATAGCCTTCTCACTGGAAACTCACATGGTAGAAGGAGAGATCTCTGAGATCCCTTTTAATAAGGGCACTAATTCCATTCCTTAGGGTTCTGCCCTCATAACCTAATCACTCCCCGAAGTCTGCACCTCTTAATACTACCAGTTTGGGAGTTAGAGTTTTAACATGTGAATTTTAAGGGAACACAAACATGCAGTTTATTAGTTGGTGTGTGCCTGTGTGTATGTGTTCAGCTTAAGGTAGTTCCATAGAGCACTAAACTTTTTGAACATTTCCTTAGAATTCTGATTCTAAGGAATGCACAAGGAATAGAATTACAGACCTCATATTGGACATGAAAAATACAAGATTACACACTTGTTAAAACTGCTAGGGAACAAATAATGTGTTTTCTCTATGCCAGGAGAGTGAAGCCTCCCCTCTTGCCTGCTTGATTTCTACTTTGGGCAATAGCATGAGTGTTGTGCAGACCTTGACTATAATTTGAGGGAACCAGCCACAAGACAGGATTCTATTTTAATTGTGGGAAATTCCAATTATCTGCACCTAATCAGTTTTCCCATTGCATGTACCATGTGCATGACATAATTTTACAAGATTAACTGCATGATATTTGTTCATTTTTACCTCAAATGTTTTCTTAATGAAAACATCAAACAAACATGTGATCAAAGCTTTAACTCTGGTCTTATTTATAGACATTTATGATTGGTCAGATTGACTTCATGTTGGCTGCTACAATTCCTAAAAGACCCTCTCATGTAGTAAGTAACAAACTTCAAAACAAAGGAAGGGATATTCTTTAAGTCAGTGGTCCTCAGAATGTGTTTTTCAAACCAGTGGCATTAGTATCACCTGGGAACTTGATAGAAACTCAATTTCTTGGGCTCTACCCCAGACTTACTGAATTGAAAACTCTAGGAGTGACACCCAGCAATCTATGTGATGCTATGAGCCCTCTGGCTGATGCTCAGCTTGAGAACCACTATTGTAATTATAAACTATGTCCTTTAAATACAATTTTAGTGTTAGGCATACGTTGAAATGTGTGTAAGGCAAGTGCTCATGATAGTTGAATCAACTTTAATTGCTTAAGTTCTGAGTGATTTAAAGTCATCTATATGTATGTGTCCTCTCCACAGAAAATCACATCTTGGAGGATGTGAACAAGTGTGTGATAGCCCTCCAAGAGGGTGATGTGGACACTCTGGACCGGACTGCAGGGGCCATCAGGGGCCGAGCAGCTCGAGTCATACACATCATCAATGCTGAGATGGAGAACTATGAAGCTGGGGTTTATACTGAGAAAGTGTTGGAAGCTACAAAACTGCTTTCTGAAACAGGTAAGCATGGGCAATATGTCTTGCCAAAATGTTAATGCCGTGATTCGTTACCATATCTGAATAAGTCTGTTTCATTGATTTCTGTAGGCGTTTATGCTTCTAAATTGCACATACTCATGGAAGGGTTGGAGCACTTGAGTATTCTGTTCTTTGAGTTTGAATTTAAATAATTTTAGAAGAATGACAGTTTTATTGCTTTGAAAACATATATTGCTTTGAAAACATATATTTCTTTATAGTTTTCATGTAGATCATTTGATTCTCACAAACACTTAATACATTTTTTTCTGCCTACTTCATTATCTCCAATTATGGATGAGAAAATTTTATGGTTTGAGAAAATTATGGTTTGAGTTGGCTAAGAGACTGGAACGAGGTCACAAGGTTAGAAAATAGTGCAGATGTGATAGGACCTTGGAATCTGTAATTTAACCTTTTCTTCATTTATTGCTTGAGAGGACAGGACATAAGGAAGGACTCTGAACAGCCAGTGGAAAGCATAAAGGTTCTAGATAGTGTGTAGGTATGATGTGCTCAAGGAAAGGTGGTGGCTGCTGACGAAGAGTCAGGCTTTCAGCATATACCTTTTCTTCAGCATATACCCTTTCTTCAGCATATACCCTTTCTTCAGCATATACCCTTTCTTCAGCATATACCCTTTCTTCAGCATATACCCCTTCTTCAGCGTATACCCCTTCTTCAGCGTATACCCTTTCTTCAGCGTATACCCTTTCTTCAGCGTATACCCCTTCTTCAGCGTATACCCCTTCTTCAGCGTATACCCCTTCTTCAGCGTATACCCCTTCTTCAGCGTATACCCCTTCTTCAGCGTATACCCCTTCTTCAGCGTATACCCCTTCTTCAGCGTATACCCCTTCTTCAGCGTATACCCTTTCTTCAGCATATACCCTTTCTTCAGCATATACCCTTTAAACCTAGGTTTTCAGCTCCTAGGAAAGCTTTACATGCCCTTCTTCAGTGGGCATGTGGCTGCCCACAGGACTCATTGCTATGATAAGGCATGGTTGCTTATGGAAGCTTGTCAGAGCTTGTAGAAACATTGGGATAAAAAAAAAAATTCCACTGAATTAGCAGAACAATCTACAACTCTGGAAAATATATAAAAGGCTGGCCTACTTTTTAGTAGTTTTCCCTCTTGACCAATGTATTTGGGCTTCCTTAGGCCTTGTATATCTGTACATATAAGAATAGACATGTAGTTCAAGGAATGAGAGGAGACTAGGGAATAGAAAAAGAGAATGTAAGTCCACATTGGATAAGGTTGTTAATGAATAATGAATTGGTGCATATATCTGCACAGAAGGGCCTGTCCACTCAAACCCTAAGGGGTACCTACATGGGTTTGCATATGAGCTTTGGATGCCACTGGACATTTTAAAAATAGCCATCTCTGAAAGGTCAGATATAGCTGTGTTCCAAGTTCTCCATGATTAAATATGTTGGTAGAAATATGTTGCTTTTTATGGGGAAAAGAATATTTACAAAGAGTTCTGTAGGCATTTGTTAGCCTGGAATAGCAAGGAAAAAAAATACATCAACACAGGTATTTGTCATTCTCTTTGAAGTATAAACAGAAACAGAATGGTGTGGCTTTGTGTTATAAAGAGCACGTCTAGAGATTGTTCCCCTTGAGCATCCTTACAGACTTATAATTAGAAATAATAACAAAAATACAGACAAAATATAGCTGCATTTGAATTAGCTGAGAGTCAGCACTGCTTACTTCCCCATAAGCTTGTCCTTTACATTCAATCGAGCAATGCAAAGCAAGCCACACAGTATTTCTTTCCTCACTTGGAGTTGTAAAAAGGTATTTTTTTCTAATTCTCCAAATTAAGGACTTTTTCCTGTAGTAACCATTAGGGAGACCATCTCACATTTCTGTGGTTTTCAGCTCCTAGCCCATCAGCTCTATTCTTGTATAAAGTCTCCGCTTCATGTGGGATATCTGACAGAGTAACACTCACTTGGGTCTGACACTAGATAAATAATATCAGAGAGGGGTGGAAGACCTAGAGTCAGGACTCCGTTCCTGCCCACTCATGACTGATGGGAAGGACACTTGTGGCAGATGAAAGATACAGAGCATATTGCCCATTTTCATGTGATTTTCTGCCCACAAATAATTCAGGCACTGTTCAAATGACATTTTAGAACTTTTTCTTATTATATCTTGGACTGCTTCTACAACAGGAGTGCCGCTTACTAGGTCAAAATCTAAACGCAAGGGCAATTGCTTAGTTGATTATAATATTTTAACATAATTTTCACCCAAAGTCTTGATATGTAAATGATTTTCTGGTTGATTTTTCTACTATAAAAAAACAATTAAACAATCGTTCATCCTGGATTGTTGTTTCTAATCAAGATTTTTGCTCTTGTTCTGAGTTTTTAAAATTTTTATCCTAGCTTGCGATGATTGAGTGTTCCGGGGGTTTAACTAAAGGCACCTTTCTTATTTTGATGCCCACATCCAATTTCTAATTGAGTATGGCAAATGAGTAGGACATTAAATTCTACTTTTCAGGATTTACTGAAGTTAACTAGGAAAGTAACCAGGTAGAGACTGAAATAGTTTACATATAACTTCAGTAGAAAATGTAGGAATAGGTGTCAAGGAAAAGTAGGTGTCGGTGAAGTAAGAGCTAGAATACAAAGGTACACGATTTCTTTAGTATTTCTCCCCAGTTATTCTTCTCTTTCTGAAATAGGAGTAATGTTACTTTTTGTGAATAACTAGAGAGGTTGCCAAATAAATGAAAGAAAAAAACTTTAGCTGTTAACTCACTGATTGCTAATTAGAATTGTTGGGGAATGTGCTTACATAGAGTAGGTGCATGAAGTTTGAGCATGACCACAGGATCAGTTCTGTAATTATGGTTGTACAAAGTTTTGTTGGTGTGTGTATGTGTGTGTGTGTGTGTGGGTGTGTGTATAATCGAAAGTGATTTAGTTCTAATGTCATTGTGTGTCTATGCTAAGGAGACATAAGATGTATGGCCTGAAAATAGAAATTCCTATGCATGTCCCTGATGCTCAATTATCTACCTTTTGGTTGGTTTTGTTTCTGACTTAAGCAATTTTAGAACCATGTTGAGTTGGTCACTTTTGTATCTGAGTCTATCAAATTTTGTCATGAAGAGTACATTTTAGGCTGAAAGAGGGTGGCAGTGGGAAAAAAAGGAAAAAATGCCAAAAGGAAAGATAAGGAAAAGAACACAAAATGTCATGGTTATTGTTGTTATTATTTTTGCCTTGCCACACCTATTAGGTTCTGCCCATTGATTTTTTGTTTGATATTTCATTTAAAAATTATGTGCCATTAGATTCAATACCCTAAGTCAGAAGTTCTCAATGTCTGTACTGTTGACACTTTGGTCTGAGTAATTGTTTCTTGGGGACAGTTCTGTTCTGCCCATTATGGGATGCTTAGAAGCCTCCCTGGACCCTACCTGCTAGATGTTTGTAGCATCTCTTTCTTCTACACGCCAAGTTGTAACTACCAAGATGTCTCTGGAATTGCCAGATATCCTTGACGGAAGTGGGGCGTGGTGGGCAAAATAATGTGCACTGAGCATCACTGCCCTAAAATAAAGAAACCCAAAATAGGGACAAGTTAGGACAGGACCAATTGGAGCCTATGTACTGTGGACATAGTGGAAAGGGAGAGGGGTGAGAGTATATTACAAAGAAGCATCTATAAAAGGGCGAAATAATCAAACAGCCTTGGCTGAACTGGATATTGCTGCTGAAATGTTTACACACATGCCAGCCCCTCTGTAGACATGTGAATGGCTGCAGGGGGTGGGTCGCTGTTGGGAGACTCCCACTTTACCACCTGGCTGCCCTCACTGAGTAGCTGGAAAATTGAGAGGTACCCAAAGAGTGACAACACCTCTGTGGTTTATTTTCCATGAATTATTTTCTTTCTTCAGTAAAGACAGTGCACTTTGACTGAGAGTGCTTCTTGTCTTGATAGGAATGCTGAGTTAAATTTAAGAAAATTTTGTAGATTATTAGTATGCTAAGAATTATAGGGTAGCATTATGTACAAATTTACCTGTTCATTTTCTTATAAAACAATCTAGGCTGATGAAAACACAATAAACTGGATCTGCAGCAGACCCATTAAATACTTATGTGGCATATTTGATGGGCTCTTCAATAAAACCTGAATTGTAACAAATTGCCAACAGCTTGGTAGTAAGTACACACTTGACCAGGTTCAGCTTCATAGATCTCATTTACAAAGTCGGGTTGCTGCAGGAGGCTGAGGAGGGGGTGAAAGCACATTCAGTGACATCATATTTAGATATACATACAGTAGCTCATTTTTCACTGAATGGATTTTATTGAAATGTCATTTTTGTAAATTTGATAGCTGATTTAAGTTTGTGGCCAGGTGGCATGACTGGGTTAAAAGATCTGTGAGATTCTGGCAGATATTTTTTCTTCAGAGGAAACAATACCGACCCCCCCCCCCACAAAAAAAAGAAAAGATAAAGCACATTTTTGTTGTTGTTGATTTGAGATAGAGTTTCCCTCTAGTTGCCCAGGCTGGGGTGCAATGGCGTACTCTCGGCTCACCACAGCCTCCGCCTGCAGGGTTCAAGCAATTCTCCTGCCTCAGCCTCTCAAGTCGCTGGGATTACAGGCATGTGCCACAATGCCCAGCTAATTTTTTTATTTTTAGTAGAGATGGGGTTTCTCCATGTTGGTCAGGCTGGTCTCAAATTCCCAACCTCAGATGATCCACCCGCCTGGGCCTCTCAAAGTGCTGAGATTACAGGCATGAGCCACCACGCCCAGCCAAAATAAAGCATATTTTCAAAAGGGTTCTATGTTATGGAGCACTCTGTATGCAGAGATTAAAATTCCATTACTTTGGAAACTACGTGGGCCAAGCAGATGGTATAAATTTTACTTCCATGCTCTATAACCTAAAGTTTTATACGAATGAGAAGGTTTTTCTTTTTACATCGTTTCTACATATTTTTGCTTAGAAAGTATAAAAGGACCAGCAAATAGGAAGCATCCAAACTAGAAATCTTATTGAGAGAGTACATTTGGGCCAGGACAGTGCAGTAGAATGAATCCAAAGTTAGGACTCAGAAGAACTCAATTATTTTACTGCTACCATCTAACTGTGACCTTAAACAAATCACCTAGTGCCTCTGGGACTTGGTTTTCTCCTGTATTGCCCAGTGGTTTGTCATTCAAGAATGGGTCAGTATTAATTGTGTAATACATGCCTCAGTATTTGTGGCTTCCTGGTGACTGCACTTGGCATAAGCAATTATTGCCTATGAGTCCCCTCTATAAACCCTCTGCACCATCTGGACAAGGGCCTTCATTATTCTCCAGGCAAAATATATCCATGCTGTTCACTCTGTCCTCTCTGCAGTGTTCTTCATCTCCTCCTCCTCCTGCTTTACATCTGTTTATTGAGCTTCTCCTTTAAGATATACCTCTAGTCTCAGTTGGAGACAACAGAAGACTATTAGTCTTTTGACATTTAGTATGTCCTCTTCAGAGTAAATGGCTGTGCTTACAACTAGATTGTCTGTTTTTAGAGGCAAGTGTTCCTATAGGTACCCACAGCCTAGAATGGTGTTATCATGTAACACATTTAATATATGTGTATTGATTAAATGAATACCAAAAATGAGGACATTACACTTTTTCTGTATATGTCGCACAGCAGCCTCGGGTTTGCAGCTCAAGACCAATGTTTACGTATTAGTGGGAAATCATCTGATTGGCTTTTTGGCAAATGCGTCCTTCAGTTGGACTGATTTCTGTTGCCAGTGGAATAGAGTTGTATGATTGGACAGGTCTGGGTGACCTGCCTATCTCTGTGGCTGGAATATGGGGGGCTGGAGTATGAGATTGATATCAGAAGAAGGTGGTAGCCTATTGGGAAGACAAACTATTAGGTATTCGAGAAAGGAAAGACTAGCCACAGTCTAAGTTACTTCTGCATGACTGATTTTAAGTTGAAAGTATAGGAAGAATGAGAAGGAAGTCTCATCTAGTAAAGAGACCTTAAATAGATAATGTATAATTTGTCTCAATGTCTTTTTTTATATGACTAAAACCTATATACTCTAAGTATTATAGGAATCTGATTAGGTTTTTTTTTTTTTTTTTTTTTTTTTTTTAGTTTTAGAATATCTATATGATTTTTCCTAAAAGCAAATGCAAGGTTTGGGGCTCAGAGAACAAACATTACTTTGCACAATAAGCATGCCAGTTTCCCATGTTCCATTTCCTCTCTTGGGGCAATGTGATGAGGGCGGATGGATTCTGTGCATACAGTGGAGGTCTGTGCTATAGCTCTCCACCTATATAGAAATTGGTGCTTATATAGACATTGGTCCTCTTGAGGGCAAGAGAGAAGCTTTTTTTTTCTCTGTTAGTTTTTTTGAGACAGAATTTCTTTCTTGTTGCCCAGGCTAGAGTGCAGTGGCGCGATCTCCACTCACTCAACCACCGTCTCCCGGGTTCAAGTGATTCTCCTGCCTCAGCCTCCCTAGTAGCTGGGATTACAGGCACCTGCCACCACGCCCAGCTATTTTTTTTGTATTTTTAATAGAGATTGAGTTTCACCATGTTGGCCAGGCTGATCTTGAACTCCTGACCTCAGGTGATCAGCCCACCTTGGCCTCCCCAAGGGCTGGTATGACAGGAGTGAGCCACTGTGCCTGGCCATGTTTGCAATATTAGTGAACAGATTCTGTCCAGGAGAGGTACCTAGGTTGTTAAAATCTTTTGGAATATAAATGCATGGTTCCTAGTTTTATTCCTTTTTGAAATGTAAACATATCTCTGGGAAGATAAGCCTGTAAATCTCTCTCCAGGTTATTTCACTGTCTTAGCACTGCTGTTTAGTTAACCATTGAACCAGGTTACCAGTATTTTTGTTCAGAAGGCTTGACCATGCAAAAACATGAAATTATTTTCTATACACTGGTGTGTTTGTAAATGATGTTTTCTCCCACAATTCAGACATGTTCAGCTCTCTCAGCATAAGAAGTTGAAGAACCACCTCAGAAAATAAAACCATAACCAGGTATTTTACAATATAGGAATGTAAATGATTCCTCATCAAAAGAAAAGTAGCTTGACCTCTCTCCTAAGACAAATGCAAAGTAAAAACTCCCTTGAGAAACCATTACTCATCAGAATGGCAAAGATCCAAAGGTTCTATAATATACTCTATCATCTCATATTTTGCTTGTAGATGTGCAAAATGGAGGAAATTTGACATTTTCTATCAAAAGAACATATTTAACATTTTGAAAGCAATCTAACTTTTAAAAATCTGTTCTTCAGATGTACTGGCAAAAAATATAAAAACATATGCACAAAGTTATTTATTATAAGACTGTAGGCTAGAAACAACACAAATATCTAGCCTTAGGGCACTGGTTGAATAAATTATGGTATAATCGCACAATGGAGTATTATGCAGCTATAAAACAGAATGGGGAATAACTCTCTATATAATCTCTGACTATATTTTTAGGTTAAAATGAGGTGGAAAAAATATGTATAACATGTTCCATTTCTTTTCTTTTTTTTTTGAGGCAGAGTCTCTCTCTGTCACCCAGGCTGGAGTGTAGTGGTGCAATGTCGGCTCACCGCAACCTTGCCTCCCGGGTTCAAGCAATTCTCCTGCCTCAGTCTCCTGAGTAGCTGGGACTATGGGCACACACCACCATGCCCAGCTAATTTTTGTATTTTTAGTAGAGACGGGGTTTCACCATGTTGGCCAGGATGGTCTAGATCTCTTGATCTTGGGATCCACCCGCCTCAGCTTCCCAAAGTGCTGGGATTATAGACCCATGTATTTCCAAAAAAGGTAAAAAATTATATGACACAGGAAGAGGAAGTAAGATACAATATTTTATTCTAACAATAAAGCCCTTAACGTGAAGGTGGAGACAAGGGTAGACAGGAAGATTCACAATTGCATGTGTACGGGCTATGAATTTGTGGTGACACAGCAGAACAAATGGCACTTCTCTAGTGTCTGTCAAAGTACAAACAAAAAGAGACATGAATCTCCAGTTCTGCACGGATTCAGAATCCTGGGAACTGGAAGGTACATGTGCTTCGTGGTCATTTCAAGGACATCAAAGACCACATCTTTGATAATGGCAGTGGAGAAAACTAGGGGCCTGCATATTGCGTCTAGCAGAGACAGTGCTGATGTCCACTGGAACTGGTGGCCTGGATGCTTTATTTGTGCACAACTGAGACTGTAGTAAGGTCCCATCACCTGAACTCTGACAGGGGAAACTGCCACATCAGTGGTAGGTGCTTGAATCTGAGGAAGAAATATGCTAACAGCCGCTCATCTGGAAGCACATGTGGTACATCCTTGGAGAATTCCAGAAATAGTTTTGGTAAGGAAAAAAATGGGAAGCTTTGCATGTAGCCAGAGGGCCTGAAATACAGGTGGACAAAAGAACCAAAGAAGTACTGTATATAGCCAGAGTAGCCCCCAAATGACCTCCTTGCCGAATTTTAAAATTGTTTTGTAGAGACAGGTCTCGTTATGTAGGCCAGGCTGGTCTCCAACTCCTAGCCTCATGGGATCCTCCTACCTCAGCCTTCTAAAGTGCTGAGATGACAGCACTTTTCCTCTAATCCTACATGATTTCCTCCTTGTCAGTGAAGTCCCCTTTCTAACCAGACCAGCCGAGCCCACTCTTCTGTGTACCTATTACTCTTATTACCCGTGTCACTCATTTGGAACCTACCATAGACTGCCCAGTATTTCACATTCTGTGTTACCCACTTTTCTATTTATTGCCTGTCTTAATGTTTATATCTGTCCTCTGTCCATCTCGGTACCTGAGGTATGTGTGTATGCATTGATTTTTTTGCGTGTTTTTGTTAAATTTTAAACTCTGAAGGTCTGAGTCTACCTCTTCGTTACCTGCAGCTTTAATGAAGAGTTGAAACTCAAAAATGTTAATAATATAAACGAATAGCATAATGACACAGTTACCTCATTCTGGGGGATTAAACCCTCCTTAAATCACATACTTAATGATCAAGATAAGAATCTTTTAAATTATGTGCAATAAATTTTTAGCAAGTACTTTATTACATCTTAATGCAATCTAAGTATTTAAACATCACGATGCCAAATTAGACTATTTATTAAGCTAGGTTTTGACAAACACTGTAAGCTAAATAAGGCATCATGCTCAATACTTTATTCATTCCTTAAGTTTCAGAATTAAATGTGCCATCCTTTTAAGTTATAAACCATTTGTGATTATTTTTGAAATGCTTATTTTAAAATAGAATAAAACTTTCCAAGCAAGCATTTTCTTTTTTTTTTTCCTCAGGAAAAGGAATTTGTGTCTAGACAAGAGCAGATGGATGCTCCCCTGCTTCTCTTAGGGTAGTTGCCGTGAATGGAATTTAGAGAATTTTTTTTCTCCCTCCTTCTTCTAGGCAATCCTTTTTCATCTTTTATCAAACAATTCAGCTCATGGGTTATGTATTGCCTTCTGGAACTTAAATTTGATTTTGATGTTTTTAATATACATTTATAATTTTCCAAACATGAATTTATGGAAATGGAAGTCTTTAGAAACTCCTGCAGAGGTAACAGATGATTGACTCTGATGAAACAAAGTCCAAGAACCTATGCAGGAAGAATTAGGACTGGCAAGATGATGATAGTTGTCTGGAGAGGTAGAAACAGCTGACAAATAGCAGAGAATAAGGAGCAGATTAAGCCAGGGTACTGTTGTCCTCGCTCCTGGAGTCCAGTTTTCAACTTCCAACTTGTTGTCTCTAGACAGAAGAGAAGCTAGTATGTCATTGGTCTAAGCAGAGGAAGATTGAAATTTAGAGAAAGTATTTAAGGTTTATTTCTGCATTGCCTCTGCCACATTCTTAAAAAGCATTTGAGGACACTTAAGATTTAAATTCAATCAAGTGATGCAAAATTAAATAATTAACGTGGTGTAAATATGAGATAGAAGGGAAATGGTTTCAAGAGTATATCAGATGAAGCGGGGTGGCTGATTAGAAGCAATGTTTCATCTGGGCTAGGGAAGCTAAATTTGAATTGTTCTGTTTTTGTTTTTTGGAAGTTATTACTTTGTTGGTAAAGTCTTTCAAAGACTTTCCTCATGGATCTGGGGAAGTCATAATGGAACACAGTGTTTAACACTGGCCTTCTTGGATAGCAAGATAAGAAGGAAAGTTCTCGGAGGGAGTTTATCAAAACTTGTCCTGAGGGCAGATTTCACAGGAAATTCCTTATTAAAAATGCAACAGTGTCACCAGGATGATCCAGGGCTGCTGAGGGGAGAGAAGGGCATACAACTGGGGAAGCTCACTTTCCAAAACAAATCGTACCAACTGCCCAGTTTTCAGATTTCAGCAATAATTAGTACGCTGTGTCCTATTAGGCCCACCTTTTTTTTCCCCCACGGTGATTTTTGCCTGGTGGAAACAAACTATGTGTGCATGGGTGAATGCAGAAAGTCACGGTGTGAAGACAGCCCCAAGAAGCATTTACTGTGGCTCTTTCACGTGCTAGGTAGCATGGAAATCATCTGACATGCATCCTACTTGTTTGTAAGTGCCTCCAAGGCAGAACGTATCTGTGTTATTTACCACTCAATTCCCACTGCCTAGGGTACTGCTTAGATTTGCATATAAAATTTAGTAATAAACTTGTTGAATGCATTATTTCTGATCTTTATGTAGACTCTGAAGGGCAATGATCATTATTTCTGTTTTATACTGAGTAAACTGAGTCTTAAATTGGTTTAATAACTTGGGTAAAATTAAATACAAAGATTCATTTACACATTTTCCTGGAACTAATAAATATACATGAATCATAGATTAAGCATTGATGCTACAGTTAAACAGAAATTTTAATGTGTCCTGCTGGCTATTTTTTTTTACCAATATTGTTACTTATGGCATAGCTATTTTTACTGATAGTTTTACTTATGACATAGCGTACTACATTCGTTATATATTTCTGTGTAACAAATTACCCCCAAATTTAACTTGCCATGCGGGCTTTTCTTTAGAGCAGCTTACAGCATGGCAACTGTCTTCCGTCAGAGTAAGCACCCAAGAGAGTAAGAAAGCAGAAGCCAGCATGGAAGCCAGTATGATTTTTAATCTCAGAAGTAGCATACCGTGTTTTTTCGCCATATTCTGTTGTGAATCACTAGTTCCAGCTCACATTCGAGGTTGAGGGGGATTACACAAAGGCGTGAATACCAGAAGAAGAGGAATCACTGGGGGCCCTCTCAGAGGCACCTATCACACATACATATTTGCAAATACATGAGGATAGGAGAGACCGTAAGTCTAATGAATGGCGTAATTAGATAAAACAGTCGTAAGGGTGTGTGAAGGAATCCCACAACATGGACTTCATAGGGACATATTCAAATGCTGGTATAATAGCCCTATTACCTTGTGCAGTGGTATTTAGAGCACAAAAGGTCTGCTTGAGGCAAGATGGAGCCATGCAGTATGTGGCCAGGAGGGGGACAGAGGAGTAACAGAGCTAGCTCACAGAGAAGGAAAAGCCTGGATTGGCTCAAGGCGATTGGAGAAATGGGTTGGAGTCAAAGAGAACAGACAGAGTTGGGGAATTGTACATAGAAGATATAGCTGGTATATAATTCAAAAATCAGCGTACATGCCAAAGGGAAGAAAAATCTAATGGCATTATCAGGAAAAATTCTACTTGAGTTAGGTTTAGAGATTCGGACGTTAATTACAGAAGCTCTTTAGCCTGTGGTGTTAGAAGTCATAACCAACATGCCAGTGCGTGTGTGCAAAATTAGGGGTAGAAGTGAAAGCTCTGAATAATGTAGGAACTCCTAGCCAAGTGTTTAAACAAGATTGCAGCCACCCTTGTACCTCCTAGGGAAGGCACACGGTGGAGCACGTGGGTCTGTAAATACATGTAGAAATGAAATAGTCACTATTCGTGAAGCAGACTTAGAGATCCATTTGATTACTTAATCCTTGCCTAGTAGGTAATGCTCCTACCCGAACATCTCTAAAAAAGATTCTGAGCTGAGGATTTTTAAAGTCCCCTGTGTGGGGGGTCAATTGGGGGGGGGGATACTTACAGGCTTTCTATTAACCCAATTCATGATCATGACATTCTTTACTAAAATCACTAATATAAAATGGTGAGCAGCTTCTATGATTTGTTTTCTCTCTGAAGTGAAACTAAAGGTAGAGATGTGTCATGGCTTCAGTTTGGGGTCGTTTCTACTTCCACACTGACTATGAACTGGAACTTCAAACTCGGTCTCCTTAGAACTGATTATGCTTCATGGATGAGAGGAACCCTTAAGGCACACCCAGTGCCACATCAATGCCAGTCAGACTTCCCGTTGGGCAACTTGAGGGCCCCAGTAGTTTACATCATACTTTCACCCTTTCTTTTCCTCTCTTTGGCATCAAACTGGGGGGGCCAACTGAATAATCCCGTAGCAGTATCTGGTAGAAACTATTTTTGGGAAAAGAATACTTCACCTGTAGAAAACATCAAACACCACTTACCTGGTATAGGGGATAGTGGAATGGCCCCACAGCCATTAGTACTTTCTAGCTCCAATTACTCTGATCTTTCCCTAATCCTTACCAAATTCCAACTATTGAAGTAGAGGCTCAGTGACTACCTGTGATGCGGGAGGATATTGTACTAATTCCTGCGCTGGAATTAGCCACAATTCCATCCCTGACCTGATACTTCATTTTCTTTTTAGATTCCTTTAAATGCTCTTATTTTTTTAAATTTTATGTTAACACTCACTAAACTGGTTCTCTCTCTCTGAAACAGGGGCTTTGTCTATTTTCTTTTCTCTCTGCTCCATAATAAAATTTGTGCGAGAAACACACTCAGAGTGTGTTGGCTGACTGCATCACCACAGTTGGGTGACCCCTGGGCATGCAGATGTGTTTGATTGGCCTTGGTGAACTAGTTGAAGATAGAATTATGAATCTTTCTCTTTGCTCAATGGTGATGCTCCTTCTGAAGAAGCAGTCCTGAGGATCCTGAGCTCAGGTTTCTGAAAGGTCCCTAGAGACCAAACCTAGAAATGCCCACTAATCACTTGTTAAATGACTCGTGATACTCTTTAATAAAATTACTGAACCAATGCTAAATGATGGGCAGAAGAAGAGAGACTCGGTATGTGAAATGTGATGCTACTCATTTTTGTCCCTGAAATACTGGATGACAAAGGAGTTCTTCATCTTAATTTTCCCCGTTTATTCCTGTCCCATTCTTTCCTTCTCATTCTTCTCTTCCCAGCTGGATAGACTGTCAGTGCTAGAAGCAGGAGAAGGGTTTAAATGCGAAGAATGAAGCAGAGATGTTCTCTGTCTGAAGGTGACTTATATGTGAAACAGTTGACATACAAAAATACCAATCAACTAGCCTAATACAGTATACTAAGTACTGTTGTTGTGTGTGTGTGTGTGTGTGTGTGAGAGACAGAGAGAGAGAGAGAGAGGGAGGGAGAGAGAGAGAGAGATTAGGATGCTATAAAATTGTTGAGAATTGTAGAGAACTGTCTACTTTGGGTGTCTGGGGGATTAAAGACATCTTTACAATGGAAGCTAGTTCTACACTGAATGAGGAGGAGTTCACCTGGGCCAAAGACAAGGATGTACATTTCAGTATGAAAGAATAAATTATTCATAGATAGGTTGCTATGTGTCCATTTCATATTTGGAGACATTGAAGTAATTCTAACTGGAACATTTGAGAGTATAGAATAATAAGGGGTGAGACAGAAACACACAGGAACCTTATAGGCTTTTTTGTGTATATGCTTGTTTGTGTTTATTTCTTGAGAAAGAGGTTTTATAGTTCTCTCTGTAGTATAGGGAATCACCGGAATGCTTAAAGCAGGGGCAAGGACCTTTTATATACTTAAAGGTAGCGAGGTTACCTGGCTGTTCATCTCTATTACCTTTGATTGACCTTGGATTTTGCCCTTTGAGTTGTCAGCAGTCCTATTTGAATATTTAATACAACTTCTCATTTATTTAACTAACTCACCCTGTGCTCTGAAACTTCACCCCTGATGTCTCTCAGGAGAATTCATTCCAGAACGTTCTCACCTCTGGTTTAGGACCTCGATCAACACTGGAATGATGTGACCTTGATTTTTATATGCATACTTAACTCTGATTTCATTACTCCTAGAATGTCATCGTTTTGTGGCCTAGTGTGCACCTTGCATACAGAAATATAACTAGAATGTAAAAGTTTATTTCTGACTTTGGTCACCCTTTCAGGACATAAGCTATTAAGAACAAATCAACATTTCTGATAAATAACTGTGAAGTGGTGCCTACATTTTTTGGATCTAATTCAGAAAGTAGAAAGAAGCTTCTATTTATATTCCTATATCAAAAATTCTGTTAATACATAATGTGTGAATCACAAAGGCAATGCTGTGTTTTGTCCTAATTAGTGAGAGACAGAAGCAGCAGCATATTTGAGGAAGTTTGAAACTTTTTCTGTCTCAGTATTACTTTTGGGGTATTTAATTTTTTTAGATATTAACAAAGCATTAGAAGAATTAATAGTCAAAATAACATCTTAGGTTCTGTTAAGATGGGTCACTCTTCTATAAACTTGTATTTTTATGTCCATCACTCTTTTTAAAGACGAAGTCTCGCTCTATCACCCAGGCTGAAGTGCAATGGCACAATCTTGGCTCACTGCAACCTCTGCCTCCCCAGTTCAAGCGATTCTCATGCCTCAGCCTCTCGAGTAGCTGGGATTACAGGTGCCCACCACCACACCTGGCTAATTTTTGTATTTTTTAGTAGAGGTGGCGTTTTACCATGTTTCCAAAGCTGGTCTTGAACTCCTGACCTCAAGTGATCCACCCACCTTGGCCTCCCAAAGTGCAGGGATTACAGGCACGAGTCATCCCGCCTGGCCTCATCACTGTTAAAGGCAGAATAGCGTAAGACTGAATGAGGAAAAAGAGTAGCAATGTGGAGAGCAGATATACTGGTGGCTAAAGAACAGTAGCAGTTGACCAATCCCTTAGTAAATATTGAACGTACTTAAGATTGATCTCAGAGAAAGAGTTTCTTAAGGGTCAGACCCAGAAAAACACTGACTTATGGTAAGCAAAAAATGGATGTCTTGTCAGTTACAGTAAATATAATCAATTGAATGAGTTCAAGTTTTATGTTTTACTGGCAGAGGAATATAATAAGATGGTTTAAATATTAAGGCTCAATTGTACTTTGAGCCCCCATTTTTAAAATAAAGATCTTGTACCCTCTCCCCTATCGTATTTTTTTTTTTTCTTGAAAGGTCGATGGTATTTCTGTTACAACGTCTTCATAAAAGTTCCTTGTTTCTGCCTCTTCTGACAACCCCAGGTCAATAACACTGTTGTTTATACCCAAGCCCTACCATCCAACTTTTACTAAAGAGATACTATACACTATGCTGGTGCAAATAAAAAGCTCTTCTCCAAACTTGGTGTCACAGTATTCTGAGTTACAGAGCATCCCTCATGAAAATAGTCCATTTACGTTTTATCCTTCCTGTCTCTCCCTTGGGTGCAGAATCAGGCCAGGAGGTATTTTTAGCAAGATAGCAAAAACCACAATTACTTTGATAGCAACATAATAGCATGTCACCTTCCACATTTTCCTCCTCCCCATCTCTTCTTCAGGATGACCTTGCACAAACTAAGCAACACTATAACCTTTCTCACCCCTTTAGATTCGAGAAAGGTCTTCATGCAAATAGATGTGTGTTCATGCGGGTTGGTGTCTGAGTGGTGGGCACTTTCCCACTCAACTTCCTAGTCGGCAGTTACTAAGCCAGAATATGAAGTGTTTGATCAGTCACAATTTCTGAGGGACTTCCCCCACTCAATGAGATTGTTCAGATTGATTTCTTTTATGTTCTGGGCCATGTGATAGAACTTTATTTTTTCAGAGCCCAGTTCTATAACAAGTACAACCTTGAGAACAATTTGATTTCTTTTTAAATATGCGAATTACGAAAAGATTCAAAGATACAAAAAGAGCAGAGGCTAATATACAGATGTCACTCCTTCCTTCTTAAAGGTAACTACTATATTTAAAGTGGCTATATATCCTTTTAGAACTGTAAGAAAATATACAAAGATATATGTTTAAATTATGCACAGTTTTCATTTGTGTATTTTAAAGTTTTTCACAAATCACATTTCTTTTCCCACTCAAACGATAGGACTTTTCCCACTCAAACTTTGACCTCAGGGCTTATTATTTTAACATACTGACTGTCCCCTGACTCACACCCCTAAGTCTGTTTTATCCCACCCAGATGCACTGTCTGTGCATCTGCAGTGAGCTTCTCAAAGTGGCTCCTGAGTTGAAGGATTCAGAATAGGACTGGGGTAGAGCCTGTTGACATAGCTCCCTTAAAGCAGATATTTTCTTTCTCAGGTTTTGTATACTTTTCTTCTTAACTCTTTAAATATATAACCTAGCAAGAAACAACTGTAACCATAGAGACATAAAAACATTTTTATGACTCCAGTGTACAACTACTTACTTCTCCTAATCAGCATCTCTTTAGAAGTTAATATTTGGCCAAGCCATAGAGAATGCGCCAAATCACTGGGACTGAATTTTACTAAATTTTGTCAAAGCACTTGCCAAAATGATGTGTAACCATTGTGCTCCCGTCAGTAGTAGAAGGGTTCCCTTTTGTCTGAGTGCTCAGTATGATTAATATTATTATGCTTTGATTTGTTTACCTATGCCAACAAGTGTGAAATTACATCACATTGTTTGCATTATAATTTCTCCAATTCAAGTCTTACTGTGTATTTATCAGCAATATGGATTGCTTTTCTGTGAACTGAGTGTGCTAATTCTTTGTCAATTTTTAATATTTTTTCTTATTGATTTGTGGGAGTAGTCTACCCTCTATACATGTAGGAGCACTAATTTTTTTTATCAGTTATATCCATAGGGACAAACAGTTTTATGCCCCTAAAAACTTCTTTGTGGTATTACATAGAACTGTAACATCGTCGATCATGCTGTGGTAACGTAGATGTCATGGAGTGGCGTTAATATAACTAAGTTTAAGAAAGAGGGCATTTTGTAATTATCTTTAAGAAGATACTTATTCTCAAATTCTAATGTATGCAAAAATAATATGCTCACTATTCAGTCCTTTAAAAAAGTTTATTCCCAATACAAATGAATAACTCAAATAGTCTGAGTTTAATGCAGTGGTTTTTAGAAATATAGTTTTATTTGATTCATATTTGTGACAATACAGCTTAATATTTCCCAAATTCTTTTATCTAAATATAGCTTAAAAGCCCAAATGAAAAATTCAAGTAATATAGAGAACCAATTAAAGTAATTCATCCATAGAAGGAGATTTCCCCATGCATGCTATGGTTTTGATAATTTCTACTAAAGTGTGGGCACACTGTTTTCCTCTAACCCTGCTGTCTCCCTCTTTTTTTTTTAAGTAAGTTTGACTTTTCCTATTAGAAATACATTTCTCCAGGAATGGTTTATCTTGAATATTCTGACCCTAGAGAGTAATTTAGCAGAGTTTCTCACATAGGGATTAAAATGAGTATTAAAGTATCCACAGAGGATGAAAGTTGAGTATAAAGAGGAATCAGGCCTGAAAGTTCAGAAATGGGAATAGATGAATGATGTTTCTATTTTATCGTCCTTGTGAATAAAATGAATGTGGCTTTCATTTGCTACACAAATTGATTGTTACAGAATAACACCTGAGAAAATGGAATTAAAAATTTTGAGAATCGGTGAACCAGCAGCACTTTTTAAGAAGTTAGTGGAGGTATTCCAGACACTCCACTGAGTTTACTTTCCACAAATCTCTAGGTTGTGTGCAGGTATCCCTATGAAAAGAATGAATTGTCAGCATTTTAGAAATTTATATACGTATCCTTTTTCACATCCAGGCGGTCCTGGTGAGGTGGAACACATTGTCTTTGAGCCCACTGGTCTTCTCTTTCCATAGGCCTTTCTGCTGAAATGTCCGGTGTTTTCCTCTTCTATTACACAGCCCTTCTCCAGCTTCTCTCGCTCCATCCTCCCCCTCCCCCATGTCTCAAGTCCTGCATTTCTGACAAAAGTGATGGGTTGGATTATTTCATTCACACTTGATTGTGAAGCCATGTGGGTTAAGGTCTGCTACTTACCAGCTATGACTGTAACATCCGATATTAGTTAAATATTTACTGATACTTCCAAAGGGCCAGATTCCACCCAATACTTTTGTGCATTATCTCACTGAATCATCAGGTAGGATTTTATTATAATTTGTAGACAAACAGGTTAAAACTTGGCCAAGGATTGACACCTGGTAACCAGTAACCAGCCGCAGTGCAACTCAGTTCGGATTAGGGTAACATGAAATCTGCATTCACACACTACACCACGCTGACGTGGGCAGGTTTCAGACATGTTCTCTTTTGCAAACCATCACTGTGCATAGGATTACAATTGGGAAAGTTCGATTTCCCTGCTGCTGAGGTAACTGGCATAAAGACTAGTAAATTGGGCTCACTTCAAATGGGACTGGTGATTATCTTGCTCCACATAACTGTTAGAATGCCCGAAGACCTGCCCTTTGGCCAAAAGTTGGAATGAGACATAGTAAGAGAAAAATTGCCTAATCCTCTGCTTTTTATTTTTAACCCAGTGATGCCACGCTTTGCTGAACAAGTAGAGGTTGCCATTGAAGCCCTGAGTGCCAACGTTCCTCAACCATTTGAGGAGAATGAGTTCATCGACGCCTCTCGCCTCGTGTATGACGGTGTTCGGGACATCAGAAAGGCTGTGCTGATGATCAGGGTATGTGAGGTCTGTGTAGCTCAGAGCTGGTCAGATCTCCTAGTAGGAAACTAAAGCATTAACTCTTTTATTTATTATTTATTTTGTAATTACTGAGTTTAACTTGGTAAGCTGTTTGGCTCCTTATTTAGTCAGACAAGGTGAACTTTCTGCTTATAAAGGGATGAGTAATATCAACAAGCTCAGGTGAGCACTGAATACTCTGAAGGGCAATGCCTTGCCTACTTCTTGCATGCATCAGTTCCTCAATTTCATACAACCTGAAGGAATACCCCTGCTATTTTCCATTTGTACCTCTTGCTAACACTCTTCCCATCAGGATTAGAAGATCGTGGGCTGGAAAAAAAGGAAGATTACACAGCATGGTAGTGTTTATAATAACAATACATAATAACAGTTATTATCATTATGCAACAATGAGGTGATACATAATTACATTCTCCTTGTATTAAAAATAATTCAGATATTATAAATAAGGCTGGGTAGCCCTACATCAAACCTCTTACTGCCCACTCTACTGTCTTCCCATCTTCAGACTTCTGTTGTCAGTTAGGTGTATCTTCCAAACTGTTGTCTAAATAATATATATGCACAGGCCTAGAAAATAGATATTATAGTTGATTTAAACATTCATATAGTATCATTTCTAACTTCCTTTGTTCACCCACAAGGCACATTCATATATGCCTGTTAAGCTAGCTTACCATCTAGCTTTCCTCATTTTATTTAACTGGCTGCATAATCCATTATTCCATTATAAGTGGAATTTTTTTCCTCCTTACCAACAGTTTAGCATAGTCATATTGAAACATTTATTAGCCACATAATAATGTTTATTTCTTCAAATATACTGTATATGCAAAAGCACAATTGATGCAAGTACATTTATGGCTATTATCATTGAAGCAGAGGTGGGGCTTCTGCAATGCTGTCCAGTAGAATGGTATCCACACTTGTAACTTAAAATATTCTTTCTAGTAAACATACTACAAAAGCAAAAAGAAAAAGATGAAATTAATTAGAATTTTAAAAATATATTTTATTTAACCGAATGTATCCAAAATATCATCCTTCTGTAGCACTGGCCACATTTAAAGGGCTTAGAGACTCTACGTAGCTAGTGCCCACTGTGTTGGACCAGGCAGCCCTAGTCTGCGTCCTCATTCTTGTCTTCATCATCAACATCCACAGTTGTCTCTGAGGCTGATCAATGAAACTACAAGGTGTTTGCTTTGAAATTTATTTTTCAAATTGTTCAAATGTTTAGTTTTTTTTTTTTTCTGAGTGTCATTGAGTACCTAAACCAACACCCCCCCCCCGCCGCCAGTCAATTAATCCTTTTTCAGTGTGTGATCCCTTAAGCATATCGAGAAGTATCTGTGATGTATTATTCTCTCTGGATAATAATATATCCATAGTCCTTATACACACATGGTGTTAATTCTCCTCCAAACGTCGGTGTCCTTGAAGCCATTAGGTCTAAGCATAGCCATCTCTGCCTGTGCCATCCAGTGCATAGCACAGTGCTTCTGACGTGATCTGGGCAGGCCGGAATAGAACATCACCAGATGCTCTTTTGCTCTTTGTTGATATCCAGGCTTCTGAATCATCCACTGACTCCTTCACTGGAAAGCCCAATTGCCATCTTCTGATCTTTTCATCTTTAAGTCAGATTGTCTGCTTTTTAAAATGTTAAATATAAATCTGCCTTTCATAGTAATCCCAGGATGAATTCAAAATGATCAGAGCACTCAGTAAATTGTATCGGATGATACAAATAATACTTAACAACATGGAATTCAGATTTGGAACTTGAAGAGTGTCAGAGTGATTTCTGGTTCTTCGAACTTGCCTATTTTATACCTGTTAAACTCTGATTATCTTTCAATACCTAGCTCAAATGTTCTCTCCCCAGTTTTCTCCTTCAACAAAAATGGCCTTATCCTATAACTACCCATAACTGTTTGTTTCTTCCCAAGGCTTGTCTGTTGTGATCTGTCAGGTGCATAGGATTGTTCTGATTATCCCCCACAAAGTGGCTTAAAAATACATATAGGCAAATCTGGCAGACCAACATAGAGTCGTTTCTCTCTCTCTCTCTCTCTCTTTTTTTTTTAAGGTAGTGAATTCTCTGCAAAATCACTGTAAACACCAAATTTGTGAATCTTGAATCATTGTGCCTAGGAGAAATACTATTTATTACACAGTTTCCTTTAACGTCTATTGCTCTGTAAGGAAAAAACTCAAACTGTGTCTTTCCTCTGTTCTCATACCGTACTTAACAATTAACACAGAAGACTTCTGTGACCAAATGTGGGAGACGGTGTTCTTCCCATCACCAAGCAAGGAGTCTTCTGCAGCAAACACCATGTTGTTGTCCTCCAATCTGACTCCCACACCATCTACCTGGAGATAGCATCAGATCCCACAGGGGGGCTGCTGCTCCTGCCAGACACCAGTGATAAGTCAGGGCTTTCAGAACGTCTGACAAACTGGTTTCAAGTTGGGATTTCTATGATCCCCACTTTGGGTTAAATTCATTTGCTAGAGCAGCTCACTGAACTCAGGGAAACACTTATATTTATGAGTTTATTCTAAAGGATGTTACAAAAGATACAGGGGGAAGAGATGCCTAGGGCGAGGTATGGGAGAAGGAACATGGAGCTTCCATGCCTTCCCTGGCATACCACCCTCTAGGAACCTCCACATGTACCGCTATCCAGAAACTTATCCAAACTCTGTCCTTTTGGGTGTTTATGGAGGCTTCATTACATAGGCATGATTGATTAAATCACTGGCTATTGGTGATCAACTTAACCCTCAGCTCCTCTCCCTCCCTGGAAGTTAGGGGGTATGACTGAAAAATCCAAACCCTCTAATCATGCCTTGGTCTTTCTAGCGACCAGGTTCACCCTGAAACTACCTAGGGCCTTCCAGCTACAAGTCAACTCATTCACGTACAAAAAGTATCGCTTTGGAGTTTGTTAGGATTTTAGAACTTGTGAGCTAGGAAACGAGTTTGAAGACCAAATATACATTTCACAATATCACAATTACCTTCTCTAGACTGTAAAATTGTGGAAAGCAAAGGCTGTCTTTTTTTCGCTTCACTATGGTGTTTTGTTTGGCACAGAGCCTAATATATTCTCTCTCTCTCTCTCTCTCTCTCTCTCTCTCTCTCTCTGTGTGTGTGTGTGTGTGTGTGTGTGTGTGTGTGTGTAAGAGACAGATGCCTAGAGAGATGGTAGGGTGACAGAGAAAAGAGAGAAAATAATTGGAAGAGGGGGGAAAGAAAAGGATAGTCAGCTTTTTAGGCCCAGAACAAATTAGATCTTTTTTGTTTCCATTATGTACTAACTTGTGAAATAAGGTAATAGACCATGACAGTTACATTTTCAAAACATTTCGTGCTAAATCCCACTGTAATCCTCAAGATGTATTCCCCCCTTTTGCCATTTTTCTGCTTTGTTAGCCTTCACATGTTTATGATAACCATTCATCTGGGAGGCTGAGGCCATTTATAGCCATCATTCATTTATTCATTCATGAGCTGTAACACACACACACACACACACACAATTTTAGATAAAATGCCATATCTTTGTCACATGAAGTGTCATTTCTCTAGCTTGACATTTCAAGTGATTTGATTAGATGTATTTCACACCACTTAAAATTTAGGAGAGAAATGTACAAATTGTTACTTTTAAAAATGCTTCTCCATTCAGTACCCAAATGGCTTCATTTTGCACTTAAATATTTCTGGGTTTTCTTTCTGAAATGTAATGATTGAGTCTACTTTAAAAAATTCCTTGTATTAAGGAAGATAGACCATAAGACAAGCATAATTGTTTCTTTACCAGAAAATTTGACCATACCTCCTTCCCTCCCAAAGGTTGCAAAGAAAAATTTTTTTTTTCCAAAAATAATACAGAAAGGACCCTGAAGAGTCAAATTCTTTATCACCTTGTCTCTTGGCAGTTCATACATATTTAATGGTGATGTTGGTATGTGAGAGCTTCAGGCCAGCTCCAGGCAACCCTCTGAAGTAGACAAAGCTTGTTCTTACTGTATTCCAGCCTCAACTTTCAGGACCTTCCTTTTATTCTTGGAGCAATTTACCCCCTCCTTCATGAAACCTTTTTTTTTTTTTTTTTTTTTTGCTTCTTCCTTGAGGCTTGTCCATTGTAATCTGTCAGGTGCATGGGAATTTTCTGATTTTCCCCACAAAGTTCAGCTTAAAAATATATATACAAATCTGGCAGACCAATATATAGTCATTTCTCATTTCTTACAGTAGTTAATGTTCTGAAAATTCACTGTGAACACCAGATTTGTGAATCTTGAATCATTGCTCCTAGGAGAAATACAGAGTTGGTTACTGTGAGCTTCTGGCCACTTTTTTTTCAGCTGATCAATACTTAACCTTGTTTTATGTGAGTTTGTGTTCAAAGACACCTTCTTTAATATGTATTGTTCTTTGGGAGGCTGAGGTGGGTGGATCACCTTAGGTTGGGAATTCAAGAACAGCCTGGCCAACATGGTGAAACCCTGTCTCTACTAAAAAAAATAATAATACAAAAATTAGCCAGGCATGGTGGTGCACACCTGTAATCCCAGCTACTCAGGAGGTTGAGGCAGAAGAATTGCTTGAATCTGGGAGGCAGAGGTTACAGTGAGCTGGGATTATGCCACTGTTCTCCAGCCTGAGTGACAGAGTGAGACTCTGTCTCAAAAAAAAAAGTATTATTGATTCATTAGTATTGAACTTATAGCCAACTGTGCTAATTTATGAGTAAACAAAGCTTATCTAACACACATGTTTCTATGTAGGGTATATCACACTTCTTGCACTTGGGAACACTAGATGACACTTCAGCACTGTACTTTGAGGCAATTTTAAGTAGAGAAATCACCAACAAAAAGCCCCAAAAAGTGGCACTAAATAGCCCAGAAAGAGCACTTGTTTCCAGTATGAGAACTTAAACAAGAAGGCAGAGTATTGTGGTGTTTGACCTTAACTGGGAACATGTACATCTTGTGACTCAAAATTTATACACGCTTGCATGTCTGGGAATAACAACAAAGATAGTTATTGATTTTTTGGATTAAAAATAAATTTTAGGGAGTAGGCAAATAAGTAAGGAATCCATAAATGAGGACCAAGTATATATTTAAGACAAAAAAAGAGTTAAACTTTTAGTATTGTAAATTAAGATAAATGGGTAGGGTAGAAGGTGGTAATAACTTGGTATCAGGAGATTTGTATTCAACAAAACAATAGTTGCTCCTTGTAAGAATGAAAAGACCTATAATGATATCTATAGATGAATCTTTTGCAATAGGAGCTCATTAATTTGGTTGTGTATGATACTTTCAAAAGCAGGTCAAAGAAATAATAGGCCCTGAAACAGGGTTCAGATAAGGGTCTGTAGTGTAACTTCACGTCTCCCAAAATGTGTATCAAGGTACCCTAGAGCATTGTTAGATACTTTAAAATTTCAAGGGTAAGACATAAACATCTCTTGAATTCTATATGAAATATTAGATAAAGATCACAGTTTAAACATGACGTTGGTACATATCTTTTGATTTATATGCGATACTGAGTTTATGTTAATCACTGTGGTAAAAAGGAATCTCTAGAATCGATGAGTGGCCATTTAGATTCCAACATTTGAGAAGTAGTACAATATATAACAGGTACTACTAATAACTGTTTATTATAGGTTATAAAAATAGATTAGGTTGATTGGGCCAAACTCTGCATAATTTACATAATTGTTAGTATTATTTGTTCTTGTTTTTTCAGCCTGGGGCACCATGAAAAAAATTATGTGAGGGTGCTGTAAAGCAGTAAAGTTTGGAATCTAGCTCAACTATTTGGGGGATCATCAGCATGCAAATTACCTGTCTGTACTCTGTTTGTACACAAGTACACAGTTATGAAGGAGTAGCATAGATCCGGCACTTAGTAGGCTCCCAGGAAATATTTACTTCATTCAGCTGGGATGAAGTTTGTCTTTATATAATCAATTAATGAAATAGAATTAAATAAGCCAACAGTATTATCAAAATTACAGGAGTTGTAGTTGATTTTTGTCACAGCTCAAAAATAAAAGGGTTGAAAAGACTTTTTAGGCTATTTATACAATGAACTTTACTTATTACAGATTATCATTATCCTGTTAATCAACATGGCACCTTATGGTCTCTAGTTTTATTAATTTTAAATAGTTCAGCATGATTAAAAAATGGGTAATTCTGTCTTGGTTATTCACTTATTTGCTGACAGCTTATTAGATGTCCAAACTTTCGGAGTTTAAATGTAGAAATGAACAGAGTAGACACAAGTCTCTACCCTCTTGGGATTTCTATTTCTTTGGTAGGAGACAGAGAATAAACAAGTAAATATAATGTCAAACATTGTGCCACGAAAACCAAAGAAGCCTAAAGGGGGATAGAGCTTCTTGTGGGCATGGATCTCATGAAAGGAGGTACCTGGGTGGCATTTGAGAAGATAGTGGGAGAAGGAAGAAGAAATAAGCCCTGATGGTATTCAGGCAGAGCATGTTTCAGGCAGAGGGAATGGCACGTGCAAAGGTTGGAGCTAGGAACTTGACCTAGAGACTTAAGGAACTTACTGAATGAGTTGGGAGCCATTGGAGCGTTCTGAGCAGGGGAACAGTGTGATCTGACTTAGACCTTAAAAGGACCACCATGGCTGTGCTGGTGAGAACAGAATATATGGGACAAGAGCAGAAGCAAGATCAGTTAGGAGCCTCAAGAGTAATCCAGGCAAGGCCAGAGTTGTTGGTCACCAGTCACTCCTGACTAGAGAGGTTTCTGTTTGTGCCTTTAGATCTCTAATTCGATTTTCTAGTCTGTAGCCCATTGCAAGGGTGTAGAGCTCTGTTGGGAAATCCTACCTCATGTATCTCTCAAACTCTCCTGCCAACCTACATTCTCAGCCTTCTCCCAGTGAGACTCTCATATACCTTTGGGTCCTTTCTTTGAATGGTTGTTAGGACATTTTATGAGAAATGAGAAAATACTGAAGGATTCAGAGTCATTTCTCCTGGACTCACATGTAAAATTTACTCAACAACTCACATGAACAGGTGAAATGACTCTGAATCCGTCAATATTTTCTCATTTTGTTTCTCTATAGAGGCTGTTGCAGAGGAAATTGAGTGCCAGCAGCAGGTGAATAGGTCCTGTTTTACAACTGACATGTGGTATGACCCTGGTCAAGCCACATGATCTCCTTGGACCCCTGTAATGGGCACAAGTTGATCTCATAGACTCTTAGGAGAGATTTTGCTGTCTGAATACTTTGATTGTGCCATTTTACAGATAGGGTTGTCTTCCACAACAAAACAGAAGGTAGTGGAATGAAGAACTAGAAGTAGACTAAGTGGTTTCTATTTATTGAAAAAGGCTTCCCAAAGAGCACATAGACCCAACTTGCATCCTTGGTCTCTATTGCCCAGTACAGTGATGTATATATTTTATTCCTTTACCTTGTAACACTGATAATACAAGTGTAATCTCCCTGGGCTCATTTGCAGATCCCTTGTAGTTTTCTATGTTTCCATTAATTTATGGAGGTCTTCGACCAACTAAAAAATAACACTCATAGTTTTAAAAATGAGTAATTCAAAAAATAATGCCATGAGTAGGAGACACACTCCCATGCAATCAGCAAACTGCACATGCACAGAATTATTTATAGGGATGGCTTGGATGGGTTTGTTGCATGTTTAAGGCACATGAAAATAGCTTAAGATCATCTATTTGCCTGGTGGTATTTGTGATGGTTAAAAGCATGGGCTCTGAAACCTTCAACCCGTTCCTTACCTCTGCCGTTTGCTAGGTGTGACACTTTGAAAAATACACTCAACAACTCTGACCCTGTTCAGACACCTATAAAGTGGGGGATTATATTTATTTCATTAGGTTTTTGTAAGGATCCAATTTTTTAGCTGAATGCCTGTCCCATAGTGGGTGGTAAACAATGATTGCCATTATTATTGCTGTTGTTATTAGGTGTTGTATTTTATTATTAAACACAGTAATTATCACTATCATTTATGAATTTAGTTAATTTTTATGGTTCCTAAAGCATTTTCCTATACATCTGAGCTTAGGAGTCCTGTGGGGCAGAAAGTGCAAATAGCAATTATAATCTCTGCTTTATGAGCAGGGGAGACACAGAAACAGCGAAACTAAGTGACTTGCCAAAGACATAGCTTGTGAGTGGCAGTTAGGCCAAAATATGCAGGTCCCTTGAGTCCTCATCCAGGCTATTATCTCTTGTGATTTTTATGTTTTTGTCTTGATTTTAGTTCTTGGGCCATTATCACTTGAATAAAAGCTCATCATTATTAGCCTTATACTGCCAGGTTGAGTTTGTCATTGACTCATCTACTAAATGCACAGATCACTGAAATGTTTGGACACAGTACTATAAGCGCTGTCATATTCTGCTTGTTTCTGTTGGATAAGATTTTCGATTTTACTTTTTTTAAGAACTAATGACAAAAAGTGCTTGTAATCTTGTCATCTCATCCGTCAGCTGATTTTACCAACTTGCTGTAATTGTTCCATAGTACACTGCAAAAGAGGGAGGAATGATCAGAGAATATTGTCTCTGTCCACAATAAAAATGCAACCAGTTATTTGAACTGAGTTCTGCCTACAGGACCCCTGCTTTAGTTAATAAAATGTGAGAACAAAACCTCTTTCTTCTCTCCTTATTTTAATATTCCTTTGAAAGAAAACTGAACATCTGTAGATGACTGAGTGAACATTAATAAGGTTGATGGTGAGAGAGAAGGAAAAACAAGAGTGAAATGCCAAAGCTTGGAAAATTACTAGGCATAACGTGATATTGGCACGAAGGACCCCATTTTATGCCTGTCTGACCAGTCTTAAGCCTTCATCAATAACCACACCTGATTAATTACACTGTGGTAGCCAAAGAAACTAGCAGAATAAAAATGTGCCCTTTTGAATGGGAAATGGGTAACTGCATCATCGGTATTACTTGCAGTCTGCTCTTTTCTTTTGAAAGACAAAGCTCTGGGATGTGGTCCTACTATATGCCAAGAGGCAGTCTGTGGAAGACCATCACCTTTCAGGCTAATCTCACACTGATTCACTCTCTTACTTCTGTGCACCATCCATACTACCTTTCAAATTTAACCTCGTAGAATTAACAAAACGTGATAGTTTAAAGTCCAGGCTTCAAGCCGCCTGATTTAGAAGACTTAGATCAAGGTATAACCTCTGATGCCTCAGTTTTTCTACCTGGAAAATGGAAAAAATAGTGTGTACATCATAGGAGTGTTAAGAAACCTGCATGACTTAGTGCCTGCAAAGCACTTAGAGAAAACAACGACAGACACATGGTTAGCACTTAATACACAGTTATCTATTATTATTGTCATTGAATATGGAAAGGTGTTTTATTCCTGGGTTAATGGATTCTTTATCTTTTCCTCATCACTGACTTTATAGATTGGAAAGGCTCTTGATCTAACGCTACTCTGTTTAAGCCATTTTATAACTTCAGTTCTTCTTCAATTTGTAATGTGAATAAACTACACCAAAAACTAATAATGAGAAGTATGTTTGGAGTTAGACACACTTGGGTGCTGAGATCTAACTTCTGGTTCTTTAATTTAGGGACATGGGACACATGGCTTAACTTTGCATCTTGTATTTTTTACCACTAAATAGAGAATGATTCCTAATGTCACTGCTCATCTGAGCTAAATTGATTTTGTATGCATAAAAGTTATTTAATCCTTTATGGGTATGTGGTAATCAGTGGCTTCATTTCAAAACCTGTTGAATGAATTGATTTAAAAATCCTAGTAATAGGCCTGGTGCAGTGGCTCACACCTGTAACCTCAGCACTTTGGGAGGCCAAGGTGGGTGGATCACGAGGTCAGGAGATCAACCATCCTGGCTAACACAGTGAAACTCCATTGCTACTAAAAAATAAATAAATAAATAAAAATTAGCGAGGCATGGTGGCATGTGCCTGTAGTCCCAGCTACTCGAGAGGCCAAGGCAGAGAACTGCTTGAACCCAGGAGGAGGAGGGTGCAGTGAGCCAAGATCGTGTCACTGCATTCCAGCATGGGCGACACAGCGAGACTCTTTCTCAAAAAAAAAAAAAAAAAAAAAAAAAAAAAGGTACTAATGATGAGCCAGGCACAGTGACTTATTCCTGTAATCCTAGCACTTTGGGAGGCCAAGGCAGGCAGATCACTTGAGGCCAGGAGCTTGAGACCAGACTGGCCAACACGGTGAAACCTTGTCTCTAATGAAAATATAAAAATTAGCCAGATGTGGTGATGTACACCTGTAATCCCAGCTACTTGGGTGGCTGAGGCACAAGAATCACTTGAACCTGAGCAGTTGAAGTTACAGTGAGCCAAGATTGCATTGCTGCACTCCAGCCTGGGCTACACAGTGACACATGTCTCAAAACAGTCAACAAACAACAAATCCTAAGTAATAATGACAAACATTTAAAAAATACCCACTCTGTGTCTGATACTACATGGAGAATATATTTCGTAATCTTCACAGCAATCATAGAGGTAGCTACTGTTATCAACCCCAATTTGCAGAAGTCGTCATCAAACTAAGATAAGGCAGTTTATTTATGGGCACATAGGGGCTCCTATTCAGGCAGTCTTGATTCTAGAGCCTTTGCTTATATCCTTTATACCTTATGGCTTTGTGACCAAATCCAATGTTCCATCAGGTCTTGCCTTTGGCCTAGAGATAATCAACTTTTTTGTTTATAGAACAAAAGTGTCACTGTAGAAGTAAAGGTATAAATTTTGTTGTTGATGGTTCTTTCAGTAGATTTGGATGGGTGGAAATAATATACAAATATAATTTTTCTTAAAATTAGCATATCACTTTAAGTTAGCCTTAGTATACCTTTAGGAGGAAATAATAAAATATATATTTTTAAAGTAAATTAGGGCAGCTTGATTTTTCTGACTCCATTCCAGCTACTACCCACCCACATAGCAGGTGTGGGTGCTATGTAGGATGATATAAGCTCTGTTTTCTGGGGGATATTTTGCCTTTGCAATGAAGTATGTGGTTGGGGGGTGAAGGTTATTAATATAAATATGCTGATTTTTCTTTTTGTCTTTAGACCCCAGAAGAACTAGAGGATGATTCTGACTTTGAGCAGGAAGATTATGACGTCCGTAGCAGGACAAGTGTCCAGACTGAGGATGACCAGCTCATTGCAGGGCAGAGTGCACGGGTGAGTGGACACCTAAGACTTTGGCTTGGCACACAGGGACCCTGTTTACTAAAATGGTCTGAGGATATTTCTAAATTCCAGAGGCTTGGTATCCCAGAGATTCATGGGTCAGAAACCTGTGCCCTCATCTGAGGTTGTTTATAACAATTCACATTTTACACAGTGAAAACAACCACCACTGCTCCTGATTACTCCTAATAACTCCCCCTCTTTTGCTATCACCAGAAACATAGCAACCACATGACAGCAAGCTTTTATGTGTATAATTGATTTTGTTGGGGTTGGGTATTACAATTAGATGATAAGCTGACAGGGAACACTGTAATATTCAAATTTTGCATTGGCACAGTCGCCACTGTTCTGCCTGAATTCTCCAAGCTTGTTAACACAAGAGGCAATGGCAAATGAGGAATTGGGGCACTACTTTGTTTATAATTGGGCTGTTGCTCCATGCAATACCCCATGTTCTATCATATCTAAGACCATATCTTTTGAAATTGGTTCAAGGCCATTCGATAGAGAACTTTTTGTTTCCTCATGTTACCTGTCTACTCCCATGGTGGTATTCCTAGATCTGTCTGCCATGTGATAGAAAAATTTATTAGAGACAAACTAGAAATATGCAAGTTTAAGGCAAGGATCAGGAAGCAACAGAGGACCACCTCTGCCTGGCGTCTGAGTACTTCATGATACTGTTCACCAATGCATTTGGTCCAAAGAGCATCCTAAATTTGGATCAATCTGATTAGCCGTATCACCCACAGGGTAGATGTATGTTATCAAGGCTGGTGGTGAGAGATGAAGTCCCTAGAGATTGCATAGGAGGGTGGAATTTTCCTCTCCTTAAAGGATCAGTTTCCAAAGAGTAAAAAGAATCAGATTATAGTATAACTGAGGGTTAGATATTCTAATTTTTTATGTTAAGTTGTATTTAAATAAAAGATAATGAATAGAAAGCAGGAGGTTGAGAAACAGGAGATAATTTAAACTAGAAATTGGAAAGCCCCAGAAAGCCCACACTGCCTTAAGAATTATGAAAGAAAAGTAATCAGAGGTTAAAATAAATAGGACTTGAAGGAGATGTTTAGTCAAGCAAGACTTTGTGTCTAAAACTCAATTTCTCTTGTATGCTTTATGCCCTGATATTGTCACCCAACAATCAAGTGACCCAAAATATAAATAAACATTAATATGAGGGATGTGAAGGTAAAGAAATATTAAAGACAAAGGCTTTGATTTCAGACAGATTTGATTTTCAATTGTAAAGGGCAGCATTAGAACCATGCACAAAGCTATATGTTGCTTAGTTTTTCTGAGTTTCAGACCCATCATTTCTGAAATGTGAATAACAGGCTTACCTGATAGGATTCTTATGAAGGTATAATTACTTATATTTGTAAAATAATGGGCACAATAATAGACATACAGTGAAGGCTCAGTAAAGATGACTGTGATTATTATTATCATTTCTAAGAGAAATCCTTTCTGATCACATGATGGTGGGACAATAAAAAAGTAGGCATAGAGCCCCCTACTTTAAAAACTCCTTGCAGACTCTATTTAACCACCCCTAAAATGTTGAGAATTGGAAAGGTCAGTAACTTGAAAATCTTTTGAGTCTGTGTTGGCAAAACATCAGACTAATGAAACATACAATTCGTCTTGAGAATTAAGTAAAACCAGAATTTTTATGTCACTGACAAAGGACAAGTTTGAGTAATTCATCCAAACATGAAGCAATTCAAAGTCAATTTGATTGACTAACTGCAACTCAGTATAGATACAGCCTAGTATCCACTGACCAGTGTTCTTAAAAACCCAGACAGGTTGTACAACTCATCTTACTTTAAAATCACCATCTTGTCAAAATGGCATGATTAGTCCCACCTTTACGAGTAAGAATAGAGTCCCAGTATACTTCTGTTTCATTGGGAACAGAATTCTAGTCTTATTTACATTAGCCATCAAATCAATGATGACGGGTGGAAATACAATTCAGAGGCTTCTGTCTTTATCATCTGTTATTTCTCCACACTATTGTCTTTTCTGAGAGTTTTTTTCCAGCAAGAATTATAGACAGGGTCTAAGATAGTAAGAACAGCACTCCTATAATTCAGCACTTGCTAATTTGTCTTTGAGGTCCATCATGTGGTCTGTATGATTAACTTGCAGCAGACAGCATTACTTATTGAGTCAGCCTATTTTAGCCTGTAATTATATGATGACAAATCAGAGACATGGAATTATGGCTGTTAAGTTGGAAATAAGAGGGTGCATTGAATTGCTGAAATGATAGATGGTCAGACTTTTGACCAGCAAAGTGTGCTAAGTTGGTCTAAATTGTGAAGGAGGCGAACTTTGTCTTTGACGGAGGCATTTGCTCTTCCCTGCAGCCAGTCCTCAATGTTAATGATATTACTTTGTGTTCTCATTTAGAGAAAGTCTCCCTTTCTGAAAATGGTAAATCAATGTAAAAGGAAGTGTAAGTGGGAGATAAGCTCTTAGTAACCCTATCCAACATTGCTATCAAATTCTGGAGTTAGAGTATTTAAAAAAATTTCCTTTATATGCCCACATCTGCTGCTTGCCTACAACATTCTGAGGGAGAGGAGAGTGGGGTGGTGGGGGATGGTGGTGTGAATGGGAATCAAATGGGAATCAATATGGAAGGTGGTGATCTGATAAAATATGGAGGTGATCTTACCCTTTGATCCTAGACATGACATATTATAAACTGTTTCTCCACAAGTTGACAGAGTTAAAATAGGTTAGTGACACTTGCTGGGCACTTAACCTTGGTGATACAATATATTATTTGGAGTCACACAGACCCAATTTTAAATATGGACTTAGCGAAGCTGTGTGACTTTGGAGCAACTTTCTTAAGCTCTCCACATTTCATCTCCTCCTATGCTACCTCATAAGGTCATGGGAGAATTCCATGATAAAACGTATCACATGATTTATCATATAAATTGCAATAATTAAGTTGGTGGTAATGGTGATGATGCTTGTGGCTTGAGCTAATCATTCCTTAGAGGGCTGACTAATTTCACCTGAAAGAGTTGGATAATTCAGGCAATCACAAGAGGCTTTACTTGAGTTAATGGGACAATTACCTCAATTTTCCAATTCACTTCACAGCTAGAGACTGGTAAGAATCGAAGAACCCACTCCTTAACTACTTATATTTATTATTCTGCTTTAAAGTCAAGTGAGTAAAAACAGGCACATTGAGTTTTTGCCCCTTTAACCGTTATTTATAAACATTCTTGTGATTGAAACTTAATGTTAGCCTCTTGCTCTCTGCTTAAGAAATGAACACTTGTCAGTTTGGGGACCCATAGACTTGAAAGATTATTTTTTCTCCTGGAAATTGGAAAATAATCATATCAAAAGCTCCTTGAGATTTAAGTTGAAGAAAGGATTCAGTGCTATTTGAATGGTTATTGGCTTGTATCAGTGATTTTCGCTTTTATCTTAGTAGGTAGGGTTTATAACAATCACCAAAAAATAGTTGTTGGTTCAGAGCAAAGGCTGGGAGAAACTCTGGGCTAGGGGGGAAGAAATCCTTTTGGACTAAAATCTCTGATACCACTAATTTGGGACCCCACATCAGGCAGATCAAGAATTTGGAGAGCTGTGCTTGGCTACTGTGAAAAGAAGCAGAAATTATCAAACCGTCCCAGATAATGATATTATGTAAACAGAAAATCTGATCTGTCTCCTTTCCTCTTGGCCATGAAAATACTTTTTCTCATGTTTCCTCGGTTTGAGAGATTGAACAATTGCATGTTATGTATTTTATATTGAGTTTGATTTCAATGTAGCTGGCTTCTATTTTTTTCTAGCTAGAATGGCTTTCATGTGTTCACATTTCAAACTGCTGAGTTACATTGATAAGACCTAATTAAAACTCATGTGTTGAATTCTAATTTGATTAACTTGCAAATTTCACAGTTTGTGATCTACTGTTTATAGATAACCTTTTTTAAAATTCCAGTTTCAGAAAAGGTCAATTATGAATTTTTAAAAGCAAGAGCATTTTAAGAATATTTAGGAAGAGACTTCAGATCATTGATAGCTACATAAGCAGAGGCAAATGGAAGGATGCTTTCACCCAAGTCACTCACCATTAAGTGTATGATACAGGTCAAGCACCCCCTAGAGCCAAAACAATGTCTTCCTTTGCAAACTTGCATTGGAGGGGACAGTTTTTCTTCAGAATTGTGTTCTTAGAATGTGTGTGTCAGTTCTGGCAACTTCTCTTGAATTATGTTAATGCAGTGAGTGGAAAAATGTTTAAGCAGTCGGTCAAAAGATGTTTTTTAAGCTTCTACTCTTGGCGGGATATGGCTGCCTAAACCCTAGGGAAGCACATAGAGAAGTTAGAGGTAGGGCATTAATAGGAATTAGAGAGCAAAGCAAAGCGGTTAATATTCAAGTGCTAAATTGCATAATGGAGACCCAAGTGCTATCGTTGACAGAGAAGTATACCCTCTTCAGTACACAAATTAACCTTGTGTAGGGACAATGAAACGTGCATTGCTTTCCATCTGGGGATTGAACATAGAGTCTAGAAGTGTGCTGAAAGTTTTATGGATTCTTTTACAGAGAAGCACCTAGCAAATACTTTTAATGATGCTGGTTTAGGACCCGTGAGGTCTAAGTAAAGCATGATTTGCTCTTTTGTATGAGGACAATAAACCAGAAACAGCAATAGGTCATCTGAAATAAATAATTAGAGAAAAAACTGCATATTTAATTTCTGGAAATGAAATGTATCTCAAATACAATGGATTAGTTGTCTTACTATGAACACAACATTGCAAATATGAGGTTATAATAAACTCTTATATATCAAGTACCTTTGTAAATACAGTTTTTAAAGTTACTCTAACAATAGCTTTCAAGATAAAAAATTTTAAATAACTATAGTATTCTTACAAGTCTGGATTTTAAAATATGGATTAAAATTTACACATACACATATGTATCCAAACATATGTACACATGCTGTTTAAAGGCACATACAACATACATGCATACGTGGGAGTTAGTAGATATGGACATTAGTAAGAAGCATCTGGGCAGACTGGCTCAAGGATACCTTTAGGCAAATCAGACACCATAGGCAACTGCTGCCTATGGCATCCACCGGGATGCACAGCCTGGCAAACAGTGCTAGTGATTTCAGTGACCTTACCCCACTTGGTTGCGTACCCCTGGACAGTGGGTAAGTTGCATGGCCTTGCACAGCTGATGATCCTGTTGTGCACAATGGTTAAGAATGATCTTAGCTTGCCTGGGTTTGAATCCTATTCCTACAGCCTATTACTTGTGTGGTATTAGGAATTTTATGAATTTCTCTGGGTCTAGATATTATCATTATTAAAATGGGGGATAATAAATAAGTAGATTGTTATTTGACATACATAAGCCTCAACAAAATACCCAGTTTGTGTGTGTATACATAAAGAATTATAACAGTCTTCTATTATAGATAGTTGTGTAGACCCTGAGCCCATCCCTTTCCCTGTGGCAACTAAGAAACGAGTCAGAGGGATAGTTGGAAAGGAAAACTAATGGCAGAAATGATAATATAATGTTAATGATGATTCTATACATGCTTACTTTCATTTTTTTGACAAAACACTTAATTCGCTGCCCACCATCAAAAGGTGATGGTGGGCAGCAAATTAAATAATATGTGTTTTGTCAAAATAATTGACAAATAATTATTTACTATGCCCATAGTCTATCTGAAGAGATCAACATTATGATCCATTTAACAGTGAAGGCTTAACCCATGTCAGTTACAGGGCCTTTGTTGAACCCAGTTTGTCTGAGCTCACTTTGCCTGATACCTCTATGAGACCTTAGTTCTATTCACTCACTTTGGGAGAAGATTTACAATTTATGAAGCAGTTTTCTTGTGTTATTTCACTTGCTCATTGCAGAAACTGTAGTCTCCCCAAGTCATACTCTCTTGATCTGTCTTCTGGAAAATGGGTGTATCCCAGAAGCAGGAAGTACCTATTCACATGCTCCTGATTGTGAAGTGGGTTGCTTATGGTTTTGGGAGGATGTAATAAGGTGATGTCAGACATTTCATTCAGGGCTTGCTACGTAAATGATGTTTAACAAATATAGTTGATTCTCACTATTCCTGAGAGTTATGTTCTATAAAGTCATCGTGAACATTTAATTAGCAAATATTTAATCATTGCTTCTAGGGGAAATACAGCATTAGGTTCCTCAGAACTGCCAGTCAAGACATTTTCTCAACTGATCAATATATAACTATGTTTAATGGGTGTTTCTGTTTAGATACCTTATTTTATATACTTTAATTCGTTAACACTGAACTCACGGCCAATAGCTCTGTAACTCATGTCTGATTGAAGCTTGGCTAACACATGTATTTTCTCCATAAGGCACATGCCAGCCTTCTCATGCTCAGGGACACTAGACGCCCTTGAGCACCATGCTTGGAGCCATTTTAAATAGCAAAGTTACTAACACATAGCACAGGCTGGGTGTGGTGGCTCACACCTGTAATCCCAGCACTTTGGGAGCCTAAGGCATGTGGGTCACGAGGTCAAGAGATCGAGACCATCTTGACCAACACGGTGAAACCCTGTCTCCACTAAAAATACAAAAGTTAGCTGGGCATAGTGGCATGTGCCTGCAGTTCCAGCTACTAGGGAGGCTGAGGCAGGAGAACTGCTTGAACCCAGGAGGCGGAGGTTGCAGTGAGCCGAGATTGTGCCACTGCACTCCAGTTTGGCGACACAGCGAGACTCTGTCTCAAAAAAACAAAAAACAAAAACAGAAAAACACAACAAAAACCAAAAAAGCACAAAAATGTGAAAAAAATGTAGCACTAAATAGACCACAGAAAGTACACTTGTTTACTGTACGAGAGCTTAAAAAGGAAGGCAGAGCATTGCCTTGTTCAGCCTCATCTGGGAATATGCATATCGGGCAACTCAAATTTTTTGCTGCTCCGCCCACATTTGCAAATGACCATGAAAATGCTACAAGCCTTGATTTGGGGGTTACAAATATATTTTAGAGAATAGGCAAAATCGCAAATGGAGAATCCATGAACAAGGAGAAGACTGCAGCTCTCCCTTTTCTACATTTTCTTACCTAGCAGTTATTGAAAATCAACCCATGTTTCCTAATTTTATACTTTATCCCATTATAACTTTTCTGCCTACGTACTCAAAAGCTTTACGAGGAGCCACAGTCATGCCACCACCCTAAAGGAGATGGGGGAGGGCTAGGAATAGGCACGCCATCCCCGGAATGCCCTGGGTAGGAGATTTTTGTTTGGCATCTCTCTTTAGACACCTTCATTAACACTCATAGAAAGTCTCCCCCATCCTCCCCCATTTGGATGCTCAGATAGTGTTTAAAATTCCTCTCCTTTCCAGCGACAGAAGGCCGTTTTTCTTTTTTCCCTTCTCTGAACAGATTTCAGTGTTGAAAGAGGTGCATTCTTTCATCTGGTAAAAGTATCCTGAGACCAAATATAAAAATTGTCAAGAATAGCTTCTTTTGAACAAACATATGCCATCAAAGCGGCAGAGAAGTTCTGTTATTGTCAGTGCGCACGTAGCTTTGGATATCTCTGTATTTTTCATATATGGGAGTGGGACGGGGACTTGGGGAAAGCTTCTCAGCCTGTGCTTGTGGCCTCCCTGGAATGGAGAAAGACGTGCTTTCCGGAATGGCAGGGTAGCTCATAAGCCTTTGCAGGGTCTGGTTTTGCCATCCGCTGAAGGCAGAGTCAACATACGGTCTGTACTTCCTTTGTCACCGTCACTCACGCTTTTTCTGTAACCCACGCAGGCCATCATGGCGCAACTACCGCAAGAGGAGAAGGCAAAAATAGCTGAGCAGGTGGAGATATTCCATCAAGAGAAAAGCAAGCTGGATGCAGAAGTGGCCAAATGGGACGACAGCGGCAATGATATCATTGTACTGGCCAAGCAGATGTGTATGATCATGATGGAAATGACAGACTTCACAAGGTGAGGCCCAGAGCCAGGGAGAAGATGATAGATTTTTTTCGTTAAGCCCAGAAGGGTAGCAGTATATATTATCATGTGAAAGCCTGCTGAAAAATTAAAATACATCAACGTAAGGTGGTGGTATTGTAAATTTACATGTATAAGTCAAAATGATCTGGACTGAATTCCTAGCAGATAGGTAGGTCTTTTTGGTCAAGATTATATTCAATGTTGTAGTTATTGTTGTTGTAATTATATAACCTAAGGAAGACATAAAATCAAATTTATGGGTGACTTATCTTTGGTCTGTGTTATTTTGCAATATGCTTAAATATTATTCTGAAGATAAAGTGAATGATTCATTAATATCCCTTTGGAAAAATATGTACCTGTGTGTGTGCACATGTATACTATAGTATGTTGTAATACTAGTTTGTGATCTAACAACGTTAATTTAAGCTCACGTTTTATTGTTACATATTAAGAATCGGGTACCACAGTCTAAGATTCCATTGTTTTTACAGAGAAATTAAAGTTGTGTAAGATTTATTTCTTTTAGCTCTGAGCTAGTACTTTTGACAAATCAAGTGACCAGTCAGAATTTTGTCAGGAGCCTTTTCTTCACCAAGGGTTAGTGCTGTTCCTACCACTGCATTTTGGTCTCTTCTTAAAAAGAAGGTGATATCTTTGCCCTTTCAACACAAAGGGCAAACCAAGGGAGAGCAAAATTCAGTAAGAACCTCCCTGAATCCTGAATCAGAATATCAGGTGATTTGGGGGCAGGTCTCTTACTCTCTGTTTATTTGCGAAATGGTGAAATCATACTTGTCTTTTCAACTTGAGAAGAGAGTTTTAAAATCCAAAGACATAATACAAGTATAAATTATGCTGCCATACAAATATAAGCTATCGTTTTACTGTAGTTTTTTTCTGGAAAACACGCACATTTGCAAAGATGTTTTAATGATTTAACATGGTATTTGTTATTGAAGTTATGTAAGATATATGGGAATGTCAAGACGTCATCTGATGGGTGACAATTTTTTTTAATGGTTGTTGAATGTTTCTAATGAGAAAAGGCTCGAATTGACTCTAAGTTATAATTTAATATGGAACATCTCTGCGTCATCCCCTTTGCCTCTGGCCAATATGTACTAATGACATTGGTTGGCCCTTTTCCAAATATTTTAAAACTGTTTTTTACTTCAGTGGAATGACTTTACTGTTATGGAGGAGACATTTGAGACTTTTAAATGTCATTGTACTCATTAGAAGTTGAAATTTGTACATTTGGTTAGTCTTTGTGGACTTCACACATTTATTTCAAATAATACGTAACAGCAGGAAAAAATTTTGAGCCATTATTTCAGCCTGAAATTTCCTACAAATCAGACTATTATGGCAGCCTCAGTCATTGTTTCTCAAGGCCTGTGACAACTTAATTTGCTTGCTTTCAACATTTTATTAGTACTTTATCTGATGGTTATTATTGCAATCCATTAATAGCATCACTTGAAAAAATAATCTCATTACAGTGAATAATGAATCTGGTCCTGTTACTAGTTTTGATCAGAAGCACATTTTATAATTCTCTAGATTATATAACTGTGGTCAAGGCACAGTTATAAAAGATATATTTGGAGGGTCTTGTTACATGGTATTAAATGAGACACATGTCTGTTAGTCAAAGTATAGTTTTAAAAGTGAGAAGAAGGTGTCTTCAATTTCCTAGGGATTTCATACCATTATTTTAGGCTGATTTGAATAATGAAATGTCTAGGG
Organism: Ateles fusciceps; assembly: GCA_036589455.1. NCBI lineage: Eukaryota > Metazoa > Chordata > Mammalia > Primates > Atelidae > Ateles > Ateles fusciceps. The sequence continues at coordinate 3,306,268 of JAZHEH010002077.1, forward strand.
AGCTACTAGTTAGTTTTTCCCACTGCATGATGGGTAGTTTTGTGCCCTTTTGTTAGAGCACAGGGAGGAGTACAGTAATTAATGACTAGAGAACCAGAGTAGACTGTGAGTTTGAAATGCAACACAGGAAGTTGAGGCTTCATTGCTGCCTCCATCTGCACTGCCTGTTTTTAGCAGACAGCTGACTAGTGCCTTTCTTTGTGACCGCTCACCTAAGTTCACTACATTTGACCTTATACATTGTTATTATTGCCTTTCCACTTGCATATTGCACTTCAAGGAGGAATAATTTAAACTCCATAACTCTAAACATTCCTGAGTACCATTTTCTCTTATTTAAAGGAATGGACATAGCTGATTAGGAATTGAAACTTGGCTAGTCTCCCTAATATATATCTGTTTAAAGGGCATGTGGGTACACAAAATACTCTGGGATTTATTATCTTGTTTTATTTTTATCACTAGCTAATTCATTATTTTGTTTCAGTAATCTCAATGCTATTCATTCCGTTATTAAAATTGAAGGAGTTCTGCCTCATTATATGTGTAATAACTCCTTCATGGAAGATAAAACTGATTATGCCTCATGTCTTTTTCCCGCTCAGTTCTTGACTTCCGTCTCATGGACAATGGCAGAAGCACCATCAGGCACAGAGTGAATTCATGCTATTTGTATCATTTTTCAGAAAGAAATAGCACGTTGCTAGTCTTGTGTCCCAATAACGAAAGGTGTGCAACAGCTCAGGTTTAACTGTAAACAAAGAGCAAAGCTGTTTAATAGAATCAACCTTAAGTTCTAATCTTCAACAGTTTTGAGACTAAAAAAAAAAAAAAACTTTCAGGGTACAATTGACTGTAAAATACTGAGCACTAGACTCAAAAATCATATAATGATTCTATATTTCCCAAACTTTATTTCCTGCCTTAGTTCACATGCTCAGTATTTCAGCTTAGGGAGCACTCAACTGGTCTTTCAATTTCAATTCTTTACTCATCCAGGCCACACCTGGCCAGTGAAGGGCAGTCATCCAGCTTTCTTTGCACTAAAGCTTTTGTTAGTTCCTGTTTTCACAGAATAAAAATCCTGTGTTTGCTCTTGAAGACCTACCTTTCTTGACCTATAGGCTTCTGTCATAATTTTGTACATATTTAACATCTTACCTTACAACCTATTCCACCTTTTCCAGGAAGTACCTGGAATAGTTCAACTTGTGATTCTGTAGTTCCACCTGAGTCCTCAGAATTCCCCAGATTCACTCAACTGCTATACTGTGCCGTCTTCATGCTGCTTCAGCTGATTAGTAAAATTTCCCAAGCGTATTGGCCATTGTATATCTCCTTTGAAGAAATATCTATCCAAGTCTTTTGCCCATTTTTTAGTTGAGTTGTTGGTTTGCTTTTTTGATGTTGAGTTGTAGGAGTCCTTGGTATATTCTGGATATTAATTCCTTATCAGGAATTACAAATTCCTGATAAAAAATCACTATTTTCTCTTATATTATTGGTTTGTTTTTCACTATTTGTTGATAGCATTCTCTGACACACAGAAGTTTTAACCTTGAGTAACATCTATTGTTTTTTCTTTTGTTGCTTGTACTTTTAGTGTTATATCCAAGAAATTATTACCAACTCCAATATCATGAAGTTTTCTCCTGTGTTTTCTTCTTTGGGTTTTTTACTTTTTTATGTTTAGCTCTTTCATCTGTTTTTAGTTAATTTTTAAATGAGGTATAATATGAGGACTGCTGCTTTTGCATGTAGATAATCCAGTTTTGTCAACACCATTTATTGAAAAAACTGCCCTTTTCCAGGACCTAAATCTTAGCAAAAATCTTAGTATCTTAGTAGCAATTCATTTGACCTTATATGTAAGGGTCTATTTCTGAATTCCACTCTATTCTATTGGTCTCCATGTCTGTCTTTGTGCCAGTACTATACTATTTTTATTACTGTAAGTTTTAAAATCAGAAAGTATAAAGCCTCCATTTTTTGTTCTTTTCAAGACTGCTTTGGCTCTTTGGGTTGCCTTGAGAGTCCATGTGATTTTTAGGATGGTATTTTTAATTGCTGCCAAAAATGCCTTTGGGTTTTGATAGGGATTATAGTGAATCTGTAGCTCCCTTTGGGTAGTATTGACATCTTAAGTCTTCCAAACTACATTTATTGAATTACTTTCCATTTATTTTTCCGATTTCAATAATAGTTTGTAGTTTTCAGCATACAAGTCTTCTTCCTCCTTGGTTAAGCTTATTCCTAAACATTCTATTTTTTTGATACTATTGTAAATGGAGTTATTTTCTTCATTTTCTTTCAGGATTGTTTATTACTAGTGTCTAGAAACATTTTGTTGCAATTTGCCTGAATTCAGTTACTAGTTTTATCAGTTTTTTTTTAAGAATCTTAAGCATTTTCTACATGTAAGATCAAGTCACCTGTTAACAGAGATAATTTTGCTTCTTTCTTTCCAATTTGAATTCCTTTTGGTTTCTTAACTTGCCTGATTGGACTGGCTAGAACTTCCAGTACTGTGTTAAATAGGAGGAGTGGCAAGAGCAGGATCCTTGCCTTTATCCTGGTCTTAGAGGTAAAGATTTTGTCATTCACCATGGAGTATAAAAAGTTAGCTGTGGTTTTTAAAACTGTTATTAAGATGAAATAAAGTTGAAACATTGTTTGACAGTTGTTTTTAAAGTTAAAAATGTGTGGTGTTGTTTCTGAGGTCTCTGTTCTGTTCCATTGGTCTATATGTGTGTTTTGGTACCAGTACAATACTGTTTTGGTTACTATAGTTTTGTAGTATAGTTTGAAGTCAGGTACCATGATGCCTCCAGGTTTTTTCTTTTTCTTAGGATTGTCTTGGCTACATGGGCTTTTTCCGTATGAAATTTAAAGTAGCTTTTTTCTAACTGTGCAAAGAAAGTCAATGGTAACTTGATGGGAATAGCACTGAATCTGTGACTTACTTTGGGCAGTGTGGTCATTTTCACGATATTGATTCTTTCAATTCATGAGCATGGATTTGTTTGTGTCCTCTGTTATTTCCTGGAGCAATGGTTTGTAGTTCTTGAAGAGGTCCTTCATGTCCCTTGTAAGTTGTATTCCTAGGTATTTTATTCTCTTTGTAGCAATTGTGAATGGGAGTTTATTCATGATTTTGTTCTCTGCTTGTCTATTGTTGGTATATAGGAATGTTTGTGATTTTTACATGTTGATTTTGTATCCTGAGACTTTGCTAAAGTTGCTTATTAGCTTAAGGAGTTTTTTGGGCTGAGACAATGGGGTTTTCTAAATATACAATCAGGTCATCTGCAAGCAGAGACAATTTGATTTCTTTCTTCCTATTTGAATACCCTTTATTTTTTGCTGTTGCCTGATTACCCTGGCCGGAACTTTCAATACTGTGTTGAATAGGAGTGGTGAGAAAGGCATCCTTGTCTTGTGCCAGTTTTAAAAGGGAGTGCTTCCAGATTTTGCCCATTCAGTTTGATACTGGCTCTGGGTTTGTCATAAATAGCTGTTATTATTTTAAGATATGTTCCATCAGTGTCTAGTTTGTTGAGAGTTTTTAACATGAAGTGATGTTGAATTTTATCAAAGGTCTTTTCTGCTTCTATTGAGATAATTGTGGTTTTTGGCATTGTTTCTGTTTATGTGATGAATTACATTTATTGATTTGCCTATGTTGAACCAACCTTGCATCCCAGGGATGAAGGCAACTTGATCATGGTGGATAAGCTTTTTGATGTGCTGCTGGATGTGGTTTGCCAGTATTTTATTGAGGATTTTTGCATTGATGTTCATCAGAAATATTGGCCTCTACAACCATCTGATCTTCTACAAAGCTGATAAAAACAAGCAATGGGAAAGGATTCTCTAATAAATGGTGCTGGGAAAACTGGCCAGCCATATGCAGAAAACTGAAACTGTACCCCTTCCTTACACCTTATTCAAAAATTAACTCAAGATGGATTAAAGACTTAAATGTAAAACCCAAAACCAAAAAATAAAATCCTAGAAGAAAACCTAGGCAAAACCATTTAGAACATAAGCGTAGGCAATGACTTCATGAGTAAACACCAAAAGCAATTGCAACAAAAGCCAAAATTGGCAAATGGGATCCAGTTAATCTAAAGAGCTTCTCCACAGCAAAAGAAACTAGCATGAGTGAACAGGCAACCTATAGAGTGGGAGAAAAATTTTGCAATATATCCATCTGACAAAGGTCTAATAACCAGAATGTACAAGGAACTTAAATTTACAGGAAAAAAAACAAGCCAATCAAAAAGTGGGTGAAGGATATCAACAGACGACACTTCTCAAAAGAAGACATTTATGCAGCCAACAAACATATGAAACAAAGCCCATCATCACTGGTCATTAAGAGAAATGCAAATCAAAACCACAATGAGATACCATCTCATGCCAGTCAGAATGGTGATCATTAAAAAGTAAACAATAGATGCTGGTGAGGCTGTGGGGGAAATAGGAATGCTTTTACATTGTCGGGAGTATAAATTAGTTCAACCACTGTGGAAGACAGTGTGGTGATTACTCAAGGATCTAGAACCAGAAATACCATTACTGGGTGTATACCCAAAGGATTATAAATCATTTTACTACAAAGACACATGTACATGTATGTTTATTACAGCACTATTTACAATAGCATAGATTTGGAATCACCTCAAATGTCCAGCAATGATAGACTGGAAAAAGAAAATGTGGCACATGTGCAACATGGAATACTATCCAGCCATAAAAAAGAATGAGATCATGTCCTTTGCAGGACCATGGATGAAGCTGGAAGCCATGATCCTCGGAAAAGTAACATAGGAACAGAAAAATACCACAAGTTCTCACTTATAAGTGGGTTGAACAGTGAGAACACATGGAGACAGGGGAGGGGAACAACACACACTGGGGCCTGTCAGGGGTTGGGGGAGAGAAGGAGAGCATTAGGACAACTACCTGATGCATGTGGGGCTTAAAACCTAGATGACAGGTTGATAGGTGCAGCAAACCATCATGGCACATGTAAACCTATGTAACAAGCCTGTACTTTTCTGCACATGTATTCTGGAACTTAAACAAAAAACTAAAAAGGGATTTTCTGTAGGACCCCAAAAGTTTGCTTTTGGACATTTATCTAGAGACATGAAAACTTACATTCACCTCAAACCCTATACATAAATATTTATATTAGGTTTATTTGTAATAGTCCCAAACTGGAAACTACCCAAATGTCCTTCGTTGGGCAAATGGTTAAGCAAACTGTGTTACATCTATACCATAGACTACTACTCAGCAATAAAAATACATGCAACGGTTTGGACAAACCTTAAGATAATTATGCTGAGTGAAAAACTGTTATCTCAAATATTGCATACAGTATGATTTTATTTAGATGGCTTTCCTAACATAACAACATTGTAGAGGTGGAGAAGACATTTGTGATTAGGAATATGTTAGGAATGGGGTAAATGGTATAAAGAGTATGAGACAAACTTGTGGTAATAGTACAGTGTGTGTCTCAATTGTAGCAGTAGAGTTACACGAAGCTATACTTACACAAGTGCATAAAAATAGTGAAAGATGAATATTTCTGTGGATTTCACCAGTATCAATTTCCTGGTTTTGCTATTCTACTATAGTTATACAAGATACTAACAAACATTGAGGGAGGCTGGGAGAAGAATGAACAGGACATTTCTACACATATTTTTAAATTTCCTGGGAATCTCTTGTATTTCAAAATGAAAAGGTAAACATAGAAGACAAAATTAAATAAAGTTAAACTTAGTTCCTCAGTCACACTAGTCACCTTTTAAGTGTTCTATAATTACATGTTGCTAGTGACTCCATATTGGATAGTGCAGAATTGTAGAATGCCCATCGTTACAAAAATTCTGTTACTTAACATTGCTATAGACACTCAGTGTCTGAGGGGATCCTTAGAATTCACTTGAAACCATACTGAACCAGGCAAAAGCTGGAAGCATTCCCTTTGAAAAGGGGCACAAGACAAGGATACCCTCTCTCGCCACTCCTATTCAACATAGTATTAGAAGTTCTGGCCAGGGCAATCAGGCAACAGAAAGAAACAAAGGGTATTCAAGTAGGAAGAGAGGAGATGAAATTGTCTGTCTGTTTGCAGACGGCATGATTGTGTATTTAGAAAACCCCATCATCTCAGCCCAAAATCTCCTTAAGCGGATAAGCAACTTTAGTGAAGTCTCAGGATACAAAATCAATGTGCAAAAATTATAAGCATTCCTGTTCACCAATAATAGAGAGCTGAATCATGAGTGAACTCCCATTTACAATTGCTACAAAGATAATCAAATACCTAGGAATACAACTTACAAGGGATGTGAAGGACCTCTTCAAGGAGAAGTACAAACCACTGCTCAAGGAAATAAGAGAGGACACAAACAAATGGAAAAACATTCCATGCTTATGGATAGGAAGAATCAGTATCCTGAAATTGGCCATACTCCCCAAAGTAATTTATAGATTCAGTGCTATCCTCATCAAGCTACCATTGACTTTCACCACAGAGAAAAAACTACTTTAAATTTCATATGGAAACAAAAAAGAGACCATATAGCCACGACAATCCTAAGTAAAAAGAACAAAGCTGGAGACATCCTGACTTCAGATTATACTACAAAGCTACAGTAACCAAAACAGCATGTTACTGGTATAAAAACATATATATATATATATATATATAGACTAATGGAACAGAACAGAGGCCTGAGAATACCACACATCTAAAACCATCTGATCGACAAACCTGGCAAAAACAAGCAGTGAGGAAAGGATTTCCTATCTACTAAATGGTGTTGGGAAAATTGGCTAACCATATGCAGAAAAAAGAAACTGGACCCCTTCCTTTCACCTAATACAAAAATTAACTCAAGATGGCTTGAAGACCTAATGTAAGACATAAAACCATAAAAACCCTAGAAGAAAACCTAGGCAGTACCATTCAGGACATAGGCATGAGCAAATACTTCATGACTAAAACCCCAAAAGTAATGGCAACAAAAGCCAAAGTTGACAAATGGGATCTAATGAAACTAAAAAGCTTCTGCACAGGAAAAGAAACTATCATCAGAGTGAACAGGCAACCTACAGAATGGGAGAAAATTTTTGTAATATATCCATCTGGTAAAGGGCTAATATCCAGAATCTTCAAAGTACCTAAACAAATTTACCAGAAAAAAAAAGAACTACTCCATCAAAAAGTAGGTTGAAGATATGAACAGACAACACTTCTCAAAAGAAGACATTTATGCAGCCAATAAACATGAAGAAAAGCTCAGCATCACTGGTCATTAGAGAAATGCAAATCAAAACCACAGTCAGATACCATCTCACGCCAGTTAGAATGGCAATCATTAAAAAGTCAGGAAACAACAGATGCTGGAGAGGATGTGGAAAATAGGAATGCTTTTTATACTGTTTGTGGGAGTGTAAATTAGTTCAACCATTGTGGAAGACAGTGTGGTGATTCCTCAACAATCTAGAACCAGAAATACCATTTGACCCAGCAACCCCGTTACTGGGTATATACCCGAAGGATTATAAATCATTCTACTATAAAGACATGTGCACACCTATGTTTACTGCAGCACTGTTCACGATAGCAAAGACTTGGAACCATCCCAAATGCCCATCAATGATAGAGTGGATAAAGAAAATGTGGCACATATATACCATGGAATACTATGCAGCCCCACAAAAGGATGAGTTTGTCCTTAAAGACATGGATGAAGCTGGAAACCATCATTTTCAGCAAACTAACACAAGAACAGAAAACCAAACACTGCATGTTCTCATTCATAAGTGGAAGTTGAACAATGAGAACACATGGACACAGGGAGGGGAACATTACACACTGGGGCCTATTGTGTGATGAGGGGGCTAGGGGTGGGTTAGCAGAAATACCTAAAGTAAATGATGGGTTAATGGGTACAGCAAACCACCATGGCACATGTGTACCTATGTAACAAACCTGCATGTTCTGCACATGTATCCCAGAACTTAAAGTATAATAAAAGAAAAAAACAAAAGAATTCACTCGAAACCTATGCAATGATAGCATTAAAAGAAAATGCTACCCTTGCCACATGAGCCAAATTCAAGGTCTTCTCTTTTAAAGATAGTGCTTATTATTCCACAGTTATTCCCCAACTACCAGTAAGGGCAGCCACACGATCTGTTATGTAAGCAAAAGGAAATGAGTAACTTTGGTCCCCCCACCCCTAGAAATGGCACAGCTACTTTTTCTCTGTTTCTCTTTTCTTCTGTTCATGATGTGGAGAAAGTGGGTCATGTCACTAACTTTGTGTTCATTGAAAGAAACCTTGGCCTTGAAACTTTCTTAGAAGGGTGTTGTGCTGTACTCAGAACCATATGTGAGATATTCAGGTTTTCCCAGATGATTCAAATAATTTTCTTTATTTTACACATGACTTTAACTGCACTTTAGTAGTTCTAATTTTTATGACTATTTAGACAATTGAATTTGGCAGTTGACAATTTTTCTCATGTTCTTTTTCTGGGTATTTTTGCTATTTGTGTTTATATTTTGTAGTAATACATTTACTTATACAGAATTTAAAGATAAAAGAGAATAAAATTTTAAAATAAAATTGTTTGGAAAAGGATTAACTTTTCAATATATTGTCCAGGGTCAATTGATTACTAGTTTAGAAAAATAAAGAGTGTGATTCCCATCTCACCTTAAACAATAAGCATAAACTGTAGGTGGATGTAATATTTAAATATAATAAGGAAACTTTAAAACTTTAGAGTAAAATGGAAGGGTATTTTTATCTTGGGATAATGAAGAGCTTCTTAAAAAACATACGAAAAGCACAAACTAGTATAAATGATTAATACATTTGAATGTAATAAAATTAAAATTTAGATTTTAAAAAACTGTAAAAAGAGAGAACTAACATACAGACCAAGACTAGAAGTAATTGGTAATATAATAAAAGATCAGAATCTAAAATATCTGAAGAGCTTAGATAAGCAATTTAGAAAAAAAAGAGTCAGTAGAAAAATATGCAAAAGATTTGAAAAGACATCTCAGAGCAAAGAACATATAAATCATTAATAATGATCAATAAACGATGAAGAGACTCAGTCTCCTCTGTCATAATAAAAATGAATTTTTTTTACAACCATCAGCTTGACAAGAAAAAGTAAATGCATTTTAACATCTAAATGACTGGACATATCTACAGAAAAATAAATATACCACTTTTCTCCTCCTCCTGGGCTCAAGCAAACCTCTCACCTTAGCCTCTGAGTACTTGGGACTGCAAGATGGTCTCAGGATCCTAGATTCAAGTGATCTACCAGCCTCAGCCTCCCAAAGTGCTGGGATTACAGGTGTGAGCCACCACGTCCAGCCAGTACACAACTTTAATTACGGTAACTTGTACAATTATCACCTAGCTCAAGAAGCCTTCATAAACCTTTGCTACTTCACAGTACCTTTATTCTCAACTAGTTGTAACTATTACCTTGAGCTATTTCAAGATGTGCTGATGGTCTACTGGGGGGGAAAACCCAGAACTTTGTAACATTTGCTAATTACCATGAAGTAAATACTTCCATCATGGCAAATTTCAAGCTCCCAGCGTTTCAACTGGCTTGTCCAATTCCTAAAAACCTATCAAATAATTCTCGTATGTATGAGCCTATTCCAGCACTCATGTCAATTCCTTCATTTCTGTAGTTTTCCTTTTCTTTTTTTTCTGTTTACTACCTAAGTGAGCATCTTTAAATAGTTTCATTTTAGTTGCTTCTGACAATAGCAATATTATGTAACTAGATGAAATTGTTTTTCTTCCAATAGTCTAGAAGACTTTAAATAGCATTAAGATTATCTTCTCTTTAAAGGTTTAGTAAATGCCCAGAAGAAACCACCTGGATTCCTTCCTTCTTTCCTTCTCTTCCTTCTCCTTTTCTTCTTCTTCTTCTTCTTCTTCTTCTTTCTTTTTTTTTTTTTTTTTTTTGGATGAGCTCTATCTGACAGCTTTCTTTCTTCCACGGAAATCAGACTGTTTCAATTTTTCAAGATATCCTTTCTGGCCATTTTTGATAAATTGTGTTTCCTAGAAACTTATTTTGTCTACTCTTACGTTTATTTACATATATTTGAGGAAAGCAGTTTTATGATACATATTTTTTTGTTTTGTTTTCTAAGGTTATTGCTCTCTTACCTTTTTTTTACTTTTGGATATTTTTCTCCATTTTTTTTGATAGCATTCTAAATATATTTTCTATATCTTTTTGGTTTAGAGCCAGTTTTAGGATTTATTCACAATTTCTAGTGTTTTCTGACTCATTAATCTCTGTTTGCAACTTAATTATTTTTTCCCAATCTCTTTCTGAATTCTTAAGCCGTCTATTTAATTCATGTTTTTTGTAACTTCTTCTGTATTAATGTATGTAGTAAAGGCTACTTGTATTTCTCTGAGCATGTGACTTTAGCTGTTCTCTTAAGAATGAAGTATTTTCAGTCAAAAGCATACTAGATTGTGATTCAGGAAACAAAGATTTCCATCCTGTTTCTCTCCGTGCGTAGCAGAGTCATTGGCATGTTACTTTGTCTTCCTTCTTAGGTTTCGCTTCCCCAACTAGAAAATGGGAAATATTTGATCTCAGAACTTCTATTTTACTCTCTATTTATGAAATATACTCTCATACCCAGGTTGTGAGTCCAAGAATTTGAATTGACTCTACAACGTGAATTCTGAAGTCTCAAAATGTTTTTCTTTTGTTTTTTTTTTCCCTAACATACTAGTAAGTCTATGAATTATAGTCTCTGGTATAATAAAAAAAGGCATGCTTGTTTTCATTATTTGTCTACAATATGGGGGCCTGAGCCTCAAGCAAATTCAGGGTCTATATAGACATTCTTTATTAACTTGGCACATTTTGTCAGAATTAATCAGCTGTTGGAAGTTATTATGGAAGGTTCATGAGGAAGCATTTTCCAAGATCCTTTGAAATTCTTGAAATAAACACACAATCATTAGCAATGCAAAATCAAACAGAATGCCGTCTTATTGAATGGGTTAAGATGAAGTTACAACAAATATTGTGTCAGAGTAGACATCAGAAAATAGATTTTCTAAGGTCTAGAAGTTACAGAGACAAATGCAATAATGAGAATACTATTAAATGTTGACACATTCTGTATCCAAGATTTCCTTAAAAAATAAAAACAAAGAAAATTTATTTTGCGCTAATAAAAATGCGTTAGGGAAGAGCAGATTGTCACAGAATCTTTAACTCATCCGTATTATGTAAAATTCACATGTGAAATTACTGTCTATATTTTAAAATCTATATAGCAACTGTGAACTCAGTGTACTTTGTAGGAGAGGTAATCACTACAACAAAATGAAATACCTTAACTTGTGTGTCTGTCTCTGTGCTTAAACATTAATACAAACCCAGTATATTTTACTTACGCTTACTAATGTAGAAAAATCCAAGAAGGGGAATTAGCAGAGAAATGGAACAAAATATCCTTCATTTACATTAGTTTACTGAAAGACATTTTAAGTTGTCTATTTCGTAAAATATTAATATGTAACAATAGCAATCATTGCCCGCTCTGTATAACCCTACACAGTCTAAATAAATCGCTTCTGAATAGTTTTTCTGTACAGCTCACCACATTTCTAACTATATGAATGTAATCTTGCAACCCTAAAAAATACATTGAGTTGTATGCACATAAAGAGACCAGGATAATTAACAATGCTAAAAAAAAATGGTAAACATAATTTATTCTTGACCTCTTACAAAAAGGGAAAGAAAGGTTGTATTACATGCTACATTTTGTTTAGAGATTTATGATGCAGCATAATTTCCATTTCCTTTACAATAAATATTTAAAAGACATAGTATTAAACACTTTACCTAATTACAAGCCTTATAGTAAAATATTAGGGTGATGGTTTGAAAGCCCAAAACATTTACTGTCACTCAGTGTTTTGTATGTTCTTTCATAAATCAGTACTGAAGCATACAAACCAACAAAACTCTGAAATTCTGGCCAGTTCCCAGTTATGTGCAATAGATAACTGCTTCTCAAAGAGCCAAACTGGACTTAAACTTTAAATCATAAAATATAAATATGCTAGACATGATAGGAAGATAATGCATGTGCTTTTATTTTGGCTAGACTCTGCTTAGAATTTTGAACTTTTTACTTATGACTGTATAAGCTTGGATATGTTAATAGATCATTTTGGGCCCATTTTATTTTCTAAATGGGAGTGATGATACCTACTTTGTAGAGTTGTTATAAAGTCAAAATGAGGTCGTCTGTACAACAGTTTTTGGTACACGGTAAGCAACTATAAAATTTTCATTTCCCTTGTGATCATCTTTTATAATCAGCCATTGTTTAAAAATGTAGAACTTAATGTAAAAGGTAAAATGTGAACATGAACGTAAAAATATGGGAAAATATTTCCCAAAATGATTATTAGTATGGAAACTGGAGTTAAGCAAGAAGACATTCAAAATTCTACTAATGTGGCCAGTGCCAAATAAAATACAATGCTAGACTCCTGGACAAAGGATATGGAAGGTTGGTCTCTTTCCTGTCATAAAGTGGATTTCTAATTATGTCGTATATGTTGTTTCAGAGGCAAAGGCCCATTGAAAAATACATCTGATGTCATTAATGCTGCCAAGAAAATTGCCGAAGCAGGTTCTCGAATGGACAAATTAGCCCGTGCTGTGGCTGATCAGGTAATAGAAGAGGGAGGAGTGGGTGCATGCTGAGTGGAATCATTAATTAGCACTTGGGTTTTGTAATTAGTTTTATGCATTCTATAAAATGTTTCTGAAGAATGAATCAGAGGGGAGAATCACTGGTAGTTTACACACTGGCCTTTGACTCTCCTGACACTGTGCTGATGGCAAAGGTAGATTTAGCTCAGGAGAGAATGCTAAGGCTTCTGACCACAATTCCTTGGGAAAGAAGAGCACTTATTGCTTAGGAGACATCAGCCCCTGAGGAGTAACAAATTTTCCCAGGCTTCCTCATTCTAAAAGGGAACTATACAAAATAATGGAGGGGGAAAGAGCAGATTTTTAAATTTTCATTCTTGGGCTCTTGGTTTAAATATGTTTTCAGACATTCCTACATAATGCCCTCTTTTGTTTACTTTGTGGTGCTGATCACATTTAAAAAAGATGTATTTATTGCTTTACCTTTTTTTTCTGTTGCCCCCAGGAAATTTAGGTTGCACATTTTAACTGACAGAATGAATAAAGGAGAGAAAATAGCAACCTGCCTTGTGGTCAAGGAGCTCAACTGGCAGTTTTAGGGATGTGATAGGTCATGATTTGATGGTTTGTTTAAGAAGTTGTCAGGGACTCAAGGACTCTACCAGGACTAGAAGGTGAACTGGGGGGTAGGACAGGGGAATTTGAAGATCAAAGGGCAGAAATAGGTAGAAGAATCTAGAAGAACATGATGTTTTTAAATGTAGAAATAAGAAAGTAGAACTTCACCTCTTGTTATTTAATATGGATCTCACTCTAATGACATTCTTTATAATTCATAATAACTTATGCTCTACCATAAATGGGATTATGCCCCATGATCAAGAACCTTCAGATTTCAGCTTTATTCTAACCCAGACTCAGAGGCATCAGAGATAAATGAAATTCTCAGAGTATCTCTCATGCTTTCAAACCAAACTAGGATATGTATTAAAAGAGTCCTCACCTTGAACGTGTATGTCCATACTTTTCTTTTTATTTGTCTTGAAATTGGAACTTTAAAATCCTGTTCTAAATGTCATGTTGCAATTATGGTCCATTCCTTATAAGAGTTCTTTAGGTAGTAGACTTTTCCAGGTAACTAATGGTTATCCCTACAAGCAACAGTGGTTTACAGTTTAAACCACTTCAGATAGATCGTATCATAAAATATAAGTTTTTATAGTAAAATATTATATATGCTATTATCTACATGGAAATATTAACACAAATTTGCTTGGTATGCTGGAGTGCATTGATGCAAGCTGGAGATACTGAAAGATGGAGAATTGCATCATTCTTCGTATGTGACTCTAGTCTCTGATGATCTGATGATTTTTGAGTCTTTGTGTTGCTTATTATAGTTTTCCTCCCTCATTCTTGCGTATAAAAGTTGCTACTCTAAGTACTTACTGACTCAGCATCCCAGGCTCTGACATCCTTCATTCAAGTCAATACCAAATTCACACAGCTCGTAAAGGCTAATAAAACAAAACGAACAAAACCCTAGATGATTTTACTGTCAGGATTTCACTTAAGAGTCAACGAATTCTCATTTTATTTTACATATGTGATGGCTAATCCAAGGGATATTTTTTAAACTTTTGACTTTTGGAGAAACGCTTACTGGTTGAGATAACTCAAGTAGTGTGATAATTTGAGAACCTCTCACAATTTGTAGGAGTTGAGTGTCAACCCATTGCTATTGCCTAATATCAGGGCAATATCAAACATGAGACTTCACAGCATAAACTGAGCTTTTCTTTTTTTTTTTTTTTTTTGACAGAGTTCCATAAATATTCCTGATAGCTCATGTAAAGGAGGGAAAAGACAACGAATATACTTGAAAATATGCATACAAAAAAATTACCAACTAGAAAAGGCCACATTCTTTTTTGAAAATGTTGAGGAGAGTTGGGATGTGTAAAATGACCAGAAATTGCTCACCCACCAATTTGGTAGGAAGGACTTACTTCTTGGGAGTGAACATGAGTGGAGTTTGAATGGCTGTTTCATTGTACTTTAAATCTCAACGGAAAAAACATTTTCTCAACATCTTTAGGCTCCTTGAGTTTAGTAGCTTTAGTTGTAAGTTTTGTTTTTGATTTTGCCTTTTTGGACTTTTATTTTCAATTATGCAACCTGAAGCATAACTCAAAACAGCTGATATGTGAAAAACACATCAAACACACACATACACAAATACCAGGATACTAGATTTATTTTGAGATTAAGTGACAGAATATTTAAATGCTGTTTAACAGTGACTCAAAGTAAACAGATGAAGTTTAAATTTAACCTTCTTTGTGGCATTATTATTGTCATTAGCTGTGAAATAACTTGCAATTTTTGATAAATCTGTCAGAAAAAAAGGTTATCAAATTCTGTACCTATTTCCATGGTAGGAGTGATTTTTCTTGATCCATCATGCCTTTTTAAATGTGTATTTTAACTGCTTCAGTTTAAATAACAGAATAGAATGAGTATTACCAAGGAGTGAATTGGTTACATTTATTTTGCCAGAAAAAAGCTTTTTACAGATTTGAGATATGCATGCCATATAAACTTTTTACGGACTGCTGCACTTTTAATTACTGTTCCATTAGATAGAACTCTCAGTTTAATTTGCTGCAAGGTATTTGTATCAAAAGCCTTGTCAGCCCTCTGGGGAGATATCATTTTAAAGTTAATTCCTTTCAGTATATGGGTCCCTGGAGTAGGATAAATATTACAGTATGTAGTACTTATAGGCAGCTAAAAAGAGTCTCTGTGGAATTCTTTCGTGATAAATGCAGTTAGTGAAAAAATACCACAATGGTAAGTGTTAGATTAAAAAAATCCCTTTATTGTTATTCAATAGATGGTTATATGTAATCACTGGCATTACAATACTGATAAAAGAATTTTCCTTCTTGATCTTGAGGAAAACTTAGCTCAGAGTCTTTCTCCCATCCTCTCATTCTAAATAAGATACTTCAGTTATGGCTGTAGGGATTTATTTCATTCAGTATCAAGGATCTGGTGAGTTTATGTCCTTTACAAGTGCCAAATTGTATACAGAACAATTACATGACCTGGAAGCAGCTCAAGCTGAACCTTTGATAGCAAAATAAATATATAGGTATCTCAATTCCGTGGTAGCCATTGGCATTGAAGCCTCAGAAATGTTTTCAGGAGTCATGTAAATGTCTCTAGAAGTGTTCAGCCAAGCTCTGTGTGTGCTTGATAGACATCTACCCACTTCAGTCTTAATGAGAATTCAAACTCCTTAGCCAGAGTTGACTCCGGTGCATCTATTAAAGAACTCTGTTGCTGCTCTTATGAATTTGTTTCAGCTGGCTTCAAATTCATTCCATCAAATCTGGTTTTCTTACAGTGGTCATGAACCATTTCAGTCTCTCACTTAAATGCAGGTTATTATGTTGCTTAAATTTTGATAAATATGAAATTCCAAAAAGTGCAATAGACTTTTTTTAATAAGTGAATGATGCATTTATTAGAGAACTAAAGGAAACATATTGATTTTCTTCCTCCAACTAACTGGATTGAAAGTGTCCCGTATGCTTGGCAGAGAGTGCCACACGAAGTGATCTACTTTTAGCATCCTTTGGTCCTCTGCATTAAAGTAACATTTCACATAGTGAGAGTTAAATAAAACTGTAAAATATTTAGGTTTCTTTAGAGTTTAAAAGAGCAGGTAAAAAATACTCATTAACATGTATAGAAGTCCCAATAAGACTTTCTGGAATATCTTCAACATTCTTCTGATAAAATTTTATTAAAGTAGAGTTAACCATTCTAAACTACTGTCTGTAGCCTTTCAAAAGTGTGCTGTGAAAAAGTTAGGTTCAGTGAATGTAATTAAGGAATATGACACTGCAACCTTTTCTTCCTGCAGCTTTTCTGTAACAAATGTTAGAAACTGAAGAGTACTTACTAATCAAGATCATTCTTTTGATGTTTTATAGTGTCCTGATTCAGCATGTAAGCAGGATTTATTAGCCTACCTTCAACGAATTGCCTTGTATTGCCATCAGCTTAATATCTGCAGCAAGGTGAAGGCGGAAGTGCAGAATCTGGGAGGAGAGCTCATTGTGTCAGGGGTAAGCTGGGACTTGGGCTTCACAATGTTAAGTTCCCACCACTGTACTTGTGAGGCAAACATTCTTGGCAACAGTACTGCTACAAGCACCAAACTACAGTGATTTATAGGGAGGCTCTTTTAAAAAATAAATGTGATCATCATTATTCCAGACCTTACAATAACTCACAAAGAGCAATTTGATTTTCCAATTGCCCTGTGTTTATTCTAGCCTTGTAAAATCTCCATTCTTCACAAGGAAACTAATTTCGTAGTCTGGAAACTCATTGCCAAGCTGTGACTATTATAATTATTTGGGGCTTTTGTATATTTACTCATTGTGAGTCTACTTCCTTTTGTTAGTCCTAGAAATTTTCATTCTCTGTTCAGGAGCCAGCCTCTCTATGTGTGGATTGTGTTCACATGTTAGAGATGATGAAAACAATAGAAATTCATTCATCAGGTTCCAATGCATACTAGGTTATCAGTAACCCTTGAAAGCCAGAAGATGTTTGAATTTAATACAGGTTGATGTGCTGTTGCCAAAAACTAACATAACTGTCGAACACTAACAATTATATATTCTTTGCTCAATCACTCCAGTGTTTCCTTTCTCATGAAAATATAATATCTAGTCCATTTTTATCAAATGCGTAGAAATAAGTTCAATGAATATTAGAAGAATCACAATTTCTTGGCAAGATTTCCAAATATGTGTTGAGGTTCTTCACCTTGGCTTCTTCTCCTCCCTCAACCCCTTTCTCTCAACACAGGGTACCATTTGTTGCAAATTATTTGCAAGTCCAGAAATGTGGCTCTGACACCTTAGTTCTTTTCCCAGTCAGACATGATGCTACCATTTCAAATGAGTAATTACCAGGCACATAATATTATCAGTATGGTGAACACCCTTATGAAAATCAGACGAGTTACAAATCTCAGTTCTTCCTGAAGCCCTTTGGAAATTTAGAAGTTTGACCATTTGGTAAAAATATGTGGGCGAATCATTCTTGAACCCAAATGTCTTGTTCCCATATTGTTTGAGTTGCAGGAAATATAGCTGGGAAAAGAACTGATCTGGCTTGCACAGAGACACCATCTGGAAAGCCTGTTTCATGCAGTCCCACCTAGAGCCCAGTAAATTGGCTATTTTGTGCCTCTTCTCAAAACACAGTCACCTCTTTGCATTTCCAAAATGATCCTCCTTCAACATCCTTCAACAACCAAGAGCAATCTGTCTTGCAATGTGTCCTTTCTGCCAAGCTGGTAATTACCAAGATTCTCTCGCCAAGAAGTGATCAAATCATTGCATCTTCCTTGCTGCCTTTCTTATCTTCAGCCTCGATGGTATAGTTTCCCATACCACTCAGCTTTCATGTCCATCTGTATATAGCCCCTGTGGAACTGAGTGCTTTTTGTTCAGCTTGACTTGTGTGCTTTCATTTGTTACTTTCCAATCTTATTATTTATGTGGATGCGCAAAGCATCTTTGTGGATCTCAGACTCCACAACCTCATCTGGGCAATTTTTACTAGCAGAGCTGCTCTCCATCACCCTCTCAGTACCCATTGTTCATCACTGCCTCCAAAGCTTCATTCCCATTGTCCTTTCCTCATTTAGATGTAGTCCAAACCATCACTGGCTTTTATCACTTGCACTGTTGGCTTTTACAGAGGTGTTTGAGATTGGGAACACCATCAAGAAGCCTGTTCCTTCTTTGAGTCTTGTTGGCAAAGTTCATAAATCCTTGCATGGGAGAAGGCTTCTTTTCGAAGAATGTTGTACAA
This sequence comes from Ateles fusciceps, assembly GCA_036589455.1. Lineage (NCBI taxonomy): Eukaryota > Metazoa > Chordata > Mammalia > Primates > Atelidae > Ateles > Ateles fusciceps. The sequence continues at coordinate 3,324,949 of JAZHEH010002077.1, forward strand.
CTTTATGATAATTCTGAGGCAAATGCATTATAAAAAGTTTGCTATATATGCTCAGTCATGGGTCTGCTCTTGGCTTCCTCATGATTTATTCCAAGCTCGATTGCTGTTTGGTGCCACACCTACATCTGTAGTCTGCTGTCTTTGCCAATTCTGCCTCCATCTTATTCTTCATCCTCCTTCACTGATGGCCAATGGAGAAAAGTCTGAATATGCTTACTGTGCAAAATAGCCACAAATGACTGCTTTCAGAGTTCTGAAAGGGTCAAGAATGTGAGACCCCATACACACAAATTTTCAATGATTTTGCCAAGAAAATTATGCCCATTTATTTTGTCGTATGGCATGACAAAGTTGCTATCTTTCTCAGGAGAAGCCATCATAGTTTAATGTGCAATCAAAAAGAAATACTTAAATCTTTCCTTTTTCCCAGTGTTTATACACATGGGATTGAAAGCTATGGCTTTCCGAAATAGACCAAAACCCCCCGGAAAGTTACATTTGTTAGAAGTCAACCTCTCTACCAAAGCTGGAGAGATTTGGACATATTTTTCCATTTTGCCAAGAAAAATGATTTTGATGTCAAAACAGAGAGCCACGTTTCTAGTCTTATGCTGGCATGATGAACGTATGTTAAATAAAATGCACAATTATGTTTTATGTCAGCGTGTTTATGTTTTATGTGATTCTACGTATACAAACTGAGAAAGGCTTCTTGTGTTGTGTCTGCTTTTGGCTTGAGAGGTGGGGACAGAAAATTCAACCGGGCATGGAGGACAATGGGTATAAAACTTCTCCAGGCATCCTATTGGTGAACTAGAAAAATAAGCAGTCCAGGATGTGTTTCTGTGTATGCTCATCCACACAACTGCTATCTAAGAAATACCACTGGCTTTCTAACTGCAATCAGGTTTTCTTTGTCATTGGCCTAAACCCCTCTCAACAACCAAAAGGTGACATTTCTTATTAAATCTTAAAGTAGAAAATGCAATTGTGAGCTAATTCAGCTTAACCTGGTTACTAAGGGAGTAATGGAAAATTTAAAAAAAGATAGAATTGTTAAAATGAATGTAGACAAAATTGAGTTTCAGAAGATGAAGCAGTCTATACGGCTTTATTTATTCGCTTAGTTTAATGTTTGCTTAAAGTCTCAAGCCAGTTTACAGGATTTTTGAAAACAAGGAATATTGAAAGCAGAAAGATAAGGAGGGGAAGGGGAGGGGGAGAGAGAAGAGACATAAAGGAAGAAGGTAGAAGAAAAGACAAACAAAACAAAGTTAAACATAACATATATCATAAATTAGTTTAATGCAAGTAATGTCCATTAAATGTGACAGCATTATCTTATGGATAAAAGTTAAGCCATATATTTGTTTTAGTATGTAAATACTATTTTGAATACAAATATGTTCCAGTATCTCTATATGGGTAGTACCTGTTTATTTAATTATCATGTTTTTGACTAATTTTTATTTGCTAGGTTTCACAGGGTTTAGTGCGTATGCTTAAAGTTAAAAATGGAGATGTATATATGCATCTGAAAAAATAAAAATCATTCTGAGACCTTTAATATTGTTAGCTACCCAAAGATTTATACACTGTGTATGATTCTGAACAATATAAGAAATACTAATGTAAGATTTTAAAATCAGGCATACTGAATATCAAACATTCTGATAAAACTAATAAAGCCTACCCGAACTTTTTTTAAAAATTAAAATATAACAGGATCAGCATTATAACAATGAATTCAGAACATAACACCAATAACCCTACTTTGATCAGGAATTCAGTGTTCAGGAGAGACAACGATATAATTTATGGCCACAGATTTTTAACAGATTTTATTACATAGAAATGTCTAAATATTAACAAAATATTTTAATCGAGTGTGGAGGTGAAGAATGCTAGTTGCTTAAGTCCTCAGGCTGAAATGGATTGCTGACCTATTCCTGAGAGACTGAGAAACTTGCCCTAATATGCACTTTTGACTTGTCATTTAAATATCTCTTCTCCAAATTTGAACGCCTCTCAACTGGGTTTAGGAGAGATGACAAAGTGAGCAAATATAACTTGTGACACTGGTAGAATTTGAATTGGCAAAGACAAGATTGGAGACTGAAGGGTCAATTACAGTAATTCTTATTGCCCATGTTTCACATTATTCTAAAAAATTGGACTGTAATTATGATCAACACAAATATTCATGGTATAGATAATACATTCCTAAAAATATTGGAAACTGATAATGTTCAAATCAATTCTACCTGACACTGGCATATATTCAAAGATGAAACACAAACACACACAGAGCACAATTAATTTGAAATTTACTCTTACACCCTTAATAAGCCTTAGTCAAGTAGTCAGGAACTTAACAAGGTTGATAACTAGAAACTATCTGATCCAATACAAACTAGAGGAAAAAAAATGTTGGATATATTTGCACAGTGATATATGTATGGTGGGTTGAGGTAAGAATTACATTGTATTTGAAGAGTTCTGTATTCCTTTTATTTGTAAAAAGTGCCAGTATTTTGTAATGAGATAAAACAGCCACCGAAACCAGAAATGCATCTAATTGTTAGACCTGTACATTAAGCAACGTTTTTTTGTTAAATTTTTTATATATCTTCTATTCTGTCTATAGTTAATTCTTCATGATCTCCACGGATCAAGGGGTAACAGTAATGGAAAAAATCTAAAGTGCTAGCTATTTCAATTTGGATTTGGAATGCATGTTAGTGCTTCATTTGAACAAAAGGGTATGTGTTCTAGGAGTTCACAGCAGTTCAAAAGAATTTTATCCAGACCTTCCACGCTTAAAGGACCTTCCCTTATCTAGGAAAAGTTGAAGTGTCCAAATCTAGAGAGAGAGTAAGATAAAAACAAACTTCAGGTTGTAAATCTGGGATGTTAGGGTAAATGGAGAAACCATGGCTAAGAAAATGAAATGAGTAGTTACCATTTACAGAATGCCAGTAGTTCTTTGCATACACTTTGCTAGTAAAATGAGTTGTTGCATGATTCCATATTTTCCCCCAAACCCATTCACCAATCTGTTGATAGTGAAACTATAATCATTTGCATTCTGATTCTTGTATTAAGTCCTCCTTAGTTACATTTATAGCAGTATGAATGGTCACTGATTTCTGCACAACCCAAATTATAGAAACCCTCAGAGGGAAATAACCTTTAAATGGTTTTTCAGTGAAAACTCATTCCCCTAGAGTTTTAAAAGTAACAGTTTACCAATTCAAGACTATTATTTTTGGAAGATATTGGAAATTAATAGGAATTTTAATGAGAAAAGTAAAAATTTCTTTGGGTGCTGGACATCATAGAAAGCTTTGTGCCTTTTGCACTGCACCTGTATATGTATGTTCTCTGAATTCAAAAGTCCTGTACAATGGAGTCTGGTATATTCCTCCACTCTAAGAAGTGGCTCTTAAGTTACATTTTTCTGTCTTGGTCACTCCAAACTTACCAATATAATCATCTGTTATGACCATTTTAAAAAATCAGTTATTCATTGATGGAATTAAAACAGTTGGTTATCTAACTGAATTTTTTATGCATAGGGGAAAAAAAAAAACTACGTTCCGATGCACTCATTTTAAAATAGGAAAACAGACTGTGTTGTGGCAAAGCTAGGAAGCAAACTAAGCAAATAACTTTTTATGTTAACTGGAGACATGGATTGACCTTACTTCGATCTACTCTAGATTGATTTGATTGTGTCACCTAAACCTGTGGGCTGAGGAGTTGTTTCTATTTTAGTTTGAGGGCATTACTGTTTGTGAGAGTAGAAGAAGTTAGTAGCTTTAAGAAGAGCATCTGTGCCCTGAGATATCAATTCCATTACTTGGCATTCAATCAGTAAAATTTCATTCCTTTGAGTCTTAGAAATATTTTAAGTTTTGAGATGCTCTAATTAAAAGAAGAAAGGCAAATAATTGACAACTTAATTCATTATCAATTAATGTCTTAGAATTCAGTTAATATTCTGACAGTTATAATAGCCAATTAGCAGTAATACTTTGTGAAAACTTAAAAACTGGACACAAGGGAGGTACCTAGATGAGGGGAAGGTGATTGCATATACAGATGGCCTTCTGTATCTGTAAGTTCTATATCTGAGAATACAACCCACCAGGATTGAAAATATTTGGAAAAAAAATTGAAAATAACAATACAACAATAAAAATAGTGCAGATAAAACACGATATAGTACTTATGTAATATTTATATAACATTTGCATTATAATAGGTATAAGTATTCTAGAGATTACTTAAAGTATGCGGGAGGATATATATATAGGTTATGTGCAAATACTATGCCATTTCGTATCAGAGACTTGAGCATCCTTGAATTCTGGTATCTGCTAGGGTCCCAGAACCAATCCCCATGGGTACCAAGGGATGACTGTATCTTGGGATATCTGTAAAACCCAGACAAACCTACTTAAGAAGTTACTATTTTATAAAGCTTCTCCATAAGACATATTTTAATTTTGATTACTTGTTCATCTATGAGAATTGTCTGATTTCATCTCCAAGATTTTTTTTATTTAAAATATTATTTCAAATAATGTTTCAAATAATTAATGCTTTGAGAAGTCTCTGAAAGATCACCCTATCCCCAGTTGTGAACCAGTTTTAGTTGTGTAAAAGCAAATCCAGATAGATATACCTGTTTCCTTACATTGAACCAAATAATTATGGGAAGTCAAAGTGTTGAGTTAAAGACGTTTACTTAGAAACAGTATCTGTAAATTCAGCCCCTGTAAACACTTGAATTTTTCAGCTCTAGTCAAGAAACAGATTATTTAGAACTGGTTACTTAAATTCATTGTGATTTTTTTTTTTTTTTTCTTATTTCTACTTGGGCTTACCCCAGGAATTCATGGACTGAAGTCTGTTGAAGAACAAAGTGATATACTATGTATAGGTAAAGAGAATGGATATTAAAATTAAGCTAAAGATTATCTGGGGATTTTATCATTGATTTTACACATCTTTCCATTACCTTAGCTGGTTAAAAATAAAGAAGATAGAATCCATAGCAAAACTGAGTCAGGATTTTTTTATTCAGTACTGGATTTGATGACATGTTGACAATAATATTTTTCTCAGAAAACATCAGTGTTTCCATAAGTTGTTTCTAATTTCCAATGGCAAACAATTAGAGATTCAGAGAGGTGCATTTATTTCTTGTTCACGTAAGAATATTTTCTGATTTACTGAATTCAACATTTCTATTGCATCCCTACTATGTACAAGGCACAGTGATATATTTTGGTTGAGTTGGGGAATTTAAAGTCTCTTTATCTCTAATACCAAATAATTTTCATGAAAAGGATAAATTTTTCTGTCCAGTGTGTTTTATTAGACTGTGTAGTCTATGTTTATTTTTTTCCATTTAGTTTCGCGGCTTACTGAAATCGGGTTTTCAGCTAGAATAGCAGAGTATCTGTTGATGGCTATCTGTGCATTCATTGTTTTCTTGGTTTACTATATTCTAGAAATAAAAGTGTGTTTAACTTACTGTTGTCTACATTCTGTCCCTGCAGATTATTTTTGTCAAGTGCTTTTTCCAGCCTAATTTAAATCATTTATAAAATATGCCCTTGAGCGTAGCCCTTAGAAGAGAAATATGTGCCACATTATGGCCCATATATCTTACAAATAAGAAAGTTTCCGGATGGGCAATGTGGAGTGTCTTCATTCAGATTTCTTTTACCGCATTAGAACACATTGCCTTACTCTATCTTAAATAGTCATTTTCCTTCTAGGCTATAAATATATTGCAAATACTTCATCCTAATTTTATTTTCTTGAAGGCAAGCTTTCTTAATTTAGACGTTTAATCTTTTCTTTTATCATCAATACTGTATCTTGTTTTATTACTTCTCTCTGAATACCTTCATCTGTGCAGATGCCTTGCTGATAATGAAATTGACTGGAACTCTGGCTAGATGTCCTGTCAAATCGGTACAACCTGCCTCTTGACCTCTTTCATCCATTTTCTTTGGCAAATCTCTTTTGCAACAGAGAAAATCCTGGAGAAGTTATGGTCAACACCATCTTTTAAGAACCATGTACTTTTGTCAGCCCAAATTTCTGTATGTGAGACACTACTATAAAACAAAATCAGAACATCTCTTTATCTGAGAACTTCCAATTTGAATCTGCTGCTATCCACATTTATTGGAGCCCTCTTACTGAGGTCTTTCTCTTCAATTATAGCATTTTGGTCAACTTACATGAAAAAATGCTTGACCATGTCTTTCATGATGAATTACATGATAAATGCATCTTCAGATTGTTCTTTTGAAATGCCCGTGTTATTCCACCTGACTTTTCTCAATCTTTTGTGCTAAGAAGCTAAACAACTTTTTTTAACCTCAAACAAAAATTTGAGAGCAGCCTTACATCTGTCTGGTCAGAATGAAATTATAGCTATGACTATAATAATGGAGTCTCTTGACTACTGAAATCTTGCAAACACTTTGTATCTTGTCTTAAAGGGCTACTTACCCATTTCTGCAATATCATGAGAAGTATGCAGCAAATCTATAATTGGAATAGAACTTAGTTTTCATGAAAAATGTCATTAGATCCTAAGATCTGGAAATTATCGGATCCTAGCTTTGCATCCTGTATCAAAGACAGTTTTATTATTTTAACTCATGTCATAACTAAAGGCATTATTATCACAATCAGTCATACTAAATTCACCTAAGAGGTCAGCACAGTTCACCACTCTGCGTCCTTTTGATGCAGCCTAGTTTTGCATTGGGTTCCTGAAGTCATGCTCCATTTCCAAAGTGACAGTAGGCAATTATAAGACATGCCAATAGACAATCATTTTGTTTTATTTCAAGATTTTAAAAATGTTTAACTCCATTTTTATTCTAATATCTTAACGTTGGGGAGAATTGTACCATCTGTTTGTTCAGTAGTTAAAAACTTAAGGTGTTTACTGGAAGAATGGACAATTGCATCATTAATATTAATGACCTTTAAATTTTTTATGAGATGATCCGAATAAGTTTCTAATACATAATAATTTTTAAAACTGAGAAATTGTGATAAATACAATAGGAAAATCAGAAGTTGCTTAACTTATAAAACCAAATGAGATTGTTATAAAAAATCAAAGATAAGCCAACTAGTCAATGATCCAATATGTAAAGGTGGAGAGAAAATAAAACCTCATAGGGCCATTAACTGCAAAATCTCATACAAAAAAGATGTTAAATATAGAATTTTCATTTAGACTTAGAATTGTTGAAAATAATAGATGATACAGCCGGGAAAATATATGCCTCCTCTCATAAGTACAGAAAAAGTCAAATATAGGAAAAACACTCATCTTTTTATATGCAAGATTTTTTTCCTATTGACTTTAATTCTTTAGAGACATTCTTTAAATGTCTCTAACATTTATTTTGAAGTGAAAAATGGACGTGATGTTGCCAGATTCATAATCAGTTTGAATTTAGTAGCTTCTGTGTTTCAAACTGCTCTCTAATCTGCCAATTTTGCTTAATTTTAAATTGCAATTATTGTAATACACTTATGTATTTAGTATGCTAAGAATGACAGGCTTAGAAATAGAATTATATTGGCTTAAAAACAGAAAAGTAAATCCCAAATCAGGATTTTTGTTTATCTGTATATAGAAATAGACTTTGGTTTTTACCCATTTGTGATGCCATAATTTGCAAGCTATTGTTTGAGTGTCTAGGTTTACTAAATATTTTTCTGTGGAAAGAGCTGGTTTCAGTTTTCATGGATTCCACTAGGCAGATGAAGCCCTAACTTCTGTGTGGATGGTTTCAGGATGTGCCTGCTCTTCAATAGTGTCTTTTACTTTTGTTTTGCCATAATCCATAACTTTGAGTATTCTATTTTTAAATTCCTATATTTTCATTTAAAAAATAGTACTCTACATGTCATTCTCACATCTTGTCTTGTTTTCTATGAAAACTGGACTTAGTAAGTAAAGCTATGACGATAGCAGAAATCGTCCATGACAAAAACGTTTGATCATTTGGCATCACTGGGTCATGTAACTTGATCTCTGAGAGTGGCAGTGCATTTTTTTTATGATTGCAGAAAACTTGCCATTTGATTTTTTCCTACAGTTTTGAAAATGGACTCCTTTTAGTTGCATTATATATTTGACACACACAAAAAGTCAAGATTCTCAGCAACACTTTAAATGGAAAGAATTTTATGAAAGGATTCTAAAGGTAGAAAGGGCATTGGTTATTGGCTTATCTTTTAAATTATGCCCCTCACACAGTCCACCCTTGGGTTAAAAGGAAGAGTCAAAAGAGTTGCAATTGTAGCAACAATGAATGCCTTAGTCTTTCAGTGATCCCAATGAAAGAGGTAAGTACCCCTTTAGTAGAGGACCACGTACAGAGGTTAGATGTGCAAGGCCAAGAAGTTAAGGAAGGTCACACAGCAGGGCGATGGAACATCCAAGACAGACATCTGGGATCCCCACATACTGTTCCAGGCTTTAAGAGCTGCAGCCCTTGCCTTCTCTCTTGGTGATCTTCAACACTTTAAATAGGGGGATTCACCCCCTTTGCGCCCCACTACAGTTGTCCCTTACAATGCCTGACAAGGCAGGGTGCATCTTCATTCTCCTCCCACATGGTTCCTTTATCTGTTCAAGAGCCAATAAGAAATCCGAACGGCCAGCCAGCTTAAAGTCAAGAAATGTATATCTCTTTCAGCACCTAATTCCTTCATATAGCTCTTTTACCCAGTTATCCATTCCCTCTTCCACTTCCCTAATCCCTTCCCAAGTAGGGTACGTTTTATTTTTCTCTTGCTCTCTCTCTCACTCTCTCTTTTCTGTATCTCTCGGAAATCAGACAGGAGTTCAGAGCACTTTCACTACCTTTTATGAGGTAGATTGTGATGTCATAGATGGGGGCAGGGCTAGTCAACTTTCTACCCACCTCCCAACCTGTGCTGAGGGAGCTCCGATCGGGAGTGGAAGCAGTGATTCCTCCATGGTGAGTAACTTGACTTTCTAATCTAATGTCTTTCATTGTAATCATTAATTCTGAAGGCAGGGGGGGATTGGATTTAGGGAAATGAAAATGTGTCCACTTAAGGCCTTTTGATATTTAGACCAACTTTGGGCAAATGACCTATTTATTCTTTATGTGGGTCAGAAATTCCACAGCACAGATAAATTCTTCAACTGTGGTCTAAACTTGAGAAGTGAAAATGGTATTTTTATTTCTTAATTTCTCAGTCTTCTTCCCATTGGGACTGAAAGTCATGGCATATGTGGAATGAATCCATTCTGTAGTCTCTTTGTGAGCTTCTCGAAGGAGGGCTAGTCAGAAGGATGTATTCTTCTTTGTTTGGAAGATTTCAGGATCATGAAATATCCTTTACTGATGTTCACCCTGAGAATCAGTGGGTCCTTCTAAAATTGAGGAGGTTAAAATGTACATGAGGATGATCCACGAGGATTATCAGCAGATGCTTTGGGTGTTAACAAATGAAAGCTTTCTAATGCAATGACTGAAATGTTCATTTTTTGAAAAAAGTTACAACTCCTGCAAGTTTAAGTTCACAGCCATTTCAAGGTGTCACAGCCGGATTTGCTACCCATTTTTGTTGCCATCACAAACACTGATGCTGTTTTATGGTGTCTCTTGGTAGAGCGTGAAAAGCTGCTATTGTTTCATTTGGGTTTCTATTATATTACTGATTAGTTCTTGTATATGCCCTAGTATTTAGAAAGAAAAAGTCAACTGGAGTGAGCACTTTTCTCCACTTCTTTCCTTGTTCTTTCCTGGGTACCTCTTAAAACTGTCAAGATGCAAGCTTTTGTATAAAAGGGTAAAGGGAGTTCGTGGAGGTAGTTGACTCTTTAAGGGATATCAAAGTGTGAGGGTGGGTGTTCTTAGAAGTGTTTGACCTTCAGAATGTGAGACCCTGTTTTTTCATAGGATGGGGTGAAAGCATCCTGGTATGGATTATGAGTATTATAAAATATGTAAAGAGGGTGTTATTCTTTTCTGTTTTTGTTTCTTTTTTTTTTCAAAATATCCGTCCCTAGTTAACTAGCCATGATGAACATTTGTGTTGGAGATTGGTTTAGGTTTAAAATGAAGAGTCCGTTCTGTCTCATCAACAGCTTCTTTGTTATGCATAAATCCCTGATCTCCAAAGTTATACACTTTTATATTTAAAAGTTCTATAGCTGATACTACCCTCTTTTGTACCCTGGGGTTGGGGAATGGGTTTTGAAGTTATTTGATTACCTAAGTTTTCTAACCTAAATAAGTGACTATATGGTAAAGATTTCAGGCCTGATTAAAGAAAAAGGTACGGCCATAACTGGCCAGTAGAAAGATTTTGATGTCAATCACCTGCAGGCAACCTAATATTGCAATGTGGGCAATAGTGCCAGAGTCTTATATGTCAGAGTATCCCTCTCAAGTCTCTGACCTACCTTCCATTAAAAGTACTAGACCCCTGAAACCCAGGTAGAAGCAAACCTTCAGTGCTAGAAAATCTGTTGTCTAATCATAGCTCAAGTTTTTAATGTCTTTTATCAACCCCCTCATACAGCTGCCAGGTAAGAAATGCTCATATTTTCAAACCCTTGGGACACAATCATCTTTAAACTTCGTGAGTTAAGAACGGTTGTGTTGTGCGCTTGTGCAAATTCAGAGAGTCTATCATGGAATGCGTTGTGCATGCACTTATTTATCTTCATGTGCATGCTTCATTTATAGTGATGTTCAGTGTTTTTTAAATCCATTTTGTATGTATTAAAAGTTTAATTTAAAAATACATACATGATGCTCTAAAGGAGACAGTGAAGTAGAATGGAAGTTGCATTAATTTGGGGTCTGAACACTTGGTATGCTAGTTGTATCTCTGTGCTTGACTTGTTAGGTAACAAAGTAAATTACTTAGATCTCTTGGGCCTCAGTTTTCTCATTTGTAAAATGAGGGTAGATGATCAAAAAGATATTCTGATGCATCCATGCTCAAAAAATCTGTGGTTTTATGATATATTTTTGAAGAAATGGTTTATGGGAAAATGATTGAATAGTTGATGAAATATAGTTTTTATGTTGTACATACAATTATTAAATCCAGAAAAAACATTCCATTTAAACTAGGTTTTAAAATGTGCTGCCTATCTGATACAGTGCTAGTTTATGATATATGTGCCTGAGCCTTTTGTTTTAAATAGACAATATCATTTGATTAATCGGCTAAATCTAAACCACTTAGAAAGTTATATGTAAATTGACATCTGAAGAGAGGCAGAATCCATGATAGGAAGCTATATATTGATTTTGGAAGACCGATTCATGTTTTAACTCCATACCTTTGTGTTATTCTAAATATTGGGGAGGTAAAAAATATATACTAGGTAGTAGATGTAGCTGATCTCGCTGGGACTTCAAAGTTTAAAATTACCTATGTAATATTGCAGGAAATCCCATGTGGTTTTGGAAGGGTTGATGAGTAGGGAATTGGTGAGTATGGAACTATACTATGGGGAATAAAAAAAAAGTTTAAAGCCTTGCTCCTAAATTTGAGTAATGTGCAGCCTCTTTGGGGAGTCTATATATGTGCCAAGTGCCAACGTAGAAGTGAATACAGTAAGTGCCAAAAGAAATATCCCTGTGGTCTGGGTGGGCTGGATTGCGCCGGGAGCATCTCATTAAAAGCTGATACTTTTAGCTAGCTGAGAACAGAGTCGTTTAGGTTTGTGTGTTATTGTACATAAAAAGGGCAGGAAGTGTTCCAGGTCTTCAAGACCCCAGAATTGTAAATGGAACTGAAGATATCTTGTGTGTCAAAATCAAAATTGATTGCTTATAGTTAAACCTTATACTTTTTTGGAACACTTTTCCCCTAAATTATATGCTGACTATACAAGATGAGATGTCTATGGAAGAATTGAGGAGGCAGCAAGTGAGTGAATTCAATAATTATAAAGATATAATCAGGAGGAGTTTGGTCAGTTACATAAAACTCCACATGACCACTCACAGCCACAACTATGGAAGAGAAATACATAAAAGCCAGAGGACGGTAAGAGGAAGACTCTAGCTTGGAGATATTCTGGTACTGTGATAAAAGTGGAAAGGGATCATTATTTGGGGGTTATCAACAACAGATTTAGAAATGTCAGATAGTGATGGAAATGTCCACCAGCTAATGAGAATTCTTGTAACTAGGATGAGTTTATGAAGCAAACAGTTTCCTTGTGCACTAAGCAAGAATAACATCAGTCTCTCCACCCTTTAATCGTCAATGTTGACAAGGTTTTAACACTAAGTAAAACTGAACATGATTATGCAAGTGTCCTTCCCATATGCTCTTGGAAATAGGTTACTGATTTGGGCATGATTTATTTACATTGACAAAGAACACTTGCATTTGAAAGCCTCTCTGTTGCGGTAGATTCACAGATGATTGATTTGCAGTGGATATTTCGCCTGGCTTAGGGAAAACTGTTTTTGTATTTCTTGCCATTCAAGTCTCATAAAACACTGGAATTCCACGAATAAAACGGCTCTGTCACATAGCCCTTTTACCAGATTCTAAGGACTTAGTAAATAAGCAAGACTCAGTTTAGATCATCCAGTGACATGACTTGTAATTTTCTATTGTGACATCAGAATTAGCTTCTAGAATTTGTTTTCTCAGGAAATCACTTTCAAAGGCTAAATTTTTCTGTTTGGGAATGGTGAAAGTAGTATGATCAAAGGCGGTTTAACAAAGCAAGAAATACTCTCCTAGCACTAGTTACTTTGAAAAAAAAATGTTCAAGTAGAAGTTACATTTTGTGGAACAAAATTTAAAAATTGAGAGATACTAAGATTATGTTTGTTTCAAGAGAACAATGATGAGGATGACAACTATTCCCCTTTCTTCCTCCTAGGTGTCTTTGGAGGTCATTTTAGAAGTAAAGCATCAGTCAGAGCTATAATTCAACAAATTCATTGATTATGTAATAGGGGATATTCCCTATTTAGGAGGGAGTCATAGAAATTTGCATGGAAAACAGTTGAACTAGTAACTATCATTATAATAATCACTTTAAAAGAAATACATATTATGACCATTTTTGTAGAAAAGGATAAAGAGGTAGTAATTTTTTTTTTTTTGAGCCTTCATGCATAACTGAATAGGCGTTTCCCAAATGGAAAGAGAGGGAGGAATATCTCAGAAAAGAAACAGAACATCCATAGCACTGAGGGTATATAAGTATTCCAGGCTGACTGGACCGGAAAATGTCAGAGAGAGCTGGAAAGATGGAGAAAAGTAAAAGATGTGAGGTTGGTGCTGGAGATCAAAGAAATTCTTCTGACCCATGCTGATTTTAATGAGTAATATTGAAAATGATCAGCATTATCTGCATGCCAGCTCAGCAAGGGGTTTGAGGGATACTTAAAATGCAGGATCCTGGGCCATGTTGTAAACTTCTCAAATCAGGAATGGTAGGGAGTAGGTTCCTGGAGTCTGTAATTAACTACCCCATCCCACTCCCCAACACATACCAGGTGATTCATTTTCACACCAAAGTTTTAGAATTCCTGCAAGGCAACAGAACTGACTCATTCTGTTACTATGTTCTTGGAAGCAGTTTCAAAATAATTAAAGTATCGTATTATTAAAAGATTTGGGAAAAATAGGAGTTAAGGGCAATACAAGAATATTCTCAAGAAAATCGGTTTAAATTGTGGTTAAGCATGAGAAAGAACTAAGACAGATGGTTATTAAATATAAATAATCAGTAATGCTATTAAATCTCCTTGAAAGTGGGACATGAAATTGTAAACATTCGAGAAACCATCCTTCATTTTTCTTTGTCATGTTCCAATACAAAGAGTTAGTGAAGACTGAAGCTAAGTTGTTCTACATCTTCCAAGTTGTGCCGAGATAAGAGATAGGGGTAACAGCCCAGAGTAAGTAACATTTGTTTTGGATGGTATTCTTTGCTAGGGCCATTTGACTCCTTTAATTAAGTGAACTTCCTTGGGGAAAAAAAATGTGTATATTAGCATTCTCATCATGACTGGAAGAACCAAGCTTTCACGCCTATGCAGTATATGACCTATGTGGTCTGTGCTGAAAATATTAATTACATAACTATATGTTTAAATCAACAGTCACTTACATGTGCTAAATTCTTTATCTGTTTTTTGTTTTCGTTTTTTTTTTTTTCTCTACGAACAACAGCTGTTATCCTACACCCATCAATCTGTATAGAAAGTTAGAGAAGTGGTAAAAGACATAAGAGGGAGATACTAGAAAGGAATTTTACATTTTTACTGAGACACGAAAATGAGCCCTGGTCAAGAATAAAGTGAGCCTCCATTCACAGCAACAAGAATTTATTCTAATTTAGCCCCCTAATTGCTTTGCATACAGCATATCATTTCCAGATCGCCAGAATATTCTGCATTTTTTAAATTTGCGAATACCTTTGGAAATCAAAAATAGGGGGAACTCTATTTTTATTTGTTTTGTGTGATTAATTTCAGTGTCTTGTCTTGGTATAGATAAGGTTACTGTCTAGAATCAGCTGACTGGTAGGAAGCAGTGCCTGCCATTAACTGGACAAATTAATGTTGACCTAAAGAGATTATATATATAGGTATCTCTTATATTTTTAGTTCTTACAGATATTTCTTGCCAATGATCTGTGGCTCTGTCATTGCCCTTCTTACACTAACTAAAGCAAATACAACCTTGGGTGGTTCCAAAAAGGTATTCCAGGCAAAATTATTTACCTTAAGGCCTACTCTTTTACCTAAATAAATGCCAAGCACAAAACAGCAATGGCTATGTGGTTTGATTGTTGTATATCTGAAGAATAAGTTAGAGAACACTATATTCTCTTAAATAATGTTAAAATTGTAAGAAACATATTGCTATTAGGTGTGAATTTGGAAACCAATGCTGTCTTTTATAATTGATGAAACTTAATAACATGCTTAATCTCCATGGGCTTTTGCTTGTTATTAGAATAGTGATAGCTACTCAGAGGGACAACTGCCCATGATAAATACCAAAATATCAACAGTTATATTAAGATACACTAAAGGATTATTATATGCCAGGCATTGTATGAAGCATTTAAAATGCACCATGAAATAAATGTTTTTTCAGTTGTGTTCTGGAGGAGACACTATCAATCATTCCCATTGAAAATATTAGAATCATGAGGTTCAGAGGATTTCAGTTAACTTCCTGGAGGTCACAAAGTCAGTGTTTGGTACACGGTAGTGCTTCAGGAAGACTTCTTTGATATTCTCCAACAGCGTGGTGTATTCTCTGTCATTTCTTGTATGACACTTTAATGTCATTAGATTTCTCTCAGCTAGTCTGTAAGCTAGTTATAGTAGGGAATGTGTTTAAATGTTCATTTTTCCCACTGGTTCCCTGCATAATGAACACATAATCCATGCTTAACACATTAGCTTCTTTACCATCCCTTCTTCCGTTATAGTGAATTATCAGACCCAAAAAATCCTAATAATTGATTCTGAAGTCTGTCAGTCATTCATACTTTCATTCATTTATTTCTACGTGAAAGCACCTGACTTCAAATGCTAGATTTCAAATGCATTGTTTACCTAAGATTTGGGGCCAAAAATCAAAGAATTAAATGCAGTTATTTTTCTAGTTAACTTAATTTCTTTATAATTTACTCTGTTGAATTTTCTGATATATTATATAAACGCTTTTTAATTTAACCTGATTTTTTAAAAAAGATTATGCCATGGAATGCTACAGATTTTTTTTTCCCCCCAAAAAGCTGAATGGATCAAATTAGTAATTTATTGTGAAAAGAAAGAAATTTAAAAGTAACACGGTTGGTTTCATATGCCCCCTTATGCAAAGGTTGTGACATATAAATTGTTAATTATATTTAAATATGAAATATTTTTAAAGTATTAAAATATGAAATATTTTTAAGTCTAAATTTTTAATGCCCACTATTAGTATTAAAAATTTGTATATAGCCTTTTACATGTTTTAATTTAGATTTGACTACAAATGATAAAACATGATAATGATAAAATAGAGAGTTATTTCTATTTCACATGGAATGGGTCTGTCTGTAGTTCAGGGACAGTAAAGTGAACACAAAATCATCAACGTCTTTGACACCTCCTAGCTTTATGGCCCATCTATTTTCAAGTTCATCTTTTGGCCCAAGATAACTGCTACTGTTCCATCTTTCCATTTTTCGTGTGAAAAGAAGAGGTGAGAGGGTTAAACCAGGTGCTTGCTAGCTATATTAGTACCCTCCTCAGAGGGTTCTTAGAAAAATCCACCCCCTCTGCCCTTCTCCAATTTCTGCTTTCATCACCGTGTATATGGCTTGCTGCAAGAGAGACTGGTAAACACAATGTTTTAGATAGGCACATTCCTGCCCTGATTAAAATTTAGATGCCAGATAAAGAGAAGAGCAAATGAATATCAGATGAGCAACCAAGACAGGATGCTAAGAATAAAAATGAAATTACCCTGATAAGATTCGATTCGAAGTAAGCAAGAATTTGGAGAATGGAAATAAAAACCTATTCTTTCTTTGTAGTTTTTTGAAACTTGAAAGTCAAATTTAGTTGTTCTGCAAATAGTTTAAAAGACTTTTTTCTATGTTTTTGAGGGAATTAAGATATGTGACTCTTGTCTACAAGATGCCAGCTTTTCTGGGAGGCGGAGGGCTTTGTTTCCCAGTAGCCTTCTCTTGCTCAGTTATGCTGGCAGAGAGAAGCTGCCAATGAAGGCTTTGAGTGGTGCAATGAACCCCCTCTTATGAGGAATCTGAAAAGCACTGGGAAGAGGTAGGCTTGGGTAGCAGTTCTTGCAAGTGTTGCCCTCCATTAAGTGGAACAATAGCTGGCTGTATGACCTGGGAAAGTTGCCTCACCTCTCTGAGCCCCATTTTCTCAGCTGTAAATTGAGAATGATACTAGTATCTACTTCATTGAGTTATTATTAGGATTAACGGTATTGATGTGCACCATACATTTAGCACAGGGTCAAGAATGTAGGTGTATTAACAAATGAGTAGGTATTTTTTGTTATCTTCTCTCCTCACAAAAGACTATATAGTCTTTTGGATAATGTCGATGCCCTCCGGTTCTTATGTCTACCCCAAGCAAGGTGCTGGACATAACAGCAATGAGCAACCCAGCCAAGGTCTCTGCTGTCATCAAGATTGCATTCTTTTGTTATTGGGAGTCCTAGAGGAATCACAGAGAGGGGAGAGTTGAAAATACAGAAAGGAATGGCCTCAATAGAAGTGAAATAGTGATTGTAACATTTTACTCTGTAAATGAATCACATAGGCAGCCAATCAAAATGGAGATTCCTGAAATCCACCGTTCCGAAACGTGACTCTGAGAAGGGATCAGGAATCACGATTCCTAAATGTTCCTGGTTGCAGATGATTCATGGCTCACACTTTTAAAAACACTGGTCTAGGAAATGGAGGAAAGAGAAACCTCTAGGCTATAGTGAGAACTTCTCAGGACAGTTTAATATCTTTCCTAGGAAAACTGAGTTTGCCTCTTCGGCTGGTTCAGTCCAGCCTAGTTTGGATCATTCTTTCCCACAGGGAGCTTGTTGTAGTTATCCACTGTAGGATGTTTAAGAACTTCTTTGGCTCTTCCCAAAAGATGCCTGTAGTAACTTCTCTTCTCTAGTAGTGACAATCGCAAGCATCTTCAAATGTTGCTGAATGTATCTTGGAGTGGGTGACAAAATTCACCCCTAGATGTGAACCATAGGACTAGTTGAAATCTTGACCTTTCACCTCGGATATACATACTGCTTTACATAAAGCCGTTCACTTCTTCCCTCTGGAAGGGTAGAAGATGGCAGGTAAGACAGTTCTAGGTTCATCTGCCAACCTCATTTCCAGCCTGGTGTCTGGGGATGGAGGTACACTTTTCTAAAAGCAAGACTCCTGAGAAACCATCACAGTCATCCTCTAGACATAACCTTCTTACAAAGGTCCCCATCTACCTCTTTTCCTGGTTATTCCCAAATCTTCCCGTCTTAGCGATGTATATATTTCTATTCCCAAAGGCAAGTAAGGGTTCCAGTGAAAATGTTTCAAATAAAAGTTTAAACAAGGTAAAATGGCTTTCATTTCTTACTTTTTACAAACAAGAGTATTGAAGTTAAAACAGTTGTTTTCATCGCACTTTTTTAGAAAACACTTTTCATGTATCATCACACATTGACCTTGTTTCTCTGTACATTTTAAAATTTTTACACAGTGATAAAATCCGTAACTACATTTTAAAAAATAAGAAAAAACTAAGGTGATAGTTAAAAGAATATTTTCAATACTATTAAGAACATCAAGTTAAGGATCCCCTTGAAATTCAAATGGCTTCTGTGTTTTTTCAATATATATGATGATGAATAACTCAGCAATGCTGAAATTAGTGCTGGGTGAGCCCTTAAAACCAAGCAAGTTGTAGTTAGAAACTGAACATATTGCATGACTTAGTATTCGTTTCTTAAAGGAAATTTGGAGAACTGTAATAGGCGGTGACTCCAGATATAACAGAAAACATGCTTTCTTTCAAAGATATACCTGTAGTATATTTGAAGAATTTTTCCTGGCACCTTTTAATGTACCAGGTAAAGGAATAATGAGGCAAACTTTACATCTTGTAATAGATATGGAGGTGATTTAACTTTGTCAAAAGCTAGATTCACAGGGATTCTAAGATAGCAATTGTGCCATGAGGAAACTTTCATCTTAATATTAAGCATGATTTTTATTAGGCACAAGATACTATATCATGCCATCTCCAACCCTTTCATGTTTACCTTTGTTCCTTGGTTAAAAGTTGTGATCTTATTGGAAGTTAAGGTAGTACTTTTTTTTCAAAGAAGTTTTCCAATTTCATGAACTTGAGGCTTTCTTTCAAAGAAACCACTAATATTTTTTGATTTTTTTTTTTAGCAATACTATTACGCATTTCCAGTCCTCTGAGGATTCTGTTTCCTTTAATCTGTTGTTTTGAAAGTTTCTTGGATAACTCAGCCTCTTTGCAAGGGAACAGACAATATGTTGTCCATCCATGGAGGCTCTTTGTTGGACCAAAGAGATGGTATTTCCAGTTTTACATTGAAGGAAACCCTTTGGCGATTTTGCTCAACAGACTAGAAGGTTCCAAATCAGGCCAGTCCCTGGCAGGCACCTATGTGGAGAAGTATCCTGGCTTATTAGGAGAACCACCTTAAATGCCCTTTATTTCATCTTTTATTTAAAGGCAGTTGGAACTGTGGTATATCGATAAATGCACTATACCTGAGAATAGTCATGCACCTGAATCCCTGATAATTGTCTATTAGCTAGCAAGTTCTTCCTCCCTAAGCCTCAGTTTCCTATCTATCTGTAGAATGTGCCTAAAGTGATGTAGCGCTTTTCTTTGGTGAGAATAAAGTTATAGTAGCATATAGGAAAGATCTAATTGGTTGGGAAATTTAATATGTTTTGAATCTGGAAAAAAATTATATATCAATAGACAAGTACTAATCAACTTTTATTGATTATTAAATTGATGCATAAGACCAGCCAACTGATAAATAACTGATATTCAGGGTGGCCTGCACTGAGCAAACAAGAGAATCCTTCACAGACAGACCATTCGTAATCCCCATATGTACAGCGAATCCTAGTATGGTTTATGTGGTCCTAGCCTTAGTGAAGTACATACCAGGAAAAGGGGGCAAGGAGGTACTTATTCATAAAGAACCAGAAATCTAGCTATGGCAACATGACCATACACAGTCTTTAAGGACAAAGCAGTAAATAAGTAATGATTTGATTCCAGAATAAATGGCAACCAGAATTGAGGTGGAATCACCAAGGACAGGCTCATCAGTGAGCTGACAGCTCCTATTGTAAGAGGGGTCTACCTTCCTTTTTTGGTTGGATTTCTTCATCTTTTTGTGCTACACTTCAAAGCCAAATTTAAGGACCCTAATAGCATGGTTCTTGTGTGCTATTTCTTTCATAAACTGTATTTCCTGAGCATGCTCTGTGATTGGAAAAGAATAAGACTGTAACTAGGCTACCACACCAGTGCTTCAGGTGGAAGAAGGTAATTTCTTTGAGAAGTACTTTGCTCTTGTTTTGCTAGTGCTTATGATGCTCTCACACTGTGCTGGTCATCTGTTGGAATACCCTCTCCTGTGGAGCCAAGACCCTGGGCCTGAGGCACCAAGGAGTTCTAATAAATTAAAATGAAGATCCCAAAAGAATTTCCCAAAGGCACCCAGAGGTGATGGTAATAATCTTTTATAGTCACAGACTGCTCTAAAATTTAAAAAGTATTTTCTCACTTGGACCTCAGAATAACTCACAAAAGTATATTGTTATGAACCCCCTTTTACAGCTGAAAAAATAGAGAAACTACAGGAGTGTCCAAACTTTCACAGCCAGTAACTGGGACAGCTAAGACTTAGAGCCAGTTTCTCTAATATATTGTCTTGTGCTTTGTGCAGTGTAAGGATGGTGCTGGTATCTCTGTGCTCTGTAGACTAGTGGCTGAACAAGAACTACAGGGAATAGCATGTTTCAGATGGTATAGATGATAACAGGTAATATGTATTAGGTTCTCACAAATTATATTATCAGCCTCACATCATTTCATGGTTTGTGCTGCATGGCAGATTAAAAGATTATGTTGTAAAATTTTTTAAATAAATCTTTAAAATTTTTTGGTAAATAAGTGGTATGTAATGTCTAGGAATAAGGAGAATTAGTTGTATTTAATCAAATTTTCTGTGAACATGTAGACCGCTTTTTTGGTTGCTGGCAAGAAAATGAGAAAGTAGAAGATGATGATCTTTGCTATTTGATTAATTCATATCTCAGGTGAATCATAATTGCAAGATTGGAAGTTTGTGCAACTTTTATTCTCTTCCTGCTTATGGAAGTTCACCTCGTTACTGCTTAGTCACATGACTCATGCTTGTGAACAGTTAAAACACATCATAAGGCATGTTTACCTCCAAAAAAATGGCATCAGTAGCCAGGAATAAAGAGTTAGAGCAGAAAAAGCCTATGGTAGACCTGCCTGGTCAAGAAGATGGCATGTTCTACCTGATATGCATTTTATGAACCCTCAAGTTGACCAAAACAAGTTAACTTTTCTCTAGTTCTGCTTTCTTACATGTAAAGCAGGGATGATGGTATTCAACTTGTACATCTTATGAAGATTAGAGGCATCAGCACTATACCTAACAAACATATAACTCTGTGCCTCTTAGATGCTGGTGCTATTAATGAAAGAGATGCTTTTAAAAAAATCTCAGTATTTTATTAACAGGAAAAATTAAACACAAATGATTAAATTGCAGCTGTTTTTTGAGCAAAGACAGATCTTGAAATGCTAACATGCAAGATACAGTAAGAGGAAGAGGATGTAGATTTGTATTGCAATTTGGCTAAAATTTACTTTCTCTTTTATTTCTACACATTCTGCTCTCCTGATGATCTGATGCATTTGGAAGAATAAATAGGAAGAAAGAATGGATACTGTGCTAGGCATTGTGCCCTAGCTTTGTGTCATTGGACAAACCTTTTCATGTTCTGTTTCCTCATCCATAAAATTACAATGCTTCAACAACATCCTGGCAAATATTTATGGAGGATCCATATGCCAAGCACTCTTTTAGATGTTTGGGATATAGTGAGAGGTGAGGAACAAGAAACATAAAAATATGAGTATATAAAAATATTAAAATAGAGACAGAATAGCAAATTAAGTTATGCGGATGGAAATGGAGTTGCGATTTGAAAAGTATGGCTTGGGCAGTTTTCACCAAGATGCTGATATCTGAATAAAAGTCAGATGTATGTGAGGGCACAAGCATTTACCGCTGTCTTGGGTGGGGAAGAGTTTTCTAGGCAGAAGAAATAATAACTGCTAAGGCCTTGCATTGCAAACATGATCGGTCTTTGTGAACAGTAAACAAGAAACCAGTACTTAGGAGCTGAGTTAATGAGAGCAAAACCAGAATAAGTATTGGGCCACATAGGAAGACCATTTTGATAGCTTTAGATTTAACTCGGACTGTGATTGGGAAGCCACTCAAGGTTGTTGATAAGATAAGTGACATTATTTGAGTTCATGGAACAGGATCATTCTGGCTTCCATTTGTGAATAAACAGAGTAAAGGGTGGGAAGCAAGCAAACTGGTTAGGGGAAGCTTTCACAACAAGCCAGTAGCAGGTTCTGACAAGCTGGGCAAGTGGATAAGAGTGGACAAGACAAGAGATCAAGGAATAGATGTATTTTGAAGATGTTGCTGACAGGACATGATGGCAGATTTAAATGTCGGGTTAGAGAAAACAGGTGTAGCCTAAGATTCTGGGTATTTAACCAGAGCAGTAGGAAGAATTGTGTTGCCAATAACTGACATGAAGAGGACTGCCTGTGGATCAGGTTAGGGCCAAGGGTGGAGGTAATCATAGAGCTCTCACTGTCTCTGGAAGGTTGGGAATAGTCCACAAGAAAAGGTTTGCAGAGGCTTAGATCATTCTCTACATGTCAGAAGGTGGTCTGTGTGAAGATAAGTCTTACAAGAACCCGAAGTGTAATTTAGATGGAAGGTAATAGAATGGTGACAACTCGTTGTTAAAAGTATTAGTAGAAAACCTCTACCTGAATCTGTGATCGTGTACACAGTAATCATTTGAAAATTACTTGAATGTGTATCAATGTTAGTGGTGGATTTACAGCTCACAAGGGAAAAAGCAGTGACCAGGAAGAAAGAAAATGATCTGGACTGCATTTTTCGGTGTCTACTCAAAACATGTTTTAAAGTAGAAAAAAAAAAAAATGGGTTCAATTATTAAAAACCCACGCATTAACTGCTCACATTTAAAACTAATTTAATTAAAATTACTGAGTTCTAAACTATTATACTGAAGACCTCTTATGAGCCCTTAAATGATGATAGCATTTCTTGTCTTAATTCTAATTTCTGTAATGAAAAAAGAGTTGAAATATGAGGTTAATGTAGTGAATTATTTTATATAGCAACGTATGTGTCTAACATTTCACTTCAGTTTTCAGTGCTATAATTATTCTTTATGTGAGGAGAAATTAGCGGTAGAAGTGATATTAATATACTACTCTTAATTGGAGCAATAATTGCTCAGGTGACATGAGTCAAGTCATAGCCCTCCCCTGTGCACTCCTGTATAGTTAGAAGGCCCATATTGGAGATGGTAAATGGTTTCATCTTGATTGCTAACTCTCGTCAATTGCTAGTGTTTGACTGAGCTGTGTGTTGAGAAGAATGCTTACACCATGGCTAGGATCAGTAGGAAAAAAGGACCTGATTGGGCATGTCTGCTAAGGATACCAGTGAAGAAATGGCAGTAAGTGTGTCACACACTAATCATCCTTGTTTTATTGGTTCTAGAAAGGGCTTAGAGCATTGACAAGCAAGGGCTGTCTTAAGGATGCCCATTGCTTTTTTTTTTTTTTGATATGTATCTTCTTGCCTTTTAGTCATTAGCCCAGGCAATGTCCTTTTCAATAACCTTGGATTAGTTCTTTGGAAGGTCTTTTCATATAACCTGCCATTTATTTGCTACCTTATTTGGTTAATAAATGTGTGTATAGCAGGACCAAAGGCAGTAAGATTGTTGTGCCTCATGTTCTGGGAAGTTAGTTGGATGAGATTTTCAAATATCCCTGAAGAATATGTAGATTCGAAACTGGGAATTTATTGGTAGACTTAGATGCTGAGATAAGGTCAGTCTTAGCGGGAGATGGCAGGTGCTAGGTTCAGTGGCTTAAGACTGAATAAAAGATTAAAAAATTATGCATTTATAACCCCCTGTGTACCCAGATAGAGTTAAAGATTTAGGAAACCAGGCTAAGGAACCCAAGCGTTTGTGTTTTATGGAGATGAACACAGGGCTTTGGGAGATTTGGCCTTCAGTGTTCGGTGGGCACTTCCAACAAGAAAGGCCTCCCTTTTAGGGGCAGTGAGAAATCTCAGCTTGGTTTGACAACAATGTATACTCACAGTTCAATGAAGTACGGTGTCATCCTTTCCAGGTAACACCATTTGCTTTTTAATGTGAAATATCTATAAATAATATTCTTAACCAAAATCAACAGCTGAAATTTGGAGAATTTTAGGTCCTTGAAGTGGTTGTATAAAATATTTTATATCGACTATTTATTTTGGTGTCTCCCAAATTAGATATGATTAGATATTTAAATAAACATCAGCTTCCCATGCTAGATTGCCTTTCCTCCACCTTCTAATAGAGCCACCTTGACTTTCTGTTGTCAGTATTCCCTACCAGGTCCTAAGTGTTCTTAGATACTTTAGGTGTTACATTTTTACATAAAAATCCCTGTTTTCTTGCACTCAGTCTTGACTTCCCACCTTTATTCAATCTAAGGGATTCAATAGTGGTAGAAACGATACCTAAGTGTTGGTGTTTTCCTATTCCCCTTATAAACTTCTCCATTCCTTATCCCTAACACATTAAAACTGCAATATTCAGCCACTGTGACTAAGCCAAGATGGTGTTGGCTTCAGTAGGAAGAGAATTAAAGTCTAAAATGCTGGATGGGGGAAACTTTGAAAGGAAGGTGTAGGAAAAGAGCATTTTTGGACTCAACTGGTGATTTAAGGGAAAGATGGGTCACAGTAATAATAAAAGTTAGGGCTTACCATGTGCCAGGCACTCAGCTTCAGTGGCATTATCTCATTTAATATTTTATAATACTAGAAAGTAGTATTTTCATTTTTACTTTTATGAGGTAGAGGTAAGTTTAGTGGCTTGTTCAAGATCATGTAGTTAGTTGGTCCATCCAATCAAGGTTTGAACTCAGGTTTGGAGTCTAGAGCACAGGAGAGATGAAAACATGAAAAGGGCAGGAGGTAAAGCATGCATCTGAGAATGTATTACCACTCTATGAGAGTGCACAGGAGAGGAAGAAAGAGGTGGGGGAAGAGGTGATCACATGAACAAAGTAGGCCGGGGTCCCAAGGAAAGGCAGCAGTCACTCACTGTGAATGAGATCTCTCTGCTCTCTCCTCATCCTGGACTTCAGTAGCAACAGAGCCTTTAACTATTTATTTCCACACACCTGATGAGGAGAGGATCACCAGGCTGCATGGGTGTTTTCTTCCCCCCAACATATGAATAATACCAAATTATGACATAATTCCTAGGGCTTGGATGAAAGAGAAGTGAAAGAAAGAGGAAGAATCATTCCAGATCTTCAGATTGTGCTCATTTTCCAGGCACAGTCCTCCACCAACCAGCACCCAAACCGCAGCCTTCGACTCTTCTAGTGTACTTTTCTCTCCGTGATTGTGCATTGCACACTGGAGGGTAGGAGCTGTTTTGCAAGTTCTTAAATGGCCTTTAGTACTTAGCAGCAGATACCACATTCATACAAGGTTAGGTAGTTTACAAAGTTTGGAGTCATTTAGTAGCACTTTGACCCATTTTATGAAAACGTTATTTCTTGTGGATTCCTAGACAATGGCTCCTCTTACATTTGTCTTCTGGTCATGATGATACTGCTTAGGGAGGGAGAAGGGTGGAAATAGAGGGATCAGATGTAGTGATGCTCTGCTAGCTGGCTCTCCTATTGGTAAGGCAAAAGGGAGGCTTAACTCCTTGCAGAATTAATATAAGACATAAACCTTGGAGGGTCAAGACATGCTGATGCATAGAATCAGAAACGACAAGATCAACAGTTAAGGACTGTCTCTCTGCCCAAGAATATTTCCCAATTATGGAGGGTGCCTGAAAGCCCATTGGCTCTTTTCTCTTTGTTGCATATTTCCTCATGATTCTTTTGTTACATGGAAACGAATAACTTAGAGGAGGTCTCTGGCAGGAGAGCCTGAAGAGTTGGGATAAGGGAGGGCACTAAAAGGAAGCAAGGAAGAAAGAAGTATAGAAAGGGAGGTGGGGAGGCTGAGGTGGGCGATCACGAGGTCAGGGGTTTGAGACCAGCCTGGCCAAGATGGTGAAACTCCCTCTTGACTAAAAACACACAAAAACATTAGCCAGGCATGGTGGCACACACCTGTAGTTCCAGCTACTTGGGAGGCTGAGGCAGAAGAATCACCCGAACCCAGGAGTTAGAGGTTGCAGTGAGCCAAGATTGCACCGCTGCATTCCAGCCTGGGCGACAGAGTGAGAGTCCGTGGAAAAAGAAAAGAAAAAGAGGCGGGGATTGCCTAGATGAACAGATGGGCCTATTCCTAACTAACTTTCCAGAGGCCAACATGTCAGTACTCCCGCTTATCTTCGAGATTTCCATGTTAGCAAAAATGCCTTGTTTTGGGTTGAGCAAAAACTGTTCTGCCTTTAATGGTGAGAAAAAAATGACTCTAAGCCATATTTAGGAAATTTGTTGACTATAATTAAGCTTTCGTGGGAGTCCCCCAAGGTTTACTTACCTATAATTGGAAAAATGCAAATGAAGACCGTTAATCAGTGGACTGGCCGACTATGAAGCACTACTACCTACCTAAATGAATTAAAAATGAAGACACAAATATGTCCAGTTGAAAAAGTTACCAGAGAGCCAATTGGTAAATTTCTCAGCAAGACTGTGGAGATTTTTTTTCTTAGCCTGACTGAGCCTATAGTGCCTTTCTGCTAAGATCTTTGCCAATTTAATCTTGAGCCATTACACACAGATTTCTTAACAACGGGCCTTCAGCACTGGCTGGTTCTCTGGCGTTACTTAAGGAAGCTCTAAAGAAAGGATAACAGACCTCTCGTCCTCTTTTCAGTGTAATTGATCCACTACTTAGAGCTGTAAAATATTTGCTTTTCAAGATCCTCTTATCAAATGGGAATACCCTTGGAATTAGAAACTCTTTAGAAATTGTCTTGTAGAATTTCGGTTGTTATTGGGGATCAGGATGTGTTCTAATATTAACTATTTTAATGTAATTTTGTTTTGAGACAGTATCTTTCTGTCACTCAGGGTGGAGTGCAGTAGTTCCATCTCAGCTCACTGCAACCTCTCTCTCCTGGGTTCAAGTGATTGTCCTGCCTCAGCCTCCTGAGTAGTTGGGATTACAGGCACCTGCCACCATGCCCAGCTAATTTTTGTATTTTTAATAGAGATGGCGTTTTATCATGTTGACCAGGCTGGTCTCAAACTCCTGAGCTCAAGTGATCCACCCAAATCAGCCTCCTAAAATGCTGATAGTACAGGCAGGAACCACCATGCCTGGCCTTACTGTGTGTTTTTTTTTTTTTAAACAATAAATACAACATACTTGTGATGGTCACTTTTACCTCCAACACCATCCTTGTTAAAATATGCAGCCAATTTTTATCATTTGATTTAAAATCATCCCCAAAATGTTTTGCATCTCTGTTAATACTTAAATCTTCTCCTTAATGATTTCATTAATTAGCAACTCATAATATGGTATCTGTACAAAAAGGTGCACAGTATGTCCCTAAAAATCAGCTGTGGAGGCCGGGTACAGTGGCTCAGGCCTGTAATCCCAGAACTTTGGAATGCCAAGGTGGGCAGATCATGAGGTCAAGAGATTGGGACCATCCTAGCCAACATGGTGAAACCTCATCTGTACTAAAAATACAAAAATTAGCGGGGTGTGGTGACATGCGCCTGTTGTCCCAGCTACTTGGGAGGCTGAGGCAGGAGAATCACTTGAACCTGGGAGGCAGAGGGTGGCGCCACTGCACTTCAGCCTGGGCAACAGAGTGACACTCCATCCCCCCCCCCAAAAAAATCAGCTGTGGAAACAAAAGAGTAAATGCAACATCCTTTAGATAAATGTTTGTCAGCATCAGACAGTATTTGATAGCTAGTAAAGAAAACACTCCAAAACAAACAAGTTAATTCAAATATAGAAGTAGTGATACAATGAATGACGTATCTGTGCCATAAACAGGATCACGTGCTTTCTGGACAACCCTGTTAAAATGTGCCTTCTTGGGGAGGTAAAAAAGTTTTTCTTCCCGTACTACTTAGCAGATTCTAAGGGAGCATGGTGCCTGACTGGTGAGAAAGACTGAGGAGACTGCAACACGGAAATGAGAGCTTTCTATCAGGGAAAGTTATTTTTGTGAGCAAATAAACATTCTGAGATAATTTAAGTGGGAAAAGATGCCATTAGGCTGAACATTTTCACCATGTCTTTTTTGAGTTATTTATCAACCTGGACTTTCTAGAGTTTTTAAAAAAGTGTTATTGATATAGCCTCTGGAAAATGTACGCAGGTACTTCGAGCTATTTCAAATGTATCACAGTTTCTAAGGACATCAAATATCTCTTCAAAGCCTCATGGATTTTTAAAACATGAAATGTTCTTCTTGGAGGATAATAGGCTCCAGTGCTCTGGGTTTCTAACCTCCAGTTCATTAACAGCAAAGTTGACTTGTGGCAAAATTTTTTTTTTCCTTGAAAGCAATTTGTGACTCCTTTGAGGGGAGATAACAGTTTAAATATAAATAAATGACCAGCTCCAGTGGAAAGATTCCAGTTTTCTTGAGGTGTTTGCTTTCCATTTATTGTCAATTCTCCCATCACAACTTCCTCCCCTGAAAACCTACTCTGGGCCTGAACATGTTTAGAATAACCCCATTAAAAGAGTCTTGTCCTTATATTTTAAAGCTATTGTTATTGCCATTTTAAAATATTGCAAAAGGCTAAAGTGGACTTTACCCATATTTAGGGAAATATTTTAGCATTATCAAAATCATTAGTATTATTGGCTCTGACTTACAATGAGGAAAATAAAATAGCACGGCCCAAATGGAACTGCTTCCTTCTTCCAGGCATTTCTAAGCCTTTTGAAATAATCAAAGCAAACGCCTCAGTTCTTATATTTCAGAATCACCTTCCAAATGGATTTGGCTTATTTTATTCTGTTTAGCTTAGCCAGCAGTCCCGTGGCATTTGCATTATTTTTAATCCAATGACGGATTGCTTTGTACTTTGGATTTTCATGAACTGCCATTTATGTTTCATTCATTTTTGTTAGTAGATGAACAGCTTTTTTGAAAAAAGACATACAACCTGAAAATTGACCTCTCTCTCCATGCATGTTGTAAATGTGTGAATTCAGAACACACAGTCAAATCCTAATTCTCTTCTTTAATCATATGCCCAGTCTCCACAAATTAGCATCCTGAAAAATTTACTATGTCCTCATCTGCAATATGTTCCCTACCTATTTTATATTATTTTTCACTTTTGACAATACTATTTTTTGTTTTAAAGCAAGTTGTTACTCAGTAGCATTTATTTTATTTCTATTTGACCCCAGGAAGTTCACCATTATTATGAAGGGTAAAAGATTGCTAATTACTTAACTATTCCCTACATAACCAAGGAAGGTTATTTTCTATTCAAGTGAAATACTTGATGATGATGATGTATCTTAGATTATTAAAAGGATATTAATATTGATTTTAAAGATCTTAGGCTGAGAAACTTTTTAGTAAATTTATTGGACTTTTTGACCTGGTGTATGGATTTAATATTTAGATTGTATTATTTAATCTTTGTAAAAACTAAAGAATATGAAAGGAAGAAATCAAACATATATTATCTACCTAGAGTATGCAGAACACTACCATACATGAAATAATTGGGAAGATCAATATAAGCAAAGCATAATTTTTAAATATTTAGTCCCATAAATACAATCGGCCCTCTGATATACCACCTAGATGTAACACACACACCTCAAACTCAGTATATCCAAAGTTATACTCAGCATTGCAGCTCTTAACATCATTCTTATTTCCACAATCTGGGTTGACAGCATTGATGTATACCAAGTTGGACAAGTTAGAAATTTGAGAATTTTCCTTCTCATCACTGTTAACCATTAAGTCACCAACAACCTCTTATTAAAGAGAGTTTAGATATCATATACGCAATGAAGCTTTGCTTCCCCCTATCCTATCCTTACCGGACTCAAGGTAATTCCCCCTATTCCTTTTTGTTCCTTTAGCATCTCACATCCTACTCAAACACTGTCATACAGTGTTAAAACCTTTAGTTTGTGTCTGTTTTTCTCATTGTACTGTGAGCTCTTGTACTTCAGTGCTTATGTCTATTTGTGTTTCTATACCCAATATTTAAACACAATAGTTGGGAAAAAGTCTTTAATAGGTGTCTGAATAAATGCTTGGATGAGTAAATGTGTAGGTGGAAAAACGGAGGGATGGACTGGAGGATAAAGAGTGGTAATTCAGCATTTCAAGAGGTGTAGTTCCACTTCCCTTTGAAAGAATGTGATTGACGTCTGCAGTCAAATTCTGTTTCTGTTGAAACTGAACACGTGTTGCAATGTAACTCCTGTGTGAATGAAGTAGCATGCAGCTAAGGACATAGGCTTTCAGAAATATTTAATTGATGACAAGCTGTACGAGAGTCATTTCAAATACTTGTTATGATGTTCTTTAGTTCTGATGATGTAAGGAATTAGGCTGCACAAATATCAGTAAGTGGAAGAATCACAGTTCAGATAAGTCTTTGCTCCAGTCTTTCTGTCCATTCAAAACTCAAAATGAGGAGGGTATAGGGAAGAGGAATCTATTAGAAGTTGAGCGATATTAAGAGTAGGAATAGAGGCAGGGGGGAAAAAGTCAATGTCCTATAGAAAGGTCCATAAAACAGCTCTCCTGCCCCTATTTGCTTTTCGTGGACTGTAATAGCACAAGATGTGAGGAAACATCTGTTTCCTTTTTGAAATAGTACTTTTATATTTTTAAAGAATTGTAATGATCAGGAGAAGACTAATTCCTGTGGTTAGGGACAGCAGACACATATGGGATGGAATAGCGAGAATGGGTGTAGCAATCTTAGTAGATTTTGAGGCCTGAGGATTCATCTGCTCTGCATGGCTCTTGAAAGCAGCATGGAGCAATGGTGAGAGCATGGACTCTGTAGTTAGATGGCCTGGGTTTACATCTTGGCTTCACTAATGTTAGCAGTGTAATAATGGGCAAGCCGTATGCTTCTAAGTATCAGTTGGTCATAATACTATTACCTGTCCTAGGGCTGGTTGTGAGACTGAATGAAATAAATGAAACTTAGGGAACTAGTTCAGAAAACAGCACATGGTCTAATTTGTTAAAATGCAGGCTCTTGTTTTTAAACTAGCTAAAAATGAGCAGTTTCTCTTAGGTTAGATACAGGAATTTAATGGAATATCCTATAGGAATATAAAAGGGCCTTAACCAGGAAAAGATGGATATGTCTTTCTGCTGAAAAGGCCTGTCACTGTAATTCAAGTCAGCTTGAGGAAGGGCTGAGAAGTGGTTGACTTTTGAGGCCATTTTAAAACTGCCAAGACTGGACCAGGATGATATTACTAATAAGAGTAGCTGAGCCCTGCCTAGTATAAATGTGCTTCGAATAATGGAGCAAATCCAGACAAATTAGCAGAGGTCAGATTCCAGGCTCTATTTCCATAAGGGTGACTCAAGGCCAGGAAGCACAAGGAAGGGCTGAGCACTAGGCAGGAACATATTTGAGGCCAGAGGCTCTAGTCAGCGAGGATTTGGGCTATGGAGGTACTAAGAATCACAGATTGGGAGAGATGGAGGCACTTAATCAGAGCTAGCCATGATTAAAAGGATGTTTCCAGGTTTAGAGGACAGGCTTCTATTGTGTTCCTTAGTAGAAACAAGTTCATTTTGGATAATAGGTCATAACTAAAAAACAAGACCTGAGAGATTAAGCGATCCTTCGGGGAAGCATTGCTCTGTGGTGCGGTTCAGATGTTGAGCTTTGGAGAGGGATGGTACTGGTCCTAATCCCTGCTTTGCCAATGACCGCTGGGACAAGTTACGTTACCTCCCTAAGCTTCAAATTCCTCACCTTTTAAATGGGGGATGATAATAATTCCCACTTCAAAGATTTTTAAAAATTAAAATCACACAATTAAAAGGACTCAGTCAGTACCAGGCATCTAGTAAGTGCTCAATGAATGTTGACTATTATGAGAACTTCACTTATATTCACTTAAACATCTTACTGAAAATGCCATCATTACACTAAATCACAAAATAGAATGCAATCTTGTTAAATAAGTGCTCCTAAACTTTGAATTTAAACAATCTTGCCATGCAGCTTTATTGTTTCTAATATATTTTCTTTAGGAAGTGAACTTTTAGCCAAAACCTGCCAACTGGAAACCAGGATTTTGGTGCCATTTTGGAAAGGCATAAAGAAATCCTTTTTAAAATGGAAAAGAATTGTGATTGTGCTGATAATGATCTAAATCAGGAAAGTGGGTCTATGGCAAAGGGCAAAATATAACCTTTGGAAATTAAACTTTTTTAAAAAGTCAATTTTTGTATTAACTTTAAGTTGGGCTTATTGTTTGTGGAAATATTTGTTCCAGTTCAGTTGGCTGGATCTCTCACCTCCTTGCTTCAAATTCAAGATCTGCCTTAGAAGGTGGCTTTAATAAAATTCTTGGCTTTATATTTCAAAGCTGTCTCACTCTCAATGTATTAGGTTTATTCACAGGATTCCTGCATCAGGCTTGAAAAGCAAAGGGGTTCTGAAGAAGAGACAGGCTCTCGTATTTTTGCTGCAGAATTAAACACCATCTATCTGAAAATGGAATCTGTGGTAAAAATCTCCAAATTTACTTGTAATCCCTTCTCTTCAGATCAACTCAATTCTCCCAAGACTCACTGTTTGGGAGCCATTTAATAATACAAGAAATGGCTCCCAAACAGTGAGTCTTGTTCTACTAATTCTGTTGCCCAAAGCAAATCAACCAAATGTCCTTGTCATATTTTACCCTTTATTTACTCATAGCATACAATAGAACTAATTTTATGAATTAGTATTACTCATTTTTGAAACCTGACAGACTTACAGAGAACTATCAATTGGCCAAAGGTGTTACGTGTTTAGTTGCTAAAGAAACCATGACTGATCTGCTCCTGATTGTCCTAACATTTTGCTGTCTCATCTCTGTCCTTCATTATTTACACTTCTACCTGGGGGAAGATGGGAAAGACAAAAAAGTAAAATTCAATGAGATAGCTGGCTATGATATTATCAAACTTGTATGTGATGGAAGTCCTGAAATCAATGGATAAAATAAACCATCAAGACAGTCCTTAGGTTTCATTAATCTAGTGGTTCTCAAACTTTGGCAAGTATCAGAACCCCCTGGGGATGGCTAGCTAAAAATTGCAAGGTTTTGATTAAGTTTCGGATTGGGCACGATAAATGCGATTTCTAACAGGTTTCCGGGTGATGCTATTGCACGTCAGGGACTAGACTTGGAGAACCACTGCACTAACTCCCACCTGGCTTCTCTCCTGTTAACATGAATAACCTAGAGTTTGCTTTTCCTTAGCTAGCTTTAAAAATTTAGGCTGTATCAACTAAACAGTATGGGTTTAAGCAATTATTTTGGTATATGTGCACTTTGTATGGCATAATATAAGTGATAAAGTAAGTGGGTTACTCCATCCATTTGCTTGAGTTAATTCACAAAACAATTGTGTAGAACGTCTTCCATTGTTTTCCCCAATGGTCAGACTACCAGCTTTTTGGTTATGGAAAAATTGAGCTCATTTGATTGACATACTTTTTAAAACACAGCACAACATTTATTTAGCTTTAGTAAGGGATATGGAACAAAGAAGAGCCAAAGGAACAGTATCACAGTGGTGTTAGATGCAACTTCTGATAACCCCTAATACTTCATGGGACGTATTTTGTTAATAAGAAATGGCACAAAGCTAAAGTGAATGCCAGTCACAGTGATAGGAGAATCACAAGACTTACTATCATCTTTCAGTTTAAACACTTTTTAGTCACCTATCCCCCAGAAGGCTTAATGTGGCTATAGTCCATGAATTACAGGCTACACAACAAATAAACTCTACTACTGGGAACGGCATACTTAGGAACATCTTTGCTTCCTTCAGTTAACTGTAATTGATATATTTTGTTAGTTGATGTTACGAGAAGTTTGTTGAAAGATCAGAATATGCTCAAACGTCCCTGAGGCTGGAATAAGATTTGCAGTCCAGCTGTTAATTATTCTCTTTCACTAGGTCACAGGTAGAATCCTGGCTGAAGGAGAGTCTACGAAATGCAGTTTTGAGCCTCACCAATCCTGAGCTCAGGATATAGAAATAGTGTATAGATAAATAGATGCTTCCACTGGTTGGGCTATAGACTTGAGATGTAACCCCAGCATCTATAGACCAGGCAGTGAAACAAAAAGAAAGTTGAAGCAGATATTGAATGATCTGCTATACAGTATACATCACACTAGTTAAAAACAGAAAAAAAGGTAACCCAGAAAATTCATGGCCTGAAAGTCTGGTGATGGGCCTCTAAATCTCTTCTCAAATTGTGACTTGTCTTGGCATTTTTTTAAAGCTCTCCTTTCCAACAGGGTGGCAGTGTAGATGAGTGAGTGGTATCTTTAAAGACTAAAACCTGTGCAAGTTATTGGACCTTTGTACGTACCAGCCCTCTCTCATTGTAAAAGGGGATGACGATAATGCCTACATCGTGGAGTTGTTAGGAAAGCTAAATGGGAAAACACAAATTTCTTAGAATAGTATTATTTGGCACATAGTGAGTAGTCAATATGTCATTAACACATGAATGGGAGGGTCTCACTGAGTGCTCTCTGAGATCCTGACATAAGTATTGATATTTATATAGAAGGTGTTTTCAGGACGTGTTAATAGTTAGATGGATACTCCAAGCTCAACACCTCGTAGAAGCAAGAGCACCCATGGATTGTTCTTCTGCTTAACTGACTGTATCCTCACCAACCCTGAGCTCAAGATGTAGAAATAGCCTATGCATAGACAGATAGGCTATCTATCAATTGGTCGGGCCGTGAATTTGAGATATAACCCCTTGTAACTTTTTATTCTTCAATGTCTGCCAAATGCTTGTCCAACATTTGAGTAATTTTCCCCATTGCTAATTAATTAGCCTAATGTAATATATGAGATGTTCCACCTTGGAAAACTTTTGTTACCTTGGAATTCTTACCTGCTAAGATGAGGGCTTTGCCATTAGCTGTATTGAGATTTTAGAAACCTTAATATGTGATAATTTGCTCCTTTTCAGCAATACTGTTTATTTGCACAAGGAAAACATTATTTTAACTGAAAGTACATCACTGTCTTGTGAATTTGGGTCCTCAGTTAACCCCTATGTATCTTATTCTTTTCCCACTCTAGCTGGACAGTGCCACATCACTTATCCAGGCAGCTAAAAACCTGATGAATGCCGTTGTCCTCACGGTGAAAGCATCCTATGTGGCCTCAACCAAATACCAGAAGGTCTATGGGACAGCAGCTGTCAACTCACCTGTTGTGTCTTGGAAGATGAAGGCTCCAGAGAAGAAGCCCCTTGTGAAGAGAGAAAAGCCTGAAGAATTCCAGACACGAGTTCGACGAGGTTCTCAGAAGAAACACATTTCGCCTGTACAGGCTTTAAGTGAATTCAAAGCAATGGATTCCTTCTAGGACGATAGGCTTTAACAAGAAAGCTTTTTCTTTCTTTTCTTTCTTTCTTTTTCTTTTTAATTCCATTTTTGTATGCATACCTGCCGGCTTGTATGCCTCTGGCATGGGGGAAATTAAGGGAACAGTGTCTGTTTGCATGTAAGATGAGATGAGATCAATACTACTGATCCATCTGTAGTCTGGGAAGGAGACAGGAGATTCCTGTACTGAGGTGGCACAGAGCTGTCCTTTGCAACATTCTCATAAAATTGGGCAAAGAGTTCGCATTGGTGCAACATTTATGGGAGCGGGAGGGATGGGGAAAATAAACTTAACTCTACAAAAGCAAACTCTAATGCATGCAAGAATCATTAGGTTGGCAGGTATATTCATAAGTGAAAAATCTGGAAGTGTAATGGTAGAACATAAAACTTGTATTGCTTCTGTTTCAGTGCAAAAATGTACTAGCCGATACGCTTAAGTGTGTGGCCCACAAATTGAACAATTTAACCATGAAGTCATATCCGTGATATTATGTCAATTTTTAACTGAGGGGGAAATTAACTAGTCCAGCCTAAAATGCTTCTTTTCATCTGCATTCTGTTTTCTCTTCTAGTTGTGCCATTACTAGTGATCATGTTATTTTTTTCCCCCTTTACTGAAAACAATAAACATCTATTTGAGAGAATTAAAATCCTTCTGGGGGCACTGGAAGACAGAATACGGTGACCAATGTTGCTTTCATTTTTTTTTTTAATTTGAACTATGATTT
Organism: Ateles fusciceps; assembly: GCA_036589455.1. Lineage (NCBI taxonomy): Eukaryota > Metazoa > Chordata > Mammalia > Primates > Atelidae > Ateles > Ateles fusciceps. The sequence continues at coordinate 3,361,281 of JAZHEH010002077.1, forward strand.
TGCTAGAAATAGAAGGCCCAGTGGTGGAATATTAGAGGGATGGAAACTGACAACATGTGAAGGTTAGAGGCAAATACATAGGTGTAGCTTGGAGTGCTGGTATCTAATATACCATTGTATTCACTAACTCGAAATAAACACATTTAATCTTGACATCTCAAGTATGTTTTCTTTTTTTAAATATGTACTTAATAAAGCTTAGAGCATCATCCTGAAAATTCATTAAAAATGCATTTTTGTTTGTTTTTAGAGATAAGGGATAGATGATATCCGAATATCTGTCATTTTTACAGTTCACATTTTTGTGGTTGGTTTTTCCATTTGCTTTCATTAACTTTCATACTGCACTTAAAGTGAGTCTTTTTAATAGAAAAGCCAATTAAATTTCAAAATATTTTATTCATTTTAGCCTTTTTTTTTCCTTTAAGTTAGTAAAACAGGACCTCTGTCCCATTATTAAAAAGTGACTGTGGTATTTCAAATATGGATTGAGAAGTGGGAAAAAGCCCCCTAATTGTCACCTGAATTCCTCAGACTCCTCTAATTGGAATGATTCCTGTAAGTTATCACATTACTATATGGCTCTAAAAGATTTCTGGCAAATATGCATGTTTCTTAGCAAAGGGATAACACATTGGAGGTCATGAACACCTAAGCTTATGTGCAAAATCCCAAAAGGAAGGGGTTATAAGGGAGTTGTGGAAGGTGGAAAAGCTTAATCTAAAATCTTATTTAGAAATGTTTCCGCTCAAACCACTGTTGACCACTACTGAAAAAACACCACTAAGACCAAGAACGTTTTAATAGAGGAGCCACCACAAAAGCTGGTACCCCAATTTCAATACTAATCACCAGATCACAGAAAACCAGCCTGCTCCATTAATTTGCATAAACTTTCAGAGGGTGCCACTGACACAAATATTTAGGGAAGGCCTTAACTGAGCCAGGTTCTAGGCTGCGCACACCATTGGTTAAACATATGGGCGACTTTTCCTATTAGCACATAAGCGTGACATAATAAGAAACCAGCATGCCATTTTTGCCCACTGACCTGAAGAACAAAAGACAGAGTGTTCTTGGAAGCATATTTTTGATCTAAGGAATCTGAGTTTCTCCAAACAGTAATAAAAATACCCTTTTGAGAAGCTTTTCCTGACAAGAACCACTCATTCTGTTTTCTCCTCCCCTAACAGATGCTTTAGAAATGGAGAGATTGCTTTAGCCTCCCTTCTCCACAGGATCTAGAGAAATAGAAATATTAAGGGGTTAAAGACAGGAAAGAAACGTACATCCACCTAGTGATGATGATCCTATAGGAAGAATCAATGCATTGCCATTTAGAAGCCCCCAAAGGACATGTAATTTAGCATAATTAACTTTCTGCATTCACACATTAGTATTTATTGGATTAAATAAATTTTTTTAGAGAAGCCAAGAAACTTTTGAATTTCAAAATATTTGGCACCCTCTGAATATTTATGCAAATTAATGGTACAGGCTGGTTATCTGTGATCTGATGATTAGTGTTGAAAATCAGTGTACAACTTTTGTGGTAGCTCCTCTATTACAATTCAAAAGTTTCTTGGCAAATCCTCAAAAAGCCAGTAGGCATCAGAGGAATGTATAGAGAATGCCCTTGAGTTTGACGTATAAAATGTTGAATGTTTCAATGCATGCTTATGAACAACATTTATGTGTGTGTGTGTTGTTTTCAGTGCTTACTGAGTAAGCATCATCACTGTCCTTTTTGTCATTGCTTTTGCGATCAAGGAAAACAGTAACGATTCAGAAAGATAATTAAATATAGACACTTAGCTGAAAGTATTAAAGCAATAAAGAAGTTGGTAAATTTCTTGTCCTAAGAAATAGTCTAATTGGGAACATAGTACATAGACCAAAAAAATGTGCCCAGAAATAACACTCAAAATACTGAATGAATATGGTAGAGAAATAACTACGGTGTGGTGCTAGTGAAGTGAAATCCACTGAAGACTAAAGTAGTTAGGTAAGAATAATGGAAGAGGCAGGACTTGGAAACAAGTAAAGAAATACATTCTGAATGAATGAAAATTTTAAAGGAGCAAATTTGGCAAGAGAGGTGATGGTTGGACATTCAAGGAAGAAGAGCTTACTTTAATATGTGAAGACAAGTGTAGTCAGAGGGAACACGGAATTTATGAAGGAGTATAAATGTGGAGGTGTTGTTTGAAACTAAACTATAGAGGTCATAAAGGAGGGTAACCATTATCCAATAGGAAAGGTGGGGTTTTTAAGTGGGATGGTGACACTGACAGAGAAGGCCTTCATATGATAAAACTGATAATGCATGGGGAGATGAGGGCTGAAATATGATAGAAATGTCAGAAGGACTTACAGTGATTTCTTGAATAACTAGATATGGGGAAAGAATTATTACAGTATATACTTTCTTCAGGGAGATTAAAGAAAATAGGAATAATTAAAAATTGATATATTAAGATGGGCTAGAATGGTATATTTGAGGGACATAGAATCCTAAGCAAATGGGGTTACTTGGAGGTATTTTCTAAAGAAGCAGCATTTTTGGCTGCAGCAAGATGGATTCTCCCGATGGGAGGAAACTAAATAAATCTGTTTCTTTTGCCCACTGTTATAAGATTGATGTTTTGGAAGACAAAATTGTTATATTCTTCCAAGGACCCAAAGTGTCTAGGAAATCATAAGATATCTACAGAAGATTCATAGGTGTTTTTTTTTTCTTTTCCATTAAGTATTGACAAATATGAGATCAACTTGATTCTTAACAGTCAACTCTGTAAACAACTGGTTGTAGTCTGAGCCCATGGGAAATAGGTTACACAAATGCCTATGATGGTCATCAATTTTGGGGCATTAGTTATGTGTAGGACCCCCTTTAGACACTTGAGGCATAAAGATATAATGTGTATAGCAGAAACCCTAAGCTAGATAACCATACCAAAATATTGTCATTTGAATTGATAAATGATAATTCCTAAATGTGCTGGTCATAGGCCATAAGTGACTTGATTTTTATTGCTGTGTCATCACATATTAACCCAATTAAAAACATATTACATAATATGTGTCATCACATATTAACCCAATTAAAAATTGTGCTTGCTTTTAAAGATTGTGGCATCATTTAGATAGAGGTAATGAGAGGGAAAGAATTAACTACAGAAAAATGTTAATAAAAATATACTAGAATAGTGTAGTAATAGCAGAAAGATGGTGGACTAGGAAGTTCCATGTCCTTGTTCCTTCACTGAAACACAAAGTAAACAACATATTAACCATAAAAGCTTTATGGAAATATTAGAAACAGAGATTTGCAGCAACCAAGATAATGTCCATCAAGAGAAAGCCACACTCAACATGGTAGAAAAATGTGGGGTCATTTTTGCTCTCTTGTGCCCCACCCGCTCCCTGGCATGTTCAGGAGGGGAAGCCACTCAATTCCTAGTGTTACAGAAAAAAACAGGTTCTTGTCACATGACCAGGAAAATTTAGGCATGTGGATGCATTGTAGGGTGAGTAGGGCAGGGTGTACTGGGTGAAAAGCAAAAAGGAAAGAGAAACTCTCAGGGAAGCATAGAGAGTCCTGCTATCAGGTCACAAAGTAAGTCTTAATAAATTTTAAAATGTTGAAAGTATACAAATTATATTTTCCAATCATAATGGATTGAAACTAGAAATCAAAAGCAAATGGAGCACAGGAAAATCCACAAATATAGGTAAGTTAAGCAACACACTCTTAAACAATGGGTCAAGGAAAAAAATTTCAAAAAATCAGAAAATATCTTAAGGCAAATAAAAGCAAAATATACCAAAACCTGTGGGATAAAGCAAAAACAGTGCTAAAAGAGAAATGTATAGCTTCATATGCTTACAAATTAAAAATCTAAATTTCTATCTCAAAGAGGCAGAAAACAATAAAAAACCCAAAGTAAGCAGAAGGAAAACATAAAGGTTAATTTTATGTGTTAACTTTGATGGCTAAAGAATGTCCAGATAGCTGGTAAAATACTATTTTCTGTATATGTCTATGAAGGTGTTTCCAGATGAGATTAGCATTTGAATTGATAGACTGAATAAAGAAAACTGCCCTCACCAAATTGGGTGGACATCATCCAATTCATTGAGAGACCAAATGGAGCAAAAAGACAGAAGAAGAACACATTCACTTTCTTTGCTTAAACTAGTATATTTAATTTTTTCTTCTTTTAGACATTTGTGCTCCTGGTTCTTTGGCCTTCAGTCAGACTGGGATTTAAACCATTGACTCCCTTGTTCTCAAGCCATAACAAACTTGGGCTGCAACTATACAACTGGCTTTCCTGGGTCTGCAGCTTGCAGATGGCAGATCACGAGACTTAGCTCATAATCCCTCATAATAAATCCTTTCTTTCTCTCTTTCTTTTCTTTTCTTCTCTCTCTCTCTCCCCCCCCCACCCCTCTCTCTTTCTCTCTTTTCCTTCTTTCTATTGGTTTTATTTCTCTGGAGAACCCTAACTGATACAGAGAAGAAGAAAACACAAATTAGACCAGAGATAAACAATAAATATTAAACAATAGAGAAAAATCAACAAAATTCAAAGTTAGTTCTTAAAAAATATCAACAAAATGTATTAACTTCTGGCTAGATTGACTAAGAAAAAAGGGAGATAACTTAAGTCACTAAAATTATAAATGAAAGGGAATATTTCTATCAATTTTACAGAAGTAAAAAGAATCATAAAGGTACTATGGACAAATGTATACCAATGAATTGGAAACCTAGATGAAATGGATATATGCCAGGAAGCCATAAACTAACAACACTGAATAATGAAGAAATCTGAACAGACTTATAACTAATAAGGAGATTGAATCAGTAATCAAAAACTTCCCAACAACAACAAAAAAGACCAAGATCTAGAAGTCTTCACTGGAGAATTCTACAAATCATTTACTTAATAAAGACTTAACTCTAATATTCCTCAAACTTTTCCAAAAAGTTGAAAATTCCAACTAATTCAATTAGACTATCACTTCCCTGATAATCAAGCCAGCCAAAGACTCTATAAGAAAACTATAGACTAATATCCTTAATAAGTACTAATTCAAAAATCCTTAGTAAAATATCAGAAAACAAAATGCAATAGCACATTAACAGGATTACACACCATGGCCACGTGGAATTTCTTGCTGGAACACAAGGATGGTTCAACATCTTAAAATCAAGCAATGTAAATACAACATTAATAGAATGAAGAAGAAAACCCCACATGGTGATCTGAATTCATGAAAATAGTATTTGATAAAATTCAACATCTTTTTATAATTAAAAACAAATCTTGAACAAGCTATAAATAGAAGGAAACTACCTCAAAATAATAAATATCATATATGAACACCCCATAGCTGAAATTATGGATATGGGTGAAAGACAAGACTTTTCACCTGAGTTGAGAAACAAGACAAAGGTGTTCAATCTCACCATTTCTCTCCAACACTGTACTAGAAGTTCTAGCCAAAACAATTAGGAAATAAAAGAAATTCTAATTGAAAAGAAAGAAGTAAAATTAACTCTGTTTGCAGACAACATAATTATATAGAAAACTCTAAAGATTTCACAAACTGTTAGAACTAATAAACAAATGTAAGAAAGTTACAGAATCCAAGATCAACATATAAAAGTCAGTTGTTTCTAGATACTAACAATAAACGATTTAATTTAGAGTAGCATCAGAAAGAATACTTAGAAATAAACTTAACCAAGGAGGTGAAAGACTTGTACACTGAAAATTCAAAATGTTGCAGAAATAAATTAGGAAAACACAAATGAGAAGATATTCCAAGCACACAAATAAGAAGATTTAATATTAAGGTCTCACCCAGAGTGATCTACAGATTCAGAAGAATCCATGGCAAAATCCCAACAGTGTATTTTGCCAAAATAGAAAAATTCATTCTAAAATTCATAAGGAATCTCAGGATACTCCAAGTAGCTGAAGCAATCCTAAAACAAAAAAAAGTTTGAGGCTTCACACTTTATGGTTTCAAAATGTAAAGCTACAGCAGTCAAAACAATGTAGTACTGGCATAAAGATAGACATAGTACTGGTTCAGTACAAAGCAAAGGTAATTAAAACTGTGTAGTACTGCCATAAAGGCAGACATAGAGACCGGCTGCATAGAATAGAGAGCCCAGAAACAAACCCTCACAAATATCATCAAATGATTTTGACAAGGGTGCTAAGAGCATTTAATGAAGAAAGAATAATCTTTTCAACAAATAGCTCTGGAAAAACTGGCTACTCATATGTATAAAAATAAATAATCCTTTACAGCATTTATATAAAGTCAAAATGAAAGAAACACCTAAATATAAGACATAAAACTATAAAACCCTTCGAAGAAAAGAACCAAAAGCTTTATAACATTGGATTTGGCAATGATTTACTGGACATGACACCAAAATCACAAGAATCAAAAATAAATAAATTGGATTACGTCAAAATGTTAACCTACATATCGAAAGGCATAATCAACAGAGTAGAAAGGCAACATATGGAAAGAAGGAAAATATTTGCAAATCCAAGTATCTGATAAGAAATTAATATATGTAGTATAATATACAGTAGATATCTATACATACATACACACATCACACACACACATATATACGCACATTAAATACTAAAATTAAAAAAATTTGTACACCAAAGGACACTATCAACAGATAGTAAAAAGTCAATCCATGGACTAGGTGCAGTGGCTCATGCTTATAGTCCCAGCACTTAGGGAGGCTGAAGCAGAAGGATCCCTTAAAGCCAGTAGTACAAGACCAATCTGAGCCATGCGGTGAGACCTTATCTCTACAAAAGTTTTAAAAACTAGCTAGGTATGGAGACCTGTAGTCTCAGCTACTTGGAAGACTGAGTTGGGAGGATTTCTAGAACCTAGGAGTTTGAGGATGCCGTGAGCTATGATCATGTCACTGCATTCCAGCCTAGGAGACAGACCAAAATCCTGTCACTAAAAACAAAATGAAATAAAGCAAAGCAAACAGACGAACATGAAATGGGAGAAAATATTTGCAAATCATATGGTCTGATAAGGAATTAATATCCTCTTAATATACAAAGGACTTTTACAACTTAACAACAACAAAAAAAACAACTCGATTAAAAAAAAAAATTGGTAAAAAACTTGAATAGACATTTCTCCAAAGAGAATACACAAATGGCCAATAAGCACATGAAAAGATGTTAAACATCCCTAATCATTAGGGAAATGTAAATCAAAACCACAATAAGATACTACTTTACATCCTTTAGGATGGTTGCCATAAAAAGAAAACAAATCAAAAGAGTAAAATAGAAAATAAAAAGTGTTGACAAAGATGTGAAGAAATTGGTACCCTTGTACACTGTTGGTGAGAATGTAAAATGGTGCAGCTGCTATGGAAAATACACAAAAAAATCAAAAGTAGAGTCTCAAAAGAAATATTTGTAAATGCATATTCATAGTAGCTTTACAACTGCTAAAAGGTGAAAACATTCAAAATGACTGCTGATAGATGAATGGAGAAAAAAACATGCGGTACATATATGTAATGCATTATTCAGTCTTGAAAAGGAATACTGTCATACAGTCACAATAGCAAAGACACGGAATCAACCTAATGACCATGAGTGATAGACTGGATAAATAAAATGTGGTATGTATATACCATGGAATACCATGCAGCCATAAAAAAATGAGATCATTTCCTTTACAGGAACATGGATGGAGCTGGAAGCCATTATCCTTAGCAAACTAATGAAGGAACAGAAACCCATGGAGGATATAGGGTAGGAGGAGGGAGAGGATCAGGTACAATGACTTATGGGTACTAGGCTTAATACCTGGTTGATGAAATAATCTGTACAACAAACCTCTATAAGTTTACCATAAATAAAAACCTGCACTCGTATCCCTGAACTTAAAATAAAAGTTAAAAAAAGAGAAAGAAATCTGACTCATGCTATAGCATGGATAAACCTTGAGAAAATTATGTTAGGTGAAATAAGTCTGCTACAAAATGACAAATACTCTATGATTCCACTGGTATGATGTACCTAGAGTAGTCAAATTCGTAGAGACAGAAAGTAGAACAATGATTCTGAAGAGATAGGGAGCGAGGAGAAGAGTTACTGTTTTAAGTCCTCAACTTTCTCTTCTCTTCCCCCACTCCCTGTACTGGTTAATCGCTTGCTAAGAACCAGGCCACACAGTAAGTGATGAGCAAGCATTACTGCCTAAGTTCCACCTCCCATCAGATCAGCAGGGGCATTAGATTCTTACAGGAACAGGAACCCTACTATAAATTGCACATGCAAGGGATCTAGGTTGCACGTGCCTTGTGAGAATCCAATGCCTAATGGTCTGTTACTATCTCCCAGCATCCCCAGATTGGACCGTCTAGTTTCAGGAAAACAAGCTCAGGACTCCCACTGACTCTGCATTATGGTAAGTATGTAACAATGATAAAGTGCACTGAAATGTAATGTGCTTCAATCATCCTGAAACCATTCCCCCCCCGCCATTCTATACATGGAAAAATTGTCTTACATGAAACCGGTCACTGGTACCAGAAAGATTGGGGACCACTGTTTTAATGGATATAGAGTTTGAGTTTTACAACATGAAAACAGTCCCGGAGATAGATGGTAGTGACGGTTACACAACGATGAATATAATTAACAGCACTAAATGATAAGTTAAAAATTGTTAAGAGAGTAAATTTTATGTCTATTTTATCACAATTAAAAATAAAAATACCAGTGCTACTGATGCTTTTAGCAGTGCCAGATATTTGAGGTATTATGCCCTCTTTAACAAAAACCACTTCCCATTTCTGGTTTAAATTCATACCTATCAAATTATAACCCTACTGGAGCACTAGAAAGTGTCAATCTGTGTTTCTGAAATCGTTCATGGTTTCTCACTGAGGTAACTAGTAAAATTATCTACACTATTACTTATGGTAGGATGCACTTCTCAGAGTACTGATCTGAGTAAAACATCAGAAATTTGAGGAGGGTTTGGAAAGTGATCGTCATTTTAAAGTAATTAACTGTAACTCTTCAGTGAGTGAGAATATTGTGGAAGAATATTTAGATCTAAATTGAGTCCACTGCCTTATTACCATACAAAATGTACATTAAAAAAATCACATTCAGAGCCAGGAATCAAAATTAAGAAGGAACCAGGATACAAAATACATTTTACCAAGTGAAGCTTAGATTTCAAATCTAAAAATCTCGGTAATTATTTGAAGGTCGGAAGATGGTCTGATTTCTAGATTAAATGCAGTTGAGAAGTATATTTGCACTGAATATTTGAGGATGAAAGAACAGACTGAATGTTTTGGAACAGAGGCTGTCTTAGTTTGGGTTGCTGTAAAAACAGAGCCTGAAACAAGAATTTGGATGAAGATTATTTATTTGAATGGTGATCCCAAGAAGTAGGAGTGAGGGTGCAGGAAGATAGAGTAGAGGAAAGAGAAAACTCCAATATAAGATGTTTTCTCATTGCCACTCGTACTGATGGGAAACTCAGTTCTGCTGAATCTCCCTGCAAAGCATTCTTACTTCAACCAATTTATCTCACATGGCATCAGGGAAGACTTTGGATCAGGGGAAGCTGTGTGTGCTTGTAGAGGGACTCTCAATACAAAGGGAATACGAGGTCCTAAAAAGCCACAGAGTTGTGGCTAAATCACAAGTGGGCCAAGAAGACTTGAAGATGAGAAAGAGAGCTTTCGTTACAGGCCACTCCTTGCAGGACTCTGATAAACTTGTTACTCTTAAATATACTCCAACACCAACTCAAGATATTTAGCCAAAATATCTATAAAAGATTTAACCCAATGATAAACTATAATATCCATTGCTACACCTTTTTCTAGTCTACAATTGGCATTTGTTACCCCTTTCTTTCACTACTCAGTGTATGACCAAAATCTTCATCCAAGAAAGACACACACTCTGAAAACCTTGTTTTTATTAAGCCATGGTTGCTGCAATTGGAAATGTGATGGTATTTAGGTCCCTGGGTATCAATGTCAGCTCAATACCACCTATTTATTTATTTATGTATCCTACTACACAATTTATCTAGTAGGTGAATTATCTAGTAAGTGGACCCAAGACCCTTTGGGGGAAGAATCGGGGAATATTATATACAGTATGCTTGCATTGGGGTTCCTCCTCAATTGGACCCTGCTCCTGGACCTAAGAACATATTGTTTATGAATTAGATAAAACACTATGATTTTCTATTATGGTGCTGACCTTAGTCTCCCACTCACCTTTTCTTAATCTTGTTGAATATATACGTCAAACAGTACATTGATTGACAGTCAATACCTTAATTCTGCCTATCCATTTTGTCTCTGGCAATCCTTTGTTTATTAAGTATTTCCAACTATCCCTGTAGTTGAGGCTCCCAGATTATCATTTCAGTTGTTCATTACAGTAATTGCATTTATCCTGTTTCTGGTGGTTAGAGCACCCACCTGGCATGTGCCTTTCTGGAATTCCACTATCCCTATTGACTTTAGGAAGCCCCCTTCATAGAAGCGTCTCCTACCAAAAAATTTGGCCTACAGAAGACAGTCATGCCTAAGCTGCTCAGAGGTGTTTGTGTCGATGTTCCTCTTCCAACCCTCCCATTTATTACTTTGCTGACTACAATGTCAACATTCCATTCTACCAGAAAAAAATTCAGTATTCCCATTAGAACTGACCATCAGAAAGACTGCATGCTGGAGTATTTCTCTACAACAATCCCAGGGACGTTAACTGTCCCACACATCTGGGCTGAGCTTGTATGTTAATCAAAGAGGGTTCCAGACAAACTGGGGGAAGACTAATTGGAGAGACAGAAATAGATGCATGGCACACATCTGAGATGGGATTTGTCATCATGGGGCCAATCTGCACTCACATAAAACCATCCTTCACAACTATTGATTAAATCAGACAGATGCTGAAAAGATGTGCTATGGGGTCCTAAGATAGCTGCTCTGCAGGCTCTGTCATAGGAGTGAGCATGGTGTTATTCCACATTTTCTAAATTTTCACATAAAGGAGTCTGCATAATATTGGGAATAGAGAAAACCTACAGAAGCATAGAATCACAGATGGGTAGAACATGTTGTCATGATCATGTGACAGAGTTCAGAGATAAACAACGCCCTAACTCTTCCAACACATACATACCTTTCTGTCATGAAGAGTGGGGTATAGGACAGCTGAAAGTTTGGAATCTGGTGGCATAGAGAAAGTAACTTCATGTAACTCCTATGTATCTGATTAAATTTTATTATATGTTGCTCACAGTTAATACGAATTCTTTGGAAGAGACCATCTGTCAGTTATACAAGCCATATATAAATTCTTAAAAAAAAAAAAAGTACTTAGACCGACCAGGCATGGTGGCTCATACCTGTAATCCCAGCATTTTGGGAGGCCGAAGTGGGCAGATCACCTGAGGTCAGGAGTTCAAGGCCAGCCTGGCCAAGATAATGAAACCCTGTCTCTACTAAAAATACAAAACTTAGCCGGGTGTGGTGGCACGCACCTGTAATCTGAGCTACTCAGGAGGCTGAGTCAGGAGAATTGCTTGAACCCGGGAGGTGGAGGTTGCAGTGAGTTGAGATTGCTCCACTGCACTCCAGCCTAGGTGACAGAGCGAGACTCCATCTCCAAAAAGAAAAAAAAAAATACTTAGACCATTACAGATTAAGCTCAAGCTCCCTCCCCTTTACTGGTAATCTGGTCCACGTGTGCTCCTTTCTTTCCCAGAGGCATCCACTAATGTGACTTATAATGAGTCATGTGTTATTCTTAACACACACATTTATGAGCCCATAGGAAACATACCTTATTGTTATCCATTTTCATAAGCATCTCTTTCAAATACCTATAGAAGTTCTCGCATGAAGATGGGGCAGACTATGCCTGCTCTTTTGCAATAGTTATATTCTCAGGAATGCTGGAAGATGAGATTATACTGACAAAGACAGTAATTTTAAAAAACTAATTATCTGGGGTACTTGTGAAAAGAAACACTAAAATGTGTGTTTAAGTAATAGATTATGGGGAAATGGAAAATCCAATCCTGGGTTAACACTAGTTCATTTTATGTTTGAAGTCAGCTAGTGTTGTGAATCAATATGGATGGTGCAGTAAGATGCAAAAAGAGTCAGCTTTATCACACAAATGAACAGAAGGGGGATAAACAACGACGGAAAAGAAAATATACCAGAATCTTTTCATACCTCCATGCTTCTGTGTTGAGTAGAGAGAAGGTGAAAGGATAAGCATCCACACGGCTGTGTGATGCAAAGAAGGAGGGAGGGTGTCTATGAAGGAAGAACAAGCCAAGGGCCTCCTGGCATGAATGTACATGGGAATGAGTGGGAAAGAGATTGTCCATCACTATATTAACATTTATTCTCAAAATATGGAAATGAAATTTAACAGAATGTTATTATCCTTTTAGTCTGAATCAATTATTCACATCAGACCAGAATACATTGTCTCTTAATTTCTTAACAGTACCTAGAAACTTTGGTTCTTTCTGAAATATTTATTTAGAATCTCATGTGTTCCAGCCACAATTTTCAAATGCAGTTTCTCAATATATAGAGTTCTATATATAATATATAGAATTATATTCTATAGTTACCTCGAAAGGCAATGCAGGGATTGCCTTATATGAGACAAAAATATGTGAAAGCAGTTTGCATGATCTAAAGCAGGAGTTAGTGATTTTTTTCTGTAAAAGGCCAGGTAGCAAATATTTTCAGCTTTCCTGGCCATATGAATAGATGGCCAGATTGCATCTCTTCAGTTCTGCTGTTGTGCAAGAGCAGCTGTAGACAATACACAAACAAATAGCATTCGCTGTGTTTCAACACTTTACTTACACAATTGTGTCAGGAGAGTTTAGAACACAGGCCATGGTTTGCCAACCCCTATGGCTTCTTCTTCCCACAAGTTCTCCTGAAAATTAACACTTAAAAACAAACTTGCCAGGAAGTTTACACAGCAACTGGGTGGAGCCCATGGCAGCTCAGCAAGGTCTCTGCAGGCAGATTGACATTAGGCTCCCTCTTGCTGGGCAGGGCATCTCTGAAAAAAGGCAGCAGCTCATCAGGGACTTAAAAATAAAGCCCCCAACTGCCTGGAACAGAGCACCTGGGAAAAAAGGCAGTTGTGGGTATATCTTCAGCAGACTTAAACGTCCCTGCCTGGCAGCTCTGAAAGGAGCAACAGATATCCCAGCACAGTGCTCGAGTTCTGATAAGGGACAGACTGCCTCTTCAAGTAGCTCCCTGACTCTTGTGTATCCTGACTGGGAGACACCTCCCAGCAGGGGCTGACAAATACCTCATACAGGAGAGCTCTGGCTGGCAGGTACCCTTTGGGGATGAAGCTACCAGAGGAAGGAACAGGTGGCAATCTTTGCTATTCTGCAGCCCCACTGGTGATTTCCCGACCAACAGGCTCTGGAGTGGACCTCCAGCAAACTCCAGCAGACCTGCAGCAGAGGGGCCTGACTGCTAGAAAGAAAAACTAACAAACTGAAAGAAATAGTTTCAACATCAACAGAAGGGACATCCACTCAGAGATCCCATCCAAAGGTCACCAATTTCGAAGACCAAAGGTAGATAAATCCACAAAGTTGGGAAGAAAGCAATGCAAGAAGTTGGGAAGAAACCAGTGCAAAAAGGCTGAAATCTCCAAAACCAGAAGACCTCTTCTCCACCAAGGGATCACACCTCCTTACTAGCAAGGAAACAAAACTGGATGGAGAATGAGTTTGATGAATTGACAGAAGCAGGCTTCAGAAGGTGGGTAATAACAAACTTCTCTGAGCTAAAGGAGCATGTTCTAACCCAATGCAAGGAAGCTAAGAAGCTTGAAAAAGGGTTAGATGAAATGCTAACTAGAATAACCAGTGTAGAAACGAACATAGATGACTTTATGGAGCTAAAAACACACAGCATGAGAATTTCATGAAGCATATACAGGTTTCAATAGCCAAATTGATCAAGCAGAAGAAAGGATACCAGAGATTGAAGATCAACTTAATAAAATAAAGCGAGAAGTCAAGATTAGAGAAAAAAGAGTGAAAAGGAGTGAACAAAGCCTCCAAGAAATATGTGACTATGTGAAAAGACCAAATCTACATTTGATTGGTGTACCTGAAAATGATGGGGAGAATGAAACCAAGTTGGAAAACACTCTTCAGGATATTATTCAGGAGAACTTCCCCCAACATAGTAAGGCAGGGCAACCTTCAAATTTAGGAAATACAGACAACACCACAATGATATTCCTTGAGAAGAGCAACCCCAAGACACATAATCATCAGATTCACCAAGGTTGAAATGAAGGAAAACATGCCAAGGGCAGCCAGAGAGAAAGGTCAGGTTACCCACAAAGGGAAGCCCATCAGACTCACAGCGAATCTCTCGGCAGAAACTTTACAAGCCAGAAAAAAGTGGGGGCCGATATTCAACATACTTAAAAAAAAATTCAACCTAGAATTTCATATCCAGCCAAACTAAGCTTCACAAGTGAAGGAAAAATAAAATCCTTTACAGACAAGCAAATGCTGACAGATTCTGTCACCACCAGGCCTGCCTAACAGGACCTCCTGAAGGAAGCGCTAAACATGGAAAAGAACAACCAGTACCGGCCACTGCAAAAACATATCAAATTGTAAAGAACATCAAAATATGAAGAAACTGCATCAACTAACAAGCAAAACAATCAGCTAGCAGCATGATGACAGGATCAAATTCACACATAACAATATTAACCTTAAATGTAAATGGTCTAAATGCCCCAATTAAAAGACACATACTGGCAACTTGGATAAAGAGTTAAGACTCATCAGTGTGCTGCATTCAGGAGACCCATATCACGTGCGAAGACACACACAGGCTCAAAATAAAGGGATGGAGAAAGATTTATCAAGCAAACGGAAAGCAAAAAGAAAAGCAGAGGTTGCAATCCTAATCTCTGATAAAACAGACTTTAAACCAACAAAGATCAAAAGAGAAAAAGAAGGGCATTATATAATAGTAAAGGGATCAATGCAACAAGAAGAGCTAACTATCCTAAATACATACACACCCAATACAGAAACACCCAGATACATAAAGCAAGGTTTTAATGACCTATAAAGAGACTTAGACTCCCACACAATAATTGTGGAAGACTTTAACACCCCACTGTCAATATTAGACAGATCAATGAGACAGAAAATTAACAAGGATATCCAGGACTTGAACTCAGATATGGACCAAGCAGACCTAATAGACATCTACAGAACTCTCCACCCCAAATCCACAGAGTATACATTCTTCTCAGTGCCACATTACACTTATTCTAAAATTGACCACATAATTGAAAATAAAACACTCCTCAGCTAATGCAAAAGAACAGAAATCATAACAGTCTCTCAGACCACAGTGCAATCAAATTAGAACTCAGGATTTAGAAACTCTCTCAAAACCACACAACTACATGGAAACTGAACAACCTTCTTCCTGAATAACTACTGGTTAAATAATGAAATGAAGGCAGACATAAAGATGTTCTTCAAAACCAATGAGAAGCAATGACACAATGTACCAGAATCTCTGGGACACATTTAAAGCAGTATCTAGAAGGAAATTTACAGCACTAAATGCCCACAAGAGATGTGAGGAAAGATCTAAAATCAACACTGTAATGTCACAATTAAAAGAACTAGAGGAGCAAGATGAAACAAATTCAAAAGCTAGCAGAAAACAAGAAATATCTAAGATCAGAGCAGAACGGAAGGAGATAGAGATACCAAAACCCTTCAAAAAAATCAATGAATCCAGGAGCTGAAGAAACTACATCAACGAACAGCTTTTTGAAAAGATAAACAAAATACATAGACCACTAGCCAGACTAATAAAGAAGAAAAGAGAGAAGAATCAAATAGATGCAACAAAAAGTGATAAAGGGGATATCACCAGTGATCTCACAGAAATACAAACTGCCATCAGAAAATAGCTCTATGCAAAGAAATCAGTAAATCTAGAAGAAAAGGATAAATTCCTGGACACTTGTACCCTTTTAAGACTAAACCAGGAAGAAGTTGAATCCCTGAACAGACCAATAACAAGTCTGAAATTCAGGCAGCAAGTAATAGCCTACCAGTCAAAAAAGTCCAGGACCAGACAGGGTCACAGCCGAATTCTACCACAGGTATAAAGAGGAGATGGTACCATTCCATCTGAAACTATTCCAAACAATATAAAAAGAGGGAATCCTCCCTAACTCATTTTTTGAGACCAACATCATCCTGATACCAAAACCCGGCAGAGACACTACTAAAAAAGAAAATTTCAGGGCAATATCCATGATGAACATTGATGCGAAAATCATCAATAAAATACTGGCAAACCAAATCCAACAACACATCAAAAAGCATATCCATCACTATCAAGTTGCTCTCATCCCTAGCATGCAAGACTGGTTCAACATTCGCAAATCTATAAATGTGATTCATCACATAAACAGAACCAAAGATAAAAACCACATGATTATCTCAATAGATGCAGAGAAGGCCTTTGACAAAATTCAACAGCACTTATGCTAAAACTATCAATAAACTAGGTTTTGATGGAACATATCTCAAAATAATAAAAGCTATCTATGACAAACCCACAGCCAATATCATACTGAATGGGCAAAAACTGGAAGCATTCCCTTTGAAATCTGGCACAAGACAAGTATGCCCTCTCATCACTCCCATTCAACATAGTATTGGAAGTTCTGGCCAGGGCAATCAGGCAAGGAAGAGAAATAAAGGATATTCAGTTAGGAAAAGAGGAACACAAATTGTCTCTATTTGCAGACAACACAATTGTACATTTAGAAGACCCCATCATCTCAGCCCCAAATCTCCTTAAGATGATAAGCAACTTCAGCAAATCCTCAGGGTACAAAATCAATGTGCAAAAATCACAAGCATTCCTATACACTAGTAATAGAGAGTCAAATCATGAGTAAACTCCCCATTCACAATTGCTACAAAGATAATAAAATACATAGAAATACAACCAACAAGAGATGTGAAGGACTTCTTCAAAGAGAACTACAAACCACTGCTCAAGGAAATAAGAGAGGACACAAACAGATGGAAAAATATTCCATTCTCATAATTTAGAAGAATCAGTATCATGAAAATGACCATACTGCCCAAAGTAATTTCTAGATTCAATGCTATCACCATCAAGACTTTCTTCAGAGAATTGGAAAAAAACACCTTAAACTTCATACGGAACCAAAAAAGAGCCCACATAGCCAAGTCAATCCTAAGCAAACAAAAAAACAAAAAACAAAAAACCTCAAAAACTGGAGGCATCATGCTACCTGACTTCAAACTATACTGCAAGATTACAGTAATTAAAACAGCATGATACTGGTACCAAAACAGAGATATAGACCAATAAAACAGAACAGAGGCCTCAGAAATAACACCACACATCTATAACCATCTTATCTTTGACAAACTTGACAAAAACAAGCAATGGGGAAAAGATCCCCTATTTAATAAATGGGGTTGGGAAAACTGGCTAGCCATACGCAGAAAGCTGAAACTGAATCCCCTCCTTACACCTTATACAAAAATTAACTCCAGATGGATTAAAGATTTAAACATAAGACCTAACACCATAAAAACCCTAGAAGAAAACCTAGGCAATACCATTCAGAATGCAGGCATGGGCAAGAACTTCATGACTAAAACACCAAAAGCAATGGCAACAAGAGCCAAAACAGACAAAGAGGATCTAATTAAAATAAAGAGCTTCTACACAGCAAAAGAAACTATCATTAGAGTGAACCAGCAACCAACAGAATCGGAAAATTTTTTTGCAATCTACTCATCTGACAAAGGGCTAATATCCAGAATTTACAAAGAACTTAAACATATTTAAAAGAAGAAAACAAAACCTCCAGCAAGAAGTAGGCAAAGGATATGAACAGACACTTCTCAAAAGAGGACATTTATGCAGCCCACAAACATACGAAAAAAAGCTCATCATCCCTGGTTACTAGAAATGCAAATCAAAACCACATTGAGATACGATCTCACGCCAGTTAGAATGGTG
This sequence comes from Ateles fusciceps, assembly GCA_036589455.1. Taxonomy (NCBI): domain Eukaryota; kingdom Metazoa; phylum Chordata; class Mammalia; order Primates; family Atelidae; genus Ateles; species Ateles fusciceps. The sequence continues at coordinate 3,379,480 of JAZHEH010002077.1, forward strand.
ATCATTAAAAAATCTGGAGACAACAGATGCTGGAGAGAATGTGGAGAAATAGGAACACTTTTACACTGTTGGTGGGAGTATAAATTAGTTCAACCATTGTGGAAGACAGTGTGGTGATTCCTCAAGGATCTAGAACTAGAAATACCATTTGATCTAGCAGTCTCATTACTGGGTATATACCAAAAGGATTATAAATCATTCTGTTATACAGACACATGCACATGTATGTTTATTGCGGCACTGTTCACAATAGCAAAGACTTGGAACCAACCTAAACGCCTATCAATGATAGAGTGGATAAAGAAAATGTGGCACATGTACACCATAGAATACTATGCAGCCATGAAAAGGAGGAGTTCATGTCCTTGGTAGGGATATTAATAAAGCTGGAAACCATCATTCTCAGCAAACTGACACAAGAACAGAAAACCAAACACCACATATTCTCACTCATAAGTGAGTGTTGAACAGTGAGAACACATGGACCCAGGGAGGGGAACATCACACACCGGGGCCTATGGCGGGGGTGAGGGGCTAGGGGAGGGATAGTAGGGGGTGGGGGGATAGGGAAGGTATAGCATTAGGAGAAATACCTAAAGTCTATGACAGGGGGGATGGATGCAGCAAACCACTAAGACATGTGTACACATATGTAACAAACCTGCACATTCTGCACATGTACTCCAGAACTTAAAGTAATGAAAAAAAAAAAAGAAAGAAAGAAAGAAAGAAAATTAACACTTAAGAAGTGGTGAGTTTATGTTTCCACTTTGAAAGCTTTTCTTTTTCTGATGTCCCTTGAAGAATATGAAGTAACTCATAATAGGATAATGTTGTTTGATGTGATCTCTAAACTTAGGATCACTAATTCATTCAGTAGCTATTCCCTGAATGTGGCGTTTGTGCCAAGCACTACTTTAAGTGCTGGCAAAATAGAGATGAACGATGCACAGCTGGTTCTCAGGAAGCTTCTAGTTGTGTGATGACAGACAGGTAAAGAGAAAATTCCTAGTCTGCTAATGAGAGAGGTTGTTCAAGATTCAATAGTGATGGCACGCTCTTAGGAAAGCCCTGCGGGAACCCGGGGCTAGAGTTCCTTGGGTGTAGGAGGTAGGGAGGTTGTTGTTCGCCTGGACCATGCAGATTCACATTTCCTGTTTTGCACAACTCTATCCCGTGCTTCATTTCTCTTGTGGGCAGTAATTCTGGTATACCTTGAAGGATGCTTGCGCTTCAAAGAATCCTCATAATCCTTTACATGATTCTGTTCCTTTACTTGGAGAGTGATTTTCCTTTGAAATTCCAATCTAAGGGGATGCTGAGTGGCAAGTTACCTGGATTCTTGTTTTCCTGCACCACTACCTAGCCTTAGATAAGTCTCTGCACCTCTTTGAGCTTTATTATTCCACACTTTAAAATGACTGCTTTTGAGTGCTAAAGGATGCATTAGAATAGATACACAGAATAGAAGAACCAGAGAAGAATAAAAAATTAAGACATATATTTTATATGTGAGGCACTTTCGCTTTCAATGGCATGTGTATCTCCAGTCTGAACCTGAGATGAGTTATTAATAACATCATTTTACAGCCAATGAAGCCGGGTCTTAGAGGTTTAGCAACTTAGCTAATTAACCAAAAGCCAAGATTCAGATTTATGTCTGTGATACCTTAGATCTCTGCCTTCTTTCCATGTAACCCTTATCTCCCCTTGAGGTTCATATAACATCCAAAGACTATACACTATATTCATAGACTAAGTCAAAAATGCATGAAAAACAAAATAATAAGAGGAGATAAATACCAATGAAAAAGATGCTACAAAATAGATATGTTTAAGCAGGAAATAAATATTACATAAAATAACGATTTCAGTGAGTTTGGGTGGTAGGAAAACATAATAAAGAGTAGAATTAAACTGAGTCAGAAAAATGGTTTGAGAGTGTGTGGGTATGGGAGCCTGTGTTTAGTGAGAGAGAGAGGAGAGAGAAATAATTCTTAGTCTAGTTTTACCAGGTCTTCAATATGACATTTAACAGATTAGAACTTTTGTGAAGATTTCCTGGCATCTACCACTGGGATTCAGACAAATTATACTGACTAGAAACCTGTCCTGTCATTTGACAGATGTGGGTTCAATCCTTACCACCTTATTCACTAACTATGGATGCGATCCTTTTTGAGCCTTAGTTTTCACCTCTGTAAGATTGAATTTATTGTATGACTCAATTTATAATTCAAAGTCACTCTCTAAGGTCCATTCATCTTTGCAGGCCAAACAGGTAAGCTCAAGAAAAATGTGATAATCTTTCAAGGTTTTAATGGTGATATTAATGTCTTATTTTTCCAGGGTTGTATTGTTGCACAATTGTATAATTTACTATTATGAAATGAAGGGGAAGTTTCTAGGGTTCTGATCTGGTATTTTTCCTTCTCTGTTATGCCCCCACACCCACGGATCAGTGAGCCTATGTGGGAATTCAATCAATGTCAGGGTGTGTTTATTCCAACTGCGCATTAAGAAGCTGGAGGGGGCAGGGCACAGTGGCTCATGCTTGTAATTCTAGCACTGTGGGAGGTCGAGGCAGGTGGATCACTTGAGGTCAGGAGTTTGAGACCAGCCTGACCAACATGGTCAATCCTCATCTCTACTAAAAATACAAAAATTAGCCAGGTATGTTGGTACATATCTGTAGACCCAGCTACTTGGGAGGTTGAGGCAGAAGAATCCCTTGAACGTGGGAGGCAGAGCTTGCAGTGAGCCAAGATCACGCCACTCTACTGCAGCCTCAGTGACAGAGTGCAACTGCATCAAAAACAACACAAAACAATTGGGGGACAAAAAAATCACAAGGTGGGTCTGCAGAATTACCGCACCCATGAAGAGACAGCTTTAGGCTACGTCTCCATTGTTTACCAGATCCTCATGAGTCTCCGCACAGACTAGGGGAGCCCTTAGCCACATAATTAGTATTAACCAAGAGGCCATGTGTAGTAATTTCTGAAATATTTGGTAATTTCTTTCTGGTCTGATCTCAGATATCCTGTTTAAGACAAATGTCCCTTTTGAGAGATTTTGAAGGAAGATTCAATAAATATGGCAGGGTCCTTCCTCAGGGGTCTTTCCTCAGAGGTCCTTCCCCAGCTTCATCTTCATTCGTGGATGCAAGTCTGAAATGAGTCAGCTCTGGGTGACACTCCATTGTGGAGTTCAAGTTCCTTCTCTATATATTATATCTAAATATTTTCAGATCTTAAGGATCAAGTAATGCTTTGGTAAGATGCCTGTATATTTTATTCTTAGTGACACCATGATGTTAGCAAACACAAAATAACTTTAAAGGTGATGATTACTGAGGCCTTGCTCTACCCTACAGCAATTGTCCTTACCTTACATCTGATAATTAAGCAGGGACGCATCTCTGTCAGTCTGAGATTCCGTTACCCCCATTGAAATAAAAAAAAAAACCCATGTCAATATCAGCAGTTTCTACCATCATTCCAGCATACAGAGGAAATCTCTTACTGAGCATTTCAAGGATTTGTTTCCCTCATTAAAGCACTTTCAGATGTCTTAGCAAAATAAATATCATTTTAGCCCTTTTAGGAGACATTCTGGAGAAAACAAAAGAAGGTGGGAAGGTTGCTGCAAGAAAACTCAACTCCAACATTTCTGTCTCCTTAAATTTGGGGATTTATTCCTTTCACCAGGGAAGTTCTGGCATGTAAATTTCATTAACTATAAATCACCATTGACTTTAGTCTTTTTACAACCAATCAAGAAAATTGCTAGAACAACTTCTAACTGTTCAGGCTAATGTATTTAACCATCATCTCTAAGTAAGTACATGGATGCATCAACAAAGCTCCCAACCAACATTACTCCTGTCCTCTTTGGCCTGTGGATCTTAGAATTAATTTCTACATATATGCCGTATGTTTTTCTCATGTCACTTAGCAAGATCCTGCAATTCTGTAACCATGCAAACTGTCTTCTCCTGGGTTAGACTTTGCCCTTTTATTCCCAGGATGATGATGAGCTCTCCTCTCTAGTATTCAGTCTAAAGACAATAAGGAGTAGTTACGAAATGATTTGGCATCTGCTTTTGAGACAATGGTCTCAGATGAGATAATTACGTGTCTTTAAACAGAAAGGCTAGCCTTTTCATTCGGAAGAGGAGGAGTGAATTTCTTTGGAAAGAAAGACTCAATGGGATTTGGGGGATTGAAGGGTTATCATGTCCCCTAAGTGCAACTAAATTCCTCTACCCCACATGTTAGTTCTCGTTTCTTGACATTCAATGCTTGAAATTAAACATAAGAGGCTTGACAAAGATGTAAACTCAACTTAGATTGCAGCATCAAATTTAGTACTTATTTTAAACTGTATCAATCCTGTGTCTATTAAAAATTATTTTTGGGAGTCCATCATAGACTATATCCAGTTCTGTATCTTGGACTGAGAGTCTAGTGCCCTCAGCCTGTAATTTCCTTCTCTAAACTCTTCAGTAAGGAATAGCCAGTAATTGCATGTAACATAGCAGTAAGAAACAGCAATCCATTTGCTCGATTCTTATTGTAACCATTACTACCAAAATGGTCAAGTTCATTAGCATTTGGTCTCCCAATGCCTTATGTACTTCATTCCAAGCCACCACTGATAATTTAAGTACTTAAGTAATTTCCATGGATTATCAAAATCCCATTTACCAATTTCAACCAGCTCACTTCAGCCTACAAATCTAATCAGGTAAGATAACCAATTCTAGTTTCCAATATCTTAGAGTCAATTAAATGGAACCATTCCTGTCTCAGTTTGGATCCAATCAGAAAAACATATCCATTCTGGGTATGACAAAGAGAGTATCTTTTATATTAACAATGGTTTACAAATATGTTAGAAGGACTGGAGGAGCGAAATAAGAAGGGGGTGTTAGAAGATGAGAAAGAAAGAATGTCTGTGTATGTCACTTAGCTCAAGTGGTAAATTCCCTGGGCTGTTACCCATAAGACTGCTTTATTTATTTTTGGAAGTACTCTAGTTCCTAAACCTGGAAGAATTCCTGAGAGTTGCTGATGAGCTCAGGGTTTCTAGAGTCTGCAGTCACTTTGCCCCTCCTGCTGTAACAGGGTGAGACTTGGGGGAGCAAGGAGGAAAGACCTTCTCCCTTCCTCTTGCCTTCTAATCTCCTACCAGTGCTTCCCACTGGCCAAATTTAAACTTTTATATAAGAGCTATATTAATCTGGGAAATGTAGGGTTATTTTTTTCTATTACTCCAGTTCAGCAGTGTAACTGCACTTTACAGAGCAGAGTGTAAAAGTTGTGGGTAGGGGGTTGTGATGGTTGATATTGAGTGTCAACCTAATTGGATTGAAGAATGCAAAGTATTGGCTAGATGCAGTGGCTCATGCCTGTGATCCCCGCACTTTGGGAGTCCAAGGTGGGCAGATCACCTGAGGTTGGGAGTTCAAGACCAGCCTGACCAATGGGGAAACCCCATTTCTACTGAAAATATAAAATTAGCTGGGCATGGTGGCAAATGCCTATATCCCAGCTACTCGAGAGGCTGAGGCAGGAGAATCACCTGAACCCAGGAGGCAGAGGTTGCAGTGAGCCGAGATTGTGCCATTGCACTCCAGTCTGGGCAACAAGAGTGAAATTCCATTTCAGAAAAAAAAAAAAAAAGCAAAGTATCATTCCTGGGTGTGTCTGTAAGGGTGCTGAAAAAGATTAACCTTTGAGCCAGTGCACTGAGAAAAGCAGTCCACCCTCACTCTCCGTGGGCACAATCTCATCAGCTACCAGAGTGGCCCAAATAAAAGCAGGTGGAAAGACTAGACTGGCTAAGTCTTCTGGCCTCCATCTTTCTTCTGTTCTGGGGTGCTTCTTGCCCTCGGACATCAGACTTCAAGTTCTTCAGCTTTTGGACTCCTGGACTTACACCAGTGATTTGCCAGGGGCTCTTGGGCATTCAGCCACAGACTGAAGCCTGCACTGGTGGCTTCCTTACTTTTGAGGGTCTGGGACTCGGGACTGGCTTCTTGGCTCCTCAGCTTGCAGAAGGCCTATTGTGAACTTCACGTTTTGATCATGGGAATCAATTCACCTAAGAAACTCCCCTTCATATATTCATCTGTCATATTATTTCTGTCCCTTTACAGAACCCTAATACAGGAGTTGAGCAACAATCACTGAATAATGACGAAATGGAACTTTAAGTATATAACTTACCATATTACACTTTAAGATATATATTGTAATATGAAATCTATGGACTCTATGGATATGATTTTTTTTTTTTTTTTTTTTTTTGAGACAGAGTCTCACTCTTGTTGCCCAGGCTGGAGTGCAATGGTGCAATCTCAGCTCACTGCGACTTTTGCCTCCCGAGTTCAATTGATTCTCTTGCCTCAGCCTCCCAAGTAGCTGGGATTATAGGCACATGCCATCATGCCTGGCTAGCTTTTGTATTTTTAGTAGAGACGGGGTTTTACCATATTGGCCAGGCTGGTTTTGAACTCCTGACCTTAGGTGATCCACCTACCTCGGCCTCCCAAAGTGCCAGGATTACAAGCGTGAGCCACCACGCCCAGCCTGGATATGATTTTTATTTGGCATACTAATCAAGACTATCAGCTCTTGGTGTGACAGGTTTTAAATCCTGAGTACCATATAGATCTAATTTCAATTTGGTATTTCTCTTTTAAGGGGCTCTTAGTTTTTCTATCTGTAAAATAGGGGATATATGCCTTATTCAGTGCTGTATACTAAATGCATCAACAGCCATGGCATATAATAGATCCTCTACTAACATTTGTGTTGATGGTGGTGATGATGGCAATGTCAATGAAGAGGGCAGCATTGGTAGTGATGATGCTGAAAGCTGATACTGAAGACTTTTTTCTATAGTTAGAGAATTCATTATTTTTCTCATATTTTCAAAGTGATCAAAGACTCCCCAAATGTTAATAATTTCTACTAAGTGTAATAAGGGACTATTGAGAATTTTGAGAACGTAAGCGACATAAAGCAGCTGTGGGATTATTGACCTAATCCTGGCGTTATGGAGGGATGTTGAGTGAAGGTTAAAGAGAATGGCACAAGACAGTTAGCAATCATTTACTGACAATTCTTTGCCAGGTATTAAACAAGTTATAAAGTTTTAAATTAACAAAGTTTTGATATAAGATATTTCCTACTCTGAAGAAGCTATGTAATTGGTATATGATTGAGATTATTGATATGTGATATTTTTGAAATGTAAGCAATAGATCTTGGTTCCTGAGTGTGGAGAATGAGAGAGAGTGGACTTAAGTAGGTCCTTTAACAGAAACAGCAAAATCAGGAGTGAATATCCAGTTGGAAGACAGATTAGTGTTCCAATTTTTATTTCCTCCCCCTCTTTCTTTTCTGAAGTTTTTTTGCTATTATAATATCTGAAATTTTATTTTGTATCTTAATTTTTCCCACTGAAAAAAATCTACCTACTTATTCCACTTTTATAAAGTAAGTATTAAAGTCCATTTTTCTACTTTTTGACTCTTCCCCCTCTACAAATCTTTGACCTTCCCAGATATTCTTTATGCTAGTGTAAGTAAGTCTAATGCAAGAGAATTAACTCTATCATATAGCCACTGGTACAACCGTCCCAATCAAGGCTGGGATTGATGCCTAACAGTGACAAAGAAGATGGTGATTATCCAAGCTCTGTCACTGTGAGCAGCATCACTTACTCTCTTTGAAGACAGAGTGCAAACCATAAAGATGATGCATTCCAGATGCAAACTTTCTCAAGAACTATAAAGATTCCACCTCTAATAACCCAAAGTGTCAGAAATAGAAGGAATGCCCTTGGCAGAGAATATGCTGTGTTTGTTTTGATCCAGACACCTACTGCTACTTTGGTATCCTTCACTGGATTTTTATTTAATTTGGCTCTTAAAACATCCTTTGAAGGAGTGTTTGCTCAGTTCAAGGATCCTGCTAGCAGCAATGCCTGATCACTAGCAGGCTTTTTATTGGCTCCTCAGGACAATGGAGGTCCCTGAACTTGTGTGTTTCCATTTGTAAGTCAATCCCTACCTCTGTAGCAGTCAAAAGGTAATTTTTTTCTTTTTCCCACACAGACCCTATGGGAAAAAAAAGGAAGCTGCAACATTGCTAGCAGTTTAAAAATAGAGTAGTCAGGCAGAAAAAATAAAATAGAACACTATTTTACTTAGTGTCTTTTTCCTTGACAAAAGGCAAATGGGAAATTCTGCTCCGATTGAAATCATTTAGGTAACTAACAATAACAGAAACAAAATTATATACTACACAGGCATACACATACACAATCACAAAAACACAACGTAGATGAGTATATACAACTTAATCATCAATTAGCTTGACAATGGAGGAAATCTTTGTGGCTGTATCAGCCGTGAATACCATAAAAAACTCTACCTTAAAAATATATGTGGGTGTGTGTGTGTATAAAATTGGGTATAGGCTAACTTCTTAAAAACATAAAAACCTCTATATATTGTGGCTTCTTCTATTCATAATTTTCTACATGGATCTCTCCCGATTTTTTTTTAAACAAAAGATAGCTGTTCATCATGCCCCTAATGGCTTTCAAATCACTGAATAGAAAAAAAATTTAAGTCTGTTGATCAATTTCCTAAAATAAAACAAAAAATATTTATCTCATATTGTAGTAGGCATGAATCCTGGGGCATAACATACCATAATTATTCCCATTCTTACCTTGATACAAGTGTGAAGCCATAAAAATACTTCATGGTTTTACTATCCTAGGAAACTTCAGGAAACGGAAACACCAAATTCTGATACTTTTGGGAAGTATCTGATACTTCTGGGAAGTGATCAGACTGTTCATCATTGGACTAGGCTCTGATAATGCAGTGAGAAGGCAAAGAACTTCTGTGGTTTCTGCTGATGAGTAAAAGGAAGTGAAGACTAGAAGTGGTACACTAGTAAATGCTCAACAACCGTCTAGAAAAAAAAAAAATGCAGTTTTTAGTGTTTTTTCCTTTCCCTTGTGCAAACATTCCTGTCATGGCTGATTTCAAGTGACCACATGGTATCAGTGAATGCAAAAATGAAGAGAAGGCACACAACTGGCTCTTCTGAGTCACTGGGAGGAGGTTTAAGTGCACTGAAACTCCTTCAGAAAGAGACTGAGCTATGTTGAATGTCATAAGTTGAAGGACAAAATATTTTTTAATGTTATCCCTTCCCAACTCTTCTACAGAAAGTTGAGGCTAATTTTCTCTCTTAGTATAGTGGTGCTGCTTGGTAGGCAGCATGACAACAACAAAATCTCCTAAGAATTTTGGATATAATCATGTCTATCTACTTACATGGTAACTCTAAAATGGCACAGCTACTGAAAACAAAAAAAGGTTTCTGGCACTCCTAAGAATTTCCTTTGAGATTAAGGGACTTATTCATAAAAGAGTTGCTTTATATTCTCTACTAGGACAAGACAAATTGAAGAGGTTTTCATTATTCCCCAAACCCTTGTTACTCAAAGTGTGGTGTACGGACCAGTGGCATCTGCATCACCTCAGGGCATGTTAGAAAAGCAAAATCTTAATCCTAAACCTAGAACAAATGCGTCAGAATCTCTATTTTAAAAATATTCCCATATGTTTTGCATGCACATTGAAGTTTGAGAGACACTGTTCTAAATCACGGTTTTAAAGTTTTTCTTAGGTAGTATGAAACCTTCTGTCTCATTCAAACTTACACATTCTTTCTGAGGTGAGCCTTTGTAATCAAAGTCTTTACCATTCTGGCTGAGTCAGAAAATATGGATGTATCGGTGTAGTCCATCCTCAGTTTTGCTGACTAAAAGCACTGCCAATATTTATTGGGGATATGGATCAATCAGTGTACATGACAAGGGCTCATTCTCACTTTTAGGACCCTGAATTGAACATGCAGCTTGCTCACAATTTGTAAGGTGAATACTAATGGAAAAATGACTGGAAGGAAATATATCAAAATGTTCATAACGTTTATCTCAAAGTAGTGACATTTTAGACACTTATTTTCTTCTTTTCACAGCATATCTTCCAAATTTTCTACAATCTGCTTTCATTTTAAAAACTCAAAAAGAGGCTGGGTGCAGTGGCTCATGTCTGTAATCCCAGCACTTTGGGAGGCTGAGACTGGCAGATCACGAGGTCAGGAGTTTGAGACCAGCCTGGCCAAGGTAGTGAAATCCCGTCACTACTAAAAATACACACATTAGCCAGATGTGGTGGCACCACCTGTAGTCCCAGGTACTGGGGAGACTGAGGCAGGAGAATTGCTTGAACCTGACTGGTGGAGGCTGCAGCGAGCCAAGATGAGCTACTGCACTCCAGCCTGGGCGACAGAGTGAGATTCTGCCTCAAAACAAAAACAAAACAAAACGAAACAGAAAACCAACCAACTAACCAAACAAGCACAAAAAAACCTTCAAAAAGAGAGAAAAAACATAAAATAGAAATCCTCTGTGAGTTTTTCTATGGATGCAATCAGTAGATATTTATGATTTATGGTGTCTTTAACTCCTACATATCAGTTATTTTATCATGGTAATTAAATATTCCTAATTATTTGTTTTTTATCTGTTCTTTAGCCACAGAAATGCCCTTCTCATAAAAGCAGGGAACATTTCTAGCATGGCTTCTGGAAATAAGCAGGTACTTAATACATATTTATTAAATTAATGGAAGACAAGGAAGGGTAAGTAGTATGATTTGGGGAAGTTTAACCAGATTTAGATATACATTTCAAAGTCAGTGAAATAAGATTTTTCTATTCTCATTTCTCCTTTTCTCAAATTCTTTATTTTCCTGCTCTCCCCAACTTATTGCCCCATTTTGGGTTTCAACGTCTTCTCTCTCTCTCCTTCTCTATCTTCTCTTCTATCCAAATGGACCTCAGGTAACAGCATTAGATAAATCAGAATCCTTAATTTATGACTGACTCACATCATGGTTCCACATCTGTGGAACCTTTTATTTACAGGTTTATTTTCAATAATATACTTAACACTGTGACTCTATCACTTAATCTATTAAGAACAGTGACAGTAATCTAAATAAACCTACATGCTCTCTCCCTGTTTTCACCAAAGAAGTACCATGCTTAATTTTATGTTTATTCTACAAATATTTTAAAATAATTCTTTCATATATATAATCTAAACTAAAGAATATTTAATTTTATTATTCTTGAACTTCATGAAAAAGGCACCATGCTTTATATAGTTTCCATAATTTACTTCTTTCACATCATGTAACAAGGCTTCACCCATGTTATTGTACGTAAATGCAGCGTATTCTTTTTCACTGCTGTGTATCTCATCTGCAGTGTATATATCAACCATTGTCTTCAAAATTAGAAAAAATGGTAATGATAGTGTTCCTGGCAAAGCCTAATGGCTTGTCTTTTAAAAAAAAAAAATATATGTTCAGAAAGATATATGATCTACCAACCTTGAAATTCTGTAGATCTGATAAATACTTCCTTCTAATATGAAAAATAGGGGATAATTATTTTTTTTTAATGAACCGATCTTGTAAGGCTTGAAATAGCACTTGATACTAGATAACTAGAAATAGTGTTCTAACTTAAGAGAAACATTTCTGGTTTTAATGTTATTCAGATCATGGATGGGATGGTTATTGAGGGAGATGAAAATCTTAGCTAGACTCTGACTGCAAGTCATATCTTCTTCAAACAGCTCAGTGTGTAGAAATTTTAAACCTTTCTAGCTCCAAATATATCTGTTTTTGTTTCATTTAAAGTATTCGTTCATTATAACTTCAGGATATTTGAACTCTTCACAAGACCATACAAAAGAGAAATGATATTTCCCCTAGAGATGAAGTAACAAGTATGGCCAGAATCAGTGAGCCGTACTCTAACAGGCTCAAGTGAGATAGGAACTTTTTGTCTGTGATAACATTTCAGTCACTAGATATAATAGAGTTTCAGTCTCCACTTCTCCTGGAACCCTTCTGAAGAAAGGTCAAAAGATGAACAAAAAAGATCATAGATTTCAACTGAAAACTAAATTCATTCATATGTTCCTTGCTTAGTCCACATTAATGTTGTCTCCTGAGAGTTGCAGCACATACATCTGTGTCAGTTTCTTTCTCTGGACTACTTGTGAATTTCTTCTAGCCATTCATACCTAGTGATTTTATGCACTTCTTTCACTCTTCAGTGGTAGGGAATGAGAAGACAGACTCAAACCGGTGATCGCTCATCCTTTCGGAAGTGTTCATCTTTTTTTTTTTTTTTTTTCCAAGCAATTCTCCTCTCTCAGCCTCCCGAGTAGCTAGGACCATAGGCACACGCAACAATACTCTGCTAATTTTTGTATTTTTAGTAGAGACAGGGCTTCACCATGTTGCCCAGGCTGATCTCGATCTCCTAACCTCATGATCGGCCTGCCTCGGCTTCCCAAAGTTTGAGATTTTGGGTTAGAGCCACCACCCGGCCCCAGCCAGAGCTTTCGTCTTAAAGAACCCCAGGTTCCTCCTAAACTGCTGTGAAATTCAAAGAGGAAACCTTTTCATAACTTTTTAACAAAGTGCGTTTGTTGTTGCTGTGAATCTTTTTCTACATGTAACTACAGACATACTGAATGGTAGTTTTCTTATGAAAATCTGCCCCTAATGTTAGAAAGTCAGGTAGGGTGAAGCAGATCAATAATGTTTAATCTGGAAGGCAATGAGTATGGCCTGGGTGGAATTCTTGTTTTACCACAAATGACCACTGTAATTTGAGGCAAGAAACTTTACCTTCAAATTTTTTTTTATCTCAAAAATTTAAATAATAAGAGGTACCTCAGATGATTATTGTGAAAGTTAAGTTTTACAATGCTTATGAGAAATCCTAGCATAGCAGGTACACCATAAATGTTTGTGAATTCTGAGGAGGGCTAGTGGAAGAGATACTTGGAGAACTTTTAGGTTTGATTTTCCCAGCACAATGAAGTACTGACTCTCATTTTAATGACAAGTATGGTGGAGGGACTTTGCTCAGGGAAGCAATTTGCATTAATGTTAATTAATAAATGTTAATTAATGAGTAGATTTTTTTTTAGGTTAAGAGTGCAAGGCCAGATGTTTGCATCAGTTCCATAGCTAGGTATGGGAGCAATTTTCATGCCCTCCAAAGGGATCCAGCTTCATTCTTTTATCCTGAAAGAGCACAGCCCTCAAGCTAAATGGTAGCCTGAAAAGACTGCCACCTTTATGCTAGCCCCACTCTGCACTGCCTCCACGCAAGGTACCAGACCTGTGGTTGAAACTTCAGGAACAGAGTTCATTCCATTATCTCAGCACATCCCTTAGAGCCATCAAGCCATCTTGTTTTTGCCACCTGCAACGTACTCTTAAAACAACACCAAACAAACAAACAAATCCCCAAACAATATCAACGACAAAACTTCGAAACTCTTCTCCCCATCTATTCAGTTAGAGGTGTCATGGCAGAGTGCAGGGGAAATTCCTACTTTCTTACTCCCAAGATCTGTTGGTCAAGCAGCCTATATATGTGTGTTTCTTAAAATATTTCTAGATTTTATGTGCGTGTGTGTGTTTGTGTGCATATGTGTGGGTGTGTATGTATAACATTTTGAAAACCTCTGCCACACTTAAAAATGCCACAGGAAAAAATATTCTTAGGATCTATGACTATGTTTAGATAAGATTGAGAACCACTGCCAATGTTACTAAAAAAAAAAAAAAAAAAATCATTTTTGTGCCTTGGTTCCTTTATCTGAAAAACAAAGCAAAAAGGATATGGCACAAAGGAAGTATCCACTGTATATTGTTTATTCTTATTTTCCACAGTGTGAGAAATGTTGATTATATGGGCTAAGTAAAAGTAGCATCATCCCAGATATATAAAAGACATGAGTTACGTAGATTCCAGCAAAAAATACCAGCAAGTTGCCCTGGATATGGAGTCTGTTATTTCTAGACCAAGACATTCACAGAAGGGCAAACTATCTTATTTGCAAGGAACTTTGAAACTCATCTGATTTAGCTTCCTTTACTATGCAGAAATCCCCCCTTTAAACTATGATTATTTGCAACCTAAGCCAATAAATTAGGTTCGGAGATTATCTGGAGAACAGATATTGCCCATACTTTATTGTACAGGGTAAGGATTAAATTCTTCATTCCCAGTGTGCATGAGATGTTTCAACCAAGGAACGTCAAAGATGCTATAGAGGAATGGAAGATTTAATCCTTCTGTCTTGCAGTAGTCCATGGTTAACATGAAGATTTGCTCCTGGTAAATGTTACTGAGGGGAACAAGGTTTTTATATTCCCCGGGACACCTTGTGGCAGTCTCTCTCCCCAGCCATAAAGTCAAAGGCCATGTGGCTTTTAAATTCCCCACTTTTTCCATAATAAAACGTAGCATCTGGATATAATTTGACTCATCATTGGCTTAGAGATGCAAATGTCTACGGATGCTCAGTGCAGATACTTTTTAAGGTAACTGGAAGTAATTCCCTATTTTACTGAAACTATGTAATAGAAATAAGATTTTCTGGTGCCAAAGACCTATGTAGGAGGTTCTTTTTGCTTGCACACAAGGAAAGGAACAGAGAATGCCTTTAATTCTAGCTTTGATTTAAATCTGCACCACCATTTTTCAATTGTAAGGCAATGAGCAAGTCGTTAAACCACTGTAAGCTTCGGTTTCCTCATTTGTAAAATGGGGATAATTGTAGCTGCCTCACAGTGATGTATAATTAAATGGAGATAATATTTGTAACTAGAGTATCTGACCAAATGTATTAAATAAATTTAGCTACTAAAAAGATCTAAGTAAAGGAGAGTATTTTTGTTATTATTATACTTATTCTCTGCTTTTCAGCCATATATATACTCTGCCGGGGCACCGAGAACTGTATTTTCTCAGCCACGCTGAGGAGCCAAATAGCAGAAACCCAGGGAGCTTGTAGGAGAAGCAAGACAAATTCAAGAGACTGCAAGGGGATCTCATTGAACTAAGCCTGGAATTACATGAAAAGAAATCTTTTAAGAGTTATTTCCTATTCAAAAAAGACTTGATGCATTATTAAATTCCATCATGCTGGGAGCAAAACTCCTTCACATTCATGCTTTCAAATCTTACTTATTACTGCCCTAGCCTGGATGGGGTGAAGGAAGCTTGGAAAGGAATTCTGGGCAGTAGATCACAAAGGAGATATTTGCAGGGATGTGAATAGCTCTAGCTTCCTACCTACATTTGGTGAGTTACTTTTATCTTTTCAAAATACTTTCACGCCTTTCTTCTCTATTGGGGTGGGTAGCAAGCACTTTGGACGCCTAGATAGAAAACTCCTAAATAATAAAACATCTACATCCCCCGCCTACTCATTCCATTTCTTAAAAACATTCAGAATAATAAGAACCCTACAGCTAGTATAATGGTATAATCATTTATTTAGCATCTGCCATGTGTGTAACATATGCTGAATATCTTATATACATTGTCTATATAGTTTTAAAATCAACCGTTTGAAATAGCTGTTTTTTTGTTTTTTTTTGTTTTTTTTAATCTCAGTGACTAGCTAGATAGTAAGTAGCAGATCCAGGCACGTGACACTAAATTTGTGCTTTAACAATTATACTAAAATTCTGAAGACTTAGTCCTATATTTGGAAATAGATAAGGGATACAGAAACTGGTAGAAGCTTCTGTCCTGAGCTACAAGAACAGAGCAGACCCTAAGAAGCAGAATAACATTTCACTGTCACTGTCAATGTTTATTTAAGTGGTCAAAGTGAATTTCAAGAGACAGAGAGAGCAGAGAAAGAGTGATTTTAAAGGACCTAGAGGAGAGGCAATAAACACAGCTGAAAATGTGGAGGACAGGAAACCACCATCAGAGTGTAGGTCAGCTGAGTAGTCAGGAAGGGTTACATGAAAGGAATGAGCTTCAGCAAAATGTCATCTGTGACCTGTTTCTGTAACTACATATCCTGCTGAGTTGAACAGGTGTCAATCCCTGCCAACTGGCACTCATTTGGGGAAAAAAATATAAATTAAGAAGTAACCCTTAATGACTCAGTTCAGAATTTGTGGAATCCTTCAACATAAAGAGATTTCAGAGGAGCAGAATGGGGAAAGAACAGGAGCATCTCTTCACAAACAAGGAATAGTCACTCAGAAATGTTAATTGACTTGCCTAAGATCAAAATTTATTTGAAACTAACTCAGTTTACCAGGTACATTACTTTTTCTGCTAATTGTTCTAGAATTAATTAAACCCCCCCCCCCCCACAAACACACACACACACACACACACACACATAAATTTGGTGAATTTAAAAATTTTCATTTACTTATAACCAAGGACTCATTGGTTCAGAAAGCAGCAGGATGCCTTTGTGAAAAATGGATGTGTCAGCCAGGCCTGGATCACCAGGAATTATAATCAACTCTTCTTAGCGTATCTGTGATGGTTCTATGCTAAGGGAAGGCATTTTCACATTATCTTCCCTCTTCTCATCTGGATCTCATGTCTTTTCTATTTTGTGCCTCTTCTTAAATTATACCTCTCTCTCAAGATTGTATCCCAGCAGCCCTGTGGGCCCTTAGCTAGCCTCAGCAAGCCATCTCTATTCTGGTTCAGCCTGTCCATCAGGCTTCTTACCAAGGCATGTATGAAAGTCTCATCTCCCCCAAGACCATGCTTTTCTTGCAGGGTAGAACCAAATCTCGTGCCTCTTTAATACTCACCAATAGAATACCCACCAAGGATTACTCAGTAAACCTTTCCTGAGTGACTACAGCATTGGCATTTTCTCAACCACCAATTTAAAAATGTTTAAAATGTTGTTCTCAAATACAGCACTTACTGGGCTAAAGGGCAACTCTGGTTTTCCAGTAAGAAGTTTCCACTTTAATCATATCACTTGTTGGGGTTGGGTAAGAATGCAGCTGTTGTCATGATTTGGGGATCCTAATGATTCCAGCTGTGTCTACTCAGCCAATGGCACAGAGTCCATGATAGCTGAGGTCATGAAGAGGCACCCTCCTGATTCGACCCCCATCTTGGTTCTGCTGCTATTACATTTTTCTATGCCACCTCTTCTTATCCCTAGCAGATGACATAGAAATGGAACATATTACTTGGAAGCATAATGAAAGATACAGTAGATTCTTCTTGTTTATGGTAGTGATATTCTGTAAAATCAGTGCAAACATTGAATTGGTGAATACTAAATCATTGCTCCTAGGGTAGATACAGAATTAGGTTTCTGAGAGCTACTATGCAAAACATTTTCTGCAACCATTCCATACATAATCCTGTTTAATGGATGTTTCTGTTCAGACATTATATTTAATGTTGTTGATTCATTAGCAGCGAACACACAGCCATCAGCACTATTTCTCATGCCTGAATGAAGCTTTTCTAACATGCAATTTCTCTGCAAAGCACATCAAGGCTTCTTGTGCTTTGTGTCACTAGACATCACTTCAGCACTATGCCTTGGGAATCATTTTAAATACCAAAATGACCAACAGAAATTACAAAAATACAAAAATGTCAACAAACATACTGTGAAAAGAATTATTTACTGTACTGAAACTTAAACGAGGCGGCAGAGCATTGCCTCATTGGACTGCTGCTGGAAATGTGCACTTTGGTGACTCAAACTTTTCGTGACTCTGTGCATGTGCATGTCTGTGAATGACCATGAAAGTGTTCAAGTACTGATTCATGAGTTACAAATACATTTTATTAAATAGATAAATTGGTAGATACAGAATCAGTGAATAACAAGCATTGAGTGTACCTTTAAACGGTATCTACTTTTATTTCGCATTTATATGATGTCTTAGATCTGGGGATTCTCCATGTATCCACTTTAGCGAAATGGCCCATGTTCTGTTACAGGGGAATGAGAATCCGTACATCATCTGGAATTCAAAGGATCCCAAGCAATTAGAGCCACTTTAACATATTCAATTATGCTTTACTGCTAAAGGAGTTGTTTGGGCTTTATAGAAACTGGAGCTCAGAAGAACATCAGCTTCGCTATCATAGAGATCTAAATTTAAAACCAGATTATGCTATTGATTAGGTGAGTAGTCACCCACCTTCTTGAACAGAAGCTCTCCTATATCTAACAACAAAAATATAGCAATATGTATTTTTTTTGCAGGGCTTGGAAGAACACAGATGGAAAATGCCTGCCAGGAGGGAACACTGAGTTCATTGTTTTTCCTTCCTTCCTACTCAAGATATCCTGGAATGAAGCATATTTAGTCATTGTGTTTTCCACAATGTTGAGGTGGAAATGGGCAGAGGGGGAGGAACAGGCAGCCTGAGACTGTGTGTAGGAACTGGCTATTAACACAGGTTAATTAAAAAACATATATTGTGTTCTTCTCTAATCAAAATATGATTATTACCAAGAGGTGAGTCTTGTTTCAAGCAGTGGGGAAGGAATTAACAGAATCGTCCAAATTACAACTATAAAAATAGGTACACATTTGGACAGAGTCTGCTTGAGAATACACAGAAATCAAAATAGTTGTTTCCAAGCGATAAAATTATGGAAATTTTTTTCTTCAAAATGTTCTCAAATGTTATACATTTTTTTTTTTACAATACGAATGGTGTGCATATGAAAAGAATGACAATGAATGAAGCAATCAGGGATTGTCTTGAAGCAAAGCAGTAATATGAAATCAAGACAATATAGATGAGAGATGAATTACATTATTTCATTCCCGTCAAGCAGAGATAATTTTCCAGAAGCTGAAGACGGTGGATCAACAAAGAGCATTGACAACAACATAGGGTAGAGAGAGGTGAGAAGAGGATACGAGCATGGCAGGCCCACTGTCAGCCCATTTCAAGACTGTTTCTCTTGCCCCTCTTCTGACTTTCAACACTGATTCCTCTTAATCTTCATATTATTATTAACTTTTTCCACTCTATGCTTTCGTCATCTCCTCTTCCCTACAACACATTGATATGTAGCTTCCCAAGGATTGCCTCAGACTAGTCGGTATATTGAGGGGGAAATGATAGGAAGGAAGCCCCTGTCCAGCTTTCAGAGGGATTTTATATTGTGATATATCAAAGTCTGTGGAGAGCTACCGGTGGTAGAATAAGCAGGTGGAAAGAGAACTGAAATTTGTCAGGCTAAGCTTCCAGATTGATGCATTCTGTTTCATGCTATGATAAATATTCTTCTTTCAAAATTGTATTTGACTTTATATTGGGGGGGAGAAATAATGAATAAATTGAAAACTGTGGATCTTTGTCCTATGGTATGGTACTTCCATGTACTTACTTTATCCAATATAATTTAAAATACAGGCTCTTGGGCATAACTGTTATATAATTACATTGTCATGATAGCCAATCAGTTATAAATCGAATCAAGCTTTCTCACACTAATATCAACTCACACATTTATTCTAACTGCCAAATAGTGCTTGATCCTAGAATTGTCATATCTTTTTTGGACTCTATAAAGATTAAGATATGACCATGTCTGTTTTAATATTTCATCTATTTTCAGAACTGTTATTTAAATTTCACTAGACTTCTGGTTGCTGCCCTGCATATTTTTTGATGTACATACACTGTATATTACAGCCTGTGTAAAAGTCTGGTTACTGTTGGACAAGGTGCTAACAATTTGGTGCCAAGAAGAATGAACTGTGAAAATCATTAATGCTTTTCACAAAATACTGTGGCTTTTACCTTCTAATCACATGCAACAATTAAACATCCATGCCCTCTTCTAATGTCGCTAAGTACACGTGATTTGATTTGTCCAATGAAACCTGTACAGAAGTTGAAAGCCAGTGCACAAATATCCACTTTTCCCCTTCCCATCACTTCAGTCATTCAAAAACACTTGGCAAGATGAAGCCTTGGTCAGTTTGGGGATGTGGGGAATCAAGAGGAGCAGAGCTGTCTGCTGATCTCTGAACACATACCATTGGGTAAGAAATAGACATCTGCCTTGGTAAGCCCCTGAGATTTTTGGAGATATTTGTTACCACAGCATAATGGAGCTATCTTAGCTGAATTATAATGAATAAAGATCTGAGAAGTTTCTCAAGTGTTATTCATAGCCTTTAGAAAAATGTGTTATTTAGCATTTGTTACAAAGGAAATAGATATAAATTGTTTAGTCATCCCTTGGTATCTGTAGAGGATTGGTTCCAGGACCCTCCCAAAATACCAAAATCTGCAGATTTTTAAGACACTTATATAAAATGGTATAGTATTTGCATATAACCTATATACATCTTCCTGTATACTTTAAATCAGCTCTAGATTATTTATAATACCTAATACAACTATCATAGGTTTAACTACATTTTTGATCCAGAGTTTGTGGAATTCATGGAGGCAGAACCCGTGGATCCAGAGGGCCAACTCCATGTGTAAGCTAATTAGCATAAAAAGGCAGCAAACACCCATAAACTTATCACCAAATTTAAGAACTGGAACATTCATACATTGTTTGAAACTGTCTTTAGGCTTCTCCTACATCCTAACATCTGGCCTCCTTCCTAGATATAAGTATTTAAAACAAAACAGGATACAGGAAAGTGGTCCCCAACCATTTTGGCCCCAAGGACTGGTTTCATGGAAGACATCTTTTTCCATGTAACGGGTGGTGAGGGGGTGGGGGTGGTTTTGGAATGAAACTGTTCTACCTCGGATCATCAGGCATCAGTTACAGATTCTCATGAGGAGCGTGCAACCTAGATCCATTGCGTGTGCAGTTCATAATAGACTTTGCGCTCCTATAAGAATCTAATGCCTCCACTGATCTGACACGAGGCAGAGCTCAGGCGGTAATGCTCACTCGCAGCTCACCTCCTGTGCTGTACAGCCTGGTTCCTGACAGGGGGCTGAGGACTCCTGACCCAGGAGACTACATTTATGATAATATCATCTTTGTAAAACACGAATTGTCTTTTACATGTACTGAGCACTCACTATTTGCCTAATAATGTTTATTAACTTTATATGTACTTATTCCTTTCTATGAGGTAGGATTTATTGCTAGAATTATAGGCGTGAGCCACTACACTCAGCCCCAGGGTTCTCTTTATCTAGCTGGTTTAGTATACAGATGGTTACTTTCAGAATGCATTTTTAATTGCAGATGGCTAAATGCTTCTCCCCATTTTAAAGACGAAATGGTTAAGGTCCAAAATTAAATGTCTTATTTAAGATCACATATATTAAAAATGACAGATCTGGAACATTTGGTTCCCGTATTAGATTCTTACTGTGGCTGCAACAAATTACCACAAACTCGACAGCCCAAACCAATAGAAACTTACTGTCTTATATTCTGCAAGTCCCAAGTTCAAAATGGGTCTTGCTAAAATAAAAGTGTTGGCAAGGCTGAATTCTTTCCAGAGGCTCTAGAGAAGAATCAATGTCCTCATCCTTTCCAGCCAGTAAGGCCACCTGCATTGTTTGGGTGTGGCCCCTTCCTCCATTTTCAGAGCTAGGACCTTAGCATCTTAAATCTCTGACTCTGACTATCCTGCCTCACTCTTTTACTCGTAAAGACCCTTGTCCTTGGAGTGGGCCCACCCAGCTAACCCAAAATGATGTCTCCATCTCAAGAGCTTTAATTTAATCTTATCTGCAAGGTCCCCTTTGCTATGTAAGGTAAAACATTCACTAGGTCCAGCCATTAGGATATGGACAACTCCTTGGGGGTCATTATTCTGCCTATCACAGATTCAAAGCCTACTGTGTTAGTCACTGTGCTATACTGCCTCTGAGGGGATGATAGTCCTTACAGCTCTGTTTTGAAGTGTCATGCTTAAAATCAGCAACAGCAACAACTGCAATGAAAAATGCATTCTAAAGGTAACCATCTATGTACTAAACCATCTACATAAAGAAAACTCTGGGGCCAAGTGTGGTGGCTCATGCCTGTAATCCTAACACTTTGGGAGGCTGAAGTAGGGGCTTGCTTGAGCTCAGGAGACAAACCCGGGCAACATAGTGAGACCCCATCTGTGTAAGATTTTAAAAAATTAAAATAAAAGGAGAGAACTCTGATTTTTTAATTTGAATCCAATCTATCAAGTTTTCAATGTGTTTTATAATAGAGTTATAGACTTATACAGAGGTGGAGTCCTATCCCTACCGTTTTTTATTATTAACAATATTTTACCGTTAAGGTCCAAAATGGAATTTCTTATAAAGAACATGAGTATGTTTAAGTACCTTGCCTGATGTAACACAGTAAATAAATGGTGAGTTATCTCATGACACATAAATTTTGCTGAACAAGGGGAATTAAGTGTTGGGAGTTTGAGAGAAATAAATGACAATGGGTTGGAGTATTTAGGGACATTTTAATTCCGTTTTGGGTATTGAATTGTACCTGGCAGAATACCAAGATCTATAATTACAGAATTTTTGTAATTCTAAATATTAACTTTAGTAACGTACACTGCTGTCTTACTCTAGGCTGGGGGATTGTGCTAGATATATTCATACATTAAAATCAACAAAAATACTTGATGACTAAAATCCCCAGTCATCACACATAAACATGCTTGTTTTCTTCTTATGTAAAAGACTTTGAACGGTGAAGAGAAGAGGCTGATTAGCTCAGGACCCCAGAATTCAAGGAACAATATGGTGTTGAGTCAGTTCTTTGTGTTTCTTTTTGCCCCTTATATTCCAACCAGAAGCTGAAGAAGCTGGTAGCCCAGAAATGCCAAAAGGGCAACAGAAAGCCTGAACAAAAGCTTGTTCCAGAAAGGAAAAATAAAACTTCTAGACAGTAATCACTCTGCTCCAACTAAACATGACAGATCAAACTGTGGCCCCACCCACACTCATACCACGAAAGACAAAGTGGGGATCCTAGACCCTCCTGCTTCAGAAGCTATCGTAAGGTGCTCCCAGACCTCCACCACGGAGTTGGCAGACAAGGTTGAGTGGGAACCCAGGACTTTTCATCTCCAATGGATGATAGCAAGGTCATCCTGTCCCCTGTGGTGTCAGTGGAGACCACGAGGTGAATTTGGAGTTCTGTCTTCACAAATATCTGTAATGAAGCAATGCCTGTCTCTCCTTTGCGGTCTTGTTAGAGGGTCAAAGGAGGCTTGGCTTATTGAAGTCATGACTTTCACCACTGCCCGTGGGAACCAAGGATACCACCTGCCTTCCATCACAGTGTCAGTGGAAGCCTTGAGAGGAATAGTAAAGAGGCATTCCTACCTCTCTCAGCCAGAGAGATGCCAGTAGAGGCCCAGAGGAAGCCAAGATTCCAATTCCAACTGAGAGTAATGCCAAGCCTTTCGCTTGGGTGTCAGGGGGAGCCACAGTCACATACTGTGTGATTCCACTTACATAATGGAAGTCCAAGTTATAGAAATGGATAGCAGATTACTAGTTACCAAGGGTAAAGAGAGAGATGTAAGTACCGCTATAAAAAGGCAACAAGAGGGACTTTTGCCATAATGGGAGTCCAGTATTTTGTATCTTGAGTGTGTCGATGATCCTATCTCATCTGATACTGTACTAGAGTTTTTCAAGATGTCACCATTGAGGGGAAACTCCAAATGGTACACCAGGTCTCTCTGTATTATTTCTTATAACTGTGTATGAATCTATACTTATCTAAAACATTTTAAATTATGAAGAAAATCTTGATGAAGCATAGCTATTAGAAAGCCATGATATTGAGGTAACATACAGTATTTATTTACTTTTTTTTGAGACAGAGTTTCACTCTATTGCCCAGGCTGGAGTATAGTGGTATAGTCACAGCTCACTGCACCCTTAATCTCCCAGACTCAAGCAGTCCTCTTGCCTTAGCCTTCTGAGCAGCTGGGGCTACAGGCATATGCCAGAACACCCAGCTGATTTTTAAATTTTTGTTTTTAGTAGAGACCAGGTCTCGCTACGTTGCTCAGACTAGTCTTGAACCCCTGAGCTCAAGCAATCCTCCCACCTCAGCTGCACAAAAGGTTGGGATTACAGGAATGAGCCACCATACCTGGCCTGCATACAGTACCTTGATTAGGAGACTATGATATAGAGTTTGCTCTGCAGAGGAGTAGACTCATATACCCTAAATTTTAAGTACACAGGAAAGTGATTATTGCTTTGTGGTTTTTCTCAAGCCAACTACCATTTTTAAAATTCTAAAGAATTGGTTTGAAATCTCAACTATTAGTTTAGTGTATGAAATCAGATTGCCAAAAAGCCTAGAATATTCAAAATCACTAACTCATGCTCTCATCCCTAAGAAAAGATTTACATAGAAAGCAAATTGTCATGAAAGCTTTGTATAGTAAACATGCATTCAGGCCATGAAAGAATGGATGTCAAATGACTTTGACTACAATGGCTTAAGACCCATAAAGCATTGAGGATGTCCTCTTTAGAGTTTTTGCAAAAACCATTCACACTTTCTCCTCCCTGTTTTCCTTTCACTTTTCAATACCACATTCTAGTGACATGTTAATACCATGCACTGTGAATGACTTTCTGCTCTCATGCTTTCCCCGGGCTATAGTAGAGGAAGGGAAAAGAAGGGACCAAGCTTTGTTGAGCAGCTAGAGATCCAGTCTCTGAGGAATTAAGTCACGTAATACCCACAAAAATCATCCAGTAAGTATATTACTATTTTACATATGAGTATTTAGAAAGATTTAGGGTGTTTCTTGCAAACTATCCGTTAATTATTACATGGGTCTGGCTTTTGCTACTTTCTTATTAGATTCTCAGAGAGTTAATTCATCTCCAAGTTCTGGGGGTGTTGCCCTGCTGTTACCTAACATGAACTGATCACGTTAATAGCATCATACAATGGAATTTAGAAAACTGAAATTTAATAGGTTATATTTAATTGTTAACAATTAAATTATTGTAAGTGGTAGAATTAGATTGAGATTTTCTGCCTCTAAATCTAGCACTCTTCTTTTCTCTGATGATTTCTAAAATTTGAGCAAGTGGACATAATACAACAGAAAAACATTTTTTCCTTTTATTTTCATCATTTCTGACATGTAGCTAGAAACGAACTGACACGAGCTATCCTCTGCCACACTAATGTGTGACCACTATCTTGATTTTCCCTGCAAGTATTCCACATTTTGCTCTGTCCAATGTGTTCTAGAAAAGATGGGGTTGTGGTAGCTACTTACAATTTTGAAGAAAAAGAGAAATGAGAAGTGATTTGGATGATGTGCTTTTTGTCCTGGTCTAAAACCAATAGGAGAGGAATCATCCTGTAATCCTGTCAATACATTTTCTCTTTGGTGGATATTTTTGTAATATATCAAGACTCAGAAGGCCTGAAATTCTACAACTGGCCTATAAAATATAAAGAATTAGGACAACTGTTTTGTTCAATCGAGACTGTCACTGCAATACCTATGGGAATTTCCTAATTGATACATGTTCAAAGTAGTCTGGAATTGAGCAAAAGAAAACAGCAGCTATTCTTGAAATAATGAGAAACTTTCTTGAGCTGTTATACACCAACTGAAACCTGTGTCACTGCCTAGCATATTGTAAATCCCCCATGAACAAAATTGGCCCAAATAATTATCCAACGCTTAAGGCAACATAAATAAGAGTTCTTACACTTCTAGGTTTCTAGTTAGTAATACATGTGCAGGGAAGGGAGAGACAGAGGAAAAACACATTTGGCAGTGATCAGTTTAACAAAAAATAAAATGAATTCACGTTCAACCTCGCCTTTCGCAAAATAGTGAAGTCGTTAAAGTTTCTGAAACTCTTTAAATCCCATTCAACAACTCTCCTTTCCATATCCAAATGACTAGTAGATGCTTTTTCTTGGTCCCTTGTTTTATTTATTTTGCATTCGGAGGGTTGTAAACTAAAGGATACTATTAACCATCGATATTGCCCAATTAAGGTAACTGCCACATCAGAAGAATTTGCATATAAACTAGTGTTCTTGAAAGCTTTAAAGACTTAAATGAGAACTCTACTGGTACATATGGAGTCATTTCTTTAGATGGAAACTAGACTGTGCATAGTGAGAGTTGATCTTGTCAACCATATGGGGGTGGTAACTTGTCACCACATAGGGAGTGGGTAGTTCAATGACAGGCATTCAGAACTTTTAACCTTAGGTAAAGCTATCATGATTGGATGTGAACTTTCATCCTGGTCTAACATGGTAACACCTTTTGTTTTACTTCCTTGTATTTACTGCCTTAGAAAGAAAGAACACATTTGTTCTCACTCCTGTTATCTTTTGGCAATGGGCTATGCATAATGTGGAAGAAAAGGGGATCAGTTTTCCATTCACTGATTTGAGAGCCACTTTAAGGGAGCGCCAGAGTTACCATAAAAGGAAAAGATGAACTTTATAGTTGGGAGTTTGGTACGAAGAGAAGGAATGAAAGAAGAAAGAATGGCAGGTATGTAGGAGGATAGAGGAACATGACACTGGGGTCACCAGGTGGGGCACAGAAAGCAGGCTGCTGGTACCAGTCCAACAGAAAGGAGTCTATCCTTCTGTAAGACAGGTGAGTGGACCTAAAGGACATTGTTTGAATATTCAAGAGGGAATTTTCTGCCAGTTGATTGGGCAGCTTCAATACAAAAGAGAAATTCACATGCTCAGTAGACAGAGTTGCCACCAGTGGATACTTGCCCCAATGCAGATGATAACTTTGCCTCATCTGAACCAGCTCTTCATCTATTATCTACCCCATAGGTGGGATGCTTAGCTGGATCCTGTGACTATTCCTGGGCTCCATCTGACCACAGTTCATGTTACACATGAAGATGCTTGTTAATGCACAGAAGGATTGCTCTTCAGGTAACAGGCAGAAGGTGGTATTAATACATCAGGCTAGTCACCTTTTATTTACTTAGCAAGTATGTTAGGAAACTTTCCATGTGCCAAGCACCCTGATATATTCTTGGTGATAGATGAAGCACTGTGTGTTCCTACCTCAAGCACTGTTTAAATGGGAGGAATAATTACAGCTTTAATGTTTGGTACCAAAATGGAAATTAGGGCAAAGGACTACAAAAGGTTCCCCTTGAAACACAGCAGAGGGAAGGGAATCCATTCTTCTTGGGAGAAGGCAAAGGGAAAATCATAGATCACACATGTTTAAACTAGGTCTAGAGGGATAAAATAGTGCATTAGGCAGAAAAGCAGCAGCAGTAATTTAAGACAGAGTGGGCAGTATTTTCAAATCTTAGTGGCATGAACATGCTTAGGGAATTGGAGAGTCTGGCTGAACACAAGAGATGGGAGAAGGGAGTAGAAGCTGGGTGTGGAAAGAGAAGCAGGGTCTAGATTAAGAAAGGTTTTTGGAATGTATCTTATGGACATGAAGGAGCTATCAAAAGAGTTTAGGAAGAAAAATGTCATGATGAGAATTGTGTTTTAGTGGTAAGAAGCTGGTGTTAATCTGCTGGATGACTTAGTGGACAGATTACACCCAGAAAGCATATCAGAGGAGAGCTTGGAAGAGGAAAAATGGGTGTGCAGACAGAAAATGAAAGACAAGCCAAGGTCTAGATAAAGATGAGGAATGAAGGGTGTCATGGAATCCAGAAGAAAGGAGGCAAAATAAATGAGGCGATAGTATAAATACATTTAAAAAATAGGCCAATGGGTGTGAAAACTAGAGAGGAGTTGCCTCTTCGGGGATATAATTCCAGTAGAATATTAAGGTGAAATGTGTCTCGTGTCTTCCAACCCCATATCCACTTTCACTGCCCTTCTTTACTTGCTTTAAGGCTCAAAAAGCTGACCTGCATATTTCTTCCATGTTTTCCCTTGTTGTCTGGCTTTTATTGGGTTTTTTCAAAGGGGAATAACAAGAAGATTAGAAGGAGGAAGAAGACAAAAGTCAGGATCTCTGTTTTCCAGCTTCCCCCAGTAGGGTCACTTTGGGCTGGCATGGTCCTGGAATCACTATGCTTCTGAGGTGTCCTGTCTATGTCTTTCTCCTTCTGGGTTCCAGTAAGTACTTCATCTTCTTATCTTCTTGGGCCTAGTGGTGTCTCTCATGGCTCCTATAATACTAACCTTGGGTTATTACACCATCTCTTGTAAATATTATCTTTGTAAATAATATATTCTTAAACCATTCTAACTTGAGATGCATGTGCTTCTTATTGGGACTTAGGCAGATAGGGTGGAAGCAGTGATTTTAGGAGTTAATTCAATATGAGAGAGTAGAGACAACACATAGAAGCCACTCATGGAAGATATTTAGCTGTGTAAAGACACAGGTTATAAGTTAAATGGGGGCCATAATTGAAAAAAAAATTTCAGATGGAGATGACTATTTTTATATATTGAGTCAAGGATACTTCCCTTTTTTTTTTTAAGTTATCAGGTTAATTAGAATAAAACCATCTATGTAGGAGGTCTCTCATATACCCTAAATTTTGGCAAATTGTCATCTCTAATTCTATTCTTTCTTAATTGCCACACATGGAAGGTGGAAAATGGGAGTCTCAATGCTTGTTTTGAACTTAGAACCCAGAGAATGAATCCAGCATTACCAGCCTTAATTGCTAAGCAGAATGATAAAATTCACTTTATAATCACTGTGAAACCACGAAATGGCAGTGAAGAAAGCTGCCATGTGATTAAGTGGGGCAGAAACAGGAGTAGAGTTAATCCTAGTCAGAATATTAGTCACAGAAGGGGAATGAACAAGAGAAGGAGGCATCAGTGGGCATGATAAGGGATAATAATTACAAATGTAGATTGACGACCACAGAATTTTGACATCACTTAGTGACACTTCCATTTTAGAGGGCTGCTCCAGTGGGCAATTTATTGTATTTTGCCCCCCCAAACTCAGCGTTTTGATTCAGGTACTTGCCCTCTTCAGAGAACGTACTTGATTAAGAGAAAATCAGTCAAGGCTATATAACATAGTGTCTCAAGGCACTTAGAATACTTTTTAACCTAATGAACAGTGCAAGCAATAAGTGCTATAAGTTCACATAGAGGGAAAGGATCACTGAATAACAGACTTGTACAAATGACTTATCTATATATGCAAACCCATTGGACAATCCATTGAGTCTGAGAAGGAGGCAATGTCCTCATTTTGTATATAAAATTCATTAAAGTCTTATGGTCTCCATAGGTTTGAAGACTTCCACAGCTTGTAGATAGACTCAGAAAACCGTGAACAGCTTTATGTTTTCTTTTTTAAGCCCATCCAAACCCATTAATTACCCAAAAGTGCTAGATGTTGAGCACAATATCATGTAAAATATAGTCAGTCCTGAAAGTCCATGGTGTTTTTTGTTTTGCTGGTATTTCTAAAATGTTTCAAGTAACTGTAATACACAAAGAAATAACCATAGGCTAGAGCTTGGAAGGTGTTAACAGAGTGATTACAAAAATGATTTTTTCTCAATATAAGTGATTTTACCCCCAATCCTCCAGAAGAAAAAGAAAAAGTATAGAGCATCATAATGTGATAATTTTAACACATTACTTAGTACTGCTCCTCAATTTTTGATGACATCCCTGAAGCTCAGATATTTATTGCAAAAGTTAGGACAGAAATTCTGAATAGAAAGAAAGGCAACCTAAATGTAAATGGTATGAATTGCTCCCAGGTTTGAGAGGATCTCGCACACTCAGATCTCTTATTTTTTCAAATAAACTGCTCAATCTCTCACCTGTTTAACAGCAAGAATTTCAGTGTCTAACTCCTTTTCTATTTAATTGTCTCAGAATCCCAGGGCTTTTTTCATTCCATAAGAGTTCTTGCACCATCGAAACCAGGTTGCCACTGTTTCTCACTGCTATAGTGTGACAGCTGATGACTGGTAACTTATAGGCTGACGGTCAGGTCAGCCAGCTCTTCTGAGAGTATTACTGCTTGTTGATGTTCTGAAGAAGCCACAGTAGTTTTTGAAAGAGAAAGATCCCTTATCCCACAGGGCAAGTGTCATCGTTCCTTGGGTTCCCAGGATCACAGCTCTTAATAATTATCTATTTAAGTTTATACACCTAGCCCCAGGCTCAAAGTATTGGATCAGTACTCATGCCTCTGGTACATTTCTTTAAAAACCCCCACAAATCCATGGATTTTGTTATATTCCTCTCTATGAACAATTGGGTAGTGTAGGATTTACTCAAACAAAACCTACCATTTAAGGGTGGCATCTCTCAATAATTCTAAGAAGTATTATATAGATAATATAAAATGTAGCATTTCTCTAGCATGAAAAGAGGGGGAAAAGGAATAACAAAATATAAAAAAGACAAATAAAAATGGATTCTTTAGCAGTGCACCCTCTGGCAGGGCACCTAATCATATAATATTTTATAATTTCTATAATTGTAACAATTGCTTTAAAATGTTGTTTTATTTAAAAGGTTCCACTTTCCAGGGTACAAAATAAAATCAGAGTGGTGGACACTTAAGATGACACGTCTACTTCATGCATATGTCAGGAATTCATCTTGTGTCTGAGGAAACAGCTCTGCTCCTCCTCATGTTTCTGATGTGCTCTATCCTAATAGTTGGTAGGGCATAAAAGAAGTTCATCCCACATTCCTTGAAGAGTTGGCATTAATGGGTGAGAAGGAAAATTCTATACTTACACATATAGAAGAGTCGGATACTAATATAAGATAGCACATAGCATAGTAATAAATGCAAGGAAGTATCTAAGGTATTGAGATTACTTCTCAGAGGAGTTCCATTCAACAATATTTGTTAATATTAATCAAAGCATAATTGACGGACAGACTTTTGCCATCAAAGCCCATTTAAAGTACAAAGTACTTTGGCTACATTGTGCAGATTGGTTCACTCACTGCCAACTCCTCCTCCTCTCTAGTGTATCTCCCTGTCCTTCAGAAGCTGGAAAGCTAAGAAATTTCAGCATGCCTTCTGTGCGTGACCTAAATTCCACAAGCAAAGCTACCACCTGACACAGGGAAAGAGAAAGTCGACAACGTGAAGGGGCAGCATGGAGACTGACTCTTTGGAAGATGCGGAATGGCACAGGTGTCATCAAAGCATGGAAGTGACTGTGGGTTTTTGTTACAAGAGTCCTGTTTTACCAAAAGCCTTTTTCTCTTGCCTCTATCATCTAGTCTACTAGAAATTCTGTAAAAACCCGTTTCTGCCTCATATAGCTACAGGAGTCTAAGGCATCTGCAACTAAGAACTCTGAAAGGTATAATAGTTGATATCAGATTGATTTCAGGTGAGACACATGAAGGACATGGGGCTTGGAGTTGTTTATCTGACCTGCTGAGTTGAAGGTAGGGTAGAGTGGTTAGCAGGATACATTGGAATGGTGGTAATCTGTAACATCTGATAGAAGAATTATTAAATTATTGCCTTTGTTACAGGGAAAGATGTACCTATTAAAGGCAACAGCTATGCTTAGGTGGGCCATGTTGATGGATATGAAGAATACAGTGACAATAGGCCATGTGGTTGCTTCCAGCTGAACTGAAGAGCACAAAGCAAGAAAGTAATGGGGTCAGGTTTTTAAATCCTGATTCAAGTCCTGAACAAAGAACTAGAGAGTTTCTATGAGTGCCCTCAAAAGAATCTTGTATTCCTTTGGGTTTATGTAACTAAACATCAAACCCAGAAACCGATTCTGAGTTGATGAAATAAAATAGGGACAATTCAAAGTCTTGACTAAACACATAAGGATATTGGCTGGAGAAAACTTAAGCCTAAAAATTCTTAGGTGAGTATTTGAAGTGACAGTTGATTTTGAGTATTCTGAAATTCTAAACTTTACTGACTCCTCCAGACAGTACAAGCAGCTATTCCCCCACCACCCCCCACAGAGCTGATGAGATTCTTCCTGATTTATCTGAAGACCTTGTGATCAGTGCTTTTGCAAGAGAACATCTATTCTCTCCATATCCCACCCTACAATCTATATGACCTCAGACATATCTCAGCTTGACTCACAGGACCAAAAAGAGATTCAAGTCCAGGAGAAGCTGTTTGCTAATTTGTGTGAGCAAATACCTAGGACTTGTTTACTGACAACGAAATATAACAGTAGCTTATATTAAGTGAAGTTAAGATGCCAGAAATTCCTTAGTTTTGTACAATAAATGCAAAGAGCTTGAAAAGATGGCATGGTCTTATCAAATGCCAATGGCTCAACTGTATTTAAACATGTACACAAAGATGAGAATGAAAAAGTCCATTTTCTATGATATTGAGAAGCATCAAATATACTACTAGTTCTGATTCTCTAATAGAACTTTGATCCAATGGGTCAACAAGTCATCATATGTGCTATTTGAGCTGCTATCATGAACTTGTAAACCACAGAGTTGAGTGTGCTCAGTAGGCCACCAACATCAATAGGAAATGAGATATAGGACCTAAGGGATTGGGCCTAAGCTTGTTCAAAAGTTCCCCAACATGTTACATAATCAGATTACTGGAACTCCCAATGTGCCCACTCCCGTGGGTTTACTGTCACTTTTTCTAGACAAACTATGACTTCATAAAGAGTTCCTCTACTATCAACTGAGGAAAAAACAAGTAAGTTTTATTTATAAATGACTCAATCTAATATGTTGACATCAGCCAAAATGTATTGTCTCACTCAGGGACACTCCTGAATAACAACAGCTATGCTAATACTCCTATTGGGCAAAATGTAAAAACTAAATATGATGCTCACCTTTCTTTGAAAGTAGAGATGATTGGCAATTTAGATGTATATCAATTCCATGGGTAGGAGTGGATAATAGTTTGGAAAGATGGTTAGAAACTTGGAATTAAATATCAGAAGATTATTAAGAAGGCAGTTTTGGTAATCAATTCGTGAATGAATTTTGTAAGTTGTCCAGGATATAAGAGCATTTTGTGTTAGTCCGTTTTCATACTGCTATAAAGATACTGCTGGAGACTGGGTAATTTATAAACAAAGGAGGTTTAATTCACTCACAGTTCCGCATGGCTAGGGAGGCCTCAGGAAACTTACAATCATGATGGAAGGGAAAAGAGGCATGTCTTACTTGACAGCAGGCTAAGAGATCATGGGGAGGGGAAACAGCCCCTAATAAAATCATCAGAATTTGTGAGAACTCACTCACTATCATGAGAACAGAATGGGAGAAACTGCCCCCATGATCCAATCACCTCCCCACTGGGACCCCTCACCTGATGTGGGAATTACAGGGATGAAAATTGAGATGAGATTTGAGTGGGAACACAGAGCCATACCATATCATATTTGCACCCCTAAGTAGATGCTCCCATGACTATTGTGGCCACAGTAATCACATGAACAAGGTAATCATCACTGTTGGTATTATTCAGCCTCTCTTCCCTGACACTCCACATTTGCTCACTGGACTCATGAATGAAGGTGGCTAAGATGACAGTGAGGAAAGTTAGGCACAGAGTCAAAAACATGGATTTCTCACTAGGCCGCTCAGGTAACTGCCACTGCTGAGAACTCCATCTGCCAGCAGCAGAAATTAATGTTACATCACAGCGGGCTCAAACCCCAGGGCACTAACTGGCAACTCATGGCAGGTAAAATACATGAGATCCCTTTGTGTCCACAGAGAAGAAAGTGATTTATTGTCACTGGAATAGATATTAATTTTTGTACTCTGCAAGAATATGGATTTGCCTTTCCTGCATTCTCTAAGTTTTGGCCCTGGGGATTTACCAGATGCCTTGCTTACTGTCATAGTATCCCCCACAACATTGCTTCTGATCAACAAACCATTTTACAATCTAACAGGGATATCTGGATTTGTTCTTACTGGGACCTGGAAAAAACAGAGATAGCAATACATGATTCACAAAAACCCAAGAAACATAAACAAAACAAAAACAACAACAACAAGAAAAAGGCCGGGAAGACAGTGCCGTATGATGGGAAGTCCCTGAGGTTCAGAGCTCAGGAATGAGTTTGTGTCTGATTTCTATAACTTTCGAAGCCTTTGACCACTGGCAAATTCATACCCTCTGTTGCTTTGAGTTACCCTCTCGGTAAAATATGTAAATGACAGGTAATTCATAGGATGGTTTCAATAGAAAATGTTCATCACAGAAATTAATTTTTTAAAATTTAGAGTCTTATCTTCACCCACTGTACCTGAGGATGCATTTAAATTATCTGAGAGAGAAAATCTCAGACCCTGGGAGGAAGGGGCATCTGGTCACAGTTAGGTATTCCCCTAAAGCATCTAAATTCATGTTTGGTTTCCAGTGAACATAACCCATAACAACGCACATCATAAAGACAGTATATATGCTCTTTTGGTCCTAACCTTGAGGACCACTTCTTTGATTCTTTCTAGTTTCAGGTGAAATCTCTGGCTATTCTATTGAACAAATCTGAAACTAGAAAGAACTTGCTGGTGCTTCATGCCCTCTGTGCTTCCTTGCTACAGTCATTTCTATTTCCCTCCTCCTGAACTACAATGGGATGCTAGAGACTTCCCTACAAAGTTTTCTAACTAATGGAGTTGTGTTTCATGTGCTTCCTTTGTTCTGGCCTGCCCATACACACCTGGGTTCCTTTAGGCTCCTCTTTCAGATGTGGCCCTGGCTCTGTGGTTAGTCCATATGGGCCCCTGTAGAGGATCTCCCCGTGTTCGAGCCCCTTTACCCTTTCTGGCTCTCCTCTCCTCTTTCATCATTTTTCTCCAGACCATGGAGTCTTTATTTAGCCTGAGGACAGGGTAAGCTGACTCCCTTTTCAGTCTTTCTCAAGCTATTTTTATGGCTAAAACTTAGTCCTTCGAATGTTAAACTCTTCAAACTAAAATACATCTAGATACTTCAGATCCTGTCCTCTTTATGAGTTTCAAATACCTATGCTGAAATTTTAAGAGTGAAGAATTATTTTGTTCTCCCTATTTTTTCTATTTGTGTTCTCTCTTTGCTGGGATATTAGCTTGGAAAACTCTGGCAAAATAAATGAGGAAAAAGGTAAACTATTAAGAAAAAATGGACAGAGAAGACACACATTTATAAAATCCATTTTATGCTCCACTCTAAGTAGACAGAAGTCAAAACATGGATATACAAATAAACATTCATATATACCAGGTAAATACTTTCAGTGAGGTAAGTAGACATAGACTTTTCAAGAGACCTAAATTTAAATGTATTGAGCAGTTTCTATAGATAAAGAAGTTGCTTTGAAATATACCTTTTGTTTTAGAATAGCCAAAAGAATAACTGTGTAGTCATTCAAATATATGACACATATTTTATTCATTGTTCATGGTGAAGCCTCCAAATGGTGGATTGATGCCATATATGAATCCTCCAGTCTAGAATGTTAACTATTCTTTTCGTAAATACAAAGGTCTCATCAGTGATGACAGCTGCACTCCTCGGTTGGGGAGGCTGTTTGATTCTCTATGTGGGTGTTAGAGAGCAGGGCTTTCATCTCTCCTATGGAGGCAGTTTGACAGCAAAGCAGAGGCCTCAAATATGAAGGTGAGGGCCTGTGTGCTCTGTCATTAACTGGAGAAAACTTGCAGTTAATCCAGGCAGAGAGATAACACTTTGTATTAGACAAGTCATGGGAAGATGAACAATGTGCAAAAGGTTCAGAGAAAATAGCACCTTAGGGTAGAGTCAACGGATGAAGGTGACAAAAGACTGGTAGAATGACTGTACCATGTAAAAATACATTGGGCGAGTCTCAGAAATAACAGGGAAACCATTTTTGATGGAGGGCTCAGGTCCATCGAATGCACCAATTTGTTCAAGAATTTCCTGGTTTGAGCCCTGAAAGCCCTGCCTCTCAGGGAAATATAGTTCTAAAGAGAGGGACGGTTAATCCTTGTACCTTCTGCAGAGGTTGTGACTTACTTATTCTGGGCTGGGACGGCCAGAACTGAGGATCACTGATATACTTGGATACAGCCAGATGCGTAGTGTTGGGGCTGGATTGTGGAGGCCCTTGAATTTCAGGCAAAGGAGTCTGTGCCTTGTTTGAGAGGATTCAGTGCTTAAGAGCACTAGGTTATTAAATGGCAAATCCAGGAATGATAAATCAGAGGAAAGTTGGAAGAGAGGCCATTTGATCATTATACATTCTATGCATGTAAAAATAATGACATGTACTCCATAAATGTGTACATATATTATATAGCAATAAAAAAAAAGAATCAGGCAGTTAAAGTGGGCTTAGATAAGAGGGGTTGTGAGAATGTGAATGTTTCCCAAAGGGAGGAGTTTTACTAATTACCTTGTATAAAGAGTAGAACAAATAATGTGGATTATCTTTTCCCCTTTTTGTTCACAAAATTAAAAAATACCTGGGTCAGGTAATCATTATTATATAATGTTCTCTAACTTCAGTTTTGTGACAGGCAACTATCTTAGAGACATAGAGGAAGGCTTCTGTGACCTTTCATAGCCTGGCCTTGCATTGTGATGCCATAACGTATACAAAACCACAATTACCTATTATGAATTTCCTTTGCCAGCCATCCCTTGGAAGGCAAAGATTTGCTTTGTATGTGCGTATTTGTGGTTGACAGGTAAAAATATTTGCAGAAAGGTCACCAGGTTGTGTATAGCGTAATGGAACAGCAGTATTTGGAATATATTTCAGAGCCAGAAAATGTAGATTCAGAAACATGCAACACACAGTGTTCTCCACTAACACACAAGTATATACACTCACCCATGCTCTTACACAGTTATACATACACACATGCACATGCTCAGGCACACACACACCTCTATATTTCTCTTTTAATATCAGGCCTGCTGTAAGGAAAAAAAAAAGATTTTAATGGAAAATAGATGGATCAAGAAAAAAAATCACCTTTGTTTTGTTGAAATTTTAAGAAATATCATCAGTTAAATAGTTTCATCTCTCATGAAAACCTATAGACCCTACAGCTATTCCTGAAGAAACTCTTAGCTTCCTTGGTGGTGGCAGATAGCAAAGTATCAAATCCCATAATCAAAAGAGGCCTCCAAATCCTTTAATAGCCAATTATCATGTGAGAAAACTGACTCTTCAGGTTTCTTCCCTAAAGAGACAATGACTGGTTTAAGCCTTGGGCAGAAAACGTCCTGCCTTTAAAAAAGGAACAAAAGGTTGAGAACAGAGAGAAGAAAAAAAAACGTATTTGGTTGAATGTGCCCTGCAGGTAAATGAATGATTCTGGTGTGAGTGTAAAAATAGGGATAGGTAATTTATATTGAGATATAAATAAATATATTAATATACAGATACAGCTATAAATATAAACATAGCTTTATCTAGAATAGAAATAAAGAAGTAAAATCCCAAGGTGGAGATTTAGGGCAAGTTTATTTGTGTTCTGAGGGTATAATATCCCATTTTATTTGAAGAATTTTGAGAGTAAAGAGTAGTCTTAGGTGAATTGCAAAACAAAGAAACTGGAAAAGTCTTTAAAGATTATTGTTTGCTAGAGTAGTCAATGATCACAGAGGTAGGAAATGGTCATACACCATCGTTAGTGGTATAACCACTAATCCAGCCATCTGCCACAATCACCTGCTCAAGAAAGGGTGGAAGAGGCCACCCACAAAGTTATCCTGAGAGACTGATGACTTAAAACCAAAGTACAGATTGAAAAATAGACAATGACTTGGAAGTAGCTAGGGAGTCTGTGGGGGAGGAAGAAGAGAATTTTTTTTTTTTATCTAAAGCCAGTTAGGGGGGAAAAAAAGATCAAACCAGCAAATACTTAAGTCCATTAGGGTCTCCCAAAATTATCAACGGTGGACAATGCATTCCTTCCATGACTTTCTTGGAAGAGAGGAAAGAGATTGGAGCACATCTGGAATGTCTAGAATCAATCTTTCTCTTCTCTCTCTCTCTCTCTCTCTCTCTCTGTTGTTGGTGGCAACTGGTCCCTGACTTTCTCTGTTCAAAGAAAGTTGTGTGTGTACACATAGTGTGAATTTCTGTGAGCCCCTTCTTCCTAGAGTCTATCTTAGGCCTCACATCTTGGAGACAGCCAAGTAAACATATTACAATTGTTAAAATTAGTATAAATTACAGGGTCTGGGAAGGTCACAACTTTGAAGGACGGTAGGACGATAGTTCCATGGAGGATAGTTTATCTTTTTCTGTCTTTTCTTCATGGTTTTCCTCCCCTCTGGTTTCCTAGTGATTAGAAACGCTTAGGTACACCCTCCTCACTTTCGCATCTCTCCAGGGCCAGCTTTGTAACTGACTGATATTTGGCAGCTTTCTGCTCAGCACTCTCTATCCTCTGCTGTTCAAGTTCTCACAGTCATCTCGCTTGTCGCATTCTCCTTATCCACAACCCTGTTATTTCTAAATCAGTGTTCTGTTATCTGAAACCTCAAAGAAGTTTTAATAATCCGTTTGGGGCTGGGTGCAGTGGCTTACGCCTAAAATCTCAGCACTTTGGGAGACCGAGGCTGGCGGATCACATGAGGTGAGGAGTTCGAGACCACCCTGGCTAACATGGTGAACACCTGTCTCTACTAAAAATACAAAAGTTAGCTGGGCATGGTGGTGGACACCTTTAATCTAAGCTACTCAGGATGCTGAGGCAGGAGAATTGCTTGAATGCAGGGGGCGAAGGTTGTACTCTAGCCTGGGTGACAAGAGCAAAACTCTGTCTCAAAATACTATTACTACTACTACTATTAATCTGTTTGAAACATGAGCGAATAATAATTGTAGTAGGCTATTTC
This sequence comes from Ateles fusciceps, assembly GCA_036589455.1. Taxonomy (NCBI): domain Eukaryota; kingdom Metazoa; phylum Chordata; class Mammalia; order Primates; family Atelidae; genus Ateles; species Ateles fusciceps. Next base: position 3,418,196 of record JAZHEH010002077.1, read on the forward strand.
TCCCCATTTACACCCTACCTAGGAACTCGCATGCCACCTGTTTGAAGCCAAAGGACTAACTCCCCCAAGGATGGAATTTTTGGCAGCCTGTGATTCTGGTAAAGAAGATATCTTTAGGCAAGAGGATATTCAAGAATTCTGTAAATTATACCTGTTTTGATGATATGTACCATGTTTATTTACCTTCTAGTGTGTTAAATAAATAATGCCTATCCCTACCTGCCCTCATACCTAACCTCAGGGGAGGAAACGGGGCAGATGTGACTGGAGGACCTTTAGGAGTCCTCCCTCCACCGCAATATCACAACTCTGTCTGCACTGAGGGTTTGCCTTTGCTGTCTCTCATCTTTCTTTTTTCTGTTCTCCAAAATGTATGCAAGGAAGAAGGTAATCAATATGGGGGAGACTCCTCAGGAGTCAAGAAGCAGCAGGAGAAAGGAGTGGTCCCAGTCCATTCATTCCCTCCACCGAGAGTGACTTATCCACGGTCATACAGGACAAGAGGGGCAACCTGAGACCAAGGACACAGGGACACTCCCTCCCACCACAGCCACCTCCTGTACACGTAAGCACTGTGCTCTACACAGTGTTCATTGTGGGGAAGCAAACGGAGAAGCAGAAGAATGGACCCTGTCACAGAGATGTGACTTCAGTTAGACTAGGTAGAAAAGGATCTTCTGTCCCTCTTGTGTCTTTTTATAAAGGGGCTGACATGGGTTAAAATTCTAGTCAGTAGTGTCATCAGAGTAATCCCTGGGCATAGGTGACGTCAAGAGAAACTCAAATGGAGTGATTCCTAAGGGTAGACTCAGGGTAAGAATAATAATTCTCATTTATTAAACACTTTAGATCTATATGTTTCTCTATGTATATACAGACATACACATACATACATAGGTAATAACATATACTTTCAATCTTCATTTTATAGGTGAAGGTCCTGAAGATTAGTGATTTGCTCACGGTCACTTCAAGAATGTTGGAGAGAGCAGTTGAACCCAGTCTGTTTATTTGCTAGTGCATGGCTTATGTTTTTTCTATATTCTGTCTCAGATTCTGTGATCACAGGCTAATCTCAAGACTACTCAACTGCAGCTAAAGTTATGCTAGGCCTCTGCACAGAAAGAAAGGAATAACTTCCATGGCAGACACAACACAACACCAGGGGCTTGTGCGTATCCTATTTAATCATTGCAGTGACACAGAGACTTATTATTATTAGTCTTTTAATAGACTTTTTAATAGATAGAGGAGCTGAGGTCCAAAGGGTTTCCAAGTTAATTCAGCTGCCAAGAAGAATAAAAATAATGGCAATATTTGTGATGGTTTATTATGTGCTAGGCACAATGCTAACTTCTTCATATTTCCAAATCAGTAGGAGGTCTGAGAAGTGAGCCATCTCCAGGAATTTAAAACACTGTTTTCCAGAGGCCCATCTGAAAATGCAAACATTTTATTTATGATTAAAGAAAGTCCTCACTAACATAGCAGCAGGGATCAGTTTGCCAAAATGCTTATCAGAGGAGAGAGCCATATGGAACATAGATATTTGATTGAGCAAACTAAGACACAATAATTCCAAGATGAAGAAGAAATACTATAAAGGTAACTGATATCATGGCTGATTTCAATGTTTATTTGAATAAATTATGAATATTCAATTAATTTTTCAGTGTTTGTATCCTTAGAAGGCCTGTTACTGGTGGGTGGAAACTATATGTTCCAAAAAAAGTTATGTGCTCTTGAAGTGCTTTCTCAGGGGGATCTATGATGTTTCCCTGGGGCATTAAATAGCATAATTGCTCTTTGTGATCTCATGTCATAACGGTGTCAGTGCATTTCCAATGATAACTCACTGAGTTTTCTGACTGGTCCCTGTATTATGTAAGGGAAGTGCTGGGAAGGGAAGGGTGTGGTCCCTTTAAATGATAGGGAAGAGGGAAGGAAAGTGTTATGTAGAGGAGGGAATGGTGCCTGGCTTAGGGCTCTACCTCCCGGGGCCTTTGCCCATGGACCTGGGTGAGGACAAGCATTTTTGCCGCACGGGCAGCAGGATATCAAGAGAAATGCACCAGCTCTACAATCACACTGGCATGCCAGAGTGGCCATCAGCCAGCAAAACAAAGAGTCAGGGGCAGTTGTAGGAGAGCCCAGGCCATCAAGTGGCCTAACTCCAGGGGAAAACCATCTTTCTTCTGGTTTCCACCATCTGCTGAGAGCTACTTCCACTCAATTAAACCTTACACTCATTCTCCGAGCCCACGTGTGATTTGATTCTTCTGGTACACCAAGATAAGAACCCAGAGATACAAAATGCCCTTTTACCTTGAGATAAGGCAGGGATCTAACTGATGGCTAAACTAAAAGAGCATCCTGTAACACACGCTCACTGGGTCTTCAGCTGTAAACATTCACTCTTAGACACTGTCGGGGGGTGCAGAGCCCCACAGCCTTCCCATCTGTATGCTCCTCTGGAGGTCTGAGCAGCAGGGCACTGAAAAAGACAGTCACACCCCCATCGCACACCCTGCGAAAGGGAAAAGGGAGCTTTTCTCATTTCACTTGCATTTGTCTAGACAAGTATTCAATGATGCAATAAACCCATGACATACCTGGCAAAAATGAATACACAAAACACCTCCCAATGGAATACCTGGGCAAATAACTTTGGGAAACACTGCATTTTATATTCTTCTTTTTTCTTAGGGATTTATAATTTCCATCAGTTTACTAAAAGTTATGAGAAGTCCTGTAGTGAAGAAACCAATCTCCCAAATTTATTTGCATTAGGATACTGTGGAGTGTCCAGTGGGAGGGAAACCTCCTGGTATAAGTATTATCAACCTCTATGATCACAGAGAATTCCAAGTCCACTTATCTATTTATGTTGCTACTTTTCTCCAGAGCAGTTGATGACTACAGGATGGATCTTTACTGAAAAATTTAGACCTGTCCTTAACCAAGAATCTATGCCTGCTCATATTTGTTTTTACAGAATTCCTGCAAATCAGTTAGTAAGCTGGTCCTAGGTGTTGAATCTTATTTTGTGGGTTTTGTTTACATGGCTTTTTATACATTTTTTCTTACCCCCCTCATTTAATGTCTTCTTTAGGATGATTTACCTTCTCTCACTTATTTTTCTGCTTTTCCTTATTTGGAAATAATGCAATCAAGGTCTATTAGTGAAGAGGTTGATAATTTTAACATGCATACATAATTTTAATAAGATTACACTTAATCAATATTACCTCTTTGCACTAAACTCAGAAAGAAACATGGATTTTATTCTAATACTCCCCTTTCTGACTTATGTATTATCGCCTTCAACGATTTCTTAGATTAACCCACACACTTTGTCACTTTTTAGTCCTCCTCCTTGGGGCTCCTTTAGTTTTCACTCCTCTTGCTGTTGTATTTTAGCTCTTCCTTTAGTGTTTAATTTCTGTCTCAAAATACATTTTTATAATTTACTTTGGTGAAAAGTGATAAAAACTCTTCATATTTTCCTAATAAATTTATATTCACAGTAATTTTATCTCAATATTTTCAAATATTATTTCATTGTCTGATAGCTTCTGTGGTTGCTATAGATACCCACTATCAGTATAATGGAAATCACATTCCAGAAAGATCTATATATTTTACACAAAACCCTAAATTGGTCTGTGAGTTTCTAATCCTCCTGTACTCACCCTGTCTAATCCTCTCCCTACACACATGGGAGAGGTGGGATAACACTCCCTTTATTGGTTAACTTATCAATGGGCAAAGTAGAAGAGGTTTTGCAAATGTAATTAAGTGTCAAACTAGTTGACTTTAGTAAGCAAAAGGGGAATGACCTTGAATGAGACTCACTTAATGAGGGGGAACACTTTTTTAATTTTTAATTTTTGTGGGTACATAAAAGGCATATATATTTATGGAGTACATGAGATGTATTGATACAGGCATGCAATGTGAAATAAGCTCATCATGGAGAATGGGGTATTTACCCCATCGAGCATACAATCTCTATGGAGAACAGTTTCGAAGTTCCTCAGAAAACTGAAAATTTAGCTTCCATATGATCCAGCAATCACACTGCTGGGTATATGCCTAAAATAAAGGAAACTGGTTTATTGAGGAGATATGTGCACTCCTATATGTTTTGTAGTACTGTTCACAATAGCTAAGATTTAAAAGCAACCCAAGAATCTGGATGAATGGAAAGAGATGAATGGATAATGTAAATGTGGTACATACACACAATGAAGTACTATTCAGTCATAAAAATTAATGAGATCATGTCATTTCTAACAACGTGGATGGAAATAGATATTATTATGTTACGTGTAATAAGCCAGACACAGAAACACAAACATGTGTTATTTGTGGGATCTAAAAATCAAAACAATTGAACTCCTAGACATAGTGAATATAGGTAAAAATTATTAAAAGATGGACATAGATCTTTCTAAATAGAGAGGTACTCTTCTGTTCCCCTTTAAAAAAACAAAAATGTATGCTGTGAACTGCCTACAATGAAGACAGGCCTGTAGAAGCTGGAGGCTTTATTCTTACAACTGCAAGGAATTAAATTCTGCCAGGAATCTGAAAGAGACCTTCAAGACCCAGATGAGAAAAGTACCCCGGCTGACAACCTGATTGCATCCCTGTGAGAACTGACCCAAGGATGCTCAGACTCCTCACCATGGAAATCATGGGATTATGAATCTGTCAAGAAGCACTAAGTTTCTACTCATTTGTTAGCAATAGAAAACTCATATAGCACATGCTCTCTCTTGCAACTTAGAAAATATTTTTTAATGGCACTCTGCAATTTCAGTACAACATGCCTGGGTGTGAATCTAGTTGTATTTCTTTAATGTGGAACATACTGTATTTCCCATAACCGAGGATTTTTAGTTTTCATAAAGTCTAAAGAATTCAGTCATATTCTGCTTCTATTCTCACTACCTCTTGATATACTTTCCTACCTTTATCATTCTGTGACTTATTCTGTGTACATTCTTTAAATTTAATCTCCAGTTTACTAAATCTATCTTTAACTGTGCTGTTGCATTATTTTAAAAATCCACTGATATTTTAAAATTTTAATGACATTAGTTTTTATTTACAGACATTTTATTGGGTTCTTTTCAAAGTATGTCTTATCACTGTAATAGTAGATCATTTTTTCTCATATTATACTTTGCTCTTTTATTTATTACATTGCTGTAAACATAATTATATTTGTATCCATTATATTGTCAATGATTTTTTCCAGTTATAATATTACAATAACTCACGGTGCTTTGTTTTCTTATGGCTTATTAATTTGGTACTTTAAACTCAATTCAAAGTGTGACCTGACTAATTGGTCTTTGTTTTTGCCCAGGTTGTTTGGGCCTCTTTTTATGCGAATAGTCAGTATGGTGGCTTCTGAATCATGTACAAACATGAGTGGGTTCAGGGCTGAGTTTATAACTTCTCTGGGGGAAATAAAAGCACCTTAATTATTTGTATTATTAGAGTCTGGGTTAAGATCTTTAAACTTGCTTTTACTCTCTCTCTCTATGATGACCCTGTATTTTTCATTTTGTGCATCAAGGATTCTGGCTTTCTATCAGAATCTCACTTCTATCATCACATTCCATATGAGCCCAACATTTACCTCCTATCATTTTGATGCCATTTAAGTTCACAACTCTTGGTTAATAAGATGAGTATATGTTGTTGAGTTGTACATGTTGTTGATGAGAATAAGAGCAGCCAGAGCCTTAGCCTACCCACTTGAGACTCAGTTCTCCATCGGGGTCTGGTAATTTAGAATTTCCCCAGCTTTCCTATTTTCTCAGGTCTGTATCTTAAAGTATGTTAGTGATATTTCTTCAAAACGTGCCAATTCTCTTTTAAGAAAAGTTATTTTGTTCTTATTAACTATTTGCCTATATTGCTGAAAACAAATTTTAGAAATGACTTAGAGGTCATCTAAACTAATGCATTATCCAAAATTTGAATTCTCCTACTTCTAGTAATATCGCTATTTATAGAAAATTGATGTGTGCCAAGCAGTTTGCTAAGTGCTTTTGTGTATTACTTAACATATGCTTACAAAAAATTCACTGATTTAAAGATTTGTAATATATATAGAAAAAAATGAGACTGAGAAAGATGAAATGACTTGCATAAATGTTCACATGCCAGTGAAGCAATTGCAAAGTCTGAATACAAATCAAGGCTTTTTTCTTTCTTTGCTTCTGCATAGCCCATTGGTTCCTACTGCATGGTATGCCACACTACAGTTTTGGCACTAAATGCTTACTCAGCTTATTCTTAATTGCTAATAATAATGTCAAACTTACTGTTTTATTTAATGTCATTCTATGTAAATAATTAGCTTATTTTTATGTTCTTAGTAGTAATTCTCTTTCTAGTGAGTCACAGTAGTTCTGGTGTTGGTTTTAATTCAAACCTTTGAGTTCACACCATGTCAGCACTTCAGTATTAAATATTTAAAATTTTTTATAGTTCCTCATACAAAAATTATTCTTTTATCCTTTGTCATTCTCTAGATGAGCTTCAGTTAATCTAATATCACTCAAAAAATGTTATCAAGGACTGAATATGATTTTCTAGGTGTCAGATGAAGAATAATGTGTGGATCTGACTGGCATTTCTAAGGTCTAAATTTCTTTAGTGACCTTGTGGTAGCACTCTTGAGAAAATTATATTTACCACTCTTCATTTTCCTTTCTTCTACATTTGGTGCGAATGACTCTGGACTTTTTTCCCCTTTTCCACTGAAGCCAGCTCATATATCAAAGTTCGCCAATAAGTTACAAGTCTTATAGTTAAAGACTGTTAACTGTGCCTTATTTAGACATTTTAATGTCTTTGGTCAATACCTGGCAAGACAACTTTTGAATGAATGTCATGATAAATATGTGATGCAAAGCTGTGACTTATTCTGTCATTTACTTCTGTTGGGTAGATCATGACCTTCTTTTTAGACAAAGCTTGGCTATGAGATTGGCAAAGATGGAGCGGTCAAGAGTGATTCTTGCTAATTCAGTGCGTCGGTGGTGGTGACAGTTGGGCTTAGTTCAATTACATATTTGAGGGATGTTTAGGTTGAGGTAAGCAACAAGTAGTCTTACATGTAATTTTGGAATTCAGGAGAGATATGCGGACAAGACTCAATGCCTGAAAATTCTTAATATACAGAAGATATGTTAATTTCCTGTTGTTATTATAACAAATTACCATATACAGTAACTTAATATGAATTTACCATCTTATAGTTCTGGAGATCAGAAGATTGAAATCAGTTTCATTGGACTAAACTCAAGTTGTTGACAGGCTTTTTTTTTTTTCTGGAGGCTCTAGAGGATAATTCATCTTTCTTAACTTGTCCAGCTTCAAATGGTGCCTATATACTTTAGCTTGTGGTTCCCTTTCTCTCTCTCATACCAGCAGCATACCATCTACTCTTCTTTCTGATTTCTGATTCTGTTCTTGTATCTTCTGTCTCTGACCATCCTGCCTTCTAGGAGGCTCTTGGGATTACAGGGGTTCCACCTAGATAATCCAGGGTAATCTGTCTATGTCAAGATCTTTCACTCAATCATATCTGAAAAATCCCTTTTGCTATATAAAGCTATATTAACAGGTTTGGGGCACTAGGATATGAATATTTCTTTATGTTGCAGGCAATTGAAACTGGGAAAGTATAAGTTTCTTTGTATGAAACTCACACAAAGTGTGTAAACTAATGAAAAGGAGGGAGAAGATGATTTGAAGGGCATTAACCTTCAATGAGCAATAGAAGAAACAGTCTTTAATAAAAGATCATGAAAAAGAGTGATAAGAAAGGTTGGAGGGAACTGTGATGTGGGGGTAAAACGAAGCCCAATGGAGAAGAGATTTTTCAAGAAGGTAAAATAGTCAAGTGTGCTGAGTTTCTTAAAGATGTCAAGGGAGAGGAAGGGTGACTATTATTTGACATATTTGGCCATTAAAAGGCCTGAACTTCATGAAGAAAAGGCTTTATATGTTCAAATCCCTGCTACAGAAGGTAAAATCATAGAGTTTGCATACTTTCAAAGAATTTCCCTGAAAAAATTAAAAATTCAGAAAATGTTGACATTTCCAGACTTATACTTAGCAACTTGAATGTCTCAACTCTTTAGCATCATGGATTCCCTCTACCAGCATGTTTTAATGAATAGACTTTGGTGTCACAAGCACTCTTGATTAAATCATAGTTCTATTACATACTAGCTTTGTGTCTTGGGATAAAATACTAAAGCTTCTAAACATTTACTCCATTTTCTCTCCTATAAATTATAAATTAGGATAATATTTTGCATAGTAGTTGTTAATATTCCAAAGAGAACAATACAAAATGCCTGGCACACAGTAGCGTCAATAAATGATACTTATTATTACTACCACTACGGAAGTACTTTCAAAAAATATGTAAAGAATCGCAAATAGCAACTATTATAATTTTAAAAGTTATTCTAGATTTCAAATTAGGGATAGGGTCAGCAAAACTATGTACATGACTAACAGGCTTTAATTCAAGCCAATACTTTGTCTTACAATTTCTATGTTCTCTTTTCAGAAATAGATCATCAAATGAGAAGATATCTTTGTTTTCTCCCACCACTGATGACAGCAGTCATTTTCAGGATTTCTGCTGCAAGTTTCAGAGTTGCTTTGCCTAAGGTTCACATCCCTGATCTGCACCTGTACCCTGCTCACCCTCACCCCTTTTCTACCCAAATAAATCACTCTGGGATTCATCTTTGCAGCTTCATTCTTCACTGCTCCCCTCAGTGAATAATATTTGGGCCAGAGTGGGGGTATTCCTAAATGTGCCATGTTCTTTCACGCCTCTGAGCCTTTCTTTCTGCAATCAAGAACACTTAGTGTATCTGTCTACCTTTGAGATTTCAAATGGCCTTCTTCAGTCAGCTCACACAATGCTCCTTGATGGTTTCTTTCGGCCTTGGGTTTAAGACTATGACTTTTATGTATTAATTTCTCTCCAAAATATGAAAGATTTGCTTCCAGTCATAAACTAGCTTTTTTTTTTTTTTTCCCGACAAAGCTTTCCTTTCCAAGACTGAGAGAGTGATAGCTAAAGGGTGAAATTCAGAAGTGGTTCATTTCCTGGTGTTTATTATTCAGGGAATGCTTGTTAAAATAGTAACCGTTCCTATTACTGAAAATAGTTGATACAAGGACAACAAGTGACAAGAACTGCTTTAGCAGTTTAGCTAAAAGCAGTTCTACTGCTTAGCTGTAGAAGGAAGCAGCTTAGTAACCCGGGGGATTAATTCATTGAAAGGTATTCAGAATAGTTTGTATACACAGATGCATTTTGCAAAAGACAGAAATAGATCTGTTGTTTTCCTCTGTTTTCTCCAAGACTCCAGAGGCATTGAGGAAAGCAGGTAAAACTAACTTAATGTTCTATTTAAATCTTTCAGGTATTTTTATTTGCTCAAAGCAAAATACCTCATTCAATAGCTTATTCAATAAATACATGTCAGACTCTAAAACTGATGGTAACTGGGTGAAAAGTTTGTCTGAATAGGTAATGAAGCTCAAAGTCCTGAGTTTCCTGTTGCAGATTCCAAAGACTAATAGGAGAAAAGAACAGGGGTTGGAATCCATAATAACATTCAGTTCTTCCTTGTACTGATACCTCTGGATTACAGAGCTATTGGAAAAGGAGTTCTCACTTTACAGGGGTTTTTGGTTTGCATCTGGGAAAGTTGATTGCCTAAGGTCTGGGCAAAGTCTTAGTCTCGAAGAGGCTGACTTGAGGTTACACACAAACACACACTTTAGAGACCTGATAGCTTTGCAAGTGAAATATTCTCTGGCTTTTTTTGTTCAACAAAATGCTTTGGTTTGTTGGTTTCAGATGACCCAACAGGCACTTGCTGACAGGAGTTAGGGGAAAAATCAGGTGATTATTCAGCTCCAAAGTACATTGAGGTGAACAAAGTGTGGTCTAATAGCCTAGTAACAGTTTGCGCCTGAGCATGACTACCCGAGGATGACGCCAGCGAGGCAGTATTACGTTACAGTAACAAGGCTAAAGGAAGGAATAGAAACAAGAGTTGAAAAGACTAGAACACCTGGTAAATACCGTACAATGCAGCACGATCCTAAATTATTTGGGACATAGTTAAATAACAAAGCTAAGGTGCCATACATTTATTCTTATTGTGTGCTAGTCCCTCTGTATACAGACTGTTTGATGGATTTAAAAGCAGAGAAACAGGTTAGAAATAGGAAGGAAAGCTGAAAACGTTTCTACCAGTTTTCTGCAGAAATAAGTCTAAAATCGAGAGTGTTATTAGAATCTTATTCTAGCTACTTCTGCAAAGTAGCTACAGTAACTTCTTACCTTCGTGTTCTTTATTCTCCACCCAAAATAAGATACTCATCTCTGTGTGTTTCACATATGCTCACCCTACATGCACACCCCCTTAGGCCTCAAATACTGCCCTTGTAGAGTCACTCAAAGCTTCTGAGTGGCTTTCAAATCTCTCTTCCAATTGACCACGTTGGTGGGAGTGGGCAAGAAGCAGATGGCCCTGTGGAAATTAAGCTACATGGAAGAATTTGGACTAAAATGTAGACTTTTGTACAATCAATACAAAAGTCAGAGTTGAGATAATGCGTGAATAGCACCTGAAGAATATAATGAGAGAAATAGAATATAATAATGAAGATAATAAGAGAATATAATAGAGAGAAAGAAAACCCGTTAAGAACTGTGTGTCCATCCTTCAGTGGAAAGAGAAATTAAGACAGGAAAAGAGCAGTCAGAAAAAAAGGACGGACACAGGGAGGAATTGTAGAGTGGATGATCATTAATGTAGATGTTGATTCTAATAGAAAAATCAAAGAAGACTGGGCCTGAGAAAAGTCCTGCTGGACTGGGAAAATTGGAAATTAAAGTTTTATGTCAGAGGTTTGTTACCGTGGTTGCAAGAGGACCAGACTGGCATGAAGTGAATAGGGAATGAGAAGGAGGCAGCAGCAGAGGCCATTGAGTAGTCACAACTATTTTGAGAATATTATTTGAAGAAAGGAGACAAATGGAACGGTAGCTTAAGGGTTGAACTGAGATTCAAAAACCCACTCCTTTAGTAAAATTCCTCAATAACACATTCATCATAAAAGGTTTTGTTCATTTTATTGATTAAAAGAGATCTTCACTAGGACTCTCAAATTCACTTAACCAGTTATAAAAAAGTCCGGATTCAGGATCAAAACCCATATTATAAAGTTATAAATCCACTTTGCTCAATCAATTCTAAACATTTGTTTGTTTCTCAAATTTTCTTGTATTATACATATAAATAAGAACTCTAACAAAATGGTTGTTTGATTTGGCTGGACATATTAGTTAAAATAACTGCTTATAAAATTATGGACTGAATTCAAATTTCAAGAAAACCTTATGAAACGTAAAGGTTTCTGGGGTTTTTCTGTGCAATATTCTCTTAGATGTCCTGTGTTGCCTGCAGAATCTAGGATCAGAAGTCTTAAATGAAATGTATTTATAAATTACTATAAATGTATTTTTAGTACAGAAACCCAAACTGTTTCTCATTAAAATGTTCCATTTCCATCCCTTGCTCTCCAAAATGGTGCTGAGGGTAACTAATGGAGTCCTATTCCCAAATTAAATACCCTCAGTTACACAGAGGTGTAATTAGTAAGCCTGCATTCGTATATTTGAAGAACCATGTGAAGACAATTTATCGCTATTTTCACTATTACATAATTATGAAAATTCTAATTTACTAGGGACAAAGAAGATAAAGGGCAAGGATACAAAGATAATGCAGAGGAATGGAAGAAGAAAATTTATTTCCATGTAAAACCTGCTATTTCCTCTGAGCAGGAGAAAGGTTACAAAAGTATAATGGTTAAAATCTGGATTTAAATCTAGCCTCTAAAATTTACCAGCCATGTGATTTTGGGCAGGATATTTAACTGCTTGTGTCTTGGTTTCCTCCCCTATAAAGTAAAATTTTATAATTATTAAATGTGAAAGAGTTATAAGAATGCCCAGTCCTAAGAAAACCCTATATGTATTATCTATCATTAATATTTTATTTTCAGAGTTATTCTGAAGATCCTTCTCTTGAATTTCTTATGAATAACCAAAGCAAATACTGCTATCTGGAAAAACTAAATTTTCAACTCTACTTAATAACAACATAAGGATCCTTGAGGTAAGCATAAATTTAAGGAAAAAATATTAGACCTTATTTAATGAGGAGTTCTGTAGTTGTAATCTACTCATTCATTAATTTATTCATATGTATTCAATATTCATTGTCTTTTGTGTGCTTCCTGTCCTATATTTATGAGATAACAGCCATTAATTTCTTCTCCACCAATATGTGCATGTCACTTATCACATCAAGAGCTGGTGTCTATTAACTTTCCCTTAACTCCGGTTAGACTTCCTTTTGCAAATAAAATATAGCAGAAAAAATGATGTGCTAGTTTCCTCCCAGCTTTTATGATAACTGTCAGCTTCCACTTCCTGCCTTGGAACCCAGCTTCTATGTAAGAAGTTCAGCTACATTGAGACCCCATGAACTGTGGGAAAGTCCAAGACAGACATATGGAGAGGTCACATGAAGAAGACAGAGAAACTCATCATGCCCATAGTGGTTCTAACCAGACATGTCAGTGAAGAAGGTAATTACCATTTATAATAGAGTTTCAGTCTCTGCAGGTGCCACGTGGAACAGCACAGCCCAGTTAAGCCCAGCCCCTGCGACAGATTTGTGAGAACTAATAAGTTGTTGCCTTTTATTTTTTTTTTTTTCTTTTTTTTCTTTTTATTTTTATTTTTTCTTTTTTTTTATTGCATTTTAGGTTTTGGGGTACATGTGAAGAACATGCAAGATTGTTGCATAGGTACACACATGGCAGTGTGATTTGCTGCCTTCCTCCCCCATCACATATATCTGGCATTTCTCCCCTTGTTATCTCTCCCCCAACTCCCCCACCCCCTGCTGTCCCTCCCCTATTTCCCCCGACAGACCCCAGTGTGTGATGCTCCCCTCCCCCGTGTCCATGTGTCCTCATTGTTCATCACCCACCTATGAGTGAGAACATGCGGTGTTTGATTTTACTCTTCTGTCAGTTTGCTGAGAATGATGGTTTCCAGGTTCATCCATGTCCCTACAAAGAACATGAACTCATCGTTTTTTATGGCTGCATAGTATTCCATGGTGTATATGTGCCACATTTTTCCTGTCCAGTCTATCATCGATGGGCATTTGGGTTGGTTCTAGGTCTTTGCTATTGTAAACAGTCCTGCAGTGAACATTCGTGTGCATGTGTCCTTATAGCAGAATGATTTATAATCCCTTGGATATATACCCAGTAAGGGGATTGCTGGGTCAAATGGAATTTCTATTTCTAGGTCCTTGAGGAATCGCCACACTGTCTTCCACAATGGTTGAACTAATTTACACTCCCACCAACAGTGTAAAAGTGTTCCTGTTTCTCCACATCCTCTCCAGCATCTGTTGTCTCCCGACTTTTTAATGATCACCATTCTAACTGGCATGAGATGGTATTTCAATGTGGTTTTAATTTGCATTTCTCTAATGACCAGTGATGATGAGCATTTTTTCAAGTTGTTGTCTTAAGCCACTTAAGATTAGGGATGGTTTGTTAAACAGCAATGGGTAACCAAAACAGTGCTTTTAACCCAAAAGTAATACAATGTGAATAGTACCTCCAGGTATAAAGGCTGAGTTGCAGCTAAAAGGTGAGATGAAATTTATAGAAATCTGTAGAAAACAGAGGGTAGTGTATTCGTTTTAATGTCTTCTCATGAAGGCAGTCTAGATGCATTTATCAATACATTTAGAGATTAATAGTCTAATAACTCACAGTGCTAACTTACTAATATATTATCCCAAATGATCCAGAATATATCCTCATCAGCACATTTACCCTGTGTTCCACAAGCTACATGAATGGTCAATTTATCATCAAAACATTTTATAGTGTCCAACAAGAAGAGTCAGCCCTATATTCTTAATGGCACCTAAATTGGATAAGCCAGAGAAGGAGAGAAGAATATGCATATCAGCTCCTCTGAAAACCCTGTCTGGAAGGTCGCTGGATGTACAGGGACAAATTCAAGTCATCTGATATATTTCTTAAAGGCTTTATGCTGCACGCTCTCATTAGTATAGTCTTCTTTTAGAGAGAATGTACAACAACTAATTATGATTAGGTTAGTTTTTCCCATGTACTATGATTGGAATAGATAGATTGACCCAAACCTGTTCTCTTGAAACAAAACAAAGAACACTTAAATGGCAATCTAGGCCCCTAAAATTCTTCAGCCTCTAATGTATGTGGATACTTAGGGTAAAGTTTTTATCTTTTTTTTTTTTTTAATTTTTGAGAGAGAGGATCTTGCACTGTTGCCCAGGCTGGAGTGCAGTGGGGGTGATCCTAGCTCACTGCAATCTCAAACTTCTGAGCCCAAGTGACCCTACCACCTCAGCCTCCTGAGTAGCTGGGACTACAGGCATGTGCCACCATACCCAGCTAATTAAAAAAAAAAAATGTAGAGATAAGGTCTTGCTATGTTACCCAGGCTGGTCTCGAGCTCTTGAGCTCAAGTGATCCTCCTGCATCAGCCTCCCAAAGTGCTGAGATTATAGGCATGAGCTGTTACACCCAGCCCATTTCCACATTTTTGCTATGCACATTTATACCCACATGTTGCAATCATTTAGTATGTTATCTTGGCTGCTCGTTTTAGCCTAGAAGATTTTATGTATATTCCCAGGCTTCTTTATTGCCTATTTCTGTTAAGATTGCCTGAAATGTGGCCTTCCTACCTGGACACAGAACTACACTTGCACCATTTCACTATTTTTTAATGGGTGACTTTGCTTTCTCAAACATAGCTATGACCCAGGATTTTATTCTTAGGCTTCATTACTTCTCTTTCTATATGTTCATCTTCTCAAATTGTGCCCATTACAGTAACATCTGTGTAAACAACTTCTGTTTAGGAAAATTTCAGATCTTTCTGTTTATCCCGAATCTCTCTTCCAAATCCCATCCAACCAGATAACTGTACTGGGGGCTTCACCTTAACCTTAAACACGCTAAGTGTAGAGTTTTCATAGTTCCCCTTAAATCGCCACAAACTAGCTTTTCCTTTTACTATATTTTCCAGTTAATAGTTTTTTAAAAGAGCATTCTAGGCTTGAAAACAAAGGGATTTTTGAAATTCCTTTTTCTCTCTTAGCATGCAAATTATAATCTAAGTCTTCTAGATTTGGTCTCTGTACTGTTGCTCAAGTCTATCTCTTTTCCGTCTTCACCACCCGCATTCTACTTAGGGATAATTGATGTCTCTCCTGGAACTGCTGCGATAGACCTTTAACTCTCCTCTCACCTCTAATTCAAGTCTTCAAACTCCAGCTGATTCTATGCAAACTGCCAGCCTGCCCTTCTTAGCCACTGTCCAATTATTCACTGCTTAAAATCTACCAGGGCTCTTCCTAGTTTAGCAAATTAAACCTACATTTTTAAGTTTGACTTTTCAGACCCTCAACAAACATTTAATCCTTACTCCCATAGGTATGTCCTGTATTCTGAGCAAATTGGAATCTAGTAGTGTTTACTAAATAAGTACACATTTTTTCAGTGCTGTGTATATAATTTATATCAATAAGTCTCCTTGTCATCATTGTTTTACCTTAAAAAATGGCATATACCGTTGAAGTATACTGCAAACACAGGTTCTTTCCAAATTTTTTCCATAATCCTCCCTTTCTCCTGTTTAAAATTATCGTAGCAAAGCAATATATCTGTATGTCTTATAACATTACTTGTAACTCCAGTCACTTAGGCACAAGACTATCCAATCTTTTCCGCTAAGCTCTAGGATTCTTCAAGACAACAGCTGTATCTTGCTCAATTTCAGTCTTAATGACATGCACAGTGCCTGGCACATTGTAGAAGCTTCATACTGTTTGTTAACTTGGAATAGACCGGAGTTAAGTAGGCTACATGGGAATCAAGTCCATGACCTCAGTCTCATTACATGTTTTTCTTGTGGCCAGGCATCAGTGATAAAGTGGCAAAATTCTTGTTATATTGAAGCTTTAATTAAAGTACATTTAATTCTCAAGACAAGTTCCAGTTTAGTGACCCTGAAGAAGAATAGGGAATGTCCTCTATTCGTTAACTGAGCAGGGGTAAATGGGAAGTTCCTCTAGGAATTTCCATTTTAAAACAGCCAACGTTGGCCGAGACAAACTGACAACAGAGGTAAGTACCTAGAGATAGAGACGTGGGCAGTCATACAGGCTTTTGAAGCTAAATACATTTGGTAAACTAGCAATGTTGTTATTTCCTGTGCTTAGACTTGCTTAAGTAGTGGGAAGGATTAAAAATAAAAAATGTAAAACATAAGATTGTTATTCTCAAAGAGCGAATGCTTCTCTTCCCTTACTCTGTGCATGTGTGTGTAGCTTTTAACATTTACTTAATGTAATTTATAATCTACTTGCTGCTAATCGTGCACAACTTGCTCATATTTGCCTCTCTGCCACTGTATCTCTATTCCTTACTACCTGGCATATCCTTCAATTGCATCTATGATAATCTAGGTAAGGATTCAGCAACTTTTTTATTTTTATTTTTTACAAAGGCCGAGATGATAAACATTCTAGTCTTTGGGGCCCAGGAACCCACAAACTCTGCCATTGTTGTGGAAAATCAGTACTGAGTGGACAAGCATGGCCGTGTTTATGGGCTGTACAGAACACACACCAGGCTGGATTTGGCCCAGAGGCTGCAGTTTGCTGATCAAGATTATTCATAAACTCTGAAGGTTTCTCCATCCAAGAACCCTTTGATATTTGGCTCTATCTTACTTGAATTTCTCATTGACTTTATTATTGGTTTGGCAGAGATCTGAACTTTGATGTTACAACCAAGAGACAGTGGAGGAGGAGTGGAGACAAAAGGATAAAGCAAATGAGATGTTTGGTTCAGAACATTATGGCGAGGATGGGGATGAACCCAGGATGGAGACAAGTCAGATAAATTAAAATCTCCCTCTGGTTCTGAGGCAATTCAATGCTCCCTGAGCCTCCACTGTTAAAAGCAAAATCTCTGAGAAGGAAGAAAGTCAGCTGAGAAGGAGATCAATATGCAATTTCTTCTCATTTTTAAAGACTTGCTGCTCTGAGTTAGCTTGACCCCCCCCCCGGGGCACTGTTAAGGTGGGGAAAGCAATTCAAACAGCAGATTGGGAAATCACTCCAAACCATGGGGACACTGAGTGTCACTTTCCTAGTCAGGATTCATGTTATAGAGGATTTCCTTCCTTACAGCTATGCCAGCCTAGACCAGGAAAACAAAGTGGATTGAAGCCACATGTTATAGCAGCAAATATTTACTGGGATTAAAATCAGCAGTACCAAAAATTATCTGAGGCATATGATACTCATTTAACCTTTAATAACCTTTAATTCCTGAGATTTAATTTTCTTCATTATGACACAGTCTTTACTTTCTTTTTTAATCTCTGGAATACAATCTTCTTTAATTCTTTTCTTTCTAATCCAAAATTCCTCTCAGGTGAAACTAGGTAACATTAGGCCTTGCCATTGATTAATTTTACTTGCATGTATGGATTTTTAATGGAATGTTGGTTAGTATTCTAAATTAAAGCATGGAATGAGACCTTAAATTCTAGTTGATTACATTTCTTCTGGTTCTTGGTTACCTGCACTTTTGTGGTTAAAGTAATACACATCCTTTCAAGTTCCATGTATTGTCTCTCCCATTTTGTTCTCCCAATTCTCTTCATAAGAATTAACTTTCTCTTAATGTCTCAATAACTAGCAGAGTTTTTTTTCCCAAAGTTTAATAGTTTATATATTTGATGTTTGCATCCCTCTTCCATGTAATAGATTCCTCTGCTGATTGTATTTACTACTAGTGGTATAAATTGTTAACTGTTTACCACAATCACTCTCTTTCCTTCTGGGCATAAAGCTAAATTGTATCTCACAGCCTCTCTCACTGTTTAATGTGACCATACGCCTGAGGACATTGAAATGTGGTAGAAGTGATGGCTTTCTCTTTCAGACCAGGCTTATAAAAATCTCTCAGACCACCCTAACTCTTTTCTGGCCACTGGCTAACAGTGAAGGACTTAGAAGTCCTGAAAGATGGTGGGGTCAGGAGATGGAAGAGACTGGGCCCCCAAATCACCCTGTAACAGTTCACCTACTGACCTTGCTCACTGAGTTGTCAGCAAGACATTATATTTTATTATGGTAAACCACTATGATTTCTGGGGATTTATCTATTACAGAAGCAAGTATTACCTTAACTTATATGCCACTTAGCCCTATTATGCATTACACTTCATGATGCTTTCTAAGATTTCATTTTTCCCCTCTCTGTAATCTTCTTCATAGAAGGTACTTGACCCCCAATGAGAGGGATTTTGAAATTCAAAGTAAAATATCACAATCAGTTTCATTCCATGTAATTTCAACAACAAACCTAAAACGCAGTTATTGTTTATCCTTATTCTACAGATGAAGACAAGGACGCACAAAGAGTTAAGTGGTTTTTCAAATTCATACAGCAAATTTCTCAAAGGCCAGTATGCGAATACAATTTAGTCTGGTGCCAAAGCTCAGGCTTTCTACATTATGTCACCTTTTCTATCATGTCCTGGGAACCTCTAAAGATGCTTTCATATTATCAGAACTCCAACTGTCTCTTTCTCAACCTATGATGAATACTAAACTGCTGGAGACTCATCTGTGCACTGCAATGTCAGTGAGACATTTAAGAATTAAACAGTAATGGGAGCACCAAAAAACATTTCCTTAAACTTTATTAACAATTCACTTTGGACAACATCTAAGAAGTCTGGTTATGCTGCATTCTGTACTTCAGAGGGCTTGTTGGGATTCTACCTAGGTATCCAGGCCAATAAAAACATTGTAAAACTTCTAAACCCCAAATGCAGAAATTAGGACAAAACTCCATGGACTTAATCTAAGTTGTTAAATATTTTTTTGAATGTGAGAATCTCATAAATCCTGAGTTTCATGAGGTGAGGTGACACTTGACAGTGTGATCTACACATTATCTTTATAGATAGAATAAGAGTCACATCTCTTATTTGTAGAACACTTCAATGACCTTTCCAGCACCTTTCCTGTGAGCCCTATGACTGCTCTCATCTTCCAAATGTCTTGTGATGCTCAGCAAGGAAGCTGTTGTTATTTCCAGTACAGTACAAAAAAGGGTTCCATTACTGATTCCCAGCTAAGCTCATTTATAAAGCCAAGTGACAAATGAATGGTTCTAAGGTTTGGGCATTTATTGAGTTTCTTTGTGCCAGTTATAAACTTAGTATTAATTTACATTGTATTTATGTTTATTTAAATATTTATCAATCCCTGTTTCCCAAGCACTATTCTTTGTATGTGCTAGTATGCAGTAGTGAACCAGATGAACAATATTTTTGATTTAAGGGTACTTATAAAAATATTTTGAAAAAAAATGTTCATTATTCTGATACAGATGAGGACTGGGGCTTGTAAAAGTTGAAAAGTTTATTCAAACTCAAATAGCTGAATTCACAGAAGCTAAAATTCAAATTCATGACCATTTGATATAAAGTCAGTAGTAAACTTGTCACTCAGGACAGGGCTAGGTCGAAAACATAGAAAAGAAGGTGGAAAATTCTCCAATTTTATGGAAATAATCATCTAATTAAGAAGATAATATTTACAAAAATTGAAGATAATTTAGGGAAAAAACTGTACTGGCAAAATGATAAGTGCTTTAATAGATTTTTGATGAAGTTTAAGAAAAGGGATAGGATCAGGAACGTTTCAGTTCTATTGTTCTTTGGGTAGAGGTCTACATGGAAGTGAAGAAATGAATGACAGTCCAGGGGAGGTACCCCAACATGTTGGAAAACACAGAAAGGAGAGAGATTTATGCTCGGATCATGAGACGATAGAACACAAATAGAGTAGCTGGTTTAGGAATAACAAGTTTAGGGATGTAGATGGGGTCTATTTGGGGGCTGCCTTGAAAGCCAAGGAAAGGAGTTGATATGTTTTAGGAGGATATTAGAAAGCAAGTATATTGATGTTTGTGCAAAAGTAAAGTATAAAAAAAATCTTCAGAGGAGGTAGTCAGAGCAAGATGGTAGACAGAAATCTCCCCCAGTCATCCCCATCTCCAAATCCCAGCAAGGACACTAACTTAAGAACTATCTACATGGGGGAGAAAAAAAAAAAACACATCATAAAACAAAAAATTAGGTGAGTCCTCATAGAATCTGGTTTTAACATTGTTTCACTGAAAGAGGCACTGAAGAGACAGAAAAAATAGTCTCGAATTGCTGACACCATCCCTCCTCTACACCCTCCAACCCCCACCCAGCCACAGCTGCCTCATGTGGAAAGTGTCTCTGAGCACTCAAGTAGGAAGAGCACAGCATTTGTGAGGCATTGAACTCACTACTGTCCTGCTAGTGCAAAAACAAAAATTAGACCAAAGTCAGCTGATGCCTATCAATGGAGAAAGCATTTAAATCAGCCCAGGCTAGAGGGGGAACCACAGATCCTAGTGGTCCAAACTTAAGTTTCCCCAAATCTTGTCAGAGAACTGAGACTAACTTGCTCTGGTTCTCTAAGTAAACTTGAAAGGCAGTCTAGGCCATAAGGACTGCAACTCTTAGGTGAGTTCTGGTGCTGAACTGGACCCAAAGACAGTGCATAGGAGCAGTATACACAATATACTAAGACACCAGCTGGGTGACTAAAAGCATACCAACATCATCCTTCCCCTAACTCCAGGCTGCACAGCTTCAAAAGAGACCCCTTATTTCAGCTTGAGGAGAGGAGAAGGTAGAGTGGGAGAGAACTTTGTCTTGCATTTTGGATACCAGCTTAGCCACAGCAGGATAGGGCATGGTCATAGCTGTGAGGCCTCTGTTCCAGGTCCTAACTCACAGATTACATTTCTAGACATACCCTGTGCCAGAAGAGAACCCTCTTCCTTTAAGGGAAAGAATCAGTTCTGGCAGCATTCATCAAATGCCAACTGAAGAGCCCTTCAGCCCTGACTAACCAGCAGCAATACCCAAGTACTACATTGAGGACCTTGGGTGAGCCTCTGATAGTTGCTGGCTTCATGTACCATCATGAACACAGAAAGGTAGAGCACCAAGTGGGATCTTGGGGTCCTTGATTCCAGAACTTGGCTCCTAAGCGGCATTTCTGGACATGCCCTGGGCCAGAGGCAAGCCACTCCCCTGAGGGGTGAATCCCAGGTCAGGCAGCATTTACACAGCTGACTTAAGAGTCCTTGGGCCTTAAAGAAATACCAGTGGTAGTCTGGCAGTATTCCCCGTGGCCCCCATGGCCTATGATGGTGGTGGCTGTGGGGTAAGCTTCCTCTGCATTTGGAAAGGGAACAGAAGAGTGGAAATGCTTGTATCTTGTTTAAGTGCCAGCTCAGCCACAGTACAATATGACACTAGGTAGACTTCTAAGGTTTTGACACTGGTTCCTAAATCCTAGACAGCACCTCTGGATCCACTCAGGGTCTGTGGGAACTCACCAACCTAAAGAGAAGAACATAGGCCTGGCTGGCCTTGCCAAGTGCTGACTGTAGAGCCTCAGGGCCTTGAAGAAACATAAGCAGTAGCTATGGAGTGGTAACAGCAAGCTGTGGGCAAGACCCAGTGCTGTGCTGGCTTTAGGTCGACCCACCACAATCATAGTGATGGTGACCACTAGGAGAGCCTGTGTCACTCTACTTCCAGATTTAGGTGGCTCAGAACAGAGAGAGAAACTGTTTGGGAGAAAGTAAGGGAAGAGAACAAGTCTCTGTCTGGTAATCCAGAGAATTCTTCCAGATAATGCCCAAGACTGTCAAGGCAGTACTTCTACAAATCTGAAAGAACCACATTGTTACTGGGCTTAAGGTTCCCCTAAAGCAGATATGTAGGAGATCAGTCTGGGTGGTGGGAGAAACTATAAAATAGATGCAAACCTTCTAGGAAGGACAGAAGGTTTTGCAAAAGCCTTGGGAGAGAGTTATGGCTGAAGGCAGCTTAATCCTCTTACCTTGAGCTAATATTGTACAGCAGATAACAAGGAAACATAGAGGAGTTTGTCTAAATAATTTGTTTACCTATTTCCCCCAGAAACCAAACTTTGGTCATCCACAGGCAAAACTGCTCACTACCTGGGGGGGGTGGCAGTGTTAATTACCCGCAAATGGCATTTACTCAGGACCTTTGTCATTAAACCTGTACTAATTAAATATGAGGATCATTGGCTTATCTGGGTCATGGCACCCCCCTCCAGGTCACTAAGCCTTGAGCCCTCTGGCCATGTGACCAGGCAAAAATCCTGTGTTTGTGCATGTTTTCCATTTGTTGCTTGGCCAGAGTCTGCTGGTCAGACTGGACAGTTGGTGCCCCTGTGTGAGGACACTGTAACAAATCACACATGGCAACAGAACCATGTATGAGGGAATTGTTTAGACTAGTGTTTCATCATGGGACAAAAGTTAACGGCACAACAGAAATAGTATGTACAAGTATTAAAACAGCTGCTTAAAGCTAGTGAAACCTCGGTTTCACAGGCTCAATTAAGGGACCTAAGGAAACTGTTGTTTCCCAAAGCAGATTGTTCCCATGCTAGATATACAGCTCTGGGAACAAATGGAGAGAAATGCCATTACGCACAAAGGCAATGGTGGGTCTCAGTAACATCTCTAACGTTATAGGCCTTAGTTAGGGCTGCTCTGGCCCCGCTATAAACAGAAGACCCTAAAAAGGGAAGGGAAAAGGAAACATCACCTACCTTACCACCTTCTCCATCTCCCCAGAGCAACAATTACTGGGTAAAAGTGCCACAGAGGAGAAAGAAATTCTCCCTGAGCCCCCTCCCACAATAAATTGGAAAACAGACAAGGGATACACTAAAGCTATGGGACCCTGTCTTAGGCAAGCGGCATTAGAAAGGGGAGTCCTTGGCCTGCCTGGTGATGCAAAATCAACACGGCAATCAGGTGTATGCTTATAAAGAGATAAGAGAAAGCATTAGAGAAAACAGAGCTGCTAGCCCATTTATGAAAGGATTAATTGAGGCTATAGCAAACAACTTCTATATGAGCTCAGAGACTAGTCAGTGTTAGCTAAAACAACTTTATGCACCACTCAGTACCTCCTCTGGAGGGCAGAATTTGATGAATTATGTGAACAGCAAACCCTTTTCTAATAAAGGCTGCTATTATTCCTCCCCTACCCCCGGATGTGGCCCTCTCAAAATCCTATTTGAGTAGAGCAGTGACCTTTACAGGAGGAGAAATTGCAGCAAGCTCATTAATTAGTTGAAAAGCAATTAAAAGCCAGCCATATACAACCATCAAACAGCCCTTGGAATCTGCCCCATTTCAATCATTCCCCAAAAGTCTGGCAAATGGAGACTTGCATGACTTATGGGCTATTAATGCTAATCTGCAACCTTTGGGACCTCTTCAACAGGGGCTCCCTCTCCCATGGTGATTCCTCATGTTTGTTCTATAACCATTTATTGACTTAAAAGACTGCTTTTATACTATTACCCTTGTAGAACAGGACAAAGAAAAATCTGCATTCACAATACCACCTATCAATAATGAAAGGTCAGTTTGTTGACGTCATTACAAAGCACTTCTTCAAGGAATGCCGAACAGTCCTACAACATTTGAGTTTGATGTAAATCAGGCTTTCCTCCCCAGTAGAAAATAATTTCCTAATTGCAAGATCATTCATTTTATGGATGATATTTTACTGACAGCCCCAATGGAGCCAGTACTTTTAACTTTATATGCCTTTCTCCAAAGGAATATACAGTTAAGAGGTTGAATCATAGCACCTAAAAAAGTACAAATGTCCTCTCCTTGAAAATATCTTGGATACATACTAACTTCCCAATCAATAAGGGCTCAAAAGCTTAAATCAAATACTAGCGACTTGTATACCTTAAATGATTATCAAAACTTATTGGGCAATATTAACCGGCTTTGCTCCACAGGTTTTGCAACTCACAAGTACTATGGGGTATAACTACTCATGATCTGCAAAGCCTGTTTTCTATATTAAAAGACAAACCTGCCCTGGATTCTCCCAGGTATTTAATCCCTGCAGCAAAAAGGGAAGTTGAAGAAATAGAGCTAGGTATCTCTCAGAGGCATCTAGATGGCATAGACCCAAGATATTCAGTTCAATTATTTATTTTTCCCACTATCTATTCCCCCATCAGGATCAATAGGACAAATGGCCCCAGGACTGTGCTTTCTAGAATGGGTTTTTTTGCTCACATTTTAGGACTAAAACATTATCTCCCCTATGTCCAGCTAGTTAGTAAAGTCATCTATACTCTATATGGGCCTCAGACAATGCAATCAGTTGCTAGGTTATGACCCTGATGTCATAAGAATTTTTTTGAGTAAAAAGCAATTCAAAACAGTATTGCCCGTCTCTTTAGATCTTCAGATAGCACTCTGATTATGCAGGCCATTTAGAACACACCCTTCCTGACAAACTAATTCAGTTCCTATCTTGTACTCTTGTAATTATGCCTATAAAAGCAGTTCACTCCCCCATACCAAATGCTTTAATGCTGTTTACTGATGGCTCTAGTAAGAATGGTAAAGCAGCTGTCTGATGGGAGCCACATGGTTTCCTCATTCAATCCAGATTTACTAGCACTCAGAGAGCTGAGGATGGATCCCTAATATGGGCCCTGGAAACACTTTCCACTCAGCCCATCAATATTGTTAGTGACTCTGTTTATTTATTGTAGAACCCTGGGACAGCCCTCATTGAGTCTGCTCTCAAGCCTACCCTGTGTGCTCTTCTTCTCTGACCTTAGCAATTGCTGGATCAATATACACATCCTATTTCTATCACACATATTTGAGCCCACAACTCACTGCCTGGCCCACTGGCTTATGGCAATGGTCAAGCAGATCTGCAAGTTATGACATCACTGCTAGTCCAAGCCACCCAATCACATTGATTTTTCCACCAAAACTGGAGAAACTTAACTAAACAATTTCAACTTACCCAAAGACTAGCCAAACAAATCATCCTGCAATGCCCAGATTGCCAGCTCACAGGCACATCCCCCTCCTTCAACAGGTGTCAACGCTATAGGACTAGAACCTTATCAGTTATGGTAAACAGATATTACACATGCCCCTCAATTTGGAATACTAAGATATGCATATATATCTGTTGATAACAACACTCACCTAATTAGTGTACATGCTCTTCCTGGAGAGTCCACTCAATATTTCATTAAATGTCTTCTTTTAACTTTTGCATTTGTGAGGTGGTCCACAAAAATTAAAACTGATAATGATCCAGCTTATGCCACCCTCACAATTTCAACAATTTTGTCAAGACATGGAACATCCAACATTCCACAGGCGTCCTGTATAACTTCCAAGGACAGGCCATAGAATGTACCCACTCCACCCTAAAAAATATGCTCAGAAAACAAAAAAGAAGTATAGGTAAGGACCCTGCAACAGTACTAGAACAAGCATCATTTACCCTTAATTTCTTAGATTTTTGTTGATAAATTTCAATCAGCTGCAGAAAAGCACTTTGCTAAAACCTCTCAAAACATAAAACCTGTAGTTTTCTGAAAATATATAAATAGTAATGAATGATGTGGTCTAAATGAATTGCTAACACAGGGAAGAGAATATGCTTGTGTTCACACCCCCCTCAGGTCCTGTTTGGATTCCAGCACAATGCATCAAATCATACCATGGCATGGCTAGGAGCCAACCCAGTACCAGGAGCCAACCCTGCCAGACATGCATCCCCAGATAATGTCACTTTCTTGGATGACACAAGCCCCGGACATTACCTGGGGGGATTCTGAAGAAGGCGACTCTGGGACGCAGACACCATTCACTCCAGATAATCTGTTTCTTGCTATGTTCTCTGTTGTACATTCCAACTAGTGTAGAGTATTGATATTTTTTATGCCCTCACTTTGACTGCAATCTGTACCTGCTATACTCTACTGGGCTCATCTTTTAGATCCACCTTTCTTTCTCCCTGTTACCTGGGCAGACTCCCCATTCCCAGCCTCTAACAATGTAACTGCTTGGGTAGAAAGGATTAACATATCCCCAGTGGGGTCCCCCATTAATGGTACACAGTGAACTGAGATGACGAGTAACACTACATGTCACTACTTGATCGGAAAAGAATGCTACTAATTATCCCCATGTTTGTCTTATGTTATTTACTAATTCAAGGATGCAAAGCCAGAACATGACTTATAACTGCTTCGCCTGACAAAACTGCTACTGCACACATCTGTATTCTTCAATCAACAAAACCTAATGCAAACAACAGAAAAGGGGAAGATGTAGGAGACAGATCAGGGTGGTGGGAGAAATTATAAAATAGATGTGAACCTTCTTGGAAGGCTGGAATTTTTTTCAAAAGCCTCAGGAGAGAGTTATGGCAGAAGACAGCCTAATCCTCTTACCTTGAGCTAATAGCATAGAGCAGATAACAAGGGAGTGTAGAGGAGTTTAAATAGCTTGTTTACCTATTTGATCATACATGGGCAAAACTGCTCTCTACTGGGGCAGGGGGTTGGTAATGTTAATTACCCACAAATGGTTTTTACTCAGAACATTTGTCATTAAACCTGTACTAATTAATTATGAGGCTCACCAGCTTATCAGGGCTGCGGCACTCCTCTCAGGATCAGTAAGCCCCAAGCCCTCTTGCCACATGACCAGGCAAAAAAACGTGTGTGTGTACATCTTTCATCTGTCATTCATCCAGAGTTTGCCATTCAGACTCAATACAGACACAGCTTAGATCACAACCCCTAAGTCCTTTAAAATATCCACAAAGTCTTCTCAGAAAGGATGGGAACAAAGAAACCCAGAGAGTGAAGACTACAGTAAATATGTAACTCTTCAATGCCTAGACACTAAATAACAACTACTAGCAGGAGCACCATTCAGAAAAACATAGCCTCACCAAATGAGCTTAATAAAACACCAAGGAACAATCCTGAAAATATAGATATGTGACCTTTCAGGTAGAGAATTCAAAATAACTGTTGAGGAAACTCAAATAAATACAATACAATACAGAGAAGAAAGTAAAAGTTTCATCAGATAAATTTAACAAGTAAATTGAAATAATTAAAGAGAATCAAGCAGAAATTCTAGGGCTGAAAAATAATTAGTATTCTGAAAAATGCATCAAAGTATTTTAATAGAACTGACCAAGCAAAAGAAAGAATTAGTGAGCTTGAAGGCAGGCTATCTGAAAATACATAGTCAGGAGGAGACAAAAGAAAAAAGAATGAAAAACAATGAAGCATGCCAACATGACCTAGCAAATAGGCAAAAAAAAAAAAAAAAAAAAAAGATGATTAGCCTTAACTTTACAGGTAGGAAGACAGAGATCGAGGTAGAGTGTTTATTAAATGGAATAATAACAAAGAGTTTCCCAAACCTAGAAAATCAATATCCAAGTACAAGAAGGTGACAGAACACCAAGCAGATTTTACCCAAAGAAGACTACCTCAAGGCATTTAATAATCAATTTCCCAAAAATCAAGGAAAAAGAAAGGACTCTAAAAGCAGTAACAGAAAAGAAACAACGAACGGGCAATGGAGTGCAAATACATCTGCTTGCAGAATTTTCAGTGAAAACCTTACAGTCCAGGAGAAAGTGGTGAGATATATTGAAAGTGCAGAAGGATAAAACCTTTTATCCTAGAATAGTATATCTGGCAAAAATATGCATCAAGCATGGTGGAGAAATAAAGACTTTTCCAAATTAGCAAAGGCTTAAGGATTTTATCAATACCATACCTGTCCTACAAGAAATGCTAAATAGAGTACCCCAATCAAAAATGAATGAACATGAAAAAGTGACAAGTAGTCACCTGAAGGTAAAAAAATTCACTGGTAGTAGTGAGTACACAGAAAAAAACAGAAACTTACAACATGATAACTGATGTGTAACTACTTTTATCCTAAATAGGAAGAATAAACAATAGACCACTAAAAAATAACTACAACAACATTTTAAGGTATTAATAGCATAATAAGATACAAATAGAAAAAAAAGTTAAGTCCAGGAACAAAATTAAGGTGTAGAGTTTTTATTTGTTTTCTGTTTGTTTATGCAAATAATGTTAAGTTGTTAGCAGGTTAAAATAATGGGTTATAAGACAGCATTTGCAAACCTCATAATATCCAACTCAAAAACTTACAATAGAGAGGCAAAAAATTAAAAGCAAGAAACTACTTTTTTTTTTTTTTAGTTTTTCAATTTTTTAAATCACAAGTAAAAAAAATCACCTTCATTAAAGGAAGACTAGAAGAAAAATGGGAGACAAGACAACAAAATAATCAGAAAATAAATAACAAAATGGTAGGGGCAAGTCTTTACTTAATAATAAAATTGAATGTAAATGGACTAAACTCTCCAGTCAAAAGACAGAATAGCTGAATGGATTAGCAAAACAAGAGTCATTGATATGTTGCCTATAAGAAACATAGTTCACCTATAAAGAGTCACATAGAAAATAAAAATATGGAAACAGATATTCTATGTAAGTGAAACCAAAAAAGCAAGCGTTGCTATACATTCATGAGACAAATAAATTTCAAGATAAAAACGAAAAGCAGAAACAAGGAAGTCACTATATAATGTTAAAGAGGATTCAGCAAAAGAATATAGCAATTTTAAATAATGTTAATGGGGATTCAGCAAAAGGATATAACAATTTTAAATATATGTGCACCCAACACTGGACTACCCAAATACATAAAGCAGTATTATTAGAGCTAAAGAGAAAGGCCCTAATACAATAATAGCTGGAGACTTCAACACATCACTTTCAGCATTGGACAGAAGAAACATCAGACTAACTGCACTATAGAACAAATGAATCTAATAAATATTTACAGAATACTTTCTCCAATTGCTGCAGATGACATGTTCTTTTTCTCAGCACCTGGGTCATTCTCAAGGATAGACTAGGTCCCAAAACAAATCCTAAAACATTCAGAAAAACTGAAAAAGTATTAAGCATCTTATCTGACCACAATGGAATACAACAAGAAATTAACAAGAGGAATTTTTGAAACTATACAAATACATGACAATTAAACAATATGCTCCTGATTGACCAGCAGAGTCAATAAAGAAATTAAGAAGAAAATTTCTTGAAACATGATAATGGAAAGACAACGTATCAAAATCTATGGGATACAGTAAAAGCACTACTAAAGGAAAGTTTATAGCTATAAGTGCCTACATTTTAAAGAAAAGCTTCAAACAAACAATCCCACGAGATATTTTAAAGAACTAAAAAATCAGAGAGCAAACCAAAATGAAAATTAGAAGAAATAATACAGATCAAACCAGCAATCAATAAAATTGAAATGAAACAATAGCAAAGATCAATGAAACAAAAGTTGGTGTTTTGAAAGAATAAACAAATATGGACAAACCTTTAGTCAGGCTAAGAAAAACATATAGGAGATACTAATAAATAAAATGTTAAAAAGAGACATTGCAAGCGATACTTCAGAAATTCAAAGGAACATTACTGGCTACTATGTGCAACTATATGTCAATAAACTGGAAAATCTAGAAGAAATGGAAAAATACCTACACACACTCAAACTACCAAGATTGAACCAGTAAGAAATCCAAAATCTAAACAGACCAATAACAAGTAACAAGCCTAAAGCAATAATAGAAATCTTCTAGTAAAGCCCAAGACCCAACAGCTTCATTGCTGAATTCTACCAAACATTTAAAGAAGGAATAATACCAATCCTATTCAAACTCAAATTTTGAATAATAGAGGAAGAGAAACTACTTTCAAGCTCTTTCTACAAAGCCAGTATTAACCTGATACCAAAACCAGACAAAGACATATCAAAAAGAGAAAACTACAGACAAATATCCCTAAGAAATATAGACTCTATAATACAGACTATTAAATACTGATTAAAGAAATTGAAGAGGACACTAAAAAAATGGACAAATAGTCCATCTTTATGGATTGGAAGAATCAATGTTGTTAAAATGCCAATTTTTGATGCAAAAATCTTCAGCAAAATACTAGCAAACCATATTAGTCCATTTTCACACTGTTCACAAAGACATTTTTGCCAAAGCCACTCAATAAGTCTCTAGGGAGTTGCAAACTTCCCCACATTTTTCTGTCTTCTTCTGAGCTCTCCACACCATTCCAACCTCTTTCTCTTACCCAGTTTCAATGTTGCTTCCTCATTTTAGGGTATCTTGTCAGCAGTGTCCCACTCTACTTGTTCTAATTTACTATGTTAGTGTGTTTTCATGTTGCTGATAAAGACATATATGAGACTGGGAAGAAAAGAGGTTTAATGGACTTCAGTTCCACATGGCTGGGGGAGGCCTCCCAATCATGGAGAAAGCCAAGGTGTAACAAATCAGATCTTACATGGATGGCAGCAGGCTAAAGAGAGAGACTGTGCAGGAAAACTCAGTCTTATAAAACTATCAGATCTCATTAGGCTTATACACTATAATAAGAACAGCATGAGAAAAACTTTCCCCATGATTCAACTACCCACTACTGGGTCCCTCCCCACAACACAAGGAAATTCAAGATAAGATTTGCATGGGCATGCAGCCAAATTATATCACAAACCAAATTCAACAATACATTAGAAAGATTATTCATCATGACCAAGTGGGATTTATCCGTGAGATGCAAGGATGGTTTAACATATGCAAATTAACCAGTGTGATACATCATAGCAACAGACTGAAATGTAAAAAATTATATAGCCATTTCAATCAATGCTGAAAAAGCATTTGATAAAATTCAACATTCCTTCATGATAAATACCCTGAAAAAACTGGGAGATAGAAAAAACGTACCTCAACATAATAAAAGCCATATACGACAGAACCAAAGCTAATATCATACCAAATGAGGAAAAACCGAAATCCTTTAAGATCTGGAACATGAAAATAGCTCCCACTTTCACCACTGTTTATTAACATAGCAGTGGAAGTCCTAGCTAGAGCAATCAGAGAAGAGAAAGAAATAAAGGACATTCAAATTGAAGTGGGAGAAGTCAAATTATCCTTGTTTGCAGATGATAGAATCTCATATTTGGGAAAACCAAAAGACCCCGTAAAGAAACTATGTGAACTTCTAAATAAGCTTAATAAAGTTGCAGGATACAAAATTAACATATAAAAATCAATAGCATTTCTATATGCCAATAGTGAACAATGTGAAAACAAAATTTATAAAGCAGTCTCATTTATCATAGCTAAATAAAATATCCAGAAATTAATGAAGAAAGTGAAAGATCTCTGTAATAAAAGCTAGAAAACACTGACGAAAGAAATTGAAGAGGACAAAAAAAGGAAAAATATTTCATATTCATGGATTGGAAGAATCAATATTGTTAAAATGTTAACACTACAGATTCCATGCAATTCCTATGAAAACACCAAAGAACCAATGACATTCTTCACAGAAATAGAAAAAAATCATCTTAAAATTTATATGGACCCACAGGAGACCTAGAATAGCTCAAGCTACTCATAATCAAAAAGAACAAAATTGGAGGAATTACACTACATGACTTCATATTATACTACAGGGCTATAATAAGCCAAACAACATGGTACTGGTATAAAAATAGACACATAGACCAATGGGAACAAAATGGAGAATCCAGAAATAATTCTAGATATCTACAGTGAACTCATTTTTGACAAATGTTGCAAGAACAACACTGAGAAAAAGGCACTCTCTTGAATAAATAGTGTTAATAAAACTGGATATTCATATGCAGAAGAATGAAACTAGACCCTTCTCTTACTATATACAAAAATCAAATCAAAATAGATTAAAGACTTAAATCTAAGATCTCAAACCATGAAACTCCCATGAGAAAACATTGGGGAAACTCTCCAGGACGTTCATCTGTGCAAAAATTTCTTGAGCAATACCCCACAAGCACAGGCCACCAAAACAAAAATGGACAAATGGGATCACATCTAGTTAAAAAGCTTCTGCACAGCAAAGGAAATAACAAAGTGAAGAGACAACACACAGAATGAAGAAAATATTTACAAACTACCCATCTGAGAAGAAATTAACAACGAGAATATATAAGGAACTCAAACAACTGTATCGAAAGAAATATCTAACAATCTAATCAAGAAATTGGCAAAATATTTGAATAGACATTTCTCAAAAGAAACAAATGGCAAACACACATATGAAAATGTGCTCAACATCATGGATCAGAAAAATGCAAATCAAAACTACAATGAGATACGTTACCCCAGTTAAAATGGCTTATATCCAAAATACAAGCAATTACAAATGCTAGCATGGATGTGGAGAAAAGGGAACACTCTTACACTGTTGTTGAGTATGTAAATTAGTAAAACCACTAGGGAGAACAGTTTGGAGGTTGCTCAAAGACTAAAAATTGAGCTACTGTAAGACTTAACAATTCCACTGCTGGAAATATACTCAAAAGAAAGGAAATCAGTATATCAAAGAGATATCTGCACTCCCATGTTTGTTGCAGCACTGCTAACAATAGCCAGGATTTGGAAGCAAGCCAAGTGTCCATCAACAGATGAATGGGTGAATAATGTATCCATTTTCTTATCCATTCATTCATTAATATCTACTCGTACATATACACGATGAAATACTATTGGTACAATGGTATCCATCGGTACATATACACAGTGGAAGATGGGATATAGAGTATGGAAGGATTATACCAGCGGAGTTGTGGGGAGAAGGTAGGAATGGTTAATAGGTACCAAAAAATGTAATTAGAAAGTATTAATAAGACCTACTATATGATAACACAACAGAGTGACTATAGTCAACAACTTAATTGTACATTTTAAAATAAGTAAAAGAGTGTAATGGATTGCTTGTAACACAAGGATTAAATGCTTGAGGTAACAGATACCCCATTCTCTGTGATGTGATTTTGCATTGTATGCCTGTATCAAACTAACTCATGTACCCCATAAATGTACATATATACTTTGAACCCAGAAAATCTTTTAAAAATTAAAAAAAAAGGCTAGGTGAGGTGGCTCTTGCCTGTAATCCCAGCACTTTGAGAGACCAAGGTGGGCAGATCATGAGGTCAGGAGATTGAGACCATCCTGGCTAACACGGTGAACCCCTGTCTCTACTAAAAATAAAAAATAAAAAAATTAGCCAGGCATGGTGGCATGTGCCTGTATTCCCACTACTTGGGAGGCTGAGGCAGGAGAATCACTTGAATCCAGGAGGCAGAGGTTGCAGGAGCCAAGATCAGGCCACTGCACTCCAGCATGGGTGACGAGAGATTGTGTCTAAATAAATAAATAAATAAGTAAGTAAATAAAACAAAAGACAAATTTTTTAAAATTCATTTTTCTTTTTCAAGAAAGGCTTCAGCATATAAGAAACAGAAAAAACTTTACCAACAACAAGCTGGATGTCCACTCAGAGACCTAATCTGAAAGTCAGCAATTACACAGACAACAGGTGGATAACTCCACAAAGATGGGAAGAAACCAGCGCAAAAAGGCTAAAAACACCCGAAATCAGAATGCCTTTCCTCCTACAGAGGATTGCAGTGCCTCATCACCAATTGAACAAGGTCTGATAGAGAATGAATGTGAGGAATCAATAGAATCAGGCTTCAGAAGGTGGATAATGAGAAACTTCTGTGAGCTAAAAGAACATGTTCTAGCCCAATGCAAGGAAACTAAGAACCTTGAAAAAAGGTTTCACGAAATGTTCATGAGAATGGACAATTTAAAGAGGAATATAAGTGAATTAATGGAGCTGAAAAACACAATACGAGAACTTCGAGAAGTATGCACAAGTTTTAACAGTCGAATTGATCAAGCAGAAGAAAGGATTTCAGAGGTCGAAGACCAACTTAATGAAATAAAACGAGAAGACAAGATTAGAGAAAAAAGGGTAAAAAGGAATGAGCAAAGTCTTCAAGAAATATGGGACTATGTGAAAAGACCTAATCTGCATTTGATAGGTGTACCTGAATGTGACGAAGAGAATGAATCCAAGCTGGAAAATATTCTTCAGGATATTATCCAGGAAAACTTTCCCAACCTAGCAAGGCAAGACAATACCCAACTCCAGGTAATACAGAGACCACCACAAAGATATTCCTCAAAAAGAGCAACCCCAAGGCACATAATCATTAGATTCATCAGGGTTGAAACGAAGGAGAAAATACTAAGGGCGGCCAGAGAGAAAGGTCAGGTTACCCACAAGGGGAAGCCTATCAGACTCACAGCAGATCTCTCAGCAGAAACCCTACAAGCCAGAAGAGAGTGGGGGGCCAATATTCAACATCCTTAAAGAAAAGAACATTCAACCCAGAATTTCATATCCAACCAAACTAAGTTTCATAAGTGAAGGAAAAATAAAATTTTTTGCAAACAAGCAAGTACTCAGAGATTTCATTACCACCAGGCCTGCTTTACAAGAGCTTCTGAAAGAGGCACTATATATAGAAAGAAACAACCAGTATCAGCCACTTCAAAAAACCCATCGGTAAGCTGCATCCAGATCCATCTTACATGCAAGGATATACAGAGACTCAAAACAAAGGGATGGAGGAAGATTTGCCAACCAAATGGAGAGCAAAAAAAAAAAAAAAAAAAAAGCAGGAGTTGCAATTCTCATCTCTGATAAAAATAGACTTTAAAGTAATAGAAACCGAAAGAGATAAGAGGACATTGTATAATGGTAGAGGGATCAATGTAACGGGAAGAGCTAACGACCCTAAGTCTATGCGCACCCAATATAGGAGCACCCAGATACATAGGGCAACTTCTTGGTGACTTACAAAGAGACTTGGACTCCCACACAATAATAGTGGGAGACTTTAACGTTACATTGTCAATATTGGACAGATTAATGAGACAGAAGGTTAAGAAGGATACCCAGGACTTGAACTTAGACCTCGAACAAGTAAACTTAATAAACATTTACAGAACTCTCTACTCCAAATCCACAAAACGTACATTTTTTTTTCAGTAACACATCACATTTATTCTAAAAGTGACCACATGGTTGGGAGTAAATCACTCCCCCAGCAATTGCATAGCATTTCATAGGTTTAAATGAAATACTGGTTGGCTGTTTGTTTGTTATTTTCCTCCCTTATTCCTTCCTGTCTCCATTGTATAACACAATTATTAGTATAAAAGAGCTTTTAATATCCATTTGTAGACTGCATTCTAGCCTGGGCAATAGAGCAAGATTCCCATTCTCTCTCCCTTTTTCTTCTTTTCTCTTTATTTCCTTCTTTTTTTCTTCCTTCTTTCTTTTTCTCTCTTTTTCAAAGAAAAAAAGAAGAGAATAAAAAAAAATTCATTTTTCTTTTTCAGAAAAGGCTTCAGCATATACCCAGGTATAACAGAGTGGAAATTTTAATTCCCTTTATGAAAATAATATTTTTTAACCCAAAGGAGAAACTCTAGTGGAGATTTTTTTAAATTTATTGAGATCAATATGAATGGTAGGTTGACAATGGATTTCACTAATAAGTTCTGCTTTTAAGAATTTAAAATCTTCTAAATAATATGCATGCTATATCCTCTTCTGTTTGTAGCTTTAGAGTTATTTTTTTTCTTGACACCTCTATATCTTCAAAATGATATGTTTCCCAAGACAAACAGTGGTATATAAAAGAACAATAAAATGGGTAAAATAACACTAAAATTCATTAGTGAGGTTAACCTAGTAAGCTACATAAGATAAATACATAGTTCATTTTGTAAGTTAAATAAATCTACTTGAAACCACCTTTGCAAAAGTTGTAACAGTAAGAAAATTATGACAGTGAAAGAGATCTAATCTAACCACCCCATCTTGCCTTTAATTGCCAAACTGCCCTGAAACATTCTT
The DNA here is from genome assembly GCA_036589455.1 of Ateles fusciceps. Classification (NCBI taxonomy): domain Eukaryota; kingdom Metazoa; phylum Chordata; class Mammalia; order Primates; family Atelidae; genus Ateles; species Ateles fusciceps. The sequence goes on from JAZHEH010002077.1 coordinate 3,454,300, forward strand.
GGGTTTGGGTCAAGCTAATTTTGTGAGACATTTAGTTTAGAGTTTAAATGATAATAGGCCTTCCCCAAAAGCTAAGCCCTTCATAGCTTGACTTTTGTAAAGCTAAGAAAATGACCTAGGTTAAGAGGAAGGAAGGTGCCTGAATTCTGTGAAGGTATAGGTGGAATGATAACCAGATGTTATTATAGAGGTCACAAGATTTGCAATTTCCCTAATTACTCCTATAGATAAAAATCACTATTGTAGAATATAAGAGTGGTCCTTGGAAACACCTTTTCAGTTTTTCGCATTTCAGACCACTGATGGCTCCACGTGGATTCAACAACCACTTCTGTGCCCACTCAGCAGTGGACTCAGCCCACACAAGGACCATTTTTTACTACCCTAGGACTGCATCCTCAACCACTCAAGCAATATCAATTCCCTGGCCTATCAAATTATCTTTGAAAAATTCTAACCTCCAAATTTTGGGGGAGGCTGATTTGAGTAATAATAAAACCTGATCTGCTTAGCAAGCTCTGAATAAATTAAACCCTTTTTCTCTTGCAATTCCCCTGTCTTGATGAATTGGCTGTATGTGAATAGCAGGCAAAATGAACCCATTGGGCAGTTGCATAGTTATAGGTCCTATTTAAGGGAGTATTTTCTAGTACGGGAATTGTATTAGATTTTACCCCATGACATATTTTTAAAAAGTTAGAAATATAAATTTTCAAATCAGACTGCCTGGATTTATAAGATAGCTCAGCTATTTGCTATGTGACATTGGGCATAACAACCTTAAAGGATTGCTGTAAGAATTACATCTTAAAAATTTATGTAAAAAACTTAATACTTAAAATTAATACTCTTATTGCAGAGGGGCCAAGATGGCCGAATAGAAACAGCTCCAGTTTGCAGCTCCCAGCAAGACCCACACAGAAGGTGGGTGATTTCTGCATTTCCAACTGAGGTACACAGTTTATCTCATTGGGAATGGTTAGGCAGTGGGTGCAACCCACAGAGAGCAAGCGGAAGTAAGGTGGGCTGTTGCTTCACCCAGGAGATGCAAGGAACTGGGGACCTCCCTCCCCAAGCCAAGGGAAGCTATGAGGGACTGTGCTACTCATGCTGGTACTAGGCTTTTCCTGTGGATTTTTGCAATCCACAGATCAGATTTCCTTGTGAGCCTACACCACCAGGGCCCTGGGTTTCAGGCACAAAACTGGGTGGCTATTTGGGTGACACTGAGCTAGCTGCAGGAGTTTTTTTCATACTCTAGTGGTACCTGGAACCCCAGTGACACAGGAAATCAATCCACTCCCCCTGGAAAAGGGGCTGAAGTCAGGGATCAAGTGATCTCACTCAGTGGGTCCTACTCCCATGGAACCCAGAAAACTAAGAACCACTGATTTGAAATTCTCACTTGCCAGTGAGACGATGCAGCTGTGACCTGAATGTTTCTCTAAATTCCTCCTCACTGGGCAGGGCATCTCTGAAGGAAATGCAACAGCTCCAGTCAGGGTCTTACAGATAAAACGTCATCTTCCTGGAACAGAGCACCTAAGGGGAGGGGTGACTGTGAGCACAGCTTCAGCAGACTTAATCTTTGCTGCTTGCCAGCTCTGAAGAGAGTGACTGATCCTGATAAGGGGGATTCTCCCAGCACAGCACACCAGCTCCGCTAAGGGACAGACTGCCTCCTCAAGTGGGTCCCTGACCCCTGTGGCTCCTGACAGGGAGGGAGACCTCCTAATCAGGGGTTGACAGACACCTCATACAGGAAAGCTCTGGTTGCCTTCAGGCCAGTGCCCCTCTGGGACAAACCTTCCAGAGGAAAAAGCAGGCAGCAATTTTTCCTGTTTTACAGCCTCCACTGATAATACTCAAGTGAACAGGGTCTGGAGTGCACCTCCAGCACACTGCCTCAGACCTGCAGAAGAGGGGCCTGAGTGTTAGAAGAAAGCTAATAAACAGAAATAAACAATAATGACACCAACAAAAAAGACCTCCACACAAAAACCCCATCTAAATGTCATCAGCCTCAAAGATCAAAGGTAGATAAATCCACAAAGATGAGAAAAAACTAGTACAAAAATGTTGAACATTCCAAAAGCCAGAATGCCTTTTCTCCAAATGATCACAATTCCTCCCAGCAAGGGCACAAAACTTGGCTGCGAATGAGACTGATGAACTGACAGAAGTAGGCTTCAGAAGTTGATCATAACAAACTCCTCCGAGCTAAAGGAGCATGTTCTAACCCAATGCAAGAAACCTGAGAACCTTGATAAAAGGTTACAGGAACTGCTAACAAGAATAATCAGTTTAGAGAGAACATAAATGACCTGATGGAGCTGAAAAACACAGCATGAGAACTTCATGAAACATACCCAAGTAGCAATAGCTTAATCGATCAATTGTAGAGAAAAAAATATCAGAGATTGAATATCACCTTGCTGAAATAAGGCATGAAAACAAGATCAGAGAAAAAAGAATAAAAAGGATCAAACAAGGCCTTCAAGAAATATGGAACTATGTAAAAAGATCAAACCTACGATTGATTGGTGTACTTGAAAGTGACAGGGAGAATGGAACCAAGCTGGAAAACACATTGCAGGATATTATCCAGAATTTCTACAATCTAGCAATGCAGGACAACATTCAAATTCAGGAAATACAGAGAACACCACTAAGATACTTGATGAGAAAATAGACCCCAAGACACATAATCATCAGATTCTCCAAGGTTGAAATGAAGGAAAAAAATGTTAAGGGCAGCCAGAGATAAAGGCCAAGTCACCTACAAAGAGAAGCTCATCAGACTAAAAGCAGATTTCTGCAGAAAACCTGTAAGACAGAAAAGAGTGGGGGGCCAATTTTTAACATTCTTAAAGAAAAGAATTTTCAACCCAGAATTTCATATCCAACCAATCTAAGCTTTACAAGTGAAGGAGAAATAAAATCCTTTACAGACAAGCAAATGCTGAGGGATTTCGTTACAACCAGGCCTATCTTGCAAGAGCTTCTGAAGGAAGCACTAAATATGGAAAGGAAAAACCAGCACCAGCCACTGCAAAAACACACCAAAATACAAAGAACAATGACACTGTGAAGAAACTGCATCAACTAATGTGCCAAATAACCAGCTAGCATTATGATGACAGGAACAAATTCACACATAACAATATTAACCTGAAATGTAAATGGACTACATGTCCACAATTAAAAGATACAGACTGGCAAATTGGAAAAAGAGTCAGACTCACAAGTGTCCTGTATTCAGGAGACCCACCTCACTTGCAAATACACACATGGAGGCTCAAAATAAAAGGATGGAGAAATAGGCTCAAAATAAAGGGATGGAGGAATATTTACTAAGCAAGTGGAAAGGAAAAAAAGCAGGGTTTGCAATCCTAGTCTGATAAAACAGACTTAAAACCAACAAAGATCAAAAAAGACAAAGAAGGCCATTACATAATGGTAAAGGGGTCAATGCAACAAGAAGAACTAAATATTTATGCACCAAATACTGGAACACCCAGATTCATAAAACAAGTTCTTAGAAACCTACCAGGAGAATTAGACTCTCTTACAATAACAGTGGGAGACTTTAACACCCCACTGTCAATATTAGATTAATGAGAAAGAAAAATAACAATGATATTCAGGGCTTGAACTCAGCTTTGGATTAAGTGGATCTAACAGACATCTACAGAACTCTCCACCCCAGATCAACAGAATATACATTATTCTCAGTGCACCATGGCACTTATTCTAAAATTAACCATATAATTGGAAGTAAAACACTCCTCAGCAAATGCAAAAAATGGAACTTGTAATGGTCTCTCAGACCACAGTGCAATCAAATTAGAACTTAGCATTAAGAAACTCACTCAAAACTGCAAGACTACATAAAAATTGAACAACCTGCTCCTGAAAGACTCCTGGGTAAATAACGAAATTAAGGCAGAAATCAAGAAATTCTTTGAAACCAATGAGAACAAAGAGACAACTTACCATAATCTCTTGGACACAGCTAAAGCAGTGTTAAGAGGTAAATTAATAGCACTTAAGGCCCAGATCACAAAGTTGGAAAGATCTTAAATTGACACCTTAACATCACAATTAAAGAATTTGAGAAGCAAGAGCAAACAAATTCAAAAGCTAGCAGAAGGCAAGAAATACCTAGGATCAGAGCAGAGGTGAAGAAGATAGAGACATGAGATAACCCTTCCAAAAAAAAAAAAAAAAAAATCAATGTATCCAGGATCTTTTTTTTAAACTAACAAAATAAATAGAATGCTAGCTAGACTACTAAAGAAGAAGAGAGAAAAGAATCATATAGATACAATAAAAAGTGATGAAGGGGATATCATTACTGATCCCACAGAAATACACACTACCATCAGAGAATACTATAAACACCTCTACATGAATAAACTAGAAAATCTAGAAAAAATGGATAAGATCCTAGACACATACATTGTCCCAACCAGGAATAAGTCAAATTCCTGAGTAGACCAATAACGTCTGGAATTGAGGCAATAATTAATAGCCCAGGACCATATGGATTCACAGCTGAATTCTACTAGAGGTACAAAGAGGAGCTGGTACCATTCCTTCTGAAACTATTCCAAACAATAGAAAAAGAGGCACTCCTCCCTAACTCATTTTATGAGGCTAGCATCATCCTGATACCAAACTTGGCAGAGACACAACAATAAAAATTTCAGGCCAATATCACTGATGAACACTGATGCAAAGATCCTCAATAAAATACTGGCAAACTGAACCCAGTAGCACATCACAAAGCTTATCCACCATGATCAAGTTGGCCAGCTTGATCCCTGGGATGTAAGGCTGGTTAAACATACACAAATCAATAAACTTAGTCCAGCACATAAACAAAACCATTAACAAAAACCATATGATTATCTTAATAGATGCAGAAAAGGCCTTCGATAAAATTCAACAACCATTCATATTAAAAACTCTCAATAAACTAGGTATTGATAGAACATACCTCAAAATAATAAGAGCTATTTATGATAAACCCATAGCCAATATCATACTTAATGGACAAAAGCTGGAAGCATTTCCTTTGAAAACCAGCACAAGACAAGAATGACCTCTCTCACTATTCCTATTCAACATCATATTGGATGTTCTGGCAGGGAAATAAGGCAAAAGAAAGAAAGAAAGCTTATTCAAATAAGAATAGAGAAAGTCAAATTTTCTCTGTTTGCAGACAATATGATTCTATATTTAGAAAACCCCATCCTCTTAACCCCAAAACTCCTTAAGCTGATAAGCAACTTCAGCAAAGACTCAGGACAGAAAATCGTTGTGCAAAAACTAAAAGCCACTCCTATACACCAACAATGGACAGAAAGCCAAATTATGATGAACTCCTATTCACAATTACTACAAAGAAAATAAAATATCTAGGAATACAACTTACAAGGGACGTAAAGGACCTCTTCAAGGAGAACTACAAACCACTGCTCAGAGAAATAAGGGAAGACACAAACAAATGGAAAAACATTCCATGTTCATGGTTAGGAAGAATCAGAATCAATATCATGAAAATGGCCACACTGCCCAAAGTAATTTATAGATTCAGTGCTATTCCCATCAAGCTATCATTGACTTTCTTCACATAATAAAAAAAATAACTACTTTAAATTTTATATGGAACCAAAAAAGAGCCTGTATTGCCCAGAAAATCCTAAGTAAAAAGAACAAAGCTGGAGGCATCATGCCACCTGACTTCAAACTATACTATGAGGCTACAGTAACCAAAACAGCATGGTACTGGTAGCAAAATAGATATATAGACCAATGGAACAGAACAGAGACCTGAGAAATAACCCCACACATTTATGACCATCTGATCTTTGACAAACCTGACAAAAACAAGCAATAGAGAAAGAATTCCCTATTTAATAAATGGTGCTGCAAAAAGTGGCTATTCATATGCAGAAAACAGAAACTGGACCTCTTCCTACATCTTACACAAAAATTAACTCAAGATGGATTAAAGATTTAAATGTAAACCCCAAACCATAAAAATACTAGAAGAAAATCTAGGCAATACCATTTGGGACAGGAGCATGGGCAAAAGACTTCATGATTAAACCACCAAAAGCAATGGCAACAAAAGCCAGAATTGACAAATGTGATCTAATTAAACTAAAGAGCTTCTGCACAGGAAAAGAAACTAGCATCAGAGTCAACAGGCAACCTACAGAATGGGAGAAAAATTTTACAATCTACCCATTTGACAAAGGTTTAATACCCATAACCTACAAGAAACTTAAATTTACAAGAAAAAACGCCATCAAAGAGTGGGCAAAGATATGAACAGACACTTCTCAAAGGAAGACATTTATGTGGCCAACAAACACATGAAAAACAGTTCAGCATCACTGGTCATTAGAGAAATGCAAATCAAAACCACAATGAGATATTATCTCATGTTATCCAGCATGGTGATCATTAAAAAGTCAGAAAAACAGATTGGGTGTGGTGGCTCAAGCCTTAATTCCAGCACTTTGGGAGGCCAAGGTGGGTGGATCATGAGGTCAGGAGATCGAAACCATCCTGGCTAACACAATAAAACCTCATCTCTACTAAAAATACAAAAAATTAGATGGGCGTGGTGGCACACACCTGTAGTTCCAGCTACTCGAGAGGCTGAGGTAGGAGAATCGCTTGAACCCAAGAGGCAGAGGTTGCAGTGAGACGAGATGGCACCACTGCACTCTAGCCTGGGCAACAAAGCAAGACTGTCTCAAAAAAAAAAAAAAAAAAAAAAAAGAAAAAGTCAGAACGCAAAAGATACTGGTGATGCTGTGGAGAAATAGGAACACTTTTACACTATTGGTGGGAGTATAAATTAGTTCAACCATTGTGGAAGACAGTGTGGTGATTTCTCAAGGATCTAGAACCAGAAATACCATTTGACCCAACAATCCCATTACTGACTATATACCCAAAGGATTATAAATCATTCTACTATAAAGACACATGTACAAGTATGTTTATTGTGGCACTATTCACAATAGCAAAGACTTGGAACCAACCCAAATGCCCATCAAGATAGACTGGATAAAGAAAATATGGTACATATATACCATAGAATACTATTCAGCCATAAAAAAAGAATGAGATCATGTCAATTGCAGGTACATGGATGAAGCTGGAAGCCATCATTCTCAGCAAACTAACACAGGAACAGAAATCTAAACACTGCTTGTTCTCACCCATTAGTGGGAGTTGAACAGTGAGAACACATGGACAGAAGGAGAGAAACGTCACACACCTCGGTCTGTTGAGAGGTAGGGGGACAGGGTGGGGGTGGGGGTGGAGAGCATTAGGACAAACAACTAATGCATGTGGGGCTTAAAACCTAGATGACAGGTTGATAGGTACAGCAAACCACCAGGGCACATGCAGACATATGTAACAAACCTGCACATTCAGCACATGAATCCCGGAACTTAAAATTAAAAAAAATAACTTAATACTGTGATGTGCACATTAGTATAATGTGTAATTATGAGACCTTAGTAAGCTCTCAACAAATGTTAGCTAAGCTATTATTTTAATTTAATTACAACTGCCACAGATCTTGTCTACTGGATTCTGTTTCAACACAGTGACCATCTCCCCTTTGCCCAGCCTCTTCTGCCTACGAGTCAGTACCTCCAGACTCTTAACTGTAAAGTGACCCAAAGCCAGTGTTACGGCTTCTACCTTAGCCTTCTGTTACTGTCTTAATTCCTGGGGCTGGAATTGCTTCCATAAGCAAAGTCCCTTGGAGTTGCAGTCCTCTAAAAAAAGAGAAGAGCTTGATCTCTGAACACTTATGAGGATTTGAGCACTGTCTTTACTATACAGACCTCTATCAGGGTCTATGGATTCTGCCTGTGAGATCAGTCTGAAAGCATCTCCTCCATGGAAAAGTGGGAACTCTCACCTTCTCTGTCAATAGCCTGAGGCATTGCATACATAGCTCCTCTGTTCAAGGCAAAGAGTGCTCCAACTCTTCTCTGAAAGGGGCTGAGTAACTATTTCAGTCTATGAGAGTCACATGGTCTCTGTAACAACTGTTCAACTCTTCCACTGTCACACAAACATAGCCATAGAGAATACATAAATTACCAGGCATAACTGTATTTGAATTTTTTTTTTTTACAAAAATAAAATGTATGTAGGATCTGTGGGCTTAGTTTATGGAGCCCTGTTCAAGGCTCTTCTCCTTTCAGCTTACTTTATTCTTGTGAGACTCTGCAATCTCAGGACCATTAATTGTGTCAATGGTATGACATGGGCCACAAGTAAGGCAAAAATAAATTTATTTCCCCTTTTAATCCTTTTTAAAAAATACATTTTTGAGATGACACTTAGAATGATCTCAATCTTGTTTTCTCCATTCTCTATTAATAAGTAACTCAAGCCTCTGCTCCCAGGATTAGGATCTATAAGCAACATAACCAGAAGCTGTCACTGATGGTTAGGGACACCCCAGAGGGAATGTGCTACACACTTGCAGTATTGTCTTAAGTTTGCTTTCCTATCTGGAAGCAGGTGGAGTTTCAGGCTTCTCATCATTGTAAAAATAATGTAATCTCCATCTCTAATTGGAAAAGGCTCCCAGAAATCAAATCTCAAATATACTGCTGGCATTTCACAAAGAGTGAAGCAGGTCTCAACTGAGAAAAAGGAATTACTAACCTCTGGGGTTGCTCTTAAGAGTTAATGACAGAGCTGAGAACTGCTCCTCCTGTAATCTGAGGCCAATCCTCCTATTGAATTTGTGCTTTGGTCTCATGAATTGCTTTGGTCTCTTGAAGCTAGCCTGATCAGAGACCATGCTGTATTGCTTAATCCCTTCTCTTTCTCGTGCATATTCATTTACTTCCTCTCAGTTGAATTGTTGTTTTTAAACACACCTGAGAGTTCCTCCCAATTAACACAAAAGCAAATGTAAACAAATCTTCCTTCTTACACCCCCTCCCCCATATCTTCTATCTCCCCCTTTGGTTGTCTATAATAACTGTCAGCATTCATGCCACTTACCTCTCCATCTTCCAATCCCGTTTCTATCCTCATCTTTCCACAAAATCAGCTTGTTAAAGTAACCAGTAACATGCAGATCGTTAAATTCAATGAGCATTTTTATCTTCTCAGTTTATTTCATTCCGAAAAATCTCTGATATAATTGACCTCTCTCTCTGAAAACATTCTATTAAGTTGGTGCAAAACTAATCACAGTTTTTGCCATTGAAAGTCATGGCAAAACCGGTAGTCACTTTTGCACCAACTGAATACTTCCTGAGTTTCCATGACAAACCTCTTCCTGCATATTTTTCTTCCTTTCTCTTTCTGGCCACTCATACTGTTCATTTTAGTGCTACATTTTCTCATCTTTACTACCTCAGCGTCATGACATTCTTACATCATGCTAACCACTAGGCAAATATTAGAATATAACCTAAATTAATTAATACATGAAACTATAATTTTGATGTACCAAGGATGTAGTATGTGCTGGTCTCAGCCCCTCTTCCTTCCTGCATTCTAGTTCTAAAAAAAAAAAAAAAAAAAGCCTTGTTTTTGAATTCTGAGTATGTAGTCTTTTTTTTTTTTTTACCATGACAGCAAATACTCGTATCAGTGAAGTCCAATGGAAACTTCATGTTCACTTAATCTTTAATAGACTCTCCTAAAGCTTAAATTCCACCCTGTCAATATGGCCCTCTCCTCTATGACAGATCTGTTGGGGCCAGTTCCAAATTATGTAGCTCTGCCCCTCTTATCTTGACTTTATGACATCTGTCAGTTGAAGAATAATTTTTAATTACAAGACTTTTATGATAGCAAATCATACTAATGGCTCCAATCGATTCGAGTACTCACAGGACAGGTTTCCTGAGAGAATAAGACTCTCCTTAAACCATTAATACCACAGATAAAGGGGCCCAAGGCCCCAGAATATGGGCTGTGAGATGGGTGGTCTGAAGGAAAAGGCAGGCAAGTTTGGATATACCAGCAAAAATAAATCTAGAAACATAGTATTAAATGATTCTTAAATTAATTGAAGTAAGTCCCAGGTAAGGAAAAAAAGTTATGCTACCAAATATTTCTACTCTATTATTTTTGCCTAAGACTCTTTTTGATTATGCCTTGAGAGCCACCATTCAATCTTAACCTCGAGAATACTGACCATTTTTCTCCAGGGGATACAATTTTGGCCTTCATTTCAGGATAATGGAATGTCTGATAATTTCATGTCTTTGGTTCTCTGCTGTGTCTGAAAATTAACCATGGATCAAGAGTTATAAAATAGAAAAGAAAAACAACTAGACAGTATCAGTGACACCTGTAACAACACTCCAACCAGATGGTAGCATTTAAGATAGATGGCAAATGCCAATTCTGAGGCAATTCTGTAAGAATCTTGTGTTTCCCATTGGAGAATAATGACCATAATCTGCAACTTTAAAATTGCAAATCCAACTCTTGGGAGAAAATTGGGTGAATCACAAGTGACTGTTGCTTAAGTTTCACATGAGTAGTAAATATATTGGCTATGTTGGTATTATTCAAAACTCAGAGCCACAAAATACATTTTTGTATGATTTTATTTGTAGAAGAATGACAATTATTTTCAGAATAATTAACTCATCAGTTTAGTGACAATTATGTTCCATTATAATAATTAAAATCACACCCTGCTATTTGGATGAACTCAATAGAATAATGATTTCTTAGGGGAAGATTTAATTGGATCATTATTTTTTTCTCCAGCATTAAAAATATCTGTAAATTATTTCAACTCATTGTACTACTGCTTAATTTTGAATTTTCTAGCTGTCCTATGGAAAGAAATATCACAAGAAAGATGGCAGTCCCAATCTATCCATGAACTACCTGTGCATAATAATCATGACTGGAGGGATGCCAGGGCTTGGTAAAATGCAGAACTGATGGCTTGGCGTAACAGCATGGCCACAGATGGTGGTAGTACCTGAAATCAGGTGGGTAGGAGCAGGAGGTGAGCAGAATAATGGTATTTTAGAGGAATGATCCATTGAAAGAAGAACCTTGGTAAATGAGTGGGTAAATATCAAATGCTGTCCTGTGGATGAAGTTGGTCAGAGCTTGGAAGGGAATTACGGCCCTGGGCAAATGGGTTGGAATTCAAGAGACTTCTCCTGCTTGAAGGAGAAACTGAAGTGGAAAGTGCTAGACCAATAAAGAGGGGTAGGGGAGGAGCTAAGCCCTTTTGAACACTATAATGTTCTAGTTTACCCTGAAGCATATCAAGATATGAAAATGATAGCAGTGAGATTATCAGTCCTACTTAGGTAGACTCTATATTGGTAGGTACTACTACAGCTACAGCTATGTCTTAGCTTGAATTATTTAATATACTGGATGTAGAAAGTAGGAAATTACTATTCAGATTCACTCAGGAGGTGTTGGAGGTCTTAAAAAGAAAAGTCTACATGTCCATAATCCAGTACTTTGGGAGGCCAAGGTGGGTGGATCACCTGAGGTCAGGAGTTCGAGACCAGCCTGGCCAACATGATGAAACCCCGTCTCTACTAAAAATGCAAAAGTTTTCTGGGCATGGTGGTGGGTGTCTATAATCCCAACTACCCAGGAGGCTGAGGCAGGAGAATTACTTGAACCTGGGAGGTGGAGGTTGCTGTGAGCTGAGATCATACCACTGCAATCCAGTCTGGGTGACAGAAGGAGACTCTACCTCGGCTGGGGGGTGGAGGGCAGGACGGGAGTGAGGCGGGGAGACTAAACCCAAGGTTTTCAGGCAAGAGAGCAAGAAGCAATAAATCCTGAAGTACACTTATTTTTAGAGAAGGATAGGCTGCTGGTGGCCCCTTGTGCATGCCCTCTCAGTGTGAATGACTTAAGACTTAGAGATAGTTTATAAACCAAATGGTCAGAGCCCACTAGACTGAAAGATCTACAGAAGCAGGAACTAAGCACTTAACATCATCTGCTACATAGTAGGGGCTTTATACAGAGTTGTTGAATACAATTGAATTGATTAATAAAAGACTGCATGTGAATTCTGTCACTTGCAGAGTTCCCAGACTCTGTAGACATGGCAATGGAGTCAGGGATCATGGTCTTTTGGGTGGTTCTTTATTATTTCCTGATTCTGTTTCTAACCACTTTCATTGTGTTATAGTGAATGCATACCTCATTAAGCTAAAACTTACCAGTCCCTGCAGGGACAGGGAAACATTCTGAATCCTGGGAGAGCATAATTGCTTCAAAGACAGAACAAGAACAAGGTGTACAAGAACAGGGTGGGCAGAGTTTCTAAGTAGGACTAGAGTTGACCTGGGAACTAGGTATCATTGTAAGAATTTCTATTTATGACATAAAAGAACCTGAGAGGATAAACACGTATCTTTCTTGAGGATACCCGGGTGTCATGGACCCGATTTCTTGACTCTGAGTTGGTTCAACTGAACTCACTTTTAACAAGAGAGACTTAATAGTAACGTGACCTAGGATAGGGGGAGATTCTTGATCTTCTTATTCTATAGAAGCTATATGATCTTGTGGTTCAGTGCTGGGATGAGAGGGCTAAGATTTTATTATGTTTGGTTTTTGACTTTTAACAATTTAGAGTCAGGACTGCCACTGTCTAGAGAGTAATCTGGTTGTTAGAAGAAAGTTTATTCTGCAAAATAATAGGAATCAGAATCCCCCTGATATAGTTTGGATATTTGTCTCCAACCAAGTCTTACATTGACATGTAATTTTCAAGTTTAGAGGTGGGAACTGGCAGGAAGTGTTTGGGTCATAGGGGTAGATACCTCATGGCTTAGTGGCTTCCTCACTGTAGTAATTTCTCGTGGTAGCTAGTTCCTGTGAGATCTCGTTGTTTAAAACGATGTGGCACCTCCCCACACTCTCTTGCTCCTGCTTTTGCCACTTCCCCTTCCACCATAAGTACAAGCTCCCTGAGGCTTCCCCAGAAGCCATGCAGATGCCAGTGCCCTGCTTGTATAGCCTGTGGGGCCATGTGCCAATTAACCCTCTTTTCATTATACATTATCCAGTCTCAAGTATTTCTTTATAGCAATGCCAGAACGGCCTAACATACCCCTAAGGTCATTGAGGCAAAGTCTCACTCACTAATGTGGAGTCTAGTCAGATCATCTAAGGACATGTTGGCAAGTCCTCTGCAGGTTGTTTAGAATTGGCATCACCTAAGTCCCACGTTTTAATCCATCCATAAAATCAAGCCAAGTATGTCTGCATTTTTTTTTTAAGTCATTCACCCAATATCCTTATTTGCTCTGAACTAAACTCTCAATTTTTCCTACCACACTGACCCCAAATATTTATTCTTGCACCTACTACTGTGTCTATGTCAGGATCCTTTTCTTGGTGATTACTTGGCCTAACTGATATTTGAGTCTTTGGCTTCCTGTAATCTTGTTAACATCTCTTCCTCCAATCATTGTATTGATTATGTGAAACGAATGCTAGAATTATATCTTTCCCATTGCACAACACATTTTACAGAGTGACATAACACTTAACTATAAGCTTGAGGACGTGAAGCTTGCCTTCTCATCATTATATTCCTAGCCCCTGGCACAATAAGTGTCCATTAGTACATATTGATTGAATGAATAAGTGAATGAACAAGTACACATCTTCCTAAAATTTTGAGTTCTGAGAGTTTATAAAAAGTAATCTTTATAAAATGAAAGCTGGGATAGTTTTTGAAAGGTTCCACATCTACTTGGCATCATTATTCTCTAGTGTGGCATGTTTCCTGCCCTTGAATGTCCCCCGAGTCTACTGGGGAAACTGGTTATCTAACTAGCATATAGGTGGGGCCGTGGTAAAGATTTACACAGGGTGCTGTGAGAAGATGGGGGGACAATCATGCAATCCTTTAAGGTCAGGATAAGGAATTCATGATTAATAAGAGTTTTAAATATTAACCAGTAATAAAGCAGATAGAGGAGAGTCATCTCTGGGAGGGTTGGGTAAGGAAAGGTATAGCATCTTACTACCAGAGGGTCATTACAAAAAAGGCAAGAAATATGACATAGGGTAGTTGCCTACAATCCAGTGCTCCTGGGGCATCAAGTTCCAGGCAGATAAAGAACTGAATGAGTCTTAGGAGTAGAAGAGATCAGATCACAGAGGGCTTTTATATTTTGACATAGATTTTACGTTCTATTCGGTGGACAGTTGGGAATGGCATGGATAATTTGCAATTTAGAAAACTCTGGAAGATGAGCAAATGATTAATGAGGTGGGTAAATCTGAAGGAAGGGAAACTAGTTAGAAAAGTACAGCAGTAGTTTGCAGGAGAGAAATATGAGAATCTGAGCAAGGCAAAAAATAGATGTGAAAATAAAGTGTCTAAACTTGGTGCTTGAATGGTTAGAGGTCTGAAAGTTATACTGGAGTCAAGAATAGTTTCCAGGTTATTAATTAGGCAGCACAGTTGAAGGGTTGTGACACTAATTGAAACAGAGACTGCAAGAGGAGAAAAGTGAGGAATTCTGCTCTGAATAAAGTGTCTGGAGAACATCTACATGAGCATGTCCGCTATGCAATGGACTGCAAGAATTTGAAGAAAAAAGACTGACAATGTCAGTTTGAAATCATTAGCATATAGGCAGTTAAAACCATGAGAATGTATGAGTTCACTCGTGAGTGTCTAGAAAAGAGCACAGAACTGAACACTGAATTGGAGTAAATAAGTACATTTGAGTAGTGAGCAGAGAAAGAAAAATCTATGAATCTAACCAATAAATATCAGATTTGCCTTAGGGGATGACAGTATTTGCCCGTATATAGTTCCCTACTACCCTCCAAATTCTATAACTCACTGTAATCTGGTGTCTTGTACTCAATAAACTTTGTTTTCTGGGTTTTTTTTTTTAAACTTTTTATTTAGAGATAATTGCTGATTCACATGTGGTTGTATGAAATAATACAGAGATCCTATGTGTCATTTATCAAGTTTTCCTTAATGGCAAAATCTTACAAACCATATCACAGCCAGGAAATTAGCATTGATATAGTCAAGATACAAAACATTTCCTTTACTAAAGAGTTTCCTCACGTTGTTTTCTTGTTTTTAGCCAAACTAGTTTCCCTTTCACTCTCAACTCCTCTATAATTCCAAACAAGTACCAATACATTCTCCATTGCTCCAATTTTGTCATTTCATGAATGTTATATATACATAGAATCCTTTAGGATGTAATCTGTTGGAATTGGGTACACAACATAATCTCTAGAGATTCAGGTTGTTAGAGGTATGGAAAGTTTGTTCCTTTGTATTATTTGAGTAGTATTCCATGGTATGGATATTACAGTCTGTTTTACCTTTCACCTGTGTGAGAGTTTTATTTCCATGTTTTTTTCACCCCACTATTAGGAATAAAGCTCATATAAATATTGTGTACTGCTTCTTGTGTGAACATAGGTTTTTATTTCTCTGGGACAAACGGTTAGGACACAGTTTCTGGGTTCTATAGTAGTTACGTATTTATTTTTTTAAGGGACTACCAAAGTGTTTTTGAGAGACTGCATTTTCCTCAGCAATGTGTGATCCAGTTTCTGTGAATCCTTGCTAGCATTTATGTTGTCACTATTGTTTTTTGTTTCGGCCATTCTGGTTGATGTGTAAAGACATCTCATTGTGGTTTTAACTCACATTTCCCTAGCGGTTAATGATGAACATATTTTCATGTGTTTATTAATCGTCTGTAAATCCTGTTGGGTGGAATGTATCTTCATGTCTTTTGCTCAATTGTGTAATGAGATTGTTTCTTACTGCTGTGATTTGAGTTATATAGTCTTGCTCTTCTTTGTTTTCTAGGCGGTTTGTAAGTAGTTTCTCTCATATGTTAGCTTGTCTTTTTCAACAAGACCTTTTCCTCACCACAAAAGTAATGAAGGTAATGAGCTAAAGAAGACCATTTGATTTATTTTTCTTTTCATGGATCATTCTTTTGTGCTAAGTTTGTAAATTCTTTATCTAACTCTGTATCTTGGAGATTTCCCGGTTTCTTTTTCTTAAAAGTTATATAGCTTTAACTTTTACATTTAAGTACATGATTCATTTTGTTAATTTTTATGGATTTAATGCAAATTATATATATTTTTTGGGGAAAGCCATGGATGTCTAATTACTTTAGCACCATTTGTTAGAAAGGCTATCTTTCCTCCATTGACTTGCTTTTGCACCTTTGTGATGTGAACATCAGTTGGGCAATCTGGTATGGGTCTATTTATGAGATCTCTACTTGTTCATCAATTTATGTGTCTCTCTGACGACATCACATGCTACTGACTATTATAATTGAAGGGTAAGCATTAAATTAAGTAGTCTGATTTTTCTCTTCTTTTTTTTTTTTGAGATGAAGTGTCACTCTACTACCCAAGCTGGAGTGCAGTGGCATGATCTAGGTTCACTGCAACCCCTGCCTTCTGGGTTCAAGCAATTCTCTTGCCTCAGCCTCCTGAGTAGCTGGGACTATAGGAGCATGCCACCACACCAGGCTAATTTTTGTATTTTTAGTAGAGATGGGGTTTCACCATGTTAGCCAGGATGGTCTCGATCTCCTGACCTCTTGATCTGCTGCCTTGGCTTCCCTAAGTGCTGGCATTACAGGCATGAGCTACAGTACCTGGCCTTTTCATACTTTTTAAAAAATAAAAGTGTTTAAGCTACCTTAGTTCTATGTTCTTTCTGTATAAATTTCAGGATAATCCCATTTATGTCTAAAATAATCTTGCTAGTATTTTGATAATAGTTATATCAGTCTTGCCAGGATATCCTTTTGAGGAGAATATGTTTACTGGCTTGTTTTTTTTCAATCCATTAACATAGTATCTCTTTTCATTTATTTATTTTTTATCAATGTATAGTTTTCCGAATACAAGTCCTATACAGGTTTTAATACATTTACAGCAAAGAATCATTTTTAAGCTATTTATATGTGGTATGATTTGAATTTCATTGTCCATGTATTTCTTGCTAGCATGCAGAAATAAAATAATTTTTTTTGATGTTTATCTTCTATCCTGTAACCTTGAACTCACTTATTATCTCTAAAAATGTTTTTGTAGGTTGTGTGGGATTTTCTCTGTAGACAAGTGTGCTATCTGCAACTTAGAAAAGTTTTATTTGTTCTGATTTGAATGTCTTTGATTTGCTTTTTTCTGGTGCTATTAAAAACTCAAAACTATGTTAAATAAGGGTAGTGATAGAAGACATCCTTGTCTTATTCACAATCTTAGGACAAAGTATTTGGTCTTTCATCAATAAATATGTTACCTATAGACATTTTTGAAGTCACTTTTTGTAAAGTTAAATTACTCTCCACTTTTTTCAGAGTTTTTATTATGAATCAGGGTTGTTATGATTTTTCTGCATTAATTGATATCATCACATAATCTTTCTTCTATAGCTTGTTAACATGGTGATTTGCATAGATTAACTTTTGACTATTTACCCAGCTTTGGACCCTGAAACAGACACGACTTGGTCATGATTTCAAATCATGTTTATGTATTGCTAAATTCTATTTGTTAATGTATTTCTAATTTTTATATGTTTTTACAAAAATATAAATGGGTGGTTTATAAATATTTTCTGTATATTTTTAAGTGACATTGTTCTTTAATCTTTTTAACATTTAATCTTTTTTTCTGTACTGTCTTTCTATTTTAGTATCAAATTTATACTAGATTCATAAGATAAATTAGAAAATATTTTCTCTCTTTTTCCTGGAAGAAATTGTTTAAAACTGGGGTTAGTAATTTTTTAAAACATTTGGTACATTTCTCCAGTGATTACGTGTGGGCCTGAAAATTCTGAGATTGGTGGTGGGGGGGGGGGGGGTATTTTTAAATTATTCATTCAAATTTCTTAATAGTTAGAGTTATCCACATAAATGATCTATTTCATACTGAGTAAATACAGTAGCTTGTTTTTCCAGGAAGTAGTTCATTTCATCTAAGTTGTTAAAAATAGTCATAAAGAACTTCCTATAGTAATCCCTTATTACCCGTTTTTTGTCTGCAGGTTCTATAGTTATAGCCTGTTTCATTGCTGATATTGGTAGTTTTTATCTTATTTTGTCAGTCTGACTAGATAATTTTGAAATTATTAATACTTTCAAAGAACCAGCTCTATTTCATTGATTTTATTCTATTTTCAGTTTTATTGGTTTCTGTTCTTATCTTTATTATTTTCTCTTTCTGCCTATCTTGGGTTGATTTTGCTTTCCTTTTTTTAGGTCTCTAAGATGGAATTCTAGATTACCTAATTGTGACTTTTCCTTTTAATCTAACATATAAAATTAGTCCTATAAATTTCCCTCTTAGCACAGCTTTAGCTTTATGACATGAATTTTGTTGTGCTGTATTTTCCCTTTTACTTATTTCAATGTAATTTATTTTTCTTCCTGATCTATGAACTATTTAAAAGTATGTTATTTATTTTTAAGTATTTGGGAATTTTCCTCTTAGCTTTTTATTATTCATTTAGAGTTTGATTCCATAATGACTAGATAACATACTATATGATTTCAACTATTTCATATTGTGTTTTATAACTCAGGATATGATCTATTGTGGTATATGCTCTGTGGTCATGTATATTCATTTTTTGTTGGTTAGTGGGTATAGTATTCTATTAATGTCTGTTAGATCCTATTAGGATCCACTCATTTTACAGCTCTTATTTGGTACATACTCATTTAAGATTACTTTATATTCTTGGGGGGATAGACTTTACCTCTTTGTGTAATCTCTCTGTCTATGGTAATTTTCTTTGTTCTGATGTCTATGTTTTTTATATTACGTAGCTATTCATGCTTTTCTTTTATTAATATTTGCATGATACATTTCTCAAACTTTACCTTCCAATCTGTCTATATATTTATAAAATTCTTGCAGACAGCATATAGTTGATGTTTTGTAATTCCCTCTATGATTTTTATATTTTTAATTGATATATTTACACCATTCTTATTTAATTTTTGTTATATTAAGACACAAGCCTGTCCATTGATTGACTGTTT
Source organism: Ateles fusciceps (assembly GCA_036589455.1). Classification (NCBI taxonomy): domain Eukaryota; kingdom Metazoa; phylum Chordata; class Mammalia; order Primates; family Atelidae; genus Ateles; species Ateles fusciceps. The sequence continues at coordinate 3,473,391 of JAZHEH010002077.1, forward strand.
TCTTGTTTTATATATATATATATATATATATATATATAAAAAAATATTTTTTTTTTACTTCCTTTGGGATGCTTGAATATCTTCTACATTTACATTTTTATTTACCTCTAGTGTTTTTTTCTTCAAAATTATGTCTTCATTGTATATTTAATGTATACAATATATTTTGATTTATATTAATGCAATGATTACTAGTCAAACATGTTAACATATCCATCACTTGATGTGATCATCACATCACCTCAATTAGAAAAAGATTTTGTAGCTGGGTGCTGTGTCTCACGCCTGTAATCCCAGCACTTTGGGAGGCTGAGGTGGGTGGATCACAAGGTCAAGAGATTGAGACCATCCTAGCCAACATGGTGAAACCCCATCTCTCCTAAACATACAAAAATTAGCTTGGTGTAGTGGCGCGCACCTATAATCCCAGCTACTGGGGAGTCTGAGGCAAGGGAATTGGAGGTGGAGGTTGCAGTGAGCTGATATTGCACCACTGCACTCTAGCCTGGCAACAGAGGGAGACTCCATCTCAAAAAAAAATGTTTTTGTTGTGTTGAGTGCACTTAAAATCTATTTTTTAAGCAAATGTTAGTATACAGTATTAACAATAATCCTCATGTTGTATAAATCTTGAGTTATGCATCATATTTAACTGCAAATTTGTACCTTTTGACCTATATATCTCCCCTTCCTCCTTCTCTTCACCCATGAAAATGAGTACTCTACTCTGTTTCTATATATTTGACATTTTTTTTTAGACTCCACATAAAAGTGAGATCACATAGTATTTGTTCTTCTGTGGAGTGGTTTGTGTTTCTTTCAGTTTGTATATCTTGGCTATTGTTTACCATGCAGCCAACAAACATGGGCATGCAGATATCTCTGTGAGGTGCTGATTTCATTTCTTTTTGGTATATACCTAGCAGATGGAATGCAGCGTCAGAACTTTCAACAAGGCCACCAAGACCACTCAGTGAGGAAATATAATCTCTTCAATAAATGGTACTCGGAAAACCGGACAGTCACATGCAAAAAAATATAACTGGACCCTTACCTTACAACATACACAAACATCAACTCAAAATGGATTAAGTAAGACTTGAAACCACAAAACTTTTAGAAAAATAGGAGAAAAATTTTGATACTTGCCTTGGCAATGATTTTTTGTATATCACACCTGAAACTTAGCCAACAAAAGCAAAAATCAAGTAGGACTACATCAAATTAAAAAACTTCTGTACAGAAAAAGAAATAATTGACAAAATGAAAAAGCAGCCTACCGATAGGGAGAAGTATTTGCAAACCATATATCTGACAAAAGGCTAACTATAAAATATAGAGAAATACACACAACTCATTTAATATAACAATGTGATTTTAAAATGGGCAAAGGAACTGAATAGATATTTTTCCAAAGAAGACATAAAAATGGCAGAGAAGTATATGGAAAGGTGATGAACATCACCAATCATCAGGGAAATGCAAATCAAAATGACAATGAGATGTCACCTCATACCTGTTAGAATGGCAATTATCAAAGACAGATGGTAAGTGTTGTAGATGGTGTGGAGAAAAGAAATACGATGTTCACTGTTGATGAGAATGTAGACTGGTACCACCATTATGGAAAACAGTATTGAGGTTTCTCAAAAAATTAAATATAGAACTACTTGTAATGTTTGTAAATCTCTTATATTAATGGTTGATATTGTATTACACTTGATATGCATAACTTTTCACAGACCAAGAGTGTCATCATTTACCAGTTGAGAGAGAAACATTACCTGACTTTATGACCCTTTACCTTCTCACATTTATAATATAATTACCTTAAATATTTCTTCTATATAACATTTAGAATCAAATCATTGTAATATTCTGTCCACAAACAGAATTTAGAAACCCACAGAAAAAATAGTTTTTCTGTGTTCCTTACTTCCCCCTGATATTTCAATGTTTATTCTTTTGTTTTCCTTCTATCTTGAGAACTTCATTTAGCCATTTTTTTTAGAGTAGGTGTCGTTAAAATGTGTGCTGTAAATGAAGAGACCCCCAAACATGCTTTGTGTGAGCAACATGTCTGTTTATTCATCTGGGTGCAGGCAGACTGAGGCCAAAAAGGGCATCAGCAGAGGGTGATGGGGTAGGTATTGGTTTTATAGGTTTGTGGTAAACAGTGGAGAGTTACAGAAGTGAATTTAGGGTGGTATTTGCAAGCTGTGAGGGGGTTGTAGGTTTGCAAGCTGGGAGTTGGTCATAGAGTGTGGAGTAACAAGGTTGACCAAGGGGGGTTAAAAAGTCCAATGGTCTTATCAATTGGGGCAGGAATAAGCAACAAGAGAGAATGTCTTAATGTTAAGTAGGAGCCTCAGAGGTTGATCATTTCTTTCTCTTTCATGGTCTTCCAGTTGCTTTAGATTTTCCAGGAACTCATCTGGAGTGTCCCTGCAGGTCACAGAGATTAACATGGCATCCTTGGGGCCATCAATCAGCCTGAAAGACTTTACATTCCTGTCTTTTTATATTAGTAATATAAAAGTAAAAGAAATAAAGAATAGAGGGCAGTGGAATATTAGGAAGGCTGGCACAGAGGGGTGATGGGGCAATGTTTCTCAGGGCTTCTTCGAGCGAGATTGGGGGCTATGCAGAAATCTAAAATGGGTAAGAATTTAGACTGCTGGGAGATCTCAGGGCAAGGGGTGATATTGTGGGGTTGTTAGAAGGAGCATTTGTCCTATTGACTGACTGGCTGGGGCAGCCCCTTCCCTATCATTGACCACTTTAAGAGTGAGGTTGATTAATCCCTGTTGTGGAGTTTGAGGGCCAGATTCTAATTTCTATAGCTTTTTTAATGTTAGGGGCTGATTGGGTGATAAAATGCATAGTAAGCTTTTTTCAGGGATGAGGGTAGAAGTAAGTAGAAGAAAGGATGACATTTAAGTCATTCCAGGTGAGATTATAGGACTGGGTTAAGTATTGGAGGATCTGATGAAAAGGAACCTAACTGTTGGCCGATTTGGGAAAGGTCAGATAAAGACAAAGGAAGGAAAGGACACTTTAACTATGCCTTTGGTACAAGCTACCTCTCAAAGAGGGGATTGTTGAGCAGGGGTAGAGGAGTCAGCATCAGGACTAAACTGTTAGCCGGACCGGGTATGAGGTAAGGAGGTGACAGGAGGGGCATAAGGAGGTGAGTTGCATGCAGAGGGAGATGAGGAAGGCTCTGGGTCGGGTGAGTTGGGCCTGGATTTGGGCCTGGTTCAGACAGGCGTGTAGCAGAAAGTTCAGAAGGATCGATGGACAAGGAGCATTCTGGTTTACTGGCAGGAGGCAGGAGGGGCAGATGGAAGGGAAAGGAGCAGAGGTTAGGGAGGGATCAGAGTATAAAAACATGTCCAGACATCTGTCACCTCAGACCATTTGCCCATTTGTTGACAAAAATTGTTTAGGTCTTGCAGAATACAAAAATTGAAAGCACCGTTTTCTAGCCATTTGGAATCATTGTCTAATTTGTATCGAGGCCAGGTTGTGTTAGAGAAAAAAAAAAAATCGGACATTTAGGTTTCAGATCAGGTGAGAGTTGAAGATGTTTTAGGTGTTTTAGGATGCAGTCTAGAGGTAAAGACAGAGGAATAGAGGGTGGAATATTGTCCCTGGTGAAGGAGATAAGTCTTAAGGAAAGAAGTAGAGTAGAGATGAAGAGAAGGAGTGAGCAGCTACCAGGGATCTCACTAGGCATCCCTGACTGATACCTGCACTGTAACATAGGTGAGTGATCAAGGCAGGCATCCCCCGCAATTGACCAGACACCAAGGGAAGAGTCTTGTCTTCCCGAGTCTGTGACTAACGTCGGAGTTTTTTGAGTGAGAGGGAGAGACTTGTCTCCTCTGGCTCCACAGGGATAGAGTGTCTCTTTGTCTCTACTGGAAAAAGATTTAAAGGAAAAGATAGAGGAGAACAGACTTGTCTCCTTGGGATTTGAAGGAAAGAGAGAGAGTGGGGGAGAGACTTGTCTCCTGTTCTCTGAAGGAATGAAGAGACAAAGAGAAGGAGACTGCTTACCTAACCTGAAGGTGGTAGGAAAGCTCTTTGGCACACTAAGCGTAAGCTGCTGGTCTGGTCTGATGTGTTGAGGTCTCAGGTGGGTCTCTTCCCAGAGGGGGGTCAGGGACAGGGGACTGGTCTCCCCCAAAGGAGTACCCTTGTGCTGAGTTTCCAGGACTATATGTTAAAACATGTGCTCTGAATGAAGAGACCCCCAAACAGGCTTTGTGTGAGCAACATGGCTGTTTATTCACCTGGGTGCAGGTGGGCTGAGGCCGAAAGGGTGTCATTGGAGGGTGTTGGGATAGGAGTCAGTTTTATAGGTTTGTGGTAAACAGTGGAAAGTTACAGAAGTAACTTTAAGGTGCTTTTTTTTTTTTTTTAACACAAGTTGTGAGAGGGTTGTAACTTTGCAAGCTGGGAGTTGGTCATAGAGTGTGGAGTCACAAGGTTGACCAAGGTGGGTTACAAAGTCCAATTGTCTTACCAATTGGGGCAGGAATGAGGAACAAGAAAGAATGTCTTAAAGTTAAGTAGGCACCTCAAAGGTTGATCATTTCTTCCTCTTTCATGGTCTTCCAGTTACTTTAGATTTTCCAGGAACTCATCTGGAATGTCTCTGCAGGTCACAGAGATTAACATCGCATCCAAGTGCGATCAGTCTGCCTAAAAGACCTTATATTTCTGTCTTTTTATATTAGTAATATAAAAAAAAAAAAAACAAATGAAGAGTGGAGGGCAGTGGAATATTAGGAAGGCTGGCACAGAGGGGTGATGGGGTGATGTTTCTCAGGGCTTCTTCAAGCAGGATTGGGGGTGGCACAGAAACCTAAAATGGGAAAGAATTTAGACTGCTGGGAAATCTCAGGGCAAGGGTTGATATTGTGGCGTTGTTAGAAGGAGCATTTGTTGTATTGACTGATTGGTTATTGCTTCTATACAATTTTGTAGGAATTGAGAGATTAATTGGATAACACAGGGTCCAAATAAGAGAAGAGAAAGATAGGTATCACAGGACCAAGCATTGGAAGAAGCCTTGACTGCCAGTTAGAGAGTATCCAGCCAGGTCCAGAATAACCATTTACCTGATTAGTGAGCTTTTGGGCTCTGTCTTTTCATTTATTGATGGCATCATATATGAGGCCGAACTGGTTTACATAAAAACAACATTCTTCATTTACAAATAGTCAAAGACCTCCTCTTTCAGCAGTCAGTAAATCAAGACCTTTGCAGTTATGGAGGACAACTGCAGCTAGGGAATTTACTTGAACTTGAAGAGGAGATAGTGATTGAGTTAATTCTGCAATATGACCAGAGAAATCATTAGAGGGGCTACAGAAGGTGACGATTAAAGTGGTAAGGTCCGCTATGCCTGAGCCCAGTGCAGTGGTAATTCCTAAACCTACAAGTAAGGGGGATCAATGGAATGACCCGTCTGCATTGTGTCGGGACCATGAGGGGAACAGGGGAGGCTTCCGTCTCCCATTGGCAAACTGAATTTTGGCAGTAAGGAAAACTACTGTATTAGTGCCTGTCTGGTTGGTGGGAAGGCAGATGTAAGAATAAGAACCACAGAGGAAAAAATGGTCCTTGGCTTAGACAGAACTGAAAGCGTGAACTGAAAAGGTGAGAAAGTGTCCTGAGGGGCTAGGGTCTTGGACCCAAATGCCAAGGGAGCCAGCAAGGGCTGTGGCTGTTAAAGGTTGTAGCGAGTTTGGTAGGGTAACTGTGTGGAGGGAGAGCTTTCATGGTTTTCATGGTATATGAGGAACCGTGTGGTATTTATAAGTAACTCCTCGCTTTCATTAACAAGATTGAGTAGGAGCTGAGAATGGGAGTGAGATTAAGCGTGAATTACCTGGCAGAAAAGTGTAAACTGGCAACTTAAACAAAAGCAGGGCATATAGAAGTGAATGAGTACAGTGAATTTGAACACAGTTAGAAAATAACAGAAACAGACTTTCTGAGGTGTGAGTTAAGTAGCAGGGGCAACTGTGTAAAGCTGGAGAAGGCGAGGGGCTGAGACCCGTCTCTCCCCCCACCTCTCTTTTCCTTTAGAGAAAAGAAGACAAGTCTCTCCACCCCTCCCCTGTTTTCCTTTAGAGAACTGGAGACAAGTCTCTCCCCCACTCTGTCTGTTTTCCTTCAAATTCCTCATTTGCTACAAGTCACTCACCTCTCATCATCCCCTTAAAACCTAACCACACTTACCCTGCTCAGCACCAGTACCCCATCCCACAATTGGTTTTAAAAGGCCTAAAGGCTGTTATCACCCATCAATTGCAACATGGCCTTTGAATTCCTACAAACTCTCTTCACAATTTCACTGTTCTAGCTGTTCAAAAACCAGACAAATCCTACAAACTAGTCTAAGACCTCTACCTCATTAAACAGATTGAACTTCCCATCCACCTGGTTGTACCAAACCCTATACCCTCCTATCTTCCATACCCCCTTCCACAACTCACTATTCTGTTCTTGACCTCAAAAATGCTTTTCTCTGAAGCCCAAATTTCGTCCCCATCTGGCATTATCCTTCACCAGGATAGTCAGTTAATCCCCCTGCCAACCATATCCAGTTAATTTCCCAAACCCCAGTCCCATCCACAAAACAACAGCTTCTCTCCTTCCTAGGCGTTGTAGGATACTTTCGCCTCTGAATGCCAGATTTTGCCCCCTAACCAAACCACTTTATGAACTTAGAAAAGGAAACTGAGCTGATCTCATAGACCAAAAATCCTTCCCCCATTCTTCCTTTCATTCTCTAAAAAAGTCCTTAGAGACTGCTTCTACTTTAGTGCTCCCCAACTCCTCTCAACCCTTCTCTTTCTACACATCAAAAATAAAAGGCTGTGCTATCAGAGTTCTTACACAGGAGCCAGACCCAGTACCTGTAGCCTTTTTATCCAAACAACTTAACCTCACAGTCCTGGGCTGGTCCTCATGCCTACGTACCCTGTTTTGGCATCAAGGCTGTGCTACAAGCAGGCACAGCCAGGGAGGCACCCTAGAAGAGGCTGGCAGGCAATGAGGCACTAAGATCAGACTGGGGCCATCTCAGAGGCAAGACTGCCCTGCTCTGTCCAGATCTGACAGTCAACAAAAGCCAATGCCACCTTAAATAGTGTGGCAAGCCTTTGGTTTGGGTAACCCTGGCTGTGCTCCAATGCAACCATTCTGGCACCTAACACTCTGGGTTCTGCACAGGCTGGAATCCTGTTTCTGTCAACTAAAATGTCCATGAGGACTGTGGGGTCTCCTGAAGCTAGGATTCTGGATGTCTGTGGTGAGAGTGAGCCTTTTCCCCAGAAGCTGCTCAGGGCCAGGAATGAGTCCTGGTACTCAGAAACCTTGTGCAGAGTTCCTAGCTCCTTCTTCCTTCAGCCCAAGGTCTGCACCCTCCCTCCATCTACTCTCAATGCCTTTCTTCTAAAGATCTGCTCAGAGTGGGCAAAGATCTTCTTGGCTGCATCAAGTCAGTCATCTTGGCTCAGCAGCAGGATGATCTGGGTATCCCTTTTCTCTCAGTCATTATCTCTGCGTATTTTCTAGCCTCATCCTTTCCTCCTCTCCAAGTACTCTAACGACATGAATGGCATTTTGTTATAGTCCCACAGATCCTTTATACTGTTTTTAACAATTATAATTCTAAATATTTATGACGTACACCGTGATGCTTGGATACATACAATGTATATATCAAATCAGGGTAATTAGCATATCCATCATCTCAAACTTTTATCATTTCTTTGTATTGGGAGCGTTCAATATCTTTGTAGCTATTTGAAACGACCTATTATTATCCATTTTTACTCAGCCTATTTTATCTGTTTTTCAAGTTGTAGAATATCTATTCTATTTTACATCTCACTGGTCTTTCCTCTATCCTCTTTATTCTGAAGTTTAGTCCATTTGCTAAACATTTTATTTTGGTTTATTTTATTTCTTCAGTTTAGAAATTTCAATTTGGTCTTTCTTTATATCTCATATTTACTTGCTGAGCCTTTCAATTTCTCTAGTGAGACTTGATAATTTTCTATTTTTTAAGATGGATTATAATTCCTAGTTGAAGCATTTTGACCATGGCAACTCTATAATCTTTGTGATATAATTGACATGTCTGCCCTTTCAATATTGGTATTTATTTCCTATCTCTTCCCATCTCCCCCATTCAGCTTGGATTCTTCTGGTTCGTCACATGGCAAATGATTTGCTAAAAATCAGTCTTTTAAATTATGTTATGTGATACTCTGAATCTTATCTAATCAATTTTTCGGCTGGCTTTTTCTGAGAGAGGAAGGGGAGCAGAGAACTGAACTGTCATTGTCAGGTAGGGGTAGAAGTCTAGGTCCTACATTTGGCCACTGGTGATGCTTGAAGGAGGGAGGTCCTCATTACTGCTGAATGGGGATGGGACTTCCTGTTTTTCACATCATCTCTGACTCTACAGTGGAGTTGACTTTATTACCACCTGGTAATACTGAAAATCCTGGCTCTCCACTAGACTTCCTCTAATTCCACCCAAGCAGTGAGAGAGGGGAGCACTTCTCTACTGCTGAATATGAATGGAAGTTGAGGATTTCCACATTGTCTCCACTGACATTGTTAGGGATAGGAGTGTGCTTGTAATTTGACATGGAGGATGAATGTTTTGGGTCCCTACATATCCTTCTTTGGTACTACCACAGTAAGAGTGTTGGGGTACTTTGTTATAGCCTCATGAGAGTGAAAATCTAAGATCTCCAACCAACCTTTGTTGGTATAGATGGGCTCCAAAGTATTTTCTTTGCTGTTTGACTGAACACTGAGTTGTTATTTTCAACTAATGTTTCATCTTGTGAGGCTGCCCTTTCCTAGTCCTTTGGCTAAAGACAGCAGACTTTTATTGGAACATCTTAATTTTCCTGTATCTACACCTCTTAGCATTTCTAGGTTGTCACCTTATCCAATGACACAGATAGGACATATAAGGCCAAAAAAACACACAGGGAACTCATCACTTCATTGCTCTAGTCCCACATTCTTTAGGCAATGTGGCTTCCTTCAATTTTATTGCACCTTACATTGGCTTTATATATCATAACCACAGTTTTAAGTTGTAATTGAGAGAGAAACATGGAAAAGTATGTTTACCACAGCTTCCTAGAAGTAGCAACATCTTTTTGATTAACAGCCTCCAACATATTGTCAGTGGTTTCCATATTCCCAAAGTTAATGGATTCCTTTCGATTTTTAGGATAAAAATATTCTTTAGAGCTTAGGAACATGACAAATACATAATTACTAATTATATCATAGTTTTCTAATTTAGCAAACACTTTAGAACTTGTACCATCTTGAAACTATCTTCTGCATAGTTCTTGAACCTCTACTCTTCTTATGATACTAATTAGTAGGTACTTGGGTCAGCTAGTTATCTGGCTTTCATTTTTACCAGGGATTGAAGCATGAATATGAATTAATGCAATGGGAAAAGTAAGGATGGACAACTTTTTTGAGATATTTGAATGAGAAAGAAATAAGAGTACAAGATAGATAAATAAAAGTTTTTAAGAAGAAAAACTTGAGCATAGTTTATTGTTCACGGACAAGAAACTTGAGAATTAAAACTGGAGAAACTAACAGGTAAGGAGGTAGAATAATCCTGAAGGAAATATAAGGCTTGGGATTTATATACAGGAATAGGTATTAACTTTGAACAGACAAACTCAACTCATTCTCTGACTAGAATGTGCAAGAAAATTAGTAACTGGAGAAACTGGGTGTTGAAGAAGATTATCATAGGTAGTCCCAACTGTTTGAATGAAATTTCAGGCAGCATATTTTCATAAGATGAAAAAAAGATGGGTATATGGAATGTCAAAGTAAGTAGGGAAGTTTTTGTTGGCAATGGAAAAGGACATGAAGTTTATCTCTATCACGTTTAGTGATTGGCATAATGGAGACCAAACATGGTTATGATATTACGTATTAATTTATGTATGTCTCATCACACTTAAATTATATAGGTTTAGGGTTATTGAAGACAGTCCTTATTTACAATCCAAAATTAAGATACATAGTTTACTGAGGAATAAATATAGGCACCCAAGGATAGTTGTGCTAATCAGAGATGCTCAGACAATAAACATATCCAAGGTAGGAAGGAAGAGCCCTCAAAAGTCTAGGTGGATCACAAGAACAGAAACAAATCAGAAAGCAGAATGCTTTGTGATATTCAAGAATGACTTTAGTAAAAGGTAAAAGATTCATATGATCTGAAGAGAAATCAGAGTCTTGGCAGGGAGGACTGGATTTCTGCCAATATAGTGGAATATAGTAACAGCTCCAGTGCAGTTTCCAGCGAGAGTGATGCAGAATGGGGGAGATCTCCACATTTCCAACTGAGGTACCAGGTTCATCTCATTGGGACTGGTGCAGCCGGTGCAGCCCGATGAGGGCGTGCCAAAGCAGGGCAGGGTGTTGCCTCACCTGCGAAAGTGCAAAGGACTGGAGAACTCCCTCTCCTAGCCAAGAGAAGCCATTAGGGACTTTTTCTGACCTCTGGAACTTTGGCTCAGATATTGCACTTTTCCCATGGTCTTCACAACTCACAGACCGGGAGATTCCCTCTGGTGCCTACACCACCATACCCCGGGTTTCCAGCACAAAATTAGATGGCTGTTTTAGTCACAGCATTTTTTTTTTCACATACCTCAGTGGTACCTGGACCACCAACTAGACAGAACCACTCACTCCCCTGAAAAAGGGGGCTGAATCCAGGGAGCCAAGTGATTTGGCTTGGTGGGTCCCACTCCCACGAAGACCAGCAAGCTAAGATCCACTGGCTTGAAATTCTCACAGATACCACAGGAGTCTAAGCTCAACCTGGGACTTTGGAGCTTGCTGAGGGGGAGGGGCTTTGGCCATTGCTGAGGCTCAGGTAGGGAGGTTTACCCTCACCTGTGTAAACAAAGTTCCTGAGAAGTTTACACAGAAATTGAGGGGAGCCCACCACAGCTCAGCAAGGCCTCTGCAGGTGGACTGTCACTAGACTCCCTTCTGGCTGGGCAGGGCATCTCTGAAAAAAGGTAACAGTCTGTCAGGGACTTATAAATAAAGCTCCCACCTTCCTGTGACAGAGCACCTGAGAAAGAGGTGGTTGTGGGTTCAGCTTCAGCAGACTTAAATGTTCCTGCCTGGTAGCTCTAAAGGAAGCAATGGATCTCCCAGCACTTCCCCAACCTAGAAAGGCAGGCCAACATTCAAATTAAAGAAATACAGAGAACACCACAAAGATATTCCTTGAGAAGCGCAATGCCAAGACACATAATCATCATCTTCACCAGGGTTGAAATGAAGGAAAAAATGCCAAGGGCAGCCAGAGAGAAAGGTCTGGTTACTCACAAAGGGAAGCACTTGAGCTCTGATAAGGAAAAGACTGCCTCCTCAAGTGGCTCCCTGACCCCCAATTATCCTTAGAGGGAGACATCTCCCATCAGGGGCTGAAAGACACCTCAAACAGGAGAGCTGGCTTTTTGGAAAGATCAACAAAATAAGCAAACTGCTAGCCAGATTAATAAGGAAGAAAAGAGTGAAGAATCAAATAGATGCAATAAAAAATGATAAAGGGGATATCACCACTGATTTCACAGAAATATAAACTACCATCAGAAAATAGTACAAACACCTCTATGCAAACACACCAGTAAATCCAGAAGAAATGGATAGATTCCTGGACACTTACACCCTCCCAAGACTAAACAAGGAAGAAGCTGAATCCCTGAATAGACCAATAACAAGGTCTGAAATTGAGGCAGCAATTAATAACCTACCAACCAAAGAAAGTTCAGGACCAGACAGGTTCACAGCCGAATTCTACCAGAAGTACAAAGAGGAGATGGTACCATTTCTTCTGAAACTATTCCAAACAGTACAAAAAGAAGGACTCCTCCCTAACTCATTTTATGAGATCAACACCAGACTGATAACACAAAACCTAAAAGAGGCACAACTAAAAAAGAAAATTTCAGGCCAATATCCATGATGAACATTGATGCAAAAATCCTCAATAAAATCCTGGCAAACCAAATCCAAGAGCACATCAAAAAAGCTTATCCATCATGATCAAGTTGGCTTCATCCCTGGGGTGCAAGACTTGTTCAACATATGCAAATCTATAAACATAATCCATCACAGAAACAGAACCAAAGACAAAAACCACATGATTATCCTAATAGATGCAGAGAAAGCCGTGGACAAAATTCAACAGTGCTTTATGCTAAAATTCTCAGTAAACTACTTATTGATGGAACGTATTTCAAAATAAGAGCTATTTATGACAAACCCACAGCCAGCATCATACAGAATGGGCAAAAACTGGAAGCATGGTCTTTGAAAACTGGCACAAGTCAAAGATGCCCTCTCTCACCACTACTGTTCAACACAGTATTGGAAGTTCTTGTCAGAGCAATCAGGCAAGAAAAAAGAAATTAAGGGTATTCAACTAGGAAAAATGGAAGTCAAGTTGTCCCTATTTGCAGACAACATGATTGTATATTTAGAAGACCCCATCGTCTCAGCCCAAAATCTCCTTAAGCTAATAAGCAACTTCAGGGAAGTCTCAAGATACAAAATCAGTGTGTGAAAGTCACAAGCATTCCTATACACCAGTAATAGACAGAGAGCCAAATCATGAGTGAACTCCCATTTACAATTGCTATGAAGAGAATAAAATACCTAGGAATACAACTAACAAGGGATCTGACGTTTCTCTTCAAAGAGAACTACAAACCACTGCTCAATAAAACAAGAGGACACAAACAGATAGAAAAACATTCCATGCTCATTGTTAGGAAGAATATCATGAAAATGGCCATAGTGCCCAAAATAATTTATAGATTAAATATTATCCCCATCAAGCTACCATTGACTTTCTTCAAAGAATTGGAAAAAACTACCTAAAATTTTGTATGGAACCGGAAAAGAGCCCTCATGGCCAAGACAATGCTAAGCAATAAAGCAAAACACACAAAAACAAAAACAAAACAAAAAAACAAAAAAACAAATCTGGAGGCATCACACTACCTGACTTCAAATTGTACTTCAAGGCTACAGTAATCAAAGCAGCATGGTACTGGTACCAAAACAGATATAGACCAATGGAAAAGGACAGAGGCCTCAGAAGTAATGCCATACATCTACAACCATCTGATCTCTGACAAACCTGACAAAAACAAGCAATGGGGAAAGGAGTGCCTATTTCATAAATGGTGTTGGGGGAAAACTGAGAAGCCATATGCAGAAAACTGAAACTGGATCCCTTCCTTACACTTTAAACAAAAATTAACTCCAAATGGATTAAAGATTTAAACATAAGACCTAACACCATAGTGTGAAACCATCATTCTCAGCAAACTGGCACAAGAACAGAAAATGAAACACCACGTTATCACTCGTAAGTGGGTGTTGAACAATGAGAACACATGGAAAAGGGAGAGAAACATCACACACCTGGGCCTGGCTGGAGTTATGGGCTAGGGGAGGGATAGCAGGGCATGGGGAGATTGGGGGAGGGATAATATTTGGAGAAATACCTAATGTAGATGATGGGGGGGATGGATGCAGCAAACTACCATGGCACATGTAAACCTATGTAACAAATCTGTTTGTTCTGCACATGTACCCCAGAATTTAAAGTATAATAATACTAAGAACACAGACCTAACCCCATAAAAATCCTAGAAGAAAACCTAGGGAAAACCATTGAGGACATAGGCGTGGGCAAGGACTTCATGACTAAAACAAAAATAGCAATTGCAATAAAAGCCAAAATAAACAAATCAGATCTAATTTAACTAAAGAGCTTCTGCACAGCAAAATAAAGTATCATTAGAGTGAACCGGCAACCAACAGAATGGGAAAAAATTTTTGCAGTCTACCCATCTGACTAAGGGCTAATATCCAGAATCTACAAAAAACTTAAAGAAATTTACAAGAAAAAAACAACTCCATCAAAAAGTGGGCAAAATATATGAACAGACACTTCTCAAAAGACGACATTTATGCAGCCCACGAACACATGAGAAAAAGGTCATCATCACTGGTGATTATAGAAATGCAAATCCAAACCACATTGAGATACCATTGTACATTAGTTAGAATGGCAATCATTAAAAAATCAGGAGACAATGGATACTCAAGAGGATGTGAAGAAATAGGAACGCTATTACAGAGTTGGTGGGACTGTAAATCAGTTCAACCGTTGTGGAAGACAGTGTGGCAATTCCTCAAGGACCTAAAATTAGAAATGCCACTTAACTCAGCAACCCCATTACTGGACATATACCCAAATAAGTATAAATCATTCTACTATAAAGACACATGCACACAAATGTTTACTGTGGCACTGTTCACAATAGCAAAGACATGGAACCAATCAACATGCGCATCAATGATAGGCTGTATAAAGAAAAAGTGGCACATATACACCATGGAATACAATAGCGCCATAAAAAAAAAGAGTTCATGTCCTTTGCAGCAAAACGGATAAAGCTGAAAACCATCATTCTCAGCAAACTGACACAAGAACAGAAAACCAAACACTGCATGTTCTCACTCATAAGTGGGTGCTGAACAATAGACACAGCGAGGGAGAAATCACACACTGGAGCCTGTCAGGGGATGGGAGGGCTCTGAAAGGGAGAGCAAGTGGTAGGGCGATTGTAGAGAAATAACATTGAGAGAAATACATAATGTAGATGGGAGAATACACATATCAAACCACCATGGCACATATATAACTATGTAACAAACCTGCACATTTGGAACACGTACCCCAGAACTTAAACTATAATAATGATAATAATAATAATAATGAAAATACCTAACACCATAAAAACCCTAGAAGAAAACCTAGGCAAAATCATTCAGTACATAGACATGGGCAAGGACTTTATGACTGAAACACCAATAACAGTGGCAACAAAAGCCAAAATAGACAAATGGAATTTAATTAAAGAGCATTTGCACAGCAAAAGAAACTATCATTGGAGTGAACCGACAACCAACAGAATTGGAAAAATTTGTTGCAGTTTACCCATCTGACAAAGAACAAATATCTAGAATCTAGGAAGAACTGAAAGAAATTTACAAGAAGAAAAAACAAACAACCCCACCAAAAAGTGGGTGAAGCATATGAACAGACACTGCCCAAAAGAAGACATTTATGCAGCTCACAAACACATGATAGGAAGGTCATCATCACTGGTCATTAGAGAAATGCAAATCAAAACCACATTGATGTAAAATCTCTCACCAGTTAGAATGGCAATCACGAAAAATCAGGAAACAGATGCTGGAGAGGATGTGGAGAAAAAGGAACGCTTTTACGCTGTTGGTGGGATTGCAAATTAGTTCAACCATTGTGGAAGAAAGTGTGGCGATTTCTCAAGGAGCTGGAACTAGAAAATACCATTTGACACAGAAATCCCATTACTGGGTATATAGCCAGAAGATTATAAATCATTCTATTATAAAGACATATGCACATGTATATTTATTGGGGCACAGTTCACAGTAAAAAACACTTGAAACCAACCTAAATGTCTATCAATGATAGGCTGTATAAAGAAAATATGGCACATATATACCATGGAATATGATGCAGCCATAAAAATTACAAGTTCATGTCCTTTGCAGGGACATGGATGAAGCTGGAAACCATCATTCTCAGCAAACTGACTCAAGAACAGAACACAAAACAACACATGTTCTCACCTGTAAGTGGCTGTTGAACAATGAGGACACATGCACAAAGGGAGGGAAACATTATACACCAGGGCCTGACAGGGGTTGAAAGAAAATGGGAGGGATAGCAAAGGGTCGGGAGATTTGGGAGGTATAACATCAGGAGAAATACCTAACAGATGACAATGGGATGGATGCAGCAAACCACCATCGCACACGTGCAGCTACATAACAAACCTGCACATTCTGCACATGTACCCAAGAACTTAAAGTATAATAATAGCAAAAGAGCTAACACTGTATAAACCCTAGAAGCAAACCTAGGCAAAACCATTCAGAACACAGGAATGGGCAAGGACTTCATGACTAAAACACCAAAAGCAATGGCAACAAAATCCTAAATAGACAAATGGGACCTCATTAAATTAAAGAGCTTCTGCACAGCAAAAGAAACTATCATTAGAGTGAATCAGCAACCAATAGAATGGGAAACCATTTTTGTAATCTACCTATCTGACTAAGTGCTAATATCAAAAATCTATAAAGAACTCAGAAATTTATAAGAAAAATCAAACAACCCTATCGAATAGTGAGCGAAGGATATGAACAGATACTTCTCAAGGGAAGAAATTTATGCAACCCACAAACACATGAAAAGATGCTCATCATCACTGGTCATTAGAGTAATGCAAATCAAAACCACATTGAGATCCTATCTCAGGTCAATTACAATGGCGATCATTAAAAAATCAGGAGACAACAGATGCTGGAGAGCATGTGGAGAAATAGGAACATTTTTACACTGTTGGAGGGATTGCAAATTGGTTCAACCATTGTGAAAGAAGGTGTGGCAACTCCTCAAGGATCTGGAACTAGAAATACCATTTGACCAATAAATCAAATTACAGGTCTTATACACAAATATTATAAATCATTCTATTATAAAGACACATGCACAGGTATGTTTATTGCAACACTCTTCACAGAAGCAAAGACTTGAAACCAACCCAAATGCCCATCAATTACAGACTGTATATAGAAAATGGGGTAAATATACATCATGGAATACTCTGCAGCCATAAAAAAAGATGAGTTCATGCCTTTTGCAGGGACCTGGATGAAGCTGGAAACCATCATTCTCAGCAAACTGACTCAAGAATAGAAAACCAACACTGCATGTCCTCACCCATATGTGGCTGTGGAACAGTGAGAACACAGGGACAATGGAAGGGAGACATAACACACCAGGGACTGTCGGGATTAAGGGGATAGGGGAGAAACAGCAGGCGGTTGGGGGACTGGGGAGTGATAACATTGGAGGAAATACCTAATGTGGATGACCATGGGATAAACGCAGCAAACCACCATGGTATTTATATACCTACGTACCAAGCCTGCACATTCTGCACATGTACCCCAGAACTTAAAGTATGATAATAATGATGATAATAATAGTAATAATAATAATAAAAGACCTAACACCATAAAAACCCTAGAAGAAAACCTAGGCAAAACCATACAGAATGTAGGTATGGGCAAGAATTTCATGACTAAAACACCAAAAACAATGGTAACAAAAGACAAAATAGACAAATGGGGTATCATTAAATTAAAGAGGTTCTGCAGATCAATAGAAACTGTCATTAGAGTGAACTGGCAACAAAAAGAATGAGGAAAAGATTTTGCAATCTACCCATCTGACAAAGGGCTAATATCCAGAGTCTATAAATAACTGACAACAATTTACAAGAAAAACATGAAAAACCCCATTTAAAAGTTAGCAAAGGATATGAAAAGACACTTCTCAAAAGATGACATTTATGCAGTCCACAAAAACATAAAAATATGGTCATCATCACTGGTTATTAGAGAAATGTGAATCAAAACCCATTGAGATACCATCTCAAGCCAGTTAAAATAGCCATCATTAAAAATCAGACAACACATGCTGGAACGGATGTGGAGAAATAGGAACGCTTTTACACTGTTGGAGGGATTGCAAATTAGTTAAACAGTGGTGGAAGAAAGTGTGGCTATTCCTCAAGGATCTAGAACTCGAAATACCAATTCACCCAGAAATTCCAGTACTGGGTATATACCCAAAGGATTATAAATCATTCTATTGTAAAGACACATGCACAGATATCTTTATTGCAGCACTATTCAAAATAGCAAAGACAAGGAACCAAACAAAATGCCCATCTATGATAGACTGTATACAGAAAATTTGGCATATATACACCATGGAAAACAATGCAGCCATAAAAAAGGATGAGATCATGTCCTTTGAAGGGACATGGGTGAAGCTGGAATCTATCATTTTTAGCAAAGTGACACAAGAACAGAAAACCAAACACTGCATATTCTCACCCGTAAGTGGGTGCTGAACAATGAGAACACATGGACACAGAGAGAGAAGGCTCACAAACTGTGGCTTGTTGGGGCTTGGAGCCACGGGGGAAAGATGGCTGGGGGTGGGGGGATTGGGGGAGGAATAGCATGAGAAAAAATACTTGATGTAGATGACCATGGGATGGACAGAGCAAACCACCACGTCACGTGTATACCTACATAATAAAACCGCATGTTCTGCACATGTACCCTGGAACTTAAAGTATAATAATAATGATGATGATAATAAAAGACCTAACACCATTAAAAAACCTAGAAGAAAACCCAGGCAAATTCATTCAGCACATAGGCATGGGCAAGGATTTCATGACTAAAAGACTAAAGGCAATGGCAACAAAAACCAAAATAGACAAATGGGACCTCATTAAATTAAAGATCTTCTGCACAGCAAAAGAAACTATCATTGCAGTGAACTGGCAACCAACAGAAAGGGGAAAAAAGTTTGCAATCCCCTCTGACAAAGGGCTAATATACACCATCTACAAATAACTCAAAGTTTACAAGATAAAAACAACCCCATCAAAAAGTGGGCAAAGAATATGAACAGACACTTCTCAAAGAAGACATTTATACAGCTCACAAACACATGATAGGAAGGTCATCATCACTGGTCATTAGAGAAATGCAAATCAAAACCCCATTGAGATACCATCTCATGCCAGTTAGAATGGCGATCATTAAAAAATCAGAAGAAAACATATGATGAAGAGGATGCGGAGAAATATGGATGTTTTATACTGTTTGTGGGATTGCAAATTAGTTCAACCATTGTGGAATAAAGTGTGGCGATTCTTCAAGGAAGTAGAACTAGAAATACTATTTGACTCAGAAATCCTAGTACTGGGTACACACCCAAAATATTATAACTAATTCTATTATAAAGACACATGCACACGTATGTTTCTTGCGGCACTCTTCACAGTAGAGAAGACTTGAAACCAACCCAAATGCCCATCAATGACAGATTGTATAAAGAAAACGTGGTAGATATACACCATGGAATACTATGGAGTCATAAAAAAAGATGAGTTAATGTCTTTTGCAGGGACACGGATGAAGCTGGAAGCCATCATTCTCACCAAATTGACTCAATAACACAAAACCAAACAGCGCATGATCTCACCCTTAAGTGGGTGTTGAAAATGAGAACACATGAAACAGGGAGGCAAACATAACATACCAAGTCCTATCAGGGGTTGAGGGGATAAGGGAGGGATTCCAGGTGTTGGAGGGATTGGGGAGGGGATAACATTAGGAGAATTACCTAATGTAGATGACCATGGGATGGATGCAGCAAACCATGATGGCACATGTATACCTACATAACAAAACTGCACGTTCTGCACATGACCCTGGAACTTAAAGTATAATAATAATGATAATGATAATAAAAGATCTAATATCATAAACATCCTAGAAGAAAACCTAGGCAAAACCATTCAGAACATAGGCACTGGCAAATACTTCATGAGTAAAACATCAAAAGCATTGGTAACAAAAGCCAAAATAAACAAATGGGATCTAATAAAATTAAAGAGCTTCTACACAGAAAAACAAACTAGTATTGTAGAGAAGTAGCAACCAACAGAATGGGAAAAAATTTTGCGATCTACTCATCTGACAAAGGGTTAATATATAGAATCCACCAAGAACTGAAAGAAATTTACAGAAAAAAAAAACAAAACAAAACAAGCACTCCCATCAAAAAGTGGAAGTATATGAACAGACATTTCTCAAAAGATGATATTTATGTAGCCCACAAACACATGTAAAGAAGGTCATCATCACTGCTCATTAGAGAAATGCAAATCAAAACCACTTTGAGATCACACCAATTAGAATGATGATCATTAAAAAATCAGGAGACAACAGATGCCGGAGAAAATGTTGAGAGATAGGAAAGCTTTTACACTGTTGGTGGGATTGCAAATTCAATCTACCATCGTAGAATAAAGTGTGGTGATTCCTGTAGGATCTAGAACTAGAAATACCAGTTTGACCCAGAAATCCCATTACTGGGTAGATACTGAAAGGATTATAAATCATTCTATTAAAAAGACATATGCACATGTCTGTTTATTGTGGCACTATTCAAAATAAGAAAGACATAGAACCAACCAAAATGTCCATCAATGATAGACTATATAAACAAAATGTGCCATATATACACCATAGAATATGATGCAGCCATATAAAAGGATGAGATCTTGTCATTGAAGGGACATGTATGAAGCTGGATCCCATCATTCTCAGCAAACTGACACAAGAACAGAAAATCAAACACCACATGTTCTCACTCATAAGTGGATGTTTAACAATGAGAACATATGGACACAGGGATAGAAATATCACAAACTTGGGCCTGTCAGAGGTTGGGGATATTGTGGAGGGGGGATAGCAGGAGATCCAGGAATTGGGGGAGAAATAACATAAGGAGAAATACTTAATATAGAGGACCATAGGATGGATGCAGCAAAGAAAGATGTCACGTGTATACCTACATAACAAACCTGCATGTATTGCACGTGTACCCTAGAACTTGAAGTATGATAACAATGATGATAATAAGAGACCTAACACCATATAAACCCTAGAAAAAATCCTAGGCAAAACCATTCAGAACATAATCATGGGCAAGGACTTCATGAGTAAAACACCAAAAGCAATGGCAACAAAATCCTAAATAGACAAATGGGATCTCATTAAATTAAAGAGCTTCTGTACAGCAAAAGAAACTATCATTACAGTGAACCAGCAACCAAAAAAATGGGAAAAAGTTTTTGCAATCTACCCATCTGACAATGGGCTAATGTTCAGAATCTACAAAGAACTGAAAGAAATTTACAGGAAAAACAACAACTCCATCGAAAAGTGGATGAAAAATACGAACAGACACTTCTCAAAAGAAGACATCTGTGAAGCCCACAAACACATACAAAGAAGTTCACCATCACTGGTCATAGAAGAAATGAAAATCAAAACACATTGAGATACCATCTTTTGCAGGTTTGAATGGCAATCATTAAAAAAATCAAAAGACAACAGATGCCAGAGAGGATTTGGAGAAATAGAAATGCTTTTACAATGTTGGAGGGATTGCAAATTAGTTCAACCATTTTGGAAGAAAGTGTGGTGATTCCTCATGGGTCTTGAAATAGAAATATTATTTGACCCAGAAATCACAGTACTGAATATATAACCAAAGGATAATAAATCATTCTATTGCAAGGACACAAGCACAAGTATATTTGTTGTGGCACAATTCAAGATAGTAAAGATGTGGAAGCAAACAAAATGCCCATCAATGATAGACTGTATAAAGAAGCCGTGGCATATATGCACCATGGAATATGATGCAGCCATAAAAAAGGATGATATCCTGTTTTCTGAAGGGACATGGATGATGTTGGAACCCATCATTCTCAGCAAACTGACACAAAAACAGAAAACCAAACACCGCATGTTCTCACATGTAAGTGGGTGTTGAACAATGAGAACACATGGACACAGGGAGAGAAACATCACAAACTGGGGTGCCGGGGGTTGGGGCATGGAGGAGGGATAGTATGGTGTCAGGGGATTGGGGAGGGGATAACATGAGGAGAATTATTTAATGTAGGTGACCATGGGATGGATGTAGCAAACCACCATGGTATGTGTATACCTACATAACAAACCTGCTAGGTCTGCAACATATACCCCAGAACATAAGTACAATAATAATAATAATAAAACACCTAACACCATATAAGCCCTAGAAGAAAACCTAGGCGAAACCATTCAGAACACAGGCATGGGCAAGGACTTCATGACTAAAACACCAAATGCAATGACAACAAAAGCTAAAATAGACAAATGGGATCTCATTATATCAAAGAGCTTCAGCAAAGCAAAAGCAACTATAATTGCAGTGAACTGGCAATCAACAAGGATGGGGAAAATTTTTTGCAATCTACCCATCTGACAAAAGGCTAATATCCAGAAACTACAAAGAACTGAAAGAAATTTATTAAAAAAAAACAGCCCCATCAAAAAGTGGGCAAATTATATGAACAGATTCTTCTCAAAAGAAGTTTATGCAGCCGATAAACACATATAAAGAGTGTCATCATCACTGATCATTAGAGAAATGCAAATCATAACCACATTGAAATACCATCTCACAACAATTTCAATGGCGATCATTAAAAATCAGTAGACAACGGATGCTGGAGAGGATGTGGAGACATAGGAATGCTTTTACACTGTTGGTGGGAGTGTAAATTAGTTCAACCATTGTGGAAGACAGTACGGTGATTCCTCAAGGATCTAGAAATAGAAATATCATTTGACCAAGAAATCAAATTACAGGGCATATACCCAAAAGATTATAAATAATTCTATTATAAAGACACATGCACACATATGTTTATTGCAACATGCTTCATGGTAGCAAGACTTGAAACCAACTCAAATTCCCATCAACGATAGACTATACAAAGAAAATGTGGCACATATACATCATGGAATACTATACAGCCATAAAAAAGATGAGTTCATGCCCTTTGCAGGGACATGGATGAAGCTGGAAACCATCATTCTCAGCAAACTACTAAACAATAGAAAACCAACACTGCACGTTCTCACCCATAAGTGGCTATGGTATAATGAGAGCACATGGGTACAGGGAGGAAAACATAACACTCTGGGACCTGTCAAGGGTTGAGGAGATAAGGGAGAGATAGCAGGGGTTGGCTGATTGGGGGATTGATAACATTAGGAGAAATACCTAATGTGGATGACCATGGGATGGATGTAACAATGTAGCATGGTACGTGTATACCTATGTAACAAATCTGCATGTTCTGCACATGTATGTTTATTGCAGCACTGTTGATAGTAGGAAAGACTTGAAACCAACCCAAATGCCCATCAATTATATACTATATAAAGAAAATGTGGCACATATGCTCCATGGAATTCTATGCAGCCATAAAAAAGGATGAGTTCATGCCCTTTGCAGGGACATGAATGATTCTAGAACCTATCATTCTTAGCAAACATACCAAAGAACAGAAAACCAACAAGGCATGTTCTAACCCACAAGTGGGTGTTGAACAATGAGAATACTTACACACAGGGAAAGAAACATTACACACCGGAGCCTGTCAGGGGTTGAAGAGATAGGGAAGGGCATCTGGGGATTGAGGTGGGATAACATGAGAAGTAATAATGTGACCATGGGATGGATGCAGCAAACCACCATGGCACATGTATACCTACATAACAACTCTGCATATTCTATACATTTACCCCAAAATTTAAAGTATAATAATAATAAAAGACCTGACACCATAAAAACACTAGAAGAAAACCTAAACAAAACCATTCTGAACATAGTCATTGGCAAGGACTTCACAACTAAAACAAAAGCAATGACAACAAAAGCCAAAATAGATCAATGGGATCCAATTAAAGAGCTTCTGCACAGCCAAAGAAACTATCATTAGAGTGAATTCACAACCAACAGAATGAGAAAAACTTTTTGTAATCTACCCATCTGACAAAGGGCTAATATCCAGAGTTTACAAAGAAATTAAATTTACAAGAGAAAAATAAATAAACAACCCCATGAAAAAGTGGGCAAAAGATATGAACAGACACTTCTCAAAGAAGACATTTATGAAGACCACACACACATGAAAACGTCGTCATCACTGGTCATTAGAGAAATGCAAATCAAAATCACATTGAGATACCACCTCAGGCCAGTTAAAATGGCAATCATTTAAAAAATCAGAAGATAACAGATGATGAAGAGGATGCAGAGAAATAGGAACGCCTTAACACTGTTGGAGGGATTGCAAATTAGTTCAACCATTGTGGAAGAAACTATGGCGACTCCTCAAGGATCTAGAACTGGAAATACCATTTGACCCAGAAATCCCAGTACTGGGTATATACCCTAAGAATTATAAATCATTCTATTATAAAGACACATGCACATGTATGTTTATTGTGACACTGCTTACAGTAGAAAAGACTTGAAACTAAAGCAAATGCCCATTAATGATAGACTGTATAAAGAAAATGTGGAACATATACACCATGGAATACTATGCAGCCATAAAAAATGATGAGTTCATGTCTTTTACAGGAACATGGATGAAGCTGAAAACCATCATTCTCAGCAAACTGACTCAAGGACAGATAACCAAACACTGCATGTTCTCACCCATAAGTGAGTGTTGTACAAAGAGAACACATGGAACAGGGAGGGACACATAACACATTGGGTCCTGACAGAGGTTGGAGGGATATGGGAGGGATAGCAGGGGTTTGGGGGTTTGGGGAGGGGATAACATTAGGAGAAATACCTAATGTAGATGACCCTGGGATGGATGCAGCAAACCATGATGGCACATGTATACCTATGTAACAAATCTGCACATTCTCACATGTACCCAAGAAGTATGATAAATAAAGTATGATAATAATAATACTAACAAAAGAAATAACACCATAAAAACCCTAGAAGAAAATCTAGGCAAAACCATTCAGGAAGTAGGCATGGGCAAGGACTTCATTACTACAACACCAAAAGCAATGGTGACAAAAGCCAAAAGAGACAAATGGGACCTCATTAAATTAAAGAGGTTCTGTAGAGCAAAAGACTGTCATTAGAATGAACCAGCAACCAACAGAATGAAGAAAAATTTTTGTAATCTACCCATCTGACAAAGGGTTAATATGCAGAGTCTACCAATAACTGAAATGAATTTACAAGAAAAACACCAACAACCCCATTAAAAAGTGGGCAAATGATATGAAAAGATACTTTCAAAAGAAGACATTTATGCAGCCCACAAAACATAAAAAGACAGTCATCATCAGTGGTTATTAGAGAAATGCCAATCAAAACCCACTGAGATACCATTTCATGCCAGTTACAATGGCAATCATTGAAATATCAGGAGACAACAGATGCTAAAGAGAATTTAGAGATAGAGGAATGCTTTTACACTGTTGGAGGGATTGCAAATTAGTTAAACAGTGGTGGAAGAAAGTGTGGCTATTCCTCAAGGATCTAGAACTCAGAATACCATTTGACCCAGAAATCCTAGTACTGGGTATATACCCAAAGAATAATAAGTCATTCTTGTAAAGACACTCACACACATATATTTATTGCGGCACTATTCAAAATAGCAAAGACATGGAACCAAACAAAATGCCTATTAAGGACAGATTGAATAAAGAAAATGTGGCATATATACACCATGGAATACAATGCAACCATAAAAATGAGATCGTGTCCTTTGAAGGGATATGGATGAAGCTGGAACCCATCATTCTCAGCAAATTGACACAAGAACAGAAAACCAAACACTGCATGTTCTCACCCATAAGTGGGTGTTGAACAATCAGAACACATGGACGCAGGGAGAGAAACATGATAAACTGGGGCCTGGCTGGGGCTGGGAGTATGGGGGAGGGATAGCATGGTGTCAGGGGATTAGGGAGGGATAACATGAGGAGAATTACTTAATGTAGATGACCATGGGATGGATGTAGCAAACCACTATGGCATGTGTGTACCTACATAACAAACCTGCATGTTCTGTACATGTACCCTAGAACATAAAGTATAATAAGGATGATTATAATAGAAGACCTTACAACATAAAAGCCCTAGAAGAAAATTAGGCAGAACCATTCAAAACACACACATGGGCAAGAACTTCAATACTACAACACCAAAAGCAAGGGCAACAAAAGCCAAAATAGACAAATGGGATCTCATTAAATTAAGAGCATCTGCACAGCAAAAGAAACTATCATTACAGTGGACTAGCAACCAACAGAATGGGAAAAAATTTTTGCATTCTACCCATCTGACAAAGGCCTAATACCCAGAGTCTGCAAATAACTGAAAGAAATTTACAAGAAAAAACAAAAACAACTCCATCAAAAAGTAGGTGAAGAATATGAACAGACACTTCTGTAAAGAAGACATTTATAAAGTGACATGAAAAGAAGGTCATCATCACTAGTCATTAGAGAAATTCAAATAAAAGCCACATTGAGATACCATCTCATGCCATTAGAATGGCGACAATAAAAAAATCAGAAGACAACGGATGCTGAAGGGGGATATGGAGAAGTGGAACACTTTTAACACTGTTGGAGAGATTGTGAATTCGTTCAACAACTGTGGAAGAAAGTGTGGCGATTCCTCAAGGATCTAGAACTAGAAATACCATTTTACTCAGAAATCCCATTATTTGGTAGATACCCAAAGAACTATAAATTATTCTATAATAAAGACACATGCACAAGTTGATTTATTGTGGCACTGTTCACAGTAGCAAAGACTTGAAACCAACCCAAATGCCCATCAATGATAGACTGGATAAAGAAAATGTGGCACATATACACCATGGAATACTTTGTGGCCATAAAAGAAGATGAGTTCATGTTCCTTGGATGGACATAGATGAAGCTGGAACCCATCATTCTCAGCAAATTGACTCAAGAACAGAAAACCAACACCGCATGTTCTCACGCATAAGTGAGTGTTGAACAAGGAGAACACATGGACGCAGGGAGAGAAACAACACACACCAGGGCCGATCGGGGTTGGGGGAATAGGGGTAGGGATAACAGGAGGTCAGGGTATTGAAGAGGGATAACAATAGGAGAAATATCTAATGTAGATGACCATGGCATGGAATCAGCAAACCACGATGGCATGCGTATACATATGTAACAAACTTGCACGTTCTGCACATGTACCCCAGAACTTACAGTATAATAATAATAAGAGAGCTGACACTATATAAAGCCTAGAAGAAAACCTAGGCAAAACCACTCAGAACAGAGGCATGGGCAAGGACTTCACAACTAAAACACCAAAAGCAATGGCAACAAGAGCCAAAATAGAAAAATGGGATCTCACTAAATTAAAGAGTTCTGCACAGCAAAAACAAACAAACAAACAAAAAAAAACTTTCATTAGAGTGAATCAGCAACGAACAGAATGGGAAAAAATTTCTGTAATCTACCAATCTGACCAAGGGGTACTATCCAAAATCTATAAAGAACTGAAAGAAATTTACAAGAAAAATCAAACAGCCTCATCCAAAAGTGGGTGAAGGATATGAACAGACACTTCTCAAGGGAAGGAATTTATGCAGCCCACAAACACATGAAAAAACACTCATCATTACTGTTGATTAGAGAAATGCAAATCAAAACCACATTGAGATACGATCTCATGCCAATTACAAACACGATCATTAAAAAATCAGGAGACAGAATGCTGGAGAGGATGTGGAGAAATAGGAATGCTTTTATATTGTTGGATGGATTGCAAATTACTTCAACCATTATGGAAGAATGTGGCGATTTCTCAAGGATCTAGAACTAGAAATACCATTTGACCAAGAAATCAAATTACAGGGGATATGCCCAAAAGATTATAAATCCTTCTATTATAAAGACACATGCACACATATGTTTATTGCAACACTCTTCACAGTAGCAAAGACTTGAAACCAACCCAAATACCCATCAATGATAGACTGGATAAAGGAAGGTGGCATATAAACAGAATAGAATAGTATGCAGCCATAAAAAAGATAAGTTCACGTCCTTTGCAGGGACATGGATAAAGCTGGAACCCATCATTCTCAGCAAACTGACTCAAGAACAGTAAACCAACACTGCATGTACTCACCTATAAGTGGGTGTTGAACAATAAGAACACACGGACAAAGGAAGAGAAACATCACATACTGAGGCTAGTCAGTTTCAGGAATAGCATAGAGAGAGCAGGGGGTCAGAGGAATAAAGGGGGATAACATTAGGAGAAATACGTAATATAGATGACCATGGGATGGATGTTACAAACCACAATGGCACATGTATACCTACATAACAAATCTGCACGTTCTGCACACGTACACTAGAAATTGAAGTATAATAATAATAATAGTAAAAGACCTAACACCATAAAAACCTTAGAAGAAAACCAAGACAAAAACCATTCAGTACATAGGCATGGGCAAGGACTTCATGACTAAAACACAAAAAGCAATGACAACAAAAGCCTAAACAGACAAGTGGGATCGCATTAAATTAAAGAGCTTCTGTGGAGACAGAGAAATTTTCATTAGAGTGAACCGGCAACCAACAGAATGGGAAAAAATTTTTGTAATCTACCCATCTGACAAAGGGCTAATATCCAGAATCTACAAATAACTGGAAGAAACTTACAAGAAAAAAATACCATCAAAAAATGGTCAAAGAATATGAACACTTTTCAAAAGAACACATTTATGCAGCCCAATAACACATGAAAAGATGGTCATCATCACTGGTCATTAGAGAAATGCAAATCAAACACATTGAGATACCATCTCATGCTGGTTACAATGGCAATCATTAAAATATCAGGAGACAACAGATGCTGAAAACAAATGGGATCTCATTAAATTAAGGAGCTTCTTTAGCGATAAAGAAATTATCCTTAAAGTAAATGGGTAACCAACAGAATGGGAAAACATTTCTGCAATCTACCCATGTGAAAGGGCTAAAATCCAGAATCTACAAAAAACTGGAAGAAATTTACAAAAAATAAACAAGCCCATCAAAAAGTGGGCAAAGAATATGAACAGACAGTTTTCAATAGAAGACATTTATGTAGCCCACAAACACATGAAAAGATGGTCATCATCCATGGTCATTAGAGAAATGCAAATCAAAACACATTGAGATACCATCTCACATCCTTAGAATAGCCCTCATTAAAATATTAGGAGACAACAGATGCTGAAGAGGATTTGGAGAAATAGGAATGCTTTTACACTGTTGGTGGGATTGCAAATTAGTTTAACCATTGTGGAAGAAAGTGTGGCGATTCCTCAAGGATGTAGAACTAGAAATACCATTTGACCCAGAAATCCTAGTACTGGGTATATACCCAAAGAATTATAAATCTTTCTTGTAAAGACACATGCACACATATGTTTATTGGGCACTATTCAAAATAGTACAGACATGGAACTTATAACAAAATGCCCATCAATGATAGACTGTATAAAGAACATGTGGCATATATACACTATAGAATATGATGCAGGCATAAAAAGAAGGACATCATATCCTTTGAAGGGACATGGATGAAGCTGGAACCCATCATTCTCATCAAACTGATCCAAGAACAGAAAACCAAACAGCGCATGATCTCACTCACAAGTGGGTGTTGAACCATGAGAACACATGGACACAGGGAGAGAAACCTCACAAACTGGGGCCTGTTGGGGGTTGGGGTCATGAGAGAGGTCTAGCAGGAGGTCGGGGAATTGGGGAGGGATAACATGAGGAGAAATCTTAGTGTAGATGACCATGGGATGGATGTAGTAAACCACCATGGCATATGTATAGCTAAGTAACAAACCTGCACGTTCTGCACATTTATCCCAGACTTAAAGTATAATAATAATAATGATAATAGAAGACCCAACACCACATAAACCCTAGAAGAAAACCTAGGCAAAACCATTCAGAACATATGCATGGGCAAAGACTTCATGACTAAAACACCAAAAGCAACGGCAACTAAAGCCAAAATAGACAAATGGGACCTCATTAAATTAAAGATCTTCTGCACAGCAAAAGAAACTATCATTGCAGTGAACTGGCAACCAACAGAAAGGGGAAAAAAGTTTGCAATCCCCTCTGACAAAGGGCTAATATACACCATCTACAAATAACTCGAAGAAGTTTACAAGAAAAAAACAATCCCATCAAAAAGTGGGCAAGGAATATGAATGGACACTTCTCAAATAAGACATTTATGAAGACCACAAACACATGATAGGAAGGTCATCATCACTGGTCATTAGAGAAATGCAGATCAAAATCACATTAAGATACCATCTCATGCCAATTAGAATGGTGATTATTAAAATGTCAGGATACAACAGATGATGCACAGGATGCAGAGAAATTGGAACACTTTTACACTGTTTATGGGATTGCAAATTAGTTCAACCACTGTGGAATAAAATGTGGAGATTCCTCAAGGATCTAGAACTAGAAATACCATTTGACCCAGAAATCCCTTTACTCAGTAGATACCCAAAGGATTATAAATCATTCTATTATAAAGACACACGCAGATGTATATTTATTGTGGCACTGTTCACAGTAGTAAAGACTTGAAACCAACCCTAATGCCTATCAATGATAGACTGGATAAAGAAAATGGGACACAGATACACCATGGAATAATATGCAGCCATATAAAAGGATGAGTTCATGTCATGTGGACTTTATCCTTTGCAGGGACATGGAAGAATCTGGAACCCATCAGGCTCAGTAAACTGACTCAATAACAGAAACCAATGCCACATGTTCTCACCCATAAGTGGGTATTGAACAGTGAGAATACATGGACACAGCAAGATGGACATCACACACCTGGGTCTGTTGGGGGTTGGGGGAGATAGAGGAAGGATAGCAGGGGTTCAGGGTATTGGGGAGGGGATAACATTAAGAGAAATACCTGATGTAGATGATCATGGGATGGATGCAGCAAACCCCCATGGCATGTGTATATCTATGTTACAAGCCTGCATGTTCTACACATGTACCCCAGAACTTGAAGTATTATAATACTAATAATAAAAGACATATCATATAAACCCTAGAAGAAAACCTAGGCAAAACCATTCAGAACATAGGCATGGGCAAGGACTTCATGACTAAAGCCCAAAAGCAATGGCAACAAAAGCCAATATAGACAAATAGGATCTAATTAAATTAAAGGGCTTCTGCACAAAAAAAAGAAAGTATTAGAGTGAACCAGCAATCAACAGAATGGGAAAAAATTTTTGCAATCAACCTATCTGACAAAGGGCTAATATCGATAATATACAAAGAACTTAAAAACATTTACAAGAAACAAAGAAACTAGCCCATAAAAAGTGGGTGAAGGATATGAACAGACAGTTCTTAAAGAAGACATTTAAATGAAAAGGTGGTCATCTTCACTGGTCTTTAGCAAATTCAAATCCAAACCACCTTGAGATACCATCTAACTCCAGTTAGAATGGCAATCATTAAAAAATTAGGAGACAACAGATGCTGGAGAGGATGTGGAGAAATCAGAAAACTTTTACACTGTTGGTGGGATTATAAATTAGTTCAACCATTGTGGAAGAAAGTGTGGCAATTCCTCAAGGATCTAGAACTAGAAATACCATTTGTCTCAGGAATCCCAGTACTGGGTAGATACCTAAAGGATTATAAATAATTCTATTATAAAGACCCATGCACACGTATGTTTGTTGCAGTATTGTTCACAGTGGCAAAGACTTGAAGACAACCCAAATGCCAATCAATGTTAGACTGTATAAAGAAAACAGGGCACATACCCACCATGGAATAGTTGGCAGCCATATAAAAGGATAAATTCATGTCCTTTGTAGGGACATGGATGAAGCTGGAACCCATCATGCTCAGTAAACTGACTCAAGAATAGAAAACCAAACACTGCATGTTCTCACATTAGGTGTTGAACAATGAGAACACATGGACAAGGGCAAGAAATATCACACATTAGGGCCTGTCTGGGGTTAGGGGGTTAGGGGAGGGATAGCAGGGGGTCAGGGGATTGAGGAGGGGTAACATTTAGAGAAATATCTAATGTAGATGACCATGGGATGGATGCAGCAATAGACCTATGTAACAAACCTTTACATTCTACACATGTACCCAGAACTTAAAGTATTATAATAATAATAACGAAAGATCCAACACCGTACGATCCTGGAAGAAATCCTAGGCAGAACCATTCAGAACATAGGAATGGGCAAGGACTTCCTGACCAAAACACCAAAAACAATGGCAAGGAAAGCCAAAATAGACAAATAGGATCTCATTAAATTAAACAGCTTCTGCACAGCTAAAGAGAGTATCATTAGAGTGAATCAGCAAACAGAATGGGAAAATATTTTTGCAATCTGCCCATCTGACAAAGGGCTAGTATCCAGAATCTACAAAGAACTGAAAGAAATTTACAAGGAAAAAGCAAACACCCTCATCAAAAAGTGGGAAAAGGATATGAACAGACACTTTTAAAAAGAAGAAATTTATGCAGCCTACAAACATGAAAAAAAGCTCATCATCACTGATCATTAGAGAAATGCAAATCAAAACCACTGAGATTCCATCTCATGCAAGTCAGAATGGTGATTATTAAAAAATGAGAAGACTATAAATGCTGAAGAGGATGTGGAGAAATAGGAATGCTTTGACACTGTTGGTGGGAGTAAATTAGTTCAACCATTATGGAAGATAGTGTGGCAATTCCTCAAGGATCTAGAACTAAAAATACCATTTGACCCAGAAATCCCATTACTGGGTATGTACCCAATGGATTATAAGTCATTCTATTATAAAGACGCATGCACACATGTTTATTGTGGTACTGTCCACAATAGGAAAGACTTGAAACCAACCCAAATGCCTATCAATGATAGACTGTATAAAGAAAATGTGGCACATATACAACATGGAATACTATGCAGCCATAAAGAAGGATGAGTTTGTGTCCTTCGCATGTACATGGATGAAGCTGGAAACCATCATTCTCAGCAAAGTCACACAAGAACAAAAATCCAAGCACCACATCTTCTCACCCATAATTGGGTGTTGAACAAAGAGAACACAGGGACACAGGGAGGGGAACATTACACGCTGGGGCCTGTAGGGGGGGTGGGGGTCTAGGGGAGGGACTGCAGGGGGGTGGAGGGATTCAGGAGAGATAACTTCAGGAAAAATACCTAACATAGATGGTGGTAGAATGGATGCAGCAAACCAACATGGCACGTGTATACCTATATAACAAACCTGCACATTCTGTACATGTACCCCAGAACTTAAAGTATAAAAATAATAATAATAATAATAAAAGTCCTAACACCATAAAAACCCTAGAAGAAAACCTAGGCAAAACCATCCCAACATAGGCATGGGCAAAGACTTCATGACTAAAACACCAAAAGCAATGGCAACAAAAGCCAAATAGACAAATGGGATCTAGTTAAACTAAAGAGCTTCTGCAGAGCAAAAGAAACCATCATTGGAGTGAACCAGCAACCAACAGAATGAGAAATTTTTTTTTGCAATCTACCTATCTGACAAAGTGCTAATACCCAGAATCTAAAAGAACTGAAACAAATTTACAAGAAAAAAACAACCCCATGAAAAAGTGGGCAAAGGATATGAAGAGACACTTCTCAGAAGACAACATTTATGTAGCCCACAACCACATGAAAAAAAGCTCATCATCACTGGTCATTAGAGAGTAGCAAATCAAAACCACATTGAGATACCATCTTATGCCAGTTAGAATGGTGATCATTAAGAAATTAGGAGACAACAGATGCTGGAGAGGATGTGGAGAGATAGGAACACTTTTACACTCTTGTTGGGAGTGTAAATCAGTTCAACCATTATGGAAGACAGCATGGCAATTCCTCAAGGATCTAGAACTAAAAATACCATTTGACCCAGCAATCCCATTACTGGGTATATACCGAAAGGATTATAAAATATTCAATTATAAAGACACATGCACATGTATGTTTACTGCAGCACTGTTCACAATAGCAAAATCTTGGAACCAACCCAAATGCCAATCAATGATAGACTGGATAAAGAAAATGTGGCACATATAGATGATGGGATACTATGCAGCCATAAAAAAAGGATGAACTCATGTCCTTTGCAGGGATATGGATAAAAGCTGGAAATCATCATTCTCAGCAAACTGACACAAGAAAGAAAACCAAACACTGCATGTTCTCACCTATAAGTGGTGAGAGCGTGAGAACAATGAGAACACATGGACACAGGGACGGGAACATCATATACTGAGGCCTGTCGGGGGATAGAGGGGCTATGTGGTTGGGGGGATTGGGGAGGGATAACATTAGGAGAAATGCCTAATGTAGATGACTGGGGGAATGGATGCACCAAACTACCAGGGGGACGTGTTTACCTATGTAACAAACCTGCACATTCTGCACATGTACCCCAGAACTTAAAGTATAATGATAACAAAAATAATAAAGACCTAACACCATAAAAACTCTAAAAGAAAATCTAGGCAAAACCATTCAGGACATAGGCAGAGAAAGTGCTCTGGAAGTCCTAATAGAGGTTTCCATTGGGTCTTTTTAAATTAATATAGCATAACATCTGAGAAAAATCTGTCATCAGCAGTCAGACTATACAAATGTTACAACACATATTTAATGAAATATCAGCCAGTAAAAAATCGGATCTTCACAAAGAAAAGAAAACATTAGAAGTGGCATAGAGGTGAGTAAATATAGGTGTTTCTATGGTTTAAAAATCACAACTGATTACTTGACTACTTAAAGCCAAAATAACAACAGCACATTGAGGGGTTTATGATATGTAGAAAATCATATGTGATCATATGACAATGTATGGAAAAATATAAAAAATACTTAATAAGTTTCTCAGACTATGTGAGAGGTGGCGTAACGTTAAAGGTAAACTATGTTAAGTTAAAGGCTTATTTTGTCAACTCTGAGAAATCACCAAAAATGTTAAAGGAGTACAGCAAATAAGCTTGTAGAAGAGATGACATGGCATACTAAAAATGATCAATTAATTGTTTAAAAGGCCAGAGAGAATACAAAATAAACAGATGAGACAAATAGAATGTAATTATAAAATCCAAATCATGACAGGCTTAAACAAAATCACACTGATACTTACATTAAATTTAAACAGTCTACATATTCAAAGTAAAAGGTCAAATATTTGACTGGAGAACAAAGGGAGACTAAATCCATTTTAAATATAAAGCCCCAAATAGAGGAAAAATAAGAGTATCAAAAATATATACCTTGAAAACCTTATTGAATAGAAAGCTGGTGTGGTTTTACTAATATCTGTAAAAGCAGAGTTTGGAATCAAGAATGTTACTAGAGATTTTTTTTTTTTAAGTCTTTAGTCCCAACGAAAGGATTAATTTCTTAAGAAAATAATTATTCTAACTGTATATGCCCTTAATTACAGAGCTTTAAAATATATGAAACAACATACTGATAGAACTGAAATGAGAAATTGGTAAACCCACCATTACAATTAGATATTTCAATACTTTTCAGTAATTTATAGGAAAAAAAGATGAAAAATCAGTTAGAATGTAAGAGAATTTAACACTGCTACCTGTCAACTTGACCTAATTGACATTTTATTAGGACATTCCAAACAACTACAGAATATTTATTTTTTTATTTTTTATTTATATTTTTTACAGTGTGTTGACTTCATTTTTTTTTTTTTGTCTTCATGGGATGGGGATGGGAATTGCATTTTCTTTTTTTTAGAAAGAAAAAGAAAAAAAAAGACAAAGAAGGAAAAAAGAATAAAAGAAAAGGGAAAAAGAAGAAGAAAAAGAGGGAGAGAGAACCGGAATCTTGCTCTATTGCCCAGGCTAGAACGCAGTCTAAAAATGGGTATTGAAAAGCTCTTTTATACTAATAATTGTGTTATACAATGGAGACAGGAAGGAATAAGGGAGGAAAATAACAAACAGCCAACCAGTATTTCATTTAAACCTACGAAATGCTATGCAATTGCTGGGGAGTGATTTACTCCCAACCACGTGGTCACTTTTAGAATAGATGTGATGTGTTACTGAAGAAAATGTATGTTTTGTGGGTTTGGAGTAGAGAGTTCTGTAAATGTTTATTAAGTTTACTTGTTCGAGGTCTAAGTTCAAGTCCCGGGTATCCTTGTTAACCTTCTGTCTCATTGATCTGTCCAATATTGACAATGTAGTGTTAAAGTCTCCCACTATTATTGTGTGGGAGTCCAAGTCTCTTTGTAAGTCACCAAGAAGTTGCCCTATGTATCTGGGTGCTCCTATATTGGGTGCGCATAGACTTAGGATCCTTAGCTCTTCCCATTACATTGATCCCTCTACCATTATACAATGTCCTTCTTATCTCTTTTGGTTTCTATTACTTTAAAGTCTATTTTATCAGAGACGAGAATTGCAACTCCTGTTTTGTTTTGTTTTTTTTCTCTCCATTTGGTTGGCAAATCTTCCTCTATCCTTTTGTTTTGAGTCTCTGTATATCCTTGCATGTGAGATGGGTCTGGATGCACCTTACCGATGAGTTTTTTGGAATGGCTGATACTGGTTGTTCCTTTCTGTATATAGTGCTTCTTTTAGAAGCTCTTTTAAAGCAGGCCTGGTGGTAATGAAATCTCTGAGTACTTGCTTGTTTGTTAAAAATTTTATTTTTCCTTCACTTATGAAACTTAGTTTGGCTGAATATGAAATTCTGGGTTGAAAGTTCTTTTCTTTAAGGATGTTGAATATTGGCCCCCACTCTCTTCTGGCTTGTAGGGTTTCTGCTGAGAGATCTGCTGTGAGTCTGATAGGCTTCCCCGTTGTGGGTAACCTGACCTTTCTCTCTGGCTGCCCTTAGTATTTTCTCCTTCATTTCAACCCTAGTGAATCTAATGATTATGTGCCTTGGGGTTGCTCTTTTGAGGAATATCTTTGTGGTGTTCTCTGTATTACCCGGAGTTGACTATTGTCCTCCCTTGCTAGGTTGGGAAAGTTTTCCTGGATATTATCCTGAAGAATATTTTCCAGCTTGGATTCATTCTCTTTGTCACATTCGAGTACACCTATCAAATGTAGATTAGGTCTTCTCACATAGTCCCATATTTCTTGGAGACTTTGCTCATTCCTTTTTACCCTTTTCTCTCTACTCTTGTCTTCTCATTTTATTTCATTAAGTTGGTCTTTGACCTCTGAAATCCTTTCTTCTGCTTGATCAATTCGACTGTTAAAACTTGTGCATACTTCTGCGAAGTTCTCGTATTGTGTTTTTCAGCTCCATTAATTCACTTATATTCCTGCCTAAATTGTCCATTCTGGTTAACATTTCATCAAACCTTTTTTCAAGGTTCTTAGTTTCCTTGCATTGGGCTAGAACATGTTCTTTTAGCTCACAGAAGTTTCTCATTATCCACCTTCTGAAGCCTGATTCTGTTGATTCCTCACATTCATTCTCAATCAGGCCTTGTTCAATTGGTGATGAGGAACTGCAATCCTCTGTAGGAGGAGAGGCATTCCGATTTCGGGTGTTTTCAGCCTTTTTGCGTTGGTTTCTTCCCATCTTTGTGGAGTTATCCACCTGTCGTCTGTGTAATTGCTGACTTTCAGATTAGGTCTCTGAGTGGACGTCCAGCTTGTTGGTGGTAAAATTTTTTCTGTTTCTTAGTTTTCCTTCGGGGGACCGCCTCCCCCCACAGAGCTGGACCTTCCCGGGTTCAGCTGTACCTGCTGTGAAACTCTCAATCCTCACTAGTTGCAATTGCTGTTTTTTTTTTTGTGGTTGGAGGGGGACCAGCCTTCCCCTGCGGCGACTAAGTACACCGGCTGAAACAGCAGCGTTAAGATTCGTGGTGCTTTTCTGCCCGGGAATCCCCCGGT
Source organism: Ateles fusciceps (assembly GCA_036589455.1). NCBI lineage: Eukaryota > Metazoa > Chordata > Mammalia > Primates > Atelidae > Ateles > Ateles fusciceps. Next base: position 3,511,117 of record JAZHEH010002077.1, read on the forward strand.
CTGGTTCCCCACTTCAGTCCACTTTTCAGTCAGCTGAATGGGAGACTCTGTCTTCCCAGAGCTCCAAACGCCAACTAAAAGGGCACTCAGTCCCGTATACTCTGTACTGAGAACCGCCGCGCCGGGGGGCCTGCAAAGTGGCCGCGCCGGCCAAAGAGTCGCACTGGCGACCCGTGGGGCTCCTCTACCGGGAATCTCTTGGTCCATGGGCAATAAAAATTCCCTGAAAATGTGGCCTCCACTCACTCTCTGCGCTTTAGTGGGAGCTGCAATCCTGAGCTGCTGCTAATCGGCCATCTTGGATCTCTCTCCCGAATATGTATTCTTTTTAAATGTACAAAAGAATTAGACTATATTATGGGTCATAAAACTCAATAAAGTGACAAGAAATAAATTTATACAAAGTATGTCTTCTCTTAAATAGCAAATTAAGCTATAAATGAGTAACAGATATTTTGTGAAAAAGTCATCAAATATATGGTAATAATAAAAAAAATGCTTCCAAATAACTATGAGTCCAAAAAAAAATACAAATAAAGATATTTGTTCCTAGTAAATGCTAGTGAAATGTAAGATGTAAAAATTTGTGTGATGTACTTCAAGCAGTGCACAGAAGATAGTTTATATTTTTAAATACTTGCATTTAAAAAGAAAGAATTTAAAAGCATTGATCTAAATTTCTATCTTAGTAAGGCAAAAGAAAGTGAAAATATTAAATCCAAAGTTGACAGGTAAAAGGAATATAAAATTAGAAGTTGATAAAATTAGATATACAGGCATAACAGGATAGATGAGGAAACTGAAAAGCTGGTTTTGAAAAAACCCAATTCAACAGGTGAAAAACTGTTGACATTTTACCTACACTGAACAGGTTTTACCTACACTGAAAACTGATCAGGAGAATGAAAAGAAAAAAAGTACAAATTACTGATGTCACTAGTGAGAGAAGACGTCATTACAAACTCCTACAAATATTATAACAATTTAATGGCATTATAAACCTTTTTGCTAAACAAATTTCCAGAAAAACTCAAATTACTGAAGCTGACATGAGAAATGTTTTTTTAAAAAACCTGCTCTATTTTTTTTTTTAACAAATTTGAATTTGCAATTAAACAAAGAAACAAAAACTTCTCAGGGTACACTCCAGACCCAGAAAACTTCACTGGTGAATTCCATTAAACGTTAAGAATGAAATATTATCAATCTTACACAAATTATTTTAACAAAATGGTGGTGAAGGGAAAAATTTTTTGTACCCCAAAACTTGAAGTATAATAAATAAATTTTTTAAAAATGAAGGGAATAACTTCTAACTCATTTTAGGAAGCTAGCATTTCATTGATATGGAAATATATAAAAGATACTAAAAAGAAAACTTCAAACCAGTATCCCTTTTCAACATAGACACACACATCTTTAAGAAAATAACAAATCAAATTCAGCAGTATGTAAAAATAAAAATATAAACCAGTGTTTGTCTCAGGGATGTAAGATTCAATTAACAGGTAGAAAGCCAATTAATGCAATTCACAATAAAATAAATGAGAAAAATTACACAATAATTTAACAGGCATTTGGTAAAAATCACCACTGGTTCATGAGAAACCTTTCTACCCACTAGAAATAGAAGAGAAATTTCTCCATCAGGAAAAGGGCATCCATAAGAACTTAAAAATAACATCCTAGTTGGTGAAAACGAAATGTTTTTCTCTAAAATCCAGGAGGAAAAAATGCATGAATATCCCTTTTTCACTTCCATCAACATTATACTACGTGTACTAGCTGGTGCCATAAGGCAAAACAAATAAACTATAGTCATACATTTTTTTTGAGTAGGGTATGTACAATGTCCTATTTGCGTTTGACAATCATGTGGAAAGAAAACTTCAAGCAATCTCCAAGGATACTAGATAAAAGTAAATTTAACAAATTAGAAGAATATCTAGTTTATAAACAAAAAGAAATTAGACTTCCATATGCTATAAATATTTAGAAGATTAAAAAGTAAAAAAAAATATAAATACTTGGGAAGAAGTAAACAATATTTGCAGTATCTGTAGCAAAAAGTCCTTCAAAACATTGTTGAGCAAAAGTAAAGGTCAGATAAACAAAGGAATAATATTTTCATGGCTAGAAAGATTTGAAACTGTGAAAAAGTTAGATTTTTTTCTAATCTGTAGATTCACCACTATCCTTATTAAAACTCCAACTTGTAGATATTGGAATATGGTTCTAAAATGTGTACAGTAGGATCTAAAATAGGCAAAATAGTCTCGACACAGGTGAAAGAAGTATGACACCATACTTAGTTCCAAGACTTATTATAATGCTATGCTAATAGAAACTGTGTGCTATTGTTAGACATGTAGATCAATGAAACAAACAGAATCCAGAAAAAAGAATCAAACTTATATTGCCAGTTGATTTTTAATAAGTGTATCAAGTTACTTTAATGGGAAAAAGAGTGGAACGTGTGGCACTCAGAGGAAAAAAACAAAAACAGAAAGAAACGTAACACCTACCTTACCCTCATAACAAAATTGACTTGAAGTAGGTCCTAGAACTAAATGCAGAAACGAAAGCTATGCAGTCTCTAAGTAGATATAGTTGAAATTCTTTGCAACCTTGGCATAGGCAACAGTCTGCTCATTAAGAATATGGTTAAGAAAAATAAAACCATGAAACACAGACTGGAAGAAAATACTTGCATTTTAGATGTAATTGGCAGGAGATTCTATTTTGAATATAAACTCTTACATTGCAACTATGAGAGACAAACCAACCACTACAAATTGGCAAAATATTTGAACAGACATTTTACAAAAGAACATACAAAAAAGGCCAATGTGCATTAAAAAAAGCTATTCAACATCATTAATCATCAGGAAAATGTAAGTTAAGATCATGTTTACGGTATATTTTTCTAATTCCCACTACATGGCTGAAATTAAAAATAAGATCAACATACTAGGCATTGGCAAGGGTATAGAGCTACTGAGGGTTTTTTTTTTTTTAATATTTTGCTGATGAGAATATAAAATGACAGAACTATTGTAAAAGTCAGTTTGGCACTTGTTTAAAAGTTAACTATATGACATAGCACTTCCACTATAAGATATTTTCCCCAAGAGATAGATACTCTGTGTCCATAAAAAAGATTTGAACATGAATGTTCATTGCAGCTTTGACAGAACCAAACACTGAAAACAACACAAGTGTTCATCAACCAATAAATAGATAAAAACTGTGATATAATCATACCGCAAAATACTACTCAGCAATAAAAAGAAACATGTGATGAATGGATTTCAAAGAAAATACGTCAAGTAATCAAGTCAAATAGCAAAATATACATACTATGTAATTTCATTGATAAGAAATCTTATTAAAAGTAAAATTAACCTGAAATGAAGCAAAGTAGAACAGTGGTTGCCTTAGACAGAGGTGAACTAGAATTATTACCATGGGGCAAGAGAGAGAAAAGCACGCTATATTGTATAATTTTCCTGCAATTATTGACATGAATTATCACAAATGCAGCAAAATAAAGCAACACTTACTTATTTCACAGTTGTGTAGGTATGACATGACTATCCAGTTCTCTGCTCCACATTTCATGAGGCTGAAATGAAGGTGTTGGCAAGGCTGTGTTTTTTTTTCTGGAAGCTCTGAGTATAAATTCACTTCCAAGTCGATTCAGATTTTCAGAAGAATTCAGTATCAGGCAACTACAGGAATAAAGTCCCATTTACTTGCTGGCTGCCAGACAGTGGTCATTCTCAGCTTCAAGAAGCATTTTGTGTCTTATGACTGCCCTTCTTCAAGAAAAGAATCTTTGTTGAATCTTCAAGATATCAGAGCTAGGTTAAGTCCTTCCCATACTTCGGTTCTCTGACCTCCTGTTCCGCTTTCCTCTTCTACTTTTAAGGGCGTCCGTGATTGAATTGGGACCACCTGATAATACAAGCGACGCTCACCCAGCTGATTAGTAACATTAATTACATCTGCAAAGGCCCTTCACAGAAGTACCTGATTGGTGTTTGATTGAATAGCCAAGAGATGAAAATCTCCATGGGAAAGGGGGAGACTCTCTACAATTTTGCCTAACCTGTGTATCTTGATGGGGTAATGGTCGCAGCAGTAATATTCATATGCCAATGTGAGTCAAACTGTTTATTTAAAATGAATTTACTTTATTATATTTAATAGACCTTAGTATACTAAATTTGAAATGTAAAAATGACAATCTAGAGAAATTTATAGTGAAAGTATGAAATAAAGGCATAAAGTATGCCTTAGAATAAAAGATCATGGCTTTTTACAGTCAGATGTCTTTAGTAAAGTGTAGTCCATTATATATGAGGCATATATAATTTATTATATATATAGTTGGATATAAAATAAATATTCAATTAACTGATTAAAAATTAATTCAGTTGTTTCCAGGATGACTCTTCTCAGATAACTTTTGTTTCCCTGATTTGAGAAAAATATAAAACAGCAACGGGAGCAAGAACAACCAAATTACAGATAACTATAAGTCACAATTTGTGTCAGCTCTCCATGAGCTTGTAAAATAAATATAGATATCATGCAAACTGACTAGATGAGTATGAAACTACATGAGTATTTCTATTACTGCCCAATAGAAATGTAATGTAAGCCATGTAAATAATTTCAAATATTCTACAGACACATTATAATAAAAGTTAGGAAAAACAGATAAAATTAATGCTCATATACAATGTCCATCTTGCTAAGACTGTTAGTCCTTTACCAGACCATTCCTTGATTTAGTTTATCTAGAACCCATTTATCTGGCCTGAAATATCAATACCCAGATTATTGATGGAATTAGTAGGTCGATTTATTATAAAATAATATTCTTGAGTATGTTAGCATTTCTAAACGCTCTAAATCACTTATCTACAAGTTGACTTTATAAATGTTTAGTCTATTTGATATTCAATAAAACAAGATAAACCTAATAAAATTGCGTGGGACTTTGAAAGGATAGTTTTCAGGACAAGTACTTTAATAAATGCAAAAGCTATCTTTAAATCATAGAATTATAAAGCCAGAAAATTGCTTGAATTCTTTTAGAGTATTAGCTGGCAAGCTACAGCTGGCTAGGACAAATGTGGCTTACTGTCAGATTTTGTAAATAAAGTTTTATTGAACCACAGTCACACCCTTTTATTTGCATGTTATCTACAGCTGCATCTGGTCTGCAATTGTAGAGTGAGCAGTTGCAACAGAAATCATATGACCTAGAAAGCCTAAAATATTTACTATCTTGTCCTTTATAGAAAAATTTTGCCAATGCTTTCTCTCGACCATTATGCAGCCACTACCCACCTATGAGTACTGAGCGTTTAAAATGTGGCTGGGGCAACTAAGAAACTGAAAATTTAATTGAAATGTGCTTAAAGTATAAAATGTAAATTTACAGTATCAGTCAGGGTTCTTCAGAGAAACAGAATGTATAGGAGATGTATTATCTCTCTCACACACACACACACACACACACACGCACACACACACATAGAGAGAGTCAAATGGACAGACAGACAAAAAGAGAGAGAGATGAAAGGAACTGGCTCATGTGTTTATGGACTCTGGCAAGGCCAAATTTGTAGTATGAGCTGGCAGTCTCAAGACCCAGGAAAGACAGTGATGCCAATGAAGTCCAAATGTAGTCTTCTAGAAATCCCCTCTTGCTTGGGGAGGTCACTTTTTTGGTTAAATTCAGGCTTTCAACTTATTGAATGAACTCACCCACATTATGGCGGGTAACCGTGCTTTACCCAAAGTTGACAGCATTAAGTCTTAACTCAAAAAAATACCCCCCAACTTGACAAATAAAACTGACCATCATACTTACTATTTTAAAGACATAAAGTTGCAAAGACATTTTTTTAAAAATGTAAAATATCTCCTTTTTATATTGACTACCTGTGGAAATTATTATAGTTTAGAAATAGTGGTTAAATAAAATTGCAAAGTTCTGTCCCTGTGTTGTAAGTTTCACCTAACTTTGGAAACGTTGGCCGGTAGTTGAACCCAATGCCAACTGGAAAAGAAGGTGCCAGGTGAGGAAAGTCCAAATGACTCTTATCTTCAGAGCAACTGTGAACTCCATCAACACTATGCACTGGGATTTTGCTGTGGAATGACTTCCCAGACATTGACCTTGACAAAAATCAGGCAGTGTCTAGACAGAACTGTCACCATTATTACTTTGTCTGAATGGATGGTTAGATAAAGTAATTAGCTAATTAATTAGACATGCAATCAATCTTTAAGTGATGCAATTAATTAACTTGATATTAAAATGTGAGCTACAGATGCTCCTAAGGGTAAGGCATGTTCATAAAATGTATTTGCTGCCCTCTAAGAGCTTTCTCTTTTCTCTTTGCTTCCCTAATTCTCTCCTCTCTCCTCACTTCCTTACTTTTCCCTTCTTTGACTCCTTTTCTGTTCTCTTCCTTCCTTTCTTCCTTCCTTCCTTCCTTCTCCCTCCCTCCCTCCTTCACTCCTTCCCTCCTTTTTTCCTTCTTTTCTTCCATCTTTAGTAGCTTGTTTGCTGTGGACTTTAATCCAGGATGAAATTCTGGTTCACACATTATCTTTGGCTATTATGCAAAGACACATACCTTTTGGATGAACTACTTTAGACTTGGGCCCTTGAGATTTTTCCTTTAGATCTGTGGTACTTGTATATTCTTTGGTTTTCATGCCCTTCGCAATGTAAATGTTTTGACCTTTCTTTCAAGTCTTCTTACAGAAACTTATGTGAAACATTTGGCACCTATTCTGGCTTTTTTCCCCCTTGTCTTATTACTGTTTATCTAAAAAGTGTCTGTTTAAAGGTTTAATAAAATATATAATAGGCACAGGTATCTAACTGTGTGAAATAATAAATTCTAGCTGATCTAATTGGAACTGCTAAACCACTATTTTCCATGAGCTAGTCAAATTTGTTTTTGACAGAGAGTTAAACTTTAGGTATTACAAACTGTTCTTTACCCTGTCCTTGTCGCCAGTGGGACTTTGAGTAAGCCAAAGACAGTATGTCAGTGGTTATCAGGTTTCATAGCCAAAATACTATGCAATCTTAATCTTACCATCCACTTCCAGCCACATTTATGAAAACCTTCCTTTGATTAACTTATTTGTGAATGAATTTATTTTCTGTGATAATGCCGCCTCCCATGTTTAAACAAATTGCACTTCCTATAGCAGAAGCTGTTGATATCTCATGTCCCCTCAGCCCTCCTCTGAATTCAACTATAGTGGAGGCGATAATGTCTGCACACGTGGGCAACCTCCCCTGCAAGGCCTGTGTCTCTAAGGGTGCGTGGCTCTAGGGTTGTGAACTGGTCAGCAATCATGGCTGCTCAGAATGACTGGGGGTAGCACTTTCACGGATAACGGCAACACATAAGGTACTTGACCCAGTGGGTAAATGCCCTAGCTTCCCATCTTTTGTGTGGAAATACTGAAATGCATTTATAGACTCAAGAGAGGGGCCCAGCAGGGAGGGGCCTTAATTGCCCATAGTGGATACCTGCTCATTAACACATCCTTGATTGATTATGGTCCACTTTCTTCACTTCCTTACTCATGTTTCATGAAATACTAAGGAACCTGCCAGCAGCCCCATCTATTTCCCAGAATAGACTTGGAGGGAATCCCACATAACACTCTTCCTTTATTGTAATAGCACACCGTGGACACTGTACCCACCTAATTCTGTGAGCTCTCTAATGCTAAAGGACTGAGTGAGTCATCAGGAGAACACCAGGCCATGACTCAGCTGTAGTTTTATTATCTTCTTACATTTCTTACCATCCAAGACATACAGGTACACACAGAGGTAGATTTCTCTTCAATTTTCTGAGGCAGGGTTGGAAACTACATAATAGTGGCTTCTTATATTAGGCAAAATACATTCATAGGCTTATGTCACTGATTCTTCCCAACACTTTGAAAGGTCAGCATATTTAACCAAATCGACAGATACAAATACTGAGACTTGGATTAAAGAACTAAGAAAACACAAATATGACATAGAATCTGAAAGAGCATTTCATAAAAAAAGAGGTTTTCTAACTTCAACATCACTGGATACTATCAGACACTATTCATGATGGGAAGAGATTACCTAGAAAACTAAAACTTCTAGGGAACAACCTCATTTTCACTGGTGTAACCATTCTGATGTTATCCTGGCAAAACAAAATAAAACAAAACAAGACAATTTTGCTAAGTTCAACAGAGTGGTGATTCAATAATCTCCCTTGTCCTCAATTTTAAAAAGTGAGGGGTGTGGATGGGGGGAGGACCTTAATGTAGATGAAACCGGCCATATTTCTAGTTTCAAAAGTGGGCCCATTTCCAACTATACACAGCTATTCTCTCATAATGTTGCTGCTGTCTTCAAGGTATTTCTTCAGTCTTTGCCTGCTGCATCAGATCTTAACTGCTTTGCCTGGCCTTTGAAGTTAGCCTAAACATATTCCCTCCTACCTGCTAGAATCTATTGTATTGCTGTTTGGTTACAACATAAAGCCTCTCATACGGTCAAACCGGTCTTTTTATTATCAACATATATCCCTACTTTCTGCCCACTCATGCCTGCCTCCCTCCATTCAGATCCTACGCATACTTCACGGTCCAGCTGAAATTCTCTCTGCTCTAAAAGATCCCCACAATTCCCATCCTCAGAACGATCTTCCTTTCCTAGAATGTTTGCTATGTGCTATGGACTGAACATCTATGTTTATACCCCCGACAAAACCCCAATAAGATGGCATTAGGAGGTGGGGCCTTTCGAAAGTGATTAGGTTTAAGTGAGGTTATGAGGATGAGACCCGCATTATGGGGTTAGTGCCCTTAAAACGAGTAATGAGGGATTGCCATATCTCTATGCTGTCCATCATGTGAGAATGCGAGAAGATGACCATTTGCGAACCAAGAAGTGGGTTCTCACCATACACTGGATCTCCTGACACCTTGATCTTGGACTTCCCAGTCTCTACAACTTTAAGAAATATATTTCTGTTATTTAAGCCACCCAGTCCATGATAATTTGTTATAGCAGCCAGAACTAAGACATCACATATGTCTTAGATCAATTTAGGGAAAGGAAACAGTTTTCATTCAATTTAGGGAAAAGAACAGGCCATGATGTTCCCAGGTTTCTCACATCCTTTGCAGCCTGCTAAACACAATGTAATTGTGTAAAACACATCTTGGTTATTTACAGGCAAAGAAGGGAGAAATTCCAAGGTGGAAAGACAAGTAGCTACACTTCTGAGACTTTGTCTCCTCCAGGGTTAGCCAACTCTGTTTATCACTCTGGGCCTTAAGTGAAGGCAAATGCTAAAAAGAAAATTCCTTCAATGACTCCAATTCTGAAAATAGGATACATTTGCACTTACAGAACAAATATATCTCACCTGTAAAATACATAATACTCATTGTTCACTTACAGTGTAAGAGAGTCCCTTCTATATTCCTGATATTGGGCTTTAAATTTTTTGCTGAAGTGGATTCCATGGAAGACCTTTGAGCCTTCATAGAAAGAGAATATTGCAATCAGCTTGCAAACGTTTGAGACTTGCAAGGGGGAGAGTAAGCATTTTGTGTGGTTGGAGTGTAAATAAGGGAAATTTCCCTGGAGCTGTTTCAAATGTGAATCTGGCCCAATTTTAAGGGAGCTCCTGCTCTGCTCTGCAACCTCTCCAAAGAGCTGATTGAGAGAGCCGTCTTGAAATAACTTGGAAATAGCTCAGAGTTTGGGTCAGCTCTACAGAGAGGATGAACAGAAAGAAAAGCAGCTGTTGAGCTGAATGGATTATTGAACTAGGAATTTAAACAGAGCGCTACATGAGTGAGGGGCAAAACAGAAAGGGGCTGCTCCTTAAAAGAAGGTGTGGAGAACCTCCAGAAGACTAGAGATGATTTTTCTGCCACCACTGCTGGTTAACTGTTGGCTTCTTTGCTGTGCTGTCTTTGCTTACAGAAAGATTGTTGGTGCTGATGTTGTCTCAGACATTACAAATAAAACTACAAACAATTGTGTTTCTCATAGCTAAGGAAAGGCTTAGAATAGGGCATAAGGAATGGATCATAAGGAAAATGATTAAATAGATGAAAGCCGAGAGTTGTTAAATGAGGGAGTGGCCTAAAAATAAAACAAAAACAAAACCAATATTTAACTCTGTAAAGTTAAAGATTAAAGGAAAATTGCCAGCCACTCAGCAAATTAATAATTTCCAACTACTGTGTCCCAGGCACTTTGTCAGATGTTTGGACTAACATGATGAGTTGGTCAGACTATATCTACTTATCCCAGGAATTCATGTTCAAAGAGTACCTGGGCAGAAAAGGATTAACAGATTCTCTAGTCTAGGGAGGCAAATACTAGAGACCTAAAAATACATACTGTTCATTTCTAAAACTTGAGTTTGAATGCTGAAAGTCTTTAGACCAGGTATACGTACTCTAGTTATGATAGTTCTAAGTTTTTCTTGTGTTTTTGAGCCACTGAATTTCCTGAAATGCTTCTGTGGCTTTGAAGGCACCTGAATTTGCAACAACTCCTGTATATCCCTGCTACAAAACCAGGAGACGTACAGAAGTTTTACAGTTTCAGAAACTGAAGGCAAATGAGATTAATGGATTTATCTCCATTTTCACTGCTAAGGAGGAGCAGAGGCAAAACCAGAATCCAGGTCTCATTACTCCTAGTGTAACACACGTATATTAAGGCTGTTAGTGTTCTATGTAATCACGGGGATAGAGAGAATCAAGCCTTGAATGACTCTCTTGGGTTATGCAGAATATTGGGATCAGAACAGCGCATAACTTCAGTCTATTGCTCTAGTCACTTAGTATTCCACGTCCCAACCCCCTTTGCCCATTTTCTCCCTTTCCCAGGTGAGTAAGACAGTGGAGTAATCTCAGACAGGTTTTGGAATGGGTAGAGCAAACTTAGATGGACTGCTCCAAAAATCAATTACTGTTTCAGCTCCACTGAAGAGAGATGGCATGGGTAGTGATAGTAGCCTCAACCTGTCCTTTTTCAAAACTCCTTGAACAAAACTCCTTGTCCTGACCTCTTCTGCTCTGCAGGTTTCATTCTCCCTGCTCTTTAGGCATCATGTCTGAGCAGTGCCCTGATATGGACTAGATGTTACAGCCCCCTTTCTCCCAACGTCATCTCCCAGAGCTGTCAGCATGTAATGATTTTCAGTTGCAACTGACGAGGATGAGAGTATCCTTTTAATTGCTATCGAATAACAGTAAATTAAGCAGGGCAACAGAGAAGAGGCAGTGAGAATGAGAATTGTACTTTTGTTCAGAAACATAAATTTGGGAGTACTGCAGTTGTATTGTAACTCTGAAAACTGAGAATTTATGATTTTTTTTATATACTGGGAAAACTTCTGGAGTAGATTGCATTTTCTTTCTAATAGTAGGTTAAGTTTGTTCTCTATAGAAAAATGGCAAGGCAATAAAAGAGGTCCTTGCTTTATGACACCAGAATATTTTAGATAAGACTCAGTACTCAGCCTTAATTGATTTTATGCTGGTGGAGAGCAATAGCCGAGCAGCGAGAGGAAATGGAACGATGGTGTTACAGCCCCCAACCAACTTAGTGACAGTCTGAGAAACAAAAGAGAAAGGAAATTAGCATTTTTTGTGTTAGAAAAATCAACAAGTTTTTCATACATTGACTGTCAGTCATGTGCCCCTCCTTGGACTATGTGCTTTGGGGCATTAAATAAAAATGACAAGAAAATAGAAAGGCAGCCAGGTGCAATGGCTCACACCTATAATCCCAGCACTTTGGGAGGCCAGGGCAGGTAGATCATGAGGTCAGGAGTTCAAGACCAGCCTGGCCAAGATGGGGAAACCCCATCTCTACTAAAAATACAAAAATTAGCCAGGCATGGTGGTGGGTCCCAGTAATCCCAGCTACTTGAGAGGCTGAGGCAGGAGAATTGCTTGAACCCAGGCAGTGGAGGTTGCAGTGAGCTGAGATCGCACCACTGCACTTCAGCCTGGGTGACAGAGCAAGATTCCATCTCAAAAAAAAAAAAAAAAAATAGAAAGTCTTGGTTCAGTATGATATTTAATTGTTTGAGGTACATGCATAATCATGTAGATTATTAGTTATTGATCGCATAAATATGAAAGTGTTTGAAAAACAGAAAAGATGTTTGGAATCAAAGACTAGGTTTTGTAATTCAACCAAAACACATGATTGTGAGAAAGGAAAATGCCAGCATGTAGTAGAGGAATGTAGGATGTTTTCTTGCATAGGGTGGGCCCTTAGAAAACCTGAGGAGGTGGAGAGAAGCTGGGAACGGGGAGGGGGCTCAGAAGATAAGGCTGGGGTGATATAGGTGAAGTTGGAAAAATGAACAGGCACTGAGGAGATGTACAAATCTAAAGCAACACCTCTGTGTTAGAATGCAGGTGATAGATGGCTACAAATCCCTGTCATTCAAAGACAGAGCTGCTAGCAGCTTTCTAAAGGGCCTCATCCCAAATTACCAATAGGCATAATATCCCTCTCTTGGCAACAGAAAATAGGGCATGGCCTTGCTGAGGTAGGAAGCTAGTTGGGTGGAATGACTTCAAAACACTAGGGATATGTTTGGCCTCTAAGCTCTCTCCTTGACCTGCTTGATGCTGTCTGAGATCATCTGACCAAGAGCAAAGCAAAGCAGGAAGAAAGAAGCCCTTGCAATGTGGCAGACAGACCATTGCCGTGAAGTTCAAACAGACCTGTGTTTAAGTCCTGACTGCCAGCTTCTGTGCATGGGCCAGGCCTGAGCTTTTGAATGAAGATGGCAAAATTTACATTAGACTACAGAGCTAGCGTATAAGTAAATCATCTGGTGCAATGCCTGCCATGAGCAGGCACTAAATAGTAGAAATTATTAATTTAAGGAAAAATACAAAATTATCACAAAGAAACTTATTCTAACTCGACCATTGTGACAACTTTAATGCTGATAAAACATGAATTGAGGCTTATTTGAGAAATTATTAAAGGTCTCTTCTTGGTCTTTACCTAATGCTCCTCAATCTCCATGAAATCATGACAGGTATTCCTTCTCAAAACTATGGAATACATGTATTGTTTTTAATCTACCCAGAATCCATTTCTTCTCTTTTGGTAACTGATTCTCAGTTTTCCTGGGGGGAAGCATTCAATCTATTCTTGCTCCACAGAGTTGATATGGAATTGAGCCTAACTCTCAGCTGTAGGATGAGCAACTGACCCAGGCTTACCAAGTCAGACTAGTGCATCCTCTGGCCATCTTCCCCTTCTCACTGGGGATTTGAGTGTGACTTACAAATTAGTCCAATCAGAATAAGTCAAATGTCTTATAACTATTGGGAAAAAGAAGTGTTTCTGCTAGAGTTGCTGTGAGGACAGGCTGAAAGCTGAGAGCTGGTAACCAAAGGAGAATAACGTGTCAGAATGAAGACAACTAGAAGAAAGCAGAGAGGAGATATGAGAAAGAAAGAGTCCGATGGGAACATAGCAAATATGCCATACTCTCCTAAGTTACTTGAATATTAATTTTATTTAATTCTTTCAAAAATTCTATGAAGAGGTTATTATGTTCATTTTAGAGGAAAGAAAATGGTGTCAGTCACTGAAAGTTAAATAACATGTTCCAAGTTACCCAGTACAGGGATTTAAATGCAGGCAATCTGGCTTCAGAATTCTTGCCTTAATAAATATACTCTACTATCGTTTCATGAGCTGTTTCAGATTCTGGATGCCCTATAGTTTTCAGTAATATTAGCTAACACATCTTTTCTGTTGTTGTTGTTTGTTTTTGGCTTAAGCCAGTTTCTGCTAGTTGGAATTTGGCCACCAGCTCTGAAAAGTGTGCTAAGTAATTCAACTGCACACCCAGTGTTTTCTCTGCCTTTCCCATGGTCTTAGTCTTAGCCCAGACTCTCCTTTTAACCTGCTGAAGACATTACCCAAATGCCTTTCATTCAAAATTCTCTGCATTCTAGCATAAACCTGTGTTTGGATCTTATTTCTATTCCTCCTCTACCAAAAAAAAGAAAAAAAATCCTTTTTATTGGCTGTTAATGATCTCTCTAAACCTACAGCTGAACCAATCAATTACTTTCTATTAGTCCATGGACATCTCTGATTACATGCTCCATCATATTACTAGGGAAAAAGTCTAAAGTAGTATTTGGCAATTTAAAAAAAAATCTTTCATTCAATGTCCTTATTAAATTAGTCTTAAGAACTCTGCTAATATAATTTAGAATTTTTAAATTAATTAAATTAGACACTGGAGTTCTTAGGACTCACCTCACCCCTTTTCTTCTTTTCTTGTGAAGGGGAATGGATGAATGACTGTAGGTCTCTCCGACCTCCCAGCGCCCCAGTGCTCCTTCTTAGCTTTCAAACAGTAGTTGGAATATGTTAAACAACGTTAACTTGCAACCATTTCCCCCGTCTTCAAAATGCACATTTATTCCTTCTCCTTTCTTTCACAGGCTCCCTTGCACCAATTCTGCCATTAACACAAGAAAAGTAGAATGTGCAGTTTACCCTTGAACAATGCAGGAGTTAGGGGCACCTCCCCACCTCATGCGATCCAAAATCTGTATATAACTTTTGACTCCCCCAAAACTTAACTACTAATATTAGGTTGGTGCAAAAAGTAATTGTGGTTTTTGCCATTACTTTTAATGGGAAAAATTGCAATTAGCTTTGCAAGAACCTATAGCCTACTGTTGACAGGAAGACTTTCTGATAACATAAATAGTAAATTGACGTTTTGTTAGCTGTATGTGTTGTAACACTTTATTTTTACAACAAAGTAAAGCTAAATAAAATAAAACATTATTATGAAAATGGTAAGAAAGAGAACATACACTTACAATTCATGAAGTGGAAGAGGATAATCATAAAGGTCTTCATCCTTGTCCTCTTCATATTGAGCAGCTGAGGAGGAGGAAGAGGAGAGGTTGGTCTTGTGATCTCAGAGGTGGCAGAGGTGGAAGAAAATCTATGTGTAAGTAGATCTGCACAGTTCAAAGCTCCTTTGTTCAAAGGCCAACTGTACACTCTGTGTGTGTGTGTTTACATCACCCTATAACAAAGAGATTATATTAGGTTTAATCATGGCACCCATTTTTATTGGCTACTTTACTTTCTCTCTGAACCTCTTAATCTATTAATATACTTAATTGTCTTTCTAGCTATATATTTTGGGGCTAATCTGTAGTGCAAAGGTGAGAAGAGTAATTGGTTAACATAAAAGCTGCTATTTCCATCTGTGAAAGGCATCATTTTCAAACTGAAATCTCCAGGACTGAGACAGATTTCTTGAGAATGCCCATGGCTTTCCACTTGACCACATGAATTCATTTGGAATTTTGCCCTGCCTCAAAAGTAAAAGGGAGAGTAATCTGTCAGCAGTGGACACTTGAATTGCCTTTTCACCCTATGTGGTTTAAATTGACCCCAAAATTGCTGAAGCAGGCTAAGCATTTCCCCACAAGGTGCCGATTATACATTGCCAGGTTCTTAAGCTCCATTCATAGCCTCTCCATTTTCTGCTGACCCCATTCCATGATTTTCCCAGTTTGACAGATCTGCAAACATAGAAACTATAACCTCAAACCTATTTGCAACCACTCAAAAAAGACACAGTAGGCTGAGGCAAAACACACGTGCACATAAACACAAACAGATCACCACCACCACCAGCACAACCACCACCAACACAACCCTAGGAGTTTGTAACAAAAAAAGTTCTGATCCTACTTTCGTAATATCTTCCCATGTCATCTCCAGAGGAACAATCGTGATTTCAGACGGTTGAGAAGGATTACTTTGCATTATCGCAGCATCCATATGGAATTTCTTCACAAGGCAGGACTAAAATCCTTGTTTAACATAGTCTCCTTCCCGATGACAGGTTATGTCTTGGTTCTCACGTCTGAACAGCAGTGATGAGTCTCTTTGGGAAACTTTGTGGTGGTGAAGACCTGAATGGAGACACCTTTGAATCTGCCCATTAGTAGAAATGACCCATTCAGGCTCAGTTCAACAGCAGCTGGATGTAGCTGCTTCTAAGGGTGAAGAGCTGCTCTGCTCCAGCTCTACAGCTTATAAAGTACTTGAAATTTTGGGGGGAAAAATATGAATAAACTTTATGCTTTTACTTAGCATACCCTGAATATAGATAACTAATTTTTCAATGGTTTTCCTATAACTGAGTGAATGTACCCTTATGAATTTCTTAAACAAACCTGCTGGAAATTTGTCTTGAACTCCTATCACAAGAACAAAAATAGAATGTATATATATTGAGGGGTTCAGCTCTATCTTGAGTCACGCGTCTTAAAAGAAGTGTATATTTATTTTTCATTCCAACAAATTCTGTTGAACTGGCCAATTAACATTTCTTTGATTGTGAGCCATTTAATCAGATTTTCTAGTGCCCTGGCTCCATCACAGAAGGAAACTCATTTTTGTTCTTTTCAGTTCATTGGGTAAATGAATGCCCAATTACCTTCTGGGGCCATCACTGCTCACTGCCATTTTGGAGTTTTTGCCTCCAGGCTCCACTCCAGTTTCCTCTCCAGTTACCTTATCTCATTTCCCAGTTGCTCGGCCAAGTGAGGCTTCCAGAACACAATGCCAATCTCAAGGCACAGAGTTGCAGGGTAAAAAATGTTGCATGTAGTTACTGTTGCAGTTCATAATATAGAAGTCACATATACTTCACTCCTCTGTATTATTATTTGACCCAAATATCCCATTGCTTAAATCCTTTGCCTTTATGTAATTCACCTTATATTCAAAAACCCAGTGATTAATAACAGGGTAGCCTTTTTGTCCTCCAGAGAAAGAGAGGATCACCTCTCTGTACATGGGGATTAGATAATTAATTAATTCAATGTTTTTCACTGAGAATGCCTTAATGAACCTTTCGGTCTTGTTTTTCTACCACAATTATATTCTAGAATTCAACTATAGAAAGAGATTTAATTGTATGGAAGTAAATAAAGTGTCATTTCTGGAGTATATTAAAAAGCACATTGTCAGGTATCTGAGAACTATAAGGAATCACATGATTTAGTCATGAAATTTCAACAGTATTAACCCAATTCACCTCATTAGAAAATAACGAAAGAAATGAATGGAAAACTTACTTGGTGATACAGGTGAGGGTATATGTAATGCCATTGAGTTCATGGTATTGCCACTGTAGAAAGGAAGTTTACAATTGGAAGTAATTCCCACTGACTTCTAGGGTGTGTTGTAGGCACCAGCTAGATTTACTGAAGTCAAAAATAACTTTGAAAAAGCAACATTTTACTCTTATAAGTATCATTCCTGGTATGTAATGAAGAAAATTTAAAAGATTATATAAGTGAGTTAGACTCACTTTTCACTAATACTTTTCCAGTGTTAAGCAGTAATGGCACAATTTATTTACAACTATCTGTAAACAGATCTTTGTCTAAACCTGTATATTTCATCTTTTTATTATAATGAGTGACCCCAGGCTATTTCAAATGCTGTGAGGGAAGGGGTTTCTTTTTATACTCAATTTCTCAGTAAAGAGGATATTTAATATGATTCACTCTGAAAATTATATGCTCTCAAGTTGCATTTTAAAACATTTAGCATAACTCATGTTTTAAATCTGTGTTTTTGAATCCTCAGGGACTTGAGTTTCTCCTCTCAGTAAATCTTTGCCTCAGGAGACTCTATCCTTTTTGTTCTTAGTGTTTCAGAAAAATATTTTCAACCAGCTCATCTTCTGGCTCACTAATCCTCTTTTCAGCTGTGTCTAATCTGTTATTAAGGTGATCTATTGAGTTCTTAAATTATTGTGATTTTCAATTGTAGAATCAATTTTCATTCCATTATTTTTTGTAGATTTTATATCTTTGATGAAAGAGCTTTAGTTATCTGTTTCTTTCAACATCTTAATCACTGTGAATTTAAAGTCCATAACTAATTACACTGATATCTGGATTATCTATAGTTCTGCTTGTATTTTTTGTTTTGTTTTGTTTTTCCCTCTTGGTCTTGTTCCTGGTAATTAATTTTAATTAAATATTGAATAATGTATTTGAAAAAATATAGTGCCTATGGATGATATTTTTTCCTCCAGAGGGCATTAATCCTCTACTCTGGCTGGTAGCAGAGGGAAAGACCCCCTCAATCTAGTTAGGGAATGAGCTGACTTGAGGCTGCTTTGAAGTGCTTGTGAGACATTCTATTATTGGCTCAATGGCATTTCTCTGGGACAGCCCTGCAGAGATACAAATAAGAGCATGCATTGCTACCCATGTTTCTCCCTCCTTGTGGGTCCTGACCTACATTTGTTTTCTCCCTAGGACTGAGAAACAATGAGAATCTCTACTCTGATATTCAGCCACTTTCTCCTTGTCTTCATATCTTCTTGTTCTGCACAACACTATGAACAAATGTCTGGAGGCAAAAATCTGCACCAAGTGTTAGGCTTGCTTCTCTCTGACTCCTTCCTCCTCCTAGGATCTTGATCTCGCAGTCCTGCCTGCCTTGGCAACCCCCAAACTCGAAGTTTCACTTCTCATTCCTGTGAGTTCTTCTAAAGCTCTGATAGCTTCTCTGTATCTCAATATCTGCTGTGTGTCTGGATTCTCAGCCTTTTGACTCATGCCAGGGATGAACAAAGACCCTGAGGAAAACAGCAACACCCAGGAGTTAGGCTCAGTTTTATGGTATTTCCTTCTCTCCAGGTCTTAATATCTCAAGTCCTGGCTGCTTCAGAAACTCTCTGAGGCCTTTGAACAGATTTCTTTTTAAATTCAATCTGGCTTATCTAGTTGATTTTGATTGGATAATTTTCCTTCTGCAAGCTTTTTCATAGAGCCAGAACAGAAATCTCTTTATGCAATTTGAAAATGCAATTTTCAAAAGGAGTTAAGGAACAAGTGCTTATTTCCCAGGTGTTCAATTATTTTGACCAAGGTTATGTCTTTCAATTACAAGCTAAAATACTCTGGCCTTTTAAGCATGTTCTCAGATACTTTTTGCATATTTTTCATTCCTTAAAACAGAAAATTTCTCTTGTGTCAGTTCTCCTGGGCAAAGAGTGACATTTTCTGTCTCCTTGTGTTTCCCAGCCTCATGTCTCTTCGGTGTACACCAGTAATATCAAGTAATAAATTGGAAAAACAGACCTATATCCAACTGTATTTTGCAGAACTTCAGAATGTTAATAATCATTTTATGTAAAATGTCTTAAGGGCCTTAATGAAGTTTATTATCTGAGTTTTCCTACATGTAACATTTCTTTGGCAGGAATTTTCCAAATTTTAATGAATTATTTTGAATCTTAATTAAATATATATAGTATACAATGTTTTTCAAATTTATCTGATCAGGGAACCCTTTTTCATAAAGCATCTTAGAGTTTAAGTATACAGAAAAAAAAATTTTGAAAATATATTCTTAAACATAACCTGCTCTATAAGTTTGCAAACTGGATTACCCTGAAAAGTAGCAAGGGCTTACATATTTATTCCCAAATTATGTAAACTGCCACTTTAGTTGACAAAACTTTGGTAGGTAGAAGTATTTATTTACCAGTAAGTACATTTTTGTAGTTCATTATTGTTTTAAATTAAATAACATTTGTGAATAGGCACGGATGCTGCTTTTCAAGTAGTACTTATTAAAGAGATGCTAGTTTGCTTTAGTTTGTAATTTCTCTGAACCGTCCCATAAACCCTGGGAAATACATGATACATTTATTTTAAATATGAGCAAACTGAGGCTAAGAAATTTAAATAACTTTTCAAGGTTATAGAAGTATTATATGGCAGAGTTGGGATTTGCCCTATAATAAATATATTAATAATTTTGATTCCACAATACCAGATTAAGAAATATTGAGAAAGAACAAAGGGAAAATGGTGAGACGGGTTTCAAAAAACAATCATTCAGTATATCAACATGATGTCTCTTAATAAAAATGTATATCTCTTTCCCCCCAACTAACTTTAGTAAACCATGAGGTTGAAATTTCCAGAATGGAAGAGTGTACATCTTGATGGTAATAGTACTGAATAATATATCATAGCTAACACTTTAGTAGTGCTTACTTTATGTACAAGACAATATTATAAATGATTTATACATGCACATTAACTAATTTAATACAATAATTATGATGGTATTAGTAATAATTGCTATTACAGAAATCATTATTATTAGATATTTATTTTTGATAGGCCAGGCTCTTTATAGCTTTTAACAGGCTTTTTTTTTTAAGTTTTCACAGTAAATACATGAAATAAAAACTAATTGTTTTGCCATAGTGATCCTGAGACATAGAGAATTAAATGGATGTCCAAATATCACCTGATTAGTTATTCCAATCCAGACTATATGAAAGAAAGCTGGTACTTTTAATCACCATATTATACATGAGCTAAGCCTTCAGGGTTATGGTAATAGGAACAAAAAAAAAAACTGATGCACTGGTTAAATACTATGCCTTTTTATGTTTTCTCATTTAAAGTTCCATAAAAGATTGATGACCAGCACCCAAGCAGTTGTATTGTTTTGTCTTATTGTTACGGTTAAATAATAAATGTTATGGGATCTAGATAGAATTAATCATAATAGTAAAAAACACGTCTCAAGAGCAGATTCTGCAATCTTTTACTCTGGCAAAATTGCAACTAAACTCCCCAAAGATAATAAATGTAATTAATTTCTGCCATCGGTAAGCACAGGATTCACTTGAGAATGGCAAGTTTAGGAGAGAAAAAAATGAGTTTATAGCCATAGAAATGAGAGCATAGTGTTCTTTGCATTTATATTTGAGAGAATTAAGTCACTATTCCTTTATCACCACACTCCTCTACCTCCAGTCAGGTTAGGGAAGAAGATAATATTTTGACTAAGAATTTAATTCCTAAGAAGTATGCAGGTCAATATTTTACCTCTGTGTAGCTAAAAGCAGACGTTAAGAAACTCCATAAATGTGCAAATACAAGACAAGTTGCTTCTTAAAATGTTTAAGGAAGTTTGTGGTGGATTTTGTTTTTGTCTTCAGTTATCTTCTACCCTCCCTGTGAGAGGTTTACACATCTCTTCCAAATGCTATGTGACTTACAGTGCCTATCTGTGGGGACGAACAGACTTCCCGTGCATTGTTGAGCATGACCATTTGACTTGCTTCCATTAATTGAATGTGAGTAGATGTGAGTGTGCAACATCTAAACAGAAGCTTTAATTGCTATTGAATAATTCTTCTATGGCAATGCACATCATTGGCAGAGCCTACCCCACCCATCTGAATCCCAGAATAAAGAAGATACATGGAAAAACAGCATGAAACTGACAAATAATGTGAATAAGAAATAAGCCTGCTGTGAACAATCGAGATCGTAATATTACTTGTTACTACTGCAAAACCTATCAGAAGCTCATTTATATAAAACTACCTCATGCAAAAGTCCTTATGATTTTTTTTCATTTATTGAGTGCTGTTTTAGTTGCTTAATTTGAAACAATAAGTATGAGTTAGTAAAACAAACAAACAAACAAAAATCTTGCACAAGGCTACTTGTGGATGTCTCTGGGGTTCTCCTCAGTGAATTGACTGAAAAAGAGGCACAAAAAGTTAATACAAACTTAGTAATTATTTGTAAGGATTTGAACTCACAATTACAAATATTAAATAGCATTGTATGTTGGTATTTCGGAAGGTTTCAAAGATTATTGTAAATAGCAATATATTCATGATGACTTTGCAAAATTTAAGAAGATATACCTACAAAATTAATGGGATAAATAAAAATAATTATATATCATCGAGAAAATAGTTACTTGTTACTGAGAACATTTTCAGTGAAAAAACACACCAAGCTCAGATTTTTGAAAAGTGGTATATTCAAACAAATTGGAAAGCAAGGAATATGTTACATTGTGGAAATCTGTGTTAGATGATTCAAAAAATGACTCTAATGAGAATAACTATCCTGATTTTAGAGATGCATATAAAAAATTAGAATATTACCAATTATGGACTTGATTATATTAGTTAAAAAAATTAATGTACTCATTTGGAAAATTAATGTTTTCCCTTGAGAACTGGAAAGTGTGTGTGTGTGTATGTGTGTGTGTCTGTGTGTGTGTGTGTGTGTGGGGAGAGAGAGAGAGAGAGAGAAGAGAGAGAGAGAGCACGAAGTGCCCAAATTAACAGCTTCTTTCTTGACAAATCACCAATTCATACTAGTGAACGTATTTTGAAATGATCTTGTTTTACAAGACTTGGAGTACCAACACTCACCCTGGACTGTGTTTCTGCAGCACTTGAGGATTCATCTTAGACTGAGTGACTTAGGCTAGGAAAAATGTACTTTTTAGGGGAAGATGAAGGACCATTGAACAAAACCAACACTTTTAATAAGAAATAGAATTTTCTGAAAAGACAGAAAGCTATATGTGAAAATTTTCAGACAGAGCAGAAAATTTAAAAAACAAGTTGAAACCATTTAATAACCATTTTCTGATTGGGTTATACTGCCTACCTGGAAACCTTCATATCTGCTTTAGCCCTGAAACACCTGATGTTTTCTACAGAAGATAACTGTTCTCCATAATGTTGACAATAGTTATCAGGAAGCTTATTTATAGAACCTTACTCCTCATTCCCTTGCTCTGTTTATTTGGCTACATTTCCTCAATAGTATACCAAATGCAACAATGGTATTTTAACCCAGGCAGCCTAGCAAATCATCCTGAGCTACTGGGTATAGTATCCCACTCTCCTTCTAGCACTTTACAAGATCCCTTCAGGTACTAAGGAAGTCATAAATTGAGCCTCAAAGGTTTTGCCTACTTTAGCTTAAAATTCTGCTGTACAGGACTTTGGAATCAGCAAAAACTTTATAAGTCTGCCACTAGATTAGATTGTATTGTGAAATCTGTAATGTGGAAGTGACACAAGAAATACTTAAGTCTAGCCCCCTTATCAAGACACATATACACATAAATTCAGCTGATTGGAAAGACAAATGTACTTCAAGCACCAATGTGTGATCTTAGTGTAGCATTTCCTTTTTCAGAATGGTGTTCTTAGGCTCTTCAAGTTTTTATTTCGTGGCATGATTCCAAACTATCGAGATTCTCAATGAGTATTATAGCGTGTTGAATTGTGTCCTCCAGAAAGATAGTTTCGAAGCCTAACTCCCTGTACCTGTGAGTGAGACCTCATTTGGAAATACAGTCTTTGCAATTTAAGGATCTCAGAATCATACTGGATTTAAGAAGTTCTAAGGAAAGCAGTGTGCCAAATGATGCTTTATAAACTGTTTCTTTTAGAGCTTTTGTAATCATGGAGTTTCAATCTCCTACAATATATTATACTGATTATGTGTCTCCTTTATTTTGCAAATCTATTAGTCACAAATTTTATTTCTTGGCTGTAATCATTTCATATAAAATTATCTTGTGGTGTGTTTATGGCATGCTTATCAAATTGCATTCAAATATTTGTTATAGTTTTATGTTGCAAATCTGGGCTTTAATTATTTATTACACCATAATCTTACAAGAAAGACTAAACACTTTCTGGTTGTTTGATGGAAAGTTCCCAAAAGTATATGCCTGAACCATAATAATATTCATCAAACTTAGATAGAGAAGAGAAGTTTTAGAAATCTTCATGGACACCAATGTTGAATCAAATTATTCATGATAATGTCATTTAAATATATAATTTTATAAAAGGTTTAAGCATGCAAGTCCATGACCATAAAGCAAAACAAATGATAAAATTCAAAATAAAACTACAAATCCATTAAAATTTAATAAACTATATTCACATGATAGATGATATTGTTTTCCTGAAACTTAATTGGTAATCTTTAATTTACTAAAAGTACTTGCATATTCTATGTTTCATTTGGGACTTACTTGATTCATCGAATTTTGAACATGGTGAATCAGCAATTAAACCTCATTATTACGGTTACTTTAGAATTTATCAATTACTTCATTTTTAACCACAAATCCATAATTGTAAGTCAATTTTCTTTTATATGTTAAAACATAACATTGTAATAAAAACTTTTAACATAAATTACTTATTGTCCAATTACTATTATACTTTCTGCGAAAAAATATTTAATTGATATGGTCTGTTATAACATTTGTTTTTTAGTGGATAGTATTACAATAGGCACTTTTTTACTTTCTTTGCACTACATTTTCTTAGGATTTTTGTTAGAAATGACTGCGGAATTTATCCAGTGGTCAGCATTTATCAATGGTGTGTGAGTGTGTAGAGTTCTAATCAACTTTGTTACTTGTACATTTATAAAGTTACCACCACAATCAAGATACAGAACTATTCCATTATCACAAAGTTTTCCCTTGTGCTACCCCTTAATAATTGTACCTACTCCAATTTCTGTCCCCCTGGCAATGACTAATCTGTTCATCTCTATAATCTTGTCATTTCAAGAATGTAACATAAATGAAATTACATGATGCATAATCTTTTGAGATTGGATTTTTTTTTTTAACTCAACCTAATGACTTTAACTTCATTCAAGCAGTCACAGTATATCAATGGTGTATTATTTTATTTTGTGGAGTGGCATTTCATCATATAGATTTCCCACAATTTGTTTAATCATTTCCTCACGAGGGCACTGGAATTGTTTTCAATTTTTGATGATTTTGGAAATAAAGGTTTACAAATACTCTGCTATGTTTACAAGTTTTTGTGTGGACTTAAGTTTTCAGTACTCTGCAGTAAATGCCCAGGGGTGTAATTGCTGACTTATATAGTATGTTTTGTATTATAAGAAATTTCTAAACTATTTTCCAAAGAAGTTGTACCACTTCATATTTCTACCAAGGGTATGTCAAAGATCTACTCTCTGCCATTGAGGATAGGTACCAAATGCTGGCATCAGAATCATCATTTGGTATTGTCACTATTTTTCAGTGTTACCTGTTTTAATGCTATGCTTTTAAATCTGTATTTGCTTAATGGTAAAATATTTAATATCTATTTCTGTGCATAATTGTTATAACATCACATTTGTCGATATTGTTGAACTTACCATAATATCTCAAGACAACCTATTAATGAAACAAAACTGAGTTTATTTAAGCTCACTGCAGTAAGGGAGAAAACTGCTTAATAGAGATTTAGCAGTGCCTGAGGAGGGAAAGTCAGAACTGGTATATTTATAGGTTTTTGGTGTCTGGGCTCAGTGGTTTAGAGTAAGTCTTTCAATGTAGAAGACTGATTGGGACTGGGGAAGTTTTAAGATATTGTAGTTTTAGATTGGTAGACATAGCAAAGCAAAGGCCTTGAAGCAAGTTTGATAAGTAGAATGTCATTTAATAAGTAAACAACCCAGGTCAGAAGACTCTGGTCTTTAATAAATAGCTCTGGAAGAATTTTATATAAAAAAAAATATTTTTGAGTTTGTAGTTCTTTCCTGGGCAAGGTTTTTCTGAAATAAAGAGCCAAGTCACATTGACATAGATGGTTTAGTCTCATCCAAATCATGCTGACATAGACAGTCTCAGTTCTCAACAATGAATTGTATTAGAAATTTCCAGCTACCTATCAATCCTTGCATTTGTGAAATACATCCTACTTTTTATGAAGTATTTTATTTACTCTCTTATGAATTATTAGATTTTATTTCAAAATTTAATTGGAATTATTATATATACTCATAAATGCAATTGATCTACAGTGTTCTTTGTGTGCATTATAATCTTGTCAGGTTTGGGGATTAAAGTTATGCTGTCTCCAGAGTATGAATTAATCTCTCCACTTTTTCAATAGTCTGGTATATTATAAATACATTTGAAATGATCCAGTCTTTGTAGGTAGGTAAATTTATCTGTAAATCCATCTGGTCATTTGCTTTTTTTTTCCATAAAAGATCTTTATTCACCTTTCAATTTTCTTCAATGGCCGTAGCCTACTTTTATCACTTCTAGGCTAAATATTCTTGCTTTGTTCCCTTCTCCTTTGTTTTTTAATGTCCTTCTTCCTTTATTTGTTTTGTACACCTGCAGGTTCCTCCTCCTATTACAGTCAGATTTAAGGATAGGCACAGTTATCATCCTAAGAGAATTTATAATGTCAGGAAGTCCAGAGTTGAATTTCCTGTGACTACAAACTGTGGGCTGTGAAAAAATGGAAAAATACAATTAAATTGGCTAAACCTCAGTTTCTGTCATAAATAAATTTAATACATGTTGTGGGTCAGCACACAGACCATGATTTCAGGACTGAGATATTCCTGCCCATATTTGCTAATGACTCCCAGCTAAGTGGTTTTGCAGTAATTGCCCTCACTGGTAACCTTCCAGCCCAATGAGTTGTCAGTGTGCAGACACAATGTCTTAGTCATTTTGCCTTAACTCAGAACAAATCTGAAGGGTAACCCTCCACTATGGTGCTCCCCTTGGGATCAACTGATGCCTTTGTTACAAATGCCTCACAGTTCAACTTCTCCCTTTGACCAGTCCTGCAATCCTCATCCATTTACAGGCTTTGTTCTGGAGAGCATTCCCCAGTAATCCTCTTTCCAGCAAGTCTCCATCTCTGAATATGTTTCCTGGCTTACCTCAACTATGTCAAAAAATTGGTGTGATACTAATGCCTACCTCTTAAAGCTGTTGGCATGTATAATGAGGTTTTAGACACACAGTGTTTGTAACATGAACACTTAAATGTTACTCATTATTTTTATAATAGAATGTTAAGAAGAAAATTTTCTCTATTCAGACTTTTGACTAAAACCACAAAGCAGAGAATAATAGCTAATTAATTTTTATATATTGTTCTTGAATTTTTATATATTGTTGAGACAAATGGTAGCCACATCCATGCAGAGTTTAAAAGATGCCAGAACTGGTCCTGTTTTGTCTATCACTATCATCTACCTCTCACCTTTGTAAAGACTAGATATTTTAAAGGAGATTATTTTGAAGGGGTTTATACAAGTCTAGATATACTTGACTTACTGCTCTGTCCCCCCAGCCTAAGCATACACATGAGACTGTGAAGCATTACCAAAGAGATTTGGGAAAAACTTAAATGCTGTCCCTGGTGTTGTGAAGGCATACATTAACAAAGAAGCCTGCACCTGCTTCTCACGCAGGAAAGACTGAAGGAAGGAAGCAAGCTGGATCTGCCTGGGATGGCAAGACAAGGAAAGACCAGATAGTAGTGAACAAGTATCACTTCTACTATTTTTTGAGCAAAGAGGCATTTCTTACCAGTGGAAAAGTCACAGCTACAGGGCACAACTATGCCTCCCCATCCCGGTGACTTGCCCAGATGGGTAGAGATTACTCCAGGGTGTTATCCAGGATGGGTGATGGGAAGATATTGTGGGTGGTGGTACTAACGTAGTCTGAACTTGGAGAAGAAGCCTGCAAGGAGTTAGCCAAAACTGTAATACCTTTTCAGGAAATTGGGCAGTGTGGAAGGTAGCTTGAGAATAAATTTCTAAAGATAAAACAAATGCATCCATGAAAGATGTTTGCCTCACAAAAGATGGATGTCTGCCATGGCAGAAATGATCAACAGCCAGATGATGACTTCTTATTCTAATTCCTCCTCCCCTAAGATCCAATCCTATAAGAGACAACAGGAGTATGAAGAAATTGTAGCAGTTTTAAATTATATTTGCAATTTTTTGACATTCCTCCAATCAAAAGGTGACATCTAATTTCTCTAGCCTTGAAACAAACTAGCATTATTATTAAACTAATCAAAATTTCTGGACTGATGCTTTAGTGGAGATTCTATTTAACACCATATATATGAATTGGGATTCTTTTTTTAAAATCTAGAGATTTGGAGCCCTTTTTAAATTTGGAAAATTAACCATATTAAACTAAACAGAGTAGGTTTTTTACTCTTACTTCAGTTATATTATTTTGTTTTCTATTTTCTTGTTTTATTTTCTTCCTGTGTGTTGCATAAATCTGGAATATTTTTCTTCTAGTAAAATAATTTGTTATAGATGGATCTTATCCTATATATGGTTAGATAGAATTCTTTATAAAACATTTAAGTCTACATTTCTCAACTTAGCAACATTGAATATGAAATTATTTGAGCACATGGAAATGATAAAAATATTAGTCACTCTTGTATTTCCTTTTAACTATCACTCATAACCTTACCCTTCCCTTCAATTATTATGTTTTTTACAATCTTGATTTTCTTTTCCCGAGCTATAATATTACTTATTTTTAGTATGGTATTTTTTCTTTCCTCAAATTCTTTAAGTAGATAATTGTTATTTATTACTGTAGTGTGTACTCTTATCTCTTATTTTTCCTTGCTTTATATTTGCTGCATTTTATTTTGCTTTCTTTAAAATCACAAACTGATGTCTAGAATGCACTTCTGATACATTATCTAAATACTTCTAAAACATATGCAATTCTCATATGTTTGAATTCCCAGATTCAAATCTTTTTACTTCATACAATTTTTTCTTAAGTTTTGATTTTTTTGGTAAGAGAAATTTGGTGGAGACTTTCCCTTTTGATGTCAATTACTGCTAAAATCTTAAAGCTTCAATAAATAGATAAGCACCAACACAATCTACAGGGAGTTTCTGGTTATATCTCTGTAGGGCTGGTTTAACTATTTAGCAGACACATCCTAAGGTGACCCCCCAATATGTCATGCCCACCCTTGTATATTCTCCTACCCTTTAGTTGAGGTGGAATCTATGGTTTGCTTCTCAACAAGAGAAAAAGGCAAAGATGAAGGATTAGGTTATTTGTCAAAGTGATTGAAAGTCACTTACATAATTTGTATATAGGTAGATGAGACTCTATTTCTAAGATTCCCACTCAGCTAACTGCAGAAAAATATTCTGCTTCTAACTTTCGAGAGGCAAAGAGACATATTGAAAACTACCTCCAAGAAGGGTCACATAGCAGGGAACTGTGGAAAACTTCAGGTACCTAATGACAGCCCCCACCCTATAGACAGTAAGAAGCTTGGGCCCTCATACAGCTGCAGGGAAATGAATATTGCCAACTGCTGCATGGACATGGAAAAAGATTCTTTTCCATTTTAGTCTCCAGGTAAAACACAGCCTGTCCAACACTTTGATTATAGCGTTGTAAGACCCTAAGTCAAGGACCCAGTCAGGCCACCTGACCTATAAGAAATTGTGAAATAATAGGTATTGTTTTAAGCTGATACATTTATGGTGGTCTGTTACACAGTAATAGACAACTGATAGAATTATTAACAGTTTGTGTCTGTTCCTCAATCATCCAGCTCCAGCTTTCTTTACATAAATAAAGAAGAGACTATAAACTAAAGAGAGAAGTATTGAGATAGTGTAATGTAACCCTAGCTGGAGGGAATGAGCTTTGAGTTTTATCCTTCCCTCCTTACGAAGGAGAATTATTTCGCATACCCACCCAGCCCAAGTCAAGTGAGTAGAGATCCAAGAAAACTATAGAGATTGTGGGTTTCTGAAGAGCTGGAACTGACCCATTTTGTAGAAAGAAACTTTTTGTAAGAATGTTTCATGTATCACTGGAATTTGAAGAGATACATAAAAAAAGGCGAAGTTCTTGACCATGTTTGTAAAAGTCTGTCTTCTGTCAACAACAACTTAGGAAGATGAGGTTTGAGAGGGAAGGCAGTAAGCAATCAATTGTCAAGGCAAAAATCTCTGGATTTCCACAGAGATTAGCCATTATTTTACCATCTTGAAGAATACTCAGTCCAAGATGTGGCTGGCCAGGCTGGAGACTGAAAGGTATATGAGGTTGCAGGGTATAATTTTAAGAGCAGAACCGATATGGAGGCAGTGAAAGGTCACTTAGCAAACTTATTCCCCAGGTCAGGAAACTCTACGGTGCAAACTCATATGGTGCTTCCAAATTAGCCCCCAACTGTATCACATAAGACAGCCTCTGCCAGCAATCAGGTGCCTGCCACAGAAGACACTGACAAAATTATATCACTAGCAGTGATTGAAGACTTTTCTCTCTTTACCTAAGAAAGCTCTTTCCATTAATTTGGTCCTGAGAGATCCAACAGCAGGAGAAGATGATGGACAAGGGAATAGTCAGATCATGTTTTGCTTTGTATTTTTTCTCAGCATAAATTCCCTAAACCCTGAGTCAGTTATAAAATTGGGGTAGAGGGAAAATGTTTATCCTTATGGGAGTTTGTTATTTTAAATTAAACTCTGCTGGACTTGAATTTGTTTTAACCCTGTGAATGATCAGAAATAAATAGGATTTGTTGTAGTATCACCAAGGGATTGAAAGGGAAGGTAATAGGACCAAATCAAAGGCGGTAGTAGGAGAAAAATAGAAATAGCCTTTTCTGGTATTTTCTCTATTAAGTACAGCCATTTGTGTTATCTAATTGCCTCATTTCCCCTTGTTTAGATATTTCTAAATCAGGGGAGAGTTCTCCAGAACCCCACTCAATGTAGGGAGATCCTCTTTGCATTCTTTCACTCATGTGCTTTTTGATTCTTCCAATCAAGCGCTTTTTTATTCTTTCAGTGAAAAGGTAAACTGGACTGGGAGATGCTGTATGCAGTTTTCTGTCACCCTTTCAATTCTTAGCCAGTCTGAGGAAGGTAAGGCGCAATTTATAATTATGAGCAATCCTAACTAGCGAATGTTGCTTTTACACAATTATTTTTGTTATATTGATTAAAAATTATTACACTACGAGCAGACTTTTTAATGCTGGAGTCCTGTTATCTTACACTCAAGGTATACATACAGTGTTGATAATTCTGATCTCCTACCTTGAATTCTGTCGACTAGAGTTGGGGGAATGCTACATCCTGGGAATGATGCATAGTACCCCCAGAGTTCTGAAATGTTTTACATCAGAATACATGGGCCACATTATCATGAGGTTTGGCTGAACCCAGCTCAGTTGACTACCAACTTCTTAATAACATGACTGCATATTATGAAGTAATTCTCCAGTATTTACTTTGATATCTGTTGGCTGGAAATGGCAAAAAATAGATAAATTCTGGCCATTTTTACCCAGAACCTTAGCTCCATGCTCTTGCTCCTCCAAATTAGGAAATTTTGCTTCAGACTTCACAAGTATTCTTCCCGGCTGATGAAAATTCTTATGATTTATAAGTAAGTACTACTTCATTTATTTACAAGTAGAAATGGGTGAACATTTAGATTTATTGAGGACATTCTTGTTTGCGTTTATTGTTTTCATGATATAACTATAAATAGACCCACTTTTATCAAAAGTAACTTATCTGAGCCACAATTTATATCTTTACCCTATTGAGAAATCAAGTGAAGCATCACTATAAGCTTTTTATTATACAACCTATCCCTTATTCTTATAGCCTGCTGATGCTGTCTTAAAATGTTTATGATTCTTGTTAGATAAAGGGGCTCTGATATGGTTTGTCGCTGTGTCCCCACCCAAATCTCATCTCAAATTGTAATCCCCACATGTAGAGGGAAGGACCTGTTGGGAGGTGATTGGATCATAGTGGAAATTTCCTCCATGCTCTTCTCCTAATAGTGAGGGAGTTCTCACAAGATCTCATGGTTTTAAAAAGTGTTTGGCAGTTTCCTTGACATTTCCCTCTATATATCTCCTGCTGCCTTGTGAATAAGATGCTTGCTTCCCCTTCTGCCATGTTTATAGTTGCCCAGAGCCTCCCCAGCCATGCAAAACTGCAAGTCAATTAAATCTCTTTCCTTTATAAATTACTCAATCTCAGGTAGTATCTTCATAACAGTGTGAAGCTGGACTAATATAGGCTCCAAGTAGAGTGAAGTTAATCTCATTGTAATCACAACTTGCCTTTGCCTTCAGATCTCATCCTCCATCACTTCAATTTTCACAATGGCATATACTTTTTTCAGGAAAAGGAGTTATAAGTTAGTCCACTGTTGACTTATTTCTCAGTTTGTTCCTACTCTATAGATTGTCAATATTCCTATTTTATAATGTGTAGTTCACTATCATCTAGTTTGATAACTCACAAAGAATGATTTTTTCCTATTTAAGTTTTCCTTAACCATTTCAATCAATTTTTAAGAGGAATGTTTAGAAATGCATACTACAAGAAATTTTTTGTGTATGAGCTTCAAATTCTTTGAGTATAAGTTTAAAAATTTACAAGTTCTGCTGAATATATAATTGCTTGTAAACCCATGAAGACTTTTCTTATTTGGCATGTAGGAAAAAAATACTTTGCATGTATATATGGCAATTCTTCCCAAAATATTTCTTCTTCTGAGGCCTAATTTACCAGTAGAGACTTTCTTTTGAGTTAAATGTTTTACATACTAGATTATTTTAAAAATAGAAATTAGTTAGGAAATTTGGCTAAGACATTAACTCCATAATGCTTTAATGTACGTTAATTCAACTCAAAAAAAAAAAAACAAGAGAACCTGGAAGTACTCAGACACAAGGGGTAGGAGTGGCTGCACAGAAAATAGAAAGAGGCATGAGGAAGTTTTGCAACACTCAAACATGCTCTGTGCTGTTTATGACACAAATATATTAACAAAACCAGGAACACACCCAAGGACAATTATTGCATTACATTTGGCCATTAATCTCTCTCTTTCAGTTGTACCTTCTTCTCCTCCATTGTATTGAGTAGAAAATTGAAGTAATCTTTTCTTCACGTTATATCCCTGAGGAGATTTCTGGCTGGCAAGAGCAGCAGATGTAGAAGTAGCAGTACTACTGACCTTTTGAAGCTTTGGCAAAAGCATTAGGAGGTGGGATGACCATAAGGTAAAAGTTGCATTTGGAAATCAAAGAGCTTGAACCAATGTTCTCTACAACCTAAGAGGCTTGGTCCATAGAACTGCTTCAGTGGAAGGTGGTACTTCGGTGGAGGGAGCTGGCCTTAGCAGACCTTAGATTCAGAATTTGCTGGCAGAGTCTTTCCAGTATAAACCATATTGTGAAAAGGACCTGCAGGAAAATATACTCATAAATAACAAATTTCAAAAACCCACTATGATTCTGAAGTTATGCCTTTCTTCCAGAGTAATTGGAGGGTCTAAAAGAAAAAGATGATGGTATTTTTATTCCCTCTGATTTCCTCTAATTTTAGTCCCTAGATTTTGTAGGGTTTTAGTTTTCTGTGTAGGATATTGGGCTGTGCAGACAATAACTATAATTCATAGCCTTCGGGGCTTCTAATGGGACTTCAAGATTCTTTAGTCCAGTGGTTTACCTGGCTAAAATCAGAATACTTCAGGTGCAGATCACAGATTTGTTTTACACAAGATATTTTGGTGGTTTGAATGACTGAAGAGCTTTGGAAATGACTGAGCTGGTCTTAGTTTTCAGATACTTAAGTGGC
This sequence comes from Ateles fusciceps, assembly GCA_036589455.1. NCBI lineage: Eukaryota > Metazoa > Chordata > Mammalia > Primates > Atelidae > Ateles > Ateles fusciceps. Next base: position 3,544,564 of record JAZHEH010002077.1, read on the forward strand.
CTGATTGGTAAGAAATCAGTATGCAATTATACTTTAATCCACAGCAGAGTAGAATAAATTCGTGTTTGGATTTGATCCTGTGTCTTGCCGGATTCTACTCCCCTCCTGTAATCCTTCTTTGAAAAGTGTATATATATATATATATATATATAATAAAATAAATGATGGCTTGAAGTTTTTGTTTTAATTTTGATTCTATCCTCATCTCTAGGCTGCAGTCTAGATGGCTCAGAGCCCATTTGTTTTTCTTCTTTTAGTTGTCACTGAGTTTAAATTGTTTTTTGCCCATCTAGAAGATTTCTCTCCCTTAATGTTATGGAGGAAGATGAACTACTCATTGAGTTGGCAGGAGTAAGAGTCGTAGGATTAGGGGTTTCAGAAACGATATATGGCTGCAGGATATAAAACAACAGAGATTCATATCCTAGAAGACTAGTTAGTCTATCATGACTGCTGTCATTATTTTTCAGTCCACAAATCTACAGGCAAAGCGTCAAGTTCAGCTACAACTATTTTTGAATTCTCTGGTTTTCTTATCAGCAAAATTGATTAGTACTGCCTTCCAACTTGTGTAGTATTTTTAAAGGAAGCAGAGATAATCAAATGGTCATCTGGAAGTATTTGAGGAGTCAGACTAAGATAGGTAAAGCTAATGACGAATAAAAATATAATATAATTAGTTTTACCTAATTAACTTTGTAGATGCTTTGATGCCTGGCCAAAATATGAAATTAGTAAAAATATTTCTTCTTCCAACTATTTTAACCTTTGCTTTGCTAAGGACTGGAGAACTGGTTCCCTCCTTTTTTTTTTTTTTTATAAGCATCTAATACTTTATACTAGCCCTATTTTTTATCAGTTGCAAGCAAAATCTAGCTTATTAGTCAATTGATTAATAGATGGCCGTATCCTCTGGTATCAACTAGTTAGGAGAATATGGTTTTAGATAAGTGTTTTCTAATTTTATCATTGAGCCTATAAAAGAGAATAGAGGACCCTCCTGGTGTTGAGAAACTTTCAAATTTCAGAGTTGCACGTTTATCAAAACGATTAGGCTATTTTGTTTGAACATTACTAAAATTCAGATAAATAATTTGTTTCTTCCTTAGAGCATAAGTTTCCTCTAGAATCATAATTGAAATAATGCTATTCTCATTCTAATGAATTTGCATAAACATCATACCCCAAAGGTTAATGGTAATTGCAAAATGGAAAACCTTTAAATAATTCAAGGCATTCCAATTCTAAAATTACAGACTGATTACTTGCTAACATGTCCACTGCTCTTTAAAGCTTACAAAAGGCTGTAAAGTACATGATCTTATTTACATTTTATCACAGGCCCTGAAGATGAGTTCTGTTGTTTATTTTATAGATGAAGTAACTGCTCAGAGTTGAGGTCGGTAACTGAGGACCTCAACCCAGGTCTTCTGACTCCTAGTCTATTGATTTCTTCATGTCACAAATCTCTTCCATCACTCTATTTTGATGGTCTGTATTTTACAAATGCTATAAATATTGCCAACATTGTAGTTGTTTAGGAATTGGAGAATATATTTTACTGACAGTGAAGTAAGTTCATGTGATATTGAAGAAAAAGCCCTGGACTATTTTTTTCTAAAAATGTGTAACACAATCTTGATCCTTTTACAAATCGTGTGACCTTGTGAAGTTTGTCTAAATGTCTATGTAATTTTTTTTTAAGAGATAATGACAACTCCTGATGGGCCACAGTTTCAGTTTCTATTGCTGTATAACAAAACACCCCAAATTTAAAAGAAGAACAGTTTATCATTTCTTATGACCCTGCTGTTAGCAATTCAAGTAAAGTTCAGCAGAGATGTTCTTCTGCCCCGCTTGGCATTAGGTGGGGTCATTGGCTTAGCGGCACTTAACTAGAAGCTGGATTGGGCTAGAAGGTTCCAGAGAGCTGCCTTAACATGTCTGGCACCTCAATACTGCTCCGTGTGGTCTGACTGTCTCTGTCTCTCTCTAGAGACAGAGTAATCTCATCACTCGGTAATCTTTCCTAGTCTTCTTTTCCACAGGTAGTTCACGTCTAAGAGAGAGGTTGAGCAAGGTGATACATTTTTTAAAGCCAGGCCTGGAACTGGCACATCACTCTCTTCACATTCTATTGACCAAGCCAACTCTCAAGGCCAGCCCAGATTCAAGGGAAGGGAAAATAGATTTTATATCATGATGGGTGGAGCAGTAGGCACATACAGGCAAGGAAAAGATTAATGGCATTCACTCTTGGAAACTATACTATGGTCAGCCTGAGGTAGCTATTGTGATTACTCAGTAAGAGACAGAGTTGCATTTTTCAAACACAAATCATTATTAGATACATGCTGTAGCCAAGAACTGCTCAATGCCATGGGTGCATAGTTGGAAAAGAGAATAGATGCTTTTTTATGCCACATGGTAGTATGAAAGGCAGATATCAGTTAAATGAATATATAGATAAGCACTAAATCACAAATGTGGGTAAGAGCTATGAAAGAAAACTGTAGACTGCTTATGACGATGACCTAACCTGGATTAATGGGCCAGGAAAAGCATTTGAGCAAGTGGTGTTTGTGTTGGGAGCTGCAGTCTGAGTTGAAGTTAGCTATGTGAGCAGGAAAGAGAAGAACACTCCAGACAGCAGCCATAGCACATGCGATGACCCTGAGATGTGTTGTAAAGATGGAAAAGTCATGGTGACTGGAGTGTAAGGATCCAGCAAGTGTGGACCTATAAAGGCAGGTGGCCATGCCATTGTTAATATTAGATGAATTTTTCCCATTTCATCCAGATGTTTAAAGACAGTACAGAAAACGTTTTTATCTATGACACAATATTATGAAGTGATTGAGTGAGGCTTGTAGTGTATGAACACTCAAAGAGATTCTATAGTTTCCTTGTTTTTTGTTAAATATGTTCCCACAGTCACTGACAGGTGTGTATAGGCAGAAAAGGAAAGGGAGGAAAAAAATTTTTCAAAGGTAAAAATTCAGAAACTTATTTACTAAAAATGCTCATTTTCCCTTCTTGAGCATCTATAATTTTGAATATTATTACTTGGTGTTTTCTACATAATTAAATGAATCTACAATTCTACCTGCTAGTTCAATCTGTTCCAAGCCTACAAACACAAAATCACATTAACTAATATTGTAATGAGTTGACAAAATCCTCATAAAAATGACTACCTCTTAAATTTTAATTATGAATACAGAACAAATAATATGTTCCAAATCTAACTTTTTCTTTTTCAAAAAAAAAGAAATCTCAAAACTAGATGATAAATTCAAAGCCAGACAGAACACACCTAAATCATTGGAGATCTTGGATATCTCTGCTTGGTACACAAAGAATAAACTGAAAAAGAAATACTGCCTTGTGATTGATAGAAGGAAATAATCTGCTAGACAGTAATTCACACCAATTCACTGCTTGTTTACCACATATTTATTGTGTGCCTAGCCCCATGCAGAGTATTTACTGAGGATAAAAAGAAATGTATAATGCTGTGGAACTCACAATTTTGGTAAACGGACTCACAATTTTGGTAGTGTAATCAAGAAGGCAAAAATGGAAAAATAATGTGCCATAAAGAATATAAAATCTAGTCATATTGACAAAAATGTTCTTGAAAATTTAGAAGAGTCCCTTATATGCAAAGACAAATAAGAATTATTGAATCTGATTAGGTCTAAAAAGTAGCTGCTGCAATTAGACACCAGGATGTCATGTCTTTGTTGTCTTCCCAGCATTCAATTCCTTTTCCTACTTCCACCTGTAGCTATGAGTACGTAACCTAGAGTAACCAGTCTGTGCCTTATATCCACATGGCTCAGTGATCACGTGAGGTGGGATGTGTGATTGGACTGACTCTCAACAACTGCTGGGAATGCAGGTACAGATCGTGTCATCTACTGGCTATGAACAAAGGATGGATGTAAGCCAAGACTTGCTGACCGTAGCAAGGCGACCATGTGGAGACAGCTGCCTGAGAATCAACTCTATAAGAAACTGTTGAGATAAGATTTGAGATACAAAAAAATGGTTGCCTGAAGGTACAACTGCTTTGAATTATTTTATTTACTTTTATTTTTCCTTTTGCAGCCCAAAGCAATCTAACTGGAGAAGAAGGCTACCACTTATGTATTCTGTCTTTGTGTACTTCTTGGACAATTCATGTTGCTCGATCAATAACTGCTTTCAATTACCCTGTGTAAGAAGGGTGGTAAAATAACCCTTAAGATTCTCATCTTGAAATTCTATAGCACTAATTCTTTCCTCCCCCTCCTTTCCTTCCCTTCCCTTCCCTTCCCCCCTTCCTCCCTTCCTTCCTTCCCTCCTTCCTTCCTTCCTTCCTTCCTTCTGTCCTTCCTTTTTTCTTCCCTCCCTCCCTTCCTCCATCTTTCCTTCACTCCATTCCTCCTCCTTTCCTTTCTTTCCTTTCCTCTCTCTCCTCTCCTTTCCCTTTCTCTCTTTCTCCCTCTCTCTCTGTCTCTCTCTTTCTCGCTCTCTATTTCTCTCTTTCTTTCTTTTTGAGATAGAGTCTCACTCTTGTTGCCCAGGCTGGAGTGCAATGGTTCAATCTCAGCTCACTGCCACCTCCGCCTCCCAGGTTCAAGTGATTCTTCTACCTCAGCCTCCTGAGTAGCTAGGATTACAGGTGGGCACCACCACACCCAGCTAATTTGTATATTTTTAGTAGAGACAGGGTTTCGCCATGTTGGCCAGGCTGGTCTCGAACAAACTCCTGACCTCAGATGATCCACCCGCCTTGGCCTCCCAAAGTGCTGGAATTTACAGGCATGAGCCACCATGCCCAGCCTATGACACTAATTTCTTACAAGAGTCACTTCTAGCACCAGATCCAACCAATTTTTCCAAATTGAAACCAGTAATCATAAATCAACTACACTAGCTAGTATGGAGAGTTTGGGGAAAAATAAAAAGAAAAAACATAAGAAAGAAAACTCAATTCCTGGCCTCATAATTAAGACTCCCAATACCATAATACAGACCTAAAAACTAATTTATAATTATAAGTAATCCATATTTTATTAGTATATGTCAAAACTAATTTTTTATTTCATACTGGTCTGTATATTGTCTAAAGCAGACTTCATGTCATATTCAACCATGTACTGTCAGAGCCTAGCATGGTACCTGGGTTTCTGGTGAAAAAGATTACATGGTTCCTCAATGCATCAAGAATGAAAGACAGTTGGGTGCTAATATCCTGTGTTAGCTTCAATAAAAAAATCACAAGCATAGTAGAAGAAGAATGAGATAAATATATGATTGCAAAAATGTTTTTGTCTTTGCAACAAGAGATAAAAATGCTAAAACTAAGATTTCAGAAATAATTTAGGTCACTCTAGAAGGACAATTTTGCAAACTGTTAAGCCTCCATTCCATTTGATATTCAACAATGTTTAAGAATAGCAGCTTCATTGCTCCTGACATTTTTAATATTCTTCCTTAATTAGTTATTTTTTCATACCTTCCCTGGAAGGCAAGCTCACATTATTAATCGTAACCCACAACATACAAACAAGATGATCTGTATAAACTAACAAAGGCAAATCTAGCCTGGGAGGTGCTTACTGTGAAGAGTGTCACATTGAAGTACATTTTAAAAATGAATTTAATTCTCTGAGAATATCAGGGAGCCTAGGAGAGGATGAATGTCACGAAACAGCAACATACACACCGTTTTATTTTCTGGTGTTAAGCTAGTTGGTCTTTCCGACCTAACAAATCATGTCAGTTTTATGATTTGTTCCGCATGTTTTGTGTTTATGTTAGAAATGTTTATATAACATATGCTTTCCATATCAGGGAAAATCATATCTGTTTAATAAATTGGCTATAACTTTAATATCTGTGGACAACTTGTAAAATTTGGAATGTATCATATGTAAAAAGTTTAAAGATATCCAAATAAATGCTTTAGGTGTTGGCATTACTTCTGGTTAGCATTTAAAAAAAAAAAAAAAGAATTTCTAAAATAATTCAAGTGCCACACTTACCATTTGCACAATGTTATTGATTCTTATCTTGTTGAAGTACTTCATAGTTTACAAAGCACTGTAGATTCTACTAAAGGTCATCCTAAGGAAATACCTCTATTCATAAGCTCTGTGAATACAGGCATATGTTGTTCCAGTCCGGGATTGTGAAAACGTAGACTTGTTCTAGATAAATAAGAACTAACAGCTAGGTGTGTTGACTCAGGAGCAAAGAAAATAACAGAGTTGGCTGAATGTGACAAATTATTGGGATAAAATGATGATTTTATCATGGATGATTCCCACTTCACGAAGTTAAGCCATCAAAATGCTCAGATCCCTACACACTCCCCCTGATAAGCGTTTTAGTGGCTACACAGATATGCCGTTAAAGTGAATGGGAAAGTTACAGGAGTCAAACAACCAAAGAATAAGCTCAGAATTTTTTTTTTTAAAGAATTTAAATCACATGAAAAGTATTCCTGTGTTCAGGAGACATGGAACACCCCCAAGCCCAATTAATGTGACCAGGATGTAATGCAAATTAAATGCCATTAAAGTTAATGGTAATCTAATCAATACTGTGTAAACCTTCTCTTTCTTCATTTATTCAAGTTTTTATTGATCAAAAATTTTAAGTGATAGCCATCACAATCTTAGAGGCTGGAGATAACAAAAATAATTCAGACATGACGTAGTCTTCCAGGATTGACAACTCAGCAAGGGATACATGTGTGCCAACATATAATAACAGTGCCATGTGGGAAATGATATAATAGAGGCATTTATAAAATGTAACTTAGAAAGGAAATTCTCTTCAAAACTGAGAGCAGTTAAGAAGGGATTTACAGTGGAGGTTTATTTGAGCTGGTTCTTCAAGATTGAGTGTTGCAGGGATCTCTAGCGAAAGTCTCAAAATAATGCTCAAGGATACTGAGAATGCCTTATAATAGAAATTTCTATAAATCATTCACTTTCATATGAAGAATAATTTAGAGCCATCACTGTTGTTGAAGTGTGTGGGATTTTCAGGCTGGAGGTTTAAGAGGTGTTGATTAAGTAGGAGAAAATGTGCATAATCAAAAGTGACCATAGAAAAGCAAGTTCTGATTTAGATATGAGGGATGGCTGGGTACACAGAGACAGGTGGCATAAGATTAAGTTTAAAGAACTATAAAAAAGAACGTTGCCATGGAAAAAATTTAGGCATCATTTAAATCTAAAGTGCTATTTTTGCACAATGTAAATGAAATATAGCAGGTGTACTAGAAGCATCATTAATTAGGGAACATTCAGTGTTAGCAAAGGGGCAAATGATATAGATGGTGATATGCTAGGAACTGTATAATTTACTATTACATTTCATGAGTTGATATTTAGGGAACTGTTTGATGTACAGATGTATATAAGATATTAATATTGTTCCTTCCCAACTTTATTACATTAAAGACCTTGACAGTCTTTGAAAATCAATGTTTAGCAGATTGATATAAAGCCATCATTAGTCTCTTCCAGAGGAAAAATTGGGAAAGGGTTAGGAAGATATATAGGCTGGGCAAGATGGCTCAAGCTTGTAATCCTAGCACTTTGGGAGGCCGAGGTGGGTGGATCACAAGGCCAGGAGTTCAAGATCAGTCTTGCCAACACGATGAAACCCTGTCTCTACTAAAAATATAAAAATTAGCCAGGCATGGTGGCATGTGCCTGTAATCCCAGCTACTCAGGAGGCTGAGGCAGAAGAATCACTTGAACCCAGGTGGCGGAGGTTGCAGTGAACCGAGATTGTGCCACTGCATTCCAGCCTGGATAACAGAGTGAGACTCCATCTCAATAAATAAATAAATAAACAAACAAATAAATAAATAAATAAAAGAAGACATATAGAAAGGGCATGAAAGAATAGGGAATGTTTTGGAAACACCAAATTCAGTTAAATATGTGATCTGAAGGAGGAAATATTGTCTAGTACTTTGGGATGTAGGAGAAATGCGTAAGGCAAAGATAGAACTGAGGTGAGTCATACAGGTTATAAATCGAGCAGATGGTGCATGAAGAACTGATTCTGCCATCTCTGTGGAGGGTTGATTCAAGAAGAGAGTTTGTTGGTTTTGGGAAAAAAAAGACCTTAATGAAGCAAATATTTGCGTACAGTTTTAGAACCATTTCTAGTTTAAGGAAGTGGACAGGAGATGTTGAGGCACCCAGAAATTAGACTTTACTGCCCATAGGAAGGATAAAGGAAAGGAAATAATAACACAGGATCCTGATAAGAGATAACACTGTGTAGCAGGAGCCTGTGGCAGGAGCAGTGGTGGTGGCGGTAGTGGTGATAGGTTTATATCAAAGTGGGGAGGGAGCAGGGGAGACATTCCCCAACCTTTCTTTCCTCCCATACTCCAGTTTCGGCTAGTACTTCCCAATGACTGAGTCCAGTGTGAAACTAACCAGAAGCACTCACTAGGTGATTCAGTCCATAGGGATCAGCCTTCTGGAGCACAGAACATGATGATACTGCTATGAAGGAAGAGCAACAGTGACAAATGGAAATTAAAGACCGTGACAGACTGGAAAAAATAATTCACTGGCTTTTCCACAGATCAAGCAATATTCTACCCCAAATCTCCTAATTCCTAGCGTTCTATTTTAATTTTTTTCACAAAGGAGTGTTTTGATTATTCCCTTGGCTTTTTGTGCTTCTCAGCGGCCAGAGATAAGGGTTTTAGCCAGTCCAAGTGCTCTGGACACAAGTATAACACATTGCCTATTGTCAATAAATACATTTATTCATGTTTCATCCGTCAGTCTTTTTCTAAGATTTGTGAGCAAAAATTACTCTTGAAAAATGCAGCCACCTTTGGGTACTGATTTCAAACTAAAAAGACCTCGTCCTTGGGCAAGGTAGTTCTACCAAATTCATAAACTCATGTAAATACCTTGTTAAAGTATCATTCTCAAAAATGTAAAATCATCCAAATTGGAAAAGAAGGTATCAATTGTCCCTTTTTACAGACAGCATGATCTTATATTTAGAAAAACCAAAACACTTCACCAAATAACTCTTAGAACTGATAAATAAATTCAGTAAAGTTGTAGGATAAAACAACAATATACAGAAATTAGTAGCATTTCTATAGACCAATAATGAAATAGTCAAAAAAGAATTCAAAGTGACAATTAAATTTACAATTGCTACAAAAAAAATGACTAGGAATACATTCAGCCATGAAGGTAAAAGATTTCTACAAGGAAAGCTATAAACCCAGGAGGCGGAGGTTGCAGTGAGCCGGGATTGCACCACTGCATTCCAGCCTGGGTAACAGGGCAAGACTCCATCTCAATAAGTAAATAAATAAGACACCAATGAAAGAAATTCAAGAGGTCATAAATGGAAAGACATCCCATGCTCACAGGTTGGAAGAATTAATATTGTTAGATGAACATACTAACCAAGCTATCTACAGATTCAATTTAATATCTATCAAAATACCAACATCACTTTTCACATAAATAGAAAAAAAAAAAAAAACAATTCTAATATTTATATCAAACTGAAAAGGAGCCCAAATAGCCAAAGAAATACTTAGCAAAAAGAACAAAGCTGGAGATATCATACTATCTGACTTCACAATATACTACAAGTCTGTAATAACCAAAACAGCAAGGCATTGACATAAAAATAAACACAAAGATCTACGAAACAAAATAGAGAACCCAGAAATAAATCCACATATGTACAGCCACATATACAGCAACATGTATATAAAAAGATTTAACATCACTAATTATAATTTTGGTCTGATGCAAATCAAAACCACAATGAAATATTATCTTACCCCAGTTAGAATGGCTATTGAGAAAGACAACCAAAAGCAGTTGTTGGTGAGGAAAAAAGAAAAGGGAACTCTATACACTGTTGATGAGAATGTAAATTAGTATAGCCAGTATAAAAAACAGTATGGTGATTTTTCAAGAAACTGAAATCCAGTAATCCCACTACTGGATATTTATCCAAAGGAAAAGAAATCGGTATAGCAAAAGGATTCCTGCGCTTGGGTGTTTATTGCAGCACTATTTATAATAGCAAAGATATAGATTAACTCAGGTGTCCATTGGTGGATGAGTAGATAAAGAAAGTATGGTTTACCTAATTGATGGAATATTATACAGCCATAAAAAGGAAAACGTGTCATTTGCAACAAAATGGATGGAACTGGAAGTCATTATGTTATGTGAAACAACCCAGATGCTAATAGACAAATATCACATGTTCTTATTCATATGCGGGAGACTACAAAGTTGATCACATGGAGGTGATCAACTTCGGAGTGAATTGATAGATACCCGAGGCTGGGAAGGGAGCATGTGAGAGCTGCAGGGCTAGAAGGAATGAAGAGAGGTTGGTTAATTGATGTAAACATAGAGTGAGATAGAAGAAATAAGTTCTAATATTTGATAGCAAAATAGAGTGACTGTAGTTGACAATAATGTATATTTCCAAATAGGTGAAAGACAGGGCTTGAAATGTACCTCACATATAGAAATGGTAAATGCTCAGGTAAGGAACACCTTAAATACCCTGACTTGGTCATTACACATCTATTGCATGTACAGAATTTCACATGTACCCCATACATATATGCAAATATAATACATTAAAAAAACAAGTAAATGTAAAATCATGACTCATAATGAACTCATGAAATTAATGAGGTAACCAGTAATATGTTGAAACCAATTGAAATGAGAATTGAGGAACCTGATTTTCACAGGCAATTAAATAAAGAAATGTTAGGAAAACACAGTTGGATTTAAGAAAATGGTTAGAAGTTCTAGAGAGTAGCAGACTGCCACATTTAAGGTTTTGTTTTCCAGCAGTCAAAAATGACTGGCAACTTTACTCACTAGAAGTTACAAGTTAACCTCAGACTTACAGAGTTTTAAAATAAGGCTGTCAAGAGAAGACCAATCAAACAGGCAAACATACCACTGCACTGAAAGAATACCTGATAATCTCCATTGCCTGTTTCCAAGTTTCAGAGATATATATATATATATATATATATTTTTTTTTTTTTTCTGAAACTTTGAATTAATTTAAGAACCCACCAAGCTTCCTGCTCAGATTTCTCTATTTTTAGAAATCTTTTTAGGAGTACCAAATCATCACAGTCACAGAGGAATTCTGGTTTGCCTGAATATAGGAAGTTCCAGATTACTTTCTGTAGAAAATGACTAAAGAAAGACAAAGAAAAACAACTTTATTATCTATTTTATGTTAAAATAATTTTTTGTATATGTATGTACATACACAATACATATATTGATATATAGATAGATAACATTAAAATATTTTCTTGTTTTATATAGGATATATATATATATGTTTGAAATATATACATTAGGCAGTATTTTCTCATTAAATGTGTCTGAGCTTTATTTATACATCTGATTTGTCATTTCTTCAACCTGGAGAACAGAGAATTTCAAGAACGTCAAAATCTTTTGTTTAGATGCTTATGTCAATATACATGGTTGTTACATGTATATTGTCTTGTAATGTAAAAGTCTTTGTTATTAATTAAATATTTTAATTGTGCATCCTTAGCAGTCTGTAGATCTTGTTACCTGGAGCATTTTCTAACTCATCTTCTGATTCTTTTGGCCCTTATGTGAACCAGATAAGCATCAGTTTGGGTCTGGTTTGAATGTCTGCATCTGTTCTTTCTTGTTGTTTTCTACATACATTCAGCACCTATATATAGTTTAGCTGAGTAGCATGCTGAAATCTCACACCTTTCTTCCAACTGGGATGTGAATCATCCATTGTCCAATGTATTCACAATATATAAACTATCTGCCCATTAACTGCTTAGTGGTATCTCCTTTATCAGATCAAAAAAAAAAACAAAAAAAACAAACAAAAAAAAAACCGTAGTGTTTATAGGATTGGTACCATGTGCAAGTTTCAGGCATCCACTGGGGGTTTTGCAGTGTATCCCCTATGGATAAGGTAGGACTATTGTTCTTGTTTGAGCCGGACAGTAGTGTTTTCTGGCTAGGAAGACAGACTTCAGAAAGGTAATTGTGAGGAAGAGTGGATCAAGGGAAGATCAGAGGCCACTATTATTCTAAAACTGGATCCTTCAAGATCCACCTTCAGGCCTAACTTCTGTTTTTTATAAAATACTTTCCATCTCGACCCTACAACATTACTGCACAAGATCTGGTATTCAGCTTGAAAGCACAGTGCTGTATCTCTTATTATGCCTTAAAGCATAATAGATGTTGCCCATCTTCCTGTTTTCATGTATCCTCATCTGTAAAACTCCTAAAATATTTAGGGAGGGGTCAAGATGGCCAAAAAGAAATAACTCTGGTATTCAGCTCCCAGTGGGCCCAACTTAGAAGATGGGTGATTTCTGCATTTCCAAATGATGTATCCAGTTCATCTAATTGGCTACCCAGTTCTAACTAGAACTGGTTAGGCAGTGAGTGCAACCCACTGAGAGGGTGGGTGGTTGCTTCACCAGGGAGGTACAAAGAGCCAAGGGACCTCCCTCCCCCGAGCCAAGGGAAGTGGTGAGGGACTGACTGTGCTACCCACCCTAGTTACTACACTTTTCCCACAGATTTTTTACAATCCATGAATCAGGAGATTCCCTCATGAGCCTGCAACACCAGGGCCCTGGGTTTCAAGCACAAAACTGGGCAGCTGTTTGGGCAGGCACCAAGCTGCAGGATTTTGTTTGTTTGTTTGTTTATTTGTTGGTTTGTTTTTTTGTACTCTAGTGGTGCCTGGAACTCCAGTGAGACAGGAAAACTGTCCACTCCCTTGGAAAGGGGGCTGAAGCCAGGGAGCCAAGCACTCTCACTGAGGGGTCCCGCTCCAACGGAGCCCAGCAAGCTAAAAACCACTGGCTTGAAATTCTCACTGCCAACACAGCAGTCTAGAGTCAACCTGGGATGATCAAGCTTGGTGGGGGTAGGGGGAGATCACCATTACTGAGGCTTTAGTAGGCAGTTTTCCCCTGACTGTGCTAAGGAGACAGGAATGTCTGGACTAGGCGGAATTCACAGCATGGCAAAGCTGCTGTGGCCAGACTGCCTCTCGAGATTCCTCCTCACTGGGCAGGGCATCCCTGCAGGAATGCAGCAGCTCTGGTCATAGACTCGCAGACAAAATTCTCATCTCCCTGGGACACAGTACCTGCGGGGGAGGGGCAGCTACAGTGGCAGCTTCACAGACTTAATCTTTTCTGCCTGCCAACTCTGAAGAGAGTAGCTGATCCTGACAAAGGGAATTCTTCCAGCACAGCACACCAGCTTGCTTAGGGAGACTGCCTCCTCAAGTGGGTCCCTGATCCCTTTGCCTCCTGACTGGGAGAGACTTTCCAACAGATACCTCATACAGGAGAGGTGGACAGACACCTCATACAGGAGAGCTCTGGCTGGCATCAGGCTGATGCCCCTCTGGGATGAAGCTTCCAGAGAAAGGAGCAGGCAGCAATCTTTGCTGTTCTGCAGCCTTCACTGGTGATACCCAGGTAAATTGGGTCTGGAGTGGACCTCCAGCAAACAGCAGCAGACCTGCAGAAGAGGGGCCTGTTAGAAGGAAAACTAACAAACAGAAAGAAACAGTATCGACATCAACAAAAAAGACCCCCACCACAAAAACCTCATCCAAAGGTCATCAGCCTCAAAGATTAAAGGCAGATATATCCATGAGGATGAGGAAAAAGCAGTGCAAAAATGCTAAAAATTCCAAAAACAAGAGTACCTTTTCTCCTTCAAATGATTGTAATGCCTCTCCAGCAAGGGTGCCTACCTGGACGGAGAATGAGATTGACAAAGTGACAGAAGTAGGCTTCAGAAGCTGGATAATAACAAACTCCACTGAGCTAAAGGAACATGTTCTGACCCAATGCAAGGATGCTAACAATCTTGATAAAAGGTTACAAGATCTGCTAATTAGAATAATCAATTTAGAGAAGAACATAAATGACCTGATGGAGTAAAAAAAAAAACCCACAACATGAGAACTTAGTGAAGCATACACAAGCATCAATAGCTGAATCAGTAAGGTAGAAGAAAGATTGAAGACCACTTTGCTGAAATAAGGCATGAAAACAAGATTAGAGAAAAAAGAAAGAATAGGAACAAACAAAGCCTCCAAAAAATATGGGACTATGTGAAAAGACCAAACCTATGATTGATTTGAAAGTGATGGGAAGATTGGAACCAAGTTGGAAAACACATTTCAGGATATTATCCAGGAGAACTTCCCCAACCTATCAAGACAGCCAACATTCAAATTCAGAAAATACAGAGAACACCACTAAGATTCCACAAGAAATTAACCCAAGACACATAATCATTAGATCCTCCAAGGTTGAAACAAAAGAAAAAATGTTAAGGGCAGTCAGAGAGAAAGGTCAGGTCACCTACTATGGGAAGCCCCTCAGACTAACAGCAGATTTCTCTGCAGAAACTCTGCAAGCCAAAAGAGAGTAGGGGCCAATATTCAGCATTCTAAAAGAAAAGAATTTTCAACCTAGAATTTCATATCCAGCCAAACTAAGTTTCATAAGTGAAGGAGAAATAAAATCCTTTACAGACAAACAAATCCTAAGAGATTTTGTCACCACCAGATCTGCCTTGCAAGAGCTCCTGAAGGAAGCACTAAATTTGGAAAGGAAAACCTGGTACCAGCCACTGCTAAAACACACCAAAATATAAAGACCAATGACACTATAAAGAAACTGCATCAACTAATGTGCAAATAACCAGATAGCATCATGATGACAGGATCAAATTCACACATAACAATATTAACCTTAAATGTATATGAGCTAAATGCTGCAATTAAGACACAAGATGGCAAATTGGATAAAGAGTCAAGATCCATCAGTGTGCTGTATTCAGGTGACCTATCTCACATGAGGATACACATAGGCTTAAAATAACAGGATGGAGGAATATTTACCAAGAAAATGGAAAACAAAATTAAAAAAGAAGAAGAAAAAGAAGCAGAAGCAGGAGTTGCAATGCTAGTCTCTAATAAAACAGAATTTAAACCAACAAAGATCAAAAAAGACAAAGAAGGGCATTACATAATGGTAAAGGAATCAATGCAACAAGAAAAGCTAACTATCCTAAATATATATGCACCCAGTAAGGAGGACCCAGATGCTTAAAACAAGTTCTTAGAGACCTACAAGGAGATTTAGACTCCCACACAATCATAGTGGGAGATTTTAACATCCCACTGTCAATATGAGACAGATCAGTGAAACAGAAAATTAACAAGGATATTCAGAACTTGAACTCAGCTTTGAATCAAATGGGCCTAATACACATCTACAGAACTTTCCACCCCAAATCAATAGAATATACATTCTTCTCACCACCACAGGGTACTTATTCTAAAATTGACCACATAATTGGACATAAAACACTCCTTAGCAAATGCAAAAGAAGTGAAATTATATCAGTCTCTCAGACCACATTGCAATCAAATTAGAACTCAGAATAAAGAAATTGACTCACAACTGCCCAACTGCATGGAAACTGAATGACCTGCTTCTGAACGACTACTGGATACATAATGAAATGAAGGCAGAAATAAAGTTCTTTGAAACCAGTGAGAACAAAGAGACAGTGTACTGGGATCACTGGGACTCAACTAAAGCAGTATTAAGAGGGAAATTTGTAGCACTTAATGCCCATGTAAGCAAGCCGGAAAGATCTCAAACCAATACCCTAACATCACAATTAGAAGAACTAGAGAAGCAAGAGCAACCAAATTCAAAAGCCTGCAGAAGACAAGAAATAACTAAGATCAGAGCAGAAAAGGAGGTAGAGACACACACACAAACACACACACAAAAAAAAAAAATTCAAAAAAATTAATGAATCCCAGAGTTGTTTTTTTAAAAAAATTAACAAAATAGACTTCTAGCTAGACTAATAAAAAGAAAACAGAGAAGAATTAAATAGATGCAGTAAAAAATGTAAAGGGGATATCACCACTGATGCCACAGAAATACAAACTACCATCAAAGAATGCTATAAACACCTCTACACAAATAAATGAGAAAATCTAGAAGAAATAGATAAATTCCTGGACACATACACCCTCCCAAGTCTAAACCAGGAAGAAGTCAAATCCCTGAATAGAGCAATAACAAGTTCTGAAATTGAGACAGTAATTAATAGCCTACCAATCAAAAATAAAATAAAATAAAATAAAAATAAACCCAGGACCAGATGGATTCACAGCTGAATTCTACCAGAGGTACAAAGTGGAGTTGGTACCATTTCTTCTGAAACTACTCCAAATAATAGAGAAAGAGGGACTCTTTCCTGACTCATTTTTGAGGCCAGAAACATCCTGATATCAAAACCTGGCAGAGACACAACATAATAAGAAAACTTCAGGCCAATATCCGTGATGAACATCAATGTAAAAATCCTCAATGTATTACTGGCAAACCAAATCCAGCAGCACATCAAAAAGCTTATCCATCACAATCAAGTCAGCTTCATCTCTGGGATGCAAGGCTGTCTGAACATATGCAAATCAATAAACATAATCCATCACATAAACAGCATAAATGACAAAAACCGCATGATTATCTCATAGATGCAGAAAAGGTCTTCAATTAAATTCAGCATCCATTCATATTAAAAACTCTCAATAAACTAGCCATTGATGGAACATATCTCAAAACAATAAGAGCTATTTATGACAAACCCATATCCAATATGATACTGAATGGGCAAAAGCTAGAAGCGTTCCCTTTGAAAACCAGTATAAGACAAGGATGCCCTCTCTTACCACTCCTGTTCAACATTGTATTGGAAGTTCTGGTCAGGGTAATCAGGCAAGAGAAAGAAATAAAGCATATTCAGATAGGAAGAGAGGAATTCAAATTGTCTCTGTTTGCAGACAACATGATTCTATATTTAGAAAACCCCATCATCTCAGCTCCAAAACTCCTTAAGCTGATAAGCAACTTTAGCATAGTCTCAGGATGCAAAATCAACCTGCGAAAATTACAAGCATTCCTATACACCAACAATAGACAAGCAGAGAACCAAATCATGAATGAACTCCCATTCGCAATTGCTGTAAAGAATAAAATACCTAGGAATACAGCTTACAGAAGGCACAAGAGACCTCTTCAAGAAGAACTACAAACCACTGCTTGAGGAAATAAGAGAAAACACAAACAAATGGAAAAACATTCCATGCTCATGGACAGGAAGAATCATTATTGTGAAAATGGCCATACTGC
Organism: Ateles fusciceps; assembly: GCA_036589455.1. Taxonomy (NCBI): domain Eukaryota; kingdom Metazoa; phylum Chordata; class Mammalia; order Primates; family Atelidae; genus Ateles; species Ateles fusciceps. Next base: position 3,561,875 of record JAZHEH010002077.1, read on the forward strand.
CCAAATAATGCTATTTCCATCAAACTACCATTGACTTTCTTCACAGAATTAGAAAAAACTACTTTAAATTTCATATGGAACCAAAAAGAGTCTGTATAGCCCAGACAATCCTAAGTAAAAAGAACAAAGCTGGAGACATCACACTACCTGACTTCAAACTATACTACAAGACTATAGGAACCAAAACAGCATGGTACTGGCAACAAAACACACATATAGACCAATGGAACAGAACAGAGACCTCAGCAAAAACACCACACATCTACAACAATGATCTTCCACAAACCTGACAAAAACAAGCAATGAGAAAAGGATTCCCTATTTAATAAATGATGCTGGGAAAACTGGCTATCCATGTTCAGAAAACTGAAACTGGACTCCTTCCTTACACTTAGACAAAAATTAACTCAAATTGGACTAAAGACATAAATGTGAAACCCCAAACCATAAAAACTGTAGAAGAAAACATAATACCATTCAGGACATAGGCATGGACAAAGACTTCATTATGAAAACACCAAAAGCAATTGCAACAAAAGCCAAAATTGACAAATGGGATCTAACTAAACAAAAGAGCTTCTGCACAGCAAAATAAACTATCATCAGAGAGAACAGGCAACCTACAGAATGGGAGAAAATTTTTGCAATTTACCCATCTGTCAGAGGTCTAATATCCAGAATCTACAAGAAACTTAAACAAGTTTACAAGAAAAACAAACAACCTGATCAAAAAGTGAGCAAAAGATATGAACAGACACTGCTCAATAGAAGACATTTATGCAGCCAACAAACATGAAAAAAAGCTCATCATCACTGATCATTAGATAAATGCAAATCAAAACCACAATGGAATACTGTCTCATGGCAGTCAGAATGGCGATTATTAAAATGTGCGGAAACAACAGATGCTGGCAAGGCTATGGAGAAATAGGAATGCTTTTACACTGTTGGTAGGAATGTAAATTAGTTAAACCGTTGTGGAAGACAGTGTGGTGATTCCTCAAGGATCTAGAACCAGAAATACAATTTGACCCAGCAATGCCATTACTGGGTATATACCCAAGGAAATAGAAACCATTCTACTATAAAGACACATACGTATGTATGTTTATTGCAGCACTATTCACAATAGCAAAGACTTGGAACCAACCCAAATGTCCATCAAAGATAGATTGGATAAAGAAAATGTGGCACGTATACACCATGGAATACTGTGTAGCTATAAGAAAGAATGAGATAATGTCCTCTGCAGGGATATGGATGAAGCTGGAAGCTGTCAGCCTCAGCAAACTAACACAGGAACAGAAAACCAAACACTGCATATTCTCACTCATAAGTGGAAGTTGAACAACGAGAACACATAGACACAGGGAGGGGAACAACACACATAGCTGCCTGTCAGGGGATGGGGGGCAAGGTAAGGGAGAGCACAAACCTGCGCATTCTTCACAGGTATCCCAGAACTTAAAGAGAAAAAAAATGCAATCATAAAATACAGGGATACAGGGTTTCTCATAGGCACTGACTTGAGACTAATTGCCAAAATGCATAGTCCTGGAGACTAGAAATGAAGGCAATGCTGTTGTCATTTACTATATTATAGTCCTAGGGAAGATGCTGGAGTAAAGGAAAAGGAAATTTCTGAAATTTGTCGTAATACTGTCAAAGTATTCTTATGTTGCCTTCTGGACTAACTAAAGTTTCAACTGAGTGTTTATTCATGAGTCAATATTAACATCTTCTCAATTGCTTTAAAACCTACTTCTACTAACTATTTCCACTGTTTTAGATTCTAGTCTCTGAAACCCAGCATGAGAGACTGAATAAGTTAATCAAATGAACTCAGACTATTCTTTGTGAAGGAGTTACCCCTATTAAGAAGTAGAGTTTATACCATTAAAATATCTTCTAACAGCCCCATGAGAGGTCTATGTAATATATACCTGATACCTCATAGGAGATTATCTCTGCCTATGAATGGCAGTGACCATGATATAACTGTGTTTGGGAAGAGCTAGAAACATTTAAAGTCATTGATAAATATAATTGACCTGACCATTAGACAACTTCCATTCATTTGAAATGTTGAAAAATGTTATTTTAAGTTTTTAGATTTCAGTTTAGATTTCAGTTCAGCATATAATGCAGTATGCACATTTACCACTTAATTTTCCTTTTGTTTAATTTTAACGTTATTTTTATGGCTTTAATTTAATATTTTTCTAGTGTAGATCACATTACTCTATACAACATCTGGCTTTTGTCCTTTGCAATACCATTTCTTTTCCCCTCATCTATTCTTGTAGAAAAAAAACATTACTGAATTAATAGAACACTATGATTTTGTTCTAGACTTTCAGCTTGTCAGCTTGGCAATGAGCTATTAATATTCTGGAGCTAAAAATTTCTAGTGTCAATATCCCAGTGTATCTGACAAAATCCAGAATTGGGTTTCTTATTGTGATTTAACCCTTCACCCTCTCCCCATATGTGAAGAGTATCACGCTGCTTGAAACCAGAACTCATGTCCATACTTACAAATTTGCCTACTCACTCAAATGTCTTTGTAATGAATATTCATGGCACTTTTGCCATCATTCAAGGACATACGCAAAGTGATAAAAATTTTGAGTCACTCATTTCATCTTTTCCCAAATGAGGTCAAACAAGGTAACACTCTGCTTGTGTTTCAGCTCTCTAACGGTGATGAACAGAGGATAGAAACAGGAGAAGCTGTGCAGGGTGGTAGAAGTTCCATTTGAGTCCCAAGTGTGGCACCTGCTAGTGGGGAGCCTCAGGAAGGTCACTTAATGCTCTGAATCTCATTTTATCTTTTGTAAAATAAAAGAAATGGATTCTATCAAGATGAGTAGTTTTTAAAATTTAAGATTATAATACCTGTGAGATAAATGTATGATTGTATTACATAATTATTCCTTATGATTACATATAATATAATGTATATTTAATGTAACCTGTGTACATACATATATGTAACATTTCACCTAGCAGCAAAGGATTTGTGTTTAACATTGGTGATCACTGAAACTTTATAAAAACATAACTACCAAGACTAATGTGAATTAACTGTACATAGGCTGACTAAAGACAGTGTTTAATAGGAAGTACAGTGTCATCTCAAAGTAACAGAAACTAGAAGAGCCAAGAAAAAAACTAAAATCTGTTATAAATGTTAAAACAATTTAATAAAGTGGTAAGATTAAAACATGTACAAAATCAACACCCTTCACATATACCTGGAGCCATTTTATGTATCCAACAATTATTAGACTTCAGGAAAATGGCAGTAAGACACCAATTATTAGACGTATATGGAGGTTAACCCTTTATTTCCCCATAACCTGTCTAACAAGTATGACAGATGTAGATGTAAAAGGGACAAGGAGCCCTTTTTACTTGCAAATATTTTATCGCTTACATGGACAGTAAAATCAAGAATAGTAAAGGCGATGTCTCACATCTTGTGCCAACAACAGAACAGGGACAATACCAAAACGAAGGAGGCGGATGACAATGCAGCAAAAGTGGTGGAGCACCCTGCTGCTGAGGAGCCAAACACATGCTGTCGCTAACCAGTGTCACACTGTGCAGCAAGACCCAAAAGGAGAGGGCAAGCCAAAAATTCTCATACCTCATCAGAACCTGGGAGATGAAAACAGTATCAGAGGTGGTTTCTATGGAACAGACAATGGGTGAGAAGTGGGCCATATCAACTCCTCGGAAGACCCTCATGCTCTCATGTTCCAGGAGAATCACAGATCAGCTGTGATTCTGATTTAGCTCTTAAACTTCCTTTGTGCTCAACTTTCTGGCTCCACTCCTGATTGATAGTTACCTTGCCAGATACCCTGTGTCTCCAGAGTACGAATATGGCTCTTCCCCTTGGCACTATGCTTCCATGAAAGATAACCTTGTAAATCACTACACATTATTTTGATCTGACAGAATCACAGATCATTCTGTCAGGTCAGCTGTGGTTAAGCCTTCCCTATGTAGCCTGTGTGGAAGTGTGCAAGGTCCCTGGGACACCAGCCTGGAAGAGTTCCTGTTACTGCATTTTATTTAATAACAAAATTAGGGCTTAACAGTTACTGTCAAGCATTCAGAATTGGTCACATAACTAGTTCTTGCATCCCCACGGCAAGATATACTCTGACCAATATCTAGTTTAAAGACTCAGTCTGAGGCAGACATAATGACATTCTGATACGTGGGCAAGTCAGCTGGGCCATCCCATGGATTGATACGTGAAGTAGAGAAACTCTAAGTAAGACTCCGCGTTTTAGGTGCTGGTACCAAGCTTTGGGAAACAGGGATTGCTTTTCCTGGGATTTTCAACCTCAGTTTTGCTAAGGCAGTGGGGATCCTTAAAAGCTTTTCAGCCTTATTACATGCCTTAAACTCTATTACTCTAATTATAATAGGTAACTTATATTTCTGACATCTATCTTAATAGTCAGTAAACCTTCTGATATACATTTCAATTACAGTATTTGAAGTGATCAAGTGATATTTTTGAGGATATATTTCTGATAAACTACCATCTTTAAATCTAATTAATCAGCCCTATGGTAGGGGTTAAAATTATATCACACACACAGACACATACACACACAGTATATATATTAAGTATATATTACATTGTTTCTACTTAAATATCCTGAAGGGAAATCATTTAAAACTATGTGATAGAAACATCCAGATAGACACTGTAATGAAAGCAAAGTCCCCATTTACCAAAGCAATTAAAAAATTAAATAAATGAACAGACTACCTATGAACTTACGTGCTGAATATATAAAGAAAAAATTCAAATGTTGCTGAAGGATTTAAAAGGTGATTTGAAATAGAAAAAATATATCATGTTCTTGATTAGGAATGTTCAATGTCATAAAGATGTCAGTTCTCCCTTAATCAATCTATAAAATTAATATGATTTTATAAAAACAACAACACCAATTAGACAGGATCATTTAAAACTTTACATTAAAAAAAAAGCAAAAACAATTTAAACCCGGTAACTTTTTAAAAAGAGGTGTAATGGGGGGATAGACCTATTAGGTATTAAACTATATCTTCTAATTAAAACAATGAGGAGTTAGCACATTAAGAGCTCAATGGAAAGTCCCCCAAAGTTCAGAAATAGAAGATAACATATATAGAGGAATTGTGTATACAATAAAGTTTACATTTGAGATCATAGGTGGAAAAATAGAATAATGAATTTGATTGGGACAACTGATTAGCCAAATAAAAATATTATTTCTTCACAATTTACATGAAAATAAATTTCAGATGCATTAAAGACTTAAGTATGAAAAATAAAACTTAAGAAAATCTGGAAATTTTTTTATATTGGAAAAAGGAAGTTATTTTAAATTATGGAGTAAAATAAGTCATAAAAAACATAAATTTGATTACATAATTCTAAATTATTCTACACAGCAAATAAAAAATACACAAAAACATCAGAAACAAAATTTAAATTTTTAAAAATTCTTGCAGTATAAAATTGTTTGATTTTCCTAGTATGCAAAAGTTTTCTATAAATTAATAAGAACACATAAGAGCAACCCAAGTTAAAAGGGGAAAACAATTTAGGTAAGTCAGAGAAATGCAAATAAAGATGAAACTTAAGAATATGGAAGGATGCTGAAACTCAAACTTCTTCATAGTAAGATAAATAAAAATTAAAATTACGAAATAATTTTTATCAATTGGCAAACATATGGTTACAAACATATTGTGTTGGTGAGGGTATGGAAAGCAGACATTCATACCTTTTTCTATGAATATAAAATGATACTATTTTAGGGCAAAAATTCAGCATTATCTATAGAAATTTGATGCTAAATATGTCCACATATTCATTGCAGCTTTATTTGTAATAGCACAATATTTTTTAAAATTCTAAATAATAGGATTGGTTAAATAAGTTATATAAAATTTATGTAATATAAGAATCTGTGTTACAGAGGAAATGAGGGACACTATTATGTATGGATACATAACAAATAAATACTGTCAAAATACATACTAAGTGACAAAAGCAAAGTACTGAAGAGTTTTCTGGGTGTTTGTCACATGAGAAAAATATAAATACATGTCCACCTGTCCACATGCAGAGAATGTCTGCATACAAAGGCACAAGAACCTGACTAGTGGCAGCTCCTGGAAAAGGAAACTCAGTTGCTGGGAGATCCAATTGAAAGAGAAACTCACTTTTTATTTTATACCTTCTTGTACCTTTGCTACTATATCATGTGTATGTGATATCTATTCAAGGAAAAAGTAGGACTAATATTATCAAACATTTCAAATAATGTGTAGTGATTTACAAGGTTATCTGTCATGGAAGCATAGTGCCAAGGGGAAGAGCCATATTCGTACTCTGGAGACACAAGGTATCTGGCAAGGTAACTATCAATCAGGAGTGAAGCCAGAAAGTTGAGCACAAAGGAAGTTTAAGAGCTAAATCAAGGAATACCAACTGTCTGCCCTTGCATCAGCCAACCTTATTTTAGGTAACATATATGGTTGTTTCCAGGGCGTGATTCAGCCTGTCTTGGCAATTTGAAAATCATTTTAATAATACCCTTACACTTTAAGGCACTAAAATCAATAGTGTTTACTGTATCTGATTAATCCATTTCCACTCGCCATCTACTGGCACAGATGTTTTCAAACTAAATTTAGCAGCAGACTTTTTTAAAAAATAAAATATTGTGCAGCATCTCAATATCTATATAAATAAATTGAAGCTGTTCTGTTTGCATGAGGGAAGGGTGGTGGAGGCCCACCAGCCCATCTGCTGAAACTTCCTGTTCACATACTCTTCTCAGCAGCCTACTCACCTTAGTCTCAAATGCAGCTCAAAAACCTTTGTTTCGTGGGGGGATAAAAGGAGTAAATATAAAGAACAACAGAGATTTGGTGTGGGTAACCTAAGAATTCTGCAGCAGGTAGCAAGACAGGCCACAGGTGGTAGTGGTTTTTCTGGCTCTGTAGTCTGCCTCTCAATATTGATTAAATATTTTATTTTGTGGTACAAATAAGATCTCTCTAAATACTTTTTCAGTCCTCTTCCAACCTGTGTGTGTGTGTATGCATACATATGTATAAGTGTTTATATATATATATGTATATATATTTAAAGCATGTCTATATATATTACATATGTGTAGGGGGAGAATAATATCTTTTCCTAACTTGTTGCAAAGTCTATGGCTGAGACCCCCTAAAACAAAAGGCAGATAAACAAAGGAAAAGCATAATATTTAATAAAGGGCTTTAGGCGACATGGGAGCCTTCAAAATGAAGACCCAGAGACTCAGGGAAAACTGTATTTTTATGGATAGTCACACAAAAGTGTGTTTGTAGGACAAAGGGGTAAAATTTAATAGTAGTAAACTAGGGAAAACTTAGCAAGGCTTGTTTGTTCAGATTTCTCTTCGCCTCTGTGTGTGTCATCGCTTCCCTCCAGATATAGGACAGAACAACTATCACATGAGCATCTTTAGCAGGGGAGAAAAAGAGAATGACTTTCTTGCTTCTGTGGTTTTCTCAGTTTCTTTCAGCTTAAATTACTCATTATGCCAAGGTATAATGTTCTGAGCCTTGACACACATACATGTATATGTATATATAAGATAGACACACATACGTATGTACATATATAAGATATATAACATTAGGTATTAATATATGAGATATAGGTACATATATATGTGTGTGTGATATATATTACTGTATATAATACAGATCTTACATAAATAATCATATATTCTCTCTCACACACACAAATGGCTGTTTTTCAGTCTTCACATATAATAATTTATACTCATAAAGTATGTTTCCATTGCAGTCCTGAGTTAGAAGTTCAGTTGCTATAAAATGTCATGATTTGTTGGTTGAGTGGTGTAGGCTGAAATATCTGATATTTGCCCAAACCATTCTCTGTTACACTGTGCAAAATTGAACAAGTTACGTAAGCTCTGCCATCCAGTTTCAATATTGGGAATGCAAGTGTATTTACTAGTAGCATTTCTGTCAATGTTTACATTAATCCAGGTATGTGAAGAGCCTGACATGGTAACTGTTCAATAAACTGTTGTAATCCCGGCATCGCCCTCCAGCCCTCTTTGCTTCATTGTTGATTAAAGGAAGGGTAGCAATAATCAGGGAGCATTACTCATGCCTGTAATCCCAGCACTTTGGGAGGCCGAGGCAGGTGGACCACAAGGTCAGGAGATCAAGACCATATGGCTAACACGGTAAAACCCCGTCTGTACTAAAAATACAAAAAAATAAAAATAAATTTTCAAAAATTTCAGGTGTGGCACACGCCTGTAGTGCCAGCTACTCCTGAGGCTGAGGCAGGAGAATCGCTTAAACCCAGGAGGCGCAGGTTGCAGTGAACCGAGATCATGCCACTGCACTCCAGTCTGGGTGACAGAGAGAGACTCCATCTCAAAAAAAAAAAAAAAAAAAAAAAAAAAAATATATATATATATATATATATATTCAATAGGGTGGAAATATCTGTATCTTTATTTTAGCATTTAGGGTTAACACATAAAATGGAAATGTATCACATATATGAAGATGATGAACATAAAATCTATGTTAATATTTCACAAGAATCATACATAATTTGTCGTGTGTTTGCCAGCAGGTTTATCATAGCACAAGTGTCAATGAATAACATTGTGCACATTATTTACAATAATATATTATATCCATGCCATTTCCATTTCATAGCTGAAGCCTATCTCATGTATCATATACACTAGGAAATCTTACAGTCAAGGGGATTTTTTTTTAAACATCCATCCTTTATGAGTTTTCCTTGGGTTGGACAGAAATAGCATTTAATTGTCAGCTGTAATATATATTTGAATAGGATTTGTCATTAGTACATTTGAAATATTCCGGAATGAGGTGTTACATGGGAATCACTTTCATGATACTTCGTTGAGCCCTGTGTTTCTCAGAATACCTCCCTTCTTCCCTCTAAGTTAGTCTTCCTGCTTTGGTGTCTTCTTTGCTTAAAGAGTTATGTCTGTTAGTACTTAAAATTAAGATTAAACAATGTAACTAGTTGTTCAAGACTAGTTATTCTCAACCAAACAGTGTCTTTTCATCTGTGTGTGATAATGCTAGTTAAGCCAGGAGTTGAGTTCAGGTTCTCTGATACCACACCCACATTCCATATGGGCTGTCACTATGCTACTCTATTAGCCTGGTTGATCTATCTCTTCACTCCAGCCTGGATTTTGTACGTTCATTCTTACTTCTGAGATTTTCATCAAATGTTTGCCTTTACCTGGAATCCTATTACTCCATCTCCACCTCCACATAGTTAGCTTCTGATGCCTAGTTCAAGTCCAGCTTTTCTACAGAATTACTTGCAGCAACTATACCCTCTTTGCATTTATAGTTATAGTAGCTCATTAACTCATTTGATATATGAACATTAATATATTTCATAACAGTTTTATAATTATTAGTCATATCATACAGGAATTGTGATTGTACTTTTTTTGAACCTCCTCAGCACAGTAAAGAGTGAAGAGTGGCTAGTCTCTGAATTCATGCCAGATTGATTTGGGTTAAATTTGCCTAAATGATTGCTTCATTCTTTTGTGTTTAACATTTATGTTTTTGAATTGGTTTTTCATTTTTCTGCTTAGATTCTTGCTACCCTACATACTCTGCATACAGACAGTAATAAATTTTGTGAGATTTAGTTTAGTGGTGTTCAAATTTTGGTGTACATATAGAGTTTCCTGGGATTATTTTCAAAATACACAAGCTGGTTTCTATTTCCCGCAGTGTAGTATAATAGACACTCTAAAAGGCACTCTTGATTAAAACAAACTATGAATGTGGAAGAAGTACTAAAACAATAATTATAAATTCATTACTGGGCTGACATTTGCAGAAGTAAAAGCAAGGACTTATGAAAGTGGGTACCAAAGCCAGCTTTCACTAAGCAGCAATTCCATTAGTTGCATGAGAAGCAAGAGATTGAAAGCAACTATGACGGAAGTTTAGTAGAAGACTACTGCAAAAGCTGAAAGACGAAAAAGTAATAAATAGGCAAATACTAAGAAAACTAGTTTTTCTTGATCTTGATGAATTGAGAAGGGAAAGGAGGCTAGAATGTTCCCTATATAGGTTTATGGTCTGAACTCATGCTACCAATGTATTTCAAAAAAACCCCAGAAGATAATTTAATTGAAAGTGCTCACAGGTTGGTAGAGACCACAAATAAGAAACAGAAGCAGAGAAAATTACTCTTAGAAGGAGCACAATTTTAATAAAAGTATCAAAGTATTTCCACAGAGAATTTTTGAGAAACATTTGCTTAGAGTTAAAACAAAACAGAACACACAACAGAAGAAAACCAAAAACATGAATAAATGATCAAGGAGCCATGGGGAACAGACTGTAGAATTAGACACAAAGATATGTTTATTTTATGTATGTAATGGAGATTCTCACATTAGAAAATATAATATGTTTCAAGATATAAAAGAGGTGCTTGAGGAAATACTCTACATATTAATTTTGGTGAATATATATGACTGAGTATATTTGTCAAAAACTTAACTTATGGCTCGGCATGGTAACGTAACTCACGTCTATAATCCCAGGACTTTGGGAGGCTGAGGTGGGCAGATCACCAGGTCAGGGGATGGAGACCATCCTGGCTAACACGGTGAAACCCCATCTCTACTAAAAATACAAAAAATTAGCTGGGTGTGGTGGCAGGTGCCTGTAGTCCCACCTACTCAGGAGGCTGAGGCAGGAGAATCACTTGAACCCGGGATGCAGAGGTTGCAGTGAGCTGAGACCACACCACTGCCCTCCAGCCTGGGCAACAGAGTGAGACTCCACCTCAATACAAACAAAACAAACAAACAAAAAACGTATACACTTACAAAAGGTGACTATTACTGACTATAAATTGGAACTCAACAAATCCGAATTAATGAAAGAATTAACATCTTCAAAGATCTTAAAAAAAAAAAAAAAAAAAAAAAAAAACAAAGAAAATGTGGGACAGTGCAAAAGGAATAATTAGAGGGATATTGATAGCCTTAAACGCTTCTAGTTGTAAAGATAAAAGGCTGAAAAGAGATTTGAAACAGCAACTTTAGAAAATAGGAAACAAAATATCTCTAAAGAGAATAGAAAAAAATAAAATAAATGCTTAAATGAATATAATAGGAAACAAATATTCAGTAACAAATGCCAACAAACAGCTAAAAGTTGGTTTTTGGGGCAAGAACTAGTTTTTTAGTTGCACTAGTAACAAGTTACCACCAGAACTGGCTTAAAACCCATTTGTCAAAGAATGACGGCTGCTTCACTAACCGTGTTTCTGAAAGACCGCCAGCCAGTAGCAGACACACTCTGATTGTCACACTTCTACAACCAAATCTAACCGATCATTAACACCTGTACCTGTGTTTTTGGCAATTCTTGAACTCTGTGCTTTCCACGACATTCTATAAATATTCTCTGCTTCTTTCACAGAGAATGTAATTACTGCGGCTTTTTCAGATACTCAGTTGTAATGCTTTGAGGTGTTACTGCACACCTATTGAACGTTTTCAGCAGGTTCAAGTCTCTTTCGGCTGTTCTGTACAACATAGTGCCCTTGCTTATAGAAGATCCTTGCAGTTCACCTATAAACTTGTAGCCCAGACCTCTTCTCTCTCTTGATGTATAACCAACTAATGACTGAACATCACCTGCATGCTCTGTAGACACTTTAGATACATGTGGGTAAACAGAACTCACCTAGCCCTCCTCTTTCTCTATTCCTTATTTAGTACCAGCATCTATCCAGTCTCCTAAGCTAGAAACCTGGGTTTATTTTCTTTTTTTATTATTATTATGTTTCTTTTTTTTTTTAAGATGGGTTTTCACCATGATGGCCAGGCTGGTCTTGAACTCCTGACCTCAGGTGATCCACCCACCTCGGCCTCCCAAAGTGCTAGGATTACAGGCGTGAGCCACTGCGCCCGGCCGAAACCTGGGTTTCATACTTAACACCTGTGTCTTTTTACCTGCCCTATCAATCAAGCACCAAAATCTGTTCATTCGACAGTCTAAAAATGTCTCTAGTTCAAGAGTTCACAGCCTTGACTGCCCATTGGAATCACCTGGACAACTTTAAAATTTATCAATGATTCAGTTTAAATTTTGATTTAAATGGTTGGGGGTGGGTGCTGAATTTCAGGATATTTAAAAGCTTCTTAGTAGTCTAATGGGAAGCCAAAGCAGAGAACCAAGCATGGCTCTGTCTTCCTCACCTCTATTATCACATAACTTCAGGCCCCACAATGTCTTTCATGAATTATTGAAACCGTTATTAAGATCAGTCAGGCTCCTGGTCTCCAGTGTTATTCACTTCAAATTCATCCTTCACACAAAATAGTAGCATGTAGCAATAGAAGTATGACAATTTATCTTCATTTTAAAAATTTCTCCATGCCTGGCCATTAATAAAGTGGAAAGTCGCGTCCACTCACCCTCCGTGCTTTCACTGGGAGCTGCAATAAAAATAAAAAATAAAAAAAATAAAGTGGAAAGTCTAAGTTCCTTTAACAAGTCTTACGTCCACTTCCATCATGTGCCTCCAATCTGATAATACACGGCCTCATTTCTTGCCAGTTAGCTTTTCTATATAATCTAGCATCACTGAGATTTTTGTTTTCTTATATGCATCCTATTGTGCTCTTTCTTTTACATGAATGACTATTCACCTACTAGCAATCTAGTTAGACTGATCTACTAGTTTATAAAATAGTCCAATACTTCCTTCTCCAAGAGCCTCCTTTAACTCTCTGAGGCTGGATGATATTGCCCCCCTGCCCACCTTTTTTTGAAATGGAGTCTCACTCTGTCGCCCAGGCTGAAGTGCAGTGGTGTGATCTCGGCTCACTGCAAACTCTGCCTACCAGGTTCAAACAATTCTCCTGCCTCAGACTCCTGAGTGGCTGGGATTACATGTGCCTGCCACCACGCCTGGCTAGTTTTTGTATTTTTAGTAGAGATGGGGTTTCACCATGTTGGTCAGGCTGGTCTCGAACTCCTGACCTCAAGTGATCCACCCACCTCGATCTCCCAAAGTGCTGGAATTACAAGTGTGAGCCATTGTACCCAGCCAAAGTTGCCCTTTGTTATGTTCCCATAATATTTGAAGCTTATCTTCCTTATTTCCCTTATCCTACTTTATCATATCCTTATGTTTCTGCCTCCCTCAATTGGCTATAAGTTTCTTGAGTCATCTTAGAATTTGGTTTAACTCTTGATATGGCTTCAACTGATGGAAAATACAATGATCACTAACAATGGTATTTGTATGCCATTTGCTCATAATTTACATGCACACGTACTTAAATTACTAATAGAGTTAGACAGATGCAACAGTATTTATATGAATATAGTCCAACAGGAACATAGAGGAAGATACAATTTACTGTACAGGGGTGTGGAAGTGAGGTGTTAGACATGACTGATTATGAGATCAGCCACCATCTAAAACTGAGCTCATTACAACAAGTGCAGTTAAAATATATCTAAGTTTCGCCAGACCCGTAAGGATCTTAACGGCACTTTCTTTACTCTGCATTAGAATGTCTTTGCTTTCCACAATATCAGTTATAGTCACTATGTTTTCATTTTTGCAGAGACTCTGATAGAAAAAATCTCCAAGTGAAAATTTATGGTAATGATACCTGGTTACAATGCTTTGCGTATAGTAAAATCTTCCATAATGTAAGTACTTTCTCTGGTTTTTGCTTATGAGATAGTCAGAGACCTGTAAATCTTGCTTGGCCATGTGGACGACAATGGGAGCAGAGAGAAGGGAGAATGAGCTCTTTGTAGTTTTCATTTGACTGCCAGGTTGCAATTTTCCTTAAACTTCCATCTCCATTATACATTTTTCATCTCTCATCAGCCTAGTTAACTGACTACGAACTTCCAACGCTCTGATTAAAACCAGTACGTTATAGAAATCAAGAAATTTGGAGAATAAAAGGTGACAGTGGTTTATGTATGCCACATTCCTGTTTTTCCTTTGAATACTTCTTTTTGCTTAAATATTCATTACAGAAGTGCTCCATTAGCTGAATTGTATCTCTACTCTAAAATACAGAAAATACAATTTCTAAAAGTAAATTCACTGTCACGAAATGACAATGGTTCCCTCAGGTTCCATAACAAAGTAATTCCACTTAAATTGTATGAAAAATGAATGTAACTTTATTTAGGAGACTTGGTAGTTGCTAGTACTAAATAAAAAATACAGGCATATAGCTTTGCCTTGTCAGAGAATATTTGATTAAAGTCATCTTATTGGGGAATAAAATAAGATGTTAGCGTTAGTAGTAACTCTTTCAGGTCAGTGGGCCACATTTAGTGCACTGAACTTAACTACCTCACTAATTTTCTTCCTTAAAGTGTTTTCTTACTGACATAAAATGTAGATATGCATTCTTTTAAAACTTTTCATTAACATATATATGAAAATTTTGTAATTTTTCTTCAGCATGAAAATGTTTCAATTTTCTAAAGTTATTTTTTCTTTTCTGGAGAAAAACTCTTTTCTTCCTCTAAACTTTTGTTATTTGGTGTAACAGAGCTCCAAGGGAAAAACAATTTAAGCCCCTTATTCTGGCCTGTTAAAATCTAGGAGAATTAAGATTGCTCTGTGATCCAATTCAGCAACAAAAGGTTAATGAAGAACAGGCACGTCTCTTTCCCATGATGCAGGGCAACATCAGGAAAGGTATATACGTTTGGTTGTTGTTTGCAGAGAGCTTGGGTTGGCACTGACTGTAAGTGAAACTGATGAGAGAAATGACCCGAAACAAGAGTTTTTAAAAAGATAACTGCTGTGCTTGGTTTTCCCTGTTCTTCAAGTCATGGGAATTGACATGTCCATCCTGAAAGAGAATGAATGCTGGTACATTTTACGAGTTATGGGAAAAAGGCAGCTGCCTAGTCTCTTTCAGTGCTTTCACCGTAAGACTGAATACAGGGTATCTTTTTCAAATTCTTCTATTTAGAGCAATGAATTTAGAGGAATCTCTACATCTCTGTTCCTCTTTGTCATACATGATTGATGACAACTGTGTGCTTTGGGCCACTCTCATATATGTGCCTAAGGTTATCTACGATTTCAGAATTTGGTTCTCCCTTTTTCAATGGGAGGCCAGGGGTTGAGCTAGATGGTATAGGTATGACTGAATCTTCTCGTTTCCATAAAAAGAGATAAAAAGGAAATGACTTGTGACTTTTGGTATTTTAGCTTTCATAAGTAAGACATTATTTGGTAACTCCTTGCAACTGATCATATCATATCACTGTCTCAGAACCCATTAGCTGAGAAGTGAAGATTTGATTGATAGAGTAGACATAAAATTTAGATGTCTCTGATCCAGAATTTGTGATACTTCATAAGGCCAATACATAGTCCTTAAATTGTTTAATGTAGTCTTTAATTATTCAGTGTTCTCAGAAGCATTTTCATCATGAAGAATTTCTATCCTGTGATTTTCGGCTGTAATCATTGTGTATTGAATGACTTTGAATATCATAATTCACATATGATGTAGGGGCATTGTGAACTCTACTTTTACTCATAAATTGACTTTACTTTTTCTCTCCAATTCCCTCTAATATTGTATGTAGGGGTTTGTTAATTCAATCAGGTTAGTAACTGAAGCCCTTTGTTTTTAACCACATTCAAATTTAAGCCCTTCTTGAAGGCTTTAATCATGTAGCACATTTATTCAAAAGCAGTGACCTTCTTTAAAAGACATGGAACAACTCAGGCAGAAAGAAAACCATGAACAAGTTCTGGTCATCAAGTTTAAAAATGTACTATGTTTGAAAGTCATGAAATTGCATTAAAAAAAAATCTAGTGTATTAGAAAGCACAGGTTTAAATTAAAAGCTTTCACAGCCTTGGATACGTGTTCTGTTATTTGCCAGTTGTGGGACTAGTTGCTTAACTTCAGGCCTTAGTTTACTCATATACGAAATTTTGATAGTGATCGCCTTGCACAGAGTTCTTATAAAAAGTATAACAATATAAAGCCAATTTAACAGTATAAACATATGTGAGTACAATTACATTATGTATATATATGTGCTTTATATCTAACATGCTTAACTATGGTAAATCAATACTAGAATATTACAAAGGCTCCACTGGTGCTTGCATTTGGAGTGAGGAAACTTAGCAACCATTTTTATATCTTTTATTCTTCATCGTACAACCTGAGGAATTCCCTGAACCTCTCTGGGCCTTCCTCCCCATAGCCAGCATCACAGTTTTGGTTGGATGCTTCCGTGCAAACATTACCCCACTGAAAACCAGAGAAGAGAGAGGGCAGAGGCTGCTTATGGAGGTCAGGATTATTGTACCTAGAAAAACAAATTTAACAGAGACTGAAATGGTGCTAGGTGTATAGCCTAGTGTTCAAGTCTCGGGTAGAGATCTTGGCAGAACTCTACTCATTTTAGGTTACAATTTTCTCATAGTAATTAGAGAAAGACTATAATCTAGTGAAAACTTAAAGGTCCTAGAGTCATCCTAGAAACTATAGATACTTGACTGGCGCAGAAAAGCTAGTTTCCAAGTCTTGCATTCTGAAAATATATATTTCGGCTCTACTCTCTGTCTGGGTCAAGCAGAGGTACAGGTGAAAGGTCTGTCCACTAATCTAAACCTTAGTACGGTGAACAGAGGTGGAAAGGACTCAAAATAACATCTATCCCAAAGGGTTGTTATGAGGTCCAGTGATAATAATTTATGAAGAAATGCTTTGTCTAAGATAAAATGCAAAATAGAATTTTGGCTTATATAATTCAACACTTTAATGGAGATTGCGTTTTCAACTACTTAAAAATAGAGTATTAATTTACATAACATATTCCAACATATTAGCTAATTGACATTGATTTTCCCACACCAGTGAATTTATGTTCTTTTCTGATGGTGTCCAGATGTTATTCACCCAAGTAAGATATAGCAAAAACGTAATGATTTATAGGAGCTTCAGTTCAGCTGGTGGAAAGAAAGCACTGAAAGTATATCGAGATTTAGAATAATATACTCTAATTGTGTTAACGTTCTGTTGATAGCATTGTTACTTTTATTTGATAGTGTCAATGCTTATTTACTTTCCTCAGGTATTGCTTTATTATTTTTAAAAATGATTATTTTCAAGTTCCTGGTGGTGCTAAGGAGAATGTAGAATTCTCCTTAGAGGACAAATAACTCTCAGACCACAACATAATAATTTGTGGCCATCTTCCTCCTAAGCCAGCTATTTATCAGAGCTGGCAGAGGGGAAGGGGAAATGACAAAAAGTGCAAATTTTACTAAGACTTTCCTTGTACCTAATGACATACCACAAAAGATAACAGAAAGTAGACCAAGAAAGGGAAGAAAAAGAACAAAACAAAGCATGAAGAATATATTCAATGAGAACTTAGGCACCAGTATTCAAAATGTGAATGTTATAACAAGTACCATTTGTCACTCACAAGTGAATAGTTTTAGTAACACATTTTCTAAGGACAGGGAGTACAGATATAATATCTTCATATGTGTAAGAGTCAACATATGTTTATAGTTTAACACATAGTTAAATTTTTTTCTTTTACTTTCATTGAACAAAAAATCTCCTATTCTGCAGTTGATTTTCTTTAAATATCTTTTGTGATATTTATTTTATCTTAGGGAAATAAGAGGATTCAGTTACATTTATACCATCTAGCTCAATCCTTGTCTTTCTTATTGAGAAAGGGGAGGTCTAAATTATACATAACCTTGGCCACACACATGAGAGTGGTCCAAGTCACACTGGTGTCATCAGCCATGTATAAAAAGAGGAACAGAGATGTAGAGATTCCTCTAAATTCATTGCTCTAAGTAGAAGGGATTTGAGAAAGATACCCGGTCTTCAGCCTTACTGTTAAAGCACTGAAAGAGACTAGGCAGATGAGAAGAAAAGGAACCCTTTTTTTCCATGCCTTGGAAAATGCACCAGCATCCATTCCTATATCAGGATAGATATGTCAATTCTCATGGCTTCAAGAAGAGGGATAACCAAACACAACAGTTACCTCTTTAAGAATTCTTGTTTTGAGTCATTTCTCTCATCAGCTGCAGTTTTAATAGGTGTCAACCCAAACTATCTGCAAACAACAACCTAACATGTATATCTTTCCTGACATTGCCCTGCATCATGGGAAAGGGAAGTGCTTGTTCTTAATTGACCTTGTATTGCTGAGTTTGATCACCAGGCAATCTCAATGGTCATAGACTTCAATTGGTCAGAATAAGGGTCTTAAGTTCTGATATTTGGAGATTTATTGAATTAATGAAATAATGAGGGTTTAGGAAAAGCTTTCCATCAGCCAATCTAGATTCAGATATAACACCCATATTGGAATTATTGGAGGGAATTTACAATACCTATGATTAATACTTCAGGCCTCTAGTGAAAAAGGCTGTTAACATGTATGGAAAGTTGGGGAATTAGTATCATGATAGAAACCCTAAGAAAAAAATAAAATAGAAATGCCACAAATGAAGAACACATCCACAGTATCAGACATGAAAAATGCTTTTCATGATCCATCGGTAGTCTTGATGGAACTAACGAAAAATCGATGAACTTGAAGATTTGTCAATAAAAATTGTCCAAAACTGAAACTCAATGAGAAATAAAAGAATGGAAGATGGAATAAATCAGAGCAGCCAAGAGCCATGAGACAATATAAAACCACCTATAATACACGTAATTGGAATCTCACAAGAAGAATAGAGAGGGGGGAAAAAAAAGGCAGGATGAAAAGATAAAGAGATAATGACCGCAAGTTTTTCAAAACTTAAGACTTCAGCCACGCATATCAAAATTGAGAGCATTAAACAGAATAAAACCCAGAGAAATTCGTACCAGGCACATAGTATTTAAATAAGTGAGAAATAAAGAAAACCCAAATATTTAAGGTAGACTGAAAAAAAGTAAGTATAAACTATGAATGCATTTTGTAATATGGATGAATCTCAAATGCCAAGTTAAGAAAACCAGACCCAGGCTGACCACAGTGGCTCACGCCTGTAATCCTAGCAGTTGGGAGGCCAAGGTGGGCGGATCACCTGCGTTTGGGAGTTCGAGACCAGCTTAACCAACATGGAGTAACCCCATCTCTACTAAAAATACAAAATTAGCCGGGTGTGGTGGCACATGCCTGTAATTGCAGCTACTTGGAAGGCTGAGGGAGGAGAATCACTTGAACCTGGGAGGCGAGGTTGTGGTGAGCCGAGATCGTGCCATTGCACTCCAGACTGGGTAACAAGAGTGAAACTCTGTCTCAAAAAAAAAAAAAAAAAAAGAAAAGAAAAAGAAAACTGGACCCAAATGGCTACATATTGTGTGATTTCATTTATATGGCATTCTGAAATCTATATAAAACTCTAAGCATAGAAAACATATCAGTGAATCCAAGGGCTAGAATAGAGAGTGAATTTTGACTTGAGAGAGACACTAAGAAATTTTTGTAGGTGATGAAACTTGCATATATTTTTAATTAAATTAAAAATATATATTTTTAATATTTGTGGGTACATAGTAGGTGTATATCTTTATGGGTTACATGGGATATTTTGATACAGGCATGCAATGCATAATAATCACATTAGGGCAAATGGGGTGTCCATCCCCCTCAAGCATTTATCTTTTGTGTTACAAACAATACCATGTTATTTCTTTAGGTATTTTAAAATGTACAATTACATTATTTTTTACTATAGTCACTCTGCTGTGCTAGCAAATACTTGGTCTTTTTCATTCTTTCTATTTTTTTTTTTAACACATTAACCATCCTCACTCCCATCCCCCCACAACCCTGACACTACCCTTTCCAATCTCTGGTAAACATTATTCTACTCTCTATGAGTTCAATTGTTTTATTAATAATTTTTAGCTCCCACAAATAAGTGAGAACATGTGATATTTCTTGTTCTGTGCCTGGCTTATTTCATTTAGTGTAATGACCTCCAGTTTTATCAATGTTGTGCATGTATACATACCAACATCAATGTTGTGTATATACTCTATTGTGTATACATGTCAACATTGATGAAATGTATACATTATATCAATGTTGTGTATATTTCATCAGTGTTGGTATGTACACACAATAGAGTACTATTCTGTGTAGTACTCTATATGAGAATAGTACTCTATATGACAATAGTACTCTATATGAGAATAATGAGATCCTGTCATTTGCAGATGACAGGATCTCATTATTTTTTATGGCTGAATAGTACTCTATTGTGTATACATACCACATTTAAAAAAATCCATTCATCTGTTGATGAACACTTAGGTGCTCCCAAATCTTGGCTATTGTTAACAGGGCTGCAACTAACATGGGAGTGCACATATCTCTTTGCTATACTGATTTCCTTTGTGGGGGGTATATTCTAGCAGTGGGATTGCTGAATTGTATAGTAGCTTCATTTGTCATTGCTTGAGAGACCTCCAAACTGTTCTCCATAGTGGTTGTACTAACTTACATTCCTGTCAATACTGTATGAGGGTTCCCCTTTCTCCACATTCTTGCCACCATCTGTTGTTGCCTATCTTTTGGATAAAAGCCATTTTAACTGTGATGAGATGATAACTCACTATAGTTTTGATTTGCATTTATTGATAATCAATGATGATGAGCCTTTTCATAAGTCTCTTTGCCTTTTGTGTGTTTTCTTTTGAGAAATGGTTATTCAGATGTTTTGCTCACTTTCTAATCAAATCATTAGATTTTTTCCAATAGAGTTGTTTGGGCACTTTATATATTCTTGTTATTAATCCATTGTCACATGAGTAGTTTGCAGATATCTTCTCTTATTCTAAAGATTGTGTCTTCACTTTGTTGATTGTTCTCTTTGCTGTGTGCAAGCTTTTGAACTTGACATGATTCCATTTGTCCATTTTTGTTTTGGTTGCCTGTGCTTGCGGAATACGACTCAATAAATCTTTGCCCAGACCAATGTTCTGGAGCGTTTTCCATTGTTTTACTTTAGTAATTAGTAGTTTGAGTTCTTTGATTTAAGTCTTTAACCTGTTTTGAGTTTTTATATACAATGAGAGAGAGGGGTCTACTTTCATTCTTCCACAAATGAATATCAAGTTTTTCCAGCACCATTTATTGAAGAGACTGTCCTTTCCTCAGTATGTGTTCTTGGCACCTTCTGTCAAACATGAGTTCACTGTAGATGTATGCATTTGTTTCTGGGTTCTCTAGTTTGTTCTGATGATCTACCTGTCTACTTTTATGCCAATATCATGCTGTTTCAGTTACCTGTAGCTCTGTCGTATAATTTAAATTCAGATAATGTTATTCCTTCATTTTGTTCTTTTTACTTAGGGTAGCTTTGGCTATTCTGGGTCTTTTGTGATTCCATATAAGTTTTACAATTTTTTTTTCTAATTCTGTTGGGAATGTTATTGATATTTTGATAGGGATCGTATTGAATCTGTGGATTGCATTGGGAAGTATGCACATTTTAATAATATTAATTCTTCTCATCCATAAACATGGAATACCTTTTCATTGTTTTGTCTCCTCTTCAACTTGTTCCATAAATGTTTTATAGCTTTCATTGTAGAAGTATTTCATTAGTTTGATTAGGTAAATTCCAAGGTATTTAATTTATGGCTATTGTAAATGGGATTACTTTATTTCTTTTTAAGATTGTCCTCTTTTGGTATATATAAATGTCACTTAGTTATGTATGTTGATTTTCCATCCTGAAACTTCACTCAACTTCTCAGTTCTAATAGTTTCTTTTGTGGAATCTTTAGATTTTTCCCAGTATAAAATCATTATTATCTGCAAACAAGGATAATTTGACTTTTTCCTTTTAAATTTGGATGTCCTTTATTTCTTTCTACTGTGCAGTTGCTTTACCTAGGACTTCCAATACTATGCTGAATAATAGTGGCGAAAGTGGGCATCCTTGTTACATTTTAGATCTTAGGGAAAACCGTTTCAGTTTTTTCCCATGCACTATGATACTAGCTGCAGGTCTGCCATATATGGCTTTTATTATGTTGAGGTATGATCCTCTATACACAGTTTTTCAGGGTGTTTATCATGAAGGGATATTGAATTTTATCAAGTTATTATCCAGTATCAATTGAAATGATCATATGATTTTTGTCTTTCATTGTGTTGATATGATGTATCACATTAATTTGAATATATGGAACCAACTTGGCATCTCTAGAATAAATCCCACAGGGCATGATGAATTATCTTTTTAACATGTGTATCTTTTTAAAGATAACATCTTAAAAACACGGTATCTTTTTAACATCTTTTTAACAGTTTGCTGGTATTTTGTTGAAAAATTTTTGCATCAATAACCATCAGTTATATTGACCTGTAGTTTTTGTTTTTTTTTTTTTTTTTGACGTGATGTTGTCTGATTTTGATATCAGAGTAATATAATACTGTCCTTGCAGAATGAGTTTGGAAGTATTCCATCCTCCTCTATTTTGCAGAATATTATGACTAGAATCTTGTTAGTTCTTCTTTAAATGTTTGGTAGACTCCAGCAGTGTCCCGGCTTTTCTTTACTGGGAGACATTTTACAGCTTCAATCTCACTGCTTGTTATTGTTCTGTTCAGATTTTGAATTTCTTCATAGTTCAATCTTGGTAGGTTGTATGTGTCTAGGAATTTGTTCATTTCTCTTAGATTTTCCAATTTATTGGTATATAGTTGCTCATAGTAGCCACCAATAATCCTTTGAATTTCTTTGGTA
Organism: Ateles fusciceps; assembly: GCA_036589455.1. Taxonomy (NCBI): domain Eukaryota; kingdom Metazoa; phylum Chordata; class Mammalia; order Primates; family Atelidae; genus Ateles; species Ateles fusciceps. Next base: position 3,584,772 of record JAZHEH010002077.1, read on the forward strand.
TCAGTTGTAATGTCTCCATCATCTCTGATTTTATTTATTTGGATCTTCTCTTTTTTTCTTAGTCTAGCTAATGATGTATCAATTTTGTTTATATTTTCAAAACCAGCTTTTTGTTTACATTGATCTTTCATATTGTTTCCTTTGTTTTAATTTCATATATTTATTCTCTGATCTTTATTATTTCTTTTCTTCTACTAATTTTGAGTTTGGTTTGCTCTTGCTTTTCAAGTTCTTTAAGATGCCTTGTTAGGTTGTTATTTTGAGTGTTTCTTCTTTTTTGATGTAGGTGCTTATAGCTATAAACTTCTTTATCTCATACATATCTTAATTGTAGCAGTGGTTACTTGACAATATGTACTTGTCGAAACTTGCAAAATTGCTCAATAAAAGGGAGAATATTACTATATATAAATTATACTTTTAAAAATTATGGATGCATACAGAAATACTGCAAGAGAAAACGGCTTTTTGGAGGTATTAGAATTTGAATTCAATCTTTAAGTCTTGATATGACTGTTATAAAAGCTTAATTTTAAAAAATAAAAAATACATACAACCTGTCTGTAATCTTAGCACTTTCAGAAGCCAAGGCGGGTGGATCATTTGAGGTCAGGAATTCGAGACCAGCCTGGCCAACATGGTGAAACCTTGTCTCTACTAAAAATACAAAAACTAGTTGGGTGTAATGGCACTTGCCTGTAATCCCAGCTACTTGGAAGGCTCAGGCAGAAGAATCACTTGAACCAGGAAGGCAGAAGCTGCAGTGAGCCAAGATCATGCAACTGCACTCCAGCCTGGGTGAGAGAGTGAAACTCCATCTCAAAAAAAAAAAAAAAAAAGTACAGATGCTATAGAGGGTTCTAAGGTGTAATCTCACCATGATTAAATCCTTTTATTTGTATTTATACCTGACTGTGTGAACCTAGCCACAGTCAAGAAACTATAATGAGGAATCATAGCAATTCAAATAATTTATTTTACAAATTAGGAAAATGAGAACTGGAGAAGGGAAGTAACTTTCATAACATACACTATGAGGTGGGAACTGGAGTTGAGATTCTACCTTGAAATTCCTAACTCTACGGTATCATTAATAGTTAAATTTTGAACCAAAGGCCTCTAAATCATGATAGGTTCAAGTAGCCCTAACACTTCTTCTTGTCCTGTGTTTACCACTCACCACTTCAGAAATGCTACTTTTGCAATCCTAATGTTGAAGTGTCTAGGAAACTCTCATTGCAAGCAGCAATGCTCTTCATTTTTGATAGTACTGCTTCCATCACACTTTCCTGTAATTAGCAATATTAATGCAAATTTTGATACTGACAGTAGAAAGTAGAGATTTTTCCCTTATAAAGCATGAAACATTCTTGCATAGTAAATCTCAAGTTATCCTTTTAATCAGGCATAGAAAAAATAGTTGGACATTTACATATGGAGACTCGAAAGGAGCAGGGAGACATACTCTGGCCATAAAAATGTCTTCTAAATAGTGGACTAGCCTCTACTCCTGAGAATGACAGTTTGCTGTGAATAAGAAGTTTCCTTTCAGTGTTACTGATTACTTTCTTACTAAAAGATAATGTTATATACTCTCTGATGACTTAACTACTTTTGCATTCTCTCCCAAGTCTATGTGTCCTAAGAATCTAAGCTGTTTTCTGGGTGTCTGATTTTCATTTTGGTCTTTGTTTTTGTTTGCTTTGTTTTGGTTTTGTGTTGTTTTTGGAGACAGGGTCTTGCTTTGTCACCTAGGCTGGAGTGCAATGGCACAATCACAGCTCACTGCAACCTCAGCCTCCTGGGCTCAAGTGATCCTCTTGCCTTAGCCTCCTGAGTAGCTGACACCACAGCCATGCACCACTACAGCCAGCTATTTTTTTTTTTTTCATTTTTCTAGTTCATTTTGGTCTTAACTGCCAGCTTGCTGCTCTCTCTCTGAGCCTAGTTTACTCCTTTTAAGTTGCAAGGCTAGATAACTTTAAAGCAGATAACTTTGGTTCAAATTGTGACATAGCTATTGTGACCTTGGCTAAATTATTGAAATAGTGTAAAATGGGATAATAATATTTCACAAAGCCTCCTTGAGGGTTTAAACAAGAATGCCAGCAGCTGAAATAAAGTATACTCTCCAGATGTCATTTCTCTCTGATCCCTAGTCTTAGGTTTCTTCGTGTATACACAGATTTATCTGTGTATTTTTAGTGCTGTGCTTCTGTGCTCTCTGGACTGAGCATCTCCTATGTGTTTCTCTAGAATTGTCTACATTTCCACCACTCCACTTCGCCAACCTGCTCTGTGTATGTCCTGGGGTCTGATTATGAGAATTTCATTAATGGGCTACTTCACTCTTTCACTCCATGTCGGGGTTGTCCAATGGGAGGTACTGGTAGGAGATTGGAGGTTGGGTTGAATGTGGGTTCAGAGTTTTTGTTTTTTTTTTTCAGCTCCTTCCTTGACAGGCTAGAGTGAGTTGGCAATGTTTTTCTACCAAACGTCACAACCCCTATCAGAAGCCCTTTCTGTATAGCTTCTATGTTTAGTCCCGTATTTTATTAATTGCTTGCTCTCCTTGCCCTTCAGACTTAGAAGTGGCCATTCCTTTCTGTGCAGCTTTGGGAACTGCAGTCTTGTTGTGGCTGCCATTTTAAATCTTGGCCACACTCCTGTAAATAGCACCTTTTAAAACTCTCCTCTAAATACCTATTTTTATCTGATACAGATCCTGCCTGATGCACAGGCATCATAGATCCTGTACAACTCAAATGTGATATCATCTACATGTTCCAATTATCATGTATTCACACTGTCAGGACCAGGTTCAGAGACACCTCCAGGAACCTACAAAAGGAGATCACAGGAAACTAGGGAGGAGGCAGGATATGACTGACCGACTCTTTCACTTCTAATTAGTGATCAGCTCTCAATGGGGAAAATGACAGGAAAATACATGAGAATAATTAGAAGGACATGACTGATTTATTAAAAAATAAATTTAAATAGATTATTTTAAGTGGAAAAGTATTTAAGAAAGGTCAAAGAGAGATAATCTCACTTCAGCACATTTTAAAGATAAAAGAAAGGGAGATCTCACTTATTAGGATGCAAGCCAAAGAGGTAGGACATTAACATACTTATTTTAATAAATCTATTCTGTCGTGATTCTCAGAATAGATTTGTTAATGAAAACTTTCCGCCTACTGGGAGGGAGGGTAATGATTATATATTTCAGGGAAAAAAAAGTCTCCTTAAGTATAACTCTAAGAATAATATTTCTTAAAATAATATCTATAACAGCATGTGATATCACTTTGCAAAAGGAAATTCACCAGCAGACCAGGAAAACATATTATCCAAGTACTTCTCAATAGTAAGGCTTTGGTGGTCACTGAAGAACTATTTCATTATTACCAGTGGAGAGTAAGCAGTAACGAAAAATTTTTCAGCCAGGTAAATTTGAAGACATGATGCCAAATTAGGTGCATAATAGAATGAAAACAACTTAACAACTTTAAGTCACTTTCAATGTTCTCAATCTCTTTCTGTGAGATTATTTGATGTCATTTTATCTTTAATGAATGTTTTAATTTGTAGGTGAAATGGAACCCACATACCAAATTAAAGTGGGAGAAACTGAAACCTATAGATAGATAATTTATATCTACCTAACACTCAACCTGAAAATGATGTAGATACGGTTATTTAGGAGAGCATCTCAATTTGCCTCTTTACTTCTCCTAGTGTAAAAAAAAGTTTTTGTCTGCTTTCAAGTAGGATGGTTTCATTGCTTACTTTAAAGGCTCATATGTGATAAGAAGAGACTTAAAACAATTCACTGGCTTAAAAAATAGAGTTTCTGGCTTAAAAAATAGAGTTTACTTCCTACTCATTTAAGTGTCCATGGTACGTGTCTCAAATCAGGAGATAGCTCTACTCACTAAGTCAGTTGGGAACCTTGATGGAAGCTCCGCTATCTTCAATATATGGTTTGTTCAATAGCGTGGCTATTTGAAGAAGCAAATGCCACTTCAGTGCTTAGACCAGAACCTAGCCACAAATCCACTGCAAACTCAAGGGGCCAAAGAAAAGCAGCTTAACCATATGGCCAGGAAGAAATACAGCATGAACTTTTGTGGATAGTTACCTTTTTAGTTAGAAAATGAAAACTTTGTGGAGTAAGCAAGGGGTTATTGGGAACTGCTGTTAACCGGCTGAATACCTGGGCCAGAAAAGATCTTCCAGTGCTCTGATTAGAAATACTTGAGATATAGGAGATACATAATAGTGCATAAAATGAACATATATTAATATTTTAGTTTTACAATTTGTAAAAACTTGTTATTGAGATATGACCTGTATACCCCTTATTACTTCTGAATATCAGTATTTTTGTCACAAGAATCTGCAAAATATACCACTATCACTTACCAATCATTTCTGTATTAAAAATTAACTGAATTCCATATGTACAGAGCTTGGCAACTAAGCTGATCAAAAAATGATGGTTTCCAGCCAGGCACAGTGGCTCACGCCTGTAATCCCAGCACTTCTGGAGGCCGAGGCCGGCAGATCACTAGGTCAGGAGTTCAAGACCATCATGACCAACATGGTGAAAACCCATCTCTACTGAAAATACGAAAATTAGACCAGGCACGGTGGCTCATGCCTGTAATCCCAGCACTTTGGGAGGCCGAGGTGGGTGGATCATAAGGTCAGAAGATCGAGACCAACCTGGCCAACATGGCGGTAAAACCCCGTCTCTAAAAAAAAAAAAAAAAAAAAAATACAAAAATTAGACAGGTGTGGTGGCATGTGCCTGCAATCCCAGCTACTCAGGAGGCTGAGGCAGGAGAATCACTTCAACCTTGGAGGTGGAGGTTGCAGTGAGCCAACATCATACCACTGCACTCCAGTCTGGGCAACAGAGTGAGACTCCATCTCAAAAAAAAAAAAAAATCACTTCCGTTCTCACTTTATTGGACCAAATATCTTGATGGGTTTTTGTTGTTGTTTGGTTTCTATCTCTCTGCTTTGCCTTTGCTCTTTTCTTCTCCTCATCCCGAATTCCTGACGTTTACCACAAATCTTCATTCTGCCTATCATTCTAGGATAGCACCTCAAAGACCAACCCATGCTGGAAGCCTTTCCAGATTCTTTACCCGGTTTTCCCCTCCATTGTTTGCCAGTAACATTTTATTTGTAACACTGACGATGTTATCACCACCCACCTTGAACTGGAGTTTGTTTCTCTAAAATGCTTTGTATTTTTGAAAATATTAGATAAACTTCAGAACTCTCACTTAGAGGTTTCCTTGAAAATGTGGGACTTGAATTGATCCTTGAAAGATAAGAATTATTTAAATAAGTGATATAAATCTAGCAGAACAGAAGGAAGCAAGGTGAAATATTAAAAAATTTTTAAATGATAAATGAGAGAGTATATTAATCAGCGTTCTCTAGAGGGACAGAACTAATAGGATTATATATATACACAAGCACACATATATAGATGTATATGTATATAAAGGGGAGTTTATTCAGTATTAACTCACAGGATCCCAGGGTCCCAAAACAGGCTGTCTGCAAGCTGAGGAGCAAGGAGAGCCAGTTCGAGTCCCAAAGCTGAAGAACTTGGAGTCCAATGATACAGGGCAGGGAGCATTCAGCACAGGAGAAAGACGTACGTAGGCTGGGAGGCTAGGCCAGTCTCGTCTTTTCACGTTTTTCTGCCTGCTTTATATTCTAGCATCACTGGCAGCTGAGTAGGTTGTGCCCACCCAGATTAAGAGTGGATCTGCTTTCCCAGCCCACTGACTCAAATGTTAATCTCCTTTGGCAACACCTTCACGGACACACCCACGATCAATACTTTTCATCCTTCAATTTAATCAAGTTGACACTCAGTATTAACCATCACAGAGGGTAATGCTGCCAATCCATTGTCAATAATCAATCACCAGCAATAGGTGATCAACTGCTATCAGCTATGAACAAGGTACCTCATTATGAATTAAGTGTATAAAGTTGTGAAAGATGTCTGCTCTGTTTTGAAGGGGGTTATGTGAAATGAAGTTTCTTTTTACTGGTGGAACAGGTTTGGCATTAATCTATCCATGTTTGTTCACTTTCCTTCCCTAGAGATTAAGTCAACATATGTGCACATCAGTTGGTTAGGATTTAAAATTCCATTTATGGCCATAGATTTTGTGGTGATTACTGAACCCTAGCTGAACTTAGAAGCAAACTCAAATTTCACTCCTGTTTTCAACAATCAAGAAGAGAACCTTAATTCTTGCTTCACGCTCAGATATGTATACTCCTGGGGCACTATAATGATATACCACTGTAATATGTCAATCCAAAGAACAAGCATAATTTCTTTTCTTTTTTTTTTTTTATTTATGAACTCAGTAGTGAGGTTCCTAAAAATCACATGGGTCATTCTATATTATGCCTTCCCTTCCTTAAGAAAAGGCTTGTAAATTATGAACTGTAAAGTGCAATGAAAATGATAGTTACTGTATCACTACAAATTGAGATACATTTCTTTTTTTTTAATTTATTTTACTTTTGGTTCATACTATATCTGGCATTTCTAATTTATTTTCTAAATAAATTAGAAACCCTAATTTATTTTCTAAAATGTTAAATATTCTAAAATATGGACTTTAAAAAATGAAAAAAAAAATAGATAAAATACTAACTTCAGAATAAACAAATCCAGATACATGATGGAGTAGAATGTTAAAACCGCATATATATCTTGAAACAAAACATCAGAGTACATAAAAATTGCATAGTTTTAGCGGTTGTTTCATGCTTCTTCCTAAAAGTCTTAGGTTACACATCAGCTCTCTACTACTTCGAGGAATGCTTCATTGGAAGAATCTTAGACTCTCTATTTTCATTCGTATAATAGAAATATGATCATGCCACTGCACTCCAGCCTAGGCAACAGAGCAAGACCCTGTATCAAAAAACAAAAACACAATTTTTAAAAAACTGCAAGTATTATTATTGAGCCAAAGAGTTTTGTTTTGATTTTCTCCCTCCAGTCATCTGAAGAACTTGTTAAAATGTGGCTCTAGAGTTGGAGCAATGTGGAGCAATGCATGTTTCTTGGTGGCGGGTCTGGGATCATGGATTAAGGGACTCTGTGGACTCTTTTGTGGGATTATGGACTCTGCAGGGATATCATAAGCTACTGCGCATGTCAGGCTGGCCACGTCGCATCAAGCCTGCTAACAATTACATTTCTGACTAAAAGCCTAAGACATTTTTTTTCTGGGGGGGGAATGACTGTGAATTTCTCTTCTAAAACTTCCACACAAAGCACTCTGAAAGTGTCTTCAAGTGGCTCTCTCCTTCAGAAAAATCAATGTCAGAAACAGGTCTAGTTATCTTGTAATACCAGGCTGTACCATTTTGTTCACTTCAAAACCACTTTTATAAAGGTTTGCTATTATTTTCTGATGATGTGCCATTATGTAAATGTCTGGAAACAACTTTCTATCCAACTTGAGATGCTAGATCAATAGAATAAGTGCACGCTCGTATTTCTTGCTAGTTATCTTTCATTATTTGGAAGCACTCTATTTTCAATTTTCTGAATTAAAAGAGTGCTTAGTTTCTAAATACAACCTCGTTAATTCTGACTGTGTTTCTTTAGACATTGCTGGGCCTTCCCCAGTATTAGGATTTGGTGGGCTCTTCTAGAAACACTTGCCACAGAGAGCAATCAGAGAATCAGAAGCAACTCTATTTGCTGCTGTATCATATTCCACTGCCCACACCTGAAAAGACAACCTTCATGAATAGCAGAGAGTAGCTGAAAACAGTCCTGGTAATTACATAGTCATACCCCAGTTGTGCTTTTCGGAATGAGTACTATACCACAGTGGTTAAACATGTAGTCTTTAGTATCAAGCAGATCTAGGCAAATTCATGCTGTGCCACTTAATAAAGTTTGATTGTGGACAAATTACTTAAGTAAATCACCATTTCCTCATTTGTAAAAGGGGTACTACAAGAATACCAATGTTATAAGTTTCTTGTGATAATCAATTAAGACCATATTTGTATGACTGTTTATAGTCCTAGCATTAGTGTTATGCTGTAGTATTCTGGTTTTAGACTTGTTTTTTTTTTTATTGCTGTTGTTATTGCTCCTTAATTTCTACCTATTTCTTTTTGGTAGGCCTAAATTTTGAAATTGTCACACTTGACATTTTACTGTTAGGCTCTGAAACTTTGTATGATCCTACCAAGCTAGAACTCCTTGTCACCTATTTTGACCAGCCTATTTGAACACTAGACTTTCCTGTACTTTCAAGTATGGTTAAGTACTCTGGATTAAGATATCAACTTCATTACATAACTTGCAGTCACACACATTTTTCAGCACATAAATTGTCTTTCATTTTGTTCTTTTGCCAGCCCAGCCATTCCACTCATTGCTCAGCTTGGCCCTAGCCCCTCCTTGTGTACACTGTTCTATAGCTGTACACCACCTAGCATAGTCTAGTGTGTGGTCTAGGGCCAACCCCTACACTGTAAGATCATTTTCTCATATTACAGGGGTTCCTGGATTCTTTAAGCTCTATCATCTCTCTTGACAATACAATAAACTGTGTATCAAGAGGAGAAAATAAAATGTGAATGACCTGAAGTCACTAGCTTTTTGACCTTAACTGACAATCTTTGGGACAGAGATTTTCATGTTTTCTGGCACATGCACAATTGGTTATATTCTATAACCAGATAAGAAGCCATGAGCCTTTTTTTCTCCTCCAACTGGATTTATTCAATATTTGTGTGATGAATGAGATTCAAGGCAAGAAATGAGATTGTTTAATGCCAGATTTGCAAGCTGGTTGTTAAGAAGTCCCTACTCAGTGATTTCTTTGAAAGTTTGGGAAAACTCAGGGTAGACTTTAGATGAATGCACGCAGTATGAAGAGTGAGGTGATACTCCCCCACTCACAATGAGAAGACAACACAACAATTTTATATTCTAGCCCTTGATCATTATCCAGGATAAGTATATATTAAACGCTTGCTCCCTTCAGAACTTTATGACAGCTGTACTGGCTCATGCCTGTAATCCCAGCACTTTGGGAAGTTGAGGTGGGAGGATTGCTTGAGCCCAGTAGTTTGGTTGGGATAAGTCTGTCAAACACAGCCAGACCCCATCTTTACAAAAACAAAAATAAAAAATTTAGCCAGGCATAGAGGTGCATGTCTGTAGTTCCAGCTACTTGGCTGAGGCAGGAAGGTAACTGATGAAACAGAGAGTAAACTATTAATTGTGGAATCTGGGTGATAGATATTTAATGTTCATTAATGGTAAAATGTTAAAAATAATGTTAGTAAACAAATTTACAAATATCTCAGTGATTCATTGGTTTGGTAGACTTAACAGATTCATATATATCTTACTCATTGATAGGAAAGGAATCATTGAAATATTTGAGACTGTTCTGACAATCAATAGACATAATCCTTTAAGCACCAACAGATATACACACATGTCTACATATATACATATTTATATTTATATATCTCAAAAGCTATTAGAAATTTGAAGAGAAATTGATAGAAGCACAATTATCATTGAATACTTTGGCAAAACTCTCAGATTAGAAATACACATCTGAAGAACATTTTTATCTCAACCTATTCTTAATAGCAAAGTCTGTCCCCTTCATCTGTCTTCACTTTATAATTATGCTCCTGTAATTCATGGACTACCTAAATTGAATCATTTGAAATATTAATTAAATCTGCAGATTACAAGAACCACTGTATTAATCTCTAAGGGGCTGAGTCCAGAAATCTGTTCTCCTAGCAATTCTCATGACTTGTAGCTTAGACCATTTATTGTGGTAAACAAGGAGATGTATTTTCTTATGTTTTTGCATAGTATATATTAAATATGTGCCACATTCAGAACTTTACATGACTTTAAATGGCAAGAAGACCGTTTCCCCAAACTCCTATCTAAAATATTCACTCCACTTGATCATATACCTATTATTTATACATAAGATTCAATTGTTAAAATATATTTCTTCCAATAAAGGCTCTTCCCACTTTAGATTACACGTAACACTGAAAGGATTAGCATGATATTTATATTATTAGCAGGTCCTTCTGGCTCATGAATGAACTGCTTTTGTAGTCTCCAATCCAACAGCCAGTTGAAAGCAGGTAGAGAAAGGAGGCAGGATGAGAAAAGCATGAGAAGATTGGGCATCCGTGTGTGAATGGAAAGGTGAATAGAGCAAGAAAAAATGGAAATGCGTTGAAAATGGGCTGAGTCTAATTCATTGGGGTGGCTCAATTTCCTTCATGGTCAAAGAGAAAAGGGCATTATTTACTCACGTGTTAAGGTGGGGGCTGCCAAACATGAAGTTCTAGCACTAGGAAGGAAGAGTTCACGGCAGTATTACTGACTGGGTCCCACCTTAATGGAGATATCAACATATTCACCAAATTGTCTTATTTTCCTCTCCTTCAGTGACTCCATACTTCCCCGTGGGTGTCCTCCCCATAAGACATACAGGTTCCTGCCTTCTCCCACTTAGGAATTGGTATTGGATATTCTGAGTCCTAATGCCAGGTTATTTCTGCCAGATGAGTAAAACTTTAAGTCAGAATCCAGTCAGGGGAAAGAAACCACACGAGTAATTAATTTTAACTGAGAGGCCTTAATAAAAAAGATTTTTAACTAGGTGCAAAGTTAACTAAGAACCTGTAAAGGCAGTAAGAGGACATTAAGGAATTAAGGAGGAAGCAGTTGCAGGAAACAGCTTCCACCACTAAGAGCAAGGTAATGAAGAGAAGGTATGAGAATTATTAAAATGTAAACTCTTCAAGGAAGCTAAACTCAGACCACTGAGGAGGGGCTGCTGCTCAGCTGGGGCTGGTGTCTCTGATCTTGGAGGAGGGGCCCCAAGGGGATGGGGTGCAAAACTCCAAAGTGAAGTCATTGCTTAGCTATGCTGGTGTCTGTTTTGAAGCGGGGCCTTTGGAGGAGGGGCCTCATTGGGCTGGGGTGCAGATCTCTGAGGAGGAGATACTGGCCTCCTGGTGCTGGTTTCTCTCAGTGAGCACAAATAGCTGATATTGCAAGTGCTAGGAAAAAACTGCAGACTGAATCTGCTGTTAGGGAAGGAGCCGCTGCTATTGGAATAAAGTAGCAATGCTGGGTACAACTGACAGGGGCAGAAAGCAAAAAAGCAAACAGGGAGGAGTCAGTCCCTTCTTCTGCCAGCCTTGGGCCTCCCTCTTCCTCCCCTCTCTTGGGAGAGCCTCACAAAAAGCCAGCTGTCACAGCAGAGAGGTGGTTGCAGAGTTCCAGATAACAATGACAAGGGCCATCTCTAATTATAATTGAATCACAGGGATCAATTCCAGAGCATCCTTTTTTTCCCACAGTTCAGCTGACCAGGACTTCATGCAGACACACATCAGGATGTAAAAATGATCCGATTCTAATTAAGGCATAGTTTTTTTTTTTTCATTAACACTAGATTTGCATACTCTCATTTATTTTCCAAAATAAAATACTATTATTCATAGAGTCTGGGTGAGATTCAAGGTGAACTCAAGAAGTACCCCTCCCTATGTACAAAAGATTAGGATTTGCACAATTTACAGAAAGTTCTGCAACACTAAAATTGTGTTTATTAACTATGAGCCATAGTATAAACGTTTAGGGGAAAATACCCAGCAGAGCATATGTTGGATTAACACCCTGAAAATATCTGTGATACGGAAGTCCAGGTTCATTTCAAAGGCATTCTGCCCAGCAGGTTTGTTGCTATGCATAGTGTTATACTGAATTTCATTGGCTTTCTGCTATAACTGCCTTAGAGAGAAAATTAGAGATGAAATAACTTTTGAGGCTTTCATCAAACCCAGTGATTATTTTCTATACCTATGGCAAACATAAGAAATGCTCCCAAGTAATTTTTCCTTTTGGTTCCCCAAGTCACTGACAGATCCTTGAAAAGCCCATTTCATTGCTTCCTCTTTGTTTCTGAAACACTAAATCCAGGGGTCCAAAAAGCACCTAAAAGTGACAGATAATTAGTGAATCTTGTTAACTGATATGTGAATGGATAGATGGATAGATAGGTAAGTGAATGAACAAAATGGTATGAATGAAGCAGCTTTCATGATTCTGTGTGAATCATAGGAAACCCGTTATTATAGTGTGATAGTTAATTTTATGTGTCAACTTGACTGGGCCACAGCGTACCCAAATATTTAGCCAAATATTGGTCTGGATGTTTCTGTGAGGGTGTTTTTGGATAGAATTAACATCAAATTGGTCTCCCTAATGTGGGTGGGCCTTGTTCAGTCAGCTGGAGAGCCTGAATAGAAAAATAAGTAAAAGGACTAATTTTCTTCTGAGTAAGAGAATTCTCCTGCAGGCTTATAAACTGAGCTATTCGTTTTTTCCTGTCTTTGTACTTGAACTGAAACACTGGCTCTCCCTGGGTCTTGAACCTGCCCGTCTTTGAGATAGAGACTATACCATCCATTCTCCTGGTTCTCAGTCATTGGGACTCAGAATAGAACTTTACCACTGACTCTTCTGTCTCCAAATTGCAGATTCACTCTCCAGATCTTGGGACTTGTTAGCCTCCACAATCATGTGAGCCACTCTCTTATAACAAATTTATCCCTCTCTCTCTCTCTCTGCGTATACTTATATATAATTATATAAAATTTATAAAAATATACATTTATAAAAATATTTGTGTTTATATTCATACACGTACAGCACAAGAAAAAATGGAAATGTGTAGGAGATGAGCTGGGCCTAATTCATTGGGGTAGCCCAAATTTCTTCATGGTCAAAGGGAAAAGGGCACTATTTACTCACGTGTTAAGGTGGGGGCTGCCAAACATGAAGTTCTAGCACTAGGAAGGAAGAGTTCACGGCAGTATTACTGATTGGGCCCCACCCTAAATGGAGATATCAACATATTCACCAAATTGTTCTCATTTTTCTCTCCTTCAGTGACTCCATACTTCCCCGTGGATGTCCTCCCCATAAGACATACAGGTTCCTGCCTTTTCCCACTTAAGAATTGATATTGGATATTCTGAGCCCTAATGCCAGGTTATTGCTGCCAGATGAGTAAAACTTTAAGTCAGGATCCTGTCAGGAGAAAGAAAACACCAGAACTGTGTTGCTTCTGTTTTCTAGAAAACTCTGACTAATACAGATCATGACTCAAATAAATGAAACAAGGAGACAAAATGAAGAACCTCTTGGCTCTTCAAGCTGAACTTGCAATTTGTGTGATTCTTTTCTTCTGTGATGCCACTGTTATAATAATCGCCACTACTACAAGCTGCCATTTATTATTCACTATCTGGCAACAATGTACTATCCATTTTACCAATTTGATCTCATTCATCACTTTTGAAACATTTTGAGGAAAAAAATCCTGAGGCTGAGTGAATAATAACTTGCCTATAATAGGCAAACCCTACATTTGAATCTACGCTCTTCTGATTTCAAACTTTAAATTCTTAACCAGTCATGGATCCAACATTAAACACATGGAATGCCTTTAGCCAAACATTTCCTTATTTCTCCTTTTCAGTTTCCTCACTTCTATAGAAATTAGGCATTAAATATGATGTACTTTAGTGCCCCTTGCAGCTCTTCACAGTCGTAAATTCCATGATTCTTAATCAGTAGATAAAAGGAATGCAGTACTCCAGCTACTAATGGAGCCATGACCATACGAGTGCAATGTTAAGTACAAGGTCAGCACTTGTTTAGAACCTCACAGTCCTGTGGGTGAGTTAGAAGATCCTCTTACAGAGCAATTTGGAGACCCTTTGACTACCCTCAAGGATTTTGCCTATTATTCCCATGTGATTGTTGCCTATAGTAATTTTATACTTTTAATCTAGCTAAGTAGATAAAATGTGGCATTAGAAATTATTTTTTGCTTTTTTTCTTCCTTGCACCCTTTGTTTCCTCTCAGAATATCTCATGGTTTGCTGATGTCCTTTTTATGCTCTGGGTCCTCCTTTCTCCATCGCACTCCCATCCCAAGAACCCTGACTCCTGCATCTTGCCCCAGGTGCTTTACCTGTCCTGCTCTGGATGTTCTAAACATCAAGGCTTCTCACTCATTCTTTGTCTTATTTATTATCCCCCTTGGGACCCTGAAAATGAATCCGGCAGACTAAACAGGTTTTCCAATGAATCTGTTACACCAACTGTTAAATTCATTGTTATCAAGAAAAAAAAAAAGGTTTTATTGCCAGATAACTTTAGAAAAGATGAAATTAGGCTGAGCTTGGGGGCTCACGCCTGTAATCCCAGCACTTTGGGAGGCCGAGGCGGGTGGAACACCTGGGTCAGGAGTTCAAGACCAGCCTGGCCAACATGGTGAAACCCTGTCTCTACTAAAAATGCAAAAATTATCCAGGCCTGGTGGTGGGCGCCTATAATCCCAGCTTTTTGGGAGGCTGAGGAAGAAGAATGGCTTGAACCCAGGAGGAAGAGGTTGCAGTGAGCCAAGATTGCGTCATTAAACTCCAGCCTGGGGGAACAAGAGCAAGACTTCACCTCAAAAAAAAAAAAAAAAAAAAAAAAAAGAAAAGAAAAGAAAAGAAAAGATAAAATTAAATACAGCTGTGCTAGTTTCTTTGCCACAGAACTCCTCAGTGCCTTTAATGTCAAATGTGTCCATTTAAACTTCAAAAGGAAGTTTATGCAATAGATCTCACATTTTATTTTATCTTGTAACCCTCTTTGCTCAGAGCACTGTGTGTTCCATGGAACACATTTTGGAAAATGGTAAAATACACCTGACATATAAATGAGTAAGTATGCTTGCCTTTGTATAACACGTATTTAAACAGAAATTAACCTCCTTTAGTTGGTGGGGATAGCTACTGTCGACTCTTCATGCAAGAGAGCAGTCTGTGAGGTAATAACCAGTTACAGAAGAGTCAACAAGTATCTTAATTATCTTTGAGTATCTTAATTATCCCATGATTTCAAGAAATGTCATGCTTCTGCAACCAGGTAAAAGTTTAAGATATTAAAGCAAATTATTCACTTATTCATTCTCAATATCATGCATTTAATTTAGTCTTTGATAAATCATTTTTATAAAACTTAGTCACATCATATCAATATCTCAGAGGCCAACTTCCAACCTGTGTGAAACTTTTTGATATTATAGGCATGGTTACAATGAATAATCTGATTCAAATATTATTTGTTATATTTATATGCTATCTGTACCAGATGACATAAGGCAAGGCAGTGTAGCTCAAAAATCTATGTGCATGTTTAATATTGATGGAGTGCTGAATTGTTTTCCCTTAGGTTGGACCAAGTCGATGTTATACATTTAAAACGTCTTATTTTTAAAAATTAGTTTTCTGAGTGGGCGCAGTGGCTCACACCTGTAATCAAAGCACTTTGGGAGGCCAAGGCTGACAGATCACGAGGTCAGGAGATTGAGACCATCCTGGGTAACATGGTGAAACCCCATTGCTACTTAAAAAAAAAAAAATTAGCCAGGCGTGGTGGCTGGCACCTGTAATACCAGCTACTCAGAAGACTGAGGCAGGAGAATCACTTGAACCCTGGAGGCGGAGATTGCAGTGAGCAGAGATCATGCCACTGCACTTTAGCCTGGGAGACAGAGCAAGACCCTGTCTCAAAAATAAATAAATAAATAATTGTATTATGAGATTGAATATTTTATATTTAAACCTTATCTGCTATAAGCTATATAAACATATTCGTTGTCTACTTTTATATTGTTTTATGTTATTATTATTGCTTTTATTAATTAAATTCTAAGATTCATCTAGAATTTTTTTGGTTTTAGATGAGAGGTAATAATCTATTTTTGGGACTCATTTATTAAAATGTAAGCATTATTTGGATTCTGCATAAATCTTTCACTAATTCATATACTTCAGTTATAGCAAGCCTGACCCATAGAGAGTATAATACAAATATTTATATTAATTATCATCATAAGAGGAGTTATTTTTATCATAATTTCTTGGATTTGATAGAGTTTGTTTGTTACTCAGATCTTGTTTGCAGATATTTTATATCTTACTGACCAGCTATTAAACTGATATATTATTTTTAATAACTAGAAACTTGTTCATAGAGAAAGACATGTCTTCAGCAAAAGAGCTAATTCTGGAAAATTCACGTATACAGGGTAAATTAAAATCATTAGAAACAAAATACACAATTGAAAAATGGTTGATCATAATGGACATTTGACTTGTAAAAATGTGACTCTTTAAAAAACAGAACACGTTTGAGGATTTCTGTTGGATATTTAAGCTTTCTATGCCATTGATAATCAAATAGCATTAAGATATTAATGCTATTTGATTATCAATGGCATAGAAAGGAAGTAGAGCCAATTCTAAATAAAATGATGTATATATAATCTGCTTATCTATAATTAGAGTGAGGCATTCATATTTGACAATGGTTTTAAATAGTTTCCTGATATTCTCCAGGGGTCATCTGGTAATTAGCTAATAGGTAAATTGGTTAAAAAATGCATGGTTTGAAATCTTTTTTTTTTTTTTTGCTGGTCTCATGTTGTATGGAAGGTGACAAAGAAAATTCCTGACTGCTGAGCTGTGGGGGAGATGAGACTAAATAAACAGAGGGGGGAAGATATGGTATCTGTGGACTTAGCTCTTGGCCAGACCTATTCCCTATGCCTGGCATATGGCACTCTCTTGCTCTGGGACACAGGCCTTTATGCCCTCGTAGTCATCTTTGGCATTAGCTTTTTTAATGACTTGCATTGGACATCCACCGTTGGAGTTCAAAAATAACCTAGGTTTCTTTTTACTCTTCCCCTGTCTGGGTTCTGAATACACTGAGATACAAAGAGTAGGAAAGCTAAGAGATTAAATATCAGCACCATTCTTTAGAAAGGCTAAGAAAGAATCATGTTGTGGAAGTCAAATGGGCCACTTACTTGAATACCAGGACTAGGCAGATATACCAAAGGAGACATGATCATCCAAAGCCCACCTAAGAGCTGGTCCCTGGAGAAACATGCAAAAATATTCCCTTTCTGAGTCTGACTCACTCTCAACAAGGGCTTAGCTGAGTCAAGTGTGCCCAGTTATATTCATTAAATTTGCCAAACAGCAATATTCTCTATCTCCCCAATGGGAAAGAGAGGAAATGAGTCCAGATACGTTTGGGAGAATCCTTATGAAACCTGGGAGGGAAAAAAGCTGCATTCCATGCTTGCATCCGGGTTATTGTTGCTTTTTCTTTTATTAATGGCCTAATTAGTCTCTAGGACAAAGAGATGTAGGAGAAATGCCTCAGCAAGGAGAAACTAGTGCATTTTTACCCTAAACTTTCTATGGTTTCTGATTATCTTACCTCATAGAATGAGATACCCACTTGAAAAGGCAGCAGGGAATTCTAGACTTTCCTTAAAACTTGAAATTTAACGCGTAACAAATAATATCTAATATTTTTTGTTTTTAAGTAATTAGAAAAGTAATTTTACTGCTTAGTTGATAAAATAGCCAGATATTTTTCAAGTGTCATTCTCTCAATTAACATCTAACTGACCTAAACAAAGAAACTGTTGATCATCAAAGTTAGGGCTATAGATCCAAATATTTTGTCCTCATCAGAACACCAGTTTAGAAAACATACTCTTGAGTAGATTCTAGGGCTGTTCTGATGCAAGATTTATCTACAATTACATACAAGACAAATGACAGGAAGTGGGTACTATATAATGGCTGGGGGGTATCACTCAAAAGCCATTACACTCTAAAACATACACTCCCACACACACACACACACACACACACACACACACACACATCTTTAGGTTAAGAACAATAAATGTCTGCTTATTTAGCTATGTAAACAGCTATAGATTGTTTTTGCCTTAAAGATCACATAACAAGATAAATAATCACATATTTTGAAGGAAAGGAATTGATAAAATACTTATTTTGGCCTGGATTCCTTAGCAATGAGTCTCTGACCCAAGGAGGGAACACATGTAGAGTGAACATGCTACTGAGATACAGGTCCGGGTATGAGATTATTCACTTCCTCATGCCCAAAGCTATGTGTGTTCATAGTTTTTCTTATTGACAATTTCTGAGACTGCTGCTTCTTTCTTTTACCAGTGATTGACTAATGTTCCTTCAAATTATTTATATTACATTTCCAGTGGATATATTATTAAATATCATAGACTGAAAAACGAGATGTCAAGTCTCTCATCACTTTCATGGAGATAGGAGTTCTTGGTAAACTAAAATCTAGCATGTATTTTTTTTTGAGACAGGGTTTTGTTCTCTTGCCCAAGCTACATTGCAGTGGCAGGATCATTGCTCAATTCAGCCTTGAACTCCTGGGCTCGAGCAATCTTCTCACCTGTGTCCCAAGTAGCTGGGACAAGGTGCATGCCACATTGCCCTACTAATCTTAAAACAATAAATAAATAAAAATAAATAAAAAAAATTTTAAGGCAAGGTATTGCTTTACTGCCTAGGCTGGTCTTGAACTCCTGGCTTCAAGCAATCCTCATACCTCTGTCTCCCAAAGTGTTAGGATTACAGGCATGAGCTACCATGTCCAGCCTAGTGTGTATCATTAATGAGTGACTTGGTGCTCCTCAATCAACATGGTGGCAAAAACAGCCGAGTTGTAAGTGGCAGATGCTTTATAGGTAGGAGAAAACCAAAAAGACTTATTATTCTGTTGATATATCTCTTAGAATGTGCCCAACTAGTCAATATTCTTAGTCATGATATGAACATGTTTGCTTGGAAGTAAAACTACTGATTAAATACATGCATATACACATATGGCTGGGCATACTTGACTCAGCTAAGCACACACACACACCATATATATATATAATTAGTGTTTGAATGACAAATACATGCCAACCATATATTTTTCTTTTAAGAAATCCTTTAGAAATACAGACCAGCTCACAGCTACATCTTTGTTTTTATAACACATTCCCTCAAGGAATGGTTCCATACTATAAAAATGCGATTATAACTCAAATTAATTTGTAAATCAAGTACAATTCTCAACTACATCCTGATGTCACTGTTTTAAAACTTGACAAAATTATTACAAACTTTTTTGAAAACTGAAACAAACAAGAATAAATAAAAAATTTCAAAGAAGGGAAACAATGTGAAAGAAATTGCCTTCTCTAATGGATCTTCTATAGGACCTTCAAATATAGTATATATTCACAATTGTTAAAAATAAAAATACTTTGTTATTGAAAAAGAATGCAACCCTAGAAGGAAATGTAACAAAATGTTAACAGTGGTTATCTCGGTATGATAGATTTATGCGTCATTTTCTTCTCCTTTCCTTATGTTTTACATTTTTTCTATGATTAAAATATTTTATTTAGTACAAATGGAAAAAATTAAAAATATACAGATGAATGAAAAAAATGATTTTTATGAAAATGAAAAATTCTAATAAAGTATCATTAAATTATAAACTTATGGTTGGAAATGGTGGTTCAGACCCCTAATCCCAGCACTTTGAGTGGCCAAGGCGGGTGAATCACCTGAGGTCAAGAGTTCGAGACCAGCCTAGCCAACATGGCAAAACTCCGTCTCTAGCAAAAATACAAAAATTAGAGAGGCGTGGTGGGGCACACCTGTAATCCCAGCTACTAGGAGGCTGAGGCTGGAGAATGACTTGAACCCCGGAGGCAGAGTTTGCAATGAGCCGAGATTGCACCACTAACTCCCACCTGGGCAATGGAGCAAGACTGTCTCAAAAAAAAAAAAAAAAAAGTATAAACATATTTGTAAATTAAATCAACAAACACTTTTTAGGTGCCTACTATATTCTGGATACATAGTTACCTTCTACCTTCTTATGCTTATTTATAAAACCAACATTTCTACAGTTTCTACATGCCCACTTTGGGTTTTGAGCATCCCTGGCTGAGAAAGGTTTATAGTGTTCTGGGATGTAAATGTAACACTGGAGAGCACTCCTTCCCTCAGCTTCACTTGTGTGCCTCCACTTTAAATCAATCAGCAAAGGCAATATTCTCAGCTCAAGTTTCCTTAACACTATTCCATTCAATATTGTGATGCTTGTGGGTAGTTGCCCAAGTGTGACATTAAGTTGGAGATTCATTACTGCGAGTAGGAGGAACGAAGTTAATCTGCCACAAATTCTCAGGTAACTTGGTTTTCTTTTTCGTGCCTCTCAAATTCATCCAGCTTGTCTATTTTATCTGGAACAGCTGCGAGAAAATTTCTCTTGTTTTCTTGTTTGAATGTTGAAAGTTGCATACAAGATTATACTGTGAAACTTGATATAGGGAAAGACCATGGCAAGAAGACGGTTGATTCCAGTGAGTACCAGCTCTCCTTAAGCTTTGCAATATATATTGGGTCATGTTAAAAGGTAAACTAAGGGACAAAAAATATAAAATTGTAAAGAATTTATTTGGGCAAACAGTACTTCATGAATTGGGCAACTCCAAGGAAATGCACGAGAAAGGCTTTGATAGTGTAAACATGAAAGTGAAGCCATTATTTGCTGTATAGTTACAGTTTCTTTATTTGGTTTATCTTGCTAGAAAACCAGCCTTAAGTTTCATTTTTCTTTAATATAGGCATTTACAAGAAAGAGTTTAAGTTTGCTTTTGTTTGCGAATCTATAATGGCAAGGTTAAGGTGACTTTTGAGGCCTAATTGGTTTTGTCTGCTCCAAAATTCTTCAGTCCTGGACTTCATATTAATTTACTTTAACAATAACTTTGAAGCATTTCACAGCACTTTTCTTAGAGGTTTTGTTCATTTTTTGAAATTCTTTTTTCCTTATTTTTGTCTGATGGGTTAATTTGAAGGACAGGTCATTAAGCTCTAAATTTTTTCTAGACTAGTTTGGTCTAGTCTGTTGGTAAGCCTTCCAACTGTATTTTGACATTTTTGTAGTAACATGTTCAATTCTAGAAGTTCAGCTTGGTTCTTTCTTAAAATGAATATGTTGTCTTTCAAGTTTTGCATCATTTTATTAGCATCCTTGGATTGGGTTTCAACTTTCTCTTGAATCTCACTGAGTTTCTCTGATATCTAGATTCTGAATTTTATGTCTGTCATTTCAGATGTTTCAATCTGGTTAGGTTTGACTACTGGGAAGCTAGTGAAATCCTTTGGAGGTGAGAAAACACTGATTTTCTGAATTGCCAGAGTTCTGGTGCTGATTATTTATCATCTGAGAGGGCTAGTGTTTCTTTCTCTTTTTGAAATAGCTGTCTTTTGGATGGGGCTTTTTGGTTTTATGTTCTAATTTTTCCTTTGAAGATCTGCCTGTGGTGTATGTTGAGCATAGTTGATCTGCTTTATTTCCGGGTGCTTTTGGAGGGTCAAGGCTTTGTACTGGTTTCTTAGTTGTGGTTAGTTTCCTGACCTGGGTTTCATAGGAAATGTGTGTTGAAATAATTTATTTCTGTTTGGTGGTCTAATTCATGGTGCAATCCAGTAAATGGTATTTAAGAATGAGGACCAACAGATAGGCTCTTACTCAGCTGCATGCCTCTTTCCTATTTCAGTGTGTTTACAGCAGTGATTTGGGGAGGGTGAGATGGGGGACTGGGGGAGAGATATTATCCCTTCGCCTTAAGTGAGACCCCTCCATTCACTGGAACTGTGCCCATGTCTCCTCAGCCCCAAAGTGGGCCCTGGAAGGCTGCACACCCTTCTCCCTTAGGGAAAGCCTGAGCCAAAGATATTTTCACCAGGAGATCTGCAATTCTCTGGGGACTTGCTGGTCCTCTGTGCTTGGCAGAGTCAGAGCAAGTTGTAGAGTATGTCTATGAGTGGTCTGTTCATGCAGGAGGTCAAGGGCAGATGATTCCCCTGGGAAGGGTGATGCTGCCACCGGTGTGCAGCTGGTATGACACCTACGATGCATGTTTTTTTGCCCAGCAGACAGATATGGGGACCATCTAGCTTCTATTCCTCCAACTGCACCTCCTTTCAGTGTCTTTCCCTGGGGCAGGTCCCACCAGCTAGCTTTATTTTTTCCTAAGACGTCTGCACCCAGATACCTGATCTGTTAGGTGTTCTGAGCCACAGGGCTCTCTCAGGTGGTAGCTGCAGCCATTCAACAGGCTATGCCCTTACTGAACCAGTCTTGCAGTGAGAGGCACGTCCAGTTCTCATACCAGCACAGAAACTCGTGCCTCACTATTCTCAGTGTTCTGAGGGTATAGGCTCCTCCCTGATTCATGGTCAGGTCACAGATCTCAGCTCAATACTGCTGAATGTTTTCTTGAACCCTGGTGGGTTGGAACTGGGCCTTCAGCTTTGCTCTCTGGTCCCTTGGGGTTGAGCAGAGGCTGTGCTGGAGGTGCAGAACTGCTCCCAGGCTACAGGCGAAGCCCTCAGGCAGGGCAGTGGAGGCTGTTTATGTGCATGCTCTTGCAGGAGTGGCCAGGCACAGCCTGCGGAAGGGGCTGGAGGACAAGGGGCTGTGTTGATCAGATGTGTCATGCTTCCATGGGAAAGACAGTAATGCTTTTTCCAACCTTAGCAGTCAGCAAGAGCTAGAGTCATTCAGAGCAAGATGGAGAGTCTTGGGGGATGGACGCCTACAGTTGCATTTTGTTGCAGCTGCTCTGAGCGTGAAACCTGGGCTCCATGAAGGTTCTAGTTCTGCCTCTGCCTGCTCTCTGGGCAGCTCCCCCCTGACAATTTGTATGTCTATGTAGATTGTGAGATCTCTTGTACCTTTGATCCCAGACGTCCGTGGTGGTAAGGTGGTGCCTCAGAGTTCTTTCACTCACCTCTTCCTTAGGTCCTGTTCTGAACAAAGCTGGTCCAGAACTTGGTGACTCTGTGCAGGCTTCCCAGCTTTCTCCCTCTTCAACCTCAGTGTCTGTGTTGCCTCTCTATTGACTTTCAATGTTTTATCTCCAGAGATCTTTCCAAAGTGTGACGATTTACTTGATATTTCATTTTCTCTGTCTTGGCTACATCTAGTCAGCCATCTTTATTTATCCCTGATCCGTTTTGTTTATATGGCTCTTTTTCCTCCTACTTTCCCCCTGCCTCTCCTCCTTTTCCTTCTCCTCTTCTGCCTTTAATATCACGAGATTTCTAAAAATGAACAAGGAGAGTGAGTCTTTATCTCTGAGATATCTTCCTTGTAAGGCATTACATATCTTACATTAGATATCTTCCATTGTGGCCACTACAGCCATCCATACTGAGGTCAGAGCCTCCGTCAACAACAAGAATGTAAGTCCTTAAGGCTTGAATGATAGCTAGCATTTTCAGAGCAAAAATGCTAGAGCTTGAAAATTTTTAAAATTTCAGAGCTTGATAACCTGTCCTTTAAATCAACCCATCAGACAAAAATAAAGAAAAAAGAATTTTTTAAAAAATAAAGCAAATCTTTGAGAAATATGGGATGATGAAAAGATATACGGATATGCCTCCAAGATATTGCAGGTCCAGTTCTAGACCACTGCAATAAACTAAATATCACAATAAAGTGAGTTGCATGCATTATTTTGTTATTGTTGTTGTTTTCCAGTGCATTTAAAAGTTATCATTAGCCAGATACAGTGGTCATGCTTATAATCCCAGGCCTTTAGGTGGCTGAGGCAGTAGAATCACTTGAGGTCAAAAGTTCAAGACCACAGCAACACAGCAAGACTCCATCTCTACAAAATTTTAAAAAATGAACCAGGCATGGTGACATATGCCCATAATCCTAGCTATTCAGAAGGCTGAGGGAGGAGGACTGCTTGAACCCAGTAGTTGAAGGTTACCGTTAGCTATGATTGTACCACTGCACTTCAGTCTGGGGAACAAAGTGAGATCCTATCTCCAAAAAAAGAAAAAAAAATATGTTTCACTCTATTATAGTCTATTGAGTATATGATAGCATTATGTCTAACAAAAGAGACATACCTTACATAAAAAGTATTTTATTACTTAAAAATGCTGGCAATTATCTAAGCCTTCAGGAGTCATTATCCTGTTGTTGGAGAGTCTGACCTCAATGTTGATAGCTGCTGATTAATTAGGGTGGTGGTTGCTGGAGGTTAGGGTGGCTGTGGCAATTTCTTATAATACAACAACAATGAAATTTGCTGCATCAATAGATCCTTCTTTTAAAAAAAATTATCTGTGGCATGTGATGCTGTTTGCTATCATTCTTCCACAATGAACTTCTTTCAATGTAGTAAATCATCTCAACCTTTGCCACTGCTTTATCAACTCTATTCATGTAATATTCTAAACCCATTGTTGTCATTTCATTAATGTTCACAGCATCTTCACCAGGAGAGGACTCCATTTCAAGAGACTACTTTCTTTTCTTAATCATAAGAAGCAACTCCTCATCCATTCAAGTTTTATTATGAGATTCCAGTAATGTATTCAAATCTTCAGGCTCCACTTCAAATTCTAGTTTTTTTGCTATTTCCACCACATATGCTATTATTTCTTTCACTGAAGTCTTGAACCCCTCAACGTAATCCATGAGGGTCGGAATCAGCTTCTTGCAAATTCTTGTTAACGTTGACATTTTTACCTCCTCCCACGAATCACAAAGGTTCTTAATGCATTTAGAATGATAAATCCTTCCCAAATTTTCAGTTTTGCTCAGATCCATCAGAGGGATCATTATCTTTTGCAGTTATTGCCTTACGAAATGCATTTCTTAAATAATAGGTCTTGAAAGTCAACATTACTCCTTGATCTGGGCTACAGAATGTATGTTATGTTAGCAGGCACAGAAACATTAATCTTCTTGTAAATCTCCATGAGAGTCCTTGAGTAACAAAGTGCATGGCCAATGAGCAAAATCTTTTGAAAGAAACTTTTTTTTTTTCTCAGCAGTAGGCCTAAACAATGGGCTTAAACTATTCAGCAAACCATGCTATAAACAGATGTGCTGTCACTCATGCTTTGTTGTTCCATTATAGGGCATAAAGACAGAGAAGATTTAGCATAATCTGAAGGGCTATAGGATTTTCAAAATGATAAATGAGGATTGGCTTTAATCTGAAGTCACCCAGCTGCATGAGCCCCTAGCAAGAGAGTCAGCCAGTCCTTTGAAATGTTGAAGCTAGGCGTTGACTTCTCTCTAGCTAGGAAGGTCCTAGGTGACAGTTTTTTCCCAGAGTGTTGTCTACACTGAAAATCTGTTGTTTAGTGTAGCTACCGTCATCAGTGATTTCAGCTAGATCTTCTGGATAACCTGCTGCAGTTTTTACATTAACAATATTGCTTTACCTTGCACTTTTATGTTACAGAAATGGTTTATTTCTGTAATCTTCATGAACCAACCTCTGCTAGCTTTAAACTTTTCTTTTGCAACTTCCTCACCTCTTTCAGCCTTCATAGAGTTGAAGAGAATTAGGGCCTGATCTGCATTAGACTTTGGCTCAAGGTAATGTTTGGCTTGGTCAATCTTCTATCTGGATTGCTAAAATGTTTCTCATATCAGTAATAAGGCTGTTTCTCTTCTTATCATTTGAATGTTCACTGGGCTATCATTTCTAATTTCCTTCAAGAACTTTTCCTTTGCAGTCACAACTGGACTGCTTCATGCAAGAGGCCTAGCTCTTGGCCTGTCTAAACTTTCAATTTGCCTTCTCACTAAGCTTAATCAATTATAGCTTTAGATTTAATGTGGGAGAAGTGCGAGGCCTCCTTTCACTTGTGGAGGCCATTGTTTTCAATACTAATTGGCCTGTTTTCAATACTGTTGTACCTCAGGTAACAGGAGGGCCTGAGACAAGGGAGAGAGATAGGGAACAACCAGTGGTGGAACGGTCAGAAGATACACAACATTTATTAAATTTGCCATGTTATAGGGGTACAGTTTGTGGGGCCCTAAAACAATGACAATGCCAATATCAAAGATTCCTGATCACAAATCACCATAACAGATATAAAAACAATGAAAATGTTCAAAATATTGAAAATTTATCAGAATATGAAACAGACAGTAATTGAGCACGTGCTATTGTAAAAATGGCAGTGATAGACTTACTTGATGTAAGATTGCCACAAACTTTCAATTTGTAAAAAATCGCTAATATTTGTGAAGCACAATAAAGTGACGTGCAATAAAATAAGGTATTCCTGTACTCAGTGAAAGATTTGCTATTTTGATAAGATATATTTAGGCTATTTGCCAGAGTACCTTTGGCAAATGACAATTTTAGGCAGATTATAGTAAAGGATAACTTCTTTCAGATGATGCTTAAAAAGATAGGAACTATGGTTGTACCATGACCCTTAATTTTGCTGATAATGTAGACATCAGAGAAAGCTCAATACTCCTAATCCTAGCATGTGTCACATTTGACTATCTGGCTAAAGCAAAATCCACTAACTAGAGGAATCACCTCCCTTTAAAGTCTAGCTCTACAAAGTGTTACAAGGCTTCAAATTACCAGTATGAATGTCAGAAGAGAGGGAATTAGACCAGGAAGTCACAGATAATTTAAAAATGTCTCCGGCCAGGCACAGTGGCTCATATCTGTAATCCCAGCCATTTGGGAGGCCGAGGTGGGCGGATCATGAGGTCAGGAGTTCGAGATCAGCCTGGCCAACATGTTGAAACTCCATCTCTACTAAAAAATACACAAATTAGCTGGGCATGGGGGCACACACCTGTAATCCCAGCTACTTACAAGGCTGAGGCAGGAGAATTGCTTGAACCCGGGAGACAGAGGTTGCAATGAGCTGAGATCATGCCATTGCAACCCAGCCAGGGCGACAGAGAGAGAGACTCTGTCTCAAAAATAAAAAATAAAAAAATCTGTCTCCATGTTGAAAATGTTGCATAATCATACACCTCAGTGGCTGCTTTGGCTTGCCTTGGAGAACTGTGGCATTGACTCTAATGAAAAAGATGCTTTCAACATCCATAGGGCTTTTTTTTTCCCCCTTCAGAGTGATCCCTATGCTGATTATAGTTGAGGAGATACGGGGTCAGTAGGTAGGCCCCGAGAAATGAGACAGGACTCCAGCATTTCCCACACAGCCAGATGAAGTGATTTCATTTAAACTGTGGTAAACCAGCTCTGGTATTTGAGAGCCACCTTGAAGAATCCAGAGAATATGACATAAGAGTTCAAATTATAGCATGTTTACTTCACGTGTTGTTTACAAGCATCATTGTAGAGACGTATAAGTAAGAACCAAGCGTAAATACAAAGGAGCCTGAGCCTTACCATGTACTGCTTCTACGCATGGCTGAGTGATGTTTCCCAGCTTTGTATGTAAGGGGGCAGCAGAGTCTCCATGGTCCCCATTCTCAGCGGTGATTAATCCCTGCATAAATTCATGAATTTAGACTCTGCCTGGATTGGCATGGAAGTCATGGTTTGGCTAGTAAAACAGAAACGACTCTGTTTCTGAGGTATTGAACTCAAGATTAGTACAGGTAATGAAAGAGCTAAGAAGTCATACTAAGACTGGGATAAAAGAGATTATAAACTTTCAAGAAGGTGCCATAAATCCTACAGCAAGGGAGACAACGGTGTTATCTGGCAAAAGAAGGGGGCTGCTGATATCATCTGAGTGCATAATGGGGGTATTCATCAGAGATGGAAGGGA
Source organism: Ateles fusciceps (assembly GCA_036589455.1). Classification (NCBI taxonomy): domain Eukaryota; kingdom Metazoa; phylum Chordata; class Mammalia; order Primates; family Atelidae; genus Ateles; species Ateles fusciceps. Next base: position 3,612,435 of record JAZHEH010002077.1, read on the forward strand.
TGTATCCAACACCAGAACACACCACAGGAAATGGAGAAAAGGGGAAATATGTCTTGACTTCTCCCTTTGTCCAGTCCTTTAACTTTACACCATTGCTTCCCACTCTGCAGTTAAAGCTACCTAGAAGCTAGAATGGCAGAGGGACTTGGAGATATAGCTTCCTATGTTACAGAGCTTAGCAGAAGAGGGGGATAGATGGGAGAGTATACCAGCACCTCGTGTAAAATAAGTGAGCAATTTTTTGGTGAAAACGGAAAGGAAGTCACTGTGGTAAACAAAATAAAGGTCTCCAAAGATATTTCTGTCCTAATCTCCAGAACTTGTGACTATGTAACCTTACACGGTGACAGAAACTTTGCAGATATGATTAAATTAAGGATTTAGGAATAGGAGATTATTCTGAGTCATCTGGGTGGGTTTAGTTTAACCACAAGTGTCCTTTTAAGAGGAAGTTAGAAGGTTAGAATCAAAGAGGAGATTTGACAATGCAAGCTGAGGTTGGAGAGATGAGTTTAAGAGAGAGAGAGAAAGGCTGCAAGCCAAAGAATGTAGGAAGCCTCTAGGAGCCGGAAAATGGCCTCCAGAAGAAATGCAGCTCTGCTGACATTACGATTTTAGCCCATAAGACCCATTTAGGACCTCTGACCTCCAGAACTGTAAGATGATAAATTTGTGCTGTTTTAGCCACACAGTTTTTGGTAATTTTTCACAATAGCAATAGAAAACTAGTCTATTCAGTAACACCATCAAACTTGTTTTAAAAATCCAAGAAATCAAAAACAAAGAAAAAGTAAGTTTGAAACCTAAGGGAAAGATATCTATAAACCAAGTAAGGGTTTGTTCATTCTCTCCATCTTTGATATGCTCTTTTTAAGATCATCAGTTATTTATTCTAGGCCCCAGTGTATATTCTTGAGTCTGAACACATCTCCATTCCCCTATTTTCCATCCTCCAGTGGGTATGAATGGGGATGAAGAGGACACACACATAGCTCTGGTTATTTTATAAATGAATATTGAAGTCAAGTATTACTTGACTTGTTTTTTTAATTTCACCCTATAATTGAGGTACATTTATCCTTTCCCCCATCAATATAACATAAAATAATTGCCCAATTATCAAGAAATTATTTTGGGAACAACTCATTTGAGTATCTATTAAGTGTGGACCTAACACTTTGCTCCATCAACTGGAATAAAAAAAAAATTAAATGTCAAGAAAAAGATGTGAGAAGGACTTGCCTTAACAAGGTCAGCATTTCTGAAACAGGTTAAAGCAGAGAAAAAAACATCACGCCTCTTTGTCAAGACTGGTGTGCTAAATGGAAAGGGACAGGGGTGCAATGTGGACAACACAGGATGCGGGATGAACCAGAGGAGCATGACCACCTTTCACTCCCAAGGACTACTGCTTTGCAAACGCGTCTGCGTGGTACAGACCTGAAGCAGCTGCTGTATCGTTTGGTCAGTGTTGGGGTCTCAGTTCACGTTCTCCAGTTTAGTGACTGTGATCACAACTGACAGTACCTGGCACTTTTGTTGTCAGCCTAAACATCACGATTAGACATGGAAAGCAGAAATGCTGTGCGCTTAATTCCTGCTGGCTTGGGGAAGAGGGCAGTGCCTAGGTCTCTCTATTACAAAAAATAAATGGAATTGAGTTCTTTGGTTGTTTATTGGTGTTAAAGAGAGCAGCAAATCCTATAAAACTTTTATTCTGAGGACAAAAGGCATCTCTGGCACTTTCTCTCTATCCCTGTATATTTCCATCTCATCCACAACCAGACCTCCCCATAAGAAATCCTCTCCTTTGCCTTGAGTTTCTATGGGCTGATTCAGCCTTCTCACTACATGAGGGCTTTAAGGTATTGACTCCCAACCTCACATCATTGTTAATTCTCCCAACTTCAGTGTGAATGAGATTTAGCTTGCTTTTCTGCAGGTTTTATAAGGGTATCATGTTTGAAAATGGCTTAGTTGGAAACAAGAATGTTATATATAAGGACAGGGCTGCCAGTGTTAAATCTTGGGTCCACAGTCAGCAATTTAGTTCAATGCTAGGTTCCCCATCTCTATATGATAATACAGTTGAAAATGTTTGCATTTAACTCATCAGACTCTTCTGTGGAATAGATGCTTCATTGGATAAAAAGTGCTTCAAAGTGTGCCTGGCACATAGTAAATGAATTTGGTTGTGCTCAATATTTTTATTCTTATAGCACAAAAATCAATCAGAATGAAAGACAAATTGGGGGGCCAGGCATGTGTTGATTTTACAAATTGATGAAAAGTGAGTGTTTTATATTCTTTTGCCATAATCTCTGTTCTTTATCTTTAACTCTGATGATCCATGGCTTGAAGTTGACAGCTGCCTGTTTGCTTAACTTGACTATAACTCATGCCAAAAGCCCTGACGGTGGGGGTGAGTAGCGCTATTTTTGTATATTACTGTTAATTCGCTAGATTTCTTGGACTATTAATCTACTGCTACTATATCCAACTTACTAATTAACACTTATTATGATGAACTTTGTTTGCAGAAGACAACTAGTATCAATCCACATATGAGAAAATTAAGAACAAATGTGACTGCATAAATAAGGTAACATAGCATGAAACATTTTCCTATGTGTGTGTGTACTTTCAAGAATATTAATTCCTCTATTTATTCAATAGTCAAAGCACATAGGGAATGTTTCATAGCCTTTCTTGACTTAAAGGTAAGTAGTCACATGAACATAGTAAAGACTATGAGATCCCCTACAAAAAGATTATATTTGTTTAATACAGTGTTTTCCTTGGTAGTAGGCAGAATTTGCCATAGATGTATGAGACCAGAAGTCTAGTCACTACGTACTATTTGGGTATATGACTTTGGGCAAATTACTTCCCCTTGGAACCTCAGTTTTCTTATTTATTAAAGAAAATTCTAGCATTATTTTTATTATTATTTTACTTCAGAAATCTAGTAAGTCTAGGCAATATAAATCTAGACATGAATTTTATTTAATTTTCAAGCAAATAGATAAGGGTTTAATCTTATAACAGACATAATAGGCCAAATTCTGTTAAATAATTGAATTGATTTTTTTTCCCTTGAGTTGTCCAGTGGTTTTATTGAATTGCAAACATTGACTGCTTATTTTGGATCACTTAAAGGATCAATGCCAGTGATTCCTTCATCTCTTCCATAACTCTGCCAGAAAAATGTCCCTTAATATCAGTCTTATATGTTAGAAAAATACCAGTTCAATTATAATTAGAAAGTCCTCTGTTTTGAATATGGTTTGCTTTTTTAATAAAATGGTTTTGTTTTGACCTCTTTCTTTGTTATTTCTACCTATTCCTCAGCTATGCCTATATACCAACAGCATTATACAAATTCCCCCTTTGGTCCCTAATCTCATTTACTCTGGGACCTTTAAAACCTTGTTCTCTTTGCTTAGCCTGGGCTGGCTTTCCTGATTTCCCCTCCTGGATAATCATCCTTCCAGTTCCAGATTAGACCTTACTCCCTTACATATTCATCATGGTTGCCCTGCCCTTTATTTCCTGCTTCTCCCCAGTTGGCCTTATCTCTCCATTTCTGATGGGATCTGTCATCCATCACTTCTGTCTGCTCTGTTTTACTGTCAGAGCAATTTCCCAAATAGCTTTGAAATTTATTTATATTTCAAAATAAAGAAACTAGTGGGTAATTGAAAACGGTTAGCAATTCTGATCTTGGTATCATAAATTTTATGCTGGAAACCTAGATCTATGGACAGAGAACTAAAATAACAGCTTTTCAGAGGAGGTTCCAGTATTGTAAACAGAGCTTATTTTTAAAATAGAGTTGCAGTTTTCAAAGGAAACTGTGCATTGCTAAGATCCCACCTTTTTAGGCTACCTGATTCTAGTTTTTCATTGTCTTTAAGCTAGTTTACGTTCCTATGAATTGCAGCTGATAACAATACAAAAGAATGCTTGTCTAAGAACATGCAAATTATGTCAACTGTCTTCCCTTTGCAATGTAGTGTAGACCGTTTATATATTCATTTTAGTATTCTAGATCTAAAATGCCTGTTGAACTAGTTGCAATATCTTACCAGTTGCCTCATTAACAGAGTTACAAAAAGTCTTTAGCATATGCTAATTTTCCTATCTGTATGGAAATCATGATTTTACCACTTTTTAAAAATCATCTTGTAACAACAAGATGCCTTGTATGGTAGTTTGAGGAAGAAAAAATGTCTGAATTGCCTCCTTCATTTGAAATTCTTACATTACTGACTTCTGTGGTACAAAGTCATCTGTAATGTTGGCAAGAGCTCTATCAGCAGCTCTCCCATAAGCAGAATTCCTTCCCTTTCTAGATGCCTCCACAGGCTCTTTTCTTGCAGTTTCTCTTGAGTTAGCTGCAGTTTGAATTTTCTTTCAATGTTCCGCCAAGGTTTTGTTCCTGTGGTTGCCCACACAGGAGTTCCTGGTAGCTTCCACTCCATATATATATGTGCTATTGACCTCTGCAAGACTCAGTTTGTGACATGGTAAAAAGCCCCATAAACCTGCATACCTCAACCATACCTCCGCTTTCTGTTGAAACTGCTCTCTATAACCCAAATGTGAATCAGTAATTAAGGACTGTAATTGCCACCCTACCCAGACAATGTGTAAACAAATGCTAATCTTGACTTTTGTGAACCACTTAAGTAACAATCAGAATGTCAAAAAGTCCCCTGGCCCTCGGAATGTCCAGAGCCCCTCACCCTCATCTCCGCCCTGAAGGTGACTTACAGAATCCACTAGCCCTAGGAATGTCTGAAACCCCTCACCCCCACCTCCGCCCCTCACCCTCACTCCCAAGGTGATTTTTATGGGTATAAAAGTTCTTGACACCCTCCTTTCGGGGCCACAGGTTGGAGAGACACGAGTCCTCCATGGCCGCCGGCAATAAAGACCCTGCAATTTGGCATACTTTTGTCTTGGTGTTGACTTTCTATGCCACTACAACAAGTTCACTCCCCTCCTTGCCCATAAATGCCTTTGGAATAATATATAAATATATAAATAAGATGGCTCCTTATTCTCGACTCATACAGTATGGAAGATCTATATTAACTATTTCAAAAATACCCTGCAATAGATGTCATACCCTGCAATATGTAAATAAATATCAACTATTTCAGGCAATACCCTGTAAAAAGAACTAGTATAATACAGCTAAAAAGAAAATTAGAAGTTATCTCCTTCAGAACCCTCATTGTATAGATGAGGGCACAACTATTTATTAAATTCACCTGCAGTTCCATATTTGAGGAGCACTTGACTTATGAATGACTTGTTCTTTCGCATTGAATTTCTGCACTCTCTAAGGGGCAATCGTTTCTTTCTTTTTTTCTCTGGTTCTGATCACCTGGGGAGCGATTGACCTTAGAGGTGTCATTCTTTATGCAAATTAAAATAAGCCTTCTCTTATTCTTATGCAGATAGGAAGTGAGTAAGTCCCTGGATTCCTGTAGTTTATAACTTGGCTCTCCTTACTCTGAGGAGAAGCCCTTCTTTGTCCTACTTTCCAGTGAAGTGCTAACATGTTTTAGGTACTCAACAATGTTTTTAGTTATTAGGAATTTCCATTTAACATTTCTAATATATTTTCCTTAGCAAAATTTTGTGATGATTAAGTATAGGTAAAATAAAAGTGTTAGATTATAGGCATTACACGTTTGAGTAGAGCTTTTTGGACCAAATTGAAAATTATTATAAAGTAAATTTAAAATGGAAAGCCTTACCAGCTGAACAGACTTTCTTTTGGCCAAAGGGGACCACAGAGAAACCATAAAAACTGAGTTCCTGGACCTGAAGGAAAGCAGATTGAACACACCTCATTATGCCTCCTTCCTTTCCCTTCCAAAGGGAGTAATACTGACTAGCATTAATGTTAAAATAGTGATCATAAGGCTGACAAAAGAGACTCTTTGTGGCAGTAAGAAATTATACACAAGACCTAAGGCCATGAAGGCAAGGGTCAAGTCACACCTGCAGGCCATCATTCTTGCCACATAGCATCTTTATGTTAACTTAAAACATTCCTTTCTGCTGACTCCAAGTTTTGGACAGAGCCTTACTCCTTTATCATATTGCAAATTAAAGAATCTCTCAATTCCCCTTTTCCTGAAAGCTCCCACTTGAAGACATCCCACCTTTTCAGGCCAAACCAACATGTACCTTCCCTGTATTGGTTTATGTTTTTGCCAGTAACTCCTGCCTTCCTGAAATATATAAAGCCAAAAATGTAATTTGGCTGTGTCACTTATTAATGGTTTTTTGGGTTTGTGTTTCCCTGGTCGTGGTCACCCGTATTGACTCAGAATCAACTTCTTTAAAGTATTTTACAGAGCTTTTCTTTTTTTTTTTTTTTTTTTTTTTTTTGAGATGGAGTCTCACTCTTGTCTGAACAGGCTGGAGTACAATGGTGGGATCTTAGCTCACTGTCACTTCCACCTCCCGATTCAAGCGATTCTCCTGCCTGGGCCTCCCAAGTAGCTGGGACTACAGGCCTGCACCACCACACCGGGCTAATTTTATATTTTTAGTAGAGACGGGGTTTTTCCATGTTGGTCAGGCTGGTCTCAAACTCCTGACCTCAGGTGATCCACCCACCTCAGCCTCTCAAAGTGCTGGGATTACAGGCATGAGCCACCACTCCCAGCACTGAGTTTTTTTCTTTTGGTTAACATTATCATTAATAACATAGTTTTGCTGCTTTGTCTTTTTATTAGGAGAAGCCTCCTGAATACCAACTATTTTTCATAAGAAACTTACAGAGAAGGGTTTCTATTCTTTTCCATTCTCTCTTTTCAGTTGTTTTCTTTATATCTCTAAACTATTTAACTCATTTGTTTCCCATTTCATCAACTAAATTTTAAGCTTCTCGAGGGGCAGGACTGAAAAGTCACCTCAACATCAGTCCATGCTGCCAGTGCTCAGGGCAGGTTCTTACAGACAGTGTGTACCATGATAAGTGTTGTGTGCATAAAATATGCGGTTGGTATCTAGGTGGAATAGCTGTTCTGGGTCATTAGTAGATTATATAGATGAGGAGTAAGTGTAGTGCTCATTTAGTAGAGCCAACTGGAAAAAAGTGCTCAACTTGAGTCTCAGAGGGCCAGGCCAAGACAGGGGTCAAGAGGAACCGAGGGTGGTTCCCTTGCAGGTAGAAGGCCCTAATGTTGACAGTAGGAGACAGAAAAGCAAAAGGAAAGTCTAAGAAGCAAAATGGAATTTGGAAGGCAGAAAAGCAGGCTCTACCTGCTTCAAAATATATTGAAGAACTTCTCCTGTTTGTGAACATTTTGAGTGTTCACTGAGGGGAAACCATATGCCTTTGAATATGTTAAAAATATTTTCAGGGATGATGTAGAGCCATTATGTAAAACTTTATGACCATCAAAGAACTTTCTTATGACTAAAGGAGAGGCTACAGGAATATCTTCACCAATTCTGAGTTATATATGAAGATTAGAGGGTAATCTTTCTTTAGGAATTAAACGTTTAAATCCTCTGACTTCTGAATTATTGCCAATGTTTTAAGTGGTGCAGTGGAGACTTTGGTGCTATTACTGTGGGGTTAACAGTACTTCTCTATCTCTGACAGTAGGAATTCCATTATAAAGGAAATTGATTAACATCTGCATGAAGTTTTGCTAGTCTGAGAGTTTATCTCCTTGCAAATAGTGTTTACATTTTAAAAATCTTTCATAGATGTAGCCCTCAAAAGAATGAATCGTTTCTAAGCATGCATACCACACATGCAAGACACACACCATACACATATACTATCCCCCCATACGTCCATGTTAGATAAGAGGGAGAAATAGTTCTTTTTATTTACACTTCTAGCATCTACCACAGTTAAAGACATATTATAATGTTAAATATTTGGGCAATGGGGAACTCAAGACTTATTTGAGCAACATTTACTAAGGAGTGAATTGCTGTAGATTAAAATTAGTTGTTGGCTGACCTAGAAGTACAATCTCAGTCTTCTTTTTTTTAGACCGAGATTATTAATAATAATAAAATAATTTTTTATGAAGGGTTAATAGTAATTTACCACAAAATTCTAGCTACCCTTATTGAGCCCTTACTATATGACAGGTTCATCTGAGGTACAGATATGATATATACATTTCATATATATTTGGAAAATACCTGTGTGTGTGTGTGTAGACACAAACACACTAGTCTCTCTAAATATATATATTTATTTCATCTATCTATCTATATATGTATATATAGATAGATAGATGAAATTTAGCACAGAAATTGAGCACAGAGAACTAATTAACTTGCCCAAGGTTTTACTGAGAGCTGGACATGGCTCATATCTTATTTAATTATCATAACAAGCTTATAAGAAAGGAATTTAAGCCCGCTTTGCAGAAGAGAAATCACAGATGATGTGAATAAATGGACTACTCAAGGTCACCCAATCAACTTTGAGTCAGGGCTTGAATCCTACTTGTCCTAGCTCCCAAAACAATGTATTTTCCCAGATCTCAACAGACCAAAATGATTTGATCAAAGCTGGTAGAAAGTGCATCAGTCATCCCTAGAATTGACTTCTTGTGGACATGGGTAACATATTCTGAAATCAACACCAGAAGAAATGCCCTGAAAAATTCACATAAACTTGTAAGAAACTGAGCACCCCCTCTGGCCTTCTGGATCTATAGTTATCATGTTTTTGGTGAGTATTCCTTCACTGTGCTAATAAGTCAGGTGCTTGTTTCACTATAAGGCCAAATGTCACCTTTAATGAACAACTTAAAATAGATTTCATAGCCTCCTCATGCTGACAGACAGTTCCTTCCTTGTGAACTCCTACAATTTGAGCCTAGGAAAAATGGGGCTGGAGGGTATATACCTCTCTCTGAAGGGAACTATTTTGCAAGTAAGCACTCCATTATTTATTATAACATGGCCAGCCATGCAAATTAAGTGCTGAAGATATATCATCTCTGCAGTGACTATGGCCATAACCTTTAGTTTAATGACAAAGTAAAGTACATTTGTCTTGTAGTTAAATTAGAGAAATAATTAAGTTTATTATCATTTAAACAAATAAAGACTTCAAGCCATCAGTCAGCTAAATGTGGCCCAAAATTATGTTGACTTGAAATAACTAAATAATTGAGAACAGAAAAAACCTATTTGAAGAGTACTTGAATGATCTAGGTAGTAACTTCAATTCATCATTCTTTTTTCTTATGTAGACATGACTCCACTGTATAGGGTTTTTTTGTTTTTGTTTTTGTTTTTTTACTATAATAAATGAAATCCTATTTAATATTTTTTCTTCTCTTTTATTAAAAAAAATAAGGCAAGGAATTTCCATTTTTATCTGACCCTTCGGTTTGCCTGCTCTCACAGCAAACAGAAGGGCATTAAGTTCTAGGTATTTAGTAATATGATTAAAATAAGGAGAAATGAATGGAAGATCATTCAAACCAAAGCCCTGTCTTCAGGCAGCTCCTGTCTGCATAAACCATGCTAGGAAATCAGGATTTCTGTATTATTATTAATAACCTCTAGAGAAAGAGATTTTGTCACCATTTAAAGTGGCTTTTCGTAGTATTAGGCTAAAAGGATATGTTTAAAGCTTCTTTTAGCTGCACAACTTGCAAACATATCTATAAAGCCAGAGCTGACATGAAAGTGATAGAACTGAGCCCTGTTCTATCCATGTGCCTTCGACCATTGCAGTCATCCGAATACTTTCTGAGAGCATGTAAGGAATGAATGAAGAGCTGGCTTGAGATTCGCTATGCAACCAAGAAGGATTTAACTGTCTGGCAGAGTTTTGTTTCTTAAATTGAATGGTGGAAGCACAGGCATTTCTTCTATTATTTTATAATGAATTTCGTATACTTCAAATGTTATATTTTTAAAAAGTCAACCCCCTCTTCCACATATACCCTTACCTAGCCCTTACTGAATGTGTAATAAGAATTGATGGTGATGTCCAGCAAACTATGCTATTGTGATCTCAAGGTCTGGCCATTCCTATTGTCCTTCGAGCATTTATCTAGCACTCTCTCAAACTCAACCCAAGTGTCATATTCTTCAGAAAATAATAGGTCAAGATATTTGGGTGTCCTAATCTACTACTTAGGTGAGCTAACATATCTGAAACTCCTGCTGGAATGCTTGGCTCATAGTAGGATCTTAAGAAATTTTTGTTTCCTTATTTCTTCCATTCTCTTTTCCTTCTGTCTCAGCAACACACCTCCTTTCTGTGTTCCCTAGATGAGTTTTCTATACCACTGATATACTGATGGTAAGTGACGACATATACGTCTGCTGCTTCCCTTTCTCTTTCTTTTGCCTCCATCTACAAGCAGCAACTTTCTTGGGAGCAGGGACAGTACTTTTCATCTGTGCTAGTCCAGCACTGAGCACAGCACCAAGAATAAAGTTGACTCAATAAAACAACAAGAACAGCAACACATACATGAGGACCAGATCTCAAGCAAACTGAAGGAGTTTTACATTAGGTGAAGAAACCTGAAGCAGGTAGAAAAGGAGTGATAGATGTTTCCATTTTTATTACATATTCAGTAAGGACTAGGTAGTTTATATATGTCTTATCATTTACCTCTATGCCAGTCTAGTGAAGTAGATACTACAATTATCCCCATTTTTAGAATTAGAAAATGAAGATCAGGTAGGTTAATTATCTTGTACGTAATCAGATGTTTCATAATCAGTAAAACTAAAATATTAACCCAGATTTGACGTCATGCTTTCTTTTATACTGTACTATTTCCTGGTATATCAGAAGGACTCTTGATATGTAGACTACAGACAAGCCCCTTTCTATGCTTGTGTTAGTTCATTTTTCATTGCTATAAAAAATACCTGAGACTGGGTAAGTCATAAAGAAAAGGGGTTTATTTGGCTTACAGTTCTGCCTGCGGGCTGTACAAGTATTGCATCAGCATCTGCTTCTGGTGAGGCTACAGGAAGCTCACAATCATGGTAGAAGGCAAAGGGAACGCAGGCATATCATGTAGTGAGAAAGGGAGCAAGTCAGAGAGAAAGAGGTGCCTGGGTCCTTTAAATAACCAGCTTTCATGTGAACTAACAAGAGCGAGACTCACCCATTACCACAGGGAGGTCCACAAACCATTCATGAGAATATGACACAAATACCTCTCACGAGGCCCCACCTCCTCACATTTCAACATGGGGTTTGGAGAAGAAAAATATCCAAACTATGTCAATGCCTACTTGAGACAGCTACAAAACTCTCAGGCAGTAATAAGGGGCAGCTGAGACAACACATTACCCCAGCCACTACAATTGTCATCCCTTAATCACACTACCTTCAAGAGAATACATCCTGCCACCTCTCAGTTCAGCAGTGAGTCCCTGAGGTGCAGAAGGTGAAGCAATGTGAGCCTGATTTATTTTCATTGCAGAATCTCTGAGAATAGGAGAAATAACAGATATACTTAGAACATAGAAGCATGCGGTCTCAAATACATGAATTTATAGAATCATACGCCTTTCTTTTGTTTCCTTTCTCTACCACACTCATGTTCCTGTCCTGCATCACACTAATTTTTTGGTCTGGTTTACCCTGGAGCTGTATTCATCTAATTTATCTAATTCCCTTTCATGATCTAAGGTAGGAGTTTACAAATTATGGCCTGAAAGCTAAGAATTCATTTTGTACTTTTAAATAGCTAGAAAAATCAATAGAAAAAATAGTATTTCCTGGCACATGAAAATTCTATGAAATTTAAATGTCAGTGTCCATGATTAGTTTCATTATAGCCACATCTTTCTATTTCTGGAGCGTATGTGGCTGCTTTTATGTAACACTGGCAGATACGAGTAGTGGCAACAAAGACTTTATGACTTGCGTAACCTAAAATATTGACTATCTCACCCTTTACAAGCTTTTGCTGACCCTTGCTATAAACAACAACTAAGGACTTGTTTCTCCAGACAACTAAATTTGGTATTCTCTCATTCCCTCTTTTGTCAGTATTCTAATGGGAGTAGGTTTTCTTTCAAGTGTCTGTAACTGTATAATGCTTTTGTAATCATAACAATGTGAGAGCTATAGTCACTTTTGTTGTATCATGTGAATGTCAATGCTGTTAAGGCCACTTATTTGTGCTTTTTGTGTTTATTCCCCCACTCTTTTGTACTTTTTTTCTGCTTTTTGGCAGAAGCCTCTTCTCTGAGATTAGGTTTTCCTTTCTTTTCACCTATTTCTTAAGCACCATTAAAGCTAATTTTATCATGTATTTGATTCTCTACCATGGATGGAAGAGGAAGTCGTCAAACTGTCCCTGGAGTTCACTGTTCGAATTTGGGCAATCATTTAAGAGGACCACTGGCAAAGTAGAGATGATGCGTGGAGTGCATTCTGCGTGGTGTGGTCCTGGATACTGCACGGTAGGAAATACTAAAAGGAAAGATCATCGCTTAGCCTGGGACAGCTACTAGTTTCCCAGGGCTGCTGTAAGAAAGTACCACAGTCTTAGGGACTTTAAGCAATAAAAGTTTTTCTCACAGCTCTGGAAAAGAGTTATGGAAGACTCCTATTTAAATAAAGCAGACATTTCTAACAATAACAATGAGCTTTATTATCCTGATTGCAGGGTGATGAGCTCCAGACAGAGTAGGGATATGTCAAAAATATGGTAGAAGCTATTGCTATATCAAAGTGGTCTCCGCTCAGCTTTAAATTCTTTTATATCCTATTGCTCCCTTCTAGGCACAACTTAGTACTAACTAGATACATTTAAAAAAAATGTATCCTCAAACTAACTAAATTCTCCCCTTCTTTCTGTCCTTCCTTCCTTCCCTTCCTCCCTCCCTCTCTCCCTTCCTCTCTCCCTTCTTTTCTTCCCTCCCTCCCTCCTTTCTTTTCTTCTTTTATTTCTAGGACCAAACATTGTATTTTCTTTGTGCAGAACTAGAAATTATTCATTAAAATATTTGTACTCAGATGAAAGAAATATATTTGGTGATAGATGAAAAGGAAAGTAATTTATATTCTCTTTATTCCAAAATCATCTAGCATGTTCAATTTACATGAATTATTTGGCTAGAACTCTCAAATTTTTTTTCTGAGTTAAGAATGATCACAGATTTAATCATATATAAGTACTTCATGAAATGAATTAATTGTGTTTTGATTCTGTTAATTTTAATACATTTAAATGGCCAACCTCAGGAGACAGAGGGGGAGCAAAACATTAATAATTAATTGACAAGATGAGGTATGGCTGGCTTATGTATGTGGCTGGGGTCTGAAGCTCCGGAAAAGTTGTCCTTAAGTAATATATTTCATATCTACTGAATTCAATGTGTATAATCCAAAATGTATCTGTGGCATTGATGACCCATTGTATGCCTATTCTAGGAGACAGGTTGGAAAAATGTTTCTGTAAAGAGCCAGATAGTAAATATTTTAGGCCTTGAGGGTTACATATGTATAATATTTGTCATGGATTCTTGGTTTCTTTCCTCCTCTTCCTCTTCTTCTGCTTCTGCAACAACCCTTTACAATTTAAAATTTATTTTTAGCTTAAAGCCTTTACAAAACCTTGGTCTGTAGTTGCCTGACCTCTATTCTAGGCATTTTGTTTTTCTTAATGATTCTGTTCTTAACCTATTAGGCTAACATCAGGCTAATTCAGCTTTTGCATCATTGTAGTAAGTATTATACTATGCTGTATGACAGAGAGGTTCTCTTAATACTGAAATGTACCATAAGATAGTCACTCTTTGATCTAAGGCAACTGAAAATCCTTACACACAAATACCTTTTGGAGCGGAAGTGAAGAAAAGAGTAATTCATTTGTTAGCAATTATTACGTTACGCACACAGTGGGTGGGTTCATTGATTGGCAGCTTGGCAGCTGACATTCCAATGGCCACATTCAAGAAGGATTTAAAACAGGAATTTTATTACTTGCAACAAGAAGTAGGAAACCTGAGATAATCCCCCCAAAGCAGTGCCTTCCTGAACAAAGGTGAAAACACGGCTTTTATTAGGTGGATTATTTGAGTCATTGTACATAGGGGTGAAATACAGGCAGTGCAAATGCAGTCAGATATTATGCTTCTAATACATCTCATACATAAAAAATAGCTAATAAGCTCCTTCCTGGGTGAAGATTTTAGTATGGTAATATGGAGAGTTTGCCAAAGTTCTTTTCCAAGTCAGGCATCTCTGGATCCAACCAGTTTTTGTTTTGCTAGGGCTGGGCTTCTTCCTGGGACTTTTCTAAACTGCGATAACTCAAGGTTTATCATGTATTTGACTCTCTACCATAGATGGGATAGGAGAAATCAAACTGTCCCTGGAGTTCACCGTTCAAATCTTGGGCATTCATTTAAGAGGACCACTGGCAAAGTAGAGACTATTCCAAGGAACGCATTCTGCATGGTGTGGCCCTACAACCTGAATATCAGAAATCCAGGGATCCTCAGTTACACTTATCTTAATATAAACAAGTCTCACATTAGGCAGGAAAGTAAAGGTGCTGAGGCTAAAAGGTGCAATTGCTGAATTGTAAAATTTAAAGGCTGAAACAAATGTTGAGAATAAGAACAGATGTAGGTTTGGGGTTTAAAGCTTATGCAATCACTGGGGACCATTTTTGGAAAAGGAAATCAAAATGTTGAATAAAAATTAAGATGTGAATATTTAAAACAAAATAAGTGATAGCAACAAATAGCAAATTTACAAAGTTAGCAATTGTCACAAATTTCACAAAATGTAGAAAATTGATTTAGCATTTTCATTAATAAATTCATGTTTATAATAAACATGTTTATAACAAATATGTTTAAATGTGCTTAAAACACACCACAATAATACTATTTTCTTGTCTATTTTTGTGTTTATACTCTCATTATCTTCATATTTAACAAATTTGCTTAACCATGATCTATAGAGAACAGAATAACAGCCCTTCTTGTAGTATGATTGATTTAAATTTATTTATTTTTTTTTTCTTTTTTTTTTTTATTGCATTTTAGGTTTGGGGGTACATGTGAAGAACATGGAAGATTGTTGCATAGGTACACACATGGCAGTGTGATTTGCTGCCTTCCTCCCCATCACCTATATCTGGCATTCTCCCCATGCTATCCCTCCCCAACTCAGCAAACTGACACAAGAACAGAAAATCAAACACCGCATGTTCTCACTCATAGGCGGGTGTTGAACAATGGGAACACATGGACACAGGGAGGGGGAGTAAATTTATTTTTTAGTATTGACAGATTAGAAAAGTTTCTTTCTGTATCACGGATCCTGCTTGGGAATATAACATTGATTTTTAAAATCATTAACATATTTGAGAACAGTTCTGCCAAGTTTATTTGACATGCAAGTGGCAAAAACTGTTCAGGTTTGAGATTTTGCTCTCCTTATAAACGAACAAGTTACCATTACTGTCTCACAGATTATGGGTCAGAGGCAAAAGATAAAGAACTTTATTAATCATGTCAAAAATAGTAGCTAGAGATAAATGTGGGTTTGTACAGATTTGGGCAGATTCACCATACCCTCCACAGAGGCCACACAAAGATCTTATCATAGATTTGTGCATATGCTGTGGGTTGCGTTATAGGAGAAATATTGCAAACCTCAGGGACTCACCACTTTCATAGTTAATGGAAGCAAGCCTGCTATTTGTGCAAGGGAAGACATTACCTCATCCCTCAAGTTTGTTCACTGCAAACAAAACTCTAAGAAATGCCCCAGATAAAGAGTTGCCATGGCCTCACATTTTTAGTGTACCCAGTAAGAATATGCAGGGATGGTCAGGGATCATGGCAGATTGCTTCCGCCATGAAGAAACTAAAATTTCTGGACATTTCAAATTGTCTTATGCAATGGTTCACCTTAAGCACTATTTGAATTGATAATGCTTGTTAACTAATATGCCACCAATGTCCTCATTGTGATGGTTTATTCTTAGTCTTCTGTTCTGATAATGTTCTGTGTTAAATAAAAATTTTCTGTTTTTCTAGTGTGTTTTCTAATGATGTGATTTAATTCTCTTCATTAATTATATTACTAGAAATCCAACAGCCTGTTATTATTTCTATTCATAATATAACACTTCTTTTAAGAAATATTGTTCTTGCTATAATCAGAAAAATACTGTTACAATTCAGTTCTCTGTGTCAGAATAATTTCTATTGGATTTTTGGTTGTCCTGGCGCTTTGATGAAATACCCTTTATATTCTATTATACTTTTACCTGAAACTTTTTCACCTTTTTGAAACAAAATTAGTAGACCTAAAGAGGACAAAAGAGACTACTCATCTCAGTTTGAGTTCTCTCAGAAGCAAACATAAGATCAGGATTTGAGTGTAAGTAGTTTCATTTGAGAAATGATCCCTGAAAGTATCAGTAAATAGTGGGGGAACTGTGACAGGGAGGTATAGACAGACAATGAGAGGGAAGATTGTCAAGCAAGTAATCGCTGTGGATGACTAAGCTTACGCTAGTTTGGGAACTTGGGCAGACAGTGTCAATTGGTGTCTCAGAAATATCCAATGAGTTATAAGGAATGTGAGAGCTGAGGAATTGATTTATCAACATCCTCAGTGATGTTTGAGCTCCTTCTTGGGTAAGAGGACAAGTATTGATAATTCTCCTGGCTACTAGTAAAAGATCCCAGGAAAAATGCAATTTATATCAATGTGATATCAACTCTAGATTGTAATATTTAGGCCTGGGGGGGACACTGGTGAAATTCCACAGTACCTACTATGGTATATATAAAATATTTCTAACCTTATCATTGTTTTGTTAAAATGGTTCAAAATGCTTCTCCATATTGTAGTAATATTCCCAATTCAGTTTTCCCTTTGCTACATCCTAAAGATGCCCATTCTGCTCCCTTGTCACTCTATAAGAGAGCAAGTAGAATGAGGGGTAAAATCATTCAGAAGGGACACTGGTCTTAGGCACATGTAGTTAAACACAAATTTTACTCAAAAAGTGACCATGTTGATACCATTAAATTCATCTTTCAATGGTTGATCATCCTTAAAATCCTCCTGTAATAAGAACTTTAAAGCACTTTCACCTATGTAAACCGACTTTCCCCAGGTTGTCTTACTTCCTTTGATTATCCTGTTCCTTAACATTCAGGTAAATAATTGTGCCTCCAAGCCATGATTGCAGGAAATTCAATTTCATCTCTGGGCTCTCACTTCCTTCTCCCAGATTGCACACATGTCTGCGCTGTTACATGCTCCTGGGATTCTGCACAGCTGCTCTAGGCTAAACTGAGTTGGGTCATATTGACTCATGGCTTCTCTGTGCTGCTTAGATGCTTCTATGATCATTTGCCACTAAGATGGTACTACTAACACAAACTTTCAGTACCTAAGTAGATTTTGCTGAAGGCTTGACAGCAATAGATGGATTTACTGACAGAGAAAGAATGACAAAAATATTAACTCAGAATTTAGTACCAGATAGAATTGCTTCTAGAGTTCATTAGTCAGAAATCTACCTTCACAGAAAATTCCTAAGGGCTAATTTTTTTTCTAAGGCCTTCTAGCATGCTATCTAATTCTCTTTAGTCTCTGCTTTCATGTCTTCTTCTACCTTAAGATTCAAAGCAGGAAAAAGAAAAATTTAAAAACTCTCTCTCCATTTCCCTCTGGAGTAAGATAATTAATAGATTACCCTTTCCCTAGTAAAGCAGTGTTTTGAATTTTATGGCGTATTAATTCCTCTTTCTCTCAAACTATCTCTTCTGGTCTAGGCTCTAGGCCTCAACTCTGAATCACCAAATACTATCTTGATTCTCAAATAAAAGAATCATTACCCTGCTCCAAAGCAAATTATTTCTCCTGTTAGCAGAAGTGGATACAGGTTGCCATAAAATTTATAAACAGTCATTTTTTGGATCCACCGAAGATTTTGGAATCTTGGAGGAGGTCTGCTGAAATGTCCCTGACTCACATTTACAAATATCACCTCAGAGACACTGCAGCCTAGAGCAGAAAGCAAGAGTCACCATTTTACATTAGAGAATCTAAGCCAGTTACCTTATGAACTTTAAGCCTGCAATTAAATTGGTCCATCCAATCAGCTGCGGGCAAGGAGTCAACATCACATGTTACAAAGAACATGTCTGCATCTTGCTCATAAGGAACCACCTCTAACTTCTATAGAGGTAGAACTATTAAGTGCATTGGTTTACTCAGAGGGAAACTGTGGTGTATAAGTTTAATATACCCAGAAAGTATCTAATGCATTGGAAATCCCACGAAGAGTGACATAAACTTCACCTTATTCAGTTTCGAAAAGAAAAAAAGAAAGAAAGAAAGCTTTTAAGTAAGCCCTGGGATACATCACATAAGGTGCCAAATGTTGATTTCTCAGGCCAGTGAAGAATAAACTCAGATAAATAAATGCTTCATGTGACAAGAGAAAAGTGGTGGAAAAATCTGAATCCTGTAATTTCTAGTTTCTTTAAAATGGCACTGAGAATGTCAGCCCTCATTAGTGCTTACACTTTAATCGAGATAATAAGCTAAAGGGTGTTGCAGAAGCTGAAGGAAAAGTTCAAGACACGTGAAGAAATCCATTCTCAGGAAAATACTAATTTATTTTCCATTTGCCTATAAAAATAAAACAAGGGAAAAAATTCTCAAGAGGTCTTTTCATCCTGAAGAAAAAAGACCCAATTGTTGCTCTACTCCCTCATTAAGCACTGTGGTGGCACTCTGATTTTGTTTTTCTTGAAATCTTGTTTAAATTTTTTACTATTAAGTTATCTGTATGTTTACTACAAGTCTCCTCAACTTGATACAAGCCTCCTCAACTTGATACAAGCAAACCAGGGCAAGGATCATCTTTAATGCTTCTAACAATTCACTTGTTATCTACATATTGTGAGCAGCTGAATAGAAGGTAAAATATAGAATGAAATGATGAGGGAGATACACTCTTACATTATTCCAGGCCCTGGGGATACAGCAGTGAACAGAATAGATAAGATCCTTGCTCAGATGATGCTTCCATTCTGCTGTGATTAGGGAAAGAGAGCCAGACAATGGACAAAGAAACAAATAAATACTCAAAATAAAATTAGGGCATTATAGGTACCACGCAGGAATTGAAAAGAGATAACAGGCTATAAAGAGGTTGTACGTGTGTGGAGGGGTTATTTAGATAAGTGGAACAGATAGGCTTCTCTCAGAAGGTGAGATCAAAGCTCAGAAATGAACAATGGAGGATAAGCCAGCAACATGAATATTTGGGCACAGAACATTCCCAGCACAGTATTTCAGCAAGGATAAAAGCACTATAGTTGGAATGATACTGGCATTATCAAAGAAAAGAAACAAGGCTGCTTTGTCAACAGTACTTACCGGCGACTGGAGTTAGAAGTCAAGTGTGCATGGCCTCCTGCAGAAGGAGTTAGTTATGCTTCCATTTTCCTTCCGAACTCTTCCCCTGCATCTTTAACTCCACCTGCCTGTCACACCAAACTTCCTTAAAACTGAGAAATAAGGTGAAGAAACAGGAGAGAGAATAAACATGGTGATCCGATTGTCTGGTGTTGCTTACCTGTAGAAGGCTAATAAAACAGAATCATCTGCCTGTTTATTTTATATTATTTTTGCTTAAGGGAACACATAAATTAAGGGAAAGTTTGGACAGAGCTTATGGTGCACATCTTCCCATGCCTAATCCAGCAATATTTCCACTGCTCCTCTGGCAGTGTGTGTGTTTAACATAATAAAATAGTAGAATACAGAACCATCTGCAAGGACCTTGACATTGATTGGTCCTGAAGGGGTGTTGTCTAAAACGGCAGTCTTTCTGAAATAAAGCTGGTTCAGTACTACCTAGAACCAGTTTTAACTGGATTCATGGGAGCATAGGAAAATAAAATCAGTAACAGCCTTAGCCTAACTCCAAAAAAAGATTGAGAAGTAAAAAGTTAATAACCCAACATCCCCCCTCTTTTAATTCCCATGTGTTCACTTGGCACAAGCTGGTGTCCTCACATGGCCTTTGCAAACAGAGAATGGAGGGATTCTTTTGCCTGTTTGGCTTCATTCACGTGTTTGAACTCTCTGTGAACACAATTTCAAAAGTGTGAGAAAATGAAGTCGCATTTCATTAAGAATAATGAAAAGGGCATTTGGATTCAGAATTTCTATTGTGGTTTGGGAGAGTTGTGCAGCTTTTAATCATGGTAGCTCCTTTCATATCTGTGTGTTCCTTACAATGTGAAAAAATTAGAATCTGTTCTTTCTAAGTGTATTAGAATGTGGGAAATTTTTTTTTCAAAAGTTTGAAGTGGTTTTTATATTATGACTGTAATAAAAAGAAAAAACGGAGAGAAGAGCACTTCCTTTTC
The DNA here is from genome assembly GCA_036589455.1 of Ateles fusciceps. Classification (NCBI taxonomy): domain Eukaryota; kingdom Metazoa; phylum Chordata; class Mammalia; order Primates; family Atelidae; genus Ateles; species Ateles fusciceps. The sequence continues at coordinate 3,632,853 of JAZHEH010002077.1, forward strand.
TTATCAGATTCATGTTGTACAATAGTCATACCGTTGCCAGTAGCCTTTCGAGGTACTTGCTTCTAATTCGATTTTTATTAATGTTTAGCAAAAGTGAGAGTTGGAGGCTTATATCTTTTTATTACAAATATCCTTCTATTTAGGATACGCCCTGGGAACTTTGATGCTGCAGGTAGGAGACTGCTAAATAATCATCAAAATTGGATTCGACAAAACCATTTAGTGGTGTTCAGTCTACCAGGGCTCAATGATGCCGTCTTCCCAGCAAGTTTTTTGCATGTCTGCTCTGCTTTCCTTGATGTGAGTAATTATGCTCCTGTAGCTAAGTTAAGGAGATAATTCCAGCCAACAATTCATGACTGTATTTTTTGCAGTCCTGAATGTTGCTTTTAGGACTAATTTGAAACACATGCTGTAGGCCTCATGCAAACCACGTAAATGACTTAACATTATACTTTGGACTCAAATTTCCATCAGTTTTAGAATTTCCTAGACTCTGTGAGCACGAGAATCCACAGGCAAATGGGCTAAGGGGAATTTACTATTCTCCACAAGGTTTGACACCAGTTTCAGGTCTCTCACAGCGTTTATTGCAGCCAAAACCACACTGGTCCCCAAACATGCTCATTTTGTTGAATAGTCTATCTGGGTATTTACCCCAAGCCTGCTTATTGTTTTGTCTAACAGCCAGAAAAGGCTAAGATTTCGCTAAAGACTGAAACAAACCAGCACAGAACAAAAGAGAATAAAAAGGGAAAATACATGAAATATGTTTTCATCTAGCTCACAACATAAAGAACTCTGAATTTACCTGGAAATGCTACGACCTTACTTCGCCTCTTGTTTGTGAGAACGTTTCTCTTACTGTTGCATTTCCTTTCCAGCAGCTGCAGCCCTTTGAGGATCACCTTATATACTCAACTTGCTTCTTGGGAAAACACAGGTGTCAAGAGGAATGGTGTTAACACAATTGCTGACCACCTCCTCCCCGTCCTGCCTAGACCAGAAACAGTTCTTACACTTCTGGTACCCATCAAAATATGAAGGGACATTCTAGCCACTGATGCAATCTATATCTACTGATAAGGGAAAGGTCAACTACTGCTTCCTAATGTCTGGGGAAATGGGCTACTGTTAAAGCCTGTTTGACGAGGCTGGAGTAGAGATTGCAAGAGTAATTGGGGAAGTGAGCCTGTGCACTTTTTCAGAAGACAGATGGATGCATATTCTATATAAGGAAAGTTAAAAAATCAAGTGTGTGGTCCCGGAATATGCATGTGTATGGTGGGGTGGGAGGGTGGAGGTTGGAATAAGATACAGGGAATGAGGGTGTGAGAGAAGTGAATCGAGAGGGAAAAGGAAAGGGAAAGCTCCGAAACCAAATGACACCAACACAGGCAGAGATGTAAGGTTGTGAAAGTTGCTGCGGAAATATAGTTTAGACCAGTTGTTCTCAAACTTGAGGGTATATTGGAATCCCCAGGAAGGGCTGTGCAAACAGATTCTTGGCCCCCACTACAGACTCTCTGATTCAGGGGGACTGGAGTAGGGTCCAAGAATCTACATGTCCAAGAAGTTTCCAGATTATGCTGGGGGTGTTGGTCAGGGGACCACACTTTGAAAACCACTGGTTTGGCCTCTACTTCTATGCATAGTCTATATATAGTATTGGACACAGCCTATATATAGTATTCTCAGCAAGAATGTGATGAATGACATTTGTGATCATTTCTTCCAGATGCCTTTTCCTATGCAACTCTTCCATATCTTTCTCCCCCTACTGACAGGATATTCAGTTTTTCAGCTATGGGTATTATTATTATGCATGACCCTCCCTATTGCTTCAAGAATACTACTCTTTGCTATTTACAGAGTCTCACGAGGGTGCTCCCTCCCTATTTTTAACATGTATGCCAGTCGCATGTTACATCAAATACTTTTGGAAATTTTAAGTGCATCATTAAATGAATTTAAAATGAAAGGTATTCTTAAATGGAATTGGGCTGTGGTGTCACCTTAGACAGTTTAATAAAAGGCAAATACTGCAAGGAAAAGGTAAAGATCTCAGTGCAAGAGCTAGTTTGGGACAATGTCCTCCCTTTCTGAGATTTCCCAAACCCTCCCAGGTATCTGACTGCATCTTCTGCCATCATATAAGGCCAGTCCTATATGGACAGATGGGCAGAGAGTGGTGATTTTGGCAGTTAGTCCTGTTTGCCTGTGCATGACCATTAAGAGTTTTCTTATCACCCTCCTCTATCATTTATTTGTTGAGACAGAGCAGGCTTAGTGCCTTCTCAGCACTGTCCCATGACATTACCGCCTCACTCTCTTCCTTCCTCTGAGGACCTGTAATTAGGTGCAGTCTTTCCTGACACTTTCTCTGGAACAGAGCATGGCAGCTATGGTGATGTCTGCACAGATCCTCCTTCAAGAGAGAGCCTGCTATGAGCAGCTCTTCACTGATAGCCTCCAATGTTAAACCTCCAGGATATCTTGGCATTTACACCAAGAGTGTGTGGCCCTGGCTGCTCCCAGCCAGTGGTTAAGAGACTTGAGCAGAGTCATTTCTGCCTGTTGTGAGGATCCTCTAACAGGTAGCATTGCTCTGGGTCTAGCACCTGCTTGGCCAACACCTTCTCAGGACTGCTCTGAGGTTTAAGCCCTTCATCTCCCGTCCTCCTCATCCCCTTCTCCCGTCACAGGAAACCTGCCTCTAGTCTGAAGCTTTCCCCTGCCTACCGCTGTTCTTTCAGCTCTATCTTCATAGACATTTCCCTCAATGAATTTCTTGCCTCTCTTTTTTCATCTTTTCAATCTTTCTCTCTATTTTTATATTTTAAATTTTAATCCTGCAGATTGGAGAGGTACTGCCTTCACTCCAAGTGTGCTCTCCCTAGTTCTTGCCTCTCTCATTCCCTCTTGATATCTTGTACCCAAACTGACACCGTGATCAAATCCTGTCCTACTTTCTGGAATCAGATTCAAACTCCTTATCCGTGCCAGACCGACCTATCCAGAACTTCCTTTTTCTTCCCACTCCATTCACCCACCACAGTGTCAACCCCTAACCATGCTCTTCATACATACACATATACAAATTTTTAGCTCTAGACTAAGGTCTCAACTTTTCCAGCATGACAAAAATGGCAACTCTGTTCATACTACTACTGAAAGGTAAGAAAGGCTCTCCAGTTAGCATAGGTAAAGCTATTACGAATCAGAATAGACAGGATGTAGTCTCAGCTTTCAAACAGGGGTGGTTTGGGTGTGCGTCTCTCTTTACCTATCCTAACTGGAGGCATGTGAAAATGTGTGAAGGTATTCCTAGAGATCGCATTGATTAAGGAGTGCTAATATTGCTTAACCTGTGCGACCAGAAACCCCAAATGCATTGTCCAGAGAAATCTCATATATCAAAGAATTGTCCCACTCACAATGCCTGAGAAAGCCCACCTTGAGAGATCATGTAACTGTAACTGGGAGGTTATTTAGCATTTCCAGGTCTTGACATCTACAAAAATAAAAATATTAAAAATACTTACTCCTAAGACAAGGTGTAGCATACAGTAGACACTTACTTAACACTGTTTTCTATGCCCCACCCTTCTCTTCTTTTTCCCACTGTATCTTACAGGTTGTTGTGAGGATCACATGCGATAATAAATGTGAAACTACTGTGTCAGCAATAAAGTTCTACACATGTATACTGTAGTTAGAATATGGATGGCAGGTTATTTAGTATAACTTTATTTTAGAGAAACTCAGTCAAACAAACACATAGTTCTGGCACACTTCTCAAATTCAAAATTGCGCTTATGAAAGGTCCTTTTTAAAATAGATTGTTTCATTTACGCACATGAGTGCAGGCTTTCCAACCATCACCTGAACATATTTTTGCTGCAAATAATGGTAGGTTTCCTCAGAGCCCAGTGCTGGAATCCAAGGGCATGCCAAGGCTGTTCTGATGAATGTATTGTATACAGAAAAGGTTAATGTATTCAGTTCCTATTTAATTGAAAATCCCCAAGGAACAAGTCATCTTTTGTAGGAGGAGCAAAGGGAAACAGAGGAAGCAGTTGGGTAAGTTGAATTATTTCTCCTGTTTTCCCCTGCGTCCTCCCCTACCCCAACCAAGAACAGTCCTTAAACTTCTAATAACTGTCAAATAATAAATAACGACATGCAGTTATGGAAAATAGAAAATGCATGTATATACTCAGAGGTCTGCTTTACAATTATTTTCTTTACCCAAACCCAACTCACCTGCGTGGGTTGTACCTTGTATGGACGTGCACTTCAGTCTGGATCCTCTTCTCTTTTCAGACTTGGTGAACTCTTTACAGCCTCAGAGCTATAGTGCCTTTGCTGGTGAAAACAAGGCTGTGTACTTGAGCAGTGGTGTTAAGACTTCCTGAAAGTTACTGGATGCTTAATAAATGTTGGAAGAATATAATTGAAATTCGGTAATCTGTGGGTAAATTTGACTTTCCAAATTTCTTCTTTCCCTTTGATACTCTCTTGCCAGATGGCAGGACTACATGTCTGACAAGAGAGAGAGAGAGAGACAGAGAGAGAGAGAGAAGCAGGAAAAGAGGCAGAGCGAGAAGTATGTTTTACACACTAAGGAAAGATTATATCTTTTTAAAGATATTACCACAGGTGTATTTTAATTGCTGATAATAGTTTTTGCTAATTTGCTCACTGCAGACAATAGTATCGTCTGGTTTTGTCTGGTCATCTGTTACAACACCAGACACAGTTATATTAATAAGGACTTTATGACAATAAAAGGATTGCTTGAGAAAAACTGAACACATCCAATAGAATGAGAATGATACACTGTGTAATTAAATTGCTCGTGATTATATAATACAACAAACTACTAACCCGAACAGTGCTTGTCTTCATTAGGGAACTGAGAAAAACTATAACCAAATGTGGTTAAAGAAAATGCCTCTATTTTGGTCCTCTTTGAATGTTCTTTCTTGTTCATTGTCACTGACTTACCTCCATCTCATAATCTTATTATTTCAGGCGCAGGCACATGGGATGGGATGGTGACTGATATCACCTTCTTTAAGAGGAACATCTTCGTCAGTGGCCAGGCGTGTGTGCTCGGGAGCCTCAGTTCAAAGACTGCTTTTGTCATTAACAAGCTGTATGATCTTGGGCAAGTTACTTTAGCTATTTATGTCTCAGTCTTTTCTTCTGCAAAAAAAGAGTGATAATAGGATCTACCTCATAGTGTTGTTAGAAATATTAGAGTTAAAAATTGTATTATCTGAAGAGGTTTGTCACAAACTGAACGTTCCATGTATTTGAGTTATATTTCTTATTTATTATGTTTTGAGGTCTTGTCTAATGTACATGTCTGAGTGATCCCTGGACCAGAGATAGAGCATCTTTGGTTAGGTGCTTTAGATTGCTGGCTGCAGCTGTGTGTTACCCTGGAAGCGTCTTCCCTCAAGCTGTGGTCTGACTGTGCTGCCTGCCCCATCAGTTGTAACTCCGACTTTTCAGTCTCTTTCTTGATCTATAAAATAGCCGTGGGAAGATTCCTTTCCATTGTGATAGAGCAGTAGGAAGATTCCAGATATTTTGTAGCTTTTGTTGGGAAAAAAAAAGCATTTCTGAGAGTTTTAGTTCAATCTGGGAATGCTCCTTTTCTCCATTCATGTCAAAACATAAAAAACAAAATTATCCAAACAAAAATGCCTATTCACCGTCTTTCCTGACTAAGCAATTGAAGGGTTGCTGTCTGACCACTTCATGACTAACTAGATCAGATTATATTATAATGCATAGAATATCAGGCCTACTATGGTAGGTGACACATGAAACAAACATTAGAGACTGTGGCATGGTCTCCAGTGATCCCCCACTCCACTATTCATACCATTGTGTAATTCCCTCCCTGAGCCTGGTCTGGACCTTGTGAGAGTGAATTGCTTCTAATGAGTAGAATTTGACAAAAGTCAAAAGCTGTCACTTTTTGGATGATGTTATAATAGACTCTGGCTTCCATCTTGTTCACCCCACTTTCTCTCTTACTTTCTCTGGTAGAAGCTGGATGCCAAATTATAAGGAGCCCAAAGGAGAAGTCACTGGCCAACAGTGAAAAGCTCCCAGTCCTACAGCCCTCAAAAAAAGAGAATCTTGCTAACCAACCACTGACTGAGCTTAAGCGCAATTCCTGCTCCTGTTGAACCTTGGAATGACTGTGGCCCTTGCTGATGCTTGATTGCAACTTTGTGAGGGAGCCCGAGCAAGAAGACCTAGATAAGCCATACTCAACTTCTCAACCCATATAAACCGCGAGATAACAAGTGTATGTTGTTCTATATCTCTAAATTTTGAATTAATTTGTTACACAGCAATAGACATCTAATACACTATCATTAGTCAAATTCTTTGGGATTGGGAGGAAAGATAGAAAATATCTTAGTAATTTTTTTTTTTTTTTTTTTTTGAGACAGTTTCACTATTGTTGCCCAGGCTGGAGTGCAATGGCATGATTTTGGCTCACAGCAACCTCCACCTTCCCAGGTTCAAGTGATTTCCCTGCCTCAGCCTGCAGAGTAGCTAGGATTACTAGCATGCATCATCATGCCTGCTAATTTTGTATTTTTAGTAGAGACGGGGTTTATTCATGTTGGTCAGGCTGGTCTCAAACTCCCGACCTCAGGTTATCCGCCCACCTCAACCTCCCAAAGTGCTGGGATTGCAAGCATGAGCCACCGCACCCGGCAGTAATAACATTTTAACTAAAGGCTGACCTTAGAAATATTTGTGCACTGAGCACAGTGGCTTATGCCTGTAATCCCAGAATTTTGGGAGGCCAAGGTGGGCTGATTACCTGAGGTCAGGAGTTCAAGACCAGCCTGGCCAACACGGTGAAACCCTGTCTCTACTAAAATATACAAAAATTAGCTGGGCATGGTGGTGCACATCTGAAATCCCAGCTACTCAGGAGGCGGAGGCAGGAGAATTGCTTGAGCCTGGGAGACAGAGGTTGTGGTGAGCTGAGCTCATGCCACTGCACTCCAGCCTGGCCAACAGAGCAAGACTCTGTCTCTCTCTTCTGTCATATATATATATATATATATATATATATATATGTGTGTGTGTGTGTGATTTTTATTTTAATCTTGACTCAAATATATAAAATCATTATTTTGTCTCGGTAAATCTTAGCCTAGTATATGTAATTGGATTTATATTTATGATTAAAAACCTTGCAAGTTATCATTTAAAGATCAATTCTTACTTTACCATCATCATTATAGTTGTCAGTATTATTATCATTACCAACATAACATAGACTTATTATGTACCAGGCTCTGTTTTAACTATTTTACCTAATTAATCTCACAACAGCCCTATAAGGTAGGAACATTATTGTAATCCCCGTTTTATGGTAGAGATGCTTGACGTAAAATGCGGTTACATCTGATAAACTCACTGTAAATCAAAACTGCATTTAATACTCTGATGCCATTGTAAAGTTGAAAAATTGTAAGTTAAACCATTGTAATTCCAGATCCTCCTCAACTTACAATGGAGTTACATCCTGTTAAATCCATTGTAGAGTTGAAATACTGAAAGTCTAACCATGGTAAGTCAGGGACCATCGATATAGGAAACTGAGGTCCAGAAAAAGCACAGAACTTGCTCCAGGCACACTGACAGTCTGTGGTAGCATCAGCACACACACTTAGGTCATTAGGCACCAAGTCTGAGGCCCTTACTGCTCTATGAGGCTGCCTCTCAGGACTGCTCAGTGTTGAAAAAAGTTGAGGAAGATTTTTGTTTGTTTTGTGTTTGGTAACCATTAATATTAGATGGTTTTCTTGTGACCCACCTTTCTCTCTGAAATGTCAAGAGTCACAAAACATTGGAGTTATTCTTTTCTATGACAGAATGTATCAGTAACATCATCATTCTTTTACTCAGAATTGATCAACACTTTCTTTGTTCAGTGCCTAGAACTGTGCTTACTTTGACAAAAGAGATCAATAGGCACTGGGGAATCGTAGAATACCTGATAATGAAGTTAATGATGACGATGACTGTGGTGATTTGACAGCTGCTTTTCATTGACTATCTCCTCTTGTACAATTTAGGGGGTAGATGCATCTTTTTATCCCAGTTACATATTGGGTGAGAATGAGCAATAAAGTAGTTTCACTGAGTTCAGATCTTGGAGAATTCCGAAAATCAAATTGAAGAAGTTAAATCTTATTTTAAGTATAGTAGGAAAAAAAATGGGAGTTACTATATATGAAAAAGTCATAGTAATCTGTATATCAAATTATAAAGTTAAAATTTGGACAAATTAGCAAACATTTAGTCCATCTAATCATCTACTATTAACTTCTTCTTAATTTAAAACAAAATCGAAATCAAAACCAAAAACAAACAAATTTACTGCTTATACTATTTCAGCCTCCAGAGGCTTTTACCAGGGCTTTCTTGGGAGTAAGGTTTATTAACTCTTTCTCCACTTTTGAAAGAGTACCCTGGCTGGAGGTTGGACATTTTACTCTGGATATTTGTGTGTTTGCATGCTCTCCTTGTGTTAGAAAATTTTGGAGTAAGTCATAACATTAGTAACCCCATTATGTTTAAGAAATTCAAAAGCAGCAAGAAGGCTGATTCTATGAAGTGGCATGTTAAATGGGTACACATCAGCTGAATGTGTTTTATGTATGCATGATTCAATGGATTGTCCTTAGCGCTTTGTAATCTTACTTTATTTAAAATGGAGAACCCTCTGTGGGGGGTTACAAAGAAGATCTCAAGGCAGCTTTTGGTTCATGTTACTCCTCTGATTACAATAATTTATTATCAATAGTTAATGGACTTAATGTATCATTTTCAGATTCAAACAGAATACTTCAAATATGGTTAGATAAATAGAGTGTATATACAATAAAGTTCAGTGAAAGTATTACATCTGATTTAACATGGTATTTCTATCATTTGACTCTACTAATTTTCAAAAGCTAGATATGTTTTGATTCATTTCAACTTGCCATTAACTTTTAAGCATATGACTTTACATAGACATGACTGACAATCCAAGTTATTTCAGTTATGTATTTTATTTTAAATATTCGATTGTGTTACACCTGTTTGCAAAACGTTGAGTACAATTATAACAAAATATGTACAATTATAAAATCAACAAAAATTTTTAAAAATTGTACTTGGAGTTAAAATACAAAACTTGAAATGATTAAAGAAAACACACAACAAAAACCAAAATCTTCAGAGGGAGAAGTTAATAATGATATTGAAGCAGCTACATTGTCTGGGGTATATACCCTGGGGTTCGTAGTCACCTGCCAGGGAAATTTAGGACATGAACACACACAAGGAGTTTAGGAGCAGAGGTTTAATAGGCAGAAGAGAAAAGAAAGACAAACTATTCTCTCCATAGAGAGGGGGTCTCTGAGTGGAAAGTACCAACTGGGTGGTGTATGCACCAAATTTTATAGTCAGATTGGAGGAGGAGGTGTCTGATTTACATAGGACTCACATATTGGTTCGATCAGGTATGACGTTTGCATAGTGCTCTGACAAGGCTGATGCCCCGTGCTAATCTTATTTTGCAAAAGGGTTTTCCAGTTGATCAGCCATCGTGTCTGCTTCTTTCTGTACACGTGGCTGACAAAAAGAAGGGAAGATGGAGCTGCCATCTTAAAAATGTCTAGTCCTTAGTTTCTGCCAGCATTCACCTGTGCAAATTCCCAGCTTGCTTGTCCATGTCTGCAACTAGACTTTATAGGATGTTCTTTGTTAGAAGATGATTTGAGGCTTTTATTAAAAAGAAAAGTCTTACTGAGGACTTCCATACCCTCACTGTCTGCCTAAGTGATTTCTTCTTAACTTCTGTATCAAAATTAGGGGAACTTACCACAGAGCTTATTATGAGCTTCCTGGTGGTCAAATCAAACAGGGACTCTAGAGAGTGACATCTATCATCTTTTTATGTTTGTGATCTGAACTTAGAACTTCACTTTTACTTCTGTTAAACTGTATTTTCTTGATTCAGCTGAGAATTCAAGGATACCTGGATATATGAAAATATTCTCTATGCCCAGCTGATTCTATCAAAATATAGAAAGATATTTCATGTGAATATTACATCAAGCTAATTCTTGATCACCTTAGAAGGAAGAGGTCAAGGCCTTGACAGGAGACACAGCACAGGGGAGTTTAGTTTTGATACTGGGCAAATGTAAGGCAGTCTGGGAGGCTAAGTCCTAGGAGCAGGGGAAGGAGTGTTACACATCATATATTATTGATTCTTTTACTCAGTATTGATCAACACCCTTTCTTTCTCCAGTGCCTAGAATTGTGCTTACTTTGACAAAAGAGATCAATAGGCACTGCGGAATGATAGGCAAAGAGATCAATAGGCACTGGGGAATAAATACATGATAATGAAGATAATGATGATGATGACTGTGGTGATTATGACAGCTGCTTTTCACTATGTCCTCTTGTTACATTGTATGTTTCATGTATCTTGCTTGTGCAGATAGCAGGAAGACAGCTAAAAACGCAGAAGGGAATGGCAGGTTATGTGAAACAAACTTTAATATTCAGATGGCCCATTATTGCACTCTGATTTTTCACTTGGTTTAAATTGCTACTGAGAAAAAACAAAAGATGGGTTGAATCTATTGGCTTGGATGGTTCATGAATATCTCCTCACTGAATCCACTCTGAAAGCTGAATTGCCTAGTTCTATTAATGTTAGGGAGAATCAGAACAAACATTATCTGATGTTTTCTCTTTCAAGTTTCTGAGATATATTCTTAACCCTGCTATGTCACCACTAATTCTTAATCACCAGGCATTACGAAGTTGATGTAATTTCATCTTGCAACTAATTCATTACCCTTATGGCTGGTGGTGACAGATGTCATTAGTTTAATGATTATGGTTCTCCATTAATATCCATAGTTACCCATGATGATCACCTACTGAGGCTGGATGTTTCATTACTTAATACATTAAATTAGGCAAAAATGTCATGGCTGAACACACAATATCACCCATTATTTTTGAAGATGAGTAAATCAAATGTTTCTCAATAAAACAACAATGTAGGTCTTTTGGACTTTTAACTTTTTGAAGAAATCTTAAACAATGGCATAAGACGGAATTCTCCTAAGCTCAGCTGTTGGCCGTTATGACCAAATGAAAGATCCCCTGGCATCCATCATGTTTTATCATGGAGGCAGTTTTACAACCATGATGCATTATGTCTGTGGCTTCAGAGTATGAAATCATGTTTCCAGGTCCAGCTTAACTACTGCCCACTTATATTCTAAAACCATTTCAAAAGGTGATCCTTATTTCTATTGTCCTGCTAAAATTTTTCCCCCAAACACACTATTTTTTTTCAATTTGTCATATTTTAAAATTTATAAAGCCCTTTAAAAGACTGTATCATTCAATTTTCATAAAAATATCGTAAGGTAGTTATCTTATTTACTTCCGTATCTTTCTTGAGAATTTGTCAGTCTTTTCCTGATGTCATTTACTGGATGCTTGTTGGATGTTCCCTACATGAAAAATAGCCCCTGATACTAACAATTCCTGTCATGTGCATATTATATCCCTACACAGGCTAGCACTAATTTCTCCCATTATATTTTAATTTTTCAACCTTTGGAATTACAGACTGATTTCTACTCCTCATGTGTTGATAAGAAGTTGAAGTGAGATAGACTGTTATGCTTGTTTATTGAAAAGAGATGACTGCAAAAATTTATTGGTACCAATTTCAAATATCTGCATAGACCCAGAGCTCAAGTTTGCTAAAATTAAATTAACTTTATTAGAATATTCACTAGGATGCAATGTACCTTTTAAATTCATTTATTTAAAAATTTGCTCATTTGTTCATTCACTATTCATTTAACAAGAATTTACTGAATTCCTACCATGTACCAAACACTGTAGAAGAAGTATGGAGTTAAATAAGATATGTACACATTTTAAAAAGTTTTAGTTCCTCTGGGTTAATCACAGCCTGTGAGAGGAAGCAGTTATATGGACTGAAAACTATAATATATTGTGACATGTACTATCATAGTGATTAGTCAGTGACTGTGAATACACAGACCACAAAAAATTAATTATGCATGAGAACTATGAAGAAAGATTTCAAAAAAGTGGTGTCATTTATTTTGAATGTTGATGAATGAGTGAGAGTTTCTTAGAAAGAATTCTGAAGAATATCACATTCAGGAAAATAAGTAAAAAATATAGAAGTTCAGATATATGACACCTTTACGAGAGAGAAAAGGCTCCAAGTATAGCTTATAAAGGAGGCTGGCACCAGATAAGTAAGGATCTTACAAGCTGTATGAGACATCTTAAAGGTAATTCCATAAACCCTTCATCTTTAGAGTACTTGACCTAAAAAATGTTTTGTTCCACACAAGTTCATTGATTATCTAGATACAAAGTATTAAAGTGTTGTAGAGCTTTAAGAAGATATATGTGTGAAGAATATATAGACATACACATATATATGTACTATATAGAGATGTATTACATAATATATATAATGTTAAGTAAATATTACATATAATTATGTAGCATACCACATAAATATATATATTTATTAATTATAGAAAGATATATATAATTTTACATACCTATATATTTTATATATTATATATTTCTACATATTATTAAATATATGCATATATATTATAAAACATACATTATATGTATTATATGATATATATTATTTATATGAAATTATTATTTACATATATTTATTTTTGTAAAATATTTATATATTTATATAATATATGTAATATACACACATATATCTTCTTAAAAGATATATATTATACTTTACCTTCATATAAAATATTTTATGTATGTGCATGTATTTGTGTTTATAGCTATATATATGTGTATATATATACATACACACACACATACGAACACACACACACACATATAAAATATTCAACTGTGACAAGCATTTTCAATAGTTTTCTAAAATTTTTGAAAAAGAAAGCCAAAGTAGGCCACTTTATGGTAAAGAAGATGCTTTAAAAGTAAGAGAAAAATAACTTTTTGAACATGGAAAAGACAAAAATAATTGAAAATATTTATTGTTATTTGACTTTTGCCTCTGAAAACAGTATAGATATATAAACTATACATTCTTCCAAAGTTCTCCTCACAAACAATTTTGGAATATAATTGTTAATCCGTGTAAAAATAGAAATTGTAAACTTTCCATTAGTTTTCAAGAACAACAGTTTGTAAAATAATAAGGTAGATTTGCTTGTGGAATCCCTACTTCAATACAAATCTTTACATAATAGGTGCTAAGATTACAAAATGCAGTTAATGGCATGAATCAACACAGTTTTTCAATTTGATTAATATTTAATGAGAGGTTCATTTTCAAATGTATAGATAATAAAATCAAGTATCGCAATATATTAGACTTAGAAACATACCTTCGATTTAAATTTATCTAAGGGGTTACATGAAAAATTTCTGGAATTAAGTAACCATATTGAATCATATAGTTCTAGTATGTATATAAATCATATTCTATTTTTATTTTTAACCACTTCATTAAGATTTAATTTACATACCATAAAATTCATCCTCTTCAAGTGTGTAGTTTAGCGGGTTTTAGCATATTCAGAGTTGTACTACCATCACCACTTATTTTATTTCATTTATTTATTTTATTAATTTTAATTTAAAAAATAATTTTTATGGTACATAGTAGGTTTATATGTTAATGAGTTACATGAGGATTTTTTTAAGCAGGCATACAATGTGAAATAAACAAGTGAAGAATAGGGTATCCATCCCCTCAAACATTTATCTTTTGAGTTACAAATAATCCAATTACACTCTTTAAGTTATTTTAAAATATACAATTAAGTTATTATTGACTATAGTCACCCTATTGTGCTATCGAATAGTAGGTGTTATTTGTTCTTTGTAATTTTGTTTTGTACTCATTAATCATTTCTACCAGCCCACTGAGCCCTCCCCCTACACTTCCCTGCCTCTGATAATTATCCTTCTACTCTCTCTATCCATGAGTTCAATTGTTTTGATTTTTAAGTCTCACAAGTTAGTGAGAACATGTGCTGTTTGTCTTTCTGTCCCTGGCTTATTTCACTTAACATAATGATCTCCATTTCCATTCATGTTGTTGCAAATGACTGGATCTCACTCTTTTTATGGCTGAATCATGCTCCATTGTGTATATATACCACATTTTCTTCTTTCATACATCTGTTAATGAACACTCTGATTGCTCTCAAGTCTTAGCTATTGTAAACAGTGCTGCATATAATATAGGAGTTCATATATCTCTTCAATATACTGATATCCTTTCATCTGGGTATATGTTCAACAGTGGGATTGTTGGATTGTATGGTAGCTCAATTTTTAGATTTTTGAGGAACCGTCAAACTGTCCTCCATAGTGGTCATACTAATTTACATTTCCATCAACAGTGTGTGAAAATACCCTTTTCTCCATACCTTTGCCACAATGTGTTATTGCCTGTCTTTGCATATAAGCCATTTTAACTGGGGTGAGATGATATCTCGTAGTTTTGATTCACATTTCTCTGATAATCCATGATGTTGAGCACCTTTCTGTATGCCTGTTTGCAAAGCAAAACACATGATGGCAAACGGCTTGGTAATCTCTGTCTGTCTTCACACTTCCACCCCCAAGGCAAACATAACCACAGTCTTGTATGAAGATTCATGCCATAATATTTAACTTTTCTCCAGTGACACACTTCCCTATAGGTGTTACATGGCAACATGTAGAAGTTTCAAAAATTATCTTGACTGAAAATTTCTTTGCAATAATCTTGGAAAAGAACTGTAGCTCCCCCTACCCATATCCTACCACTCCAAGCCATTTCTTGCTTCCTTTTTGCTCTGGCTTATAATGCTGGAGATATCCTTGGGTTCATACACAATTTATCTGCAAATTTGATTGGTTCTTCCTTCAAAATATATCTCAAACCATGGCACTTCACAGACCTCCCTTGCTGCTGCTTGCTCCAAGTTGGTATCCTCTCCTACTAGAGTAGCATGATAGAGGTATCTCTTCTATGCTTGTGTCCTACAGACTCTTTTCACACTGAAAAAATAACCCTTTAAACACATGAATTTCATTTCTTCTCTTCCGAAAATACCCCAGTGGGTTCTCAATGAGTTAGCATAAAATTCCCTTAATCACGAGCTTACCAAGACCCTGCTTGCTTCAGCCTTTGACTAACTCTGATTGCATTTCCTATTACTCCCTTCTGGCTTCTCCTCTCCTGTCTCTGGCTTCTTTGCTTTACTTGAAATGAAACAACAATGACTCTGCCTCAGCACATTTGAGTTTTTCTTCACTCTGATGATCCTTTCTCCAAATAATGACATAGAGAGCATTTTTTCCACATATTAACATACCTGCCTCACTTTAAGAATGTTTCTGTTCAAATATCATCTCCTGATGCCTTATCTTACTATCCTTTCAGAAATCAACCTCTTCATTCTTTATCACATTACCTCATTTTAATTTTCATCAAAAAACCTATCTCTTTCAGATAGATCTCATAAATACAGTTGCTTATCTGTTAACTGTAATTCTCCTTGACTAGAGTATAAAATCCCTGGGGGGATAGATTGGTTCTGTCTTGCTCACTACAGGATTTCTAGCACGTATTAGAGTATAAACACATGGTACTGCATTCAAAAAGGTATTGAATGAAAAAATGAATCTGTTTCATCTAGAGACTTCCAGAACTTTCAAAGTAACTTTCTCTATACTTCATGTTTTCTTTCTTAAGATTTTAACTAATAATTCAACAAAACAAGTTTTTGTTAAGATATTCATTTTTTTTATTGTATATTCATTTTTTAAATCTGCCTTTCAATATTGGGCTTCTGTGAAAAAGTTTTACACATAATTTCATTTTTATAAAGTATTCTGAAAAAATTAAGTATCACTCCCATATATAATCCTCTCAATAACAATGCTAGAATTGTAGTATGTGCCTGTTTTGTTGATGATGATATTAGACCTCAGAAGATTTAAGTAATTTGTCCAAATCACATAGATCTTAAATGCTATGGGTCAAATAGGAGTCATTTTTGCTTCACTGTAGAGCTCATGGTTTTCCCAATTATCCTAGAGTTTTAGGTCCTCATTGCATTGAATGTGAGTACATTGAATGTAAGATGTGATACAGGACCAGAGATGAATTAAGTATGTGGATATACTGAGATGATACCATTATTTTCAAATAATTTCTCAAAGAGCTATGTTTAAATTGTCTGTTGAAGTAGAGGGACATGAAAAAAATATTGATGAATGTTGTGTAAGAGGCTCTATTTTATATCAATAGGCATCACATAATATAGTCTGGAAGGAAGAATGGTCATTGGATACATGGATTTCTTTCCTGAAACTTTAGCACTCTGGACATGTCACTCTACATGCCATGCCAAGAGTATTTCTCTGTAAATGGCTAAGAGAATGAGATATCCATGATCCTCTTGCCAGAGGTGACTCAACAGCACCAGTTGATCCTGGCTGATGTTCACACAACCTTATTTTATGACCACAAAGATGAGGAAATGAGGAGATACATGGTGATAGGAAGTGCTACATCTTGTTTGATTGGATATTGCCATGTTTTACCTTAAATAATGAATGTGGGAATATTTCCAGTCAGTAAAAAGAACAACAAAAATAATAAATACCCATAAAACAAAATTCAGATCCCTTAATGTAAAAGTTGTATATGAAATTAAACTGTAGACAACAGATAAAAGCCAACAATACCACTATATATTATCACAAAACTACTTAATTGCATAAAGATAAAATCAGGGAAAATAAATTTGAGAAAGTGCAATTAAGACTAACTTTAAACAAGTTGAATTTTATTTCCTTGTTCTAAATAAAAACAAGCAAATAAAAAATAAACAGCTGGTGCGATTACTTGGCTTCAGTTAAAAATATATATTCAGGCTTCTTTTCTTTCATTTATACTTGACATATTTACCTTTCAAGGGAAACTGACCAAATGTGGAGAGTAGAACCATTCTGTAGAGTGTCAGCAAAGTCTATTAGTAATTAAGACACCAAACACAAATTAGTAACCTTTGAAGCTCAGCCAAGATCTGAATATGAGAAAAAAATGCAATTATAAACAAAACCATGAAACTTTATTGTGAAATATAAATATTTTAACTCTCATTAAGGACCTTAGAAAAAAAAGAAACCTCCAAATAATTTGTTCTGACGTTCTTTTTAGAGTCTTTAAGTATTATTTTGTTTCTCAGATATGCATTTTTTGTTTGAATGTTCTTTTTATGGGATATAAAATAAAAGCTTTACACAACTTAAATCACAATAGTGCCCCCATTTAATCCTGCAGGGATAGGTTGAGGGTAAGGTCTTGGTGTCCTCTGGGTCTTGCCAGACTGGGAATATTGGGAACTCCAAAATTAGATACACCCACATATGAATGATGATGTTAGTAGAAACATTCAATTATAAGCAGTTTAGTTGTTTGTCTAAGAGAAATACTAGTAAGATAGCACTATTGGGCATCTAAGAAGATAAAGATCACTGTCCAGTATATATGATGGTGGGACTCTCAGCTTTGGCAGAGAATTGATAAGAGCAAGGTGAGAAATGGATGGAAGGAGTATGGGAGGGAGAGAGAGAGAGACAGAAAGAGAAAAAAGTGTCACACAGAATCTTGTTCACAAGATCAAGGGGTCCTAAACAAATAAACAAGCTTTTTGCATCACAACTGACATAGTGAGGAATTACCTAAGCCTCTGTGTTCTTTGAATCTAAATGTAGTAGTTGCCAAAGTCTGGTGCATATAGGAATCTAAATTCTTTAAAAAATTCTAATGCTTGACTTCTACTTCCAGATATTCTGATGTAATTGGCGTGGAGTAAGACACAGGCATTGGAGTTCTTCAAGCTGCCCAGAAGGGTTTAATATGCAGTAAAGTTTGAAAAAACATAGGCTGAAGGTCAGGATTCACTCCAGAAATTCAATGCAGGGTTGATAGATAGAAGGTAGAGAAGTAATTCTACCTATAGGAGGAAGATATTTTGATGGAGGAAATTTATAAGTCCCTAGTATCAATTGAGAGTCAGAAATAAGAATGGGAGCAAGCCCTCTTAAGTATTAGGTAGTATGTATGCAGTACAGCTTCAGTAGTTAACACAGGATGGTATTAGTCATGAACAGATAAATATCAATAGAAAAAGTAGAGTTCAATATAGATCCTGATGTATGGAAATGTAGTACTTATTAAATAAAATAACACAAATCAATGGTGAAATATAAAATAATTTATGAAAGTGTGTTGGGACTATCAATTAGTCATCAAGAAGGGTCACAATCTCACCACCTCTGGAAGCCTCATTTCCAGGAAATTTAGGGGAATATTTTAAAACAATGGGTTTGATGATCATAGGCAATTTAGGCAAGGTGATAGTTCTGATAGGTAAGGTGAGGTGTAACCAATTTTCTTCTATTTTATATTTAGTAACTCCTCTAAAATTATAGGGAGTATCTTGTTTATGTTAGTGCATCCCCCAGATGTAGCCCAATTTGAGCCACTATATTTTTTTAATTTTTAATTTTTTTAGATACCTAATAGGTGTATATATTTATGAGGTACATGAGATATTTTAATACAGACATATGATGCCTAATAATCATATTATGGAAAATGGGTATCTATCCCCTTAACCATTTATCTTTTGGGTTATAACAATTCAATATACTCCTGTTAGTTTTTTTTTTTTTTAGTGTACTATTAAATTATTTTGACTATAGTCACCTTGTTGTGTAATCAAATAATACTACTTATCCATTCATTATAACTATTTTTATGCCCATTGACCAACCTCACCTCCTACATACTTCCCACTATTCTTTCCAGCCTCTGGTAACCATATCTCCACTCCCTATCTCTGTGAATTCAATTGTCTTGATTTTTAGATCCCATAAATAAGTGAGAACATGCAATGTTTGTCTTTCTATGCCTGATTTATTTCACTCAACATAATGATCTCCAGTTTCCATCCATGTTGCTGCAAATAATAAGATCTCATTCTTTTTATGATTGAATAGTACTCCATTGTGTATATGTTCCACATATTCTATATCAATTCATCTGTTGCTGGACACTTAGGTTACTTCCAGATCTTGGCTATTGTGAACGGTGCTTCAATAAACATGGGAATACAGACATCTCTTTGATATATTGGTTTCCTTTCTTTGGGGCATATATTCAGTAATGGAATTTCTGGATCATATGATAGCTCTATTTTAGTTTTTTGAAGGACTTCCAAGCTGTTCTTCATAGTGGATATACTAATTTACATTCCCACCAACAATGTGCAATTGTTCCCTTTACTTAACATTTTTGCCATCATTTTTTACCGCTTGACTTTTATGTAAAAACTATTTTAACTGGGGTGAGATGATATCTCATTGTAGTTTTGATTTGTGTTTCTCTGATGATCAATGATATTGAGCACCTTTTCATAGGCTTGTTTGCCATTTTTATGTCTTCTTTTGAGAAATGTTTGTTCATATCTTTTGCCCATTTTTTTAATTGAATTATTAGACATTTTCCCTATAGAGTTGTTTGAGTTCCCTGTACATTCTGGTTATTAATACCTTGTCAGATGGGTAGTTTGCAAGTATTTTCTACAATTTTGTGAGCTGTCTCTTCACTTTATTGTTTGTGTCTTTTGCTGTGTAGAAGTATTTTAACTTGATATAATCCCGTCTGTCAATGCTTATTTTAGTTGCCTGTGATTGTGGGGTATGACTCAAGAAATCTGTGACAAGACCATGTCCAGGAGTTTCCCCAATATTTTATTTTAGTAACAATAGTTTGTGGTCTTAGATTTAAGTATTTGATTCACTTTGATTTAAATTTTTACAGTGACAAGAGATAGGGTTCTAGTGTCATTCTTCTGCAAATGGATGTCCAGTTTTCCCAGTACCATTTATTGAAAAGTGTCTTTCCCCCAGTGTATGCTCTTGACACCATTGTCAAAAATAGGCCCACAGTAGATGTGTGGATTTGTTTCTGCTTCTCTATTCTATTCCATTGGTCTATGAGTCTGTTTTTTATGCCAGTAACATGCTCTTTGGTTACTATAGCTCTTTTTGCTTAGGATGGCTTCAGCTATTCTGGGTCTTTGTGATTCCATATCAATTTTAGGATTATTTTTTATATTTCTGTGAAGAATGTCACTGGTATTTTGATAGAGATTGCATTGAATCTGTAGATCGCTTTGGGGAGTGTGAACATTTTAACAACATGGATTTTTTTTCAGTCCATGAACATAAAATATCTTTCCATTCTTTGGTATCTTTAATTTCTTTCATCAGTGTATCATAGTTTTCATTATAGAGATCTATCATTTCTTTGGTTAAGTTCATTCTTACATATTTAATTTTTATTTGTGGCTACTATAAATGGGATTACTTTCTTGATTCCTTCAGATTATTCACTGTTGGCAGACAGAAATGCTACTATTTGTATATTATGCAACTATACTGAATATGTTTATATATTATAATAGTTATTTTTGGTATAATCTTTAGGTTTCTCTAAATATAAGATTATGTTATTTGCAAACAAGAATGATTTGACTTCTTCCTTTCCAGTTTGAATAACCATTTTTTCTTTCTCTTGTCTAATTACCCTAGCCAGGACTTCCAGAACCATGTTGAATAACAGTGTGGAAAGTGAACATGCTTGTTGTGTTCCAGATCTTACAGAAAACGTTTTCAGTTTTTCCTCATTCATCATGATACTAGCTATGGGTCTATCATATATGGCTTTTAGTATGTTGATGTATGTTTCTTATATACCCAATTTTTTTCTGGGCCTTTTTATCATGAATGAATGTTGAATTTTATCAAATGCTTTTTTAGCATCAATTGAAATGATCATGTGGTTTTGGTCCTTCATTCTGTTCATATGATGTGTCATATCTGTTGATTTGCATATATTGAACTATCCTTGCATCCCAGTGATAAATCCCACTTGATATGATGAAAGATCTTTCTAATGTTTTCTTGAATTTGGTTTGCTAGCATTTTGTGAAAAATGTTCATGCCAGTATCCATCAGAGATACTGGCTTGTAGTTTTATTGATGTGTCTTTGTCTGGTTTTGGTAACAGGGTAATATAATACTGGTCTCGTGAGAATTAGTGTGGAAGTTTTCTGTCCTTCTCTATGTTTCAGAACACTTTGAATACGATTTGTATTCTTTCTTTTTTAAATGTTTGGTAGAATTCAGCAGTGAAGACATCAGGCCCCAAGCTTTTCTTTACTGGGAGAATTTGTATTACAGCTTCTATCTTCTTACTTATTATTTGTCTGTCTAGGTTTTGGATTTCTTCATGGTTCAATATTGATTGATTGCATTTGTCTAGGAATTTGTCCATTTCATCTATATTTTCTAATTTATTGGCATATAGTTACTCATAGTAACCACTGATGACATTTTGAATTTCTGTAGTGTCAGTTGTAAAATCTCCTTTTTTGTCTATTTTATTTAGATTCTTCTCTTTTTTCTTTCTTTGTTAGTCTTGCTAAAGTTTGATTAGTTTTTTTTTTGTCTTTCAAAAAACCAATTTTTAAATTGATATTTTCTATTGCTTTCTTCATTTCAAATTCACTATTTCTGGTCAGGCGTGGCAGCTCATGTCTGTAATCCCAGCACTTTGGGAGGCCAAGGTGGGTGGATCATATGAGGTCAGGAGTTCAAGACCAGACTGGCCAATATGGTGAAACCTCATCTCTCCTAAAAATACAAAAGTTAGCCAGGCATGGTGGCAAGAACCTGTAACCCCAGGTACTCAGGAGGCTGAATCAAAAGAATTGCTTGAACCAGGGTGGCAGAGGTTCAGTGAGCCACGATCGTGCCACTGCACTCCAGCCTGGGTCTCAGAACAGGACTCTGACTCAAAATACAAAACAAAACAAAACAAAACAAATTCACTTATTTCTGCTCTAAGCTTTATTATTCGTTTTCTTCTACTAATTTTGGGTTCAGTTTTCTCTTGCTTTTCTAATTTTGTAAGTTAAATCATTAGTTTATTTGAGATTTTTCTTCTTTTTTGATGTAGGCACTTACAGCTATAAACTTCCCTCTTAGTACTGCTTTTGCTGTATTTCATAGGTTTTACTGCATTGTGATTCCATTAGAATTTGTTTCAAGAAATTATTCAATCTCCTTACTTTTCATTAATGCACTTATTATTTAGGAGCATATTGTTTATTTTCCGTGTATTCGTACAGTTTTCAAAATTCCTCTTTGTGCTCACTTAAAGGCTTATTCTATTGTGGTCAGAGAATATGCTTGATATTATTTCAATTTTTAAAAACTTGTTTTTGTGAACCAACATAGAATCTATCCTTAAGAATGATCCATGTGCTGAAAAGAATGTGTATACTCTAGTGTTTGGATGAAATGTTGTTCTATATATATTTATTATGTCCATTTGGTCCATAGTGCAAATTATGGGAGATCTTCCCTCTGGGGAGATCTTTCCAATCCTGAAAGTGTGTTGACATCTCAGCTATTATTGTTTTGGAGTCT
Organism: Ateles fusciceps; assembly: GCA_036589455.1. NCBI lineage: Eukaryota > Metazoa > Chordata > Mammalia > Primates > Atelidae > Ateles > Ateles fusciceps. The sequence continues at coordinate 3,655,542 of JAZHEH010002077.1, forward strand.
ATCTCTTTCTTTAACTCTGATAATATTGGCTTTATATGTTCAGGTGCTTAAGTATTGGGTGCATATATATTGACAATTAATATATCCTGCTTCTGGATTGACTCCTTTATCATTATATAATGACCTTCTGTATCTCTTTTTATGGATTTGTCTTGAAATCTGTTTTGTCTGATGTAAGTCAAGGTACTCCTGTCCTTTTCTAGTTTCCATCTGCATGAAATATCTTTTTTCCATACTTTTATTTTCAGTTTGTGTGTATCTTTCCAGGTGAAATGTGTTTCTTATAGGCAACAGACCATTGTGTCTTGTTATCCATTCAGCTTCTGTATGTCTTTTGATTGTAAAGTTTTCAGCTATACATTCAATTTTATCATTAGTAAGTAAGGACTTATTCCTGCCATCTTGTTATTTGTTTTATAATTGTTTTGAGGTCTTCTCTTCCTTCTTTCCTTCCTTCCTGTCTTCCTTTTAGTAAAAGTAATTTTCTCTGGTGGTATGTTTTAATTTCTTGCTTTTAATTTTATTTGTATCCATTGTATTTTTTTAATTATTATTTGAGGTTACCACGAGATTTGTAAATAGTATTCAATAACCCATTACTTTAAACTGATGACAACTTAACACTGACTGCATAAACAAACATGGAGAAAGAAACTCATAAAAACGCTACACTTTATTTTTTCTTTTTTTTAATTTTACTTTTTTTTTTAAAGAAAGAAAAAGAAAGAAAAGAAAAGAGAGAGAGAGAGAAAGAAAGGAAAAAAGAGAATGAAAGAAAGGGAAAAAGAAGAAGAAAAGAGGGAGAGAGAACGGGAATCTTGCTCTATTGCCCAGGTTAGAATGCAGTCTAAAAATGGGTATTGAAAAGCTCTTTTATACTAATAATTGTGTTATACAATGGAGACAGGAAGGAATAACGGAGGAAAATAACAAACAAACAGCCAACCAATATTTCATTTAAACCTATGAAATGCTATGCAACTGCTGGGGAGTAATTTACTCCCCAACCATGTGGTCACTTTTAGAATAGATGTGATGTGTTACTGAAGAAAATGTATGTTTTGTGGATTTGGAGTAGAGAGTTCTGTAAATGTTTAGTAAGTTTACTTGTTCGAGGTCTAAGTTCAAGTCCTCGGTATCTTTATTAACCTTCTGTTTCATTGATCTGTCCAATATTGACAATGTAGTGTTGAAGTCTCCCACTATTATTGTGTGGGAGTCCAAGTCTCTTTGTAAGTCACCAAGAAGTTGCCCTATGTATCTGGGTGCTCCTATATTGGGTACACATAGACTTAGGATCGTTAGCTCTTCCCATTACATTGATCCCTCTGCCATTATACAATGTCCTTCTTATCTCTTTTGGTTTCTATTACTTTAAAGTCTATTTTATCAGAGATGAGAATTGCAACTACTTTTTTTTTTTTTTTTTTTTGCTTTCCATTTGGTTGGCAAATTTTCCTCCATCCCTTTGTTTTGAGTCTCTGTATATCCTTGCATATGAGATGGGTCTGGATGTAGCTTACCGATGGGTTTTTTGGAATGGCTGATACTGGTTGTTCCTTTCTGTATATAGTGCTTCTTTCAGAAGCTCTTGTAAAGCGGGCCTGGTGGTAATGAAGTCTCTGAGTACTTGCTTGTTCGTAAAAAAATTTATTTTTCCTTCACTTATGAAGCTTAGTTTGGCTGGATATGAAATTCTGGGTTGAAAGTTCTTTTCTTTAAGGATGTTGAATATTAACCCCTACTCTCTTCTGGCTTGTAGGGTTTCTGCTGAGAGATCTGCTGTGAGTCTGATAGGCTTCCTGTTGTGGGTAACCTGACCTTTCTCTCTGGCTGCCCTTAATATTTTCTCCTTCATTTCAACCCTGGTGAATCTAATGATTATGTGCCTTGGGGTTGCTCTTTTGAGGAATATCTTTGTGGTGTTCTCTGTATTACCTGGAGTTGACTATTGTCCTGCCTTGCTAGGTTGGGAAAGTTTTCCTGGATAATATCCTGAAGAATATTTTCCAGCTTGGATTCATTCTCTTCATCACATTCAGGTACACCTATCAAACGTAGATTAGGTCTTTTCACATAGTCCCATATTTCTTGGAGACTTTGCTCATTCCTTTTTACCCTTTTCTCTCTACTCTTGTCTTCTCGTTTTATTTCATTAAGTTGGTCTTCGACCTCTGAAATCCTTTCTTCTGCTTGATCAATTCGACTGTTAAAACTTGTGCATACTTTGCGAAGTTCTCGTATTGTGTTTTTCAGCTCCATTAATTCACTTATATTCTTTTCTAAATTGTCCATTCTCGTTAACATTTCATCAAACCTTTTTTCAAGGTTCTTAGTTTCCTTGCATTGGGCTAGAACATGTTCTTTTAGCTCACAGAAATTTCTCATTATCCACCTTCTGAAGCCTAATTCTGTTGATTCCTCACATTCATTCTCAATCAGGCCTTGTTCAATTGGTGATGAGGAACTGCAATCCTCTGTAGGAGGTAAGGCATTCTGATTTTGGGTGTTTTCAGCCTTTTTGCGCTGGTTTCTTCCCATCTTTGTGGATTTATCCACCTGTCGTCTGTGTAATTGCTGACTTTCAGATTAGGTCTCTGAGTGGACGTTCATCTTGTTGGTGGTAAAGTTTCTTCTGTTTCTTAGTTTTCCTTTGGTGGACGCCCCTACCCCACAGAGCTGGACCTTCCCGGGTTCAGCTGTACTTGCTGTGAAACTCTCAATCCTCAGCAGTTCCAATTGCTGTGTTTTTTTTTTGTGTGTGTGGGGGGGGTGGGGGTACCAGCCTTCCCCTGCGGGTGACCCACTACGCTGCTGAAACAGTGGCGTTAAGATTCGTGGCGGTTTTCTGCCCAGGAATCTCCCGGTCTGGTTCCCTGCTTCAGTCCGCTTTTCAATCAGCTGAATGGGAGACTCTGCCTTCCCGGAGCTCCAAACGCCAACTAAAAGGGCACTCAGTCCCGTATACTCTGGATTGAGAACCGCCGCGCCGGGGCGCCTGCGAAAAAGGCCACGCTGGCCAAAAGTGTCACACTGGCGACCTATGGGGCTCCTCTGCCGGGGAATCTCTTGGTTCGTGGGCAATAAAAATTCGTCTGAAAGTGTGGTGTCCACTCACTCTCTGCGCTTTCAGTGGGAGCTACAATCCTGAGCTGCTGCTAATCGGCCATCTTCGATCTCTCTCCCAAAACGCTACACTTTAACTTCATCCTCCCACTTTTTAACTTCCTGTCATTTCTCTTTATGTCTTATTGTACTATATCTTGAAAAATTTTCATAGTTATTATTTTGGATTGGATCATTATTTATTCTTACTAATTAAAAATAGTTTATACAACATAATTACAGTGTTACAATATTTTGTGTTTTTCTGTGTGCTATTACCACTGAGTTTTGTACCTTGAGATGATTTCTTTCTGCTCATTAAAATTCTTTCAGATGGAAGTACTCCCTTTAGCATTTCTTGTACAGCAAGTCTAATGTTAATGAAATCCCTTAGCTTTTCTTTGTCTCCAAAGGTGTTTATTTCTCTTCCATGCTTGAAGGATGTTTTGGCCAGATATATTATTCTAGGGCAAAAGTTTTTTATCTCTCAGTAATTTAAATATGTCATGTCCTGGGCTTCTAAGCTTTCCACTGAAAAGTCTGCTGCCAGACATATTGGAGCTTCATTGTTTGTTATTTATTTTCTCTTGCTGCTTTTGGGATTCTTTTTTGTTAACCTTTGGGAGTTTGATTACAAGATGCCCTGAGATAGTCTTTGGGTTACATCTGCTTGGTGTTATATAACCTTCTTGTACTTGAATGTTGATATCTTTCTCTAGGTTTGAGAATTTCTGTGAACATCCCTTTGAATAAGCTTTCTATCCCTAGGCCTGGGCTCAGGACCCCAGTGGCCTGCTTGTTGCTCTGTCCCAATGTGGTTGAGATGGTACCTAAGGGTAGAAGATAAAGTCTCCTTTACTTTTCCCTCTTCTTTGCTCAAACACAAGGAGTCTTTCACTGTAGCAAACACAGTTGGGAATGTGCTGGGTCACACCTGTGGGCAGCTCATCTAGGAGCCCATAGTGTACTACTTGGGTAACACTGCTGGTTATTCAGGGCCAAAGGGCTCTTTAGTCAGCAGGTGATGAATCCTACCAGGAATGAGTACTTCCCTTCAGGCAGTGGATCCCCTTCTGTACCAGGATGTGTCCAGAAATGTCATCCATGAGCCAGGGCCTAGAATGGGAGCCCCCGACTCTGCCTAGCGCCCTGTTTGCTGTGGCTGAGCTGATATCCAAGATGCAAGACAGAGTCCCCTTTACTTTTAGTTCCCTTCTTCTTAAACAAAAGAAATAAGTCACTTTCATTGCAGTGAGCTGCACCACCTGGGTTTCAGGAAGGGATGGTACAAGCACTCCCTTAGTCACTCCAATTAGTATCTCCATAGGTCAGATACCACTTAGGAGTTGCCCAGGAATTTGCAGTTTTTGTGTCTTATACTGCCTTACAATTTTACCACAACCCCAGGGCACTTTGACCCTTAATGGTGAAGTTTGTCGAGAAACTGAAGTTCTCATTGCTAGAATGGATGGTTTCCCTCTGGTTAGGCCTGGTGCAAATGCTCACTCTATGTGTGGGTGCTGGCTGAGCCCAGCACATTTTGCTCTTTATTGTGACAGGGGAAGCACTGAGTTCAATATAAAGTTCCCCAGTCACTGTGCTCTCCAACCCACAATGGCACAGGCTCTCCATGCTGCATGGCTGCTGAAGGGGAGTGGAGGAGAGGTGCTGTGGGTTATCAAAAAGTTTCTCTCTGACCCTCTTCAATGCCTCTTCAGCAATATGAAGTTAAAATCAGGTACTATGATTGCTCACCTGATTTTTGGTTCTTGTGACATGCTTTTCTGTGTGCAGATAGTTGTTAAAATTTGATGTTCCTGTGGAAGAATGAATAATGTAGGCTTCTATTTTGTTATTTTGCTCCCTGAGCCCCTGTACTGTTTACGACCATAAAGGTTTATCAGTTGGTAGATTTCAGCAGATTTAAAAGTTAATTCAGAACCTATACTATGGAGGCACGAAAGTCATCTTTTTGTTGCATAAATTATTTTAGTAAATTTCAGATTTCCAATTGGGTCGATTTGTGGACATTGATTTTGGTTTTCTACTTCCTCCTCCAGTATGGGATTTCTTCCTCTCTCACTGTCTTCCTCTCTGTTTCTGTATATACTTTTGTGGGGTGGCAGGGTCTCTACTCAACTCATATTTAGAAGTTTTCTTTTCTCCAGATAATCTCTAATCATTGTCATCAGCATTTAGGGGCCTCCTGCATTAAAGTGGTTGAATTAGTCCTCTAAATATACTGTAGGCAATTTTACTTATAACTTGGAAATCTACATCTATTTGGATGGCAGAGTCATATGCAGTAACATCAGTAGTAAAGACATTTTATAAGGTTTTATTGTGCCATCTGCCTTTAGGAGTGTGGATTTTGGCATGCCATGTAGTAACAGCTCCTCTTCTGCCCAAGTGAATCCACTTATTTTATAGGGTATCAGTCTTTCCCCCTGAGGACTCTCTAGAATGGAAGCCAATGCCTGGTTACGACACAACCAAGGGTCACAGGATGTGAGTCACCCTCCTCAGTGTGAATTTCTGTCATGGTGTATGTTGAACTTGAGATTCAATAGGTCCAAGATGAGGCTGAGACACACAACCCAAGGCCGCTATAAGAGAGGGGCCTCAATTTCATATGACTCATAACAAAGACTGGGTAGAGCTCAGCGAATACAGCACCGTGCAGCACAGCTGAAGGCACAAACTTGCCTGAAGGCAGCAACACAGCTCAAAGAGCTTTCTAGCCAGCATGCAGCTGACCAAAAGGATTGCTCCACTGGCAGGCAGCAGAGCCAGTTATCAAGCCAAAGCAAGAGAAGAGAGACTCCTGCTAGCGGTGGATATCATCTAGACATCCTGCTTACAGCACCATTGTTTTAGATATCCCACAAAAAGAAGACTGCCCTTCTCAACACTCGAAGTTGGAAAAGCTTATTACTCACATAAGGGAATTCCATGGAGAGTGAGGTGGCACAAACAGAAATAGATTGGCTTGAGGGATCCTAACTGAGTGGATCAGGCCTTATAGTGGTTAGAAGTTCTCATGAGCTGGAATTTCGTGAGGTTTGAATTTCCAGCAGGCACCAAAGGAGGAGACGTGTGGGATTTCTTAGCCTATCTATTTAATAGATGTCAAACCAAAGGAAAAGCAGAGGGAGAGGCTTAAAAGAAGTTGGCAGTCATATATCAAAAATATGGAGTCAGGCCTTTTTAAAAGTTTTTTTTTTTTAACTTTTATTACAGTTTTTTAAAAAAGTTACATTTTGAACCTTGAGAAAATATTACACATTCAAAAACTAAATAAAACTCTCACCCTCATTCCCTCCCAAGATTGAAAACAACAAGAAGTCACTATAGGTGATTGAAACTATTATTTTCTGTTCATAATTCCTTCCTATCTAAATTATTTCTCTATGCATTATTTTCTCAGGAGTCTCTTCTATTGTTAATAATAGGATCCAAGAGGAATATAAACAATTATTCATAAAAAAAAGAAAACGTAGAAATTCTTTCCTCCAATGCCTTTCTGAAACAGGTTTTGAAATTAATTCTAGAGATTTAATCTCAATGCCCAAAGTGGGATTTAGAATTAGTCTTGTCATAAATAATTGTTTTTGTTTGTTAGTTTGTTTTGGGAGTATCTGAAACTAATCCTTGACATCTGCATTACCATAAAGGGATGATTCTCTCATCACCCCTGTTTTGCTTTCTCTACATAGGCTTGTGTCTTTTAAAAAAGTTTTTCTTCTGGGAAAGGAACTGAATTTTAGTCCGTTTGGATAGAGTTTTGATTCCTCATCAAAGGCTTGATGATAAAACACAAGCTGATCCTCTGTTTCCATGATGGTATTCATGACTAGAAACGGCTCCAAAGGTTACACGACTCTGTCCCACGCCACACCTCAGTGACAGCTGTCTGAAGATTTCTGTTGCCTAGAACCTGTATTGGCTTGGACAAGTTGAATTTTGCTGTATCACTTTGAGGCCACTTCTGTCTCCCACATGAAGTTCTATTTTTCTCATTGGCTTTGTGTGGATTGTCAACAATCCTCAGAGCCAAAGGGTATCAGTGCTATAACTTCTTCTAATACCTTGTTTTCTTCACGTTCCATTCTTTGGTGGGACAGGGAATTCCGATTTGGAGACATTTCTGACCACATGAGAATATGATCGCTCTGCTTCTCCATCTCCTGTTCTCTGTCTCTGCTTGCATGACTAAATAATACTCAACACAAATTATTCTGCATTTTCACAAAATGCTCCTTTTTCTCCAACTAACTCAATCTAGTATAACTTTGTGTACTTATTATACACACAAATTTAAGTGTAGAGACTGTCTTTTAACTTTTTTTCCTAGCACTCACTACAATGCCTGAAACAGCAGTCAATAAAACTGGCTTTAAAGAGGTCTTACGGTACAGTTTAGAATTTCTGGGTTATTTGTATGCATATTATATGCTCAAAATTTTGATCGATACTGTCAAATTGCCATTCTAGAAGTTGTACTGATTTATACTACTTTAAACAATAAATATAGATTGGCCATTTCTTTTTCTTTTTTGGGTTTACAGTATAAAAATATATAAAATATATATATATTTAAATTTGCATTGTTGATTATTAGATAAGTTAAGCATCTTTTCACAAGTTAATTGGAACATAATTCTTTGCACATTTCTTTATAGGTTTGTTTTCTCAGTAATTTGGGGGACCTATTTACTGATATGAATTTTAATTGCTTGTCTTATTTCTAAGCTGCACAGATTTTAGAATTCTTTTCATTAATTTTTAATAACTTAAATTTTGAGTTAATTGTAGATTTACATACAGTTTTAGAAATAACACAGAACGACTCTGTGTACTCTTTATCCAGTTTTCATCAATAGTGATATTTTGCAAAACTACAGTACAATATCACAACCAGGATATTGGCATTTGAGATATTGGCAATCAAGATACAGAACATTTCTATCACCACAAGGATACCTTATGTTGCTCTTTAACAGACAAACCTACTTTTCTCCCTCCCATATTTTCTCTGTAACCCTTAGCAACCACTCATCTGTCCTCCATCTCTATAATTTTGTGATTTCAAGAATGTTAGGTAAATGATATCATGGAGTATGTAATCTTTAGGGACTGGCTTTTTTCATATAGTATAATTACTGAGATTCATCTATGTTGTTACACTAATCATCCATTTCTTTTTATGTCTGAGTAGTATTCCATAGTGTGGATATTCCACAGTTTTTTAACCATTTATACACTGGTGGACATCTTGGTTGTTTACCAAGATATTTGTGGCTGTTATGTGTAGGATTTTATGTGAACATAGTTTTTATTTCTATTGTCTTTGAAACTTTTAAATAAAGATTTATAGAATTGGTGCTGTTTAAACATTGGGTAGAATTCTAATCTTTTGGGCCCAAGATTACTTTTTGGGAGTTGTTTTAAAATTACAAGTTCTATTTCCTTAATGATTTTAGGACTATTCATATGATCTTTTTTATATTGGCTAATTTCACATTCTCAAGTTAGCTTATAGTTTGCTTTTAGTAATTGTTACATTTTTTAGCTGAATTATCCTACTGGTTATATGGATTTATTCCCCTGGTAAGAGAGTTGTCTTGTCTTCTTTCTCCTAGGGGTAGTCTTTCTCCCAGATGTAGGATTAATTGATTGCCTTGCAACCTCAGTTTTGTAATAGGTTCCAAAAAGTCACTAATTTGCAATTTGTCTAGCTTTTTCTTATAGTAAAGGTAGGAGTGTTGCCTTTGCCACTTTCTGTATTATTAAGCTGTGGTCCTAAAATAGCTTCATTTGATATTAGCATTTTCTTTTCTAAGTATATGCTCTTATGGCCTTAAGCAATAATAATAAAATGCAATACCTGTATAAAAAAATTATATTTTAAAAGTTCTTCCACATGTAGCCTTATTTTTACACTTCCTGTCATATTTGAAAAGAAAGTGGTGAAGTCATTTACCCAAATTAATCCAGTTAGTCAATGACATAGAAGAAAAGGAAATGAGAACTTCTAAATTCAAGTGTGTTGCTCTTTCCTATGAATGGCCTGTCCTTTGTTCACCATCTCTTCCTCCCTGGTACCTTCTTTCTCCAAAATCTGTTACCTCTGAGGGGGATCATGGAACACATGGCATAATCTCAGTGCCATGGTGGACAATCTGAACCATAGAAGAAATACAAAATAGTGGGTTGAATTTGGCCCCAATCAGAAACTATCTGCCTATACTTAACATTTTGCATGCTTTAAAACAATGGGTTCTCAAACTGCATAAAGTACATAAAGAATTGCTTGGAGAGCTTGACAAAAACGTAGGCTCAGGGATTCAGTAGGTGGTGGTAGGACCAATGCATTTGCATTTCTAACAGGCTTGTAGCTGATCCTGATGTTGCTAATTCTAAGGACCACTGTGTGAGTAACACTGTCTTAGATCTATATTTCTTTAATGTGTTCATGGATCACTAACATTCAAATCACCTAAAGTGCCCACTCCTGACCTACTGAATCAAACTAACTGGAGGAGCAAGTCATGAAACTAACCATAGCATGCCATACGATTCTGATCTACACTGTTGTTTGAGAACGTACACTGAAGCAGGATGTTTTGCTCTTTAGCTTCACTAATCCAGGTTCTTGTCTCATGACCAGGAAGAATTAGGCATGCAGACACATTGAAGGATGAGGAGGGCAGAATTTATTAAGTGAAAAGAATGTCTCAGCAAAAAGAGAGGGCCCTGCAAGCAGGTTTATACCTCCCAAATTGAAAACCAGGGCCACCACCCATAAGCTAAAGAGGCCAGGCTTCACCCCTGCATAAGGCACAAATTCCTGGTGGTTCCACCCCATTTCCCCAGAGCATGTGGGCCTTCACTCTGCTGTGGGCATGCCCAGGAAAGCCCCCTGTGCAGGTTCCCTTATCTGTACAAAATATCTGGTGTAAACACTTGTAGGGTTGGTTGGAGATTCTCTGGGGACCTTCCCTATCTGCCTAGTCCTTTGTCTGCCTCCTACCTCTATTAACACCATGATTCTCAAACTTTGCTATGTATAGCAAAGTTTGCTATGTATTTTCCCGGCAACATATTTCTAATACCTTTATCTCTTCTCTATACATTCTAATTTAATTGGCATGGGGGAGCATGCAGGGTATCAGAAATTATAAAAGTTCCCCAGGTGACACTAATTTGCAGTAAAATCATATGTCTGAGACATAAAATTGTTGCTTTGCTAGAGAATGTTGGTTATAACCACTGAGCAAGTTGAGAGATTCTTCAGGTTTCTTGTAATTCAGGGTTGGAATTAGTTAAATCTCTTTTGTGCCTAAAATTGTCATGTTTATTCAGTAATAAAAACAATTCTCTTCATGGAGTTCAAAGACCTTGTTCTTAAAAGAAATACATATTTAATGCTGGAATGTAATGAAGTCAGCCATTTATACAGGATTATATTACACAGTGTTTTAATTGGAATTTTAGTTGATCCTTTGCCTTTTTGACACAAATCTAAAAGTCACAGGGAACAGTTACAATAATGTCATCATGGCCCCAAGATTTTACGTGAAAGCCCTAAACTTACTGATAGGGGCATTCAAATATTCCAGTAATTTGGAACACACAGAAAGGGTAAAATGCTAGGTGATGTATTTTTAAAAAAGTGAGTGTGTATTTGTGTGTGTGTTTCTGTGTGCATTTTTGAACAGCATGAAAAGGTAATAGTTAGATCTTATGAGAAATGGCCTCTTTCCAAACACTGTGAAACATTTGAAAAAAGATATGCTAAATAGCCTACCAGTGTAGTTCCTTTTACATTATTTAACTGCACTTAATTGTTTTAAAAAGGGGGAATTGGTATGTTTTCTGTTTGATGGCAGAGCAATGGACAAAAAGCCTTTTGATTAAAAAAAAAAGTGTATTTGTATAGACTCTACTTTCTCTCTCTTTACATATTTAGAAAATACTTACCTGTTCCCACACTCACCTAAGCAGTTACAGTGGTTCTTTAGAGGTGCTTCTTCTCTTCAATTTTCAGTGATTCTTCACGATTCAGAGTTCAGGATTTTGTTGCTGGTGTAAACATAGGCAAATAAAAATAGATCTCTCTCTCTCACTCTCTCTCTCTTTCTGTGTGTGTGTTTGTGTGTGTGTGTGTGTGTGTGTGTGTGTGTGTGTGTGTGTGTGTATTTTTTTGAGACAGAGTCTCGCTCCATTGCCATGCCCCAGGCTGGAGTGCAGTGGCGCAATCTTGGCTCACTGCAACCTCCACCTCCCAGGTTCAAGCAACTCTCCTTCTTCAGCCTCCTGAGTAGCTGGGACTACAGGCGCGTGCCACCACGCCCAGCTAATTTTTGTATTTTTAGTAAAGACGGGGTTTCACGATGTTGGCCAGGACGGTGTCTATCTCTTGACCTCATGATCCGCCCGCCTCAGCCTCCAAAGGGTTGGGATTACAGGCGTGAGCCACCGTGCCTGGCCAATATATATTTTAAAAAAGGAAAGATATAGTTATCAAAATAATTTTATATGTATATTTTTTTCAAAAGGAAAGAAAAGGAGAAAAGAGAAGATATAGCTATCAAACTAATCTTATAAATTAATATTCCCTTCACTAATAGACCCACTGATGCCATCGAAAATTAACTTACATATATTCTTCTTAAATTCTGAAATATAAAGGGTAAAAGTGAAATTATAAAATCACTCAAAAATTTCAGGTTTAATTAAGTAATCATTTATTTGTGAATGCAAAATAATTTATTTCTTTTCTTTTTTTTCTTTCTGTGTTTTCTTTCCTTCCTTTTTTCCCATCTTTTCATATCCTTTCCCTTCCATTCTCTCTTTCTTGCTTCCTTTCTTCCCTCCCCTCCCCTCGCCTCCCCTCCCCTCCCCTCCTCTCCCCTCCCCTTCCTGCTTCTCTGTTACCACTCTTATTTCAGGGCAAACTAATCTCTCTCTGTCTCTGTCTCTCTCACTCGCTCTCTCTCTAAAGTATTATTTATATGTGAAAGGAAATATTTCTTTATTTCTTTCTCTTTTTGTGAGTATATATCCACCTGCTTCCTGGGGGGTGATATGTAGGGGAAAGAATCCTTTCTTACCACATGCCTCCTTCTGCTGCCTTAGCTTGTTCCCCAAATAACAACCCCTCCTTTCACTCCTCATTACCCTTCTTGTTTTCAAGTACAATGACTTATCTTAAGGCCTTTGTGAGTGAGTTTCTCTTGTCTGGAAAGTTCTATCCTTATTTTTATGTGCCCTTCCACTGTTTTATGTAAGTCTTTGCTCACATTTCTCATCCGGGAAGTTTGACCATTCTGTATAAAATAGTACTGTTTTAATTTTTTCTATATTTCCTTACCTTGTTAAAATTTTCCTTTTAGTACTTTTTATCGTCTGACAAATAGGTTATTTTTAATTGTCTTTCCCTACTGGATATACCTTCGTTAGGAGGGATTTTGTTTGGTTTGCTATTGTATTCTTCTGCTTAACTTATACAACATGTTAAATATATATTTTATTGAACCAATGAACTTATTGAACACAGGTGTAAACCAACAAGTATTTCTTGAATAACTCTTATTTTCAAGTCACTCAGCCACACGTAGTTAAAATCATTCCAGGAAAAGGAATATTGTAGCAAACAGAGGAAGGAATCAATGAGTTCGACCTGGCTAGAGAAAAATACTCATCCTGGTACATCTTGTGAAATGAAGCATTAAATAATTTGTAGGGACCAAATCATAAAACATTTAATGTTAGACTAAGAAATGCATGATATCATGTCAGCAGTAGGGAGAAGGAAGAAAATTGACTGAACACACAGGAGGAATCCTAACATTAAGGATTAAGATTCCCTGGAAACGTATGCCCTAAAATTTAGCAGGAGGATGCAAGATTCACAGGACTGGTCAGCAATAAAGACTGAAAATATGATGGATGGGACCTCAGATCCCTGGTCAGAAAGGAGGATGACTGTTATTAGAACACTTCAGACATGATTATAACTGGAACAATGGCACTCTTGAGTTCAGAGACTGTGGGAACTGGGAGAAGAGTTGCATTAGAAAATCAAGCTGTCATGAGCTAGCAAAAGTCAAGGCAGAGAAAACAGAGCAGTGAGCAATAGATAAGCCAAGTGTGTGCTGACACAACCAAGGTAACCTGAGGTGAAACTATTTACTATCACGGAAGACCTGACACCATCACTGTAATCATGTTAAGGCAATGAAAGAAAACATAAGTTATAGAAAAAATGGGGAAATAAAGCTCTAAAAATATAAGGCCAGGTAGACTGAGAAACGCCCAGACTGGGGAGTACTTGAGATGCCGTTAGCTTGGACTTTTAGAGCCAGCTAGAGAATATTGTGTGCTAGATTCTGACATAAATTCTGTTCAGAGAGAATGTTGTATGGGATTTGAGGGAGGCTTTTCTTGATTACGTATGGAAATCGAAGTATGCAGTCACTGTATGCCTTCTATGACTGTTAATTATTTTTTATTGCAATAATCCTAAATGCCTATAAAAACCTGAATTTCCAAAATGATTGGTAATACATCAGGAAGATTGATAATGTCTGAATAGGAAAAATAAGACCAAACTCAAGTATGGAATTTTTATACTTTTGTGTTTAAATTTCTAGAGAAAAAATTACTGTGAATATTTAGCTTTCATAGAAGGTGTGTATATAAAATGTGCTTTAAAAGGAGGATATCAAAAGTCTTCCTGATACCTAAATACTGCCCCAAATATTTGTACGTTCCACAAGAGGAGTAACCCTTGGTTCAGCCTAACCATCTAAGAAGGTTGCAATGAAAATGCACTCATCATTCTGAGTTCTATTTTAATAGGAAATAATAAAAAAATACATTAATTCTTTATCTCTTTGGATTTTGAAATTTGGGAAGAACATATGTTTTCATGATTGTTAAGATCGTTATGGAACTAGACTACAGGAGAGAATAATAAAAAATAAAAAGAAATGATTGGAAAAATATAACTAAGAAAACAAATTTACACACAAACATGTCCCTCACATGGTCACTGTTACATCACTCTGCTTTGATTCTCTGTATAATACTAATTACTAGTGTATATATATAATTTGTTCTTTGTGTACCCCACTAGATAACTTGTTTTTTATTGTATATATAAGTTTATATGATCTTGGAGATTTTAGAAAGTATGTTTAAATATTAGACCATAGGCTGGGCTCAGTGGCACATGACTATAGTCTCAGCTACTTAGAAGGCTGAGGTGAGAGAATTGCTTGAGCCCAAGAGTTTAAGTTCAGCCTGGGCAACATATTGAGACTCTGTCTCAAAAAATCAAAATAACATAATGGAAAATGAACATATTTAACAATATGGCCTAATGTTTCAAGAAATTTCTCATTCCTCTTTAAGGCCAAAGTCTTTGACCATTGCTCTGGAAGTCACTCAGGGAATCAACAGTCCCTTAGAATATGATTTTCTCCCTCCTATATTTTATTATCTCCTCTTTCTGCCTAACCCCTCTTTTTTGGAATAGCCTTCTCTCCCGCATCTTACAAAAAACATTCATATATTTATTCTATCTGTCCACTGTTGTACACACACTGATTTATTTTTCTGTGTATTGTATGTGATTTCCTCAGTCAAAAAATTGAAATCAGTTATAATCCTTAGCTCATGACACACTATCATTATGGACATTTTATATATATTTGGGTACTCATTTATTAATTATTAGAACCCACTGCCCAAAACAAAAACTTGAAATCATATAGTACTCGATATTAATTTCATTATATAATAATCCCTTAGTAGCATCCTCCAGTCTCTACCTCCATCTAAGGGGATGATCACCGAAATCCCATGTTCATCTTTGCGTTACATTTGTTTGTATATGTTTCTTATTGCATATACATGTGTCCCTAAAAATACTTTTTGTAATTTAGTTTTTTAACTTTGCAAAAAACAGGTTATATGTAAATTTTTTGAGATTTATCTTTTTGTATTATACAGCTAATATTTATCCTTATTATCAAGTGTGCCTATAGGTTATTCATTTTAAATGCTATATACTAATTTCATTGTGTGAACACAACAGAGTTTATTCATTCTCTTAATCCAACCTTCTGTTGATGAGTATCACATTGTTTCTCTTTAAAAAATTATAAACTATACTGTTAAGAACATTCCTGTGCATATCACTTATTGTATCTGTCATTCAGTTATTCATGTTATGCATGTTTGTTGGGTACCTACTAAAACTAGGCATCATACAACATGCTGGAGGAAGAATGGAGATGGGGAAAAAAGTAAATTGTCATGATATTTGCAATGAAGAGAGGGTTCCCTCTAACCATAAATGTTAGGTGGCACAGTAAGCTTATTCTCTTTAGAAGATTTGATTAAGACATTCTTGTGTTGCATGAAAATAAAAGATAGAGAGAGAGGAAGGAAGGGAAGGAAAGGAGAAAGGAGGGGAAGGAAGGAAGGGTGAACTGAGGGTGGCAACATTTAAAGAACTGAGCTAAAATGAATTATCCTTAGCAATTATTTTTTTTTCTTTATAGAAATTTTTGTGAGTGGGTCTTCATATTACTCTCATAGCATATTATATAAGCAGCCAGACTATGACCTTGTAAAGCTCATTAGTACCTAAGTTTATACTTTTAAGTGTATCTTCTTTAAGACAAAAAGATTTAGTGCAGATATTTTTTCAAGCCATGTCGTAGATTTTTATTACTAGTTATTATTAGCAAATCAATGGACAGTTAGACACACTGATCCAAACTGATAAACTGGCAGGAGTGCTGCTTTCCCTGTGGAATTTCTTTTAAGTAATAGGAATTGCTTTCTGAGAACATTTAAATCCTCATGGGCAGACTAGGTAGCTGAATATGTGACTTATACTTTTTCCTATTATATATAGAAAGAGCGTTTCCTTATAAACTTATAATTTCAGATACTGCCAACAAAAATCTTAACAGTTCTTTGTTCTTCTATTGGAGAGAAATGGAAAGAGAACTGAGTGTAGTGAGGGTATGTGTAGGAAGCTGCAGTAAGTCTTTTAGGGATACTCCTAGGAAGACCCATAGCTTGCCCAAGGAATGACTCTGACTCTCTCTGAATGCTTGTGTAATTTATCCAGGCAGAGCAGATCAGTGATTCTTCCCTGTTCCTGTAAGGCTTGTAATAACCTTCTTTCCCTCATGTTACAAAACCCATTCATACATTTGTTCTGTCTGTCCATTGTTATTCATACACTGATTTATTTTTCTGTATCATATTATCCATCTGGCTATACCTACATCTATCACCGTCTATTTATATCATCTATCTGCATACCATATCACGTCATATATGTCACATATCGTGCATTCTCATGTGTTAGTGATCCTGGCTGGACTAAGAGTTTCTCAATAATAAAACTCATGACTTGACTATATTTTTATTTCACTACTTTACACTATTCAAATGCCTACCTATGTCTAACATCGGGCTGCATTTTAGTATATAAAACTTGTAGGTTTGCATTTGTTGTAATTAGAATTTCATTTTCTACATTTTTAATCATGTATTTCTTCCTCTTGTAGAGGAAGAAATCTTGTATTTCCTCCTTCACTGCTTCATCTGATAAAAGCTTGTCTGATGACAACCCTACTCAGGCTGAAGCCAAGGAAAAACATTACTGGGAGGCATCAAGTCTTACTTTGCCTATATAAGATTATTTAAACCTTGACAGAGCTGGTGATTTCAGAGAATAAAGACTGCAAATCACTGACAAAAGCCTCTCAAACAATTACTTCAGAGAACATGATTGGGAAGAATGCTCTAAAGGAGGAAAGAAAAATAAATTCGTTTCTAACATATACAGAACATCTTCATGTTTACAAAGCATTTGTTGAGTCCCATGTTATACATAGATGCTCTTTGACTTATGGTGGGGTTATGTCCCAATAAACTCATCAAAAGTTGAAAATATCATAAGCTGAAAATGCACTTAATACATCTTACCTACAGAAGATCACAGCCAAGCCTACCGTAAATGTGCTTAGAACACTTACGTTATCCTATAGTTGGGCAACCATCTGGCAATGCAGTGCACAGTAGCACACAGATTGTTTACCGAAGCGATCGCAGGATGACGGGCAACCACTGCCCAGCATCACTAGAGAGTATGATACATATATCACAAGCACAGGGAAAAAAGTCAAATTCAAAATGTGAATTATGGCTTGTACTAAATGTGTGTTGCTTTCATGCCATTGAAAAGTCAAAGAAATCATAAGTCAAATCAGTGTAAGTCAGGACAATCTGTAGTTCTTTGAGGCAAGAGGAGGGGAACATTCCCATTCTAGAAATGAAAATTTTAGTTTCATAATTGGCAACGTAGTATCTTGGCTAGAACTTTGGTGTACCTATTTGAATTCCAAGCTTCTAAGGCACAACTTTGTACCCAGTGTCAATTGCGTTGAACTTTTCCCTTCCCCAGAAGAATTATCTACTTAAGCCTAAGTTCAGCACGTATTATCTCCTGAAGCATAAGTTCATCACAGAGTGAGGCAGATGCAGAAGAACCTTGTTCTGTTTTGTAAAATCTATTTGTTATCTATGTGGAAGAGGGTTTGAATTTAAGTACTACACAAAATGCTGAGCAGATAAAACATGTTGGGACGTCTGAGAAAAGACTCTGAACAGGTGAATTCAAGTTATTCTGTGGCTCTTTTAATAGCAATTTCTTATGAACTATTATAGTACCAAGAAAGTATTTGATTGCAAAACCTATATTTTAAAACAACTGAGGGTAGAATGAGCTAAAGAACGTCAACACAGAGTTAGCTCAGGAGAGACAAGAAACATTTTACTCACTTTTTTCCCCAGAAGGCATACTTCAAGCCTAGTTCTGCTTGTGCTTTTTTCAAGATTATAGCCAGACATAACTGAAAGTGATTGGGGAGAGCATTAAGGCCAAACTCACTGATTCAAAAAGTAAGACACTAGGGCCAAGGGATGATAGCTTGATATTTAGAGTAACTTAATATAGTTTTCTAAAAGGCCTTTTGTGAATGTTTAACTAGCCAAGGGATGATAGCTTGATATTTAGAGTAACTTAATATAGTTTTCTAAAAGGCCTTTTGTGAATGTTTAACTACCACACATATGCAAACACACAAACACATGGAAAACAACGCTTAAGGATAGGTTACACGTGGTATCCTATAGTATCAAAATGCATTTTTGCAGATGTCTAAGGATGAATTCCCTCTCATACTATAATGACTTGGTTGGTTCTAAACATTCTATGATTAGGTCATTTTGATGCTTCCATGTTCTGATCAGATATAACAATAGAATGTTGTGTTATTTTAGATTGGAAGAGTCTTCATCCAAACTGGGAAGAACGTTCCCTAACTAACACGTAGTATGGTGATGACTGGATATGCTTTGTATCAAACATTACCAAAAGAAAGAAAAAACAGCCAACGATGCAATATTAAAGATATTGCTCCACCCTGGAGTCTATCGGCCCTGACATGCCTCAGAAAAGCATAAGGATCTCTTGGGTACAATACTATTCTCTATTCTTTTAATACGAAACAGAGAGATAGTTTGTTATAAGGCAGTGTTTTAAACTTCTATTTATTGCTTACATATTTTTCAATCAGCAGAAGCTTTTTAATCACACAATTTTTGCTTTAATGGAAGCCCAACATGTATGACAGGAAAAAGTACAGCTTCTTTGGTTGAAGCTGAGAGAGGGCAAGCATCAAACCCCACCCACTCATCCCCTTATCCATTCGTGACAATCTCAAGAGTGGATCTTTTACTATCATGTACTCAAAGCTTAGTTTCCAGATGAGCCCCATTACTGTCACCTGCACACTTTGTGGAAAAGCTAGAAGCTCTTGGGGTTAGATTCAATGCTCTGGGTTTGTATAAGCCCTCCAGATAATTCTGATGCATATTTGGGTTTAAGAAACTCTGATGATTCAAAACTTGATTACCACTGGTGTAGTAAGTAGAATCAAACCCTGGACTAAGAGACAAAGGATATAAAATGTAATTATGGCTCAATTAATCTATAATATAAACTTGGGAAATCATCAAATCTTTTTGGGCCTCCATTTTTGTGTTCAATTAAGTTGGTGCTACCTTTCATTTCTTCCTTATGGATAGTAGAAGAATAGTAATAACTTTGAAATTTTAAGAGTATTTTACATGCAAAAAATGTCAAATACATCAATGTTGTAGAAGAGAGCAACTAGAAACAGACATATTTATATAGGAATTGAATATCATTAATGTGATTTATTCAGATTGATGTATTGGGGCATGCATTTCAAGATAAAATTTATAACTTTAAATACATAATTCAAAAAATGAATATAATAAAAATTCTAATGTTCTTAAATATTTACGCATAAGAGTACTTAGTTTTACTTTGTGTACTTCAAATATTTATTAAGTAAATTCAATGTACCAAGACAGGATAAAGTTAATATTTATTGATTATTTATATGCCCAAATGCATATATTATTTGTTCAGTCCTCACTACCAATCTATTTGTTAATTATGATTTATTTATGTTAGATATGAAAATTGAGGCTTACACAGGTTTTATAGCGTGCCCAAAGACACATAACTATTGAATGGTGAACATCAGATTAAAACAAGGCTGATTTTATGCAAGTTTTATTTATAACTGCTCTGTTTATAAAATTATAGAGCCTAATGAGAAAACAGAGCTTTTAAGATTTTAAAATTTCTAATTATTGAACTGATTGACCTGGAACTTGGGAATTTGAACATGTGAGAAAATTACTAAAAATTTATTTTTATATAATTACAGTAGAGAGAAGGTCTTTGTAAATATTAACCAAAACCCAAACACCAAGAAAAGATACACTGGTAATGTAAACATTTCAACATTAATATACTGAGTAATGTCTTAAGCAAAGAAGAGACTGAAAGAAAACAAAAGTCTGTTTTAAAGTATATGAGATATAGGATTAAGATTTATAATACCTAGGAACTTCTCTAAACGAATAAGAAAAAAATGATGAACAACTTAATAGTAACATTATCAAACTTACAGAAAGGAAATTAACAGTAGGAATGCACAACTTTAATAACAATATAAAATGAGGTTTATCCTCATAATTTAAGGGATTCATATGAAAACAATGATGCTAAAAAATTAATAAAAGTAAGAAATTACATATATTCAATATTGTTTAGGGCATTGGAAAACAGATTCTTTCATGTATTATTTCTAAGAATGTAAATTTGAATAGATGTTTTGGATAGAAAATGAAAGTAAACATTTGGCAGTAACTGTGAAACTTTAATATATTAATTGAGTCATAAATTGCCTTTTGTAGATTTATTCTAATGGAAGTGTTAAGCAGGCCTTCACAGATATATTTTCAAGGAGTTTATTTGTAGCCATGTCGATAGTAGCAACATTTAGGAAAAAATTCCCTTAGTTACTAAATTATTAAAATATTGTTTTATGTCACATTATTAAAAATTATATAGTCATCACAACAGGTTGATATAAATCTAACATAGAAAGATACCCATATTAAACCACAAAAACTAAATCAATTCAGAAATCTTGGCAAATGATATGAATTTATTGACCACATTCAAAACATTTTTATACATGTATATGCTCATGAAATTTACATACATTTAAAGAAAGAGAAATAAAAATCGTGTTGTATGTGGGTTAGTTCTTGATATCAGAAGAATAAATTTTAATATTGCCCATTCTTGCTTCAGATAAAAGTAGAAGGAGCAATATCTGTGCAAGATTTTGATTATGTTTCAGAAAATATGTCATGTTGAACTAGCTGTGAATAATTAAAGCTTCTAAGGTGGAGGTATGGTTTGAGTTGTCCTCTGTTTGGTAAAGCACTTAATGAATTATATCTATTTTCTCATCATGTACAAAAGCAGCTCTTGTCAAAGCCAGTGATAATTTTCCACTGAAAAAAAATGGTGGATGGATTTTTAGAGTTATCCTATTATTAGTAAGTTTTAAGTGGTTGCTTCTACTGTAAGTTCTTCTTGATTATGGTAAAGTTTCAATGAAGTCTTATTCATGCAACTCCCTTGTATCAGCAGTTCTTAGAAAAGTAAGGGGTAATCCCAGCTACTTGGGAGGCTGAGGTGGGAGGACCACTTGAGCCCAGATTGAGGCTGCAGTGAGGCATGATCACTGCACTCCAGCACAGGCAACAGAGTGAGACCCTATTTCAAAAGAAAAAAAGAAAAGAAATAAGCATGGTATTGGTACAAGATCAGACTCATAGACAAATGGAACAGAAGAGAGAGCCCAGAAGTAAGACCACACACCTACAACTATCTGATCTTCGACAAACCTGGCATAAACAAAACAAACAAAAAATATATATTTATTAGTAAATTTTAAGTTTATATATATATATGTTTATATTTATTTATTTATTTATTTATTTGTTTGTTTTTTGTTTTGAGATGGAGTCTCACTCTTGTTGCCCAGGTTGGAATGCAATGGCACGATCTCAGCTCACTGAAACCTCCACCTCCCGGATTAAAGCAATTCTTCTGCCTCGGCCTCCTGAGTAGCTGGGATTGCAGCTAATTTTTTGTATTTTTTAATAGAGATGGAGTTTCACCATGTTGGACAGACTGGTCTCATTTATTTTGTTCTTTTCTTCCTCAGTCTGGTAGGTGTGAAACACTATATTACTTTGGATTTAATTTGTATTTTCTTACATGTTAATGAGGTTATGATCACCTCCTGTCCTCAGGTGATCCACCTGCCTTGGCATCCCAAAGTCCTGGGATTACAGCCATTAGCCACCGTGCCTGGCCTTGAATAAATATTTATACCAAAACATAGAAAAAGGAAATAAATAAAAATCAAGTCTATAATGGAAAAATTACCCCAGAAAAAGAACAATAATCAGTTAGGCTGCTATACTACACAATTCCAAGTTGCGCTGTTTATTTACAACTTGATATACTCTGGAGAAAGAAAATCATTTCTAAGATGGAGAATTCACTGGAAGAAGAAAACTGGAACAAGAGGTGACTAGAAGAAATGTAAAGACTTTATAATTCTCAGATGTATTTGGGAAAATCTTTATATGCATTTCACAGTGAGCCTATATTATCTTAATAATTAAAATCAAAAAAATTAAAAACAAGATTATGAATGTAAGTATAAAATATGACTCAAAATTCCCTGTTGTTCTGCACTCTTGTGCCCCTGCTGGTATATCACTAATGAATGTTCTCACATAACTTACCTAATCAGCCCTGTTCTACTGCTCAGCACAGAGAAGGGCCCCAACCCTGGTTAATATATGATCTATTCTCTCTACAACACTTTCGATACCTTGATTTCCTTTGAGCTTATCAGCAAAACTGCAGCTCTGTACCAGTACCTTTACCACTTCTCTGGTCCTTCACTGAGTACCCAAGTACTTCTGTGAAACAGCATTGAACCAAGCAGATCTGTGTCACTACAAATTCATAGTCTTTGAACTATGTTCAAAAGTCTCCTGTCCAACTCTTCCATATCTCACTCTCAGATGACCATGATGCCTACTGTATGGGCAAGAAAAGAGTTTTTAAATAAATGATCTAATCAATTTTCTCTACTTTCACCTATTAACTCCTTCTGTCTCTTTTTTTTTCACTTTAATAAAAATATCTCCACATTGTACCTAGTATCCCATTTTATTTATTTCCTTTTTTAAAAAAATTTATACAGTTCAAGTATTTGAACTCCTCTTTTTTTTTTTTTAATTGTACTTTAGGTTCTGGGGTACATGGGCAGATCATGTGGGATAGTTGCATAGGTACATACATGGCAAGGTGGTTTGCTGCCTCCATCCCACCATCACCTATATCTGGTATTTCTTCCCATGTTATTCCTCCCCAACCTCCCCACCCTGCACTGTTCCTCCCCTAGTCCCCCACCCCCCAATAGACCCAGTGTGTGATGCTCCCCCTCCCTGTGTCCATGTGCTCTCATTATTCAACACCCACCTATGAGTGAGAACATGCAGTGTTTGGTTTTCTGTTTTTGTGTCAGTTTGCTGAGAATGATGGTTTCCAGATTCATCCATGTCCCTGCAAAGGACATGAACTCATCCTTTTTTATGGCTGCATAGAATTCCATGGTGTATATGTGCCACATTTTCTTTATCCAGTCTATCATTGATGGGCATTTGGGTTGGTTCCGGGTCTTTGCTATTGTAAACAGTGCTGCAATGAACATACATGTGCATGTGTCTTTATAATAGAATGATTTATAATCCTTTGGGTATCTACCCAGTAATGGGATTGTTGGGTCAAATGAAATTTCTATTTCGAGATCCTTGAGGAATCGCCACGCTGTCTTCCAACATGGTTGAACTAATTTACATTCCCATCAACAGTGTAAAAGTGTTCCTATTTCTCCACATCCTCTGCAGCATCTGTTTTCTCCTGATTTTTTTAATGATCGCCATTCTAACTGGCATGAGATGGTATCTCAATGTGGTTTTGATTTGCAGTTTCAAAGTAACAACGACATGTTTGAACCTATGAAGGCTACATTAATTCCTTTTAAAATGAATGTCATTCTCTTTTTCCTATTAAGGCCTTAACTTCTGTATTGTTCTCTCTTTTGTATCACCTTTTTTTTATATATATATAAAAGAAACTTTTAATTAATTAATTTATTTATTTGACTTTAAGTTCTGGGGTACACGTGCAGAACGTGCAAGTTCGCTCCATAGGTATACACGTGCCATGGTGGTTTACTGCATCCATCCCCTTGCCCAGGTTATTTCCATTAGCATATAACAGCCATCTTAAAAAGAGTTCAAAATTCATATTTCCTGCAGTTACTTCTACAATTCTGTATTCCTCTTTATCATACTCTGTGAAATAAGAGAAAAAAAACACTACATGAACTTTTTGTGCCTTTCTTAATCTGTTTTCCTACCCCTCTATAGAAATTGGTGTTATCTAAACACCAATTAGGTGCACAATGTCAAATTAAGCGTTCATTGTCCATAATTCATATTACTTGATCTACTAGCCTTAGATTCTGTTGCTCATTCTCTTCTTGAAACACTTTACGTGGATTCCAGAACACCACGCATTTCTAGTTTGACGCATATTACATTGAATTTTCCACGTAGATAGATGATTGTGGTGCCTGAAAATAATGACAATTTATCTTTTCCCTCCTAAACCTCATACCTCATCTTTTCTCTCAAATTATTATAATATAATGGAAATATGAAATCCTATGGTGATAACAAAATCCCGAGCCTTGTTTCTGACATACAGCACATGTACCACTTATTATTAATTTTTCTGTTTTTGGGTATGTGGCATTTATCAAGTTAAGGAACTTTGGTTACATTTGTGGTTTTGTGGAGTTTAAAAATATTAAGAAAAGATGAATTTCAGAAAATACATTTCATGAATCTGTTAAGACCAAGATAACATTTATTTCTTTATTTTTTTTTTTCTGAAACAACTTGTGTAAGATTGAGATTATATGTATTGCTTGAGCATTTGCTGGAATCCACTCATAAAATTGTTTCAGCCTAAAGAAGGGTAGATAATGTATTCTGACATTATTTTCCTTACTGCTTATTGTTTTTCTGGAGCCACTCTCTGTTCTCTTTAGAGAAAAATTTCTTGATGTAAGTGTCCCACCATGACCCAAAGGCAGAGACAAAGAAGTCTTTTGTCAGGATATTTTTGTTTTATTTTGTTTTTGTTCTCCTCATTCAGACTTTCACTGAAATTATAGCCTTCCGAGTGTTCCAATCTGATGCAGGTTCTGGCTTTAGCGATGCTTACCACTCTGAATTCCAGTCCTAGCTTTGTTTTGCGCCTCCGTGGATTCTTTCTGATTTGCCTTGCAGCTCAGCAATGCAATGAAATAATGTTGTATTTGAATTTCTGATTTGTTCCAAGAGCTAATCTGTCAGATTGCACAATGCGGAAGTCCTGTTTACTATTACTTTTCCAAAAATAGTCTTTATTATAATTTTGAGTTCGTGGCTAAGAAAGCATTTACAGCTTTCCAGCATCCTATTTATTTTTGTTTAAAATTTTTCCTTAAATTGTCAAATATATTGTAAAGAGTATATAAAATATATAAGTACATTTTAAAGAAAAACTCTTTACAAGTTTTAAAGAGAATATTTGTGTACCCATCACCTAGACTAACAAACTTATATCACTTGTACCTCAGAAGTCCCTCTATGCCTGTCACCAATCATAGCCTCATCCAAACCCTTCCATCAGATGGTCACTCTTCTGGCTCTTAAGTTAATAATTCCTGAATTTTCATAATAGTTTTACCACTTGTATGTGTATCCCTAAACAATATAGGTTAATTTTGCCTGCCTTTAAAAAATATGCAAGTTCTATTTAGCTGTACTTCTTGATTTGTTTTATTGAACACAATCAAGATATTTAATCTCATACCAATATGTGCAAGTGTGATTTATATCTTATATATTTCATTTTATCAGTTATTTATTGAAGAATATAAGGTTTATATATACAAACATTTATATATATATATTGTGTATATATATAAATACATATAATGCAATAAAAATACTAATATAAACTATCTAAACATATCTTCTGGTACAAGATTTGTCTGAGGTAATGCGATTTTTTTTTTAACTTTAATCTTAGGTTCAGTAATACATGTGCAGGTTTGTTATATAGGTACACTACATGCAACAGGGGTTGGTGAACAGATGATTCCATCACCCAGAAAATCAGCATAGCACCCTATAGATACTTTTTTGATGCTCTCCCCTCCTCCCACTCTCAAGTAGGATTTGGTGTCTGTTGCTCCCTTTTTGTGCCCATATGTACTCAATATTTATCTCCCACTGATAAATAGAACATGCGGTATTTGGTTTCTGTTCCTGTATCAGTAGTTTCTTAGGATAATGGCCTCCATCTCCAACCATGTTGCGAATTCCTAATTATCTAATTCCTTTTTATGGTTGTATCGTATTCCGTGGTGTATATTTACCACATTTTCTTTATCCAGGCTACCACTGATGGGCATTTATGTTGCTTCCATGTCTGTGGTATCGTGAATAATGCTGTGATGAATATACACGTGCATGTGTCTTTACGGTAGAACCATTTATATTCCTTTGGCTATATACCTAGTAATTGGATTACTGAGTCAAATGATAATTCTGTTTTAAAGATCTTTGAGAAACCACCAAACTGCTTTCTGCAATGGCTAAAATAATTTACATTCCCACCAGCAGTTTATGCATTCCTTTTCTCCACAACCTCATTAGAATCTGTTTTGTTTTTTTTTTTTTTTACTTTTAAGTAATAGCCATTCAGACTGGCATGTGATGATATCTCATTGCAATTTTTATTTTCATTTCTCTAATGATTAGTGATGTTGAGCATTTTTTAATATTCTTTTTTGCCACGTTTATTTCCTCTTTTGAAAAATGTTTGTGTCCCTTGTCCTTTTCAATGCAATTAGCTGAATCATAGAGTGTGTACATGTTTAACTTTGACAGAAAGCATCAAAATATTTCTAAAAGGGTTTCACCAACTTTAACTCCTAAGAGGAAATAAGAGATTTTAATTGGCTGACTGACTATTCACAGCAACATTTAATTTTATCATTTATTTTGTTCTTTTTTTCGTCAGTCTGGTAGGTGTGAAACACTCTATTACTTTGGATTTAATTTGTATTTTCTTACGTGTTAATGAGGTTATGAATCCTTTCATACGTTTATCTGCCACTCATCATTTTTCTTCTGTAATTGAATACTCACATTTCCCCCCCAGTTTTCCCTTTTGAGTCGTTAGGCTTTTTGTTGCTGATAATTTTATATACATTAGATATGAAATGCTTATTTGCTGAATGTGCTGCAAATATCTTTTCCCAGAGTGTCTCCTGTCTTTCCACTTTCATTAAGGTCTCCTTTAATAAACAGAAATTCTTAAATTTAATATTGTTGAGTTTATTTTACATTTTGGTCCCTGTTCTTTGGAGATCTGGTCATATTACTCTTTAACCATTGATCAAAACTAGAATACCATGGTAATCCACTAACTGTCACATTAATTACAGTTTTTCAATTCTTCTGTATATGAACCTCTTTGCAAATGTGATATCTTTGGTTATTTCTTTTTTTTATAAAAATGTAACTGCCTTTGCTTTAGTGACAACTTCTTGGTTTTCCTTCTACAGAACTTTGTCTTCCAGGTGAGATGGTATTCTACCATACACCACTTAAAAGTTATTTTGGCCCATTGCCTATCCTTATTTTATTGTTCTCACTGTCAAGAGTATTTATGAGTAACTTCTCTCACTCTCATGATTTCACTTACCACCACTCAACAAGCCATCTCCTGCGGGTCCTTGGACTCATATATCCAACTTCAGCTAGACATGATATGTATCACACAGAAAACTCAAATCTAATCCCAAATTGTTTTTTTTTTTTCTTAAATTAGAACTTTCTTATTTATTCTATGAGTTGGTGACCTTACTATTCACATGGTCACCTAAACTAACAACTTAAGTGCCATCCTTACTACCTTCTTTTCCATCCTGTAACATCTTATTTACTGAGCCCTATTTTTCTTCTTTAGGCATTCCTCAATTCTACCTTTTTCTTTTTATACACATTGTCAAACTTCTTGGTTCTCCTCACCTCATGTAGGAGTAATTAGTGTTTTCTGATAGACCTTGTAATTCTCAAACTGATCTTAAGCACAACTACCAATGATTCGTCTAAAATGAAAGATATTAGAGTTTTACGACATCAGTAAACACTACCTTTTTTCTTTTCTCCCTGAACAAATTAATTAGAGATCAAAATGTTACATTTATTATAAAAAAGCAGACAGTAGAGAGGGTCTTCAAATCTAGAGTAAGAGGATAGGTCAACACCCTTCGTTAAATTTGAAAGACAGCTACCACCAGTCAGCAGCACAGCTGAGCAATGAGATCTCCCCAATAGTGTCGTAGGTTGTTACTCTAATTCATCCACTCACTGAAGGAGCAAACCAGCACGCACACTCTCAGAAGGAAGGCATATCCAAGAGATAGCCTGGAAGAGGGTGATCATTTTCCTTCTAACTCATCAATTAGATAATTTCATTTATATTCAGTGGGAAGTAGTGAGTAGGAGGTGGGCAAAGAGGCATGGGATGTTTATTTAAGGGAAATCCTACATCAAAGGAAATGACTTATCCTCTAATATCCTTTAATTGTCACCCATCTCCTACGGGCTATTATCTAAGCTTCTCAACATGGCATAATAGAAAACATCTGTTTTCCTTAACCCACATCCTCTATCCTCCACCATTTTGCTATATTCTTCCTTGCACTTCTATATCTAGCAGCACTTACTTTTCATTATTTCCAATATTATTTGTTCAGTGTCTTGATTTTATACTTTGGAGTATCTTAACTCTCCCTCCTAGAATGTTTTTCTGAATTTATCATGCAGGTATCAGTTATCTATCTCACTTCTAAGTATTCTTTAAGTATAAGCTCGAGCTTTATTTTTTTTTCAGAAAACCTTTTGTGTTCTCCATTCCAACTGCCTTAACTGACACTCTCTTTTGCATCTATAATACTCTGCTCCATTTTCTATGATAAAAAATTTTGTTCTGTGTTATAGTGACCTATTTATGTGTGTCTCCTCCACTAGGCTATGAGCTTGTCAATCTGAATATCCTCAGACACTAAACACATTGCATGCATTCAAATGTTTGATAAGTGAATCTTACTTTCCCTTACATTTTTGACCTGCTTGTCTAATCTTAGTTATGTTTTCTCCTTGGATTTGACAACACGTTTGGCTTCTTAGCTTTGATACCTTTCACTTTTTAAGATGTGAGTTCATTCTTAACCTTTCTTGGTCTCAGCCAGCTCCCACCAGATCAACCTTGTCCTTCAGGGCCCCATCAGAAGTCCACCTGCATTTAGCCTGCACTGGGCAGATGAGATATGAAACCTCCTTTTTGTCTTCCCTTGTCTCATTTCCTCCAGAGATTTCAGCTTAGAACTCTATATAGGATATAAAAAATGAAAACTGTCTTCAAATTTCTGTGCTAAGAGGGAAAAAGACATATTTTTTCAGCAAACATTTAAATGTTACAGTCAATGTTCATCATTTTTTTACGTTGTAATCATGTGATCATGACAGCCTAATAACAGAAAACTGAAGGTTGGGGAGCCAACTGTAGAATTATAAGCAAATAAAAATTTTCAAAATTAATCTGGCACATACTTATATTACACACAACAGTTATGCATATGAAAATATGATACTAATAGTAGTTATCACAAATAACTGTCAGCAATATTACTTTCTCACAGTGAAGCCAATTATTAGTATTTCCCTTTGTTCATTCTCTGGTATTTAAAGGCAGCAGTAAATGTTTGCAGTTTTCCCTGATAGCAGGTGTAGTTTAATCCTCATCCCTTACACATACTTATGCTGAGTTTTACTGAAATCTTGGATCTAATTAGTTTTTGTCTAAATATCTACGATTCTTTTTTATTCTTTTAAAATATTTTTATTATGCCTTAAATTCTCGGATACATGTGCAGAACATACAGGTTGTTACATAGGTATACGTGTGCCACGGTGGTTTGCTGCACCTATCAACCCAACATCTAGGTTTTAAGCTCCACATGCATTACGTATTTGTCTTAATGCTGTCCTTCCCCTTGCCCACCACCCCCCGATAGGAACCCATGTGTGTTGTTCACCTCCCTGTGTTCATGTTTTCTCATTGTTCAACTCCCACTTATGAGTGAGAACATGTGGTGTTTGTTTTTCTGTTCGTGTGTAAGTTTGCTGAGAATGATGGCTTTCAGTTTCATTCATGTCCCTGCAAAGGACATGAATTTATTCTTTTTTATGGCTGCATAATATTCCACGGTATATATTTGCCACATTTTCTTTATCTAGTCTATCATTGATGGGCATTTGGGTTGGTTCCAAGTCTTTGCTATTGTGAATAGTGCTGCAATAAACATATGTGTGCATGTGTCTTTATAGTAGAAAGACTTATAATCCTTTGGGTATCTACCCAGTAATGGGATGGCTGGGTTAAATGGTATTACTGGTTCTAGACCCTTGAGGAATCGCCACACTGCCTTCCAGAATGGTTGAACTAATTTACACTCCCCACCAACATTGTAAAAGCATTCTTATTACTCCACATCCTCTCCAGCTTCTGTTGTTTCCTGACTTTTTAATAGTTTGAAGTCAGGTAGCATGATGACTCCAGCTTTGTTCTTTTTGCTTAGGATTGCCTTGGCTATATGGGCTCTTTTTTGGTTTCGTATGAAATTTAAAGTAGTTTTTTCTAATTCTATGAAGAAAGTCTATGGTAGCTTGATGGGAATAGCACTGAATCTACAAATTACTTTAGGCATCATGACCATTTTCACAATATTAATTCTTCCTATTCATGAGCATGGAATGTTTTCCCGTTTGTTTGTGTCCTCTCTCATTTCCTTGAGCAGTGGTTTGTAGTGCTCCTTGAAGAGGTCCTTCACGCCCCTTGTAAGTTGTATTCTAAATACCTAGAATTCTATGCTTCTAAGGCTAATCATGACCTTCCTACATGATAATTCTCTAGCAGAATTGACAGCTTCTCACTTGCTGTTCAGGTCCTTCAGAAGAAGAGCCTATTGATAGCTAATGCACCAGATGGCCAACTGGGCAACACCAGATGGGAGTGAGAAAAAAACCCTTTTAGGCTACAGTGGTACACAACGTGATTGTGTCAATTAAGATTCTTTGATAGCAACAAGTATTAACTTCATTCAAGGCTTAGTGTCTATGAACTTATTCAGATCTGGGAATTAGGTGAGTGTTGAAACCAAGTAGTTTTAGATGAGTAAATACAGTAAAATCTTTATAAGCTGTTTGTCCTCTTCTTTAGTACTCTGTGATACGTTAACTACAGTTAGAGAGCTCAGATCAATTTATTTCCTAAAATATGGTTATGTCATCATATCTGTTTAACTGTACTTAAACACCACAGTTAAAACTTGTCATCAGCTATGCCTATAATGCTGATAAGATCCATATTTCTTCTAGGAATTAGTTGCTGCTGTATCTACTTCACAATCTTAAAATTTCTGGTTTTACTGAGAAGAGATATCCAGTTTTAACTATAAACATTGTTTAAAAAATATTTTAGTGTTTTTCACATCAACGTACTCCTGATAATAAGGAAATGAAGTCTTCCGAACAGTGTCAGATAATATAGTGAAAGAGGACATAGGCAAACAGGAAGTATTTAAATGTTTTTTCAAATATTTAAATATCTTTCCCTATGTCATGTCAATTTTTCTTGACCTTACAGACTAAGGTTTTACTAACCAATCTAATTAACATTGAAAGCAAATACAAATCCCTCAACAATCTTATTTAATGTAGGATTTCCTATAAGTGCACCTATAACAATAAATTGAGTCTAATCAAAGTTAAAATCTTATTTTCTTGAGTAAACATCCACTAAATTGATCCTCCATCATTTTTGAACAATATAAATTAGCGAATTACTATATTTCTTTCTGGATTTAAATTTGATTCTGCTTTTCACTCTGTAGACAATTTTGAATGTAAATTCATATTTCCAAGTGAACAGTAATGAAAGGAGGGTCACGACTCTTTCGAACAAGGCAGCTCTTTTAGAAAGCATTTCAAAAGTCCTCTTTGTCCTCTAAGAAACACTGATTACAATTATCGGGTTGTAACTTTATTTAAAAAGTCAGGATCTTAACTTTCATATAAGAGATCTGACAATGTTGTGCATTCAGCTGGAGTTGTAATTCATTAACCCACAAAATGACTCTGTGACCTTGGTTTTCAGGAGTGTCAGCCTGCAGTTACAAGGAAAAAGAAATTATTTCAACAATGTCATATACTTTCTCAGATTCAGGTCCTGGCTGAAGACAAGGAATTTGAGGTTAAAGTTTTTTTTTCTCCTGCTCTATTATCTAATGACATTTGGAAACAACCACTTTGTGTTGTTTTGTTTTTTAATTTCTCATTTCCTTTAAATTGGTGGAATGGGCGTACCTATCTTATCTCTGCCAAATTCATCCCTAATGATGACCTTTTCTTAGGTTCATACAAGTAAGAACAATTCATCATGGACTATCGTTATATAAACAGGATTTTATTTACATTTCACCTATTTTTGAATTCTAATCCATAGAGAATAGCTCATGTTGTCTCTGGGGATTCATTGACTATAATCACTTGTTTAGTACCAAATGTTAAGTCAGACATGATTCTTCAGTTGAAAGCAATTGATATAGGTACTTACTAAGTTTGAGGGGAAAAATGGGGACAGATATTATTAGAAAAATATTGGGGTATTTCCAATAAATGAAAGAAAAGTTGACTATGAAAACATTGGTGAGAATTTGGACAAGGACCTTTCTGAGGATATCAATTTCAGGACTGGTATGTTGTTCTAAGGACTCTCATCAGACTATCAGATAATTCAACTTGATTGGCGATATATTTCCACAAGGACTTAAAGGAGGTCCTTTACTCATTACTTAATAGGTAATATTTTATATGAAGGAGGGACTGAAAAAAATAGGCACTACAGTGAAAAATAAAATCATACAAATAAAGTTTACATTTTAGCATCTGGAAGTAATGACCCAGAACAGAGTGATGTGAGATAAATAAAAGTATTTCTAGACATATTCAGTTTTAATTAATAGGCCATTACCCAAGTTGAAGCATCTAACAAATCATTTAAAATTTGGATATTAGAGCATATCAGAAATAGAAATCTTTGGAAATTATTTTATACACACGATTTTCAAAAATTTTTTAAATTTTACTTTAAGCTCAAAGGTACATGCGCAAGTTTGTTACATAGGTAAACTTGTGTCATGGGGGTTTGTTATACAGATTATTTCATCACCCAGGTATTAAGCTTAGTACCCATTAGTTACTTTTTCTGATCTTCCTCCTCACCCCACTCTGTACCCTCAGACAGGGCCAAGTGTTTGTTCTTCCCCTCTATGTGTCCATGTGTTCTCATCATTTAGCTCCCATTTAGTGAGAACATGCAGTATTTGGCTTTCTGTTCCAAAGTTAATTTGCAGAGGAAAATGGCCTCCAGTTCCACCCACAACCTAGGCAATACCATTCTGGACATATGTTCCTGCAAAGGATACTTTCTCATACTTTTGTATGGGTGCATAGTGTTCCATGGTGTAGATGTACTGCAACTTTTTAAAATACAGGCTACCATTGAGGGGCATTTAGGTTGATTTATGTCTTTGCTATTGTGAATAGTGCTGCATGAACACACACATGTAAGTATCTTTATGATGGAATGATTTATATTCCTTTGGGTATATACACAGTAATGGGATTGCTGGGTAGAAAGGTAGTTTTGTTTTTAACTCTTTGAGGAATTGCCACACTGCTTTCCACAATGGTTGAACAAACTTACACTCCCCCAAAACAGTGTATAGATGTTTTCTTCACAACCTCGCCAGCATCTATTATTTTTTTACTTTTTAATAGTAGCCATTCTCACTTGTGTAAAATGGTACCTTACTGTGGTTTTGATTTGCATTTATCTAATGATCAGTGATAGTGAGCTTTCTTCATGTTGGTTGGTCACATGTATGTCTTCTGAAAAATGTCTGTTCATGTCTTTTGCTCAGTTTTTAATTTTTTTTTATATTTGCTTACATTCCTTATAGATGCTAGATATCAGATCTTTGGCAGATGCATACTTTGCAAAAATCCTCTTCTATTTGTAGGTTGTCTGTTTTTTTCTGTTGATAGTTTATTTTACTTTTCAGAAGCTCCTTAGTTTAATTAGATACAATGTATCAATTTTGCTTTTGTTGAGATTGCTTTCGGCATCATGGTCATGAATTCTTTGACCCTTTTTTATGTCCAGAATGGTATTGCCTAGGTTGTCTTTCAGGCTTTTTATAGTTAGGGATGTTGCATTCAATTTGTTAATGGATCTTGAGTTGATTTTTGTATATGGTGTAAGGGAGGGGTCCGAGTTTTAATCTGTATATGGCCAGCCAGTTATCTCAGCACCGTTTATTAAATAAAGCATCCTTTTCCCATTGATTATTTTTGTCAGCCTTGTTGAAGACTATGCAGTGCTAGATGTGTGGCCTTATTTCGGGGCTCTCTATTCTGTTCCATTGGTCTATGTGTCTGTTTTTGTACCAGGATCATGCTATTTTGATTACTGTAGCCCTATAGTATAGGTTGAAGTCAGGTAGTGTGATGCCTCTGGCTTTGTTTTTTGTTTTGTGTGTGTGTGTGAGTGTGTGTAGGATTGCCTTGTTTATTCAGGCTCTTTTTTGGTTACATACAAATTTTAAAACAGTTTTTTCTAGTTATCATTTTTTCACCACCCTAGCTAGCTCTATTCTGAAACATTTTATTCTTTTTGTGGAAACTGTGAATGGGATTGTGTTCCTGATTTTGTCCTTGGCTTGACTACAGTTGGTGTATGGAATGCTAGTGATTTTTCTACATTGGTTTTGTATCCCGAGATTTTGCTGAAGTTGTTTATCAGCCTATGGAGCTGTTATGCCTAGACTATGGGGTTTTCTAGATACTGAAATCTGAAATAGAATGTAGAATATAGAATCTAGAAATGCTGTCTGCAAATAGTGATAGTTTGACTTCCCCTTTTCCTATTTGAATGCCTTTATACCTTTCTCTTGCCTGATTTCTAGTTTACTGAGAGATTGTTAACATCAGGGTGTTGAATTTTAACTGCAAGCCTTTTCTCCATCTACTGAGATAATCACGTTTTTTGTTTTTATTTCTGTTCATGTGATGAATCACGTTTATTGATTTGTGTATGTTGAACCACCCTTGCATTCCAGGGATAAAGCCTACTTGATCCTGGTGAATAGGCTTTTTGATGTGCTGCTATATTCAGTTTGCCAGTATTTTGTTGAGAGTATTTGAATCCATGTTCATCAAGGATATTGGCCTGAAGTTTTCTCTTTTGTTGTATCTCTGCCAGGATTTGGTGTCAGGATGATGCTGACCTCATGGAATGAGTTAGAGAGAAGTCCCTCTTCCTCAATTTTTTGGAATAGTTTAGTAGGAATGGTACCAGCTCCTCTTTGTACACCGCATAGAATTTGGCTGTGAATCCATTTGGTCCTGGACTTTTTTAGTTGGTAAGCTATTCATTAATGATTCAGCTTCAGAGCTCATTATGATCTGTTCAGGGATTCAATTTCTTCCTGGTTGAGTCTGGAGAGGGTGTATGCATCCAGGAATTTATCCATTTCTTCTGAATTTTTTCAAGTTTATGTGCAAAGAGGTGTTCATAATATTTTCTGTTGGCTATATGTATTTCTGTGGAGTCCATGATAATATCCCGCTTGTCGTTTCTAATTGTGTTTCTTTGAATCTCCTCTCTTTTCTTCTTTGTCTAGCTAGTGTTCTAACTATTTTAATGAATAATTTAAAAAAACAACTACTGGATTCATTGATCTGCATTTTTTTATGTGTCTAAAACTCCTTCAGTTAACCTCTGATTTGTTTTTGTTTTTTTTTTGTGTGTGTGTTTTGCTAGCTTTGGGGTTGGTTTGCTCTTGGTTTTCTAGTTCTTTTACTTGTGATGTTAGACTGTGGAGTTGACCTCTTTCTAACTTTTTGATGTAGGCAGTTTAGAGTTATAAATTGTCCTTTTAACACTGCTTTAGCTGTGTCCCAGAGGTTCTGGCACGTTGTATCTTTGTTCTCATTAGTTTTAAAGAACTTCTTGATTTCTACATTAATTTTATTATTTATCCAAAAGTAATTCAGAGGCAGTTATTTAATTTCCATGTAATTGTATGGTTTTGAGTGATTTTATTAGTCTCAATTTCTAATTTGTTTTGTGCCGTGGTCTGAGAGAGTCTTTGGCACAATATGGGTGCTTTTGCATTTGCTGAGGATTGTTTTATGTCCAATTGTGTGGTCAATTTTAAAGTCTGTGTCTTGTGTCAATGAGAAAAATATATACTCTATTGTTTTCCACTGGAAATTTCTGTGGATGTCTATCAGGCCCTTTTGATTCAGTGCTGAATTTGGGTCCTGAATATCTTTTTAAATTTTCTACCTGGATGATCTGTCTAATACTGTCATAACACTATTATGGTATGGGAGTCTAAGTCTCTTTGAAGGTCCTTAAAAACTTTATTCATGAATCTGGATGCTCCTGTTTTAGGTACACATATATTTAGATAGCTAGGTCTTCTTGTTGAATCTAACCCTTTACCTCACTATGTAATACCCTTCTTTGTTTTGGTTTTGATGGTTTAAAATCTGTTTTGCCTGAAATTGTGATTATGATCTCTTTTTTTTTCCTGTTTTCTATTTGTTTGGTAGATTTTTCTCCATCTCTTTATTTTGAGCCTGTTTCATTGCTCGTGAGATGGATCTCTAGAAGACCACATACCATTAGGTCTTGGTTCTTTGTTCAAGTTGCCACTCTGTGTCTTTAAATTGAGGCATTGAACCCACTTACATTCAAGGTTAGAATGGATATGCGTGGGTTTGATCCTGTCATCATGATGTTGGCTGTATATTCTGCAGACTTGTTTGTGTGACTGCTTTATAGTGTCACTGGTCCGAGTACTTCAGCGAATTTTTGTAGTGACTGATAAGTCATTTCCATATTTAGTGCTTCCTTCAGGAACTCTTGCAAGCAAGGTCTCATAGTAACAAATTTCCTCAGCAATTGCTTATCTGAAAAAGATCTTATTTCTCCTTTATTTATGAAGTTTACTTTGGTCAGATATGAAATTCTTGGTTGGAATTTCTTTTCTTTAATGATGTTGAATATTGGCCAAGTGCAGTGTCTCATGCCTGTTATACAAGAGTTTTCAGAAGCTGAGGTGGGCCGATTACTTGAGCAGAGGGGTTTGAGACCAGCTTGGGCAACAAACAAAACCCTGTCTCTAACAAAAACACAAAAAAATTAGTCATGTGTGGTGGCGTGCACCTGTGGTCCCCGCTACTAGGAGGATAAGGTGGGAGAATCACTTGAACCTGTGAGGTGGAGGTTGCAGTGAGCGGAGATTGTGCCACTGTATTCCAGCCTAGGGGAACAGAATTGAGACCCCATCTCAACAACAAAAAAGGAATGTTAAATATTGGCCCCCAGCCTTTTCTTGCTTGTTGTATTTCTGCTGAGAAGTCTGGCGTTAGTCTGACTGGCTTCATTTTGTAGGTGACCTGACCTTTCTCTCTAGCTTCCTTCAACATTTTTTCTTTAATTTTAACCTAAAATAATC
Organism: Ateles fusciceps; assembly: GCA_036589455.1. Classification (NCBI taxonomy): domain Eukaryota; kingdom Metazoa; phylum Chordata; class Mammalia; order Primates; family Atelidae; genus Ateles; species Ateles fusciceps. The sequence continues at coordinate 3,692,999 of JAZHEH010002077.1, forward strand.
TGATGATCATGTGTCTTAGGGAGGATCTTCTTGTGAAGTATGTTACTGGGGTTCTCTGCATTTTTTAAATTTGAAAGTTGGCCTCTCTAGCTAGGTTGGTGAAGTTCTCATGGATGATATCCTGAAATATGTTTTCTTAATTGTTTCCATTATCCCCCACCTCTTTCAGGGACACCAACGAGTCATAGATTTGGTCTCTTTACATAATCCCATAGTTATCTAGTTATTAGATGTTTTGTTTATTTATTTTCATTCTTTATTCTCTATTCTTGTGTGACTGTCTTATTTCAGAAAGCCAGTCTTTAGGCTCAGAGGTTTTTCCTCAGCTTGGTCTATTCCGCTATTAATACTTTCCACTGCATTATGCATTTCCTGTAGTGTGTTTTTCACCTTTATCGGGTTGGTTACACTTTTTTGTATACTGGTTATTTTGTCTGTCAGCTCCTGTATCATTTTATTGTAATTCTTTGCTTTCTTGGTTTCAATATACTCATTCATCTTGATGATCTTTGTTTAATCCAATTTTGATTTCTATTTCTGTCATTGCATCCATTTCATCCTAGTTGAGAACGCTTGCTGGAGAGCTAGTGCAGTTATTTGGAAGAAGAAGGCACTCTGACTTTTTTAACTTGTCAGACTTCTTGCAGTGCATCTTTGTGGTCTGATGGACTTCAGTCTTTAAAGTGGCTGCCCTTTGGATGGGTGTTTTTCTTTTATCTTAGTTATTTGACAACCTTGAGGGTTTGTGGTATAAGGTGGGTTCGGTCAACCGGCTTCATTTCTGAAAGATTTTAGGCAGCAAAGGCTCAGCTCACATATCCTGGACTGTGTGGTCTATCTCTGAGGGACTGAGATTGGCCCTGACATTTTAGTCTGGCTGCTGTAGTTTTGGAACCCATCTTGCTTGGGTGGCTGAGGTGCTCTTGGACTTCTGGTCTCAGCACTTCAATAGGTAGGGCCAGCCAAAGCATCTCGTAGGGAGGTGGCAGTGGGATCTGTCCTCACTTGCATGTGCCAGTAGCAGCAGCAGCAGTAGCATGGTGGGGTACATGCTCATTGGCTGTAGCAGTTGCTAGCAGGTGCCAAGGTGCTAGCCTCTGTGTAGGCATTCACAGGACTGAAGGAGGCAGCACAGTGCAGAGTGTGGGGCAGAAGGCCCCCAATGGTGACTGTGTGTGCAGTCGCGCTGTTGGTGGTAGTGAAGTGCTGACAGGTACAGGATTGTATACATCCTCTTTGCATGTTCATGTAGGCAGAGGTGGACCCTAAAGGGGAGAGAAGGGTCTGCTGTTCTCCATGCCTTAATTCACTCTGGCAGCAGTTACACAGAAGATATTAAAGTGCTGAGGTGAATGAGAACTCTTTAAGGATGTAGGGAAAAGAACAAGAAAGAAACCAGGTGGATATCCATACTTAGAGTAAAAGAGTGAAATAAATTATAGAATTAAATTTAGAAACAGTAGCCCTAGAAGGAGGAAAAGGATAGAACTGTAAAATATCAGGGAAAAGATTTTTAAAATGAGAGCATTGTGTCCTATATCCAATATCATACTCAGTAGTATAAATTAAAATAATTACTATTAAAGTCAAAATGAGGAAAAGATACTTGCTGTTCCTTTTTTTTTTCTGAGACGGAGTCTCACTCCGTCTCCCAGGCTAAAGTGCAGTGGTAGATCTCGGCTAACTGCACCTCTGCCTTCTGGGTTCAAGTGATTCTCCTGCTTCAGCCTCCCAAGTAGCTGAGATTGCAGGAGCCCATGTTACTTTTGTTATTAAACATTATTCTAAAGTGTGACTGATGACAAGAATGGCTACAAATTTATATCATCCTCATTTGCATGTCTCTTTGGAGTCTAATTTTGTAGCTCCCTTTATGTAGCATGGAATGGATTTCTCCATGCTTTGAATTTGGGCTTGGATATGTGCTATTCTTTGGCCAATGAGACTTTAACAAATATAAGTATAGCCTAGAAAGTGCTAGTGCAGTGAGGCTTGCTCTTCTTGCTGTTCTCTGAGAATTCTACAAACCTACCGAAATGGCAATGATCCTGGACTAGACTGCTCTGAATCAGAAACGACTCATGATCAGTTTGTGTCTGGATGCCACAGCTAACACAGAGCCAATAGTCACACATAGTCAGCCATTTGAGTGAATCTGTCTTAGGCCCTCAGCACAGACCAAAACTACTGCACTGTTAGTTCAAAAAGTATAAAAAAAAATAAAGTATTTATTATTAAGCCTCTACATTTTAATTTTTATGCAGGAGAAGTTGATATAAAAAATAGACAAAGTCATTCAAAAAATTAAGTACATATTGCATATATTAGAAAGATAGAGATACATGATAAATGTTTGCATTATAACTTGCTTGTACCTTTAAGAAACCCAAAAAGGTAAATTAAAAGGTATTTTAAATCATCATAATATCCAAAAAGGTGACTGACCACCAAAGAGTTATAAAAAATAATTTTAATACATACTTTAGTATAATAAAAAATACATTTGATTTTCTTCCCAGTTCTTGTCAGATTTCAAAACTGCTTGGAATTTTCAAAGTGATAGAAATATTTTTATTAGGGTCATGAGGTGACTTGTTGTAGGGGCCCTAGATAACTTAGCAGGGGGTTTCATCACCAGAAATAAACAACCCAGGGATTAAAGGGCTGGAACTTTCAGCCTTGATTTTATAAATCACGCCTACATAATACACCCCTGACAAAAATCTCTGATACCAGGGCTGGGGGAAGCTTCATAGTTGATGATGTTGGGGCAAGGGAACAATATCCCGAAGTATGGTGCTTGGGCATGCAGAGCACTTTTGAAAGTAAGGAAATTGGAAGGCTTTGGCAGCTGCCTCAGAACTAAGAATTTTCTTACCTTTTCTTGTTTCTCCTCTGCCACCCCCCCAAGCACAGGGAGGAGCTCTTTCTGGAAGTTGCCTTGTCTGGCTAAGGAAAACATCTTCCAAAAGAAAGGGAATTATCTCAAGACCCTTTCTCTAGGAATATCATCAAATATGCAGGAAAAATTAACCACTGGAGAAGAGAAGAGACTGAAATTCATCGCCTCCCCTGGACAGACTTTTCTTGTATTTTGAGGGCATCTTTGAGAGACTATCTAAGAGACTTTAAGTGCACAATAAGGACACTTTTGTTCAGGGAAGTTCTGCCCCTCAACTTCCCATAACGTGTTCCAGTTGTCACACTCAGTTTCCAAAGATATCACTTACAAACTATTTTTGGCTTTTGGGGCTAATTAAATTCCCCTGAAAATTATGTATTACCCCTCAAAATTATCTCAAATTACCCCATCCCATTTCCTTCTCCCTAGTGAAGAAGGTATTTAAGCTTCAATCATTGGATTTTTCTTTGAGTCTAATATTTGTGGGACATTTGTATCCATGTACACATTAATAAGTGTGTATGCCTTCTTTTCCTGTTAATCTGTCCATTGTCAGTTTTTTTAGCAGGACAATGCAATTATCAAAACTTCAGAGGGAAAACGTTAACATTTCTGCAGTGAACATATTGATGTAAAATTGGGAGAGGAGTGGTGCACCCGGACTCCATGGGGACAGAAACTCCTGTGCCCTGGGCCCTCCTATATCTTGTCTTGTGTATCTCTTCATCTGGCTGTTCGTTCGTATCTTTCATAATAGAATGCTTATAATCACTACAGTGCTTGCCTACAATTTGTGGAATAGCAAGCCTGATGGAGTGGTGGGAATCTTCAGATTAGCAGTAGCTAAACAGAAGTGCAGGTACCCTGAGAATGCCACTTGCACTTGGCATCTGAAGGGCAGTCTTATCGGTGATCTTGACCACCAGCTTGTGAGAGCTGAAGCTAACTAAAGATGGTGACAAAATCAAATTGAGTTGTAGGATACCCCTTTAATGTCACAGAGTTGGTGTCATAACCCATATACCAACTAAAACTTTTTGATGTATTATGAAGACACTGCAAATGGTTAAGTTCCTCAGTGTGCATTTATAAGAAATGAGTAGGATCTTTAAATAAAAACAATCGACTCCACTAAGCCATTTAAGTAAGGGCTTGTAAAACAATCCCATGAACCTTCCTGAAAGCGTTAACATTGAGATATCGCCAAATTTATATGCTGATAGCAATTAATATGCTTATAGAAATTTTGAATTAAGATCAATGAAAATTTTGGTGAATATGACAGAATAATTCCATATTATTTGAAAGTTAAATACAACTTCATGTTTGATCTCAAGATTCTACTAAGTAGAATATAGAAAAAGATACACACACAGAATTATAATAATATGTGATTTAGACATATGTGTGATTCTTATAAATCACATATAAGAATATGTGATTTAGAGCTTCACGGAAAAGGGGAGAGATAAGTAATTAACTTGTTAAATTATAATACAGAATACTTTACAATAAAATTATTATTTGATCTATTTTTTGCAGGATGAGAATAATTTCTCTAGAGGAATAAAGCAGAGAGGATTCTAAATAGAAAATATAGTTGTACAAATGCACACATACAAGAGAATATATATGGTATATCAGTATATTTTATTCACTAATATAATTGGTCTTCCAGAACATGTAATTCCCTACACAGATTCCAGCATATGGTTCTCACTGCTTACTGATGTGCCTGTATTCCCAGAGCAGACAGGTGGCCAGTGTGGAAGAATGGAACTGTACCTATTAATAAAATGGGGATTCGATACCATGCCACAGTATGACTTTACATGGACTAAATGTATGAACTTTACATGGACTACAATAGGCATCTTAGTGTGTATTTCCCCAAAATGGAAAGACCTGGGTACAGATAATTTAATTGAGAGGATATCTCAGATATTATAGATGGGGAAGTAGAGAAAGTGAGATAGGGAAAAAGAGAAGTTAGCAGAGTGTGTTAATGAGTGGATTACAGCTAAGAATAATTGAGTTTTGGTCTTTTTAGGATTCTTTAAAAAATCATATACAACTAAAATCTTCCTCCTAGACGAGAGGGAGGCTGGAACATTTATCCAGAGATGTTCATTTGGATATTGGTTGACTGTTGCTTTCCGGAGTATTAACTCGTTGCATTTTTAAGTTGTGGTTGATTGTAGTACAGAGAGATCCTGTAATGACAGAAATAGCCTGTAAGCAGTGAATAAGGACAACTCAGTGATATAAGGTGATATGCTATCAGCCTCCTAAAAACTCTGCTGCAACTGTTGATGACAGTCTGGATCAATGTACATGGGGCAGGGCATTAAAACCCACTAGAGTATGCTTTTATTCCCTGAAGAGTATCTGAAAAACATTCGGTGATCAGTTTGGTTTTCTATACCTTTGTGGTTTTACTCAACATCCTGAGGAGGTTTGGCTTGCATCCTCCTTTTATATACAAAAACATATGCTCCCATACTCACTCAGTAGGGTATCATTAGTAATGATCATGATATAAGCAGTGAGATGGTGAAAGTGACATATATCCAGTAGAAGATGGCAGAGAACTAGCCACCCATTATCTTAGATCTTTTTACTCTGTGCTCCTACAGTCTTGAAATTATATAAAGAGGACCAAAAAAAGTCTGCCTCAAAAGATCATATGAAATTTTTTGACATTATGATGCCAACTAACATCATGGGAAAATCTTTCACATTGAATAATGTTTAATAATATCTTCCCAGTTCAGCTTTTCCTCCACTCTCTCCCTAAAGATACACGTTCCATTAAAAAATGGCAACACAAAGAGTGAAGAAATAAGTTTGTCAATTTGCCCCTTACCAGAACTTTAGAAAAAAAATATTTCCAGAGATATTGTTAAAAATATTTAACTTTTCTCCCTAAAGATGATGGATAAAAGGCTTTTAGTATGCTTCCACCACTTGAAAATAGCAAAATAGTATGTAAAGATCAACTCTGTGAGGCTTAATTCAAGAAGGAAAATGAGAATTCACCAGAATTGTGAAGAACATCCCAGATATCAGGGAGGAAAACGTGGGCGTATACCCCTGTGACAGCATCGGGCTGATAAAAGTGGATGAAGCCTCTATACATCAGAGAGGTAAGAGCCTCCTTCTGTGACTCACCTTTCCAATGGGGACCTGAGCAACTCAGACTGAAGGAGAGCACATGACTTTTCCCTAGCCCTGGAGCTAATTTGGGGGAGAGACTTGGAGACACTGAGAAGAAAATACGACAGGAAAAGTTGCAGAAGTTTTCCCAAATATAAGACCAAGAGCAGGACACCATTTTTAATGTGGGTGCATACAGTCATTTTTTGGTGACCTAGCAGCCACTTTAGTCTTGGGTCATAGATTAGAGTGCTTGCTCTTGTGTACAGTAGGGGTATCCACAGCCAGAATTGTGAAAAGTGCCTCAGCAGTAGGTGCTAAAATAGTGCTCTCTCCCATCACAGGCCTAGGGATGTAGGAGAGCTGCTACAGCTGCAGTTTCTCTGGGGCGATGAGACTTACAGCCAGGGGCAACTTAGTGACCTAGAAGCAGCCTACATGTGTCATTGCTGGGTGCCCCAACCTTCTCCCCTGAGATCATGAGGCAGTGGCGCTCCCTCCACTCCACCCCAGACAGATCTTCAGGCATTCAGAGCACCCACTCTCACAGACTAGCAGCCTGTATTATTCTGTTTTGCATTGCAATTAGAGAATAGCTGAGACTGGGTGATTTATAAATGGAAAAGATTTGTTTGTCTCATGGCTGTGCAGGCTGTATAAACATGGCACCTCTATCTACTTGGCTGCTGGTACAGCCTCAGAAAGCTTAACATCATGGAGAAAAGTGAAGGGGTACCAGACACATCACATCGTGAGAGAGGGAGCAAGACAGAGGAAGAAGTGCCAGACCCTTTTTTTTTTTTTGAGATGGAGCCAGACTCTTTTAAAAACAACCAGCTCTCACATGGACAAAGAGTGAGAACTAAGTCATCACAGTCATTCACGAGGGATCCTTCTCTGTGACCCAGACGTCTCCCGTTAGACCTCATCTCCAATGTTAGGGATTTTTCAATATGAAATTTGGAGGGGGCAAAAATCCAAACCATATCACCAAGTCTGAGTTACCTCACTTTCTGTGCAGAGATCCTGATGCAGAGGCACTTCTCTGTTTCATACCCAGGCAGATCTGCAGGCATTCTGAGCACTTGTTCACTTGGATCAGCAGCCTGACCCACTCCACCTTCTTGTGCAGAGATCCTGGTATGGAGAGGCCCTCTCTGCTTCATGCCCAGGGAGATCTCCAGCCATTTGGAGCACCCACTCATGTGGTTCAATCTAAGACACCCCACGCTTCCTGGTCTTAGATTGTGGTGCAGTGGGGCCCTCTCCACTCCATATTCAAGCAGACTTCTAGGCGTTCAGAGGACTTGCTCACCTGTATTAGCAGCTTGACCTGCTGCACCTTCCAGTGCAAAAATTCCTAGTGCAGCAAGGGCCATCTCCACTCCATGCCCAGGCAGATTGCCAGTCATTATGAGCACCTGTTTGTCTAATTTAGCAATCTGAGCTGCCCCACCTCTTCAGAGATTGTGATGTAGTGAGACCCTCTACATTCCAAGCCAAGGCAGATCTCCAGGCATCTGGAGCACCCACTCTTCTGGACTAGGAGTTTAGGCTGCCCCAGCTGCTCATACAGAGAACATGAGGCCAAGGAGGTATTTATGATGAGGCCTACCTCTGGGTGCATGGTGGCCACTCACTGGAACACCCTAGGCACCGTGATTGTGCCTGCTATCCCTAGAGGGTTCAGTTGGTATACTTGCAGGGTCCATCCACATGCAACTTGCCACCCTCTCCCAGCCAACCAAGTGGCTGAACAAGGTGCTCAGAACACTGTGTCCTTCATGGATCAGCCCACTGTCTAAGGCAACAGAGACCTTCCCCTAAGCAGGGATTGAGAATACACCCAGCCACTTTGGCCAGAGCCAGATTTTACCCGTAAGTGCCATCTACTGGCTTAGCGGTCAAACTGCACAGCCCAATACAAAACTTGCAAAAGTGCTTAGGGCTATAGGAGTGAAGCCAATAGGCCCTGCCCAACATTGTCTACATTCACACCACCAAGGGAGGGGGAAGAAGAGAAAGAGAAAACAAAAACATTTGAGAGGAAGAAAGAAAAGGGGGGAAAAAAAGGATCCAAATGAAAACAATTGCAAAAAGTAGAAGTGCTGGCATCTCCAGATGAGAAATAACTAGCATAAGAATTCTGACACCGTAAAAAATCTGGATGTAGTGACACCATCAACGGATTATACCAGCTCTACAGCAATGTTTCCTAAACAAAATGGAAACTCAGAAATGACAAATAATTAAAAGTACAGACTACAAAAAAGCCGAAAAATATCCAAGAGAAGGTTGAAAATCAGCACAAAGAAACTTCTAAATAACCCAGGAAGTGAAGAAAGAGATAAATATATTTAATAAAAATCAATTAGAGCTTCTGGAATTGAAAGACTTACTTAAGAAATTTCAATTGAAAGCTTTATTAATGGACTAGATCCAGCAGAAGAAAGAATTTCAGAGCTTTACAGCAAGTCTTTTGAACTAACCCAGTAAGATAAAAATAAAGAAAAAAGAATTTTAAAAAGTAAACAATGACTTTGAGAAAAATGATATTATGTAAAGTGACCAAACCTATAAATTACTGTCATTCTTAAGAGAGAAGGAGAAAACAATAAACAACTTAAAAAACATATTTGAGAAAATAAGAAAATTTTTCTAATTTTACTGGAGAGGTAGACATTGGGATACAAGAAATCCAGAGAACACCTACAAGATACTATATAAAATCAATATCACCAAGGCATATAGTCACCAGATTGTGCAAGCTCAATGCTAAATAAAAAATCTTAAAGGCAGCTAGAGAAAAAGTTCAGATCATGTACGTAGGGAAACCCATCAGGCTAATGGCAGACTTCTCAGGAGAAATCTTACAAGCCAGGAGAGTTTACAGGTCTATTTTCAGCATTCTTATAGAAAATAAATTTCAACCAAGAATTACAATCAAAAACTAAGCTTTATAACTGAAGAAGAAATAAATATTTTCCAGACAAGCAAGCACTAAGGGAATTTGGTACCGCTAAACCAGTTTATCAGGAAATCCTTAAGGTAATTCTAACATGGAAATAAAATAGCAATACTTCCTACCACAAAAACACAATTAAGTATATAGCCGAGAGACTCAATAAAACAACTACACAGTAGAATCTAAAAAATAATCAGCTACCAACTTCATGACAGGATCAAAATCTCACATATCAATAATAACATTGAATGTAAACAGTCTAATTGCTTAACATGAAAGACACAGAATGGCAGGTTGAATTTAAAAAAAAAAGACCTAACTCTCTGCTGTCTTCAATGTCACATGTAACAACACCTATAGACTCGGAGTAAAGGGTTGGAGAAACCCTATCCTGAAATTGGGAAAAAAGAAAAAAGAGCAGGAGTCACTATTCTTGTATGAGATAAAACAGATTTTAAACCAATGGCAGTAAAAAAGGACAAAGAAGTCAGTTACATAATGATAAAGGGTTCAATTCAACAAGAAAACTTGTATATCTTAAATATATATGCACTCAATATTGGAAAACTGAGATTCATAAAATAAGGACTTCTAGACATACAAAAAGATGAGACAGCCACACAATAATAGTAAGAGATTTTAACACCCCCCGACAGTGTCACATCGAGGCTGAAAACTAGCACAAAATTCTGGACTTAAATTGGACATTGGACAAATTGAACCCAATAGATATCTGTGGAATACTCCACCCATCAACCAAAGAATATACGTTCTTCTCATCTGCACACAGAACATGTTTGGTTATAAAGTACATCTTAATATGTACAAAAAAAACCCCTGAGATCATGTTAAGCATATTTTCAGACTACAGTTAAATAAAAATAGAAATCAATTCCAAACAGATATTGCAAAACCACACAATCACATGGAAAATAAACAACTTGTTCCTGAATTACTTTTGGAAAAAATACTGAAATTGAAGCAGAAATCAAAATACTCTTTCTAACTAGTAAAAACAAAGACATATACCAAAATCTCAAGTATACGGCAAATGCAATGTTAAGATGGACATTTATAACACTAAACACCTATATTGAAAAGTTAGAAAGATCTCAAAGTAGCCATCTAACATTGCACATAGTGGAACTAGAAATACAAGAACAAACCAGCTCCAAATCTAGCAGAAGAAAAGAAATAACTAACATCAGAACTGAACAAAATTGAGACCCAAAAATCCATACAAATTATCAACAAAATTAACAATTAGTTCTTTGAACGAATAGACAAGATTAACAGACCTTTATCTAGAGTAACAAAGAAATAAAAAGAGAAGATCCAAATAAACACAATCAGAAATGACAATGGTAACATTACAACCAATCATACAGAAATACAAAAGATCTTTAGGGACTACTATGAACATATCTATGCACACAAAATTGAAAATCTAGCAGAAATGAATAAATTCCTTCAAACACACAACATACCAGCTTTAAAACAGAAAGAAATTTGACACACTGAGCAAACCAATAATGAGTTCCAAAACTGAATCAGTAATAGAAAAAAACCTACCAATAAAAAAATGCCCTTGAACAGATGGATTCACAGTCAAACACCACCAGATGTACAAAGAAGAGCTGGTACCAATTCTACTGAATCCCTTCAGAATAATTAAGGAGCAGGGACTCCTTCCTAATTTGTTCTGCCTATTGTTCTGCAAAGGCACAATAAAAAAAAAAAAAAAAAAAAAAAAAAAACAACTACAGGCCAATATCCCTGATGAGCATAGACACCAAAATTCTCAACAAAATACCAGCAAACTGAATCCAGCACTTCATCTAAAACTTAATTCACCACGATCATGTAGGCTTCATTCCTGAGATGCAAGGTTGGTTCAACATATGCAAATCAATAAGTGTGATTCACCACATAAACGGAATAAAAAGCCAAAACCGTATGATCCTTTCAATAGACATGCAAAGAGCTTTCAATAAAATCCAATATCCCTTTATTATAAAAACTCTCAACAAACTAGACATTGAACAAACATACCTCCAAATCATAGAAGCCGTCTATGACTAACCCACAGCCCTCATCATATTGAATGGGCAAAACTGGAAGCATACCCCATAAGAACTGGAACAAGACAAGAAGGTCCACTCTCACCATTTCTACTCAACATAGTACTGGAAGTCCTAGTTAGAACAATCAGGCAAGAGAAAGAAAGAAAAGGCATCCAGTAGGAATGGAAAAAGTCAAACTATCTTTCTTCACCAACAATATGATTACCTGGAATATCTTAAAGACTTTGTCAAAAATCTCCTAAAACTGATAAACAACTTCAGTAAAGTTTTAGGATACAACATTAATGCAAAAGATATTAGTAGCATTTCTATACACCAGTACCATTCAAGATGAGAGCCAAAACGAGAACAAGTTCTGCTTATAATAGCCACACAAAAAATAAAATATCTAGTAATACCTCTAACCAAGGAGGTAAATTGTTTTACGAGAAGAACAAGACACTATCGAAATAAATCACATGTAACACAAACAAATGGAAAAACATTTTATTCTCATTGATTGGAAGAATCAATATTGTTAAAATGGCCATACTGCCTAAAGCAATAAAAGATTCAATCCTATTGTTATCAAAATAGCAACATCATTTTTCACAGAATTAGAAAAACACTATTCTAAAATTCATTTGGAACCAAAAAAGAGCAAAGCAGTTAAGTCAATTCTATGCAAAAAGAACAAGGCTGAAGGCATCACATTATCTTACTTCAACTATAGTACAAGTCTATAATAACCCAAACAGCATGGTCCTGGTATCAAGATAGACACACAGACAAGTGGAACAGAATAGAGAATTCAGAAATAAAGCCACACAACTACAGTCATCTGATCATCAATAAAGTCTACAAAAATGTGTAATGGGGAAAGGATTTTCTATTTAATAAATGGTGCTATTATAGCTGACTAATCATATGCAGAAGAATAAGATTGAACCCCAACCTTTCCCTGTACATAAAATTAATTAGAGTTGAATTACATATTTAAACATAAGTCATCAAAATATAACAATCCTGGAAGAAAACCTATGAAATATCATCTGGATCTTGGCCTTTGAAAAGAATTTATGACTAAGTCTTCAAAAGAATTGCAACAAAAACAAAAATTGAAAAGTGAGACCCAATTATACTGCAGAGCTTCTGCACAGCAAAAGGAACTGTCAACAAAGTAAACAGCTAACCTACAGAATGAAAAAAAGTAATCACAAACTGTGCATCCAACAAAGTTCTAATATCCAGAATCTATAAGGAACTTAAACAATTCAACAAGCAGAAAACAACTCCATTACAAAGTGGGCAAAGGACATGAGCAGGCACTTCTCAAAAGCAGACATAAAAACATATGAAGAAAGCTCCACATCATTAATCATCAGACTTATGGGGTCAACAAACATATGAAAAAAACTTCACATCATTAATCATCAGAGAAATGCAAATTAAAACCACAGTGAAATACCTCTCACACCATCAGAATGGCTATTTATAAAAAGTCAAAAAATAACACATGTTGTTGAGGTCACAGAGAAAGGAAACTCTTATACATGGTTGGTAGGAATGCAAAATTCATTCAGCCGCTAAGAAAAGCAGTTTGGAGATTTCTTAAAGAATTAAGAATATAATTACCATTTGACCCAGCAATACCGTAACTGGGTATGTACCCAAAGAAAAGAAATTATTGTATCAAAAAAAATGCACTCCTGTGTCCATCTACACACTATTACAATATCAAAAAGATGAAATCAACCTATAAGCCCATTAATGGTAGATTGGATAAAGAAAATATGGTGCATTTACAACATGGAATACTACGAAGCCATACAAATGAATAAAGTCATGTTCTTTGCTGCAAAATGAATGCAACTGGAGGCAATTGTCCTAAGAAAATTAATGCAGGAACAGGAAGCCAAATACCACAGGTTCTTATTTATAAGTAGGACATAAACATTGAGTACACATAGACATAAACATGGCAACCATAGACAATGGTGACTACCAGAGGAGGGGTGAAGGGGAGTGGGATAAAGATTAAAAACTGATATGGAAACTAGGCTCACTACCTGTGTGACAGGTCATCCATACCCCAAACCTCCACTACATGAAATATACCCATGTAACAGACCTGCACATCTATGCTTTGATTCTAAAATAAAAAGTTAAAGTGTTTTTTTTTTTTAAGTTTTTATAGATTCTTGGTATATTTTGCTCTTTAGTGTCAGGCCAACAACATGAAGACTTTCTAAATGGATCAAATTTCTGTAATTACAGTTATCAAAACCTGGCTTAGATTAAGCCTCAAATCCAGCATTAATAAGTCAGATAAACCTCAAAAGGCAGCAAGCTTCCATGGAAATCATGAAAAATGTAACCTAACAATGTTCTAAGGTAAGAGAAGAGTAGATTTTCCCCAGATTGCTCCAGTTTTAACTGATAATATCGCAGTCCATACTCATAAGAGGAAATATCCATCCTGCTTACCATAGTCTTCCAGGAGCTGGCCCTCTGATCTTTTGTCATGCCATCTCCCTTTCAGGCCTAATAATCATGCTCCAGTTGAACTGGCCATTAGAAAAGGTTTTTTGGGCCAGGTGCAATGTCTCATACTTCTAATCCCAGCACTTTGGGAGGCTGAGGTGGGTGGATCACAAGGTCAGGAGTTCAAGACCAACCTGAACAACATGGAGAAACCATGTCTGTACTGTAAGTAAAAAAGTTAGCTGGATGTGGGGGTGGACACCTGTAATCCCAGCCACTCAGAAGGCTGAGGCAGGAGAATCACTTGAACTCGGGAAGTAGGGTTGGTTGCAGTGAGCCGAGATCATGGCACTGCACTCCAGCCTGGGTGACAGAGTAAGACTCTGTCTCAAAAAAAAAAAAAAAGGAAAAAGAAAAGGTTGAAAGGTTGTTGTTTATTTGTTTTAAATATACCAGGCTCATGCTCCTTTTCCTAACAGAGCTGGTTTATCTGCCTGGTCTTTTTCCCCAAGTTATCACATGACTTATAACCCTGGTGACAGCTCAAATGGCACCTCTTCAAAGAAAACTTCCATCACCACTCTACTGTTGTTCTCTACATAATCTGGACTAAAATATATTAACCTATTTTATTTACTTTATATTTTTATCTCTGTAAAATTGCATCAACCATGTATTAATTGTATGCTTTCACTCCCCCTAGTACAAATTCCACATGAGCAGAAAACTTGGCTATTTTATTCATTCCCTAATGTCCCAAATTTTGTCTATCTGCGGGTAAGTAACTCCCTACGATCTTAGACATGGTAAGGGTGGATCAGGAATTCATCCTTAGAAATCAGATTTCAGATCCCAGATGTAGCAATGGGGCAAGAAGTTTAAAGATACTATAATGAGACCGAAAACTCAGGGTCAAAAATGAGAGGTGGAATTTTTTTTTGTCCCTCCCTTCTTTCTCTCTCTCTTCATCCCTTCCTCTCTCCTTCCCTCCTTCCCTTCCTTCCCTCCCTCCCTCTTTCCCTCCCTCCTTCCCTCCCTTCTTTCCTTCCTTCCTTCCTTCTGCTATTATAGCTGACTAATCATATGCAGAAAAATAAAATTGAACCCCAACCTTTCCTCATACATAAAATTAATTAAAGATGAATTAAATATTTAAACACAAGTCATCAAAATATAAGAATCCTGGAGGAAACCTACAAAATATCATCTGGATCTTGGCCTTTGAAATGAATTTATCACTAAGTCCTCAAAAGAACTGCAACAAAAACAAAAGTTTTCCTTCTTTCCCTCTTTCCTTCCTTCCTTCCTTCCTCTTTCATTCTTTTTTTCTTTCTTTCTTTCTTTCTCTTTCTTCTTTCTTTCTCTCTCTTTCTTTCTTTCTTTTCTCTCTTTCTCTCTTTCTTTCAAACCTCGCTCTGTCATCCAGGCAGGAGTGCAGTGGCATGATCTCAGCTCACTGCAAACTCTACCTCCCTAGTTCAAGTGATTCTTGTGCCTCAGCCTCCTGAGTAGCTGGGACTATAGGCATGCACAACCACCCCCAGCTAATTTTTGTATTATTAGTATAGATGAGGTTTTGCCATGTTGTCCAGGCTGGTCTCAAACTCCTGACCTCATGTGGTCTGCCAGCCTGAGCCACCACACTCAGCCCCAAATTTCTTTTATATGTTGTTTGACACAAATGATAGCCAGTTACTCTTTTAATTACCATCAAGTGAAAGAGGAGGATTTCAGATGGAAAAGAAACCAGAGACACGGACAGTGTTTATGCCCAAAGCAGCTAATCCTGAATGGATTTTGATGGAACAGAGGTCATTTTGACTATGTTTAATTTAAGGAATAAAAGCTTTAGCTGTGCGAGTATTCTGAAATTGTCCTCTCCGCCAGCTTATATAGCCTCTAGAAATATATTACCTCCCAGAGAGTGTTTCTTTCTTGGTGATATCAGTATCTCATGCCTGTGTGATAAGTAAACAAATTGGCAGTATTAACTGGCGGTGTCACACATAAGAAGGTGTGAGCTGCATTTGCATGTGGATGTGTTCAGAATCAGAAGTGACACAGTTCTAATCTAAAATAAAAATTAAAATGAAAAAAGGAGAAGTGGGGGGGGAAGAAAGTGGGGTGCAAATGAAATTGAGCCAGCACTTTTAGCTGCTTTGAAGTGTTTTTCTCAAACAGAGCTGTGAATCAGCAGGTACACCACACACCTCCTTGACATTTGTGGCTGAAAAACTGTGAATGTGAGGTGCTCAAAAGAAAGCAGCTGTGTGTATGTATGTATGTGTGTGCGTATCATACATATGTAACATATATATGACATATATATTTAAATAAAGAGACAAAGTTAGCTCAACAGCTATTTATATATGTGTGTGTGTGTGTATGATACACACACACACACGTACACATATATAAACAGCTGTTGGGCTTTGTCTGTTCGTAAAATGAAATAATTAACTGAAATAGATGCTTTAGAGTGGAGGAAGAGGAGGTGTCTTGAGTTGGGTAGCCTTGACCTTAAGTAACATTACAGTAACTTTGAGACCACATTTGCAAAGTCTCACTATCCTCACAAAGAAAGCCTGACTCTCTTACATCATTGCTGGGAGTATAAATTGATAAAACCATTTGAAATGCGATTTGACATAGTTACCAAATTAAAAATGTATAATTTCTTTGACTCACTGAATATTTTTCTGTTGGGAATTTAATCTGTGGATTATACTAACATAAATGCCTGTATGAACATGGTTCTTGCAGCATTGCCGGTATTCACAAAGATCTAAAAACAACCGAAATGACATTAATTAGTAATTGGTTAATGATTTATGATACTTGTGTAAAATGTCAACATTATGCAGCCATTGAGAACAGAGAAATATAAGTATTTATGTGCTGATGTGAGAAGACAACAGAGGTATTTGGAGTGAGAAAAGAAAGTTACGTACCTTAGTGTAATGTGATCCCGAATTTGTTATGCAAACATGGGCAGGACTTTTAATTTCTAAACCAACTAAAATGCATGCAATTGGTAAACAGAATTCAAAACGCATCAAAATGAACAAATCTTCATTGTTACTTATTCTGGAGCAAAATAGATAGAGTTGCTCATGTGAGAAGTGGCTGTTTTTCTTCATAGAATCCTCCCTTTTGACTTCTGGTTTGAAACTCACATTTAAACCACTATTCATCTCCTTTGCCTACAACATACTAACTTGTGTGACATGGCTGGCCATTTGGCGTTCTTACTGGTTCCTTAGTATATAAACTTCAGCTTCTAATGAGGACATTTCCCTTGTTGGGATACCTTTCAGTGTCCCCAAGTTGAACTTCACATACTTCACAGAGTCCATACTGTGAGTTAGTTAAGTCCATATTTTAAGATATCTGAAATGCATTTTTCACTTTTTGTTCATATATATGAATATTTATCCAACATTCTTCTAGTTACCTTTGTGAGAGATCATAACAGAAAATTAGAAAAGTTACTTTATTTATATGAATTAATTGAACAACCCTCCTCATATCTTATTAGCATTAAATCCAAGATTTCCATCTGGAATGCTTTCACTTCTCTTTTCTCCTCCCTAACTTGAAGTCCAAAGAATGCTTGGCTAATTTGTTTTTTGTTTTTGAGACAGAGTCTCACTCTGTCACCCAGGCTGGAGTGCAGTGACGTGATCTCAGCTCATTGTAACCACCGCCTCCCGGGTTGAAGCGATTCTCCTGCCTCAGCCTCCTGAGTAGCTGGGATTACAGCTACTTCCACTGCATTGGGCTAATTTTTGTATTTTTAGTAGAGTTGGGGGTTTCACCATCTTGACAAGTCTGGTCTTGAACTCCTGACCTCATGATCTACCCGTCTCAGCCTCCCAAAGTGCTGGGATTATAGGCATGAGCCACCACACCCAGCCTCTGGCTAATTTGGTCTAAAGCGTTGCTCAGTATCCATTTGCCAGGAGTGCAAACGTGAGTTTTTTAACTTCACAGTATCACATTTTATTCCTGGATAAGCGCAGTTCAACAGACAAAGCTTGTCTATAACAACTATACACACGTGCTCATTAGGATACCTCCTGCGGCCTCAGGAGTTCATGGAAGCTGATTTTTCTTCCTCAGCAGTGACAAATTGGGCTTCCCCAAGTCGCAGTTATTAGTATCGAGCTGGTTTTTTTAAACTTACCACAAGTTCCCTAGGTATAAGCTGAACTTCAGAAAGATGTCCTGGTGCAAGTTTCAGAGATTGCCACCTTATAGACCGAGAAAACCAGTCTTGTTCCATGACTGCTAAAGTGGTAGGGTAACTTTTGAAAGGATAAGAAATCACATTATGTCCCACTTCCTTGGACAATCAGACTGTTGATTCTATATGTGTCTACCTCTGCTTGTAATTATAAGATGATTATCTGTTTATGCCAGTATGGTGAAATAGCTAATACTTATCTTGCCAAATAAAAATAAAAATAAATTTAAGTTCTGGCAGGCATTTTTTTCTGGTAATGCACAGTGTGATATGTGTAAAGGAAAGATTTATAAATATGTTTATATAGATATGTAAATATGTGTGCTTGTTTTGCAAAGAAAGTTACAAGAAGGATATACAAGAAACAGTTTCTAGTGGTACTGCTAGGAGGTGGGAATGAGGAGGTTGGAGTGCTTCTGCTTTCCATTTTTAGTTCCTGTACTGTTTTATTTTTAATGTCATTATGTTACATAATTTTATCATTATAATTTAAAATAGAGGATTGTTTGCATTTTTTGCTTATTTTAAATAAAAAGAGGAGGACAAAAGGAAAGAAGAGAACTTCCCTTACAGAAATTTCCCAGGCATTTGCACTTAATTACTAGCAGGGTTGACTCTGCGCTTCCTGTTAGCCAATCAGCTTGCTCAGAGTTCTGAGGACGTTCTTTAAATTTGATTTTATGTCAAAATCCATCATAGTAAACCTTCCATTGATAGAGAAATTTTAGTTTTATAAAATATATTCAGTGATATAACACACAACACATTCACACCCCTAATGCCCTAGCAGGACATTCATTATTAACTCACTTTTCAGATGAGGCAATGAATCTAGAGAACTTAACCTGTAGTCTAGGTGGACTTTGAACATCTGTTCCTCATGAGGATGAAGTGGGAGGTGAATACATCAAGCAATGAGAATAATAATTTAACAAATTGATATCGCCTGAGACCATACACATTCCAGGCAGATTTGCTGAGACTGAAAACGTTTGGAGAGCTGCCTTTAAGGAAATCACATTCAGAGTCAGAAACACTTTTGTAATATACTAAATGGAATTAAATCTCCATCTTGGAGAGTAGATTTGCTGTTTGTCAATAGCTAAATCATTCCCACCATGCCTATGGATAAATTGGCCAATCATAGTAAAACAAAAAATAATTTGACAATAAAGTTTATGTACGTATAAATGACCTCTATTCTTTTAAAATATAAATCCAGTCACAATGATTCCAAAATCCGTGTGAGGAATTGTTTCTAGCTTTAGGTTTCAGGTGTGATGTGACTCCAGGAACATTGCAAGTCAAGCTGAAATGCTTCTATTTAAGGATTGCTAGTCAAGTATCCCTTTCTTTACTCTGGCACATATTAATGCGTGATTCTGGTTAAGGAGAGCTCTCTGCTTTGATACATAAATCAGGAAGCTGTAAGAAATTTGCATCGCCAGAAACTTTCCAACTTGAAGTCAGAACTTTCATATCGTTAAATTGAGCCACTGATACTTGTTTTGATTAAAGCACCAGCTAACTTGTAACAGCATCTGCACTCAGTGATACAACTCAAACAAGCATAATGAATGCCTTTCTTTTAATTTTTATGAAAAAGCTTCATAATATATAATTAAGATATTTTTTACATGTTCTACTGTTGAACCATCTGCAGGTATGACATTTAGCATCTGTACTTAAAAGTAGCCACCTGTTGCAGTCTGGTTATCCTGACTGTGAATCATTTCGGATAAATGGAAGTTGGTATCATTTAGATTCAGAGTTCCTCATGAATCCATCATCTTCTTGATGTTTATGATTTATTACAGGCTATCTCTCAGGGATTTTTTAAAGTTGTATTCTTTGAAAAGTCTTACTTAATTGCATTTGTTTTCAAACAAGGCAACTCTCAGTAAATGCATAGCTAGACAAAATACTTTTTGAGGTCCTAAGTTTACTCTTCTTTCTTTTCCTCCTTTAGCAAAGTCAGATCATATCGACCCCCAAGTACTCATATCTCTTCAACCTTTTATTGTGTCATCAATTTCAAAACCGCCTCTCAGATTCTTACTTCACTTTGAAGTGTAAAAACCTGTGACATTCAAGGTGATTCTTATCATATTAGTAAAGCGATCACAATTTTATGCTAAAGGGAAAAGTTGCTAATGTTAGAGAATTTTTGAGAATCAACTGAGATGACAGTTGCAGAGGTAGCTGGGTCCCTTTGGGGGTATAGGTATCATTCCAGAATTTATAAATTCCAGGGCATAAGCAGTCAGCTATTCTGTCTTTACCCGATCATAATATCACTTCTCAACTGACAGGTGCAGAGGTGAGTCTTACAGAGTCTAACCACCTCACACGTACTGCGGCAGTAGCGTGGCACAGAGAATAATAATAACTACAACAATAAGAAGACCTACCTAATAGTGTTGGTTTATTTGATATTTGTAAAGAACAGCACATGGCACTTGCAAGCCTCTTACTTATTTTAAGTAGAATACAGGTTAAAAAGTAGAATGAATTTATTTAATTATATAAATTGCAGATTATACATGAAACATCAAATAACCCCTAAGCTTATATGATAGACTTCTCCATAGGGCCTTTGCTGGCCAGTATAGCAATATCAACTCTCCTTATTTTCTGAAGTTCAGTAGGGTACAGTCACAATTTTCCTATTATTGACTATAAAAACATTTATTTTTATTATTTAAATGTTTCATGTGCCGATGTCTTGCCACTAAATATAAAGTTCTGGGAATTCAGGGACCCTTATCACACACACACATATTGAAGCATCTTACTTGAGAGTAAATTTCTAAAGTAATCATGAAGGGAGACAATAACAAAGGGATAAAATTAACCTTGCAAGAAATGCTTTGATTACTAGTTGAAGAAGCTGGTTTATGTCTAGGGGCCATGTTTTATATGAAAAGTATCAAATGATATTCAACAGGATGAGATGATCACTCTATAAAAGGCCTCGGGGAACAGAGAACAACTTAAGGAAGAGCTGATTCATGTCTTCATCTCCCACACGCTCTGAGGCAAATCTTATTGAATACAAAGATGTGTAAATACACCTGTGTTTAAATCTCTTTCTCTCTCTCTCAGACTGCTATGCAGAATTTAAACGACTGTGTGATACAGATCCACTATATTCATACATGTGTACACAGTCATGTGTTGCTTAACAATGGGGATATAATCTGAGAAATGCATCATTAGGTAATTTTGTCATTGCATGAACATTGTAGAGTGTACTTACACAAACCTAGATGGTAGAGCCTACTGCACGCCTAGGTTATATGGTATCGTCTATTGCTCCTAGGCTACAAACCTGCACTGCAGATTATTGTACTGAACACTGTAAGCACTTGTAACTCAATGGTATTTAAATATCTAAACATATGTAAACATGCAAAAGGTACAGTAAAAATAAGGTATAAAATATAAAAATTAGTACACCTGTATAGAGAACTTAAGATGAATTAAGCTTGCCGGACTGAAAGTGGCTCTGGGTCAATCAGTGAGTGAATGTGAAGGCTTGGGACATTAGCATACACTACTGCAGACTTTGTAAACACTATACACTTAGGCTACGCTAAATTTACACAAACAAAATTTCTTCAATGATAAATTAACCCTGTAACATATTTACTTTACAACATTTAAAATTTTTTAGATTTTTGACTCTTGTAACAGTTTCGAACACAAAGACAGCACAGTTGTGCAGAAATATTTTCTTTATATACTTACTCTATAACCTTTTTTCAACTTAAAACATGTTATTTCTATTCTTGTACTTTTTAAACTTTTGTTAAAAACTAAAACACAAATGCACACATTAGCTTATGCCTACACAGGGTGAGGATCATCAGTATTGCTATTTTCTACTTCCATATATTTTCCCACGGGAAGATTGTCATCTCCCATGATAACAATGCCTGCTTCTAGAATATCTTCCAAGAGACCTGCCTGAGAAAGATTTATGGTCAACATTTTTTTTTTAAGTAGAGTATACTCCAAAAGAACAGTAAAATGTTTCCTACAGTAAATATGTAAACTAATAGTTGTTTATTGTCGTTACTAACAACTGTTAATATCACTTTAAGTAATGTCATTACTAAAGACAATCACAAATAGTTGAATAGATGTGATGAAGGTGTATATATACTCACGCACCACATAGTAATATTTAGTATAGCAGGAGACTGAACACATGAAGGTGGTCCAGTAAGATTAGAGTATAGCTAAGAAATTTCTAGGGTCTACTGACATCACATACGTAAACATATGTTCTATACTTTGATATAACTGACAACACAGTAGGTTTGTTTATGCCAGCATTGCCCAAACTTGTGAGTAATTTGTTGCAATAGCTGTAATGTCACTTTGCAACAGCTACAATGTCACCAGACACTAGAAGATTTCTTAGCTTTATTATAACCTTATGGGACCACATTTATGTTTGCAGTCTCCTGCTGTACTAAATGTTACTAGGTGGTACATGACTATATATATGCCTTCATCACACCTATTCAACTACTTGTAATTGTTTTCATATTTTCAGACGACATAGCATAGTGCATGGCACCTTGTAGACACTAAAATTAGATCATTTACATAATTTGTCAAATTATTGAGCTCATCAAAAATAAAACTTATTGAGAAATAAAAACTGGTATGGAGGGTCAATAAGTAGTATGTATTGAAAAAAATCTACATATAAGTGGACTCATGCAGTTCAAACTTGTGTTGTTCAAGGGTCAAATGTATAGATACATATGTGTGTATATATGACATATATAGAATATATACATTTAATGTATCTTATATAGGATATACATCATATATATTTAACATATATAGAATATCATATAATTAAACATGCAGGTATATATGTTATTGTTATAGTTATATTTAACAGATTAATTGTAGGTTACGGTTATACATGTAGTAGGTTATAGTTTTAAATCAATATATATTGTTTTATATACATTAATTCCGTTTTGGTCATGCATGCACACACATACATGTTTTAGTTGTGAAGGGATCCTGAAAGTTACCCACTTATTTGGTGATATGTTAGGACACATATTACTCAGCTTTTAGTTATACTCATGGCTAAGTGATATTTCAGTGAAAGGAAACACAGAAATATCAGCAAGGAAAAAAGATACAGATGGAACCTGGATAAACCCATGAATAGGGCTCTGATTTCTCTCCTTCCAGCAATGGAGCATATTGAGTATATCACTTTCTCCAGCAATAATAATAAAAAAAAACCCCAGTTATAATGTAGTTATATGTGTGCAATATTTTTGCTAAGGGAATCTTATCAGAAACTCAGTACCTCAAATTTGTTGGAAGACAGTCATTTAGACACTTTAGCCAAGCACGTAAAGAAATTTCAGACTCTCAGAAACACATTGTTTGTACAAATAATCTAGGTAATCTAGGTATATTGAGCTATTCCTAGTCTTCTCAGTTAGAGAATAATTTAAGTATCAGTTTCCTAGATGCCAGCAATGGCAACCTTGTAAAGCCTTTTAAAAATAGAAGCCTCAGGCCCACTTTGTTAATTGTTTTCTGCAGACCACCTCCTTGGCCCTTGGCCAAAGTGTCTTTATAGTAAAATTATTATCAGTGAGATTGCATACATCATGGTGAAACCTCCCTTAGTTGATACTGGCCTTAGTTATGCCATTTGGGTTCCAAATTTAGCCATTTTAAAAAGTCTTATTAACTATAAAGAAGTATCTAAGAAATCTAGGTGTCTTTTTCCTTAAGTTTCTATGTTAACTTTTTCACTTGGCTTGAGAAATCAATTCAGGCACCTCTCAACTCTGGGCGGTAAGTTAAAGCTGACCATTCCAGGGCTGAGACAATGTCATGATATTTAAGGTAAAATCAGGAGGCACAGTCCCAAAGGGCACACATGGTACCACCAGAAAAAAAAAAAAAAAACAAAACCTTACATCAAGCAAAGTATGCAATAGTCAGGCCATAGAGATTAATAGAGTCATTAGTGTGGCTTCCCACCCAGGAGCTTCCTGCTCTCATGTTCCTAGTTTAGTAGGAATAATGTAGTTCAATCTTTGGTTTCAGAGTAATCACCTGAAGGTGGTCAGCTCAAAACATTTATGCTTGTCTATGACATCAGTTCAACTCCATCATGAGTGTGGATAAGATCCAGAGATGTTCCACCTGGTGTTCTGTGTGCAAATTGTAAGAGTTGGTACTACATTCTCTTGTTTTGTGGTAAGCGTTGCCAGGCATAAAAACTCAGCAATTGAATAAAATTCAAAGTACTCAAGACAGCTTGGAAAACAGTTTAGAATAGCACAGGGAGTATTACTTTATAAAGAAGGGGAATCTCCAGTAATTGGTCTACATTTATTCTGGATACACCCAATTATCTTTTATTCTCAGTTAAAACCTTAAGCAAATTATCTAAAACTTAGTGGCTTGAACAATGTAAATTTATTATCTTATATTTCTCAAGGTCAGGAGTCTGATGTGGATCTTGCTGGGCTAAAATCAAGGTGTTGGCTGGGTTATATTCTTTCCAGATACTCTAAAAGAAAATGTGTTTGCTTTCCTTTTCTAGCCTCTAGAAGCTACCTACATTTCATGTCTTGTGGACCTGTAATTGCTGGTTGGGTTGTTCTTGCCCACTGCACAGATGGAGATGTTTAATTGAGACAGTAATATTGAAATAGATAAAGAGTTTAATAAACACGGAGCCATCTAAGTGGATGACTGGAGTTCATTACTAAAATCAGTCTCTCTGAGAACTCAGTGGCTAGGGTTTTTATGGACAAGCTGGTAGAACACCAAATTGAACAACTATTCACACAGAAAAGCAACTTAATAAGAACCCCAAATCAGGGAATTCTCCCTGACCTTACCCAAGACTACCAAGACAGTAGCTCTGAGACTGCAAGAGCCACAGTGTTACTGAACTTGGGGTGCCCCGTAATGTAGTTATAGCTGTAGTGATCAAAGACTTAGATAATAACACTCAAATTCCTTTGAATACGTGGAAAGCCTTCCAAAGAAAAATGGGCACAATGAGTCCAAACTGAGAAGACTAAAATAAATAACTCTTCAATGTCCAGGCAGTGATGAACATCCGTAAGCATCAAGGCCATCTTGGAAAATGTTATCTCACCAAATGAGCTAATTAAGTCACCACTAACCAATCCCAGAGACCTGTCAGACAGATAATTCAAAATCATTGTTATGGAGAAGCTTAACAAATTTTAAATAACAAAGAAAAGAAAGAATTATATCAGATAAATTTAACAAAGAGATGGAAAGGAATTAAAAAGAATTGAATGTAAGGGTTATCGCAGAGTTTAAAATGAGGAAACTGAGGCCAGCATAGGAAAATTAAATGCCAATTTATTAAGCTCCCGGGCGAGGTTCTGTGGTCTGGGAAAGGGGGGCCAGAGAGGTCCCACTTGACTCCTCCTGGGCGTGGGGTTTTATAGGGAGTGAAGGCATTTTCATTGGTCGTGGAGAAACAGGACGTGGATGGCACAAGCTGCTATTGGTAGGTAGGCGGGATTTCCGGTGAGCTGCCGCCCAGGGGGAGTGGGACCTGGACGGAGCAAAATGCTATTGGGCAGGTTTTGGCTTGGGCTTCTTTTAAACTTTGGCGGGGTTTTCCAACAGTGGGCTAGGTGCTGGGTGCAGAGTTTAGTGTTGAGTGCAGATTCTGGTGCGGAGTTCAGAAGTGGACGTTCAGGAAGCCACATGGCAGAGCTAGATGCTGAGTGCAGGGCTTGATGTGGAGCGTGGAGTGGTGAGGTAGTTTCCAGGCGTGGAGAGGGATGGGCGTGTCCGAGCTCCTGGCCAGGCAACCGGCTTTACATTCCGACCCTTTTGATGATATAGCATGACGCTTTTTCTGGCTACTTCCTGCTGAGTAGGGGTGGAGTGAAGGCAGGCAGGGGGGTCAATTGGCTGGCACCTCGGCTGGGAGTCGGACATAGGGGTGAAGCAGCATCTGGTTTATGGCCACCCTGGAAATTTCCCTTATGCGGGCCTGTAAAAACCTGAGGAAAAAGGGGGCTAGCATTAGCAAAAGACAAACAATGATAATGGGGGATGATAATGGGAGCCAGCTGGGTAAGCATGGGGGATTGCCACCAATTAAGAGGCTGGTGCGTTCTGTTTTCTTTGGAGGTCTTCTTGGAGGCAATAGAGAGTGTTGACATTTTCCTCTACCAGACCTGTTTCATTGATGTAATAGCCACACTGTTCCTGAAGAAACAAACAGGTACCTCCTTTTCCTCCGTTAACAGGTCTAGGGCCCTGTGAGTTTTGGAGAGTTACCTGAGCCAGTGATGTGATTTGTCGTTGGAGGGATGCTAGAGAGGCGGCTGACGCCTCAATGGCCACACAGAGCTTGTAAGTAAGTGGCGGAGGAGAGAGAGGTAGGGGAGGTAGGAGGCTAGAGGAGGTGGTTGTACTGGGAGATTATGAGAGACCAGGAAAGGCCGTCCATACAGCAATTCAAAGGGGCTGAGGCCTGTTGGCCCCTTGGGGTGGCTCGGACCTGGGCCAGGGTAAGGGGCAGGAGTGTGGGCCAAGAGAGTTTTACCTCAATGATTAGTTTGGCTAAATGATCTTTGAGGATGCCGTGAGCCCGTTCCACTTTACCCGATGATTGAGGGTGGTAGGGGATGTGTAGTTTCCACGAGATGTTGAGAGACTTGGTGACCAGCTGGACCACCTGAGCTGTAAACGCTGGACCATTGTCTGACTGGATGTTTGCAGGTAAGCCGAAATGAGGGATGATTTCCTAAATTAAGGGGGAGGCCACTGTGTCCATGGTTTCCATGGAGGTGGGAAAGGCTTCGATCCCATCCAGAAAAGGTATTTACAAAGGTTAGGAGGTAGCGGAGTTTTTTGTGAGTGGGCATATGAGTAAAATCAATCTGCCAGTCTTGGGCCGGCAGATTGCCATGCATTTGGTGGTTAGGAAACTGTGGCTTTAAGCTTCCCTGAGGTGAGACCTTAGAGCAAGTAACACAAGTTTTGTGTACCTGCTCAATTGTTTGTTGTAGACCTGGTGAGAAAAAAGGGGGCTGCACAAAGCGATATAATGCCTTGGGCCCAACATGTAAGGATTGGTGGATTTCAGCAATAATTTTAGGGGCCTGTTCCTGGGGAAGGGCGATTTTGTTATTTAAGAAGATCCAGCCCTGATTAGACTCGAGTTCCCCCTCTCAATATGAGGGCCTGTTTTTCTGATGGCGAAGTAAACTGTAGGTGTGGCCATGGTGAGGAACAGGATTGGAGTGGGGGTTAGCCTGGTACTTTGAGTTAGTATAGATATTTGCTTGCTTTCCCCTGTGCTAGCGTGAGAGCTCAGGTTAAGGCAATGAGTTCTGCCTTTTGTGATGTGGTTTCATCGCGGAGGGGGGCGTGCCTCGAGGGTGGCTGAATTTGTGACTAGTGCATAGGCTGCTTTTTGCCGCCCATCGGCTGTCACTATTGAACTTCCATCTACATAAAAGGTAAGGTCTGGGTTGGACAGGGGAAGGTTAGACAGGCCCTCCCGAGGTTTAGCAAGTGCCTCTATTAGTTCAGGACAGGAATGGGCTGGGGAGGGGGAATGGGATGGAAGGGAAAGCAAAGTAGCCAGGTTGAGTGGAGAAGTGGGATGAAGGCTGACTGAGGGATTTTTAATAAAGAGTAGATGAAACTTCTGTAGGCAAGAGGGTCTTAGGTGAGCGAGAGATTTGTGAGAGAGAAGGTCGGTTAGCCGATGGGGGAAGAACACTGAGATGGGCTGGCCCAAGGTAAGTTTTAGGGATTCCTTGGTGAGTTTTGTTGCTGCTCCCAGGGCCTGCAGGCAAGGCTGCTACCCCCTGACTGTGGGGTCGAGCTGTTTTGATAAGTAGTTTACTGGATGATACACAGGGCCCAGGTGTTGGGTTAAGACCCAACTGTAACCCCCCTGTTTTTTGTTAGTGAGCAAGTGGAAGGGGTGGTTGAGATCCGGTAGTTGGAGCGGGCGGCGGTGGCGGGCGCTGTGGACAAGGCAGTTTGCAGGGTTTTAAAAGCCTGCTTCACTACCCCTAGGATGGGAGAGGGGTCCCGTTGGTGTGTTTTTTAGCAGTTGCAAACAGAGGTTTAGCTAGAGAAGCAAAATTAGGTATTCAGTGGCGGAAGAACCCTACAAACCCCAAAAGGAGAGAATTTGGTTAGCTGTCTCTGGAGGCTGCAGCGAAAGGAGTGCCTTTTGGCGATTTGTTGTTAGGCTTTTAGTTGTAGGGGTGAGGTGAATGCCTAAGTAGACTACCCAGGTGACTGACAACTGTGCCTTGGAGGGAGATACCCAGTACCCTTGAGATTCCAGAAAGTTAAGGAGAGTGGCGGTATGCTGTTGAGACAGAGAGAGGGAGGGGCTACAAAGTAACAGGTCATCCACATACTGAAGAAGGAGACTGGGTTGAAGGGGGCAGGAGCTAAGGTCAGCTGCTAAGGCTTGTCCGAAAATATGGGGGCTGTCTCTGAATTCCTGGGGCAGGACTGTCCAGGTGAGCTGTTGTGACAGGTTGGTGTCTGGATCGGTCCAGGTGAAGGCAAAGAGAAAGTAAGACTCAGGGTGTAGGGGAATGGTAAAAGAAGGCACCCTTGAGGTCTAGAACTGTAAAATGAGAGGTAGTGGAGGGAATGTTGGATAATAGGATGTATGAGTTGGGGACTACAGGGTGGAGGGGTACCACTGCCTCGTTGATAAGGCATAGGTCCTGAACTAGGCGGTAGTCCCCGGACGACTTCTGGACTGGCAAGATAGGAGTGTTACAAGGGGAACTGGTGGGGATAAGGAGTCCCTGGGCTAGGAGTCGGGTAATGATAGGTTTGTAGGCCCTGGCGGTGGGTTTTTGAGATAGGAAACTGGGGATGTGAGGGAAAGTGCATAGGATTTTTTAGAAGTATCTTAACTGGCATGTGATGTTTGGCTACTACAGGCTTGGAGGTGTCCATATCAAGGGATTAACTACCTCAGGAGGAATAGGGGGTTCAGGTGAAGGGTTAAGACGGTGTGGTGTCGGTTAAGAAGTAGTAAGAGGAGGTGGGCTGGTGATGGGCTTGAGTGTGAGGGGCCAGTGAGTTGGAGAGTGGCCCACACAGTTTGGAGAATATCTTGTCCTAAAAGGGGGACTGGGCATGAGGGCATGATTAAAAAGGAGTGGGAAAAAAGGTGTCCTTCGAGGACACAGGATAAAGGATGAGTTTGATTAGGACAGGAAGGCTTTCCATTAATTCTCATGACTGAAACCTGGGAAGGTATGCTAGGTCCTGAGTAGGAAGGCAATACAGAGTAGGTAACCCCTGTATTCACTAAGAAGGAAATGGACTTACCCGCTACCTGTAGTGTTACCCTGGGCTCGGCAAGGGTGATGGGTGTCCTCGAGTCCGGGCTGCGTCAGTCGTCCAGAAGCCCAAGGAGTTCAAGTGAAGGGACTGCTTCCTGTGGACTGGCTTGCCCCTCACATAGAGGTGTGGGGGGGTGAGCCTGTAGTCCGGGACGGGCAGTCAACCTTCCAGTATCCAGTCTGCTTGCAGCTCGGGCAGGGCCTGGGAGGTGGGCGAGGACAGGGGCACTGCCGCCCCTGTGTCCCTCTTGGCCACATTTGAAAACAGGGCCCGGGCGGGGCCTTTGAAGAATTTTGGGGAGGGTTTTGATGGACCTCCTCCACTGGGCGATGGACTCCCTCCACCGCGTGTTCGGTGGACTGCCGGCCTCAGGGCTACTACAAGAGCTCGGGTTTGGAGGCTTACCTTTTGCTGTAAACAGGCCTGGTGGGTGGCCTCAGCCTTTTCCTCTTGGCCATTAAAAACCAGTATCAGGGAAATTCATAGGCTCAGTAGAGGCTGCTATGTGTAACTGTATGCCAATAAATGGGAAAACATAGAAGAAATTGATAAATGCATAGACATATACAACTTACCAACATTGAACCAGGAAAAAATAAAAAATCCAAACAAACTAATAAAATGTAAAGAGATTAAAGCCAAAATTAAAAAATCCTCCAGCAAAAGACAAAAGAATCTGTATTTTACCAAACATGTATAGAAGAACTAATAGCTACTTACTACTCAAACTATTTTGAAAAATAGGGGAGGAGAAAATACTTCGCAACTTATTCTAAAAGGTCAGTATTAGGCTGATACCAAAACTAGACAAAATCAGGAAAAAGCAAAACAAAACAAAGCAAAAACTACAGGCCAATATCCATGATCAACAGTAATGAAAAAAAATCAATGAAATACTGCAAATTCAACAATACACTAAAACAATTATTCATTATAACAAAGTGGGATTTATCTTAGAATTCAAGGATGATTCAACATACACAAATCAATCAATGTGATACAACACATCAACAGCATTAAGGAAAGAAACCATAAGGTCATTTTGATTGATGCTAAAAAAGCATTTGACAAAATTCAGCATTCCTCCATGATAACCCTCAAACAACTGGGTATAGTAGGAACATACCTCAGCACAATAAAAGCCATATGTGACACACCCACAACCAGTATTGTACTAAATGGAGAAAAACTGAAAGCCTTCCCCCTAAGATCTGCAACATGACAAAGATGCCAACTCTTAGTACTGTTACTCAATGCATTACTGGAAATCCTATCCAGAGAAATCAGAGAATAAAAAGAAATAAAGGTCATTCAAATTGGAAGAAGAAGTCAAAATATCCCTGTTTGCAGATGATATGATCTTATTATTATTTTTTTAAAAAAGCCTAATGATTCCACAAAAAAAACCTATTAAGACTGAGATTGATTTTTAAAAATATACAATTTTTTCTATAAAGTTGCACAAAATCAACATACAAAAATCAGTAACATTTCTATAGGCTAACAGTGAACAATATAAAAAAGAAATGAAAGTAATCCCATTTACAATATCCGCAAATAAAATTAAATACCTTATTAACCAAAGGTAGTGAAATTAATCAAAGAAATGAAAAGTTCTCTACAATGAAAACTATAAAACCTTAATACAAAAAATTGACAAGGACACCAAACAATGGAAAAACAGTCTCTATGTTCATGTATTGGAAGAATCAATGTTGTTAAAACGTCTATAATACCCAATGCAATCTATAGATTCAGTGGAATCTCTATCAAAAAAAAAATGACATTCTTTACAGAAATAGAAAAAACTATCCTAAAATTTACATGGAACCACGAAAGACCCAGAATAGCCAAAGCTATCCTGAGCAAAAAGAACAAAACAAGGGGAATCACATTTTCTGACTTTAAATTATATTACAGAGCCACAGTGACCAAAACAGCTTGGCATAAAAAAAGAGATGTAGATCAATGCATGAAAGGAAAAAAAAAAAAAAACCAGAAATAAATACAGACATCTACAGTGAACTCACTTTCAACAAAGATGCCAAGAACATACATTGAGGAAATGACAGTCTCTTCAGTAAATGGTGCTGAATAGACTGGCATATCCATATGCAGATGAATGAAATTAGATTTCTATCTCTCAAATCAAATCAAAATAGATTAAAGACTTAAATCAAAGACCTCAAACTACGAAACTGCTAAAAGAAAACAATGGAAAAACTTTCCAGGACATCAGACAGGGCAAATATTTCTAAAATAATGTCCCACAAGCCCAGGAAACCAAAACAAAAATGGACAAATGAAATCACATCAAATTAAAAATCTTCTGCTCAGCAAATAAAACAATCAAGTAAAGAGACAACCTATGGAATAGAAGAAAATATTTGTCAGCTATCTATCTGACAAGAGATTAATAACCAGAATATAAAAGGGTCTCAAACAACTTGATTAAAAAATTAATAATCTGATTAAAAATGAGCAGAAGATCTGAGTAGTACACATTTCTCAAAAGAAGACACACAAATGGCAAACTGGGATAGAAAAAGGTGCTCAAAATCGTGGATCACTGGAGAAATGCAAATCAAAACTACAGTGAAATATTGTCTCACTGCAGTTAAAACAGCTTTTATTCCAAAGATAGGCATTAACAAATGCTGGTGAGGATGTGAAAAAGGGAACCTCTTGTACACAATGAGTTGGAAGGAACATTAGCACAACTATTATAGAGAACAGTGTGGAGGTTTCTCAAAAAACTAAAAATAGAACTACTATGTGATCTAGCAATCTCACTACTAGGTTTTTATACCCCCAAAAGAAAATCTGTATAACAAAGAGATATCTGTGTTCCCATGTTTACTGCAGCAGCATCCACACTAGCCAAAACTTGTAAGCAACTTAAGTGACCACCTACAGATGAATGGATAAAAACGTGTAGTATGTATACACAGTGGAGTACTATTCAGCTGTAAAAAGGAATTAGATCTTGGAATTAAGCACAGTATGGATGGAACCATAGGTCATTATGTTAAGAGAAACAAGCGAGTACAGAAAGACAAACTTTGCATGTTGTCAGTTAATTGTGGGAGCTAAAAATTAAGATAATTGAACTGATGGAGATAAATTTAAATTGAAAACCACAAGAATGATGGTTACCAGAGGCTGAGAAGGATAGTGGTGGAGTGGAGAGAATGGGAATGGTGAATGGGTACAAAATATAGTTATTATGAATAGTCTCTATTATTTGATGGCATAACTGGCTGACTACAGTCAACACTAACTTGTCATACATGTAAAAATAACTAAAAAAGTAGAATTGGATTCTTTGTAACACAAAGAATGATGTAGTGGATGCCCCATTTACCCCCGATGTGATTATTACACATTGTATGTCTGTATCAAAATATCTGTATTGTATGCCTGCATCAAAATTGTATGTCTGTATCAAACTATTTGATGTCTGTCATTGTATGCCTGTCTCAAAATATCTCAAGTATCTCCCAAAAAGAGAAGCATTTCATAAAGTCAAAACAATCAATTCAAAAGGAAGTTATCACAATCTTAAATGTATATACATCAAGTAAAATGATTTAAAAAGAAGAAATAAAACTTATTACAAATGGCAAAATAACAATAAATAAATGTAACTGAAAATGTTTTAACAGTGTAATAAATTTCTCCTTCTAACCAAACAGAATGTCAAATATTCTTCATTGAAAAACGTACTTATACTTTCTTGTCACTTCATTTGCACCTGGCATTTCACCATTTGAAGAAGCAGCCAGAGAATGTAATTATAGCTTTTTGGTTTTCTGGTGTGTGTGTGTGTGTGTGTGTGTGTGTGTGTGTGTGTGTGTGTGTGTGTGTGTGTGTGTGTCAAATTAATGCCAAAGCATTTTATAGGTGAGAAAATTAAGTAGAAGTGGATATTTACTAAAAGTTCTTTCACAAAATTTATTCTTTTTATTTGGCAGAACATTTGTCTTCTTTCTTTCTGTTATTATTACTGGTCCATGGGGGTAATCCTACCTCCAGTCCATGCATAGAAGCACACAGTGAACAGGTATTTTACAAATATATTTCCCTGGTTACTCACTTTCCAAATCTTTGATTTTCTTGGAAATCCTGGAGGAAAATATGCTATACAGATTTTACTTTGCTACAAATTGATACAATGTATGCCATGATAGATATTATAAAATAGAGAAAAAGAAATAAGATTATCTCCAAAGAGGAAATAATGTTTACTTTGTAAAAAAATATTTTAGTGCTAAAATATCATTACTATCGTCTCTGACAGGAAGAAACTGGAGATGCAATTACTAAAGGAGAAGGTCTGGTACAAGATAACAAAACTTTCAGTGCTGAGAGCAGGTAAGTCCCTAGCAAACTAAAACTGGTTAGTCATTTTAGTATTAGTTACTTCGAAAGCTTCTTGCCCAAGATTGCATTTGAAGATTGTACTGGGGAAGAGATCAGAGCTGAGAAAGTAACTCTAAGCACAGCTATCAGACAAAAATGAAAAATATAACAGGAAATGAGCCTCCTGGCCCAAGTGAAACCACTCTGGGAAACAGAAAACCAAGAAAGAACAGCCAGTGTTTAGGAAGTTTGGCTTAATTTATTAAATTACACAAATGATATATGGGTAGATTCTCATTACAGAGAAGTATGCAGACTGTAAAGTTCAGACTGCACTTGTACAACACTTTCACTCCTTCTCCTTTGTCTACAGCTAACCAGTGACCACAGTTTGCTGGAATTGTTGTACATATTTTTTTTCACATAAATGTTATATTACACATTTGTCTTTGTGACTTGCTGTTTTCCCTTACCTGTTTTTCTAGGCTATTTTTAAGTCAGTGCCTAGAGATCAAACTCACTTTTCAGAAACTAGTGTCACATTTTGTGAAATTTTCCATAGATATATGGTGACTTAGTTAACTGTTGACTTATTGATGGCAGCTTTGTTAACATTTCCAAAATAATAAGCAATGATTTTAGACGAGCTTACACATACATCTTTATGCACAGAATGAAGTATTACTGTAGGATATTTGCAATAATAATGGTAACTAACACGTATTTAGTTTTAATTATGTGTCAAACTTTATGTTACACATTTTGTATCTCATTCAATCTTTATAAATCTGAATAAGTTGCTGTTATATCCCCACTTTATAGATAAAGAGCCTGAAGTTCAGAGATGTTAAGTTTAATATATTTCAGTTGGGTCTGAACAAGGCCAAAAAGATGCAAGCCCAGGTAGCACTTCTCCAGAGCTGGATTAGAGGTGGAACTGACAGATGCAGTTTGCATCTAGAAATCATTGTTACTGAAAACCTACATACTTTAAATTTTGTTTCTAGGAGGTATTTTTCACTTCTAAATAAACAAGATGTTGGTCAATACTCATTCAAAAGCTTAGAGTCTCTATTTTCACCTCATATGCACCTGATATTTTCCCTCTAGACAAAGCATCCAGGGAACACAGATACAACTTTTACTTGACTTAATAATGCCAATTGCCTTTAAAGTGTTTTTGATCAGACAAAAATTGAAAGTTACCATGATTTCTAGGATACGACAGCTAAAATCTCAGTTCAGGTCTTTAAGAATATTTCTAAAAGGTTTTATTAGCAAACCATTTTTTTAAGCAACAGTGAATGAGACTATTTAAAAAATATTTTTGATAATATAAAATGGGTACAGTGATATACATCTGTATTCCCAGATTCTAGGGAGGCTGAGGCAAAAGGATCACTTGAGGCCAGGAGTTCAAGACCAGCCTGGTCAAAATGGCAAGACCCTATCTCTCAAAGAAAATCAATAATATGAGATAATATCTTTTTAAAAAAAGTTGCTTTATAGTGAGGGAATTACTTTATTTTTTAACTTGTATTTCCTTAACCATTAAGTTTTTCATTCACATTTTTTCATTGTAAAATTTCTATTTTTATCCTTTATTCAGTTTCTATGTTTGACTTTATTTATGGAAACTTTCACATATTCTGTATATTGGTCTTGCGGTATATCTTTAAAATATTTTATATTTATAATTTATGTAGTGGAGACATAGAAATAAAAGTGTTGCCATTAGCTCCAATTAATAACAGTCTTTCTATAATTGGCCACTATACTGGAGGTGGAGAAATAAAAACTCCTAATTGTGATTGTTGTAGATTCAAAGATTCCTCTCTCATACATACATATATATATATATACATCATATACATATACATATATATTTACATGTATATATTTATGCAGTAACTTTAAGGATGTAGCTGAGAATCCACTGATTATGACGCAGCAAAATGTACATAATTGCATACTTGATACTTGAATGATAATAACATCAGGCGATCTCACCAGGTCTGCTTGTCCAACACATAGTAACTGTTAAATGATGGTTAGCAGTGATTATCAGGTATATTGGGAATTCTATTTTTTGTTTGTTTGTTTGTTTTTGTGATGGAGTCTCATTCTGTCATCTAGGCTGGAGTGCACTGGTGCCATCTTGGCTCACTGGAACCTCTGCCTCCCAGGTTCAAGCATTTCTCTGCCTCAGCCTTCCAAGTAGCTGGGATTACAGAAGCCCATCACAATGCCTGGCTAATTTTTGTATTTTTAGTGGAGATGGGTTTAATGGAGAAGGAAGGGAAGGGAAGGGGAGGGGAGGGGAGGGGAGGGGGGGAGGGGAGGGGAACAGAAGGGGGGAAGGAAGGGGGAAGAAGGGGGAAGGAAGGAGGGGAAGGAAAACTATAGGCACACTAACAAATTTTGATGCCAAAATCCTCAACAAAATACTACCAAACTAAATTCAAAAATGCCTCTAAAAATATCATTCATCATAACCAAATGGGATTTATCCCAGGGATGTAAGGATGATTCAACATATGCAAATCAATGACTGTACTACATCATAGCAACAGAATGAAAAATTATATGATCATTTCAATTGATGCTGAAAAGCATTTGAAAAAATTCAACATACGTTCATGATAAAAACTCTCAAAAATTGAGTACAAAAGGACTATTCCTTAGCATAATAAAAGCTGCATATGACAGATCCACAGCTAGTATCATACCAAACATGGAAAAATTGAAAGACTTTTTTTTAAGATACGGGGGCGCAGCAAGGATGCTCACTTTCACATCAGTTCAACATAATATTATAAATCCTAGCTAGAAAAATAAAATGAGAAAGAACTAAAAGGTATTCAAATTGAAAAGGAAGAAGTCAAGCTATCCTTGTTTGCAGAAAATATGTTATATTTAGAAAATCCTACAGATGCCACACACAGACACACACACACATACACAACTATTAGAACTGAAAAACAAATTCAGAAAAAGTTGCAGTATGCAACATACAAAATTCAGCAGCATTTTTATATGTCAACAGTAAACAATCTGAAAAACAAATTGAGAAGATAAAATCCCGTTTACAATAGCCACAAACAAAATTAACTACCTAGGAATTAACTTAACCAAAGAAGGATCTTTGCAATGAAAACTATAAAAAACTATAAAAATCGAATTTTTAAAAGATAAAATTAAGGTGCACAGTCTATATTAGTTTTCATTCTGTTTGTTTATGTAAACAGTGTTAGTTATTATCAACTGAAAATAATGGGTTATAAGATAGTATTTGCAAACTTCATGGTAACCTCCCAACAAAATCATACAATGGAGACACAAAAAGCAAGAAGTAAGAAACTAAATGATATCATTGAGAAAATCACCTTCACTGAAATGAAGACAAGAAGAAAAGAAAGAAGGAAGACAAGAATACAAACAACCTGAAAACAAATAACAGAATTGCAGGAGTAAGTTTTTACTTAACAATAGTAACATTGAATATTAATGGAATAAACTCTTTAATCAAAAGACATACAGTAGCTGAATGGATTAATAAACCAAGACCCATTGATCTGTTGCCTAAAAGAAACACACTTCAGGTATAAAGATACACATAGCCTGAAGATAAAGAGGAAGAAAAAAATATTCCTTGCCAATGGAAACCAAAGAAGAACAGGAGTAATACACTTCTATTAGACAAAGTAGATTTCAACACAAAACTATAAGAAAAGAAGGTCACTCTATAATGATAAAGGAGTCAACTCAGCAAGAGAAAACAGCAATTTTAAATACATATGTACACAAAAATATAATAAGAGAAAAGAAGGTCACTCTATAATGATAAAGGAGTCAACTCAGCAAGAGAAAACAATTTTAAATATATATGCACACAATACCGGAGCACTCAGATTTATAAAATAAGTATTAGTAGAGCTCAGAGAGAGACAGACTTCAATACATTAATAACTACAGACTTCAGTACCACCCTTCCAGCATTGGACAGATCTTCAAGACAGTAAATCAATAAAGAAATATTGGACTTAATCTGCACTATAGACCAAATTGACCTAATAAATATTTACAGGACAATTCATCTAATGGCTACAGAACACACATTATTTTCCTTAGCACATTGATCATTCTCAAGGATAGACCATATGTTACATCACAAAATGACTCTTAAAACATTCACAAAAACTAAAATAATATCAAGCTTCCACTGACCACAATCAAATAAAGCTAGAAATACATAACAAGAGGAATTTTAGAAACTGTGTGAATACATGGAAGTTAAGCAATACGCTCCCAAATGGCCAGCGGGTCAATGAAGAAATGAAGAAGAAAAGTAATAAATTTCTTGAAACAAATGGTAATAAAAAACCAACATATCAATACCTATGAAATATAGAAATAGCACTACTAAGAGGGAAGCATATAGTTATGAGTGCTTAGATGAAAAAAAAACTAGACACAAAAAAGTAACAATGTATCTTAAAGAACTAGAAACCACTAGCAAACCAAACCTAGAATTAGTAGAAGAAAAGAAATAATAAAGATCAGAGAAGAAATAAATGAAATTGAATGAAAGAAGCAAATCAAAACCACAATGAGATATCATCTCATGCCAGTCAGAATGGTGATTATTAAAAAGCATGGAAACAACAGATGCTGGTGAGGCTGTGGAGGAACACTTTTACACTGTGAATGGGAATGTAAATTAGTTCAACCATAGTGGAAGACAGTGTGGCGATTCCTCAACAATCTAGAACCAGAAATACCATTTGACCCAGCTATCTCATTACTGAGTATACACCCAAAAGAACATAAATCATCCTACTATAAAGACACATGCACACATATGTTTATTGTAGCTCTGTTCAAAATAGTACAGACATGAAACCAACCCAAGTGCCCATCAATGACAGACAGGACAAAGAAAATGTGGATAGACTAGATAAAGTAAATATACACCATGGAATACTATGCAGCCATAAAAAATGAGACATGTCCTTTGCAGGAACATGGATGAAGCTGGAAGCCACCATCCTCAGCAAACTAACATAGCAACAGCAAACCAAATATCAGATATTCTCACTCCTAAGTGGGAGTTGAACATTGACAATCCATAGACACAGAGAGGGGGAATAACACCTACCAGGGCTTGTTAGGGAATGAGGGGAGGGGAACTTAGAGGATGGGTCAATAGGTGCAACAAACCATCATGGCACATGTATAACTGTGTAACAAACCTGCATGTTCTGCACGTGTATCTCGTTTTTGTTTTGTTTGATTTGGTTTGGTTTTTTGCAGAAATAAAGAAAAACAAAAGACAGAAGCAATACAAGTTATCAATGAAATAAAAAGTTGGTTTTACGAAAAGCAATCTTTAGCTAGACTAAGAAAAAAAGAGAGAGAGAGAAGATCCAAATAAAACATCAGAGGTGAAAAAGGAGACATTAAAACAGATACTGCAGAAATTCAAAGATTCACTGGGGACTACTATAAGCAACTATATTCCAACAAACTAGACAATCTAGAATAATTGGAAACAAAATCATAGACACAAACAACTGACCAAGATTGAAACATGAAGACATTAAAAATCTAAACAGACAAATAATAATGATAATGAAATCAAAACCATAATACAAAATCTTCCAGTAATTAAAGCCAGGAAACCAATGCCTTCACTGCTGGATTCAACCATTAAAAGAAGAAAAAAACAAACCAAAAACCAAAAACACAAAAACAAAACAAAACAAAAAAAATAAAACTTACAAATACCAATCCTAATCAAATTATGTCTCAAAATGGAGGAGGAAGGAATACTTTCAAACTCATTCTATAAGGCCAGTATTACCCTGATAACAAAATCAGAATGACAAAAGAAGCAAGGGATGGAGGGAGGGAACGAGGGAAGGAAAGAGGAGAGGAGGGGGAGGGAAGGGGGGGAAGGGAGGGGATGGGATGGAGGAGGGAGGGAGGGGATGGGGGAGGGGAGGGAAGGCCTATATCTTTTTCTTTAAGGCAATGTGTTCCTCCAGGCCACTGGGGGGCGGTCCAGAGATTCCCTCAAGGAGCCAGGGACTAGTGTCAAAAATTTTAGTAGTCTCCCCAGTATTCTCTTGTACTGTGGCATGTTGGATACTCCCCATCCACAAGACACAGTGCTTCCCACTCTTCTCTCTCCTTTACAAAGGCAGAGGAGCGTCATCCCACGGCCACCATCACTTCAGATCCATGGGACATACTGTTAGACTATCACTGATCTTCTCTGAAGTTTCAAGAGCTCTTTGGTCACCTGTGGTGATTGCGGGTTGGCCTGAGACTCAACATTCAGGAGAGTGGGCTCTTTTCTGGAACAAGCCAGGTCCAGTAATTTTGTCCAAGAGCCAAGCCCTGGAACTGGGAACCTCAAGAGCCTATTTGGTGCTTTACTCCCACACGGCCATGATGAGACTTAAAGTATAAAAGAAAGTCCCCTTTACTTTTCCTTCCATTTTTCTCAAGCAGAAGGGATCTTGCCCCATAGATATTATAGCTAGAAATGTGAGTCTCAACTGAAGCCAGCAAGTCTTTTAGTCTCAGCTCAGGCCCTTGACATAGTGCCTGCTTCTCGTTATTCAGTGCCTAAGGGCTCTTCATCTTTTTAGGTGATAAATTCTGCCAGGAGTGTTTCCATCCCTTCAAGACTGCAGGTTCCCTTTGGCCCAGGATGTGTCTAACAATTGTCCAGGAGCTGGGGCCTTAAAAGGGGGCCTCATGATTCTGACTGATGCCTCATTCTGCTGTGGTTGAGCTGTTATCCAAGATGCAAAACAAAGGCCTCCCCCACTCTCCCCTCTCCTTTCCTGATGTGGAAGGAAGTGGTCTATTTTGGAGCTGAGAGCTGTGCAGCTGGAGTAAAGGGAAGGCTGATGCCAACACTATCTCATTCCCTTATCCACTCGAGCTAGTATGTGGTGTGTCCTCCCCCCTCATCCACTGTCTCTAGAACCACTTCAGCACTAGGTCTTGCATAGGTGTTGCAGTTTTTGTGGCCTAGGCTGCTTTTCTAGTTTACTCTGGCCTCAGCACTCTTTAGTCCATGGTGGTGAGGTTTCCAGGAACTGAAGTCCCAACCACTGGGATTGGAAACTCCCCTCTGGATAGGAATGGTTAAATGCTCCCTCTGTGGGTAGGCATAAGCTGAGTTTGATCTAGTTTTGCTTTCTGCTATAACAAGAGCAGCACTGAGTTCAATGCTTCACAATTGCTGGCCTCTTCTTCCTGGGTCACACTAACTGCACCTTACAGCTGCTGCCAGGAGATGGGGTAAGGGTGGCACTGTTGATTCGAGACAGTTTTTCCTTCCACTCCAGTGACTCTTTCAGCAATATGAAGTTCAAATGAGGCACTGCGAGTGCTCATCTGATTTTTGGTTCTTATGAAGTTTGTTTTTTAAATTGTGTTCTTTGTGGGGTTGGGGGACATGGGGTGGATAATTGATGGCACCTTCTATTCTTCCACCTTGCTCCTGATAGTACCTCCCTGTTGGGATTTCTTGATGTTATTATCATTCAGTGTTTTACATGATATCAAAACAAAACATTTTTTGCAGTATTAAGTGCACAACATTGAATAACTAGAATGCTTTTCGTAGTTTGAAGAACGCTGTGCTCATCTTTTAATATGATTGAATCCTCTGGCAAGTTAACAGAATTAAAACAGGTGGTCTTTTTTTTTCTTTAGTCAATTTAGGAGTCGTCAACCACAAGAGAATAAATGCAAGGGCTACAAGTTCATATCCACAAATTCCCAGTGGTCTTAGAATGTATGATTTTCATAATAAAATATAATTACAATGGTTAGAGAATACTAAGATCTCCAATACTTAGAAAATTACCTCACTATTATTTTAATTATGATGTTTAATGGATCTTTAGTTATTGTGTAATACTTCTAGAAGTCTGAAAATATGTTAATGTTAATTTTTTGAAGTAAGAGCTTATAGAGTCCCTGGGGTTGAAAACTATAACACAGTCATCCCTGAAACAATAGAAGAAGAAATAAAATGTTAACATAAATGATAGACAGCCTTGTAAAATTAATTGGTATTTGTGAACAAAAGGAAATTAAAAAAGAATAAAAGATCATCTGCTTACTCCTATGAAGGTGGAATTCTATGACACTTCCTCTTACTCTACAAACAAGTAAATAACTAGTTACTGACTGAGGGCATTGAAAGTATTCTCTTATAAATCATAATATTATATATAAGGTGGCATGATATTATTTAAAGGTAGACTATTGTAAGTTAAAAATGCATAATATAAACTACATGGTGATTACTAAATTAAAATACATAGGTAATAGGCCAATAATAAGTAAATGAAACTTTAAGAAATACAAAATTGTTCCCAAAAATGTCAGGAAAAAAGAGAGAATGGAACAAATGAAAAATTTCAGAAAACAAAAATAACATGATTATTTAAAACTGTTATTTAAAATCAATCTTTAACAACAAAAAATATTGATAATTACATTAAAGATACCTGGCCAAAATACTCCAAATTTAAGGAAGGATTTCTCACACTAGTTAAAAATTAATATCCAACTTAATTCAGTCTAAAATATGAAGGCAAAGAAAGATTAAAAGTAAAAGAATAGAAAATATAGACACTATGCAAATACTAAAAATAAGAAAACTTTAGTGGTTGTATTAATTTTCACAAAGTGGTGTCAGAAAAAATGGAATATTACCAGA
Source organism: Ateles fusciceps (assembly GCA_036589455.1). Classification (NCBI taxonomy): domain Eukaryota; kingdom Metazoa; phylum Chordata; class Mammalia; order Primates; family Atelidae; genus Ateles; species Ateles fusciceps. Next base: position 3,735,320 of record JAZHEH010002077.1, read on the forward strand.
GATAAAAGGGCAATCTAGTATGATAAAAGATCAACTCAGCAAGAGGACATAACAGTTCTGACTGTCTTAATGCCCACTCACAAATCTTAAAAATATATGCGACAAAAACTAACAGAACTTAAAGATAAAAAAGTCTCCAATTATTGTTGGTATTTTAACACTATTCTCTGAGTAATTGATATGTAATATAAATAAAGAAGACATAAAATCAATAAGGATATACAAAACTGAAACAAAACTATCAAGTTACTTGACCTAGTAATGTTTATAAAACAATACACCCACTCAATAACAGAATACAAATTTTATTTATTTATTTATTTATTTTTTTTTTTTGAGGTAGAGTTTTGCTCTTTTTGCCCAGGCAGGAGTGCAAAGGCGCAATCTTGGCTCACTGCAAGCTTTCACCTCCCGGGTTCATGCAATTATCCTGCCTCAGTGTCTCAAGTAGCTGGGATTACAGATGTGCACCACCTGGCTAATTTTTGTATTTTTAATAGAGTTGGGGTTTCATCGTATTGGCAATGCTGGTCTCAAATTCCTGACCTCAGGTGATCTGCCCACCTCGGCCTCCCAAAGTGCTGGGATCACAGGTGTGAGCCATGGCACCTTGCCTGTTTTTAATAAATTTTTCAAGATTCAAATCATTGATAGTACATCTATTAAAATAGAACTATAATGTCTCATAGTATATTCTCTAACCAAAGCAAATTATACTCAAACTTAACCAACATGAGAACATCCAGAAAAAAAATTCTCAAATATTTGAAATTTTAAAAACACATTTTAATAACACATCAGTAACAAAATTAGAAAGAAAATTATGAAATATTTGAATTGAGTAAAAAAATCTGTGAGATGCAGCTATAGCATTCTTAGAGGAAAATTTATAGCTTTAAATTTTAATATTAGAAAAAAGCTAGAGAAATAAGAGCAAATATGACCTGAAGAAAGTAGAAGAAATAACAACAGTAAAAATGAGAATGGAATTCAATGGAATAGAAAACAAACAATAAAATTTCAATAAAATACAAGTTGCTTCTTTCAAAAGCCATACAATTGATGAATGTTTTTAGCTGAATTGTTAAAAAAAATTAAAATCAGCAAAATAATAGTATAAGAAATCAAGGAACAAACATCGCATTCATTCCACAAACTGGGGTTTTTAACCTCAGCTTTATCATTATTTAGAACTACACAATTATATTTTCTGGAGGGCGATTTTGTACATTTGAAGATGTTCGGTGTCTCTAGCCTCCACTCACTAGATGCCAGTAGTAACCTACAGTTCTGACAATCAAAAACGTCTCCAAATATTGCCAATATTTCCTGGGAGCAAAATAACCATTTCAATCATTTTACAATTGAAAATCATTACTGGAAACATTAAATAAATAATAGAATATTTTAAACAATATTTTGATAATATTCAAGACAAAATGAAAGAATTCCTTGAAAAACAAACTATCAAAAGTGATTTAAAAAAACCAGTATAGTCCTTTATCAGTTAAAGACTCTGCAATTAATCCAAAAATCCTCTCTATAATGATATATAGGTGTGTATTCCTAATAAATCAATACTTGAAAAAATAATTTTTATAAACTCTGGAAGTGACTTGGGAATCTAGAAACTAAAGAAAAACAGGCAATTTTAATGGAAAAGTCTAAACCGGGAGCAAGTGAGAATTGTGGAGTAAGTTCCCTTTTCTGCAACTTTACCCAAAACAGCCATAATCTCAAAAACTTCAGTGTCAGGAAGGTAGAATTTCATAGAAATATTAGCCATCTTTCTGGTTGAAAACAAACAAACAAACAACAACAACAACAAAAAAAAAAAAAAAAACAAGCAAAGAAACAAAAAACACAGGAAAGAGGCCAAGTATAGAAGTGTGTTTGGAAAACACCAGCAAGGAGAGTGCAAGAGAAGACTTAATGCTATTTCTGCATATAAAATGTGTCTGAATTTCAGGTCCATCTATGAGCCATGATTACATAGGGAAGAAGAAAGTCCTCGGAAATAGATTTTAAAAACTGAACTGAAATTTTATCTATCATACATCAGAGGCATGGAAGTTTCTGATTTCTGTTAAGCAAATTAATTGCCTTTTATAACAACCATCAACACTTTTCAGAGCAATGTAACGGAATATAGTGTATACAACACAACCACATGATGTCAAAGATAAAGGTTTAAATATGTATCACACTTTTAAAAGACAAGGAAATGTGACTCATTCTCAAGGATATAGACAATCAAATATGACAACTCAAAATAAGCCAGTTTGAATTCAAAACAAACAAATAAATAAATAAATTCTAAGTCGAGTTATTATAAACATGCTCATTGAAGCAATGTAAAATATTATTATAGTGAGTAAAACTATATGAATTATAGAATGCAAAAATAATAAAAGTATTATAACTAAAGGATATTTAAAATAAAAATTATTGGATGGTCTTGGGAACAGGAAGGTTAATGAAGAGGAAATATATTTTAAAATAGAAAAATTTGAATATCTGAAAAAGAGAGATAAAATTGAATAAAAATAATTAAGAATATTTAAAACTCAGACACTAAATAAATTTGTTAAAAATATAATATGTATGACAAGACATTTAAATTCTGAATATTTTAAAAACAAGCTCAATTTTAAAAAGACAAATATATGGTGGGAAGAAGATTAAAATATACACTCTACAAAAGAAGATACACACAAGAACAATAAGCACAAAAAATACGTTCATCACTGATTATCAAAAAAGAAAAATGTAAGTTACAACTATGAGAAGTTACTACTACACTTTCATTAGAAGTACTAAAATTCAATTAAAATTACTAAAATTAGCAATTGTAGAGTATAATTTGGAGAAATGGAAGATTCATATACATTGAGAGGAATATAAAATTGCACAAGTACTTTTGGTACTTTTGTCAATGTTTGGTAGATTCTTGTAAATTTAAACATTCATATATGTACAGAACAATTCAACTCCTAAGCAAGAAGTGAAAACATTTACCTTCACAGGGAATTATAGTAAATATTTACAGTGGCCTTATTCACATTAGCTGTAAAATCAAAATAACCCAAATGTAATTAATGAATGAATAAAAAACAGTGGTACAACCTTACCATGAAATACTATGCAGAAATAAGAATAAATAAATTGACAGTATGTGCAACAGTACGACGAGTTTCAAACTCATTATATTAAGAGGAAAAATCATCCCAGAAAAGCATATGCCATATGATTTCAGTTATATGAAATGTAAGCTAACATATAGTAGCAAAAATCAAGTTAGTGGTTGTCAGAGACCAAGGGTAAAAGGAAGTGGGGCTTGTGAAAGGTTATGAAGAATCTGTTGAGACTATGGTGATACTTTATATTTTATAATTCGATTGTGGTTGCAGTTTTAAGCTTTTATACAATTGCCAGAACATATCCTATTGTACGGTTTATATAAAATAGCTTTACCATTCCTTCAAATGGCAGATAAGAAATAATTAAACAAGCAAAACAAAATAAAACAAAATCTTCCTATAAAGTAAACTTTAGGCCTAGTTGGTTTCACTGGTTAATTTTTTCAAATGTATATATAGTTTAACTTTAAGTTTTGAATTGTTATGGGTACATAGTGAGTGTATGTATTTATGGGGTACATGAGACGTTTTGATACAGGCATGCAATGTGTAATAATCATATCAAGGAAAATGGGTATCCATCCTCTTAAGCATTTATCCTTTGTGTTAAAATTCAGTTATACTCTTGGTCAGGCATTTGGCTCACACCTGTAATTCCAGCATTTTGTGAGGCCAAGGTGGGCAAAATATTTGAACTCAGAAATTCAAGACCAGCCTGGCAACATAGCATAACTCTGTCTCTACAAAAATTAGCTGGGCATGGTGGCTTGCACCTGTAGTCCCAGCTACACGGGAGGCAGAGGTTAGAGGATGTCTTGAGCCTGGGAGGTGGAAATTGCAGTGAGCCACGATTGCATCTCTGCACTCCAGCCTGGGTTACAGAGTGAGACCCTATCTCAAAAACAAAACAAAATTCAATTATGGTCTTTTAGTTATTTTAAAGTGTATAATTAAATTAATTTCTTCAAATATTTAATGAAGCAATATCAAGACTTTTGGTTAGATATTCAAGATGGATGTTAATTAAAGTTCTGAGAAGGTGTGCAACTGAAACCAAACACGCAAGAAAAGCAGCTTGGCTGATTTTTGTCCCAGTATTTCCAAAACTCATTTAACTAGGGACTTTTTTTTTTTTTGCAGTGATGTTTTTGATACTCATAAGCATCACTAAAAATTATGGATATGAGGAAGATCTTTCAGGGGAGAGACTTTGTGACTAAGTAAAAGTCTATGATTTTAAGAAAATATGTATAAATAACATGCTAGAAATTCTCCATGAAATGTTACAAAATAAGCAAATATTGGCATATTCAGACATCATCATATAATGAGATAGACTAAAGAATCAGAAAGAAATATAAATGCTTATTCAAAAAGACATGATGAGAATGACCAATACTTATACCATTCTTGTTACATGGAAGTGGCTCAGGAAACACTGGTGAATGGATATAAAGAAGAAAGAACTTGAAATAATTTATCTTTCTTTTTTATCTTTCAAAACAAATGTAGATTTTTTAAATTCACATATATTGTGCTCAAATATAATGCAGACATTTTTGAACAAAAACAACAACAAAATTCTATCTTCAATCACTGTGCCTTCATCTCTCTTTTGTAGATTGCCACTTTCTAAATATTCCTAATAATCATATATTTATTTGAGTGGCTAATTTTAGCTTTGCTTCATACATACCTGGAAGTTCTGTCGAATGCAACTTTCTTGCTGCCTAAACTGGAGACGCAAGTGAAAACTGTATGCAACCAGCTATTGTGAGAATATTTGCAGTGAAAATATGATTCTCAATTTGAGCATATGTTAACAAGAATTCTAATTAGTTTAAAGAGTTGCTCAAAGAAGTGAGAATACACAGCTGCTATTCATGTGTGATACAATGTCATCTATGATAGATTTTTGGATGCTTTGCATATTTCTCAGATAGGTTGTGTTGTTTGCTCCAAAGGAATGCATTTTCAAGTATGTGTTAGTCCTAATTCATTTGCTGGGAAGAAAAGTAGAAGTAATGTGTAAGTTTACCAAAGTAGCTAAAGAAACACCAAAGAATTGGGTTTCCAATGCCCTTTCAAGCTCCATGATGTAGGCAAATTGTAGTCTTTAAAAATAATAATACTTACTGTATTTTTATGTTGAAAGTAATATAGATTAATTAAATTAGATAATTTGAATAATAAAAATTATATTGAATAATAAAAAAAATACACAAGATTATCCCTTGGATTGAATCATATGAACATGTTGTTTTAAGTTTCTAGTCTACAAAAACATTGATATTATAAGTAAAAAATCTGTTTACTCCACTGTCTGTCTCCATATTTCCAGCTTTTGACTATGTGGCTATATAGTCTATGAATATGTGATTTTAATAGTTGCATAAGTATAGAATAGTAGTACAATAATTAAATTAAAATGGTAATGTATTAATTATATTACTACATTGGATGATTATAACAAAATAATAGACTAATTTCTTAATAGTTAAGCAGGTGCATTTTTTTGGATTGGTTTTTCTATTTTTGGAGATAATACAAAATAAAATATTCTACTTGGGGCTAAGGGATAAAAGTATTTGTAGAATATAGCAATGATATTTATTTAAGGTTCTATACCAACAGAAACTTTACACCAGTCATTTCATTTAATGTCAGACAACATGAAATAGGGTAGTGTTAATATTGCTGTCAACATTTAGGAGAAAGACACCTGAATGCCTTCTTCATGCAAGTATCTCTTAAGTCCTATATAAAGTGATATCTTCTCATTTATGAGACCATTCCAGCTAATCACATAAATATTTCCATAATTTCCCTGAGCACCATTGATTCCTACTTTCAGTTGTGCCTAGCCAATACTGGCCTAAAATGCTCATCTCTGCATTATTTGCGCTTCTCTTTTGTGATCTTGATTTAAGGTTTTAACGTAGTTCCGACTATCTTGAACATCATAAGCATCAATCATTCATGAACAGAATTGATGAGGACATGTTTATATCTAACAGCACACTTTCCTAAATGCTAAATATGCAGCTGTCATTCAATTAATAGTTCTTGATTAATCTCAGGCATATTTTTACCTTGTGTCTGTTTTAATTATAAATATATTTCTTTTTGCTATTTCTAAACTCTGCAAGTATTTTTGGTTTTGCTGATCATCATTAGTGAATTCTAGCTCTCACTACCATGATCTCCAATCCAAAATCTTCCATATGACATTTACATCAATTTGTTACTTAAAGTCAGCTTAATTCCTCTTCTGACACTCTTTTACTATCATATCTTATCTACCCACCTCCTCTATGTAATGTCTGTTTCTCCAGTGTAATAAATTCTAATGGTATTTCTTTTTCCTGAAAGCTCATATTTTGCTTCTCTTTTACCTGACACAATCTTTATGTAGCTGCTATTTGCTTAAACTAAATTCTTAGAGAGCAGTGAACTCATTTATTCTATTTTGTATCTTGCAAAGCTCTTTATTCACAGGCATTTGATTCATGTTTGTCTAATAAAACAAATGACACCTGAATAGTGCATTATACCATTTGTGTTTCTCTTTCTGGGTTCTCAATCATATCAGAATGCCTGAACAGGTGTGAATTCCTTAGCTTCTTTTCTGTGCCTATACTATATCTCAATTCTTTAAAACATAAATGTATTAATTGCTGTATGATATACATGCAGGAAAAATTTTAAAAACACAAATGTTATATACATAGCTCAATGAATTATGTCAAATTTAGTACACTAATATGTTTTCTATCCAAGATAAGAAATAGAAAGTTAGCAAGATCTCAGATGCCTTGGAGAATCTGTGTCTTCTTCTAATCAAAAATCCTATTCAAAACCCCTTCATTCTCACCAAAGTTAGCCATTTCCAGACTTACCACCATAAACTAGATTTCCCCATTTTTAATCCTCATATACATCAGACATTACTGATTTATGTTTTATGTTCAGGCTTATTTTACTCAGATTTGTGAGATTCATCTATGCTTTTGCACACAACAGTTGTGAATTCATTTCTATATAATATACCATGTTTTGAATATTCCTCAGTTTATATATATATTCATATGTTGAAACCATTTCTTTTATTCCATACTAGGCCATTAAGAAAGTTTATCTATTAAATATGCTTGTACCCGTGCCCATTAAAATTTGTATGTACTGCCAATTCAGCAAAATAGTTTGCAACCAGCAGTGTGTGATAGTGCAATTTGCTCCACATTTGCACCAAAATGCAGTATTGTTGGTAGTTTTCACTACAGTCAATCTGGGGAATATGTAGCAGTATCTCATTGTAGTTTTAATTTGCATTTTCCTCATAAGTAATAATATGGTCCATTTTAATTTTTTGTTTTTGCTCTTTGTCACTTACTTATTGATATACAGAAATTCTAGATATACATCAATTTCAGAGATATTGCAAATATCTTCTTGCACTCTGTAGTTTTTCTTTTCTCAATGTTTTTGATATGGAAATTTTTCTAATATTAAAATAGTCTAAAGCATAATTTTTTTCATTTATGACTAGTGACTTACGTGCAACATTGAAGATACTTTTACTTATCCCACAATTGTAACTATTTTCTTTCATGTTATCTTATACAAACTTTATTGTTTCCCTTTTGACATTTAATTTTACAATCAAACTTGATTTCTTTATATGAGGGTATGAGGTATAGATAAATATCAATTAATGCAACACTATTGAAAAGGCAGTCTTTTCCCTAATCTTGTACATGGCTTTATTAATTGGCAAATAGTCATCCATTTCCTTCCAAGGTATAAATCCAGGACTGATTTATTCTCTAGCATAAAACAAGAACAGAAAAGAAAGGGAAAAATAAAGACACTTAACAGTAGATAATAAAAAGACACTAGACATCAGATAATGAAAGAATAATTTCTGAGGTATGGGAAACAAACAAAAGAAACTATTCAATTGCTCCAAATTAGTACCTTGAGAATTAGCAGATGGTGAAACAGGGAATGGGAACTCAAGCAAATCTTAGTGGACTTCCTGAGTTAAGGAATTAAATTGAGACTTCAGGTAGTACAGGTAGTTCAGTTAAGGACAAATCTGTGCACATATATAAAGACATAACTTGAAACTGGGGAAAGAGCCATTCAAACTTGTTAAAGAGAACATGACTCAATATGCAGAATAAACAGAAACATTGCATGTTCCTATAAGATGGGCAGAACACGGAAATCAGTGGATCATTGTGTAGAGTGGTCTTAAGAGTCTTGCCTTAATAATGGGGAATAATTAAAGCTAGGTTAAATGCTACTGTTTTTTCATCTAACAAATCTTAAAATAATCATGAAAAGGATGACGTAGATTTCAAATAATGGTACCCAGAACAAAGTGTAAGCAGATTTATAGAAATACAAAAATATTGGTTCCCAACAACATACAATTTATATTTATTATTCAATAAAAAATGTATGAGGTACATAAAGAAACAGGAAAATAGGACGAAATGGTAGAAAAATTTAATCAATTGAAAGAATGGTAGAATTTGCACACATGTTACAACTGGCAGATGAGGAAATTAAAACAATTATAGCTGCATCCTACATGTTCAAAAATTAGGTCTAGACATAGAAGATATTAAGAGGTCATTTTAAATTTCTGAAGATGAAAACTACAATGTCTAGGATAATAAATAAAATTATTGAAATTAAGGCAGGTGAGATATTACAGAAGAAAAGTTGGTAAACTCGAAAACATGGCAATAAAACTATCCAGACAAAAAGTTAAATCTATTTTTAAGTAAAAATAACATTAATAGATTGCGTGAAAAATTCAAGCATGCTAACCTATGTATGATTCAAGTCCCTGAAGGAGAGGGGTGTTTCAAAAATTATTCAAGGAAATAAAAGCTAAAAACAGCCCAAATTAGATTATAAAAAAAACAAAAATAACAACACCATAGATCCAAGAACCTTAATAAAACTGAAACACAAGAAATAGGGAGAAAACGTCAACAAGGCACATCATAATCCAATTGTGCACACTCCACGATAAATAAAAAAGCCTTAAAAATCAAAAGAAACAAGGTACAATGTGCAAACAAATAATAATAAGGATTAAGGCATATTTCTCATCATAAATAATGCAGATGAAAATAAACTGGAGTAATATCTTTGAAGTATTGAATGAAAAAAAGTCAATCTACAATTCTAATCAAATGAAAATGTTGAATTTATCTTCAAAATATCTGTGCTCAAGAAATGTTAAAGAAAATTCCTGAGGCAGAAGAAAAATTATACCTAAATAATTATGAACGTACATAAAGAAATGATGTGCACAAGAAATAGAAACATGTGGGTAAATAGCTAAAATATTTTTCTTACATTTAAAATCTCTTAAAGGATAATTGACTGTTAAATAAAAATACTGGTAATCTACTGTGGAGTTTATAAGATACATACAAGCAAAATGTACAAGAATAATAGCACAAAGACCAGGAGGAAAATAATTAAAGTATACTATTGTAAAGGTAAACTTATACTATATGTATAAGTTAAAGATGTATAATCTAAACCTTAAAGCAGATGCTCACATAATAAAATGAAGAATTATACCTACCAAACCTACAAAAAAAATATACTAAATCATAGAAAGTATGTAATATGAAAGAAGGAAGGGAAATTAGAAAATGGGAAAATAGATATATGGAATGAAGAGGAAACAAATGAGAAATTGACAGACTTAAACCTAACCATGTCAATAATCGTATGCAATATAAATTTTCTAAGCACTACAGTGAAAAAGTAGAGACTGTTAGAATGGATTAAAAAAATAAAGGTGCACCAGAAATCTCCAACACTTGGAAACTAAACTCACTTTTCAATAATCCATGGATTAAAGTGAAAATCTCTAAGAATATTAAAAATTACACTGAGCTGAATACAAATGAAATTACAATATATAAAAATTTGTGGAATGCTATGAACTAAGTTTATAGTGCTAAGTATGTGGAAGAATGGAATTAATAAACACAAGAATGTACTCCAATAAACTAAAAGAAAATAAAAGAGAGAGAGAGAAAAATTGGGTCCTGTGGTAGGTATATGTTTATAAGAATGGTCAAAACACTTGGTTGGATTGTATTACCATTGTTTTGCATTTTGACTATGTATTTTTTTTTTAAAGGCCTGGCTAGTTTTGGTTAAGTGCTGTTTTGTAGTTTTTCTTGTAGAGATATTTCAATCCACTGGGTAGGTATATTGTTTAACTGTTGAACATTTTCTTTGAAAATTTTTAAGTAAATACTGGATAATTTTATCTTCCATTAATAATTAAATTTTGCTTTTGGCAGGCAGTTTTTCTAGGGCAGATGATCTCTATCTCTCAAGAACTGAGATTATACAAAGATGTGCTCATTCTCATGAGGGTTGTTTATTTCGGTTTGCCCTTTGTCCTACAAATTAGTGATAGTCACAGGAGACATACAAATTCCTAGGAAGACAGAGGTGGGTCCCTAGTAGGGCTCAACCTTCACCCCAATGACTGAACTGCCAGTTCCAGATAGAGTCCACAAATGGGGTGAGAACTTCGATTCCCATCTTACTGCACTCTTTCTTGATTTGTTCCTTCTGGATGATGCCTTTTAACCAATTGAATAGTGCTTTCTCCATGCTAACCCATGGACCAGTCATCACACCCTTCCCCATTCTAAGCCCATTAACCACCCTGGACTCAGCCTCACAGACAGCTAACCACTTCAGGTCCCTTCTTGCTATTGAGAGCTTTTGTGTTGCTCAATAAAATTCTACTCTGCCTTGCTAAGTCTCCAGTGTCTACATACCTCATTCCTCTTAGTCATGGGACAAGAACCCAGAACCCCCTAAATGGCAGAAGTGAAAAGAGCTGTAACACTCTCTCCCACTTGCCAAACTATGGGAGTGAAAAAGCCACTGTGTGCCACTCCTTTCTCCCTAGCTAGCTGCTGGTGGCAGGATTAAAGGGGCTTGTAACACCCTCTCCTGCTTCCCAAACTATGGGAACAAAAAAGCTGTGACAGTAGCATTTCTGGGTCTTACAGAAAACTTAAGATATTTACCCAGGGTCTCTTCTTAACTGCAATTTAGTTTTTCTAGTTCCAAGATAATTGAAAATTAATTTAACATTTTAGCTTCTGAGTCAACACTTTTGTTTCCATAATTACCAATTACTAAGAATAAAAAGGACCACAAATTCCCATATCATCTATCCTGATTTCTCTGTTCTTCTACATCTTGGTCTTGCACATTCCTACTACCTTCAAGACTCATTAGTGACAGAACATTTATTTTTCTTGTTAAGCTTTTCTGATTTTTCTTTACCTAAGAGATTTGTTTGATCTTCCATTCCAGAAGTGAAACTTGCTTGATGAATTTTATAATTTTTTTGAATTTAGAAAATAAAAAATAGCTAGGTTCACATTAAGAAAAAATGCAACAACTAATATTTGGATTCTTCTTCTCTGCTTACATGTTTTCTTCCTGTTTCATAACTAGACATTTCATTTTATTCCTTTATTTTATTCTACTTCATTTTAATCTACCCACTTCTGTTTCTCCTCTTTCTCTCTGCTTACTATTCCTTCTCTATGCAGTATCTTCAAGTTTTCTTCCTTTAATTACTTACTAAAATCTGTGCTTTGGAGACAATATGATAAACTTACTTTTACTGAACTAAAAATATTGATTACTCAAAGTGTCTTCCTGACATGGAATATTCAGTACAAAAGAGTTGGTTTTAAGCTATCTTGAACATGAATTTTTATAGAGATAGGGGATATAAGTATGCCTGAATATCTTTCTGGAATTTTTTTTTGTGGTATTAGAGAAACATAAAAATGATATTCTAGAATCTTTAAGTAAGATGAGTTTCTTGCAGGTGAAATGAAACACAATGAAGCAAAATGTAGCAACACATATGCATTTATATTGGTAAGGTGTCACTATACAATAAAATGGTTTATTCATGCAGGCAATTCTTTTCTACTTTTCTTCTTTACATTTAGAAAGATCATTTCCTAGCCAAAATTACTGGAAAAATACTAGTAGAAAATAACTAACAGTAGTAGAAAGTGTATTATTTGTTTATGATACTAAGAAACAAATATACTCCAATACTGTGTTCTTGAACTTCTGCTTCTGGGGAACGGGGAAAATAATAAACACTGGCAAAATAATTTTAATAGATTATATTCATGAACATGAATACTGGGGTGAGACGGCCTTTCACTTTTGTTTTTTAATATGCAAAGACTGAATAAATTGAGTATTAGATTGATGTGGAAATTCTAGGAGAAGTATAGGAGGAGGGTTAATTACATTTGCTCGTGAAACAGTAATGGGAGTTAGAATTGGGGGAGAGGTGGTATGAATTGCATTCTGTGAAGAGGAATCAATCTGAGCAAAGATTTGGAAGTTGGGGAATGCAGAATATGGAAAGGAAGTAGTGACAAATCTGACATGACTGAAGAAGGGTAATGCAGAGTGTACCGCAGACAAGAAACATTGGCAGGACAATTTGTATATAAGCTGTAGCTGACAACAAAAGTAGTTTTGCTTTTTTGTGTATGGTAGGGAACTGTTGAAAAATTTTGACCAACAAATTGGTTATTAAATACATACTTAACACTCCAAGTAGTTAAGACCTTGAGGGCAGAGTCACAATGTGAGAATTCCTCAACATCTCCCCTGTGTTGCAAAAAATAATCAAAATTTTAAGTTTTCGTTTAAAGAATGTTTTTATAATATAAAGTTCATGGACCAGTTCTAAAACATGATGCCCATGAATTCCTATGGATGCACATCAATTTTTATTCTTATTTTTTAAAATTTGTTTTTCAATAGTTTTGGGGGAACAAGTGGTTTTGGTTACATGGATAAGTCTTTAACAGTGATTTCTGGGATTTTGGTGCACCTGTCACATAAGCAGTGTATACTGTACTTGAAAGGTAGTCTTTTGTCCCTCACCCCTCCAACCTTCACCCCCCAGTTCCTCAAAGTCCATTATATCATTGTTATGCCTTTGCATCCTCATAGCTTAGCTCTCACTTATAAGTGAGAACATATGATGCTTGGTTTTACATTCATGAGTTACTTCACTTAGATTATTGGCCTCCAGTTCCATCCACGTGGCTCCAAAATACATTATTTAATTTCTTTTTATGCTAAGTGGTATTTCATGATAAACACACACACACACACACACACACACATACACACATAGATATACCACATTTTTAGTCTGTTCATTGATTAACGGGCATCTACATTGGTTCCATATTTTTGCAATTACAAGTTGTGCTGCTATAAACATGCACGTGCATGTGTGTTTTTCATAAAATGACTAATTTTTGTTTGCATAGATATCCAGCAGTGAACTTACTGGATCAAATAGTAGTTCTATTTTTAGTTCTTTAAGGAAATTTTATACTGTTTTCCATAGTGGCTGTACTGGTTTCCCACCAGCAATGTAAAGTGTTTCCTTGCCAGTCTGACCAATATGGAGAAACCCTGTCTCTACTAAAGGTTCAAAATTAGCCAGGCATGGTGGCCTATGCCTGTAATCCCAGCTACTTGAGTGGCTGAGGCAGGAGAATTGCTTGAATCTGGGAGGCAGAGGTTGCAGTGAGCCGAGATTGCACCATTGCACTCCAGCCTGGGCAACAAAAGCAAAACTCCATCACACACACACACACACACACACACACACACACACACACACACACACACACACAGAAAAACCGAAGTGTTTCTTTCTCATTACATCCAAACAAACATCTACTGTTTATTGACTTTTTAATTATGGCAATTCTTGCCATTTTAATTTGTATTTTCCTAATAATTAATGATATTGAGCATTTTTTTCATATATTTGTTGGCTTTTTGTGTATCCTCTTTTAAGAAATGTCTATTCATGTCATTTGCCCACTTCAATGAGATTATTATTTTTTTCTTGCCAATCTGATTGAAGTTCCTTGTAGATTCTGGATATTAATCCATTGTTGAATGCACAGTTTGTGAATATTTTCTCTCACTCTATGTGTTGTTTGTTTACTTTGCTGATTAATTTCTTTTGCTGTACAGATGCCTTTTCATTTAATTGTGTCCCATTTATTTATTTTTGTTTTTGCTGCATTTGCTTTTGAGGTCCTAGTCATGAAATCTTTTCCTAGGCCAATGCCTAGAAGAGGTTTTTTTCAATGTAATCTTCTATAATTGCTACAGTTTCAGGTCTTAGATTTAAGTTTTTGATCCACTTTGAGATGAATTTTGTATAAGGTGAGAAATGAGGATCCAGTTCTTCTACATGTGGCTTGTCTGTTATCCAAGCACCATTCATTTATTGAATAGGGTATCCTTTTCCCAATTTTTGTTTTCATATACTTTGTCAAAGATCAGTTGGATGTAAGTATTTGGATTTATTTCTGGATTCTCTGTGCAGTTCATTAGGTATGTGACTATTTTTGCATCAACAATATGGCATTTTGGTGGCTATGGACTTACAGTATACCTTGAAGTCAGGTAATGTGATGCCTCCAGATTTGTTCTTTTTACCTGGTATTTCTTTGGCTATGTGGGGTCTTTTTTGGTTTCATATGAATTTTAGGATTTTTTTTCTAGATTTGTGAAGAATAATGATGGTATTTTTATGGGAATTGCATTTACTCTGTTGATTGCTTTGGGCAGTATGGTCAATTTCACAATATTGATTCTACTCATCCATGAGCATTGAATGTGTTTCCATTTACTTGAGTCATCTATGATTTCTTTCACCAATGTTTGGTAGTTTTTCTTGTGGAGATCTTTCACCATCTTGGTTAGGTACATTTGTAAGTATTTTATTTATCTGCAGATGTTGTAAAGAGAATTGAGTTCCTTGATTTTATTCTCAGCTTGGTCATTGTTGGTGCATAGCAGTGCTACTTATTTGTGTACATGGAATTTGTATCCTAAGACTTCATTGAATTTGTTTATTAGAACTAGGAGATTTTTGGATGAATCTTTAGGGTTTTCTAGGTAAACAATCATATCATTGGCAAACAGTGACAGTTTGACTCCCTCTTTTCCAATTCATTTGCTTTTTATTTCTTTTCATTGTCTGATTGCTCTGGCCAGGACTTCTAGTACTGTGTTGAATAGAAGTAGTGAAAGTGGGCATCCTTGCCTTGTTCGAGTTCTCAAGGGGAATGCCTTCAACTTTTCCCATTCAGTATTATGTTGGCTGTGGGTTTGTCACATATGCCTCTTATACTTTGAGGTATGTTCCTTCTATGCTTATTTTGTTGTGGGTTTTTATCATAAAGGGATGCTGGATTTTACCAATTCTTTTTATGCATCTATTGAAATGATCATATTATTTTTGTTTTTAATTATGTTTATGTGATGTATCACATTTATTGATACATCAGTATCAATGTTATTGTATGTTAAACCATCTCTATATTCCTGGTATGAAACCCCCTTGATCATGATGTATTATCTTTTTGATATTCTGTTGCATTTGGTTATCTAGTATCTGTTGAATATTCTTTCATCTCTGTTCATCAGGGATATTGGTCTGTAGTTTTGTTTTTTTGTTCAGTCCTTTCCTCTTCTTGGTATTAGAGTGATACTGGCATCATAGAATGATTTAGAGATTTCCCTCTTTCTCTGCCTTTTTTTGTTGGTAACTTTTTATTATTATTACTGGTTCAATCTCTCACTGCTTGCTATTGGGGTTTCAGGGTTTCTATTTCTTCCTGATTTAATCTAGGAGGGTTATATATTTCCAAGAATTCATCCACTTCCTCTAGATTTTCTAGTTTGTGGACATAAAGGTGTTCTTAGTAGCCTTGAACCATCTTTTGTATTTCTGTGAAATGAGCTGTAGTATCTCCAGTTTCATTCCTAATTGAACTTATTTTAACTCTCTTTGTTTCTTGGTTAATCTCACTAATGATCTGTCAATTTTGTTTATATTTTCAAAGAAGCAGTTTTTTTTGTTTCACTTATCATTTGTATTTTATGTTTTAGTTTGACTTAGTTCTAGTCCGATCTCTGTTATTTCTTTTCTTCTACTAGTTTTGGATTTAGTTTGCTCTTCTTTCTCTAGTTCCTTGAGGTGTGACCCTAGGTTTTCTATTTGTGCTCTTTCAGACATTTTGATGCAGGTATTTAATGCTATAAACTTTCCTCTTTGCACCACTTTTGGTGTATCCTAGAGGTTTTGATAGGTTGTGTCAGTTCAAAGAATTCTTAATTTCTTTCTTGATGTCATTATTAACCCAATTTCCATGTAATGTATAGTTTTGAGGGTTTCTTTTGGATTTAATTTCCAGTTTTATTCCTTTGTGGCCTGAGAAAACACTTGATAATATTTTAATTGAATTTATTGAGACTTTTTCTGTGATCCATCATATGGTCTATTTTAGAGAACGTTCCATATGCTGATGAGAAGAATGTACATTCCGCAGTTTTAAGGAATAATGTACTGTAAATAAAGTTTAAGTTCTTTTGTTGTTTTTGTGGTATATTTCTGTCTTTATGATCTTTCTAGTGCTGCCAGTGGAGTACTGAAGTCTCCCATTATTATTGTATTGCTGTCTATCTTATTTCTTCTGTTTACTGGTAATTGTTTTATAAATTTGTGAGCTCCAATGTTAGGTATATATATATGTATATTAGGATTGTGATATTTTTCTATTGGACTCATCCTTTTTATCATTATATAATGTCCTTCTTCATTGAATTGGAAAAAAACACTTTAAACTTTATATGGAACCAGAAAGAACCCATACAGGCAAGACAATCCTAAGGAAAAAAAAAAGCTGGAGGCATCATGCTACATGACTTCAAACTACACTGCAAGACTACAGTAACCAAAACAGCATGGTACTGTTACCAAAATAGAGATATAGGCCAATGAAACAGAACAGAGGCCTCAGAAGTAACACCACACATCTACAACCATCTGATCTTTGACAAACCTAACAAAAATAAGCAATAGGGAAAGGATTCCCTATTCAATAAATGGTGTTGGGAAAACTAGCCATATGCAGAAAGCTGAAACTGGATTCCTTCCTTACATCTTATACAAAAATTAACTCCAGATGGATTAAAGATTTAAACGTAAGACCTAACACCATAAAAACTCCAGAAGAAAACCTAAGCAAAACCATTCAGGACATAGGCATGGACAAGAACTTCATGACTAAAACATCAAAAGCAATGGCAACAAAAGCCAAAATAGACAAATGGGATCTAATTAAACTAAAGAGCTCTGCACAGCAAAAAAAACTATCATTAGGGTGAACCAGCATCCAACAGAATGGGAAAAAATTTTGCGATCTACCAATCTGAAAAAGGGCTAATATCCAGAATCTACAAAGAACTTAAACAGATTTACAAGAAAAAAAACAACCCCATCAAAAAGTGGGCAAAGGATATGAACCACTTCTCAAAAGAAGACATTTATGCAGCCAACAAACATGAAAAAAAGCTCGTCATCATTGGTCATTAAAGAAATGCAAATCAAAACCATATTAAGATACCATCTCACACCAGTTAGAATGGTGATCATTAAAATACCAGGGAGATAATAGATGCTGGAGAAGATGTGGAGAAATAGGAACGCTTTTATACTGTTTGTGGGAGTATAAATTATTTCAACCATTGTGGAAGACAGTGTGTTGAATTCTCAAGGATCTAGAACTAGAAATACCATTTGAACTGGCAATCCTGTTATTGGGTGTATAACCAAAGGATTATAAATCATGCTATTATGAAGACACATGCACACGTGTATTTACTGTGGCACTGTTTACAATAGCAATGACTTGGAACCAACCCAAATGCCCATCAAAGACTGACTGAATAAGGAAAATATGGCACATATATACCATGGAATACTATGCAGCCATAAAAAAAGGATGAGTTAATGTCCTTTGTAGGGACATGGCTGAAGCTGGAAACCATCATTCTCAGCAAACTGACACAAGAACAGAAAACCAAACGCCGCATGTTCTCACCCATGAGTGAGTGCTGAACAAGGAGAACACATGGATACAGGGAGGGGAACATCACACACAGGGGTCTGTCAGGCAGTGGGGGGGGGGGCTAGGTGAGGGATAGCAGGTGTTGGGGGGGATTGGGGAGGGGATACCATTAGGAGAAATACCTAATGTAGATGACTGAGGGATGGATGCAGCAAACCACCATGGCACGTGTATACCTATGTAACAAACCTGCACGTTCTGCACATGTACCCCAGAACTTAAAGTATAATAAAAAAATAATAAAATAAAAAGAAAATAATAAAAGTCATAAATCAGTATTATTGGTAAACACTTTAAAAAACTAGAAAAAGAAGAGCAAAGAGAGCACAGAAAACAGAAGAAAATGAAATAAAAGAAATCAATGCAGAAAACAGTGAAGTAAAACAGAAAAACAATAAAGAAAAATCAGTGATGCCAAAAGCTAGTTTGTTGAGAAGATTAATAGAGTTGCTAACTCTCTAGCTACACTAACTGAGGAAAAAAGAAATAACGATGACACAAATTACTAATAACAAGAATAAGAGTTGACACCACTAAGCTTCTATAGATAGTAAAAAGATAGTAAGGGAATATGATTTAAAAAGTCAGCAAGAATGACATATTGATAAATGCAATAGCATGGATGTATTGATAAATGTAATAGTATGGATGAATTTCAAAATAATTATGCAAAGTGAAAGAAGCCAGAGAAAAGCAAGCACAAACTGTATTATTCCATTTATGTCAATCTCTAGGAAAGACAAAAGAACTTATATAGACATAAATCTGGTCAGTGGATGCCTGTGGATTAGGTGGGAGAAGTGAGGAGGATGGACTTTGAAAGAGGTGTAGAAGCTTTATGTGGTATGGGTATGTTCATTATCTTGATTGTGGTAAGGGTTTCACTGGTGTGTATACATATGACAAAACTTAGATTGTACAATTTAAGTGTGTGCAATATATCATATGTCAGTTATACCTCAATAAAGCTGTAAAAACAGCAAAAAAAAAAAATAGCTACTCCTGGTCTATTTTGGTTTACGTTTGATTTGCATGGAATATCTTTTTCCACCCCTTTATGTTTGCATGAGTCTTCATGTGTTAGATGAGTCTCTTGAAGACAGCAGATATTTAATTGGTGTTTTTCTAATCCATTCTGCCATTCTGTATTTTTTAAGTATGTAGGTCATTTACATTAGACATTAATATTGGAATATGAAGTACTGTTCTATTCATTATGATCGTAGTTGCCTATGTACTTTGTTTTTTCATTGTGTTATTGTTTCATGTATCTTGTGAAATTTATGCTTTAAGGAGATTCTATTTAAGTGTGTATCAAGATTTGTTCACAGATCTAGAACTCCTTTTAGCATTTCTTGTGCTGGTTTGGTAGTGGCAAATTCTCTCAGCATTTGCTTGCTTGAAAAATAATTTCTCTCTCCTTCATTCATGAAGCCTAGTTTTGCTAGATACAAAATTCTTGTCAATTATTTTGCTTAAAGAGGCTAAATGTGAGACCTTAATCCCTCTCACTTGTAGGGTTTCTGCTGAGAAATCTGCTTAATCTGATATGTTTTCCTTTGTAAGTTACCTGATGCTTTTGTATTACAACTCTTAAGATTCTTTTGACATTTGAATGTCTAAGATCTCTAGCAAGACAAGGAAAATTTTCCCCAGTTATTCCCTCAAATAAATTTTTCAAACTTTAGACTTCTCTTCTTCCTCAAGATCACAAATTATTCTTAAGTTTGGCCATTTTACATAGTCCCATATTTCTTGAATACTTTTTTCATTCTTTTAAAATTCCTTTTTCTTTGTCTTTGTCTGAGTTAATTCAATAGCCTTGTCTTCGAGTTACAAAATTCTTTCTTCTACTTGTTACAGTCTATTGGTGAAACTTTCCACTGCATTTGTATTTCCCTAAGTGTGTCTTTTATTTTCATTTTCAGAAGTTGTGATTGTTTTTGTGATATCTATTTCTCTGGAAAACTTTTCATTTATATTCTGGATTTTTAAAAATTTCTTTAAGTTTATTTTCACCTTTCTCTGGTACCTCCTTGAGTAGTTTAATACTCAACTTTCTAAATTCTTTATCTGGCATTTCAGAGATTTCTTCTTGGCTTGGATACATTATTGGGGAGCTAGTGTGATCTGTTGAGGGTATATAGAACCCCGTTTGGAATATTACCAGAATTACTTTTCTGGTTCTTTCCTATTTGGGTAGACTATTTCTTCAAATTGTCCTTGAATTCATTTTTGATTGGACTGTGTATTTTTATATTTATTTTCTTTCCCACTTAAGGATAGGATTTTAATGTTTGTGGTTTATTTTAGCCTAATTTGATTATTGGCTTTTGGGGAGTAAATAATCTCTATGAGTTCCTTAGTTATAGAGTGTTTGTGCGTTGGCTTTCACCGACGCCGATTGTAGTAGTTATGTATTTGGTGTGTGAGCCAGTTCACTGTCTCATATGGTGCTGGAATGTTAGGGAAGCCTATCTCATTTTCTCATGGTGTATACTTTATTTATTTAGTTTTCCTCCAGTATTTTATTTACTGAATTGATGATTTGAGCTTCAGGTCAATAGGGGATATATTCCTGGACAGGAACTTGTTGTAACTAAGGCAGGTGGGTAGATATAATATCCAATGCTTGGCTATCTACCTCATAGTCTCTACCTCAAGATAGCCTCTGCCTCAAGCAAAACTATCTACCTCATAGTCTCATACCTGCTTCAGTGTACCAGCTATTCAGATCAGACAGGCACTGCTTTTCATCTGTAGGAACATTGATGTTACAAGCAGGGAGGAATTTGACGTTGCCTCTTCTACAACCTGAATATGGGGAGTGCTCCTCCTATGTAGATGCAATCTCCCTGCCTTCTTCCAGGAAGCCTGTATATAGGTGCATTCCCGTGGAGGACACCCCAGCTGTGTATGCAGTGGTGTGCTAAGAGAAAACAAGGACCTCTTCTCCAAGGCCCTCGATAATCATAGAAGCTAGCTACCTGTGGGGGTAGAAATGCACTTGGGGTACTTTTTGTACTGTGCCCAGCACTGCAATTGTGTCTCCACTATAAGAAACTTCCCCACCAGCAGAAAGATCTGAGACTGAAATTCTGCTGTTCAGATTGTTTTGTTCTATGTGGTGATTTCTTGATGTGGTACTCCGCCCCATCCTCTAGGGATATGGCTTCCTGAGAGCCAGGCTACAGTGATCGTTATTGCTCTTATGAATCTATCCATCCAGTGAAACTACCAGGTTCTGGGCTGGTGCTGGGAAATGTCTGTGAAGGATCCAGTGATGCGACCTGTCTTCAGATCTACCAGCAGTGAATACCAGCACCTACTCTGGTGGAGGTGGCAAGCAGTGACGTAGACGCTGTGTGATTCCTTGATTGTAGTTAAGCTTATTCTGCTGGCTTTCTCAAATACTGGTTATGCTAGTAGTGAACTTGTCACATGGATGGACTCAGGACCTCTAGTTAGCCAGGATGTTGCAGGCAGTAGTGTTAATAGCCATTTTTCTTCCTTCCTAGGTGCAGTGTTATTCTGCCAAGAGGTACTGTAATGGCCTGAGTTGGTTGGCCTCCAGCCAGCAGGAGGCACTTGCAAGAAGGCACCAGCTGAGTAGTAGCAGTGGTATGTGAGCTTGCCCTAAGTTGTCTAGGGGAAGTTGTCTTGTTTTTCAGGTGATGGGCAGGGTCATAGAGCTCCCAAGAGTTTATGTCTTTTGTGTTAAGCTGCTGGGGTGAGTAGAGAAATACCATCAGGTGGGAACAGGGTTAGGTGGGTCTGAACTCAAGACTCTCCTTGGGCAGGGCCTGCCATGGCCACTATGGGAAATGAGGGTTGGTTCTTAGGCCATGAGGGTAATGTTCCAGGTGGGAGTATAACTGCCTCCTTTCTTCAATTTCTTTCATTATTGTTTTATTGTTATAAAGTTCTCTCCCTTCTTTGGCTAAATTTATTCCTAGGTATTTAATTTTATTTGTAGCTCTTGTAAATGGAATTATCTTCTTGATTTCCTTTTCAGATTGTTCACTGCTGTCATATAGAAATGTTGCTGTTTTCTGTATGTGAATTTTGTATCCTTCAAACAAACAATTTGTTTTGCTAATAGTTTCTTGGTGGTATATTTAGGGTTTTTCAAATATAAGATTATATCATCTGCAAACAAAGATAATTTGGTTTCTTCCTTTCCAGATTGGATGCCCTTTATTTGTTTCCCTTATCTGATTGCATTAGCTAAGACTTCCATTACTGTGGTGAATAACAGTGATAAAAATGGTCATCCTGTTCATGTTCCAGATGTTAGAGGAAAGGCATTCAGTGTTTCTCATTCAGTGTAATACCAGTTGTGGGTTTGTCGTAAATGGCTTTTATTATGTTAAATTACGATCATTTTCTACCTAGTGTTTGATGGTGTTATTCTGAAAGTATGTTGAATTTCATCAAATCCTTTTTCAGCATCAATTGAAATGATCATATGGTTTTTGTTCTTCATGCTGTTGATATGATGTGTCATATGGATTCATTTGCATATGTTGAATCATCTTTGCATCTCTGAGATAAATCCCCATTGGTCATGATGAATGAATTTTTTGGTGTGTTGCTGAATTCTGTTTGCTAATATCTTGTTAAGGATTTTTGCATTGATGTCAACCAGATATATTGGCCTGTAGTTTTTTTTTTTTCCTCTCTTGATTTTTTAATCTGGTTTTGGTATCAGAGTAATACTGGCTTTGTAGAATGAGTTGGAAATATTTCCTCATCCTGTATTTTTCAGAATAGCTTGAGTGGGATCGATGTAAGTTCTTCTTTAAATCTTAGGTGAAATTCAGCAGTAAAGCCATAGCATCCTGGGCTTTTCTTTCCTGGGAGGCTTTTAAATTATGGCTTCTATCTCATTATTTGTTACTGGTCTGTTCAGATTTTGAATCTATTCACCATTCAATCTGGTAGATTGTATGTGTCTAGAAATTTGTCCATTACTCTAGGTTTTCTAATTTCTTGCCATATACTTCTACTAGTAGCCTCTAATGATCCTCTGAATTTCTACAGTATCAGTTCTAGTGTCTCCTTTTTCATTTCTAATTTTATTTGGGTCTTCTCTCTTTCTTGGTCTGGCAAAATGTTTATCAATTTTGTTTATCCTTTCAGAACAACTTTTCTTTTTGTTGATCTTTTGTATTGTTTTCTTCATTTAAATTTCATTTGTTTTGGCTTTGACCTTTTTTATTTCTCTTCTCCTACCAGTGAGTTTCTGAGTTCTTTAAGATACACTGTTAGTTTCTTTATCTGAAATTTTTCTTTTTTGATGTAGGCACTTAGAAGTATAAAGTATCCCTATGGGATACTCCTTTCACTGTTTCCCATTTGTTTTGGTATGTTGTGTTTCAATTTTCTTTTTTTTTCTTTTGCACTGTCCATTCCAGAGAGTATTGTTTAATTTGCATATACTTATATAGTTTTCAAAATTTCACTTGTTATTGATATGCAGTTTTCTTACCTTGTAGTCAGAGAAGATGCTTGGTATTATTTCTGTATCTTTATGTTATATATATTTATTTTTTTGAGACAGAGTTTTACTCTGTCACCCTTGCTGGAGTGTAGTGGTATGATCTTGGCTCACTGCAACCTCTGCCTCCTGGGTTCAAGACATTCTCCCACCTCAGCCTTCTGTAGCTAGGACTACAGGCATGCGCCACCATACTCGGCTAATTTCTGTATTTTTAGTAGAGAAGGGGTTTCACCATGTTGGCAAGGATGGTCTCCATCTCTTGACCTTGTGATCCACCCTCCTCAGCCTCCCAAAGTGCTAGGATTACAGGCGTGAGCCACCATGCCCAGCCTATATTTTATTTTTTTTAAGATTTGCATTGTGGTCTAACATATGTTCTATCCTTGAGAATGACCTGTGTATCGAGGAGCAGAATGTGTATTCTGCAGCCATTGGATGAAATGTTCCCTTACTAGCTATTAGATTCATTTGTTCTATAGTGCAGATTAAATCAAATATATGTTTGTTAATTTTCTGTATAGATGATCTAACCAATGCTGAAAATGGGTTGTTAAAGTCTACAGCTATTAGTATATTAGGGTCTATCTCCCTTGTTAGCTCTAATAATATTTGCTTTATATATCTGGGTGCTCCAATGTTGGGTGCATATATATTTACAATTGTTATAACTTTTTGCTGAATTTATTCTTTTATCAGTATATCATGACCTTTTTGTCTTTTTATTATTTTTTTCTTGAAACCTACTTTGTCTAATATAAGTATAGCTACTTCTGCTTTTTTAGTTTTCATTTGCATGATATATCTTTTCCATGCCTTTTTTTCAGTCTATGTGTGTCTTTATGGGTGAGATGTGTTTCTTGTAGGCCACAGACTGTTTTGTTTTGTTTTAATACATTCAGTCACTCTATGTCTTTTTATTGGAGAATTTTGTCTAACTTACATTCAACATTATCATGTATAAGTAAGAACTTACGCCTGCCATTTTGTTATTTGTTTTTCTGGTTGCTTTGTGATCTTCTCTTCCTTTCTGTCTTTTAGTGAAAGTGATTTTCTCTGGAGGTATGTTTTAATTTCTTACTTTTTAGTTTTCATTTATTTGTTGCATGTTTTAAGATTTGAGGTAACTATGAGAATTGCCAGTAATATCTTATACTCCATTTTATGAAAACTGATGACAACTTAACACTGATTGCATAAAAAAATTTACAAATGAACCAAGAGAAAACAAACAAACAAAAAAATACTCTACACTTTGACTTCGTTTCTTTGCCTTTTACCTTCTTGTTGTATCTATTTGTTTTTCATGATAACCGTATAAAGTTGTTGTAGTTATGCTTTTTCATATATTTTAGTCTTTCTACTCAAGATATGAGTAATTCTGTAACCGGGTATTTTCTTGAGTACCAGTGAGGCACAGCTCCTATGGGTTCTTGGCCTCCAGCCTCTTAAAGAATAAGCTGTGGGGCCACTGCAGGTACACCGTATGCTCATAAAATTAAATATCGGACCCAAGAAGTGTTGCAGAAAGGTGATTTTATTTAGGTAGAGAAAAGAAAAGGAAAGGAGAAGAAGAGAAAGGCTTCCACGAAGAGTGTGGAAGGGCATTCCAGAAGGGAAATCCGGCCAGGTGTGTCATCAAGGACTTTTATCCTGGGAGGAACCCCGCCTTCTCCAAGACCCTGGGCCAATGAAAGGAGTTCCTTAGAACTTCTGCTGGAGTGATTGACTTTTAGTTTCTTCCTGTGCCTGCAAAACTCAAACATAAACCCTTGAATCTCCTGGAAGGAGAGAGATGGGAGGGGGCCATGACACTGGGAAATTCTTGCCCTTAAAACTATGCCCCCTCATGGACCCAGAAAGGGAACACATTCCCTCAGTTTATATACCACAACTATAGCTGTTATAATTTTCTGTGTTTTTATGTGTACTTACAAGAGATAGTGAGTTTTGTACTTTCAAATGATTTTCTATTGCTTCTTATCATCCTTTTCTTTTGGATTGAAGAACTCCCTTTAACATTTCTCATAGGACAGGTCTGGTGTTAATGAAATCCCTTAGATTTTGTTTGTCTGGAAAAGTCTTTGTTTCTCCTTCATATCTGAAGAATATTTTCACCAGATTTTCTACTATAGGGTAAAAGTTATTTTCCTTCAGTGCTTTAAATATGTCATGCCACTTTCTCCTGGTCTGTAAGGATTCCACTGAGAAGTCTGCAGCAAGATATATTTTAGCTTCATTGCAGGTTATTTGTTCCTTTTTTGTTGCTGCTTTTAGCATTCTTTCTTCATTCTTGACTTTTGAGAGTTCGTTTATAAAAGCCCTTGAGGTAGTCTTCTTTGGGTTAAATCTGCTTTGCGTTCCATATAGCCTTTTATTTTCCTTGGTTATTTGTATCTTTCTCTTGGTTTTTTAATTTCTCTGATATTATCTTGTTAATTAAACTTTCTACCCCATCTCTCTTTGTGTCTCATCTTCAAGACCAATAACTTTCTTTTTTAATTATACTTTAAGTTCTGGAGTACATGTGCAGAAAGTGCAGGTTTGTTACATAGGTATACACCTGCCATGGTGGTTTGCTGCATCTATCACCCCATCATCTACATTGGTATTTCTCCTAATGCTATCCCTCCCCTATGTCCTCACCCCCTGCTGTCCTTCCCCTAGCCCTCCACCCCCTGACAGGCCCCAGTGTGTGATGTTCCCCTCCCTGTGTCCATGTGTTCTCATTATTCAACACCCACTTATGAGTGAGATGCACATGAAGTGTTTGTTTTTCTGTTCTTGTGTCAGTTTATTGAGAATGATGGTTTCCAGCTTCATCCATGCCCCTACAAAGTACATTAACTCATCCTTTGTATGGCTGCATAGTATTCCATCATGTATATGTGCCACATTTTCTTTATCTAGTCTATCATTGATGGGCATTTGGGTTGGTTCCAAGTCTTTGCTGTTGAGAACAGTGCCACAAAAAACATACGTGTGTGTGTGTGTCTTCGTAATAGAATGATTTGCAATCCTTTGGGTATATATCCAGTAATGGGATTTCTGGGTCAAATGGTATTTCTAGTTCTAGATCCTTGAGGAATTGCTACACTGTCTTCCACAGTGGTTGAAATAATTTACACTCCCACCAACAGTGTAAAAGCATTCCTGTTTCTCCACATCCTCTCCAGCATCTGTTGTTTCCTAATTTTTTAACTGGCAAGAGATGGTATCTCATTGTGGTTTTGATTTGCATTTCTCTAATGACCAATGGTGATGAGCTTTTTTTCATATATTTGTTGGGTGCATAAACGTCTTCTTTTGAGAAGTGTTTGCTCATATACTTTGCCCACTTTAGATGGGGTTGTTTTTTTTCTAGTAAATTTGTTTAAGTTCTTTATAGATTCTGGATATTAGCCCTTTGTCAGATGGGTAGATTGCAAAAATTTGTTGCCATTTGGTTGGTTGTTGGTTCACTCTAATGATACTTTCTTTTGCTGTGCAGAAGCTCTTTAGTTTAATTAGATCCCATTTGTCTATTTTGGCTTTTGTTGCCGTTGCTTTTGGTGTTTTAGTTATGAATTCTTTACCCATGCCTATGTCCTGAATGGTACTGCCTAGATTTTCTTCTAGGATTTTTATGGTGTTAGGTCTTATGTTTAAATCTTTTATCATCTGGAGTTAATTTTTTTATAAGGTGCAAGAAAGGGATCCAGTTTCAGTTTTCTGCATATGGTAAGCCAGTTTTCCCAACACCATTTATTAAATAGGAAATCCTTTCCCCATTGCTTGTTTTTGTTAGGTTTGTCAAAGATCAGATGGTTGTAGACGTGTGGTGTTATTTCTCTAGGCCTCTGTTCTGTTCCATTGGTCTATATCTCTGCATTGGTACCAATACCATGCTGTTTTGATTACCATAGCCTTGTAGTATAGTTTGAAGTCAGGTAGCATGATGCCTCCAACTTTTTTTTTTTTTTTAACCTTAGGATTGTCTTGCCTGTATGGGCTCTTTTTGGTTACATATGAAGTTTAAGGTGATTTTTCCAATCCTGTGAAGAAAGTCAATGGTGGCTTAATGAGGATAGCATTGAATATTTACAGTACTTTGGGCAGTATGGCCATTTTTGTGATATTGATTCTTCCTAACCATGAGCATGCAATGTTTTCCCAACTGTTTGTGTCCTCTTTTATTTCCTTGAGCAGTGGTTTGTAGTTCTTCTTGAAGAGGTCCTTTACATCCTTTGTTAGTTGTATTCCTAGGTATTTTATTCTCTTTGTAGCAATTGTGAATGGGAGTTCACTCATGATTTGGCTCTCTGTTTGTCTGTTATTGGTGTATAGGAATGCTTGTGATTTTTGCACATTGATTTTGTATTCTGAGACTTTGCTGAAGTTGCTTATCAACTTAAGGAGATTTTGGGCTGAGACAATGGTGTCTTCTAAATGTATAATTATGTTGTCTGCAAATAGAGACAATTTGACTTCCTCTTATCCTAATTGAATACCCTTTATTTATTTTTCTTGCCTGATTGCCCTAGCCAGAACCTCCAATACTATGTTGAATAGGAGTGTTGAGAGAGGGCATCCTTGCCTTGTGCCAGTTTCCAAAGGGAATGTTTCCAGTTTTTGCCCATTCAGTATGATATTGGCTGTGGGTTTGTCATAAATTGCTCTGATTATTTTGACATACATTCCATCGATACCTAATTTATTGAGAGTTTTTAGCATAAAGGGCTGTTGAATTTTGTCAAAGGTCTTCTCTGCATCTATTGAGATAATCATGTGGTTTTTGTCTTTGATTCTGTTTATGTAATGGATTACATTTATATTGATTTGCATATGTTGAACCAGCTTTGCATCACAGGGATGAAGCCAATTTGATCATGATGGGTAAGGTTTTTGATGTGCTGTTGGATTTGGTTTGCCAGTATTTTGTTTAGGATTTTTGCCTCGATGTTCATCATGAACATTGGCCTGAAATTTTCTTTTTCAGTTGTGTCTCTGCCAGGTTTCGATATCAGGATGATGTTGGTCTCATAAAATGAGTTTGAGTGGATTCTTTCATTTTCTATGGTTTGAAATAGTTTCAAAAGGAATGGTACCAGCTTCTCTTTGTACCTCTGGTAGAATTTGACCGTGAACCCATCTGGTCTTGAACATTTTTGATTGGTAGGCTATTAATTGCTTCCTCAAATTCAGATCTTTTTATTGAAGACCAATAGCTTCTAGAGGCTATTTTCTAGATTTTGTATGCATGCTTTATTTGTTTTTTCTTTTCTTTCCTTTTTCTTTTTTTTGTCTTCTCTGATTTTTTTCTTTTACTTGACCAATTCTGCTATTAAGAAACTGATGGATTCTTCAGTAGGTCAGTTGAAGTTTTCAGCTCCAGAATTTCTGCTTGATTCTTTTTAATTATTTCTATTTCTTTGTTTATTTTATCTGATAGGATTTTGAAAGTGAATATTTTTGAGTTTTCACAAAACAGATTTTTTGAATCTTTGTCTCAAAGGTCACATATCTCTGTTTGTCTCTCTTGGATTTGTTCCTGGTACTTATTTAGTTAATTTAGCAAGGTCATGTTTTTCTGGATGGTCCTGATGCTTGTGAATGTCATCAGTGTGTGGGCATTGAAGAGCTAGATATTTATTGTAGTCCTCTCAGTCTAGTCTTTTTTACACCCATTTTTCTTGGGAAGAGAATTAGATGTTGTGATGTAAGTTTTGGTCACTCTAGTCTTACATGGAGTTCTTAAAGACTTATAGAGGTACTGTCTCTGTGGTCTTGGATAAGATCTAAAAGAATTCCCTGGATTACAAGGCAGGGATTCTTGTTCTATTTCTTTACTTTCTCCCATGAATACAGAGTCTCCCACTCTCTGTGCTGATCTGCCTGGAACTCATGAAGTCATGACCTAAGCACGCCTGTAGCCACCACCTCTGGGACTGTGTTGAATCAGACCTAAAACTATCACACTAGGTCTTGACCAAGGTCCACTGTAACCACTATCTGAGTATTGTCTATGTTTTCTCAAGGCCCTAGGGCTATAAAATCAGATGGTGGTGAAGCCAGCCAGGCTTGTGTCCTTTCCTTCAGGGTGACAAGTTTCTCTAGGCCCCTGGGAGGTCCAGAGATGCTGTCTGGGAGCCAGAGCCTGGAGTCAGAAACCACAGAAATCTACCTGGTGTTTTATCACCTGCAACTAAGCTGGCACTAAACCATAAGATTCCATCCTTCTCACTCTTTACTCCCCCTTTCCTGAGATAGAGGAGTCTCTCCTCATGTTGTCTGCCACCACCACCATGGGCAACACTATCAGTATTGTCCACTGAAATACTGCCAGAGTACCACTGATGTTCACTTAATGCAAAAAGGGCTTGCAGCTTGCTACCAGAGCTGGAACTCACTTCTTTGGGTGTTGTGTTCCCCCTCTGGCCATGGGTAAATGCAGAAATATCACCCAACAGCCAATATCTAGAATCAAGGACCCCAAGTGACTGTGTGGTGCTCTTTCCCCATTGTGGCTGAGCTGGTGCCTAACAAATTCCCCTTTATTCTTACCTCTCCATTTCTCAAGCAGGAGTATCTTCTCACAGCCAACACAGCTGTGCATGTGCTGGGTCACATCAGAAAATAGCCTACCTCAGAGACTCACCCAAGGCCTGTGGAGTTTATTAATTGGTTAGTACTGCTGGTTATTTAGTGCTGTGGGCTCTTTAATCAGCAAGTAATGAAGCTTGCCAGGACTAGGTCCTTCCCCTTCAGGGCAGTGAGTTCCTTTCTGCCCCAGGGTTTGTCTGGAAATGTGATACGAGAGCTAAGGCCTAGATTGGGGTCCTCATATCTCTGACCAGTGTGCTATTTCACTGTGGCTGAGCTGGTATCCAAATTGCGAAACTAAGTCGTGTTTACTCTTCCCTCTCTTCTCCTCCAAAAGAGGCAGTGGCCTCTTTTGTAGCTTGTAAGCTGCACTACCAGGGGTTGGGGAAGAAGTGACATGAGCACTTCCTAGCTGACCCTGCTGGTGTTTCATTAGGGTGAATACTCCCCAAGTCCACTGGCTCCAAGCCTGCCCCAGAACTAGAACTTGCCTAAGAATTGTAGCCCTTGTGACCTAGACTGCCTTTCAAGTTTATTTGGTAATCCAGAGCAGTTTAGTTTCTGGTGGTGAGGCTTGCTGAAGCTAAGATCCGGCTGCTGAAATGGACAATTTCTCTATGGTTAAGGCTGGTCTAAATGCCCCTGCCATAGGCATCAACTGAGTTCTGTCTGTTGTTGGCAGCACTCTCCATTCCCCAAGTACACAAATTCTCTCTTTCTGCCATGAGGCCACTGCTGGGTGATGGGGAATGGATGGTGTCGGCAATTCAAGACTGTCTTTCCTATCCTCTTTAGTGCCTCTTTCAGAGATATGAAGTTAAAACCAGGTACTGCGATATTTTTTGTTGTTGTCCTTATGAAGGTGCTTTTTTGTGTGGATAAACTTCAGACTTGGTGTTCCTGCGGAGAGGATGATTGGTGGAGGCTTCTATTTGGCCATCTTACTCCAGCTCCTCCCACAGTAAATGATTGCTAGAAGGGTGAGAGGAGCTGCACACCTTCAGGCCTGACATAGTTGATGTATTTTTCCCTGCTGATCATGCTCGTTGTTAAAGAACTGGGGATCCTATTTATCTTACATATTCTCTTATAATGGTCATAGAATCATAGGAGTGAAGTAGCTTTTCATCATGCCAAACAAAGCCCTTCTTGCTCATTTGAATGTAAAAATTGATTTCATGCGGACTTAATTCTGAAGAATAATCTGAATGATGCAAGCCACACCAAAGCTTCAATTTATGGACAGGCGAAGTCTTCTTTATATCCTTTATTTTACTACAAGAACAGATAGTCTATTATAAATTTTGGCTGCTTATTTGTAGTCATGGAAATAATTAAATGTCTCCATGTTGAATAAAATATACTATTTACAGAGGAAAGATTTTGTGTGATCTTTTTGTCATATTACTCACCTAAGTGACCTTATATTTGAATTATTTAAAAACATAAGAAAAAGAGTGGAAAAGATCCCAAGTATGAAATAATATAGCAAAGTTTGGTGAAGTTCAGGTGAGGGGCAGTTTGGTGATAACTGAAATTGTCATAAAAGATGTTTTTTTATTCCTGCTGGTTATTTCATTATCAGAGAGGAAGTTGATGACACTGGGGAAGCTGGGGTCAAGTTCAAGTTTGTCAGAAGATTTTTTATTACTCCTATTTTTTTCAGAGCAAAATTAAATAAATAAGCAAATTTTAACCATTTGTAATTGCTGGGAGCTTATTTTTTTGGATATCGCACCACTGGATATATATAAAAAATAATAATTCATGTGCTTTCCTATGTTTTTTCTCTCAAAACATCAGTTATTTATATATATAATAATAACATTATGAAGTAGATGAATTTATCTTCTCTCTATAATTCCAGGAGGATGCCATTTAAGGAGCCACACCTATGCCTGCTCTTTTACTAACTCTGCAAAAAGTTTGCTAGCCCTAGAAGCTGAGGATACTGAGCAGAACATATGTGATACTTAATAGGACAAAACATAATCCCAGAGAATTTGACACAAGTTGGTGATCAAATACCTTAGATTGTCTAATCAGTCCCACTTTATACATTTTACTCCAGAATAACAATGGCTTAGTCTTTCATTCTCTTTAAAACAGCCTAGTCTGTATAATGCATTATACTCTCTTTTTGGTTTTAGAGGCAATCACGTATTTCCTTTGTCTTTAATTGTAGAATTACTTGCTTGTTTTTCCACAGAGAAAGTATAATCTATGACATGTTTAAAATCATTTTAGATCTCAGAGATCAGAATTTGTACATTGTTCATTTTGTTGTCCTTTTTTATACCCATAAGGCTTCACACCTGGATGGTACTCAATAAAGTTTACTGGATTGAAGAATACAGTAACAAAATTGAGAATAAGCTTGAAGGGAAACAATGTGTTCCTGACAAAGCACTAAGAGTAGCAGTAGTAACGGAACCAAGGGTAATGTGAATCTACTGAAATATGACAAAGGTTACATGATGTGGTTCTGTACTGAGATATATTTCTAGTGTATCACCTGACCTTTCCCTTGGTTTTGAGATTATATCTCAATTCTGAGTAAATATTCTTTTAAAAAAGATTTTGTCTCATCTAGTCTTGCCCTGTTTATTATAAATCTATTAATCATCACAATTAATGCTGTTAATGTTTGTTCGTTTAACATTGTTAATGTTTGTTCTGTAGGCTCCTTTTGAAACTGTCTTATTGTTTACAGAAGCATCAAGAAATATTATGATGATTATTACTAGGATTTATTACTTGCAGTTTCTGATTTGGGGTTTAACATACTTTTAATTGCATAAACTAGACAGATTATCTTTCCTCCCCAGATTTCCCAGAACCATATTTAAGTGAACCTTAGAACATAAAGAATTTTAACCACTGAGAAGAATATAAGAAATTAACTTTCCATAAAGACATTAATAAGAAGGTATACTTGAAGATGTCTGCAACAATCGCTATTTTACTAGTACATAAATAAAGCAACAATAATATTCTAATGCCCATGTGTAGTATGTAGGAAGGAAAACTGAAAATACTGTCCATCCTCATTGACTTATTCCAAACTGATTTATTCCACATTTCAGGAGAGCACTAGCTAAATCTATTCATATGGAGGAAAGCTACAGAGTGCCTCCTTTCTTCTCAGAAGAGACAAAGGAAATTTTCAAACACCTCTACGGACTTAGACGGTTGCTGTGGACTGCTTTCTCTGCCTCAGTCTAGTGGTGCTATGACCCCTAGAAGATTTGGAATGTGGAGTAGAGTAGAGATGTGTCCATCGGTTAAACACATTTCCTGAGACCTTTTTTTAGCTTTTTTATAAGTGAGTTAATGTGTCACTTTGGGTTCTACAAGAAATGGATGATACCACACAACTAAATGTGCAAGAGAGTGATTGTGGGAAACACTTCTGAGGTTAATGGTCAGAGAAAGCAGGAGCAGTCAAGGAGAGCCTTCCCTGGAAAAAAAAAAAGAAAGGAAATGAAAAAAAATTTATATGGAGAAAGTATTGGCCAGGCTGATGGGAACCCCCAGACCAGAGCTTTCCATTAGAACAGACCAGTTTGGGGAGGAAATTCCCAACTCAAGGTTTCCACTGTGTTGTCATTGTCTGGGAGCTTTCTTCAGTTCTGAAAGAGTGGCAGCTTCAGACTATCAGGTAACAATTCTCACAATAGATTGTTTCTTGATGAGCAATCTGAGTGGTAACAACTAAAAAGCCTTTCTCCAGATTTAAAGGTACACCTGACCTACTAAAAATGGAAAAATATTCTTTAGGTATTGTGAATACTTCTTCAAAACTGTAAGTTCTCCATAGAGAACTTGGTAAAATCTTGGTCTCCAACTTTTTCTTTTCATGCCTCTAACTTAATCCCACTTATCTACCAAAATAGTGCTAAACTATCTCCACTCTTACTGCCTGTATTTTTTTTTCCTTACATTCCCTACAGCATCTAAGAATTTGAGTAGTGCAAAATTCTTGGGACAAAACTGAACCTTGACTGAACTTCCTCACTCTGTTATATAATATCTTTAGGCTTCTCATTTCCTCAAATTTTCATCTGAATGCTGTACTCACATGGCAATAGTTGAATAAAGGTTTTGGCCACGGGCTTTGATTGTTCTTTTTTCCTTGCACAGTCTGCTATTTTGCTGACCCTTATTCAGTGTCTGACTACATCTTTGCTTATCTCTTTTTGGACTCAATTCCAAAAGAGTTCTCCCTTCTCTGGCTGGATTGCTAATGGATAAGGAGTACCTCTGAAAACCTTCCTGGGATTTTGCTGTTTAACAGTAGGAAGCTTATATTCTTACTTTGTGGAGTTCCTCTACATTGCATAGATCATCATTTGGAACTGATTATGGTTTGAGAAGATTTCACAGCACCTGCTGTGGAGCGTCTTGTGACAACTCCACTCCGCAAGCTGACTTAAAGCCAACAGAACTGAGAAACCACCTGCTGATTTCACAGCTAGGTGAGTAATGAGGAAAGTGTTTTGCTGGTTTTCCTGGAGATTTCTTAAAGAGTTACAAATTTCTGGTTTCTTTAATTTTGTAGGTGTGAGAAAAATCAACTACAAAAAATGCAATGGCATAGCTGGAAGATGATAGAATAGCTCAAAGACTCATAAAATACATCTGTATGTTCATGTCTAATATTCTTTGGAAAAGAACGTTTAAATCCGATAGCATCCTTCACTTGGCTGTTACAAATAAGCGTTTGGGTAGAACAATTAGACTTGATATTTTAGACTGTTTTAGCCACTGAATCTGATAGCAGCTTGGAAGTGGAATTCCCAGGTTTTTTCATTAGCTTTATTAATGACTTCCTGGCTTTGTATATTTTATCACAGAAAAGAGCTTGGATGAGTTACAGAATTCCATTAACCAAGTGAAACACAAAGTACCAGAGGCAGGATTTCAGAAATTGGGAAGGGCCTGGCAAGATTAATTTGGGGGATGCAGGTGTTGCTGGAGTACTAGACAGGTTGTTGGATAAGGAATTAAAAAACAGACCAAGATGAAATAAAACCCAGTTATATGAGCTAGAAGCAGATGGAGAGAGATTCAGATTCCACACACTAATAAAAGAACCTTGGATTTTGACAAGAGCATTATTTTTCAGATGTTGTGAATGGAGCGGAAGAGACTGTGGAAAAAAGAAGAAAAGATAAGAAGGAAAACACCGACTTCATATTTCACACTGCTACTATCTATGATAGTAATTACTTTTAATTGAGCACTGACATGTCAGGAGCTATGCTAAAAGCTTTACACACATTAATTACTTAGTTTCACTTTAATTTTATGGGTTACATACTATTAATGTGGTTTTATGGAGGAGATGCTTTGATGTGTGAAGGTTCAGAACAGTTTCTAGAGTCAGATTATCCGTATTTAAATCTTAGTTCTCATTTTCTAGCTGTCAGTTTGAGGTTAATTGTGTTGTTACACAAATTAAATGAGTTAATATATGTAAAGCATCTAGAATAGTATGTATTGAACACTCAAGAAGTAACAGTTACCATTTGACGGGTGTGACATCCAAGGCTGAGTTTAATTTGACTAAGTTTGCAATTCTTCTGATCCCCTGCTCCCCCTATGTCATTTTAAACTGTGTCATGTGCTCTTTTCACTGTCAAAAGTCAGATACATCACAGAAATAATTCCTGTTAAAGACTCTGGATTATTAGTTCAAGAGCAATGTGCTAACTCTCTTCAAGGTCTGGAGTTTGTATGATTGAGTTTTAGAGGGGCTACATGAAGGAAGGCAGAGATGGGACAAATGAGTTCTGGAAGTGTTAAACACTTTTTCTATTTTCCGTTTTATTTACATTATGACTGTCTGACAATCGCTGTTCACCACCTGGCACAGATCTTTCCACCTATTCTATAATTCAGTGCTATTTGTTTGGTGAGAGTTGTGTATTAATGTTCTGTTTGTAACCATTAATAATCCTAGTTGTGATGCTCTACCTTTTGTGTAGGTAGTGTTAATTTCCTTAAGTGTTTAGGAAAAGCACTGCAAAATACTGAGGGCAAAAATTTCAGCCAATGCTTTCAGCAGCCAGGCAGAGATAATAATTAAAAGTAGCTAGATATAGAAACAGTAGAGAGTCAGCAAGTTGGTAGGAAATCTTTAGATCATATGCCTTGTCTAAATGGATATGTCACAACTGGGCTCTGGAGAGCTCTTCCATAAAGGAATGAGATAAAATTAAGATACGTCAAAATAATCCCCAAGTTCTTATTTTTACATGAAATTTCATAAGTTAAAAAATATTTTTATAAACTGATGTAAAACGTACTCTAAATTAAAAGGAAAAATATATTACTGGGTAGATG
The DNA here is from genome assembly GCA_036589455.1 of Ateles fusciceps. Classification (NCBI taxonomy): domain Eukaryota; kingdom Metazoa; phylum Chordata; class Mammalia; order Primates; family Atelidae; genus Ateles; species Ateles fusciceps. Next base: position 3,771,952 of record JAZHEH010002077.1, read on the forward strand.
GTTCATGGGTCACTTTACTTTTTTTTCTTTGGAGAAAGAGTCTTGCACTGTTGCCTGGGTTGCAGTGCAATGGTGCCATCTCGTCTCACTTGAACTCCGCCTCCAGGGTTCAAGCAATTCTCCTGCCTCAGCCTCCAAAGTAGCTGAGGTTACAGGTTCATACCACCACACCTGGCTAATTTTTTGTATTTTCAGTAGAGACAAGGTTTCACATTGTTGGCTAGACTGGTCTCGAACTCCTGACCTCGTGATCCACCTGCCTCGGCCTCCCACTTTACCTTTATTGAATAATCCTTGACTATGAATGATTGCGTTAGATTACGTATACCATATATTTCATTAATACCCTGTTTTCCTCATTTAAGTCATTAATACGTAATAATAGTTATAATAATAACCATATTCTGTTAGTAGAAACACCCAGTTGACACATTTAACTTTAAGCAAGGTCTTCAACAGTGGAACAGGAATGGCTCATTAATCTTCTCAAAGGCCATCTTTCCTTCACTGACTCCACAATAACACATGGGACCAAAGTCCTGGCTGAGCAAGTCCAGCTTCAGTCTATGAATGTTGTTGACAAATGCACCAGGCATGAATCTTGTTTTTCTTAGCACTGTTTTCAGTCAAAATGAGCTAACCTTCCTGCTCCCAGAAAGATAGCCCGTTGCTCTTATTATCTGTGTATATTGACATAACTATGAAAAAGCAGTTAGTTACTCATAGTTCTCCAAATCTCTGAATTCTAAGACCCTTAGCATGGCATACAATCACTCAGATTTGAAATGTACAAATGCTTAAAATGGTAAAACCATATGGTCACAGAGTGGAAAGCCAGATTCAAACCTTATAATTCAAACTTGTATTTGATGCTTATTAAGGAAAGATTTATTTATTAAACTGTGTGTTCACTGAAAATGTATAATGTCTCCTCTGGTATAAATGGCGTATCAGCTGATGATTCATTTACATAAAAGCCCAGGGAGTTGCATTGGGCAGACAATTTTGGATGGCTAAAAATGATGTTTGCCTCCAGGGCTAAAAGGACCCAATGGAATCCATTGCTCCTCTATAAACTATTCAGAAATGTGTTTTGTAGGGAAAGATTTAATTCTGGGAAGAGTTAAGTCAGGGTGTATAATGCTAGACATGGGTAATAAACTGGTGAAACAGAGAGCAATTTTTCCTTTAAAGCAATCTTTCCAGTGTTTGCACTAGTAAGATTTTAAGATTTTTTTTCTTATTATTTGATCCAAATTATTTATTATATATTCAGGGTGTAGTGGCCTCAGGAAGGATAGACCATGTGTATAATTGAGATTGAAAGTAAGAGGACATCTGCTATAATCAGCAATAAGATTGCCTTTATATTTAGAGAAAACATTGTAGAAAAAATGAGGTGACAATTTAAAAATCTTTTCACTTAGTCTCTGGATGTAAGTCACAGAAACAGTGGGAAGAAAAATTGCTTTTAGAGAACAGGCAATAGTTTGATCAAATGGAGGTACCCAGGCCATTAAAATTATTGATACATTCTTCTGTTAATTCAGCATTCTGTTATTAATTTAGCATTTCATAACGTTACCACTCATTTATTTGTTAGTTGTTAGTGTCTATAAAAACATATTATTGAAATTTTGGAAGAAGATAGAACTGTATATCTTTCTTACTGGGAAAGCCAGTACAGCTTTGGGTAGAATATAGGCATAGTTCATGGAGTGTATGCGTTGTTGAGCACTGAAGAAAATTCACTCTGGCTTCATCAGTAAGCTTAATGCCTGGGCAGGAGAAAGGGTTTAAAGAATTAAGAGGATGACATGTAGAAAATTCTATAAATATTACAAGTAAAACTGTTGCCAAGTCAAGTGAAGTGACCTGGCCAAAATTACACTGCTTATGGCAGAGTTGGAAGAAACATATCAAGGTCTAGATTACTAATTCTATACTGGGGGAGATTTTACCCATCAGTAGAAATTTGTCAACATCCACAGATGTTTTTTGTTATCACAACTTTAGAAAATACAACTGGCTTCTAGTGGGGAGAAACTATAGGATATTGCTAAACAGTCTATGGTACACAGGATAGCCTCTCATCATGACTAATCATCTAGCTTTAACTGCCAATAATACAAAATTCAGAAACTATGGTCCAGAGAAAGAATATAGAAAATGGGATGGAGGCAGCATAATCAGAAGCAGCAGGAGTATAGAGGTGAGAAAGAAGGTGTGGGCCACAGAGTGACAGCATGTTCTTTGCTTGTCCATTTCTGTGTGTATAAATGTGAGATATACCAACTATGTGTATTTCACCCAAGGGCAGCACTTCCATGGATAATTACCTGGTCATAATCTTTGAATTCTAGTTTCCTAGTTCCAAACATGAAATGGAGAGTAAGTTAATTCTCCTTAAACGGAATGTGTCCTTCAACGGAAAACACAGGCTTAGCACATATAAATAATTTTAATGGCAAAGCCTAGGTCTAATGGCTAATCCAGGGAAGTTAAAGGATAACCACTGCCCCACTCCAGCAGGATTCAGATGAAGGTGATGATAGAAAATAGACATGGCTGGAGAATGGGTGTGTCTTAGTTCATTTTGTGTTGCTATAACAGAATGCCTGGTCTTGGCAATCTATAAAGAAAAGAAATTAATTTGACCCACGATTCTGGTAGCTAGAAAATTTAAGATTGGAAAGTTGAATATGATGATGACCCCATGATGCTTCAATTTATGGTGAAGAGTGGAAAGGGGCCAAGAGTGTGCAAAGATATCCTCCTGGCCTTGCTGGTCACAGCTGACATGGCTTCTCTCATGGTTTGGAGTCAAATGCCTGTAACTTTCTCAGGGGGGGAATTACACATTCCTGGTGGCTCTATAATTTTGGAGTCTTGACAGTGGCCCCATTCTCACAGCTCCACTAGGCACTGAGGTGGGCTCCCTGTGTCAGCTGTAACCTCACATTTTTAACTCAGCATTGCCCTACCAGATGATCTTCACTGCTTCCATCCCAGTGGCATATCTGGGATGGGTACACAAACTGTTTCATATCTCCTTTGAAATCTTGGTGGAAGAAGCCATGCCTGCATAGCATTTGCATTCTGAAGGTCTACAAATTAGTTCCCTGTGGATGTGAATGCCACCAAGGCTTAAGGCTTGCACTCTTTGTGGTGGCAGCACGTGCCTTTACCTGGGGTCTCTTGAGCAATGCTTGCTCCAACAGAAGAGCTCCGTTGTGGAAAGCAGTGTCCCACAGTGGCACTGGAAAGTGGCAACACAGTCCTGTCTATGTTACTTTCTGTCTTTCTAGATCCCTGGGCCTGAAATGGGAGGGCAACCTCAGTAATCTTTGAAATGCCTTCAGTGCTTTTTTCCAATTGTTTTGACTATTAGCACCTGGCTCCATTTTATCTCTTGCTAATCTCGTTAGCAAGTGCTTGCTTGGCCATACCCTGGGATTTTTCTCATAAAAATACTCTTTCATTCTCTACCACATGGCCAGGCTGTGAATTTTCTAAATTCTTACTCTCTGCTTCCCTTTTAATTGCAAATTCTGTCTTTAGATCATTCTTTTCTATTTTTCTTCTTTTTCCCCCAGTGGTTTAGCACAGCTATTAAAAGTAACCAGGCAGCTCCTTGAATACTTTGCTGCTCAGAAATTTCTTCTACCAGATATACTAGTTCGTTATTCTTATTTTCCAACTTCGCAAAGCCCTAGGTCATGGACACAATGTAGCCAAGTCCTTTCCTATAGTGTAGCAAGGATGACCTAGCTCTACTTCCCAATGGGGACCTCTGAGTTTCCAACTGAGATTTTGTCAGAATGGCCTTTACTATCCATATTTCAATCAGCATTTTGGTTACAACCACTTAACCGATCTCTGAGAAGTTCCAAACTTTCCCTCATCCTTTTCACTTCTGTGCCCTTAATGCTCTTTTCATTGCAATACAGGCAATACAGGCTATTCTAGTCTGCTGTTCCTCAGCAGACTGGAATATAATCACTACTAATTACACAGTTCCAAAGCTGCCTTCACATTTTCAGTTGTCTGTATAACAACATCCTAATCTTCAATATCAATTTTCCATCTTTATTTGGCATTGCTATAACAGAATACCTGAGGCTGGATAATTTATAAAGAAAAGAGGTTGATTTGTCTGACAATTCCAGTGGATGGAAAGTTCAAAATTTAGCATCTGCATCTGGTGAGGGCCTCATACTACTTCAACTCATGGTAGAGAGTTAAAGGGAATTGGAATGTATGGAGATCACATGGTGAGAGAGTAATAGAAATTGAGAAAGCTGGACTCTTTGTAACAAGTCAGTCACTTGTGAACAAATCTATTCCTAAGAAAGCAAGAACGTACTAACTCCCTTGGTGGGGTATTAATGTATTTGTTAGGGATTTGACCCCATGACCCAAACACCTTCCACTAGGGCTCACCTTTCAACACAGCAACATTGGGATCAAATTTTATCATGCGTTTTGGTGGGGGACAAACCGCATCTAAACCATAGCATAAGACATTATTTTAGACCATGGTTGCTCAGAGAGCACCAGATCCACCCTGTCTGGCCAAGAGGGGACATCAGACATCCAGTTTTGAGCATGAACCGTAAATGAACCTTCTTATGCTAGGCACCTCTGGAAGAGGGACCACAGGGCTTCCTCTCTTATGAGATAACTAGATACTCTGATCAATAATTAATAGGTGTCATGGGCAAGGCTGCCCACACAAAGAAATCCAATAATCCTTTCACATTGTGATTCTAAAGCCTGTTAGTATCTGTTATGCTGTTACAATTCCAAGATATCATTTGCGTCTAAGTTCAAAATACTACTTTTTTACAAAGTTACAGCATCTTGCTTAGGCATAAACGTCTTATTATGAGGTGCCATTTTTTTGGTGAGGGGTGGTAAAAGACCCAAAATATCTACCAGTCAAACAATTTTGTTACTTTTTTTACATTTCAGGTCAAGGTATCACTGAACCTGAGGGTTTGAAGACACTTGAAAATTTCCGGAAGATATCAAAGTAGTTGTGGTGAATCTGAATATCAGTATTTAAAATGGACTAAAACTTTAGTTTTAAATAATTACACAAAAATGATAAATAAATCCTACATTGAGACAGGATTTTCTAAAAGTTGAGAAAGAAGGACTCTGCATTTTCCTGGCTCTCTCCTCTATTTGCTTAGGCATCCAGGGTTCTTCCCTCTTGCTGTGTGCCAGCCTTGGATACAGAGAACTTTTACTGCTCTAAATTGTATTTACTTCTCAGAATTCCTGAGCCTTGATACTAGGTTCTCTGTGGGAGCTCGATAAATATTCACTGATGGGGATGGTAATGAATACTAGATTTCTTTGGCTCCCTGCTTTCTGACTTTAATCCAGCCATTTCCTTCTCCGTCCCTGGGGGGGACTGGCAATCTGTTTAAAGCATGTTTGCACTTTAGAATCAGGAGGAGAAGCCAGCATAATTATTAGCTTCCAGTGACTCCTGGACTGTCAGTTAATTCTCAAGTCTTGACATTTTCTCTACTCTACACAGAGCTAAGTTTACACATAAGTGAAATAGGTATCATCCTGAAAGATTTATTTCTGAGCTGAAAGTATGTCTAGGAAGCCTCCTTTCCCTCTCAAAATAACATTCTCCAAACACACTACATTGGTATACATCTGCCTGAAATTCTATTATCCATCCAGTATCTGGGCTATAAACTGTCTACTCTTTAAAAAGTTAATTCAGGTGGCTTCGAGTGTAGGAAGAAATCAGCATGGATAATGGACTTGGTTATGGTCTTAATGCTGCCAATAATTACCTGCGCAACTTCACAAAACTCATTGTATCACTTTGGGACTCAGTTTTGTTATCCAGAAAATGATGAGCCTGGAAAAAAAATGTGTGTTTTCTTTCATCTCTAACTAATTTTTTTTTTTAAAGAAAGTAAGTAAAAAACAACTCTCATGTAGATGAAAAATGAACATGTGTTAAATATACCATTTAACTCAATATTTAAATCAGGAAAGGAATGTGTAAGATGTTACTATCAGTTTATAGGTAAATCCAAAGAAAACACACATTTATAGATGTAGAACAATGAAATAAATATACAAATCAAAGCCAAACAAGCTGTTTTCACCTACGGGAAGTGAGTTGAACCTGTGCTATAAATATTTTCTGGGTCTGTCAAGAGGACTTTTTTTCATTGCTGTTAGGTATCTACAACTTAGAGAGTTATAAAATATCTCCTATAAAATCAGAATGGGTAACTATAAAATGTATATTTAAAAAATACGTTGTTTTAGTTGTTTTGTTGTTGTTTTGTTTGTTTGGTTTTATTAAAACACAAATTTGTCTTTACATTACAAATGAGCTGCTAAGTACAATGTTTGGTACTTAGGAACTCATTTGTAATGAAAAGGAAAAATATGTGCTTTAATAAAACAAGTCAGTCTCTTGTGAACAAATCTATTCCTAAGAAAGCAAGAACGTACTAACTCCCTTGGTGGGGTATTAATGTATTTGTTAGGGATTTGACCCCATGACCCAAACACCTTCCACTAGGGCTCACCTCTCAACACAGCAACATTGGGATCAAATTACGCTGTTAAAATTCCAAGATATCATTTGCGTGATACTCAAGATTTATTAGTCACTAATAATTCTTCTAAAATGATAATTTCTCTGTGGTTTAGCATCCAAATCAGCTGCCTAAAATTTTGTGTACTTCAAGAGCAATCTGCTCTTTGTTCTAAACCTAATATTAACTGGATGCTATATATCAGTTTAGACTTTTTATCAAATTGTGTTTTTCTGATTCTGTGAGGAAAATATTGATTGTCTTTTTTCCCCTCCCTCATTTAGGGAGAGTGTCAAGCTATTCCAAGATAACAGGAAAGCATCCTGTGAGAGTCCTTTGCTTTATCTGGCATCAGTAACTATTTCTTTTTTCTTTTTTTAATGAGGAATATGCCCATATAATTTACGTTAAATCAGTGTGTCCTCATCCTTCACCAACTCTTAGTTTTTCCTACTTGACAATTGACCTTAATCAAACACTCTGTAGTATAGTTACCTCTGGCTTTAAGCAGATCTTTCACCTTTTTCTTCTTTCCATTCTTCTTTCCTATTTGATTTCACTGATTCCAACAAAAAAATCAACTCTTGGAAACAGATCAAAGCCTAATTCAAGGCTATTTTTTTCCCATTATTTGTAAATAAAAATTCTAAAGCAGATAACAGTTATGATAAAAAATGTTACAAGACTCTGGCAAAATTGGGTATCTGTGGTGAGGAAGGTTATTAACGCTTTGTTGAAAGACAACCCCCTAATTGGATACAATCACTGCTTCCAAGTAACAATGCTTGCTTTTATGTGCACGAGTCCCTAATCAATGTTTAGCTTCCAGACTTTAGTTTTAAAATCTTATTTTTCTTTCAAAATGCAACTGAGGGTTATCTTTTCTTCAATTTTTATTTCTAATTTAGTTTGCAGATCATAGTTGGCTGGTATAGTCATTTTTCATCAGATGAAAGAACATTGGCAACATAATTGTGTTTCAAAAAATTTGACTGCAATAGAACCCAAAATCTTTTAACCTAAATTGGTAACAAATTGGCAAATCCAAATCTCATGGGTATGTCTGTGTTTGCTCACTATATAACCTCAATATTTGGGTATTTTTTTCTTTTGGCAAATAGTCCACTGAATTATAGAAAGTGTCAAGTAAGGCCAGTTAAGCAAATTTGCACTATTGCAGTTTGAATTCATAAAAAGCTTGAATAATAAAATATTTTTAAAGAGACTTTTATTGCATATATATCAGATGTAAATTAGAATTAGGGTGATAATATATTTACTATGTAGAGGAAAAGAAATATATTTTTTCTCACCCATTTTAGGTTCATTGCTGAAGTCCTTTTAACAAAAGACAGATTAACAAACCAACGCATCAAATTGATTTAAAGTAAGTTGTATGTGACACAGCATCCTTCATAAGGAAGTGAAGACCCGAAGGAATGGGTAAATCTGTGTATTTTTATGCTAGCTTTGATGAATAAGTGGATAACCATGGTGAAGTATGATTTAATTAAAAAGTGTAATGGTAATAAACTGGAGATAATTTAGCAAAGTTGGTTTGCTCAATTCTTTTCTGTGTTGCTGTGTCTTCAGAGATAAAGATGTTTCTTTCTTCTAGATATGAGGAGGGTAACTCTCTAATGAGGGCCTTTGGACCTGTTTCAGGGGAGAAGAGTAAGGGGAATATGAGAGTGGGCTTCCTGTTTCTGCTTTTTCTAAAATGCCAACGTTCCAGGTTTTGGGGTAGCATGTCCTGAATCCCATCAACCATAATCAGTAAATTTAAAAAAAAAAAAGATGCTATCTTATCAATGAGGTACTTTCAAAGTAGCAAAAGGGCTTTAAAGCAGTCTACCCTCATAAGAAATTTATATCCTTTCTTTAAAAGGAATGTGACATTATTAATTTGTTAAATAAATCTGACATTCATTTGGCCCCAGATCTCTGTGTAGGGCCTTGGATATCGTGAATATTTAAAAACAACAAGACAACAGAAATAACAGGTAATTTGTTGACTAATTAACATGCTTCACTGACTAATTAATTACTTCTATGAAGTTTTAAAATGCATACATTGATTTAACTGTAACAAATATATGAAGTGGAGACTTTTAGTATCCTTGTTTTACAGGTAAATAAACTAAGGAAGAGGGAAATTAAGTAATTATCCCAAGGTCTAATAGCAAGCTAATATTTAAACCATATTTTAACCTAGAAAGAGCAGCTTTATGCCCAGTTCATTGCTTACCACGCTACTCTGTTTCTAAATAAATGGTTTCATATATAAATGTTATATGTTTATTTCCCTTTCCACTCCTCCGTGCTCACCACAGCCTCTGATAGTCTCCATTCTACTTTATACTTATATGAGTTTAACTTTTTTAGATTCTACATATGGCTTCAAAGATAAACTTCAACAGAGGGATTTTGTTAATGATCTACTGTGTCCATGGCATCCTGCTGCATGATCTATGTAAGTTCTCATTTTTTGACTTCATTGTTATATAATTGACAAATAAAAATTGTATATATTTAAGAAATACAACTTGATGGTTTTAAGTTTTATTTTATTTTTAATTGATAAATAGTTTTATATCTTCATAGGGTAAAATGTGGTATTGTAATACATGTATGCATTGTGGAATGATCAAGTAAGGATGATTAGCAGATCCTCAAATATTTATCATTTCTTTATGGGAAGGTTTAAAATACTCTCTTTTAGCTATTATTAACTATTGCTACCTTGCTGTGAAATAGCACACTAGAACTTATTCTTCCTATATAACTGTAACTTTATATCCATTAACCAACATCTCCACTTCTGCTGTCTACTCCTCCCTGCTCCCCCACAGCCTCTGGTAACCACCATTCTACTGTATATTTCTATGAGTTTGACTTTTAGATTTCACCGGCAATTGAAATAATAAAGTATTTATCTCTCTGTCCTTGGCTTATTTCACTTAACATAATGTCCTCTAGGTTCATCCATATTGTTGAAAATGACAGAATTCTCTTCTTTTTTTAAGGCAGAATAGTATTTTATTGTCTATATGTATCATATTTCTTTAATCCATTTATCTATTAACAGATATTAGGTTGTTTCCATAGTTTGGCTATGTTGAATAATGCTTCAGTGAACATGAGTGCACTGATGTCTCTTCCACATACGTCAATTCCTTTTAGGCATATACTAAGTAGGTGGGACTGCCGGATAATAACTTAGTTCATTTTTAGTTTTCTGATGACCCTCTCTATTGTTTTCCAAAATGTCTGTAAAAATATACAATACCACCAACAGTGTAGAAGCATTCCCTTTTCTCCACATTTTCACCAACACTTACCTTCCGTCTTTTAGCTAACAGCCATTCTAACAGGTATGAGATGAAATCTCATTATCGTTTTTCATTTGCATTTCTCTGATAATTAAAGATGTTGAACATGTTTTTATTTATCTGTTCGTCATTTATATGTCTGCTTTTGAGAAAATGTCTATTCAAGTTGTTTGCTCATTTATGGTATGGCTATTTGTTTCTTATTGTTGATTTTCTTGTATATATTGGATATGAACCTTTTATCTGATGTATAGTTTGCATTTTTTTTTTTCCCAGTAAGGGTTGTCTCCTCACTCCATTAATTGTTTTCTTTGCTGTGTAGAAGTTTTTGGTTTCACGCAGTTCTATTTGTGTATTTTTGTTTTCATTATGTGTGCTTTTGAGTCATGTTCAAGAAATCTCTACCTTGACCAATGGCTTGGAGTTTTATCCTATGTTTTCTTCCACTGGTTTTATATTTTCAGGTCTTCTGTTTAAGTGTGTCATCCATTTTGAGGCAATTTTTACGTAACTGTTGAGGAAAGGGTCCATTTTTATTGTTCTGCATGTGTATATCCTGTTTTCTCAACACAGTATATTGAAGAAACTGTTCTTCTATTGTGTCTTATTGTCACTTTTACCAAAAATCAATTGACTATATATGTATGGGTTTATTTCTGGGCACTCTATTCTGTTCCATTGGTTGATGTGTCTGTTTTTATGCCTGTACCATGATGTTTAAATCAGTAGAGTTTTGAAAAACTTTTTAAAATTTGGCATGAAGATTGGTTGAAATGTCTCTAACTTTGTTCTTTTTTTGTCAAGATACATTTAACTATTTGGGTGCTTTTGATTTGACTATTTGGGTTCTTTTGAAATTTTAGTATTTTTTTCTATTTATATAAAGAATGACATTAAAATTTTAATAGAAATTACATTCAATTGTAGATTATTATGTATATTTTAACAATATTAATTCTTCAAATTCATAAAAATTGGGTATCATTTTATTTATTTGTCTTCAATTTATTTCATCAATATTTTATGGTTTTCAGTGTATATATATATTTATATATATCTTTCACTTTTTGATGAAAATATTTTTATGCTATTATAAATGGAATTGTTTTTTAAATTTATTTTTCAGTTTGTTGTTAGTGTATGGAAAAACTTGATTTTTGTAAGTTGATATTGTATACTTAAAATTTACTGTTTGCTTATTAGTTCTAACTTTTTTTGGTAGAGTCTTTAGAATTTTCTATGTACAAGATCATGTCATCAGCAAGCACAAAGAATTTCACTCTATTCTTTCCTATTTGAATGAATTTAATTCTTTCTTTTGCCTGAGTGCTCTGGGTAGGACTTCTAGTAGTTTGAACAGAAGTGGTTAGAGTGGACATTGTTAATATTTTTCCCTTATCTTAAAGAAAATACTTCAAATTTTTAACACTGAGTATGATGTTAGCTATTAGCTCTGTATATGGCCTTTATTATGTTGAAGCACATTCCTTCTATGCCTAATTTGTTGAGAGTTTTTATCATGAAAGGATGTTGAATCTTGTCAAGTGCTATTTCTGCATCCATTGAGGTGATCATATAATTTTTGCCCTTTATTCTGTTAATATGGTGAATTACATTTATTGATTTGTATATGAGATACTAACCTTGCATCTTACGACTAGAGTCTACTTGATCATGGTGAATGGTTATTTTAATGTTCTTTCTAATAGGAATTGCTAGTATTTTGTTGAGGATTTTTGCATCAATGTTCATCAATGATATTTGCCTATAGTTTAGTTTTTTATAGTGTTTTTCTCTGGCTTTGATATTGAGGTGATGATGGCCTCATTATGAAAAATGACTTTGGATGTAGTCCTTCCCCTCATGTATAAATTTCTAGAAGAGTTTGAGAAGGATTGGTATTAGCTCCTTTTTAAATATTTGGGAGAATACAGTCATAGGTCATCTATGGGATTTTCTTTGGTGAGATACTTTTAATTACCAGTTAATCTCCTTAATCAACATTGTACTGTTCAGATTTTCATATTTTGTGATTTGTTCTTAATAGGTTATTTGTTTCTAGGACTTTGCCTATTTCCTTCAGATTGTCAAATTTTTTTGTATATAATTGTTCTTAGTAGTCTCGTATGATCCTTTGTATTTCTGTGTTATCTGTTGAAACGTCTCTTCTTTCATTTCTGATTTTATTTATTTGGGTCTTTCTTTTTTTCTTATGTTAGTGAAAGGTTTGTCAACTTTATTTAGCTTTTCAGAAAACCAATTCTTAGGTTTTGTTTTTTTATTTTTAGTCTTTTCTATTGTTTTCTAATCTCTATTCCATTTATTTCTGCTCTGATCCTTGTTATATTCTTTCCTCTGCTAACTTAAAGTTTAATTTTTTCTTCTTTTACTGCTTCCTTGAAATATAACTTTAGGTTGTTTATTTGAGATCTCTTCTTTTTTGAAATAGGCATTTATGGCTTTAACCTTTCCTCTGAAAATTGCTTTTGCTGCATTCCTCAAGTATTTTTCATCTTCATTGTCTCAAGATATTTTAAAATTTCTCCTTTAATTATTTGACTATATTTCCACATTTGTTAATTTTTCATAATTTCTTCTGTTATTGATTTCTAATTTCATACCATTGTGTTTAGAAAGGATACCTGAAATGATTTTAATCTTTCTTAAAGTGGCTAAGACTTGTGGCCTAACACATAATCCATTCTATAGAATGTTTCATGTGCACTCTGGAAGAATGTATATATTTGTTACTGTTGGGTGAAATACTGTATATTGTTTGTTAGATCCATTTGGTCTAAAGTACAGTTCAAATTCAATGTTCCCTTATTGTTTTTCTTCCTGGATGATCAGTCCAATATTGAATGTGAGATATTTTCTGTTGTAGTCTATGTCTCTATTCAGATCTCTTAATGTTTCCTTTATATGTTTTCTATATTTAGCTGTTCCAATGTTGTGTGCACATATATTTACAATTGGTAGGACCTCTTGTTTAATTAACCTTTTTATCACTATGCAATGACCTTCTTCGTCTCTTTTTAAATTTTTTATTTAAAGTCTATTTTTGCTAAAATAAATATACCTACCCCTGCTCTCTTTTTGTTTTCATTTGCACGAAATATTCATTCTCTTTCTTTTCACTTTTGGTTTATGAGTTTTCCTTAAGGTAATGTGAGTCTCTTGTATCTAGCATATAGGAGGATCGTCTTTTTTAAAAAAATTATTCAGCCACTCTATGCCTTTTGATTAAATAACTTAATCCATTTACACTTAAAGTTATTATTAGCTTAAAAATTTACTAGAGCCATTTTGTTAATTGTTTTCTCATTGTTTTGTAGATACTTTGTTTTTTTCTTTCCCTCTTGTTTTCTTCTTTTTTGCTTTAATGACTTTCTGTAGTGGTTTCTTTAGGTCTTTTCTTATATATTACAGACTTTTGCTTTTTAGTTATCCTGAAGCTTACAGAAAACATCTTATTCCTATAACAACCTAATTTAAGTTGATAACAAGTTAATTCTGATCACATATGCAAATACTATAGTTTATTTTCCTCTTCCTACATTTTATATTTTGATGTCATACTTTACTTCTTTTTTATAATTTTTATGCCTTAAGAAACTATTATATCTTTAGTTATTTTTAATTGTTTTGCCTTTGAACTTTTATACTAGAGATACAACTGATATATTCACTGCTATTACAATATTAGTGTTTGGTATTTGGAAATGTACTTACTTTTACCAGTAAGTTTTATACTTTCATAGGTTTGCATGTTTCTAATTAGTGCTCTCTTTATTCAGCTTGAAGAGCTATCTTTGACACTTCTTAAAAGGCAGGTCTAGTGATAGACCTTTCAACTTTTCTTTAAGTTGAAAACCTCTTTCAACTTTTCTTTAAGATTGCCTTTAATACCCCCTTCACTTTGAAAGACAAGATTGCTGGGTTTTGTATTCTTGGTTGGCAGACTTTTTTCTTTCAGGAGTTTGAATATATTATTCCAGGTACTTCTGGCCTCTGTCCTGCAAGATTACTGCTAACAAATTCACTGATAGTCTTAGGTAAGTTTTCATGTACTTGATAATTCACTTTTCCCTTGCTGCTTGCCTGCTTTCTTCTTTCTTTTCTTTCTTTCTTTTTCTTTCTTTCTCCTTCCTTCCTTTCTTCTTTCTTTTCTTTTCTTTTCTTTTCTTTTCTTTTCTTTCTTTCTTTCTCTTCTCTCTCTTCTTTCTTTCTTTCTTCTTTCCTTCTCCTTTGACAGAGTCTTATCCTGTCACCAGGCTGGAGTGAAGTAGTGTTATCTTGGCTTACTGCAATCTCTGCCTCCTGAGTTCAAGTGATCCTCCTGCCTCAGCTTCCTGAGTAACTAATATTACAGGCACGTGCCATCACACACAGCTAATTTTTGTATTTTTTAGTAGAGACAGGGTGTCACCATGTTGGCCAGGATGGTCTCAATCTCCTGACCTTGTGATCTGCCTGTCTCTGCCTCCCAAAGTGCTGGGATTACAGGAGTGAGCCACTGTGCCTGGCCTCCCTTGCTGCTTTCAATACTCTCTCTAACTTTTGTCGATATTATTATAATGTATTTATGGGTCTCTTTGAATTCATTTTATTTGGTATCCTTTGAGCTTTCTGGCTCTGACTTTCTATTATCTTTCACAGGCTTGGAAAGTATTATGTCATTATTTATTTGTGTTTTCTGTTTCTTTTTTCTCTCTCTTTTTTTTCTGGTATAACAATAATGTATAGGTTGTTCTGTTTGATGGTGTCCTACAAGCCTCTTAAGCTATCTTTACTATTCTTTATTCTTTTTTCTTTTTGTCTCTCTGATTGGATGATTTTCAGTGACCTACCTTTAAGTTCACTGACCTTTTCTTCTGTTTCATCTAATTGGTCGTGGTACCTCTCTATTGAACTTTTTAGTTCTCTTAAAGTATTCTTCATGTCTATGATTTCTGTTTGCTACTTTTTTTTTTTATTTTTTTTATTTTTATTTTATTTTATTGCATTTTAGGTTTGGGGGTACATGTGAAATGTTTGCTACTTTTTATACTGTCTATTCTTTTGTTGAAGTTCTCAGTTTGTTCTTGCATTACTGTCTTAACCTTGGTGAACATCTTTATGATCATTATGTTGAACTCCATGTCAGGCAAATTATACATCTTTACTTCATGCAGGTCAGTTTCTGAAAATTTTTTATGTATTTTTATTTGCAATATATTCCTGTATTTGTTCATTTTCTTTGACTCTTTTTGTTTCTGCACATTAGAAAATTACCTCTACAGTATTGTGAGACTGGCCTTAGGTTAAAGAGGCATCTCAATATTCCATCTGGCTAGAAATATTAAGGTATCTTTCCAATTTCTGTGTTCGTCTAGACTACTGTCTCTTTATGGCAGTCCCTGGAGCTTAGAATTTGCCGTGTTCTGTCAGTACCCCAAGACCAATAATGTAGAGGTCAGGCTCTTTGGATGTGTTTTGAAAGATTGAGATGTTATAGGTTTTCTGCTTTCACAGTGATGCTGAGCAAGAATGTTTATCTCTCACTTTATCTGCCTTAAATTAGGGAGAGAATCTGGTAAATGCTATACTCATGTTTAAGCTGTACTCTCTGATCATGGGGGAGATAGCTGCTAAAATTTAGCCTGCTGTATGTTCACCTCTTGTTTTCTATAGTCTTGGGTTGATCAGAAATGCAAAGCCCCATCAATTCCTAGACCTAGGTTGTTAAGAGGGAGTCCCTTGAGTGGGAGCTATAGAAGATGTGGTGCTTGGTACATGACTAAACTTCTTCCAGGAAGAATGGGTATGCCTGGATTTATCACCAGGGTAAACCAGAGAAAAGGTTCGTGAAGGGTCAAGAGCTGATTCCAGCTGTTGAAGGGCTACTGTTTGTTCACCCTGTGAGCTTTCCAATAAAAGTTTCTTAGAAGCCAGGCCACTACAGCCACTAGCACTGTGTATCATAAGCTCCTTTGGAGGGAAAATGGAAGTATCATATTCCCCACCTTTTCTGTGCTGTTCTGAGGGTGTGTATCCCATGGAAGTGTTTATACACTTGCGTAAGACCAGCTCTTTGTTTTGTGATCTAAGGAGGCTTACATATGCCTAGCCCCTCTGCTCCCAAAGCTAAGGATCAAGTTCTTCAGTAGGTAGATGAAAAAGTTGCAGTGCTTGATGCATGGCATAAACCTCTTCTGTGGAGAAACAGGGAGGTGTGGTTTTAATGCCTCTCTCTGTACTGCTTCTGGGGAATGAAGGCACTGGACATGCTTACACGCCCACATAAAATTCCCTTTTTTGTGGTCTATACAGATGTGCATATACTTAGTCTCCTCTATTTCCAAAGCTAGGAGGTTTAGTATGCAGTTCTTTGGGTAGAAGCTGTAAACCTTAGGGTTCTTTATGTTACATAAACACTTCTTCCAGTAGGGATTAATAGAGCTGGATTTATTGCTGGGATGAGTAGGGGGAGAAGTCTCAGGAAGTGACAATCTGTTTCTCAGGCTACCAGGTGGTTAACACTAGTCTTCCCTTTTAACTTCCCAAGTTAGAAGCTCCCCAAGTTTGAAGCCAGACTACCAAGTAGCTGCTAGAGCAATGTGTGATAAACTCCTTCCCATAAGAAAGAGGGGCTGTGTTTTCTAAGTTCCTTCTCTGCACTGCTCCTTGGGGGATGAAGCCTTTGAAAGTGCTTGTTCACTCTTATAAAACCTCGGCTTTTTTCCTGTGGTCTATAGAGGTATTTATATGTGAGTTCCTTCTGGTCTCAGAGCCGGGAAGCTTAGGATGCAGTCCCTTGGGTGGAAACAGTAAAAGTTGGGGCATGCAATATGGACAAACTCCTTTCAGGAGGAATTATTAGACCTAGAGTTATCACTATGCTGAGATTGGGAAGAAAGCTTGATGTAGCTATGGCAAGTAAAAGTGAAAAGGGAAAAAAAAATGACTTTGCTCTCTATTATTGAGCTAAATTTTTTTTTTTTTTTTTTGAGACAAGCCTCCCTCTGTCACCAGGCACCAGGCTGGAGTGCGTTGTCACGATCTCGACTTGCTGCAACCTCCACCTACTGGGTTCAAGCAATTCTCCTGCCTCAGCCTCCCGAGTAGCTGGGACTACAGGCACACACCACCACGCCCAACTAATTTTTGTATTTTTAGTAGAGATGGGATTTCACCATTTTGGCCAAGATGGTCTTGATCTCTTGACCTCGTGATCCGCCCGCCTTGGCCTCCCAAAGTGCTGGGATTACAAGCATGAGCCACTGTGCCTGGCCAGAGCTAAATTTTTTTGGTCTAAAAACTGTTGAACAGTATTTTAGAAAAATTAAGTTTAAGTCACACTTATAAAATTTACTCTCTATGTTTCAGTAAATTCTTTACTTCTTTACACTTCTTTTCCCATTAAATAAGAGGGCTGGCCTATTGGGAGTTTTCATTATTAGTCTTTTATATTTTAAAACATATTTTATCCCAATTGTAGAATTACCTGCTCAAATTAAATTTTATGCATATGACTTATATGTGAACAAAAATGAAAGTATTTGTATGAAGTGGGTGTGGTGGGCTTGAAACTTGTCCAACAGGAATTTACTTTTGCCTCTTGAATGGTCTTGAAGTGACCAGAAAAACACAGCTGAGAAAATAACATAAAATTAGGTTCTAAATTGTGCAAAGTCTTACTCTGCTATTCTGTAAACAATGACAGAACATTTCAGTATTTGTTTCCTATTATGAGATAAAAAAGATAATGTTTATATGTGCAGTATGGTTCAATAGGCATAACAAGGTTTACTTTGAACAAACATTTTTATAATTTCCATCCCAATTTAATATTAGAATGCAATAAGTAAAATTTCCTTTGTATGATAACTTCAGTCCACTTGAATTTGGAAAATGGTATTCCATTCATGACCTTATGTACTGAATAATTATTAGTAATGTATCACTTGAGGTATGACTCAAAATAATTGCAACATACTTGCATTGAGATGCCATTGCCTTAGGTGATGCTAATAGCTTGATGTTTTGGGTAAGAGTAAGCAGACATAAGCGACACTTTCTGAAAATAATAAAATTCTCAAACTAGTCCGGCAAATGCATAAGAGAGTGTCCTCTGAATCCTAAGGTAGGTTAAGTGCATCAAACAAATACATTACGACATCTCTAGAAACAATGACAACATAAATGCAAACAATGGTGTTAGTCAAGATTTTACTGTGGTAACAAACAATCCCAAAATAATAGTGGCTAAGGCAACAAAGTTTAATTTCTTGCTTGCACAAATTATGCTGTTATTTCTAGCATAAATTTCCAGTTTCACCTAATTTTCCAGGTTATTGGTCTTTATATGAGTAATTAGCATTGTACCTCCATAATAAACATTTTCTTTGTGCATTGAGACAGGAAAAGAAAGTACTTATAACTGGTAATGACACATTGCACTTATTATATTTAATATATGAAATAAATCATTCAAATAAGATAAACATCAACAAAGTGGGACACTGCAATATCCCTTTGCTCCTTGAAGGGGGACAACTGAAAATATTGATGAGAAGCACTTATACCTACTATAATTATAAACATGTAAAAGTTTGAACAGTCCAAATCTCCCATTGTGGGCGCCTTATTTGTGCAAAAAAAAATTCATATTTGACTGATATAACCCAGGGTATGTTATCTTTTTTTTTTTTAATCACCTTTCTTTTTAGGAGACCTTTGGATGTGCCATAACTGCTAAGGTCTAGCTATTAATGGCTCTTTGTCTTCTCACCAGCCTTAGCTATTATAAGAAAACTAACATTCTGTGTGATTCTGAGAATAACCATAAACTACCACTCAATAGTTTTTTTGTCTATAAAACAAGAGAAACAGAAAAAACAAGAACCCCTTGTCTGTCTATTTACATAGCTGGGGCATCTATTGTCTCTCCACATTGTGCTCTATTTTTCTATTAACATGGTTTCGAGGGACTGTGTTAAGGAAAATTGCCTGTGTTTCAAAGGCAGGAATTTCCCAGCGCTATAGCTTCATGCACACCCCCACCCAGGGACCAGAAGTATTTCGGATGTAAAGTTCTTTGTCTAACTTTCCCACCAGGGAGAGGTAGAAATTCCAGGTGAGCTTCTTTTGTTCATAAAGCCCTGTCAAAAGCCCTGGGAGGAGGGGCTCTGTTGTGGGCTCAAGCAACCGATCTGGGATCAGAGCTGAAGATCAATCACTCCAGAGGAAGTTTAAAAGAACTTCTCTCATTGGACAGGAACATGAATGAGGAGGGAATAACTTCATGGTTAAAACTCCACTGCTCCTAACCTCTGCAAATTTCCCCTCCGGATTCCCCCTCCCGCTGCAGCGTGGGAGCTCTCTTTCTTCTCTCTCTCTCTCTCTCTGCCTAGTAAATCGTTCTCTGCAAACTCTTTGCCTAATAAATCATTTTCTGCTAAACTCTTTGGGTCAGATATTTATTTGAATGGTAAGTTCACTGCGCTGCCAGGGCCCTTTCCCCGTTCCTGGGGCAAGTGAGCCCAAGAACCTGACACACCCAGTTACATCTTTGGCGAGCATGGGGAGGGAGCTGAGCCCCTGTCATCCCACCATGCAGTTACAGTTCCTCTTCCTTCATCCACCTATCTCTAACATCATATATTGCAACATATGATATTGGGTAGCAGATAATTAATTAAGGTTTAGGTGTCATGAAGGGTAGGAGAACTCTGGAACAGGACATAATAAAGAAAACCTTTGTTTTAATACTAAATCTCTTTTTCTTACATACTTTCTCCCTGGCTCAGTCTCTCTCCGTATTATTAGATCCTCTATTTTCTTTCCCCCACATACTAGTCAAATAATTTCATATTCTTGTTAACCTATTAAGCAGAACTATTGTCTGTT
Source organism: Ateles fusciceps (assembly GCA_036589455.1). Classification (NCBI taxonomy): domain Eukaryota; kingdom Metazoa; phylum Chordata; class Mammalia; order Primates; family Atelidae; genus Ateles; species Ateles fusciceps. The sequence continues at coordinate 3,791,759 of JAZHEH010002077.1, forward strand.
GAAACTCATTGAGGTACATTATTTAATAAGAAAATAATGTATTCTAGATCAGAATACTTGACCATATAAAGAACCAGTTAGCCAAGACTTATAAATAAGAGATGTATTTTTGTTTAACACATTCTGGATTATGGACAGAGCAACCTCCAGGAATCATGGATGTCCAATGGGGTTTTTCTTGATACATTTGTGATATGTGCTGTATACAATGAATTTTACAAGATCTCACAATTGTCTTAGGATTTTCATCTAATACTGGCCACAAACCCTTGTTCCTTTTCTACTGGGCAAATTTCAAAGGCCCAGAAGTTGCATGTGAATCAAGGAAGCTCCACGGGGTTCAGACAAACTTTGACCTCCAAGTGGCAAGGAACAGAATTGAAAATTTCACAAAAACACCTTTATTCTCAGGATCAGCTCAGCAGGGACCAAGCAGTACAGAACAGGTGAGAATGAAAGCTAATCAAGAAAGGAAACTCTTTCAAGCAACAACATCAGTCACAAAAGCCATGATTCACAATCAGGATACTAGTTGAGTCAGTTCTTATTTTAACCAAAGCGTCCCTTTTGGTTTTCCTTGATGCTCATATCCACTTCAGAGGAATGTTGCACTACAGGCTGCTGTCTTATGTATCATAAATAAATCAGCAAGATAAAAATAGCCGTTTCTCTGAAAGTTAAAGCAAAATGAAAGTCAAGGTTTCAGCAGTCTTTACTCTTTCCTTTTCTGTTTTCTTATAATAATATCTAGTTAACTCTGAAAGCACAAATTGTTCAAGTATAAGTGCAGACTGATTTTGGGAGAAAAACATTTATAACGTTCACTATTGTGTAAAATCTGTGACTAGCCAGTGTTTTAGTAGAAATGTAACTCCTCTTATCCCTTTTTTTAAAAAAACCCACTTATCAGGTTATGAACAATGAGGACACATGGACACAGGGAGGGGAACATCACACACCAGGGCCTCTCAGGGGGTGAAGGGGCTAGGTGAGGCATAGCAGGGTGTTGGGGGGATTGGAAAGGGATAACATTAGGAGAAATATCTAATGTAGATGACAGGGGGATGGATGCAGCAAACCACCATGGCACGTGTACACCTATGTAACAAACTTGCACGTTCTGCACATATACCCCAGAACTTAAAGTATAATTAAAAAAACCATTTATCTATAAAAATATCTCAGGATATACTTATATTATACCTCTCTTGCTAGAAGTAAAACAATACTTCTGCTACAAGAAGTCCTAGGTTACCTGTGGCTAAGAGAATAAACTGAAGATGGTTTTTCTACCTGTATCTATACAAATAATAATCCCTGAAGTTTAAGGGAGTGTTTTATAATGGACAGTTGTACATAATTGTTCTCGGTACAAAGGATTCTGGAAAATTCCATCTTTTACCTCTGCACAAAATTTATACATGTTTCTCTTAATTGCAGGAATTCAGCTTGCACTTAGAGGCAGCTTAATGTTCCAGTGGTTGCCAATGCTTCTTTGATGCTTATTTCTTTGCTCTTCAGCAAGACATAGAAGAGCTTTAGATATCATGCACAGTGTTTTCTTTTTTGGGACTGTATTAATCTGTTCTTATGCTACTAATAAAGACCTACCTGAGACTGGGTAATTATAAAGAAAAGAGAATTAATTGGCTCACAGATTCCACATGGCTGGGGAGTCCTTACAATCATGGTGAAAGGCAAGGAGGAGCAAGTCACATCTTAAAATGGTAGCAGGCAAAAGAGAGCTTGTACAGGGAAACTCTTATTTATAAAATCATCAGATCTCATGAGACTTATTTACTACCCTGAGAACAGCATGAGGAAAACTGCCTCCATAATTCAATTATCCCCTGCTGGGCCTCCCCCACAATACGTGGGAATGATAGGAACTACAATTCCAGATGAGACATAGTAAAACCATAACATTCCACCCTGGCCCTTCCCAAATCTAATGTCCTTACATGTCAAAATGAATCATGCCTTCCCAATAGTCCCCCAAAGTCTTAACTCATTTCAACGTTGACTCAAAAGTCCACAGTCCCAAGTCTCATCTGAGACAAGGCAAGTTCCTCATGCCTATGAGCCTGTAAAATCAAAAGAAAGTTAGTTACTTCCTAGATACAATGGGAGTACAGTCATTGGTTAAATACACCTCTTCCAAAGGGAGAAATTGGCCAAAATGAAGGGGCTATAGGCCCCATGTAAGTCTGAAATCCAGCAGGGCAGTCAAATCTTAAAGCTCCAAAATGATCTCCTATGACTCCATGTCTCACATCTTGGTCACACTGATGCAAAAGGTGGGTTCTTACGGTCTTGGGCAGCTCTACCCCCTGTTGCTTTACAGAAAACAGCACCTTCTCCTGGCTGTTTTCATGGGCTGGCATTGAATGTCTGCAACTTTTCCAGGTGCATGGCACAAGCTCTCAGTGGATCTACCATTATGGGGTCTGCAGATGCCCCTCTCCTCACAGCTCCATTAGGCAGTGCCCCAGTGGGGAATCTGTGTGGGGACCTCCACCCCATATTTTCCTTCCATATGGCCCTAGCAGAGGTTCTTCATGAGGGCTCTGCGTCTGCAGCACACCTCTGACTGGACATCCAGGCATTTCCATATATCCCCTGAAATGTTGGTGGAGGTTTCCAAACCTAAATTCTTGACTTCTGTGCACCCACAGGCCCAACACCACATATAAGCTGCCAAGGCTTAGGGCTTGAACCCTCTGAAGCAATGGCCTGAGCTGTATATTGGCCCTTTTAGCCAAGACTGGAGCAGCTGGGATGCACAACACCAAGTCCTGAGGTTACACACAGCACCAGGGGCCTGGACCCAGCCCAGGGAACCATTTTTTCCTCCTAGGCCTCTGGGTCTGTGATGGGAAGGGCTGCCACAAAGGTCTCTCACATGTGCTGGAGACATTATCCCCATTGTCTTGGCAATTAACATTTGGCTCCTCGTTACTTATGCCAATTTCTGCAGCAGGCTTGAATTTGTCCCCCAGAAAATGGGTTTTGCTTTTCTGCTGAATCATCAGCCTGCAAAATTTTCAAATTTTATTCTCCTCTTCCTTTTAAACACTTTGCTTCTTCAAATTTTTTTTCACTAGATACCCTAAATAATATTTCTCAAGTTCAAAGTTCCACAGATCTCTAGGGCAGGAGCAAAATGCCATCAGTCTCTTTGTATAGCAAGGGTGACCTTTACTCCAGTTCCCAACAATTTCCTCATCTCTATTTGAGACCACCAGATCCTGGATCTTATTGTCCATATCACTATCAGTATTTTGGTCAAAGCCATTCAACAAGTTTCTTAGAAGTTCCAAACTTTCCCACATTTTCTTATCTTCTTCTGAGCCCTCAAGTCTGTTCCAGCCTGTGACTGTTACCCAGTTCTAAAATTACTTCCACATTTTTGGATATCTTTACAGCAGTGTCCCACTCCTGGTACCAATATCTGTATTACGGTTCTCTAGAGGAATAGGACTAATAGGATTGATGTACATATGAAAGGGAGTTTGTTATGAAGTACTGACTCACATGATCACAAGATGAAGTCCCACATTAGGGACTTTTCTACTTTTGAGAAAGCCAACAGTGTAGCCTTCGGTCTGTGACCGAAGGTCTGAAAACCCATGGCAAACCACTGGTGTAAACCCAAGAGTCAAAAAGTTAAGGAGCTTAGAGTCCGAAGTTCTAGGGTAAAAAGCATACAGCGAAGGAGAAAGATGGAGGCCAGAAGACTTAGCCAGTCTAGACCTTCCATGTTCTGCTGCCTGCTTTTATCCTAGCCATGCTGGCAGCTGATTAAATGGCACCCACCCAGATTGACAGTGGCTCTGCCTCACGCAATCCATTGACTCAAATGTTAATCTCCTTTGGCAACACCTTCACAGACAAATCCAGGAACAATATTTTGCATCCTTCCATCTAATCAAGTTGAGACTCAATATTAACCATTACAGAGACTTAGAGTTTTGATATATGGAATATTCATTTAACATGGATACATTAATGTGATTATTCTGAATTCAACTAAGATGTGCTATTCTAGGTTCATTGAACATCATAATAACATTCCAGAAACTAAATATGAATTATTTTTTATCCTTATATTTACTTACTTAGTAATTTTAAATTTTGGTTAGAGTATATATTTCTATTTTAGAGCTGTAAACACCACTGCAGAATTTGCTGTAAAATGCCATTATAACTTTCAGCTTTGTATTAGGATATAGAAAACTGGAAAGACTATCATTTACACCCTTAAAACAACAAAAATCTGGGTTATCTGCAAGAATGCAACCTTCTGAACACATCAGAGAGCAGAACTCACAGGAAACCAACTAACCCAACATATAAGCAAGACACTCTTTCAAAGAGAAAAAGGATAAGAACCTTAGCTTTTCTAAGGAAGATCAAAGCTATCGTATAATCTATTAAGAATTTTTAGGAAATATAATTAATTTTTGAACACTGATTATGAACTATTATGAAAGTATAGAAACCCTGGATACTGCAAACACAAGAGAAATCAATTCAACTCACAGGCTCTTCTCCACAGACATCACTAGGTACCTATAAGAAATACTCAGGGCAAGACAACAGACCGGAAGGAACATTTCTTTCTTTCTTTTTATATATATATAAATATATATAAATAATATATATATATATTTATACATATATATAAATATATATAAATCATATATATATAAATTATATATATATAAATCATATATATAATATATATTTATATATTATATATATTCTTATATATAATTATTATATATATTTTATTATATATACATTTTATATGATATATATTTATATATATAAATATATATATACAAATAAATATATATATATTATTGCACTATTGCACTATTGCACTTTAAGTTCTAGGGTTCATGTGCAGAACATGCAGAAAATGCAGGTTTGTTGCGTAATGGCAATGTGGTTTGCTGCCTCCATCCCCCCTTAACCTATATCTGACATTTCTCCCATGTTACCCTCCCCAATCTCCCTACCCCTGCTGTCCCTCCCCTATTCCCCCACAACAGACCCCAGTGTGTGATGCTCCCCCTCCCTGTGTCCATGTGTTCTCATTGTTCAACACCTGCCTATGAGTGAGAACATGCACTATTTGATTTTCTGTTCTTGTGTCAGTTTGCTGAGAATGATGGTTTCCAGATTCATCCGTGTCCCTACAAAGGACATGAACTCATTGTTTTTTTACTGCTGCATAGTGTTCCATGGTGTATATATGCCACATTTTCCTTGTCCAGTCTATCATCGATGGGCATTTGGGTTGATTCCAGGTCTTTGCTATTGTAAACAGTGCCGCAATGAACATACATGTGCATGTGTCTTTATAATAGAATGATTTGTAATCCTTTGAATATATACCCAGTAATGGGATTGCTGGGTCAAATGGAATTTCTATTTCTAGATCCTTGAGGAATTGCCACACTGTCTTCCACAATGGTTGAACTAATTTACACTCCCACCAACAGTGTGAAAGTGTTCCTATTTCTCCACATGCTGTCCAGCATCTGTTGTCTCCAGATTTTTTAATGATAGCCATTCTAACTGACATGAGCTGGTATCTCAATGTGGTTTTGATTTGCATTTCTCTAATGACCAGTGAGAACATTTCTTATGGTGAAGGCCTGAGAAAGGGGAATAGCAACTGCTGTGGGGGATGGCATGAACCTTTGCTTGGATACTTCTCTGCTTCCCCATGGGAGAAAAGTCTTAAGCAGTTTGGGTAAATGCAGTAAGCCCTGTCACACAGAGGATACAAGTAAATACCTATCACAACTGAGGAATAAAAACAGAAAAAATTCTTAGAAAAGGGAAAGAAAAATGTCTTAGGACCAGACTGATAAAATTTTTCTACCTCTAGGGACCAGGGCGTGATCACTGAGAAAGACCAACCATTGAGACTGAGAAACACATCAGCTGTCTAAGACAAGGCTGAACCAAAACAACAGAGGCGGTCTTCTCCTTTGTCCTCCTGCTCTTAAAGCTACCATCTATGAAAGAACAAGTAAGAACAATCCACCATATTTCTTGGGAAAGAGCAAGAATGTGAAGAGATACTCTCTTTGTGACGTAGGCACAAAGAGAAGGCTTAAATTAAGAATTGACTGGATGTTACAGAAATTCTCTAGCCCCAACCCTAAATAGAGGGTAGTGCTATAAGTACTTGAAGAGTGGTAATGTACTGAGTAAAATCATAATAACAAAAATATTCCGACTCAGCTCAACTCTTAACTAGATTTACTCAATCCTCCACACAAAAGCTAGAAAATAAAAGGGGAAGCCCATTTTGAAAAATGAATAAGATATAACTCAGTCTATGTTGCCTAACAAAAGGTATATTTTTAACTAAAAATTATGAAACATGCAAATGAACAGAAAAATAAAAATACAGTTAAAAGACAAAATTATCAGTAGATTCAGACTAAAATATAACACTGATATTTGAATAATCATATAGGAAATATAAATAATAATTAATATGTTAAAAATTCTAGTGGAAAATTATATAATATGAGAACATGATGGATTTCAGCAAGATATAGAAAATATAATAAAATAAAATTAGAATGATATAAATTAAAAGAGTAACAGAGATAAATAATACCTTCAATAAGCTCATCAATAGGCTTGACAGCTGAGAGAAAATTAGTGAATCTCATTCAAGGTCAATGGTTATCATCAAAATTACATCACAAAGAAAAAAATTATTTAAAAAATTTAGAATCCAAGATATATGTAACTGTTTCTTTTGTGTGACTTCTAATGTCAGTAACTGGAGTTCCAGGATGAAAGAGAGACAAAGTGAAAGATGTTGGGAAAGATAAGGGCAAATAATTTTCTAAACGTAATGAAAGACACCAAACAACATATTCAACATCTCAAAATCTCAGAAAAACTGAACAAGATAACCACTCCCTACCCAAAACACACACATACACACACACACACACACACACAGCACACACACACAGCCACAGACACACACACACACACCCACACACCCACCCACACACACACACACACTATGTCCCAATACAACTATACAACTCTTGGAAATTAAAGACAAAATAAAATCCTGAAAGTAGTTAGATTAAACATCATATTACATATAGAGAAACAAAGATATGAATTATACCAGGTTCTGCCAGAGCAGTGGCTCACACCTGTAATCCCAGCACTTTGGGAAGCCGAGGTGGGCAGATCACTTGAGGCAGCAGTTTGAGAGCAACCTGGGTAACATGGCGAAACCCTGTCTCTACTGAAAATACAAAAATTAGCCAGGCATGATGGTGCATACCTGTAATCCCAGCTACTTGGGAGGCTGAGGCACAAAAATTGCTTGAACCTGGGAGCTGAGATTGTGCCACTGCACTCTGGCCTGAGTGACAGAGCAGCAAGACTCTGTCTAAAAACACACAAAAAAGAATTAGACCAGGCTTTTTGTTAGAGATCATTATTATGCAAGTCAGAAGACAATACAGTAATGTCTTTAAAGTTCAAAAATGGGAAAAAAATGTCCAATAATATTCTCTATGTAGTAAAAATATCTTTCAAATATAAAGGAGAAACAATAGAGAAAATTTATTGTTATTATTTCTGTTCTCTACGAATGTTAAAAATAAGCCCTCCAGGTGAAATGAATATGACATCAAAGGAAAACTTTCATCTACAGAAAGAAATAAAGGAGTGTTCTAAGTGATATAATTGAAAGGAAATACATTATTTACTAAATATTTTAATTGCTCTAAAAGATGGTTGCTTAAAGTAAAAAAGATATCAATAGATATTATATTTATAACCTACATATAAAAGGTAAAATATATTATAATAATAGTGTCAAGAAAGGATAAATAAAATGGGTGTCTACTGTTTAAAATGTGATTATTATACACACAAAATTTTATAATATTATTTGAAGGTGAATCATGATTATCTGAAGATTTATATTGTAAACCCTGTGATAACCCACAAAGACACTTATAAAATAGATACAAATAATAAACCAGTATTGGAAATAAAATAGAACTATAAAAATAATCCACAACTTCTGTTTTCATAAAAATATAGAAAATACATATATATGTATATGTGTGTATATGTATATGTGTATATATATATATTTGGTTCTTGTTTAACAGTAGAAATTATATATATATATATTTTAGTTAAGTATAAGTAAAAACTGTGGACATTATACGTAAAACAAATGTAAGAAAACTCTGAATAGTGGAGAGAGAGAAGAAAGATCTACCTAGGGACCTTGGAACTCAAGGAATGCCATGGTGGTGAGTTTTCTCATATTTATTTTTTGCCTCACTTATGTTAGAATTGGAGGTGAAGAAGATGTAAACCTGGAAGTAACAATAGTCACAAACAAAAAGCCAATAATAGCCGCTTGAAGTTTCTAGCTAAAAGCCCAGAAAAGCGGTAGCCGGGCAAGATGGAAAATCCTTAAACACTATCTTCTCTACTCCAGCCAAGCACTACAGAAAAGTCTATGGCCCCATCCGCACCTGTGACAACAAAGGTCAGATGGAAAGCCTAGGCTTCTGCTCTTAGGAGACTATAATATAGTGTTTCAAAACTGTACTGTGGTAGTGTTGGAGATGTTGGAAGCCAGGACCGTCATTCCTACTGGGCACGAGCAAACACATGTTTGAAGGTCAGTACCATGTGAAATGCCTAGATTTTATCCGCACTGAGTAGTAACATGGGTCACATTCCTCCCAAATGGAACGGTGTCAAAGGAGGCCTAGAGAAGAGTCGGAACTTTTATTGTCACCAAGCAGTAATGAGACTAATGGAATCCAATCACAGTGCCAGTGGAGACCTCACGGAAAGGCAGAATTCCCAGCCTCCCCACTTAAAAATAATGATGAAACCTCCTCTTCTCAGGTGTCAACAAGGTCGAATGAGACACCTATGGTAAACCTGGTCTTCTCCATTCTTCTGTCAGGAATGAGGCGACAATTCCCTTCCATTGCTAGTGTGGTATCAGAAAAACTAGGCTAAAACAGAAAATATAAATGTGATTCTAAATTTTATAAAATAACAGAAAAATGATCAATATTCAATTGAAACTCATTTATCATGCTAAGAACCAGCAAGTTTTCAAACTGAATGAGATGGGCAATCAAGACATACAAAACTAAGGTGACAGAAATGTGGAATTATATAATAAAAATATTAAAGCAGCCATGATAAAAATGTTTCAATAAGCAATTACAAACATGTTTGAAGCAAATAAAAAAATAGAGAGTATCAGCAGAAAGATGTATAATCTCATGAAAAACACAAAATATAAACAAGAATGAAGTGGAAATTTTAAAACTAAAAAAATTTATAACCTAAATGAAAAGCTCAGGAGATGGAACCAGTAGCAGAATGAAGAGGCAGATAAAATAATCAGTGAACTGGAAAATAGAATAATAAAATCAACAATTCTGTATAAAGGAAAAAATAGCCAGGGAAAAATTGGATACAGCCTCAGAGACCTATGAGAATATAACTAAAATTCTAGCACAATTTTGTAACTGGAATAATGAAAGAAGAGGAAAAAGGTGTGGGACTGAAAAAGTATTCAAAGAAATATGAATGAAAAGTTTTTAAATTTGGCAAGAGATACAAAATCTACGTATTTAAAGAAAGTGAGTGAATCCCAAATAAGATAAAAATGAAGAAATCTGCACCAAGATATATCATAGTAAAAGTTTTGAAATCTGGAGATAAAGACAAATTTTTGAAAGCAGTAAGCATAAAATGACACTTTGTCTGTAAAGAAAAAACATTTACATGATACCAGATTTCTCATCAGAAGCCATGGAAGACAGAAGAAAATTGCACAGTATTTTTTAAGTCCTGAAAGAAAGGAGTCCTGTCAACATAGGCTCCTAAATTTGCAGAAAATATCCTTCAGAATTGAAGGGAAAAATGAAAAAAATTTTAAATGAAGAAAGATTAAGATTTGTTAGTAGCAAACTTACTTTAAAAGAATGGCTAAAGGAAATTCTCCAGATAGGAGGCAATTAAAAATAAACAAACAAAAAGCTTTGAGATATTAAGGAAGGAGAAAGTACGCAGTAAGAAAAAAAATGACACATAAAGTTTTCTGAATTGTGTTAGATGTTTGCAGCAAAAATTATAGCACAGTCTAATATGGCTCTAAATATATGTAAAAAATATTTAAGATATCACATTATATGGAGAAGAGTAAAGAGACGTGAAGAAGGGAGAATTCCTATACTTCACTCAATCTGCTAAGATGATGATAACTATAGACTGTGACATATATGTATACATATGTCTCACATAAAAAAATTATATATAATTTCTAAATTTTTAGAAATCATTTTGATACATTATTAATATTATATGGAATTGTGTTAACATGATCAAAAATGGTTTTAAATACCAGGAAAACAAATAGAGTGAAAAATGTAAAATTCAATATCATTTTTAAAAATTTTGCAGATTAAATGTTATATTTTGTGTGATTAAAGGGATTTTAAGATACAGTGTTTCAAATATTTTTATAGAAAAAAAAAAAAAAAAGAAAAATGAATCATATTTTAAATAATGATAGCCAAAATCTTAAGTTTTATAAAATAAAATTGATTCTAGATACAGGGAATAAGATATCACAGAGTTGGCTTTGTTATAATAGAACTATCCCTGAAAAGTTCCACTATGAGTTAAGGAAAGCAAACTAAAGCCAGTAAGCAAAAACAGCAATCATTCCCCCACTATAATCTCCGCATTTATATGGAAGAGATTTCAACATTAATGATTTTAAGGTAAGTGCACTGAGGGATGCAGTTAGAATAGGGCTGTGCAATTTGGAGCTGGTAGTATTCCATTAGTGTGACCAGAGCACTTAAACTGTCATAAACTCTAGTCACTTAGCAGGAGATGAAGGAAAGGAAAGCTAATCTTAAGTGATGGAGGCAGGAGGTTAAAATAATGCATAGTAGGGGATAGGTCTGCCATGAATAGGAACATATTTAGAAAACAAATAAGTAAGCTAGGAGATCAATTTAAAGAACTTACCCAGCAGTTAGCAGGAAGGGATAAAGCAATATAATGAGGGGGTAGATGTTGAGGTGTCAACATCAGTATAATTAGAGTGCCAGGATCACTGATAATTAAACAGTAAAGAGAAAATATCTGAATAAATAGTACCTGATCATTTTTTACAATCAGAGAAAAATAACACTTTATTTTGTAAAAATGTATATAATACCTATAAGTGTCATGTATGGTGAGGTGTCATATACGCCAATTATAGAAAAGTTGAGATCAACAAAGACAGAAAAGCAGATCTCCTTCTGAGGAACGTGATTCAGCAACGTTGACCTGGTGACTTCAACGGCAGATTGGGTATGAAGTCAGCAAATCACATTTTTAAATGCCTTATGTACATATCCCTTTTTTGTTTGATTCCACTTTTATTTTGAGCCAAAAAAAATTAGATTTGGGGAAACTACTAGCATTGTAGTTGGTTAACAAACAATTATTCTTCTTTGATATGAATTTTGACCTGAGCTGTGTGTTCTGTTAAATTTCATGGCAGAGTGAAATCCCTTTGAACTCATAACTGTAGAGGTGCTTAAGTTGGGTGTGGAGGTGGAGGGAAAGGTAGTGGATTCAGCGTAAATAGATGCCATATGTACTATATACACAAAATAGAGATAATTATATAATAGAGTAGTAGTTTTGTATAAGAGGTCTACAACAGAATCACCTTATTATTTTTACTTCTGTTTCACACAGGGTGAAATAATAGAAAACTGCCTGAGATTCATGCTGTAAGCATGGAAACAATCTGAATAAGACGATTTTTAAAATGTATTAATGAGCTACTGTTTAATGGTGAATACCTCAAGGTCCACGCTGGTAAAAGGAAAAGGAGATCCAGGTAGATACATAGATCACTGAAGCAATTTTCCCTCTTGTATGTGCTGAAATTGAAGACCACAGAGCTTTGATTTTAGTGGCCTCAGAGTTTGTAGAGGAAAAGAGGCAAGACCTAGGGCTTATTCAAATGAAGAGTTCAACAGAACCAAACCTGCTCCTGGCACAAAGTTGACCCTGAAATATAGAACGCTCTATGGAAAGGTAGATTAAAAATAAATCTGATATGCCTGACTACTGCTAGGAGGTTATTTAAATCAAAACAGAACCCTGAGTTTAAGTGAAAAAACTTTTCTTAGAAATAATTCATGATCACATTCTAGATTTCACCTGCATATGAAAACCTAGTTTGGATAACCCTAGTGTCTTAAGGGGCCTTTTGTGGGGGAAAATAAAATCAAGTGGCCTGTTAGCGTTCTCATGTTCCTGGAAAGAACAAATGAATCAACTCTCAAAAAACCCATCTTCATCTGGTCAGTAAAGCTTTCTCACAAAATAATTCCAAGAGTTATGACGTTTTCAGTCAAAAATCACTGATTTTTTTTTCAGTCAAAAACAATCAAGAGAAAAACAGTAACTAGGAATCAGCAGAGAATACAGAGCAAAATATAAAGTTTGAATCATCAGAACTGTAAATATCAACTGGAGAAAATGACGATTTTTTAAGTGTACTTAAAAGAAGAATGATCGCAAATATAGGTAAAAATTAAGAAACTGGAAATAATTGAAACTAAAATTAAAAACACAATGAATGAGATTAATGATGAGAACTAATGGCTTATAAGACGGAGTTGGGAAAAAAATGTCCAGGAAGCATAGTGAGAAAGAGATAAAATGTATACAATGAAAGAGTAGAGAGAGAAAAATGGACAAAGGGTATAGTTGAAGAAATAATGATTGAGAATTGTCTTAGTCTGTTCAAGCCACCATCACAAAATACATAGGCTTGTCTGTATAAACCACAAAAATTTATTTCTTAGACTTCTGGAATATGGAAGTTCAATATCATGTTGCCAGCAATATCTAGTGTTTGATAAGGTAAGAAGAAGAGTGATTTAAAAAAAAATCAGTGTAATTAGCACAAAATTTATAGAGAAAAATCTAAATGTGACAGTAAATTATAATAAATGTTAATGAACAAAATGCTTTACTTAAAAGGGAAATATTTCCAGGATAATTTCTTAAAAATAAAAAATACATGTTACAAGAATAATATGCAAAACCTAAATATGAATAATATGCAAAACCTAAATATGCAGAAATTTGAAGGAATGAGGAAACATATGCTACGCAATTTAAAATGAAATTAAAGCTGACATAACTATATTAATAATAGATGATACAGACTTTGAGGCAAAAAGCATTACTAGGGAAATAAAGAATCTTTATATACTAATACAGATTTCAATCAATCAAGAAGATCATCAATTATAAATCTGTATAACAGCCTCAAAACATATAAAGCAAGCACTGACAGAATTAGAAAGAGACTAATTGACTAACATAGTGAAGAATACATAGTGAGAAATTTAACACACTTCTGTCATTAATTGATAGAAAAATACACAACAAATCAGCAAATATATAGAAAAGCTTATAGAGACATTTTAAAAAATGATTAACCAATTCTGCAAGGACAGAACAAAAAGTAGGTGAACTTATTCTTTGTATAAAACAATTAACATACAAGCAAGATAACAAAAATAAACTCTTTCAGAAGTGTGGTAATTAGACAAAGCCACAGAGTAAACCGAAAATAGGCAAACTGCTAACCCTAGATGAGACAACAGGGTCTATATCGATTTCATTTAGGGTGATTCCCATCCCCCTCCCTATTTCAGTGGCACTGTTGCCAAAAGCTGGCAGCAACCTAGAAAACAGAGACATCAGACACTTTTGGAGATCTGTTAAAAGTACAATCTTTAGGGCATAGTCAATATTTTATCTGAACTTGCAGTTGCCTGAGATATGTCTATTCTCAAGAATGTGAAGGCTGTTTGATTTGACACAGCGCTCAACTCAGCAGAACAGTATAACCCTAGGGCATTCCCAAAACAATAGCAAATGGATGGCAAGCTTCATAGTCGCCCTGAGGCTGTGATTTTACTTGGGGGACACAAGAGCCTATCTAGGAATTGAAAAGGGAATTTTGGAAAACTCATTGATCATAGGGAACTTTAAAAAACTCTGACATATGCCCAAGAATCTGAAAGTTTGTGTGTATGTGCTTGCACAGCAAAATATATGGAAAATAAGAAAGCACCAGCCACTGTCTGACTTAAGGCCATGAACAAACAGAAACTAAAAGCTAAGTCTGTTCTGTAAAATGCCTACCTGAAGTTAAAAAGTGTACCTCCTCAGAAGAGTCCCCTTAGCAAAGAATAGAAAATGTACAGGCAAGGCACTTACGAAACACTGACAAATGACTGGAGTATAATTTAGCTGACCACTAAATTATACTGACCCAAATATGACCATTAGGGAACCAGGCTTAAAAATAAAAAACAATAACTTAAAAACAAATACTAACTGAGAATTCTGTAGCCACACATTGCAGAAAATACAGAATGTAAAAAATTAATTCAGGAAAGTCTTTAAACAAATAACAGCAATAAGAAAAACACCTTGATAACAGAAGTAGAAAACTTGTACTTCAGAATAGTTTTCTTACATTATCTAGAATGTCCAGTTTTTAATAAAATGTACTAGACGTGGAAAAAATAGAAACATAAAACAAATATAAAAACGTCAGCAGAATCTGTGACTGAAGGGGGCTGAAGTTTGGATTTAGACTTTGGATAAAGACTTTTACAAACCAAAAATAAAATTCTAAGTCCTCCAACTAACTGAATGGACCTCTCCTCTTGGCCAAAGCTTTCTGAAATAGACCTGAAACACTCGTTCAGACCATGATGGAAATGGATAGTTGGATATGCTTCATTATACATTCCTCCCTTTGGAATTCAGGCAGAGCTAAACAGCATTAACATTAAAACAGAGACCTCAAGACTCACAATGGAGACTTTTTGTAGCAGTAAGATACCAATGTGACAGATTATAAGCACTGAAATAAATCAAAGCATTTTACACCAAAATATGTTTCTATGACAAATTTTGAAATGGCTCTGCAAATTTGTCTATTGTGATAAAACTTTACATTCTGTAGAGAACTCTTTTCCCTTTCCACGGTTTTTTCCCTGATCCAAGAGAGAATTACCTTAGAGTCTGGTACCTTTTTAGGTCTCATAAGAGCTCTGAAGCCTGCTACCTGGAGGCTTCATCTAGGAGATAAAACCTTGGTATCCACAGTTCCTTAGCTTCACCCAGACATTCCTTTCTATTTATTCCAGGTCTTTAGATAAGTCTTTAAACAAATTGCCAATAAGAAAATCTTTGAATCTACCTATGACCTGGAAATCCCATCTTCAAGTTGTCCTACCTTTCTGGATGAAACCAATATACGTCTTACATGTATTGATTGATGCCTTATGTCTCCCTAAAATATGTAAAACCAAGCTGTAGCCTGACCATCTTGGGTACATATTCTCAGGATCTCCTGGAGCTATATCATGGGCCATTGGTCACTCATATTTGGCTTGGAATAAGTCTCTTCAAATCTTTTACAGGGTATAGCTCTTCTCATCAATACTTTAAATTAGCGATTAGTATGTTAAAAGAACTACAGAACATAATGTACAAAAATTAAAGTGTAACAACTATGCATAACCAAATGCAGAATATCAATAAAGAAATATAAATTATTAAAAAAGAAGTAGAATTTCTGAAGTTGAAAAAAACCTACTGAAATAGAAAATTCAAAATGGAGGCACAAAAATGGACTGAGCTAGTAGAAGAAAAAAATCAGCAATCATGAAAATATGTTAATAGTGATATTCCAGTCAGAGGAGAAGAAAGAATTTTGAAAAATGAATATAAATGAACAGTCTCAGAGACCTTTGAGATATCATCAATGATATTAACATATGCATAATGAATATTGTAGAAAAAGAGAATGAGAAAGAATGAAAAAGAGAAAATAATGAGGAAAACTTTGAGGAAATAATGTCCAAAATCTTCCCAATTTTGGTGATAAATGTTAATCTTGCTGAAAAATGTCAATCTGCACACTCAAGAGACATGACAAACTCTAAGTTGAATAAATGTGACATCCATATTAGATACATCATAGTGATAATTAAATCAGTAATAAAGAGAAAATCTTTAAAGCAGTGAAAGAAAAAAGACTCATTATATAAAAGTGACCCTCAGTATGATTAAACTAATTTCTCATCAGAAAACATGGAGGCCAGAAAAGAATGGAATGCCACACTCAAAGTGCTGAGAATAAAGACTATCAATTCAGAATTCCATGTCTAAGCACATTAAAAAGATCATTCACTATGATCAAATGGGACTTATCCCTGGAGTGCATGGATAACTCAATATACACAAATCAGTATATGTGATACATCAGATCAACAGAATGAAGGACTAAAACCATGTGATTTTGTCAACAGATGCAGAAAAAACATTTGATAAAATTTAACATCCCTTTATAATACTAACCCTCAACAAACTAGGTATAGATAGAGAGTGGTTCAACACAATATAGGCCATATATTACAGACCAACCACTAAGATTATCCTGAATACAGACAAGCTGAAAACTTTTTCTCTAAGAACTGGAACAAGACAAGAATAGCCACCCTCATCACTCTTATTCAAATTGTTTTTCAAGTCCTAGCCAAACAAATTAGGGGCAAGCAAAAGAAGTGAAAAAGGGAACCAAACTGGAAAGAAAGAAGTCAAAGTGTCCCTGTTTGCAAAGCTTTTTTTAATATAGGGAAAACCTAAAAATGCAAGCAAAAAACTTTTAGAATTGATATGGAAATTCAGTAAAGTTGTAGGATACAAAATTGACATACAAAAATCAGTAGTGTTTCTACATACTAAAAAATGAAATAATGGAAAAATAACTCAAGAAATAAATT
Source organism: Ateles fusciceps (assembly GCA_036589455.1). Taxonomy (NCBI): domain Eukaryota; kingdom Metazoa; phylum Chordata; class Mammalia; order Primates; family Atelidae; genus Ateles; species Ateles fusciceps. Next base: position 3,808,702 of record JAZHEH010002077.1, read on the forward strand.
CCATTTACAATAGCTAAAAAAAATAAATAAAAAATAAAAATCAAGGAATAAATTTAACCAAGAAGTTGAAAGATCTCTAAAAGAAAACTAGAAAACACTAATGAAAGAGATTGAAGTGGTCACCAAAATAACTAGAGTGATATCTCGTGTTTACGAACCTGACAAATTAATATTGTGAAAATGACCAAAATACAAAGAGCAATCTACAGAGTCAATGCAATACCTATCAAAATATCAATGACATTATTCACAGAAATAAAAAATATCTTAAAATTTATATGGAACTACAGAAGACCCTAAATCACCAAAGCAATCCTGAACTAAAAGAACAAAACTGAAGTCATCACATTGCCTGACTCCAAAATATAATTTAAAGCTATAGTACCAAAACCAGCATTGTACTGGCATAAAAGCTAACACATAACAGAACAAAGAATCCAGAAATAAATCCCCATATTTATGGCTAACTGATTTTTAATAAAGGTGGTAAGAATATGCATTGGAGAAAGGAGAGTCTCTTCAATAAATTCTGCTGGAAAAATTATATATGCATATGTAGAAAAATGAACATCTACCTCTATTTCTCATTATATACAAAAATAAAATGAAAATGGATTAAAGGCTTAAACGTAACACCTGAAACTATAAAAGTACTAGAAGAAAACATTAGGGAAACACTTGAGGACGTTGGTCTGGGCAAAGGTATTTTAGATAAGACCTCAAAAGCACACTGTTACACAAACATAAATAGACAAATGGGATTATATCAAGCTAAAAAGTACAGCAAAGGAAACAACAGAGTGATGAGCCAATATATTTGCAAATATTTGCAAGCTATTCATCTGACAACTGATTAATAACTAGAACATAAGAGGAACTAAAACAACTTAAAAGCAAAAGAAAAAAAACTGATTAAATACTGAGCAACTGATCTGAATAGACATTTCTCACAAGAAGATACACAAATGGTCAACAGGTATATGAAAAACTGCACAACTTTACGAATCACCAGAGCAATGCATGTCAAATGCATCTCTTCAGTTAAAATGGCTATTATCAGAAAGACAAAAAGTAATAGATACTGGCAAGAATTCAAAGAAAGGCGATTGGTAGGACAAGGTTTGTTGGGCACTTTAAGCCAAGAATAATGCTTGTGTTTTTAAATGCTTATATAAGAGGTCTGTGTGGTTTCTGAATTCTGTTTCTGCATTATTTCAAAGGAATTCATTTTCTATTTATTTTTTGTTTTTGCTGCAATCCAAGGAAGATTGGAATTGAATATAAAATCACAAACTCAAAGGCAAGAGTTAGTGATGAGGATGGCATGCTTTATGTGAAAAACACTTAAAGAATTTAATTAGTCACCTGGCAAATTGAGAGCAGTATGAACTAAATGGACTTTGATATTTTTCCTTGGTTAAGTCCTGACTGCTTTCCTCTATTTATTTGTATCATTTTTGTTATTTATTTATTAGGAAAGCTCATGGTTCAAGAGTCCAGATGGTTCCTGAAAATATTGGAACATGAAATAATTAAGGCTTAAAGATGGGCATTTTCTTGGGCAGTGATGTGGTAGAAAAAGCCCTGGACAAGGAGATTGGAGCACAGCTTTGAAACTCAATTCTGCCACCAGTCATTGACTTTGCAAATCATTGTTTCTCTGGGCCTCTGTCTGAATATTCAGCTTCTTCTAGTACTATCAATTGATACTATTTTTTAAATACTCAAAATGTGACAGCACGTCAAAGCTGCTATACCTATGTCTTTATCTGTAATAATTCATTTAATACACACAACTCTAGGACAAAAACTCTATTTCCTATAAGGAAAAGAAAATTCTATAAACTCTATTTCCTCTAACCCAGGAAACATTATTCCTTGTTAATGTACAAATGAACACACGGAGAAAACTACGAATCAATGAACTTAACCTTATCAAGATCATGCAGGTGGAATCAAATCCAGGTTTGTATAAATCCAAAGCAGTAAATATTGTCTTGATGATTGCTTTATTGTAATTTTATTGATTAGCATATTATTACTATATATATTAGTCCCCCTCTTATTCTGTGGGGGATCTATTCTAGGACTCCCCAGTGAGTGCCTGAAACCTTGAATCATACTGAACCCTAGGTATACTATGTTTTATCCTACACATACATACCTGTGTTAATGTTTAACTTATAAATTAGTCGTAACAAAAGATTAACAATGACAAATAATAATACAATGGAACAATTATAACAATATGTCAGCATTACTACTCTTGCACTTTGGGGCCATTATTAAGTAAATTAAGTATGACTTGAACACAAGCACTGCACTACCACAACACTCAAACTGATAACTGAGGCAGCTACTAAATGACTAATAGGCAGATAGTGTATATAATTTGGATACACTGGATAAGGGAAGGATTTACATCTCAGGTGAGATGGAGCAGGAAAAGGGTGCAATTTCATCATGCTACCCAGAGTGGCACAAAATTCCATACTTACGAATTGTTTATACCTAGAATTTTCCATTTAAACTTTTCAAATCGTGGTTGACTGTGTGTAACTGGAAACACAGCAAGTAAAACTGCAGATAAGGAGAGACTACTGTATATGCAGAAAATGTCAACGGAATGCAAGATAATTAGTAGTTTATTATGTGATTTTCTTGAATACATAGCACGTGACAATGACAAATATTTCTTATTTCAGATCAAAAACTTCTTACCAACCAGACTGATGTTGATTGATGTAGCTTGAGGTAGTTTTTCTCTTTTTATGAGAAAGTATATCTAGCTGCTTCTCACGGGGTCTTTTCGATTACTTTCTTTTTATGTTACATTCCTCCTACTGGTTTTACATGGGTGACTCATAGACTTTTCCTCATTTTCCTCATTTCCTATGTACTTCCATGAGAAGTATATAAAACATTTGCTGCCCTTAGACTATGTTAAGGTATGTGGTGTTATATGTAGTTAGAGGCTTTTCCCCATTTGAGGAATAGAGCTTTCTTTAATGTCCATGGGTATATGTCAGTTCACAGTGTCTTTGCCCCTTGCAGTGTCTCCACTGCATATTCTCTAAGTGAATTTCCAAGAAAGCTGTGCATGATGTTTGACCACATTTACTTATCCAAGGGTCATAAAATTGGGTGATGGAAATGTTGAACTCTCAATCATAAATGATTTTTAACCTGAATTTTTTCTTACTGTAAATAAGGTCTTGGAAATATGATAAACAGTTTTCCCAAACAAGGTAATCGCCTGGTTTATTGCATCAAGTAGCCCTGCGTGATTTCCACTCCAATTACACTCCTCATATCAAGCAGTACTTGAACAATAGCAATTTGGCTTTTCATATTTGGACTCTCAAACCAGCAAAGTGAGAGTATGCTTAACACCAGAAAATGATCACTCTTTATTGGCAGAAATTGTGATGTCTGAAAGTTATTGCCAAGAGCTTTGGAATTTTTTTAGACAATTCCAGGAAGGCAGAGGTTTCTGGGCGATATGGTAATTACTAAGAAGAACTCTATTCCTTTGGGGCCAAGCACTGCTTTCTGATTTCATAAAAATGCCAATAAGCCATGAGAGTTCCATTTAAAAAAAAATTTGTATGATCTTTTTTATTGATGCTACATCAGAAAATGAAGGCAATGCTAGTATTATTAAGGGATTGAATGTTTCCTTTCTTTTGTTTATTCTTATTAGGCAGATCATACTACATTCTCTTTTATTTTCTGGAAATAAAGTGAGATCCTTAGAAAGGTAGTCTCTTGGCTCTCCCTATGCAGGCTACCTAGGACATCAAAATTGATAAACTCAGTTATATATAACGTAAATGTTAAGTGTTTGAGCATTTGTGTTATAAACGTTATTAGATCATCTACAAAGAAACAATTTCTCAGAAATAAAGTCCTATATATTTAAAAATATTTCTTAGAATATAATTGCTTCTTTATTTGTTCTTGGTTTTAAAATTTAAAGACTGAGATTCTTATCTTGGCATCTAAGATATTGTACAATCTTTCTTCTATTTGCCATTGTGGCACGGACATGTGAGTCCTACCCATGCCTCTGATTAGTCACAGTGATGGAATCAGATTTGGGGGACCCACTCTGATAGAGAGGCTCATAAGCCATTTGGGCCTAATATCTAAGGCAACATCTCCATATTAATCAGTGTTTGTAACTCTCCTGCTCTCACATTGGCCTATCTAACCATCCTCAAAATCTGACTATTGCTCCCGCATTGGCTTTCTGTGCATGAAAATATTAAGAAAAGTAGTTACACTATTTATAAAAGAACTATTATCTTAATTGTCCTCTTTTAAAATACATTACCTAGGGTCTTAGAAGTCTTCATAAATACCTTTAAAATTATTATCCTATTGGTGCTCTTCTCCTACTCACATTTGGGCACAAACTTCTTTCAAAATGGAAGTAAATATATGTAAATATCAATACTAATAGATATGGGTTCTCTGTGTATTGGAAGTATGTAGAATATGTACTACTCCCAGAATATGTTAAGATATGTGGCATCATATGTGGTTAGTAGGGGGCATTAAAAAGGCCTCCTGTTATAAGAACAGTTTTTTAAAATCAGGTAAAGTTTTTGAAAGTCCCATAATCAGTAATTACATTTTCAGGCGTTAGCCACCAAAAAATTCATGGGGTAAATTCCGTAGAATGCCCTTGGGTTGTTAAAGTGCTATGCTGTTCCAGTTCCTCCTTAGGCCTTTAGGGGAGGGGAGGGTATAGCAAATCTAGATCTTATATTAATCTTCAATAACATGAGGAATGCTAGCCTAATGCTTTGTGTGTCTGTCTCCCTTCCTTCTGCCTCCCTATCCCAGCCCGTTATGAAGACTGACACAGACCTAGTAAATACGTGGCTTTATTATGATTAAGTAAATACCTACCGTCATTAAGTCTCAACTTTTTTTTGTGACCACAAACACACCTGAAAAAATCTGCCATTCTCTCCCATCAGCAGAAAAGGCTCACTGTGTCAGTACATCTGGACTGTCCCCAGGGGAATCAGCCCCAGCAGGGAGGGCTGATAAGCACCGTTGGTGGGCGGAGAATGAAAAATTTGAAAAAGGCCTAAATTCCCTATGAATTTTTATGTATTCTCCACTCTTATTCAAAACCCTTTGAGAAATCGGTATATTTATTTCAAATACATTCATCAAATATTTGCAATGCTGTTATCAACTGGATGCTAAGAAATTGATGTCTCTCTCTTTTGTCTAGAATATCCTTCCTGACATGGTGTTTAGCAAGGTGGACACTGGAGACTTGAGGGAAGCAAAAGGTTAATTTAGCAAAGAAGAAGTTTTACCATCTTGACAATTTATTCATGACTTGTTTGTAAGTAGGAACAATTTTATGGTTATTCTAGGCCACATGCTTAGGGTGACCCTTCTTTGTTTTGCTATTTATGTCATAAAATTTGTTTGAGTTTTTGAAGAAAGAATCTATCGTTTTCATTTTATACTGGGCTCAGCAAATCAGGGAGCTATTGCACTTTTTAATTTCTGCGGAGCCCTTCAGAGACTAACATAATGTTGCACCTTAAGTGTTAACATCTTAAACGTGGCTTCCATTAAAGTGCTGTGGAAATGTCCAGGTTTGTAGCTCACTAGCAGTACCCGCAGGTGCTACCCACTGGCTTCTCCCATATAGCTTGGGAACATGTAGAACTAACAGAGAGAGGAACTGATTTCCATTTTTACTGCCTATAGAAAGGATTTAATAAAACAGATTTCTCTCTTTTGCTTTTGAAATATAATTCATTCTAGACGACTTTTTGTAAGGAATGAGAGAAGTTTAACTTGGTTGAGAAAAAAACTACATAGACATTCTAGATGGGATTTTAGAAGGCCTGCTCTACAGTTAGCTGAACAGTTGCTTTTCATCATGCTGTAGTGAGACCATCTATTAAGCAATTATAAACAACCAGTGTTCAAATTCCACTTTTGTCATTTACCAGGTGTGTGATTTTAGGCAAATTTGTCTAAAGGATGAATGTTAGTTTTCTCATATGTAAGCTGGCGATGATGTGTGCTGGACTCGGGATTGTCTTGCAGATTAAATGAGTTAACACATGGCATATGATCACAGTAGTATATTGCATATAGTAAGCACTCAATAAAAGTAATTGTAATTGATGTGGAGTAAGGGTAAGTTAAGTTTTTTGGTTTGTGGAGAAGGGCTTAGAATGCTGTTTTTTAATAGGTAAAGAGGAGGAAGGAGAATAATAAGGTATCTTGACATGTAGAGGTCTAGTCCTAAGTACGATTCAATTCTAACTCTGTATATGCCCTTAAGGAGGTTTTTGACGTTCCTGCAAAATGTCAAGGGCTTTTGCTGCACATAAAAAGAGTGCTGGGAGGCTGGCCACTGGAGTGATGCTATGATCAAACGTTTTTAAAAAATGTATATTCCTTCAGATGTTTCTTGACTTACCTGAGAATGGGGTAAGAGCTTAAGAGTTTACTGGGAACAAATGGAAGCTTAGCAGCAATCTGGCGTCCCAGAGGCATCTGGAGCTTTTCTCTATAGGATGTATCATATGCGTTCTCTCCATTGCTCTCTCACTTCCCCACACACTGGCTCAACAAAAGAAGGCAATACACACTCCTGGTGGAGACCTTGGCAAAATAGTGGAATTGGAGGAATTTGTCTTCTTAGTTCTCCATATCTCTGTCCTACTTCCCGTGTCCTTTCCAGAAGTTTGATGGTCTCTTATTTTTATTATTACTTGTTCACCTGCTAATTAATTTATTCAAGAAATATGAAATATCTACTTGTGATGCACTCTGCTAAGTTCTAAGGACATAGTAAGTGAGTCAGAAAAGGTCATTGCCCCCACCAGCTTGGTGAAATATATCAATAATAAATAACGTAAAAAATACACTAGATTGTTAATAATTCTGCAGTTTCTATGAAGGAAACTAACAAGGTGATGAGATAATAGAGAGTAAGGGGAAACCAGTTTAGATGGGAATATCAGGGTGCTCTTCCAGAACTGTGGCATTTAAACTCAGACATAGAGTATGAGCTCAGCGTGCAAAGTACTGGAGAAAGAGCATGCCAGGAAGAAGGAACAGCAAATTCAATTATCTGGAAGAAGGAAAGGGCATTGATGCTTTGAAGAAACAAAAGAAGTGAATGAGTCTGGATTGTAGAGAGATGGAGCTGGGGAATGGTCTCATGATGAACATCTGGTGCATAATAAAAGGGTTGAAAATAAATTCAAGACAAAATGAAAACCAGTGAGGATCTTTGATCAGGGAAGTAAAGTATACTAACTTATATTAGAAAAAAATCACTTACTGGACTGTAAAGTGGTAAAAATGGAAGCAAAGTGATCAATAGTCACGTATGCTACAGATGATAATAATTTGCTAGAATGGTGACAGAAGATGCTGATAAAAAAGTTAGATTCAAGAAATATTTCAGAGGTTCATCTTACTTAATGATACATTTATGTGAAGATGAGGGTATAAGGTGAAATCCAGGATAAGACCCATATGTTTGGCTTAAGCATGTAAAAAGTAATGGTGTTACTAATATCATATCAAAATCTGTTTTAAGAAAAAGAACTGGATTAAAGTTACATTCAGGGCCAGGCACAGTGGCTCATGCCTATAATCCCAGCACTTTGGGAGGCTGAGGCGAGCGGATCACATGAGGTGAGGAGTTTGAGACCAGCCTGGCCAAATTGTTGAAAATCCACCTCTACTAAAACTACAAAAATTAGCCAGGTATAGTGACGGGCGCCTATAAGCCCAGCTACTTGAGAGGCTGAGGGAGGAGAATTGCTTGAACCCAGGAGGCAGAGTTTGCAGTGAGCTGAGGTCGTGCCATCGCACTCCAGCCTGGGTGACAGAGCAAAACTCCGTCTCAGAAAAAAAAAAAATTGCATTCAGTTAATTTTTTTCATTTCCTGCCACTAGGCATTTCACAAATGCACTTTGGTGAATATGATCAATTGAGAAGAGCTCAAACAAAGTGTTCTCTCTCAGTGAGCTTTGAATTTTAACAAGCAATGAAAACCTAAGCTAAATTCTAATGTTCTACAAGCAGGAACTTTAACGTATTTTTTTCTCATTTATTTGCAGAAAATTCACATCACTTGGGCTCCCACCTGTTCTACTCATACTTTATTAAGGTTTTAGTCACCACTCACCTCTCTTTCTCTGTTGGCAGTTCACACTAATCAGCCCCAAACCCTAGAGCATGTCTGAGATAGATGTCAGAGTGTCAAGGATGAAAATTGATGAGGTAGAGTTGTGGAGAGTGAGAAGGAGGGTGGCAAGGGGATTGGATTTTCTTCTTCAAAAGAAGAATTTTGTTTGCTTATTTATTTGTTTGTTTGTTTAGATGGAATGGCATTTGTTGCCATCATAGTCAGAATATATCATAATATTACAAGATGCCAGCTGTAATCCAACAAATTCTACAGAAATTTCAGAGATTGAAGTTGGTGAATTCAGAGATTCAAGTTTTATCCTACTTAGGAGAGAAGAAGGTACAGCAAATACATGAGAAATAACACGAATAAATAACATGAGGAATGCTAGGCTAATATTAGCATTTTGGGGTGTGTGTGTGTATGTGTGTGTGTGTGACAAAGTCTTGCACTGTCACCCGAGCTTGAGTGCAATAGCATGATCTCGGCTCACTGCAACCTCCGCCCTCTGGGTTCAAGCAATTCCTGCCTCAGCATCTCGAGTAGCTGGGATTACAGGCATCTGCCACCACACTCAGCTAATTTTTTGTATTTTTAGTAGAGATAGGGTTTCACTGTGTTGGCCAGTCTGGTCTCAGACTTTTGACCTCGTGATCCGCCCACCTCGGCCTCCCAGCGTTTTGTTTTTTATAGTTATTATTTTGTTTTACAGTCTACTTTGCTAGATTCTTTACTTTTGATGTTCCCTTAAATTGTGGTGTTCATTTTTTCTTTTCCCATCTGCAGTTGCTCCGCTTTTTATTCTTTATTTTCTCACTGAAGAATTCCAACTACTTACTGGATTTTAATGATGAATGATTGGCTGAGTCATGACAGACCTTGATTTCAAAAGCCCACTATGCCATAAACACAAGGTCAACCATTGGCCAATTTATTTGATGACACTTCAATTAAAAAATTTTTACGCCAAGCTCTCAATAATTTATCCCAGTCCAATCTTTACAATTAACAAAAGTTTACCAGAAATGTGAAAGCCATCTTTGATTTCACTTAAACCATTTTATTCATTTTTTAAAAGTAAGTAGTATTCTTTTAAAGACTTCTGAAGCCTATTTTGATTTTTGATTCTACTCTATTAAAATTTATTTTATTAAATTATATTTTAATACACATTTCAAAATATTCACTGTTTCTCTGCTAGAGATATCAACCTACTCAGAGATTGTGTGTCTTCATCCTCTTAATGTCAGACTTGGCTGTGAAATTTGATACATAACATTTTTAGCTGATAATTTTGGGACTGTTCTATGAAATGCCATTCTCTCTTTTCCTTCTGCCATGAGCTAGGTATACCTCAACTAGAGTGCATGCATATAGACTGAGGAAAATATAAGCTTCCAAATCAACTGCATAATGAAAAATATGAGCAAGAAACAAACCTTTGTTTTTTGTAATACCCTAAGATATTTTGTAATTGTTGCATGTAATATTATAATAGTTCAGTCTTCAAATTGTCTGTTTATTTTTAGGGACAAATCAAAACCTTTTTTTAGCTAGTTTTTTTTGCCAGTTAGCAGACATTAGCATAAATACTACATAATATTTCTTGAGATACTTGAGAAGTCATGTTGAATTTTGGATGATTTGGGTATTTATGATGATTTTGGAATCATGAAATAAGGAAAAAATTAGAAAGCTGTGGAAACTTATCAAAGTATATCTCTATCCAGAGTTGTATGACATGACAAATGAAAGTAATAATATATCCACCATAAAAGTAATAATGTTGATTGAATAAAATTAATTATACAAAGTTCTGTATTTGAATTCCTAATACATGGTAAGTGCTTAGTATATTTTAGCTAAGGAAAGGAACTCTAGTCCCTGGGAAGATATGAGGTCAACAACATATTTCTCACTTTCAGAATGGTCGAGAGCTGAGACATATGCACTCTTCATGCCTTTGCCAGAATAGCTCTAAATCATTCAGTGTGCTAAGAAACACATTTCACTTTACTTTTAAAAATTAAAGCATGAATTTTTAGCCTCTGAATGTTGCTGGGTGTAAAAGTACTTTGCCAGTGGCTTAAAAGAATAATTGTACTGCCTTCATAGCTTCCAACATTACCAGGGAAAATGAGGGTACATGAGAGGATGTGGATCATTCCTTTCTGTTTGCACTGATGATTGACGTATTCTACCAAAAAATAAAATATCTGTTTAATTCATATATTTCAAACCTGCTTCAATGGAAACTCATTCTTTCTAAATCATAATAAATATTAACAGGTTTTGAATAGTATTATTATTCATTTAAAAATAATATTTAGGGCAGTAACTAATGCTTTGGTTTCATATTTTTGAATTTAGAATAGCAGTGTACCAATATGGGCTTTCAGAAAGTGAAAAAGATAACTCTCATCACTTCCTACTCCTGGCCCCTCACTTTTGAATTTTTTGGTCCAATGCAAATCCTTTTTTTTTTTTTTTTTGATTCATGGCTTATTCTGGAGATGATTTAGGGAAAGGTAGCAAGGACCATGAATATGTTGCCTTGCCGCAGTGAGAATGATTCCACAGCACCACTATTTCTCATGAAGGATGGCTTTTAAATATGTATAGAGAGAGCTACTGTTTGATGGATCACAGCTATGACTCTTTCAATGAGAGAACAAGCCCATCCCTAAGCTTGACATTCCCCTGCAGATGACACTCTAGAACTCTGCTGCTGTCAATGCACTTTTACTTAAAGTAAAAATTGATGGATGACCAAAATACTCCACTGTAAGAAATGGAGTTATATTCTCTGCTAAACTGTGGTGTTGGTGGAGATTCATCTTAAGAAAACCTCGTTTTCTTTCTGCCCAATCCTGGCAGATGGAAGAAACCAAATTCATACTATCTTGTAAATTACTGGGGCTAATGATATGTGTTTCTTCATATCACTACACACACACACACACACACACACACACCACACACACATAGTGCATAGGAGTTTCTTAATAACAACAAATAATCAGTCCCTAGTGTACAATTATATATAGCTGGAAAGGTTTATTTTATTTTATTTTTATCCCAGTAGTAATTGGGGGACAGGACAGTGTTTCTTACCTTTCTCCTCCATAGATTAAGGCTTTTAAAAAATATATAGGGTAGAGAAGACAGAAAAAAGTGATATTGGTGCTGTTGCTTGTGTTTCTTTCACCCCCACCTCCGCCAGAGACTGATGCTCCACTTCTGTAGGTCTTAGAACTCTCTCCAAACTGAGACCTCTATAGGTTGAATTAAGTCCCACATAAAAGATATACTGAAATACTAACTGCTAGTACCTCAGGTTATGACCTTATCTGGAATTACAGTCATCACAGAGATAATTAGATAGATAAGGTCATACTAAAAAGTAGGGTGAGCCCTTAATCCAAGATGACTGATGTTTTTATGAGAAGAGGAAAGACTAACATTTCTCCTTTACCCATACTTCCCTTCCCCCTACCACAGTCTCTGGTGGCCACCATTCTACTCTTTTCTTCTGTGAGTTAGACATTTTTTTAGATTCCACATATATGTGGAGACGATAATAAATAGCAAACTATTACACATTTCAAAGTAGCTAAAATAATGGACTTTAAATCTTCTTACCACAAAAGAATGATAAATATTTCAGGTGATGAATAGGTTAGTTAGCTTGATTTGATCATTCTACAATATATACATGTATCAAAACATCACCTTGTACCTCATATAGATATACAATTGTTATTTGTTAATTTATTCTATAAACAATATAATTAAAAAAAAAAAAAGGAAGAGGAGAGAGAGAGGGAAGAAGGCTATGTGAAGACAGAAGCAGACATTGGAGTTATGCAGCCATAAACCAAAGAATGCCTGAGGCTACTGGAAGCTGAAAGAATCAAGGAAGGATCAGCTCCTAAAGGCATCAGAGAGAAACAGCTCAGGTGATAGCTTGATTTAGGGTTTCCGGCCTCCAAAACTGTGAAAGAATAAACTTGCTTTAAGCCACCAAGTTTGTGGTCCTTTGTAACAGCAGCCATAGAAAAGTACTGTACTACAGATCTGCGATGTGCAGACTCATTCAATTTATTTGGCCATCAGGGAGCATCCTACTGTCTCACCAGTGCACAGCTGGGCTCTACTTTCTAGCTGCCACTAGCTGAACTCTTGTATCTTACTCTTCCTTCTGATGACTGCTTGCAGCTGCTTTAGCTAAGCCAATACTGCTATGCCGTACCTTCCTACAGGTGTCTGTCTTTCCTTAGATTTTAGAATTTAGCCAATTGCCCTGTGACCTAAGGTCACCAATGGGGTCAAGAAAACTACCAAGTATGTGGTTTGGAGGCTTTTTCTTCTTTATGTTTAATTTTCAGTGTGGAAGCTATATCCCTCCCAGATCTCTGCATCTCAAAGCAGAAACTAGGAGTAATAAATTTAGTTTGTTTTTATTGAATTCAACATATTAAAATATATTTTCTAATTTCCTTTGCATTTTTTTGACCTGTGGCTATTTAGAAGTATATATATACATACACATATATATTTAATTTCTACATATTTGAGTATGCAAAATATCAATTTATTTTATTGATATCTAGTTTAATTTTAAAGTAATCTATATGATTTATTTCCATTTCTTGAGAGATGCTTTTACAACTCAGAATATGATTTGTCTTAGTAAGGGCTCCCTGTCCACCTTAAAGAAATGGTTATTCTGTTGCTGATTGGAGTGTTCTTATATATGTGAACTGATAAATTTCATCAAGTTTGGTAGCCTTTGTTGTTATTGGCTGTTCTTCAAATATATTTTTTCTATCACTCTTTTTCTTTCCTGTACGTTAATTAAATGTATGTTACAGCATTTGCTATTTGTCTATAAACACTGAGGCTCTGTTTATTTAATACTAACTTTATATCTTATCCTGTAATTTTCAATTTTTTTCTCTATGCTTCAGCCATATCTTCAAGGTCATTGATTATTTCTTATAATTGCTATAAATACAATTTAGTGAATTTCAAAAATTAAAAATTCCATTTGGTTTCTTTTAATTCCTTGATTACCCATAATTATGTTTATCTTTTCCTTTAAATTATTGGCATAGTTATAAAAGTTGTTTAAAGTCCTTAAGAAAGTTCTATTTAAAGATCTTAGAAAGTCATTCTCTTACCTCTGTCATTGCTGATTTTTTTCTTTCACCTGATTTTTCTTCTAGTTGTACATCACACTTTTTTGCTGTTTGGTTTTTATCTGAATGCTGGATATTGTTGTTTTATATTGTTTGAATGCTGGATTTTGTGGCTTTCATTTAAGAATGTTCACCTTTTTCTAGAATGCTGTTAAGTTTCTTGCCAACTAGCTTGATTCTTTTAAGACTTTGTTAGGACAGATCTATCTAGAGTAGCAGAGTAGCTTTGTTAGGACGGATCTGGAGTAGTATTCTCTAATCTAGGGCAGCACATCTTAATCTTAGCACTATTGACATTTGGCACCAAACAATTCTTTGGTGTGGGGGTTGTCTTGCAAATTGTGAGACATTTAGCAGCAACGCAGGGCTCTACCCTTCACCCATACAAAACCAATGTCTCTAGATGTTACCAAATGACCACTGGGAAAAATTTTCCCTTGTTGAGAACCTCTGATCTAGCACTTGTCTAACCCTGCTCCCATGGTGTGATGATTCTAGTAGTTTCCTTCTAAATACCCTGGTTTTTCCACTATGGATCTTCACTCTGCTGGTTGGAATAGAGCATCTTCCACCCTTGCGTGAGCTATGGGAATACGCAGCTTCCAGCTTCTGATTTTTCTCTGCCTATCTTCATCAAATTTTACCCATTGAATTGGCAGTAACAATGAGATTTAAGAACAAGAGGGTTTGTGTGAAAATTATGATTAATAATTTCTCTACCTCAATGCAGAACATCAGACAATAGAATAATATTAAAATACAGTGAATATTTTCTGTGGAATACTAAAACACTGGAAGAACACGTGGAAGGAGGCAAAAGTTTTAGTTTTATTCATTGAATAAGTACTTACTAAAAAATAATGTATACACACATACACATAATCCCCCCACTCACTTGTATCTGTTTTCACTATGTGTTCTAGGAAAATAATAATGAGCAAGACATACACCTTAAGGTCTCTATATCTTTTATACAGAAGAGTAAGGCAAAAAAAAAAAAAAAAAAAGATAGAGAGAAAAAAAAGTCAATTATCACAAAACAGTGTGAGTGGTACTATTATAAAAAACCTTAAAAAAAAAAGAATAGAAAATGTGCACACAAAAACAAGGCTTAACTAGGGCTAGTACTGTAAGTAAACATTTCCAAGACAAAGAGACCATTGAACTGAGTGTGAAAATGGGCAAATGTGGAAAATATTCAACTGGGAAAGGGCAGCAGGAAATACAAAGTAAGGAATATGATTTGACTGGGGGAAATGTAGGGAAACTGATACGGCTAAATATTAAGGAAGTGTAACAGGGAAGATGGGAGTCTGGGATGCAATCAGGGATTAGATTTGTAGGTTCTTCTATGTCATTCTAAAATGCTTAAAGTTTCTTCTAAAGGCAGTGGGTATTCTATGAAAACTTTGAAATAAGTGCAATGTGATTAGGTTTGAATTTTAGCAAAAATTATTTGAGACTGACTGTGTAGGATAAATACAAAAGAAGCCTGTCTTCTAGTTTCAATCAAGCCTCAGTAATCCTTAAGTCTGCTGCTCAGCTATCATACTGGGCATTACTCTCTCGCTTTTATAGCTGAGTTTACTATTTCGTGGTTCACACAATTTCCTCTTTCTCAAGATCATATCCATTATATTCTTGAATTTAAGTGTGCCAAGAAGTAAAAAGAAATCATAATAATTTTTGTTCTTTTACAAAAAGTAATATTATTTTATTTAACTCTGAATTTCTGTTGGATTTAAATTTTACTGCATAGCAATTTAATGCCTTCCTTTCTTTTCCAATTATATTATTGTCCTGTTGAATTTTTGATCTATTAATTCAAATCTTTTTTGTCTAATCAATGACATTTCTATAATTTAAATTTAGATATTACTTTAATTTATTTTATTCTCTTAATTTCTAAGACCAATTCTTCCGAAGTTTTTTTTTTTTTTTCTTGAGACAGACACTATCACTTGGGCTGGAGTGCAGTGGTGCAATCTCAGCTCACTGCAACCTCCGCCTCCCACGTTCAAGTGATTCTCCTGCCTCAGCCGCCCAAGTAGCTGGGATTACAGGCACCTGCCAGCACGTCCAGCTAATTTTTTGTGTTTTTAGTAGAGACAGGTTTTCACCATGTTGGCCAGGCTGATCTCAAACTCCTGACCTAGTGATCCGCCCACCTCGGCCTCCCAAAGTGCTGAGATTACAGGCATGAGCCACTGCACCTGTCCTCCTCCAATGTTTGATCTTTAGTTTTCTGAATATCTTGTTTGTTCTCAGCATGTCTTTTTTTTATATTTTCTTAAATTAATGATTAAATATTTTTGGCTTGTCTTTTATTGTTTCTAATATTAATTTTAATTTTTCTTTTGACATTGTAATTTTTGACACCTTTCCTATCTCAGTCTACTTACTTTTTCTCTTGTCAATCATTTGTTAAATATACATGCATGCACACACATACACACACAGAGCTTTACTGAAATAAAATTGACGTGATAAATTATACGTTTTAAGTATACGATTTGATATGTTTTAGCATATATACGCACCAATTAGACAATCACTGCAATTAAGACAATGTATATATCTGATATGATTAAACTTTGTGTCCCAGCCAAATCTCATCTTGAATTATAGTGCCCATAATCCCCATAATCACCGAGAGAGACCAGGTGGAGGTAATTGAATCATGAGGGTGATTTCCCAAATACTGTTCTCCTGATAGTGAAAGAGTTCTCACGAGATCTAATGGTTAGGAACTCTCCCCTCTTTGCTCAGACCTTTTCCTTCCTGCAACCTTGTGAAGACGTCTTACTTCCCCTTTGTCTTCCTCCGTGATTACAAGTTTTCTGAGGCCTCCCCAACCATACCGAACTGTGAGTCAATTGAATCTCTTTTCTTTAAAAATTACCCAGTCTCAGGCGGCTCTTTATAGCAATATAAAAACGGCCTATACAATATTAATCACTCCAAAGTTTTCTGACTCTTCATTTTCATTTCCTATTCTCCCTTGAATCCTTTTCTTCTTCAATTGCTGACAGTTACTAATCCAGTTTCTCTCATTACAGATTACCTAGCACTTTTCAGAATTTTATATGAAGGATTCACACAACATGAACTTTTTTTCTGACTTTCATTTTCATTCAGCACACTTATTCTGAGACTTGCCTATATTGTTGCATGAATAGTTCATTTCGTTGTATTATCAATATTCTATTGTGTGATTATACCACAATTTGTTCATTCAACTCTTGAAGGACTTTTGGATTGTTTCTTGTATTTTGCTACTGCAAATAAAGCTTCTATACACATTCATGTTAAAGACTTTACATAAAGATATGCTTTACTTCTCTTGAGTAAATAGAGGGAGGTGCCACTGGCTTGCTCATATGGTTGGTGTTTGCTTAAATTTTTCATAAACTTCCAATTGTTCTTTAAAGTGATGGCATAAGTTTACATTCCTACCAGCAGTGTATAAGAACTCAAGTTGCTCCTTACACTTAACAATACTTGGCATAATCAGCCTTTGATATTTTAAACATTCTAATAACTATATAGTGGTATTTTTCTGAAATTCATTTCTCTCTCACTTTTTTCCCTGTCTTTCTTGCTTGATTTTCTCTTTTGTTGATATTCTATGTAATTTCATTTCCTTTCATTCGATTATTTTAGTTTTCTTTTGCTTTAAGTTTCTTTCTAATTTCTTAGTTTGCTTTTCTAGTTTCTTGAGGTGGGAGCTGAGGTGGAAGCTGACTGAGATCTTTCTTCTTTTCTAATATAGGGTAAAATGCTGTAAATCTCCCCCTAATTACTGTGTTACCTGCAAAGTACAAATTTTCATATCTCATACTTTCATTTCGATCTATATTACAAATACTTCAAAAAATTTCACTTTTGAATTCACCTTTGTCCCATCGATTATTAAGAAGAGTGTTTGTTAGTTTCCAAATATTTGGGAATTACTAATACTTTTTTCTGTTATAATTTCTATTTTAATTGCATTGTAATCAGAAATGTAATTTCAATGGCTTAAATCTTTTCAGATTTATTGAAAAAGTTTTGATAACCCAGAGTGTGATCTATCTTGGCAAATGTTTTATGTACGCTTGGAAAGATTGTAAATTCTAATGTTATTTTTGTTTGGAAAATTCTATAAATATGAAATAGGTCTAGTTGGTTGATAGGTTATTCAAGTATTCTTTATCCTTTTTGATTTTATATCTCTGTTTATACTATTTGATATGAGACAGTATTAAAATCTCTAATTATAACTAAAGATTTGTCCACAACAGAATTTTTTCTTGCAGTTCTATCAGATTTTGCTTCAAGTATTTAAAAACTTTGCTATAAGTACATACTTACATACATATGGATAGAATTGTTGTATCATCTTGATTAATAAACTCTTTTGCCATTATTAGATTATCTGTTTTATCCCTACTAAGAGAGTTTGCTCTTAAGTCTGCCTACCTTATCTGATAATAATATAGTCCCTCCAGCTTTCTTTTTGATCAGTGTTAGCATATCTTTTTTCAAACCTTTTAGTTGTATTTGTGTTTTTATACTTAAAAAGAATCTTTTTAAAAGGAGTGTTTGAGTCTTGTTATTTTTATCCAATCTGATAATCTCTGCATATTGACTAAAGTTTTTAGACCACATAAATTTAATGCTACTGTTGATAAGATTGGGTTTAAATCTACCATCAAGCTATTTGTTTACTTATACTATCTGCATTCAATTGTTTTTTCCCCCTCTTTTTCAGCCTTCTTTCATATTGAGTATGTTACTCAATTTTTCCCTTCTTTGTTGACTGATTAGTTGCAACATTTGATATTTTATTTTAATGGATACTTTAAGGTTTTTAGTACACATTTTAACTCTTTACTGTCTACTTCCTAGGAATGTTATGCTTTTCCTATACAGTGTGAGAACTTTGAAACAATATATAGCTGACCCTTGAATAATGCAAGGGTTAGGGATGCTGATTTCCTGTGCTGTTGAAATCAAATGTAACTTTTGACTTTCCCCAAATTTAACTGCTAATAGCCTACTGTTACCAGAAGTCTTATAGATAACATAAGCAGTTGATTAACATTTATTCTGTATGTTATATATTAGATACTATATGCTTACAATAAAACAAGCTAGAGAAAAGAAAGTGTTATTAGGAAAATTATAAGGAAGAGAAAATATATTTACTCTTTATTGAGTCGAAGTGGATCATGATAGAAGTCTTTGTCCTTGTTGTCTTCATGTTCAGTAGGCTGAGTAACAGGACAGGTTGGTCTTGCTGTTCTATAGGTGGTAAATGCGGGAGAAAAATTCGTGTATAAGGAGACCCACACACTTCAAACCCTTGTTGTTCAAGGATCAACTGTGTGTCTACTTCCCCCTACCAGATCTTTATTCTATTGTCAGTATTTTGTTTCTATATATGTTTAAAACAACACTTAAAGTATTATTATGTTTATTTTCAATTGTTCATTTTAAACCGTTTCTTAGTTTTAAAGATTTTAGTAATGATAAAAATCTTATATATGTAATTATACTTTGTTTTTTTCATTCATTTAGGTAGATTAAGTTTTCAATTTAATTTCATTTTCTTCTGCTTGAAGTACTTTTTAAACATTGGCTTGTGTCACAAGTCCACTGATGATTAATTATTAGTCTTTGTATGTCTGAGAAACATTTTTGCTTAAATATTTGAATGATATTTTTGTTAGGAATAGAATTCTATGTTGACAGTTTCTTTTTTGTCCTTTCAGTACTTTTAAAGACGTCACTCTCCTGTCTTCTGAGCTAGCTTTCCTAAGAGAAATCTAGAGCTATTACCTTTGAACTTCTGGATATAACATGTCTTTCTTCCCTGAGCTGCTTAAAACTTTTCTCTTAAATATATGTATGATCACATTCTTCAAAGTACATGATGTTCTGTTCATTTTTCCTCTGTCTTTTTTTTTCCTCTGGCTCTTATTTTGGATGTATTTATTGCTATATTTTTAAGTTTACTAATTTTTATTCTCCAATATCTAATCTCGTGTTAACCACATTGCATCTTTTTCATTTCAGGGATTGTAATTTGTAATTTTTGACTTAATTCTGGACTTTTCTTATAACTGTTTTGTCTCTACTGAATAAGTACAAGATTACTCGTAGGTTTTTGAACATATGAAATACAGTCACAGTAACTATTTTAATGTTATTTTCTATTAATTCAATTATGATAATCCTTTGAGTTTGTTTCAGTTCTTGATTTATTACTATGAGTTGTATTTTCTTGATTTTTTGCAGGGCTGGTAATTTCTGAGTTTATATCAGACATGAATTTTACCTTCTTTGATACTGGATGTTTTCTATTTCTTTAAACAATTTTTAAGGGGTGTGTGTGTGTGTGTGTGTAAGAGAGAGAGACACACACACACACACACACACACACAGAGGAGAGAGAGAGAGAGAGATTTGCTATGTAGAAACCATTGAGCCTTTCATGTCTGGTTTTAAGTTTGTTAGGCAACATAAGAGATGCATTAATCTGGGTTTAATATGTTTTTCTGGCTGGTGAGGCAAGACCTTTCTACTCTACACAATATCCCTTGGAATAAGATGGTTTGAGTCTGAGTAATGATTACAGTGCTGTTCTTGGCACTATGTGGTTTCCAGGAATTTTTTCTTCTCATCATTTTGGGTGGTTCTTCTCCCAATCTTTGAGTATTTTCTCCCATGCACGTACTGAGCAGTACTTAATTGAATTCTCTAGGAGATGTTTTCGCAAGTGTATGAAATTCTTTGCGCAGCTCTCATTTTCCAGTTTTTCTGTCTGTATACTCTAATCTCCTTAGCTTCCCCAGACTTCTGGCTTTATTTTTCAACCCAGGGAGGCTGTGGACTCTGTGTGAGTTTTCCCATCCTGCACTGCTCCTGAAAACTTTTTCAGGCAATTAGCTGGGGTAACTGTAAAATTTAACTGCTTTCTTTCTGTCTTACTGTCCTTCATTGACTGATGTCTAATGCCTTAAGTGTCATTATTTAATATATTTTGCTTAGTTTTTCAGTTCCTTCTTTGTCTTTTTATAAAAAATCTTTTTTTGTATAGAATTTGAGTTTTGTCTAAAACACAAAGTGTGATTTCTAAAATATCTTTCCAATTTATATGAGACCATGTTAAAATTATGCATTTTTAGCATTTTAAGTGTAATGTTCTGTCTTTTGTATTGGTCTGTATTTTCATAAGCTCATCTTTTTTCCTTATGTTTAAATGTCTATTAAAGACCAGTGCCTGCATATGTATGTGCCCAATGTATTTTCTTTTTATTTTTTTATGGCACACCTGATTGTTGTTAGAATTATAATCCTGGACACAGAATGATAGAGTCAAAAGCACAGAGTATCTCAATCAGGTGTTTCTCTGCACAGTGTTTTTCTCTATTTTAGGTGACACCACTTTACTAAGACAGAGTAAGTATCTATCTTTTTATTTGACACTACCCCTGTGCCAGGAATGTCTTACAAATAAGCCCAGCTTACTTCTTAGTGTCATTGTCCCCTGCTTCAAAGATAAGCCTGTACTGAGTTGACAGGCTTAGATGCTGCTGAAGTAGAGTGCCCAAATAAAGTCTAATTATGATTCTGTCTATATCTCCATTTGTCTTTTTATCCCAATTATT
The DNA here is from genome assembly GCA_036589455.1 of Ateles fusciceps. Classification (NCBI taxonomy): domain Eukaryota; kingdom Metazoa; phylum Chordata; class Mammalia; order Primates; family Atelidae; genus Ateles; species Ateles fusciceps. Next base: position 3,829,753 of record JAZHEH010002077.1, read on the forward strand.
TGAGGAGCATACTGCTGTCTCTTATGAGAGGATATCCCATGATGTATGAGAGAATTTATATAAGTCTCTGAAACTTTATATCTAGAAGAGATTTAGCATTATGCATTGCACATCAGAATCTTCAGGGCTGATACAGGTATTTCTAAATTATTGGTATTTAAATCTGAATCTAACATGAGGGTGGATATCCAAGTACACATCACTTTCCTTTTTAGCAACTGTTTAAAGATGTAAATGGCTAATTATATTTGAAACTGCAGAGGGAGACAGGCACTGGTTTATCTCTCTCTCTCTCTCTCTCTCTCTCAGATTCTACAAGCTAAGACAGAAAAGAAAGAACAACAGAAAACAAAATAAATGTTATATCACTAAAACACCCATTTCAATAAAAAAAGGAAAATGTTACTGTAGAAAAAGCCAGAGATGCTTTGAAAGAGTATATAAATAATTAAAGAATATTAACCTTCAGGCAAATCACAAGAAGATTTTTCTATTTCTATCCACTCAGAACAAGAACTCTCCTAGGAAGAGTGGGATAATTGAGGAGACATGTAAAGCAAAAGCATGTTTCCTTAACCAAGAAATGGTAGGTACAGTATATAGAACCAAACATTACTCTTTTGACTAAAGGCTGTTTCTAGGGCATTATAGGTAATGAATACACTTCCCATTAATCTACCATGATTCATCAACTTCACAAAACATAGAGGGAAAATATTTTCTTGTTCAAATAGGGAGTTTCTTGAGAGTTTAAGATAGAAGCAATTAACAGTTATACCAGACACAAGTAAAAGCCAGATATCTCATAAGAAAACCAGAATATGGTCACCATGTTAAGGCATTACTTTGATTTGGATTTCTCCAACTCAGAAAACAACAACTTATGGCTTATCGGATAAAGTGAAAACTTTCCTTTATGGTTTTCAGAGCTCTTCATAATCCAGCTCCACTTCACCTATCTATTACCCCACCATTGTCAAGCTCTCCAGGAAGAGAAGAATTAGCATGAGCTTTGTAGTGTGACCATCCTGGTAATGAATCATGGCAGCCTTTCACTTCAGCCAAGATCTCAGTGACTGCGAGTGTCATGCTATTATCTTCAGTGTGAAGATGATGATAGATGACTTTCTAGGTTTCCATCAGCATGTGATTTAAGATACTTTTCTTCTACCAAGGTAGAGTAGTAGAAAGATAGGATCTCTTTTTCCTGGGGTAAGACATTTGGCATAATCTAGACATGATCTTGAGCAATAATTAAGAGTGGAATGTGTGGCTTATGGGAAGCAGAATTCAGCTCACTATATTAGCAGAATGTCAGGGTGAATCCCATGGCCTGAAGGTTTAGGGTCTCAAGTCTGATTGGGAAATATGAGTTAGAGACAATGAAATCCAATATACACACAGTCAGTTGGCCTATTATCCTTGTGTAAAAGAGTAGATAAGAGCAAATTATATGGAAAGGCTTCAGCTGCAGATGTCTGGGGATCCCTCATTGTGCATAGACTAACAATCACTGGGGCTGACTCTAAGGATGAGCACACCTGAGGTTGCTGATAACCTCAATTCTCTCTTTGTCTTTGACTTTCAAACTAAAATAGGTGTGGATCCTGTGGGCTGCTTGGGAATAAAGGAGAAAGTGTAGATCTGAAAAATTAGTGAAGAGGAAATCAGACAAGCTAAGAGCAGCACAATTTTGGACAGATGATACTCAAAACCTACCTACCGGTGTATTAATATAATAATTTAGAGAGCTACTTGGGATTTATTTGAATAGTTGCAAGTTCCATGGACAATGAAAATTTTAAAGCTAGCTGCTGAGTCACTGAACTGCTATTTTAAACTCAGGTAGCACTTATTTGTAATGAGAAGTATATAGATTTAGTCCACTCTTATGTTTCTGTCAGAAACCTTAATGTTGAATCCTTCTAGCTCACAAGTGGACTGTGAACATTGATTATTCTCATGTCCTGTATAAATTTGAGAAACTGTCTTGAATTTTGATTGACTTTATGTGGAATGGTGAGGTATGCTAATTAACATGACAAAACTTTGCAGTTTGGGGTTTCTTATTTCTGTTATAGATCACCTACATTGATACTTCTATAGTTTTCTAGTATTGCATTTTTATTTTATTGCATTCATTTAGAAAGCCATTAATATAGAGTAAATGCATCTGCATTTGAAAGGATGGGTCTTGTTTTTCTTTTTTGGTTTGCTGTCATATTTTCACTCTTTAATTTTTGCAGGTACATAGTAGATGTTTGTATTTATGGGTCACACAAGATATTTTGATACAGACATGCCATGCAATTACATAGAGGTCTGTTATTCTTAATGTATAGCTTTTAAACATTTTCTTATACAATTTTAATATTTGTATCTTATATAATGTTTTCTGTTTTTCTTTGTTTTCTCTAATGAATACCTTCTAGATACTGCTTTAAAATTGAAAGTTTTTCCCCTTTACTGACTTAGGTTACCCAAACATTTACTCATACGCTAGTTGGAAAGTTGTCACCATTGTTTCATTTCAGGAAACTGAGGCAAATGTGGTGACTTAGTCATTGCATTAATAAAATGGAAGATCTAGCCAGCTTTTTAGAAAATGTCCTGAAAACTGAAGCATTGGGCACCCTAACAATGAAAAGTGAGGACAGGGGAGTTGGAGACATTGAGATTTGTTTTCTCTCTCTGGCTATTTGAAGCTGCATTTTTGTTTGAATTTTTTTTTTCCTGGCATTTATATTTTGCTTTATTATACTCTCACATTACCAGACTAATTTAAAAAGACTTCTTTTTGTATTTTACATGTTTGACAGCTATGTTCATGAATTACTGCATGAACATTGCATTTTCAAGATAATCCTACTGTTTTAATATTTCAGTTTTCCATGTAGAATGCCAAATCCCTTCTGATAATTATGCATATTATATGTATAAAAATTAGAAAAGATATATTATCTATATTTAAAATTTTTATTGTGTCCTCTAGTTTGATACTCAAAAAACTTGCAAGAGTAGTAGGGCAATTATTTTATCTCAGTTATGTAGATGAGAAAATAGACACATGTACACTACATTAATGACCTGTTGTGTTCACGCAGCTATTATTGGATGGAGTCAGGAACTCAAACTCAAGGCACAACAGGGTCTTGTAAGTGCCGCAATCATAATACACTTATAAATGCAATAAAAAATGGATTGTAAGTGTGTCCTATTTGCAAATTGAGAGAAAATATATTGAACATAGCAAATAAAGAATAGTGTAGTGGTTGGAGTATAAAAGATCTGAACATTAATCCTGTCTTTGACACTTAGCAGCTCAGTTACTAAGCTACTTTAAGTAACACATACCTTTGAAATGAGCAAAAGATTCTTTCCAACCTCATCTAATTATTATGAGAATTAAAAGAAATAGCGCACATAAAGTGCTTAATGTACGTGGCCAACATTGGTAAACAATTAATTACAGCTTTTATTAAAGTTTGAATCTAATATAAATGGACTTGTTACAATTTATTTGTTGTTGTAGACTAAAATCTAGTGTTTTCCTTACCTCCACTAAAATCTCCCCAGCTTGGCAGACTAGTTATTTTGCTTATCACATTTCCAGCACTCTCTATGACTGATATTCATTCTTTAGGTACTTGCTGTGAACTGTGTGTTACCTTTTCAGGTATTCCTCCCTTGTCTCCTCAGTTAAATTTTGCTCTTTGGGCCTTGGCCAATTCTGTTTTGTTTTCTTTCCTTGATTATAGTATAGGGGAGGGAACTTGCCTCCCTGATATTATACCATTCTATGGTAGAAGCATGACAACAATTTTGTGGATGATAAATAAACAGCTAGGCCTTAGATACTAAGCAGTAAGTGCCAGGCAATGTGAGATTCCAGGGTCTCATACCACATGTTTCCAATTGTCTTTCTTCACAGAGGGTAAATATGCTAATGTGGCTCAGTTTAAATCTCTAATACTTACAATCTGGAAGTGATTGAGTTTACCTATAATTGATTCCTTTTTTGTTTGTTTGCTACCAGGAAAAATGGGAGCTTGAGACAGATATGCAGTTCAGTAATTGAAAAGAAAAATAAATTTTCTCTATCAACAAAATTTCTGGTATGTGCTCTCAGCACACATAATTTTGTGTGTGTGTGTGGTGTGGGTGTGGGTGTGTATTAAGTCATAACTACAGTAATTATTTGTCTGATTGCCAAATATTTTTGACCCTCAGTCTTCTGGGAACATAGGATTGTACATCCTGGTCTTTTAATGGCTGAGTGAGACCAAGAATCATAATTGGAATTGGCATGGATCCCTTCTGAGACACAAGACTTAATTCCTTGTGTAAGATTTGCATGAGTTCCCTTTCTCCTTCTGCCATGACAGCCACCGACACTGAGTAATAGTTTTTCCATTAGCCTGGCTCTCTGGGTGTCCCATTCCAGTATAACCTTGCCCACCCTGACTAGTACAAACACTTAGAGAAGCTGAAATTAAATTTCACTTTAGAGCAAAGAGTTAATGTGTATAGTCAAGTATATTCTGCCTACATCCCCTGACACAGGGCATAAAGACACTGAAGATCAATCCTTCTCAGATAAGCATCGCTGACAAATTTTTCCTTGGGGAAAAGTGAAAGCAAAGGTGCTATGCCTAAACTGAGAGGTGGAAAATGCACTACTGAGATTTGAAAACAATCCTTATTTTAAAAAAAATATTAAAAGTGTTGTTCCTGGTAGAAACCTAAGGAGATATATTGCTAGTACCTAAAGGGCCCCTCACTAAGCTGTTCAGATTACTCTTTTTATCTGTACCACAGACTTACAAAATGTGTGTTATTATCATCATTTCAAAAATGATGACACAAGAACCTGTCAATTTCAAATATGTTAACAATTTTGCTCTTCTTAAATGACCAGTAAATTTTTAACCACAATTTCAATCCATCTGTCTTTTAAATAAGTCTTTGATTTCTCTAGCAACTCATTTGGTAGCCAGCTACTGTCTCCAGCAGCTACTAGAGGCCCAGAAAAAAGAACATCAACAGGGGATCCACCTTCATGGGTTCCTTTGAGACCCTTTCCATCAGCGTTCAGATGGGTTGGCAGGCTTCAGTGTTTCACAAACAATGAGAAAGTTTGAGTTTGTAGTACTTACAGACCCTGAGACGGTATACTGCATGCCTGGAGACCATACACAAGAGACCAGAGGGATGTTAACAGGGATTGAGGGTAGAGTGTGGTAACTAGCAGTATATATTTGGGAATAGGGTGTGGGTCACTCTAAGTTCACCAGCAAATGCCAGAATGGTCCATTGATGAAGGGAAGCTGCAGGAAAGCTGGGATTCCAGTCTGTTAAGCAAGAGAGATATCTTTAAGTTCCATCTTTGGCCACCAGCTTGAGCCTTTTGGGTGTGACATAGAACTGGAAACTGTGTCAAGGGTCACTGAGCCCTGCCTCTGGCACAAGAAACCTAAACCTGTATTCAAAATGCATGCAGAGGCAACATAAATTACAAGCATTGGCTACAGTTTGTCTGTTTCTACATTCAATACACACATTTTATATCACTCCATGTGGTCTCTCATAGAATGGGAATACTTCTGGAAAGAAGAGATCCAAGATTATGTCATTCTCCTAAAGTATAAAACATCCTTTGGAGAGAAAATATTCAAAGATTATTAATAATCACCTCTAAGCAACACTCTCATCAGTAGGCAAATTAACTTAATGGAAAAGGGCTGTGGTTAAAAAAAATATAACACATTGGTTTATCACTGAGTTCTACTACAAGTCCCAAGCTTATGATATTTTGTTAATTTATTGCCTTGAATTTTTCATTCACTGAATCCAGATCATTAAATTTTCATTGTACTATGATAATGCTAGAGATGAAATAAGGCTCTCTATTTTAAACTCGAGTTGTTTATCTTTGATCAGTCTATTTTGTCTTTGATCAGTCTATTTTTTCTTAGAACAAACATGGACATTTCTGTTATTTTTCTATGTAGTTGTCAACTAAACTTATTCTGTTTTTATTGTGTACTTTATATTTTACCTATCAATGCAAGTTAGCACTTTCAGAAAAAGTATATATTCCTTAGAAACAGAGACTTTCTAAGTGCTCTTCTGAGCATTTAGTGCACAGTAGCTGCTTGGCTTTCCTGGACTTTAAATAAACTATGGTATAATACTTGAGCAATCACATTAATTTTTTTTAAAAGATAAAAGGGGTAACCATCGCCTCAAGCATTTAGCAATTCTTTGTGTTACAAACATTCCAATTACACATTTTAAATCACTTTAAAATGTTCAATAAATTATTGTTGACTCTAGTCACCATGTTGTGCTATCAAATACTAAGTCTAATTCACTCTAACTGTATTTTTTGTACTCATTAGCTATCTCCACTACCCCCACAGGTTGCCTCTGGTGTCCCTCTGCTCTCTACCTCCAACAGTTCGACTGTTTTAATTTTTATCTCTTATAGATAAGTGACAACATGTGAGGTTTGTCTTTATGTACCTGGCTGATTTCACTTAACACACTGTTCTCCTGTTCCATTCATGTTGTTGCAAATGACAGGATCCCATTCTTTTTTTATGGCTGAATAGTACTCTATACTTATGTGTGCCACAGTTTCTTTATTCATTCATCTGTTGACAGACGCTTAAGTTGCTTCCAATTCTCGGCTATTGTGAATAGTGCTGCAATGAACATGAGAGTGCAGATATCTCTTTGATATACTGAATTTCCTTTCTTTTGGGTACCGATAAAAGAAAAAATTTCAGCTGAATTAAATTTAAAGGAGTTTAATAGAGCAATGAATGATTTGCAAATCAGGCAGCCCCCAGAATCATGGCAGATTTGCAGAGAATTCAGAGCAGCCACATAGTGGAAGAAGATTTATAGACAGAAAAAGAGAAATAACGTACAGAAATTAGAAGTGAGGTACAGAATGAATGGATTGGTTGCAGCTCAGCATATGCCTTATTTGAACATACTTTGAACACTCAGCAGTGTACGAAATGTTGAACTATGGCCACTGGGATTAGCCAAGACTTAGCTATTGTTACAGGTGCATGTTACTAAGTAAGGTTTTCAATTTTGTCTGCCTATTAAGCTAGGTTATAGTTCAACCCCAAGGACTCAAGTATAGAGGTATAGAGTCCTCCTCTGGCCATATTTAGTTTGCTCTAACAGTATATACCTAGCATTAAGATTGCTGGATCACATGGTAGTTCTATTTTTAGTTTTTTGGGAAACCTCCATACTGTTATACACAGTGGCTTTATTAATTTACATTCCCACCAACAGTATACAAGTGTTCCTTTTTTTCCGTATTCCTACCAATATTCATTATTGCCTGTCCTTTGGATAAAAGCCACTTTAACTAATGTGGAACAATAGCTCATTGTAGTTTTGATTTGCACTGCTCTGACAATCAATGATATTGAGCACCCTTTCATATACTCCATTTGCCATTTGTATGTCTCCTTTTGAGAAATATCTGTTCATATTTTTTGCCCATTTTTACGTCTGATTATTAGATTTTTTCCTATGGGGTTATTTAAACTTATACATTCTGATTATTAATCCCTTGTCAGATGGATAGTATGCAAATATGTTCTCCCATTCTGTGTGTTGCCTTTTCGGTTTGTTGATTGTTTCCCTTGCTGTGCAGAAGCTTGTTAATTTAATGTGATGCCATTTGTCCATTATTGCTTTGATCACCTAGAGTAATCACTATTTTGTTTATTGGAATTATCCACATCAGTTATTGAAGTTTTTTGTATTTATGCTAATTTATGAAATCCAAAATACCTAGATGCTGTAAACCATGTTTCACAGAAAGTGAATTGACTTTAGAATTGAATTGATGGGAACTCATTGAAAGATTTTAAAAATGTAAATGATCAACACCTAAATCGCAATATTCAACCCTTAAAAATGAACATTTCCAAGTAAATGTTTTACAAACTTCTTTCTAAAGGGAATGTCATCATCTTTCCATCTCAACTAATGGCTACTCCTATATTTCTTAGATAGTGACAACACCATGTCCCAGTATTAACATTTACATTTAATCTAATCTATTACCTCTACTTTGCTCCCTTGATATCTTATCCTTCAATAAGTTCTCTTTCTGGTATTATTTTTCTCAAGTGTCTTAAACATATTTCTACTTTTTATTTCTTAAATTATGTTCAGAAACAAACCTTACGACTTACCATAAATACTGAAGTATTCCTACTGAAACTATTCCAAAAAATTCAGGAAGAGAAATTCCTCTTCTACTCGATCTATGAAGCCAGCATTATTATTATTATACTGACACCAAAACCTGGCAGAAATAGAACAACAAAAAGAATACTTCAGACAAATATCCTTGATGAACATTGATGCAAAAATCCTCAACAAAATAATGCAAACTAAATCCAGCAGGACATCAAAAAGCTAATCCACCATGATCAAGTAGACATCAACCTTGGGATGCCAGGTTGGTTCACATAAGCAAATCAATAAATGTGATTTATCACATAAACAGAATTAAAGACAAAAAAACACATGATTATCTCCATAAATGCAGAAAAGGCTTTGGATAAAATTCAGCATTCCTTTATGTGAAAAACTCTCAATAAACTAAATATTGAAAGAACATACCTCAAAATAATAAGAGCCATCTATGTCAAATTCACAGCCAATAACATACTGAATGGGCAAAAGCTGAAAGCATTTTCCTTGAAAACCGGCAGAAGATAAAGATGCCTTCCCTCAACACTCCTATTCAATATAATATTGGAATTACTAGCCAGAGGAATCAGGAAAGAAATAAATAAAGGGCATCCAAATAGAAAAAGAGAAAATCAAACTATCCCTATTTGCAGATGACATTATTCTATATTTAGAAAATCCCATAGTCTTAGCCCAAATGCTCCTTCAGCTGATAAACATTTTGAGCAAAGTTTCAGGATGTAAAATCAGTCTACAAAAATCACTAGCATTTCTATATACCAAAAACAGCCAAGCAAGAGCCACATCAAGAAGTCAATCCTGTTCACAATCGCCACAAAAATAATAAAATACCTAGGAATACTGCCAACCAGGGAGGAGAAAGATCTCTATGACAAGAACTGCAAAATACGGCTCAAAAAAATCAGAGAGTATATAAACAAATGGAAAAGCATCGCATTCTCATGGATAGAAAGAATCAATACCATTAAAATGGCCATATTACCCAAAGAAATTTACAGATTCATGTTATTCCTATCAAACTACTGATGATATTCTTCACAGAACTAGAAAAAATATTTTAAAATTTATATGGAACCAAAGAAAACCCAGATAGCCAAGGCAGAAAAGGAAAAAGAAGCTGAAGGCATCAAATTATCTGACTTCAAACTATACTAGAAGGCTAAAGTAATTGAAACAGCATTGTACTGCTACAGAAATTGGCACATAGACCAATGGAACAGAAGAGAGAGCCCAAAATTAAGGCTGCACACCTACAATCATCTGATCTTCAACAAAGCTGAGGAAAACAAGCAATGGGGGAGAGACTCCCTTTTCAATAAATGATGCTGGGGTAATTGACTAGTTATATGCTGAAGATTGAAACTGAACTCCTTCCTTACATCACAAAAATAAACTCAAGATGGATTAAATACTTCAATGTAAAACCCAAAACTATAGAAACCCTGTAAGACAACCTAGGCAATACCATTCTGGACTTAGGAACTGGAAAAGATTTCATGACAAAGATGCCAATGCAGTTGCAACAAAATCAAAAATTGACAAGTGGGACCTAAGTAAACTTAGGAGGTTTAACTAACAGCAACAACAACAAAACTATCAACTAGTATTGCACAGAAAAAATATCAACTAGTATTTCTATACACCAACAGCAGCCAAGCCAAGAGCCCAAGTTAACGAGAAAGTAAAAAGACAGAGCAAACAACCTATAGAATGAGAGAAAATATTTGCAAACTATGCATCTGACAAAGTCTAATATCCAGCATTTATAAGAAACAAACAAATGTACAAAAAAAATTAAAAAGTGGGCAAAGGACACAGACAGACACTTTTCAAAAGAAGACATACATGTAACCAACAAGCATATAGAAAAAAGCTCAATATGACTGATCATTACAGAAATGCAAATCAAAACCACAATGAGATACCATCTCACATCAGTCAGAATGGGCATCATTAAAAGGTGAAAAAAATAGTAGATATTGGTGAAGCTAAAGAGAAAAGGGAATATGTATACACTGTTGGTGGGAGTGTAATTGGTTTAACCATTGTGGAGACCAATATGCTGATTCCTTAAAAAGTTAAAAACAGAAATACGATTCGTCCCAGCAATCCCATTACTGGATATATACCCAGAGGAATATAAATAATTCTGCCATGAAGACACATGCATGCAAATGATCTTTGCAACACTATTCACAATGGTACAGACGTAAAATCAACCCAAATGCCCATCAATAGTATTTAATTTATTAAATAGTATTCAGCCATAATAAAGAATGAGATCGTGTCTTTTAAAGGTTCATGAGTGGAGATGCAGGCTATTATCCTTAGCAAACTAATGCAGGAAAAGAAAACCAAATACTGTGTGTTCTCACTCAGCAGTGAGAGCTAAATGATGAGAACTCACAAATGCAAAGAAGGGAACCCCAGACATTGGGACCTACTTGAGAGTGGAGGATGGAAAGAAGGAAAGGAGCAGGAAAAAAAATAGCTATTGAGTACTAGGCTTAATATCTTGATGATAAAATAATCTGTACAAAAAACCCTTATGACACAAGGTTACCTGCATAAGAAACCTGTCCATGTACCCCTGAACCTAAAAGTTAAAAAAGAAGGCAGTAACGAAAGAAAAAAATAAAAAAAATACTGAAGCAGTCTTCTAACTTGTTTTCTTTACTTCCTATGATGCCAAATAAAATGTATTCATAGGCTGGATCCAAGTGAATAAAACACTCATAATTTACCATTCACTTCTGGTGTTTCTCTGAACTTCATGTGATAAACGGTCAGGTATTTTCTCAGACCAGGGTTCTTTCTCTCTCTTCATGGAATACAAGTTATCCAAGTTTCAAAAATCTTGCTCATATCTTTGAAAGTTCACTTATACAATCTCATAAACTCCTCTTTTGCATTCACAGGAATTTAAGTGATGATAAGTTCAATTCCTCAACAGAATTATAAATGAATTTTTGACTTGTTCCCAGGCAATTTTAACATGGACCAGCAGAATCCAAACTTAAATGAACTTGACCTGGTCTTTATGTTACATATAAGAATAAACATATTCTCTCCTTTATTCATGATCTCAAATCATGTTTGACTTACCAAGCTCACCAGACAATAATATGGAATGAGCATGAATTGGCGGTATAAACTAGAACAGTCATGACTTCAATGGCATTTTGAATGTCCTATTATGTTATCTCTTTTCCTGAAGCAGTAAAGCTTGGGAATGATTCATCTAATGATCTGTTTTGATTTCCTTCCGTGGTTTTTCTGCACTTTCACGCAGATTTAACTAGGCTTTTAGAGCTCTCACCCGCCTCTTAAATACATCTTGCTTCTTGCCTCCTTTTTCTCTCTTGTAGATTAGCATGGTTTTCAGATGGAAGCTTTCATCCACACACAGCTCTTTTTTCTTTCATGTTTTCCATTTTGTCTTAAAAATCTAAATCTTGTACTCATATGTGAGTGTTTGTGCTCTGTTAAAAGTTAATCCCATTTCACACTTCGAAACTTGTTTCCTTTCTAATGTATGCACAATAGTTTATTCATCACATGCCAAATTCTGAGACCATCTTACTCTTTCTCTGAGTCAGCCTAATTTTCACTGTTAGAGTATTCTAGGCACAGGACACTTTTATTTGTTTCAGGGTTTTAGAATTTATTAGTTTATTATTGTTATTTTTTCTTTTACAAACCAAAAATTGGTCAGCTTTTACAATAACTTCATCAGATTTCAATATGGGGCAGTGATATTACTCAAAATACAACAATAGGTCAGTTGTTTAGTATGCCTATTTAATTTATCTGAAAAGCAGGAGTGGTATTATTATCTACTTTATATTTTTTTGGAAAATTTGGTCTCTTTGGTCTTTTCAGAGGCAATAGAAAAGTACAAGAAAGGTGGAATAAAGAAGAGTAAGAAATTATTGCAACTATACTCCAACAGAGGGTTGTGTTTCTTGTTTCTAGAATAAATTCTTAGATTACCATGGTAGATAATTGTTTTGAGTATTACGATTTCAACGTCACATCCCTTTCCAGATATGTTTTCATATATTATTTATAAACTACTCAGAAATATATATTTCTATAGAATTAACTTCTGGCTGATCTAGTTGAATGTCACCTTGGCAGAAATGAGCTTCATTTTTAACAACAATATTATTCCTATTTTTATCTTAGGTAATTATCTTTGATTTTTAGCAAAATTCACTGTTGGCTTTCATTAGTAAAATTAACTGTTTCTTATGGCAGTTGATACAAACACTATATTGATAGTGAATATACTTTGTTAGAATTTTTTTCTCCTAAACATGACACACAGGTAAATTAGTATTGTGATACTGTACTAAGGAGGTCATGATTTTGATTCCAAAGCATTCTTATACTCAATCCATCATTTAGACCTTTGCAGTATCTGTTCCTTGTACTTCAATTAGTTATTTGTAATGATAAAAATAATAACACTTCCAGCATGGTGGTTCACGCCTCTAATCCCAGCACCTTGGGAGGTTGAGGTAGGCAGATCACCTGAGGTCAGGAGTTCGAGACCAGCCTAGCCAACATGGTGAAACCCTGTCTCTACAAAACATACAAAAATTAGCCGGGCGTGGTAGCACGCGGCTGTAGTCCCAGCTACTTGGGATGCTGAGGCAGGAGAATCACTTGAACCCAGGAGGTTCAAGTGGAGGTTGTAGTTAGCGGAGATCGCACCAAGCTGATGAATGTAAAAATACTATTTTTACAGCCTGGCTAACAGAGCAAGACTCTGTCTCAAAAAAAATAATAACACTCAAAAATTGACCCAGTATTGAACTCATTAAACTTCAACGTCATTTGACAACCATCACGTGCTCATAAAAACGACAGAATTTGAAGGAAGTAAAGGATATCAGGATGACAAAAACAGTTTAGGAAAATATTCAGAAAATCATATCTGAAATAAACTAGGAAACCACTTTGAAATATATTAGGTGCTGGCCGCGTGTGGTGGCTCACACTTGTAGTCCCAGAACTTTGGGAGGCCAAAGTGAGCAGATCCTTTGAGCCCAGGAGTTCAAGATCAGCCTGAGCAACATAGTGAAACCCTGTCTCTACCAAAACAAACAAAATAACTGGAATTTCCAATAGGTTGTAGGTGCCAAATTGAGAGAAAAAGGCAATGCTTGTCAACCTCTGTGATCAATTCCATATCCTTGATCCTCAGTATATGGCTTGGTGAGGGGGAGAATGTTGGATATTTTGACTGTCAAAGAGTAATATGAACTCATTTGAGCTCATAGTAATCCACAGAGGGACCTGATACAACAGAAATTCAAAGATCAACTCTGCTACTTACAAGTCATATACTCTTGAGAAACTAACACAGCCTTTTTATTTTCTTTCAGTTTCTTAATAAAAAATAGACTAGCTTTGAGGAATAAATAACAAAATAAAAATGTGTATAAAATATTCAAAAAACCTGAAATATTGTAGCTCCAAGCCAACTATTAGATGATTTCTTCTCCTTTTCTTCTTCTTATCTATAGAAGAAATCATGTTTTTCTTCTACCTAATACCCTGTCATTTACATAATAATTCTTTAAAGATATATATTACTTTAAATATTTTCTGAATTGTCTCATTTTTTCAAGTGTGCTTTTAATTAACAAAAAATTATTATATGAGTTATATAATAATCTTCCTCAAATTGATTTTTTAGGCATTTAACTGTATTTGATTTTATTGTGATATCTTAATACAAGAGAAATATTTTTGTTTGATCCCTAACTCATTTGAAATGCACTCCTCATGCTTATACATTCATTGTTCATCTCTCAAATTTCTTGAAATTCTATGTTTTCTTTTATTCCTTTCTGGAATCTTTGGATTACATAGTTGTTAACACAATCTTTGTCAGCTGTGTGTTGCCTACTGTTGATTATTTTGAAATATGTGTATCACAAGCAGAACATAGTCTTCATAAAGGAGAAGATGCTTATCTTCTACTTTTACTCAAATGTCTTATTCCTTTTTTCTCTTACACTGGCAAAATTTTCCATTCATCTATGACTGTTTGTTAGAAAAAAATTACTACCGCCTGAGTTGTACCTGCCCTACCTGTATTTTTAGGATTTACATTATGAAATCTTATTTATTTACTTGGATGGTATAGTTATACTGCATGGTTTTGAGGCCATTGTCATTTCAAATTGACTACTCATGTCATATATCAATTTCTAAACCAAATTTGCTGTTTGTCATATTTAACTTTGATAAGTGACCTTTCTGTTGTTACCAAAGAGCTGTAATAATAGATTAGGCAGAAAAATCTCTATACAGAATCTTGAGGTAACCATTAGAAATCACCCAGCCTGTTGATCAAAATTCTATTCACATTTAGGTAAAGTCACTTAATTGATTTCTGATTCAATAAATTTCTGTTACATTTCACCTTCAATTTTTTTGTAGCTACAAGTATCTCATAAGAAATATGATCAAATGCCTTACTGATGACAATGACTACCACAGTAATTTTTTAAAATGTCTATCAAAGGAAATGAATGGGGTTAATGTGATAGTATGCCTTCACGCCAACCCAGCTTATGCCTAGTAGTTCTTGATTCTAGAATATTTTCCAAGCTCTACATTAAATTATATAATCCACAGTTTGTTTATTTTTAGTATACTTTGTAAAAATCAAGATTATGTTTACCAACTTTACAGACTTTTAAAAATTCTATTCTCAATAACAATCAGTGATCATCAAGGGACATCAGATATCTTGCTTACTAGGTGTTTCATTCTATCATCAAATTTGTCAGTCGAGGGATGTGAAACAGCTGCTTACCTTACATCTCCTGACCAATCTTGAGCATAATCTTGGGCCACTTTCTCCCATATTAGTGTTTGCACTACTATTTTAGTCCAGGGGTCATTTTACTTGACAAATAAGACGAAAGAAAAATATGAATTAAAGAGTTCTGGTTTTCTATTCAACTAATCATTTAGTAGCTTTAATCCCTCTTTGAAAAAACTTGAACATAAATAAGAAAATCATCACTGCTATGCCCCCAGCTGAAGAACTGTATTTTCCTTGATCTTTTTTTGTGAAAAATAACAAAAAGATGTATGTGTGTTTGACTAACAATTCTGTGACCTCACTTCATTTTGGGACATTAACATTAATGCTGTGATTATTTTTATTTTACAGGTCCTTGTTGCATTTATCCTTGATGATCTTTCTACCTGTTTATATATGCTTTTAAAATGTGAACCTATTAATATGCAAAAGCTCCTAGTATATTATACATCACATTAGAGCTAAAGAGTAAATTCAAATTTCCTTCATACTGATTCATTGTCTGGTCCTGAAAAAGTCAGTGACTCTCAGAGCCTTAGTTTTATTATCTGTGAGATGAGCGTAAAAAAACATCTACATCAACTTTTAATTTAAAGTGGCATCAGAAACCATCAGAAGCTCCTTCTCCAGCTACTCTAGATAAAGTATACTAATATTTTACACATATGGCCAAACATGAAATCCAGAAAGATGAGTTTTCCAGTACCTGCAATTAAGATCTTGAAAGCATATTGTGAGAGTTTTAAAAAACCCAACAAAATCACAATGGTATTGAAACAGGGTATATAACTTAGAGAATTTTTTTATACCAGTGAGGAAAAGATTGAAAGGGAAGAAATAAAATGGCTATTTTTTTTTTTAATAAAGCATGGTAAAATGATCGGGAAGGGTATTTTATTAGGTTATACATAGCACTTTCGTCTTATATACTAGAGAGATTTTTTCCCTCAAATTAGAGTAAACATTTAATTTGATTTGATTTGATCTAATACAATTTCATTGTTTTATTTTGATACTTAATATTTGTAATATTAATATGTTACTTATCTAAAACTATATGTGCATGGCTGAAATGATGAAGTTATTATATCCTCATATGCAATTTTTCATCTATAAGTGTGATAGGCTTGCATTATTAGGATTTTCTTTCTCAGGGTGTTGGAAGGCTTACAACAGGTTTGCAAAATGATCTCTACAGCTTCCACAGTTTTATCTGATTTACATTGGTATGTACAGCACTGGGATATTGTGTTCCTTAAAGAGTAAAAATTAGTTATATCGGTTTTCTGATGATGACAGTGATGGGCTCTGATGTTTTAGGAAGATTCCTGGCAGTGATAGTAAATAAAGTGTTTTCCTTAAAGTCACACACCTAGTAATTGTAGAGCCAGAATACAAACATTTGTGACTCCAAATGCTGTGCTTCCAACAAACAAGGTCAAAGAGTAAAAGAAACTAAAGTCAGAAAGTAGGATGTATAAATGGAATAAAGAAGACAGGCATGAGAAATGTTATGAGAGCTGGATTCATAAGATACAGAAACTGAATGTGATGGCATGCAAGGAATTCATAAAATACTGGTTGATGGGAAATTATTTGTTACAAATAGAGACAATCAGAAAACTGATAATGTATCCTTTTAACATTGTTTAAAAAGAAATTTAAGGGAAATGTGATTGAGGGAGAAGGGCACAGTGTTGTGGCCAAACACATCCATAATTTGTCTTTCTGTATTTTGGCCTGCAACTCACCTTTTGGAAAAAGTTAGGTCTTTACTCAACATTTTACAGCAGAAAGTAGATGTGATCCATCCATCTGTCTTCTTGGTAGCAGAAGTCTCACTGAAAAATTTTCAACTACCCTTTAATTATTGAGTCTTAAAACTGAATAATTTGACTATTAAGATATAATAGTGTCAAATTTGAGATGCTTTCTTTGAGAAAAATAATAGCTACCATGAATCTATTTCTAATCATGAATCCTTGAATATATGACTGTAGTATTCTAAGAAGGTAATATAAACTTCCCCAGAATCTTATACCTACTGAAGTACCAGTGAGATTAAAAAGCATGGCAGCATTTTGAAGGAGAGTGCACTGAGTTACATGACATTTTGATAAGATTGTCAGGGCAAGTTGTCCCCAACTCAAGGACATGCAAGAATATCTCATGTATCCAACCAACATGTGACTTAAAGTGAATGAATAAAAGGTTTTGAAAGAAACCTCACAAGATGATCAGTTGTATTACTTCTGATCCATGCTATACCAGAAACCTATATGTTGAGATAATAAACACCTATCCAAATGGGTTTGGAGAAGGCATGTCTTATGGGCAAGATAAGAGTTAGTTTATTGGAGGAGACAAAGCTTGAGTAAGACTTTCCTTAAGGATGAATCATTTTTTTTCCTTCATTTTTTTCCCTTATTAAATTTTTTAAATTGAGATATAATTTACATACCATAAAATTCACTCTTCTAAAGTGTTAACTTCAGTGATTTCAGATATTCAAGAGTTGTGTAACCATCACCGCTATTTAATTCAAAAACAATTTCACCATCCCAAAAAGAAACCCTGTACCTATTAGCCATCATTTCCCATTCTGCCTTCCCCCACTCAGCCATTAGAAATTACTGATCTACGTTCCAGTTACATGGATTTGCCTATTCTGTATATTCCATATAAATTAAATAATACAATCTGTGATCTTTTGTGCCAAATTTCTTTCACTTAGCATAATGTTTTCAAGGTTTCTCTGTGTCATAATTTGTATTAGTAACTCATTCTTTTTATTACTGAATACCATTTCACTGCACGAATGTACCACATTTTGTTTATCCATTTGTCAACTGAGGGATATTTGGGGTGTCCAACTTAGGGCAATTAGGAATAATACTGTTATGAACATTGATGTCTTTTATATTATTATTTTCAAATATACTTTATTTTTTACAGCAATTTTAGGTTTATAGGAATATACAGTAAAAGATACAGGGATTTCCCATATGCTCCCTGCCCCACACTTGTATAGCCTCCTCCATTATGAATATTCCTCATTAGAGAGCTACATTTGTTAAAACTGATGAACCTACATTGACATATCATAAACACTCCAAGTCCATAATATAAATTAAGGTACACTCTTGGTGTATATTCTTTGAGTTTAGACAAACGTATATTAATATCTATCCACCATTCTAACATCCTACCAACCAGTTTCACCATTCTAAAACTCCTCCATGTTTGCCTATTCATTCCTCCCTCCTCCTCAACCTCTGACAACCACTGTTTTTTTTCTGTTTTGTTTTATTTCTACGGTTTTGCCTTTCTAGAATGTCACGTAGTTAGAATCATACAGTATGCAGCCTTTTAAGATTGACTCATTTTACTTAATAATAGGCGTTTTAAGTTTCTTTCATGTCTTTTCATGGCTGACTCATTTATTTTTAGAGTCAAACAATATTTCATTGTCTGGAGGTACTACAGTTGATTAATCTCTTCACTTACTAAAGGGCATCTTAGTTGGTTCCAGTTTTAGCAATTATGAATAAAGCTGCTATAAACAACTGCGTGCAGATTTTTGTATGCACATAAGTTTTCAACTTCTTTGGGTAAATTTGAAGTAGTGAGATTGCTCCATTATATGGTAAGACTGTTTAGTTTTGTAAGAAACTGCCAAATTGCCTTCCAAAGTGGTGTTTGGAAAATGGCTTTTTAAAAATTTTGTTTCTACCAGTAATTAATGGAAGTTTCTGTTTCTCCACATCTTCTCTGACATTTGGTATTATCAGTATTCTTGGTTTTGGCCATTCTAATAGGTGTGCAGTGACATCTCATTGTTGTTTAAATGAATAATCATGAGTTTTTTGGTTTTTGCTTTTGCAAATATTCTCTCCCATTCTGTGAGTTGTCTTTATACTTTCTTGATGATGTCCTTTGAAGAATTAATATCTTAAATTTTGATAAAATTTAGTTTATCCTTGTCTTGTACAAAGCTTGCATTTTGGTATCATATGTAAAAAACTGTTACAAGGTCATGACATTTTATGCCTGTATTTAAGAGTTTTATAATTTTAGTATTTATGTTTATATAAGTGATACATTTTCAGTGAGTTTTTGTGTATAGTGTGAGGTAGTGGTCCAGTTTAATTTTTGTCCATGTAAGTATCCAGATGTTCTAGCACCATTTATTGGAAAAGAATGTTCTTTTCATGTTGAATTGTCTTGGCATCCTTTTGAAAAATCATTGAATGTAAATACAATGGCATTTCTGAACTCTCAATCTTCTGCATGATTTATATATCTATCTTTATGTCAGTACCACTCAGTTTTTTAATACTGTAGCTTTACCGTAAGTTTTCAAGTTTAAGTGTAAATCCTCCAAGATTTATTTCTTCAAGATTATTTAGGCTACTCTTGCTTTGTTGCATTTCCATATGAATTTTAAGATCAATTTGTCAATTTCTGGAAAAAAATTGAGATTTTAAGAGAGTTTATATTGGATCTATAGATCAATTTGTAACACTTTCTAAACAAAATTAAATCTAGACCATAAAAATGATATGTTTTTCCTTTTAATAATGTCATCTTTATTTTCATTAAATGATATTTTCAAGTTTTTATCGTATAAGTCTTTCATGTGTATCAACAATTCCAAGGTATTTTATTATTTTTGATGCTATTTTCTTAATTTTATTATCAGTTTGTTTATTTATAGTTACAGAAATAGTTGATATTTTGTCCTGCAACCTTGCTGAAGTAATTTATTAACACTAATAGTTTATTTTTTATTCCTTAGAATTTTCCACATACAAGATCATGTCATTTTTAAATAGAAGTAGTTTTACTTTTTGCTTTTCAAAATCTGGATTTTCCTTAATTTATTTTTGTACCTATTTTTTGCTGGCTGTAACCTTCCACTACAATGTTAGATAGACGTGGTGAGTGTGAATGTCTTTTTTTTTTTTTTTTTTTAATCGCAAAATGTGACTTCAGATATGAGTTTCTGGTAGATGGTTTTCATTGAATTAAACAAGTTACTTTCTATTTGCCAGTTTGCCGAGTCTTTTTATTGTAAAAGCATGCATGTTGGATTTTGTCAAAGGCATTTTGTGTGTCTATTGAACCAATTATGTGGATTAACTACATGTTATTAACATAATACTTATATTAATACGTTTCTGCACATCGAATCACCCTTGCATTTAAGGAATAAATGCAATCAACATTGCATTTAGGGAATAATATAATGGTAATTGAATGGACACATTCAACATACCCATTTGTTTATAATATGTAGGTTCTTCTATGTTGCTGAATTCTCTTGGCTAGTATTTTATTGATTTCAACATCTATGATTATAATGAATGTTATTCTGTGGGGTTTTTTGTGTGTGTGTGTGACGTCCATTACTGTTTTTGGTATTAGGATAAAACTGGTTTCAGTGTTGAAAACTGTCTCTCTCCTTTCTCATTTTGGAAGAGTTTATAAAATATCAGTGTTAATTCTTCTTCAAATGTTTGGTGGAATTCACAAGTGAAGCCATCTGTTCGTGGGTTTTTATTGTGAGAAGTTTTTATTTAAAATTATTTTTAATACTATTTAAATTGCTCTATTTCTCATAAGTCTGTTCAGACTTTTGTATTTCTCCTTAATTTAGTTTCCATGGTTTAAGTCTTTCCAGATTTTTTTTTGCATTTCATCTAAGATATCTATTTTGCTTGTATAAAAATGTTCATTTTATTCACTTATATTCCATTTTACTTCATATGTTTGAAAGTAATCTCCTATTTTCCACTCCTGTTTAAAAACCGGCTTTTCTGTTTGTTTTCTTTTTCAGCCTAGTTAAAAGTTAATGATTTAAACATATTTTCACAGAACCAACTCTTATTTTTATTTATCTATTATGTTTCTATTTTCTATTTTATTAAGTCCTACTCTAATCTTCACTAGCTCTTCTACTTGCTTTGAATTTAGTTTTCTCTTATCTAGAAAAAAACCTTGAAAGTTTTAGTAGCTGGAATATTAGGCTATTGATTTGAAATCTTTCTTTAAAAAAAAAATAACCATAGATAGCTCTAAATTTCTCTCTTAGCCTTGCTTTAGCTACACCACCTAATTTCCTTATGTTGTGTATTTGCTTTCATTTGTCTCAAAATATTGTTTTAGTAACCACTTTTTTTACTAATATTTTTAATTTTAGTTTTTGTAGGTACATGGTAGGTGTATATATTTTTGAGGTACATGAGATAGAGGCATACATTGCATAATAATCACATCATAAAAATGGGGTATCCATCCTCTCAAGCATTTACTCTTCGTGCTTCAAAAAATCCAATTATACCATTTTAATTATTTTTAAATGTACAGTTAAATTCCCGTCGACTGTAGTCACTCTGTTGTGCTATCAAATACTAGGTCTTGTATTTTCTTTCTTTTTTTTTGTACAATTAACCATTTCCACCTCACCAGACTCCCCACTGCTCTTCCCAGCTTCCGATTATAATCCTTCTACTCTCCACCTTTATGAGTTAAATTGTTTGATGTTTGGATCCCACGAATAAGTGAGATCTAAACATTACACGTTTGTCTTTTTGTGCCAGGCTAATTTCACTTAACATAATACCTCAAGTTTCATCTCAGTTGTTGCAAAAGACGATATCTCATTCTTCTTAATGGATGTACAGTATTCCACTGTGTATAAGTGCTGCATTTTCTTCATTCATTCATTTGTTGGTGAATATTTAGGTTACACCCAAATTTTCGTTACTGTCAACAGTGTTACAATAAACATGGGAGTGCAGATATCTCTTTGATATACTGATTTCTTTTTGGGGGGTATAAACAAATCAGTGGGATTGCTGGATCATATGGTATCTCTGTTTTTAGTTTTTTGAAGACCCTCCAAACTGTTTTCCACAGTGGTTGTACTAGTTTATATCCCCCAACAACAGGGTATGAGGGGGTCCCTTTTCTCCAGATCCTTGCCAGCATTTGGTATTGCCTTTTGTACAAAAGACATTGTAACTAAAGTGAGATGATATCTTATTTTAGTTTTCATATGCACTTCTCTGATCATCAATGCTGTCGAACACATTTTCATGTGCTTATTTTCCATTCGTATGTCTTCTTTTAAGAAATGCCTATTCAAATCTTTTGCCTATTTTTCAATAAGATTATTAGATTTTTTTCCTATAGTGTTTTTGAACTCATTATGTATTCTGGTTATTAATTCCTTGTCAAGTGGGGAGTTTGCAAATATTTTCTCCCATTCTGTGAGTTGTCTCTTCACTTTATTGATTGCTTTCTCTTTGCTGTGCAGAAGCTTTTTAACTTGATGAGGTTCTATTTGCCCATGGTTGATTTGGTTGCTTGTGCTTGTGGGGTATTACTCAAGATTTGCCTGAAACAATGTCTTGGAAAGTTTTTGTAATTTTTTTGTAGTAGTTTCATAGTTTGAGGTCTTAGATTTAAGTCTTTAAATTATTTTGATTTAATTTTTGTATGTGATGAGAGATGGAGGTCTAGTTTCATTCTTCTGCATATGGATGTCCAGTTTTCTCAGAATGATTTATTGAAGAGAATATCTTTTCCCCCAGTGTATGTTCTTGGCACCTTTCTTAAAAATGAGTTCACTGTCGATGTGTGAATTCATTTCTGGGTTTCCTGTTCTGTTCCATTGGTGTACGTGTCTGTTTTTATGTCAGTGCCACGGTGTCATGGTGTTTTTATTACTCTAGTTCTGTAGTATAATTTGAAGTCAGGTAATGTTATTTCTCTAGTTTTGTTATTTTTGCTTTAGATAGTTCTGGCTATTCTGGGCCTTTTGTGGTTCCATATGAATTTTAGGATTTTTTTTTCTATTTCTGTGACCAATGTCATTTGTATGTTGGTAGGGATTATATTGAATCCATAGATACCTTTGGATAGTATGGATATTTTAACAATATTAATTCTTCCAATTTAGGAATATGGAATGTCTTTCTATTTTTTGGTGTCCTCTTCAATCAAACACTTTCATCAGTGTTTCATAATTTTTATTATAGAGATCTTTCACCTTTTTTTTGGTTAGGTAAACTACTATGTACTTATGTACTTAATTTTATTGTGGCTGTGGTAAATAGGATTACCTTCTTGATTTCTTTTAAAAATTGTTTACTGTTGACATATAGAGATGCAATTTTTGCATGTTAATTTTGTATCCTGCAACTTTATTGAATTTGTTTTTCATTTCTAAATTTTGGGGGGGGGGGACATCTATAGGTTTTTCTAAATGTAAAATCATATTATCTGCAAACAAGGATAATTTGACTTCTTTCTCTCCAGTTTGGATGTCCTTTAGTTCTGTTTGCTGTGTCATTGCTCTAACCAGAATTTCTAATACCATGGGGAATAACTGTGGTAAAAGGGGGAATCCTTATTATGCTCCAGATCATAGAGGAGAGCATTTCAGTTTTTCCTAATTTTGTATGATACCAGCTATGGGTCTTGTCTTAGGTGGCTTTTATTATGTCGATGTATGTTCTTTCTTATCCATTGTTTTAAGGGTGTTTTAAATCATGAAAAGATATTGAATGTTATCAAATACTTTTCAACATCAATTGACATAATCAAATAGTATTTGTCACTCATTCTGTTAATATGAAGTATCACATAAATTGCTTTGTGTACGTTGAACCATCCTTCTGTCTCTGGGATAATTTCCACTTGGTGATAATAAATAATCTTTTTAAGGTATTGTTGAATTCAATTTGCTAGTATTTTATTGAGCGTGTTTATATCAATTGTCATCAGAGATATTAGCCTTTAGTTTTCTTTTTGTGATGTGTCTATGTCTGTTGTCTGTTTTTTTTTTTTTCAAGGTTATAACTGGCCTTGTAGGATGAATTTGGAAGTATTTTCTCCTCCTTCATTTTTGGAAATAGTTCCAGTATGAATGGTATCAGCTTCTCCATAAATGTTTTGTAGAATTTATCAGTGAAGCCATTGGGTCCTAGGCTTTTCTTTACTAGGAGACTTTTTATTATGGTATCAATCTTGTTACTTGTGATTGCCCTGTTCAGGTTTTGAATTTCTTCATGGTTCAATCTTGGCAGGTTGTATGTGTCTAGGAATTTGTCCATTTCTTCTAGATTTTCCAACTTATTAGCATATACTTGCTCATAGTAGCAACTAATAGTCCTTTGAATTTCTGCTGTATAGGTAGTAATGTCTCCAATTTCACCTATTTAATTCACTTAATTTATTCACTTATTTTATTTAGTTGAATCTTTTTTTCTTAGTCTACATAAAGACTTGTCAGATTTGGCTAACCATTCAAAAAACCAACTTTTATTTCATTGATCTTTTGTATTATTTTCTTCATTTGAATTTCACTTATTTCTCCTCTAACCTTCATACAATTTTTATTTCAATAGTTTTTGGGGGTACAGGTGATTTTTTTATTACATGGATAAGTTCTTTAGTGGTGATTGCAATTTTAGTTCTGCTCTGATCTTTATTATTTCTTTTTTCTTTTCTACTAATTTTGTGTTTGATTTGCTCTTGATTTTCTAGTTCTTTAAAATGCATTGCTAGCTTTTTGACTTGCTGTATTTTTTCCTTTTTGGTGTACAGATTTATAGCTATAAACTTCCCTTTTAGTATTGTTGTTGCTGTATTCAATAAGTTTTAATATGTTGTCTTTTCTTTAACATTCGTTTCAAGGAATTTTTCAATTTTCTTCTTAGTTTCTTCATTGACCCACTGGCCATTCAGGAAATTGAAACAATAAAACAACACTGTTTAATTTCTATGTGTTCGTATAGATCCCATAATTTCTCTTGTTATTAATGTCTACTTTTATTCCATTGTTATCAGATAAGATGCTTCATATTGCTTTATTTTTAAAAATGTTTTAAGACTTATTTTGTGGCCAAGAAACAAGCAAAACCATTTATGACCTAATACATGGTCTATCCTTGAGAATGATCCATGTGCTGAGAAAAAAAAATGTGTATTCAGCAGCCATTGGATACAGTGTTTCATAAATATCTCTCAGATCCATTGGCCTATACTGCAGATTAAGTCCAGTGTTTCTTTGTTGATTATCTGTATGGCTGACATGTCCAGTGTTGCAACTGGGGTGTTGATTTCTCAAGCTATGATTGCATTGGAGTCTAGCTCTCTACTTTGCTCTAATTACATTTACTTTATACATCTGAGTGCTCCAATGTTGGGTACATATATATCTAAGATTGTTATATTATTTTGCTGAACTGACAACTTTATTACTATACAATGACCTTTGTATCTTCTTACAGTTTTTGTCTTGAAATCTATTTTGTCTGATATGAGTGTAGCTACCCCTGCTCTTTTTTGATTTTCATTAGCATAAAATATTCTTCTCCATTCCTTTATTTTCAGGCTATGTATGTCTTTATAAGTAAAGTGTGTTTCTTGTAGGTAAAAGATCACTGAGTCTTTTTTTTTAATCCCTTCAGTCACTTTATGATTTTGGATAAGAGTTTAGTCCATTTAGATTCAATGTTATTATTAATAAGCAAGGACTGACTCCTGCCATTTTGTTATTTGTTTCCTCTTTGATTTGTGGTCTTCTCTTCCTTTTTTTTTCTTTCTTGTCTTCCTTTAGTGAAGGTTATTTTCTCTGGTGATATGATTTACTTTCTTACATTTTATTTGTTATGTATCCTTTATATGTTTTTTGGTTGAAGGTTACCATGAGGCTTGCAAATAGTATCTTATAACCCATTACTTTAACCTGGTAACAACTTAACACTGTGTGTGTAAACAAATAAGTAAAAAGCAGACTAATAGAGAATCTACTCCTTAACTTCTTCTCCCCACTCTTTAGCTTTTTGTTGTTTCTATTTATATCTTATTGCACTGTGTATATCTTAAAATTTGTTGTATTTATTATTCTTGATTTGTTCATCATTTAATCTTTCTACTTAAGAATACTTTATGCCCCATAGTTACAATGTTATAATATTGTGTGTTTTTCTGTATACGTACTATTACCAGTGAGTTTTGTACCTTCAGATTATTTCTTATTGCTCACTAATGTCTTTTCCTTTCTGATTGCAATACTCCATTTAGGATTTCCTGTTGGACAGGTTTGGTGTTGATGAAATCATTCAACTTTTGTTTGTCTGGGAATGTCTTCATTTCTGTTTCATATTTGAAGGATATTTTCACCGGATATACTAGTCTACAATAAAAGGTTGGGTTTTTTTCCCCCTTCAGCACCTAAATATATTATGCCACTCTTTCCTGGCTGTAAGAGTTACACTGAAATGTCTGTTGCCAGATGTGTTGAAACTCCGTTGTATGTTATTTGCTTCTTTGCTCTTGATGCTTTTAGTATTCTTTCTTTACTCTTGGGATTTGAGAGTTTAATTCATAACTGCCTTGAGGTAGTATTCTTTGGGTTAAATCTGCCTGATGTTTCATAACCATCTTGTACTTGGACATTGATATATTTCTCTAGGTTTGAAAATTTCTCTGATGTCATATTTTTAATAAACTTTCTAACCCTTCTCTTTCTCTACCTTCTCTTTAAGGCCAATAACTCTTAGATATCCTTTTTTGAGGCTGTTTTCTAGATTCTGTAGGCATGCTTAATTGTCTTGTCTTTTTCTTTTTATGTCCTCTGACTATGTATTTTACAATAGCCTGTCTTCAAGCTCACTAATTCATTCTTCTGCTCAATTAATTCTGCTATTAAAAGACTCTAATACATCTTTCAGTATGCCAGTTGCATTTTCCACCTCCAGAATTCTGCTTGATTCTTTTAACTTATTTCAGTCTCTTTGTTAAATCTATCTGACAGAATAAGATAAATTTTCTCAGTTTTCATGAATGGCTTTGAGTTTTCTCAACACAACTATTTTGAATTCTGTTTCTGAAAGGTCACATATCTCTGTTTTTCCAGGATTGGTGGAATGCCTTATATAATTCATTTGGTAAAATCAGAGTTTCCTGGATGGTATTGATGCTAGTAGATGTTCTTTGGTGTCTGAGCATTTAAGAGTTAGGTATTTATTGTAGTCTTTGCGGTCTCTGCTTTTCAGTATCCTTCCTTCTTGGGAAGGCTTTCCATATTTTTGAAAGGACTTGGGTGTTATGGACTAACCTCTGTCGGCCTTATGGGGCACCCCATGTTCAGTAATGTTGTTGGTCTTGCAGACTTGTAGAGCTACCACCTTGATGATATTGGGCAATGTCTGGAAGAATTCTCTGGATTACCAGGCAGACACACTTGTTCTCCTCTCTTGCTTTCTCCAAAATGAATGGAGTCTGTCTCTCTCTCTCTCTCTCTCTCTCTCTCTCTCTCTGTGTTGAGCCACCTAAATGTAGGGGTGGAGTGACACAAGCACCTCTGTACCCCCGACTACAAGAATTGCACTGGGTCAGACCTGCTGTGAGTACAGCACAGAGTTTTCCCAAAGCCTGCTGTAATCACTCCCTGTTTACCGCCTATGTTCGCTCAAGGCCCAGGGGCTCTACAATCAGCAGGTGGCAAAGCCATCCAGACCTGTGTCCTTCCCATCAGGGCACCCCCACCACAGTCCCTTGGGGGAGTTGTGCCAGACTACTTCCAATGTTTCCTTGAGGCCCAAGGGCTCTTCAGTCAGCTTGTGGTAAATCCTGCCTTGTGTGGGACTCACCCTTCAGGGCTGTGGATTCCCTTCTGATCCAGGGCAGGTCCAGAAATGCTTTCCAAGAGCCAACACCTGGAATCAGGAACCTCAAGAGACCATTTGGTGTTCTAGCCCCCTATGACTGAGCTGGTGCCTAAGATGCAATGCAAAAATCTCCTTTATGTTTCACTCCATCTTTCTTAAACAAAAATCTCACCCCATGGCTACCATATCTGGGAATATGCTCAGTCTCTCCTGAAGCTGGCAAGTCTCAGAATCTCACCAAAAGCTTTCAATGTAGCACCTGGGTATTACTGCTGGTCATTTAGGTCCCAAGGGCTCTTCAGTTGCCAGGTAATGAAGTCTGCTAGGATGGGGCCCTTCCCTTCAAGGCAGCAGGTTCTTTCTGTCCCATGGTGTGTCTAGAAATGTTCAGGAGCCAGAGCCTAGAAAGGGGGCCTCATGACTCTGACTGGTATGCTATCCTACTGTGCTTTGGCTTGTATCCAAGATGCAAGGCAAAGTCCTCCCACTCTTCCCTCTCTTCTCCTCAAGTGGAATAAAGGGGTCAATTTTGGAGCTGCATGTTGTGTGACTACATCCTTGAGTTACAGGAGAAATGATGTCCACACTCCCTTAGTCACCCCCTGCTGATGTTTAAGTAGGTCTCTGGGTCTCCCCCAGTGTTCTGGTTTTGGGCCCAGTTCAGCACTAGGATTCACCTAGGAATTGCAGTCCTGGTGATCTAGACTGCCTTTCAAACTTATTTAAGATCCCAGGGCATTTTCTTTCACGAATGCCAAAGACTGTTTCTCCTATGTCTTTGGTGCCTCTTTTAGCAATATGACGTTAATGCCAGGTACTGTGAGTGCTAACTTGATTTTCGATTCTTAAGAAGGTGTTTCTCGTGTGGATAGTTGTTGAATTGGTATCCTTGCAGATGGGGAATGATTGTTGGAATCTTTCACTCTGCCTTCTTGCTCTGCCTCTCGGCATTCCAAAATATTTTTAATATTGCTTGTGATTTATTCTTTGACTAATTTTTCTTTCAGGAGTGCATTGTTTAATGGCCACATATCTATGTATTTCCCAAATTTTCTTATTGTGTTTATTTCATGTTTAATTCCACTATTGCCAGAAAAAATACTTTGTATAATTTCAGTTCTTTTACATTTGCTGAAACTTATTTATAGGCTAATGTATGGCTAATTCTGGAGACTGTTCTACATGTGCTTATGAGTGTGTATATATTAATGTTGTTAGATGGGGTGTTCTATACATTAGAACTGTTAGGTCTAGCAGGTTTCTAGTGTTGATAAAGTTTTATATTTCCTTGTTAAATTTAAAACAAATTTTTCTGTACATTGTTGAAAGTGGGGTATTGAAGTCGATGTTATTGTTGAATTGTATTTTTCTTTAATTTTGTCAATTATTGCTTTAAATGTTTTGGTTCTCTGCTTTTAGATGCACACATATTTATTTTATATTTGTCATGGCTTGACTGTTTTCCTCTCTTATTCTCTAGTTACCTCTTTTTCCAAAAAAAAATTGTATCAGTGTAGTTGATTCAGTTATCTTTGGTTAGTGTTTGCATGGAATATGTTTTTTCATCCTGTTTTTTTCAATCTATTGTAGCTTTAAATCTAAAGTTTGCCTTTAGCAGACAATATATAGTTGAATTATTTTTAAAAAATCCATTCTACCAGTTTGGTTTTGTTTGAAATCTTAAATCTATTTATATTTAATGTAACTACAGGTAATGTAAGATTTACTTCTGCCAATTTGCTATTTGTTTTCTATATCCCTAATATATTTTGTTTGTCTCTTTGCATATTACTATCTCCTTTCCATTAAATATATATTTTACAGTATTACCATCTAATTCCTTTCTTTCTTTTACTATAATTTAAGTGATTTTCTTTCTTTCTTTCTTTCTTTCTTTCTTTCTTTCTTTCTTTCTTTCTTTCTTTCTTTCTTTCTCTCTCTCTTCTCTCTTTCTTTCTCTTTTCTTTTTCCTTTTTTTTTGAGACCGTAGTTATGTTCTTGTCGTTCAGGCTGGAGTGCAGTGGCCCAATCTTAGCTCACTGCAACCTCCGCCTCGAGAGTTCAAGTGATTCTTGTGCCTCAGCCTCCTGAGTAGCTGGGGTTATAGGCACCCGCCACCACATCCAGCTAATTTTTGTATTTTTGATAGAGATGGGGTTTCACCATGTTGCCAGGGTGGTCTTGAACTCCTGAACTCAGGTGATTCACCTGCCTTGGCTTCCCAAAGTGCTGGGATTATAGGCATGAGCCACCAGGCCTGGCCTGAGTGATTTCCTTTTGATTGCCCTGGGAGGATAATAATTAACATCTTATTTATGACAATACTACTTATATTAATATCAGATTTGCTGGTGTATAGCTTATTTCGCTCTTCCATCTTTATGCTCTTATTGGTGTACAAATTCCAATTGTATACATTGTATACACAACCCTACAGTTTTATTAGTATGGTATATGCTTATATAATAGTACAGGAATAGGATATATAAGTTGGAAAATTCTTAAAATTACAAATAATCAAAAACACATAATGTATCCTCTTTTATATTTACATGTTACTTTTTTTTTTGTTTTTAAAGCGCCTGCCTACCAGACTGGCTGGCCAGCACTATATGTTAATTTTTTATTGTTTTATGTGGATTTCAGTTACTCTTTAATGTTCTGTTTTTTTTTGTTTGTTTGTTTGTTTTTTGTTTTTGCCTGAAAAAAAATCCCTTTAGATGTTTATTTTTTATATAGTTTGATGACTGGATCTAGTTTTATTGCACTTTTCCAACTGTATAATTCTGAAACTATTTACTGGGTAGTTTTGCTTTTCTTCACTGGTGAATAATTCCATTTCTCTTAAATATCAAGTTTCTTATGTGCCAAGGTCCATTTTTTTTGTATATATATTTTTTATTGCGCTTTAGGTTCTGGGGTACATGTGCAGAACATGCAGGATTGTTGCATAGGTACATACATGGCAATGTGGTTTTCTGTCTCCATCCCCGTCACCTATATCTAGCATTTCTCCCCATGTTATCTCTCCCCCAACTCCCTACCCACCCCCGCTGTCCCTCCCTTATCTCCCCCACAACAGACCCCAGTGTGCGATGCTCCCCCTCCCTATGCCCATGTGTTCTCATTGTTCAAGACCTGCCTATGAGTGAGAACATGCGGTGTTTGATTTTCTGTTCTTGTGTCAGTTTGCTGAGAATGATGGTTTCCAGATTCATCCATGTCCCTACAAAGAACACGAACTCATCATTTTCTATGGCTGCATATATTCCATGGTATAAATGTGCCACATTTTCCTTACCATCGATGGGCATTTGGGTTGGTTCCAGGTCTTTGCTATTGTAAAAAGTGCTGCAATGAACATACGTGTGCATGGTGTCTTTATAACAGAATGATTTATAATCCTTTGGATATATACCCAGCAATTGGATTGTGGAGCTTCTGCACAGCAAAAGAAACAATCGTTAGAGTGAACTGGCAACCAGCAGAATGGGAAAAAAATTTTGCAATCTACCCATCTGACAAAGGGCGAATATCCAGAATCTACAAAGAACTAAAACAGATTTATAAGAAATAAACAAACAAACCCATTCAAAAGTGGGCAAAGGATATGAACAGACACTTTTCAAAAGAAGACATATATGAGGCTAACAAACGTATGAAAAAATGCTCATAGTCACCGGTCATTAGAAAAACGCAAATCAAAACCACATTGAGATGCCGTCTCAAGCCAGTTAGAAAGGCGATCATTAAAAAATCTGGAGACAACAGATGCTGGAGAGGATGTGGAGAAATAGGAACGCTTTTACACTGTTGATGGGAGTGTAAATTAGTTCAACCATTGTGGAAGACAGTGTGGTGATTCGCCAAGATCCATTTCTTGTATCTCTGTCCCGTTTGTGAGGAAAGATAATTCCAGATGGCTTCAAATAACTGTTTCCTCCCCATTTATGAAGTCTCTTTCCTGTCCCCCTTTCTGGTTGCTTATAAGAATGGCTCAGCACCTTGAGAAAAATAAATATAAACACATTAATATCTCTGGCTGACACCAACCACATTGGCAAGAGAACTCCATTAGCTAAGTTACAATCCTAAATATTCTCTTTTGCTGGTCAAGAATCTCCTATTATTGCATAGTAAACTAGGTATTTTCTGTCTCCTTCCAATTATTTTATAAAGAAATAAAATAACATGCATATTTGCCTTTGGAACACTTTGCATGCTATGTCTAAATGTGTCTGCGTCAACTACCAGGGAGTTCATAAGAGGTTGGGGATCAGGTGCAACTGTAGCTTCTTTTCTTTAGATTATGTTTTCAGGTGACTTTATATTTATCTCACATGTTAATATTGTACAAGGAACATTTTTTTGGATCTATATATCTCCATCTTTATTCCCAATAGCAATAAAACTTTTAACTATAATTTAAAAAAAATGAGAGATAGGGCACTCTACCTAATATGCCTCTTCTTCCAGTCATGATTTCTGTATCAATGTTTAGCTTGCTAACATCCGATCTGTTTCCATACTCTATTGCAATAATTTTTGGAGTAAGGTTGAGGAATAAATAAATATCATCCCTTTGAAAATTGAGAAGGTATTTTAAATTCTTCTGAGACTGAATGATATTGAAGGATGAATTATTAATTTTATATTCACTGTAACATCTAGCAAAGTGTTTACACATTGTGAGTGTTTAATAAAAGCTTACTGTTACAGTAAAAGATAATATGAATGAATGAATTAATAAGAATATGAGTTGCAAATCTGAAACATAGAAGCCTCTTGTGGTCCAGGGCCAATACGCCTTTGTTTTTGGTTTTTCATTTTTTTTGGTCCCATGTGCATATCATAGTACAGTTAATCTAGCAAATGTTTGATCAAAGTTAATGATTTCATTTGAAGTTTACCATACATATATAGCTGTAAGAAATGGAACACCTACTTAAAAGTGGTTTAAAAATAGGGATTTGTAATCTTACATAAAGCGATTCCTGAAAGTAGAGGTTTTTAGATTTGGTGAATTCAACAACTCAGCAATGTTAAGATGCTTAAGGAGCACCTCTGTTATTCTTTTCAGTCGCGTCTTACAGCCACATCACAGCACTTAAAGCTCTGCATGATGGCCACAAAGGACAATTCTCTGAGTAATAAGGAACGGCAGGGTTTCTCCTCATGTTACCTCTTTTATCATACCCAAGAACTCCCAGCTACTTTCTATGTTTCATTGGGTACATGCAGACTCCTATTATTCATTGGCCAGAACTACTATGATTTATCATAAAATAAAGTGTGACTTAATTGAACATAAAGCTAAGAGATACTGAAACCAAACCAAATTTCCATGCCAGTGAAAAAGGTTGAATTTGCTTTTAGAAAGAAAGTTAACAGTTCCTGCCATATGGAGTTTTATTTTTTCAAGTGAATAATATAGACAGAGAGCATAGCAAACATACTGAAAATAACTATTATTTAGGATATTCTTATTTAGTTGATCTATAGAGCTACTAAAAGAAATGGTTGAGTGTTAGTTTATAATATCTTTAAATCTCTATAATTTAAACTAACTGTAAAGGAGTTAGCTCCTAATCAGCAGTATAACAACCTGTTTTTGTTTTCCTCAAAGTTATCTTGTCAACATAAAACTGCTATGTTTTAATTTCTTCATAGACATTTTAGGGAAAAAAAGTATAGATTCTATTGCATGTCCTGCATTGCAGGCATCCTAATAAGTAAACTATGTGAATACCTTAATGAGACTTAATTTTTCACAGATCAAGTAGAATTTGTATACCCAAAAGATGAGTTCCTCCACCAAAACAAACATGTACAATTTATAATCTATTAATGTTACTGTATTATACAGGTTTCTTCTGGGATTTTTCTTTAGAAATTAGATGTTATGCCTCTTTATAACTTTTTTAAAAAGTTGGGGATATTTTGTTGAGAAAAGATGAAAATAGGTGTCCTGAGATCGTATTTCATTGATTTCCATAGTTAATTTGTATACCAAGTAATTATTTATTTATTAATCTTGTTACTAAGATTTAAGAGTCAAAAATAAGATATTTTTGAAATCTCACGTGACTTCTGTCTTGCTTGTTTTCTAAACTACTTCAAATACACTGTTATAAAAGTAGTTCCAGTAAACTTTTGAGCAACAGCATCATTATTGGAATGAATACAGGTTTATAGATTACCAAGGAAACTGTTGAGATCCATTTCTTCTGTTCTCACTGATATTTGCTAATCTATCTGGTTTATTCTACATATCTAACAGTATATAAATACTTTAACTATCTAGAGTGTCCTTGCATTGATATTGCATTGATATTTGAATTCAAGGTTGATAAGTGATCGTCAAGTATCTACTGATTCTTTGTACTACTAAAAGTTGCCTGACAATTGGAATAAATCCAGTAGTCTTTCTGATGAGCATGGTAATCCTTAGGTATGAAATACTTGATAAACAGTTTCTCTGAATATCTTTGCTAGCTTCAAAAAATGGGCATCTGAGCTTATGAAACAGGTAACCAAGTTTGGAAACAGGTAGGATTTCTAACTTAAATTGACCGTTATGTGAAATAAACAGAAGTAGCTTCCATTTCCTGATTAAGGAATGATTTCTTCCTTTCTGTAAATTAGATGGCAATTTATATGAATGGGAAAAAACAAAACAAACAAGCAAACAAACAAACAAAAAATCACTTCTAAAACCTAATAGCAATCCTTTGCCTACGAAAATGAGCACTTTCAAGATTGGTGTGAGCATTTGCAATTATGGAATTGGGAAAAGAAATGTTACTCTTTCTCCTTTTGTTGAAAAATTAAGCCATGTATCCCCTTATTCTTGGGAGGTAAGTTGTGTCCATGAGGTGAGGTCTACATAGTGTAAATCAAATGGAAAAGGCAAATAGAGATTGGGGGAAGGATGGAGAGTTATGTGGATTTCTGGTTTCCTACTTGCTATTGCCTAATATGTGCATAGCTGTGCAACTACCTGGAAGGACAGGCACCTGGAGACACACATGCACATATGCATATGCCTTTTCTCTCATCTGAAGTTCCCCCATGTGGTTTATCAGCTGAGTGAAATTCATTTTTTTTCTGACTATATCAACAGTACCAGTTCTTTTACTGCTTAATAGCATCTTATATCCTATGAACACCGTACTTGTCTTTTTGTATTTTTATTCTGATTACCTACTTTTAAAATATTATATGTTGTCTTATAGTTTTTGATACTTTGTTTATAAACCTCAAGCTTTCTTTCTGTATTATACTATAAGTTCACTGTGGACAAAGGTCACAGTTTTAATTACCTAAATGGAGTGGGCATTTAAAAATAATTTTGTGTTGAATGAGTTAAAATGTATCCCTCAGTGATTAGTACACTGAAAATGTATACATTATTATAGCTGTATTGATCTAATGTCATTATAGAGCAATTATTTTTCTCTACGTTGTGCAAGTATGTACATTGGGGGAATGTATACATTTATGCATACAGTGCAGTAGTGTAAAGGCACAATGTAAGAGTTTTATTTTAAGGACTTTTTAAGATTTAAGTCGTAAAATACTCAGTGTTTCCCCTACAAATATTTAAAACCTTTCCAACAATACAAAACAAATATTTTTATTACATCTGCCTATAAAAAGAATTCTCTCTCTCTCCCACACACATACATACAAACACACTTATGCTTTTGTCTTGGCATTTGAACCTTTTGCCTTTGTGATAAGTACAAAATGCCTAGAGAGAAAAAAGTTAGGATTATTGCTGAACATTTTAAAGCATTTTAAAATGTGCTTATTTGTGTTTATTTGCAGTGTTTACTTAATGCTGTTTTCATATCAACCCTCAAACTCTAAATATGGTTAATGAATATTTTTCTTCATAGGCATTAAATGAAATATAATTGTTGCATCACACATATGGGTTTTTAAAACTTATTTATAGATTCATTTTCTGCTCCACAGATATTAACATAGTGCTTACTATGTTATTAGTAAGTACTATGATGGGTATTATACTAGACAATGAGAAGGAGAATACAGTATTTATCAAAACAAAGTTCCTACTTTCAGGGTTTCATTGAACTCAGGAGATAAAAAAGAAGCATACAAAGCAAGAAAATATCAAATAGTGTTGATACTAAGAAGAAAATTCAACAGGCTGTTGTTTTGACTGTGAATATTGTAGATGCCGCAACATGAAGCCCTAAGGCAGAAAACATCCTGGATTGTTTGAAGAGGAAGGAAGCGGAAGCTACAGGCTGGCACTTGGGCAGTGAAAAAGAAAGTGATTCTTGATGTGATCAAAGAGGTAGGCAGGCATCATCAGATCATGTGAAGCTGTATGGGCCAAAGAAAGGGTTTGAATATTATTTAAAAATCTATTCAAAGCCGTTGGGGTTTCCATGTCGAGAAGTGACATGATCAGATTTACAATTGAGAAAAGATTAGTAGGCTACTATGTGAAAAATGCATTGGAGGGAGATAAGGGAATTATTGCAATTAGGAAGTTCCTACAGAATTTCCGTCAAAATATAATCAGGCAGAGTCTAGCAAGTTGCAAGTAAAGATGGAGAGAAATGGACGGATTCTGGTTATATTATTAAGATGTAATAAGTTGTAAAGTAAGCAGAAGGGTTCAATGTAAATAATGATTATTGTTTTTATGTGCTTATTGTTTTTATCATCATTGTACATATAAATACCAGAAAGACTGTGGCTTATTATGAAGCAGCTTAGCAAAACAGTAGAGACAGAGAATCTGGATGTTGGAGAGATTATGTCAGCCTTTGATGCCTCAGAGTTCTCATCTATGAAATGAGAAATAACAATATTATATAATGCGTAGAGGTGGTAGCAGGATTAATACAAGTAAAGTGCTAACAAAATATGGTAATAACAGAAGTTATTTTTGAATTAGCACTCTGTAGAATCAGTATAATTTGATGAAAATTCTAATGATTTTGCAACTAAATAGACCTAAACTTAAATACTTGTTTCACAATGTGTTACTGCTTCTTAGCTTTGAACAAATTGTTAAAACTCCACAAGCCTCAGTTTCTCCCCTATAGAATGGAGACATTACATTATACATCACAAGTAATGTAAAAATTAAAAAATATATGTATTTGCAAATCACCCAACATCATGGTATCATGATTGGTGCCTACAAGAAACTTTGATATTAGTTTTGTTGTTGTTGTTGTTTGCAATGGAAATAGTGTTAGCATTTCTCGCCAACTTGGAAAGACAAAATAGTATGCAGAGATTTACAACATATACTTTTTATCCAAGAAGCTATACAGGGTCTTAACAGGAAAATGGAAATCCACAGACTCTTTGGAAGAAGTGGCAGGCTGCATCCTACACCATGAACCCAGTAAAAAACTGGAAGTCCCCAGAGTGTGTGAGAGAGACTGCCTCCAGGATATATATCAACACCAGGGAATCTGGAAATCCAGGCAATAGGGTAAAACGTTAATCCCAACCAGAGCTGAAGCTGATTTAGGGAGCAGTGAGGAATATAAAAGTAGAAGCAGAAGCAGGAAGAGCCTTGCATGCATTCCCCAGTCTCCAGCACAGACCAAGTGAAGCCATTTCTTATTCTACCTCACAGGAGACCTCACAGAAGTCTACCAACTAACTCAGGCTGTGTTTGGAGGTTGGAAGAAGCTCCTAACTGAATTTTGCAATATAACCTCAAGTAGGGATGAATTCCCTTGACTAAATTTAGAGGGCATGTGGGAAGTGTGCTACATCCACAAATGCAGAAGCTGGGCACCTTGGCTTTGTGGGTAGACTAGAAGGGGTGTAGCTCGAAAGTCACAATTTCTGTCTCTGAAAGGAAGGCGTATGGCCTGGGGCAGTTTTGAGTTCTGAGTATAGATGGCTTGGAGCTTAGCTAGTTGCTGCTAGCAAACACTGCTGGTGTGAGATCTGCTTAGCCAAGTGTGTGGGAGCTGAGAGCGGCTTACTGCCACCTGCTACTCCCAACTCCCTGTGCAAATACTTCTGTGCAGCAGAGGTAGCTACACTCCTCTCTGGACCATTACTCTAGTGGCCAGGGAACTGCCCCTTGACTTCTACAGGGGCCACTGCTTGGTATGCGTAAGGAGAGCCAGAGAGTGGACCTGCCTGACCTAGCCTCCACATGGCTTTGGCCCTCCACCTACCCTGGTAGCTTTATACAAAAGACAGAAACTTTTGGGAGCTTTATGGCCCTACCCATTATCTGAGAAATCAGAGTACCTCCCCCTCAGTATCATAAGGGAAGCACAAATCTCACTGCTGCTACTACTACAGTTAGTACTCTTCTGAAAGTACCATCTCCTGGCTGGAGGCCACGGACACAGTCCATTACAGCATCTCCTAGTAGAATAACACTGCACCAAAGAAAGGGAAAACTTGTGTATGACCTCAACTACTACCATTGCCTGTACCACCCTGGCTAACAAGGAGGTCCTGAGACTGTCCATGTGAACAGTTCATTGATACTACAACCAGCACTTGAGAAAGCCAATACACTAAGGCTGTTTATAACCAAGGAATCTCACAGAGTCTACATCACTTCCCTGCCATCCCCATTAGAGCTTGTACTGGAATCCACTGCTGGAAGACTTGGGGGACAGGTCACATTATTGGATCCCTTTCTGACATTCTACAACAACAGCCCAAAATATGGCAGCCCCACTTGGTGGCTAGACCTGGAGGAGCAACAGTATTCACAGTAGTCTGGCTTTCATGGACTCCTAGGGAAGGGGGAGTGTATCACATCAAGGGAACGCTTTATAAGGCAAAATAATCTGGATGGTAAGCCTTTAGTTCCAGACATTTCAGCTAATGGGAAATTTATTTCAGTAGGAAAAGTCCCAAGTTCTACCCCAACAGTCAGGCACCCTTCATGCTCATGAAGGGTCTTGAAGAAGGAGATTTCTTTTCCTCCTCTTCGGCCACTGCAGACACAGCTGGGGCTCTTCTCATGGGGTTTAGGTATGGATACACCTGTAGATAGACTTTCTGGAATGCTTCAGGGTGACTGGATCCCCCACAGGAGGAGCACCCCCCCAGGATCAGGCTTACACGAGAGGTAGAATCAAAATTTCTCTCTACTTGGAGCATCAGTATTTCCGTAGATGAAAAGAGGTGACTATCTGATCTGGGTAGCCAGAACACTGGGTCAGGAGTGTGTTTGGAAAGTGGATATCTTTCCTGCTGCCCTGGCATGAGAGCTGAGGTGGCTCTTATATGTTCCTCAGTAGACCTCAGTGCATTTTACTGAGAGCTTCCCCAACCGCCATTATCAAGGCTAGGATGTCTCCCCACCTGTGAGTATTGCATTTATCCCTCTGTTTTAGCCAGAACTGGTTTCTACCCAAGGACACATCTGCTACTGACTTGAAGCCTGAACTATTCAACTCAGTATAAAATACTGGGGAAAATTGCCAAAGCAATCCTAAGCAGAAAAAAACAAATCTGGGGGCATCACATTACTGGACTTCAAATCATCCTACAAGGTTATATTTGCCAAAACAGTATGGTATTAATATAAAAGTAGGCACACAGACCAATGTAGCAGAATTGAAAACCCAGAATAAAGCAAAATAGTTTTAACCAATTGATCTTCAACAAAGTATACAAAAGCATAAATTGGAGAAAAGACACGCTATTTAATAAACGATGCTGGGAAACCTGGCTAGCCACGTGTAGAAGAATGAAACAGATCCCTGGGTCTCACCTTATTAAAAAAATCAACTCAAGAAGGATCAAAGACAAATCGAAGAGCTTCTGAAGATAACATCGGGAAAAATCTTCTGGATAGTAGCCTAGGCAAATAATTCATAACTAAAACCACAAAAGCAAATGCAATAAAAAAGAAAAAAGTTAATGGGACCTGATTAAACTAAAAGGCTTCCAAACAGCAAAAGAGATAATGAGTAAAGAGACAACCCATAGAATGGGAGAAAATATTTGCAAACTATGCATCCAACAAGGGTATATCCAGATGTACCTTCTGGATACATATTTGTTGCATGTATCCAGAATCTACAAGGAGCTCAAACAAATCAACAAGAAAAAAAAATCTTATCGAGTGGGCAAATGATATGAATAGACACTTCTGAAAAGAAGACATATAAATCGCCAGGAAACATATGAAAAAAAAATACATCACTAATCATCAGGGAAATGCAAATTAAAACCACAGTGAGATACCACCTTACTCAAGAATGAATGATCATTATTAAAAAGTCAAAAAACAATAGATGTTGGTATGGCTGTGGTGCAAAGAGTACACTTATACATTACTGATAACAATGTAAATTGGTACAACTTCTGTGGAAAACACAATGGAGATTACTTAAAGAACTTACAGTAGATCTACCATTTGATCTGGCAATCCCACTACTGGGTATCTATGCAAAGTAAAAGGAGTCATTATATGAAAAAGACACATGCACACATATATTTATTGCAGCATGATTCACAATTACAAAGATATGGCACAAACTTACATGCCCACTGACCAATGAATGAATAAAGAAAATGTGAGATATATATGTCACATTTTCTTTATTCAGTAGTAGTATTTATGGGGGTGTGTGTGTGTGTGTGTGTGTATCTCAGAATTCCTCACTATATAATTCATCCATGTAACCACTTGCAACCTTTGACCAACCTCCTGTCATATATATGTATGTGTTTGTGTGTGTGAATACACACACACACGTATACATATATACCATAGAATACCACTCAGCCATAAAAAGGAATAAAACAATGTCATTTGCAGCAACTTGGATGGAGCTGGAGGCCCTTATATAAGTGAAGTAATTCAGGAATGGAAAACTAAGTACCATGTGTTCTCACCCATAAGTAGGAGCTAAGCTATGAGTACACAAAGGAATGCAGAGTAATATAATGGACTATGGAGACTCAGAATGGTGGAGGTGGGAGAAGGGTGTGGGATTAAAAAAATTACTTATTGGGTATAATGTACACTACCTGAGTGACAAGTACACTAAAATCTCAGAATTCCTCACTATATAATTCATCTGTGTAACCAAAAACCACTTATACCCCAAAAGCTATTCAAATAACAAAAGGATAAAATTTAAAAGGAAACTTTAATATTAGTTACTATGAAGATTAAATGTTTGTTTCTAATTCTCTTTTTAATCAATGAAACATTGATTTGAGTTGAAATATAGAACACTTCCAAGCAGAATATTCATCTAGAGTGAATATTTATAGAAAAGTTCTATTTCTCAAAAAACACATATGTTCACGATGTCAAGCAATCAGAATCCTTTAGTGTAGATTATTACTTGAAAGATTTCTTAAATTTTAAAATATTTGACAAATAATTGTATATAGTCTAGTGCACAATATGATTTCATATACATTTACATCATGTAATAATTAACACAATCAGATTACTTAACATATTTGTCATCACCCATAGTTACCATTTGCATGTGTCTGTGGCAGAGTAAGGGTTTTGTTTTTCTCTGCTCTATTATCAAATTTCAAGTAATCAACAGTATTTTTAACTATGGTTACCATGCTGTATACTATATCCCCAGAACTATTTATCTTATACTGAAAGCTTGCAA
Source organism: Ateles fusciceps (assembly GCA_036589455.1). Lineage (NCBI taxonomy): Eukaryota > Metazoa > Chordata > Mammalia > Primates > Atelidae > Ateles > Ateles fusciceps. Next base: position 3,871,167 of record JAZHEH010002077.1, read on the forward strand.
CCTTTGACCAAGCTCCTGTAATTTACCCCACCCCCTCAGTCTCAGATAACTATCATTCTACACTATGCTTCTATGAGGCTTTCTTTTTCCACATATCTTTTCCAAATATAACTAAAATGATGCAGTATTCTCCTTTCTATGTGTGGCTTATTTCATGTAGAATAATGTCCTTCATGTTCATCTATTTGTTGTAAATGGCAGGATTTTATTCTTTATTTATGGATAAATAATATTTTTATGTATGTTTATACTATTTTTTCTTTATCATCAATTGATAGATGTTTAGGTCATTTCATTTCTTGACTATTGAGAATAATGCTGCAATGAACATGGGGATGCAGATATCTCTTTGAGATACTGATTTCATTTCCTTTGGATGTATACCCAGAAGTGATATTTTTGCACTGTATAGTAGTTCTACTTTTAATTTATTGATGAAATTCTATACTTTTTTCCACAGTGCCTGTAACAGTTTACATTGTTGCCAACAGTGCCCCACACCAATAGTTGTTATCTCTTTTATTTTTGATAATAGCCATTGTACAGGTGTGAGGTAATATTTCACTGTGGTTTTCCTTTGAATTTTCCTGATGATGAGTGATGTTGAGCATTTAAAAATATACCTGGTGGCCATTTGTATGTCTTTCTTGAAAAAATGTTTATTCATTTTCCCATTTCTTTTTTTTTTTTTTTTGAGACGGAGTCTCACTCTGTTGCACAGGCTAGAGTGCATTGGTGTCATCTCGGCTCACTGCAACATCTGCCTCCCAGGTTCAAGTGATTCTCCTGCCTCAGCATTCTTAGTAGCTGTGATTACAGGTGTGCACTACCATGCCAGGGTAATTTTGTATTTTTAGTAGAGACAGGGTTTCACCATGTTGGTCAGGCTGGTCTCGAACTCCTGACTTCGTGATCTGCCTGCCTCGGCCTCCCAAAGTGCCTGGATTACAGGCATGAGCCACCGCACCTGGCCATTGCCCATTTTTAATTGAGTTATTCATATTTTTGTGATAGAGTTGTATGAGTTTGTTATATATTTTAAATATTAACCCTTATCATGTATATAGTTTGCAGTTTCTTTTCCCATTTTGTGGGTTGACTTTTGGTTTGTTGATTGTGTAGTTTGCAGTACAGAAGATTTTTGTTTTGATGCAGCCTCACTTGTTTATTTTTGTTTGTGTTTGGTGTTGTATCCAAAAGGAAAAGGCCTCTTGGCAGTGACATTTTGACAAACAGGTCTTTTCCTCTGTGTTCTACTAGGAGTTTTGTGACTTAAAGTCTTACATTTAAGTCTTTAATCCTAAATTTCAAGTTAATTTTTTTATATGGTGTAAGGTAAGGGTCAAACTTTATTCTTTTGCTTGTGGATAGTCAGCACTCAACACCATTTATAAAAGAAACTTTTCTTTCCTGATTGTGTATTCTTGGTACCATTTCAAAGATTAGTTGCCCATATATGTGTTGGTTTATTTCTGGGCTTTGTATTCTGTTCCATTATTCTGTGTGTCTGTTTTTATGCCAGTATCATACTGTTTTGATTGCTATAGCTTTGCAATATAGTTTGAAATCAGAGAGTGTGATACCTCTAGCTTTGTTTTACTTTGATAAGATTGCTTTGGCTATTTGTGGTCCTTTCTAGTTCAATAAAAATGTCAGGATTTTTTTTTCTATTTCTATAAAAATTGTCATTGGGATGTTTGAAGATTGCTTTGGGTCATATAAATATTTTAAAAATATTAAGTCTTCTGTAAACACAGAATATCTTTCCACTTACTTGTGTCTTTAATTTCTTTCATCAACACTTTATAGTTTTTGGAGTATAGATTTTTCACTTCATTAGTTAAATTGATTTAATTTTGATGTTATTTAAAATGGTATTGTTTTCTTTTTATTGATACATAATAGGTTACATATTTATGGGGTACATATGAGTGTTACATGCATAGAATGTGGAATTAAGAAGTCAGGGTATTTGGGGTATTTATACCTTGAGTATCAATTCTATGTTTGGTATAATTTCAGATCTTCTCTTCCAGTTTGAAATATAGAAAATATTTTTGGTTAATATAGTCATCTTAGTTTTATCTCAAATATTAGAACCTCTTTCTACTATCTAACTGCATGTTTGTGCCCATAACCAACTTCTCTTTATCCTCTCTCCCAACCAGGATATTGTTGCTTTAATTTCTTTTTGGAGAAGTTCAGCATCAGTGTATAAAACATAGCTGATTTTTGTATGTTGATTTCATATAATACAACTTCAACTTGTTAAATTTGTTTATTGGTTCTAACAGTGTTTGACAGAATCTTTAGGGTTTCATATACAGGTAAACGTCATTGATTATGCTTCACTTTATTACTTTTTTTTTTACAAATTGAAGGTTTGTGAAACTCTTGCATCAAGCAAGTCTATCAGTGCTATTTTTCTAATAGTATGTGTTTACTTCATATCTTTGAGTCACATTTTGGTAATTCTTGCTATATTTCAAACATTTTCATTCTATCTGTTAAGGTGATCTTTGATATTAGTGTTTTGGGGTACCATGAACTGCACTTACATGAGATAGCAAACTTAATTGACAAATGTCTATGTTTCTGACCACTTCACCAACCTGTACTCGTCTTGGGCCTCCTTATTCCTTGAGATAATGATGTTAAAATTAGTCCAGTTAATAACCATACAATAGAGTTGAATGTTCATTGAAAAGGAGAGTCACATATCTCTCACTTTAAATCAAAAGGTTGAAATGATTATGCTTAGTGAGAAAGGGATGTCAAAAGCCAAGATAGGCCAAAAGCTAGGCACCAAACAGCCAAGTTATGAATGCGAGAGGAAATTTCTTGAGAGAAATCAAAAGTGCTGCTTCAGTGAACTCATGAATGGCAAGACAGAGATATAGCCTTATTGTTGATATGAAGAAAGCTTTAGTGGTCTGGATTGAAGATAAACAATTCTCAATTGTGAAGATAAACAGTCACAACAATTCCTCAAGCCAAAGCCTAATCCACAACAAGGCCCTGATTATTTTCAATTCTATCAGAATTGAGAGAGGTGAGGAAGCTGCAGAAAAAAAAAAAAAAATTGAAGCTTGTAGACGTTTATTCATGAACACAACGTGAAAATTCTGGGAGATACAATTCAAAATGAGATTTGGGTGGGGACACAGTGAAACCATTTCATTCTGCCCATGCCCCTCCAAATCTCTTATCCTCACATTTCAAACCTATCATGCTTTCCCAACAGTCTCCCAACGTCTTAACTAATTTCAGCATTAACCCAAAAGTCAACAGTCTGAAGTCTCATCTTAGACAAAGCAAGTCCCTTCTGCCTGTGAGCCTATAACATCAAAAACAAACTAGTTACTTCATAGATGCATTGAGGGTACAGGTATTTGGTAAATACAGCTGTTCCAAATGGGAGAAATTGACCAAAAGAAAGGGGTTACAGGGCCCATGCAAGTCCGAAATCCAGCAGGGCTGCCAAATTTTAAAGCGACAAAATGATGTCCTTTGATTCCAGGTCTCACCCCCAGTTTACACTGAGGCAAAAGGTGGGTTCCCATGGTCTTGGGCAGCTCCACCCCTGTGGCTTTGCAGGGTATAGCCACCCTCCCAGCTGCTTTCATGGGCTGTCATTGAATGTCTGCAGCTTTTCCAGGTACATAGTGAAAGCTGTCAGTGGATCTACCATTCTGTGTTCTGGAGGATGGTGGCCCTCTTTCACAGCTCCAACCAAGTAGAGACTCTGTGTGGGGGGCTCCAACACCACATTTTCTTTGTTCACTGCCCTAATGGAGGTTATCCATGAGGTTCCTGCACCTTCAGCACACTTGCCTGGCCATCCAAGAGTTTCCATACATCTAAAATCTAGGCAGAGGTTTCCAAACCTCAGTTCTTCACTTCTGCACACCCACAGGCTCAACATCACATGTAAGCTGTCAAGGCTTAGGGCTTCCATCCTCTGAAGCCACAGCCTGAGCTCTACATTGACCCTTTCAGCCATGGCTGGAGAGGCTGGGACACAGGGCACCAAGTCCCTAGGCTGCACACAGCACAGGGAACCTGGGCTCAGCCCAGAAAACTACTTTTTCCTCCTGGGCTTCCAGGCCTTTGATGGGAGGGGCTACCATGAGGGTCTGTGACATGGCCTGGAGACATTTTCCCCATGATCTTGGGGATTAACATTAGTCTTGTTACTACGTATGCAAAGTTCTGCAGCTGGCTGGAATTTCTCCTCAAAAAATGGGTTTTACTTTCCTACTGCATTGTCAGGCTGCAAGTTTTCTGAACTCTTATGCTGTTTCCTTTTTAAAATAGAATGCCTTTAACAGGACCCAAGTCACCTTTTGAATGCTTTGCTGCTTAGAAATTTCTTTTGCTGGATACCCTAAATCATCTCTCTCAAGTTCAATGTTCCTAATCTCTAGGGCAGGGCAAAATGCCACCAGTCTCTTTGCTAAAACATAACAAAAATCACCTTTGTTCCAGTTCCCAACAAGTTCTTTACCTCCATCTGAGACCCCCTCAGCTTGGACCTAATTGTTCATATCACTATGGGTGTTTTTGTCAAAGCCATTCAACAAGTCTCCAGGAGGTTCAAAACTTTCCCACACTTTCCTATCTTCTTCTGAGTCCTCCAATTTGTTCCAACCTCTGCCTGTTACCCAGTTCCAAAGTCACTTTCACATTTTCAGGTATCTTTTCAGCAACACCCCACTCTACTGGTACCAATTTACTGTTTTGGTCCATTTTCACGCTGCTGATAAAGACATATCAGAGACTGGGAAGAAAAAGAAGTTTAATTGGACTTACAGTTCTACATGGCTGGGGAGGCCTCAGAATCATGGCAGAAGATGAAAGGCACTTCTTACATGGATACAACAAAAGAAAAATTTAGGAAGTCCCAAAAGCAGAAACCCCTGATAAACCCATCACATCTCCTGAGACTTATCAGGAGAATAGCATGGGAAAGACCGGCCCCCTTGATTCAATTACCTCCCCTTGAGTTCCTCCTACAATAGGGGAGAATTCTGGGAGATGCAATTCAAGCAGAGGTTTGGGTGGGGACACAGCCAAACCATATCAGGTGGGCATGACTGCTGGGTCCCTTGGCTGATGGTTCTGAAAGCAGGACCATGGCCAATTGGGGTTGCGAGAGAGTCCACATGGGGTCTAGAACTGAGACCATAATTGGTGGCCTGCCTGGGCAACTTTATGCTCTCTCCAAGTAGTTCCTAGGTTTTGGATTCCATTGGCATTTTACCACCCACTGCCTGAATCTCAACTCCCACAAAGGCCCTTTTGTAAATGGATGGCCGTTGTGGAATATGAATGCAGAATCTACTATTCTGCCATCTTACTGATGCCCTGTTTGTTTTCAATTCTTCCTTTCCTTTTATAAAATTTAACACTCATGCTTTGTCATATAATTTTCAGTTCTTGCCATTGGCAATCTTGATCTCCTGCTCTATTGATTTGGATCTTAGCCATGTGATTTTTTTTTTTTTTTTTGGCCAAGCGTACATTGCTGACATGGCTCAAGGGCAGTCTTTATATGGGCAAGGTGTGGTTTCCCTTTTATTCTCCTGTAATCTGTACTGCGAATATGGCCCATGTAGCTGTTGGCTCAATAAAAATAAGAAAACATATCAAGCAGATATATACCCAGTCTGAAAGCTGAAGCCAGGCATGGTAAAGCCACAGCTGACCCAAAGACCTGTGAATAGGAGAAGGAACTTTTATTGTTATAAGACACTGGTGTTCTGAGGATGTTTGCTATGTGTTTTATTGCAGCAAAAGTTGATTCATACATTACCTTTTTCCTTTCGCTTTTTAGGTCATGCCAATTCCCAGTACATTAAATTATATCTGAAATGTAATTTTTCTATGTGACTAAAATTATTTTTAAATATAGTTCTCTAGGGCTTTGAACTATAGTTAACATTGATTAGTAGTTAATAATCTAAGATTTTAAAAATAGTTCATGTGGCTGGCATTGTGGTAGACTATCTTGGAGAGAGAGAAAAAGGAAAACATTCGGAGTTCAATAAACTTCGTTTCCTCCTGGGAACACACTATAGGTCCTTCACGAGTTCATATTTCCCAGGCACGCTGCAGAACTCAGAGACAGGAGAAACTGGAGGAGGCAGGAAAAGTGGCATAAAGGATGCAGATGTTGAGTTGGATATAAAGGAAAGAGTTCTACTTAAACAGTGTCACTTGGATTCTGAAGCACTTTTGCCATACAGATACTGTCTATGAGAAGCATGGCCTGATTCTTATATTTTTCCCAGGCTCAAGGAAAGGTTACTGGCAAGACGACCTTCGGGCTTTGATCCAATTCATCTTCTGAATATTGCTTTGTCTTTAATGAGTCAAAGTGACACTTTACATTGATAGTGAAAGAAAAGGGGGAAGTCCACTGACTTACTGTTTTATTAGATTTCTGATTGTAGACAAGGATGAGCTGTGTGGCCTTACATGTAAAATTGCCCATCTTTCACCTCTGAAGTTTTTAGATTTGAAGTTGGTGACTTATTTATCCTAAGTCTGTCAGGCTTGGTAATTGCTGATATAGCACATCCAAAGGGAAATGGGAAGCATTTGCTGCAGGAGGAATTCTGAGTAGTTACATCCAAGGTATTATCGTTCTCAACCTTTTAACTGTATCTAAACAGTAAAGTAAAGGAGGAAAGAATACAGGAAAAGAAGTAAAAGAAGGGGGACAGGGAGTAGGGATAGAGAAGATAAAGAGGACACCCACCTCTTAAACGATGACTATATGCCAGGCACATATCAGATACTTCATGATATATGAATTGCGTATATTTCTATACTTGGTGGATCTTATATTGTATCAGAAAGCTGTTCATTATTAGATGTAGTTTACAGATAATGAGTTAATAAACCAAATTGCTTAGTGTGCAGCTAATAAGAATGTATATTTAAATGTGAATAAAAAAATACCTAAACATAATCTAATTTAAACTTTGTAACAGCTGTTTCAAGATATTTTATCATTATTCAGTTTTAGAGAAAAGAGGTTTATGTTTAACATGTACAATGTCACACAGCTTATAAATGACAGAGCCCGACTCACGCTTGGAGTTGTCTAATTGCAAAGCTCCAACTTTTCTACTTCTAATTAACGAATATATTTATATTTAATGAGATTACAAAGACAAAACTCACTTATTTCTCAAATATGTTTTGGAAAAGAAGTACAGTTGGTAGTTGTGATTGATTTTGGACTGTACGGTCTCCGTGTTGGTTCATACATTTTACCTAATTTAAATAATGTCCAAGTCCTTTTTTTGTTTCACAGTTGTTACAATATAAAATCTATCTTTCCCACCTCTCAACTAACCACTAATTGCATTTCTCCTATTTAGCAGATACTTACTTCTGTCAGCTAAACCAGTTTCCCCCTTCTGCTAACAAAGGGAATTTTCAGTGGCAATTAAGAATAATTGTTGCAATTTCTCCACCTACCCAGCTCTGGCTCCCAGCTGAGCAGTGTATCTCATTAGCTTTTGAGGAAAAGAATTTTGAAAGAAAAATACATCTTTCAGAAACCAAACACCCTTGAGTTTAGGATCCAGTAATCTTTACTAAGTCTCTCTCTGGCTAAAACAAAATGGATGATGTGTAAAGTCACATAAAAAGTGGAATACAAGGTTGTTTTCCTCAGACAAGTGTCAAACACTAGAGAAACGTGAGGAGGGGGAGGGTCGCAACTACATTTTATGAACTGAGTAGTATGCCCAAAGTATTTTTTAAATTTTATCTAACTTAAAATTCCAGGATTAATTTCTTTGGGTTATCCGTTCATAATCAAAAGTCCTCATTAAAATCAAAATTCTCTGTGAAATGGTGAAGTGTTAGTTGTGTGCATGTTTATGTACACGTGGAGGGTGGGATCTGTTTGTATTTGTGTTGAGGGGGAAAGTGTAAATCTTATTAGAACATTTATTGCCTTTTCAACCTTAGCACTTGTCCACCTGGAAGGCAGAGCTTTGGGAAAATGAGTCTACGTACTGGTATGTTTTTATTGGCTAAGTTCTGGATGTCTTTCTCTCTGGCTGGCTTTCACCTAAGTTCTCACCAACTTGACTAGTTAGTTGGAAATTTCTCTACCTTGGTTTCCATCTAATTAGAGTGGGCTCATAATGTAGTAAAGAGTTTAAAAAAAAAAAAAAAAAAAAGGCCAAACCTCATGTTTTCAGTAACTGGTCCAGAAGATTAGAATGAAAAATCTGGAAGTGAGAACAAACACTTTGTTAACTCTATGAAGATTTTCTCCTGATGTTTCAATTGCTATCTATAAATGTAAAAGTATATGACACACTTACCAATATTTATTTCCACCAACTTTTAGCTATAAATATAGACCTTGGCATTTAATCTTAAGGTAAAATGAATATTACTCCAGTGATTAGCAACAAGTCTTCTTGTTTCAAAACACTCATAACCTCCCTTCTTATATCTTCAGCATTTGAGACACCAGATAATTAGAAAAGGCAAGGACTTCCTGTCCGGGTAAAGTAATTCATTGTTACAGCCCTCTCTAGTTGGAATTTGATCATGGATTATCTTTATTTAATCATGTCATGAGGTAGCTCATTTCATGGCCCTGATCGAATGAAATATAGAATGGGAGGTGAGGGTCATGGGCAGGGAGATGCTTTCAGGCTTTGAATCTGGGTTTATTGAGAGGACACACTTAAAGGTGGTCCTCAGCATGGCTCAATACCAGGGGAAACTTTTAGAAAGGATCAGATCCAAAAGATCTGCAATCCAAATCTTTATTTTTTTATGTAGATACCAAGGAAGGGAGTCTTTGTCCTTTGTGATATCAGTTTCAAGTATTAGAAATGCCATCCTCTCTTCAGCCTAAATTTCCTTAATAATAAGATTTTGCAAATGTCAGCACAGTCCCCCTATTAAGCTAAAGGTGTCCCACATTAAATTGTCTTAAACTTTGGTGGCAAACTTCCAGTCTTTGTGTCCAGGGATTTAGTTTCTTATTTCATCTTTCTTGTTGTTTCACTTCAATCATAACCTCAAACGTAGCTTCATGTTCTCTTCTCTTAAACCCTAATCTTATCAATTATCCTCATATAAAGTCTCCCAGTCCCCTGTGCTAATCCAGTGGGCATTTTCTTTGAAACTCCACGAGCCCCACTTTGACCTCTTCTGCATACTATGGTACTAAATATGAGGATAGGTGATTCTGATAGGCACCTCTGACAGGCAGAGAGGAAAACTGTTCCAGATCGGGGTGGTCAGGATGTTTTCATACTGCCTCGGGCTGTTCCATCGGGTTATTCTCCATCAGTAAAATTAGCTGAATAATATTGTTTACAACTTGAAATTTGGAGCTGCTTGACTTTAAAAAAACAGAGAAGGGAATAGAATCAAAATGTATTTTCATTGACATGTGCTTCATTTTTCCCTTGCAATTACATCAAAAACAAGTTCTTGCTAATGGGTTCCCAAGTGCCTCCTCAGAGAACATGGCAATGCAGAAAGTAAGCACAGATATTATGTGTGCAGGTGAAGAATCAACTTTCCAAGGCAGTTTCCTCTGCCTTAATTAAGAGAAAATGATAGAACAGGGCAGGAAAACACACATTTTCACGGCTGGATCTGGCTCCAGTGATCAAAGACTTCCTCTTGGGGTAAACTCTCATTTTTAAGCCAATGGCTGTTGGTTGGTAAAACTTAAAGCACAGAAGCAGAGCCCAGAGGATTCCAGTGCTGTGGACTCAGCCTACCAGGAAGGAGCTGTGCCTGTAGAAGTACATAGATTGTGCCAGAGGAGAGGTAGAGAGGGAGTGCAAAGAATTGCTTCTACTTTTCTCTCCTTCCTCCCTCAAATTTCAGGAGGGTTCATCCTTTTGACTAAACCCAATGTGAAGTCATAGTAGAAGGGAATCTGAATGAGGCAGTTTATATGGGTCAGGCCCTTGGAGGATAAAACTGAGCTGGACAGAGTAGCTCTGGGGTGTTTGGCAAATAGAAAATAACTTACACAGCTTCAGAATGATGAAAGAGATTAATATGTAAGACCTGATGAGGTAAGAGTTCTTTCTCAAAAATATAAGAGACAAGACTAGTAATGGTATTTAATGCCATTGACTCCACTAGTCACAACTATCTTCTTTGGAAAATGTATTTCTTCTTTATACCAATAAATGCTTGTTTAAACTTAAAGCAGATATTGATAGCAAAATAGTTTTATTTTTTCATTCTTAGTTTGGATAGAGAAGAAATTAGGGTTGGGTGTTCCAACTAGGCTATCTCAGTTGTAGAAGAAGATTGCATGTGTATCACTTGTCAGAAGTGATAGGCTTCTTTCCACTTCCCCGAGATTGCACGGTAGGAGAAATACAGAAATCTGAGGTTCCCCAGGTGGAGACCTCATGGTTTGTTAGATTAATCAATAGTTGGACTTCTAGAAGATATTTTGTTTTGAAGGTCTCCAAGACCATCCTGAAGCTTGATATATCACTAGAGGAGCTCACAGGACTGAGAAGTTGTTATGCCTACCCTGTGGTTTATTACAGTGAACGGATGCAGCTTGAAATCAACAAAGGGAAAAATAATATAGAGTGAAGTCTAGAGGAAAGAATTAGCAAGCTTTCAAACATGGAGTCACACAGAATGCACTTAACTCTCCCCAGCAAAAATGTGTAGAAACAAATGGAAAGTATTGGTAAGAAGGGACACTCTTTGAGCCTGATTTTTCATGGTTTTTCTTGGCAGTCAGTCACATAAGCCTATACTACCTATGCTGGATGTTTGTTACTTAAGCTCCAGACTCTCAGAGAGAAGTCAGAATAAATGATAGTATCTCTGCACCTTGCACGTGTCAGACACATAGTAGGCACTCAAAATATATTTGTTTAATAAATGACTAAACAATCAAAGGAGAAAATATACTTCCCATTAAGACTATACAATTCTTGAGACTAGGAATTTATTTTTATTTTTTTTGCTATGCTTAACTTTTCTTCTCTTGATTTCCAACAATTTATAGGGGACATGGCAGGGACTGACTATTTCATTGATTGTCTTGACTTTTATCCTCTTTCTATCTTTGAGCTGTTCCAACTTCTCTCCAAACCATAAGGCCAAAAAAGTAGCTCCCCACTCTATGTGTGGCCTTCTATTCCTGCTGCTACTAAAATTTGGAGCTCAGTTTGTAAGAGACATTCCAAGAAAAAGAAAATAATCCTTCACCCCAATCGCCACACATATGCACTGGTACACATTCTCAGAGTCCTATGCAAAGCAGAAAAGGGAAGAATAAGTGCATGTTACTCTGCCTTTTGCCAGTTTTGATGAGCTCTCTATGATCATTTACTACAATCACTGGAATTTGCACATTTGCTTAAGTGTGCATTGCGATGGTTTATGATGGATGGATAAAAATTGGCAGTCCAGTCATTTGCTCTCCAATTAATATTTCCTTCCATTCAGCTGGCATGTTTTCTGTGGTCTTATGGAACACTTATTGGTTCTCCCATTTTAAAATAAAACTTAAATGTCACATTTCCATGCAGCATCATAATCACTTTATTAGTGGTTAAGAAAATATGTAAAATGTTGAGAGATTGTTCTTGCCAAAGGCACTGGTGTGAGATTCATGTAATGAACCATTCTAGTTCTTTAGACTTCAAGACCATGATGCCTTTGTTTCACAGAGGAAAATCTTCTTTAACCAAAGGTAACAACTAACTGAATCTTTAAAACATCATTTTTTTTGTCTTCTACATTCAAGTTATTTCTGTATGTTACTGTGAGTATCATTTGATTTATCTTTTTCTTCCTGCCCCCCTTTTCCTGATGCTGCTGCTTCTGCAATTTACTACTGTTGTCTTTTTTTCACCTCAAGTGTTCTTTATTAAATAAAGGCCACCTGCTATTTCCAAAGTGCCTCAGCTACGTGAATTTATCATAGCACAATCATAATGTATAGAGGGAAAAGATAAATTTTTAAGTATTTTCCATTCTACCAGAAAAACTTAAACTGTATGTTTTTCACTTTACTGAGATTACCTTGGGTTGCACAAAGTCTTCCTGTATAGCACGTGATGTTAATCTCTACTTGGTCAGCAGATGCCTTAGATTTGTGCCCTGTACTATTCCTTTGATTGTGGACTGGTTTTCCTGTAATCTAGGGTGTGAATCAGTCAGTCATCCTTTCTAAACCTTGTGATCATTCTTGTAGCCACCAGTGCTAGTAAGGACAGTAGTTCTCATCTTAATTGTATTATAAATTCTTAGTGCTCTATTAAAGGGAAGGTCAGTTATAATTATTCATACAGTTCTCTTAAGGAAATTTAGTGTGATCTCTTCTCTACTTTGGGAAAGAATGAGTGAAATTACGTTGTTTTACACCTAATGTCACGTTTCCCTATAAGAATCAACTTTTTCCTAGGATAGAGACTAAATGAATTCTCTTCTCCTACCTAAAGCATCCCTTGCAGAATTGGGGCTAGTGTTTTTCTGGTGGCTTCTCTGAAGTATTTTAACAGGCTCATTTAAAATCCTCCTAATATTCCTGCAAAAGGATTTACTATGCAACTTAAAACTGAACCTCAAGAAAGCCTTCCTGGGGTGCCAGAAGTCAATGGACCACATATAAATGATAGCTTAGGCACCTCTGTGGGATTCTCATGGCAAAAGTCTCCTACCCTTTCTGCTAAACTAAAACATATAAACAAAACAGGCAAGTTTAACTGACTGAATCTGCAACTGAAAACAAAGGTCCCTCTAGTTACAATGACTTATTATATTTATCTTGTTGGACATTAAATTAATATCTGCAGCATTGGATGAGAAGCCCCTTAAGAGAATCCCACAGAAAAAAGTTACCTTAGAATTATGTTAAGGAATTCCAGTTCTTTTGTAGTTTAGTGCTTGGTGAAAATCAACCATACAAAATGCTAAACCAGAAAAGAAGGAGAATATCTATAATTGAAGTGAAATTGTAGAATTATATAAATACAATGAATTCACTAGATTTTCTGAACATTTTGTTTCCTGTTTTGAAAGGAGATAAACAAAAACATATGGGCTTATGTCTGTAAATTTTGTTTCATTTTTACACACATGTTCATTTTCATTCAGATCTTTTTCTGCTAGTCTCACAAATTATACCTTTTAATTATAGACAGCATGGCTAAACACAAAGGCGGCCCCAAGGATTACTTTGGAAATCCTGCTGATTAGACATACTAAATAAGACAATATAAGTACGTAGAAATATTTCTGGCAAAACAGTTTTGTTCCAATTTATGGACTTATTTACTTCCACTCTGTCTCTTTCCACAAAGTAATAACACAAAACATAAACTAGAGGGGAAAAAAAGGAATAAACAAACAACGTAAGGGGAATATATCTTGGTTTCATTTGTGTCAAAACAGCAATAAAGCGGAAAAATATATTCAGCTAAGGTGCTATTTGGGTTTTATTTATAAAGGCTACATTCTCTGGCCTAATGTTCATTAGCTTTGTCCTTGTTGCCTAGTTACAGATTTATAATTTTTGTCTCTCTGGTTATTGATGGCTCTAATGGAGAGAGCAGCGACTGAGGGCCTGATGGAAACACTTTAAATCTCTATTCAGAAATGTTAACATTTTGCGTGTGTGTTTGGTGTTGTTGATTACAATGATCTGGGGAAGGGATGATCTTAAGAGAAAATGAGTGAGAAGCAGGTACCAATCTTGTTCCGTTGGCTAGGACATTGTTAAAAATAATTCATTGTATGAAAAGTATCTGCTTTTTGCAAAAGTTATTGAGTTGGTAATTCTACCCCTACGTATCACCAGTTATTTGTGGTTATTCAAGGTGTTGTGGTTATTCAAGGTGGCTTTATCAGACTCATGCCAGAATCACCTGCAGAACAAGCAAATGCAATGACAATCATTAGACTGAGGTGTGTGAAGTATTTAAAATCAAAATTATGGCTCTATAGTTTAATACTGATGCTGACCAAAATGATGGAGAAATTATGTCTAAGAAGTCTCATTTCAGAGGTTTAAAAGTACTCTGGTCATGTGTTTTTGATTTCTCAGTAGCATTCCACAGCTTTATTAAAATTTCTATCTCTTGACAAACTTCATTTCTAGGAAGGCAAAGTCAAAGGAATTAGATGAAAATTACGAGGCAATCTCTAGATCAGTGGCTCTCAAGTATAGTACCCAGACAAGCAGTATCAATATCACCAGAGCTTGTTAGGAATGCAGGTTCTTTGGTCTTATCCTGGACTTACTAAGTCAAAAACTCTGAGGGGTGGGGCCCAGCAATCTATGTTTTAATAAGCAATCTGAGTGATATTGTTGCACTCTAAGATTTGACAACCTCTGCTGTAGAATGAGGTTTCTCAACCTCAGCACTATTGATAATATGGGCTAGGTAACTTTGTAAGGGGCTGTCATTCACACTGGCATTGCAGGAGGTTTAGCAGCATCCCTGAACTCTACCTACTAGATACCAATGACACCCATTCCATTTGTGACAGCTGAAATGTCTACAGACATTGCCAAATAACTCTGAACAGAAAAATTATGCCTGGGTTCAAAACCACTGTTCCAGATCGATAAGTTAAACTCTATTTGCAGTGTCTTAAAATAAAGATTTCTGTGCCCAAACTCTGCAGAGTTTGATTTAGTAAGTCTATAAAACAACTCTGTAATCTGTAGACCAGGTAATGGCCCATGAGCCATACTTAGAGTAACAGAGCTCTGAATCAATGGCTATCAAATTTGACTGACTTTTTTAAAATAAAAAAGTAATATTTTTAAATGTCTATTTGTGTCTCATTTCAATAGGCAACCATGTTTGAGCAAACTGATCTAACTCAGTATTTTCTATCCTGGATGAGAATTAGAATTTCCTGAGGATCTGCCTCAGAAACTCTAGATAAGGGATTCTGACATAAAAAAAAATGATTCTCACACTGTTGAACATCAGAATCATATTAGAATCTTTAAAATTTGTGGAGGCCTGGGTCCCATCCTCATTCTGATGTATGGGTTGTAAACTTTTGATTTAGGAAACTCTTATTTACAGCAAGTTTGAGCACTGCATTTGAATATTAGAAGTTTTTAGATGTTTATCATATGCAAGAAGGGTTGAAAGTCAGCTGTGAACTGATCCCAAGCCTAAGCTATAGGTTAGTTTAATTTCTTTCTAATAGCCAAAGTAGAGTGAATGAGCCCACTTAATGCTATGAATTGCTTGTAAATGAAAACATCTGAATCGAGTTTGGAGAATCAAATGGAGGAAGTCTTTATGTTTCAACCCTGGTCGAGTCTTGGTAATAACAAAAAAATGAGGATTATATAGAAAAGAGTATCCTATAGGATATTGAGAATCCGTAGTAACTTTAATGTGCATAGTCCTAGATGACTAGACAGCTTCTCAGATGCTTGAGTTGCTCCCCATAAAATTACATCAGAATGTTTGAGAATGATTACTAGGTACTAGTATTTTTTAAAGGTTCTCAAGTGATTATAATGCACAGCAAAGTTTGCCAACCATTGTTATAGGTTCTTATCACTATTAGCTCTTTACCACTTCTCAATAATGTCCTAGAGATTATAAATTCTTTGAGGAAAATTACCAGACTTGTGACATATTTCATAAGTTTTAAGAGTGTTATACCTTTTCAACCAATAATTTTTAATAAATCCATTAACTCAATTAGGTAACTGAGACAATTCAATATTCCACTATTAGCTCATTTGCTTGTATATAACTCAGGATGGCTATAAAAGCCCAAGACTGATAAATTTCTTCAGTGACGCCAAAAAAAAAAAAAAAAAAAAAAAAAATCAAGAAGTAGGTCTATCTATCTATCTGTATACTCACCTTTTCACACTTTAATATGTGTTATGTATATACACACATATAATGTATATATATTTGCTTGTGTACATATATTTGTATATATACATGCACACAACAAACTGTGCTGTGAATTACCGGTTATAAGCAGAAATAATAGAACAACTCCCTGTTTTAAACAAGTTTATAATTCATACCATCTTGATGAAAACCATTTATTTCAATGCCATCTTATATTTCCATTATGCCCTTCTAGTGCATTATGATAAAACATCAAGCTTTCTTCTTAGGTAAAAATAACACTATTTCAAACATTTTTAGAAACTATGCAATAGGCCATTTTCATTTTGTGAACTTTTACAAAATTGTTTTTGATTGAAACGTTTTCTAGTATTCTGTATTTCTAGCATATTTTTTTAAACCTCTATCAGTGTTTGCTTTAATATTCTAATTTTTACATTTATAATTTCTCCACAGTTAGGTAGATAAGGAGGCTCTCCATTCTCATGTGTATCTGCTAATGTATTGTGGTCACTTTGAAATAACATTTCTGTATAGTGGCTAGAGGGGGAGACCCAGAACTGCAATCTTAGGTGCAGACACTAAATAAAACTG
Organism: Ateles fusciceps; assembly: GCA_036589455.1. Lineage (NCBI taxonomy): Eukaryota > Metazoa > Chordata > Mammalia > Primates > Atelidae > Ateles > Ateles fusciceps. The sequence goes on from JAZHEH010002077.1 coordinate 3,887,642, forward strand.
ATTATGAAAATTTAGTTTGAAACATATTCATACATTTTGAATTTGTCAAAATTCACATTTTTTCACATCTTTGGTCACGAAAATGTTTCATTTTTTGTCGTAATGTTTTTGCTTTTAAACTGTTAAAAAATATTCTGGTCTTTATCAGAGTTATACACTTTGGAGACCTATTCTTTTGCTTAGTCATTAATCAAATGAAGACTGAAAAGTTACCTTTATATTAGGCAAGGAGCAAATTGTGTGGCGCTAGTGCCTGTAGCAATGTAATTATAAAAATGGAACTCACTCTTCCTTCACTTCAGGCAAGTTTCCTAGCATACTGACTCTATTTCATGGTCACTGTGCAATTGGTTGGTCTGTTGTTTGCTGTCTTTTCTCTTTGGACTTGGTGCAACAGCAAGAGATCAGAGGCTCCGATTCTGCCCCTTCCAGGTCTCTGACCTTTTATAAAGTTTTCTATTTGTAAAATGAATGGAATGAACTCAGTCAGTGTTTTATTGTTTTTGTTTTAAATAAATAAAATCCCATTTCTAGCAAAATCTCACTGAAAAGTTTAATGTGTGAAACATTTCAAAGCAGAGCTGCTTTGACCGAGCAGCCTGGGCTTCCCAGAGCATTCCTTTACCCGTGAGGTTCCTTCTGGAACTCCTGGTCTCAGATTAATACAATTTGAAAAACATGAAACTGGGTTTTTCCCCCAACTACTTTTAGCTCTAGAATTATTGGCTCATTTTTGTTACTTAATATGAATGACTGTTGTCCGGTAAAGAAATACCACATAGAGAATTTTTGTAGACGCACTTGAGGTACAATGTGGAGGGTGTAAGTACTGAGAAACATCCATCGTACATAGTGATTTCAATGCAGATCTCATGTAGAGATATGAATTTTTCTCTATCTGCCAGAAACAGAACAGAAACTCTTCTGTGCATTGAAGGAAATTATGCCCTTTCAAATATTAAATGTCATCTATAGAAATGCCAGGCACCATTAAATATGGAAAGAGAAAATTGGAAAAGATTGCTGTTTTATTACTGTCTATTTTTGCAAGTCACTTGTACACATATCTTACTTTAAAAGAAAACTCTAAAACTCTATAAAGAGTTATTCCCTCTGCAGCTGTTGTAGAGATAGGACAGACTAGAATACAGTGTTGATTGAAGAGTGGGATTTTAGTGCAGCGTGATTTGTTTGTGCTTTGGACTGTGTGGTTTTTGGCTTTATGGAAGGATGTACGATTTCTCTGAACTTTGTCCAGCAAGCTGCTGCACAATACATCTTCACAAAGTCTATTTGGTGCAAAATAAATAGTATGCTGGAACTTCCTTTAGGGCCCAATGCAAAAATGTTCTGTGATGAGGTTCCCAATCACAGCCTCTCAGAATATACATACAAATAAGCAGATGAAGTTCTGAAGAGCACCTTGTGGGCTGAGCTAACTGCCTCTAGTGGAAAAGGCAGGAGAGATGAAGCTAGGCTCTCATTATTTACTGCTGGTTGTAAGGATTAATAATGGATACTCTAAGCATAGATTATTTATCAGTTCTGATCCTGGACAACAGAAATCCACTGAGGTCACCAAAGCTATCTTTTATTTAAAATCCAGAGCCCAGCAACTAGAAACACAAAGGGGAACAAAGTGAACTGGATATGAGGTACAAAAGATGTAACTACTATATAAAAATCTCTTTACTGGAACGGACGTTTTTCTAGCCATAAGTTTTAGTCAGTACGTTTTCTTCCAAGGGATAGCAAGGGGAGGGGATGGGGAGTAAAAATTACTTACTAGTTAAATAAGGTGACCATTTTACATCAGTGAGTGACTAAATGCTTAGCATATGATGTCATCAAAAGATGGTATAAATCTCTAAATTGATTTGTTGTCTAGCTTTTATTACTCCTTTACATGAAGTATCAGTAAATAATTTAAACTCAAGGAGAAAAGAAAGATTTCCCTTTTATTCAACATAACCACTTTTTTGTTTTCTGATGTGGGAGGTATTTTAGCAGGAGAGAGTGAGGATCCAATTAATTATTTTCTCTATTCTCTCTTTCTTCTTCACAAATATAGAAATTGATCTTTACTGAGTGCACCCTTTGCATTTCATTTATGTCTTTTTTAGCCATCAGGAGATTGCTACTGAATTGAGGACAGGTCTATACTTCTTATTTCTCTGTGTAACCCACAAATCTTCAATCATATAGCCTACTATATAATAAATAATGTGTGATAGGTAAAAATAATGAAAAAGTAAAGGTATGAACAAAGGTGTCAGGTAGGTATAAAGGTAAAATGTTCTTATAAAAACATATGTGAACCTCTAGTGAAATATATTTTAAAGAAGACTCTTTACTTCCACTTATCATAAAAACCTCAGAATTTTAAAGACATTTAGGTGAAACAGCTCATTATTTATATATTATACCATTGCTTTTAATGGCAAAAACTGCAATTACTTTTGCACCAACATATAATTTTTTTTTCAGATCACTGTTGGTATTTAGATGATACTATATTTTAGGCTTTTGTATACTGTGTATTTATGTACATTGCTTATGTGGCTCAAGAAAATAACTTTTCAGATGTTGTAACCCTGTGAACATTTGTAGAGCTATTTTCTTATGGAAGATACTATGATTTAGAAAGCTTGCATCTTATGCAAGGCCATCCAGACAGCAAAACGTGTAACAAGAATTAGAACTCACATCTAGTGATCTCCAGAGATATTTTATCATTTTTATTTATACCCTATTCTCATGGATTTCAGAAGCAGTCTTCGAATGTAGAGGAACAGGTAAATGTGGCTTAGCATGAAGAATATAGTAACAGAATTCTCAGTAATGTGAAGTGTTGAGTTCTCATTCACAGGAAGTGTTTCAGCGCATGTTGGGTGATCATGTCTCTGTGATGTTGCAGAAGGCATTTCTGCACAGGTTAGGGACCTACGCAGATCATCTCTATGACCCCTTTTTGCTCTCAGTTGTGGTGGTGCCCAGATTGCATGAAGAGGCACTTGAGAGACACGTCCTTGGCTTTTGGGTCATACCCTGAGTGTCTTCATTATAGAGCAGGTGCTATCCAAAAAAAGTAGGCTCTTAGGGAGAGAGAAAATGTGGCAGTGCAGGATAGAGAAACGTGATTTAAAAAAAAAATTGATGCTTGAAATGGTGGAGCATGCCGGTAATTCCAGAGCTTTGGGAGACAGGCAGGAGGATGGCTTGAATTTAAGGCTGCAGGAGCTATGATCATGTCACTGCACTCTAGTCTAGAAAACAAAATAAAATCCTGTCTCAAAAAAAAAAACAAAAACAAAACAAAAAAATATTCCAGCTATGCTTACCAAATATTCACAAGATAACATCTATTTTACTACAAGAAATTATTAACATTTCATCAATCATCAACCTTTTCCATCTTTTGATTGGTCAATACAATTAATTTTATTAATGCAGGGCACCCTTCATTGTTCAAATAAAAAATAAGAAGATGAAAATTTATTGATGAAAATTATGCTTTCCTTTCTGCTAAATTACCATGGCCCTGTAAATTGAATGGAGACATAAATTACACTTGAGAAAATGGGCTCAGGGACATGTATTTATTCCATTATTCATTTATTTACTGATATAAAGAATACATTAATCACAAAATGTTTTTCCTTGAAGAAACTTCACAATCTTAAAGCATTGAACTAGGAATAGGAAGGAGTTGTTATTGAAAACGTTTTTGAATAATAACTTTTCAGTAAGTACTCATATAAAATTTGTTTTATACGTTACATTCTGGTTTCGAGATGCTGTGGTATAAACCCTAAGAATAAAAGAGTATGCCAACCATCAGAAAATATAAAATCAAGATGTAATTACAAAACTAACAAATATGGGACAGTTAGAGAACAAATAATACGAAACAAATAAGCATATGACAATATATGGTATTTAGTTTTCCTGTTTTAGAACACTTTCCTGTTTTAGAACAGCAAGGAACACTTCTTAGCTGTTTCTTCAGCCTGGAACATTCTTACTACAGATATCCACTTGGCTTTATACTGTCTGGCCCTCCATCTACTGTTCATTTCAGCAAAACTGCATTAGTTTATTTTCTACATAGCATTCATCATGATGCAACAAGATTTTATTTATGTATTTACTTGTTTCCTGACTTGAACTCAAAATATATGTTAGGCTAGGGAAAAAGCCTTCATTTCATGTTCTATCCTAAAACCTAGGACCGTGTCTAAAATTAAGTAAATGTTCAAAAGTTTTCTTTTTAATAATTAATGCCTAGCATGGGTGGTTAGCAAAGGACCAGATCACTGAGAACTGCAATGATTAAGAAAAAACTTCGAGTAGAGTTCATTTTAACCTGAGTCTCACAGAATGCGAATGATTTGAGTTAGTCAAAAGGAGAAGAAAAAGCATTCTCAATTTGAGGAAAGAGTACAGAAATATGTGCCTGGGTGATGAGACACAATATGTGAGATAATGAAAACCTGGATTGTGCACCGTTGTGGTGGATGAATTAAATAGATAGGGTGACACTTACTCAACCGCAGTCAATTGCTTACTTTCTATGCATCAGGAATAGTTATTCATGCTGCAAATATTTACTGAATGCCTAATATATGTTGGGAAATGTTCTAGACACTAGGGAAATAACAGTGAAAAAACGAGAGTCAAAGTTTCTATTCCTGAAGACAAAAAAAATGAAGTAGAAATAAATATAATAATCACTATATAATATATGCCATGACATAAATAAATAGGAATATGTGATCAACACTGAGGTTAAAAGGCTTAATATATATCCTGCTCAAAAGTAAGAGTAGTTAACGAGTTATCCAATATAACTAGAAAAGCAAAACAAACAAAAGTTGGAAAAAAGATAAGGAAGTAAGAGCTATGATAGAAGTCTTCATGAAGGGTAGTTTACCTTAGGAGGCCGTGCAGTCCAGAGTTTGAGTCTGAGACAAGAGTATCTGCTGTGAATTTTGAGCAAGATCTCAGTCTGTAAATCTCAAACTCTTTGTTTATTAAATGAATATAAGTGTAGTGGAATTTTTATGAGGATCCAATAAAATAAACTTTGTAAAGCCATTTATTTCTAATACATATGTCTCTCAAAACAATCTGCACTCATCATTATTGTAGATTTATTTACTTTATTTAATTGTTACTATAGCTCAATTCATTTTTTTTTGTCTGTTTTTTGTTTTTTGGTTTTTTTTGGGGATGGAGATTCACTCTTTTTGCCCAGGCTGGCGTGCAATGGTGCAATCTCGGCTCACTGCAACCTCCACCTACTGCAACCCCCGCCTTGAACATATCCCATATGTTCAAGCAGTTTCCTGCCTCAGCCTCCTGAGTAGCTGGGATTACAGGCATGCGACACTACAACCAGCTAATTTTGTATTTGTAGTAGAGACGGAGTTTCACCATGTTGGTCAGGCTGGTCTTGAACTCCTGACCTCAGGTGATCCACCTGCTTTGGCCTCCCAAAGGGCTGGGATTATAGGCGTGAGTCACCACACCCAGCCTATAGCTCAATTTTTCCAGCTTCTATCAATTAACTTTTACGTTTTTCTATTGACATACACCTTGATACCATATGGAGCTGAAATACCAAAAGGTTATGTACCTTATGCTAGGTCACACAGGTGGTATGGCTGGCAATTCAGGTCCTTGTCCACTTAGCTACTATGCTATTCATATTTTTTAAGCTCAGAGGTGGAGATAAAGTGTGAACCTGATTTTGCAATTTTCAATATATATTTCTATTATATATATTTGTAAATATAAATTTGCAAATTTATATTTACAAATATATACTATATAATAGAAATATATATTGCAAATATCTATATTGAAAATTGCTTATTTATTTATGTATGAGGAGCCCAAAGAGATTTTGTTTATACTATACTCACTGTTGTTTACCATATGAGAAATCAGAAACAAGAAATGTTTTAAAATATTGCTTATCCATTTATGAGTAAGCATATCCCACATGTTAATATACAAAATGTGGTTTTACAAATTTCTTTAATGTATGGTGCTTTCTTTCCTTATACCGCATCATTGCCACACACTTAGAGGCTTAACACAATCACCATTTGTTACCTCACAGTTTCTGTGGGTCAAGATTTCAGGCATCACTGAACTAAGTCTTCTGCTTGTAGGCGGGTTTTGGGGTTCAGGGGAGTCCTCAGCTCCCCTGAGAGGACATTTCTCCCGGTTCTTGGTCTATCACTCACTCAAGAATGGGAGAGGAGACTAGGGTGCAGTGTGCTCGTAAAGTAAATACCGGACTCAAAAAGTTCTTGCAGAAAAGGGATTTATTTAGGCAGAGAAGAGAAAAGGAGAAGGAGAGAGAAAGAAACCGCTAGCTCTCACACTGAGTGAGAGAAAGAAAAGCTGCTCTCACACTGAGCGAGAAGGGCTCCCCACAAGGGGAAAAACAAGAGAAGGAAAGCTCCTCTCACACTGAGTGAGAGAATCTGGAAGGATGGAATCCAGGAGAGGAAAGCAGCTTCCACACTGAGTGGAAGGGAATAGAGAGAAAGAGATGGAGTTTAGGAGGGGAAAGATAAGCTCCTTGGAGAGAGTGGAAGGGGACTCCAGAGGGGGAAAATCTTCCATGAAGGTTCATGGAAGGGGATCCAAACATGGAGTCCAAAGGGGTGTGGAAGAAGGGGATTTTTAACCTGGGAGGAATTCTCACTTTCTCCAAGTTCCCTGGCCAATGAAAAGAGTTCCTTTAAACTTCCGCTGGAGTGATTGACCTTTTAGTCCTTTCCGCACCTGCAAAAATTAAACAAAGACAGTTAAATCTCCAGGATGGAGAGAGATGGGAGGTGGGCATGGCGCTGGGAAGTTCTTACCCTTAAAACTACGCCCCCTCATGGACCCTGAAAGAGAACACATTCCGTCATGCTTAAGGTCTCATAGCACTGCAAGCAAGATGTGGCTGGGGTAAGTACTCAGGACCAGGGGTTCGACTGGGGAAGAATCCATTTCCAGGAGGGCTGGGTTTTGGGTTGAATTCATTCTTTAGTGGTTGTAGGAGAGAAGTCCCTGTTTTCTTGTAGGCTGTCAGCTGGGGGCCACTCTCAGCTCCTAGTAATCACTAGCAGTTTCCTGTCTTGAGGTTCTCGCACCACCTGGCAGTTTACTTCTTCAAAGCTACCAAGTGAATCCCTTTCTTTAGTCTGCTGAGTCTTATATAATGGAATATAATCATTAAAGTAACTTCCCTCTTTATGTTAGACTTTCCAGAAAGCTGCTACTAGAAAAGAGAAATACTTTAGGGACAGGACTTGCTAGCCTTCAGTGTTGTCTTTGTGGCACAGATTAGCAAATAAGAAAAATATTACCCATTTGAAACACCTGAGTCCGATGCCAAAATATACTCCATGCTAGGTGCCAATTCTCTGAGTTTGTGTCATAACCTAGAAAGAAGAAAAAAGACACATTCTGGAAAAGGCAGTATGCCAGCACTGACATACCTGTGCATTATAAGGAAGCCAGGATACAGGCTTATTAAAGGGGACCTCTGGTGACATAGAAGGCTGAGATGATCTGGTCTAAAGGATGAACAATTAAATTATATTTAGGCTAGGGATGTCCTCACCCAAGGCCATGATGTCAAACTGGCCTTGAAACTTTGAAATGTGGTTTCATAATGGATCCATAATTGACATGGCATATTTCAATATGTTAGCCTCAGTGATAATCTTGTCTAAGAAAAGTACCTACCTCAGCAATAAGACAGACAGAATAATAACAGATTATAATTTTGACTTATTACATGCTCACAATAAAGATACCATCTTTGTGGTGATGGAAACCGTAAAATTCATAGTTTCTGCACCACCTTCCACCTTGATCTAGCCACCTGTATGTTCTACATCATGTTTTCACAAGGCCAGCACTATTGACATTTCAGGCTAGATAATGTGCGTGTGTGTGTGTGTGTGTGAGTGTGTGTGTGTGTTGCACATTGTAAGATGTTTCTTTAGAGGCATTCCTGGTCCTTACACACAAAATGCCAGTAGCACAGCACCTCCCCTAAGTTGTGACAACCAAAAATGTCTTCAGATTTTGCAAGTTTACCAAATGTCTCCTGAGGGACATAATCAACCCCAGCGGAGTGGTTTTATGTCAATTAAAAGCATTATCCATAGTATTATCTGCCTCCAAGTGCATGGATCTGTGACTACATTACAGGTTTAGATGGTACTGTTCAATGCTTACTATAATCAACATAATTAATGAACCCATCCCCCCAAAACCAGCCACAAGACATGTTATTTAAATATTACTTTTTGTACTGATACATGTTGCTTACACATTTTTGGTGGACATGTGATATTTTAATACATGCATACAATATGTAATGATCAAACCAGAGTAATTGAGATGTTTATTGCCTCAAATATTTATTTTTTCTTTATGTTGGAAACATTCAAAGTTTTCTGGCTACTTTAAAATATGCAATAAATTATCCTTTTGGCTAAGATCAAGTGTAGTACAATAAATTATTATTAAGAATAGTCACTCTACTGTACTATTAAACAATAGATCTTATTCCTTCTAACTATATTTTTGTACTCATTTATCAACCTCTATTTATTCCCCCTCCCTGCTACATTTCCTGGCCTCTCATAACTATCTATCTACCCTGTACATCCATGAGTCCACTTTACAGTTCTCACATATAAGATATGTGATATTTGTCATTTTGTGACTTGCTTATTTCCCTTAACATAAGGACCTTCAGCCATAAAAAGTAATGAAATCCTGTTACATGTAGCAACATAGATTAAATTGGAGGTCATTCTCATATTACTTAAAAAAAATCCTTAACTTTTATACTTGCATACAAATGTTTATACCAACTACTGACAATGTGGTCATAGCTGACTGCCTAATAAAACAACCCACTTTCTTCCTTTTCCATTTAACAAATCTATTTCAGAGCAACCATGACTTCAAAATCTGATCTTTTCTTACAACTCTCGGTACTACTAATAACCTCCAACTACTGGCCTGCTTGGAGGAATGATAGGTAACTCAGATAAAACTCAAAGACCTCTTACGGCACGCCACATAGCAGCACCTGGAATATCTCTACCAAACCACAGGAACAAGGAGCTGAATGAAAGTTATCTTCTGGTTCTATTGTAGGCATATTCTTAGTACTTATGTTTGAGTGTAGAGGACCAGCTCTTGGGATACTTGTGGTGATATTATTAACTCTGTGGCTTCCTGACTGTAATTTCCCCCCACCGATGAATGCTACTACTATGTCACACTGCCTTCTGTTATGAGACACTAAATCCCAGCTCTTCAACCTCTGCCACTGTGATAGGTTGTAGTGTCAGAGGAGAAAAAAAAAGTCATATGTTAAAGTAAGTGAGAGACTCCTGTAAGGGCTACTGCCTTTCCAGGTGTAATGTGAAAGCAGTGAACTGAAGAATAATTGCAAAATCATGTCTACTTCAGAAATCTGCCAGACGATCTAGCCTCACTTGGCTCTAGGGAGGAGTGATTGGAGAGATGGTGTGAGGTAGGATTATACATGCACAGTCAGCCTGCTGATCTGTTCCCAGGACTAATACATCAGAAACCAAGGCTATAATATAAAGAACTGCAGCAAACTCAGAACCATGTCACAGATAATTTTCCTAGATTCACATTATTTCCGATTATTGTGATTTCTTTCTCTAGTTTTCTTAAAAAAATATTATGAAATATTTTAAGCATATAGAAGATAGCAGGCAATAATAAGGCAACATCCACTTATATAAATCTTAAAAAGATAGCAGTTAGCAGATATGGGAAATTGTATAATAACATATTGAGCAGGATAACATTTATATAAAGTTTGTAAACTTGCCAAACAATATGATGTAATTTTTTTCCATGTGAAATGTTTACATTTTAACCTATGAAACCAATATTTAAAAAAGTTAAAATGTATTAAAATGTTACAGTACAATGGAAACCCTCATATTTTTGCTTTCTTCAGAAAGTAATCCTATGAGGATTTTGGAGTTTATATTTCTATACATGTTTTATGACATTTTTACATATAATACTATCCATATAAAATATATGGCATAGTTCTCTATGTTTTCAAATTTTATATAATTGGCCTTTTAAAAGATATTTCACTCACATCATCAGTTTTGAGATTTTTTTATGTCGATACATGCAATCCTAATGTATTCCTTTTACTGAATAATTTATCCTTTGATAACTGTATTATATTCATTTATGTTTTGTCTTGTAGATAGACATTGAAATTTTTTCTCTAATATTTTGAAATCAGAAATAACTGCTTCAACGGACTCTCTTATCCATGTCTCTTGGGCACAGCTGTGAGAACTTTACAGATTAACCGTAGGGTGCAGCTGACAATTCTGTAGGATAATGAACCTTAGGTGTTAGTATCACAGCCTGGTACTTGAGGCGCTGTAGTCCTATCTTCAAATCAGGGCCATGGATACTGCTACAGGAGTTTTCAATATCTTTAACCACACTTCACCTCTGGTAAGGGAGGTTTGATATTCTTCTCTTCATTTACTAAATGATATTCATTTTTCTGACTTCAAGAATTTTCTGTATGCTGACATCATTCTATTCAGTACCTCAGATTCAAAATTCTGAGCTTGAAGCAGCTGTTTAATTTATTTATTAATTGATTCACTCATTTATTTATTCATGCACACAGGAAATATGTTTTAAAACTCTACCAGAAACTTGAAAATTGACATGTCTGAAACTATATTAATCATCTGCCACTGCCAAATTTCTTTCCTAAGTTTGTTATTACACAAAGTCATTTACTTTTTTTCCTTTGTCCTCAGTTCTGATTCTGATTTGTCTAACCCTTTACTCTTATTGCAGCTGGAGTAATCTCATGAATTTGAAAATTAATGTTGCTCTTTTATTTATCTGATGATGTTACTCTCCAACAGTACCCTGTCACTTTCATGGCCCCAAGATGAATGTAATGAGCATGTTTTTCTCTTTATCCACCGCTAGTTTCCAGCTCTAATTTCCAGATGAAATGACATTACTAGCTACTTGCTGTTTGTTGGTCGTTTTCTTATTGCTTGTATTTTCACTGCCTAGCATTTCTCCCCTCCTTCTTCACCTGGATAACTCCTCCATGTCTTCCAAGGTTGACCTTCCACAAGAACTTTTGATTCTCTTTGAATTATGAGCCAGTGGTTTTTCGTGGTTTTTCTGTGGCATATTCTTGGCACTTTTATCATATCACATATCGTAAGCTGTCTACTTTGGCAGTTTGCTTACTTGTCTCTCCCATTAACTCAGGTCTCTTCAAAGGCAGGGCTAGTGCTTTATAACACTACCTTCCTGCATCTCAAATTTTTTTAGGTGAATTCTTAGCAGATCCCAATCAAACAACAGGGCAAGCGTGACAAAATTACTTCTTCAAGATCATACTGTTGGACCTGGGCTTGAAAGTCAAGTCTACTCATTTCCAGTGCAGGCCTCTTTTCATCACCAATCAGAAAAACTGTCATTTGTTCAAAATTAATATCAACATATATCAGCATCATATGCTATTAAGGTTGCCAAGGAAACCTGTTTGTGTCCAAAATGTCATTTTTCTTTACTGACTGATTCTTAAAATCTCATCAGCAGGAATGTAAAAAGAGTAAATGCTTAAAATGCAAACATTTGAATAAGAGAGAATAGTAGTTTACATTCAGCTGATAGTACATACATTTGTCTGGAAGCATGAATGATGATATAACAATCTTTCCCATTAAACAGATGGGAAGATTAGGAGACAAAATAGAGGACCTAAAGCCACTGGGAACTTAGAAAAACAGGCAAAATGGCTGGAGACACTGAAAGTCAACTCTATTTTGCCTTGGGCCGGTACCTTTTTGAATCATACACACGGGACAAAATGATATCCACCTACCAGGGTGCTTTTGCAATTACATTACTTGTTCTGCTTTTTATTTAACATCCATACCCAAAGAGGCATACTCATACATTTTATCTATTCTCCCAAAAACAGTGATGACATTCAAAACCCACTAAAGATTTACATCTCATATAATAACAAAAATAGGTCTATAAAAATACTTACGTTAATTAAATAATTATCATAAAATTCTGGACTATGGGAGATAGGGAGTCTCCCATATTCTGTATGGGAGGCTTCTCCCATATCCTCAGGAAGAAGACGATGATAGAAGTTGGGGGTGGAACACAGGAGAGGCCATAGTAGTAAAAGTGGTTGTGGTTTCTTCTCCATCTCTTTCTTCAACATATTCTTAGTTGACATCATTACCTTTTTCTTCTTTCTATTTTGTTTTTACTGCTTCACATGTTTTGCTTCCAAATATATTCATTCCTTTTATTTATTTTCAATGTACTTTATGTTTTAAAGCCATTTTTATTATATTCATAGCAAAATTGAAAGGAGGACATTTACTTCCACAGAGCTTAATTCACTGTCATTATCCCCCACCAGAGTGGTGCATTTGTTACAATCCGCTAACATACACTGACACAGCATTATCCCTCAAAGATCATGGTTTATATTAGAATTCACTCTTAGAATTGTATATTCCATGAGTTTAGCAAAAGGTATAATTAAGTGTAAACACCATTATAGTATCCGACAGAGTAGTTTCACTGTCTTAAAAATCCTCCAAGCTCTACCTATTCATCTATCCCTTTCTTCAAAACCCTGGTAAACTCAGATCTTTTACTGTCTCCACAGTTGTGACTTTTCCAGAATGCCATGTAATAGGAATCATACAATATGTACCTTTTCAGATTGGCTTCTTTTACATAGTAATATGCACTTAAGTTTTTTCCATGTCTTTTCAGGCTTGATATCTCATTTCTGTTTAGTGTTGAGTAACTTTTCATTGTCTGATTGCACTACAGTTTATTTATTTGTTCATCTACTAAAGGGATCTTGGTTTCTTCTCAGTTTGGGCAATTATTAAAGGTACTGTATACATTCATGAGGGGGTATTTTTGTGAACTTATGAGTTTTCAATTCCTTTGAGTAAATATCAAGGAACATGATTGCTGAATTGTAGGTTAAGCATATATTTAGTTTTAATGAAACTCCCAGATTGTCTTCCAATGTGGCTATACCAGTTTTCATACCTATCAGGAATGAATGAGTGTTTCTTTCCAGCATTTGGGGTTGTTTGTGGTTTGGATTTTAGCCATTCTAACAGATACATAGTGGTATCTCATTGCTGTTTAATTTGTATTTCCCTGATGACACGTGATATAAAGAATCTATTCATATGGTTAATTTTCTTCTGTATATATTTTTATTCTTCTGTTGAGGTGCGTGTTAAGGTCTTTGGCTCATTTTTAAAATTCAGTTGTTTTCTTATTTGTGTGTCTTAATAATTCTTTCAATATTTTGGATAGCAGTCCTCTTTCAGTTATGTATTTAGCAAATATTTTCACCCCGTCTGTGGCTCATCTCTTTATTATCTTGACAGTGTCTTTCATAGAGCATAAATCTTTAGTTTTAATCAAGTTCATCTTAACAATTTTTTTCTTGTATGGATTTCACCATTGGTGCCCTATCTGAAAAGTCTTCCCCAAACCCAAGGTCATTCTAGATTTACTTCTGTTTCACTGGGGATTATGTGTTTACATTGGTGTTAACCTTCACATTTCTGTTTTCTGCACTTTTCTGTATGAGTGTTTTATTAAAAAAAAAAAATCTAGAAAAGTTTATAAAAAGGAAAAAAGTTAAAGGAAAATATGTTTTTAAGAACAAAAGGACTGTAATAGAGTCATTTTAATCTAATATAAAGATTAGAAAACTGAGATGTACAATAGAAAGAATATAAAGAAAGGTGATAAAGGAACGCTGTTGAAATTTCTTGAGCTCTAGTTCAATGAGTTGATCTCTACACTCTCATTCATATATGTATAAATGAGAAATATATATATGTATATATTTATGCACAGTTCTTTTAAGGAAATGCTATTCTTATATCCCCATTTTATATGAAAGAAACTAAAGATGAGGGAATTGGAGCAACTCATATAAGGAAGAAAAATATAAAGCAGTTCTTGACACCTGGGAGCTGGGCCTGGTACAATCAACTGTGTTTTGGTGCTCACCAGTTTTACAGAACATCAACACAAGATAAGGGTGGTTATTAAGCCAAAATCTGGCTATTTTGTAATCATGTCTGAATGTATGCACAAAACTGAGTATTTTCCAAGTCGCAAACACCCCCATCCTTAATAATGAGTGACTGCTTCTTCTTTATCAATTATAACTTTACCTCAGCCTATTTTTTCTTGGTTTTAGATATGAATTTTTAATATAAATAATCATGCTTCATAACAGTATCTAAGCCAGAACAAAGCCTCACTTCTTTCAAATGCTCATCAAAACTAACTAAAATAACCCTAAGTTCTATAAAAGTCTTTTCTAATATCCTCCTATTGAGAATTCCCACAATTCTAATGGTATGTGTTTTTCCTCATTGCAACAGTCAAAATACCCACCTTACTCAACTATAGGTGTGCTCCTGGTCATCTTTGGCTGAAGGGCATTGGCAGGCTCAATATGTTTGCTTGCTTTGGAGATCATCTGAAATTAATAGAGGAGTCCTGTCTTCTATTTAAAGAAAAAGGCAGTGTAGCAAGGCAGGTTTTAGGTAGAGATGAAGGAACTTGAAAGAGCAACAGACTTTCTGTTCTGTCACCTTTCTTGCTTTCCTGAATCTTTACTATCCTCTGGAATTTGCTTCCTTGTGCTAAGACAGAGAAGTTATATTTAAAACCTGTGGTATACAGAAGTTTTAACATCTCAAGAAAGTCCTGTAACTCCATTTTAATGAGCTTGATAATGAAATTATAATGTATCACATAATGATTTTCTTTTGCTTCTGCTTAGGGTACACTGGCAATTTACAGAAGTCAGATGTGTTCAGAGAAAATGTAATGTTTGTAGTTCCACAGAAAGCAGCTTTCCTTTTTTCTCTCTCATTTCTTAGCTCTGAAAATCTTCTGAATATGAATCTGTGAGTCCTTGTTTAATGGCATATGCTGTGTGGTTAACAATTCTCGCCAGTTCATTGATGCATTAGATCTTTAAGATAAGGAGGAGTAATGAGTATAAGCAAGATGAGTGAAATGTGAGCCTAAAAGTGATGAAAGAGAAGCATGGAGATTCAAAGCTGTGATGGTTTCAGTTAATGGTCTCTCATTCTATGAACTCTCTGAAATTCACTGTGACTAAACAATTCTGAAGTTAGAGCCAAGAAAAATGTTGAGAAACAGTTGAGAAACCAATGAAAAGGGATAAAATCGCTATTCAAAACTGTACAGATTTATTAATGTCATGGAGAGAAATATGGAAAAAAGGCATATGCATAGAAAAAGACAAAAGGAAAGAAAGATGAGATTTGCTGATATTTGCATCTTAATAACCTAGTTGAGCATGCTGTGGTGATTTTCAAATATAACTTGAAATTACTTGATATTCCTCCTATGGAAAAGTGAATTCTGTTTTCTCTCCTTGAACTTGGTCAGATCTTTTTGACTGTTTCAATGAGTAGATTGCATTGGAAGTGACGTTGTGTGACTGTTGATGATAGCTTAGAAAAAGCCATTTAGTGTCTGCTGATTTATCTAGGAAAAGCACTCTCAGAGCCTTTAATACCCATGTAAGAAGCCTAACTTCTCGTGAGGAAAAAATATCTTGTAGGAAAAGCCTACATGAAGATGCAATGGGGGAGAGAGGAAGATCCCCCCGTTGTTATAGACTTTGCATCTCAGGTTCCAGAAAAAGGGAATGATGACACTCGTTTCAGGCAGCGTCTGACCAGAAATGCCTCAGAGGCTCAAAGTAAAAAGATCCTGGTGAAGTTTACTTTTAAATTTGCAAGAAAAATATATAAGTGTTCTTGATCTATACCACTGTTATAAAATGATTTGATACACAGCTATAGATAACTGAAACATAAGGCGTTTCAGGCCCATCCTGAGGTAAAATGGCATCCAGAGATGTTTATATAGCACATTTTTCTTATCACTTCTCTTTCCTTGAAAACTGTTCCTTTGTATATTAAGGGCAGATATCCGAGTATCAAATTATTTTCTATCAATTAACATTTTTCACATTTAGAAAATAACATAATAATATATATTTAACTTATCTAACATGTTGAAAAGGCTCAAATAATGTAAGATACTTAAATTTTTTAAATTGGTTAACAAGGAAGCACTATGTGAACACATTATTATTATTAGCAAAAATAGCAGTAGCTAGCATTTATGGGGTATTGAATACTTTCCAGGGACTCTCCTTTCTTCCTTCCTCCCTTCCTTCCTTTTCTTTCTTTTTTTCTTTTTTTTTTTTTTTTTTTTTTTTTTTTTTTTGAGACCAGGTCTCACTCTGTTGCTCAGACTGGAGAGCAGTGGTATGATTCCACCTCAGCCTCCCACCTGGCTGGGACTAAAGGTGCATGCCACCACACCTGGCTAATTTTTTTTTTTTTTTTTTTTTTTTTTTTTTTTTTTGTAGACACAGGATTTCACCATGTTGACCAGGCTGGTTTAAAGTCTGGTGCTCAAGTGATCTGCCCACCTAGGCTTCCACCATGCCTGGTCATTTCTAAGGATTCTAAAGTGCTCTACCCATTGTGATAGCCACTAAGATGACATCAAATGATTCCCACTCATATTACCCTTACCCCAATATAATCCCCTTCCCTTTAGTGAGGGCTAAACTTATGGCTTGATTTTTAAAATATAGCATAGGGCAAAAATGATGAGATACCACTTCCATGATTAGGTTATAAAGGACTGTGACTTCAGCCTACCTAACAAATTCTCTTCCTGGCTTTGTTGAAGCACGATGCCATGTGGGAGAGTCTTGCAGGCAAGAAATTGATGTCAGCCCTTAAATACCAGCCAGCAAGTTATGGAAGCCTTTCAGTCTAACCACCCAGGAGGAACTGAACCCTTCAATAATCATATAAATGAATTGGAAGCAGTTCCTAACCTGGTTAAAGTTTCATTGCAGCCTTGTAAAAGATCCTGAAGCTGAAGACCCAGTGAAACCATGCTTGCATTTCTGACCTACAGGAACATGATATATATTGTTTTAAACCATTAAATTTTGGGGTAATTTTTTATGCAGGAGTGAATCTGCCTGCATTGAGGAAGCTGAGGCAGAGAGATGATTACTAATGTATTATCTCACAATTAATAATCATCCTACTTCAGCACTGGAGGGAGGTTATCTCATTGATCTGAATTACTCATTTTGGCTGTACCATTTGGAAAGACTGAGGAAGCAGTTCCACGATAATGCAACTTATCAGGGACATCTGGTGTTTTCCCCATTTTTTACTGTTTCTATACTCTAGTTGCCTGAGTTAGGAAAATGAATGAGGAATAAAAATTCAAAAGTAGGAATTTAACATGAAGTTTCAGTCAAAGAAAACTAAACTTTATTATGCCCTTACTCTATGCCAGGCACTGGGATTCAATGTTTTGTACATTCAGTTTCTGAAACAATGACTTTATTATCTGAATTTTCCCAGGTTACTTATTTCATGGAATATTTCTGGATTGTACAATTTTTTTTTTTTTTTTGCAGCATTCAACCAAAGGTCTGAAAATAGAAACACATTTATCATAAAGTTGAATTAAAACATTTATTCAACAGTAGAATTTGTATACCGTGCTCCACATTTTAATTTTGTAGTTTGTTACAATGAGAGTTACTATTACCTTTGTCTACAAAACTGGCTCACAGGAATCGTACCATGTGCAATCTAACCCTTCTTCCAAACCTTTGAGTTTGCTTGCTCCTGGGTTTGTGACTGAATCGCGGATGATGGGCTCAGGTCACTGCCCGACAGGATGTGTTCTTCCAGGCCCTTGGTCCCTCACTCACCCAAAAATGGGGGAGAGAACTCTGCCGGATGCGGTGAGCTCATTTAAATAAATATTGGACCCCAAAGAGTTTTGCAGAAAGAGATTTATTTAGGCGAGAGAGAGAAAAAGGAGAAAGAAATAGCGAGAGAGCAAGCTCTCACACTATCTTGTGAGGGGATCCAGAAATGAAGTCCACCCAGATGAGAGAGAAGGGGACTTTTAACTTGGGAGTTATTGTTGCCCTATTCAAGTTTTCTATCCTATGAAAGGAGTTCCTTTAAACTTCCACTGGAGTGATTGATCTTTGATTTTGACCTTTGATTTGTTTTTCGGCCCAGAGTCCTCCCATAGCTTTTCCCGGGCTTTCTAGACACAGGAAGTTCATCTGGGCAGTCTATCTTCCTATGAGCTCAGAGTTAAGCAAAGACCTCTAGTCTCCCGGATGGAGAGGTGGGTGGAGGTATGGCACTGGAAAGTTCTTGCCTTTGAAACCATGCCCCCTTGTGGACCCCAGGAGAGAATACATTCCCTTAGGTTCAATATTCCATATGTGCCTGAGCTCTATTGTAGGCAGTTGAACATGTACCTTTGTAGCTCCGCAGTGAGTGACTCTTCTCTGAGGTAAATAACAGCTTCAGTTCTGTGAAGTCCAGCTCTTGTTTTAAACATGCACCAAAAAAAGAGCTAGAGTTGAACATTCTCCGTGATTCATTGCAGCATTATTTCTCTCTGTCTCTTTCTGGAAATCCACATGTGGTCATCACTGCCTGATTTCCTCTCTCCAATTAGCTTTGCATTGTGGAATCAGGCCAATCCCACCAGACAATTGGGTCTAAGTGAATTTAGCAATAGTTACTTCCATCTTCTCCATTTTTAGCTCAGTATGCTTGCAGGAATCATTTCTGATGACTGCTATTAGCCTAATATGGTTAAAATCTTTGGGTGGTCGACATTTATAAGAATAATAACTGAAGTACTCTTTTCTGACTATGAAGCCAACATTATGGTGTGGATGTGAGTAAATGAGCATCTTCATTTGGCTAGAATACAAAACTGACAATTCACTGCCCACCAGGAATAGATCTTGAGCAACTATCCTTAGACAGACGAGAAAGCATAGATATGATTTTTCAAGGAAAAAAAGAAAAAAAAAAGTCAAGCAAGGAATTTGGACAAATGTTTGAAGAAGTATTTGTTCTTGATAAAACATTGATGACTAGAAGAAATCTTAAGCTGGGAATTCTCTTCCACATGTTGAAGGGAAAATAATGTAATGTTCTGAGTAGGATCTAGTTAAGGTAGTTCTATACTTATTTCTACCCAATGACACATTACCTGTGTGACCTAATAGAAAATTTAAGCTCTCTAAAGCTCAGTTTACTTTTCTGAAATTTGGGTTAAAATGTGTGTGTAAGGATAATCTGACTTCAGAATTATTGTGAAGGTAAAATAGGACAACAGTAAAACATTTAGTAAATTCCCGTTTACAATGTGGTTAATAAATAATATAATTTTTGCTAATCTCTCAGAGTGAGTCTTCTCAGTAAAGTTTTACCTGTTGTGCAGTGGAGACACCAGTGACATATTCAATTAATGATGGTTAATGGGCATGACTCTGGAAATAAATTGTCAAATAACTAGCAAATGGGTGATGACAGCCATTTGTAATAGTACACCAAATTGAACAAATTAAGCAGTGAAGAGTGGAGTGATAAACTCCTGTCTCCTCTCTTCTGAAATGGGAGAATTCCCGGATCCCCCCTGGAAGACATGAGGCAGGAATGCGGCTCATCTGTTTGGCCCCCGGCACTGCTCAAACCCCTTACGGAAGGGGGCACACACAGATGAACAGGTAAAGGAGCCCAAATGGGCGTGAGTTACAGTGTGCCCTTTTAGCTCTTTCACCCACAGACGGCTTGGGTGTTAACCAGCTCAGTGGACTCTGCCTTTCTGCAAGGGCACAGGACCAGTGTGACAGCTTTCTGTATCCAGTGCCCTTGTCCAGCGTCCTGGAAAAACCGGGTCATATACGGACTCGGAGGATGAATCTGGGAGTTTTACTGAGTGGTGGAGGTGGCTCTCAGTGGGATGGATAGGAAGTCAGAAGAGAGGGACAGAGTGGGAAGATGATCTTCCCCCTGGAGTTTGGCCATCCAGCAGCCGAACTCTTCTCCCACCGCCCCAGCCAAACTCCTCTCACTGTTCAGACATTCCTTCTTTTTCTTTCTCGGCTACTGCGTCTGTCTGCGTGTCTCCTCGGCTCCTCGCCTGCTTGTCTGCTCTAGAGCCTGGGGTTTGGGATTTATATGGGTACAGGATAGGGGGCATGGCGAGCCAAAATGCAACATTTTGGGCGTGAAAACAGGAATGCCTGTCCTCATTTAGGGCCGTGGGTATCCAGGCGTGAGGATAGGTCCTTTGCGGGAAACCACCCCCTTCTGCGCAGTATTTCCCCGTCTCCTGTCCGTATCACTTCCACCTAAATTCCTGGCCCTAAACATTCTTAAAGACACAGTTGTCCCATAACGGTCTAACAATAATAAATGCATGATGTTGACTGCATCACATGCTGGGGCATACCTTAACACAACCTCTGAAATTCTTAGAAAAGATAATTTTGAACTTAGAATTCTAGACTCAGCCCCCAAAATCAATCAAATGTGATACAATATAGATATTTCAAAGACACAGAATATGCACCTTTCTTACCTTTCCTGGTCAGTTACTTGAGATGGTGACAGAAAACTCTTGATCCTAAAGGAAATTAGGCTAGTCTAGAGATTTGATGCTGTCTTTTAGAAAATGAAACGTCTTGAGAATAATGTGAGAAACGTATTTACAGCATTACTGTTACTTACCCCTTCTCTGCTGCAGGAGGCAGAATAGAATGACCAAGATATTTCCGTGTAAACCTGCTAATGAGCTTGACTAGGCACACTTGTACAATATACACAGCATTGACCAGAGAAAGATTATCTGAAAGTTACTTTCCTGCAAAGTCTTCTAGCAGAATATACCTGATTTGACTAGAGATTTATTGTAAATATACCTGTGATTATAAATTTATGGGTCATAATTAAATTGCTGATAGGGCATAAAAGAGAAGAGTAATAGAAAGAAGAAATGACTTCTTTAGCGAGCACTGTTTTTGCCTGTATTGCTCAAGATTTATCTGTTACTATGAAATCAAATCATATCTTAATACAGAAAGAAAGAAGTTTTTAAACATGTGTATGCTATTTTAAAATTTACATGAGAAGTGAATGCTTTGACTATGCCTACTTCTCACTTATATGATTATCATTACAAAAAGTTTGGTATCCAGCAAGACTTATAATTTAGGTGAGTCTTTTTTGTCAGATCAACTTTTTACATTGACACAGCATTGAATACAAACAATACAAGTAAAAAGGCCATTTAAAACTCAATAAAAAGCAGTGGATGTGTGAGAAAAGTATCATAATAACAATAAAGTCATCCTTTGGTTTTCATCGGGAATTGGTTTCAGGATGTCTCACAGATAACCAAATTCTTGGATGCTCACGTCCCTTACAGAAAATGGTATAGTGTTTACATATGAGCTATACATATCATCCAATATAATTTAAATCATCTTAATTACTTATAATTCATAATGCAATGTAAATGCTATGTAAATATTTGCTATACTGTATTGTTTTGGGAATAATAAAGAAAAAGTCTGTACATGTTCAGTATAAATGAAACCATCCATTTTTTTCCCAAGCTTTTCAGTCTGGTTGGTTGAATCCATGGCTCTAGAACCAACGAGTACAGAAGGCCTACTGTGTATGTATTAACTACACAATTAATCATATATGCCTAGTCATTAACAAACAGATGCTTCATTGATTCTCAATATTTAGAATCAACATGTAGACAAAGCACAGAATATATGATTATATTATGAAGTAGAACATAAATGCTATTAACTTTGGCATTAAAATATAGAAAAAGGGAGTTCAGAGCTTGAGGGAAAATAGAGTTGAAAAAAATTGTCGGTAGTTTGCTTATTTTACAAAGTGAGCAGTGTAGACACAGCTTGACTGTTCATAAAAACAGGAGCCAAATGAGTCATGAAATGGTAAGTTTCCAAAATTTATATATTAAGGAAATATATCATAGTGAATTCATTATTTGAAAAAGGAAAGACTATTCCATAGTAGTTAAAATAGATAGTGTTTATCACATCAGGAGGTAAATAGAGATAGCAAAAATGTATGAATTAAAAAAATAGAAACATCAACAGTCATGTGCCACACAATGACTTTTCAATGACAGACCACATGTCCAGTGCTGATCCCGTAAGATTATAATACCGTATTTTGACTGTACCTTTTCTATGATTAGATTTGCTTGGATAGACAAATACTTACCATTGTGTTATAAATATCATTATATTTGGTACAGTAATATGCTGTACAAGTTTATAGCCTAGGAGCAATAAGCTAGTGGCGTGTAGCCTAGGTGTGCAGTGGGTTCTACCATCTAGGTTTGTGTAAGTACACTCTATGATGCTTAGGCAACCACGAAATCACCTAATGATACACTTCTCAGAACACATCCCTGTCATTAAATGACACATGACTATATATACAGATGAAGATAATCAGCAAAAGGCATAGTTCCTCTTTATAAGCCTGTGTATACTTCATAATTAAATATGCACATATAGTACTTTAGCTATCCACTCACACATATGTACAGCCAAAGTAATGTATATTCATCCTTAATGTGTTTTATATACATTTATATATGTGTGTATATGTGTGTATAGAGATATATAAATAGAGAAAGAGAGAGAGAGAAGAGAGGGAGCTTGAAAGTGGATGGAAAATAAGTTATCCAGCTCTGCTCAGGAGATAAAGCCCTTGACACTAAAATGTAATAATTTAGAATAATAATGGTGGAAAATATTTCCAGTTATCTTAGTTGCAGAAATGCTTGCTAAATTCTCCCAGGTAGCCTGTATTCACTCTCAATATCCAGAAAGGAATGTATGATTATAACTGAATGCATGTGTCAGAAAGCAAAGACTATGTGAACTACATATACAATCTCAGATTAATAAATTTATGTTTAGATTTATAGCAAAGTTACTCATCAATTTAATGGTGCTAAAATTACCCCAGTAATAATATGTCTTAGAAATACTCCTTAAAGCAGGTGTCTGGACTTGGAAACCATAGACTAATGGGCTACATAGTGCTCGTGTTTCTCATGGGGATGACAAAGATGAAGGAAGCAAGCCCAACAAAGTGTTTGTCATGCTTCTGCTTGTATTATATTTGCTAACATTTCATTGGCCAAAGCAAGTCACATGAGCACACAAAAAGCCAAGTATTGGCGAAGTACATTTGACCTGCAGAGTTGGAAGGAACTGTAAAATGACATGGTGCATGTTTTGGGTAAAAGGAAGGTGAATAGTTCAGGCCAGTGGAGCAATCTACAATGTGTCTCAAGGCTGGAACAGCTACTTGCATGTGAAGGATACATATGAATATTTGTTGTTTAACTTTCTTGTAATAGACTTTCCATTTACAGGTTTAGGAATTATCTCTAGCCCATACCCATCTGTCTTGAAATAATGTATGCTAAACAAATTGGAAAGTGAAGGAACATTAAGCAGGATAAAATAAGAAAACATATTTCTTTCCTAATTCACTGATAAACAGGCAGCAAAAGCTTACATTTGGGACATGCAGGTCAGCATTTTGCTCATGCTGACTTGGCAGTAATAACTAATCTGTATTATGTGAACAAAATAGATAAAATTGTTGCATTTTAAATGGTGTGTTTTTGTTTCATTTAGACAGAAAGAGAGGCACCTGATTTAAGTCTGTTTCACCAAAAATAAAAAGAAACAGATGCATCTTTAAAAACTTCCAAAACAGTTGTTTTGGGATGTGTATGTATGAGAGTGGAGAGTAGGTGGACAACTCAGGGGCTATGGAGAAGATAGCAAGATAGGAATGGTTCAAACTGAGACTATGAATACAGTTGTTAAGAAGGAAGAGGAACACCTTTGTCTATCGAGAGAAAAAAGTGGAGGAAAACACTTTTGAGGCATATAGTAATAAAGATGAAAAAACTCAGTGCTTACGTAATCGATTGTTCGTCAGATATTGAATAACACATGGAAAGAATATATATTGGGGGTACAATTAGTCCTGGAAGAAGATGGCTACTATTGTGGGAAAGCAGAAAAACAAAAATAAGCAAATAAAAAAAACCTCTCAAACACTTGGTAAAATGGGGGATGACCAAGGAGGGAAATAATGATCATTTGTCTTATAGCAAGCACTAGGAGTGAGGCAAGACTGTTATCATGAGAGTGTTTGATCCAGTAACCAAAACAACCAGATACAATTTGGTTTTCTAAGTATACTGAATTTAAATTTTAAAAATTATTCTTTGCCAGGCATGATGGTTCATGCTCTTAATCCCAGCACTTTGGGAGACCAAAGTGGGCAGATCACCTGAGGTCGGGAGTTCAAGACCAGCCTCATCAGCATGAAGAAACCCTGTCTCTACTAAAAATACAAAATTAGCTGGGTGTGGTGGCACATGCCTGTAATCCCAGCTACTCGGGAGGCTGAGGCAGGAGAATCACTTGAACCTGGCAGGTGGAGGTTGCCATGAGCCAAGATCATGCCATTTCACTTCAGACTGGGCAGCAAGAGTGAAACTCTGTCTCAAAAAAAATGTGTATACATATATATATATATGTATGTATATGTGTGTGTGTGTGTGTGTGTGTGTGTGTGTGTGTATTTCTTTAAATCTGTACATAGGACAATGTGCTTTCTAAAGTAAAACATTTAGTATGTCTGAATCTGGAAGCACATGCAAGTTTTATTACAAAATAGCTGGACACATCATGGAGAACTGGTAATTGAGACTAGGTTTTGTCTAAGTGATCAAAGTTGTGGCTTAAAACTGTGATTTAAATTGATTTGGGTTAAATCAAATCCACCCTAGATCCTGCTGCTTATGCTTGCAACCTTACCTGAGGATTATTGTATAATAGGAAGAAATACCAAGCATTAGAAGAGACATCCAGGAAACAGTGCTGTGAATGAATGCCCACACTGGGAAACAGCACATATTTTCCTGACTGTGAAAATGGATATGTTAGTTGCAAATACAATAAAATAACAGCATGAATATTTGATATAACTAAACAATGCCTTCAACCTAACCTCGGAAAACTCTTGACCCAGCACATCCTCACAAATTACAGCATGATTTTCAAAAATTGGAGACTGCACATTGTCTCCCTGCACATTTTTTTTACATTACTTCAAATTCATTTTAAGCAACTATGAAATATTACCTATGAATACTCAGATGAATAAGTGAGGGCCCTGTCCTCAAGAAGAAGAGATATATGCACTGATAATTATTGTTACAATAATAGGAGAAGGTGCTGTGTGTTAAGGAAACACAGAGAAGCAGCTCTTAAATTGACCTTAGATAGCTATGGGAAGCTTTCTGGAGGAGCTGATAATTGAATTGAATGAACTGAGCCAAGGAATCAGGGGAGTGTGTTCTTGGCACAGAGAAGATAAGCAAAGGTACAAAAATAAGAAATAGCCTTAATGTGTAGAAGAAGCTACTTATAATTAGGATAATTAGAGTATGGTGTAGGAGGCTGAGCCTGGTAGAGGATGAGGTTGTGGAGGTCACATAACAGCATCATAGGTCAGGCTGAGGCTTTCTCTTTGGCAAATGGACTAAAAAAAGGTTTGAATGCATATCTTTATCACTAAAATTATTTTAAAAATGAACATTCAATATAATTTATGAGTGATATTCAAGTATTATTGTACCAGTGTTAGAAACAGTATAAAACATTTACAGAAGCAAAACATGTTTTAAAGGATAAGATAAATCATAAGTGGAAATTCTAATATTTTCCTCCTAAATGTCAATAATTTATCAAATGTATTTCTGGGTTGGAAGGGGATACACCTACCTTGGAAATCACTATCCTAAACACTCAGAGTAAGGGAAGTGTTTCCCCAGAGAATTGACTTCGTGACTCTAACAGCAGAATGGAGGTTAGAGTTAAGACAGCCAAGATTAGAAAGGAGAAAGAATAGTTAGGAGAAGGCCAGTAAGAGTGGTACTGGTACGATGAAGTGCAAATAAATTCTAGGAAAAAGAAAACAGTTGGACATATTAACTATTGTCTTTGGATAGCAACTCCTATGTTCATCACTTAGTGTTAATTAAATGATTAGATTAGTTAAAAATTTCATAAAGAGGGCCAAGTTTAGCAGGTCGGTGTTGAATTTCTCCAGATACTTATTCTCCATTCAAATAATCTTGCAAAAATACTGGCAACATAATAATTTCAATATCCATGGTTATCTACCAAATGATGTGTCCATTTAAGGGCCTTTATTTAGTTCTTTAACTCACTAAGGAAGAAAGTGACTACTTAAGACACAGTGACACAATGGCAAAATAATAAAAATCTAGCTGATTTAGCCTCACGGAGTGTCTCAAAGTCATTAACAAGATCGCATATGTACATCTGCCAAGATGTAGGGTCTGACCATGGCAGTTAGAAGAGATAGCTTGGGGACATAGAAAAAAACTTTTTTAAGGAATCCTCTCCCTTTTTTTGAATGGTTATTAAGTTCCAGTGTTGGTAGTCAGAA
This sequence comes from Ateles fusciceps, assembly GCA_036589455.1. NCBI lineage: Eukaryota > Metazoa > Chordata > Mammalia > Primates > Atelidae > Ateles > Ateles fusciceps. The sequence goes on from JAZHEH010002077.1 coordinate 3,914,260, forward strand.
AAATCCAAAAGGGGCAGACTTTCTATCCCTCTAATAATCTAAAATTCTGAAATTGTCCATGGCATTTGAAAAAGCCTAAACATCCAACCATAAAAGCACTTTTGAATCTAATAATCTTTTATAAGAATTTTTCTTTACAGAAGATCAAAGCTTTCTACAAATGTTTATTTCAATCTGACAGCATCTCTGCTGTCGGAAATACATGAAGGGAGGTCAATTTCATTGGATGAAGAAGAAGGTAAAATGAGAATTATACTAGACTTTGGGCTGGAAAGTATTGCAGTTATTGGTTTCAGTCTGGAACAGCCTCTTTTTGTGAAGTTTCTTCAAGGATGCGAAGATTTTTTGACGTTGAAAATATTCTAACATTTTTATGAGAAAATATAAATGACATGTATTGAATAAAAAATAACAGAATAAAACTATAAGGAATAATAGATACATAGTTGATCAAATCTTATTTCTGACTTGACCCTGTAGAATCACAACAGAGGAAACTCGAGCCTCAAAGAGTCCAGCCACTCTTTGGATACATAAAATGCACATATTCCCATTTGCAGATGACAAAACTATAATTAAACACGGTTAAATACTTTGTCCACAAAACAGTGAGTTATAGGTGAAGGAATGGGAAATGAGGCTGCCTGCATTTTACAACCAACAATGAGGTAGCTGTCAGGAAATATGTTTGTTACCTACAAATTAATTATGTTGCATATACTATTTTTAAATCGTTTTTTTTTAATTTGACGAAGAAACCATTTAACTGAAACATGAGTGTACATATGTCTATGTATTTCTATGGATATCTATATATCTGTCTACATCTTTAAAAGACCTATTTTGGTCAACAGAACAAGTGGACTTAAAATTCATCTGGATTGTCTATTACAATGAATTTGTACAAAATCAAATACTTTTTGATATATTTTAAATGTATTTATCTTTTTGCCCATCATTCAAATAAGAGAACTTCAGATGAATAAAGATATAGGTTATTTCTAATATTTTTCTCACAATAGGCAACATTTGTTGGCAATTACTTTTGTACCAACCTAATAAATCCAAAGTACAAAAACTGAGTGAAAAGATGGGTAATTGAAGTAAATATTTTGCTCTTTTCTGGGATAGAATCATCATCTTAAGAGACTAGCGCTTTTAGCCTCTTTACAAACACTTTTAGGTAATGTGTTGTCATAGTCCAGATCTCCAGAGCTTAAGAGAAAGGGTTGACATTTGAAAACTAAATGGGCCTCATTGGGACATTCCCCCGGGGGGGGTCGGGGGGGGGTCGTTCCCCCCGGGAGCCCCCGGGGGGGGGGCGCGCGGCGGGGGGGCGGGGTGGGGGCAAAGATCTGGGACAAAGTGAATCTTTGAAGACAGTGATTTTTACAGCAATTTCTGAGACTGACCAATTTTTGGTTAGAAAAAAACCTATAGTTGCTTCGCCATATTTCAGTACATATTGATGTTCTTTGAAGCAGGCTTTGTAAAAACTAAATAAGGACGATTTTTAAATTACTATTTTCCCATGCCAAGTGATGCTAAGTATACTTTTAAATACTTTTTAATGGTGGAAATTTATAATCAGTGTCTTTGGAAAAGAAATTTTTATGTAGGGCATTAGAGAAAAAGAAGTTTTTAAAAACACCTTTCAACTTTTCTGTCACCCATTATTCTTTGCAATATGCTTATCTTTTGTTCTGTGCTTCAAACAGGTTTTAATAAAAACATATACATTCAACATTTTATAAGATACCATAGAGGAGGATAATGTATTCCTTTATGGAGTGCAACAGATGGAAAGAAGAAAGAAAGAAATAAAGATGAGAGAGTAAGAAGCAAGTATATTTCAGAATCTCGCTTAAGAATTATAAATATATAAAGTTCTAAGACATGTATATGAAAATGTGAGACAGTTTCATCTCAGGAAGATACTACATCATCATCATAATCATTAAACATTTACAACTGTGACTTAAATAAATGTATACAGTTGTGCAATCATCCCAATAATCCACTTCACAGCATTTTAGAGTTGCTTTTCTTTTTCAGATTAATGGAGAAGTTTCTTTTTGCATATATAATTAATTCAGCACTGAATTTTAGAAATCTTCATGTATCTTTCAATATATGCCAGTTTAGAAACATGCACTATCTATAGCAAAGTGGCATTGTGAGTAAACACAGTACAATTATGATACAGGTCATAGGAATCTAATTTATCATAACAAAGGGGTTTCTAAGAGAATAAGAAAGTGTACAGACATATTTTTTGAATGTGGTAAATAAAATAAAATTTAAAAAACAGGACATATCTAAGAGGTATCCTTTTGTCCAATCTGTTCTCTTATTGATAATTCTAGCAGTTTCAAGCTCACAATAAAAGCCCAACTCTTTCATGAAGCCTTCTCATATTTCTCCAATATAATTTTTTTCTCCCTCTCACAGCTATACTTTAATAACTCTAAACTTTTACATATGAAAGTCAGTGTATCTTATCTTAGAAATGTATATAAATTACCCCATTTATTTGACTGAATTCTACCATGGATTTTTCAGCTCTTTTCCTCACAGTGCCTAGCATTGTACTTTACGAATTAAGCAGTCAATTTATACATATTAAATTAAATATAAAGAATAAACTTTTCTTTATTGTATGTATCTAGTGCATAATAAGGAAAGAGTTAATATTATCTGAGACTTTATAAAAGTTGATAGGGAATATATATAAAATGTTATACAATATATCTAGATTATATAGTGTGTATATATACAAATTATTTCATGTGTGTATATTTATGTAACTGTTATAGACAAAAAGAACAATATAGAATCTTTTTCTAATAATAAGAGCAAGAGAACTTGTTGTACCTATATGTTAAAAGTCTCTGCATTCATCCATAGTTCCTGAGCTGTACAGTCCAGCCATGGTTTGTACCTATCAACAGTTGGTTTTGGGATTACTTTTCACCATTTGCAAAAGTCTGTTTGATCTATGTTTGCATGGCACTGCCTGTGCTCTGCACATATGTGGGTAGCTGTGGATCTCTGAACGGTAGTGCCTTTTAGTTGAGGAAAAAAAGTCATTGTCACCCTACAACTTCTCCAAACTCAAGGAACCAGTGCCTTGCCAATTCTTATTTAACTGTGTGTTCTCTTTTGGGTTTCATAGTTTGCCATCTTTTTCTTCATTAACACTTATTTTCAGTATTTAACAAATTAACTGTCTTCATCTTTTTATCTTCTTTGATCTTCACCTTTAAAAAAATATTTCTCGTTCTTTGAGCCTATTCATGTGTCCACTGGAAGATCGAAAAGAATGTGAAAAAGCCAGAGTCAGCCATCTGGAAGATCAATTAAGAATGATAAACTTTTACACAAATGGTTCTTAATCCAGGGATGTACTCTGTTTCAAAATGACTCTAACATCTGGACTCTTTGGCAAAAGTGAAGCTAAGAATGAAAGTTATCACTCTGGGTAATTTTGGAACTAACTGTCTTTTTTGGCTATGTCTGGCTGGGGCACTTGTCAGAAGAGTAGGAAGTATACTGCAGGAAAAATAGCAGTAGTCTTTTTGAGAAGCTTGGTGCACAACTTTCCAATTGATGCCTCTCTTGATTTTGGAAATGACTTTAAGGAGACTTTTCAGAATCTTGCAACCTCAAAGGCAGTAAAAGTTGGTTAAAACAAACCCATTCAGATGAAAGAAGAGAGAAAGAATAAGATCAAGAAGAGAAGGGATGTGTCCTTAGTCTGTATGTGCTGCCATAGCAAAATACTCGAGACTGAGTTATTTATAAAGAACAGAAACACATTTTCTGATAGTTCTGGAGTTCAGGAAGTCTGAGGGGCCAGCAGGTTCATTTGTCTTGTGCGGGCTACTTACTGCTTCCAAGATGATGCCTTGATGCTGCATCCTTTAGAAAAAATGAACACGGTGGCCTCACATTGCAGGATCTGGAAGGGCAAGCCCAACAAATGCTGCCTCAAGTCTCCTTCATAGGAGCTTTAGTCCCATTCATAAGGAAGCAGCCCTTAAGGTATAATCATCTCTTAGAGGCTTCTTAATACCATGACACTGGTAACGCCTGAGTTTTGGAGGGACCCCATTCAAACCATAGCAGATGTTAAGTCAGGAGGAGATTAAGAATGCTGTCTTCAGAACCCTTCTTTGGGGTCCCTCAGTTTTCATACTGCCAGAGGTGAGTAGGAGGAACGGACCCTTGTTTTAGTGTGTTTCAGCTACCATAAAAAATAAATTATAAAAAATAATCAGAGTCTGAGAAGCTTAAGGAACAGAAATGTATTTTCTCATAGTTCTGGAGGCTAAGAAGTCTAGCCTCAAGGTGTGGATCAATTACTAAAGAAGACTCTCTTCCTGAGCTTTCAGATAGCCACCTTCTCACTGTGTCCTCACCTAGTAGAAGAGAGAAAGCACACTCTTTCGTGTCTCTTCTTATAAGGATACTAATACCATTATGAGGGGCACCCCCTTCATGACCTTATTTAAGTCTAATTACCTCCCAAACATCTCGTCACCACATATTCCAATTTGGGGAACACAATTTAGTTCATAGCTATGCTTGCTACACTAAGAAAAGGATGTGACTTTAGTGATGCTAACACTGATAATTATATGACTTTGAACAGATCACTTTATCACGATGAAATTTTATTGACTGCTCTGTGAAATGACAATGGAAATTCCTAATTGCCTGCATGCCGAAGGACGTCACAATAGCTTGATTTCCTCAATCTATCTGCAGGGGATAACCAAAGTGGGCATTTAAACAATAATTAGAAGTTATAAGGATTATAATATTTCTCTCACACTCTTAACAAGCTATTGACTTATTTTAAGAACTGTTTGAATTTTTCACTGTTTCTGTCATGATGGTTAATTCAACAGTAAACTGAGTATGTTGGATATCTGGAATCTGATATCTGACTCTTAACATCTGTTACTCTCTCAAGCTGCAAGCTGGTTTTCCACCTCTTGTATGATACAAGCTCCCTTTGCTTTTGTGGTCTTCCCAGATGTTTTAAGAGGTTCCATCAATGATGGAAACAAGTTGACTTTCTCCTAGCTGATTTCTGCCAGCAATGTTCTCTAATACATATATCTAAACCATACTGTTTCTCTAGGATTATGTCAAGGTGTTTTCCGTTGGAGCTGTGGACGTATGTGGATAAATCTTCAAACATCTATGTGGGAAATAATTTGGGGAGAAGCAAACAAGATAGAATTTTAAGTCCTTTATTGAGGGTACAATGCCTTCTTTCTATGCCCCAGAATAGAAACATCACAGCACAGGCTTGGGCCTAAATTTGCAAATCAACTTGTATGTACTTCCTGTGGGACCTCAAAGAAATTGCCTAAATTGTTTGAGCACATTTCTCCATCCATAAAATGTAGTAATTATACCTACATTACAGTTATCAATGGGATATATAAAAATAGATGAAATATGTTCTACATAATTTATGGTCTTCAATAAATAGTAGGTGGTATTACTTCATCATCATTATCATCATCATTGTTGTTTAAGGATTCATAAACTCAAACATCTAAGGGAGTTTTATAACACTGTGAAACATTGTAATGTGGGCACCAAATATTGGAATTTTGTGAAATTTGAAGTATGAGTTTGGAATTAATGATACTGGCATTTTTGCCTCAGAGAAGTAATATAAACTTTCTGGGTTTAATTTTTTTTCTAGGTTGATAACTTCCTAGGTATAAACCTTTGTTTTATAGAAAAAAAAAAAAAGTTACATAAGCATGCAAACTGAACCACCTCCTTTTGGTGGAGTGCATTTTCACTTTTGCAAGTAGAATTATCTTAAAAGGGAAGCCAAGCTATAGTAAATCCTTATGTTTTTCTAGATGAGGGCCACAATACAGTGTTACATCAATTATATTAATTTACTTTGCCATTATTTGGCCAGACATAAAGATTCTGCAGAAAAACAGCATTTAGGCTGGCATATAACTTGGAATTCCCTGACAGGATGGAGAATTAAGAAATTTTTATCATGACCGGTTTAATGTTCAACAAATGGGGCGTTACTCACAAATCCATTCTGTTTCATAATACTTTGGATGTTCACTAACATTCATCTTGTTTATTTTCTTTACCTACGGTTGATGTTTCTAGATTCTTATCTGCCAGAGTAAGCTCTACCCAGTTTCTAAGGCCAGTGCTGAAGTATTTAAGTCCTACCCAATTTAATTCTAAGGATTTCAACATTGTCACCTTCTACTCATCAGCTAGTTTTAACTTGTGAATATCCAAGTCCTGATAACCAAGTCTTGCTTTGCTTCTGGAACTATAGTCCATGTTGTAGTTCTTATAACTACTATTTTTTTTCCTTAGACTTGATGTTCTGTCCTTATAAACTGTATAGCATCTAAATTTCTCTGAAGAATAGAGCCTGTGATGGCAATTGGCCTATGAACTGCTCACAAATTCCACAATGCCAACTGCTTGCCTCCATCTCGAATGTGCAGGATTGTCAGATCTGATTAGATTCTCTTATAAGTGTATCTCTTATCTATGTTGAAATACTCTTGATTTCCACCATGCACACTGTGCTGTAGTTTATCCCAAACCTTTGGCCTTATCAGCCCCCCACCCACACACACACATGAAACAAATGGTTGTTTCATGTGTGTGTGTGTGTGTGTGTGTGTGTGTATATAAAATCATATATAAATTTCTAACTCTGCCAATTCACTCTATCTTTTTGTAGTTAACAAGCTTTGCCTGAAAAATCCAAGGTCTCAACCATAAATGAGTTTCTAATACATCTTATCCCAAACTTACTTTGAGTGGAAATTTGGGATATGAGGCTGTGAATGGGGAGGGAATCTGGTGCTGGTGTTGGGATAGAATGAAGGAGCAGAAGTTATATTGTGCCTTGACTTATGAAATATCAAAGTAGGGTTACTTTTTTCCAGCTCCAGGTTCCAGAAACTTTGCCATTCTCTACATGGATCTGTGACTGCATTTAGCTATGATCCATTCCTGAGAACATGATGCTGAGTTTCTTTATGGAAGCCTACCATTTTATTAATCACAGAGAATGTGTCTTACTACTGGAACTTCAAATTTACGTTCCTATGGAATAGGATGGGTAATTAGTGGGTTACATTAATGAATGGAAAGGGTAATTAGTGGGTCAAGAAGACTCATGATTTGTAAATTAAAGCATGGGGTATAGCAAACAGGGTGACTTCACTATTAACACATTTTTCTTACATTTATGTTTAATCTTTTCTGTTTGATCCCTCTTCATTCTCACTGTAACACCAGGACATGATTGACAGGACTCCTCCTTTATGACACAAAGAGCTGAATTAGGCTTAGCTTTCCACTCAGCACTACATTTTCCCTGGACCTTTCTTTCAGAGAATTGTCTGACCCAACAACTGAATGGGGTTTTCCATTTATAAATCCTTTGGAACTCTAAAAGTTTTACTCAGTGTGCCGTCCTAATTTCATACTCCTGATAACGCTATTCTGCCAATGACCATCTCAGAACTCCTCCTATCTATAGGCTCTGTGAGTGTGTGTGTGTGTGTGTGTGTGTGTGTGTGAGAGAGAGAGTGTGTCTGTGTACACCATGTGACAATTTCAGTTATTGTAGTAGCTATGTATTGAGTTATAAGGGCGAGAAAATAAAATTTAAACAATTTCTAACATCAAATGAGTTACTTCCAGGAGTTTAGCATCTTACAGACTATGCTAGAGGCTCCTGCTGCATGCCCAGCTGACATTCAGAGCACCTTTCCCTTCTGTTTCATAGATATATGGTGAAAAAAATTTCTTAGATTGGTTCTTCTACTCTTTCAACCATTTTCTTTCTAATTATGGCTACTTACCACTTCTCTGCCTTCCATGAATGTCCAACCTGTGTTCAATAACCACAAGACCTCAATATGAGCTAATATCTATTCTACATCTTGCAGATAAATAATGGGGTTTTATATACTGCTTTAGGCCAGTGTGAAAAGGATCTGACATGTTTCACTTATATACTAAGTTGTAATCACTTTTTAACTTACCAGTTTCCCTAAAGAGAATATAAGCTTCAAGATAGCACCACCACCAAGAAGTCAATTTTGTATGTCGACCTTCTTATAATAGAGTGAATTATCATTTCCAATTTGTCCATTCCATGTAGGAGTTATTTACATACTCATCCTCATACCATTGTCATGGCTTCCCCTACCTCCATTGACTTGGTGCTTGGCCATAATCACTTGTTTTGACCATCATAACGTTAATGGACAAGATATGAGTGAACACTTGAAATGCTCATGCGTGATTGACTTTGTGCTCCTCTCCATCTTTTTCCCTTGGAAGCACCACCTTGCACTTGCTATGATTCAAGGATAATGAGTAACACTTGGAGCAGACCTACAACAGCTTCAGAGATTGGGGCAAAACACAGCTGAGCCTAGCCTAGATGGCTAAACCTGAGATGATGTGAAGACATCTATGATACAGACATAAATGCTTATTTTTGTATACCACTAGGATTTTCTGGTAGTTTATTTTGTAGCATTATGTTTAAATCTCTATATTTATTACAATGTTTACAATATAGTAGGTATCTCAACATTTGTTTAAAAGGAACGAAATGACCATCATTTAAATCAACGCATTAAAGAAACAGACATATTTGGGTAGATGATACTGTACTCAATAACCACAAATAAGATGAAAACCCATAATGGATAGATCAGAGTATATCTCCATTACATGGCCAAATAATGACTAAAGTTGTTAAGAAGATACTGTATCACCTATTACTCTAGATTAAAAAAAAAACCTAGTTGGAGTGCTAGAACTGAGATGGTGAAACAAATGGTAGAGTTAAGTATGAATGTTTTTAAGTTTATTAGATGCTCAGCAGAGATCCAGAATATGGTCCTGGTCTATACTGTAGACCAGAAAAGGAGTCTTAGGAGAGGGGGAATCTAAAGCAGCACTTCTAAAAACTTGTAGGATTTAGGAAGGAGGAAGAAGAAAGGGTCATTCTAGACAGAGAGAGGAACAAATAGAAAACTGTGCAGGCAGTTGAGAATGGACTGTGTTGGTGGAAAATAGTGTATACTGGAGAGCAGGTCAAAATCAAAGTGAGAGAAAGTTGCATACTTTGAGTAGGATCAAATGCTGGGTGACAGTGAATGCCAGCTAAGAGTCTGAAAATAGTCCATATGGAATCAGAAAACACTGACCATTCTTGGGCCACAAAATGATATAGTAAAAGAAAAATTGCTCTGGCTGAAATATTTAGAGTTGTTTGAAGAAGGAGAAAATAAATGTAATAGAATCACAGTGCTAGGCAGTATACTTATGCAAATCTTAGCCTCGTAGCCTGAGATTTCTTTTTTATACCACAGAAAAATATGTAAGTGTTCTCCAAAGTTATCATTTTTTCTATTATGTAAATTTGGAAATGAGTTTAAAAAGTTAAGCAGCAAGAGGTTGAGTGGTTAGGAAAGAACAATACTTTGGTACAGCTGGACTTTGAGGCACATTCTTTTCTCTGAACTATGTTCATTATCTGACACACTGATTTTAAAGACCACATTGCCCAATGCAGGTGCAAAAGAAAGAGTTAATTAAAGCTATTCTTGAGGAGTTAGAAGAAAGGGTTTTTGTTACCATGAGGGAGAATTTTCCTCAAGTTCTTAAGGATGGCTGTCAGCTGAGTTTCTGGAGATCATAACCCAGATCTTAAACTTAATCCTTACAGAGTTACTCATGCTAGATAACATAAAAGCAATACCATTGTTCCTAGCAAATTAGAGGTCTTCAAATTGCTGAAAGAGACATAAAACAATAGTTGCATCAGTTATCTCATATTTAGGGTGTGTGTGTGTGTGTGTGTGTGTGTGTGTGTGTATGTATGTCTTCATAAATACTACATAAACATGTTAGAGTTTGATTTGGGGGCATTTTCCCTCCTGTTACTAACACCTATGCTATATATTCATTAAACACCGGTAAGATTCCTCTGTTACTTTTAATTTCACATGTATTTTGTAACACTATGGACTTTTAGAGCTGAAAGAGATATAGAAATCACATCCCATCTTGTCACTGTCAGAAGTGGAATCAGTTGTCTTAGTGGTAACTGCGGTTGTGGAGATAGGCTGTAGAGCTTTTATTTTAGTGTTTCTTATTAATGATGCTACTGTTCATTGATCACTTAAAGGCTTAAAGTCTTACAATCATCCTTGACTTCTCCCTTCTCTCACTCTCACCTGGTATTGATTCTGATACTGAAATTCCCCTTATTTCTGACTCCAGCTTTAAACTCCATTTGAAACACTCTATTTTAAACCTCCATTGTCTCTAACCTAGAAAATTTCAGTAACTTCACACTTTATTTTTGTGTCTATTTTTTATTGTTTTTGTCCTTCTTACACATTGTTCTTTCTGAAAGTTATCCTTCATTATACAAGTTCTCATTTAAAAATAATAATAATCGATTCTATGTCTCATTACATGCCAAATAAAATTCAAGGTCTTTAGCTTACACAGCAACACTCTGTGATTCACCCCAGGACACTACTTCAATCTTATGCCTAATGTATGTGGCCAACTGTGAGCCCGATGCTGCTTATAACTGGACAAATGTGTCTCATGTTTTCCAACCGTATAATAATTTAATACATCAGAACCAATATTTATGATGCCAACTCTCAAAAACAAAAAGTCTGATTTATATTTAAAATAATCTGAGAAAAAAAGTGTATATGTTTTTTATGTCTATATATACACACATATGTATTTGTAATCTGATTTTGAAAGGTTGTCATCATAAATGGCTATAATTTATAACATTTTGAATATTAATGTGTTAGAATGTCTCAAAATTTTAAGCTAATTACTATTATACTATCCTAAATATTATTTTTATTACTTATTATTACAATTTTTTTATCTTGCTTTAAAAAAATTGGCTTTTTATACTGATTTTAATAGAGAAGCACAATATTTTTTCAAATTACAATTAATATTCTCTTGTCTGTATTATATCACAACACTGTTTTTTCTTTAAGTACCAAATTTCTTTTCATAAATTCTTTTCCATTTATCAAATAATCTTACAGGGTTTTCCACCTCTGACTTGTGAGCTCTTACTCACATTTGGCAAGTAGTCCATTGTCATGGTTAAGAGTTTGGGCTCTGCAGGCAGATTGCCTCCAATGTAAACATGTCTTTCACACTTAGTAGTTTTATGACCCTAAGAAAACTATATAACCTTTGGGTACCCCAGTTTTCTCATGTAAAAATAAGGATAATAATATTCCATATGTTATTTAGGAATAAAGAGCATCTGATGCATAGCTGTCTCTCAGTAAGTATTAGTTGTTATTATTATCCACAACTTTAGCTGCCCTGAAACTTTACATTAACAGTCAAATGTCCCTTTGAGCTATTTTATTCTCAAGCTATATTTGAACTTCCAACAATCACACAGAAACTTTCTAAAAACATTTTGCATTATGTTTTAATTAAGCAGACCGAAATTTATCAGAAAAAATAATATCCTATATTGATAATAGTAGATAAAGTAGGTAGGTGTTGTAAGAATAAAATGTTTAGTTTGAATACTTGAAAGTGAAAATTAATGCCTCTAGAAAGAAACCAGCTTCTTTTTGTGTTTTCAACTTTTATTTTAAACACAGGTATACATGTACAGGTTTGTTACACAGGTAAATTGCATTTTTTCTGGTGTTTGGTGTATAAATGATTTCATCACCCAGGTAGTAAGCATAGTATCTAGTAGGTGTTGTTTTTCGACCCTCACCGTCCTCCCACCCTCTCCCGCTCAAGTAGGCCCTGCTGTCTAGTGTTCCCTTCTTTGTGTTCATGTGTGCTCAGTGTTTAGCTACCACTTATAAGTGAGAATGTGAGGTATTTGGTTTTCTGTACCTACATTAATTATCGTAGAATAATGGCTTCCAGCTGCATTCATATTGCTGCAAAAGACATAATTTCAGTTATTTAAGTCTGTGTATTATTCTATGACAAAACCAGCATTCTTAATATTAGAATCTACTCAAGAATTTTGATCTCATAATTATGGTTCTACCACCTAACAGATTTTGAATGATTTCAAGGGGAAATAAGAGGCATGGAACAATTCGATGCCTATATATTGTCTTTATATCTGTCAGCTTTGTACTTGATACTGGAGATTAGCCCAATATAGTATAGACATATCTTTTCCAGGCTGTGACAGAAAAAAGAAGATGCCTTTACATGTCCATTTCGGTGTTTCTCAAATGTTACCATGCATCAGAATCACGGGAGGGCTTATTAAAATAGTGATGGCTGGGCCTGGGCCGCAGGGGTTCTGGTTCAGCATTTTTTTGGGTAAAGCAGAGGACTTGCAACTCTAACAAATTCCTAGGTAATACTGATGCCACTATCTGAGATCCTAACTTTGAGAATAACTGCTCTACTCTCTTCAAAGTTTTCTTACCTTCACATCAATGTCTCTTCTTATGTCTGTTCATTATTCCTCTGTTGATGACTACACTTATGTTTCTGTCCCTGCTTGGGAGAGAGCTTTGGCTTCCTTTGCACTATTCAATGACAGGCGTTAATTTCCTGTGTTTCAAAAGTGGAAGAATCAGAAGCAATTTACAATACTTTTCCCAGACAGTTTCACTTTCCAACTGTTCATCCTCTCCACTCCCTTAAAGACATCTTCTCTTGCTAGTTGATGTTTGATTTTCTTCTCTTTCTAACTCACAATACCTACCAGCTCATTTTCTCGTTTCACTCATTGTTACTTTCAATGGATTATTTTCCTCCACATGACTTAATTATAAACTCTGTGAGAGTAGAGGATTTTGCCATATGTTTTCTGTTTCAGCACAGTCTTTAGCAAGTAGATGTTTCTTCTCAATGTGTTCTTATTTGTCATCAAATTTCTCTGATAGAGCCTTTCATGATATCAACTAACACGCAGGCAGAGTTTATGGCAATTTGCATGGGTCATGGGTAGGATTGTCAGGTTTAGATAAATAAAAATACAACACCCTAAGTTTGAAATTTAGATAAACAAAGAATAATTTTTAGTAGAAATATATCCCATGCAAAATTTGGGGGATACTTATACAAATTATTTCCCTTTTCTGAAATTCAAATTTTATGAGCATACTATATTTTATCTGGCAACATTTTCATGGCTTTTCAGAACTTGATTCTTCAGAATGTCATTAACAAAGTCATCTGAATATATCTTGCTATCAGAAATAGCCCTTCTATAATATTTCATCAAATCTTAGCCACGTGACTTTGGGCAAGATACCTAAAGTCTTTGAGCTTTAGTTGACACAAGATGAATGGAGATAATAAATAAAATTGTCCAAGTAGATACATAATACTTTCTCCAAGAATTCCAAGATAATACTGATATAATGACCATGAATATACTTGTAAATTAGTAACATAGGAGGATTCCAATCTATTATATTTGAAATATATACATATCACATATTATATTTATAGCTCATTGTTAATTCTCTTAAGATATATTTCTGCTTGCTAGAAGAATAAACGAGTAGTAAGTTTTGGAATGTACAAGTCTAAGAATTAGATTGTTAATAATTTTGGAGTTCCTGGGACCACTGGACTCACAGTTTGAAGCCAGGTCATCTAGTGAAAAGAAACAGAGAAAAGCCAGACTGTGGGTGTTTCCTTGTATCAGGCTCCCTGTGATTTCATGGCTCCCACCACCAGTATTTCACCACCAGCATTACCACCACGCAGTCATGGTTAATGAAATTTGTCTCTGGGGATCAATTGTCCTGATTATATACCTTATCTAAGTCGGTCTTGTTGGCAGAGATTCAGGTGTGATCATAAGGTGAGATCTAAGAGTTTTGCTTTCGCTAATATAAGTAAGCAATGCTCTTATGCTAAAAATTTATTATTTAACAGGTATCCTGGAGCAAGATCTCATGAAATTGGAGTGTAGAAAAACAGACGCCTGAAGGAAAATTAGGAGTGCTGGTATAATTAACACACAGGCACCAGATAAATGTACCTGTATCACTATTTTCCCAAGGCTGTCTCTGTCCCAGAAATATGAACAATTGTTAGGTTAAATCACCAAGAGATTAAAAAAAAGAAAGTTCATCAACTCTAGCCTGTTACGACTTGATGCCCATATGCTGACCTAAGTTTGCCTTCAATTTCTCAATACCACACCTGTGTCTCCTAAAACTGACTGTGGTTCTAGTATGCTCCACCCTTTTTAAAGTAGTGAATGGCTCTGCTTTGTGCTTTATTTACATTGAAAGGAGACTCCAAATTGTTTAAGGTCATGAAATGTATCCTAGGTTCAAGCTGTGACAGTTTAGTGAATACTAAATTGATGTTTCCTACTGTTTGCAATTATTTCTCAGCCTAGAAAAGATTTTTGGCTGGTGTCAGGGTTTGAAGTTTCTTTATGTTGTTTTCAAGTAAACATTATTCTCTCTCTCTCTTTGTTCCAGATGTCATACATGCTCCTCTTCGGGCTGTACTTGTCAGCTGCCTTTCAAGTTACTACTGCAGAATCTTTCCAAATGTGTTCATTGTTTATTGTGATATTATTATTGTCTCCTAAAATGTTTCTGCTTTCTCTTTCTCTCATTGAATTTTGTCTTCTTTTATTTTACAATTATACCAAATCAAGCAATAGTTGTGTTCCATGCCTTCTCATTTAAGGAATTGTTACATGCAAGCAACTAGCTTGTACAATTACATTTTGTAACATATATGTTTTTAGTAAAAAGTTGGCTATAAACAACTTATTTTCTTCACCTGTGTCTCTCAAATTGAATATAGCTCCAGAGGTGGCATTTTGGAAATAAAGAAAAAAAAAAACAAAAACAAAAATTTCTTATCCCTTGTCAATTAAGAAAATATAGGATAAAAGATAATGTTGGTATCCTTTTAGTAGAAATTATTAAAGAAAATTGTATCACAACTCCTCTTTTAAGTGAAGCTTCATTTAACCAACTGCAGCAGTATAATTGTGCCTTCAATTTAAATATCTATAGAACTAAAGGTTTTATCTGCCTTCTATAAGATCCATCTTAGCAGAATAATCAGAAAAAATTCTAAGTACTAAAATACAGAAGTAACTTATTTCATTAATTTCCATTTGACTGACTTCATGTTAGTACAGAGTTTCAAGAATCTATATATTTTTATGTTTTAGATCAGCAGAATGTAAGTTTTGTCCATATAGACATATATTTAGATCAGGTTTAAATATTTTGATAGGACTGGGTATTCAAGTCAATGCAGAGTTTGTTTGATGTCACTTCCACTAAAACTATTGAAACATATCTAATGCATAATTGCCAAGGGTTTATTTCCTTATTACAACATATTTAAATGAGATATTCTTTTGAAAATGCATACTCGTGGGGTCTTACACATAGTGAAATAAGAGAAAGTATGCTACATTCATTATCTCAATTTCTTTTTAAAATTCCCCAAACATTTTCTAAAATGTGATTCTCTGTACCCACACATTTACTTCCCTAGAGTTTTCCCAATTTTCACAGGAAAATTGGGAAATTGTCAAATCCTTTAACAACTTTAAAACCAAGGTAATTGGCTTCTGCAACTGGGTATTGTAACACTATATATATATTGCAGGCAAAACTAGTGTGAGAAGAGAAGTGACCAACCAATAATTCATCACATGTGAGGAGGAAAAAAAATCAATGGATCAAGAAATAAAGGCAAGCAAACCCAAGAGACCACCATTAGCAACATCAGATGTGGGGACTTGGGGTAAAGTGCAGTAGTGAGGTATTGCTGGAGGTATGAAGTTAGGGTTGTTAATCCTTGAAACTCGTAAAAGCTGCAATAAAGGCCAACAAATTTTAACCCATTCTAAGCAATTGTGTCACCATGGTATTTACTGGTTCACTTACTGTAGATAGCACACTAAGTATAATAAAATAATTTTTGCTAACTTTAGCAGTTGTTCAAGAGCAAAGGGTATACTGCCCACAAAAGAAAAAATTAACTTGACACTTCCCAATAGCTCTAAATGACAGAGGCCAACCTGACACTTTTAGAATTTTAAAAATTAATTTTAATGAGGAATTATTTATAAAAATAAATGACTCATTTTAAAATAATACTATTTATGTTCGTTCTTTCTCCTTTTCATTTGTGACGCCCATTATTTATATATGAAACCACTTATTCCACATTTCACTGAGACTCTATTCATTTTTCTTATTGTTGTCCTTTTTCCTTATTTATGAATATGTATAATATGATATTTTTAAGTTAACCAATTGTTTCTTACATCTTTACATCTGTTGATAGTTCAGTCTCAATGTGTGTTTTTTTTTCAGATGTTATAGTTTTCATTTTCATTAAGTTCGATTAGGCCTTTAATTCATGGTCATTTAACTTCTTTATTATGTTTCTTCTTTTCTTCATTTCTGTGAGCGAGCATATTTTAAAGATTTATAATGCTAATCATAGAATCTTTATTTCCATTGATAGATTTTTTAATGTTTCTCTATTGTATTTTCCTGCCTTTTGCACACCTGATAATTTTTATTGGACTTAAAGTGTCAAGTTAGTCTGTATTTCTAAAAAACATACTGGATGTTGCATTAGCAGAGTAAATTGGCAACAGCTTGATTATTTCAAGCTTTGCATTTTATTATTTATTATGGCAAATACAGAGGAGCCTTTATTCTGAAGCTAATTTAGTCCTACTACTAAGGTATGTTTCTTCTTAGGACTCTCACTAATGATCTGTCTTACTTAGAGGGTTTGGTGAGCCTGCCCTTCTATGGTTGTTTTGTGTGTGTGTGTGTGTGTGTGTGTGTGTGTGTGTGTGTGTGTGTGTGTGTGTGTGTGTGTGCATCTTTGGAGAGTTTTATCCCATTCCTGCATATCTTAGTAGTCAGTAGAGAAAGGGA
This sequence comes from Ateles fusciceps, assembly GCA_036589455.1. Lineage (NCBI taxonomy): Eukaryota > Metazoa > Chordata > Mammalia > Primates > Atelidae > Ateles > Ateles fusciceps. Next base: position 3,931,245 of record JAZHEH010002077.1, read on the forward strand.
GGAAACTATTTTGTAGTTCTCCCAAGCTGCCTTTCAGTGCAGTTATGTCCTCCTGGTATTCTGCTCTACATATGCTAGTAACTTAAACTCTCCAAATTCTGGTTTCTGTCACAGTATCAAACTCTGATCTCAAGAAATTTAATAGTTGAAATAAACCATCAAAAATAGAATATGTTCGCCTTTCAACATTTTGAGTGACTCATTTAAAAATTTAAAGACTTTAGGGAATATATAATTATAGATATAGGTAGCTCTGCAAAGCTTCTGTATACCATTGTAGCTTAACATGAGGATAAAACTATAAAACATTTTAAAAAACTTACAAACTCTCTGTTATACCTAAAGATTTGAGAGCTTATATAATATGACATTTTAACAAATTTAGAATAAAATACTAGATGTAAGAACTCTATAAAATTATCAGGTAGAATTTATTTAAAATTAGAAAAATGACTCATATTGAGAATTACACTATTAAAATTTATCTTATCATAAGATAAAACATATAATGTTCTAAATAAATGGCCAAAAATCATTTTACAAAGTGAAATATCCATTTCTAAGAAAAGCTTTTATTAAATTAGCTAAAGAATTACAATTCCTTAACATGAAGATAAATATTTCTCCCAGAATAACTACTAGACTTTGCTCAATGTGGATTTTTTAAATAATAAATTTGAAAACCAAGTGCTTTGGCTTTGAAAGTGCATTACTATAAAATTAGGCTTTAGTTTTCTTAACACCTGAATTAGAAGACTACAACTTTTTACATTTTTAATTAGCAGGCAGCCCAGTTCTTATCAAAGTTTTCCTTCCTATCTCTTCTTAAAACCTCCTAGGGATACCACATTAATCATGGATCCCTCATCCTCGTTATTTATCATGTATACTGTTTGGGGCCCACCATCACAGTTGCTGACCTTAGGGGAGAAATCAGTCCCCATCTGTTCATGTTTTATTGCTGCTAGTCCCAGGAGTTTCTACTCAGTGGTGAAGTAATGCAAAAAGGTGTGTCACATCCTGCCACTTCCGCCACAATAGTCTTGATAATATTTTTTGTTAGTTTATTTTATTTAAGCATTTTAAAAACTTAAGACACAATTAACATACTATAAAACTGATGATTTTAAAGTGTATGATTCGTGAGCAGGCACTCACACTTACCCATTTCCATACAGGCCCTGGTAATTATAAGTTTGCATATTCTATGCAGTTTCTCTACATAAAATCATACTGTAATGTGGCACTTAGTATCTAGCTTCTTCCAGTCAGTATAATGTTTTCAAGGTTCTTTTATGTTGGAACATATAGAAATGCTTTACTCCTTTTTATGGCTGAAAAATATTACATTGTATGCATATAGCACAATTTGTTTATCCATTTATTTGCCGATAGATATTTGTTTCCAACTAAAATTCTATTAGCATAAAAATAATGGTGTGAACATTCATATACAGGTTGTTATATAAATCATGTTTCCAATTCTCTTGGGGGTATACTAGGAGTGAAATCATTGGGTAATAAGGTAATCCTATATTTAACTATTTGAGAAAATGCCAAACTGTTTTCCAAAGCAGTTGCATAATTTTACATCCTTATCTTCAGTGTATAAGGCATCCAATTTATCCACATCTTTGTAAATACTGCTGTCAACTGTCTTTCAGGTTGTAGCCATCTATTGCATTTCCTTTGATATGGTTTGACTCTGTGTCCCCACCTCAATCTCATCTGGAATTGTAATCTCCAGGTGTCCAGGAAGGGACCTGGTAGGAGATGATTGGATCATGGGGGCAGTTTCCCCCATGCTGTTCTCATGATAGTGAGTGAGTGCTCACAAAATCTGATATTTGGGAATTCCCCCCCACACCCTCCTGCTGCCATGTAAGATGTTCCTTGCTTCCCCTTTTCCTTCCATCATGATTGTAAGTTTCCTGAGGCCTTTCCAGCCATGTGTAACTGTGAATCACTTAAATCTCTTTCCTTTATAAATTACTCAGTCTCAGGTAGTATCTTTATAACAGTGTAAGAATGGACTAATACATCCTTAATGACTAATAATAGTGAGAATATTTTCATGTGCTTATTGACTATATGTATATCCTCTTTGGAGAAATGTGTACTCAAATTATTTTTTTTTTTACTACTTATGCTCCTTTTATTAATTTAAATTAAATTTTTATACATAATAGTTTTATTTATATTAGCCAAAAGCTAGAAACACCCAAGATGTCCTTCAACAGGCAATTTAAAAAAAAAATTTATTTTTAAAATTTTTGTGGGTACAGAGTAAGTGTATATATTTATGGAGTATGTAGGATGTTTCAATACAAATATGAAATGTGAAATAATCACATTATGAAGAATGGGGTACTACCCCCTCAAGCATTTATCCTTTGTGTTACAAACAATCCATTATACTATTCTAGTTTTTTAAAATGTACAATTAAGTTGTTATTGACGATAGTCACCCTATTGTGCTATCAAATGGTAGGACTTATTCTCTCTATTTATTGTAACCATTAACTATCATCCGCTCCCCTTCAGCCCCACACTACGCTTCTCAGCATGTAGTAATTTTCTCTCTACTCTCTATGTCCATGAGTTCCATTGTTTTGATTTTTACCTCCAACAAATAAGTGAGAACATGCAATGTTTGTCTTTCTGTCCTTGCTTATTTCACTGAACATAATGATCTCCACTTCCATCCATGTTGCTGCTAATAACAAGATCTCATTCTTTTTTTATGACTGGATAGTACTCTTCTGTGTGTGTGTAACACATTGTCTTCATCCATTCATCTGTTGATGATGTTTTTATTTCCTCTCAATCTTAGCTATTGTGAACAATGCTGCAACAAACATCAGAGTGCAGATATTTCTTTGATATGCTGATTTCCTTTCTATGGGGTATATTGATTTCCTTCCATTGGTGTATATACCCAGGACTGGAATTGCTGGATCATGTGGTAGCTCTATTTGTATTTTTTTGAGGAATCACCAAACTGCTAACCGTGGTGGTTGTACTAATTTACATTCCCACCAACAGTGTATGAGAGTTCCCCTTTCTTCACATTTTCACCAGTATTTGTCATTGCCCCTTTTGGGGATATAAATGATTTTATAATCACTTTTATTGATTGTATATCTGATCAGTGTTGTCTGAAAATTTCTGCAGGAAAAAAAAGTAGCTCTGATTTCAAAAAGATTTACATTGAATTTGAGAATTTCAATCTGAGAATTTAATTATCAATTTGGGAATTATTACCTTTTTTAAGACTAACAAGTGTAATCTGTGAACATTAAATAAATTATTGTTTACTTGGTTTTCTTTAATTTTTTCAATCATATTTTATAGTTTTCAATGAACAAGTTTTATACTTATTTTGTTAAATGTATCCCTGAATATTTTATTTTAATGTTGGTGCAAATAGAATTGATTGATTTATTTATTTTTCAGAGTGTTCATTTTCAGATTGTTCATTGCCAAAATGAAGAAATACAAATGACATTTGTATATTGATCTTACAGCTTGTGACCTTCGAAGTGCACATATAAGCTCTAGTACTTTTATGACTGCCTTAGTATTTCCTATGCACATGATCATGCCATCTTCACATATAGGTTTTTATTTCTTTCTTTGCAATCTGGATATTTCAGACCTTTTTGTTGCCTAATTTTGCTTGTTTTAATTTTCAGTATAATATAATATTAAGTAAAATTGATGACAGTAGACATCTTCACCTTATTTCTGAACTTACTTAAGGGGATGTTAACTGTAGAGTTTTTAAAATTATATTTTAGACATCCTTTTTACATTGAGACATTTTCTTCTAGTTTGTTGAGTTTTGAAAATCATGAAACGATGAATTTTGTCAGGTTTTTTATTCCAGTTTTTATTGGGATGATCATGTGCTTTTTTGTCTTGTCTTCTATTAATATAGGGTATTACACGGGTTAATTTGTGTTTATTGAACCAACCTTGTATTCATAGAATAATTTCACTTGTTTACGATGTGTAATTCCCTTTATGTTATTAGATTCAGTTTTCTAGTGTTTAGCTGAGGATTTATGAAACTCTATTCATAAGGGACATTAGTTTACAGAGTTTTAAAAATACGTTTTCATGGTTTTTGTATTGTAGTACTACTGGCCTTATAAAATGAATTCAAAAGTGGTTCCTCTTCCTCTCGTCTTTGGAAAAGTTTGAAAGTACTGGTGTTTATTAAAACCTTGGGACTACACGCCTTCAGTAGTGTGGTCCTGAGATTTTCTGGGTGAAAAATTTTTTGATTGTTAATTCAATGGCTGTGATTCTATTTCAACTTTCTGGGTTTTTTCTTGAGAAAGTTCTGCTGGTTTGTGTCTTTCTAGGAATTTTCCTATTTCATCTGAGTTAGCTAATTTGTTAACATATAATTGCTCATGGTGTTTTCACAAAATCTTTTTGTTTTTGTAAATTTTGTAGGAATGACCTGTTCTTCATTTCTAATTTAGTAATTTAATTCTTCTCTCTCATTTTCTTGTTCAGTTTGTATAGTGATTTGTTAATACTGTTGATATTTTCACAAAACTTTTGATTTTGTTAATTTTCTCTACTTTTTTATTTTTATTTCATTTAATTACTGAAATCTTTATTATTTTCTTCCTACTGTAAAGACTGACTTTTTTCCTTAGGTTGCTTTAAAAAATGTAATACAGATATGGCAGCTATAGGTTTCTCTCTGTGCATGTCTTTAGCTTTATTCCACGTATTTCTGTATACTAGAGGAATAGGTGTTTATACTTGTTACATATTACATATACCAGGTAATTGAACTTTTTTATAATTATTAAATATTTTTCTTTGTTGCTACTATTTTTATCTTAAATTTTATTTTGTGTAATATTCCTATAGTAATCTCAGTTCTCTTTTGATTATTCTTCACATGATATATCTTTTTATCCTTTTACTTCCAACCTATTAACAACATTAAATAAAAAGTGTGTTGCTTTTATAGATAATACAGTTGAATCTTTTATTAAAAAATCCATTTTGTCAATCTCCCTTTTAACTGGAAAGCTTAATTCGTTTAAATTTAATGTAATTACTGCTAAGGTAGGGCTTACATCTGTCATTTGCTATTTCTTTTCTATATATCTTACATCTTCTTTGAAAATTCCTCAATTTCTCCATTATTGCATTTTTTTGTGTTAAATAGATATTTTATAGTGCCTCATTTTAATTTCAATTTCTCTTACTATGTATCTCTAAGTTATTTTTCTTGATGGTTGCTCTGAAGACTACTTTTGACATTATAACTCATAATAACCTAGTTGTATTAATACAACCTAATTTTAATAATATGCAAAATATTCTTCTCTACAGCTCCTTTACTCCTTCTCATCATTTTGTACTTATCGTCATACAGACTATTTCTTTATACATTGTGTCTTCATCAGCTTAGATTTAGATTTATTGCATTATATGGTTATCTTTCAAATCAGATATGAAAAATTAGGAATTATAAATAAACCTTTAAGCCCCAGCTAGTCAGCTAAGCCTCAACTGTTATCCAACACACACGGCAGTCATTAAATTCTTTGCCTTTAATTATTTTCAGCAGCCCCTGTGGAAGTCTTTTGTCATTGAAAGACCTTCAACTTAGGCCCAAAATGGGCAGAATAGCAAGTGCTGCCCTCCATTTTAAACAATGACAGACCTTTGGTAACAGACTTTGAAAGTTCTCTGGCTATGTCCTGCTTGCTATATTCTGCTCCTTTTAGTGCTTGAGATGTTACATGACTTTACTGTAAAGACTGACTTTTTTCAATGCTATCACAAAGCTGAAGAGTGGGTCATAAGAGAAGGAAAAGTCAAAACTCCACAAAGCCCCCTTTTCTTACTGAGGTTCAGCTGTTTTCCTCACCAAAATGTTCTCCGGATTGGTGCAAGGTTTTAGTTATTTTCCCAAGTCAGAAAGAGTTGCTTCTGACAATTTTTATTTTTCTCATTGCTCTTTTGGAGGTGAATATTGTGGGAAGTCAGTACTCTTCTACTTCACTCATTTTACTCTTGCAATAATTCTTGACCATACTCTTACCTGGCTGTCCCTGAGCCCCAATGATAAATTATGGGGTTTAGGGTCACCACTTGTACCTTAATCCACCATTACCCCTCACTTTTTCTGATATTTTACATATTACCTCCATGGTTAACTTCTCAAGTCTCTATTGATTCACTTAATCCCCATTCTTCCCTGTGGTAGCAGTTCATTGTCACCTTTAATTTTGGATATCTGGAAAGAAATGTTTATTGGCTCAAATTGTTACAAATCTTAGCAGTTCAGTTCTTTCTACTTCACACTTGCAGTCTTTTCCCCAAAGAGTTTAGGTCAGCAATTAACATACCAGATTCTTTTTCTTGGAAGAAGCCCCTGTTGTTATTTCTGCTAAGAATCTTCTGCCAGAATCACTTTAGTCCTTTAAATATAATGTTAATATTGAACACAAAAAGAAAGATTTTAGAGTTCTCAATGTAGTCTTTACTCAAAAGATTACTCTAAGACTACAAAATATTTTTAGATAAAATTATTAGCTTAAAGAAGGAAATTAGGCTATTCTTCCTAGAAGCATATGCGAACTAAAATACTTGAATATATAAAAAGGAAAGACTGCCCTGGAATCTTTCCAGCTAAAGCTTCAGGTCTTTGATTAACTCCTAAATTATTTTACACATAGCATATTTATATAACAGAATATTGTGAGACAATTAAGGTTGATGTGCCTTAAAGATTACTTAAAATTTGGAAATAAAATGGAGTCAGTATAAGCCAAATCAGGACTGTAAAGGCTGTAAGATGCCTAATTATTTCCCATCAAAATTGCCCTCTTTGGGATAATGAGCAGGAGCTTTGCCATGGTGGAGAAGGACTCTCTGGTGAAGTTTTCTGGGTGTTTTTCTGCTAAAGCTTTGGCTACCTTTCTCAAAACACTCTAAAAAATAACAGACATCATCATTTCAAAGCTGTCCAGAAAGTTGACAAGCAAAATACCTTGAGCATTAAAAAATAAAATGTTGCCATGACCTTTGTTCTTGGTAGGTACACTTTTGCTTTGACTGGACCACTTCCAACTCTTGGTAGCCATCACTTTGATTGTGCTTTGTCTTCCAGATCATATTGGTAAAGCCATGTTTCATTTTCTGCTATAATTTTTCAAGGAAAAATAAGCTTCAGGATCTTGATCTTATTTGTTTAAAATTTCCACTGAAAGCTCCACTCTTGTCTGCAGCTGACCTGGGTACAATGGTTGTCATACACATCAAGTTGAAAGTTTGCTCGACACTAATTTTTCAGTCAGAATGGTGTAAGCTGAACCAGTTGAGATGTCTATGGTGTTGGCTATAATTTCTGTTGTTAACCATCTATCTTCTTTAATCAGGATACAAACAAGATGGATTTTTTCCTTGCAAATTGATGTAGATGGTCTGCCACCATAGGCTTTATTTTTAATATCCTCTTTTCCCTTCTCAAAATGAGTTACCCACTTGTAAACTGCTGATTTATTTGGAGGCATTGTCCCAATAAACTTTTTTAGAAGTATCTGTGATTTCACCATACTTCCACCCAAGCTTCCCCCATAAATCTGTTGTTTATTCTTTCTGCAATTGTATTGGAATTCATGTTTGTGAAAGCTTTAAAAAAAGTGAGGAAAAAATATTTTTGTACCTAAAGAAAAAGAGATCCTTGCTATGTATGTATCATGAGAGTTTGGCAATACTCTTTCCTGCAGTAATGTGGAAAATGCAAGCTATATTATTCAGAATACATGATGAAGTTATTTTTAAAAGATAGGTTAAGTCAAACTATTGAAAGCACCATCTGGCTCCTTTATTTCTGCCTGTAATAAGAAGATGGGCCAGGCATGGTGGTTCATACCTGTAATCCCAACACTTTGGTGGGGCTGAAGTAGGAAAATTACTTGAGCTCAGGGTTTTGAGATCAGCCTGGGTAACAGAGATACTTCATCTGTACTTTTTTTTTTTTTTTTTTTTTTTTAACTAACCAGGCAAAATTTGTAGTCCTAGCTACTAGGGAGGCTGAGGTGGGTGGATCACTTGAGCCCAGGAGGTCAAGGCTGCAGTGAGTCCTGAGAGTGCCATTGCATTCCAGCCTGGATAACAGAGTGAGACCCTGTATCAAAAAAAAAAAAAAAAAAAAGGCAGGTGCAGAAGAAGAAGAAGAAAGAAGAAGAAAGAAGAAGAAGAGGAGGAGGAGGAAGAAATAGTAATCTTTAAGACACTGTTAAATCTCTAAGCTCAGGCCATTTGGGTTTGAAAAAAAAATCATTTCTCAATTTTAGCCTCTCCCTGATATAAATTTATTCTTAGATTAAGAAAGAGTCTTAAGTCAAAAAGCATAGAAATGTAGGAGTCTATGTTTTATAATCTCAGGAGGATCTACTAGATTGCCTCATAAGATTATTCAAGCAGACATATACCTCGCAAAAATATTAAGGACATGCCCTGTAGAATTTCTTTATGTAATAATAGAATTTCTAAGACTCCTGATCATGTTGTCCCATTGAAGTCTCCACAAACCCTTGACAGAGAAGGACTCATTTCAGAAAGATTTGGGGATATGAGTTTTGGGTAATGGACTGGATTAGAAATTGTTATGTAGAAAAACCAAAATGTATCTTATAAAAATTATGTCAAACAGACTAAAGATATAGAAATAATACAAAATGAAAAGATATTTTTAGACTCCACATTTCTATACATAGAAATCAGTCTGAGAAAACTACTCAATTATAAATATGGGTTACTTTTAGTGGAAAAGGAAGATTGTTAGAATATAAAACAAACAAAAGAACGTGCAGTTGAACGTACCACCATTGGAAACAACTTCCTGAGAATAGGACAGATCTCTAATCAAGTAACTTACAACAGAAATTTTAGAATTATTATGAAACAGGAAGTGTTCTGTTTCTCCCATTTTCTGCCTTTTTGAATGATAATGTGTTTATAGCAGTTACCATACTCCCTTCTATCACTGTATGTTGTATTTGTGAGTGGCAGATACCTCGCCTCATTCAGTCCTTAGATTGAGAACAACAGAATGAAGAGCCTCATCTGCCCTTGAACCTGATTTAGAGAACTAGATTCTATACTGGGATTTGATGCCCTGATGGCTTTACACTTGAGGGTCCTGATAGAGAGAGGACTGAATGTAGTTTGCATATAGAAGAGATGTAAATTGTTGTACTCAGAAGTAACCTGCGGCAGATTAATTTTCTCAAGATGGCGATTTATGTTCTTAGTGGACATTTTAAGCATTGCAACCTGCACAGTATGGAAGAAACGAGGCTACATGAATTCTGAGGCTAGATTACAAATATGCCATTTTTGCTTTGGAGATGCTTGCTCTTAAAAACCTGTCACTATATTATAAAAAGCCTGAACTAGCCCACGGGGATAAACCACATGGAGGGGTCACGTGCAGTGGTTCTACCTAACAACTCAGCTGAGCCCTAGCATCAACTCCCAGTCATGTGAAGGAAGACATCTCCAGATGGTTCCAATGAAGGCTGAGTCACTACCAGCCTTTGAGTTTTCCAGGATGAAGTTCCAGGCATTGTAAGACAGAAGCAGGTCATCTACACTGTTTGCTTGCTCACTGAGTTCCTGACCCACAGATTTTTGTGAGCAAAATCAATAATTATTTTACACTTCTGAATATACTGTTGTTTGTTATACAACATTGGAGCACCTTAAACCTTATTTGCTTCATTGCAATGATTATCAGTGCATGTCCTCTCAAATACAAAGAGGTTTTATGTTAACAACAGATTTATTCTGTTTATAGCCAGTAATTTAAGAGTGAAAACTCAATGGTAGCAATTTTAAAAGATAAGGAGAGATGGTTAAGAGATGAAATTACAGAGTGAGAAGAAACCAGCTGGTAATAGAGAAGAAACCTAGAGATTTAACTTACAGAGGGTTTTAGCTTCCTCAATAATCTTTAGGACATTTTTGAACTCTTTATATATTTATAGCACAAATACCTATCTATAATTTAACTTTATCTAGTCACAGTACAATTTCTGTCTAGCTAAACATTTTTGCTTCACATGTATACACCCAAATAAATTTTCTGTTTTTTTACTCCAACCTCTACTACATTCACTATATTCCTTTCAAAAAATGCAAAAATAAGCAAAGAACTTCAGGTAGTGTTAAGCATTTCCCCAAAATGCTAGCAACCTGTTTAAGAAACAAGTATAGCGATAACCATGGTTGGAAAAATAACTTCATATTAAAATGAGTTGAGAAAAAAAAGATTAGGAAGAAAAGAATAGGAGGCTTATTGGTGTATTTTAGAAATATGTTTGTAGCAAAGGCTTAAATTGAATCGCAATAGAAATTGAGGCCACAAAAGTCAGACTTTTTGATCCAAGTGTAGATAGGCGTGTTTGAAACTCCCGTGGTTTAGTTTCCCATGACACAACCTAGTGGTTCCGGAGACTAAGATATATGAGAACGCACTTAGGAAACCACTGAATTATATAATTTATACATCCTTATGCCACTTCAATACTCACTTTATGAATAATGTGCAATTACTAATACATAGGGCAATGGATTGAAGCTTATGTGAGGCTGGAGAAGATTTCTGCGTTTCCATGTAAGTGGCCAGCTGCCCCATGACATCTGTGAATGGTGAATACTGTACGTTAGAAATGACACAATGGACATTCAATCCAGAAGGGTTCACACAGAACACGTCATTTTTAACCAATCTCAATTAATTCTCTGGCAAACTTACAGACTATGACAGAATTCAATAAACAGAGCTGAATTCCAGTCAGGCAGTTGTCATCGTCTCTTGTCATAACCTAGTCCGTGATAGAAGAGTGGTTAGATAGAATGTAATATAGTCCAATAACCTCTGAAATGACACTGGTTAATAGAGCAGTGTCAATATACCTGATGTTTCTAACATTTGTCTTAGGGCTAACACCTCTACATTTCTGTTCCTATCAATACTTTAGATGGCCAAATATGAAATGTACAAATCAAAAGTACAGTCAAATATAATGGATAACAATACGAATCCCAAAAATCCCTGATGGGCTGAGACAAAAGGTAATCCTGAAAATGTAACTTAACAAAAAAGAGCACATTTGATCTATGAAATCCAGTTACTTGAAAGCCTGGATCAGAACTGTCTCAGGGATACTAATGCTCCCTTTAGGGACAGTAAATGCAGTGTGAATTAGTGCAGTGACATGGCAACCTCCAAATTATTTTTCTGGTTCATGTTCAATTTAGAGCAATTATTAAGAAAGCAGCAAAGTATAAATCATTTTGTAATAAAAGTTGTATAATATAGCTTACACAGTAGATACACACTATTTATAAAATGGAACCCCATACAGCAATAATATTTTAAATAAAGCTATATATGCAATAGTATTAATGAATCTAAGGAATATTTCATAAGAAAAGAGCACAAATCATAGAAAAATAGAATATGATCACATATACACACATTCTCAAAACTGTCAAAACTGTAATACATTGTTTAGGGATAAAAGTATAGATATTTATATTTAAACCAATACAAGAGAATAATCACCATATGTTTAAGACCTATGGATAATTCTGAAAGAGGATACAACACTAAATGTAAAAGTGGGTTTTTTAAAGCTGTGTGTTTCATTGAAATATTACCTTTAATTTCTTATATATATTTAATAAATATACTTTTGTTACTTTTGATATTTAATAAGGGCATTATTTAAAATAATTAAATTTTAGAACATCTAGAAACCTGATTATATGAACCATGGTTCAACATTTTTTTTGGGGGAGAACTTTTTTGGTAGGATTAATTCATAGCTCAGATAATCAGAATTCATTTTAAGAATATGTGTGTTACCAAAAAGTGTTTTAATACCTTTAGTATTTTTATTGAAGAAGTGGATTATGTCTCAGGAGATTGTGCAGGTCTGGGTAACCAGGGCACTTGATATCATTGCTACACTTAGGAATATTTCCCCTACTTTAGATTCCATCCACAAGAGACCCCAGCTGATCTCTGCATCTGCTTCTGCTGACACTACTAAATTCCAGGTTCTCATCCTTTGGCCACTTTTTGATGGGGTTGTTTGGGTTTTTTTCTTGTAAATTTGTTTAAGTTCCTTTTAGAATCTGGATGTTAGACTTCTGTCAGATAGTTAGATTGCAAACATTTCTCCCATTCTGTAGGTTGCCTGTTCACTGTGGTGCTAGTTTCTTTTGCTGTGCAGAAGCTCTTTAGTTTAATTAGATCCCATTTGTTAATTTTGGCTTTTGTTGCCATTACTTTTGGTGTTTTAGTCACGGAGTCTTGCCCATGCTTATGTCCTGAATGTTATTGCCTAGGTTTTCTTCTAGGATTTTCATGGTTTGGGGTTTTACATTTAAGTCTTTAATCTATCTTGAGTTAATTTTTGTATAAGGTGTAAGGAAAGGGTCCAGTTTCACTTTTCTGCATATGGCTAGTCAGTTTTCCCAGCACCATTTATTAAATAGGGAATCCTTTCCCCTGTTGCTTGTTTTTGTCAGGTTTGTCAAAGATCAGATGGTTGTAGATGTGTGGTATTGTTTCTGAGGTCTCTGTTCTGTTCCACTGGTCTATATATCTGTTCTGGTACCAGACCCTTCTAAAAAGAAGACATTTATGTGGCCAAGAAACATTAAAAAGGCTCATCATCACTGATCATTAATGAAATGCAAATCAAAAAGCCACAATGAGATACTATCTCATGCCAGTCAGAATGACAATTATTAACAAGTCAGGAAACAATAGATGCTGGCGAGGCTGTGAAGATACAGGAACACTTTTAAACTGTTTGTGGGAGTTAGATTAGTTCAACCATTGTGGAAGACAGTGTGGTGATTCCTCAAGGACCTAGAACCAGAAATACCATTTGACCCAGCAATCCCATTACTAGGTATATACCCAAAGGATTATAAATTGTTCTATTATAAAGACACATGTACACGTACATTTATTGTGGCCCTGTTCACAATAGCAAAGACTTGGAACCAACCCAAATGCTCATCAACAATAGACTGGATAAAGAAAAGGTGGCACATATACACCATGGAATAACATGCAGCCATGAAAAAAAAAAAAAAAAAGAGTTCATGTCCTTTGCAGGGATATGGATGAAGCTGGAAGCCATCATTCTCAGCAAACTAACACAGGAACAGAAAACCAAACACTGCCTGTTCTCACTCATAAGTGGGAGTTAAACAATGAGAACACATAGACACAGGGAGAGGAGCAACACACACTGTGGCCTGACGGCAGGTGGGGGACAAGCGGAGGGAGAGCATTAGCACAGATACCTAATGTATGCAGGGCTTAAAAACCTAGCTGATGGGTTGATGGGTTCGGCAAACCTCCATGGCACATGTATGCCTACATAACAGACTTGCACATTCTGCACATGTATCCCAGACCCAAAAGTAAAATTTTAAAAAAATAACAAAATGACATAAATCCCAAGTTCTATATGCTCCTCATCCATACACCTTCAGAGAGAGATTCTGATTGTTTAGATAGGCACTATTCAATATGGATTTCCCCTGAAAAATGGCCACATTGGAGGCTTCTGGGAATCAAAAGAGCCTCTTTTAAGTCAGGGTGTGTTGTTAGTCTAACTAGGAAAACAATTGTCTTTTGTTTCCCACAAAAGGAGAAACAAAAATATGGCAGTTACTCAACAATTCATGTTATGACCATTGGAACACATATAGGCTATAAGAAAAAAATGATCATTTGAAAAATCACAATATTTAAAAATTTTGTTTTTTCTTTTAAAAAATTGTTTCTATTTTAAGTGGGGTTTTACTATCATTATATTCTCAATATATACAATTTCTCTTTTATTATATTCTCAATAAAAGTTTATTTGTATATATGAAAACTCTTGATTAATGTATGTTAACTTTATAATTTGCTATTTTATTAAATTTTTGTATGATTTGAATTAGGTTTATCATTTAGATAGACAAACTGAAGACTAGAGGAGCCTCAGTATAGCAAATTAAAAAAAAAGTACATCTTTATTTTAATAATTTCATGCTGAAAATAACATTGAGGAAATGGGAATAGATGATTTCCTCAGTCCCCTTCAACTCTAAGACACTTGAGAAAAATCCCAAACTGAGCAATGTGTTCAATTGCATTCAAAGAATTTTCACATTTTATTGCTTGATTAGAATTAATTTTATATGGCTAACAATAATATCTCTTTTGTTGCTAGCATATATAACAGACCTGTCATTGTAAAGAACACCAGAAATATCTACCCTTTGTGACCTTCAGACTATTATTTAATTTTCTGGTGTCACAGGCATAATTTGTGGCTAAGATTTGTTATTATACTAGAATTTCCCTTTGTAGATAATGTACACCTAGGCTCATCCTGTTAAATAGTAAAATAATAATAATAATAATGGAGAGCTTTAAGTGTATTTGTATTTTAACCCCATAATAACTCTATTACATAGGTATTATTTTTATAATTTTTTATATTATAAAGTCAAAGCTCAGAGAATTTAATTAACTTACACAAGATTGCAAAGTAACAGAACCAGTAACCAGGCCTAGAAAGTGTGATAACAGAATTCTTGTGTTCAACCATGCTTCTAGCTGACACATATCAGTTAAAGACCCTATTAAATTTTGGAACAGCTTAAATAGAGAAAACTAAAAGCAGAACTAGGGAGTCATGTTTATGTTAAACATGTTATTTTATGACCACTGTTGGAAAAATTCCTAATTTTCTTTCTTTTTTTTGAGATGCAGTCTCGCTCTGTCACCTAGGGTGGAGTGCAGTGGTGCAATCTCGGCTCACTGCAACCTTCGCCTCCCGGTTCAAGCGATTCTCCTGCCTCAGCCTACGTAGTAGCTGAGATCACAGGTGTGCGTCACCACGCCCAGGTAATTTTTGTATTTTGCAATCTCAACTCACTGCAACCTCTGCCTCCTGGTTCAAGTGATTCTCCTGCCTCACCCTACTGAGCACCTGAGATTCCAGCTGTGCACCACCATACCAATATAAATTTTGTATTTTGTAGAGAGAGGGTTTCACCATGCTGGCCAGGCTGGTCTCAAACTCCTGACCTCAAGTGATTTGCCCTTCTCGGCCTCCCAAAGTGCTGGGATTACAGGCATGCGCCACTGCCCCTGGCCGAAAATTCCTGATTTTCAATGCTTCCACAAATGGCATGGTTGATTTTCATAATGTAAACCTAATACTATTTTACATTATTATTATTGTGAAGTCTTGCATTTAGAGAGTTACTAAGAGACACAATAGTACCTTGTGACTATTGCCTTTCTCTCACTACTGTCATTATAAAACACTGATAGAGAGAAATGGGTGGTTCTTATCCCCCACAATTGCAGAAGTATTTGTCTCTTCCTCAGTACCTTCTTCTCTCCAAAACACGCAGTCTGATGTTGGGGAAGCATTTGCTAGAACATCCATGGAGAAGCCAGAACCACACCTTTCCATTAAGAGGCAGCCTATTGTTCTACTATAAAGACACATGCACACGTATGTTCATTACAGTCCTGTGTACAGTAGCAAAGACCTGGAACCAACCCAAATGTCCATCAATGATAGACTGGACAAAGAAAATGTGGTACATATACACCATAGAATACTATGCAGCCATAAAAAATGATGAGTTCATGTCCTTTGTAGGGACATGGATGAATCTGGAAATCATCATTCTCAGCAAACTGACACAAGAACAGAAAGCCAAACACCGTATGTTCTCACTCATAGGTGGGTGTTGAACAATGAGAACACATGGACACAGGGAGATGAACATCACACACGGGGGGCAGTTGTGGGGGGTAGGGGAGAGACAGTGGGGGTGGGGAGGGAGGGAGGGTGGGGAGGGGATAACATGGGGGAGAAATGCCAGATAGAGTATGCACCTAAAGTAAAATAAATAAATTTTTTAAAAAAAGAAAGAAAATGTGACCCATTTACCTTAAATGCCTACATTAAAGCAAAGCTATTTCTTGAAAAAAGAAAAAAAAAGGGAAGTCTGACCATTCTGTAGATTCTAGAAGCATAGCCAAATTTGTTTCCTCTTAATAGTCACTAAAGGCTGTTAGATAGCTTTCGGATAAACTATTCACATGCTTTCTTTGGGCTGCTGTTAGACCAGACTCTCAACAATTCTGAAGCATTTACACTTGAAGTTCAGCGATTTCTCTGGCCATCTTCCAAACTGCAGATTCTCTACAACTTATATGATTCCTTGGACAATAGCATCTCATGACAGATATATCAGTGGATTCTGTGACTTTGGCCCATGGTGATATATAGAAAGAAGACTCACTTCCAAGCTTTGTGAGTCCCATTAGTTATGATCCTAATGCTGCCAACATTAATACACATACCTCAGTGTGATGGTGCAGTAAGGATTACTTCTTCCAAAAGCTAGATAATAAATGAAAATTCAGCCTTAGAATTTGCAATTCAAATAGCTCATTTGCCTCCAAACACTTTCTATAATGCTTTCTGAGGCATAGATTCTTACAAAATTATTTGTGTAAAATATCTCAACCCAGTTTTCTATTATAACATGCCTGTCCTAGTGGTAGTATGCTTCTCATAAATAAATATGACTACATAAAAACATTTGTGATCTGTTTTCCATTTCTCTCTTTTCCTTCCTCTCTCTCTCTCTCTCGGCCTAAAAGTACAGCAGTCATCCTGTAACATAAGCTGCTAAGGTATACATTATTGTCACCCCAGACTATATCCTTCATCATTGTTACTTCTAAAACTATACTCTTTTGTCTAGTGTTGATTTTGGTCAATGATATGTAGGTGGAAATGACATGTATCTCTTCCAGGATGAAGCAGTGACTTTCATGTCACTTTCTTCCTTTGCACTGGTGAACAAGGAAGAATTATTCTGAGATGGCAGAACTAATAGGTTTAAGTGGCTTGGATTGTTTTGTCTTTGCATGGTGAAGAGCTGCCAAAGAGATTTGGTTAGATGCCCAGTGGACTTGGCATGAACAAAACAAACTTTGGTTATGTTGAGCCCCTGAGTTATAGTGGTTCTAAAAATATTATAGCACATGCTAGGCCGTTTTAACTAATAAAGGTTGTAAGTATAGGATAAAGAATGATGCGTTAAAGATACTGTAGCAGGAAGGTTCAAATAGCCTTGTTTCCAAAGGCATTACTGAGCATCAGGACCAGCCCTAGATTACCTGCTTTCAGATTTCTTATTGAGTGAAGATACAAAGAAAAACTATTAATTAAATGATTTAGTTGTGTTTGTTTCAATTTGCTTTGTTTTGTATTTTGCAACTGGAAGTGTTGCAAAATATAGATAGATAGATAGATAGAGCACAGATATATAAATGATGGAATGATAGATATAGATTCAAATATACATGTAGATAGATATGGAGATATCAATATAGATACAGATACAGATAGAGATGCTCCTCAGCTTATCATAGAATTATACCCTAATAAACCCATCATAGATTGAAAATATTCATTTAATATTCCTATTCTACCGAACATTATAGTTTAGCCCGTCTTACCTTAGCTATCTTCAGAATATTTACATTAGCCTACAGTTGGGCAAAATCATCTGGAAACACAGTACACTGTAGAGTCTCAGTTGTCTAATCTCCTGATGATGTGGGTACTGGGAGCTGCTCTTGCTGCCAATGCTGAGGGACTGTGTGAAAGAACCATACTGCATATCCCTAGCTGGAGAAAATATCAATATTAAAAATTTGAAGCCAGGCGCAGTGGCTCAAGCCTGTAATCCCAGCACTTTGGGAGACCAAGGTGGACAGATCGCCTGAGCTCAGGAGTTTGAGACAAGCCTGGGCAACATGGTGAAATCCCGTTTCTACTAAAAATACAAAAATTAGCTGGGTATGTTATCATGTGGCTACCAGCTACCTGGGAAGCTGTGGTGGGAGGATTGCTTGAGCCTGGGAGGTAAAAGCTGCAGCGGGCCAAGATTCTACCACTGCATTTCTACCTGAGTGAAAGAGTGAGACCCTGTCTCCCAAGCCCGCTGCCTGAAAAAAATTTAAAGTATGGTTTCTACTGAATGAGTATTGCTGTAGCACCATCTGTAAAATTAAAAACCTGTAAATTGAACCATAGTAAGTCAGGTACCATTTATATATATTCTATATTCTCATACATGAGATAGAATGTACAATATATACTATCTCATGTGTATATGCATATATATATATCTCTCTCATATATATTCTCTATTTCTCCATGCTACTGTATAACACAGTACAACACATAAATGTTTACCTCATTATCTGCCTTGTTCTTGGACCCTTGACCATCATTTTTATCTCAATGATAACCCAAATAATCTGTATCTGTATTACCATCAGAGGAGGTACTGGGCTAGATGACCCTGACCACATCATTGAAATTCAGGAAATCTGTCCTTTCTTCATAGTGTAATCTTTGCTGCTGTATAGTAGTCTCTCTCTATTTTTTTCACTCTGCTGAGAGCATGAAGAGCAACAACTGCTCAACATGTGAAAACTGTGTTCCTATTTGAATAACACCATTCTGCAATGTGAAAAAAATTCACTTCTACTTATTTATGCCAGACTGATGTGTGCTTTGTTAATTTCACTGGATGAATTTAAGAACTATCAAAGGACACACTTGCAAAACAAACTGTTCGTTTCTCTTTTCCTCGTCTCAAATCCAACAGCTTTTCAGATTTAGTTTCCAGTTATTAGAACAGATTGAAATTACTTACTGAAATTTCTTAGCACTCTTTTATAAGCCCAATGAACAGATGTAATTGTGCTTGGTAGATCAATTCATCTATTGCACCATGCCATGAAAATATGCTAGGGTTACCAAATAATAGCAAACAGCCTGGTTGTTTAATTATTTCAAGTAACTCAATGTCTTTTGAGAGAAGTAATCAATTTGAAATAAAATAAATCTTCAAGTTGGACAATCTATCCAATTAGTAGATTTTCTTTTTCTAAATTCACATTTCAAATTGATGGGCATAAATTTATTATCTATACAATCTACAAATAGAATCTTATCAGCATAATGCATGTTAACATCTTCATTATTAAAATTCTACCAAAGCCTGAAATACTAGAGAGGACAGGCATGAATAATCATTTAACATTAATTCTAACGACAAGTTGTTCTATCAGGAAAGGGCAATTCTATTATTTTATTTTCACTTCAACAAACAAGAAGTACCTTTAAGTATGTCAATGAATCATGTACATCAGTGTAATATCTTAATGTGTCTTCATTCTTGAGATATAAGAGCATATATTTATGTCTCTCTTGTTACTATTATCTTTTGCAGTAAAATGGCAGTGCACACAATGCAAAACACCCCATTCAATTCAGCCAATGTCTACTGAGAACTGATTCAGCGGTCAGTACAGGAGTTTTTTTTTTTTTTTGAGATAGAGTTTTGCTCTTGTCTTCCAGGATGGAGTACAATGGAGCGATCTCACGATCTCGGCTCACTGTAACCTCCACCTCCCAGGTTCAAGCAAGCAATTTTCCTGCCTTAGCCTCCCAAGTAGCTGAGATTACAGGGGCCTGCCACTATGCCCGGCTAATTTTTTTTTTTTTTCTATCTTTAGTAGAAATGGTGTTTCTCCATGTTGGCCAGGCTGGTCTCAAACTCCTGACCTCATGTGATCCACCCTCCTCAGCCTCCCAAAGTGCTGGGATTATAGGTGTGAGCCACTGCGCCCGGCCCAGTACAGGATGTAATGTTTCCCAGGTAATCCTGTTGTTGACACTTCATATCTAAGTCCAGTGAAATTTTTATTTAATTAAGTCAATGAAATCACATTTGTGAGAATATATTCTACTTCTTTCTGTACTAAGAGTTACAGTCTTTCCAGGAACACAGTAATGTCCGTTTTACAGACTTATCCCGTTCCCTTTGTGTAGTAGGGGATCTCAAAAGTATTTGTTTGTGGAAGTAATAGTGAATTGACTCCTTTTTATGTGAATATGTAAATGATGAGAAGGAATCTTTAAAAGAGAAACTGGAGGGGTGGTCTATGATCCCAATTTCTAGGGATATATCTCTAGATTCATGGAGTAAATATGAGGAGACAAGTAAGAAATATATTTTGTATGATTCTTCAAGACTGCTACGGGTTTGGCATGAGCACCCACGTGCCTTATTTATTGAGAAAACTCTCTGGCCAGGAGTTGGTTAATATGCTCAACTCAACAAACTCTAAACATGAGTCAGTGTTGATTCATTGGCACTACATAGAGATTAAAGAATTATCAATCATAAGGGGATTGTATAACTTTATTTTGCTTATAAAAGTTAACTTTTGTGACATAAAATATTAAATAAAAACTTGAAATCATGATAATAATTAACCTTGGGAGAGAAAGAATGGGGCCTGAGAAAGATTTCTATTGTTCTGACGATATTTTATTTCTTGACATAGATGGCATTTAATGGGTATATCTACTTTATGTAATTTATCCAGTCATTATTTGTTAACTTTTCTTCATGAACTATTTTAATATCTAAATTTCATTTCAAAAGGGCATATAGATAAATAAGCATTTTTATCATGAAAGATGATGAATTCAGTTTTAGATAGCTGAAGCTGTAAAGACAATCACAAAGGTGCACAATAAAAAATTGGATATATATCCGTCGATTTCAGGGAATTATGCTAGGTTCAATATTAAGGTTTTTAGAGTTTTCATGATATAGTTCCATTAGAGTTAACAAAGTAGTTAAGAATTTATGATAAGGAAGCATGACCAGAACAAAGCCTTGGAATGCAGTCAGATATGCAATTAGTATAAGATGCCTTTTAGTTTAGCATTGTCTTCCATACATCGCCTAAGGAAAGATGAGTAGCCAAGCAGAAAATTTAGTCAGTTGAGAGAAATAATAAAACATCAATTTTTAATACTCAAGTTTTGTTGATGAGGCATGTTAATGTAGTTGTAGAATATATGGAAAAAGAAATTTCTTAAGAAATTGGGATTGGTAAACATTGCTGTAGCGAACACTATAATGCAGTATCTAGATTCCCTTCAGAAGTGAAGTACTTGCCCAGCAGGTGGAAGTGCGGTAGGCAGACAGCCTTGAGCTCTTAAAACTCAACAAGGATTGCAGTGGTTGAAGAGAACTGCCTCATTCAAGTTTACCCTTCCTTCCAAAGTTCTGTACACAGTAACTGATGCGTACTGGGGTTATAGGACCAGCCTTTTTGCCCTAACTCAAGACAACTCTGAAGAGTCATCTTAGCTTTAGAACTCTCCATAGGATTAGCTGAGCCTCCAGTGTGACCGTAGCAAAGCTCCACTTTTTCCTCTACCCAATCCTGCTTTATATACTCCATAGGTGTTGATCACAAGAAAACCTCTACATGATAATTTACATCTGCTTTCCAAGGAGCCTAAGTTGCTATAATTGTCTAATGCTGCAGAAACGTGGGATAAAAATATTTTTTAAAAAATTGCTGCAAAATAATGTTTTATATGCTTTTGAGCACAGCTTCAGTTCTGGTACATATCAGGGTAATAGTCTGCAAAAAATGCCTTGACATACTGTACAAAAAAATGGTATTCAAAAAAACTCAAGTATAGATGATTTTTAAAAGAATATTTTTCTATAAAGACAATGAGAGAATGATGATGTGGCTTAGCTAGATAGAAGGTTAATATGTGATTTTTTAGTTGAGGGTAATTTTAGCAAATTTATATCCTTGATGGAGGAAGACAGAGAAAACTTATGTGGAAAAGATTGAATATCAATAAAGACAAAATAATAATAATGGATTGTTTTCCCTGAAGAGGCACAATGTTATGAAAACCAGAAGATAATATAAGAGCATAAATTAAGATAGATTGAAGAAATTGTTATACTAGAGAAATAAGAAAGGGAGATAAACACAACTGCAGTGAGTTTTGTATAGAGGTAAATAATTTAGAATGTTTTTATCTAATTGCTTTATATTCTTTGTAATTAAAAAAAAGAAGCAAAAATGTTTTGAGGGTGATTGAGAGTTGGTGAAGAGGTTACGTTCTAGTTGTTTTTATTGCTATTTTTTTTTAATAGATACCCAAGTAAATGTTGGAATAAAGCAAATTTTTATATTGGTCTAAGTGTGTGGTTTAGTGTAGGGAGATCCATGAAATTTTAAATGGGCAAGGGTGTTTGAGTTGCTTGTAAGTAATGAATTTAAAAGAATGTACTAAAATTCAATGCTTATTAAACAAGGATATCAAGTAAGGAGGGTCACTAGGCTGAAAGCAAAGGAAGGGAAGGAGTTAAGAACTATAGCAAAGTCAGTAGTTTTGCTATAGTAAAATAAAGTGAGTGCAAATGCTGTAGTAGGTGGTAGAAAGGTATAGTCAGAAATTGGGTTTTGTGGGAAGCAAGGATTAAGAGCTCTTTAAAAAATTACAATCAGAAAATGTGATATGGAAATTATAAATTATAGAAGCCCAGTGATTCCAGATAATAACAAGTTATAGGGTATTTTATGTTTATAGGATGTGTATCACAAAAGTTGAGCATGCTAAAGAACTGAGAGAGTGAATCTTGAACAGGTCAACTTTCCAAGTATTGAAATAATTGCAGGATCAGAGTGGGACTAGACATTGAAAAAACTGCATTTATTGTCAACATGTTTGATAAATCATGAAAATGTCCACATAGGTTGATAGATGTTAATAATGAGTAGTCACAGGCATGAATATAGTTGGATGGAAACATTAACTTTCAGGATACACCACACACACATACAGACACATTTCTGTTATTTGGAGCTGGAAAATCTGATAACTCATGTTATCATGTTATAATCCATTAATATACGGGGAATGGGCAGTGTTCTCTTAAAAGGACTGCAATGAGAAGTTAATTTTCAGTTAAAGCAAAATGGTAAAGAGACTATTCATAGCACAGTTTAAAGATATACAGGAATTTGTGCTGTGGAATAGACATCTAGAGAGGAAAGGTAGCAGCAGACAGTTGGGACATGGAGGAGGAGAGATCTGAAGAGTAAAGAGGAGTGTACGGTAGAAGACATAATGATAATATCTTGAATTGGACTGTTAACAAAAAGACATATCTGTGATATGCAGTTGGGTTAATTCTTCCAAACACTGAATAAAACCCTATTATGACATTTATTCAGTGTTGTTATAAGTTAAGTTTCTTGTAGTATCAGGATTATGGTGACACTAATATACACAAAATATCTATCTATTGGTTGCGTTAAACTTGTTCTTCCTGTAAAACAATAACAATCTAATCATCAAAGCACTTCAAGATAAGAAGGGCTAAGATGTTAATCACTTTAGCTATTTTGATACATTTCTCTATCATCACTTTTATCATTTAGGCAATTCTGTTTTAACCAGACCATGCTTATCATTTAAATCTATTCCATAGCCTTTAATAAAAATTAGTAATATATGCAGGTTTCAATGTACTATCTTACTACTTTTTTGTTTTGTATTTGTCCTTAATGTTCTATATTCACAATCCTCTTTTATCTTGACTTGTCTTGAGTAAATTATTTATTCATTGTTCCATTTTCTTCCTCAATTAATTTATTATTTATACATTCTCATTTTTTAATGTTTAGATATTAAAAATATATACTTTATTCACATTTAATATAAATTGTTCATTTAATCATTTTTCAAAAATACAAGTTCAGAGACAATTTTATGTATTTTAATTCTTTATACATTTAGGACCCCACAATAACAATTATGATTTAATACTGCCTATCAACATGCCTACCTTTTTTCTACTCGTTTCAACCCTGCATGTCTAAATTTGTTATATGAATTAATCTTCCTTCTACCTAAAGTACATTTTAGGTTGTGAGGTTTATGTGTGTGTGTGGCTCATTACTCAAATTTCATAGTTATTGCTCAACTGAAAATATTTTCTGTATAACCTTCATTTTGAAATGCTGTGTTGCCTTTTTTACTTCAGAATAAAGATGTCTTTTGGTAAAGTGTGTGGAAAATTCAGTAGTGAAGCTTTTTCTTATTCTTTGAGAGATTATACTGTTCCTTCCTTTCAATATTTCATGATGTTATTTATATTTATTTTTTATGTAGATAATAAATACATGTATATTTTAGTATGTTGCAATTCTTAAATCTATGGCATTATGTATTTCCTTGGTTTTGGAAAAGTCTCACTTTTTGTTCTTTTTTTAATCTCATTTTTACTATCATATTTTTCTTGGGTTCCAATTATATGTATGTTAGACTTTTCAATTTCTTCCTGAATTTCTATAGTATTTTTAAATTGGCAATAATGAATCAGCATATTTTTGTCTATGTCATTCAATCCATTATTTTTTTTATTGTTTCTAATTTGCCGTAAAACCCATGTATTGAGTTAATTACAGTCATTTTTTAGTACTAGAATTAATCTTCCTTCTGCTTGAATTCACCTTGGATCTGCTTTCCTGGAAGATCCTGAAACCCTTTTATGTTCCCCAAGTTCCATTAGAATACTGAGAGTTCAACTTCATTTCTGTAATTATTGATCTGAGCTATTCTCCCCTCAGCTTCTTTATATTTTAACTACTGCTTTCTAATGAGTCAGAGGAAAATCAGCAACAATTAGCCTCACTCCTCAGAATTCTCTACTTTTTTCATGCCTTGACACTGAAAATCTTAGCTTCTTTGATAACTTTGTAATGCCTTCAAATGTTAGATCTTCTAGTTGTTTTCAGCATGAAGGTTAGTTCATTATAAGTGACTTCTTATTGGTAGAAGTAGAATTTCCTCCCTCTGCATTATTCTCTTCAATTATTGGCACTTCACTGAACCTATTTTCCTAAACCAGAAAAAAAAATAGGAATCATGTTTTGGTTTATTTTGCCTTCCCCTTTGTTCCTCAAATAAATCAATAAATTCTATAAGTTTATTTCCTTGATATCCTTTAATTCCATCCTGCACCCTCTCAATATCCCCATGACCGCTAACTAACACTCTTAATTTTTCCATTGGATTAAGGAAACAACCTTCTAAAAGTGTCGCTGCTTTGATTTTTGTTGTTTCCTTTATTTTATTTTCACCCTGCCATTCTAAATGTTTGTCTTTTAATTCATTTCTTATGGTACAAACTAGCTGCTTATTTTTTTAAACTATCCTCATAAAATTCAAAGCAAGTCTTTTAGCTTTGCATAAAATGTAATTGATGAGCACACATGTGTTTCATTCAGCCATGACAGCTTTTGAGTTCTTTTCCTTACTTTGTATGTTTCTGCCACACTCAACTATTCTAATCTTTTGAAAATACCCTACCTTTGTCTTTGTGCATACCCTCTCCCACTGTTGTTGAAGGACAAATTCTGTGCTTCTCAAAAATATTTTTTTCTGACATATCTTCACTTTCACTGTGCCTCCCAGGTATGCCTGGGAGTCCTATCCTGGCTTTTTCTCAAACTATTTAAAAATATGGAAGAATAGAATATACAAGAATATATTTATATTAAGTTTAGTTTAAAATATCATGGGAATCTTTGGAAGATTTTATGCAACACATTAATGTAATCTCCAAAACTAGCCTTGTTTTTTAGCACATTGTGCATATCAGTAGACTTGGTTTGAATGAATTATTTGACTCATTTATTATTGAGTTAAATACATGTTATATACAAATACTCTATTGACACTGAAAAGGATAAAAATGAATTAAGTAGTGACTTTATCCTTAAAGTATTCACATTGTACTAATGAATACATAATATAAAGAGAAATATATTTTAGATAAACTTACATATGAAATTAAATACATTTAAAAATGTCGGTTTTCAAAGAAGGAGAGGAATTTTTAAAAATTGTAAAACAAGTGTCTTTTAAACCCTTGATTTAAAAACAATTAAATCTACAAATATTTTTCAAAACCAGTCTAATGATTTCCTGTTCACCTAGGTTCTGCAATTGTTAACATTGGCCACATACTTCTTTTTTAAATTTTGTTCTAATTATTTTGCTGAACCCTTCAGAGTAAGTTGCAGACATCATCACCCTTCAATCTAAGTACTTGAGCATAAATCTATTAAGAGCAAGGTTTTCTCACATGAACACAACACAGCTCTTAGATTCAGAAAAGTTAGCATCAATATATTATGATAGGCTAACATATAGTTTATTTCAACCTTCACAAATTATTCCAGTTCTATCCTTAATATGGTTTTTCTTTTTCTGTTCAGGATTCAATCCAGAACTATTTATTACATGTAGTTTTCATGACTTTACAGTCTTATTTAATTTAGAACGTTTTTCAGTCTTTTTGTTGTTTTTAATATCATTTTTTAAAAATATGGGCTTTGTGTGTGTATGTGTGTGTGCAGGAGTGTATTTGTCTATGATTGTTTCATCATGCTTTCATTCAAGTTACACATTTTTGGCCAGAACATCACATTCTGGCACGTGAAAGTTTATATAAGTTTTGGAAGATGGAAAATACTTATGCTGAAAAATGAAGTGTGGCACAGAAGACACCTAGAATGAGAAACTGAAATAAAGAATTCAGTGCTCTTACCACTAACTATAGGTGCTATAAATAGCTTATTTATGACCTCAAATTTTTTTATGAATGTGAAATTATTAAAAAACTAGACATAGCTAAACAGAAAGTTTGAATCATACAGAATATAGATTTACGTGTGATATGGCTAGAATTGGTTCTCAAAGAAAACTTTCAGCACTTGTTCTCAGTTAATTATGGATACAAGGAACATCTGCTTTTCCAAAACTTCAGTTTTAATTTTTAAGGTATTTTTCTTTCTATTGAAAAAATCTGAGAAAATTTTCTTTGGGATAAGGCTACATCCAGTATTACAGCAAGTCCCCAAAAGCTAATCATCACCTGTAAATGTAGAACATTTGAAATGTGGTAGTCCTGGTACCTTTCTTTACTGGATTATGTAGAATCACAGACGCATAAAATAGTCAGATTCTTGTAGACCATTTCTTTATTGGTAGATACAATAAACCCAGGTAAAGGATAATTTGCCCAAATTTACAGAGCTAAAAACTAGTAGAGTTTAACTTCTCATGCAGAATTCCCAATGTATTGTCCAACTGACAGATTCCTAAAGGACTCTGAGAATATGCTTGAGGAAATTGTAACATTTTTATTTCATGGGTACCCTCTTGGCATGACTTTCACCTTGGTAGAGTAGGCCTTTCAGGGTTAGGCTCCATTCTTCCAATGGTAGCTTGGCAGTGAAATGGGACACATTGAATAAGGTTTGCAATTGCTTTACCATAGACATTTTAGTCTCACTTATCTTGACTTCGAAGCATTTAATTACTAAAGTGGTCCATACCATGAAGTTTCTTTATAGATGAGTGCCAAATTTCAAGCGGCATAGACCACAGAGAAATCATTTTTCATGAGATTCTCCATCTATATATACTCAACAACACTTTTATCAGCCATGTTTCTAATCCATTAGCAGTATTGACTTTGCCATGAAATGAGAGTAATTCAATTTCAGATTATACTATAAAGCTGAAATTATTATAGCTTTGCCTTCAGGTTTTGCAGTGGTTAAGGTTATGTCAGGGATTTTATGCTGAAGCTTTATATTTCAAAATTCTATAATCAGACATGAAAAAAATAAAATGGGTTTGAGACTACATTGGCCTTGGTGAGAAATCCATGTTAGGATTTTTATTCAAAGAGATTCACATCACTAGGCAAGTCTCTCTACTTAATAACATTCATTATTATATAGACTTTGGATAAGATTGATAAATTTTTCTAACACCAGAGGGGTTTGTTTGATCTTAGCATGAGGTGTAAAACACTGTGTGGTGCTGTAAGCAGAAGGCAGGAGAAAGTACAAATCGCCCAGTCCCTTATTAGCTGTCTGTCTATGAACAAGGTACTTAATATCATTGGGCATCACATTATATAAAATTTATAAATGGGAGAAAATTTATCCTATCTGTCTGAAAGCAGGGGACTGGACCTTTTGGAATCCTTTCCATTACTCATGTCTGAGTTTAAATGAAATGAGCATACAGCTAACATTTCATCAGAAATAGGATAGAGATTGCTGTCTCCTTGTTTTATCTGAGACAAATCAGAAAAAAAGATTATTTCCCCAAATACCCAAAATAAGGCAGGCATCTGACTTAAAACATGTTTATTTAAATTATCTCTCCAATAAATTGCAAATGAATTTGGTTAGCTGTTAATAAAATGGCATAGACATTCAAAAGGCAGAGGTGTTTTAAATATACTTGAGGGGCCATGTATAGGAAATCACCATAAAAGTAATTGCTAGTCATTTGTAAAAAGCTCCCTGAGGTCAGGGAAAATAGTAAACTGAGAAGAGAAAGGCAGGCAGTAAAATTGAGTAAATTGGGACTTCCTGCATAATTCTCCAGTTTACCAGTCTTTATTCATTTTTATTTAGTTCAACTTCACACAGAATTAAGCCCCTTTATAGGGAAGGCAATGTCTTGATATCATGCTGAGTTTAAATAAATAAATAAGATGGTCTTCATGTGTTCTGGAAATTTACAACTTAATATGGAGAAAGCTGTGTAAAGTCTTAATATGAGTAATAGTGTGCATGTCTTCTGTATTTACTATATGGCTGGCATGAAATTACGTAATTCATATGCATCATATAAATAATCGTGGCAATCCTGTGAGGGAATTACCATTTTCATTTCAAAAATAATGACGTGGAGGCTAATAAAGGAGAAATAACCTCACCAACCTCATTTGTGAATGGCAAATTCAGTATTTGGATCCAGTTTTAGCAAAGCCTGTACTCTTAAACTTGATTTTATATAAACTCTTATGATGAAAAGAAAACTGAAAATAATTTAAGCAACACATTTCCTATGAGAACAGAAAGACAAATTAATCCATCAGTGCAGCTGAGGAAAGCATTACAGAAGAGGAACCTCCAACACAGCATTTCGTAAATGAGAACAATTGGTACAATTCAATACAAGTCCTGAAGTTGCTATTTACAAGCATTTCCTATCTACTTCTGTCTCTCTATCTCCAGAAACCCTTCATTTGTTCAGGCCACTGTCATATTTCCTATGAATCACTGATTGTTCACGCTCCAATCCACCTGCAGGCAATCCAAGTTTGGAGACTGATAAACACACTGAGTTGTTCAGTAACAAAATCTAGTAGGAAGTCTCCACAACACCATGGCTGGCTGATTTCTAGATTCTATTAATTGTGAATGCTAGATAAAAGGTACACTTGCTCCAAAGAGGAGACCCTCAGGGAAGTTCTCAGTGACATCAGCAGCCACTCTCACTCTATCTGTATCAGCCAATATGATTTCCTTAAATTCCTCAAACAGATCATGCTTCTTTTTGCCTTAGTTACTATGAAATAGGCTTTTCTATTTTAATCTTTCTTGTGTATCTGGCCACCATGTACAGCTAGTTCCTACTCTTCTTCAGATTTCTACTTAATATTAGTTCCTTTGGTAAGCCTTTCCTGACTTGACAGACTTAGCAAGGTTTTTCTATTATATACTCCTAGAGCATTTTGTACTTCTACTTGGCAACAACCATCACATAATCACAATTATAATTTGTTCTTTTTTCATCACAAACTATTTTTTATTGAGAGGAAAGGGGGACACTGGTGAAGTTTAAAAAGAGTAGCTATGTAATATTACTTGCATTTAGGTGAATCTCTTGAATCTCTTTTGCAACCATTAAGTCAACAGCAGGAAGTCAAGGAAGAGGGAGTGTGTTATGAGGCTTTTAGCAATCCAGATGAGAGGAGGAAGATGGCCACAGTGGCTGCATTGGAGATGGAAATGAACAGATTGTGTAGCTGTACTGAGGTTGCAGAAAGCTAGATTTATTTTTGTCAGATCACATATATAATGTAAACCAAGGGAAAAATTCAAGAACAACTCCGGATTTTATTAACTTGAGCAACTAGATGAAGATTCTACCAACAAAATTGGGAACAATTGGGATGTAAGATAAGAAGTTTCTAGAAAATGATATTGTTAAGTTTCATCTACAGCGGGAAACAGCAGTGTAGCTTTCAAACACATGCAAATGTGGTATATGTGGCTGAAATGTAGATGTCATTATGCTTTGCAGGAAATGTCACTAAAACTACCTTCTAACAACCGCAGCACAGCTAGCTGTGATTCAACCATTTTATACTCGTTAATCATGTAAAGAGGTACCATAAAATATGGTAGAAACTTAAAATATTTGATCAATAAGTAAATTGATAAAGCAGTAAAGGAAGGAGGTAGTATGTGCTATTATGTGTCTATGTCATAAATATTGGAAAGAGTAAGCCAGGCATAATCCATAGGGATATATTTTTAATGATAGAATTTATGATATCAGAGTAGAAACACTACAGGCACACTCTTTAATCTATAATTACGATAATTAGGAAACCTCTGGAGTGAAAGTAGTAAAATAACATCTTGATGACCTGCCAGGCACACTGCACATGGTTTTTTGTTTTGTTTTGTTTCTGTTACTTTGGATTTGTTTTTAGATCGTCTCTTTATCTTTCCAGCCTCCCCTATACTACATACTTTCATTTTCTTCAATTTCCTGACTGAGAAACTGTGAAACAGGGAAATTAAGTAAATATCCATTTCACAAAACTACAAAATGATAAAGCTGTAATTTATATATAGATCTGAACCTGAGAACTTGGACACTAGGAAATAGTACCCTTTCTTAGAGACTGCCAAAGCATAATGGAAACTTTACAACTCCAGTTTGTGGTAAGCTGTTCAATGATAGTCATATATCATTCACTTGTGTTGAGAAACAGCTCTCTTTAGCTAAATATCTCCTCTTTCTCTCTCTCTCTCTCCCCCCTCCCCCACTCTCTCTCTCTTTCCCCACCTAAATTATGGTCAATTACAATCCCATCTCCTGAATATAGCTTTCCTACTCTAACTTTCAGTATTTTTCTCTCTGGCCTCCTATAAGACTTACCTTGAAAAGTAAACCATTTAACTCTAAATGATTGAATATTCCATAAGGCATATAACTAGTTTTGGATTATTTCTTTCGCACACTGACACTAACTTGGAGCTTAATTAAATTATTATTTTTGACTAATTCTAGAGTTAGCTAAAATTAAGGAAAATAATTATTGAAAATGTCAAATAACTACAGAATTTTCTCAATGCAAGGTTTACCTCTGCCTACCACTTAGTCCAAATGTAAGTCATGTTATAATTTTAATCAAAAAGAATTATAAGGGTGGAGGACCTGGGTTTAATATACCCTAATAGGAAGCAATCACATGCAACTTCTATGAGATTACTTTATGAGTCTTTTTAAGATGTGAGTTTACAATTATGCCAAACCCAGAAAATTATAGGATACCAGAAATCTCAATATATTTTAATGTCCTATTGAATTTAGTTTTTCAGATGAAATTGCTCACTGCAATTTTAATCTTTCCAATTTAAGCAGCTAGAATGAGTAATCTTTGTCAGGAAGAAAATCTGGAATGATTATTTAGGAATGAAACTGAGTATTAAGACTAAATGTATTATTCTACTGCCAGACTCATATATGAAACTTGGACCCTATAAAAATAGGAAATAAAACTTTAAAAAATTAATGCTCCAGTTCCTTCATCATTATCTTCTACCTGCATCTTCTCCTATGGGTAAATGATGAGCTCTGTATATGGAGAAGGGCTGAATTCTCACACGAAAGTAAATTTTCTATTTCCTCAATGTATTTTGCAGACATCAAAAAAATCCTAACATTTTAATAATTGTTTTATGAAATGCATCATATATTTATCTCTGTAAAAGAGGAAATGAGCATAATTAAATATATCCTTTTAAGTTTCAGATCAAGGAAAATGATTCTAGTTTATGTACACATTACATTTGGTCAATGTGACTTGACCATTACTCAGACATAAAATTCATGGTGAGTAATTCCCAAGAGCTTCTTTGAACAGGGCACTCTTTGGTTTGATGTTCAAGATAGAAAAAAAAATGCAAGTTTTAATAGGCAGGGGCTCATTATCTAAAAATCAACTTTGAAACTTTTCAGTTATTCCAGTTTCCTAACTCACAGAGTGAAATTCTGAGATATGAACATGGAAGAGAAATATTTGATGTTGTGAGAAAAGAAGTTGGAAAGAATTTGTCTGCCTGAGGTTGGATGTGCATGGATGGGGTATGAAAGATGAGACTAGAGAGCTAAAGAACTCCTGGAGGTTACTGTGAGCATAAGGGGCTGGATTCCTAATGGAAGAGACATAGAAAGGCAAGATATTCAACCTTTCTTTACGGTTACCCAGAGGGTTGGTCCTGTGCTTTGGCCCTTGCACCTTGAAGTTCAACTTCTCACTTTGTTTACTGTTATGTCAAAGTTCCAGAAATCAGTATTTAAGCTGTGGTTTTGCCTAAGCCACAAAGCAGCAGCAGCTTTGATTCACAGCTGCAACTTACAGATGCCTGTACCATATGCTACCATTCAGAATATCTTTCAGATATAAGCAGGAATGCCATTTCTCAAGGAAGAGAGGGGCTAAATTATTAGATAAATTGATTGGAATTAATATTAGCCTGATTAAGTCAGAGTTTAATCTACTTTCGACATTCTCATTTTTGGTTCTTTTCAAAATCCAATTAACTTACACAGATGATTAGCATTTGCTAGTCTCTGATTTTAGAGCCTGCAAATTTCTCTTACCATCTCCTTCTCTTTCATTTTCATGGCTATAATCCAAATATTACAAAGAGATTTGACAAAGCATTAGAACATTAACCAGTTTACAGTCCAAATGTTGCATATGCAACTATCATTAATCATATTTTCAGAAGCTAAAATAGCCTCCTTAAAACAGGCAAGCAGAATAAACCATATGTGCAAAAGGAGGTGCAAAACCTGACAATGTAAGGTATGTAGAAACAGCATGTTTACTTCATCTGTATACTTCCTTCTTTGTTTGCCAATGATGAAGAAATAAACAACCAACACTGCATTATAATTATGCTTCTTTCTAGAGAGAAACAAGAAAGTTGGCTTTTCTATGTATTAAGACATTGACCTTATTTTTATAAAGACTTCAAAATCTATTTATCTCAACTTTCAAACCATTGCCAGACCCGTGGCACAATAAATGAAAGAATAAATGACAATGTCATTTCGTTTCTGTAAGGCTACTATGAGAGCATGAGATTCTTAAAGTTTTACAGAGAAAGGTTTGCTGTTCAAAGTTAAATCCATAGCCTGAAATGTATTTTTTCCACTAGTATATCCTATTGGAGACCCTGAACAAATCTGTAAGCTGAAACAACTAGACAAAGTGAGAAAGTACAAAATTTAGCGAATTTAGTAACTCTCAGAGGTAAGTAAAAGACAAAGTGAGCTCTCAGACTATGAGTTTCTTTAGAAACCTTGAGTTTATGCTTTTTCAAATGGATTAGGCATGGAAACGGGGAGATAAATCCCCAAATTGGAAAGTACTATGGTGAAAATGCTAAAGAACATTCTAGAAACAAAAATAAAACAAAACAAAAAACAACAACTAAGAAACCCAAAGATTGCATCACTTTTCTAAGCAAGCATATGTCTCTTGACCCTTGCACTCAGCAGAAGGGGAAAATAATCACTGCTGAGAATCCCTACACAGAAGCCTATCTTGATGTGGCTTTTAATCCAAATTTTTGCCACTTTGTTGCCTAAGAAACCTTGGTTATTTCAGCATTTTGCCCTGCCACAAAGTACAATTCATGTAGAAAAATAGTGTAAACTATACATGGTGTCACAAAGCTATAAAAGATGTCTTTACACTGTTACTCAATTTCTCCATTCTATTCTGTATCAGCTCACATGGTCCCTGGACATAGGATGACTGGCCATTTGGAATATCACAATGGACTCCAGCTGAGTGAAAGGCATTGTCTCTTCTGAGAATTTGTATTTAGAATACAAATGTTCTAGTTGGTCTCTATAGACATTGAAACTGGAAGATCATACAAAACCAGAAACAAAGGTATCTGATAGCAATGCAGCTATAATGTAAGAAATGCATGAAGAAAAAATACATCTGTAAGGAAAAATAAAGCCAAGAAAAATCAGAAGTAAATTTTTACTTTTTACACTTAACCTTTCTTGAGAACCCTATATTCTTCAAGCAAGCTTCCCATTTACTAGTTAAGGCAAATTTCTAAACCTTCAAACTAAATTACCCCAATGGTAATAGGACGTTAATATTAATTAAGGTCAGGTTTCTTACTTAACAAACAAATGGATAAACTGTTACCCTAGGGGAAGCAAAGGAATCTTCTAGAGTAACGTAATGACTCAGCTATAACTGAGTTTCAGATCACCAACTCCCAAAATATTCTATTTCCATTCTCTGATATTGTCTCTTCATTTTGATTATTTAAGAAATTGAGAAAAGGTCATAAATTCATTCTCATTCTACCGTTGATAAAGATATCGAGAGTTCACTTTTTTAGTGAGTATTAAATAAGCTAAACACTTGTTTGTATGATCTGCAAAGACTCCTTGAGGGATGCATTTTTCATAGCAGATATGGGAAGAAAGCAAAAGGCAGAATACTGAAAACTGAATACAGAAACTAATAAATAGTATACTCCTAGTTGATGAACAACTCTGTTTAGCCATCTGTGGTTAGTTGGATGTACCTCATTGAACTTATACTCACTTATTTCACTCATCCTCACAGTAGATAGTGTGAACACAAGGCTCCAACAGCAAGCAAGAAAATAGAGTCTATCAGCTACAGTCCATTTGTTTCCCATGTCAGGATGCAAACAGATAATTATTGACCTCAGCAGACCCAGTGCCATAGAATGTAATGGTTAGTCCTTCACACAAAGAAGTACCTACTTCAGGCTACTCCATTGTATGCACTTATATAGTTCATCCATGTAGTATCCTTAAATCAATCCATTATTACATAATGTATTTCTGGTCTGAGTTGACCAACTGTTTAGTGCAGTAATCAAGTTAATTATTTTGTTGTTGTTAAATCTATGGAAATGCAGTCTAGTGAATTACACGCATGTTCGTGTCGTGAGAGTTTGCTTTCTTTGATATATTTCTGGAACTCAGATCTTACTGAGAGAGAACAAAGAAAGCAAAAATCTGCAAGACTTCAGTGGCAAATGAAATTATAAGATTCTTATGATCATTATGACTACCATTAATAATGTAAAGAATTATTCTCGAGAAGACTTAGATGATGTATTTATTTAGTCAATCGGCAAACATTAAGCCTTACTTTTGTGTATTTTTTGCTTTTGTCACCTGTGCTTTTGAGGTCTTACTCAAAAAATACTTTGCAAAAATTATTTGACAATGTTCTATAGATTTTCTCCTGTATTTTCTTTTACTAGTTTCATATTTTGAGGTCTTATATTTAAATCTGTAATCAATTTTGAATAATTTTTATATATAGTGAAAGATAGAAATCTAGTTACATTCTTCTTCAGATGGATGTCCAGTTTGCCCAGCAACATTTATTAAAGAAAGTATCTTTTCCCCAATGTATATTATTGGCACCGTTATCAAAAATAAGTTGGTTGTTAACGAACAGATTTATTTCTGAGTTCTTCATTCTATTCCATTGGTCTATGCATCTGTTTTAATGGCAGTATCATGGTTTTTACAGCTTTGTAGTACAATATGAAGCCAGGTAACGAAATACCTCCAGCTTTGTTCTTTGTACTCAGGATTGCTTTCTATCTCTGTTCTCTTTTTTTTTTCTTTTTTTTTTTTTTAGTTGAATACAAATTTTAGATTTTTTTTCTATTTCTATGCAGAATGTCACTGTTATTTTTACATGGAAATTGCATTGAATCAGTTGACTGCTTTGGGTAATATGAGCATTTTAATAATATTAATTTTTTCAATCCATGAGCATAAGATATCATTCCATTTGTCTGTGTCCTCTTCAGTTTCTTTCATTGAGATTGTTTTATTGTAGAGATCTTTCACTCCTTTGGTTAAACTCGTTATAGTTATTTTATTCTTATTTTTATAGCTATTATAAATGCAATTGGTTTCTGAATTCCTTTTTCAAACATCACTATTAGCATATTGGAAAAATTAATATTATTTTGTAAAATAACCAGAAAACCATGTTTTCTGCATGTTGTTACATATTAAACTTAGAAAAATATAAGATTGATTTTTGTATGTTTGATTTTTTTATCCTTCAAATTTACTATTTTTTTTGTACCAGTTAGAAGAGGTTGGTTTTACTTTTTTTTTTTTTTTTTTTTTTTTGGTGTTGATAGGTCTTTCTAAATTAAAGATCATGTCATCTGCCACAAAAGATGATATGACACTTTTCTTTCTAATTTGGATGACTTTTATATCTTTCTTTTGCCTAGTTCCTCTGACTGGGGCTTCCAGAACTACACTGAATAAAAGTGGTGAAAGTGGGCATCCTTGTCATGCTATTAATGAAAGAAGACTTTCAATTTTTCCCTATTCCGTATGGTATTTCCTGTGGTTTCACCATATGTGGCCTTGATTATTTTGAGATAGAATCCTTCTATACTTCCTTTATTAAGAGTTGTTATCATAGTGGAATAGTGAATTTTATTAAATGCTTTTTCAGCACCTATTGAGATGACATGGTATTTGTCTTTGATTCTGTTTATGTGATGTATCACGTTTATTGATTTGCATATGTTGAGCCATCTTTACATCCCTGGAATGAATCCCAGTTGATCATGGTGAATGATCATTTTTATTCCAACTTTTATTTTAGGTTCAGGGTGATACATGTGAAGATTTGTTACCTAGGTAAATTGCATGATACAGGGTTTGGTGTATGATTTATTTTGTTACTCAGGTAGTGAGCACAGAACCTTCAAGGTAGTTTGTTTGTTTCTTTTTTTTTTTTTTTTTTTACCCCCCTCAACCTCCTCCCAAACTCTACCCTCAAGTAAATTCTGGTAATTACTGTTCCCCTCTTTGTGTCCATGTGTACTCAAAATTTAGCTACCATTTATATATGAGAACATGTAAAAAACATAGTTTTCTGTTTTTGCATTAATTCTTTTAGATAATGGCCTCTAGTGCACCCATGCTGCTGCAAAGGACATAATTTTATTCTTTTTTATGGCTGCTTAGCATTCAGTGGTGTATATGTATCAACATTTTATTTTTTCAGTCCCCCATTTATGGGCATCTAGGTTGATTTCATGTCTTTGCTATTGTGAAAAGGGCTGCAATGAGCATACACATGCATGTGTGTTTATGACAGAACTATTTATATTCCTTTGGGTATGTATGTACCCAACAATGGGATTGCTAGGTCAAATGTGAGTTTTGTTTTAAATTCTTTGAGATATCTCTAAATATCATTACACAGTGGCTGAAGTAATTTACATTCACACCAACAGCATATGTGTTCCTCTTTCTCCACAACTTTGTAAACATGTTTTTTTTTAACCTTTTAGTAATAGCCACTCTGACTAGTGTGAGATGGCATCTCATGATGGTTTTGATTTGCATTTCTCTAATAATTAGTAATGTCAAGCATTTTCTATATACTTTTTAGCTGCATGTATGCCTTCTGTTGAGAAGTGTCTGTTCATGTCCTTTGCCCATTTTTAAATGGGGTTGTTTGGTTTTTGCCTGTTGATATGTTTAAGTTCCTTATAGATTCTGTATATTAGGCCTTTGTTGAATGCATTGCTTGTGAATATTTTCTTCCATTCTATAGGTTGTCTGTTTACTCCACTAATAGTTTTTCTTGCTATTTAAACTGTAGCTCTTTAGTTTAGTTAGGTCCCACTTGTCAATTTTTGTTTTGATTGCTATTGCTTTTGGAGTTTTTATCATGAAGTACTTGCCAAGGCCTATGTCCAGAATATTTCCTAGGTTTTTTATGCTTTTTATAGTTTTAGGTTTTACATTTAGTTTTTTATCCATCTTGAGTTGAATTTTGTATATGGTGAAAGGAAGGGGTCCAGGTTTAATCTTCTGTATATGGCTAACCAGTTATCCCAGCATCATTTATTTTATAGGTTTCCCTTCCCCATTGTTTGCTATTGTCCACTTTGTCGAAGATCAGATGGTGGTAGGTGTGTGACTATTTATGTGTTCTGTAACCTGTTCCATTGGTCTATTTGTCTGCTTTTGTACCAACACTATGCTCTTTTTGTTTTTGTATCCTCATAGTATAGTTTGAAGTCAGTGTGATGTCTCCAGCTTTTTTTTTTTTTAGGATTGCTTTGGCTATTCAGGATCCTTCTGTGAAAAATGACATTGGTGGTTTGATAGGAATAGCATTGAATCTATAAATTGCTTTGGGTAGTATGTCCAATTTAACAACATGGGTTCTTCCTATCCATGACAAATGATAGTAAATATAGTGAATAACAATGATTTTCTATTTAAAATTTATTTCTATTCAAAAAATAGAATGATTTTCAATTTGTGTGTGTCACCTCTGATTTCTTTCAGTAGTGTTTTATAATTTTCATTGTAGCAAACTTTCACCCCTCTGGTTATCTGTATTCCTAAATATTTTATTCTATTTGTGGCTATTGTGAAGGGGACTGCATTATTGATTTTGCTCTCAGCTTGGACATTACTGATGTATAGAAATGCTACTGACTTTTTTACATTGATTTTGTATCCTGAAACTTTACTAAAGTTATTTATAAGATCTAAGAGCATTTGGGCAGAGACTCTGGAGTTTTCTAGGTATAAAATCATATTGTCTATAGAAGACAGTTCTACTTCCTCTCTTCCTATTTGCATGAATTTTATAATTTTCTCTTGCCTTATTGCTTTGGCTGGGACTTCCAGAACTATGTTGAATAGGAGTGGTGAGAGTGAGAATCTTGTCTCATACCAGTTCCCAAAGGGAATGCTTCCAACTTTTGCCCACTTAGTATGATGTTGCCTGTGGGTTAGTCATGGATGGTTCATATTATTTTGAATTACGTTTTTTCAATGCTAAGTTTGTTGAGGGTTTTTAACATAAAAAGATATTTAATTTTGTCAAAAGCCTTTTCTGTGTCTATTCCAGTGATAGTCTATTTCTGTGATGAATCATCTTGATTGATTTGCTTATGTTGAACAAATCTTTCATCTCAGGAATAAAGCCTACTTGTTGATGATGGATTAAGTTTTTGAAGTTCTGCTGGATTCAGTTCGCTAGCATTTTGTTGAGGATTTTTGTAACTATGTTCACCACGGATGTTGTGCTAAAGTTTTCTTTTTTCATAGTGTGGCTGCCACGTTTTCATCAAAGAATGATGCTGTCTCATAGAATGAGTTAGGCAGGAATTCCTCTTTCTTGATTTTTTGGAATTGTTTTGGTAGAATTGATATCAGCTCTCCTTTATAAATCTGGTATAATTCAGTTGTGAATACATCTGGTCCAAGGCTTTTTCTGGTTGGTAGGCAGTTATTACTGATTTAATTCCAGACTCATTATTAGTCTGCTCAGGTATTCTATATCTTCCTGATTAAATCATAAGAGGATGCATGTTTCCAGAAAATTTATCCATTTTTCTAGATTTTCTAGTTTGTGTGTACAGAGGTGTTCCAGGAGAGGCCAGGAGACAGAGAGGCACTCACATCAGATTGTCCCCATCCAACAGGCAAAATAGCCCTGTTCTGTTCAGGCCAGATAGTCAACAAAAGCCAAAACTACCCAGAGGAGCATGGAGAGCCTTGATGGATGGACATCCCTGACTGTACTCCACTGCAGCCATTCCCACACCAACCCTTCTTGGGCTCCATGCTGGGTAGAGTTCTGTCTCAACCTACTTTCCAAGAAGTTCTCCCTGCCAGCTCAAATGTCTATGAGAATTGTGGGGTCTCTTGCAGCCAGGGTTCTGAAGGTCTGTGTCAACAGTGGGTCACCTCATGCCTATTCAACTCACCTCTTCCCCTAGAGCTGCTTGGGGCCAGGAACAATTTCTAGTGGTTGGAAACCCTCTCAGGGTTTCCAGATTCCTCCCCCCTTCATCCCAGGCTCTGTGTTCTCCCTTCATCCACTCTCTATGTCTTTCTTGCAAAGATCTGTTCAAAGTGTTATGGCCTTCTTGATGGTCTGTTCTTTCAATGGGAGAAGGTTCTCCTGGGTGCATTTAGTTAGCAATCTTGGTTCTAAAATCTAGAATGAGCAGCAGAGTCAGGCTTTGTATAATAGATGTTATGCCTGAGAGGCCAAATTGCAGGATTGGTCATCTTGTATAGAATGGTTCTCTGAATGTAAGTGTTGACCTCTCTAACAAGGTTGAGGAAATTTTCAAGGACAGTATCCTCAAATATGTTTTTCAAGTTGCTTTCTCTCTCTTCTTCTCTTCCTGGGATGCTAATGAGCCACACGTTTGGTCTCTTTACATAATCTCATATTTCTTAGAGGTTTTGTCTATTCTTTTTATGCTTTTTTCTGTGTTTTTGTCTGACTGAGTTGATTCAAATGACTGGTCTTAAAGATCTGAGATTCTTTTCTCAGCTTGATCTGTTTTGCTGTCAATTCCAACTATATTATAAAATGTTTGTAGTGAGTTTTTTCAGCTCTGTCAGATCAGTTTGGTTCTTTCTTAAAATAGCTGTTTTGTATTTCAGGTCTAGAATTGTTTTACTGGGTTCCTTAAATTTGCAGGATTGGGATTCAACTTTCTCTTGAATCTCAATGATATTTGTTGCTATCTAGATTTTGAATTCTATGTCTGCCATTTCAGCCATTTCCATCTGGCTAAGAAATACTGATAGGAAACCGGTGTGGTCATTTGAAAGAAAGAAGACACTCTGGGTTTTATAGTTACCAGAGTTCTTGTGCTGGTTCTTTCTTGTGTGTAGGCTAATGTTCTTTTAATCTTTGAAGCTGTTTTCTTTTGAATTGGGCTCTTTGCTTTTATATTCTTTAATGTCCTTGAGGGTTTGAGTATGGTATAAGTTGAGTTTAGTCAATGGGCTTCATTTCTGGATGATTTCAAGAGGCTGAGGCTCAGCTGGCACTCCTGGACTGCATGCTGACTGTCAGTGGCTGGGACCAGGCCTGCAGCTTTGTTCTCTGGCCCCTTGAGATTAAACTCCTGCTGAATTTGACAGGCGGAGGTATTCCTAGTCTGCTGCTAATGAAGGTTGCCAGCAAGTGCACTTCAGTGAGGCAGTGGTGGGGTCAGTGTGCACCAGGGAGCAGCAACAATAGG
The DNA here is from genome assembly GCA_036589455.1 of Ateles fusciceps. Classification (NCBI taxonomy): domain Eukaryota; kingdom Metazoa; phylum Chordata; class Mammalia; order Primates; family Atelidae; genus Ateles; species Ateles fusciceps. Next base: position 3,972,508 of record JAZHEH010002077.1, read on the forward strand.
CTGTGTGTGAGTTTGCACACACAAAGCACTAGGGGCAGATTGTGGGCAAGTGTACACCAGGGAAGCAGCTGGAGGAAGAGCTGTGGGCAGGTGTATACCAGTGTGGGCCTGCCTGCAGAAGCTCTCCGTCTGTTAGGCAAGATCTGCTGGCAAAAGAGGTATGGCAGTGGCAAGTACCTTGACTGGGAAGCTGATGTCATGCTGACTGTGGATGCAGTCATGCAGGGACCCTGGCAGAGGCCAGCAAACAGGGGAATGATCAATCAGACTGGCCTATTTTATAGGCATGATATACCTGCTCTATCTAGGTCCAGCAGCCCACAAAGGCTTAGGTCACCTAGAGGAGTATGGCAAACTTTGGAGTTTGGATATCTATGGCCATGCTTCACTGAACTTGTTCCTGAACCAAACCCTCTGGACTCTGTGCAGGCTGGAGTTCTGTCTCTACCAACTCTGCCAGCCCAAATGTCTGTGGGCATTGGCGGGTCTCTAGCAGTTAGGAGTCCAGAGGTCTATGTTGAGAGTGGGCTATTCCATGCCTCTTCGTGGACCCTAGGAACCAATTGAGGTCAAGAATAAGTCCTGGTGCTCAGTAACCCTGTGAAGCATTTCCAGCTTCCTCCCACCTTCATCCCAGAATCTGCATCCTTGTTCATCCTTGTTTACTCTCAATGTCTTTTTTCCAAAGAACTGTTGTGAAGGACCTTTTTAATGTGTTATTGCATTTGATTTGCAGGGATTTTGTTTATTTTTGCAGCGATGTTTACCAGGAATATCAGCCTGCAGTTTTCTTTTCTGATATACCCTTGTCTGGTTTTGGTATCAGGGTAATTGTGGCCTCTTAAGAATGAGCTTGGAAGTATTCTGTCTTGTTCATTTATTTTTGGAATAGTTTGAATAGGATTGGTATTGGTTGTTTAAATGTTTGGTAGAATTTAACAGTGAAACCATCAGGTCCTGGGCTTTTCTTTGATTGGGGGCCTTTTATTAATGCTTTGATCTTGTTATTTATTATTAATCTGTTTGGATTTTCTATTTTTCATGATTCAATCCTAATAGGTTGTATTGAATTTATGCATTTCTTCTCAGCTTTCCAATTTGTTGGCATGGAGTTGTTCATAATAGTCTCTAATGATTCTTTGTATTTCTGTGTTATCAGTTGTAATGTTTTTATACATATCCGAATTTATTTATTTGCATCTTTTTCTTTTTTTATTCTAGCTAAAGGTGTGTTGATTTTGTTTACCCTTTAAAAAACTTTTTGTCTTATTGTTCTTTTGCACTGTTTTTTAATTTAAATTTAACTTATTTCTGTTGCAATCTTTAGACTTATTTTCCCTCTACTAATTTGGGGTTTGATTTGTTTCTTTTGTATTTCCTTAAGGTGTACTGCTAGGTTGTTTGTGCAAAGTCTTTCTTTTTATTGATGTAAACATTTATTACTATATAGTATTACTTTTACTGTGTCACTTGGTGGCATATTATAATTCAATTTTTATTTCACAAATTTTAAAAATTATTTTCTTAATTTCTTTATTGATTTGTTGGTCATTCTGCTTCATGATGTTTAATAAATATATATTTGTACAGTGTCCAAAGGTTCTCTTATTCTTGATTTCTAGTTTTATTCTATTGTAATCAGAAAAGATACTTGACATGTTGTTGACTTTTTTCATTTGTTGAGGTGTTTTTTGGGTTAACATATTATCTATCCTGGATAATATTTTTTTGTGTTGATGAAAAGAGTGTGTATATTCCATTGCAATAAGATGTAATGTTTTATAAATATCTGTTAAGGTCTATTGGGTCTACAATGTTATTTAACACTTATGTTTTATTGTTGATTTTCTGCCTGCATATGTCCATTGTTAAAGTGGCATGCTGAAATCCTCTACTATTCTTGTTTTGCAGTCTTTTTCTTCTGTTAGATCTACTGATATTGCTTTATATTTTGGAGTTCTCCATTGCTGGGTACATGTGCATTGATTATTGTTATATCCTCTTGCTGAATTGATACATTTATCATTATATAAAAACCTTCTTCATCACCTTTCAGTTTTTTACTTAAAATCTTTTTATCTGATATAAGTACTTCTGCTTTTTTTTGATTCCATTGGCATAGAATATCTTTTCCATTCCTCATGTTCAGTCTGTATTTCTTCACAGGTGAAGCAAATTTCTTGTAGGCAGCATTACATTGGATCTAATTTTTATCATTTCAACTATTCTATGTCTTTTAATTAGATAATCCAGTCAATTTAAAATTGATATTATTGATAGGTAAGGACTTACTACTGCTATTTTGTTTCTTGTTTTCTAGTTGTGTTGTAGCTCTTCTCTTACTTTTTCAGTTTCTTACTGTCTTTCTTTGTGATGAAGTTACTTCTTCTGCTACTGTGTCGTTATTTATTTTTAGTGTATCTATTACAGGTTTTTGCTTTGTGGTTTTTAGGAGGCTTACAAAAACTATTATATTGTTATGATAATTTATTTAAAACTGATACCAACTTAACTTTGATTACAAAAAATAAAAAAGAAGAAAAGGAAATAAAAAAGCCCTGTATATATTAACTTTATCTTCTGCACATATTTTGAATGTTTTTATATCACAATTTACATATTTCTTATTTTAGAACAAATTGTTGTAATAATTATCATTTTAATAGATTTCTTTTTCAGTCTTCTTACTAAATATATAAGTGGTTTACACGTTATGATGACAATGTTAGTACAGCAATCATATAGCATCCTTTTCTTTCAGTTTTCAGAACTCCCTTTAGCGTTTCTTGTAGAACAGCTGTAGTAGCAAGAAATTTCTTCAACTTTTGTTTGTCTAGGAAAGACTTTAGTTCTTTATTTCTGAGGGATAGCTGTGCTGGATACAGTATTTTCATTGACAAGTTTTTCTTGCATCATTTAAAGTCTGGTTCTTTTTGTTTTATAGGTTTCAGTTTAAATGACAAAGAAAACTTTTCTAATCACATCATTAGAAAGAAACAAACAGTATACTACCCACCTGCAATTTTTTCTACCATAATTTCTTTTCTTAATATAGCAAAAAATGTCATGTCTCTTGAATTATTTGCTTATTTATCTGATCTCTTCTCTTCATAGGTTGCAAGAACATAAACCCAAACACACACACATATACCTTCTTATTCAGTGTTTTATTTCTAGATTTTAAAATAGTGTTTGGCATTTATTAAGCCGTCATAAAAAATATACTACTAACTGTATAAATAAATAAATTAGTTAATTTATATTTACTTCTGTTTTTATTAGCATAAAAATTAAGTAAATTTTTGAAGGAATCTAATTACTGAACCAACATTAATGCAATGCTAAAAGTAATACAAGAGGGAAATATACTTAAGTTCTCTAATTGGCAGACTGATAAAAAGGGAAAAAGTGAATGAAAAGGCTCATTTCTGAGTGGCTTGAGGTAATCTAATCTTCATTTTTTTAGCTTATAAATTGAATAATTATTAGAATTATGCCTACCAATATAATAGACTTTCTTTGCACATTGGTATTTTGAGATATACTTAATTCAGGATTATAAATCACATAGGGAGATGATTTATGCAAATTCAGAATTCATTAGCATTTACTAAATTATTTTTCCTACATTTCAAGCAAAGGGAACAAGTCAAATGGATCAAGCTGGAAAAGAAAAGCAATTTGATGATAATTCCATTACACTGTTTATAAATAACCAGAAATGCATGAGCTGAAGGCTGCAGGAATCTTGTTACCTTTATTGTAATTCACATGAATAGAGGAGACCATCATTTACAATAAATAGTTGACTTTATGGATCAGCTCATACGCATTTTGCTGATGACACTGGGCAAAATATATTTTCTCAACATAAAAATAACTTCAATTAACTAGTATAAAATTTCTACTAGTAGTTAATTATTCTTTTCAAATCTGTGGGTTCTACGTCTATGAATTCAACATACTGCAGATCAAAAATGATCAGGAAAGAAATGGATGGTTGTATTTATACTGAACATGTGCAGACTTTTTCTTGTCATTATCCCCTAAACAATACAGTATAACAACTATTTACATAACATTACATTGTATTAAGTATTAAAAATAATCTAGAGATGATTTAAAGTATATACAAGGATGTGCAGAGGTTATTTTTAAATGCTATTAATATACCATTTCATATAAGACACTTGAGCACCCATGGATTTCATTATCCAAAGGGAATTCTGAAACCAATCACTTATGCATACTGAGGGACAACTGTACTGAATAAATATTATTTTCCTGCTATGTCCAAATTCATATACCTTTTGGCAGCACACTAAATCTTCAAATGTCTTGTCTCTTTCACATACATTCCATCTCCTTAATAGCACTGAAATATTTGTTCTAAAATGCAGTTTCAATCAATTAATTATCTTGCCCAAATATTATCTCTGTTCTTCCCAGTGCATAAAGGATCAGCTGACACTGAATGTTTCATGCAGTAAATCTACCAATTTTTTTTTAGCCATTTTTTTTTAGCCAATTTTTTTTTTTTTTTAGCCATTTCTAAAATGGTTTAGCCATTTTTAGAAACCATTGTCATGCTTAAAGATTTTTGTTTTCCGGAAATCTTTTCCAAATCTGACCGTCATTGGCACATCTCTTATTTTTTTAGCCACCCATTAAATTTTTCATCTTTTCCCGTCAATGTTTAATAATATATCAGAAAACAAAATTCTAAAATTGGAGCCGAGCACAGTGGCTTATGCCTATAATCCCAGCACTCTGGGAAACCAAGGCAGGCAGATTGCTTGAGTCCAGGAGTTTAACACCAGCCTGGGCAACATACCAAAACCCCATCTCAACTAAAAATACAAAAAATAAAATAAAATAATTAGGTAGGCATAGTGGCATGAGTCTGTGGTCCCAGATACTCAGGAGGCAGAGGTGGGAGAATCACCTGACCCCAGGGAGGTTGAGGCTGTAATGAGCCAAGATGACGCCACTGTACTCAAGCCTGGGTACCCAGACTGGGACCCTGTCTCAAAAGAAAAAACAAAATTCTAAATTTGGTTTTCACAATTTTTTGACCTAGAGACCGGAGGCCATTCAAAGCCACTATTTAATGCCACATCCTTCTGCTTGTAATACTTCTGTGGGATAAATGAGCTTTTTTTCCTATTATTGTTATTTGCTTCTTTTACACATTTACAGATTCATTCTAAGTGGTGGGTTTGTTTGGAGTTTCTTTTCCTGGTCTATAACTTTTTAAAATCTTTTTTGTTTCAATTATGGAGTGGAAGAATATGAAAAATGAAGTTCGAGTTGATAAATCTAAAATTGGGTATAACATCTGCAATTTTTAGTTTATTGTGACTTAGGTTTAACATTTTTATGTCTGTTTTAAAATTTCAAACTAAAACTCTTCTAACAAACCAACTGGCGTGCATAAGCACTTGGTATAGATCCTTCCTCTCCATTTACATATTGAAGATTGCATTTATTGTAGTTATGTAATGATTTTTATATTTTTACACCTGGCTTAATTTAAGTCTGTACCACAAATATACCTATATCAGATCATCTCTTTTCTTTTTTTATAAACACTAAGTTGACATGATGAATTTCATCTTAAATTACCATCATTATTTTTCATGGGACTTTTTTTTTTCCATTAAATCAGCAGTTTTCAGGTGGGCTGTGAAGTGGCTGGAAGTGTCCTCCTCTACCCACATATGTACTATATAATTGTATTAGGTTTTCATTGTATTTTGCCAAAGTTAGTGTATGTTACACTAATAATGTTAAGATAAATAGTATTACATTATAGAGCAGTGGGATGCACAATTCATTGCGGCATAGCTTCCTGAGCTCAAGATGTTTCTAACTGAAGGGTGGTGTCAGGGGAGATTAGAGGGTTTTGCTCGACTTGAAATAATAAATTGCTGCTATACAGCAAGACTCGAGTATTATCACTATGTATGAAGAGTTTATAAAATAGATGTTTTTAAATCTTCAAGATGAGGACATGTTTATAAGTAAGTGGAAAGACCCTCTGGTTCTTTGAGCAGTGTCAGTGAGGTCAAAAATAATTATTATCTCCTCTGTCTCTCACTTTTTAAAGCCCTGAAAAACAGCTTTCTTAAAGCCACAATTAAGAATTAGGTAATTACTTTTTCTCATTTTTTCCTTTGTTAATGAAAAATGAATTTATTCTTTTTTCTTTATGGTATGCTAGAAATAAAACAAAGTACTGCTTTGTAATTTCTTGATCATAAGCCATAATAAAAGTTTTTTACTCTGTAATGTAAAAAAAAAAGTCTCCCCCTCACACACATATAAATAAGAATGTAGTAAAATTATATTTAATTTTACAAGATGTCATCACCTCTATTTCATTAGGTTATAAATTGATTTTATTATTTAAATGATAACTGTGTTACACTAAGTTGTTTTGTAACCTACTAATGGGTGGCAGCAAGTACTCTGAAAAATACTGAAGTAAAGCAGACTAAGATAGGAAGGACCTGATTTTGGTGGTCAGTTACAATCTTCTAGTGCCACAAATTGACCATTTACTGTAGATGTGACTTATGTTTGCTGTCGTGATGCCAAAGAGGTCGGCGGGGAAGAGGGGGAAAGGAAGGACCAGATGGGGATAAGGAGGCTCACAGCTGAGATTAAGAAAAGACCACTTTTCTTTGGCTAAGCAAATACTTACCCTGTGGTGGAGGTGGGAGAGTTAGGTGAAAATGGCAAGATTTCTAGGCTTCCAAGTGCTAGGAACAGTTTTAAAATAATGCTCTACTGTCCTGCAAAAGAAATAGAATCCTTTGAGAGCTGTTTATTACCTAATCTCTACTGTCAACACCATGAAAATAGCAACTATTTATTGCTAGGTGTTCCTCTAAACATTCGTATCTATTAACCCATTTAATTCTTGTATCTTAAAATATAGGTATAATTATTAAATCTATAGATCAGGAAACTGATGCACAAAATGGTTAAGTAGGTTGCCTAACTTGCAGATGTCAGGAATTTTTGTCACTAGGGAATACATCTCAAAGTATGTTCTACGTAAAATTACATTGACAATAATAATAATAAATTGATTGTCCACCATTAGTAAGCTATACCCTTCTAGGTTGCTACTTCCCGTGTGCAATGCAGTGTGTTTGTGAGTAAAAGTTGCAGCCATTTCTTATGGTAGTTAATTCTGCAAGGCTTCTAGGGCAGGTCCTATGCACATATGTTTGGAATAGCAATGATTAATCAAAAGAAGTACTTAAGAAAATATTACTAAGAAAAAAAGCTAGCACTGATGTTGGTGGGAAAGTGAGAAGCATATGAAACTTGTCTTCAAAAATGAAACATGATGTCCTGACGTTATCAGTAAGAACAGCTATTCAATAGCAAAGATTAAATGAAAGAAAATTATGTCTCATATTGAAGTCTTACAAATAAAAAAATTATATATATACATAAAGTGTAAAATTAATTTTAAATGAGTTTCTCCCTAGCTATTGATCAAAGTATGTTTTCAGGTTCTGCAGTCATTCAAGTACATATCAGTTTAGCTCTTCAGGGTGATAGGTAAAATTTCAAAGCCCTCTCATGTTCTTTGTTATTTAGTCTTTTAAGAGAGTTCTTTCTTCTGCTTTGACAGTGCACTGACCACTTGCCAGGTAATCATACAGCTGCTAACAGTGGTAGAGACCAAGACACTTATACCATTGTCGGGATTGCCTCTGGTACAGGAACTTCAGCCATGAGACCTGTGCTGCCTGTAAATGCACATAAGACAATAACAATGGGCTGGGCACAGTGGCTCACTCCTGTAATCCCAGTACTTTGGGAGGCCGAGGCGGGTGGATCACGAAGTCAAGAGATCGAGACCATTCTGACTAACATGGTGAAACCCCAACTCTGCTAAAAAATACAAAAATTAGCTGGGTGTGGTGGCACGCGCCTGTAGTCCCAGCTACTAGGGAGGCTGAGGCAGGAGAATTGTTTGAACCCGGGAGGCGGAGATTGCAGTGAGCCGAGATTATGCCACTGCACTCCAGCCTGGCACTTGGCGACAGGGCATGACTCTGTCTCAAAAAAAAAAAAAAAAAAAAAAAAAAAACAATAACAGTATACCCAAAGAGACTTAAAGCCAGATCTAAAGAAAAAAATATATACTCAAGTTATGCGGCTCTCAGAGAAATAAAACTTCTGGAGGAGAGAGATGGCAATCTAAATAAAATAATAATGGTAATGGTAATGGTGGTGATTCTGTGGTAATAATAATAAGATGCCATCTTTCCAGATGATAATTTTTAAAAGCTCAGTAAAATATTATTTAATTTTTTTTCTAATATATTTAACAGAATAGTGATGAATTACTGAGCCCATGTTCAGAAGAGACCTGGATCCCAGAAGTATGCCAACATATAAGGCTACCTTTCCTTGAAGGTATTTGAGAATCTGGGAAATAAAGCTGAGACTCTAGTTTGTGGTTTTGATAGCTGACTGGGAATTAGGGGACAAAAGTCAGAGCACATGTACTTAGATGGGAATTTATATACCTTATCCTTTAGGTTCAGTCCCCAAAATGCTACTCAAAAATTTGAAAGAAGTTGAAATAAACCAACTATGACATAACTTTCTGACCAGTTTCATGTCATCTGCATAGCAAAAACCTGAAATATAACTAAAATGATTATTTTATTATATATGTCCTCTGGTACATGGAAAAAGTAAGGGAAGGTAAAGTCATCTAAGACTCTAATGTATTTGCCCAGATTATTTTTCAGACCTAATAGCTAACACAATAAAAGATAATCAGACATATGAGGATAAAGAGAAAACATGAGTGAGTGCCAGCAGAAATAAATAAGTAGAAATTGACACTGAGATGCAAGAGGTATGTGTATTGTTAGTCATGTGTTTCAAAAACAAACTACGTTTACTAGAAATGTGCATGGGTGTATAAGTCAAGGCTAAACTGCCAGCAGTTAACCAAATATCATTTTTGAAAACTCACTTAAATAATTAGAAAAAATAGAAATATAAATTAAAGAATAAATCGTCCTGAATTATAAATTAAATGGACTTGTTTACAGAGTAGACATTGAGGGATACTAACACAAAAGCCTCAAGCAAACTCACAAGTAATTTTTTAAAGTTGATATATTCTTTTTAAATAAGATAAATAGAAGAACAGGAAGGATGTGGAAAATATGTTTAAAGAAGAAACATAACATTGGAGGATTAAAAGAACAAAAGTCCTATCATTATGACATATTCAATCTTTAAAATATTGAATTGAATCTACAGATAAATTATAAAAATTCAGTGGAGTTATGGGCACAAAAATCAATTTAAAAAACTAATGACTATTCTGTATAGGTTCTAATCAAAGAGAAAGAACGAAAAAAATATGTTCACATATAAAGCAACATCCCTTAGGATATAGTATTGATGATTAAAAGGGGAATTTTGCCTTTAAAATCAGCTCCAGGAAAAAAAAATGTGCTTTCAGAATCAAAATAACATAATTAATTTTAAAAATGAAGTCAATAGAAATATGTAGAAATTTTAATACTTGAAATAGAGAACAAACATGTTTTTATTAATACTTGAAATAGAGAACAAGCATGTTTTTTAAAAATTTGTCCATAAGAATACTATGCAAGCATAAAAAAGGATGAATTCCTGTCCTTTGCAGGAACATGGATGAAACTGGAAACCATCATTCTCAGCAAACTGACACAAGAACAGAAAACCAAACACTGCAGCTTGTCACTCATAAGTGGCTGTTGAACAATGAGAACACACAGACACTGGAAGGGGAACATCCTACACCAGGGCCTGGGGGTGGGAGGCTAGGTGAGGAAGAGCAGGGGGTGGGGCGATTGGGGAGGGATAGCATTAGGAGAAATACCTAATGTAGATGACTGGTCAATAGATGCAGCAAACCACCACCATGGCCCATGTATATCTATATAACAAACCTGCACGATCTGCACATGTACCTCAGAACTTAAAGTATAATATAAATAAAAAAATGTCCATGGAACATCAATGAAAATCAATACAATTTTAAGAAAGAGTGTTGAATTTATATACTATAGTCTTTACATAATGAAAGAAAACTAAAATGTGAACATTTATCAAAAATATTTATTTGAAAATACTTGCAAAAGTACTTAATTGAAATTTAAAATAAATACAAACTGAAACCATGAATCTATTATAAAGCAACAGAAGCACATTAACATAGAATTTATGGAAAAAAGCAAGCTGAACTCCAAATAAATTTTAGACTCAAATATCTTTATCACACAAGAAAAAACAAAAGATAAAAGAACTTGGAACTTATGCAAATAAAGAGAATGAAATAAGCAACTAAAAAAATTATAATGCATGTTTATAAAAATCTACAAGCGCCAGGCACGGTGGCTCAGGCCTGTAATCCCAACACTTTGGGAGGCCAAGGCGGGCGGATCACGAGGTCAGGAGATCGCGACCATCCTGGCCGACATGGTGAAAACCCCGTCTCTACTAAAAATACAAATATTACCTGGGCGCAGTGGGGCGCCTGTAGTCCCAGCCACTCGGGAGACTGAGTCAAGAGAATTGCTTGAACCCGGGAGGCAGAGGTTGCAGTGAACTGAGATCGCACCACTGCACTCCAACCTGGCGCCTGGCGACGGAGTGAGACACTGTCTCAAAAAAATAAATAAATAAATAAATATATATATACAAGCATTAAAAACCAAAAAGACGAAGAATTAAGAGAAAGGATGAAATTAATGTTTATTTTTTTTAGTAGAAAAGATACATACTTCCAACATTTTTTTAAATCAATAACATTGATTATTAATACTTTATATGTGGGACCAAAGAAAAAGAGTAGAAATGCTTAAGATCAGAAATGAAATAAAATCCATAAATAGATACAAATAAAGTTAAGAATTATGAAAGACAACTTGAATTTAATATTTTTCAAAAACTAAAAAAAAAAAATCTGCATTTCTTTAAAAATGTAAAACCTGTTATTTTCAATGCTGAAATACTCATTACAATGAGTGGAAATAGTTTAGAATGAAAAATTACAAGTGCTCAGGTCCCTCCTACCTCAGATCAATTACATCAAAATATTGGGAATGAAGATTGGCTTTTTTTTGAAGTTCCTTAGTTGATACTAATGAACACTGAAAGTTGAGAACCTCAAGTTTGTATTTTCATCAGAAGACTCATTTCCTCTCTTTCTCATATCTGTTTTCATTACTTTACTTAGTATTATCTTACTGCAGAAGATACTGAATGGAGGTTAAAAAATACTAATAAAAAGATACCAGAATTACATTATTTTACAGCTCAGTTCTATTTAACTTTTAAAGAGATTAGGAAATAAAAAGTAATTTTTAACATTTTATATCATAGTAAAATATGAAAATCCTCTGAATTGTTTCTGTATGAACAGTAGAAACTCTTAATAAAATACTAATAGTGCCAAATATCAAAAGTTCTCCTATTAAAAAATGTGACAAAGAACCTAAGCAGACACATTTTTTAAAGTACCCAGAAAAAAGGTATCTACTTTTTAAAAGATACTATTTTTTGTTTTAATTTTACAGCAAAATTAAGAGGAAAGTATAGTTATTTCACATAACTCCTGTCCCCACACATGTATAGCCTCCTCTCTTACCAACATCCCCTTCCAGAGTGGTGTATTTGTTACAATGGATGAACCTACCTTGATCTGTTATCACCAAAAGTCATAGTTTACATTAGAGTTCATTCTTGGTGTTGAACATTGTGTGGGTTTGGACAAATGTATAATCATATGTACCCATCATTTTGGTGTCCTACAAACTACTTTCACTGCCTTAACAATTTTCTGTGCTATGCTTATTTATCTTACCCTCCCCACTAACCCCTAGTAACCACTGGCTCCATAGTTTTACTGTTTCCAGAATGTCAGATAGTCGGAATCATATCATAAGTAGCCTTTATAGATTGGCTTTTTTCACTTAGTAATACGCATTTAAAGGTTTGCTGTGTCTTTTTTGTGTCTCTATAGCTCAGTTAGTGCTGAATACTATTCCATTGTCTGGATATATCACAGTTTATTCATTCACCTACTAAAGCATATCTCGGTTGCCCAAGCTTTTGCAATTATTAATAACGCTGCTATGAAAATCCTTGTGAAGATTTTTGGGTAGTCAGAAATTTGAAACTCATTCAGATGATCACCAAGGTACATAATTGTTGGTTCATCATGTAAGCTAATTTTAGTATCTTATTCAAGATAAATTCCACCATAATGTTTCCTTTATTAACAAAGAAAGCCACTTAAGAGGATAGCACTTTAGAAATATCTTCATGAATAGAAAGCTGAAAGATTATCCTAGTCAGTCATTTGGATCCTGGCCTATATAAAAGGTCTTGAGTCATTTTATCTCATCTTGCCTTTTCCCAGCTTGCTGTCAAAATGATTTCTTGTAACTTTAGTTCTCCTTTCAGTCATAATTTTCCTGTGTTCCAATAAGATGTAGTATTAATTTAATTACGTCTCAAAAAATACAGAATGTTTTAATACAACGAGGCTTCTACCAGATATCCAGACAGCTTGAGTCTTTTCTCACAAAGAAGTGGAAAAACAGAACATATAATTTTACCTCTAAATTATTATTATTTTAAATCTATGCTAATTAACCATTGTTCAAATTTGTCTTTATTTCTTTTGTAAACATACAAAACCCAGTTGTGTGCCTATCTCCTTTGCCTTTGATCTTCACCCCACTATTTCTTATAAAAAGACACTCATGTTGTGGATTTCTATACACTCTAGGTATGTGTGCAATAGATTCTGTACATAAGGAGATGAAACAGAACCATTACCAAGAATGAACACTTTGCAAAGATAATAACCTAATGCAAATTTGTCTTATTTAATGAGTTGCCACAACCAGGCTCTGAACATAAATAAACATTACTTATCTTTTCAATGAACCTCTATGATTTCTCAATGTACAGAAAAATCACAGCTACTTAATTGATAAAGTCAGGGCAACTCTGCAGTTTTTTCTGTTTTTAGTATTGTTAATCCTATAGTGAGATTCTGGTCCTTTTGGTTATAACTCAGCAAAGACAGCAGATTTATGAACTTAGTTACCTATGGCATTTTTTGTGTATGTTATCTAGTCTCATGCAGAGAAAATGTATCGTTCCCAAATATTCTCTACCACCTTTAGTGTTTTCAAATTTCATCTAAATCGTATGCCAGTTCTCTCCTCATTTTGAGTGATAATTCTGCAATTAACCTTCTCCAACAGTTTAATGCTTTGTGTTGGCAAAACATTTGTCTTCAGATGGTGCTATTCAAAGCAACCCAGAAAGCAAAACTTTACATAGGTCACAACACTCACAGTCCTTCCTGTCAATGAGTGTAAAGAGGGAAAAATGTTGACAAAGGTTAAAACAATAGAATGTCACAGAAATATAGAAGTGAGTGCCTGTATGCTCATGGGTGACATGCAGATTCCCAAACAGATATGAACGAGCTATTGAAAGAAACAAACCTCTATTAAGGCAAATAGTGTTATGTGAAAACTCTTTCAACAGTGAATCTCCTAACACTTCAGCATATTTTAAAAGATAAGAAAGATGATGTTTTAGGAATGAAATGGAAAGTGCAGAAAACCAGTAAGTTCAATAATATACATTCACATTATTTGTAGCTTGCATAGCCACAGATTGGAGAACAAATATGAATGTGTTTACATAGATATTCTTGATTTCAGGTGGGATAATTCAACATTGAGTTACTGAGCAGTAACAGCAGAGTAGATTATTATACACTAGAGCCAGAAGTGTCTGGGCATATTCACATTATTCTATTTTAATCAATGTTTTATGCATTTATGCATTTCATATTATGTATAAAGGGACATACATACAGAATTGAAGCACTTTACCTTCTAATTATCCTCACACTAAAAGTATTTTAATTGCTGAGTGCATTTGACTTCATTATGCTATTTAATATCTTGTCTATTCTCTGGGTTTGTATTGGTGACAGTGGGATTGTAACAAGAGGTAGACCATGAGAAAAAGATGATTGAAACTTGTGGTCCATTAGTGGAGAGATGAAGAGGCTGTGGTTGCTGGAAATCCAAAGAAATTCAGGAGTTGGAAAACTAGAATGTAAGGAAGAGCAAGGGAAGCTCTGTAAATACAGTAACTAGAAATGAGACGTATATTATATAGATCCGGTCATCAGGAATTTTTAAAATAAATAATTTGAAGGGGAGTATCTGAAATGTCAATATCCAGGTAGCAAGGGCTCAAAACATGAAAAATCAGGGCAAATAAATTATCTATAAGTAGAGATTAACTGCATCTTTGTCATTCATGTATTACTTATTTTAAGGGGAGAATCTAACAGTAGATTGTTGTTATATATGAGATCTTAGGTAAATCAAGGGAAGAAGTGGCTAAAATTGACTTGAAAGAGGTAAAGAGATTGGTTTCAGACAACAGACTGGGACGGATGTGTGAGCCGTATCAGTTTCTTTTGATAGTACTTTCTAGACAAATTTGAAAAGTGGAAAAGATTAATTTTGTTGTTATTGTTTGACTCTCTTCTGTGAGATTTTTCTTATCAGTGGTCATGAGAAAAAGGTTTTTTCCATTTTGGTTGGGGGAAAACATGTAAAACATGACTATTTCAGGTGTGTTCATTTACTTAACCATACCTCAGAATACAATTGCTTTGAAGAAAGATGTGGTAGAAATGCAATAATCCGAAGCACTGAACTCAAAGCTATATGAACCACTATTTTTTCTGCTCCAATAAGGGGTCTATAGTGATACCTTTCCTCAAAAATTAAGTAATAATTTAAGCACTTTTATCATTTCAAGAAGTATATTAATTATATTTGTTTATTTAATTCTCACAATGAACATATGGCAAAATATTCTTAGCATATCTTTTTACGTATGAGGACAACAAAAATCAGAGTATTTAATCATGTAACTAATATCACATGCTAGACTTAAATCTAAGGCTCGTGGGTCTCTGATCTTATTCAGTGTACAATTATTCCTACTTATTAAACAGTGCATTATTGCTCTTCAGGTAATGTTGGCTATATCTGAATTTGAATTCAGAAAGATGACGTAAAGTCTTGTGGACCAGTTAATAAAGAGATAATAGAATAAATAAAGTTAGGTTTTGAATAAGGACTAGGATTCAGAGACAAAGAAAAAGTATGTGTTGTTATGGTCTATTGATCAGTAAGGCCTATATTACAAAGATATGAAAAAGTAGATTGAAGAGTTAGAGTAGCACTTAAGAAGCAAAAATAAGTCTTGACCCTCTGCTTGGGTATATAGTAGATACTCAAGAGAATGCATGTAATGAATCTCTTAAAATAGTTCAAATCCTGGTACACACCCACACACCGACACACACACACAAACACAGACACACACACACACACATGGCCCCAAACACACATACCAGGAAAGTAAGGAGAGAGGTAGATAAAGGAAGATAAAAAGGGAAGGAAGGGATGGAATCAAGGAGAAAGAGACAGAGATTGGGTATGTAAAAAGAGACTGATTAATAGAAAGGATAGTGTCCCAGGATTTTTAAGTTCTCCATCTAATTAAATCTGATGTAAATCTTTTTTCTAATTTTATGTTTAAGAAAAATTGGACTAAAAAATTACATGATTTGTATAAGACTTCAAAATTACAAAGTAGTAGAAATGCAATGCAAATCTAAGTACCATTAAGACTGAACTATTTTCTACATTCTGCTAGAGCGAGAATAATAGGTGGTTGATATATCTTTATTTTAATGTGAAAAGTTACATGGCAATGCAGGCATATCACAACCTACAAAGTTTTGGATCAATTATACGGTGATCACATCATATTTTTCTTAATTATCAAATATTTATTATAGAATGTACATTGCCATGATTACAAAAAGGCATGAAATTGAGATACAAGAAAAGATATCTTAATATGAGGCAGGGATTAGTCTGTAAAAATTACTGTGAAGAGGAAAATTCTGAGAAGATGTAGAGTAGGAAGCACCAGCAATCTGTCTCCCCATGAAGGTAAAAATTGTACTGACAGAATCTGTCTGATTTAACTATTTTAGAATTACAGAGTTTATTGAAGGACTACAACTTCCAGGGGGAGGTTTAGAAGGGAAATTACAGATAATTTTGGTCAATTTCAGCAGTTAGCACAGCAGTAACTAGTCATCCCCTACTGCATGGCAAACAGCTATGCACCTGTACCTAGAGCATCTTGCACTTAGCTAGCAGGAGCCAGAGTGGCAGAAGGACCCTGTCCTCCAAATATTGATGATTTGTGCTTTAATGACGAATACTTCTAAACTCAGAGGTGCAAAGAGGCAATTGTCATTATTGCACCCTCCCCTTATTGCTGCAAGCCCCTCCCACTCCAGCTGAAATGACTTCCAGTGGAGTTAAAGAGCCACTGCCCTTTCCTTCACCCTCATCATTTTCTTCCACTTTCTTCATTTTTCTCTTTTTCTCCTTTTTGAACCCAAACCTTAAAGACTCAAAAGAAAAAAAAAAAAACAGCATAAATGAGAAAAATAAAAGGGTAACCAGGCATCCCCCAAGGCAAGGTATAGAATCAGAAAAGATTTGAGAACAATTTGACTTTACATCTTAGGATGATTTCTGTTACCAACACAATCTACAACAATAAAAATGAAAATAGAAAACAATAGTAAAGAACAGAAAAACTCTGGGGAAGGGTAATAAATCTGATTTCTAGACTAATCACGTTATTAAATTCAAATGTCCAGTTTAAAACAAACAAACAAATCACAAAGCATATAAAGAAAAAGAGAAGTATGATCCATTAATGTAAAAGTGTACTACACCAACAGAAACTATTCCTGAAAAAGACCTATGGTATTTCTATCAGACAAAGACTTTAAATCAACTGTCATATAGATGCTCAAAGAAAATAAAGGGAGATGTGGAAAAGCATAAAATAGGATATAACAAAATTGATGGGGGAGCATCAATAACAAACAGGAAACCTACAAAAAAGAATAAAATAAATTCTGAAGCTGAGAGTACAATAATAAAGCATTCACTAGAGCAATTCAAAGACAGATTCAAGCAGACTGAAAGGAAAAATCAGCAAACCTAAAGATAAAACAATAAAAATTATTAAATCTGAGGAAAAGAGAGAGAAAAAATGAGTTAAAATAAACAGAGCCTAAGAGACCTGTGAAACAGCATTAAAATAGACCAACACACATATTTTGGTTGTTCTTGAAGGAGAAGGATAGAAAGGGCACAGGAGAGTATTCATAGAAATAATACCCACAAACTCTCCTCATTTGATGAAAGACATAAATAAACATCCAAAGAGCTCAATGAACTTCAAGTAAGAAGAACTCAAAAACATCCACACCAAGACACATTGTCAACAAGCTATCCAAGCCCAAGACAAAAAGAAACTTGAAAAAAGCAAGAGAGAGAAACTCATCACATACAATGGACTTTCAATAAGACCACTAGCAGATTTCTCATTAGAAACTTAGGAAGCAAAAGACTGTGCACCAAGTATATTCAAAACACTAAAACAGAAGTTTAAAAACTATCAACCAAGAATTCTCTATTTGACAAAATTGTCCTTTAAACTTGAAGGAGAAATTAGATGTTGCCAGATAAACAAGGACTGAGGAATTTCTTTACTGCTAGACCACCCCTATAAGAAATGTTTAAGGAAGTCTCATAGGGTGAAATGAAAGAACAATAGATGGTAACTGAAAGCTGTGTGAAAACATTCTCTTTAAAAAAAAAAAAAAAAAAAGAAGACACTAGACAAGAATGCCCTCTCTTACCACTCCCATTCAACATAGTATTGGAAGTTCTGGCCAGGGCAATAAGGCAAGAGAAAGAAATATCAAATAGGAAGATAGGAAGTCAAATTGTCTCTGTTTGCAGATGACATGATTGTATATTTGGAAAACCCCATCATCTCAGCTCCCAAACTCCTTAAGCTGATAAACAACATCAGCAATGTCTCAGGATACAAAATCAATGTGCAAAAATCACAAGCATTTCTATACACCAAGAGGAAAGCAGAGAGCCAAATTAGAAGTGAATTCCCACTCATAATTGCTACAAAGAGAATAAAATACCTAGGAATACAACTTACAAGGGATGTGAAGGACCTCTTCAAGGAAACTTACAAATCAATGCTCAAGGAAATAATAGAGGACACAAACAAATGGAAAAAAAATTCCATGCTCACGGATAGGAAGAATCAATGTCATGGAAATAATTTGTTGATTATTTGATATTCCAATGATATTCCCATCAAGCTACCATTGACTTTCTTTGCAGAATTAGAAAAAAAACTACCTTACATTATATATGGAACAAAAAAGAGCCCCGTATAGCCAAGACAATCCTAAGCAAAAAGAACAGAGCTGGAGGCATAATATTGCCTGTCTTCAAACAACACTACAAGGCTACATTAACCAAAACAGTATGGCACTGGTACCAAAATAAATATATAGACTAGTGGAACAGAACGGAGTCCACAGAAAAACACCACACATCTACAACAATCTGATCTTCAACAAACCTGACAAAAACAAGCAATGGGAGAAAGGATTTCCTATTTAATAAGTGGTATAGGGAAAACTAGCTAGCCATATGTAGAAAACAGAAATTGAGCCCCTTCCTTACACTTTATACAAAAAATTAACTCAAGATCAATTAAAGACTTAAATGCAAAACCCGAAACTATAAACACCCTAGAAGACCACCTACGCAGAACTGTTTAGGACACAGGCATGCGCAAATACTTCATGACTATAACACCAAAAGCATTGCAACAAAAGTCAAAATTAACAAATGGGATCTAAATAAACTAAAGAGCTTCTGCACAGCAAAAGAAACTATCATCAGAGTGAACAGGCAACCTATAAAATGGGAGAAAATTTTTGCAATCTACCCATCTGAAAAAGGTCTAATATCCAGAATATACAAGGAACTTAAATTTACAAAAAAAAATCCCAAAAAACAAACAACAAAAATTGGGCAAAGTATATGAACAGACACTTCCCAAAGAAGACATTTATGCAGCCAACAAACATATGAAAAAAAGTTCATCATAACTGGTCATTAGACAAATGCAAATCAAAACCACAATGAGATACGTCTTATGCCAGTTAGAATGGCAATTATTAAAAAGTCGAGAAACAACAGATGCTGGTGAAACTATGGAGAAATAGGAACAATTTACACTGTAGGTTGGAGTGCAAATCAGTTCAACCATTGCGGAAGACAGTGTGGCAATTCCTCAAGGATCTAGAACTAGAAATACCATTTGACACAGAAATCCCATTACTGGGTATATAAATCCCAAAGGATTATAAATCATTTTACTATACAGACACATGCACATGTATGTTTATTGCAGCACTGTTCACAATAGCAAAGACTTGGAACCAACCCAAATACCCATCAATGATAGACTGGATAAAGAAAATGTGGCACATATACACCATGGAATACTAGGCAGCTATAAAATAGGATGAGTTCATGTTCTTTTCAGGGACATGGATGAAGCTGGAAACCATCACTCTCAGCAAACTAATACAAGAACAGAAAACCAAACACCACATGTTCTCACTCATAAGTGGGAGTTGAACAATGTGAACAAATGGATACAGGGAGTGGAACAACACATACTGGGGTCTGTTTGGGTGGGGGCAAGGGGAGGGAGAGCTTAGGACAAATACCTAATGCATGCAGAGCTTAGAACCTAGATGATGGGTTGTTTGGTGCAGCAAACCACCATGACACATGTATACCTATATGACAAACATGTACCTTCTGCACATGTATCCCATAACTTAAAGTAAAATTTAAAAAAAAATTTAACATCTCCATAAAGGTAAATACATGGGTAATTATAATAGCTAGTATTATTGTAACAACAGTTTAAAATTTCACATTTTGTCTTCTACATGATTTAAGAGAATTATACATTTAAAATATTGTTAGTCTGAAAACCAGTGTGATTATAATTTGGATTTAAAACTCTAAATTTTTTTCCCTATAAAATGTAAGAGACTAATGTAATTAAGAGAATTATTACTTTATATTTGGGGACATAATGTATAAGGCTATAATTTTGTGACATCAACTGAAATGGGTGGGATGGAGGTGTAAAGAAGCAGAGTTTTTGAACGATATTGAAGTTTAAATGTTATCAATTCCAATTATATTATTATAACTTTAGAATGTTAAATATATTCCCCATGGTAACCACACATCCATAGGAATACATACAAAAAGGATGAGAAAGGAATTTAAACATTTCACTACAAACAAAAATTAAATACAAAAGGTGGCTGTAATATAGGAAATGAGGAACAAAAAAAACCTGTAAGATGTATGAAGAACAAATTTGAAAATGAGAGATGTCCCTCCTTATTAGCAATAACTTTAGATGTAATGGATTAAAATTTCCACACAAAAGATAGGGATTGAGTCAATAGATAAGAACACATGATCCTCATATGTGCTATTCAGAAAAACCTCACTTTAGGTCCAAGAACACAAAAACAGCCTTTATTTTAAGTTGCAAATGAAAAAGGTATTTCATGCAAATAATTACCAAAAGAGAGCAGGGATGCTTATACTAATATTAGAAAAAATAAAATCAAAATATAAAAGTTGACAAGAGAAAAAGAAGACCACTTATATTAAATGTTTCCATAAAGCAAGAAAGTATAACAATCATAAACATTTACATATTTAATGATAGACCAAAAAACATATGAGGCAAAAACTAATACACTTGAAAGGAGAAATATATAGTACTACAAATATACAGTACTACAAATATATAATACTACAATAATAGTTCAACGTTTCAATGCCCTGCTCTCAATAATGGATAGAATAGCCAAGACAGAAAATAGGTAAAAAAGTAAAGGATTTAAAAAACACGATAAACTAAGTACATCAAACAGACATACTCAGGCCTATCTACACAATAACAAACCATATACATATTCATTTCAAGTATACATGTAACATTTTCCAGGTAAACCATATGCAAGGCTACAAATTCAATCTCAATATATTTTAAAAAGTGAATATCATTCAAAGTATCTTCTTTCATCACAACAGAATTGAGTTTAAAATCAATAACAGAAGTGGAATTAGAAATTTCACAAATCTCTGAACATTTACCAATGCACTCTTAACCAAACAATGGATTAACGCAGAGAACAAAGGGACAAAAGTAAATACTTAAACAAGAATTAAAACAGAAACCCAATATACTAAAACATATGCAATAAATGAAAGACTGCTATGGGAGAAATGTACAGATATAAGAGCTTACATTTAAAAAGAGAAAGATTTGAAATCAACAACTTCATCTTTACAATTTAGGGAACTAGAAAAAAAGAAGAAGCTAAATGTAAAGCCTAGCAGAAACAATAAAAAAAGTAAAAATTAGAGTAGAATTTAATGAAATAGAAGATAGAAAAAAAAATGGAAAAAAGGCAAGAGAAATCAAAAGTTGGTTCCATGAAAAAATGAGTAAAACTGGCAGATCTTTAGCTAGACTACAAAAAAAGTCTCACATTTGTGTAAGATCAGAAACAAAGTTGTGACATTGTTATTGATTCTACAGATACATTATTATGACAGTAATGTGAATAACTGTATGGCAACAAATTAGATAACCTTGATGAAATGAACAAATTTCTCGATACATAAAACCTACCAAGAATAAATCATGAAGAAATAGAAAATTTGAATAGATTTATAAGTAGAAAGGAGACCGAGTCAGTTTAAAAATCTCCCAGCAACGTAAAAACGTGAACCTGATTACTTCACTGATAAATTTCATTGAACATTTAAATAACTTATATTCATTCTTCCCAAACTTTGCCCCCCAAATTGAAGAGAATTTGATACTTTCTAACTCATTCTATTAGGCCAGTATTACCATGGTACCAAAGCCAGAGAAACCACAGGAAAATAAAACTGCAGACCAAGTCCTTATGAACATTGAAGCCAAAATACTAGACAAAATAATAGCAAACCAAATTCAGCAGTGTATTAAAAGGATTATATGCCATGAGCAAGTGGGATTTATTTCAAGAAGACAGGGATGTTACAATATACAAAAATACAAAAATTAACCTAATATAGCACATTAACAGAATGAAGGAAAAAATGATCATCTCAATTGTTACAGAAAAAAACATTTAACAAAATGTAATAGTCTATTATGATTTTAAAAAACTCAACAAACTAAGAAAAGAATGAACTATTACAGCAAACATTACACTCAGTGGTGAAAATCAGGAAGTTTTTTCTCTAATATGAGGAATCAGACAATGATGCCTATACTTACCATTTCTATTTAACATTGTACTAAAAATTCTACCCAGATAACTTAGAAAAGAATAAAAATAGAAGGCATCCAAGATGGAGAGGAAAAACTGAAATGATACCTGATCACAGATGAAATGATTTTATATGTAGAAAACTTTAAATATTTCACAAAAATTACTACAAGTAATCAATGGATTCAGCAGACTAGTTGGATGCAAAATCAATATGCAAAAATCAGTTGCATTTCTATAAACTAACAATGAACAATCTAAATACAGATTATAAGGCAATTCCATTTATAATAGCATAAAAATGAATGAAAGACTAAGGAATTAACCAAAAAGGTGAAAGACATGCACAAACTACAAATCATTGCTGAAAAAAATTTTTTTTCAATAAACAAATGAAAACAAATCCCATAATCATAAATTAGAATTAATATTAAGATGTCAATGCCACCCACAGTGATCTACAGATTTAATGCAATTGCCATCAAAATTCCAATAGCTTTTTTTTTGCAGAAATAGAGAAACTTTTCTTACAAGTCTTATGGAAATCTAAGGGACCCCAAATAACTGAAGCAATCTTAAAAACAAAGAATGAAGCTGGAGGATCAAAAGATTATGGTACTGGAATAAAGATAGACATTTAGACAAATGAGAGCCTTGAAATAAACCCTCACATATATGGTCAAATGATTTTTTGAGAAGAGTGTAAAAATCACTCAAAGGGGGAAGTACAATCTATTCAACAAATGATACTGAAATCTCTGCATGAAAAAAAATGAAATTGGACCCTTACAAAATACAATATACAAAAATGTAATGGCTCAAAGACCTAAGTGTATGATCTAAAGCTATAAATCTGTTAGTAGAAAACATGGGATAAAAGCTTCATGACATTGAATTTGGCGATGATTTCTTGGATACAACACCAAAGGCATAGGAAATAGCAACAACAATAAGAAAGAAAAATGGGACTCATAAAAATTTAAAAAATTTGTACTTCAAAAGAGAATATTAACAGAGTAAAAAAGCAACTCACAGAGCGAAAGAAAATGTTTTCAAATTATATCTGATAAAGAATTAATATTCAGAATATATTGAGAACTTCAAAAAGTCAACAATTAAAAAAAAAAGAACTTGCTTCAAAAATGGGCAAAAGACTTGAATAGACATTTCTTCAAAGAACATAAAGTAATGGCCAAAAAGCACATAAAAAGATTCTCAATATCACTGATTATTAGGGAAATGCAAATCAAAACTATAATGAAATACCACCTCACACCAATTCGGATGACTAGTATTTTAAAAAAAACAAAACCAAACAAACAAACAAACAAAACAGAAAATAATAAGTGTTGACAAGAATGTGAAAAAATTGAAACCCTTAAACACTGTTTGTGGGAAAGTAAAACGGTACAATTCCTGTGAAAAATAGTATGGTGATTCCTTAAAAAAATAAAAAAATATAATAACTGTATCATCCGGCAATTAAACTTCTGAGTATACACCCAAAAGTATTGAAAGCAGGACCTTGAAGACATGTTTTCATACATGTGTTCTAAGCAAAATTATTCACAATAGCTAAAATGTAGAAGCAACACAAGAGTCCATCAGTGGATGAATGGATAAGCAGTATGTGATGTGTCCATACAATAGAATATTATTCAGCCTTAAAAAGAGGAAAATTCTGATATATGCAAAAACATGGATGAACCTTGAACATTATGTAAATGAAATAAGCCAGTTACCAAAACACAAATGCAGTTGACCCTTGAACAACAAAGGGGTTAAAGGCACTGACTCCTCACCCCACCATGCAGTCAGAAATCTATATGTAGCTTTTGACTCTCCAAGTACTTAACTACTAATAGCCTATTTTGACTGCAAGCTTACCTATAATATAAGCAGTTGATTAACACATATTTTGTCTGTTACATGTTATATATTGTATTTTTATAGTAAACTAGATAAAAAAACATTAAGAAAATCATAAAAAATATATTTGCCATTTATTAAGTGAAAATACATCATTATCAGGAACTTCACCCTCATTATCTTCACACTGCATAGGCTGAGGATCAGGAAAAATAGGAGGGACTGGTCCTGCTATTTCAGAGGTGACAGAGGTAGAAGAAAATCTAAGTGGACCCTCACAGCTCCAAACCAAGTTGTTCAAAACAGATCAACTGTACTGTATGATTATCCTTATGTGAAGTATCAAAAATAGCCAAACTTACAGAGACAGAGAGTAGAATGATGGTTGCTGGGGCAGAGGGAAGCAGAAAGTGAGGCATTGCTGTTCAACAAGTATAAAATTTAAGTTATATGAGATGAGTAAGTTCCAGATATTTGCTGGACCATGTTTTACCTTACTAATTAAGGCGCTTAATTAATTTTGCACTTAAATACACAAATGTATTTCATGCATAGTACCCCCTTTATTTTTCAGTGCAAAATACTGTATTTTGTATTTAAAAATTAAGAGTATAGATCTCATGTTCAGTGTTCTTATCACAATTTTAAAAAATACTTTATATAGACTGTATGTTTGCCTAACTGAACTGACATTCTCTTTAAAAGGGGTACTATGCATGACAGACAGACTATAATGCAAATCTGATAGTAGCACTTCAAGGTCCTACAGGGTTGTTATTTGCTAGATTGCCTCCTATGCTGCCTGCATATATGTGATCTGCTCCAAATCTCTTCTGATTTCACCTTAAGAGTTAAGAATGAATGTGTTTCTTTTATATTATTAATTCATTTGCTTAGTATGTCACTGTCAAATAAAACACTTCTAATAAAAATAGGAATCTGATTGACTTCGTGTCAATCAACACGGAAAAGGGAGCTGACAGTAACTTCACATCCTGCTGGATAGAGTTGCAAAAACTAAAATTTATCTACTTTACAACTTTGAATAGTGTGCATAGACTCTAATATAAGTTTTAATAGTGATGAATTATGCCCATCACTTTTTCTGTGTATTTTTCATTACTTTTCGTCCATCTCTTACAAAATTAAAAATAATAATCAGCAATATTTTGATAATACATTCTTAAAACTACAATGTATACTGGTAGATTCATTTATAGTGATACTATAATACAGAGTATGTGTGTGTTTGCGAGTATATAAAATAAGAAAATTATTTTATAGTAATGCAGAAAATATACTACTGCAATGTGTAGAGATTTTTATTGGAAACTATATTCCATTAAGTAATATATTCAATTAAGTAATTCAGCAATTTAAAATGAGCTAAAAACATTCAGTTCAGAGGGAGCAAATTATATTAATGTAATGCCTTAAAACCATTAAAATAGATTACATTGTATAAACCAAGTTAAAATTTAAATCCAGCATAAAACAACAAAAAATGAAGTCCTAAAAGAGGATATAGTAAAATCAATACTGCTCTTTTAAAATGAGAGTATTATCTTGGAACAGACCCGTAAACCATTAAGGTACCATCATAAAAATTTTCAAGTAAAACTCCTATAACTTTCAAGAGTTTAATTACTGATGAATGACTAGAATATGACATTTTTAATTGTGGGATCTTCCCAGCCAATCTTTTTAGGACCACAAAAAAATATCTCTATATCAATGATTATTCAAATTATATGAATGTAAATCAGGTCACCAGGACAAAATAAATATGAGGGTAATCTATTTCAATCTGGAAATAATTACGGAAGGCAGATAGCTCAGTCATTCCCATGGACTTGGCTCTTATTCACTATTCAGGCTAGTAGGACCCAATTGTATATAACCTAATGTCAGTAAAAGCAAATTATTTAAATTAAAAGAAAAACATGTGAATAGCTCAATCTGAGAATTTTTTTTTGAAATTAGAGGTTGAAGTTTCTAAATTTCAAAACTGACATTCAAGGAATATCAGACTTAAGAACATTTGAAGTCACAGAACCTAATTATCTTCTGGGTACATTCTGTCATCCTCCATGGATAAGAATGTACTTTAAATATTTATTTCTATAGTAGTAATTATTTTTCTCTGTGTCCATTCCTAACTGCACTTGTAAATAGCTTTTATAGCCAATAAAATTATGAGCTTAACTATAAGTCTTTCATCACTATTTCTTCATTTATTAAAAGAATAAATGCAGTAGTGAAAGTTTAGATGGATGGCCATTATGGCTTAGAATTCTGTAGTGGTTATGGGTATGAGCTTTGTGTTCAAGTCCTGTGTTTGAAAATTAGTAGCTATATGGCTGAACTAGTCAACTCCCTCACACTTCACCATTCTCCCCTGGAAATGGGATGATGGTGATAATTACGATGCTGACAGTCATAGCAGCTATGTCAGTAAGTTTGTTATGAAGTTTATGAAATTATACTTGCAAGCTGATTATCACAGTAACAAAAGGAATGGAATACATTAACCCCTCCACTAGCTCATGGCAAGTATTAATAAATTAATAAAACACTCATGGTTGCAGGCTACATTAATTAATAATTATTGGCCCATAGAATGAAACATGCTAGGAACTCACAGTTCTAATCACTGGAAAACTTAGGAGGTGCAGACACTTGAAAATAAGTCTAGAAACATCCTGCAAGTTTTATGTATAAAAAGTGAAAGGATTTGTGGTAGCATGACAGGAGACTATTCCATTTATTTCTCAGCACTGATAACTGAAAATTTGGTTGCAAATGATAACGAGCATAGAATGACAGAGACATTTGTATGAATTATTCCATTTTAATGGAAAATTCAGGAGGGACATTTCTGGAGTTTTGTACCCACACACCTCCCAGTCTTTGAGACTGACTTACAGTTACTCTTTGCCATGGGGGACCTCAGAATCATTTAATTCAGGCCCAAGACCAATTCATATGAGTTAATTGGTTTTGACCTCTGGCCACTATTTCAAAGATGTTTTGTTCAGTTCCCTAGGGAAAAGAAATCTACCTTTAGACTTTCATTTCCCAGAATTATAAAGCTGCTTCAAACAATAAGTGAATGAAAGAAAAGAAATAATCAGATTCTCAAAGACCTGAGATGAACTTTCTGCATAAATAACCAGATAAACCTCTATATTATAATAAGTAGATCATCATCCTCTTAGTTATCCCTGACATTGTGTTTTAGAAAAAAACAAACGCTGGGTCTAGAAAAGCAAAGACATAAAACACTTTGATTCTACTACAACTGGACCAATGTATTTTACAGGATCTTTGCACACAAACAGATAAAAGTGAAATTGTTCTAATCAAGAAACTTGGAGCCTTAGCCACTTAGCCTCAAGACCACACATTGCAGTGAGTGCTAGAACACAGTGTCCCTGTTAAACATACTTGCAAACCACTAGGCTGGAGTCAAGCCTCAGATTCTCTTTAGTTCTAACATTTGATGATTTCAGAGTTTTTTATTTGAAAAGAATCTTAGAAGCCATCCAAATCCACTTTAAGACACGTATTTTAAATAGAAAGGTTGGGTTTGGCAATATCTTTTGACCTAAGTGATCATCATATTCATTGGAAGTTTTTAAATAAAATATTACATAAACGAAACCTTCAAGAAGTTTTGATCCAGTCCACGTAGCTTCAGGAACCAAAACCTGAATGTTTAAAAACATACCAAGAGAGTGTAAAAACCAGCAAGATGTAGGGACAATAAGTAAGTAAGTAAGTAAGTAAATAAATAAATAAATAAATAAATGTGAAAAAAAATTTCCCCCTTGGTCAGCACTAAAATATACAAAAGTATAAATGACTATCGGCTTGACTCTTCAGAAGATAGTTTTGAGGAAAGGAAACTTATTGTGAAAGTCTTAGAGAAAGCAACTGGGTAGATTTTTAAAAATTGAATATTTGTTGGCAGAAGAAGAAATGAAAAGAGAATAT
The DNA here is from genome assembly GCA_036589455.1 of Ateles fusciceps. Classification (NCBI taxonomy): domain Eukaryota; kingdom Metazoa; phylum Chordata; class Mammalia; order Primates; family Atelidae; genus Ateles; species Ateles fusciceps. The sequence goes on from JAZHEH010002077.1 coordinate 4,000,802, forward strand.
GAAATGTGTAGAAAAAATCAGAATATACCTTCCCATGTTTTAAGCTCAGTTTTTACCCTGGCTTAATGTGATGAAACCTACAAGCCTCCGGTGATTATTTTTATAAATTAAGATTCGATGTAGGAATATACAGAGGAAAATGTTGACTACACTATGTGTTTACTTACTTATTTATAATTAAGCAATTAGACCAATAATTAGTCATCTGAATTTTAGCTCTAAGATGGGAACAAAATAGACCCATATCAAAGTAATTTGTAAAAGGTTGACAGGCAGTGGATATTTTTAAATCATTCATAAAAGAGATTGAAGTAATAGACTTAGGTTAAGCAACACTACGTTTAATCTAATTTAATTTTCATTGGTATACAGTGAGCTTCCCATATGGGAAAGTGCATCTTAGAGTTGTCCAGTCAAAAAACTAATAAACAGAGACCTAGGTCTCTGTGGTTTTTCAAATTCAGGCTTTTAACCTGTTGTACTTCATAATTTAATAATGTTTTCAAAAGTACAAAGCAAATAGAATTTTCCTGCCACTTGATATAATTTGCATATGCTATAGTATGTCAAATAACAAAACATTACAAGCCCAAAAACCACTCAAGAGTCTTCACATTACACATTTACCTTGCTAAATACCAACTCTGTCCACACAAACATCAGACACCAGAAAGGGGACAATATATGTCCTTTTATGCTTTCATGTTCGCCATCTTGGTTTTATATTGTTTGATGGGACAGTAGTGACTGAAACTACATTCCTGATATAGGTTTGCAAGTTTTTTAAAACTGACAACTGATCATAGTTTTCTTTAAGAGTATTTTTATATCCCCTAAATAAATTGCTTTTAGTACACATTAGCCTCCAATAGGTGGCATTGCTTATAATTCTTATATTTTATATGAGACAATGCCCATCAAAATCCCTTTCCTTCCTTCCCTGTCATTGAGCCCTTCTTTCAGCTATCCTTGATTTCCTCAGACATTATGTATGTGACCTCTGTACAGTACTACTGTGTCCTGTTAACTAATGATCACATTGTATCATTTGAGCTTTTAGCCTCTTTCACTCTTCACAGCAAGGTGTATGGTTAACAGATGGACATACATTTCTGACTCTTTTGATTTCTGATTTTTGTGTGTGTGTAAGTTTACATTAACTTTCTTTTTCAGGACTAATAAAAAGTCTATATTGGCACATAATTTAAGCTCTAAATTTTAAGAAGTCTCTTACACAATTATTTGTAACTGCTCTCCCGGGTTTGGGCCTGAGCAAATGTATGAGAATCTAGGAGATCATTTCAAAGTTCTACAAATAGGAAAAATAATGCTTCATTGATGTTTCTGGAAAAAAATATTCCTTCCACCATTTTCTAATGGAATGAAATTCTGGAAGAGTAAACCAACCATTTATCATATATTCCCTTATCTAGTAAGCCATTCAAAAATGCTTATTGAGTCTTAACATATAAGTTCAATTTTGAGAATCCATGAATTTCCACACTGTGTGAAACAGTTACTACTTAAATAAGTACACAAAAATGTAAATTACAGTGTTCTACAGGAGCAAGTATTCTGCACGTATAGTACAGAGTGAAATAGCACATATAATAGGAAATTTTAAATAGTCCAGAGTTCTTACCCAGTTTTTCCTATTCACAGAATACGAGATTTGTGAGCAGATTCTTTGAAAAGAGATTTGGAACTAATTACCCCTCCCTCCTTCCCTCCCTCCCTCCCTCCTCCCCTCCCTCCTTCCCTCCCTTCTTCCTTGCTTCTTTCCCTCCTTCCCTCCCCCTCCTTCCCTCCTTCCCCTTCCCCTTTCCTTCCTTTCTTCCTCCCTCCCTCCCTACCTCCTTCTCTTTATTATCACAGGAAAAGTCATATCTAGCACACTTTATATCAATATTTGTTATGTTTCAAAACCAACACTCAAAGTAAAATTTATATGGATATATACATATATTATTAAACAAGAAACAAATGCACTAAAATCAGGAAAAAATATTTTTTAAAAAATTTAAGTCCAAGAGAATTTGAAGAAGGATAGTATAAACACCAAGACAGAATCATGGGAAATTGAAAAAAGGAAGCATTGAAATTGAGAAATGAACGTTTCTGTTTTCAACAAGGTTAAAGGAGACCAGATTTTCTAAAATGCTACTATCAAAAGCATCTACTTTTGAAAATCACAAGAAAATACAGATAACTTCTGAAGCTCCAAAATCTAAGAATGAGCTGAAATAAGAGTGGCAACTGAAATCATAAAACTAGACTACCGTGGAGCATCAGCCATTAGGGGAAACCTAGAGCACCAGGTTTTATAGAGCCTATAGGGAAAGCAAACTAAAAGGTCTCAAACCCTGTACAGTTGGGGGAGGTGGACTTGGTCTCTGCTTCATAAAGCTGGGACTTTGAAGACATGTTAAGTAAACGTTGAGCCAAAAAGCATACACATGCTAATAAATCATGTAAACAGAGAAGGTCTGTCTCCATGATGACTCTGTTTGGAAGAAAACTCATTTATGTCTTCAGAAATTATAACTATATTTTGACTCTTATTTGAATGTGTGGTTTACTTTTACACCAACTGCATAATTGAGCACTGCCAGATTTAGTAACACCCTCAAATTCCTAGAAGAATAAATCCGAACATATTTCAGAGGAAAATACTTACAACTCGTTAGCCCCAGGATTTCTGTGATTAAGATCAGACAAATCAAAAATCATAAAGCATATAAAGAAACAAGAAAAGGCGCCAGCAGAAATAAAGAATAACATAGGAAAACCCTTAAAAAGTTACATGTTGAAAGTATCCAGTAGCGGGTTGTGAAGAAAAGAGTTAACAGCGTGGTTGAGAATCCCATCCTTGGAAAAGCATATTTGCAGCCGGACGTGGTGGCTCACGCCTGTAATCCCAGCACTTTGGGAGGCTGAGGTGGGCGGATCACGAGGTCAAGAGATCGTGACCATCCTGGCCAACATGGTGAAACCCCGTCTCTACTAAAAATACAAAAATTAGCTGGGCGTGGTGGCGCGTGCCTGTAGTCCCAGCTACTCAGGAGACTGAGGCAGGAGAATGGCTTGACCCGGGAGGCGGAAGTTGCAGTGAGCTCTGATCGCGCCACTGCACTCCAGCCTGGTGCCTGGCAATGGAATGAGACTCTGTCTCAAAAAAAAAAAAAAAAAAAAAAAAAAAAAAAAAAGCATATTTGCAAGGTGGATCCTTTGCTGACTGGACATTGATTTCAGAAGGGTTCACACCACTCCCTGATAGGGATGGTTCACTGTGCTGATAAGGATGTAGAGACTATAATTACCATGGGGAAACTGCCAGCACTATCTGTTCATGTATAAGATTCATAAGTCCATTGACAGACATGTCTCCCAGCAAATTCCTCATATTTAACCTTGAGAGGTTCTTGTACATATTTAGAAGGAGATATATTTATTAATAAGAATGTGCATAACAGCATTATTTGTAGAAGTCTATAACTGGAAAGTGCCGAAAAGTTCATTCAGGGGATACTGGGTAATATAGTCACACAATGAAATACATGTATTCCAGAGGAATCAAAAAAACCTGTTAAAGTAAAAAAGAAAAAAGAAAAATATCTCAGAAGCACAATACATTTTAATATAACTTTTATAGGTAGGTTAACCAAATATCAAAAATTCTATTTTACTACTTGGAAAATCGGAGGGTTCAAGCATAAAGAAATAAACAGGCAAATTTATTCACAAAATTCATAATTTTTGTTACCTCTGGTGAGGCGCAAATTAAAGTATGTTATTTATGAGAAGTTAATAGATATATTCAACTTCACTATTAATGTTTGAGTTTTCCTACTACTTATTGAGTATTTTTTCTTTTATTAAAGCATCTATTTTTCTATGCTAAATAATGGAAAATAAATCATATATAATATAATAACCTTGTGTATAATATACTATTATATACAAAAATAGAAAAATTGACATTACACATAAATATACAAATATGTGTTTGGTATGTTTGCATATATATGTATGTATGCATATATGTGTTTATAAATATATGTGTATATATTAAAAGCATTGCCATTTTAAGTAATTACAAAAGTCACAATTACTTTTGCACCAACCTAATATTTGAAAAATAGACATCATTTAGAATTTCTACAGTATTATAAGTATCTCAGAATAGATATTTTAAAAAGCATTCACTTATGACTTTTTTCATAAGGTTTTACCAAAAAACATTTAAGAAAATTTAAGTACCTGAAGAGATATAAACATTTCATAGACATAAGGCTCAATATTGTAAAGACTGAGTATTTTCTAATCTATAAATTGAATGCAAGGTTTTATGGATCTTGACAAGTTGATTGGGAAAATTAATATGTAAGGGCACAAGGCCAGAAAAGCCAAAATACTCTTGATTAAGAACAAGATGGTTGTACCTTCTTTAATATATATAAATTATAATACTATTACTTATGCTGAACTTACAGTCTGATTTGGGGACTCTTCTGAAAGTCTCTCACTGAGATAACTTTCGTTTTTCATTTTCAGTTCTTCCTCTGGACAACAGATTCAGGACCAAAAGCCATAAAAGTTGATGGTTCCTGTCTCCATATCTGTGAAAAGCCTCAAACTTGCAATTCTTACTGTTTGTAGTAAGACAGATAAGCAGCAGCAATAAGAGGCTTGCAATTCAAACCTGTTGGAGAGATTTGTTTGTTCATAGACTGAGCCCCTCCCTAGCTTCTGTTTCTGCTTTTCATTGCTTTCCAGTGATATATATGTATATTTCTGTCCATGTGTCTGTATGTGTGCATAAACATACATGTATCTTTTCTTAGAGAAGAAGTCTTTATTTTTCTTTGAGACAGACTCTCGCTCTGTTGCCCAGGCGCTCGAGTGCAGTGATGCAATTTTGGCTCACTGAAATCTCCGCCTCCTGGGTTCAAGCAATTCTCCTGCCTCAGCCTCCTGAGTAGCTGGGATTACAGGTGCCTGCCACTACTTTTGTATTTTTAGTAGAGAAGGAGTTTCACCATATTTTGCTAGACTAGTCTTGAACTTCTGACTTGAGGTGATCCACTTCGCCTTGGCCTCCCAAAGTGTTGGGATTATAGGCGTGAGCCACCGTTCCCGGCCAAGGGTCTTTTTTTAAAGACAAAAGATAATTTATTTGCGGTGTAGGACAAAAATTGGGAAGAAACTTGTTTTTTCCTCTCTATTGTCAAAGTTATTGAAATTCTAATGATGCTGTATTTTCCCCAAATTTTATCTTAGTTTTTGAATTACTTTACAAATTTCTGCAAAAAATTGTAAAGGATAATATAACAACATTTACACAACTAAACCATACCAATACGAACCTGGCCAACATGGTAAAACCCTGTCTCTACTAAAAATACAAGAAATTAGCCAGGCATGATGCTAGGCTGCTGTAATACCAGCTACTCGGGAGGCTGAGGCAGGAGAAATGCTTGAACCCGGGAGGCGGAGGTTGCAGTGAGCCAAGATCACGACACTGCACTGTAGCCTTGGTAACAGAGAGAGACTCTGGCTCAAAAATAAATAAATAAATAAATAAATAAAATAAAATAAAATAAAAAATTCAGCTCACAGGTATCCTATTCTAATTCCAATCTTTTAACACAAAAGATACCCACGAACCTAGACTTGATGTTTTTCAGGGCCATGTATCTTTTTAGACTTCTTCACAAATGTGTATGTTAAAAATATGAGGCTTTAATTAATAATTTAATATTTATAGAAATCATACACCATAGTATCCTGATGGAATTAACATTTTTGCTCAACATTTTTATGTGATATTTATTTGTTCTAATACATGTAACTATCATTTTTTTTTCACAGTGTATTTTGTTATGCTTATATACCACAAAATATTAATTGTTTTTTTATTGGTGAATGTTTAGATTTTTCACTCTTATAAACAGTCCCGCAATGTTCATTTTTGAGTGTGTTCTTGTTTACATATGTGATAGTATTCTTAGGTACATACCCATCAGAGGAGATGTATCTTTAACCTCAACAGGTAATTCTGAATGTCTCTCCAAAGTAGTCAGATCTATTTAGATTCTTTTTTTTTTTTTTAATTGTACTTTAGGTTCTGGGGTACATGTGCAAATCATACAGGATTCTTTCATAGGTACACACATAGCAATGTGGTTTGCTGCCTCCATCGCCCCGTCACCTACATCTGGCATTTCGCCCCATGTTATCCCTCCCTGACCTCCCCCACCCCCACCACTGTCCCTCCCTTGCCCCCCCCCCCCCAACATACCCCAGTGTGTGATGCTCTCCTCCCTGTGTCCATGTGTTCTCATTGTTCATCACCCACCTATGAATGAAAACATGTGATGTTTGATTTTCTGTTCTTGTGTCAGTTTGCTGAGAATTAAGGTTTCCAGATTCATCCATGTCCCTACAAAGGACACAAGCTCATCATTTTTTATGACTGCATAGTATTCCATGGTGTATATGTGCCACATTTTCCTTGTACAGTCTATTGTCTATGAGCATTTGGGTTGGTTCCAGGTCTTTGCTATTGTAAACAGTGCTGCTATGAACAAACGTGTGCATGTGTCTTTATAATAAAATGATTTATAATCCTTTGGGTATATACCCAGTAATGAGATTGCTGGGTCAAATGGAATTTTTATTTCTAGGTCCTTGAGAAAGCCCTACACTGTCTTCCACAATGGTTGAACTAGTTTACACTCCCACCAACAGTGTAAAAGTGTTTGTTGGCCTCATATATGTCTTCTTTTGAAAAGTGTCTGTTCATATCCTTCGCCTACTTTTGAATGGGCTTGTTTGTTTTTTTCTTGTAAATCTGTTTTAGTAATTTGTAGATTCTGTATATTAGCCCTTTGTCAGATGGGTAGATTGCATAAATTTTTTCCCATTCTGTTGGTTGCCTGTTCATTCTAATGATTGTTTCTTTTTCTGTACAGAAGCTCTGGAGTTTAAATTAGATCCCATTTGTCTATTTTTGCTTTTGTTGCCAATACTTTTGGTGTTTTAGTCATGAAGTCCTTGCCTATGCCTATGTCCTGAATGGTTTTGCCTAGGTTTTCTTTTAGGGTTTTCATTGTGTTAGGTCTTATGTTTAAGTCTTTAATCCATCTGGAGTTAATTTTAGTGTATGGTGTCAGGAAGTGGTCCAGTTTCTGCTTTCTGCACACTGCTAGCCAGTTTTCCCAACACCATTTCTTAAACAGTGAATCCTTTCCCCCATTGCTTGTTTCTGTCAGATTTGTCAAAGATCAGATGGTTGTAGATGTGTGGCATTGCCTCCAGGGCCTCTGTTCTGTTCCATTGGTCTATATCTCTGTTTTGGTACTAGTACCATGCTGTTTTAATTACTGTAGCATTTTAGTATAGTTTGAAATCAGGTAGCATGATGCCTCCGGCTTTGTTTTTTTGCTTAGGATTGTCTTGGCTATGTGGGCTCTCTTTTGGTTCCATATGAAGTTTAAGGTGGTTTTTTTCCAGTTCTGTGAAGAAGGTCATTGGTAGCTTGATGGGGATAGCGTTGAATCTATAAATTACTTTGGGCAGTATGGCCATTTTCACGATATTGATTCTTCCCAACCATGAGCATGGAATGTTTCTCCATCTGTTTGTGTCCTCTCTTATTTTGTTGAGCAGTGGTTTGTAGTTCTCCTTAAAGAGGTCCTTTACATTCTTTGTTAGTTGTATTCCTAGGTATTTTATTCTCTTTGTAGCAATTGTGAATGGGCGTTCACTCATGATTTGGCTCTCTGTTAGTCTGGTATTGGTGTGTAGAAATGCTCGTGATTTCTGCACATTGATTTTGTATCCTGAGACTTTGCTGAAGTTGCTTGTCAGTTTAAGGAGATTTTGGGCTGAGACAATGGGGTCTTCTAAATATACAATCATGTCATCTGGAAATACAGAAAATTTGACTTCCTCTTTTCCTAATTGAATATCCTTTTTTTTCTTGCCTAATTGCTCTGGCTAGATCTTCCAACACTATATTGAATAGGAGTGGTGAGAGAGGACATCTTTGTCTAGTGCTGGATTTCAAAGGGAATGCTTCCAGTTTTTGCCGTTCAGTATGATATTGGCGGTGGGTTTGTAGCAAACAGCTTTTATAATTTTGTTATATGTTCCATTGATACCTAGTTTATTGAGAGTTTTTAGCATAAAGGGCTGCTAAATTTTGTCGAAGGCCTTCTCTGCATCTATTGAGATAATCATGTGGTTTTTGTCTTTGGTTCTGTTTATGTGGTGAATTGCATTTATAGACTTCGTATGTTTAACCAGCCTTGCATCCCTGGAATGAAGCCTACTTGATTGCGTTGGGTAAGCTTTTTATGTGCTGTTGTAATCGGTTTGCCAGTATTTTATTGAAGATTTTTGCATTGATGTTCATCATGGATATTGGCCTGAAGTTTTCTTTTTGAGTTGAGTCTCTGCAGGGTTTTGGTATCAGGATGATGTTGGTCTCATAAAATGATTTGGGAAGGATTCCCTCTTTCTGTATTGTTTGGAATAGTTTCAGAAGGAATGGTACCAGCTCCTCTTTGTATGTCTGGTAGAAATCAGCTGTGAACCCTTCTGGACCTTGGCTTTTTTTGGTTAGTAGGCTATTAATTGCTGCTTCAACTTCACCCCTTGTTATTGGTCTATTCAAGGTTTTAACTACTTCCTGGTTTAGGCTTGGGAGCGTGCAAGTCAGGTTTACTGGTTTATTTGCATAGAGTTGTTTGTAGTAATCTCTGATTATAGTTTGTATTTCTGTGGAATCAGTGGTGATATCCCCTTTATCATTTTTTATTGCATCTATTTGATTCTTCTGTCTTTTCTTTTTATTAATCTGGCTAGCAGTCTATTTTGTTGATCTTTTCAAAAAACCAGCTCCTGGATTTATGGATTTTTTTGAAGGTTTTTTTTTTGTGTGTGTGTTTCTATCTCCTTGAGTTCTGCTCTGATCTTAGTTATTTCTTGTCTTCTGCTAGGTTTGGGTTTTTTTGATCTTACTCCTCTAGCTCTTTCAATTTTGACATTAGAGTCGATTTTAGATCTTCTCTCACTTCTCATGTGGTCATTTATTGCTATAAATGTTCCTCTAGACACTGCTTTAAATGTGTCCCAGAGATTCTGGTATGTTGTGTCTTCATTCCATTGGTTTCAAAGAACATCTTTATTTCTGCCTTCATTTCATTGTTTATCCAGTTAACATTCAGGAGCCAGTTGTTCAGTTTCCATGAAGCTGTGTGGTTCTGAGTTAGTTTCTTAATTCTGAGTTCTAATTTGATTGCCCTGTGGCCTGAGAGACTGTTTGTTATGATTTCTGCACTTCTACATTTGCTGAGGAGTGATTTACTTCCAATTATGTGGTCAATTTTAGAGTAAGTGTGATGTGGTGCTGAGAAGAATGTATATTCTGTGGATTTGGGATGGAGATTTCTGTAGATGTCTATTAGGTCCACTTGGTCCAGATCTGAATTCAAGTCCTGGATATCCTTGTTAATTTTCTGTCTCATTGATCTGTCTAATACTGATAGTGGAGTGTTAAAGTCTCCCACTATTATTGTGTAGGAGTCTAAGTCTCTTTTTAAGTCATTAAGAACTTGCTTTATGTACCTGGGTGCTACTGTATTGGGTGTGTATATATTTAGGATCCTGAGCTCTTCTTGATGCATTGATCCTTTTACCATTATGTAATTCCCTTCTTTGTCTCTTTTGATCTTTGTTGGTTTAAAGTCCATTTTATCAGAGACTAGGATTGCAACTCCTGCTTTTTTTTTTTTTTTTTGCTCTCCATTTGTTTGATACATCTTCCTCCATCCCTTTATTTTGAGCCTATGTATGTCCTTGCACATGAGATGGGTTTCCTGAATACAGCACACTGATGGGCTTGACGTTTTACCCAGTTTAACAATCTGTGTCTTTTGATTGGGGCATTTAGCCCATTTATATTTAATGTTAATATTGTTATGTGTGAATTTGATCCTGCCATTTTGATGCTAGCTGGATGTTTTGCCCATTAGTTGATGCATTTTTTTTTCATTGTGTGGATGGTCTTTACCATTTGGTACGTTTTTGGAGTGGTTGTTCCTTTCCTTGTTTAGTGTTTCTTTCAGGAGCTCTTATAAGGCAGTCCTTGTGGTGACAAAATCTCTCAGCAATTGCTTGTCCATAAAGGATTTTATTTCTCTTCACTTATGAAGCTTAGTTAAACTGGGTATGAAATTATAGGTTGAAAGTTCTTTTCTTTAAGGATGTTGAATATTGGCCTCCACTCTCTTTGGCTTGTAGGGTTTCTGCCAAGAGATCCGCTGTGAGTCTGATGGGCTTCCCTTTGTGGATAACATGACCTTTCTCTCTGGCTGCCCTTAGCATTTTTCCTTCATTTCAACCCTGGTGAATCTGACTATTATATCCCTTGGGGTTGCTCTTCTTGAGGAATATCTTTGTGGTGTTCTCTGTATTTCCTGGACTGAATGGTGGCCTGGCTTGCTTCCCCAACTTCCCCTGGTTGGGGAAGTTCTCCTGGATAATATCCTGAAGAGTGTTTTCCAGCTTGGATTCATTCTCTCCGTCACATTCAGGTACACCTATTAAAAGTAGATTAGGTCTTTTCACATAATCCCATATCTTGGAGGCTGTGTTCATTTCTTTTCACCCTTTTTTCTCTATTCTTGCCTTCTCATTTTATTTCATTGAGTTGATTTTCAATCTCTGATATCCTTTCTTCTGCTTAATCTATTCGACTATTGAAACTTGTGTATTTTTCGCAAGTTCTTGTGCTGTGTTTTTCAGCTCCATCAAGTCATTTATATTCTTCTCGAAGCTGTTTATTCTAGTTAGCATCTCATCTAACATTTTCTCTAGGTTCTTAGTTTCTTTGCATTGGGTTAGCACATGTTCTTTTAGCTCTGAGAAGTTTGTTATTAACCACCTTCTGAAGCCTGATTCTGTCAATTCATCAGACTCATTCTCCATCCATCTTTGATCCCTAGCTGGTGAGGAGTTGTGATCCCATGAGAAGGAGAGGCATTCTGGTTTTTGGTGTTTTGATCCTTTTTTGCGCTGATTTCTTCACATCTTAGTGGCTTTATCTATCTGTGGTCTTTGTAGTTGGTGACTTTCGGATGGATTCTCTTGGTGGATGTCCTTTTTGTTGATGATGAAGTTATTTCTTTCTTTTTTTAGTTTTCCTTCTAACAGTCAGGCCCCTCTGCTGCAGGACTGCTGGAGGTCCACTACGTACCCTGCTTGTCTGGGGATCACACGTGGGGGCTGCAGAACAGTCAGAGTTGCTGCTGGTTTCTTCTTCTGTTATCTTTGTCCCAGAAAGTTATCTTGTAGATGTGGGCCTGAGCTCTCCTTTATGAGTTGTCTCTTTGGGTATACGGGGGTGGGGGAGCTGCTTGAGGAGACAGTCTGTCCCTTGCAGGAGCTCAAGTGCTGTGCTGGGAGCTCTGTTGTTCCATGCAGAGCTGCTGGGCAGGTACTTTCAAGTCTGCTGCAGCAGAGCTCATAACCACCTCTTTTCCCAGGTGCTCTGTCCTAGGAAGTTTGGCTTTATTTATAAGTTCCTGTCACGCTGCTGCCATTTTTCATAGATGCCCTTCCCCTCACGGAGTAGTCTAGTCACAGTCTGCCAGCAGAGGTGTTACTGAGCTACCATAGGCTCTGCCCAGCTGCTGTGTGAAGTGCCTCAGTAGTGGCAGACTGCCTCGGTAGTAGTGGTCACCTTTCCCCCCACTGAGGTGGACCATCTTGGGTCCAGCTGCGCTTGCTGGGAAACTCTCAATTCAGAGGGTTTCAGATTACTTGTTTTGTGGGGGTGGAACCTGCCGAGCCAGATGACCTGTCTCCCTGTCTCTGCCCCCTCCCTTTCAGTTGAATGGGCAGCTCTGTCTCCCAGGCGTTCCAGGTGACAGTTGAAACAGCTGCCCAGATTTGTGTGAGTTTCTGTGTGCCAACCCGGCACCAGCTAAAACCGCTGTGCTGAAAGCTCATGGCACTTTTTGGCCTGGGAATCTCCTGGTCTTTGGGCAGTGAAATTTTGTTTGGAAATGCAGTGGGTGCTCACCCTCCATGTTGTTCTTGCTGAGAGCTGCACTCTGGAGCTGCTCCTATTTGGTCATCTTGGATCCTCCCCTATTTAGATTTTTAATATCAGAGTACATTCTTTTCTTATACTATAAGACTTCTGTCAACATTTTCTATTTTATAAGTCTTATTTAAAATTTTTGCAACCTGAAAAGGGAAGTGATTTTGATGTTAACTGTATTTTCCCAATTTTCATGGAAACTGAGATACTTTTCATGTTTAATTACTTCACTTTTCTTCTTCTGGGAAAAGTCTCTTCTTGTTTTTATAGTGTTATTTAATAGTTTTTTCTCTTATTTTTGTTCATGGTATAAGATTACAGTACAATTTCGTTCTTTTGCATGTCAATATCCAGTTTTTCCAACACCATTTGTTGAAGACACTATCTTTTCTCAATGGCATATTCCTAGAATCTATTTTGAAGATTAGATGACCATATGTTTGTGATATTATATATGGACTCTCTATTGTATTGTTGGTCTGTGTGTCTATTTTTATTCCATTATCATGCTTTTTCGATTAATGTGGCTTCGTAATGTAGTCTGAAATGATGAAGTGTGATGGTTCCATCTTTGTTCTTCTTTCTCAAGATTACTTTGGCTCTTTGGGGTCTTACGTTACTTCATATAAATAATAGGAATTTTGTTTATTTTGCTGTAAAAAATGCCATTGAGATTTAGATTAGATAGGGGTTGCATTGAATATGTAGATTGCTTTGGGTAGTATGAAAATTTGATCAATATTAAATCTTCCAACACATGACTATAAACATGTTTACATTAATTTGTGTTTTTAATTTTTTCATCAAAAATTTGTGTTTTTCAGAATAGCAGTATTTTCTCCACTTCATTATATATATTCCTAAGCATTTTATTCTTTTTGATGCTACTGTACATGAGATTGATTTTTAAATTTTATTTCAAGATGGTTTGTTCAGTGCATAAAAATGTAACTATTTTTTAATGTTAATTTTCTATCTTGCCACTTTACTGATTTTCTTTATTAGTTCTAACAATATTTTGATGGAGACTTTAAAATTTTCTGTATAGAAGATCATGACATCTGCAAACAGAAACAATTTAATTTCTTTCTTTCTGTCTTTGGATGTTTTTATTTTCTTTTACTTGCCTGACTACTCTGACTAGATCATTTAACATTATGTTGAACAGAAGTGGTGAGAGTGGACATTCTTGTCTTATTTCTGATCTTAGAGAACATTGTTTTAATTTTTCGCAATGATGTCAGCTTAATATTCACTTGTCATATATTGCCTTTATTATGTTGATGTTTATTCTATACCTAATTTATTTTTTTATTTTTTGTAAAGTATGCAGTTTATTCAAATGGTCTCAAGTCAGTGTACAGGTAAGCCCTGGCTCCCTCCACCCACTCCCAGGGAGACCAAAAGTCTTCATACATCTCAAGTTGAGGGATGAAAAAAAAAGGAGTAGCCACAGAGGCTAAAATCTTTCAAAATAAAACAAAATAAAATATTACGGAGAAATTTAAAAATTTTTTCATTGCATAATTTACAACAAAAACAACGCTGTTACCTCCCCTGTGTGGACTCAGGAGAGGACTGGGCCATTCTCCTTAGAGAGAAGTGGGGGTGGCTTTGGGAGGGCAAGGGACTTCCTGTAACAATGCATCTCACGATATTTGGAATGACTTAAAAAAAAACAATGTACACAATCAAGTCCTCGGCCACATTGCAGAACTTTGCAGGATGCTTGCTCCAACCGACTGCTATCACCTTCACCATTCCAGTTTTTAAATCCTGAGTCAAGCCCCAAAAACAAAACCCCAAAAAAAAAAAAACAACAACAACAACAAATAAAGCCATGCCAATCTCATCTTGTTTTCTGTGCAAGTTAGGTTTTGTCAAGAAAGGGTGTAACGCAACGAAGTCACAGTCCGCCTAGAAGCATTTGTGGTGGACGATGGGAGGGTCTGGACTTGTCTTACTCCTGCTTGCTGATCCACATCTTCTGGAAGCTGGACAGTGAGGCCAGGATGGAGCCACTGATCCACATGGAGTACTTGCGCTCGGGAGGAGCAATGATCTTGATCTTCATCATGCTGGGTGCCAGGGCGGTGATCTCCTTCTGCATCCTGTCAGCGATGCCAGGGTACATGGTGGTACAACCAGACAGCACTGTGTTGGCATACAGGTCTTTGAGGATGTGCACTTCATATTTCATGATGGAGTTAAAGGTAGTTTCATGGATGCCACAAGATTCCATGCCCAGGAAAGAAGGTTGGAAGAGCACCTCAGGGCAGCAGAACCACTCCTTGCTGATGGTGATGACCTGACCATCGGGCAGCTCACAGCTCTTCTCCAGGGAGGAGCTGGAGGCCGCGGTGGCCATCTCCTGCTCAAAGTCCAGGGCGATGTAGCACAGCTTCTCCTTGATGTCACGCACGATTTCCCGCTCAGCTGTGGTGGTGAAGCTGTATCCGCGCTCAGTGAGGATCTTCATGAGGTAGTCAGTCAGGTCCCGGCCAGCCAGGTTCAGACGCAGGATGGCGTGGGGGGGAGGGCACACCTCTCATAGATGAGCACAGTGTGGGTGACCCCATCACCGGAGTCCATCACGATGCCAGTGGTACGGCCAGAGGCGTACAAGGAAAACACCGGCCTGGATGGCCACATACATGGCTGGAGTGTTGAAGGTCTCAAACATGATCTGGATCATCTTCTCGTGGTTGGCCTTGAGGTTCACGGGGGCCTCAATAAGCAGCACGGGGGAAGCCACACGCAGCTCGTTGCAGAAAGTGTGGTGCCAGATCTTCTCCATGTCGTCCCAGTTGATGACTGCCGTGCTCTATGGGGTACTTCAGGGTCAGGATGCCTTTCTTGCTCTGGGCTTCATCACCCACGTAGGAGTCCCTCAGACCCATGCCCACCATCATGCCCTGGTGCCTGGGGCTCCCCACGATGGAGGGGAAGACGGCCAGGGGAGCATCGTCGCCTGCAAAGCGGCCTTGCACATGCCGGAGCCGTTGTTGACAAGTGCAGCGATATCATCATCCATGGTGAGCTGGCAGCAGGTGTGGACGGGCGACTCGAATGGCAAGGGCGAGGCTCTGTGTTGGCGGGGTGGACGCGGTCTCCTCTATACCTAATTTATTAAGAGATTTTATCATAAAGAAACGTTGAATTTTGTCAAATGTGGGTTTTTGCAACTATTCAGATGACTGTATGGTTTTTAACCCTTCATTCTGTTAACTTAGTGTATCCCATTTATTTTCTCGCATATTTTAAACTATTCTTGTGTCTGAAGGATAAATCCTTCATTATGTTGGGGAATCATCTTTTTAATGTGTTATTGAATTTGGTTTACCGGATTTCTGCATCTATGTTCATTAGGGTTATTGGCCTAATTTTCTTTTCTTTTAGTGTCCTTGTGTAGCTTTTGTCTCAGAGTAATGTTGACATTATAAAATGAGTTTTGATGTGTTCTCTCCTCTTCAGTTTCTTGGAAGAGTTTGAGAAGGATTGATATTAATTCATTCTTAAATATTAGGCAGAATTATCCAGTGAAATAATCTGTTCCTGCACCTTTCTTGTTGGGAAATTTGTTGGCCTGTAGTTGTTCTTAGTATTAACTTATAAAACTTTGTATATCAGTTGTAATTTATTCTATTTATTAGAATTATATCAGTTGTAATGTCTTCTATTTCATTTAAAAGTCTATTTATCTGGCCGGGCGCAGTGGCTGACGCCTGTAATCCCAGCACTTTGGGAGGTCAAGGCAGGCAGATCACACGGTCAAGAGATCGAAAACAGCCTGGCCAACATGGTAAAACTCATCTCTACTAAAAATACAAAAAAATTAGTTGGGCATGGTGGCGCGCGCCTGTAGTCCCAGCTACTCGGGAGGCTGAGGCAGGAGAATTGCTTGAACCTGGGAGGCAGAGGTTGCAGTAAGCCGAGGTTGCAGTGAGCCGAGGTTGCGCCACTGCACTCCAGCCTGGCGCCTGGTGACGGAGTGAGACTCTGTCTCAAAAAAAAAAAAAGTTTATTTATCTGAATCATCTTTCTTTTACATCTGTCTAGCTAAAGATATATCAATTTTGTTTACCTTTTCAAAGAATCAACTGCTACATAATTTGATCTTCTTAATTATTATTATTTTTTGTCTCTATTTCATTTAATTCTGTTCTGATCTTTTTTCTGCTAATTGTGGGGATTTGCTTATTCTTTGTTGTCTGATTCCTTGGTATAAAGCTAGGATGTTTACTTGAGATCTTACTGTTTTTTATGTGCATGTGGGCACATTTGTGATTTGTCTCTGTTCAGAAGTGACTACAGCAATGGATAGGCCTGAGAGGAGGTGAGAAGAACAATTAGTTCATTTATCACTATGAACTTTCCTTATAGAACTAGTTTTGCTGTATTCCATAAATTTAGGTATGGTTTAGTTTCATACTTCTTGATTTCTCTTTTTATTTCTTCGTTGGCCAGTTGGTTCTTCAGGAATTTGTTGTTTATTTTCTACATATTTTTGAATTTTCCAATTTTTCTTCTGTTACTGATTTCTAGTTTCATATTATTATGGTTGGAAAAGATACTTAATATGATTTTAATTTTATTAAATTTATCAACACTCATTTAGTGGCCAAACATATGACATATCATGGAGAATGTTCCATGTGTAGTTGAGAAGAATATGTAGTCTCCTGCTGTTGAATGGAATATCCTGCATATGTCTCTTAGGTCCCTTTGGTCTATAGTGTTGCTCCAATTTGCTGTTTCTTTACAGCTATTGTTTGGATTGGATTATCTACTCATTGTTAAAAAATGGGTTATTGAATCCCTCTACTCTTATCGTATTGCTCCTCTTTCTACCTTTAGCTTTGCGTATTTGCTTTATATATTTGGGTGATTCAATGCTGGATGCATATATATTTATCATTATATCCCCTAGATGAATTGACCATTTATATAGTGAACTTATTCATCTCTTGTGACAGTTGTTGACTCCAAGTCTGCTTTTCTGACACATGTATATCCACCCCTGCTCTTTTTTGGTTAACATTTGCATTGAATGTTATTTCATCCTTCACTTTCAGCCTATGTGTGTCCTTAAAGATGAAGTGAGTGTCTTGCAGCCTATAGTTGAATCTTATTTTTTTTTAATCTTTTAGTCATACTATGTCTTTTGAGTGAGCAGCTTAAGTCATTTACATATAAAGTATTGATACATAGATGAGGACTTACTATTGACATTTTGTTAATTGTTTGACTTGTAGTTCCTTTCTTCTTCTTTGCTGTCTTTCTTTGTAATTTGACGATTTTCTCTTTTTTGCAGTAGTATGTTTTGATTCCTTTAAAATTATATTGTTATGTCTACTACAGTTTATTATCCTTTGTGATTGCCATGGTATGCTTACATAAATTTTCTTGTAGCTATAAAAATCTATTTTAACCTGACAGCTACTTAACTTCAGCCACATACAGAAATTAACACTTTTCTTCTCCCTCACATTTTATGTTATTAACGCCTTAATTTACATGTTTGCATATTGTATACTCATTGACAAATATTGTAGCTATAATTACTTGTAAAACTTGTCTTTGAAATGTTATAATAGCTTTAAAAGTTATTTACATACCGCAACTACAGCATTAGTGTAATCTGAATTGGACTAAATACTTACCTTTGTCAGTGAATTTTATACTTTCATGTGTTTTCATTTTGCTAATTAGCTTTCTTTTGTTTCAACTTAAGTAATTTCTTTTGCATCTCTTCTAAAATAGATCTATTAGTGATAACTCCCTCAGAATTTTGTTTGTCTAGGAAAGTCTTTATCCTTCATTTCTGAAGGACATCATTGCTGAATATAGTATTATTCATTGATGATGTTTTGTTTTTGTAATTTAAAATTATCATCTCACTTTCATTAGCCCTGTAAGGTTTCTGCTGAAAGATAGTTTTATGGAGCATCTCTTTTTGGGACAAGTCACGTTTCTATTAATGCTTCCAAAATTCTTTCTTTGTCTTTGACTTTTGACAATTTGTTTATAACGTGTCTTGTTGAAGACATCTGTATGTTTAACCTATTTGGGGTTCTTTGGGCTTCTTGTCCTGGAAGTTCATTTTTCTTCCTAAAATTGGGAAATGTTCTATTATTATTTTATAAATTAAGCTTTTTATCCCTCTTTTTTGATCCCACATGGACACCCCCAAGTGCATATATTAGTTCATTTGACTGTGTCTCACGAGTCTTGTAGTCTTCCTTCTTCCCTCTTTCTTTCTTTGTCAGACTAGATGATTTCAAATATGTCTTTGATTTCACTGATTCTTTTGCTTAGAAAAGTCTGCTGTTAAAACTGTATTGAATTTTTTAGTTCTGTCATTGCATTCTTCAGCTTCAGAATTTCTCTTCAGTTCTTTGTTATGGTTTCCATACCTTTGTTAAATTCCTTATTTTGTTCATATATTTTTCTTTCCTGATTTTGTTTAGGTGGACTCTCCTGTAGCTTACTAATCTTGGAGATTATTCTTGTGCCTTCTTTGTCAGGCAATTCATAGATCTCTCTTTATTTAAAGCAGCCATTGAAATTTTATTTTGTTCCTTTGGTGGTGTCACATTTTCTTGATTCTTCATGTTTTTGTCTTTGTATTTGAAAAAGCAGCCACCTCCTCCAGCTTGTACTGACTGACCTTAACCAATCAACCTAACTAGATATTCTAGATGTATCTCAGACCTTTTCACTAGAAATACCAACTCCATTCCTTTTGTTGACTCTTAAGGGAGAAGTCTGATGATTGTGTGCCTTCTCTTCATACCACGTAGCTAGGCTGGATGCTGAGAACCTCAAGTTTATTTTGTCTAAGGAAGTTTCTTGAAATATTTAAGGTTGTATAGCTTACTCCCAATCCAGAAGAGTCAGCTGGTAGCTGAAATTCTACATGCTACTGAGATCCATGTGCTGTCTATAGGGGCTTGGATGTGCTGCCTGTGGGTTTAGTTGGAGTGCCATGCACAGTAGCATGTGAGGTGCTAGCCACCGAGAGGACGATAGTATGCTGGGGGCTCCCATTGACTGTGTCCACAGGTGAGATGTCGTACAGCATTTGCGGATAGGGCTTTTGGTGGAGTCCATGAGCAAGTTAGCAGGCTCCATGACAAGTTCTTGAGAGTCACATTGTTTTCTGTGTGTCCCTGCTTCTTCTTTCTGATCTTAGTTGTCCCAGATAATTTATCTATGGCAATCCCCTCAATATTTTAGGAGGGTAAGACAAAAGTAGGCCTACTGGATAGTTTCCCACAGGGCTGAGAAAGCTGGTGGTTACTGAATTCTTACTTTGTGCCATTGAAAGAAATCATGACCTAAAAGGAATTCTCTTGGCACCAAGCTATGTTGCCTTGATGGAGGGGTGACATGAGTACAGTGAAACTTCTCTTATTACCTTCTTCAAGGTGTCCACTTTCAGATTTTTTTGCTTCAGTGAGGTGCAGGATCCTCTCAGCTAGACTATGGGTCTCCCGCAAAGGTATTCTCATCTCTTAGTGGTTACAAATAGGTGTTTATGGAGGTGATGGCAGTGGGGATGAGGGTTAAAACTTCCTTTCTCACCATCTTGTTGATATTTCTAACACTTTTAAAAATCATAACTGTGATCCTATTTTGTGTTTTTCTGCTAACCAAGTGTTTTTTAAATCGGTATTTACTACATATTGTTAAGTTAAAAATATAGTTTTTAAAAATTTTACCTTTTATTTGTTTGAAAGGTAAAAATTTTTTATTAACTTGTTCTTATATTGAATGGATGTATAGCACATCTGATTATAACAATAATATAGTTACTGTGAAGCTATTTTGTATGTCTAGTACCCTCCCAATCAATGTAAAGTTATTAGTAAATGTTAAGTACCAGTTGAAGAACACTCTTAGGGTACAACTTGGTGCCAAGAGAATTGTGCTAACACAGAAGAATTGTGCCAACACAACTTGGTGCCAAGAGAATTCCTTTTAGCTCATTGTTTCTTCCAGTGGTGCAAGGTAAAAGTGAAGTAAGCCCCCAGCTTTCTCAGTTATGTGGGAAACTATCTAGCAGGCCCACTTTTGTCTTAGAGTGTTCTTAGCCTTTCATCCTTGTAATTGCTCTCTGAAACAGTAGATTAAACATTTTTAAAACACTATTTATTTGTAATTATTTATTTATTTTAAAAGTATTTGGGAGTCATTGCTTAAATCTAACCACATGGTTTCCCAGTTCTTGTGTTTACTATTGCTTCATCCTGATTTCTTTTTCTGTTGATGTATTCACTTCAGTAGTTCTTTTAGGAAGGACTAACCTAAACAAAAATTCCTCTCTGTAAAATGTATTTTCCACCCTGTGTTATGGTTTTATATTACTTTGTGGGTTTCTCTAATTCATTGTTTATTCCATTAATTCCAAGATACAGTTTTCTATATTTTAATAGTTTTAGATTGAGATAAGTTTTACAGTTGATGCAAAGTTAGCAATGTGTCATAATTTAATAGGCAGTTTATTAGAGGTAAGTTAAAATAATTGTGTATTTGACTTAGTTTCCACAAAATAGTGTATTAACATCTGTGGACATTATCCTTGCATTATTTTTAATGCTTTACACAAAATATATGTTTGAATTAACTCGAAGCTCCAGTTAGTGGCAATTGAGTATTTTTTTTTAGTGAAAATGATCCTAAATCTATAGCCCACCCTTTTAAAAACCACAAAATAATTTGTGAGTCTATTATTTCCAAACCATACAATTCCTACTCCTTAGTCCTCCAAATTCCCTGATAATCAGCATCACCTAGAATACATAGCATTAATTCCAACACTTGTCCTTGTCTGAGGGTCACTAAATGAGAATTTCCGAAAGAAGAGCTATGTATGCTGTACTGTATCAAATGTTTCTAGATGATTTATGTCTTCAGGCAAGTTAAGAAAATACTTTCTTAGCCCAGTTATTCTGTGATAGATCCTTTTTAGCATCTGTAACTTCTCATCATCAAGCAAACTCTCAATATCCAAGCTATATTGGACAATTATTATTTGTCTTGAGAGGTAATAAGAGTTTTTAATCTTGGTCAATTGCCTCCTTAAAGTCAAATCCTACTTTAGGAGCTTGTTCCTTTACCACCAGGGAGGGATTTTACCAGTTCTACCTCTTTGGGTAAATCAGAACACCTCATAATTATTTGTTAGTCAGACCCCTAGTAAAGACTGATAATAGCTAAAGGGGGTAAAAAATGCTGCTTCTTAAACCACTTGGGTTCTTAGTTTCTGTATTTGGAGGTATCTGTTTATAAAAGGGTCATACACTTCTGATATGGTTTAGTTGTGTCCCCACCTAAATCGCACCTTAAATTGTAATAATCTCCATGTGTCAAGGGTGAAGCCATGTGGAGATAATTGAATAATGGGGGGCAGTTTGCTCCATACCATGTGGTAGTGAATAAGTCTCACATGATCTGATGATTTTATCAATAGGAGTTCCCCTGCACAAGCAGTCTTGCCTGCCGCCATGTAAGATGTGACTTTCTTCCTCTTCTGCCTTCTGCCATGGTTGTCAGGCCTCCCCTGCTGCTGAACTGTGAGTCAATTAAACCTCTTTCCTTTATAAATTGTGTAATCTCAAGTTTATCTTTATTAGCATGATGATAAGGGACTAATACAACATCTAAAACCTGTTTGGTAATTGTACAATCATTTATTTCCTTCAAATATGGTATGTATGTGTATATTTATGATACTTACGTGAGTGCTTTAGGAACCTGTGGCTCAAAGAGGCAATGCAGATTCTATAAGTTAGCTTCAGACCTGACAATAATATCCGTGGAAAGGCCCTCAGCTCACTGAGTTTTATTCTGTATGAGGGGAAACTTTTTTTATTTTGGTGCATTTCTGAAATAAATGCATGGTAGTTTCTACACTCATATTCCATGCAGTATATAGGGCTAAATGTCATTAATCTGAAAATATATCCCAGGTGGAACCCAGCTAAACTTTTTGTTGCAAATTAAATCAATTTGAATGAAATCAAGTTTAGAGTTTGATCTGACCTTAATGTCAAGCAAGATTCTCTTAATTTGGTTAGAAAATTGTGCTTTCAAGAGCCAAATTTATTTTAAAGCTTTTTCCTTTTCCCTCTTTTAACTCTATTCCTCTGAAGTCAGAATGAATCCAATTTAGCTGTGTCTTTATTATTTTAATTTGGTAATTTTAACTGACAGATTGTGTCTTAAAATACCAATTCTAATCTATTAGATCTAAAAATTGGAGAGCTTCTTGGAAAAATGATTAGATAGGAAAGATTATTATTTGTTAAGAAAAGTGAAAAAAGATTTAGAGAGAGTGTTGCAGTGTTCAGTATGTCTGGACTGAAAAAAAGGATAAAAAATTACTTAGTAATTAAGAGTCAAGGGCACAAATTTGTCCTGATAGCTCAAGGTCTCAGGTAACCCACATATAAAATTAAGTTAGTAGACAATATGATCTCCTCTTTACTAGTCTTTAGAAAAAGAAAGTTTAAAAAAATAGGCTTTCAAATATAAAAATGAATTAAGATATGTGCCTTTCTCACCATATAATGAACGTAAGTGTTATGTCAAATCAGGTTAATTACATTCTAAGTGTGTTAGAAAATTTAAGATGATGAATTTCAGTTCTCTATCAAGAGACCTGTGATATGACTCTTATTGTTCAAGGCTAAATTACCTACTACAGAGGCTATCTTCTGGGCTTTGGCCAGGATCTCTTATCCTTAGTATAGAATTTATATAACAGAAATAGCAATAGTATCATTATAAATAAGCCTAACATTTGGAAGAGCCAGTATGGGGTAGAAATAGATTTAAAGAAATAAATAATCTATGTGATACATAGATTTTCATGTTTTGTTCCCTGATCTACTACTGTTTATAACTTAAATAAACTTGTACAGAATTGTTTTGCATAGAAATTAGCAAATCCCATCATTCCTTAGGCCAGTCATGTTATGTTGGTGTTACATTCGCAGGAGTCTTTAACTTGATTTTCCAATACATTTGACTACTGATGCCAGTGTTAGGCCATACCAGTATGGCTGTAGATGTGTAGATATAACCTGAAAAATAAGAGGCAGATGTGACTAGAGTCTGACTCTGATATTAATGAATAGTCCAGTCCATTATCATATTGTATGACCAAAATGTGTCCCAAAGTGGCACCACTCTTGTTTGTAGATTTTCATTTAATTTTGTTAGATAAAAACAAGAGTGGTCTCAGCAATGTATGATTTGACCTTTTCAGAAATCCAGTGTAACTGACTTAAAGGCAAAGTTATCTCTTGCTCTGAGCCTTTTATGAGGCACTAATGTCATATTGGATTCCTCATTGCATAACCTATTTATTTATTAATTTATGCCCAGCCTCCTTTCCTTTTTCTCTCCATTTGTATTCAACCCTTTCTACCTTCAGAAGGTTTATTAGTGTCATCCCCTGTACTTGTCCAAATTTCCAGCAGGAATACTGGTCTAGCAATTATATCTTTCTCTCAGAATACTCCCATTTATATAGGGTAGAGTTACATTAGGGTAGAGTTTCTTATATTTTCATATTGGGCTATATCAATTGCTAAGCAATAGGGCTACATTCATTATACTCCTTGATTTTACCAGATGGAAGGAAGGTAAAAACCTAAATCCTCAGGCCCTTAGGAATTCTGAAGTAAAATTTAAAAGTATAGTTACAGTTTCTTACTTAATAATCCTCTATTCTTCTGGCATCCACAGTTTTAGTCAGGTCATGGGACCGCTGCATCAGGTAAGGGGAAAAAAAATGAAGTTTTGTGGGGGAAAAAATAAAAGAAAAAAAAAGAAGAAAAGGAAAGAATAGTGTTATCAGCATCCTTACTTGGTGGGAAGAAATGTATTCAGGCTGAACATCTCTGATAGAAAACTCTGAAATCCAAAATCCTCCAAAATCTTAAACTTATTGAGTATTGGCATGAGATAGTGACACCTTTGCTTTCTGATGGTTCAATGTACACAAATTGTGTTTCATGTAAAAAATGGTTAAGAGTATTGCTTAAAATTATCTTTATGCTATGTGTTTAATGTGTGTGGAAAACATAAATGAATTTTGTGTTTAGACTTGGGTTCCCTCCCTAATATATCTTATTATATATATGCAAATATTTCAAAATTAAAAAAAAATCTGAAATCTAAACACTTCTGGTCCCATGCATTTTGGATAAAGGATACCCAATCCATAGTTTTACCAGCAGCCGCCCTTCAGCCAACTCTTCAATCTAAAACCTCCAGAAAAGTGGAGGAATCTATTCAAAGGACAACCTTCCTTTGGCCCCCTCTCATGTTGAGTGTGAGCACATACTTAGGAAGCTGTTCAAGCCAACCCATCATACTTTCATCTCTTCCAATTTTGGACAACAAGTGTTCTAATTGTCCACTGTAGTTTTCTTAAACTATTACTCTGAGGATGAAAGTGTGTTCTTGTTCTGAGAAAAAGTGACTTAGCTGTCCAAATTAGTACATGTCTTCTGTTCTGGTCCTTTTATAGTACTCTGAGCATTTGCATCTACTACTTTATTTTCTGAAACAGTGATTACTAGTAGACTTAGCAGATTTGATTTTTATGCATAAAAGAGGACATTCTTGGCAATATTGAAAGCATACTTTTCAGGCATCTGCTTTTTTATCCTCAGGGCAGCAAGTACAGACTCTTATTATTCGTGTTTTAGCTTTCATAGCATTTAAACATTTTTATCTGCCATTCTCACATTAAGCCTGTGAAGATAGCAGAGAATGAATCATTACATACACTTCATAAATAAAAAAAAAAATGTTTAGAGAAGTTGATGTGTTCAAATTAATTCAAGTAACTGCTACAAAATGAATCATTAACATCCACGTTTATTGTGGTTTTTTTTTTTTTTCCTATTTATAATATGAGCACATTTTAGCCAAGCCTTGCCTAAAAACAGGTTCCAGAGATCTGCCAATGTTCACTCTGACTATGTTTCTACTATGGTATAAGTCTTGCTGATTTGCAGTGTGTTACCTGTGTTAGAGAATAGGAAGGAGAGACAAAATCCCTACAGGGACTCTCATGAAGCCTGGCGCAAACAAATAATTAAATAAATATATCAGTTAATTAACGTGGAAACAAGTCCCTGTCTTAGAACTTAATTGTCAGATAACAAAAGAGCATATGAGTGTTTCTGATGGGTGTTGGGGGGGAGGGGGCACATGAGTGTAAGATGATAAATTGAAGAATGCCTAAAATATACATGCTGTCTGTTCCATATTCTAAAAGTAGAATGAGCTGCAAAGATAGTATAAGAAAACAATAAAGTAAAGAATGTTCTAAACCCAGTATATCTCAAGAACTATCAATTCAGAATAGACAACAGAGCAAAAAAAAAATCTATCATTATTGTTCTAAGGGAATACTTATTAAAACTTCCTTCTATACTATCATAGTATTTTTTGATATGTTTTGATATCATAGATTTGAGAAGCTTTTTTTAAAAAAAACTTTATTGAAGTGTAATCGATGCACAAGATGTGCATATTTATGTATATAATTTGATGAGTCTGGAGATCATTCTATAAAATACAGATCTGTGAAACTGTTACTGTAATCTATACCATAAGCATATCACCTTCAAAAAATTCCTTTTGCTATAAAAGAATCATTTCAAAGCAAGTGGCAAGAAATTTTGTTCTTTCAGTTATATAAAAATATTTAGGCATCTTTTATGAGGTGTTTGTTTTACAGGTAGTAAACAGAATGCAGGCAGATACACAATACACATATCTGACATATAAGGTACATATATTTATGTAACATATACATAATTTGCCTGTGTTCTGTGGCATACACATAGTATATTACATCATGGAAATGTGTTCTACAGCAAATGAAAACACAGAATATGACCTATATTCAGAACAGAGTTCACATATTTGAGTTCACTAGATACACTTTATAGGCGTATTTTATTTAATTGCACAGTCTTGTTTGGCATGGTGTTTTAACATTTCAAAATTGGTTGTCAGCATTTATCAAAATACATTATTTAAAAATCCAAGTATCTAGATTCTAGGACTCTTTACCCATATTTCCCATGACACTGCAAAGTGCTGAATTGAACTTTTATCATAAATACTTAAAAGGGCATAAATAATTTAAAAAGAACAATGTCCTCTATGAATTAAAATTTACTAGAAAAACAATGAAGCTAAAAATGTATTCATTAGCAGGAATATGAGCAGTCTATAGAAACTAACCCTGAGATGATAGGATGATAGAATTAACATGGAGTAACTTTAACACAACTTTTATACACATTACCGAAAATTGAAAAGAGGTATGATTTTAATAAATAAATAGATTAAAAATGCAAGTAGACAAATGGAAGTCATAAAGGAAATCCGATAGAAATATAGAAGTAAAAGGTATATATATATAATGTAAAAAATACTAGAAGAATTTAACAAACATTTAGAAATGCCAAAATAAATATGTTTGTGCATTGAAGACAGAACAATTTCTTTTTTTTTTTAGGTTCAGGGGTACATGTGCAGATTTGCTACATGGATAAATTGCATATTACTGAGGCTTGGTGTATAAATAATCATGTCACCAAGGTAGTGAGTCTAGTACTCATAGGTATCATGTCTAACCCATGTCCCTCCCTTACCTTTCACTTTCTAGTGCTCCCCAGTATCTATTTCCATATTTGTGCCCATATGTATTCAGTGTTTGGCTCCCACTTATAAGTGAGAACATACAGTATTTGTTTGCTCTTCCTGCATTAGTTTGCTTGCATAATACCCTCCAGCTGCATCCATGTTGCTGCAAAGAACATAATTTCATTATTTTTCATGGCTCCATAATATTCCACAGTGTATATGTACTATATTTTTAAAAAATTATTAAATAGATGGATACATTTGAAAAACAAAGAAAACAACAATCTGAAGAAAATAAGACAAAGACTAGAAAAAATTAACAGAATATAAGTGAACTAAGGGAAATATAAATTTTTCCATCATACGTTATTGCTCCCAAAAAGAAAGAGAAAAAACTGGGCACAAAAAAATGCTTGATGAATTTTAATTCCCATATTTTAGAAAAACCCTCTAAAAACAAATAATAGTTGGAATCATTAGCACATTGTTAGACATTTAGCTATTAGTTCTTTGATGAAGAAACCCTTACTGGTAGCATTTGCCAGTATACATGGTATAAACACTTGCAAATTCCAGGATACCATAGTGGCATACAATAGAAAGTAAGATCTCATCACTAATATTTCTAATGATAAAATATTGAACAATTTTTCCTAAGAGTATATATATATTGTATTAAACAATCTAGTCAATGGAATAAGGCAGGAACATCACCAAGAAGTGGGAAATCTAGCAGCTTGATGTAGAACAGACAATACCACTTCAGGTATTCCTGCCACAAACAAGCAAACACAAGTTGATGGTAATTCTCTAAAATAAAAATCCTACATTCTTAAAAAATGTTAAAGTTAAGAAAAAGACAAGAAATGCTAATGGATATTTCCAGATTGTAAGTGTGTAAATAAATTAAATGATATGCCTAATACTGAATTGAGTTACAGCAAAAAAAAAAATTAAAAAAACTATAAAGGATATCATTTTTATGATTGATGAAATTGCAACATAGATTTTGGTTTTGTTAGTAATAATAAATCAGTGTTAAATGTCTTCATTTTGATAACTATTTTGTACTTATATAATAATACTATTTTTTTAACAAATAACATTGTAAATTTAGAGATAAGGAGTATTGGTGTCTATAACTTACTCTCATGGTTCATTAAAAAAGTTATCCATTGATCTTTCAATATATGATAAAACATATATATGCATGTATGTATATATATGACAACTTATAATCAAAATTACACATACAGAATATACACACATACATACACACATGAAACAGATTAATATAGTGGGGGAAATATAAACAATTGATAAATTTGGTTAAAAAGGAATAGAATTTCTTTAAGCTCCTCTTGCAAATTTTTGTTTACAATTGTCTCAAAACAATGTTGAGAGTTATAACACTTTTATCTCTTTCTAATGAAAATATATCAATTCACTTTATGATTGACCTTTATCTGATTTTCATACAAATTGTATTCTCAATGTCTTTTCATTATCAAACCAATATTGCTATTTTTCTTTAGTATGCATTTTAGTTTCCATTTCTCTTTCCTTGTTTCTCTGTTCTGTCCCCGTGTGATCTAAGGGAAATGTCTTGTGAATTAATATAGAGATATGCAACTCTTCCATTTCCTTGCATTATTATGCAAGGAATTAAAACCACAAAGTTAGCACCATAAAACACTTTTATTTCACAGTGCTGCAGGTCAGAAATCTGGGCGTGGCAGAGCCAGGTTGCTGGATTGTCTGCTCATTGTATTGTAATGCTGAAACCAAGGCATTTGCTGGGCTGAGCTCTCATCTGGATGCTTTCAAGAAAAATTCGCTTCCAAGGTTATTTAGATTGTTGGCAAAATTCTGTTCTTTGTGTCTTGGGAGGGTAAGATCCTCATTCTTTTTCTGGCTGTCAGTTGGATGTTGATTATAGCTTCTATTCACTACTCCTAGGTCATTCCCACATGAACTCTCCATCTTCAAAGTCAGAAACAAATCCTATCCCTTTTATGATTTCAATCTCTTTGATTTTAATTTCTTTCACTAGGAAGAATCTTGACTCTAGCTTAGATTTTGATGGCTGCATGATAAACTCTCAAAAGCTTTCCAGTTTGAAGTTAAGATCCACTCATTAGCTCAACGTTAAATGTGTCTGGAGGCTGGCATGGCATGTATAAGCAGTTATGTGCATGGGCAGTTACACTAGATTCTGTTCAGTAAATGATACATACTTCCTGTTATTGGACAATCTGTCAGGCAAGCCTCAGAGATTATTGAAACTAAAGCCAAACCAACTTAAACAGAAATATTTATTAACATAATTAATAAAACAGGTTAAGAGAGTTCACAGTGTTTCAGTGGTAAAACTGACTTTATAGTACAATAATCTTGTTTACCATTTAAAAATTTGTTTTCTTCTTTAGATTTAATTCATTGACAACTTCTGTATTTAGGGGGTCAACGATGATTTACATGTTTCTCAGCTCTCATCACATCAATAGCAATATAATTTAATTCCCCACAGGGTCAAAATTATTATTAAAAAATCACTGTGATTTCTCCTGTGTGAGTAACATAAGCCCCTCCATATCAATTTATATGGTTTGACTCTGTGTCTCCACCCAAATCTCATTTGGAATTGTAATTCCCATGTGTCAGAAGAAGGATCTCATAAGAGGTGATCAGATTATGAGGGTGGTTTTCCCCATGCTCTTCTCATGATAGTGAGTGAGTTCTCATGAGATCTGATGGTTTGAAAGTGTATGCCAGTTTCCCCCTCATTCTCTCTCTCTCCTGCTGCCATGTATGATGTACCTTGCTTCCCCTACCCCTTCTGCCATGATTGTAAGTTTCCTCAGGCCACCCCAGCCATGTGGAACTGTGAGTCAATTAGACCTCTTTTCTTTATAATGTACCCAGTCTCAGGTAGTTCTTTATAGCAGTGTGAAACAGACTAATACCTCAATCATCTTCTGTTGTTAGATGGAGAGCTACAATTGGCTAGCCTGTATTATGTGCTTTCTCCATCACGGGATTTTCTCCAATCACAGGATAGTCTTATCAATGAATAGTCTTGTCAGTGAATGAACTAAAAGAAGAAAATCACAGGATAGTCTTATCCTGTGATTAGGAAGCTCAAAGCTGAGAGAAAATGAATAAATCCACCATTACAAAAAAAAAAAAAAAATGACAGCCATCCTTCAAATCTAATAGATTGATATTAAAACTGTGACTAAAAGTCATTGTAGTATTTGTATACATTTGCATATTTGCATTGAATATTTTGCTTATGAAACAAATTTAACTTTGAATTCTATTTAATGAAAAAACATTTGAATGACAATAACAATCAGGAATATTCAGCATATAGTGGATGTAAAAGTACTTGGTAAAGTATAATGTAGCCTAAAATGTTTGCCATTTTTGGTAGATTATATTTAAATAGGTAAATTTATGATTTTTTATACAACGTAAGATGGCCATCTAGAGTTTCAAAATGACATTAGATATAATTCAGTGAAATAACATGGGCAATAGCAATGGATGGTTTTCTTCATGGAGTGTTTTCACCCATCTTGAACTTCTTAACCAGGACTTTTCAGGATTAGCTCTGCTGGAGTGTATCTCCTATACAGTATCATTTGTTTCATCTTGGAATTTCCAGAAGAAATTCTAGAGGATTTCATTTTCAAGGATGACTAATGAACAAAAATGTTAAAAATATGAGGAGCCTACTGCACTGAGCCAACAGGTTAAATAAACAAATAAATGAGATTTCATAGCAATAATGGCCTTCCAAGAGAATTACACGATACCTAATGTGGTAGTCATGGAACACATTTTTATTCCTAAGCACAGTTGAAAATATTGAATGATGATGAAAGCATCGGTATAAAACAAAACTTTATTTTTTCTACTTTGTTGGTCTCTATATAGCAGCACCAGGATATTTTTTACTTCATCTTAAATGTGATTTCTTTGTTGGTTTTGCCATAAATATTCTATTCTAATTAAATCCAGACCAATTGAAGGGGTTAAATATATTCTATTTGGGCTTATTGACTATTTAAGTTAAAGACACTTGAAGAATAGAAGGTGCCAAAAAAATTACTTTGACCCTTGTGCTGTTTCTTCAAAGCAGAAAGTGAAATTACCATGTGAAAGATGCCCTTTCTATACTAGAAAGATGCAGCACCCTAATCTACAAAGATGAGAAATTGAAACCAAAAGAGTTCTGTACAGCCCTTGTTAAATAACTTAACTCCCACATAATTTAGTCACATTTTCACAGTTTACTCTTCTATGTCCAATCCAGCATATCAGTATAATAAATGACACTAACTGCATCTTTAGGAGCTTTATTTTTTATGATGGCTCTTGTGCCACTTACTACTTTTCTTCTAATAATCTATCTTGTATCAATTTAATTCACAGACTAAGCTTAGACCCTAAAAGAAGGGAGGGGAGTTTTCTACAGCTAGAATAATCAGAATGATTTTACTCTATTTTTTTTTTTGCAAGATATTAAGTCCATCTACATGGATATACACTTGGTAAAGACAGCATATCTATTTTGCCAGGAACATTTTACATTTATGAATGTTGTCCCAAAAACTCCTCCTCTTGCTTTCAAATTTTTGTTTAAATAATAAATTATGTGATCTCCCTGGCTCTGCAAGCTTTTCATATGCTCTGAGATTGCCATTAGATTATTTTAGCAATCACAAATTTCATAAAGTTTATCACTGTTTCATAAGGATGCCTAAAAATATACACCATACTGGTAGCACAACAATAACATAACAATAATTCCTAATACCAATACATAACTGGCAAGTGTTTAAATTATCCCAAATGTTTCCTATTTTCACAGCTTACTCATTTGATTCAGGATCCAGATAGACTCTGCACATTGCAATTGGTTTATATATCCCTCACATAATTTTAGTCTTTGTTTTTCTACTCTTTTTGCAATTATGTTTGAAGAAATTAGATCATTTGTTCTCTAGAGTATCCCACATTCTGAATTTTGTTGATTGCATCTGTTAGCCTTATGTATTTCATATATAATGATATTTAGTTATGGAGTTTTTATTATAATTAATCCCTTCCCTTCCCTTCCCTGCCCTGCCCTGCCCTACCTCATGCTGCCCTGCCCTACTCTGCCCTTCCCCTTCCCTTCCACTTCCATTGACTTTCCCTTCCTCTTTCCTTTCTCCTTCCCTTCCCTTCTTTTCTTCTCCTTTCTTCCTAACCCTTTTCTTCTTCTTTTTTTTTTTTACATTCCTTCCTTTTGTAAGAATTTGCATACATTGTATAAGGGACACATATAAATACCTGATGTGTCTCTTTTTTGGGGATTAAGTATAGAGCTAACCTGCAGCTGCTCTGAAGTATTTTTTCTAGCCTGCATTTAACTCCAGAAATATCTATAGCCATAATAATGAGTATTCGCTGAGATTAGAAGAAATATTCTAGCTACTTGTTCATAGTGACCTGCCTAATATCCCAACACAACTAGAGGTGCTCTGTGCCAGTGTGCCAATTTATCTATAGTGATAGTTGAAATAATATAGATTGATAATTTATGTTTGGTTTTCCTTAGTAAGCAGCTTGGTTTTGGCCGTGACCAATGGGGCATAAAAGATTCCTCAGTAAAAATGTAATACAGCTTCACTGAGACCAGGATGTCACACAGACTCCTTGATGGTTCATGATCTAAAGAGGAAATAAATTTGGTGCAGCTGAGAAAGGACTTTGAAATCTGAACCTAAAAGTTTACCTAAGTCTTCTGTCTCCTGCTATTTTGAATCCCTTGTCTTTATTAAAACTGTTATTATGTATACCAGGATAGGCTATTGAGTCTTCTCAATTATTTGGGGTGCTGCATAATTGATATAGTAATAATTGATAATTATTACTTCTTAAATCTGTAATAGTATTAGAAATTAAAAGGATATTACTAAAAACTTGACATACTTTACCTACTGAATTATATACTTCTATAATTATGAATGTCTCTTTATTCTTTATTTACCATAACAGACAACTTGTAATAAAAGATAAAAGTCAGCCAACTAAAGCCAACATAAACTACAAACTCTTAATAGCGTCAAAGACTATAAAAGTGAAAAGCCCCATCCAAAGGACAGCAACTGCACAGATTAAAGGAACATCAAGGCCCAGCGTGGTTCTCACACTTATAATCCTAGCACTTTAAGAGGCCAAGGCAGGCAGATCACTTGAAATCAAGAGTTTGAGATTAGCCTGGCCAACATGGTGAAAAATTGTCTCTACTAAAAATACAAAAAATTAGCTGGGCGTCATGGCACGTGCTTGTAGTTCCAGCTAATCAGGAGGCTGAGGCAGGAGAACTGCTCAAACTCAGGAAGCAGAGGTTTCACTGAGCTGAAATCATGCCACTGCACTCCAGCCTGGGTGATAGAGTGAGACTCCACCTGAAACACAACAACAACAACAACAATAGCGAAACATCAGCTTACACACATGAGAACGAAGCAGGGAAAAACTCTGGCAACTCTAAAACCCAAAGTGTCAACAGAGTAAACACACAACCTACAGATCAGGAGAAATTATTCACAATTCAAATTGTAACATATAATTTACCTAGGTAACAAACCTTTTACAGGTACCCCCTAAGCTTGGAGTAAAAGTTGGAGGAATAAAAAGAAAACTGCAGGCAAATATTTCCTGTAAATATTAATGAAAAATAATTCAAATAATTACTAGCAAACCATATTTGCCAGCATATCAAAAGGATTATACATCATGGCCAAAGTTTATTCCTGAAATGCAAATAGAGTTCAGCATATAAAATTCTATTAATGTAACACATGAAAAAAACCCACAAGAAACCAAGAACAGAAACTGCCTCAATATAATAGAGATCATTAATGTAGAATCCACAGGACTGTGATACTAAATTGGGAAATACAAAGAGCTGATTTTCTGTTATCAGAAATAAGGCAGGATACCTACTTTCACCACTTCCATTCAACATAATATTGGAAGATCTAGTTAGATCAATTAGGGAGGAAGTCAAAATAAAAGGTATCCACACAGGCAAGGAAGAAGTAAAATTACCTCTGTTTGCAGCTGACATAATCTTGAGACATGACCTTATGTGCAGAAAATTCTAAAGATTACGCATACACAAACTTTTGAACTAATGAATTCAGGAATGTTGCAGGCTACAAAAATCAGTGTAAAAATCAGTTGCATCTAACAATGAATAATCTCAAAGGAGATTAAGAAAATAATTACATTAATATTATCATCAGCAAGAATAAAACACTTAGAAATTAGTTTAACCAATAAAGCAAATGACTTGTATACTAAAAACTACAAAACATTCCTGAAAGAAATTTAAAGATACAAATAAAGAGAAAGACATCCCATGTTTCCTTCAGTATATCACCAAGATCTCCTCACACCTGTTTGTCTTTCTCTGCTCACAGCTCTGTCCAGCTGCTTTATGCAGCTCTCCGTCTTCCCCTTTCCTTCTCTTTCTCTTGCCGTATCTCTTGTGTTTTTCCTCTTCCTTCAGAAAAACAACACTTCTACTCTCTGCCTTATTCACATTCACTTGGGAACCAAAAATTCCCCCTCAGTGCTTACTATTCCCATCATTGGGAAAAGTATGTCACATTGTGTAATGAGAACCAGTGCCATCTACCCCTAGAGATCTCAGAAGTAGCTGGAGGTTCTTTGGAAACTTCAGAGATGTCTTTGTCTTTCTCATTTTCTTCTAAGTAAATTAAGACTTTTTTCCGAAGAACCAGCATCTGGGATGAAAATGTTAAAATTTATTATGACAGGCATAAAAGGGAATGAAGTCTGAGTTATGCTGCAACTTGGATAAACCTTGAATACATTATGCTAAGTAAAAGCACCTTAAAGACATTATGCTAAGAAAAGTTCCCATATGTGATTTTATTTATATGAAATGTCCAGTACAGAAAAGTCTGGAGACCAAGTATGTTACTGATTATTTAGGTCTGGAGGAGTGGGTATTGAGGAAATAAAAGTGTTATAGCTAAAGGCTGAAGGGTTTCTTTTAGCAGTGATAAAAATATTCTGAAATTGACTGTGATGTTGCTTGCACATACATGTGAGTATATTTTAAAAAACTGTAGTGTTCACTTTGAGCAAATTGCAATGTGTGTGAATTGCATCTTGGTTCATTTTCATTCAAAAATAAAAAACTTTAGAAATTAAAAAATAAAATAAAAAAGACACACCAAGGAAGGAAAGCTATAGGCCAAAATTCTCATGAACAGTAATGCAAACACCCTTAGCAAGATATTATAAATTGAATATAACGATATATTAAAAAAATTATATACCATGACCAAGTGGAATTTATTTCAGGTATTCAAGACTGCTTCTGTATTTGAAAGCCAAACTATATAGTTCAATATATTAATAGTTAAAGAATAAAAATTATATAATCATTCCATTGATGTAGAAAAATCTTTTAACCATATTCAAAAGCAATTTATTATAAATACTGTCAGTATATTAGTAATAGTGGTGATTTTCTCACCTTAATAAAGAAGATACACAAAATACTGTTAGGTAACATCACACTTAAGCGAGAAACTAGCTTCTTTGTGCAAATGTTAGAAAAAAAGTGTGAATGTCGCTTCTTACCTCTTTTTTAATATCATACTGGAAGTTCTAGCTAATGCAATAAGATAAGAAAAGGAAAATGAAAATAAACATATTGGAAAGGAAGAAATAAAACTCTGTAGATGACTTGTTTATTGATGTAGAAAATCCAAAAGAATCAAGAAAACCGTTCTAAAACTAATGAATAATTATAGCAAGGTTGTAGAGTACAAAGTTACTATGCATAGTCAATTGCTTTTTTATATACAAATAATAAACTATTGGAATTTCAGGTTAAAATCACAATGCCATTTATATTATCACACAAACTATGAAATACTAAGGTATAAATCTAACAAAATAAGTACATAATATATATGAGGAAAACTATAAAACTCTTATAAATCAAAGAAGACCTAAACATATGAGGAGGCATTCCATGTTCATAAATAGAAAGATTTAAGGTTAAGGTATCGGTTATTTCCAATCTGATCTATATATAGATGCAATGTAATTCCAGACAAAATTATAGAAAGTTATGGATATCAACAAACTGATTTTAAAGTTTATGTGGAAAGACAAAACATTCAAAGCAGGCAACACAATATTAAATAAAATCCAAATTGGAAAAAAAGACACTATTTGACTTCCAGATTTAATATAAAACCACAGCCATCAAGATAGTATTGTGTTAGTAGAGATACCAGACAAATTAATAAAACAGATCAGAATGCCCAGAAATAGATGCACATGAATAGAGTCAAATAGTTATGACAAAATCTTAAATGCAATTTGATGTAGAAAGAAGAGTCTTATCAACAAGTGGTGCTGGAACAATTGGATGACCATAAACAAAAACAAAAAGACAAATTTAAAAACTCTGGGCATGCACCTTACAACATTCACAAAAACTAACTCAAGATGAGTCATACAGGTAAATGAAAAATGCAAAATATAAAACTTCTAGAAGAAAGTAATTTATGGTAATTTCTAGAAACAATACAGAAAGCATGATTTATTAAAAGAAAAACTTGATAAATTAAACTCTATTATTAATATTGAAACCTATGCTCTGTAAAAGACTTTTAAGAATAAAAAGACAGACTACAGACTGGGAAAACAGGTAGGCAACATATACACTTGATAAAGGACTTGTCTTCAAAATACGTAAAGATTATTTTAAACACGATGACTAAAATATTAAAAAAAAACCACCTACGAGAAAATGGGCAAAATATATGCAGAATAAAAACAAGCGTATAAAGTGTTGTTAAATATAATTTGACACTAGGAAAATGGAAACTGAAAAAGCAATGAGATTATACTGCAAACCTGTTAGAAGAGCTAAAATCTAAAAACTTGACAATATTTGTTGCTGGTTAGAATGTGCACTACGTAAACTCTCATTAATTTCTGGAGGAAGTGCAAAATAATAGGAATATGGTTGGGAAGTTTCTTTAGAAAGTAAATATAGTCTTGTCAAAAAATTTAGCTGTCTTTTTTGGGTATTTATTCAATTGATTTCAAAATTACGTCATAAAAAACCAGAAAAAATTACCAAAATCATGCACATAAACACTTACAACAGCTATATTCATAATCCCCCCACAACTTGAATAAACCAAGATGTCCTTTAATGAGTGAATAAAATTTTTCAGAATGTATTATGTACATATATACAACTGAATATTACTTAATGATAAAAATAAATAAGCTATCAAGCCATGAAAAGACATGGAGAACCTTAAATATATTTGCTAATTTTACAAAGCCAGTCTGTGAAGTCTGTACACTGTATAATTCCAATTTTAAGATATTCTGAAAAAGACAAACTATAGAGCCAAAAAAAAGATAAGTTATTGTCAGGAGTTTAGTGGGAGGGCAGAATGGTTGAATAATGGTTAAAGGACGGAATATTTTGGAGCAATGAAACTATTCTGTATGACATTTTAGTGGTAAATGTAAGACACTATTTCTGAAAACCAATAGAACTTTACAGTGCACTGAATGAACCAGATTGTATGCAACTTAACAAAACATTATGTAAGTCATTGGGGATGCTAGGATAAAATGCAAAACAATCTAACTCTACTACAAACATTTAAAAAACTCACTGAAGATAGGGAAAAAAATGCTAATATAAGTAATATTGGAAAGGGCTGGATTTTGTAAAACTGAAGATAAAAACATTGTATACTAATGAATAAAGTGGTTTCACACTAAGGTATGGTCACCAGCTGTGAAGCTGTTATGCATGTAAGTTGGAACTGTACAATTCTGTAAATGGATGGTGGCTGTGGGAGCCAACTTTTTCAGTGTTGGACTGAGAAATTACAGATAAGCAATGAAAGGAGGCTTGAAAGATGCACATGGTAAAGTGTTACGGTTGAAAATAGTAGTATGAACTCATATTTAGTTTGCCACATATATGGATGGTTATACACAGAAATATTTATAGATAAGTTTGTACAGAGTTAGTATACACCTTGTGTATATATTTTTTACTCCGTCAGATGGAAAGGTCTAAAAGAAATGATACCTTTGTGGCAATGAACACACTAGGTACCCAGATTGTGTTTTCTAATTTAATTTTCTAATTAAAGAAACCAGGGCTCCTTGGAGAAATGACTAATTTTAAAACTGGGGCACAAAATACACATACACAAGATGAGCCTGAAGCATTGTATAGCTCCATAAGTAAAGATTTGCTAAAAAGCAAGCAAAAATAACTCAAATCTCACAATGATGGAGATATTTTAAGAGGATACAAATTTCAACTGAAGATCTCTCAGTGACCAAAGTTAGAACAATTTGAGCTACAATATCAATAAAATATTATTCGATTAAAACACAAAGTCTAAAATAAATATCCGTGAGTCCATACTGTTGTAAATAAATGATTGCATACATAAACAAATGGGGGAAATTTGAAAAATTTCTCATGCAGAAAAATTTCACAGAATTCATATAGTCTGCTCTCAGAGACATGCAGCATAATTCATGCTCCTTCAGTGTGGGCTGTGCATATTGACTTCCTTCCCAAGTGTACAGTGTGAAAGCAGGGAGCGAAAGGCATTTTATGTGGAGACAACAGAGAACACGTCAGCCAAGTGACCAAGGTTAATACCCACAGTCTCAAGACGTGTTGACAGTATGTACTCTGGGTGTGAGGTGGTGAAAGAGTGTTTCACTTTTGTGGTCTTTCTCCTAAAAATACATTAACATAGAATAATATGAGAAAAACATCAGACAAATTCCAATTGAAGGACATTTTACCAAATTCTTGATTAGTGCTCCTTAAAACTTTCAAGGTGATCAAAAGCAAGGAAAGACTAAGACACTGACAGTCAAGAGTAGCCTGAAAGTACATGACTATTGGTCAATTTCTAATAAATATAACAAGTAAAGCACATTAGTGTAACATAGGGAAACTGAATATAAACATCTAACTCTGTACTCTTTTCTTACTTTTTCTGTAAATCTAAAAGTGTTCTAAAAAAGTTTATTAAAAAATAAATATTAAGAAAAATATTATCAAAATTACCCAATCAAAAATAGAAACTAGTTTTTATAATTGAAAACTTTTCCTGTTGAAATTTAAAAATTACAAAAATGTTTTTAAAGACTGATGAGCTTTTAATGAAGAGAAGATTATTAAAGAGGAAGATACCATGAAAATTTCACAAAATTTTATAGAGGTAGACAGAGATATATAAAATGAATTTTAAAATCATATTGGTTGTATAGGGAAAAAATAAGACTATCTGTACTGTATCAGTTTTCTCGTGATAACAAATTACCTCTAATTTTGGTGGGTTAAAATAGCCAACAGTTATTATAATAATATTACTATATTATTATAATAATAGTTATTATTGTGGTTCAGGAGTCTGGGCAAGGCTTACCTCAGCTTGGGTTTTTTCACAAGCAGAAATCAACGTGTCAGCTGGGCAATCTAAAGACTTGACTTGGGAGGATTCGCTTCCAAGCTAATTTGTTTATTAGCATTATTATAGGTTGTTAGAGTTAGAGTCTCATTGTGTCACTGAATGTTTGAGGCTTCTCTTGGCTGCTTGCCATTGAGCCTCCCCAAAAGACCACTTGCTTCATCAAAGTATGCAAGTGAGAAAGCAAGAGAGTCTGCTAACAAGATGAAAGTCACAATCTTTTTAACCTCACTGCAGATGTGACACTCTATCACTTTTACTGTGTTCTCTTTTTAGAATTTACAGTAACTCTTCTCTTAATATCATTGATAATTTCTTGGGAACTACAATTTTAAGCAAAGCAATGTGTAATGAAACAAATATTTTCATAGGCTAATTGATGTAAGCAAGAGTTAAATTCCTATGGCATGTTTCTGGTCACAAGAAATACCATCAAACTTCAAAATAAACACCCCAAACACTTCTGATATTAAACATTGAGATAAATGTGAGATACACATATATTTAAGAAAATTAAAAAAATAAAAACAAGTAAAATACTTGTTTACCCAATATTTGGTGGATTGGTGAGTGACAGTGGTCACAGAGATAGTGGGTTAAATCAAGGAATAAATGTAATTTATTTTCTTCTGCTACTTTTGGGGTTAGTCTGTTCTTGCTTTTTTAGTTCCTCTAACTATGATGTTAGATCATTAATTTGAGTTAATTCTAACAGTTTGAAGTAGGTATTTAGTGCTATAAACTTTCTTATCACTGCTTTTGCTGCATATGCTATGTCTCTGTGTGTTTCAAAAACCTTTTTTATTTCTGCCTTAATTTCATTGTTTACCCAAAGTCATTCAGGAGCAAGTTGTTGAATTTCCATGTCACTGTGTGGTTTTGAGAGATTTCTTGGTATTGATTTCTATTTTCATTTCACTGTGATCTGAGAGTACCAAAGTAACCATATTTTGGTATTATTTCTTCTTTTTTTTTTAAATGTATCCAAGTTTGCTTTATTTCCAAGCGTGCAGTCAATCTTGGTGTATGTTCTGTGTGCACGTGAGAAGAATGTATATTATGTAGTTGATGGGTGTAGTATTCTTAGGTGTCTATTAGGTCCAATTGGTCATGTCAAATTTAAGTTTAGAATTTGTTAGGTTTCTGCCTCAATGTTCTGTCTAATGATGACAGAAGGTGTTAAAGTTCCCGCTGTTACTGTATGGCTGTCTAAGTCTTCCACTGGTCTAGCAGTACTTGTTTTATGAATCTGGGTACTCCAGACTTAGGTGTGTATGTATTTAGTATAATTGAGTCTTCTAGTTGAATTGAATCCTTTATCATTATGTAATGTCTTTTTTTGTCCTTCTTGATGTTTGTTCGTCATCGTCTGTTTTATCTGATGGAATAATGACCTCTGCTCTTTTGTGTTTTCCCTTTGGGTGGTAGGTCTTTCTCCATCCCCATACTTTGAGCCTATAGGTGTCCTTATATATGAGATGGGTCTCTTGAAGACAGCAGATGGGTAGGGCTATTATTCTTATATTATTCAACTTGCCACTCTGTTTTTTAAGTGGGCATTTAGACCATTTATATTCAAGGTAAATGTTGATAAGTGAGATTTTAATCCTATTGCAAAGCTGTTAGCTGGTTGCTTTGTAGTTTCTATTATGTGATTTCTTTATATGGTATGTGGGACATGCATTTAAGTGTGTTTTTGTGGTAGCAGGTAGTGTTCTTTCATTTCCATGTTTACCAACCCTCTTAAATTCTCTTGTAAGGCTGGTCTAGTGGTGATAAATTTTAATAGCATTTTCTTATCTAGAAAATATTTTATTTTTCCTCCACTTATGGTGCTTAGTTTGGCTGGATAGGAAATTATTGGTTGGAATTTTCTTTAAGAAGGCTGAAAATAGTCCCTAAATCTCTCCTGGCTTGTAAGGTTTCTCTGCTGGGAAGTCCACTGTTAGCTTGATGAGGATCACTTTGTATGTGATTGGACCTTTTTCTCTTGCTGCCTTTAAGATTTTTTCTTTAACATTGACCTCAGACAGTCTGGTGCCTTGATAATGTTTGTTTTTAATAGTATTTCACAAGTGTTCTCTGGACTTTCTGTATCTGGATGTCCACCTCTCTAGCGAGATCAGGAAAATTGTCTTAAAATTTTTTTCCTTAAATATGTTTCCAAGTTGCTTACTTTTCCTTCTTCTATCTCAAGAATGCCAATAATTCATAGGTTTGGCTACTTTATATAATCCCATATTTCTTGAACTATTGTACATTTAAAAATTTTTTTCTTTAGTTTTGTCTCAATGGGGATAGTTTGAAAGACAAGTTTTCAGCTCTAAAATTCTTCATTCTGCTTGGTCTAGTCTAATCATAAAGCTTTCAATTGTATTTTAAGATTTCTTAAATGAGTTTTTCAATTCCAGAAGCTCTTAGTTTACTTATTTTTACTATGTTTGTCTCTTTCTTCATTTCCTGAATTGCTTTAGAAGTTTTCTTGTGTTGACTTCCAACCTTGCATCTCATTGAGTTTATTTTCAAATCATGCTTTGAATTCTTTGTCTTTTCTGAGTTTCCATTTTGGAGAGGAACTATTGTTGGAGAGCTAGTACAGTCCTTTGGAGGTGTTCCTACATTGAGATTTTTCATGGTGTCAGAATTCTTGTTCTGGTTCCTTCTTACTTCTAATTTTTGTAATTATTTTTATACAGGTAGAATATTTTCTTTTTCTTCCTTTCTTTGTAATATTTTTGTTTCACTTTTCCTTTCTTCCCTCAGTAGGGGGTGCTACCCTAGAGAATGCTAGGTAGGGCATTTGACTTTGCTTCTATAGTCCTATGAACTTCTTTTGGCAGGTTTTCAGGTTTTATATTGGGTTGTGTAATTTGACCTACAAGCTAGTAGATGGCATTTATAGATAAGAACTGGCTGTGGCCAATGTTGCTGGGTATATACTTGATTTTTTTTTTTTTTTCTGGCAGAAGCTCTTTCTTGCCTCAGGGAATGGGATGGCCCTTGGAACTCACAAAGGTCTGAGCTCCCTACTTAGCTCTAGGGGCAGAAACCATGATGGGGTGGGGTTGGACTGGTCGGTCAACATACAGACCCCTGATGGCAAGCATAAGCACCAACACTAAAGGAGAATCCAGTGGGCACCCATCTAGACATGTGCCTAGGCATGGAACTGGAAAACTCACTTGGCCCCAAGTTATCTGCATGGGGTTGGAGGGCAGACTAAACTTTTAATTCTAGACAGTGGGTACTCTAGATGCCTGGAGATCTGCTTGGGTATGGAGTAGAGAGAGCCCCCTACCCCAGGATATCTGCACAGGAAGTATGGGGTGCATACTGAAACATACTGAGACTGCTTACCCAGTTGAGCGGGTACTCCAAATGCCTAAAAATATGCATGGCTGTGGAGCACAGAGGGACCCCCTGCACCAGAATCTCTGCATGTGGAGGGATGGAGGAACTCAAGCTCTTGAACCAGGCAAGCAGGTGCTCTGAATACCTGAAGATCTGCCTCGGCATGTAGCAAAGAAGGAAGAATTGACTTCTTAGTGATATTGAGACCTTCTAATCTTGAACACATTATAGCTCTCCATTTAGTTAGGTTTTTAAGAAATTTGCCTCTTTCAGGAAACTCCGTCTAACCACAATTTTTCTCTGCCCTCACACCACAGCAATAATTGTCACAGAAGACTTCTATGACCAAAGGGATGGGTGTTTTTCCCACCACTAAGCAGCAGACACCAGTTGCATGTCCTCCAATTCAGTTCTGACACTATCTTCCTGGAGATAGTATCAGATCCCACAGGTTGGGAGTTCTGTCCCCAAGACTGCCCCCTGACTCTCAAGACACCAGTTGCAAGTCCATGCCTCTGGAACTTCTGACCAACTGGTTT
Source organism: Ateles fusciceps (assembly GCA_036589455.1). NCBI lineage: Eukaryota > Metazoa > Chordata > Mammalia > Primates > Atelidae > Ateles > Ateles fusciceps. Next base: position 4,044,070 of record JAZHEH010002077.1, read on the forward strand.
TGAGTTGAGGTACCCACAATACCCTTGTTGGGTTCAATTTATTTGCTGAAGCAACTCAGAGAACTCAGGGAAACATGTTTAATGGGCTTTTATAAAGGATATTGCAAAGGACACAGATAAAGAGGTGCACAAGGCAAGGTATAATAAAAGAGTCACAGAGTTTCCATACCCTCCTAGGGTGCCACCTACCAGGAACCTCCACATGTTCATTTGTCCTGAAACTCTTCAAATACAGTCTTCCTGAGTTTTTATGATAGCATTCTTTCCTTCAGAGTACGAGGCAGAACCCTCTCAGAGACGAGTCTTAAGACTCACTTTCAGGAAGGTAGGAGACTAGAGTCCTGCCTTGGATAAGATTAAAGGAGGGCAGTTGAGAGATTCTTTTTCTTGAGGCCTAATACATCCAATATTATAACAAACGGCTGTAATAAGGGCTATGTGAGCTATAAACTGAAAATCAGAGAATATATGTATACACACTAATTGCAGCAGCAATGTTTTGTAGTTCTTAGTATAGAAACCTTTCATATATTGTATTTCTCTGCCTTAGATTTAGATGTTTTTGACATTTTACGTTATATCTTTTATCTTCTAATGTTTGTTGCTGTTACATAGAAATAAAATTAATTTGATTTTTGACCATGTACCCTGTAATCTTGGTAAATTAAGTTCTTAGTTCTTATTTGTTAGTTTATTAAGAATTTCTTTATCAACAATCATATCTTCTGTTAATAAAAATAGTTTTCTTTATTCTTTCCAAACTTTCTTGAAATGTATTTATTTCTTTTGTTAATTACTATTCAGTGCAAAGCTACATACAAGTGGTGAGAATATACAGCTAAGCTTTGAACTTATGAAGAACCATTTAATATATTAACTAGGGCATTAGCTGTAGATGTTTTCAAAATTTCTTTTATCGTATTGAGATGTTTCCCTCTATTTATAGTTTTCTGTTTTTAATGACGGATGTTGAAGTTTGTGAAATAATTTTTATGCATTCTTTGAGATGATATATTTTTTCTTTTTATTTATACAATGTTGTAAATTATTCTACCTGATTTTATAATATTAAATCAATTTTGCATTTTTGAAACAACCCCCACTAATACTGTTATGTTATTTAGTATTAAGTAACATAAATAATAATAGTATTAAATAAGCCCATATGGGCTTTGAGGATTGAATGTGTGTATATGTGTGTGTGTGTGAATATTTTGATGACAAATTTATTTATATATGGTTATTCTGAATTACTGTGTTAAATTTTTATTCAAGCAAATTTTTGCATTTTGGCATAGTTCTCTCCCTTTTATTATCTGGAGGATGCTCAAAATTAATAGTTCATCCTTCATTTCTGAAATTGTTAATTTTGTTCTGTTTCTTTTTCTCTCTCTGTCTCTCTCAGTATGTCTTGTGAGTACATCTAAAAGAATACACTATTTGACTTGCTACACTTTCGAATGTTTGCTATATTTTCTTTTTCATTTTTCCTGCTCATCTTTATAATTTGCTCTATGTTAACTATATTGAATTTAAATTACTCAACTTTTTTTAATGATAGAAAAGTTTTACTTTTTTCCTTCTCACATGAGCATTTATATTATAGATTTTGCTCTAATCACTGTATTTCACAAATGGATACATGTTATAATTTTATCATTTGATTAAAAATATTTTATAATGATCCACATGATTACTTTTTGTCATGACTACTTACCAGTGGTGATAAACTTTTCAAATTTGTGGGGCTTTTCAAGATACTTTATATTACAAGTATTAATTTAATACCATTGTTTTCAAAGAGTATACTTTGTAATATTTCTATCTTTGATATTGACTCATTTTTAGGCTAGCTGCTTACTTGAACCTATCCTATTCTGTCTATGAAATAGTGTTTTTTCTTTCAAGAGACTCTCGTGAGTGAGGAATTTTTATTGTTTTATTGGAATTTGCATTATGTTTGAAGCTAAAAATACTTGTTTAAAAGTCAAAAGTAGAGATATCATCTCTAGGCTGTAGCAAATCTCAGCATGGGCATATCTTTGTCTAGAAGTCTAAAGCCCCCTATTACAGCTCTAATTCTTTTTAAGATATGTTATTTTTTTGAAGACTATCCCTAATTTGTAAGTATATGGTGTTATAATGTTGTGATTCTCTTCTATCTTACTTGGTGGATGGGTGAAGAAGTGGTGGTGGTAAGATAAGAATGTAAGAATGGGACTGGTGGCTGGGTGTGGTGGCTCATGCCTATAATCCCAGCACTTTGGGAGGCCGAGGTGGGTGGATCAGGAGGTCAAGAGATCTAGACCATCCTGGTCAACATGGTGAAACCCGTCTCTACTAAAAAATACGAAAATTAGCTTGGCATGGTGGTGCTCCTGTAGTCCCAGCTACTCGGGAGGCTGAGGCAGGAGAATTGCTTGAACCCAGGAGGTGGAGGCTGCGGTGAGCCCAGATGGCGCCATTGCACTCCAGCCTGGGTAACAAGAGTGAAACTCCATCTCAAAAAAAAAAGAATGGGACTGGCAAATTAATGCAATATTCAGCCATTCCAACGAGCCCCTATTAGAGCTACCATTCTCCCTTTCCCTCTTCTCTTTGTGCTGCCATTTTAATGATTCTACTAGGCTGCTAGGCAGACACAGAGAAACACTTCCCCTCTACTACAGTTGTCACTTCTGGGTACTGAGCTCTGGCTTCCTGGACCATACTTTATCCACAAATAGGTAGACATTTCTCATCCACACATAGTCTATCTCCTGTATCATTTGTTTTTATGTGTTTATTATCATTTTATAATATCCTTGGAGCAAAGAGAAACAGACATCGTAGGTTTGATTAACTACCATGAACTCACTGCCTCTTTGGTGTTGTTTTCGTGTTTTAAACTGATATCATGGCCAATAAAAATTCTGACATTTTATATCAGAACTTTTCAACTAAATCCCTCTTTCCCAATTTTGTATGGCTGCTTCTTAAAACTCAAATCAGAAATGTTTTATATATAATTTGGTTAGATTATATTTCATGACCCTCTTGTTAACCTTTTAAAGTGTTTTTGACTCTATTTTGTCATCTGAAATATCACAGCTCTCTCCTGCCAGTATGCCATCTGTGATGACATATGGTGGTTTTACTTCTACAGCACGACTTGAAAAGGATCATTGCATCACCGTCAGCCTGAATCCTAACTTAGATAACTAACCTGAGGCCCCGTTCCAGGTGCAGAGGCAAATTGTTTTTGGGCCTTTGTAAACTGTTCCCTTGATACAACTAAAGTCATTTGTTGAAAGGGAGAGAAGTAAAATTTAATAATAAAATAAATGTCTGGAGTTGTAAATGCATTCTGTCTGTTATTCAAAAATGTAAAGTTAAAATATTTTTCTATTGTGGATAGAGATACTGAAGCAGAAGGCATTTACACCACTAGGTTACAAAGGCAGCAACTGAAAAGAAACTTGAACTCATAGGTAATGTCTCCAAAAATGCTCGCTCCACTGCTACATACATAGTTCTAAAAAAATTATGGCATTTTAGATTCAGGGTTTTATGTGTATGTTTGTTACATGAGTGTGTTGTGTATTGGTGGGGATTGGACTTCTAGTGTACCTAATACTCAAATAGTGAATACTGTACCTCATAGGTAAGTTTCAGCTCTTACCCCCTGTTCCCTCCTCCTCAATTTTGGAATCCCAGTGTCTACTATTTCCATCTTTATGTATAACCATTGTTTAGCTCTCACTTATGATTGAGAAAATGTGGTATTTGTTTTTCTGTTTCAGAGTTAATTCGCTTAGGATAATAGCCTCTGGCTCCAGCTATGTTGCTACAAAGGACATGATTTCATTCTTTTTATGGCTGTGTAATATTTTGTAGAGTATATATATGACATTTTCTTTTATCCAATCAACTACTGATGAATACTTAGGTAGTTTCCATGACTATGATATTGTGAATACTGCTGTAATAAATATATGAGTGCAGGTACCTTTTTTTATACGATGATTTATTTTCCCTTTGGTAGACACCCAGTAGTGGGATTTCTGGGTCAAATGGTAATTCTATTTTCATTTCTTTGAGATATTGCCATACTATTTTTCATAGAGAAGGAACTAACTTACGTTCTCACCGACAGTGTATAAGCATTCACAGGTTCCTTTTGTTGTAATAAATTAGCAAGCTAAAAAAATAAAATAAAATTAGCAGACCTCAGCAATTCCAGTTCTTCCTATATCCTGATCTTGGGCTCTAGTTTTACAAGAAGTGTTTCAATCTGCTTTAGTTAGATATTTCTTCAGAAAATATTGCGTTTGCTACAATTAGCAAGCAACATGATTTCTGGATGTTGGGGAGTTGTTTATTTTAGTTTAATTGCACAAAGATATCAAATGTCACTGCTGTTCTCTTTACTGAGAAAAACAATAACTGCTAAAATCCTAGGCATTTCATCTTTATTTCGATCAGTGAGGAAGAGAGTGCTAAACAGCAAAATGTATGTCATACTTTACTGTGCTTTCTTTGAGGAAGCTTTTCACCATTGATTAGAACTATATGAAGGGATCATCTATGAATGTAAGGTATGTGAGGAAATACTGTTTTTAATACCATTTGGTTCATATTCCCATCTTCTATCTCATCTTGAAGACAATTATCTTAATGCTATTTAGTATATATTTATTTTTGTATAGCTCTCTAAAATTTATGCTATTATTAGGTATACGCATATTTTAATCTAAGTAAATTGTGGGCCTTATTCTGTTTCTTACTTAAACATCATAGATTATGTGTGTGAGATCCACCTGTTTTCCAATGAGTTTATGTAGTCCAGTGTTCTAATAATTGACCAGTGTTTATCCAATATATATTACATTCAAAATCCCCCATTCTCATAGCAGAACCAAACTGTGTACCTGTCTTTGTGCATGTACACTTATGGGCTTGTGTAAGAAATTCTTTGGAATACATATACAGACACAGAATACCTAGTTTGACAAATTAGTGCCATATTTCTCTCGAGAATGGTGATGCCAATTTACATTCCCAAACTGCATGTATGAGAATTATATCACTGTCGCACTGTCACATATTCTATATCACTGTCACATGTTAATAATATCAAGTTTATAAATTATACTAAATTACAGTGTTATATTGTATAAATTATACTTAAAGGTTTACATAAAAATATGAACTTTGTTTTAAATAAATTTAATGGCCATAATAATGTTTTGCTATTTTAAGGTCAGTGTCCCCTGATAACACTAATTTTGTGCTCCCTTTCATGTGTTCTTTAATGTTTTTATTATATATTCCTATATCTGAAGGTTTCAAGTTTTGCTCACCATTGTTTGTCAGTGATGTTATTTCTTTTTGATTTGTAGATCTTCATATTTTTAGATGCTATCACTATGTCAGATTTAGAAATGCAAATTTATTCTCTGGAACTGTTTTCCATATACTACTTTCATTAAATTAAAGCACTTCAGTTTGGTGGAAAAACATCACCAAATCGTTGAATGAAATAACTTAATGGTATTATCATCATACACTTCCATTTAGTGTATTTCCAATTTTAGTTTGAGTTTTTATTTAAAAAGTACTTCTCTATCTTTGCTGTATCCAGTGACTAGATTCCACCTGCAATTCTTGTTTATGGTTCTTTCAACCCTCTACAAAACACATCACTCAATATCTGGTTCTATCATGAAATCTCTTTTTCTGAATTTGATTCTGTGTCCCTTTTGTTAGGAATCTTGTGATTACATTAGACTGACCTTAACAATCCAGAATAATCTCCCATTTCAAGATCTTTAACTTAATAAAATCTGCAAATTCCCTTTTACAATGTAAGGAAAATATCATATTCACAGATTCCAGACATTAGGAAATATTTTGAGGGTCATTGTTTAGCCTACCACATGTTCAAAAGAAAAGAATGCAAAAAGATATATGCCTCATCATAAGAAAGCTAAAGCTGATATTTTAATCTTATAGACTTCAGGAGAAGAAACATTACAATGAAAAAGAAAGATATTTAAATGATAAAAGAAACAATTTATAAAATTACATAATCCAAATTTATATCCACAAAATTATAGATCAATTCCAAACACATGAAACATGTACTAAAACAAACAGAAATAAAGAAGCAAATTAGCGATTGCATTTGGAGATTTCAATACTTATTTCTCAGTAATTGGCAGTATAATTAAGCAAATTAAAATTAATAAGATAATATAAATATATAATATATAATTAAAATTAATAAAGAATAGTAGACTTGAATAACAATATCAACCAACTCAATCTAATCAATATTTATAGAACACTGTATCCAAAAAAAGATCAAAATCATGGAAAAATATTGTTTAAAAATTTTGTTTGCAACATAAATAAATGTAAATATGTATAACTGTAACAAAATCAAAACAAAGCAAAACATATTTTTTGCAATAATTCTAAAGTAGTAATTAGAAATAAATTGATAGCATTAATACTATCATTAGAAAAAAAGCCAAGAATATAAAAACGATCTAGTTTTCTGATTTAAGAAGCTAGAAATAGTAAATTATAATCAAAGAGAGTATAGTTAAGAAAATTATGAAGATAATAGCAGAAACAAGTAAAAAGAGAAAGCATATTAAAGATAGAATCAATGGATCCAAAGTTAGTTCATTAAAAATATTAATAAAATTGATAATTTTTTTGGCCAGAATTACAAAGAACAAAGAGAAAAAGATACAATTTTAATAATGAAGAGACATCACTACCAGTCTTACAAATACTACACTAATAACAAAAAAATAAAAGATTTTCCTTGAAAGTCATAACTTCAAGGCTTCCTCAAGAAGAAATGAATAATCAAAATAGCCTTAAATGGATTGAATAAATTGTACTTAAAGTAAGAACAAAAACAAACAAACAAAAAAACCACAAAATTTAAAATCAAAGTTTCACTAATCAGTCCTATCAATATGTTTTAAATTAAAAAATTATATTTTTTCAGTAAAATCATTCAGAAAATGAGGAAGAAAAAATGACTAACTCATTTTAGGAGATCAGTATTTTCCAAATTCTAAAGCCAAATAAAATACATGAAAATGAATCTAGAAAATACACAGTAAAAAACAAACAAGCAAAAAAATCTAAGGCAATACTCCTCATGAACATATATTTTAAACAATTAACAAACTGCTAGGAAATATAATCTAGTAATATAGAAAATGATAATCCAAAATGCTCAAATGCAAGTTATTTCAGGAGTAGAAATTAATCCACCATGAGTTACTGCCAAATCCTCACTGCCATTGCTAAAATGAAAGCTTACAATCCCAAATGTAGTTAACAAAGGTAAAATCACTTTAGAAACTATTTTACTGTCTGTTGTATAATTTACCTCACTTATATCATACAGCTATATTATTCTTATGTATTTAAATAAGATAAATAAAAAAGCAAAATATCTACACAAAGACTTAAATATTAATATCCATCTTATTTATATAAAATTGTCATAAACCAAAAAATGAAAACCAATAAAAAATATTTGAATAAACACACAAATTCTGGTACATCAGTATAAATAGTAACAAACAATAAAAATGAATTATGTGCTGATACTCAAAAGCACATAGATAAATCTCAATACCATTTTTCTGAGTGAACAAAATTAGACATTAAAGAGTAAACGCCATATCTTTCCTTGTATATAAAATTCTAGAAAAGACAACTGTAATATTTAGTTACAGAAAGCACATCAAGAATTATCTTGGGCCATGGGTGGAAGGATATTGACTGGAAGAAACACAATAGAGATATGTTTGAGTTGATGGAAATGTTCAACACAACCTCACATTTGTCAATTGTTGCAATTCATTTTATGCTAAATTTTATCTCATATATTTATTGTTAAAATATCATACTCTTCTTCTCCTTGTACTTTATAATTTATAATTCAGGGTTTTTTTTTTTAATATATTTAGGTTTTACCTTTACATGTTGTATTAAGGTGTGTTTTTTGTTTAGTTAGATTAAATTTTATTTTTCTCTATGTAATTAACAAATTTTTGTAACTCTATTACACATTAAGATTTTATGGATTTTGCTTTTAACATTATTATATTTTAAATCCTAATATATATGTGTTCTTCAATAGGCTTTTTCTCCATTGACACATATGACTTGTTCTTTTATCAATACCTCTGTTATACTAATATCTTTATAGAAAATCTCTACTATTTTTCTTCAAAGTTAGCTCTTGTGAACATTGATTAATCCATATATATTTTAGCACATGCTATTACATTTCTAAAACAATCCAACTAAATTTTTTATTTGTAATGTCTAGATTCATAGATTAAATTATACCAATTTTAGGTTAAAAATATTTTCATGATGTCCAATATTTTAACTTTTTTTTTTTTTACACAGAAGTCTTTTATTTCTTAGGCTAAATTTTTCCTGAGTACCTTTTTATTTATGGCAATTTGAATAGTATCTTATTTTTGCTACATTGTCTACTCACTTTAGTGCAAAATGATTTCTCTAAGTAAATCCTGTTCACCAATTTTTTGAATTTGAAAAAAGAAGTGACATTTGCTTGTACGAAAATATGTATTATACTCTTTGGTTTCCAGTGGTGCATCTAAAGAGCTTGAGAATCACCAATTCATCCTAACAGGTAAAAATTTGAAAGCAAAAACAAACAAACAAAACCCTGAGAAACCAAGAACTCTTGTTAGATCCATAAGAGATATGAGGTCACAAGTCATGCCACCCTCTCCCAAATTGAAGAAACATGTTAGAGGATACCAAGAATCACAACGTACCAGAGCAGAAACCTCCCCAAGAACCAGTGACTGAGTCGAAAAACCTTAATTGTAATTGTTGAAAAACTGAAGTTTCAGTTTTCAGCTAGGTGTGAAGTCTTAGACTTAAACACTCTGGAAATATCTAGTCATAGGAAGGGGTTCCACACTTTTCTAAGTTTTACCTCCAATTGATCTCATTCTCAAAATAAAAGCTGAAGATGAGTTATCTCATACTCTCAGCAAAATGAGAGGAAAATAACCATTTTAAAATATGCCTGAGCTCTCTGTCCCTAACAAGTCCTGTCCTAATCAGAGCTTAATCTTTTGTGGATTTATCAGTCTAACTAATCTGGGGGGAAAAGAAGTACCAAACCACAGCCAGCTTTTACATGGAGGAGAAGGGAAATACACAATGCCATCTCACTTTAGTCATCCTCTTTCACCTAAGAGGGAAGGAAAAAAAATTAGAAACATTTATGAACTTCAAAGTCTAGAGGTATAAATTTACTAAGAGAATAAAACATACCCATGAAACTCTAGAATGCTTCTCCCCCAACATCTAACCAAGATATTATGAAATTGCGATTACGGCAGTTCTTTTTTACCCAAAACATTATGTCAAGGGTGTATTAAAAGCCAAAAACAAACAAAAAAGTGTACATACAGTTTGTAGATAAGAGCTAGAATCAGAACCAGATATGGCAGGAATGTAAAAATTATAAGGTAGGAAATCTACAATTAATATAGTAAGCCCTCTAATGGATCAAGTAGAACATGTAAGGCGATATGAACAATGTAAGCAGAGAAAAAGCCTAAGAAATAAAAAAAAGAAATGCTAGAGATAAAAAACACTGTAACTGAAAAAAAAAATGCCTTTGATGGACTTATTAGCAGACTAGACATACCTGGAGACAGAATCTCTGAGCTTGAAAATATGTAAATAGAAATCTCCAAAACTGGAAACCGGAGAGAATAAGGACTGAAAGAAATAGAACAAAATATCTAGGAATTGTGTTCTTAGATATTACAACTACAATGATGTAAGGTACACACAATAGGACTACTAGAAGGAGAGAGAGAAAAAAAAAAAAGAAACAGAAGATATATTTAAAACAATGACTGAGAACTTTTCCAAATTAATGTGAATGTTCAAAGGACAGACTTAAAAATCTCAGAGAATACCAAGCAGGACAAATGCCATAAAAACTGCACTGAGGCATATCATTTACAAACTACTAAAAATCAGAGATGAAAAATCTTAAAAGAAGCCACAGGAAAAAACACCTTGCCTATAGGGGAGCAAAGGTAAGAATTACATCCAACTTCTCAGAAGCCTGGCAAACAAAAGGAAAGTGGAATGCAATAAAGTGTTGAAAGAAAAAACATTTTAAAAAACACTGAAACAGAATTTTGAATTTTGTATCCTGTGAAATTATTCTACAAAAGTGAAAGAGAAATAAACTTTCTTAAACAACATTGAGAAAAAAATATTTTTCAGTGAAGCCACCTTTTAAGAAATGTCTAAAGAAGTTCTTGAGAGAGAAGGAAAATAATATGGGTCAGAAAGTTGGTTCTACATGAAGAAATGAAGAATACCGAAGAAGAAATAAGCAAGGGTGAAATAAAAATTTTTATTTTTCTTCTTCTTAATTGGTCTTACAGTTAAAGTTTGTTTGCAAAATATATTTGATTACATATATGTTGTATATGTGTGTGTGTATATATATGTGCAAACAGATATGTATGCTTTTATATTAGAGAAAAAATGATAACAATAATAGAAGGACTAGGAGGAAAGAATCAGGATTCTTTTGTTGTAAAATCCTCAAATTACCTGTGAAGTGGTATAGTATTATTTGAAAGCAGGCTTGGATTGATTGTTCATGTATATTGTAAACTCCAGTGCAATTACTAAAAAAAAGGAAAAAAATATGAACTATAATAGATATGTTAATAAAATAGAGAAAATTGAATCATACAAAATGCTCAAATAGGAAAATAAATAGGCAAATATAGCAGGGAGAAAATAAGAAAGGACAAAGTTGAACTTAACAATACTTTCAACCAATCAATTGGATGTAGTTGACACTCATAGAATATTTTATCCAACAACAATAGAAAACACATTTTTCTCAAGATCATATGGAACTTCTGCTAAGATAGACCACATTCTGGGCCACAGAACACACTTAACAAATTAAAAAGAATAGAAATCATATAATGTCTGCTCTCAGGATACAGTGGAATATTGAGAAACTAACAATCACTAGAATGGGCTATTACCCTAGAGAAGTGTTTATTAGGCCTACTCTTACCCCACCATAACATTTTTAGTAAATCTAAAAAAGTGAACATAATTAAGTTCTGTGATCATGACAGTAGTTTCTTTTCCTCATCCATTTAAAAACAACCTTAAATTCATATGCGTTTTGAAATCACCAGAATGACTTTGTCTCTGATTCTTTTAGAAGAGAATATTTGGAAATGTCAATACTTTGTAATGCAGTAACTAACTTGGTTCAAACATAACCACTTTTCACATATTTCAGTTCCATGACATAAGAGTTACTAAATATGTCATCTTTTTCATAGCCACCTATTCCTGTGCATCATCTCCATTTTTATCCGTAAATTCTATGCTCGTATAAAATAAAAATATGCCACTAAATAGTTAAACTAAGTTTTGGAATTATTTAATTTGACTACTAAAATTACTATATTAGTCTACATTTGTACAAATAATATTATATCTCTGATTTTTAGTTTCCTCACTTGTAAAATGAGGATAATGATATTTTTCTGCTTACCTCTTAGCATATGTAAAAGGATCAATATGTGATTATAATTTACAAATTGCCAAGTACTCTACAAATGCAAATTATTACTGATATAAAAATTAGCTTTTAATCATGCTCATACTGCTAGGGGAAACATATATATTGGTAAAAAACTTTCTGAAGAGATATTTTTTATTTTCCACTTTGACTAATTACACTGGTAATAATTTATAGAATTAATGTAACTATATACAAAGACTTACAAGAACTATACTCATCACAGGGAAAAGATAACCAAATAATAAATAACTCATGGTACATCTTTATAATAAAAAGCTATGCAAAACTTTTATAATCCTGATTATCGTAACTATTGCAATGGTGTATATGCTTACACAATAAAATATGGGAAGCTACTATATACAGTTGGAGCCCAAATTCGTTGCAAACACACACTAATTTAGTATATAGACTACAAAAAGCTATTGAAAGTTCTTACTTCTGTGCTAGAGTGTGAGTATTTTTAAGTTTTCTCCTAGTTTAAGGGGTAGAGAGAAAAAGAATTTAAAAATGAACAGTAGCATATGTCTTAGTCTACCATCAAGTGAATATATATGATATTATTTGTAGGAGAGAGAGAAAGGGAAGAAAAAAAAGTTGAAAAAAATTGATAGTCTAAGTTTCCCAAATATGATAAAATACATTAATTTACATATCCAAGAGGTACAATGAACTCCAAAAACATAAACTCAAACAATTCTTAGTGATAAACATTTGACAGGGAGAGAATCTTGAAATAAGCACAAAAACATCAGTGATCACAAACATGGGATATTCACTGATTATCAGCTGATGGCAGATGCCATGATGGCCAGATTGTAATCAAATGATATATGTAAAATGCTGAAAGAAAAGAAAACAATGTTAAGCAAGAATTTCATATCCAGCAGAATCTCCCTTTAATAACGAAATGAGGCAAAAATGTATAAGATATAGAGGAAACAATTAAGCTTTTCCAGGTTAAAAATAGCTGAGTAAGTTTGTGCCATTTCCCTATGGGAAATGCTAAAGAGAGTCTTTCAGATTGAAATGATAGAATACTAAGCAGTAACTTGGAGCCACATAATGATAGAAATATAACCATAAAAGTAGCTAGATGAGCAAATATGAAAGCCTGCATCGTTGTATTTTTTGTAACTCAATTTTTTGTTTTTGTTTTTGAGATAGCCTTTCACTCTTATTGCCCAGGCTGAAGTACAATGGTGTGATCTCAGTTCACTGCAACCTCTGCCTCCTGGGTTCAAGCAACTCTCCTGCCTCAGCCTCCTGTGTAGCTGGGATTACAGGTGCCCCCACCATACCCAGCTAATTTTTTGTATTTTTAGTGGAGAGGGGATTTCACCATCTTGGCCAGGCTGGTCTTAAACTCCTGACCTCAGGTGAGCCACCAGCCTCGGCCTCCCAAAGGGCTGGTGTTACAGGTGTAAGACATAGCTCCTGGCCCAATTTTTTATTCACTATAGAATTTAAAAGCAAAATGTATAAAATAGACTTAAAAATGGCTGTTAGGCTGTTATTTGGCACATAATATATAAAGAGATAGATTGTGACAAAAAAATAACATGAAGAGGGATGGAACAATATAGGAGTAGTTTTTTATGCTAATGAAATTAATTTGATATCAACTTGAACTAGATTGTTAATAATTTAGGATGTTAAATATAATCTCCACAGTAAGCTAAAAGAACATCTCTAAAAAATGTACAGAATGGAAAATGTGAAATAAATAAGAAATTATTCACTATAAAAAATCAACTTAAAAGTAGGCATTAATGAAAGAAATGAGACAAAAATGTATAAAACATAGAGGAAACAAATGCCAAAGTGGCATTCATAAGTTATTTAGTTTTTAAAATTAGTTATTAGTTTTTATGTGAATAAATTAAACCTTCTAATCAAAAGTCAGAGATTGGCAAATGGATGCAAACACACAGGCACAAACAAAAATGAAAAAAAAACCTGTGTGATGTCAACAAGAGACTCTAGATCCAAAGAAGTACAAAATTTGAAAGTTAAAGGATGAAGAAAGATATTTCCTTAAAGCAGTAACCACAAAATATAGTTGGTATACCAACACAAAAATCTACTAACACAAAATATAGAGTTGCTATGCTAATACCAGAAACATACAGACTTTTCATGAAAACTATAACAAGAAACCACAAAGATAGTAACGGTCAATACATCAAAAAGATAAAAAAAATCAATATATGCATATAAAACTAAGCCATTAAATATGTGAAAAATACATTGATAGAACTGAATGGATAAAAGATTGTTCTATAAAATTGGAGACTTCAATACCCTACTTTCAATAATGGATATAACACATAGGGAGAAAATCAATCAGGAAACAGAAAATTTTTATGATACTGATATCCAACTAAATCTAACAGGAATATATATAATATTCCTCACAATGGCTGAATACACATTCTTCTCCAGGGAACATAGAATATTTCTATGATAGATCATATGTTAGGCCACAAACCAATCTCCACAACTTGAACAAATTGAAGTCACACTAAGTATCCTGCAAACACAACGGAATGAAGCTAGAAATTAATAACAAAAGGAAAACTGGAAAAATCATAGACACATGCAGATTATACAACACCTCTGTAAGCAACCAATGTGTCAAAACAAAAGTCAAAAAGTAAATAAAAATACTTAGAGATAAATGGAAATGAAAGCACTATATCAAAACTAATAGTATGCAGTAAAAGCAGTGCTCAGAGGAAAATTTATAACTCTTAATACCTACATTAAAAAAATAAGAAAGGTATCCTCAGTAACCTAACTTTATACCTGGAGGAACTATAAAATTATAAGTAAACAATGCCAATCTAGCAGAAGAAAGAAAATAATAATGATGATAGTGAAGTTAAACTAAACAGAGAATAGAAAAACAGAGAGAGAGAATCAATGAAGTTAAATCAAAAGCAGTTTCTTGGAAAGATCAACCAAACTTTAGTTAGAGTGAGAAGCAAAAAAGGAGAGAGAAATACAGATAAATAAAATTAGAAATGAGAGTGGGGGATATTGATACTTACCATAGAGAAAAATAAGAATTATAAGATAATATTATAAATAATTGTTTTTTGGCAAGTTAGATTTTGTAGATGAAGTAGACAAATTTCTAGAATACATAAATTACCAAAACTGACTCAAGAAGAAATAGACAATTTCAACAGACCTGAAAGAAGAGACTGATTCAGTAATCAACCCCACCTGACTAAAATTCAGGACCAGATGGGTGAATTCTACTGAACATTTAAAGAATTAACACCAATTCTCCTAAACTCTTCCAAAAAAATATAGAGGGGGGGAATACTTCTTAACTTCTCCTATGAAACTAGAATTACCCTGATCCAAAGATAGATAGTGTCATCACAAGAAAATTATATATCAATATTCCTTATGAATATAGAATCAATCATTCTTAACAGTATAATACAGAACCAAATAGAGCAGCATATTAAAATTGTTATGAACCATAGACAGGTGGGATGTATCCTAGGAATGCAAAGGCACTTCATCATAAAATCAATCAATGTAATTTGTTACCTTAATAGAACAAATAGAAGAAACAACATTATTATCTTAATTGACATAGAAAAGCCATTTGAGAAAATCAAACACCATTTTATAACAAAAGTATTTAGAAAACTTGGAAGAGAAGCTTCCTAACATAACTGAAATGAGGCTGGAAGCTTTCCCCATAAATTTTTTTTTTCCTGAGGACTCTCTCTTTGGCTTGTAGATGGCCACCTTCTGACTGTGTCTTCACATAGCCTTTCTTCTGTGTATGTGCATTCCTGGTCTCTCTTCCTCTGCTTATAAGGAGACTAGTCATATTGGATTATAATCCCACCCTTATCATCTTATTTAATCTTAATTATCTCTTTAAGTGCCCTGTCTACAAATGCGGTTACATTGAGGTTTAGGGTTTTAACATGCCCATTTCGAGGGGCATCTCCTACAACTCAACAACAGCAACAAAATGCAAACAACCCAAGTAAAAAATAAGCAAAATACATGAATAAATATATTTTAAAAGAATATATGCAAGCAGCCAGTAAGCACATGGAAAAAAGCTCCAAAGTCACTAGGGAAATGAAAATCACAAGCACAATAAGATATTACTTTACACTAACTAGAATGAATATTATATATAATATCCATTTAAAAAATATATATGTTACATATATTATATGGCACTCACAGCTAATTCTTAGATCAACTCTACATATATATATATATACACACACACACTTGTGTATATGTATATATATGTGTATAAATATATATATTTTAATGGACAATACAAGTTTGATGAGGCTACGGAAAAATTGAAACTTTCATGCATTGCTGGTGGGAATGGAAAATGGAAAAGTGGCTCTGAAATACAGTTTGATGGTTTTTAATAAAGACAAATATACAATTACATGACATAGCATTTATACTTTTAGATCTATGCATCAAAAAGAAGTGAAAAAAAAAAAACTGAAAGAGACTTAAACAGATAATTTATACCAATGTTCATTGTTGCATTATCGACAATGGCCAAAATTTGGAAACAAACCAGGTGTCCACAGATAGCTGAATGAATAAGCAAAATGCAGTACATGCATACCACAAAATATTTTTAAGCTATAAAAGGAATAAAGTTCTTATACATATTATATATATTATAACATGGATGATTGTTGATAGCATTATGCTAAGTAAAATAACTCAGACACAAGAGAACAAATATTATATGATCCCACTTATATGAAATATCTAGAATAAGCAAATCATAGAGACAGAAGGTAGATGTGAGGTCACAAAGGACTGAGTGATAGGAGAAATAACGAATGATTGTTTGATGCTTGCAAAGTTTCTGTTGGAGTAACAAATATGTTTTGGAAATAGATAAAAGTGATGATTGTACAACACTGTGAATGTAATTAATGCCACTGAATTAAACATTAAAAATTATTAAAATAAATATATATATATCCATATGTGTATATATATATACACACACACAGACAATAAAAAAGTGGTTTCAAGATATTTATGTACCCCTCTGTGAAAATACTGACTATATTTTCTTTGCCCAGAGTTTCTGTGTTTTAAAATTATGTTATCACAGAACATAATACAGAGAAAGAGAATATATTATCTGCTCCATCTCCTGTGTTTTACAGAAATGGAAACTGAGATCCAGATGGGCTTAATGACTCAAATCACACTACCATTTAGAATGCTTTACAATTAAGTTCTTCTAACATGTTGGACCTTTCGTTAATTTATATATTTTATTACTTATTATGTAATGTGTGGTTTGTTCTATTATAGGACTTGCAGGGTTTATCAATCAGATAAAGGTTGCATAATTTTCTAGAAAAAGTATAGGGTAGAGTAGATGGCTTTGCAGAAGGCTTGAAATAACATTTCATAAACAACTGTTTCCTTGGTATAATGAGCAGCCCCAGGGTTAGGAAAGGACAGCAGTCAAGGTATAAGAAATCCAATTAAACAGCGTGTGTAGGAGCCTGATAGACTGGGGCCTAAGTTGCACATTGCTGGTCTTAGCAGCACTCAGAGCTAATTCTTAGACCAATGCTATCAGTTTCTAGGATTACTACAGTTTCAAAAAGTTTCTTTTGGGCTGATGATTTGGCCTGGAAGTCAGAGTTCAGCTGGATACTTGAACCAGGAAAATTAACCCATTTATGCTAGTATTCCGTTATTGGAACACTAAGCTTGTGAGAGTTATTTGTATCGTACTGCTCAAAGTCATCACCAAAGTCTAATTTTTCCCCAAAATTTGCAGCCTCCTGCATAAATGGGGTAAGTCAGTCACAATAACACCATGCATGATCAATGCTGAAAAGCAAAATGCTCTTCAGGTTATTCCTATGTTAAAAAGAATGAAACCAAGTGATGTCTAACACAAGATGTTGGTAACTGACCTCTTTTTATAACAACTCCGAAAAGTGTGTACAGGATGAGTAAAAATATATAACCTGCAAAGTAAATTTACATTCATACGAACATTTAGTGAGAGTGCTATGGAATATAGTGTCAGGAGTATTTAAATCAAATTCAGTATATCTAGACTCTAATTCAGCTTATTAACTTACGTTGTGATTGACGACAACAACAGTAAAACATCACTGGATAACTCTGGACTTCCTCATTAGATGCAGAGATTATTAAAACAATACTCCCCAGTAAGCTTTGATAACCAAATGCCCATTATGGTTTCCTATACAAGTATACAAAGTAATAATCAATAAAACCTACCTAAGTGGCTGTCAGTGTGTTGAAGAAATTGTCTGTAAAATTTAGTGATGTTACAAATTGGGATTTTAAAGATGCAGCTAGTAGTTGCGATCATTTTTTTGATAGTAAGATAGATCTTACCAAGTTTACAGATAGATTATGTAGATCTCAAGTGCATTTTAAAATTGACGTGGCAAATTCAAGACTCAATATAAAAATGAAAAAATAGTAGATTGCCATTTGGTAATTGGAAAGGTTAGTTTTGGCTGATGCCCGCCTCCAGTGATTTGGAACTTGCAAGGAATTTACAAGTTTTTAATAAATTTGATGTTTTCAATGCATTTGATACCCCCAAGAGAACACTTAAATATATATCAGAAACCTAACTTTATATGTGCTTTTGGGGTATGAAATTGTCTAATAAGAAGGAGATTAAGAGTACACGCCGGAATCAACTCCCTATACTTCCTGATCTTCACAGCTTCTATTGCGTGGTCAGCTATTATACATTAAAGCAATTATTGAAATGTGGGGTCTCAGTGTTCTTGGAATAATGCCTCACACTTACCAAGTTTGCTGTGTAGGATAAGAGTTTAGGAAAGGCCTGCCGGCAGAAAGAGTAAGATTTATTTCTCTTCCTAATTGTCATCTCTTTTACTACAAAAGCAGAAAAATAATAGCTGTTTTAACTGTTGTGATGGCAATGATGAGATAAGCCACTTGAAAACACTTTACAAAGTCTTAAAAGATTTATAAGTGATGACCGACTTTTCAGTGCCTGCCGTATTCCTGTAGTCCAATGAATAAATCAATATTGAGATGATTTGGGGGTGGAGTTTGAGATGGCAAATATTATTGTTAGATTTTAGTGTATTGAGATGAATTTAAGGTAATAGATAAAACCTGAGCCCATGTGCTGACTTAGAATAAGTTGAGGTGTTTTTTAAATACGTTTCTTCTAAGTATACATGGTTTATTTTCAGGATTTATGTTACTTGATTTGTGTGAGAATCATCAGAGCAGGGACTGTCTTTTGATTATGTATGTAGCACCCTTGGTTCTTGATAAACCCTTCAGAAATGCCTGTTTTGCCACAGTTCTTTGCTTGTAGATTGTTCTTCAGCTCAATATTGTTCTTGCCTTCGCTTCCAGAATTCATAACCTTATCGCTATTAGTGACAGCTAAATCATTTCAGCCAATCTTTTAGGTACATACATCTCCTTAGACCAGTCTGTACTTATCCCTTTTTCTGATGCCAACTCCGACAGCCTCAGCCAGTCAAGAGCTCCACATAGTCCCTTTGTGTACATGAAAGTTGTAATCAAGTTCTACTAGGTTTGCCTCCCAGTCTTTCACTTAAAGATGAGTCAGATGGGTAGGGGAAGTAGTCTTTGTTCTTCAATTACATTCTTATTTTGTGTTTCTTAAACCCTTCAGCTAATGACTAAAAAACAAAGTGTGATCTTGCGATTAACCTTTCTACGCCTTATTTTCCTCATATATAAAATGAAAATAATAATAGCATTCATTTCTTAGGGTTATTTGAAGTAGTAATCTAGTTTATACTTATATTTATAATAACATCTAGAACCTAGGAAGAATTAAGGAAGTGTCAGTAATTGTTATTATGACCCACCTGTGTACTTCCTGAGATAGCCTCTACTCCAATTGCAGCCTCCTGTCTTTACGCATTGTGTATGTGTGTCAAAACCACTAGATAAAAATAGAAAAAAATATGTTTTTCTATTATATATTTAAGAATAGACTCATCAGCCCTTCCCAAATGAAGAAAGATATTGAAGGCTATTCAAAATCAATATGAATGTCAACATACCTAGACAGATGGCCAACCTGCCTTGTGAGAAGCACAATGAACAAATCAATGAAACTCATTAGAAGGCACTTAAGAATAATAAATTATAAAGGAATAAATAATAATTCAACAATGGCTTGGTTCCAAGAGCTTGAATTGAGGGTGTCAGAATTGGAAACCACTTGAATAATCCCTAAATAGATAAGGACAAGGTAAAATATATGAATCATTTATGAAACATTAAAACTTCTCTGTATGAACAAAATGCATTGGTCAATTTGTATTTAAGTGTTGTGTGAAGTGGCTTGAACATGCAACAGGAGCACTATTTTCTGTCTGCCAGTACAGTCACCCTCCACCCCACCTCCTAATTATAGTTATAAATGAAAAAACATTGGTTTAGGGTACTAAATTCTCATTACCACAGATGCATAAACAATGCAAAAAACTGCCCTGAATTAGAGGTTAAGAATAAATCTAGCATTCTACTTTAGCATTATTACATTCAGCTGTTTATCTCTAGTTATGTTCCCATATCCTTTATGGTTAGTATGCTAATAGTAAAGGATCTGAGTCTGGGGTCAATGGAGAACCTTCTGCCACTGTAGCTAATTATAAAGAACCTAAATAGTCATTCATATTTAACTTGTTAAAGTTCTTAGGGAAAGTTGCATGTAAACCAGGGATAAGCCTTAAATCACAGAAATGCATCAATGAAGAATAAATTGGAGCTATAGAAGTCTGACCACTTTCCCAAAATTATATATTCTATTCAGGTAGCAGTTTTCTTCCCTACATACAGCTGGAGTTACCCTGGATTTTGGACAAAAATGCTGTCAATCCGCACATTGCCTTCTGGAATTTGTAACCAATTAAACCATCTGTTAGTGCCCTGGAGCACACCCACCTACAAGTTTCTCAGCTAATGAATTGCTTGGTGGTTTCAGTAAAAGTGTTTCTCCTTAAGGACCATGACTTACCCAGTTAAAAAGCCTGCAAGACATTGCTAAAGCATAGAGAAGTACAGGAATATAAACTCTTTCTACATTAAAAGATCAATATCAAACAAGTGTGCACAAAGTGAATAAGATCAGTTCAGAAACTGGGTGATCTCTTCACAAGCTTCTATAAGTTTACCACTCTTTAGAAAGAAATTAACTTACTTCTGGGATAAGTTTTTTTGTAGACTCTGCCTTCTTTGATATTCCTCAATAATGTCATTAAAATACATCTTCAAATATGATCAGCTTCTACTTACTGGTAAAAATTTACTTATGATTCATAGGAACCAGGCTTGCAATGGAGAAATCATTTCCTAACATATTGTGTGTGTGAGAAACCTGCAAATCGTTACTGATGCATGGCTGGGAGAAATGGTGAAGAGAGAGAGAGATTGAGAGAGACAAAAACAAAATCAAAAAACAAAAATCCACACGGAGTGAAAATAGCATTCTAAATAGTCACTGGTCATTCTAAAAAGAGAAAAACAAAGATAAAAAAAAAGGAAGACAGAGAAGAAAGGTATAAATAAAAAAAGACTGAAGGGACAGGGAAAAAAGACTAAAAAAGAAAATATTTTCTTTAACAAGTTGCTAATTGAAGCTTTTGTTATTCTATAAGTTTTTATACATTTGTCTAGAAAACATTCATCTTATATTTAGCCTCAAGTAGTAAGGTAATTTAACAAATGTTTACAAGCATGTTCTCCCAACGCATGATAGAAGATTATTTCTCAGAGACAGGTTTTTCTATAAGCCAAGTATTTAAGTCTTATCTACTTTTTTTTACTAAAACTAGTAGTATAATCAGTTCATAGGGTTAATGATTCACAATTGTCCTGGTTAGGGGAAAAACTTTGTGACCAAAGACAACTTTTCTGTGACAGGCTACAAATTGACATTTATATACAGATTCAAGTTTTTTCTTATATGCTAACTCTCAGTAATAGGTAGTGATAGTCTGGGTGCTGAATTGAGAAGGTGATTGATGTCAGGAGAAAATGAGTGACGAGTCTTCCATGGGCACAAGAGGAGGAATTGTATTATATACCCACATATTTGTAATCTGTATCCTAGGACTACATGGTCTAATAAAGTAGCCACTAATCACATGTGGCTATTTGCCACTTGACAAATGGTTAGACCACATTGAAATGAGCTATATAAGTAAAATACACCCTGAATTTCGAAGACTCAGTACCAATAACATATAAAATATTTGGGTAACAATATGTATATCAATTACAGTTTAAATGGTTTTATTTGTTTGTTCATTTGTTTGTTTGTTTTGAGACAAGTTCTGGCTCTATTGCCCAGGCTGGAGAGTTCAGTGCCACAATCTTGGTTCACTGCAACCTCCACCTCCTGGGCTGAAGCCATCCTCCCACATAGCTGGAACTACAGATGCATGCCACTACATCTGGCTAATTTTATTAGAGACAGAGTCTCGCCATGTTGCCCAGGCTGGTCTCGAACTCCTGCGCTCAAGCAATACCCCTGCCTCAGCCTTTTGAAGTGTTGAAATTACAGGCATAAGCCACTGCACCTGGCCTCCGTTTGCATTTTTTAAAAATGTAATTGCTCGACATTTTTTTTCTATATATGTGGATCATATTTCTATCATGCAGGGCTGGTTTAGAACATCAATTCAAATAATGATCTTGTTGATGATGAATGAAAAACATGTTTTCAGTTTTGCTTGATAGGAATCTCACAGTACAATATACTTTGCCAACTTTTTTTTTTCCTTTTTATTTAAAGACAAAGTCTCCTTCTGTTGCCCAGGCTAAAGTGCAGGTGCATGGTCATAGCTTACTTCAGCCTTGAACACCTGGGCTCAGGCAATCCTCTGGCCTCAGCCTTCTGAGTAGCTGGGACTACAGATGCACATCGAGACACCTGGCTAGTTTTAAAATTTATTATAGAGATAGGATCTTGCTATGTTGCCCATGCTGGTTTTGAAAGCCTGGCCTTAAGTGATCCTCCTGCCTTAGCTTCCCAAAGCACTGGGATGGCAGATGTGAGCACCTGCCTATATCCGGGCCACTGTTGACTTCTTTTTGTGCTAAGTAGATCTGTGTACAGAATATAAAAAAAGGTAACAGCAGTAAATGTTTGCTAAGCATTTATGATTTCCCATGAAGGATATAATATTATCCCACCTTATAGATGAGAAACTGAGACTTAAAGTACTTAAGGAATTCACTGAAGTTGATAGTCTTATAAATAGAGCAATTGTGGTTTTAAATTCTGGTAGTTTGACTTAACCACTGTTTCATACTCTTAGTCTTACACAATGTGTAATACATGCAGAATTATAATAGATTCTACAGAATCCTTAATTAAACACCTCAAAAGAGGCACAACTGAGGCTAATCATGATTTCCTTCTTGAGGTATCTTATTTGTGAAGGACTTCAAAATATTATGTAAATATTCTTCTCAAAGGATGTTTACCCTCTCAGTGGAATTTTTTGTCCTCCTGGATACCCAGAATTTCCTTGTGTCCATTTTTTTTACTTATAACCAAAAGAATGGTACAGGATGGCAATTGCTATGAAGAAAAACAGAAGTATCACTAATGCTTCTGGGTGAGTGTCAGCTCCATGTTCTTCACCATATAAGAGTAAGTATCATAAAACACAGTTGGTATCTCATTTGCTCAAAGCTGTTGAGGATTGAATATAATATGTAATTTATGTTATAAAGAATTACAGTATTCTCATTTTAACCTTTTTTTCTCCAAAAACTCATCCCTAGCCTTTCCCCCTGTGATATGGTCTGAATATTTGTATTCACTCCCTAATTCATATATCGAAACCTAATCCCCCAGTGATTCAGTATTAAGAGGTAGAGACTGGGAGGTTAGTAAGACATGAGGGAGGAGCCCTTGTGAATGAGATTAATGCCCTTCTAAAACAGGACCCAGAGACTGGCCTTGACCTTTTTTACCATGTGAGGATGCAGTGAGATGGTACTGTCAATGAAGAATGGTCCCTCACCAGAGACAAATCTGCCAGCACCTACAGTATTTTATTATAGCAGCCCATATGGACAAAGATACCCTTTAAGCATATGTCACTGAGTGTAATCTCTTGATGAGTAAATTAATGCTTATAAATGTCAGATATTTATGTGCACTGGCATGTAGGTAGCCCTCAGGATAGTGTAAAATTTAGTAACATTAGCATGCCTGGGGGTGGCACCTATTTTTTACTAAAGGTGATGGGATTGGAATTTAGCTAACAGAATAGGATAACTTTCTAACTCATTGTAGTGTGATAAATTGCCCTTGAAATGTCTCCCCCTCACCATGTACACACACACACACACACACACACACACAACACACAGGTCATGGTTCAATTTGAGTATCCTTCTTCTTATCCTTGACTTGGACTTACTATGAGATTGTGGACACATGCAGAGAAGTTCACTATTCAGTCTTCTTTATATAATAGTATTTGTATACAATGGTTTAAACTCTATAGTAAATTGTGTTACACTCACTCCACTAACTTGGATGTAATTATGTGGAAATAAACCAGGGGGTGTCTTTTCAAATTGCTTATTTACCATAGAATTATTCAATACAGCAAAATATCCAGTATAAAGTCACCTAATCTATCTCAAATAAGCCATTCTCTAACTCAGATATTAATTTGCAGCAAGAGAGGAAGGACACAATATCTTAAATCCTAGGTGAGTCTCCATGATGGTCCAGGAGACATGGATTCTCACTTTCTCCTAGGGAGCAGCCTAAGCCATCCTTGTAGATTAGATCCTGTACTAGGTTTCTCTCCATAGCAAGGTCCAGACCCTCCCTCCAGAGCATCAGGGGAGGTGGTAGATATCACACTGCACTAGGAATAAATGTCATAAATCTGGAAAACTTCAATGTGGAAAACTCAAATATATTGGTTTTCAGTGAAAACAGTGCACACATGTTGAGTCTGCTACCTACACCTGTCTAGCTACAGGTTTTATATATATACACTCATGCAGTGCTAACACTTTGACCTTGATTGTTGCACATATGTGAGCATTATAGATAGATATGGATAAGGTTCTGTGTCTAAAACTGCAACTTATGATCAGATTTTGTATACATAAACACTAAAGTGTCGAGAGGTTGTTAAATTGCCACCCTCAAGTTCTATTCTAGCTGATTGTATTATGTCTTTATACTTTCGTCATCTCTGCTTTTTTCTCACGTTTTCAATAGATTTCAGCATATTCTTTAAATCCTATGTTTTCTTTTAAAAATCTCTGATTTTGGGAGAGGGATCAAGATGGATGATTAGACACAGCTGTGGTGTATGGCACTTATAAAGGGGGAAGAAAAGGGTTGAGTAAATACAGCACCTTCAACTGACATATCTAGGTGCTCACATTGGGACGGATTGAGAAAACACTCAACCCACAGGGAATGAAGAAAAGAAGAACAAGGTGATGGCCCATTCGGGAGTGACATGGAGCCAAAGGAACCCCCACTTTCAGCCAAGGGAAGTTCTGAGTAAATGTGTGACCCTGGGTAACCATGAATTTCTCATACATCTTTTCAACCCATGGATTAGGAAGCTCCCCCTCCTGACCCCACTCACCAGGGCCTTGGGTTTGACACACACAGCTGTGTGGTGTCTCAGCAGAGCTGTTGCTCAGGAACACACAGAGACCTGGGAGCTTTATATACTCTAGCCCTGGGATCCCTGACAAAGGTAACTGCAACTCAGACAAGGTGAGAGGTTTCTACCTATCCCTATGAAAGGGGCCGAATCCAAGAAGCCAAGTGGTCTCAGTTTGTGAGCTACATTTACTAGCCACTACAAAAACACACTGAAATGCACAGACCAGTGACACTATGAAGCAACCACATAAACAAATCTACAAAATAACTAGCTAGCATTGTGATGACAGGACCAAACCCACACATAACAATACTAACCTTAAATGTAAATGGGATAAATGCACCAATTAAAAGACAGAGAATGGCAAGCTGGATAAAGAACTAACACCCATTGGTATGCCACCTTCAAGAGACCCATCTCACATACAAAGACACATATAGGCTCAAAATAAAGGAATGGACAAAAATTTACCAAGCAAATGGAAAACATAAAAAAGCAAGGTTTGCAATCCTAGTTTCTGACAAAACAGACTTTAAACCAATGAAGATAAAAAAAATAATACAAAGAAGGCATTCCGTAATGATAAAGGGTTCAATTCTACAAGAAGAGCTAACTATCCAAAATATATATGCACCCAATACAGGAACATCCTGATTCACAGGGCAAATTCTAGAGACCTTCAAACAGACTTAGACTCTTACACAGTAATAGTAGGTGACTTTAACACTCCACTGAAAATATTAGATCATCAAGAAAAATATTAACAAAAATATTCAGGACTTGAACTCAGCTCTGGATCAAGTGGACCTGAACTCAGCTCTGGATCAAGTGGACCTGATAGATATCGTCAGAAATCTCCACCCAAAACACCAGAATATACATTCTTCTCATTGCTACATAGCACTTAATCTAAAATTGATGACATAACTAGAAGTAAAACACTCCTCAGCAAATATAAAATAACTGAAATCATAACAGTCTCCTGAATTAAGTGCAAACAATTAGAAATCAAGATTAAAAAATGCATTTAAAACCACACAACTACATGGAAATTGAACAACCTGCTCCTGAATAACCTTTGGATAAGTAATGAAATTAAGGCAGAAATCAAGAAGTTATTTGAAACCAATGAAAACAAAGAAAAAGGTACCAGAATCTCTGTGACACAGCTAAAGCAGTGTTAGGAGGGGAAATTTATAGTACAAGATACTTGCACCAAAAAGCTAGAAAGATCTCAAGTTAACAACCCAACATCACAACTAAAATAACTAGAGAACCAAGAGCAAACAAACACCAAAGCTAGCAGAAGACAAAAAGTAACCAAGAGGAGAGCAGAACTGATGGAGATGGAGGCATGAAAAACTCTTCAAAAACCAACAAATCCAGAAGCTGCTTTTATTATTTGAAAAAATATAAAATAGACAGACTGATAGACTAATAAGAAAGGGGAGAAGATTCAAATAAACACAATCAGAAATGATAGGGGTGATATTACCATTGACCTCACAGGAATACAACCACAGAGAATATTAAAAACACCTCTGTACACATAAACCAGAAGAAATAGATAAATTCCTGGACACGTATACCCTCTCAAGACTGAACCAAGAAGAAATTGTATCCCTGAAGAGACCAATAACAAGTTCTGAAATTGAGGCAGTAATAAGTAGCTTACTAACAAAACAAAACAACAAAACAAAAAAAGCCAGGACCAGACAGATTCACAGATAAATTCTGCCAGAGGTACAAAGTACAGCTGATACCATTTCTACTGAAATTATTCCAAAAAATTGAAAAGGAGAGACTCTTCCTAAAGGCCAGCATCATTGTGATACCAAAACCTAGCAGAGATAACAACACAGAAAAACCTTCAGGTCAATATCCTTGATAAATATTGATGCGGAAATCCTCAACAAAATACTGGCATCGAAAAGTTTATCCACTACAATTAACAAGGCTTCATCCCTAGGATACAAGGCTGTTTCAGCAAACACAAATCAATAAATGTAATTCATCACATAAACAAAACTGAAACAAAAACCACAAGATTATCTCAATAGATGCAGAAGAGACCTTCAACAAAATTCAACATTCCTTCATGTTAAAAACTCTCAATTAACTAGGTATTGAAGGAACATACCACAAAATAATAAGAGCCATATATGACAAACCCACAGCCAATATCATACCGAACGGGCAAAAGCTGGATACATTTTCCTTGATAATCAGCACAAGACAAGGTTACCCTGTCTCACTTCAACATGGTATGGAATGTTCTGGCCTGGGAAATAAGGCAAGAGAAATAAATAAAGGGTATTTGAATAGGAAGAGAGAAAGTCAAATTATCTTTGTTTGCAGATGACATAATAATATATTTAGAAAACCCCATTGGCTCAGCCCAAAAGCTTTTTAAGCTGATAAGCAACTTCAACAAAGCCTCCGGATACAAAATCAGTGAGCAAAAATCGCTAGCATTCCTATAAACCAGGAGCAGGCAAGCAGAGAGCCAAATCATGAATGGACTCCCATTCACAGTTGCCAGAAAAAGAATAAACTACCCAGGAATACAGCTAACAAGTTAAGTAAAGGACCTCTTCAAGAAGAACTACAAACCACTGCTCAAAAAAAAAAAAAAAAAAAAAAAAATTCAGAGATGACACAAACAAATGGAAAAACATTCCATGCTCATGAATATAAATAATATTATCAAATGGCCATACTGCCCAAAGTAATTTATAGATTCAATGCTATTCCCATTAAACTACCATTGACATTCTTCACAAAATTAAAAATAACCATAAACCATTTAAAATTTCACATGAAACCAGAAAAGAGCCCAAATAGCCAAGGCAATCCTAAGCAAGAAGAAAAAGCTGGAGGCATTATACTGTCTGGCTTCAAAGAATACCGTAAGACTGCAGTAACCAAAATAACATGGTACTGGTACAAGAACAGAAACATAGACCAATGGAGCAGAATAGGGAATCCAGAAATAAGGCTGCACAATTACAGCCATCTGATCTCCAACAAACCTTACAAAAGTAGCAATGGGGAAATGATTTCCTATTTAATAAACAGTGCTGGGAGAACAGGCTAGCCATATGCAGAAGACTGAAACTGGACCCCTTCCTTACACCATATACAAAAATTAACTCACAGTGGATTAAGGACTTAAATGTAAAACTGAAACATATAAAAACCCTAGAGAAAAATCTAGGCAACACCATTCAGGACATAGGCATGGGCAAAGATTTCATGATGAAGATGCCAAAAGCAATTGAAACCAACGCAAAAATTGACAAATGGGATCTAATTATGCTAAAGAGCCTCACAGCAAAAGTAACTATCAACAGAGTAAACAGACAACCTAAAAATGAGAGAAAACTTTTGCAATCTATGCATCTGACAAAGGTCTAATATCCAGCAACTACAAGGAACTTAAACAAATTTATAAGAAATCAACAAACAACCCCATTAAAAAGTGGGCAAAGGACATGAACAGACACTTCGCAAAAGAAGACATACATCCTGCCAACAAACATATGAATAAAAAGCTCAACATCACTAATGATTAGAGAAATGCAAATCAAAACTACAATGAGATATCATCTCACAGCAGTCAGAATGGCTATTACTAAAAAGTCAGAAAACAGCAGATGCTGGTGAGTTTGTGGAGAAAAAGGAACACTTCTACACTGTTGGTAGATGTGCTAGCTAGTTCAACCATTGTGGAATACAGTGTAATAATTCCTCAAAGATCCAGAGGCAGCATACCATTTGATTCAGCAATGTCATTATTGGGTATATACCCAAAGAAATATTAATTGTTCTATTATAGACGCATGTACTCAAATGCTTATTGCAGCCCTATTCACAGTAGCAAAAAAATGGAATCAACCTTAATGCTCATAAATGATAGACTACATAAAATGTGGTACATATACATCACGAAACACTATGCAGCACTAAAAGGAATGAAATCATGTCCTTTGCAGGGGCATGGATGGAGCTGGAGGCCATAATTCTTAGCAAACTAACTCAGGAACAGAAAGCCAAATACTGCCTGTTCTCACTTAAAAGTGAAAGCTAAATTATGAGAACACATGGACACATGGTGGGAAAAACACGCACACCGGGACTTGTCAGAGGGTTAGGGTTGGGAGGAGGGAGAGAATTAGGGAGAATATTAATAGCTAGTGGATTCTGGGATTAATGCCTAGATGATGTAATGATCTGTGCAGCAAACCACCATGGCACATATTTACATGTAACAAACCTGCACATCCTGCACATGTACCCCTGAACGTAAAATAAAAGCTGGAAATAAAAGACAAAAAACAATTAAAAAAATATATATCTAATTTTTATTTTACAACGTTCTTTATCCTATGTGACTGTCACTTATATTAGCACTGAAAAACTGTAAAACAGACCAAAATACAAACAGATAATAAAGCCTACAAAATTTTGAACTTCAGTAGACTGTATAAAACCAAGATACTTAGTTTGAAAATTTGGAGATGGCTCCATTTCTTATTGATATCTGTTTTCATCGATTGTCATTGCTGAAAATATTTAGGTTTATTTTTAATGTTACCAATATTCCTGTATTATTACTTAAATTTCAATATCTTCAGTAAGAAGATTGCTTGAGAGTTTTACTGCAAGAAAACTCATCTCTTTCTTTATGAAACCAAACTACATTTGGATCCCGTTGGATTTCTAATAGTGTTTTTAAAAGGAGTTTACCCAGCTGAAGCTGACACCTCTCTATATTGTGCAGTTCGAAGGATATAAGGAAAGACTTTTCCACAAAAAAGATTGCTTTTGATATAATCTCAGAAAGTATGCCGTCAGTGATTTCTTCACTTTGTATTAAGTATTATGCTTTGTGGACTCCTAGTTTGAATGGAAAGAAAAATAATTATATTTCAATTGGTATGAATTCACTGTTTTCTTCAGAACAGGTATACTCTAAACTGGATGAAAGTACTGGTGCATATTAGGGGAGGGAACAAGTGGAATTGAATTTGGCTACCAAAAGAAGATTCCAGATCATTAGATACAATTCTTTCCATTTTACAACAAGGCAAAGAAGAAGGAGAGAAGAGATGATTTGCTTTAGCTCATATGTTTGTCCAGCCCCATGCTCAGCAGACATTGCTTTCATGGGCAAGTCTCTGTTTTTTTTTTGTTTTGTTTTTTTTTTTGTAAAATCCTAAACAAATTGTCCAAAATAAGAGTTTTAATGTAAGGACATCGTTGTCAATTTCACCTTACCTCCCAGTTCCAGCATTAAAAAAAATAAAAATAAATATCAAATTATAAGTGAGAAAAACATCACTTTAATTTTCTTTGGTACCATAATTTCTGTTCATCAGGTACTTCTGCTTCCCTTTGAATGGACTGATTTATTTCTAAACTATGACTATCACGATCTGCTACTTTTCCTTTTGCTAATTTATTTTCATCTTCAAAGCATCCTTATAGTAAACTCATTGGTAAATATAAAGCAGCCACTGCCCTGTTGGCTACGATCCTGTCGCCTTTTTCCCTAGCACCTAAAGAATTGTTGTGGCTGTTTTCATTACCTTTCATCTCTGCTGAAAGGGAAAGTAGGAGGGGGAGACAAGAGATGGTTCCATCACAGGCTTCACTTCAAAAGAGCCTTGATCATGAAAGGAGGTGACAGCCATATGAGTTGACTTTCTTTCTAGCACACAATTATCTTAACATAAGTAATTTACTCTGTAATCATTATGAAATCTTATGGCCTCTAAAACTAGGAACACTCTTAACATTAACAGATTCAATTCAAATTTCTTTCCACTTAAAAAAAAAACTTATACCGAGTTCATACCAGGGTTCAGATACTGTGATGGGAACTAAGGCTTCAAAGATTAAAAAAAAAAATCTACTGCATTTTCGAAAAGAATTCACAGTCTATTCTGTACCCCAGACAGCAAAGATATTTAGCATAATCTCTTAACATATTGGAGGAGGAAAAAATATATACTTTTTGAATTTTATATACACTATACAAATTGAGACAAGTATTTAGAGGTAAGTATAAAATGCATGGAAGTTCAGAGAAAGAGGTCAAACAGCCTACATGTTTTTCCTTTTGTTTTTAACTTAATTCCTTAAATCTCCTTCTGACCTGGACACTCCCTGACCATTCTTGCGCCCAAGGTACATATAAAATCCTCACTCTATAGATGGAACCATTCTACCACAGATCATTTCACTTGAAAACTGTGTTTACAAACTTGTTTATAATCTATCAAGTGGCCAAACAATTTCACTGAAAATGAGATACAACTGGTTACTTAGATAAATTGACCTTTTCTCCCAGAGCTAAGCTGTGTGGTTTTTATTATTCATAAAGACACCTACCTCTCCTGCAGAAAATTGATGATAATCAAGGAAACTGGAACTCAACCCACTAAGTTAACATTCTGTGTATTAGATTCATTTGTAGTATGCTGGACAAGCTATAAACGGCTAATATGAGTTTGCAAACTTGTCCTTACTTCCTAGGTGTAAGATTGTATAAAGATGGAGCACAAAAGTTACATGAGAAAAATAACAAGGCAGAAAGTGTATACAGCTCACAGTGCCTCTCTAGCCCCCGACAGATGTGCAATTGATTCCCCTATTCAGTGAAGCCCATGCAGAATGAGAAATTTACCAATGTAAAGGAGCTAAGAAACCATAGACTCTCTCTTTAAGACAATTAGATGGAAGAGAGGTGGAGAGCATATTTACCTTCAACTATCTAAGACAATTTCTTATGTTGTCACACCATGAAAACAGATTAAACTGAGACTAAAAGACAGTTGAATGAGATTCAAGAACTTTATGCCTTTCAAGCGTCTTATCCATTTTGAGATTACAGGTATAAAATGGTTGAAAGTTGGAGATTTAGAGTGAACTTATCCTGCCCCTCACTTGAAATTTAGGAAAAAGGAGCTTTAAGCAACCATTTCATATAAATATGCATTTGATCATTTCAAGGAAACTGAAGCAATATACAAGAATATTTTTCTGAAGAATGCACAAAAACAACAGACAGACATACAGACAGACACACACACATGAGGGAGGGAGTATGTTAGCTTAAATATCTATAAAATTCAGAGAGTACTTTAGGAGATTATAGCCATAGTTGGCAAGATATGGGAGTAATATTAGGTGAGAAAAGTAAGGAGGTGACCACTTGACCCCTTGCCAAACTCAATCTTCTCTTTAGCATTAGATTTTAGCTGGGGCAGTGAACAAGTCTGAATTCTAATTCAAGTTATTCTAACTCTAATTCAAGTTTGAATTCCAATTCAGTTTTGGATTATTATGAAAAGACATTTTATTTACTGAGTTGATATTGTAGTTTGTATCTTAAAGTGACCGATGAAACTTATTACCTAAGCATCTAGTTGTTATACAGGGTATGAGGAAAACCTAGTGCCCATGACTATATGCAAATCAATAGAAGAAAACCGTAATACATTTCTTATGATCCTATCTCATAAACTAGACTGCTTAAATGTAACGGTTATATATGTATTACTTCATGCATAAGCCTACACCAAGCTGGTCATAGCATACCACACTTAGTAACATTGATTTATTGAAGAGTCTCAACTCATCACAGATTTAAATGAGAAACCATTTTATGTTTCTACTAACTGCTTGACAATTCTCCTACATAAACAGATTTCCATTGATCTTTTTATAATATTTTGATAGATCCCATGCTAGTCACTTCAGTTTATCCAAACTATGTCATTTCTGTTTCAAAATCTAGTTCTGTTCATTTGTAAGTTTCATTTAAATCACTTCTCCTTCCTTCCCCTGTTTTACAGGCTACGACTATCAGTGGATTTAGCAGCTTGCATTCTTAGGATGGGGCGGAGTTGGGTGGAATGAAATCTTTACTTCCTTCACTTTCACATGCATCTTCTCTGCTGTTGGGCAAGAAGGGAGAGTGAAACAAAAGTCTAAACATTTGGCGCATTTCTTTCTCTATCAAAAAAGAACTGGTTGGACATGCTGCATAATGGGAGGGTACTCATCAGTTATTTTGAGGGCCCTATGGTTCTAATTTAATGACCTTGAAGATCCAGTTTCATTTCATCTTTTTACTGTTTTTCCTGGTCCATGGACTGAAGATAAAACTGAACCATGACACCAAAACTATGTGTCAGTCAGATTCCCAAGGACTCAAAGAGAGTAGTGAAAATATTTAATGAATACATTATTTACATAGCTGTGTGTTGAATTCAGTGAAACAACAATGGATGATGACATACCCAGTGAGTAGTGATATCCGGAAACCGCTATGGCTCCAAGTCCTAAAGAGCAAAGTGAAGAAACAGAGTTACTGAGTTTCAGTAAGAGCTCAAGTTGTTCAGATGGGTTTCTCTGGCAGGGTCTGGATTTAGTTATTGGAGAGGGGGTCCTTAACAGGAACTGTGCTTACGTAGAGGAACACAGTCACATCTTCCAGAGTAGAAAAGAGTAAAACTTGCATCTGGAGAGTGGACAGAGAATATAGAGCTCTCAACTGCTTTTTGTCTCTTTCATTCCGTAGGTAGTTTGCTTGGAAAATTAAAGGAAGGTGGTTCAAGTTTAGCTACTTTCACTAGTGTACAATCGTCTATGGGGAAGACGCATATTTAAGCCATATGAAAGAGCCATTTGCTTTTCCCCCGACACTGTGCCCTCTCTCAACTCCTTCATTTCTCTATACCTCAGAAGCTTCAGGAACTCTGAAGACCCACATGTGCAGTAACTTTCAGAGTAAGACACTGAGAATTGTCTCTGATTTATCACCATATATTACAAGTGATTCTGCTAGATTACTGAAAAAGAACAGGTTTGCTATTGTATGTCTAAAAAGGAGGCATAATAGGGGGGAAGAACCTTTCCCTAGGAATCTGCACATGAAATTATTTGACATCTTTCTGAATACTGTTCTTATGTGAATTGAGGGGATAATGGGGGGACATGGATGATATGGCATCTTTTTCTAAACTGGAACCGCTCAGTAAACATTATAAACAATGTTATCCCCCTGTTGGTGAGTCTCTGTATTATAAGTACAGGAAATTTAACATCTTTGTTCTTCAGGTAAAATTTTTAGACATCAGGAAAAGAAGAGTATTCTTATAAGATATTACAGATTTAGAGATAAGCAGGAGAGATCTAAGAGCTGATAGTCTCAAAGGAGTAAGATAGAGAAAAAAAAGAAAGAAGTGGGTGAATGTAGAGCTTCGGACAGAAGCTAATCTTGTCTTTTCTGATGTGTTCCATACCACTTGCTGTGTGTGAGCAGCCCTGATCCCACTGCTGTTGATATAATCATATAAAGTTAGAGCTTGAGTGCCCTTAGAGATACTCTAGCCTAAAACATTTTTAAGAGAGATGCTTTTAAATAAAAAAGAATTGTTTATGTTTGTGTTATTTCTCTGATAGATGCAGATCCTCACTCTTAAATATTTCATGCTTGTTTTTTATATATGTGTCTTGTATATCAAATATATCATAAAATTCCTGAAGGAAGGACCTTCTTTTCTGTACATTCCATTGTCCTTAGCCTCATTCTGGGGAGTGTAGTACTATGTAAAAGCTGACCAACTGAATGCAAAAGGAATGAGTAAGTTAATAATCATCTCAGCTTATAAGACTTTAGAGAATCTTTTATTATTAAATGTATCCTTATTGGATTCATTTTGCTTTACCTGGTTTTAAACATTTGCTCTTAAACTTGGGGTTACGGACATTTCTTTATGTATAACCTTGCATACTTATCTATTTTTGAGGGGAAGATATTTATGTTTTGATTTAGGTTGTTTTATAATTAAATTTTCAATGAGATTACCCAAAATATATTGACAATTTTTTGGTGGACAAACATTTTAGGGAGAGGAAACTCTACTAAAAATTGAGAGACTGAAAGCTTAGGGTTCTATATGGATACTGCAAGTAGTTAGCTGTGTTTCTGGATTTTCTTTTTCTTTGAGACAGGGTCTCTCTCTGCCACCCAGGTTGGAGTACAGAGGCATGATCATGGCTTAATGCAACCTCAAACTCCTGAGCTCAAGCAATCCTCCTGGCTCAGCTTCCAACATAGCAGAAACTACAGGCACACACACCACCATGCCTGGATAATTCTTTTTTAATTTCTTTCTTTCTTTTTTTTTTTTTTTTGACAGAGTCTCACACTGTCACCCGGGCTGGAGTGTAATGGCACCATCTCAGATCACTGCAACCTCTGCCTCCTGGGTTCACACAGTTCTCCTGCCTCAGCCTCCCAAGTGGCTGGGATTACAGGCACACACCACAACACTCAGCTAATTTTTTGTATTATTAGTAGAGATGGGGTTTCACCATGTTGGCTAGACTGGTCTCAAACTCCTGACCTCATGATCCGCCCACCTTGGCCTCCAAAAGGGTTAGGATTATAGGCATGAGCCACCATGCCTGGCCTAATTTTTCTTTTTTATGTGTGGTATCTTGCTATGTTGACTGCACTGGTTTTGAATGCCTGGCCTC
This sequence comes from Ateles fusciceps, assembly GCA_036589455.1. NCBI lineage: Eukaryota > Metazoa > Chordata > Mammalia > Primates > Atelidae > Ateles > Ateles fusciceps. The sequence continues at coordinate 4,079,986 of JAZHEH010002077.1, forward strand.
AAGTGATTCTCCCTCCTTGGCCTCCCAAAATGCTGGGATTACAGATGTGAGCCACTGCACTCAGTCTGGAATATATTTTGTTAAATAATGGTATAGTTTCTGCTGATCATTTAAACTTCCCAACCTATATTCTCTCCTCTTAGAGCATCACTAAGACATTTACTATGATGATTGCACACTCCTTGATAGAAGGATCAGGGTCACTGCCATAGTGTCATATACTAAGGTTGCTAACTCAAGTCCTGACTCAGATTGAGGTGCTCTGCATTAAATGTTTACAGACTTCATGGCAAGAGAACTCCAAAACTTCTCTAAACTTTCATTCTTCTAAGGAAAAAAAATAATGATTTAATATGGTTCTTCATTAGCATAACCCAAAGGATTAGTATTATAGAAGTTTTAGGTTCTGAGTTAGGCTACTTGAACAGCATGAGTTCTACAATGCCATGCTTTCTTCAATCCCCAGTTCTGCCTTAACTACGGCATGTACAGAATATTTAATGTATCTGCTTCACTTTAACCTTCTATAAAAATGAGATAACATTATAAATAATAATGTTATTATTTATAAAATTAAATAAATTTGTTTTTTGAAAGTTTTTAAAAAGTTAATAATGTAAAATATGTTAAACAGTGTCCAGGAATAGAAAATGCTCAAATGATTTTAGCAATAATCAGCTATATAATCATGGAAGTCTTTGGTTGTTCCAAAAATAATGTATCATTACATTTAAGCACAGAACTAGCTTGGAAAGTCACATTAGCTTGAAAAGCATGTGTATGATGAAAATAGACACATGTCAAGAGTAAGTAGACCTAGTGTATTAGTCCAGTTTCACACTGTTGATAAAGACATGCCTGAGACCAGGCAACTTATAAAACAAAGAGGTTTAATGGATTTACAGTTCCATGTGGCTGGGGAAGCCTCACAACCATGGCAGAGGTCAAGGAGGAGTAAGGCACATGTTATGTGGAGGGTGGCAGGGAAAAAGAGCTTTTGCAGGAAAATTCTCATTTTTAAATCTATCAAATCTCTTGAGACTTATTCACTCTCATGAGAACAGCATGGGAAAGACCAACTCCCAGGATTTAATTACCTCCCCACTGGGTCCCTCCCACAACATGTGGGAATTCAAGACGAGATTTGGGTGGGGATACAGAGCCAAACTGTATCACATAGGTTCACATTTTAGAGATTTTGATCTTGCCATTTGTTCTTTAGCAATATGCCTACAGATTCTCTCAAGCAGCAATTTACAATAGGTAATGGGTAACTATAATGAGTGGGTTTGGCTTGGTGATCTCAGTATAGCAGACTCATTTACACATCTAAATTGTTTCTCTTCAATCCTGTCTTGAGTCAGATTAAATTTCTTCAATATGGCAGGCAGCCTGTTGGCTGTCTGTCACCATTAGAGTACTAAATGGTTTCCTCTTAGGTCTCTGGGAGCTGCTCCTCTGAATAAATAGGGTGTTCTTCCCATCCCTCCTCTCTCCCTCCTTTCTTCTCTCCTAATATGTCTTTAAAGGAGTGTGTGCCTTCTCTTCTTTTATCTTTTCTGAAAACTTGAAGTCTTCCTTCAACTAGTGGATTTCTTACACATAAGTTTGTCAATAAAATTCAAAGAATTTCTGGACTGACATAGAGACTTCTTGCCCCCCCCAAAATGTATGTATAAGGAAAACTTTGCATTAAATGTTCTCTTTATTGAGTGTTTCTGTGTCTTTCTGTTTTGTTTTTGTTTTGGTTTTATTTTCCTTTAATCTTCCATCATTTGTCGTATATCTGTTTTTTAAAGTTCTCCCAAGGCTGTACTGAGGCAAAAGACATTTATGGCAGGGAATCACACATAACCTTAAAAACAATCTCGAGGGGCAGTGAGCCAGGAAATATGTACAATACAGTCAGGAAACGTGACTTAATTGCCAATTTGACCAGAAGAAGGCCAGGTAATTTCAATGAACCACTGACACTCTTTGGATCAGGGTAAGAAAAAATTAATCTTCAAGAAATAAATAATAGAGGAAAACATGGAGAAGAACAAATAGAGTGGTAGCATGTTTTTAAAGTGGAGACCAATCAATACTGCTCTTATTTTCACATGGTTAACCAGTCAATCAAATTATCATTTTGTCTAGATACAGGAAAATGTGAGAATTTTACTATTTTAGTAAGTTATGATTCTCAGTCTTTACCTCTCATTCACATCTGTATATTCTGCAAAATAATTTATTTGCATTTAGTTGGCTTGTAGAGACAATGGCTCTGTGTCTGTACTCTCGCTATAACCTCATAACCCATCCCTAAGACATAAAATTGAGAAATAGTACAATTTAACCATTCAACAGTGAATACATTTGCATATGATTTATGTACAGTTAAATGTATGTCAATTTTACTTCCTATTTCTATTCTTTTTATCAGTTTAAATAAGATAATCAGAATTTTGGCCAAACATCTTCTTCCTTATCTTTTATAAATTCAAGTCAATGAGCATATCTGACTATGAACCGTAGACTATATTTCATGTTCTACTAGATTTATAGATGCATCCAATAAGAGATAACTCTGGGTTCAGTTTTATTACAAGATAATAATTTTTTTGTTTTAGGATTAAAGATAAATATTATTCCTGCTCATTGTTTTTCAAAAAGCAACTTTAGTAGAAATTTAAATATTCTTACTGTCAGATGAATTAAATTATGCATGATTTTCCCATTATGCATATCATATACAACATTCCAGTAATTTCTCATTAAAGATAGAAAAGTAGATAGCTATATATAATGACTTATGGAAATAATTGAAAATATATCCAATACAGAAGTTTTTTAAATGTTTAATTAATTCTAATACCATTTTATGAAAGAAATAGAGAAAAATGCTTAATTGCTGAATTTGAGATAAATATTTCATCTCCAGGCATATTCTAAAATATATTTCTAAGATTAAGACAAATATGTGATGTATTAAATATGAGTTTTAATTTTGAGTGGAACCAATTGATTCCCTGTGTATTAGTAGAATAATCATCCCCCAATATGGCGTACATCCTAATTCCTAAGGAATGAGGAATTAGAGATGAAGTCAAGGTTGCTAATCATCTGAGCTTAAAATAAAATTATCCAGGATCATCCAGGTGAGCCTAATGTAATGACAGGGTGATTAAATGTGGCAAAAGAAGGCAGAAGATAGGGAGATAGAGAGAAAGCAGTGCCAGAAGAACTTGGGCTGATGTTGCTGTCTTTGGAAATAAGGATTTGTCTGAAATTTTCCTCATGATTAGCCTGGGGGGTAATGTGTTTCTGGATGGAAGACAACAGAGGTAAGAGTTGTTTTATTGCATTTTATCAAGGGAAGAGTCTATCAACATGACTTCTTATATGATGTTAATCTTGATCAACTGATTGGCCAGGTTAACTCTGCTAAACTGTTTATTAGGTTTCCTTACTAGAGTGATTCTTTCTTTCTATCTCTCCAAACTATTCTCTTTGGAAGGAAGTCACCATGCGCTGTCCATACTTGAGAAATCAGGCATCACGCTCCTTAAAGGCAGATTGTCTACACAAATTATTTGTGATGCTTCTGCCTGGGAAATTTGTCTGTTCTTGGCCATTTTCTTATTTATTCAAGCATTTATATAAGTATGGACTCATGGAGGTTTTTCTGATTCTATGAGTTTTAATCTAATACAACCTTATTTTGTTCCTTTAACTGTTCTTTCAGTTGGCTCTTGTGGTTCTTTGACATATTCTCCTTTGAGTGTGCATGTGTATCTGTGCCTGTATCTCTATATATGTGTGTTAGTACTTCTTTGCTTCCTGGCACTATAAGATATTACAGGAGCATTTTATATGTTCTCTGCCTCAGTCCTAGGATCAGCCATTCTCAAAGGAACAAAGGTGCTTTTTGTTAAAGAATGAAATTAAAAACCAAGAGGGGGACACTGTGTGTACTCATTGCTCCTGGACTGTCATCGATTCTCCACTTGGTAAAGTGACAGGAAAATGAGATATATTGTGTACATATATGTATATCTATAAATATTTCTGTATATGTTCATTTGTGTGTGACTATATGTATGTGCATGTTTGCATATATATGTTTCTGTATATGTGCCTCTATGTATGTGCATAATATGTATATATACACACATATATATGAAGCTAAACATGAGTTTATACTGGTCTCCAACTTTAATCCAGCACAAAACAGATCATTCCAGCGTTCCTACGTTGCTTATTTGTAACTTCTCACTCTAACATTGACAAATCTGGATCCCATCATCCCATCTATTTGCTTGGTGCTGAGTTCCAGTTGCATGTATAATGGTCTTATATTTATTAACCACTATTCCCTGGGAAAACCCCTTTGTCAACTACAGTACAGTTTCTGCATAACTCCTTTTGCCGTTAGTATTATAATCTAAACATTTTTTCCAAAATTGCTTAGCAGAGTAATTCTTTCTACATCCTTCAGTAAAGTCATTTCAAGTATGTGTTATGTAGTTTGAAGGTTGTCATGGAATATCTGAGGCCAGTGGATATTGTATCATTTTTGTGTTGCTTTCCTTTTATGCTGACTGCTTGAAATACACTTCTTTCAAATTTTTAGAACATTATGTTAACCACAGAATGTCTCACTGGAGATTTTCCATATTATTTTTAATTATGATGGCTCTCAAATTCAAAATTTTCTTTCTTCTTTATTTTAGAGAATTTTAATTTGATAGTTATTGTATTGCATGTGTCTTACAATTTGCCACAAAGTAACTACTAAACTTTAGGTATCAACTTATGGTACTAAAATATTTATCATGTTTCATTTAAAGAACATCTTCATTTAATCGCATCAATTTATAAATGCACCTCTCTAATATTTGGCCTCATTCTCATGATTGTCCATTTGGCTGTTACTGTGGTTTGAATGTTAAATGTTTTTGTCTCCTTTACAATTCATGTGTTGGAAGCTTAATCTCCAGTGCAACCGTGTCAGAGGTGGGACTTAATAATGTGTGGGTCATGAGGGCTCTGTTTTCATGAATGGATTAATGCCTCCATAAAAAAACTTGTGGGAAAAAGTTTGCTGTTTTCTGCTCTTCTGCCATATGAGGACATAGTTTTCCTCCCCCTCTGGAGTATGCAGTGTTCAAGCTGCCATCTTGAAGGCAGTGAGACTGGACTCTAACCTGTTGGCACCCTCATCTTGAAATTCCCAGCCTCCAGTGCTGTGAGAAATAAATTTCTGTTCTTTATAAATTACCCAGTTTCAGGTATTCTGTGATGCAACACAAACAGACTAAGACAGATGTTCTCTGTACTAAGCTGTTAACCTTCTGGCATGATTACTTAGTGGAAATGTCTATCATTTTCATTAAGCAATGACTTCGTAAGAATTTGGGCAGCATTGGTTCCCAAATTCTTTACACATTTTTAATAAAGTAACTTCTGTGATATGAAGCTCACAGTTCCATAACTCTGCCAGATAGAAATAAAAGTTTACAACTTCTGGGGATAAAGTCAAATAGTCTCATGTTTCACGTCCCTATCCATCCATTACCCATCTGGCATAATCCCATCTATCACTCTAGGGCTCTACCACAAGAGTGACTACTCTTGCTTTTAGAGAGTAATATATGTATACTATAGTTAAGATCATTGCTATATCATTAAATGCAGTTGGGGTGAGTCCTATGCAGTAAGAAGCTCACATGGAACAGCTGTTGTAGATATCTTACTTTAACACAGTATGTGAGGATCCTGCATAAACAGGTCAAAAGTAAAGACACTTTCATCTATCAGAATGTTCCAGAGGTGACTTTTTTATTTATTTACCATCTCCTACACTGGCACCCTTCGTTTACTTGGCTAAGGAATATTGTGACAAGTTACTGTGAAATTAGCACCTCGAATTACTCAGAATACTTTTGTATAAAGTATTTATATATATGTAATATATATACTATATACTTACTATTAAATATACTTTATTATAAACTATTATATACACATTCTATATTATATACTTACTATATATTATATACACTTCATATATTATATATTATACTTTATATATGTAGAAAATTCTGAGTAACATAACATGCTAATATCTGTATTATATATATATAGAGAGAGCACAATATAGTAAGTATCCAAATACATTTTGAATAGGCATCAATCTTTATTCAAGAAAAATAAAAAACACAGTAGCAGTCTTCCTTTTGAGCTCAAGGAGCGCTGAACATATGGTAGAACATATAGATAGTTTAGGAAAAATAAGATGAATAAAATGGAAAGAAGGAAAAGGGAAACCATTTTTTAAGAGTTACAGAAAGACCAGTTTAGCTGGAGCAAAGAACTCATGTAAAAAAATGATGACTTATGAATTTTCTTATTTCTTTTAAGAAATTGTAGGCTGTTTTATGGGTATAAATATCAGTTCTATTTTGAACTCTGTGGGACTGAACTAATCCTGACACTTTTATGGATTCTCTGTTTAAATTCAACCCTACCACTTAAACAATTCTGGGACCTGCGTATTATAACTGTACTTTCTATAAAGTGCTTTTAGTTTCATAATCTGATTTGATGCTTCAAATTCCGTTAGGAAGTAGGTATGGAAGGATATTGCATTCCCAGTTTTGAGGTGAGGGATGCAAGGCACAGAGACTAGCCTATGATAACTGAATCCTGAAAACCTGACCCTTCCTCCTAGGCCTCCCTGGCCAGTCTTCTCAATGGGAATTCTAATAGCATCTCTTCTTTCACTACTTTTTCATATATATTACATATATATGAAAGACATCATAAATTTTGAATTTTGGAGATACATATCTATATATATTTATATATTTTATATATCTATATCTATCTATCTATATATATATATTTTTTTTTTTTTTTTCCTAAGATGTGTTCTCCAAGGCCATTTCTCTGGAAAGTTCTTCCCCATTGTTTATTGTTCTAGGTATTTGTGCCAATTCTTTCTCCTCAGCCAATTATGACATAAAGTCCCTATGGAAGCAATAGTCACAATACCAGAAAAACTACCCTATTCTAAAAATGTGCATCCTCATTCAGGACACTGGTTTATCATTACTGAGCATTTAACATGTGCAGGCATGGAGTATGTTCACTTACTCTGTCTTCCTGACCATTGTACACTGCTTGCTGGAATTCCACAGTTTCTCTCTCATTACTTCAGTTTACAGTAGTGTCCGTAATGAAATGGGAATACCATTGGGAGAGTTAATCTAATTAAACATCTAAACATTGTCAGTTATTTAAACACTGTCCTGACCCTATCTTGAAAAGAGATGCATATAAGGGGATAGAAAGAGAGTATGAGTGCCTTAATCTAGCCTGATTCATTCATGACCGTTCTGCCCTCTAGCCTGTTAGAGGAAAGTCATGATGATGTTAATGTATGCTTGTTTAGAAATGCCAGTCTGCTCCCTCTTCTCCACAGTCTTCCAGCTGTAGCCCAATTAAATTCAACAGTTCACAGGTGTTCAGATAAATGTTTTCAACATAAAACCTTAGTTGTCTTTAGGGCTCTTCACTCTTTTTAGCACTCTTTAAATTTGAAATATTCTTCCTACAAAACAAACCGAATTTGCAAATAAAAAAAAATACAGTGGATGATGAAGAAAATGTTAACAAATGTAAAAATATTGTCAGTAACCAAAAGAAAGATTCTTTCAGAACTAGCTGGAAGACCCATGCATTTAACCCAAACATGAAGCAAAATAATATTTTCTTGACTAAAGAGGGTGAAGAATGAGAATGGGATACCATGGTGTAACATGTATGAGGAAGGTTAAGAAGAAAATATAAGAATTTATGTTCCATCTTTTTCTGGCATATTTATTTAAAGCATTAACCACCACTCCCTCTCATACTTTCTATATTTAAACATGTAGATATTATCTCAAACACATATACACTTTCCTATCTGACAATGACTGCACCAAGAACACACTCTCTCTGACTATTCGCTCCATCAATCTAGAGAAAGAAAAAACTGACAGCCAATGATTGTCTTTCTATTTATAATTAGAAATACATTAACTCATTCCTAAAGATTTTGGAATTATTACAGATAACTAGGTTCCAAAAACATGGTAGCCAAAAATATGTGACTCATACATTGTACAAATCTGTTCATTGAGTAAACATATCCAGTATGTGACGCAGTCTTTGGCAAAGTCTGAATTTGGAGGGTTATGGCTATGTAAGAATTTATAAAATATAATTTTTTCAGAGTTAAACTAGGAAGAAAACCATTCATTTACTCGTTCATTTAGCAAATATATAGCGAGTGCCTACTATGTGCCATACACTGTCCTATGGTATGACAATGAACAACACAGACTAAAATCCTTGCCCTAAGGAACCTTAAGACAGGTGGTAAACATTAAACATATAATCTGGTATGTTAAAAGTCAATATATACAATAAGGGAAAGAAAAAAAGGAAAACTCTAGCAGAAATAGGGGAATCTGGAGTTCGAAAGCAAGAGGTAAGGGTGGAAAGGATGGGAAATAGCAAAGAGCAAACTTCATCTATTTCATTTATGTTAGAAATTCTAATGTTTTTTGGGTAAATCCTGCATTGAAAATAGATGTATTATTTATTGAAATTAGAATAAGGCAATTACAAGTTTCACTTGGCGATGATTCTGGTGATGTTAATGATGTTATTATCTTGAATACTTAATATGTGGCAAACGCTGTGTCAAATCACTGCTGAAGATGTCATTATATGACTGAAAAATGTCATAGCATATCCAAAATATAACCATTACTTCTCTATGCTCTATACAAGTCCATCGAATTGAAAGATCAGGAAAATATGGGTAAAAGGGGCAAAATAATTCACTTAGTTCCACATAGTGTCAGGACTGAGATAATCTCAGTCTGTATTTTAATCCCAAATTTATGCTATTATTCATTACTTATGTTGCAGCTAGAAATGAGCCAGTCAGGAGGGTGCTCTCCCCCACTCTCACAGGAATGTCAGGTGATGGCTCTGCAATTATTGCATTGCCACTCTAAAAATGATAATTTGGCATCGCCCAGGAAGAGGTCCTTTCTTGTTGATCCACACCTATTAACATCAAAATGTTAACTGAATGTGGACCCCAGGGAGAAGCAACTTCCTGGGCATACACACTAAGAGACAACAATGGCAAAGCTGGGCACACTCCGCCTGAAAAGGGCAGAAAGCCTCAGATGGGCATACATAGAAGTTCCTAAACACACTGTGTGTGCTCAATTCCAAGGAAAAGAAAAGCCCTGCACGTGGGGAAGCCCACCTTACGGAAAGCATCATGGGAAAGAGGCGAGCATATAATGTCCTAGAGTCAAGGTTAAGGGCTGCTTTTTTTGCTGTCTCCTCCTCTCTCTTTGTCCTTCAGGCACCCACGTGGGTCTCTTCCAAGAGAATTTTTCTTTCTTTCCTGTTCTAAATCTTTTTAAAATAAACTTTCACTCCTGCTCTGAGACTTGCCTTCATCTCTTTTTCTGGTTTATGACCCTCAGTCAAATTCTTTCTTCTGAAGAGACAAAAGCTGAAGTTGCTAGGGACCCATATGGATACACTGCTGGTAACTCGGATCTCTGCCACCGCTAACACTTACACAAACATATTGTTTTATTTAGCACAGACAGGCCAGAATTTTTTTAACTGCTTCGGATATATTAATTCATTTTAATTCTCAAAGTAATTTTATATATAGTAAACATTAAATGATCTAGAACTTTTCAGTAGACTAAATAATGGCTCCCCCAAAGATATCCTGTCTTAATCCCCAAACCTATAAACACGTTACTTTTCATGGCAAAGGAACTTTGCAGATGTGAGAGATACTGCAATTGGGAGTTTATCTTGAATTATCTGTGTGATCTTGGCATAATCACAAGATCCTTATAAAAAGCAAGTGGCAGGGTCAGAGTGAGAGAAAACAATGTGAAGACAGAATTAGAGGTTAAAGTAGGTGGGACCATGAACCATGGAATGTCAACAGTCTCTAGAAATTGTGAAAGGCAAGGAGACAGATTTTCCCCTATGCCTTCCAGAAGAAACACAACCTTTCCAACCCATTTCCAACTTCTGACCTGCATAAAAATAAAAATAATAAATCTGTATTGCCTTAACTTACCGATTCTGTGGGAATTTTTATAGCCGCAATAGGAAACAAATGATCAATATATAAAATGGGGTGATGCTGTTGCAAATATCTAAAATGTGAAAGTGGTAATGGAATTGGGTAAGGGGTAGAAGCTGGAGAACTTTGGAGGAGCATGACTGAACTGCTTTTTTGGCTTGCACAGATAGTGTACAGAAACATGGATGATAATGACTTTGCTAGTAAGTTCCGAAGTGCAAAGCACAGTAGAGAAAATAGATATTGCCCTAGGGAATTCTTTAGTTATCAGAAACCACTGGTAGAAACATGGACAGTAATGGGTGAGGGCTTATAAGACAATGAAGAATGCTATTGGATAATGGAGGAAAAGGGACATGTGTATATACAGTCAGAAACTTTGTTAAATTGTGTCCTACAGTTATGTGGAAAGTACAACTTAAAGCAACAAGCGTTAATTGTTAGCTGAGGAGATTTCCAAGAAAGGTGTTGAAACCAAAGCCTGATTTCTGCTCCCTCCTTAAAAAGGTTGAACATTCCTAACCCAAAAGTCCAAAATCTGAATCTTTTGTGTGATACCCGAAGTAGAAAATTTAACATATAAGTACTTAGCACAAACTTTCTTTTGGACACAAAATTACTGAAATTATTGTATAAGTTTATCTTCCAGCGATGCGTAAAAGGTGTATAACAAATGTAAATAAATTTACTTTTTAGATATGGATCCCATCCCAAGTTATTTCATTTTACATGTTCAGGTGTTCCAATTTTTTTTTTAATCCAAAATGTAAAATAACTCTGGTCCTAAGCATTCTGAATAAGGAATAATGGGTCTACAGTAAAATAGAAAAAAAAAAGGAGAGAAATTGAGGAAAGCACTATTAAGCCAAAAGGAACTAAGACCTAATGATTTGGAAAATTATTCTTGGCCTGTCAAGATTGAAAAATATGCTAAACTTAAGAGATTCATTGTCAAGAAAACATGCTCTGGAGAAAAAAAACAAGGACCAGATACAAATTTTGTTACTTCTTTGGAAGAATCCAAAGCTTATTTAGTCACAGGAAGGACTCTGAGAAAATCAGGCTTGTGATTAATGTATTCCCTTAGCCATCTCAATGGAAGACAGAAATAGAAATGGAATTATCTACAAAGACCTTCCTAGGCACCTCTTGTTCCCAGGCTGATGTTATATAAAATATCTATGATTAATAATCAATGAAACAACAAATCAAAAAGCAAGTATGTTTGGGATAGTGTGTTATGTGCTTTGGAAAATAGGGAAAAAGAATGTTTGATGAAAACTTCCAAGGAAATTACAAATTATTAAAGATTTTTTAAAAATTATAAGAGAAAAATTAAGAAAGTCATGCTCAAATGCATAGTGTGGTCTAACGTTACAGTAGGACTTGAAAGAAATAAATATACATGAAGCGGTTGAGTCTTCCCATTGGGAGATATTATTAAGCTAGACATTTAAGGATAAATGTTATAGTCATGTTGAGCAAAATGGGAGACAAGCAGCAAAGGAAAAATAACTTCAGGGTAAAAGGTATAGGTTGGTTTAAGCAGGAAAAATTGTCTGCTTAGGAACCAGAGGTGGATTATGTTAGAGAAGTAAATTGTAATCAGAATATATTGTAGGTGAAATTTACAAAATTCATTTTTTATTTGGGTAATTGGGAATCACTGAAAGGATTAACTTACTGGAGGCTTTAGTCAATCACAAGTGTGTTTTATTTTAAGTTTAAAAAGTTTGTCTTTTCTATTTCACAATGCACCATTTTGAGCAGATAAATATGTGAATTATTAGACTGATAAAAGCATTAATAAAATAATGTCTTTTTTATAATCACAAACACATATTTAATTACCTTTATATGATGCATATTTATATTCAAGTGCATGTGTATTTATGCACATAAAACATTAAGTGTGTAAGAATTGCAAGTCTGTTCATAAAAGAGTGCCAGTAATTATATTGCAAGTTCTTATAACATAAGTCAGTCGTCAGCCAGTTTCTACCTAGAGGTGAAGTGTGTCAAAATTTCAGGTTTTATTTGCTCTTGTTAAGCTCTAGTTAATTTTTTTTCTATTATTTTCTGGTTTTGAACAAATTATTCCATCAAGTTATTTGTCTTCTGGGAGATTTATCTTTGCCCAATTATTTTATAGTTTTTTTAAATACAAAACATCTTAGGTTTATAGACATTTTGAAGTATATGAGATAACTTGGTGTAAAGGCATAGATAATAAGGTCATTAAGCTTTGTTTCTAATTTGGGATAAGAGCATTATTACTGCTTTAAAATGCACTAATTAAGCTGATTTTAGATTCTTAAGGAGTTGAAATCTGAATAATTTGATTTCATGGTCTTTGTTTTCTACTTAACGTATTTACTTTGAGGCGACTTCTATATAAAACAGAGCTGAGCACTCAAGCTTCATCTGCTGTTTTTACCTAATACAGATACTTCACTACAACTTTAGTTTTGTTATTGTTACACATTTATTACCCTTCCTATTCCTATCTCTCTTCTTTGCTGATTTCACTCTGCCTGAAACATGCTCTACTTCTCTTCTACTTCATATTCTTCAATATAACCATGTTCCCCAAAACAGCTTTCTGAAATTATTCTCATTTCTTTCTGTGTTCTCTTTTAATTGATATATGGTGAATTCTCAAACACATTGACAAATTTCTAAATATAGTTGACCTTAAACAACATGAATGTGAACTTCACAAGTCCACTTATCTGTAGATTTTCTTCCGCTTCTGCCCTCCAAGATGGTAAGACCAACAGCCTCTCTTCTTTCTCCTCCTCAGATGACAATGTGAAGCTGAAGTGAACGAGGATTTTTATGATGATCCACTGCCACTTAATAAATAGTAAACATATTTTCTTTTCATTTTAATTTTCTTCATAACATTTTCTTTAAATTATTGTAAGAATACAGTTTGCAACACAGATGACATATGTGTTAATTACTAATTATGTTATCGATAAGGCTTCTGGTCAACAATAGGCTATTACCAAAGTTTTAGTGGAGTCAAAAGTTACACGTGGATTTTTTGCTGCCCTGGGGGAGGGTTCTCCTAACCCTTATGTTGTTCATGTGTCACCTATAGTGAATTTTCTTACCTATTATGTGACCTGAAGTTCAAAATTTTCAGAATGCTCTGCCAGTTCTATCAATATGCCTACAAAATATTCAAAGACAATGTCATGCAGACAACCAACATATATAAAAGGTAAAGCAATAACATAAAATGAAAAGAAAAAAAGCAACTATAAGTAAAAGCTAATCTGTAATCTCCTTTCTCAACCACTATGATCCCATGTAATACTGAATGTTAAAAGAAATAAATTCGTCTATTTTAATATATGAGCTTTAAACAAAAACAGGTGTTAAAAATAAAGAAGAATATTAAAACCAGAGAGGTAAATATATTGGTTCATGATGGGCTAACTCAGAGGGCCTGGATATTTGATCCTGTGAATACATTGCCTACCTGAATAAAGAAATCAGTTCTTGTCCCCATGGCAAAAGGAAAAATAGAATCAGGGCAACTCTCATACTCTCTGGCTCTGAAATTACTTTCCCCACATTAAAAAGAAACAAAAGTTTACTCTTCTGACTGCCCAAGGAATTTTTTTAAAATACTCTTTTCTATTTGACACAGTTGTAAAAAATTACTTTCTGTGAGAAATCAAAACTACAGTTACAATCTTCTTCTTGTGACCAAGATGGAATAACCAGGACTGAATTTGCTTCCTGCCCCTAGTAATTGACATAAAGAGACCGGCAAAATGTATGAAACAATTGATTTCAGACACTGAACATCAGGCAGCAAATGGTAGTGAACTCTGAAGGAGAGCAAAACCAATCAGGGGAGCCATCTGATAGCTGTAGCTTACTGACTAGAGAGTTTCTAAAATGCAGTGCAAGAAGTGGAAAACCCGTTGGAGCTTGGCAGTCTCTCCAAGTTGAGAAGACAGATGTGGAAGTTCCAATAGATCAAAGTAGCTCGAACTCACAGGGGTAAAATACTGACGAAAAGAGAGCAGCAGAGAGAGAATGCGAGGTTTTGAGATCTCCAGAAGGTCCCCCTTGATGTTGAAGCTGAACATTGATGAGGACATTTATATTAAAAAACTACCTGAGAACTGAGAAATACTTATCCAAAAGAAGCAGATAAAACAATACTCAGAGATCACTCTCCGCCAGGACTATTTCATGTTTCTATCAGCCAGAGAAGGCCTTAAAATTTACTGGGCATTGGGTGGAGTAGTAATTCCAAGGGAACTGATTGTATAGTAAGGCAAAGGTGGACCTATATTAACACAGTTCTGATTCTGTGCTAACAAACTTAAAAAAAAATCTAAGTTGCTTACAAGTAACTTAACTGTATCCCAGAACAAAGCTCAATATTTTTTACCTGGGAATACAAAGTAGGAATACAAAACTACCTAGGACACAACAAGATAAAATTCACAATGTCTGATACCTGATCAAATGTTGCCAAGCATGAAAAGAGGCGAGAAATTGATCCATATTGTGGAAGAAAATAAATAAACGAAAAGACACAATAATAACACAAACTTTAGAAATAGCATGCAAGGTCATTAAAACAGTTGTAACTCAATTCCATATTTTCAAGAAGATAAGAGAAAAAAGTAAATATGTTAAGTAGAACATGGAAAAAATTTAAAGAGGCATGAATTGAACTTCTAGATATAAAATCCACAATATCTGATATCAGAAATACATTTGATGGTATGAGCCACAGATTGGAGGATGAAGAAGAAAAGGTATTGACATATGTATATGTACTTATGTAATCATACATCTATAGCAGAAAAGATCTAAGGAATAAAAACATATGTGTATTTTATAGTAATAATTCTTATATAACTGAATGTATAGACGGACCTGGAAATGCATGATACTTATTTAAATGTTGCTGTAAATGTAAGCTGATGTTCTTGCTGAAATAAGATTCCCCTCACCATCTCAGAGTTAGTATTCAAGAAATGTAGCAAAGTTTAAATGTAACACAATGCATATAATCTATTCTGATAAGGCTTATTTTCAATAAATGTAGTGAAGGTAAAAACATAAATAAATAATTCTAAAAGTGTATGTACCTAATAAGAGCATGTATTTTATGTAAAGCAAAAATTTATTGAATGAAGAAATACACAATTCTACAATTTTATTCAGGCATTTAATATCATATTGTAATAATCAATACAAATAGAATCTCAGTAAGGGTATTGAAGACTTGAAAAACACTATCAACCATAAAACAATCCTAAGTAAGTCCAAGAGATAAATCATAACAGGATATTATCTGATCAGAATGGAATTAATAATTATAACAAAAAGATTTCTAGAAAAATCCCCCAAATATTTGAAAACTAAACAACATATTTCTAAATAATATCAGGGAAAAATAAGAAATCAAAAAGAAATTAGAAACTAATATTAACAGACTGAATATAAACTTGAACATATCAAAATTTGTGGGAGCCAAGAATAGCAATGTTTGAAGGAAATTTGTAACCACAAAAACTTGCTGGAATACATATAAGAAAAGTCTCAAAGTCATTACCTAAATTTCCACTTTAAAAAATTATGTAAAGAGGGACACATTAAATACAAAATGAGTAAAAGAAATAAAATAATAAAGATAAGATTATGCATTAATAAAATAATCAAAAAAAAAAAAAGAAAAAGCAGCCAAAAGCTGATTCTCTGACATGTTAGCAATACATCAGAAATAGCAAGAGCATGAAAAGAGAGAAATTACCAATATCAGGGATGAGGGAGATTATAAGGGAATGTTATAAGTAAGTTTAGGATAACAAATTTGACTATTTAATTGGAGAAAGACCCAGAAAGAAATAAACTACTAAAGCCCATGCAATAAAAAATAACCCAAACATATTATGTGTATTAAGTAAAAATAAATTTTTGTTAAATATCTTTCCATAAAGAAAATTGCAGTCCCAGATAGCTTCACAAATAAGAAAAATATGAATATACTAAACACTAAAATGCAAACATAAAAATATTAACTTCAAAATATTTGTATTTGAGGCTGTACAGAACCTACTAATAGACAAAATAAGTATGAAAAACTTTAGCATATTAAAACATGTATTTATCAAATAGATAAATAATATAATTAATTAGTAAATAGTATTTCACACGTCCAAATGCTAGTGTCATTGTTGAAATTCAGATGGTGTCACTGCACTCCAGCCTAGTTGACAGAGCAAGACTCTGTATCAAAAAAAAAAAAAAAACAAATTCATTTATCTGGATTAATAATGTTTTATTTTTCCAGAGAGCCTATTTAAAATATCAGTCTGGGTGCAGTGGCTCATGCCTGTTATCCCAGCCTTTTGGGAGTCCGAAGTGGGTGAATCACGAAGTCATGAGTTCAAGACCAGCCTGGCCAACATGGTGAAACCTTGTCTCTACTAAAAATACAAAAAAAAAAAATGGCCAGGCATGATGGCAGGTGTCTTTAATCCCAGCTACTTAAGAGGCTGAGGCAGGAGAATCGCTTGAACCCGGAGGTGGAGGTTGCAGTGAGCTGAGACCATGCTTCTGCACTCCAGTCTGGACAACAGAGTGAGACTCTGTCTAAAAAAAATAATAAAATTAATAAATACATTAATTAATCTTAAAATATAAATATCTTTGCAAATGGAAAGACAAATATTGTCATTAATAGTTTAGTCTACATTAATCAAATTATCATCTGCATGAGCAGAAGGCATACATTCAAATTGCTGTATTCTATTGCCATGATAGCTGAAGATTTTCTGTTGAATTTCTTTCCTCTAAGATAGATGGAAAAAAATCCTAAGTATATTGGGGGAGTTGGTGTAAATTCCTAAAATGGCATCCATATTATACAGTAAGCTTTTGATTTAAAATCAAGGGAAAATAACAAGATAGTGATAACTGTGTTGTTCATTCATTTCCAAATTATTAAGTGACCTGGCCTACTTTAATCTTGACTTTCTTGCAGAGTCCAAAGTCATAGAATGCATAGTAAATGTTACTAGACTTTTCACTTTGCGGTCTGAGTGGTAGCATGTAATTTATTTAAAAGATGTCATCTTCAAGCCTCTCAGGGTTTTAATTCTGGTTTTGCCTAGTTTTGTGTCTTTGGACAAAAATATTCACCTTTCTGAGCCTCTGTTATTTCATCAATATAATAGGAATGAAAATACCTGTTGCCTCAAAGGCAGATTGTAAGGACTGAAAAAACAATGTGTATAGGACTTAGAAGACTTCCTGGCATATCTAAGCAATTACTGAATCTCAGTTGTGATTCTTGTTATCATCATAATGAAGCACATGTGTACCCTAATTCAAACTTTTAGTCTATCTTCATTTTGCTAATCAGTGGTCTACTAGTCACACCTAGTTAAATAAGTAGTATAAAAAATTAGGTTCAAAAGCCAGTATTAATCAAATTCTGAAAATCATCATTTAAAACAGTAAACATTCTTGAACATTAAAAGCATATTGAAATGTAGGTTTCATATTGCAATTGATTGCTATAATCATATCAGCCAAGTCCCATCAAAATCGGAAGTTTACTGTGATTTTGGTAAATGTGAATCAGGTAGGTGAAAATCTTAATGAAAGCCTTACTCAAGAGGTTTACAAAATTATTTAATTCAGAAGCAGCAGGCATTGAAGCCCTTTTTAAATTGAGAAAACTAAGTCAGCAAACATATTTACACATGTTTTAATGTAACTTTATCTGTTTGGGGATTGTATAGTATGCACAATATATTTTATTATTTAATCCTTTCTAATTATCTAAAAAATCATTTGGGGAATTATTTCCGCTACTCTATGCTTTCTATGCCATTGGGGGATAGATATGTAACTTGACTCAAATACTAAGTCAATTATAAATGTCTGTGTTGTTTGAACTGTATTTTATTAAAAACATGTTTAAATGATGTTATGTAATTTATTTAAAAAGAAATAAAAGCCATGATAGTCTAAATGGTACTGTTACAGCAGGTAGCTAGTCAGTTATGAGCAGGACAGAGAGGGACCCTTCCCCACCTATCAGGAATGTCAGGCAACCATCCTGACCTATCAGGATGGTCAGGCAGTTGCTACACTGTGTCTTTAAAATAATTGGTTGCAGCTGGCACCAAGGAAAGGCAGTCTCCCAATAGATAGAAGAAATCTGAAACTGGTGATCAGCAGCTTCCTGATAAGATCTCAGGAGTTGGATGAGTGGGCTCAAGCATACACACTAAGAGACAACATGATGGATGCTCTAGAAGGTCACATACCTTCTAGAAGCATTCAACTGGTAAGGGAAGAATGCCTCAAGTGAGCATCCGTGCAATTCCAGTAAACACGCCACGCATACAGCCCCTTCCAAGTGCTAGCAGGCCACTGCACATGCAGACAGCCCACCCCAAGGGAAGAAACAGGAGAGAAGTAATGTAAGAACCTGGATGCATGCCAACATACAAAACCCTAAGTCAAAAGTCAAACTGTGCACTTCATCTCTCAAGTCACCCACTGGGCCCTCTTCCAAGTGTACTTTACTTCCTTTCATTTCCGTTCTAAAGGTTTTTAATAAACATTCCCTCCTGCTCTAACACGTGCCTAAATATCTCCTTCTGCCTTATGCCCCTCAGTTGAATTCTTTCTTCTGAGGCAGCAAGAATTGAGGTTGCTGCAGACCCACACAGATTTGTCACAAGCAACGGTATTGGACTTGTCCTCCTACTCTAAACAACTTAACAACACTTCAAAATATATGCAACAATTGTCTCTAGACAATCTATGACAAGCAGCACTGACTGTGATCCCTGAGAGAGGGCAAACAAGTTAGTTATATGAGCACTGTCATCACACTGATTTTTGCCTTGGTATTTCTTTCAATATGATAGAGAGCAAGTATGGAGGTCTTGTTGAATTGAGAAGACAGATAATAGCATTGGGGAAGGTTGAAATGGATAGATATTACGGATTTTATCAGGACTAAAAAAGTCAGCTTCAGGGTTCCCTTGAGTCTTTAAGTACTAAGTTGTGCATGTGTGGGTTGAATCCATGGCACCAGGCAAATAACAGTTACTGGAGAAAGAACAACTGCCAGGAAGCTGCACACTGACCAGTTTTCAAAGGTCATCAGTTTACATTTCCTCCAACAGGATATAACAATTGTGTTGCTGCATATCTTTGTCATTTGTTATTTTGACAATTTAGAAAATGATGCTTATCTAATGGGTATGATATAGACACATTATGTTATCAGCTATAATGGAAAGATCCCGCTAAACACCTGTGGTATTCCATAGTCTCCCCAGAAGATCCATGCCTTAGTAGATAGAATTAGAATAAAAATACACTGAAAATCTATTATAGATATATTCAGTGACTTTGTTAAATGCAAACATGAACATAATTTGGAAAGAAATGAAACTTATTTAAAAGAAACTGAAGTAGCATTAAAGTCTAGAAACAATGGAAAAACTAAAATGAAGTAACTTGACAGATGGGGCTTATCCATGATGCATTATAAGGGACATTAGGACAGAACAGCTGAAGGAAACAAGTTAGCTGATCAGGCAGCCAAGGCAGGACAAGAAAGCCTCAGGGTCTCAACACACTCAAAGCCCCTCTAATCTGGGAAGACTTCATAGGAGAAATTAAGCCTCAGTGCTCCCCTGCAGAGACAGAATGGGCCATCTTTCAAGGGTACACTCTCTAGCCCTGAGGATGGCTACTGTCGTGGATGGCAACTCCACTTGCCAGCCTCTAGCCAATGGAAAGTCCTTAAGATCCTTCACCAAGCTTTTCCCTTGGGGAAGGATAAAACTTATGAGTGTGCCTAGAGATTGTTTTCAGGAGAGAACTTATTAGAAAAAACAGGCTATTAATGCCTGTGAAGCCTGTCTTAAAAAATAATCCCCTCAACAGGCGGCTCCTTCCTCCTCAAACCCAAAGGTTGGTAAGCTATCCAGGGAAGCCTGGCAGATAGTCTTCACCCACATGCCAAACATGAAGGGCATTCAATACCTCCTGGTATGGGTAGATAGTTTCACTAACTGGGTAAAAGCATTTTCATGCATACAGAAAAGCCCTCTGAGGTAATAAAAGTGTTAGTTAATGAAATAACTCCTGTTTTGGTCTACCCTAATACCTCCAAAGTGTCAATGGCCCCTCATTTAAGGCAGCTGTCACACAGGGGGTCCCAAAGGCACAAGGCATACAGTATCATCACAACTGTGCTGGGAGAACCCAGTCCCCAGGGAAGGTAGAGAAGACAAACAATATTATCAAAAACACCTCAGAAAACTATCCCAAGAAACTCTCTTTACTGGGTCACTCTTCTTCCCATGGCTTTACTGCACGTAAGAAATACCTCTCCAAAGTTAAGTCTGAGTCCTTTCAAAATGCTGTTATTAATGGCCTTTTCTTACAAATGGTTTTTTATTAGACCAAAAGACCTCTGAATTGGCTAAGCATGTAACTTCCCTAGCTCACTTCCAACAGGAATTAACACAATTAGCAGAATCCCAACCCCAAGAAACAGGACCACCTTTATTTAACCCAGGAGATTTGGTATTGGTAAAGGCTCTTCCCTCTCTGTCTCCTTCCCTAAGCCCACGCTGGAAAGGGCCCTTACACTGTTCTTTCAATCTCCTCGGTGGTAAAAGTTATAGGAATCCACTCCTGCATACATCACACGCGAGTCAAAGCCTGAAAAGCTGAGGGAGCAACCCCAGAGGGCCTAGAGGAATGTCCCAGATATCAATGCAAAGAGATAGGATATTTTAAGTTGAAAATCATAAAAGATAAGTAACTGAATGAGGGCTACTAGTCCTACTCATTCCCACACTTACCTTACCATATGCTTTCAGTCATTTCTACCTTTTCTCTCAAGATTGCCCATCAGATACGAGAACTTCTTTTTGACACATACTTGCAGGGAGATTTTGGTTATCCATGGGATTACATTTGTGACTTCACAGACCTTCAAAGGAAAATTCTATATCTTTATGAGTAAATTTTAAAGGGGAATCATTTATTATACTACTTTTGTGAGAATTGCTACTCTTTACTATTTGCAGTAAAACTATACACTGTGGCACCCACAATGTGGAATTCTAGATGGAAAATTCTAATTGCTATAATCTGCCTAATTGTCATCTTTATAACAGGATTAATAATTACAGAAAAGATTTTGTCAAAGTTAGTAATAAAGTTAATCTAGCCACACAGTCCAATGCCATGCATCCTATATTAAGAAAATGTTGCTTCTATATTAACAATTCTGGTAAAAGTACAGCGACATCCGGTGGAGGCAACCAGTATTACAACCCATCAAAATGACCAACAGGTATCAAACAAACTCTACTGTCATGGTTATCGCCTATAGTACCTCTACTGGTAGTGGTAATCTTAATATTCATATTCAAACTCTATACCCTAACCTTTCTTATAAAATTAATCTCTTCTCACCTAGAAGCTATTAAACTCCAGAGATGCCACAGATGGAACCATGCATGGACATGCTTTTCTTATGAGGACCCTTAGATTGACACCAGGAGGAGCCCATGCTGCTGTTCCCCCACATGATGTCCCTCTCCAGCAGGAAGTAGCTAGAAAGAGTCATGTTCAACACCCCCAACAGCAATTAGATTTTCAACTCCTGAGAGGGTAAATGATGTAGGAGGTAGAAAGAAATTACTTAGATAGTGAGGGCAAAAAAGTCCTCAGCAGAATTTATTTTCTAACAAAAAGCAGCCCCCAAAAACCTGAACTAAAAATATCCTGAAAAATCAAGCTGCAAACATAGATAGGGGAGCTGGAGAACCTGTATAAGGGAATGCCGGCAGCTGTGCCAATAGAAAAGGGCTACCTGGGGCCCTCCATGTCTAATATGGAGGCTCCATCTTCCCTTTTTATTTTGTTACCATGTGTACAGTAATAAAGAAATGGGCAACATGGTATAGCTCAGGCAGAGAACCTGCCTGAATAATAAAAGACTAGGGTGGAGGCTACCAGAAATTTATATCTTATGCAAATGACACACCTAGTCCAACCAGTCTTTCATGTCCTATGTAAATTAGACACCATCTCTTCACCAACTCATCTATAAAACCCACTGCATTTCACCACAGAGCCATCAACTCAGTTTTCTGGGACTCCTCTCTGCAGCAGAGAACTATTCTGTTTCTTTTGCCTAACTTCTGCTGTCAACCTCACTCTTTGTGTGTCCATGTCCTTGTGTCCTTCTTCTCTGTGGCCATGAGACAATGAATTACAAGTTTTACTCCAGACAAGAAGGCTGTTTTATTAGATTTGACATGAAAGAGAAAATAAATCAGTAAACTTGAAGACAAGTACAAAATGTTAATTATGAAGTGCATGGAGAAAGAAAGCTTAGTGTGAGGGGTGCATAGAAAGTCCTCAGCAATCAGTGATCTAACATTCTTATTCTTATAATTAGGAAAAAATACAAAAAAGAGGATAGAAAAAAAGAAAAATAAGTTGAAGATATACTGACTCATATTGAAATGCAATTTTACATAGCAAAGCAAAAGGAAAGTTATTACATATGAAACGATCAAGAAAAAATAAGGTGAGGGCTCAGATTACATTTTCATTTAGAAATTAAGGGACCATTTGTGATCTTAAATATAATTTCAATACAGACATAAGAACTAAACAGATTAGAATGAGGAGTTGGAGAATATAAATTATGTGCACATTATAAATAAATTTTAAATAAATACATGTATACAATTATAGAATGAATACCCATATAATTAACCTATTTTAATAAACATTAAAATTTAGTAGTACCTCTTAATATTAAAACTACCTTTGCAAATATTATATCCATGAGAAAAATTGTAACAGTAAGCTGAACTACCACCCTCATCCCCCTGCATCTTGCCTCTCCTTTAATTATTCCTGGGCTATTGGACCAAGCTAATTTTAGAAGACATTTAGGCTACAGTATAAATGATAATAGGCCTTTCCCAAAATTTGACTGCTTTTGTAAAGCTAATGGGAAGCCATCAGGCTAGGAGGAGAGAGAAACCAGTCTGGGTAACGTACAGAGATAAATGATTGTCAGCCATTACTCCAGAGGTTACAATATATGAAACTTCCCCAATTACTCCTGCAAATATCACCACTATTGTAGATGAGCCTTTTGAGACATTATTTCTGTTTTTTCTTTTCTTCTTTGCGTGTTTGACACCCATGGCTCCACCTGGACCACCAACCCTGCTCCTGTGGCCCCACCCAGAAGCATTTGGCCTAAAGAAGGACAGCTTCCACCCACTATGATTTCATCTCTGCCCCACCCAATCAGCAGCAAGCACCTGTTATGAGATTTTTTCTCTCTTCTATATATATAGAATTGTTTAGCTCTAGGTTATACAAAGCTTCAAATTTGCTAGTTTCTTCCCGGTTGTAGGCTAGATTGGTTTAACCAATTAACACTTTCTCTAGAAGGGTGTAGCAGTTATGTTGCTGCATACCTTTGACCATTTTTATTTTTATAACTTAAAATGCTTGTTAGATGGGTGTTGTTAAAAGAAAAACATTAGCCAAATTATCTTAGTTTGAGCAAAGAAATGAGTCACAAATCAGACAGCCTCCTGAGTCACAGTAGGCTCAGAGACTCCAGCGCTGCCACATGCTGGAAGAAGATTTATGGAAGGTAAAAGGAAAGTGACCTACAAAAAATGGAAGTGAGGTACAGAAACACTGGACTAGTTAGAGCTTGGTGCTTGCCTTATATGAACACAGTTTGCACAGTTGGCCACCTTTGGCCAAAACTCAGTGATTGGCGTAAGAGTAGACTGTAGTCTGTTTACAACTCCATTTAGGTTACAGTTCACAATGTACAGAGAAACCTATAGGCCAAATTTAAAATATGTAAGGAGGTAGCTTTAGGCTAAACTTGATTTGACAGTATAGAAGAGTATCTTTTTATGTTTTCTAATTAACAACTTACTATTTAATAGTGAAGCTGATCATCTTTATAAATGCTTGTTGGTAATTTAGCTATCTTCTTTCATAGATTGCCTATTTTCTTTTGCACATATTTCTTATGTCTTTTGTCTTTGCTTTTTAATTTTTCTTTACAAGTAATATATATTATAATTAATATTAACAAAAGTTGGTTAATTACATTGTAAATACATTTTCTTGGAATATGGTGATATTTTAATTTTTCTCATTACCATTAAATAAATTTTATTTTAAATATCAATTTAGGAATATGGTGATATTTTAATTTTTCTCATTGCCATTAAATAAATTTTATTTTAAATATCAATTTAGGAATACTTTTGATTTCAGGATTTTAATTTTGTGTCAAGAAATTATGTTCTTTCCAGAATTGGTGGATATATTATTATGTTTTTAATTCTAAAAGTTCCAAGTTTATTTTCCATAACTAATAATTTATCTGTAATGAAATTGTCTATATAGTATAGAGGTCAAGGGAAAATGCCTCCTCCTCCCTCTGAAGGTTTGCTGAAAAATCAACTGACAAAAGGTAGATAATAAGTGGCATACAAATTCATCAGTGTGCACATGAGTGAGAGCTGTAGAGGATTACTCCAACCTCCCCAGTAGGGTGGAGACGCTTGAGGTTACAGAAGCATGGGGACATGGGTTGAGGCAAAATAGGTTATGGGAGAGAGAGAAGAGGAGGAAACGCTAGCAAAAGTGGCTGCGTTATGTAGATAAAATTTCACAGGTAGCAGCCTTCAAAGAGAATGAATGGTAAAATGTTTTAATTGGACCATTAATGTCTTCAGATACCTGGTTAATCTTTCTTAGACCTGAAAAGGGAAGGCCTCAGAGAAAGCCTGGCTTCATCAACGCAGATTCTCTACAGATTCAAATCTCCCCCACAAAAGACAGCTTTACAAGGCTACTTCTGTTTGTTTGCTGTATGTATATGTGTAAGTAATATATTTTGGGGTAAAATATTTTGATTTCTTTCCTTGGTGTTAGGGGAGAGTTCAATTCGTTTTATTATTTTCCCAGCAGCACTTATTAAACAGTTCATCCATCCCATGATGGTCTCTTATGGCAGATACATAAACATAGGAGTCTATTTCCAAGACCCTTATTATCTTACTTCATTCTACTATTTTAGCTGAACATTACTTTTATTTTGTGGGCCACTCCAAGTTAATGTCTAAGTGGAGGTATCTGTGACTACGCAAAGAAGGTAAATGCAAATCACAAACATATTTGAGGGAAGGTAAGTGCTTCTTAATTATCAAAAGATACTTTTTGAACCCATAACTCATTTCAGGACTGTCAATGATCTTGTCTTCTTTGCCAATGTGATGATTTTTCACCTCATCCATGTGGTGAGAATTTCACTGAATGGGTTTCAGCTGTAGGTAAGGGTCCCAATTTGCCTTATTGCAGGGACACAACCCTGTCCTCTGCTGCTTGAACAACTGCTACAGTGTCTCTGTAGGCTCCAGTACAGCTTCCAATCTGCACTCCCTTTCCTCCCTGGTTTTCAGCTCCCTTTTCATCTGTGATCACTGGCATTTCTCTCACTTTCTTGAGCAGTAAGGACTGACTTAAAGCAAAATGAAAGGAAGCCAAACAGAACCAAATAACCATAACCAACTGAACAAAAACCAAAAACAGACATTTGCTACACATTCAATATTTGTGGGTGTTATATCATACATTGAGAGTTTTTTTATAGGGCATCTAGTATATTATGATACTAGAATTGAAAGTCCAGACAAGTATTTTGTAGGAGTTCAGATTGAATGGATAGTAGAAAAGGTGCTGGGGGACAAGTCCTAACGAGTGTGGTGGATTATATTGTTTACTGAGAATGTTAGCAAGGAAAACCGAGCCAGCCCCCAAACGGAAAACTACTCAGGGCGTTCTAAAATAGTAAACAATGTATGCATACCATACACTAGTTAAACCAGTTCTTTAAACACGAGATATGTGACCCTGCCCCCATTGCTCCCTCATGGAGAATGCTTTCTAGTTTGTCTTTGATCAGTGGTAAGCAGGTACCAGCTGCCTGCCTAGTTTATCTTTGTCCTATGAGAAAACACAGAACACCTGCTTGTTAATAATAATCACCTGTTCACAGGGAATACATACATGGTCAGAGTCTGCTCAAGGCTCTCAGCGCTGAAGGCTGTTAGTCCCCTGATCCCACTTTACACTCTATTTTTGTATTTGTTTCTTCATTCCTTCAGTGCTGCTGGGTTGGGGTTTCCACAACTGAGGTGGTCTCAGCAAAAGGGATCAGTTTCTGCACAGCATCTTTTGACACACAATGTATTGTTGCTCTTTATAATGGAATATAAATCCTTTCAGATAAGGATGTGCTCTTTATTTCCATTCAGTTTCACACTCTCCCTATTTTTTTCCTATACTCTGTGTGCCTCTTTAATTTGTTATCTTTCTGGTGGCTAAAGGCATTAAAGTTTGGAATACCTGATTTAAGCATTTAATTCTCTCTTTTATATATTTATCCCACTCTTCAGTTTGAAGAGCTTTCTACTTGCTGGTGGTAATACAGGAAAAATTAGAGTAGGATAGGCTTCTGTCTCTTTGACATCTATTAAAATAACAGTGCTTGCCTCAAGCAGCTGACCTTCTTTCTTGTTCATCCGCCCATTGAAAACAGTGCCTGAAGAACCAGTTTTCTGATGTTTATTACTTTCATAAGCCACAGCTCACTCTGAGCTCACGTTCCCCCACTCTTCTTCTACAGCTTTGTAACTCTCTTTTATTCTCCCATGGATATATTCATGTCTTTGAACCACCTATAATTAAAAAGGAAAATAAAGAAGAGGGGGAGGGAAGGAGACAGGGAGAAAGAGGAAATAGGAGAAAAGGAGAAAGAGTCCAGAATCTTGAAAAAATATCATTTTACATTCTTTTTGTTTGATATTTTAAAGTTATTATTCATGGTTCTTAATCAAAATCCTACTTTTTACATGGTAATTAATTTTGAATCATTTTCCTATCAAAAGTTTCAAGTCATTGAATGATAGCTATATATAAAAATCTGCTTTCCAAAACTTTATGAAAACTGTCAATTGTTGACCAATCTCTTATTTTGTTATCGTAAACTCTCAAAGGATGTAGTCCCATCTAGATAATGAATACATTACACCTGTTGATATTTTATTCTCCCTCAAAGTTTCAAGTGATCAAATATATCTAAAATGTTTAAGTAAGTAAAGCAATATTGTCAAAACTACCTACATCAATGAAAGTTCCCAATTTTTTGGGGGGAGGTGGGGGTGCTCAGAGAACAATAACCAAGTATAGTGCTCTGGCAGGCTGAGTACTTTTTAGTTAAAGAAAATTGGAAGGACTTAGAAGCTGATTCAGAATGAAGGACTTTCCAACCTTTTTTTGTTTCTCTCCTGCCAAGTATAGGGAGGCATTCTCCCTGCAATTCCCTTGTCTGACTGAGAAAAATTTTTTACAAAAAAAAAATGCAATTGTCTTGAAACTTCCTTAGGAATATCATCAAATAACCAGAAAAGATTAACCAACAGAGAAAAAAAAAAGACTAAAAGTCATCACCATGTGCAAACTTTTCACCTATTCTTCTAAGGGCAGCTCTAAGAGATTTCCTGGGAGACAGTAACTGCATAATAAGAGAAACCTTTGTTCACAGTGAAATTCCTCTTCTCACCTTCTTAAGGTTAATTGCCAACTCTCCCAATAAGCTCTGAGAAACACTGTCCTAGGCAATTGTTTACTTTTAAGGTCCCATTCAGTATTAAAAGAGAATTATTTATACACTATTGCCTGTCCTTTGGGCCCAGATCAAGTCTTCTAAAAATCATTTATTACCTCCTCAAAATTGCTTACCTTCCTCCATCTCCCTCTCCTATGAAGAGGGCACTATTTAAGCTTTAATCATTTTGCTCTTCTTTGAGATTCATATTTCATATGGCTCCTGTACACATTTGCACATTAATAAAACTGTATATTTTTTTCTCCTGTTAATCTATTGTCAATTTATTTCAGTAGACTTCAGATTTACTTCTGCCCTATCTAATATTTTTTCTGTGACAATAAAGCTTTTATAAAATAGTAGATGTTTGATACGTATTTGTCAATATTGAATTGAAGCTAACTTCAATTGGGGAATTTATCAGTTATTGTTGATCTACTAAGAACAATATCTTACAACCTTTCTTGCTATATCACCAATAGTGTAGTAAATAGGTGTTCAGAATTAATGTTCCTGTTACAGTAGCTAGCTAATCAGCCATGAGCAGAACAGGAAAGGGCTCCCTCCACCCACCAGGAATGTCAGGCAACCATCATGTGATGGTCCTGCAGTTGTCACATTGCTTCTTTAAACTGATAGTTGGTCTCAGCTGGTGCCAGGGAGAGGCAATTTCCCAACAGATAAAAACATCTGAAATTGGTGATTGGCAGCTTCCAGTAAGATCTCAGGAACTGGGTGAGTGGGTTTGAGCACAGTAAGAGGCAAAATGGCACAGTATGATCTTCTGGAGGCGTTGCACTGGAAAAGAGAAGAAAGTCTCAGGTGATTATGCATACAACTCCAGTAAACACACTGTGCATGCTCACCTCCCCAGTGCTAGCTGGCCACTGGGCATGCGGGGAGGTAACTTCAAGGAAAGAATCAGAGGAAAAAGGATGTAAGACCCCAGAAGTATGCCAACATATAATACTCCAAGTCAGAAGGTCAAATGTCACACTTGACCTCCAAGAGGCCCAAGAAAACATGTACTTTTCTTTCTTTCCTCCTGTAAAACTTTTTAGTAAACTTTCACTCCTGCTCTAAAGCTTGCATCAGTCTCTTTTTCTGCCTTAAGTCTCTTGGCTAAATTCTTCCTTCTCAGGAGGCAAGAATTGAGGTTGTTGCAGACCCATACTGATTTGTCATTGGTGACTTGGATATTCGCCACCACTTCCATTCAGAATGATGATCCTGAGGACTTGCAGGACCTCAATCCTGCAAGTTTGATTCTAAGTTTGATCAGTGATCTCATGACAGAGAAGCCACTAATCGGCTACCATGGCGTTCGGCATTTTAGGAAAAATTTCTGTAGTAAAACTTGTGTGTGTGTTGAGTCACCCCTTGGCTGATCAGAAAATTCATTTTTCTGGCTACTTGGATTTTCCAGATATTTTGATTATCTTCTCATTTTCATATATGATAATTACATACACGTAAGCTTCATATTGTACTGATGTGCATAAGCTATTTTTAAGTCAAGAAAGTTCAAGGGAAACTGAATCAACTATAGCAATGTCTTTATAAACTAAACTACCTACGTAAATTATTTAACCTTTTCTACTTATCTCTTAGTAAAAGACATTTTAAAAATATCACTTCATATGCAAATCCCTTTATATGTGGAGAATTTTAGTGTTGGCTTTTCTTTTGAAATTTGAGGTTTGAAAGGCTAGTTCTCACCAGCTTTGGATTTTGTTTTCCTACCCATTGAGCCCTTACATTTTACATTTGGTACTCAAAATAAGTTACTAGGTAACTGGTATCAACTCGTTTGTGATTTTCAATGCCAAACAGTGAGGCTTTTCACAGTTGATCACCTGAGTTAAATAAGCCATGCTCTTTCATTCAATAGTTTAGGAAACAGGCCTAAGACAAAATAAATATTCAAAATTACATACCGTTGACATAGGAGTTAAGGAGGAATTACTTAGGCAGATAGCAAGGGCCTAGGAGTCCTTCGTAAGGCTTTTCTTTTTAATGAAAACCAGCCTCAAATCATTTTCTAACAAAGAGCAGCCTGCAAGCTGGAAGCTAGCACAGGTAAATACTGGCAGGAACTAAGAATTAGACGTTTTCAGATGGCGGCTTCATCTTCCATTCTCTGCCAGCCGCGTGTACAGTAAATGGCGGAAAAGATGGCACCAATTAACTGGAAACCCCATTTGCATAAGAAGATTAGGGTGGGTCCACCAGCCTTCCCCCAGGCACTATGTGAACGTCATGCCTGATTGAACCAATCTGTGAGCCCTAGGTAAATCAGACACCCTTTCCTTAAACTGAACTGTAAAACTCGGGCGCGTTCACCCGGCCACCAGTCCTTTCTCGGGGTCCCCTCTGGGGGGGAATTGATTTCTTTTTTTTTTTTTTTTTTTGCTACATTTCCGCCCCAAACCCCCCCTCCGCGCCGGGGCCAATTTTTTCGGGGCCCCCGGGGGGGCACCCCGGGGCGGCCCCCCCACAATATAGAAATAGGAGGGGCGTGGGGGGAGCCCCCGGGGCCCCCCGGGGATATTTTGCTTAATTGGCAAATATAAACCCACTAAAACACTAAAAAGAAATAAAAAATGGGGAGGAGCGGCCTCCCCCGCCTTACTGAAAGGCTTGGAGATGAATGGTTGTCCAGAGTAGTGGACAAACTGCCACGGAATAGATACCCTAGGAACTTGCCACCTCTTGTATCTCTATATAAGATATAGAGATACATATATAGGTATATATCTAAGATGAGGATATTTGAGGCAAGAAAAAGCACAACAAAAAACGATAATGTGCCTCTTGCAGCAGCTAGCAGTCATCTTATCCGAAGGAGTCAGACTTCAGGGTGAGGCTGGAGGCACAGCCAGCAGGCAGCCCACTTGAAATAATTCTTGCCTGCAGCAGCGCTTTACAGCAATAGAGCAATTAGGAATCTTTTGCTTATTAGATTTCCCACCATGTTGCACTGTCATTTTCAGGTCAGTCTTCAGGGGAGCTCTGTTTACTTAGAGCAAGGATGGAAAGTTATTTCACATCTGAAAAATGGTTCTCTGGTAGAAATATTTATAGACTATATTTAAACAAGAATTTGACATTGATGTAGATAGCCTTTAAAGTTACAAGGCACCCCTACATTTTATGACTTCATGAATTTGGGTGCCATTTGTCAGTTTTCTGATTGATTGTTATTTTTTGGTAGAGATAGGTTTCGCCTTGTTGGCCAGTTTCAAACTCCTGAGCTCAAGCAATCCCCCAGCCTCATTCCTCCCAAAAGTGCTGATTACAGGTGTAAGCCACTGTGCTTGACCTGAGATCATTGTTTTCTTTTTGGGTTTTTGTTTGTTTGTTTTTTGAGATGGAGTTTTGCTCTTGTCACCCTTATCTGTCCTTCCTGTCTCTCACTAATTTCCTGCTGACCCATCTCTGGCCATAGCATAAAAACCCGACTTCCAACAGTATACTAGACATCACACCTGAATGTCACAAAAGCATCCAACTTAGGTTAAAATTGAATGTACACCAATCCCACTTCCCGTGAATACTGATACTCATGTTTTTATACTCATGCATATTATCTCTCATAGTTAATATTATTAACTGAGTTTCAATGTTTTTTTCCTGACAAATTATTCTTGGGGATATGACTCATTCTTCGTGGAGTAATATTTTAATAAACCATATCAAATGGATGTGGGAACCCAATAGGCAAAATGTGGTATACAAGGTACAGAAAGAAAGGCTTCATCCTGAACATCTTGTGAGTTTCATAGGTGAGTTCTGAAACAGACACTGGAAGCAGAGTTATCCACATCACAATTATTGAGTGATTAGAGTATCTAGAGGGAATACAGAAAAGAGAAGAGCCTCCAGCAAGATTGGACATTCTATGGGGTAAGGAATCATGGACAAGACACAACAAATTAAGTTTTATCCAAGTATTTGCTCTTAAGGAGTTTTCTTTTTAAAATATTAGGAGTGTGTATTCCAATCTCTCTCCTTATTCTTCATTAAATCTTATATTTCTCAGTAATGCTTATGCAGAAGCGTATATTTAGAGAAAATTTGATGAAATGCTAAATTCTGTGGCTAATAATTATAAACTATTAGGTATCTATTTTGTGCCAGTCACTTTAGGAGGCTAACATACACTATTTTCTATTATTTTTACAAAAATTTATGAAATCACTATTAGGAGACAGTGAGACATCTCATAGAAAACAAACCAAAAAAGAGACAGAGAAAGAGTGAGAGAATAGGGAACAGATATCTTCTCAATTATGTAACATTAAAATTCGTCCAGTCTAAAAGGTTCTTGCTTTCTGCCTCTTCATCTTTCCTATCCAGCAAGTTACCAGCCACCATTGATATACTGCCATAAATGTTTAAAACTATTTCATGGCCACTGCCATACTGTAGAATTTCATCATCTCTTTACCTGGGGTATTATTCAGTCCTTTGATAGTCTACTTGGTATTGGGCATCAATGGAATTACTACCATCAAGTCTGGTGAACCGTGACACACAGGGAGGCAATGCCACACTGAGGATAAATTTCCATCCGGAATACAAAGTAGAAACAGATTAACGCTTCTAAGTTTAAATTAGAACAGATTATACCCTCTCTTCTGCACTGTTGCCACAGAATATATCATACTGTGTAGTGAAGAGAACATGAGAAGCAAAAAGAACCCAGACATGCCATACTAAAGAATTATGGGGGGAAAAAATATAGCCATGTTATTAAGCAAAATAGGCTAATAGGAGTTTGTTAATTATATATAGAAATTAATTATTAGCCAGGCACAGTGACTCAGGCCTGTAATTCTACCACTTTAGGAGGCCAAGGTGGGTGGGTCACTTGAGGTCTGGAGTTTGAGACCAGCCTGGCCAATATGGTGAAACCCCATCTCTACAGAAAATATCAACATTAGCTGGGCATGGTGGAGGACACCTGTAATCCCACTTACTCAGGAGGCTGAGCCAGGAGGATCACTTGAAACCAGGAGGTGGAGGTTGCAGTGAGCAGAGATTGTGCCCGTGCACTCCAGCTTGGGCAACAGGCAACAGGGTGAGGTTTTGTTTCAAAAAAAATAATTATTATTATTTAAAATATTGTCCTTAAGCTTAATACTTACAATAAATTTAAACTATGAAGCATCTATTTTGTACCAGTCACTTGAGTTTAGGAGGATAACATACACTCTTTTCTGTGATTTTTACAAAGCTTCATGAAATCATGATTATTATCTTTAGATTGTGGATGAAAAGCTAAAGTGGTTAAATAATTTTTTTATTTTTTTGAGACAGGGTCTTGCTCTGTCGCCAGACGCCAGGCTTGAGTGCAGTGGCGCAATCTCGGCTCACTGCAATCTCTGCCTCCTGGGTTCAAGCAATTCTCCTGCCTCAGCCTCCCGTGTAGCTGGGACTACAGGCACGCCACCATGCCCAGCTAATTTTTGTATTTTTTAGTAGAGACGGCGTTTCACCATGTTGGCCAGGACGGTTTTGATCTCTTGACCTCGTGATCCACCCGTCTCAGCCTCCCAAAGTACTGGGATTACAGGCGTGAGCCACCACGCCCGGCCAAGTGGTTAAATAATTTGCCTCATGTCTTATAACTGGCATATTCTAAAGCTGGAGTCTGAATGCAGGCCTATCAGACTCTAAGGTTTACGCTATACCACCTCTCATAAAGCGACACAAAGGCAAGAGCCTTCTACTCCACATAACTTACACAATTTTGTTGTATCAAGATTTATGTTTCAATGAATTCATTTCATTCATTTATACTCTTATCCCTTTTAAGCATCTCCCAATCTAGTGAGTCTTCTATAGTGTTACCTGATTTATCTTGTAAGTAACAAATGTCATTACATCATTTCATGTTTAAAACCTTCATATTCATTGATTATAGCATAAAATCTGTACTTCCTAGTCTGGCATTCATGAGCTTTGATAATGTAGCTCCAACATTTCTTCTGTGTATTCATTACCATGTGGTAGTTGTTTACCCACAATTTCTCATACTTTCTCATCAGAGCATATCGTATCACAGTTGTGACTTTATGCATGCTGCAGAGCTTTAATCCTTCAATATCAAGATAATTTTCTTTTTAAAACAGTCCTAGTCACTTTTCCTTTGCCACAGACCTAAGTATCAGGTTACAGAGAACTCACTAATTGCCTCCAGATGCGTTTCTTGCCTCTTAAGTCAAATCTTTCATGTTTATTACTGTAAGGGTTATTGCCAAGTTTAAAATGAGGAAACTGAGACCAGTATAAGAAAATGAAAAAAACAATTTATTTAGGTACCAGGAGAGGTTCTATGGTCCAGGAGGGGGCCAGAGAAGTTGCGCCTAACTTTTTAGGGCAAGGGGTTTTATAGAGAGTGAAGGCATTTAATTGGGAACTGAGGAGACAAAGCATAAGGCACTTGATTGGATATTGGAACACAGGATGTGGAGGAGGCAAGCTACTACTAGTAGGCAGGCGGGATTTTTGATGAGCGGGCCGCCTTGGGGAAAAATGACCTTGACGGGGCAAAGTGCTTATTGGGCAAGGGAGTGCTATTAGGCAAGAAAGTGCTATTGGGCAAGAAAGTGCTATGGGCAAGAAAGTGTTATTGGGCAAGGTTTGTCGGGGCTTTTCGAAAATTTTTTGGGTGGGGGTTTCCAGTGGCGGGCTAGATGTTGGGTGTGGAGTTTGCTTCAGGGGTGGGTGTTGGGGAGGCTATGTGGAGGAGTTAAACGTTGATCACGGAGTGGCGAGGTAATTCCCAGACGCTGGGAGGAATGGGCGCGTCCAAGCTCCCGCGAGGCAACCGGCCTTACAATTACTATGGTTGTTTTCAATAATATGAATATGATGTCTCTCTGCCTTGAACAGGATTTGAACCAGATTTGCCTATTCATAAATTATTTAGGAATCAGCATTGTGCTAAGCATTTGGTAGACAATGTTGGGCTTGACAAAGATAGGCAAAGACCTGGAGGTAGAATGGATGGTCTTAATGATACAAGAATATACACCACCAGAAGATCATGGAGGGCTTTCTAAGCCACACTAAGTAAATTAAGCTTCAAATTAAAAAATGCTAAATCATTAGAATGTTTTGAGTAGGAGTGTGAGATGTCAGATTTATTACACTCTGACTTCATTGTCAAGATAAGCCTGGAGAGTAATAAGCTTAATTTGAGGGACAAGTTAAATAATGTTGCAAAAATCCTAGGAGGAATGGCAGTGGTTTGGACCATAATGACAATAAGGATGATAAGACACATTTAGAAAAGTTGGTAATAGGTTGCTTGTGAAAGTGAGTTCTTGGTGGTTGGAGAGTAGAAATCATTTTCACACATTGTATAAATAATTCAGATTTATATTCTGATTTTCCTGAATCAGCATTTCAATAAAAGCAATTGTGACAGTTTTCTAAAGCAGTGTATGGATGTTTCTTAGAGATTCTCAGTATCTTTTACTTTATAAGCATTTATTTTTGCTGGTGAGGTGTCAGGCAGAAATCTCCAAGGTGCTTTACTTTTCAGATGAGTTGTGAAAATATACAAGTCTTTGTTCCTCCACTGCACAATTTTTCACTGAATTCATGATCAAGGTGAGTAATGTTTTGCAAAGAAGTTTGATGTGGCTTTGCAGTTTCAGCATTCAGCAGCTGTGGAAATATGGGGTTCATTTTAATGATGCCTTCCCATTTATTTCTAAGGTCACATGCAATCTATGGAAAGTTCCTACTGTCACTTCAGAAATTGCTCAATCTTCAGTTCTATCTTTCATTTGTAAATATTTCTCACATCTGGCCTTTAATCTATCGGCCTCATACCCACATTATGCCTTCTAGTTTAGTTCTCCTGGAAGGAGACAATTCCTTGCTTATGATTTAAAAACCAAAATGTTATCACTGCAGCTTCTTTCTCAGATTTTTATTATAAACTAGAGATGAAAAGTCTTTATGATGAAAGTACATTTCTGGAATATGTCACTTTAGTTTGGACCTCATTAATACTAGCTTATATTGGTTTTTCTCTAAGTTTACAGATTAGAACTATTAAGGAAGATTCATGATGATTCTGCATTAACATTTTAATAAAGAGTTGAGGAGCCTAATCTTGCTATAATTCAAGATTAACTTAGAGTGAGAGAGGTAAAGTAAAACTCAAAAACATCCTTAGAAAGTCATGCTTAAAAAATAGAATAACAAGAATTATAGAACCTATGTCCTGTAGGTATTTCCTTCTTCTCTTCTTTTTTTTTGCATTTGAGAAATAGTGAAATGTGAAAATAGTTTAAGAGTTTAGATTTCAGGAGTGTGGGCAGACAGTCTATATTTGAGTACGTACATTATTTAAAAAAGATCTATATGGGGGCAACTGTTACTAGCATGTACTTGTGGGCACACACAACTATGCAAATGGCTTAAGGAGCTACATGACCTGGGGATTTTTAATATTTAAAACCATGTAGAGTGTAAAATGTTTCACAATAAAAAGTGAAAGTTAATTCCTACAGATTAAAAAAAGGCAGACAAGATTCTACTTTAAGTAAAACAAAGACATTATTCCCTGTAAAATATCTTTTGACATTTGGAAACTTTTAAAACTCCCAAGAGTACAGGGAAAATTAAAAGCAGTTTACACCAGCAAAAACTAAAGGATTTGCTCGGTCATCACCTCATGGCATTGTCAAACTTGGTTTCGTAAACAGACAGTAAAAACATTCTTTGCTGTCACTCCACCTATAGACTGTCCTTTCACTAACAGCCCAGAATTTTTTAGAATCTGAAAGTGGGTGGTGATTTTGGACTTGATATACTAAAACCTCCTTCATCTTTTCAGTCTATTTAGAGAAAAAAAACTCTAAGAAAACCGTTTGCCAGAAAAGTAAGCAGATCAGTAGTAAAAAGTTATATCTAGAAAGAAGGGACTCACTGATAAAATTGTTCAGACAGAAAACTGACGAAATGAACTCAAATACCAGACCATATTGTAATGTTGCAGAAACCTCATCTTTTCAAAGTATCATGAACTAATTAAGAAAGGGAGGGTGTCATTTTAGCTTTTAAGCAAAACTGCAATAAACAGAATACAAGACAATTTGAAGCACTTGAATATTTACAGAAAATCAACAAAAGGACTAAAAGGGAAACAATGATCAGCTAAAATGTAGAAATATTAAAGATTAAATTCTGGGCCGGGCACGGTGGCTCGTGCCTCTAATCCCAGCACTTTGGGAGGCCAAGGCGGGCAGATCAGGAGGTTGAGACCATCCTGGCCAACATAGTGAAACCCCATTTCTACTAAAATACAAAAATTAGCTGGGTGTGGTGGCACTCACCTGTAGTCCCAGCTACTCAGGAGGCTGCAGCAAGAGAATTGCTTGAACCCAGGAGGCGGAGGTTGCTGTGAGCCGAGATTGCACCACTGCACTCCAGCCTGGTGCCTGGCGACAGAGCGAGACTCTGTCTCAAAAAAATAAAATAAAATAAAATATAAAAATAAATAAATTAGGAGTGCTCAATTCACCAAATCTAGAATATAATAAACAGTGAAATCAAGATGCTTCAAATTATAAAAGCATGTCCTTGTTTTTTTTTTTTTTGTGTGTGTGTGTGTGTGTGTGTGTGTGTGTGTGTGTGTGTTTTTTTTTCAGCTTTGTAAGCACTTATTTGCTTTCTGGCAGTAAAAGCTTGCTTCAGGCTCATCTAGAGCATTATCTGACCCATCCCTAAAATTAGCCATTTCTACAAAGAGCTCTTGTTCTTTTCATTGGATAATGGTATATAGAATACTCAATTGTTATTGCCTCTAGAATCTATTAGCAAACTATCTAGGATAAGTATATGCATACATACTACTAACACATACATACATATATGTGTGTGTGTGTGTGTGTGTATATATATATACACATACACATAGCTATCGTTATTTCTGTAAATATCCATCTGTATCTATATTAAATTAAACCTAAATTTATATTGATGTCTCTTACACGTATCTAGTAGCATCATTCATTCTAGGCTTCTCTCTTACTTTTCTAAAACTTCTGTTTCCAAGATTGAAAAACCTGGGCTGAGCATGGTGGCTCACTAAGCCAAGGTGGGAGGATGACCTGAGGTCAGAAGTTTAAGACCAGCCTGGGCAACACGGTAGGACCACATCTCTACTAAAAATACAAAAACTAGCCAGGTGTGGTGGCATGCCCCTGTAATCCCAGCTACTTGGGAGGTTGAGGCACGAGAATCACTGTAACCTGGGAGGCGAAGTTTGCAGTGAGCCGAGATCACACCACTGCACTCCAGCCTGGGCAACAGAGTGAGATGCTGCCTCAGGGAGGGGAGGAGGGGGAGGGGAGGGGGAGGGGGAGGGGAGGGGCTCCCACAACCAGTCACCTATTTATTTATTTGTCTTCTCCAGTACACATATAAAGCAGAGTTAAAATTGTTTCAGCATACCTCCTTATGAAACACATTTACCACTCGTAATACAGTGTTTATGTGCAGTTCCTTTTGTCTTTAACTTTACAGTTTTCAGTCTAAACATCACTTTTCCAGTATTAATTAGGTCAACTACTTATCTCCACCCCATGCAGTGAGGTTATGCTGTGTTTTTTATTCCGTTAGATTTATTTATCATAGTCTCCATTCTATTTTTTGATCCTAGGAACCTGGTGGGTGTTTGTTAATACATTGAAGTTTATCTTTAAGGATGTACAATCTTATATAGGTTTCCACAAATGCATAAAGCCATGTAGCCAGCACTCCAGTGTCATACAGAATTGTTCCATTACTGCAAAGATTCTCTTGTGTATCCTTTTCTAGTCAGCCATCTTTTCTCCACAACTAAGAAGCATTGCTCTATTTTCCATTTCTTAGTTTTGCCTATTTAGAATGCTGTATGACTGGAATAATACAGTACTTAATTTTTGAGTCTGGCTTTTTTCAATGAACAAAACACAATGTCATCCATGAATTCCAACACTGGGTCAGAAGATATCCAAATAAGTCCAGGATATTTTGTTTTTATAAAGAAAGGATGCTTTCACAAATGCCTTTAAAATAGCTTTGAAAAAGTATTAAGAAGTTGCCCTGATGGAAAAATAAAAAATTTTATTATATTTATTTATGATAAATATAATAAATATTTATAGCTAACTAGAACCAGTTAAGTTTGTAAGGAATCATTAATGCATAATGATACTCAAAGTGAACAAATAATGTAAAATATACCAGAGAAAAAATGATACTGATACAAATTATTCATGTTTACTCCTTGCTAAAAAAATGAATTATTGAAGTTTTAAATGAAATGCCAGTTTAATTCATACACTCCATACTCCCTAATAAGTTGTTCAAATACTTATAATAATAGTAATTAAAACTTGTTTCTGCTATTTTGCCAGAGATATGTAGACCTATTCAGCTTATGTTTCAATTAAAATGGATCATTGACAAGGAAATTAACTACAGAATTGAATTTAACCAGTGTGGGCCTTTGAGAGGCTGGCTGGTTTTAGAAAGTAGTACTGTTTGATTCACCTAGTCTTAAACCACACTCTGGAACTATTTTATAGTTCATTGTACCTGGTGAGCTCAGAGTCAAATAGTCATATTCTCTAGAATGATTGGGAAGGGAATTAGTTCAGGAAGGAAAAATAACACAAAACACCTTTGAGCAAACAGCAGAAAGCCTATGGCACTGAGTACAGTCCTCACCCTATTTTTTGTGTCAGCGCCTGTGTGTCTCTGTAATGAGCTCTGGAGTTCATAGGGTGTCTTTGTCTCTACTGAGGTTTGTTTTGTATGGTTTGTTCCCTAGAAAATAATCTCCATCAATTTCCATGCCTTTTACCGTTAAAGTAACTTTAATATACGTTCAACTTTTCCTTCTTTTATTCTCTAATTAAAAATCTTTGCATTTATCCCGCCAGATGTAAATTTTGATTATCATAAAAATATTATTTTTAAAAACTAAAGATGATAAAAATAAAAATAAACCAAAGCAAAGGAATGAAGTCCTCAAGAGATATCAAGGACTTAGCGAAGAAACAAAAGGTTAACTGATAATCTAATGCAGTAGCTAATATTTTAAATTCACAGAATTGATCAACCATTAGGTAGCCTAAGAAATCAGTAAAAAGAAAAAGGGGAAAAAAACAGATCTCTAACCGTAAATTAACAGAATCTACAGAAGACGTAAATATAAAATTTTTGTTTGTCATTAAGCCATTAATTATGCCTCATTAAGGGATAGAAATCCACACCTATAAAACATCTTTGAAGAATTTGAGGCAATTATCTAAGGACAAGACTCCACCTCATGCAACATGCTCCTATTGATTCACAGCTGAATTATTTTTATCTATTAAGAAACTAACAGCCAGGTGTGGTGGCTTGTGCCTATAATCCCAAGCACTTTGGGAGGCCCATGTGGGAGGACAGCTTGAGCTCAGGAGTTTGGGACCAGCCTAGGCAATATAGCGACACCCTATCTCTTAAAAAAGAAAAAACTCCTTTTTTTTTTATTTAGCAGAGTTTGTGGTGCTGCAAGCCTGTAGTTCCAGCTGCTTGGGAGGCTGGGGCAGGAGGATCACTTGAGCCCAGGAGTTCAAGGCTGCAGTGAACCATGATTGTGCAGCTACACTTTAGCCTGAGCGACAGAGTGACAGCTTGTCTCAAAAAAACCCACAAAACCCACTAACAATTTTTACCTAATTTACTCCTAAAATGAAGGAAATTTTCTATTTTTAAGCCAGCATAACATGTATAAACATAAATAACAAAGATTGAAACAAAAAGAAAAGTTAACAGGTATTATTTATTGAGCAATGATATAAAATATAATAAAAACTGGAAAGTGAAATCAAATGCATACTAATGAATAAATATTGATGTTTATTTTGGCAAAATGAGAGTAGA
Source organism: Ateles fusciceps (assembly GCA_036589455.1). NCBI lineage: Eukaryota > Metazoa > Chordata > Mammalia > Primates > Atelidae > Ateles > Ateles fusciceps. The sequence goes on from JAZHEH010002077.1 coordinate 4,120,854, forward strand.
ACTTTAAGAAGCCTATTAATATAACTCAAAATTGAAAATAATAGTTTCCTTAACATATGCTAAATGTTTAATATATAAGAGATATTCCTGACACTTCTAGAAATTTCCTTGTTTTTAGAGATGCGGTCTTGTTCTGTCGCCCAGACTGAAGTGCAGTAGCTCAATCATAGCTCAATGCAGCTTGGAACTCCTGGACTCAAGTGACCCTCCCATGTCAGCCTCATGCATAGCTGGGACTATAAGCATGTGGCATCATGTCTGGCTAATTTTAAAATATTTTTTGTAGATTGGGGTTCTCACCTTGTTGCCCAGGCCGGTCTTGATTTCCTTGCCTCAAGCAATCCTCCTGCCTCGGCCACTCAAAACATTGGGACATTTTAGAAAAATACATTTAGGCCAGTATATATAGATAATTGATTTTAAAATAATTTAAAAGTAATAAGAAAATTGGGATTAATTATGAATCATAAGAAATAGTCTCATAAATTTTAGGAAGAAAATAATTTCCCACCTACGACATAAATATTTAATGTTCTTTTGGCAGTGAATGGCACATAATGTCAAGCAATATAAATAAAAAAAAATCATGAATTGTTCCATTATTGGTTTTGGGAACCATTTGCCCATATATTTAGAGGAAGTAAATCTTGTTTCTTATTCATTCTATACTTCAAATCATTCTATATGAATATATAAATGTAATATAAAAATAATATACCTATGCATTAGTCAAATGAAGTGTGCATGTTTTTGGAGTAAAAATTTTTCTAAAAAAACCACATCTAAAATCCACAAAAGAAAAGACTGATTGCTGACATACATTTTTTGCTTAAAGATAACAATATTAATTACAATAACAAAAATACCTTAAATATTTAAAAAATTAAAAATGCAATGCAAATATGAATCAGATAGTTATTTAACACAGAATTTTCATTAAAATATTCAAAGAAAACAGTAACCTGGTAGAAAAATGGAAATTTATAGAAAATAATTATTACAAATGACAAATTGGCATAAGAAAATATGTTAAAACTTTTCAATAAGGAAGAAAATAGGACTGACAATTACAGTGAGATACTAGCTTTTACAGATAAGATCGAAAATCCTTACCATTTGATGATGCTCAGAAAAGTATATGGAAAAATAGCCACTTCCAGACAATGGCAATAAAATAATAAATTTGCTAATTTTAGGGGAAAATTTGTGAATGTTCATCAATATTTTAAATATGTATGCCCTTTAACACTACAATTTCATCTATTAAAATTTGTCTTAAATAAATATATGTAAAGATTACAATAGGATTTATATGAAGAATTAACTAGTGACAACTGGAAAGTATAATCAGAAAATGACTAATTCATTTAAATATGGTACAGCCTCACAATAAAATACAATACATAAAATGTAATGTATTGTATTTTATTGTAAGAATATATCATAATTAATTAATTCTTCATTTTTATTAAAACTCTTTCAAATTAAGGAAACAAAACTAATTGGGAACTAGCATGTAGTTTAAACATTATAAATATATATATATGTAATAATGCATAGAGAGAATATGGAACACACCAAATATATACATAGAACTGTAACTCCTATACAGGGTAGAACTGAAGAGGTTGCAGAGGGAAATTTTACTTTTCCCTTTAAAAATAATAAGGTAAGTACTTACAGAAAATAATTTCAGAAATATATGTAGGACATAATGGATAATGAAAGACCTCAGCTGATGAAGCAGCCAGTGAAGGAACAGGAGAGAAAAGAAAGGAGAAACAAGGAAGGGAGAAAAAAGCAGGCTCTCATATAATTTTAATTCATTTTTGGAACATCCTCAGTAATCTGTTTTAAAATTAAAAGTTTTGCTTTCATGATTTTATTTCAGTGCCCCCATTTCATTTGACACACTATTTAAAGTTCCCCCCAAAAATAATGAGCTAAAAAAAATGATTACTAAAATGCCTAGATCTGCAACTTTATTTGGGTTTTTTTGCATTTGTACCAGGAAAAGAGATTACTAGCTTGGCTGTTTACTTCCCTCATTAGCTGCAAAGCTTAGCAAAGGATGTCAAGTACATTCACACTGACCATTACCTTTTTTCATTCCTTTGACATACTGGGCCCATTTTCACTTGTCCTTTGTACTTTCCACCCTTTGGCTACGAATCTCATTTTGATCATTTTTAGTATTTTTTAAGGAAGTACAACTCTTGTCACTTTCTGCAAAATTCTGTCAGCTATAAGACTTGGGGTCTGACCTACAACCAAACAAATACAGGCTCATTTGTAAATATCTGGAATAGTCCTACAAACTACTGTACCATAAGAATTATAAAATTAAACAAACAAGAAAGAAAACCACTGAAAATCTTTTTCACAATTAAAAACTGGCAACTAGTTCAGCCACATTTCAGAATAATTTAGTTATTTTTCAAGGCCCAAATTCGTAAGGGCCACTTTTAGTTTTCCTTTTATTCATTCACTTATTTAAAACAAAAAATGAACAAAAACTAATTCTCCTCCCCAAAATATTAATAATGTAATTGGTTTGGAATCACCATATATAAGATGTTTAGAAAGTTTTACTAGGTTACTAAAAGAAGGCAATTTGTGAAAACAAACAAACAAAATATACACTTTTTATTCAAGTTTCAATTCTCTCTCTTCAACTTTGGCCAGAGAATATTTGGGAAAAAAGGACTGATGAGTTCGTTTTACATTTCCATTGAAAATGCTTACCATTTGATGATGCTCAGAAAAGTATATGGAAAAATAGCCACTTCCATATAATAAAATAATAAATTTGCTAATTTGGGGGGGAATAAAATAGCAATAAAATAATAAATTTGCTAATTTTGAGGGACAATTTGTGAATGTTTATCAATACTTTAAGTGCATATGCCCTTTAGCACTACAATTTCACCTATTAAAATTAGTCTTAAAGAAATAAATATGAAGATTAAAATAGGAATATTAAGAATTAACTTGAGAAAAAAATCATATAAAGTTTTAAGAGATTGCTGGAGGTTAAGATGAAGAAATGGTCCAAACCAAAGAGAGAAAGAACTATTTGTAGAGTTTTGTAATAATTTGATTGAAAAGTAATAATTGTCTCAACTAAGTAGAGACAGTGGGAAGGGTTAAGATGTGATGTTTTTGAGTATTAGTAAGGAAATAGCATTTATTGGATTTAGTAAATGATTAAAGATGCATGATAGAGAATTATTTAGGAATCATGGTAGACGTCCTAAATTGGCTGTGTAACTGAGCAGATATTGTATACAGTATTTTTGTTGTATTAGGGAATAAATAAAAAGGAGATATATATTTGTTTTCAATATGATACAGGAGACAGCTTAAGTGAGTGTGAGAGAAAAGTCCAAGATGACGTGAGGGAAAGAAGTTAAGGACACAAGTGAACATGTTTCCATCACAACAGAAGTAGGTAGAATTCCCTCATGTCTCTTCTCTGAACTTTGGGAAAAGAAGGGAAAGATAGTTAAGAATATAGAATTAAGTTTAATCTTGGTAGGAGAAAGGGAGTATTTAGAGGAATTATTCATGGAAGCTCCAACACCCGAACAAGAAATGAAAGAAAGGTTTTCTTCTGTTTTCTGAGAATGAGAGAATGTGTTTGAGTAAGGGGCTTTAAGAGAATATTCAAGTTTTAAAATATCAATTGTGAAGAGTCAGAGAAAAACAAAAAGCAATTGGTGAGTTGTACCGAAGCTCTTACAACAGTGATTGAAAATGGTGTTTTTCTTCTAAAGTTCACAGCAACTCAGACATGCAAATAGAGAATCCAGATTGTAAACTTCATCTGAGATGGTCTGTTGCTAGAATGATGTGGCACTTAGCAAGGGCAGGTGGTGGCATGAGCAGTGGGAGAGGAGATCAGAGGCGTTACTTAATTCATTTGGTAGAACAACTATTTACCCCATCACTTTACACCTGATATGGGATGGCAAAGTGATATACCTAAAACAATTACTCCTCAAATTGTTGGTACCTGACCAAGAACAGGATACAATCTGAGCCATCTGTTATGTCAGTACATGGCACAGCCCTTCAGGATCCGGCCCCAACCTAACTCCCTAACAATGCCTCCTAATAAGTTCCCTTTTTCATACTGTTGTCATGGTGAATTATTTTTGAATGGATACCAATTAATACATTATCCATCACTTTTTATGTCACATGATTCCTACACGTGATAGCCAAATTGTTTCAATCCTTCATGGTTTTTCACAGTTTCCTCCTTCTTCTTAAGATTCCCTTCCCCTATCTGGGGAATCATAGTCCACCATCCACACAATCACTGCATATCACTCTCACAATCAAACTTTCACTTCAATAACTTCAACAGACCTTGACCTCAGTTTAGTGAATCACTCTTTCCTTTATACAAATGCTGTGACTAATGCATACTTCTAATCATAATTTATTTCAATTGTTCATTTAAAAATGTTCTCCCACTGGATTGTGGGCAGGTTAGTATCAATGCCCTTTTGATGCTTTGGTATTTAAGGCAGCATGTGAAACACGGAAATTAATAAATATGTGTTAGTAACAAGAGAGTGTGGAGTTGAACATCAGGGGAAAGGTGGGTGTGAAGAAAGAATGAGGATCCCATGGGCAATTCTGAAAGAAAGATGGTGTATTAGTCAATCCTTGCATCACTACAAATACCTGCCTAGGTAATTTATAAAGAAAAGAGGTTTAATTGGCTCACAGTTCTGCATGCTGTACAGAAAGTGTGGTGTTGGCATCTGCTTGGCTTCTGATGCAGCCTCAGGAAGCATACTGCCATGGCAGAAGGTAAAGGGAGAGAATGCATATCACATGGTGAGAGTGGCAGTAAGAGAGAGAAGGGGGACGTGACATACACTTTTATACAACCAGATCTCACGCACTCACTCAGTATAGTGAGCACAGCACCAAGGTATTCATGAGGAATCCACCCCCAAGACCCAAACATCTCCCACCGGACCCCACTTCCAATATTGGGGGTCACATTTCAACATGAGGTTTGGAGGGGACACATGTCCAAACCATATCACATGGGCAAGTAAAGACAAGGCTGCTGACGTTGGAAGATCATGACAGATCTGCCTTTATAGACTCCTTCAGAGAGTAGAAGGTCATATGAATATAAAGGTCAGAGGAAGCAAGACTCTAGAAAACTATAAAAACCATATGATGGAGATAAGGTGAAATGTTGATAATAATGAGAATTCTGCTGATTTAAAAGTTCTCATTCCATTTTCAGAAAACATTGGTTTAGGAAGTGAAATTGCTCAAAAATATTCCATTATGCTAAAATGTTTACCACCCTTTCCTTTACTACAACATATGTTAAAAGTATTTTCTTTATTCACTTAACTGAGCTTTTAATGGATTAAATTGTTCAAAACACCACTGTTATGCTTTGGGGCCTTTTAGTTATCACATAATTGGTATGTACTCTCTCCCAGCTGTATATTAACATAAAAATGCAAGCGTTATTTTTGCAAATATTGCATACCACAGCTGAAATTTTGTTTGATAATAGAAAAAAATCATGACAAAAATACTTTAGAGTGCTCTATAGTTCATATGATTTGATGGCTATTTACATTTTTTTTAAAATTTGAAGACCCCAATTTAATCCTAAATATTAGGTACGGTTTAAGACTTTTGCTATTTAAAGGAAGCAGAATCTAGCATTTAAATGAGATGAACTGATATGAAAAATCAAGTTACAGCTTGACAAGTTTACTTCAGTTATCATTGCATGTATCGGTTTTCATTATTTTAAAGCATTTACACATTCCCTATAGTACTGCAATTTTAGGACTAGAAAGAGGCATATGTTCAATAGGGTACCACTGGCAACTTCTAAAGATGCTACACCAAGTACCCTTTTCAGGTTTACATAGGCTCTTAATTTTTCATTATGTTTCATCTCAGTGCAAGTATACTCAGCTTGCTTTCTTCTCTTGTAGTAGATACCATCACATCTTCAGTTCCCCCTCTGCCTCTGAGTAAAACAAATTCCAGTGGCAGACTTAAAGGTAATCTCCTCAGTTACCAATTTTCTTAGTAGTCTCAAACATTGACAGTTTCTACTTAAGGACTTTAAACCCCCAAGGGAAAAACCAAAGGCGGGAAGAGTAAGCTAATTATAGATAATAAGAAATAATTGCTGCATATTTTTTGTGTGCCAATGAGTGTACATGCTTATGCAATCTCCACCCCAGCCCTGTGGGATAGGTCCTTTATAAAATCTAGTTTTTCAAAGGAAACAAATGAGTTTTGGCCAAGTAACATGCTCAGAGATGCACAGAAATAGTGAAACAGAGATTAAAACCTAGGTTGTCTGATATCAGAACCCAAAGTCTTAACTTCTACATTACAATGCATGACTAAATAACTACACATTTTAAAAAATCTTACCAGTTTCTTAAAGATATACTTTATAGCTTCTGAGGTGATAAATCTGGGGCATAAAACGTAGCATTCCTTTGATATTGCCTTTGATTAGCTCAAATCCTAAAGATGAAAGCTAGGTAAAAGAACAGATTTATCCTGTGCCTTGAGGTTTCAAAGTGTAACAACATTTTCCTTAGTTTATCTCATATTTCTGCTCTTCAGGAAATACTGTTTATACTTTTGCCTTTAAAAGTATGAAGGCAATTTCATCCCCCATTTCACTCTGCCAAGAATGGTCAGTGAAATTGAGAAGATACTATTGGATATTGATACTTAAGATTTCTTGGTCACCACATAGCTGTTGAAAGGCATTGTCATCTCATTTGTTAATCAAGTGGATGACAAATTTGCTCAGGCCCCTTGATATTAAGATATCTTAAAATCAGAGCATTGACAGGAACTGTTTTTCCAATAATTGAGAAAGATCTGCTTAAGCCAGTCTTTCATTGTCTACACTCCAGTGCTCTTTGTAATCAAATAGAGTGAATTTAAAAATTGATTTATCCTTTGTCTTCCAATAACAGGTATGAGAGACCCCCCACTTGCCATGGTTTCTCCAATAGATGTCAACTCCTACATTCTTCTTTACTGAATGAGGTGTTCACAGCTACTGTACCTGTCAGGAAAGCTGAATTATGCTAAGTAATAAACTATCCCCATTTTTTGTGCATGGTTTATGCAAGAATATATTCATTTTTGATACAGCCAAAGGAAGAAGAGCCTTGAATAATTACAGGTAGAGGAAAATAAACAGAAAAATTAAAAATGGGTAAGAATGACAAAAAGATCCCCCAAAAATTGTATCACTGGATCAGTAACCTTTGCTGACGTTTAAAATTTTAATTTTGGAGAATTTCCACTGCGGGAGATTAAGGAAGGGAATAGGAGACACAGAGCTCTCCTTAGACATGGAGATATATGTAGCTAGATGTCACAGCTACAGAGTAATTAATTGCCTAATTCTACAAGAAGAACTCAGAGAAACAAGCAATCAGTATGCGACTGGAATAAAATGATGATGAATGACTTTTTGGAATCAGTAAAAATTCAAATAGAATTTATTCGGTGAAATTTTAAAGTAATCCAAAAGAGGAAAGGCACTACCGGTGGAGTCCATACAATAAATAAAGGCCAGGAGCCATAAGAGAATATGCTACACAGGTAAGGATAAAGTTAGACTAGACTGAAAAAGTGACCGCTGACTTCCAGCCTGTGCTGGCTGGGTGCAGTACTTTCAACCGGTTATTTTAATTCACTTTCTAAGCTGAAGAATGGAAGTGTTAAATTTTGACCTCTTCAACTCTACAATAGAATGGAGTTTTTCTTTGTATTTTATATCTTCAGGACCTCATGTTTCTTCTGAGCAAGTTGCTTCTCATTTTTAGACGGCTATAATCTGATGGTATCTGAAAATGTCTAAATGCAGTGATGCAAAATGTGTCATTTAGCTGATTCCAAATACAGATAATTATTTGTCATTTTTTTCTATATTAATGTTCCTTTTTTTGAGAACTCTGTTCTTCTTTAGGTATGTGTTAAAACCTATAGACCACAGTAACTATGGAGAATTTTAGGTATTAAACACCCAGTGAGAACCACCTCCAGTGTTACTCTGGCTAACCACTAATAGCTCTAGGGTAGACGAAGAAACAAATTTCAGTCTATTTCAAGAAAGTGCAGAAGGTTCTAACAGGTAGACTGTAACAGTAATGTGGGATATATATAGAATTAGGCAAAGTTGTGTTATAATTAGTGTGTATATGGACAGCAGACTTAAAAATTCCTAAAAGCATTGCAAATAAGTAATCTGCCATCAGATATCCCAGGCTAAGTATATGGACTACTCTGATTAGTTTATTAGGTATCCCAAAAAATATAAAGTTTGCAATTCTGGATGATGGGCACCACATGTGAGTATGGGTTACTGTTCCTTCTATCTTTCCTGGTGGCTTTTTCCAAGGTCGCAGGTATTTTCTTTTATTCATATGTTTACATTGCAAATGCTTTCAGATAGAAGGGGGCTCAGGTCCTCCTCCTGCAGAAAGTTTCTTCTTCAGAATTAAGTCAGAGCTGAAAAGGCAACAGACCCTTTTCTCAGGGAGGGACATACTACTGGCCTCAGCAGGATTTCCTCCAGAAGTTATGTTCCTTTTGTTCAGCACTTGGCACTTAAGGAAAGGGGAACAGGACGAGCCCAGACTTGTCAGGATACCCACACAGCTACCGCTTTAGTGTTTCTTTGTCTTCATCTGCTTTGGGAGCTGACCCTCCCTAGCAGACTGATAGTGTGAATGGTACACTGACCATTTGGACTGGCATTTGCTTCCTCCTTGCTGCCCACATTTAACAACTCTTGGGCCAATTCCTCCTCCTCCAGCTCCTCTAGCTCCTCTAGCTCCTCCAACAGTTCATTCTCACCCACATCATCTCCAAAGCCCCCAGGCCAAGAAATGGCATCTGAGATTTCCTGGGCCACCTCCTGCTATTTTGTGATGTCAGCCATCAGTTCATCTACCTTGCCAATGTCCAGGTCCTGGTAGGCCTTCTTCATGCCTGGGGCAGCTAACTACATGGTACAAAGCATTTCTGCATTAGTGTTGGCATTCTCAACAGCTTCATGCTGAGACTCCAGGGTGGATAGTATCTCATCAGTTTGTGCCAGCTGCTATTCCAATCTTTTCTTCCTCTGTAAAGCCTGCAGAGCAGCTCTCTTATTCTTGGAACTGTGGTTCTTGATCATTTGTAGTTTATGTTGAATAAATGCTCCAGAAACTCCTGTTTAATTATCTCCTCTGTCTCTTTCAGTTTCTATATTGCTTCTTCAGAGGTTTCACTCCTCTCCTTCTCCTTCCTCAAGAGTTTGCTGGGACAACTCATGGCAAACCTGCCTCTCTGGCCTCTGCTTCTGGGCATCCTCCACAGTTCTGCCTTGTGTTGATGATTATTCTGCCAAATACTCAAGAAGGATCCTCTATAGGTCTATGGATTTCTCTCTCTGAAAATCACTAGAATTATCTCTCCATGCTCCTCTTTCTTTTTATTACAAAGTCTATCCTCCTTGCTCTCCCTGGATTCCACATCCATGTTCTCAACTCAGAGAGTCAGCCAGACTGTTTTTAGGTTCTGTTTTCTTGTGCTGTATCCTGGAAACTCTCTTACGTCAATGTACTTGGACAATTTTAGGGCTCTCTTTTATTTCCCATATCTCAGGGAACACTGTTCTTTGTTTCCTGATATATCTTCTTTTGAAGATTGTTGTTTCATATCATTTCCCCCTGTTTTGAGTTTGCTTCACATAGAAAGTCTCTCCTACACCATCTTGGCCAGAAACCTCCCTTATGCCTTACAGGTGGATATAATTTCAACTATTCCCTCCAGGATAGAATATTGCTTCTGATTTACTATCTGACTGTCAATGAAGAGATGCAGTTACACAGTTTCCATTTCTACGGCAGCTCTTATATGGGACAGTGGCCAATTTTTGAGTTCTACCAAATTTTTTATAGTTCATTTTGAATATACTTTTGTGTACATGAAAAAATAACTGCCAGTTAAGTTTGTGGATGGAGCAGACACACTGAAGCCTCAGTATGTGTCACAACTTCGTTTATTATCTTTCCCCTTATGTTTTCTCCATTAGGGGACATAATGATTGTTTTGGACCCTAAATAAAGAATCAGCCTAATTCCTGGGTTCAGTCATCCTGAAAATGTTTGTGTATTTCTGTTTCCCAGTATGCCCCTCCCTAAGTAAATGGCAATTGTATTATTCTATTCTCAAGGCTGCTAATAAAGATATACCTGAGACTGGGTAATTTATAAAGGAGAGAGATTTAATGGACTCACAGTTCCACATGGCTGGGGAAGCCTTACAATCATGGCAGAATGCAAATGAGGAGCAAAGTCACATCTTACACGGCAGCAGGTAAGAGAGCTTGGACAGGGAAACTCCCATTTATAAAACCATCAGAGCTCATGAGACTTGTTCACTACAACAAGAACAGTATAGGGGGAAACCTCTCCCATGATTCAATTATCTCCACCTGGTCCCACCATTCAAACATGGGGATTATTACAATTCAAGGTGAGATGTGGGTGGAGACACCGTCAAACCATATCAGTAATAGATCCATTTGGGGAATTACTACAGGAATTATTGTAACATCTTTCCCCACAAACTCATTGTCTACTGCAGTCAATTGATACTGGATCTGGAAAACTGTCCCCAAACAGAAATTAATTCAGAAATTGTGACTTGTTTGTGTATTATTGTCTTTAGCCCCTGAATGAGCCACATTTGACTTATTTTGATTCTGTCCACCTCATCCCTACCTTAGAGTTTCTCAACCTCAGATACATGGGTATTATTGTTTACATATTTCTGTCTTGTGGGGGAATACTCTGTATATTGTGTGATGCTTAGTAGGATCCTTGGCCTCTACCATTCTGATGCTGGCAGCATCATTCCACCAGTGTGACAGCCAAAAGTATTCCCAGACATTCTCCAGTTTAGAAAAATTCCTCCTGATTGAGAACCACTTTCTAGGAACTTCAAGTATTTTTAAGCACCTTTATAGGCCTCTCAAATATTCCTCAGATTATATCAGATCTTCTCCAGCTACCTCTCACAAAATCCTAATTATTATGATCAGTCTGCCTTCTAACTACCACTTGTATCCTGTTTTTCACAATCATCTTTATTGACAAGTATGCTCCAAATGTTTTAACAGCATTTCTTACCATCAGTATGGGAATGTAGAAGATGACCACTCAGCTTCTCAGGAATGTATGCATACTTTTCTCCAGCATTGGGGTAAAATGAGTATTCTCTAGTCCCTCCCATGGGATATACTCAACTGGTGAGTTTTCCAGTCTTTTGTTGTTTATCCATACCAGCATTCTTACCTCTAGTTTTTTTCTTTTTTATGCCATATCAGTTTCGGCACTTCGATTTCACTTTGTATGGGTATCACCTTTCCCAAACTTCCAAAAACAGTATGTCAATTTCATTTCCTAGCACATTGCCAAGATTTTAAATCCATATTATGAGAGAGAGCTCTCATATCCACAAACTCTTCCTCTTTCAATTTTGTATTCTCCTGTCTTCTCCCCTTAATCCAGCCTCCTCTGTATCTAACCCTAATTCTAACAGTAAATCTTGGCTGAGCCCAGCAGCAAATTCTAGGTATAATCTCCTACTTATGGTACACCCTGCACTTTCCAGCTTGGTTATCTTGTAATTTAGTTCTAATTATTTATCTTGCAGACGGAAGAGTGGTCGTGTGGGTAAATTCTAATGAGGGTTCACGGTTTCTTGCAAGACAGCAACCTATACATTGATGTCAAGCAAGAAGGGTGCTCTAGCAATAACAGATAGTAGTGGGCCTTTACTATGGGCCTAGAGACTTCACAAGTATCTGAGCATTCAATAGTTTGAATTGCATTTACTAGATAACTCAATAATATGCCTTTGAGTCCCACTTTTATGTAATCAGGACCCTGGTTTTAGTAAGGTAGGCATTCCAAGTTTGAGAATTCAATCCTCTTGATAGCTTTGCTGCTACTATTACTCTTAAGTCCTGGGCTTTGTCTGTGTTTTGTCTCTGTCTTTGTCTGCGTTTTGTCTGCTCACCAACTGCAGTAAAAGAGAATTTCAGTGGAAGCAACCAAAGAGGCCCTCTAGCATTCACTTTTAGTTTTTAACTGGTGACTAACTACCCTTAGCCTTTTCTTTATAGAGTACATCATAAGTCCTAGTAAGAACCATTCCATCCCACCTTCCTAATGAAAATTACTTCCCATAATTTCTTAAACACCATAAATATGCCCCCACTCGTATGTATGCCCAATATTACTTTAGCGCAATGGAAAGCTTAATGATTACACTGCCAGAGTATGCGAGGCACTAACAGTGTTACACATTCTACCAGTGATGGAGTTCTCCTTGCTTGCAATATGCTGGCTAATCTAACTCCAAGTTTCCACTTTCAAGTAGGCTTCCTCAGTGATTTTTGACATCCCCTGTCTAAGGTAAGTTTCTCTAAAATAAATCTGAAGCTGAGATTTGTATGAAAAAAGATTAAGTAAGGAATGTTTCTGGGATCAACAACAGTAGAAGAATGAAAGAAGTAGGACCGAGCAGAGTGGATGCTGAACTGTGATGAAGTCACCACAAACCCTTCAGATGCCTCTGTGGGGAATTCTGGAGTGGAACACTCTTACAAAATTGTTTACGTAAAGCAAGGGAGGCAAACCCTTTAATTCCTACATTGACCCATCAGCGGATTTAGGGTGCTTTTCATAAAGGCAGTATAGCTCTGGCTAAGTCAGCTTTCTTTTGCAGACTACAATTACCAGAGAGGGACTCGGTTGACATTTTTATGCTGCCAACATCTCCAGAAGCTTGGAGAATAAGCAAGTCAGTCCTTGAGTGGAGAGTGGCATCTCTGTGTTACCCCACACTCATTATGCTGCTTACACCAACAAATGAAGATGTGATTGTAGAACCTCCCTCACAGCCTTCAGTGAACTAGATACATTTATTTATTTATTTATTTTGGCAGGGGGAAGACTTTTGGCATCTAGATAGATTACTTCTTTTCTTAGGGGAGTCAGGCTCAGCCCTGCTTAAAGACAAGGTGAATGACTCAAGAGGAGTGCTAGTGAGATAATTGGCTGTCTCCCCTCTGCCCCGACCCTGCTAGTTTTGTTATTGACCTCATTGCAGAGATTGCAATTAATCAGTGATGTTTCTTCCGATGTCTCGTATAAATAGTGACTCTCCTAAGTGGCAACTCAAGAACTTTTTATTCTGAAGTGACCTAAAAGGCAATAATGGGAGCTTGAGAAATATAGCCTGTGTTGTTGTGGCCCTGAGCATTTGCTTCCATAAATAATACATGATACAGTCTTCCACATGCACTGTAAATTATTAAGTGATGTGTGATACTTTCTGAATTTAAATAGCACTGCTAACTAGATGCAATAGACTTTGCGCACACACACAACTTCCCTAATAACAAGTAATGTCTGCAGTAGGAGACAATGTGGTAGTAGATGAATTAAGATTTTTAAAAACATTCTATTTAATTTTATGAGAAACTTTTTTAAAAGTGAAAGTTCATTTAAATGGAATGTGTTACCATTTGTAATTTTACTGGCACTTCCTGTCTGTGTAGAGGAAATTAATGCCCATTTTCACTTTCGTATAGGGACCAATATCTTAAACTAGACCTGGAAAACACATGTTATATTACATGCCAGTGTTTCATGTTAGTTCTGCCTTAGAGGACCAGGTCATGCCTAGTTACTGATTTTATTTTTTTCCGTTCTCATTCTTTCGCCTCCATTAAACCCACACTACTTTTCTTATGTCTGGCCCTTTATTCTCCCTTTCTCAATATTCTATTTGCCTATTTGCCTTAATGGATTAATTAACAGTTAATAGTACACAACACATTTGTTATCACTGTGGTAATTTTATGTATTGTGTATAAAATATTTTGGCAATCCACATTTTTTAATCTCCTGGGCTGTGCTCACCAAGTTCATAACTAAACATAAAACTTATGAAAATATAAAAAGTGAAAATACAATAGCTGCCTTTTAATTTTTCATTCTTTTACAAAATTGCTAAATTTTTATGAGAATTTTAAAAAGTATAATTGTGAAACACTGTGGAATATATTCTCACCAGAGAGATATTTGTATATTCTATAAACCTCATCCACTGAAGTAACAACAAGAAAGAAATTCTTTAGATTCTCTAATATATACTTTCGCATTTTTTACTTGATTATCCCAAATTCCTATACTCTTTCCTAGCAAATTGTACCACTCATTGTTTTATTCATATATTATGCCTATGAGCATTTCACACCTTATTCATTCTTCTTTTACTCAATTTCGCTTTACTCTTTCTTCCTAAAGAAAACTTACTTAGCCTGTGAGAGTAATCACTTATGTCACCTCTTGCCAGATGGAAACCTAATTATCTTTTCCTCTGTGCTTTTATAACCATTTTCTGGTGTTTACCTAATATAGCAGTCATTACATTTTATTTTCTTCAATGTGTTCCTTTATATGTGTAACTTGAGAACAAAGAATGGGTCCTTCTGTCAAATTTCTTACAGTATTTTGTGAAATTTTTTAACAAATGGCATTTTTGTTTCAATCAGGGACGAAAAGTAGATGGGAATGGGAAACTCCATTGGAATGATGCTCTTACTTTGAGAGATGCATTGTATATCAGAGGAGTGGTAGAGCAAATGTGAAAGCCCTGGGCTTGGGATCAGGAGAAGTTGCTTGCAATGGTTTCCCTAATATTCTCACATTATATACTTCTGGGTTTGCTACTTGAGCCTTCTGAGCTTCATTTTCTTTATCTGCTGAATATAAATAGAAATCCCCATGTCATCTTTATGCTTTATAAGATTTATGACTTAGATGTCGCAATTATAAAGTGAAAGCCATAAGTAAAGTGCGTGAGAAGAAACTATACAATGCTTCAGAGCACAGTCTTCAGAGACATGCCTAAGTTTATGTCCATTCTCTGTCACTCACCTTAGGCAATGACTTTTGTCACTTCTCCCCCACCCCAGGTGTTGGGATAGTCCACTGGAGCCAACCTGGTCCTGGAGGAAGGGCTTGGAATCTAAGTCTGTAGGGGCTGGCCTGGCATAGGGGTGGGTCCAAAGCCAGGGGCCTTGAGGTCAGTTCTGGTGGTGGGGCAGGCCTGGAGTCTCTATCGATACCTCCCTGAAGTCTGGGGCTGTAGGATAGGCCAAGTGTTGGGATCTGAGGCAAAGCCTGGTGCTCAATTTTCTCTCCTTCCCCAATAGAGAGTATCTTCTCTTGGGCTATGCCACTTGGAGTTTAGGGAGGGTAACATGAATAGTGTAAAAATGTTCTTCCTATACTTCTGTATGTATCTTCTCTTATTTCTGTGCTGCACCCAAGTGCTGTAACCTCACACTCCTTGTGAAGGTATTTTCCTGCGTGGATAGTTGCTCAAGCTGATGTGGCTTTTTTGGAAGGGACAAATTGAGTACTAGAGAGTCCTCTTCTACCATCTTGCTTTTTAAATGGCCTTGAACATTTTTATTAACTCCACTGAATTCTAGTTTTCCTTGAAATAGGGATAATATGCTCATCATAGATTGTTCTAAGTATTAAATAAGACAATACATACAGGGCACTTACTGAAGTGCTAGTATTAAATAAGACAATACACACAGGGCACTTACTAAGCGCTCAGTAAATGACAGTGGTGGTTGAAGCAGGGGGTAATCGTAGGCTGTAATTTCAGATGACATTTGGCTTCAAGTAAATAATACAGGGATGCCAGCAAGTGGCACAAGCACCTTATTTATATTATCTCATATAAAAAATATCCACATTTCAGTTATAGTCATGTTTATGTAAGAAAGACTCCTTTTGCCTTTATCTTTTAATTAAAAATAAAATGTTATTAAATGAAGGCTTGCATAGCAAAGCAAATAGTCAAAAAGCGTATTTTTAAAAACAAAATTTAAAAATGATAATTAGGTACATTTTCACAAATCATGAAATATTATCAAACTTCTTCAAATCATCTGTTTTACTTAAGAGTAAAACCATAGGCCCATCTCACTTATCATTTCACTTCATGTAAACATTCTGAGGTTTCATTTCTGAAGTGTTCTTCACACATAACGCCTCTCTACTATCAGTGATTGATCTCAAAGCAGAGAAACAGGAGAAAGGGAGACAATTACAGTGCCTATCTTATGCGTCCACCTGTTAGAGTTGTTCTTAAGTTGTCTTGTATTTTAACACCCAAAACTCAAAGGCGTGCATTATATTTGAATTTGCTTCAGCATCAACCTCATAAATCTTGTGCCTCTCTTTGTCCGGTACAAAACAAAGACTGTGTACTGGAGAAACAGGTTGGTAAAAGGCTTTGTAGAAAGTAGGTTACTTTATAAGTTAGAGCCAAGGACCTTGACAAATCTTTTTCTTAACTTCTTGTTTTACTTAATGTGATAAACCAAGAACATATACTGATACCCTTGGCATTTCATAACTTGCCACCATGTTCACAAACACTCAGAGAAATTAACATAAAATAAAACTGTTATACACTAAGGAATACCAGCTTACACATTCCTATTCAGACTATAAAAGGGGGAATAGCTGGAAGTCCAATACAGGGCAATTTAAGGCACAATACCACCACAGTGAAAGAGATGATTTGGGAAAAAATGTGTTTTTCAAAAATTCTTAATTAGATGCTGTGTAGGTAATTACATTTTTACTTATAATTGTTTTCTTTTTCTTTTTTTTTCTATTTCTTTTTTTGAAAGAGAGTCTCACTCTGTTGCCCAGGCTGGAGTGCAGTGGTGCAATCATAGCTCACTGCAGCCTCAAATTATTAAGCTCAAGTGATCCCCTCCTGAGTAGCTGGGACTACAGGCACGTGCCACCACACTGGCCCTTCCTTCCTTCCTTCCTTCCCTTTCCTTTCCTTTTTCTCTTTCCTTCCTTCCTTTCTTCCTTCCTTCCCTTCCTTCCTTCCTTCCCTTCTTTCTTTCTTGCTTTCTTGCTTTCTTTGTTTTCTTTTCTTTCCTTTCTCTCTCTCTCTCCCCCCCCCTCCTTCCCTCCCTCCCTACCTTCTGACTGTGTCTCATTATATTGCCTAGATGGGTCTCAAAATCCTAGACCCAAGTGACCCTCCCATCGGCACTTCCAAACTGCTGGGATTACAGATTTAAGCCATGGTACCTGGCCTATGGCATTTTTTACAGGATGCTATCGTAGCAAGAATGACAAAAACACCATTACTTTCCTAGGTAGAAAAATTTTGGTACAAATGATTGTGAGTTGTAAACATAGGCTGGGGCACATGTATTATCACCAGTTTCTAGCTAAGCCCATGAACCATCTTCAGACATGTCTAATTCCAAAAGAGAAGGGGGTTAGTATGAGGATAATTGATTTTTGTAGATGGTATAATATCATATGTTACCCTTGATATGTTTAGATGTCTACGTGGGAGTCACAGTTATATTTTAGCCTCTAAGATATGCTTAAATTTTAACTTTTCTCAGACTTCTTAAGGAAAAATCATGTCAGTTTACCTATTACTTTACAAATTAAAGGCACTCTTTAGACATATTCATGAAGCTGATTTTACATACATCTACATTTCCATAATTATATATGAAAAAATAAATTCAGTGTTTTCTACTGGATCGTGCATTTTGATTTTAATTGAACTAGGAGAAGAAAATCTGAGATGACAAAATGCTTAGGGACATTAGTGGGTTGGAATGGCAATAAAAATGCTTCAAAATAATAGTATATTTATCTTCTTTTCTTAATGCATCTTCTTCTGCCATTGGCTTAGGCTGTGGTAAATATAGCATCCATTGAGCTGAAATAATACTCTATAACTCTTGTTTTGTCATGATTCAGGGATAGGCTGAACACATAAAGGATAGACAGTACCAAGTATACATTTGATGCCTTGCATTGTCATTCAAATAAAATTTAAAATGGATTTTGCTAAATTATTTTCCATTTTATTTGCAAAGCTGGAGGCAATTACTTAAAATCATTTGCCGTTTTTGGGTAGAATTGGCTTCTTAATCCTGATTGCCTATACTTTGCTTCTAAAATGGAGGATAGGGGTGAACTGGATTGTTTCTGACTTCAGTTTTTTTTCTTCTTCCTTTTGGTGTGCACAGTCAATCATGTTCAATAAGAATTTTGGACCGTTTAAAAAATGTGAATACACAGGAAATTTTAACTCTGCAGACCTGGGTTGCTCAAACTTTGAATATCGCAAAGAAGGCCTGTTTTCAGGGCTGGCTTTTGACTAGCTCCTGGGAACCGAGCTCCCAAAATTTTTTATCTGATGAGTGCTTTTGCAAGCCTAAGGCTTTGAACCACAGTATACTAGTATTTCCAGGTAGTTTTTACAAACAATGTGATACATGGTGAGCACCTGCTTTTTCTCTGATGTTCTGGAGCTTGAGTAACTGAGGTCAGTTTCACTAGTGCTGCATGCCTACAGGGCTGAGTCCCCGTAAAAACCCTGGATATCTAGACTAGGTTGAAAACACTTTGCATGTTTTGTCTTCTTGCTGGGAGAATTAAATGTGATCTATATGACTCTACTGGAAGGCAACACTTGGAAGCTTACAACTGGTTTCCTACAGACTTTGCCTCATGCACCTTTTCCTTTTGCTCATTTTCATCTGCATTCCTTTGCTCTCACAGACAGTAAATAGGAGTATAACACTTCTAGGATATCACCTAACCTGAGGGTGGTCTTTGGGACCCCTGACGCAGTGTGCTATGCTCCAGTTTCAGCTGTAGCAGTGCGAATACACTTTGGACATCACAGGCTATCAGTTTTAGATTTCTAGTCTTTTATGGCACCTATTCCTCTTCTTGTCCTCTTTTCATAAATCAGATAAGCCTCTTCTCAGCTCCTTATTTTTTCCATTGTGCTATTCTATTCTACTCTACTCGTCTACTCTAGCAAAAGCAATGAAGGCCACAAAAATAACTGTGAGAAGAAAATATTGGAATCAATGGAATACCCCAAATGGGTCATTGTTAATAATTTCCACTTTTGTCCCTCAATTCATTCTATTCTTGCCATCCTCTTTACTGGCTCTCTCTCTCCCCACCAAATCAAACTGAAATCCCTTTGCCTGGCCTTCAAGACAGCAAAAATCTGGTTTTCCACCATCTGGTCTATTTTATTTAACACTACTTTGCAATTATAACTACTTCTTTTGTATAAGCTTAGTTTGTCCACGTTATAATTCCCAGACAATATTCGTTATTAGCTCAACGATGCACTCAGCAACTCTCTTAATAAAAATCTCATTTATTTATTAAATGTGGTGTGCCATACAGAGTTAGATATTACGAATATACAAATAAAAACACAGATATCTTGCTTTTATGGAGTTTACAGCCATACACAAATAATTAACTCCTTACAATTATGGGAATGTTTTGAAGAAGAAACATAGCTTTGCTTAAGTCTGCTTACCTATATTTGTATTATTTCTTTTCCCATTATTCAACATCCTCCTACCTACAATAAGAGAAAAACTATTAATAGATGTGATATTTGAAGTTATTCTAAGAAATACTAGAAAATTTATATAGTTTGGTAGTATAATTTAGAATGAGTTCTCATATATTCACCAAAGTGAGAGCTAAAGGAAATCTCTCTGAAAGAGACCCAAATCTTTTCAGTCATCTTCTTCACTGTGGGATAACTCTTCCCAATTTTATCCCTTATCACATTAAATACAACCTAGAAAATACCCTTCACCCAATGGCCCTCTTAAAAATACGAGTGTGAGCCACAATTTTTTGCTCCATATGTATTAACTAAAGAAAATTAAGATGTATTTTATAATTTTTTCTTACCACAGCTTCTGAAACAAAGTGAGATCTTAGTGTTTGTGTGTGTGTTTCTACTTTTTGTTCTTTTTTGTTTTTATTTTCTGAAAATGTATTGTTTTGCTGCTTGTGATATTATTAGTGCTTATACTTAATGACATTTTACTTGTTATATAAGATCAATATTACTGTATATGTATAATTCAGCAACTCAAATTCTGCTGTAAACACACATGCACACAGATGTATACACACACACTCATACACTGATGCCATATGTTTAAACAATTATTTCTTGTCTAGCAATAAGAGGACCAATGCAACTATTTCATCATATTCCTTATTTGCTCCCCAAATTTTGTATATTTTAAATATTTCCAGGAATTAGGAAGTTGGCTAGCCCTTGGTATTTTGGCAATCTCTCTGTGTAGTCTAATGTAACTTTTTGTGTAATACAAAGATAAGGTAAGTTAGGATTCAATTTAAAATTCAAATTAGGACCCTTAACCCTAATATTTGAATACTAAAGAGAACTTCAAATATGTTTTTTTTCTGTTGAACACTTCCAACACGAGTAAAATAGCAACTGCAAAGGGAATAGACTTGATGCAGTTCATGTGCTTATTTTTAAAAATTCATTTTGCAATATGAATAGGGCACCATTATCTAAATTTCACAGATGAGGAAACTGGGACCCCCCTGTGTGACACTGAATATTAAGCCCAGGGTCACAGCAAAAGAAATGGGAATAGATCAAGGCCACTCACTACAACATTAGTGCCCATTGCATCACAAATTACTCCCACCTGAGGGTTCTTTTCACCTGAACGACAGCATTTCTATCTTTATTTCCTACTCTGAGTATTTGTATCCATCTACATATCACTTAAAGTTTATAACAGAAGTTTTTAGTAAACGAACTTGTTAATTTCCTGTAAAATATTCTCAGTCCATCAGATAATTCTGTTAGTAAATGTTGAGTTGATGATTTAAAATTCTTATTTATATTATCATGTGTTTTAAAAATAATTAGAGATGGCTTAAAGAAACACAGACAATAACTTGAGCAAGCATGAATGGACAGTAATTAATGAGTTATTAACCAATAAAATGAAAATCTGCTTGTGAGTGTCCTGTTAAAATAAGGAGGTTGAAATAAATTGAACATCTTTAAAGTATAATATTTAACCATATAATTATAGTTCAGTTGTTAAGAATTTGGGAGTTGAATCAGAGAATCCAGGTTCAAATTAGAATATCAATCACTCCCTAGCTGAGGGACCTTGAGAAGGTCACAAAACATCTATAAGCTTCAGTGGAGTATCTGAAAAAGGTAAATAATAATCGTATACTGTGAGGATTAAATGAGATTATGAATGTTAACAACTTAGTCCCCTACCTGGAACATAGTAAGAACTTAATTATGATTACGTGTTGTTTTAAAATTATATATAAAATCAACAAGAATAGCAATATTTATTATACCTGCTGCAAAAACCTATTAAGTGCATTGTCTCTTTTAATCCTTTACAACCAAACCATAAAGGAATCATTAGGGAGGAAAAATCTCCTGCTGAAGGCTTCATATGTGAGGTAATATATGGCAGGGTTGGCTGGTTACTGAAGCCAGGCTTCATAAAATAGTCTTAAATCCTCTGCTCAGCTTCCGCATTATTCATAAGAGGCAATGAAATAACAAATATATAAGTTTCCTAGTTTATATTCATGCCCATTTAGATACATATAAATTTTCTATTTTGCTACATTTATATTAGTGATTCTTTCTGGCTAAATTAAATGCCACATGACTAATGTTAGTATTAGTTTGATAACATATTTCAATTTATTACATGTATCATAGCGGTTTCTATTCACTTTGTAGGGATGAGGGATGGGGAGAAGACCCACCTACAAATGAATGAGGCTGGAGAGAGATTCTGCTAAATTCTTGAAGTTAAAGAACTGTTGTCAAAATGGGATCTGAGACTCGTTACTTTGACATTGTGAAGCACAACAGTGGACATTATGAAGCACAACAGTGACCCTTGATGATCAAGGTCAGATTTCAGCATCAGCCAGGAAATGGCATAGGTTTCCTATTTAACATTCCCCAGAGGCAGAAACTGGCTATTGTAAAGCTACAAATAAATGATCATTTTAGCAATTCTTTTCATAAAATAACTAAAAGATTCAAACGTGGTGAGCACAGTTACTCACATAGTATGACCCAATATAAAATTATTTGGAAAAACTTATTTTGTTGATTCTGATATTGGATAAAATCAAGATAACTTATCAATACTTTATTTAATACACATTTTTCTTCTTACTGGTGATATACAAAGGCCCACCAATAACTTTGGGGATCTGTAGATGGATTAGCAAAGTCCAATATTCAAAGAGGTTGTAGCTTTGTATGAGATAAATACAACAAACAGTAACAATACTAGTGTAATAGAGACAATGAAGGGACACTCATATTTGAGCAGAAAGTCATTCTGTGCTCAGAATGTTGTAGAGATATCTTATTATGTAGCCGTAGTGAAGGATGATTATTAGTATTTGGAAGGCAGCAGAGGTATTACCACAAAGGACATTCAGTTCTAGGGAAGTTTTTTAGGAATGAAAATTTCTCAATGAATGGTAAGAAATTCCGCCTGGTTGGGAGTGAAATGCTCAAACTTAAGGCAACGTCACTACAAACGTTACAATTGTTCCAATGTATCTTGTGCGTTTGATGATCCTATCCAAAGCTAAGTCATATTTCTGACTAACTGAAACTCTATCTTTGCTTCTCTCACTCAAGTTAGAATATCTCAATGCAAGTGAGTAATGTAAATCTACCCTACTTCATTTAAAAATAAGTAATATACTTTTAAATATACTCACTAGCAGAGTATACTTGGAAATACATCATTTAAATCTCACTCATGGCCATGTAGTACATCAGTCCATTAACACTGCCAATAATACCACTATGCAGACAGTTTGCCTCAGTTGACATGTTCAGAGACAGAGATGAACATGAAGAGTGGCTAATTGCACTGGTTTTCTGAACTTATAGCCTTCAAACTTTCTAAATGGCTCTTCTCTTTAATGTAGGGCCTAATGTTCTTTTGCAAGTTGTCCTGTATACCTATAAATTGTTTTTCTGCCATGCTCACTAACATATTGCTTTCACATCAAAGTTGAAGAAACAGACAATTCTCAGGTGCATTGTTATGTCCCAGTAGTGGGTCTTAGAAAAGAGAAACATATAATTACTTCTATTCTGGTGTAAATTTTCAAAATGATACACAATTAGTGAATTGATCTGGCAAACTCCCCTAAGGAAATCCACTCCTCAGAGTGCTCATTAACTCTCCAGAATTCAGCACTGTTTCAGCGCCTTTTCTTACTAAATAGCAGCTCCCCTAGACAATTTAGGAATATGTTTTCTAGAAATTTAGGAATATGTTTTCTAGGAAATTTCCTAGAAATTTAGGAATATGTTTT
The DNA here is from genome assembly GCA_036589455.1 of Ateles fusciceps. Lineage (NCBI taxonomy): Eukaryota > Metazoa > Chordata > Mammalia > Primates > Atelidae > Ateles > Ateles fusciceps. Next base: position 4,144,232 of record JAZHEH010002077.1, read on the forward strand.
CCATTCCTAAATTTCTTTAGCAACAAGATTTGTGTATGATAACCACTGAAAGTCCATCCCATCTCAGCAAGTAAGTGCTGACAATGTTACCTTAACCTGTTTATGAATAATGGGACATGACATTTGCTTTTGTAGTTAGGGCACTGCAAATTTCTTCCCTGTGACTTGTCCTCATCCTTTTCAGAAACTTCCCCTTTTCTGTCCTTCTCATTCATTCACTGATTTTACTTATTATCCTGATTACTTTTAACAACAAATATCTGTTAGATCAAGCTTGTCCAACCTGCGACCTGTGAGCCACATGTGACCCAGGATGGCTTTGAATGCGGCTCAACACAAATTTGTGAACTTTTTAAAACATTATAAGAGTGTGTATGTGTGTGTGTGTGTGTGTGTATGTGTGTGTGTGTGTGTGTGTGCACGTGTGTGTGTTTAGGTCATTGACTATTATTAGCGTTAGTATATTTTATGTCTGGCCCATGACAATTCTTCCAATGTAGCCTGGGGAAACCAAAAGATGGGACACTCCTGTGTTAAGTGTTCCTCCTGTAGTATTAGTCATATCCATAAACAGGATGTTTTCAGTGATACTCTTCCTTGCATTTTGACCTCATATTTATTGAAATTTATGCCAACACTTGTAGCTATGTAAGGATTGTATGTTTAAAAGAATATATTCATATTTAATCTCAAATTAAAGATGATGATGATAGAAACTTGGCTCTATTTCAAATATGCTGAAGTAAGGGAAGCCAAATGTATAGTCAAACCTCCTCCTTAGTACAAAAAATAAATATTTTGAAAATCCGTTACATTTCAGGGGAAGGGAAGCTTCAAATATGTAAAACTTGACCCTGGACTTTAAGTGGCTGAATTAGCAAATCGTACTTTCCAGAGATTCAAAAAAATCAATAATAACTAAACATAACACACATACAAAAGAAAATAAAAATAAAAATACTCAAATAAGAATAGTGGAGTTTTGGAAATAATTTTTCCACTGCTAAAAACTCCTTGAGTAGACCATATATGTCCTTACCCAACTGAGAGCTCAACATTGGAATATAGATTTTTGAGGTTGAGGAGAAAATTTAAGGTATTACTAATCTGTTTTCATTGGTCATATGATAAATTGACTGTGACACCACAAAGAATCTTCAGAATATTTAGAAAAATTTTCAATAACTAAAGTACCTGTCATGTAAAAACCAAAAACTACAACACAAAAACTGATGCATAGTTTGACCTGAAATATAACATTTGATTAGAATATTTCATAGGAAGCTTGACCTAGAAAATCTTAGGTGGACAATCATTTAAATATGGTACAGATATTACTATAATCTACATAATTTAATAGTTATGTGTATATATTCATATATATATACACTAACAAAGAAAAATCTCATGGTGATATCAGTAGAAGTAGAAAAAGCATTTCACAGAATCTAACACCCATTCATAATAAAAACTCTTAGTAAACTAGGAATGAAGAAGAACTTTCTCAACTTGATAAAGAACATCTACAAAAAAACCTGTAAATAAAATCATACACAATGGTGAGAAACTCAAAACATTTTCTTTAAAATCATCTAAAGCTTAGTTTGGCTGGATATGAAATTCTGGATTGAAAATTCTTTAAGTATGTCGAATATTGGCTCCACCCTCTTCTGGCTTGTAGGGTTTCTGCTGGGAGAGCTGCTGTGAGTCTGATTGGCTTCCCTTTGTGGGTATGACAAACCCACAGCCAATACCATACTGAATGGGCAAAAACTGGAAACATTCCCTTTGAAAACTGGCACAGGACAAGGATGTTCTCTCTCACCATTCCTATTCAGCATAGTATTGGAAGTTCTGGCCAGGGCAATCAGGCAAGAAAAAGAAGTAAAGGGTATTCAATTAGGAAAAGAGGAAGTCAAATTGTCTCTATTTGCAGATGACATGACTCTATATTTAGAAGACCCCATCGTCTTGAAGTAGGAAAGACCACAACAAAACTCTCAAACACTGAACTGGGAAGGAAGTGGTCATTTATTCAGCCAGGAGCTGCAGCGGTCCTGAATGCCCCAATGGCCGAGCTCCCCCAACAAAGAAAATCCTTGCCCTTTTAAAGGCTTACAACTCTAGGAATTATATGTGAAAGGGTCTTGATCCATGAAGTAGGCATGAGGTATGTGATTTAGGTGGGGGTCTGATGGTGTTTAAGTAAAAACAATGCCTTCCAGAAAGATTCCTCCATACCATATCTGTGATCTATAGATGGGATTGTGGTTAGCAGTAGGGGTCTTGTCCTTAACCTGGCAAGCAGTGCCAACTCAACTGGTTCCTCCTCTGACTGACTTCTGACTTCTCCTTTTGAGATGCAATGTATAAGGCTGAAGGGGAAAATGGCCTTAGAAGCTGAAGAGGATTAAGGGTCTCTTTCCTCACTACCCCCTTTGAGACTCTCACTGATAACATTAGTGAGAGGTCTTACTCTCATTCTCATTTTCATGATCCTTTGAAGAAACTGATTGATAATGATGCATGTAATATACTTGTGATGTGGTTTTCTGGTTATCTACAGCAGTGATGAATCTTTTAATCGTCTGAAGGAACAGTGGGAGCAAACAAGGGAGTAGCAAACAAACACCTATTATTATTACAACACTTATGATGATAGTCTTAAATCCTCCCAAGGATGAGAACCAACCTCCAAACAAGGACTCAGGGTTAAATCCGTGCCATTCCTGCACAGACATGTGTGCCAGCTTGGTCATGTCTCTTACAATATCCTGAACCGCTTGACCCTGGTCATCTATGTGTAGGCCACAGTTGATTAGATTGAATTTTCCACAGACTCCTCCTTCAGCTGTTGGCAAATAATCTAAGGCCAATTGGTTCTGATAAATTGCATTTCTCATTTGAGTTTCTTGTTGGGCCAAAATAGACAGAACTTTTCCCATTTCATAGTGAGTATTTTCAAAACAGCCTGCAACCAGATGATTCAATTGAACATGCAAATAGGAGTCTGGTATCCCCATGAGCCATCCTCCACCCATGTGGCCAGCCCTTAATACTCAATAATTCTCTCCAGTGGCCATTCATTATCTTTTCATTCCCCTCTCTTTAGACTTCTTTTCTCCCAGGTGGAGTAGACCAGATAACCTAACAGCTCACCTGTCTTAACAGATAATAGAAAAAAAGAGGGTTTGATGATGCCTATGACACAGCACCTGAACATCTTTCAGGCTGTTGTACATACGCTCCATGTCCACATATCCAGTACAACCCAGCTGGGGCCATCCAGTCTCTCTGATACCCAGGATGATTCCAAGCATCATGTAATGCTGAAAATTTTAGGAGGGGGTTTTTCTCTGTGTAATTTGAGATCTACCAGGTTATGGTGTCCACTGTTCCATTATACAGTTGTTGCCCTAAGCAGCTAAGCTTTCCTACTGGATCACTGCAGTCTTTCGCTTCTCTGTCCAAACAGTATTGTCCAATAATTGAAACCTTTAAAACCCAGAAACTGTTGATTTGAATTTTTTGAACTGAGGTCAGGTCAGGGACAGGGTCAGAGGGTACTAAGTCATGGGCTTCCCATGGCCATCGATCATCCATAGTAGTTCCTCCACATACATAGCAAGAAGTTACATTAAGGGAATGGGCCACATTTTCAGCAAGTTGGAGGAACAAGTTCCTTGTCTTTTTTGGAAGCTCCAGCATTGGCTCATTTAATATATCATAGAAGGGCTGGTACACTGGCTGGGCTGAGAGTTTTTGGATTTTTCCCTGAATCTGGATGCTGTCTCCAGGGTCACATCCTTTTTTATCAATTCTTATCATAACACTCACCCCTTTTTCCCATTTGGGGTCTTGGGGGTTTGTGATTATTAATTCTACTGGATTACAATGTCCTGAGACACAGGGGACATTAACCCATGGGATGGTGTCCCTCTCTTTTACAAGGCAAACGGGATCATTTTTATCATTTTTCCAAGTGGCCCTGGTGACACATGACCAATAAGAGTAGCCATAGCACCAGCAGATATATTTATGCTCTTTTGATCCCATCTGAGGGAACCACAGCCCCCCACCCCCCACCCCCACCACTGGAAGGATAGGCATTATGGTTGCACAGGCATCAGACTTTAGGGTGACCTGTTTTGGGCTTTCCTTCTCCTCTGTTTTAGCTATTAACTTAGTAGGGCTCTTCCATCACCCTGTTATGAGTTTAATTTCAAAGGTCATATGCATAGGGTGTTCTGATGGATCATAGCAGACATCGGGTTGTCCATCCCCTGGGTTACACACCTTATACCGAGTAACATTATATAAACAGGTTCCCGTCTGTGTCCCTGTACATTCGTAACTGTAGAACAAAACAGTGGCAGTAACTTTCCATCCTACTTCAGTAACCTGGTGCACACACTGACAGCATTCTCTGAAATCTGTTAATGTCCCTACAGCAGAAGTCCAAATTTTAAGGAGAATGAGTCCCATGGTGAATTTCCTCATGAGTCAGACCTGTGTGGACCAATCAGCTTCTGGGATGTGGCAGGAGCAAGGCTTGTTGTCCTTCTTAAGGTGATTCTGCAGTCATGGTCTGGGTCTGGTCTAGCTTCCCAAGTTTCAGCTGCTGCAAGCTTTATGTAGCTGTGGTGCATCCAGGCTGGGATTTCCTCTATCTTCACGCCTGTGGAAGTGGTCAGGATCACAGTCTGGGATCCTTTCCACCATGGCTTCAGAGGGACTACATTCCAGTCCTTTGTCCACATGCAATCACCTGGTGAGAAAGGGTGAACTGGGAGAGAATAAGCTTACAGGGCATCTTTCATTTACCCAAGTGTAAATATCCTGAGTGACTTTTTCCTAAAGCTTGTAGCTATTGTCCTAGCTCAGTCTCTCCCCACTCCTGAGGAGTTCCCAGGAGTGCCTGCAGTATGGGAGGAGGCCTATGATATAAGACTTTATAGGGGGAATATCCTGTTTTCTTGAGGGGGTACATCTAATTTTGAATAACACCAAGGGAAGTGCGTGCACCTACTTTAACCCTGTTTCCTGGCACATTTTCCCTAAGCTATTCTTAATAGTCCAGTTTATCTGCTTCACCTTTCTGGAACTCTGTGGTTGGTAGGCAGTGTGCAGCTTCCAAGTAATAACCAATGTTGTTGACATTTTCTGGACCAAATATGCCACAAATGCTGGTCTGTTGTCTGATCCGACATACAGTGACAGTTCAAACCTAGGGATGAGATCTCGAAGAAGCATATGTTACTTCATGGGCCTTTTCAGTCCTAGTCAGGAAGGCCTCTACCCACCCAGAGTATGTGCTGTGACACGTAGTGCATTGCTGTGCCACAGTTTTGGTCAGGGCTGTTAAGTGTGAGATGTAAAAGTACCAGCCTAACAACTTCTCAAGTGACTCTTGGCCTAAATGAGTGGTTTTGTGCAAGGCCTGTATGACCACAGCCCCCAACAGCTGTGGCACCGCTACTCTTCCATCTGGCAGCCAGATCCATCCCTCTTTAAATAGTTGCCCCTCTCTGCTTGGAGAAAGTCCTTTTCCTCCTTAGAGTAGGTGGGCACCAAGTCAGGCATCTGAGGAATCAGAGGGGCTGCAACTGCTGCTCGGTAGTGGGTAGATACTGCTTTATGAGCTGCTGAATCGGCTCAGGAATTTCCTAGGGCTGCGGAGATACGGGCCCACTGATGTCCTTGAAAATGCGTGACTGTCACCTGTCGTGGTCTCTGAACTGCTTCTAACAACTGCAAGATTTCATGTGGGTACTTTATTTCTTTTCCCCCTGAATTTACAGTCCTTTTTATTTGTACAGTACCCCGTGTACTTGAAGAGTTAGAAAGGCATACCAGGAATCAGTATAAATGTTTACAGCCTTATCTTTACTCAGTTATAGGGCTCGGGTCAGAGCATCACGTTCAGCTTTCTGAGCCAAAATACCTGGAGTCAGTGACATGGCCTCGATTACAGTGTCCAGAGTTACCATGGCATAGCCTGTACACCTTTCTCCTCATGGATTAACAAAACTGTTCCCATCCACACGCAACTCCCAGTCTACTACTGTCCATGGCTGATCCCAGAGATCGGGCCTGCTGGAATAAACTGAGTCCCACACTTCAACACAGTTGTGTTCAACCGGGCCCTCTGACACTGGGAGCAAAGGGGCGGGGTTTAAAGTGTTGCAGATCTCAGTGGTGATGCAGGGATTTTCACACAGCAGCCTTTGGTATTTGGTTAACCTAGCATTTGCCAACCAGTGATGTCCTTTGCTATTCATTAACATCACTACTGCGTGTGGTGCTTTGATATTTAAGTTTTGCCCCAGAGTTAGTTTATCAGCCTCTTGGGCTAGCAGAGCGGTTGCTGCCAGGGCCCTTAAACATGGGGGACATCCTTGGAAACTCCATCCAGCTGCTTGGAGAGATAAGCTACAGGCCTGGGCCAAGGTCCCACTCTCTGTGTTAGAACTCCAACTGCCATTTTTTCTCTTTCTGACACATACAACTTGAAGGGCTTTGTTAAATCAGGTAATCCCAAAGCCGGGGCTGAAATAAGTTTTGATTTTAGTTCGTGATAGGCCTGAAGCCACTGGGATCCCCATTCAAAGGGTTCCTTGTCTCCTCACTGCATCACTTTGTATAGGGGTTTGGACAGTACTGCGAAGTTTGGAATCCACAAGCTACAGAAACCCACGGCTCCCAGGAACTCCCTCACCTGCCTTCTAGTCTTGGGTTCTGGCAGGTTGCAAATGACTTGTTTCCTCTCTGCTCCTAGGCTATGCTCTCCCTGCCGGATGGTGAATCCCAGATATCGCACTTGGTGTTGGCAAATTTGGGCTTTTCTTTTGACACTTTATACCCACAGTCCTCCAGGTGCAAAAGTAAGGCATCTGTTCCTTTTGCGCACCCAACTGCTATGGGGTGTCTCAATAAAATGTCATCAGCATATCCGAGCAACACACAGCCTAAGTCCTTAGTAGGAAACTCCTGGAGATCACGGGCTAGTGGCTCCCCCAAAGATGGTGGGAAAGTTCTTGAACCCCTGGGGGAGCCGGGTCCAGGTGTACTGGGTGGTTACACCTGTTTCTGGATTTTCCCATTGAAAAGCAAATAATTTCTGACTCTCCACAGCCAGTCTAATGCTAAAGAAAGCATCCTTTAAGTTCAAGCAGGTGAACAAATCATCCTCCACTGGCAATAATCCCAACAGCGTTACGGGTTGGGTACAGTTGGGTGCAAAGTCACCGTAGCCTGATTAACCAAATGCAAGTTCTGCACTGGCCTGTAGTCTTTGGTTCCTGGTTTAGGAACAGGCAAGAGGCGGGTGTTCCATGGAGACTGGCAGGGAACTATAATTCCATAGTCCCTGGACTATGGATGCCTTCGAGAGCTTCCCTTGGGACCGAGTACTGTCTCTGTCTGATGGGCAATGCCCTTGGCTTTACTTTGAAAACCACAGGGGCTTGGCTTACTGCCAGCCCTGGGGGGTTGTCCTCTGTCCAGACTCGTGCCCATTGCTTGGCTAGAGCAGGGATTATTTCTCCTCCTGGTTCAGTTAGAAAGAGTCTCCACTCCTCCTCCCAAGGGACTGGGAGAGCCATGATAATCCCTGCCTGAGGCAGTTTTAGCTCCAGGGAGCCCAGTGAACATAATAGTAGCTCTTATTTTGTTTAGCAAGCCTCTCCCCAAGAGGGGTAGGGGGCAGTCCAGCATGTACAAGAACTGATGTATAACCTCATGTCCTCCCACTGAACAGGTCTGGGGTAGGCAAAGCCTGCATTTCTGAAATTCTAGTGGCCCTAATCATGTCTATTGTCTTGCTGGACAAAGGGGCCATGGCTGTGTACCTTTACCTAGCCAAGCTGACAAATAAACTTAGCTAGCACAGCCTAGTTACTGTAGACGGAGGAAAGAATTTTGGCGTTAATTAGTAAATAACAATAAGCCTAACTTAAATACTTTCTTTTTCTAGCATATTCAAAAGTTCAGCTGTTCTCTCCCTATGCTGTTTTCCTCTGGCGCATGAACATGTTCAATATCTCTTTAAAAATCAGTTCCTTTACATACACATCCTCTAGTTTTTGCTTGTTTTCACTTTCCAAGCAATCAGTAAAATCATGTCCACAGAATGCACCTGCAGAGTCTCGTACAAAGTAAGCCTCCAATAATAATTGGAAGTTATTAGAGTTCTTTCTATTATTTTAATAATTATAAAGATAATGTATATGTTTCTTCATATTATTATTCAATTGTCTTGAAATCTTGGACTTCTCATTCTTCCCTTGATTGCTGGCTGTTGCTTACGGTGAATGTTTTCAGTTTTTCATTAATTTTTTTTTAGGTAAACTTTGGAAGAGCCTTTTACTGTTGGGATTTCTTGAAGCCTAAGTTGTAAAAATGTCATTCTATTGTGCTAGGAACCACATTAGTATTAATCACTTGGGAAAACTATTTTTGGTAGGACTTTGGCTTGTGATTTTCTGCCGAAAGCATTAGAATTTAAATCCCTAATGTGTACAACATTTAGGGATCTTCTCTGGATAGTACATGAGTCATACAAGTGGAAGCAGAGACCTCCATAAAGCCAGCATTGCATAAGGAAGGGCTGTACCCATGGTGAAGCATTGGACTAGTCACCAGAGAAGAAAGTCTATTAAGCAACATCTCTAAGTCAGTGGTTTACAAACTGGGCTGCACATGAGAATCACCTGGGCAGCTTTCAAACAAATGCACAATAAAGGAACAAAACCCAGGATGCATAGGTCATTTCTAGCAGAGTAATTAAATCAGAATATCTGTTGGCACTAACATTTATGTAAAGCTTCTCAAGAAATTCCAATGTGCATCCAAGTTTGAGAACCACTATTAGAGATAATCTTCTTTGAGAATCTAGAACCCTGGTGTTTATTATAGTTTTTGTTTGTGAAACTGGTTAAGAAGACACTAAATAATTTGTTGCTCCCTAATTGCTACAGTGTTAAGACATTTGTGACACAGAGGCTAGAATCTGCTTTACACCACAGTAGCCATTCACATGTGGTTATTTTAATTCAACTTTAATTGCTTGTTAAACAAATCAGTTTCTCATTCATGTTAGCCACATTTCAGAGGCTTAATAGACACATATGTTTAATGGCAACTGTATTGAATGGTACGGATATAGACTATGCATCATTTTAGAAAGTTCTATGGGACAGTATTAAGCTAGAAAGCTAGAATATCTTCTTGAGGCAGTCAGCTCTATTACTCTGAAAAATTACCCAAAGGAAATTGCTAATTCTCAAACGTAAGTTTTGAACAAAATTGTAATTAAGGCAGATAAGACAAAATAATGTTAGTTTGTTTCCTTTATTATAGAACAGTTACACAGTATTTTACGTCTTAAGACTTTCTACATGATTGCATCACATTGAAGTTTCTCATTTTACAATTAAGCAACCCAAGAGAAGTTTAGCAGCTTCTCCAACCCCATATGGCTAGTTGAAGTAAGAAGGGGTAAATTGCGATAGAGAGAAATGAACCCAGAGCCGGGTCTACTGCTCCACAGAGTAACCATGTGCAGGTGGGTATACTAAAATGCGCAAACACGGTTTCAGAGTACCTGGGGCTAAGACACAAGGACGGCGTTTGTCCCCTCTATAAGCCCAGCATGATATGAATGATGTGTAGATGTAGCATCTATAAAAAACAAGGTGGCATCAAAAATTATGATTAGGCTCGCTGCTAGAGTAAGATTCTCAGGAGTCTATGGCTTAAATTAGCTCATTATTTGCAGAGCTACAGCACAGTTACCTCTAGTGAACTATTTAGCATGGCCATAAATCAGTGCTTCTTTGTTCCTTCAGTTCGCCACAGCCTCCACGGACTGAAGCAGCCCAAGATGTTTATATTCCGTTCCAAATGCACATGCTTTTACACAGCTCATAGTTATGAGAAGATCTTCGGATATTCGTGTAGTGATCCATCAAGTAGAAGAAGTTAAATTCTGTTTTGTAATTATTATTGTAGAAATTCAAGTAAATGCCAGAATAGAGTTTTTAAAATACACTCCTCTGGAACACTCTCTCTTCAGTTATCTGAGTCTTAGGCAAATCATCTCTTTTGTAACTCACATTTTTTATTAGCTTTGACTCTTCAGTGATTTGTTTGAAAAAGCTCACTACAGAGACATTTAATATAATAGATGCACTCCCCACCCCCGACACACGTATATATTTCTCCCTTAAGATAAAGAATAGACTAGTAGTATTCATCAACAGAAAAATACTCAGATTTCTTAAAAAATGCAAGTCTAGTGACTCATTTTTCAAACATTATGTCAAAGAATGGGCTGCCATCAATTCATTGAACAAAATTATTTATTTATTTATTTATTTATTTATCTACCTATTTAGATTAAATTTGATTTGTTGTTAAGTGTGAAAAGTCCTTTCATATCTACCTGGAAACTTTCTTTGGGTTCTGTGAGCCTCAGAATCATCTTTAAAAATATACTTACTCTCAGGAAGGTTACGATGTTAGTACAAATCAACATAAACAAATCAACATCCATGGCTTTCTCTTGGCACCGTCCTTTAGACTACAAGATGAGGACTTTGATGTAAACTAGACTGAAAACAATTCTTTTGTGTCTCCAACAGTTTAGTGCATACTAATTGGTTGAGAATGACATGCCATGGTTCTCACAAAAACCCACCTTCCCTAATACTCCCTTCTACTCTCAGAAGATACAAAGTAGAAAAGATTATTTGAAATATGTGCTTCAGCCATCCTTATGTAACGAGAAAAAAGGGCCCCCAGATACATAAATGGCGAACAAGAGCACAAAAGGATGTTTAGAATCATTAGTCAATTAGAAAAATGCCAATCAAAACACACAAAAAAACTATGGTAATTGTATTTGGCATTTTAATTCGTTTTTGTTTTGTTTTAATGTTTTCAACAGTTCTCTGTCAAGTCCTCAAAATTTATTTTGAAAGTTTGTTGACCTGGTTAAAGAATCTTAACATTGCAACTCGATAAGACCAGAGCAAATATCTTTTTCTTCTTCAGCTAAATTTGAATATCATTCTGGGATTCATGACCTAATTGCTCTGTAACTAACTCAAATTAGGCAGTCACTTGGAAGAGCTATGATGAGACAAAAATAAAGGAAAACAGTTTCATTTTTTCTTCACACAGAGGTTATTAACTGGTAGCCTACAGTCCCTATGTAGCCCACAGGTATACTGTGGGCAACAGCATGGTCGTTTTAAGCTAAATTTTACCCTAAAGTATAAAAACCTGGAAGACAACCTAGGCAATACTATTTAGGACATAGACACAGGCAAAGATTTCATGATGAAGATGGCAAAAGCAATTGAAACAGAAGCAAAAATTGACAAATGGGATCTAACTAAACAAAAGAGCTTCTACACAGCAAAAGAAACTATCAACAGAATGAACAGACAACCTATAGAATGGGAGAAAAGTTTTTAAAACTATGCATCCAAGAAAGGTCTAATATCCAGCATTTATAAGCAACTTAAAAAACTTACAAGAGAAAAACAACCCCAATAAAAAGTGGGCAAAAGATATAAGCAGACACCTCTCAAAAGAAGACATTCAAGTTGTGAACAAACGTATGAAAACAAGTTCAACATCACAGATCATTACAGAAATGCAAATCAAAACCATAACTAGAAACCATCCCACACCAGTCAGAATGGCTATTATTGAAAAGCTAAAAAAATAACGGATGTTGGTGAGGTTGAGAAGGAAAAAGGAACATTATACACTGTTGGTGGGAGTAAAGATTGGTTCAATCATTGTCTATGAAAGTGTGGCAATTCCTCAAAGACCTAAAGACAGAAACACCATCTGATCCAGCAATCCCATTACTGGATATATAACCAAAGGAATATAAATCATTCTGTTATAAAGACACATGCACCTGTATGTTCACTGTAGCACTATTCACAATCAATCTAATGCCCATCAATGATAGACTGGCTAAAGAAGCAAAGACATGGAATAAACCCAAATGCTCATCAACAATGGACTGGATGAAGAAAATGTGGTACATATACACTATGAAATACTATGCAGCCATAAAAAATATCAGATCCTGTCCTTTCCAGGGACATGGATGGAGCTGGAGGCCATTATTCTTAACAAACTAACATAGAAGAAAAAATATATATATATAGATCACTTGTTTTCACTTATAAGTGGTAGCTAAATGATGAGAACACATGAACACATAGAGGGGAACAACACACAATGGAGCCTACTGCAGGATACGAGGAGGGAAAGTATCAGGAAAAATAACTAATGGGTACTAGGCTTAATACCTGGGTAATGAAATAATCTGTATAAAAAACTCCAAGACCTAAGTTTACCTATGTAACAAACCTGCACATCCTGCACATGTACCCCTGAACTTAAAATAAAATTTAAATAAAAACAAGTAAAATAACTCAGGTATAGAAAATCAAACATCACAGGTTCTCACCTATAAGTGGAAGCTAATCTACGAGGGCACAAAGGCCTAAGAATGATACATTAGACTTGGGGATTTGGGGAGAATGATGAGAAACAGACGAGGAATAAAAAAAAGCTACACATTTGAGTGCACCCAAATGTCAGAAATTACCACTAAAAAACTGATTATTGTAACAAATCACCACCTGAAATTTTTTTAAAAGTGTTATCTAAATCAAAACAAAACCCACAGAAACTGAGTTTTAATGGCCAGTTTTTAATGTAATATTTTACATTAAAACTTGCATTTCTGGATTATCTTTAATAACCCTGAACTCAGTCTGACATGGGTGACAGCAGCAGGAATTCCATCTGATTCAGGATGCGTTAGCATTGGACCCATTGCTCCCCATTTCTGTCATCTCTTACATTTGTCCCGCTTGACCCTTGCTTTACTCATACGGGCCTCTGTCTTCACACCAGCTGAAATGAGATAGTTTGATCGAAAGAAACATTATCTAATAAAAGATATCTCTAGTTCATTCTTTTTCAATGCTCTTCTTAGCTTGTCTTACAAACACATTGATAGTGAAAATATTCCCTTAAAAACGTCGAACAACTATTTCAAAGCTTTGTTTGCATTTAATTACTTACTTTTTTCATCTTGTTTTCCAAAAGTTGAGTTCAGGACAAAAGAGGCAGAAATCTGTACTTTTAATTGTATAATTCAGCTAGTTTTTCAATATTTTTTCACACCATACACCTAAAGGCCTATCTACTTCCATTGATAACAGTAGATCAACTGGGATGAATGTGTCTCATGCAGTAGAATGGACTTAGCAGGGAGAAGGGGCTCTCAGGGTTCAACAGAAGACAGATGTTATATAAAAAAAAAATTTTTTTTAATCTCAGCAATTGATACTACAAAACTGTTCCTCCAATACCAAGAATTACTCCCATAGAGAGTTATTTATTTTGAGCCTTTCCAAACTTGGCTGGAAAAGCTTGGAAATCCCTCCCGATTGTTTAAAAATACACGAATGGATGCGTCTAGGGCATGGCTAATAAAAATCCATATTATTAAGAGCTCTGGTGAATGGAAAATTAAATTAGCACCAAAAATGGGATCAAAAGTCACAATAAAAAGAAAGAAAATATTTTCTTCTTTTTTCTCACCTCTCCTTAATGACATTCTATTCTATTTCTTTTAACTCAAAATTAAATAAGGAATAGAATGATAAACTAAGAAAAGAAAGAGAAAACCACCCTGAGTGAATTAATTCATATAACTTAAAGGAAATGTTTTATATCCTGAAACATCTCTCCTTTTGTATTTATCCTGCTTACATTCTGTGACAATATTTTTTTTCTCATTTCTTTATTTTCCTTATGATTAATACACCCTTCTCCCATTTTAAGTCTTTTCAATGTGTCTTTTTACCTATTCTCTTATAACACTACACGTTAATCGCTTTGGTGAAAAAGATATAGCCTTGAAAATTACTATTCATCAGCCATACTTTCCCTCCAACCCAGATCAATATTTTGGCCCATTTCTAACTTATTTTTGTTCCACTACTCCCAAATCCAGGTCAATTTATTTTTTCTTTCCCATTTAGGTCCTGAGAGTCAACCAATCTGGTTCCTAGAGCTGATTCTGCCTTTGAATAAGCTGGATCATGTCTTTGAGCCTCAGTTTCCTCATCTGTAATCCTCAAGTTTCATTCCATCTATGCCTCTCTAGGATCACACCCCTGTCAAATCAAATGTTTCCTGTACACTAGCAATGCCCCAGCTTTGTGGAACTGGAAAAGATCTTACCCTAATTAAGATGAGGGCACATATTACATTTTGCCAAGGGTATTATGGGGGTGGCCAGAAGCAACTTTAAATCTGTGTGGTACATATTATCTGCCCTTTCCATCTTCTCCATTTGAGCATTAGTTCTTTCATTTATCAATTCATTCTTTGAACATCCATTCTATGAATGCCTACTACCTGTTAGATACATTGCTAGGCATGCCATATTTAAAGACAATGGCAGAGACAGACAATTTAAATAAACGTTGCCAATATTCCAAAATAACTAAACAAAAAGCAAAATATATTTTTTTTACACATCACCTGAAATGAAAGGAAGACATGATCTCAAAATATGAAGATATCAGCCTTAAAAACTTTAAAAAGTAGATTTACATGGAAGTAAAACAAGTCCTATTTTCCAAGGAGTGGAAGATTTTTTCCAAATATATAACCAAATGTTAAGTGGATTACTACATGAAGGTATATTATGAGTATTTAGTAGTTAGAAGAACATGGTGAATACCTCTAACATGGTAAGTATGACTCTATGGAAAGCTTTCTTAACACCGTTTTCTTATGCCCTCATCAGATATAGTTCCTGATTGGTAGAAATATGAAACTTAGTTTCAAGGCCATTTCTGATGCCAGAGTATACTTGCATGGCCTCATTCTGCAACATTCTCCACTTACAGTTAATATTCCTGCTGTTGCAATCCTTTCGCATTTCCAAACACAACTTCCTCTCTCTTGATTCTGTCTTTGCAAATATTCTTCCATATGCCCAAAATACCTGTTTTCTTTTGTCTACTGGGACACATATAACTGATTTATCAAGACAATCTTAAAACTTCCCTTAAGAAATTTTCATTGACCTTCAGTCTAAATAAATTTCATCCTCTGTACGTAACAATTACATGTAGTACATTTTATATTATATTTCATTCCTTACATTATTGCTGTAACTTAGTAGTCTTTTAACCCCTTCAATCCTAAAAATGGTGTCAAATTCACATTAATTTAAAATTCTTGTAAGCACTACCAGATACATATTTGTATATGTTTGCTATATTTGTGTGTGTGTGTATGTGTGTGTGTGTGTATGTTTGTGAAAGGAATGAACAAATGAAAAATTAATTCAGTGTGTGTTAGAAAATTTGATTTTTCTGAATTTATTGACTGCTCTGATGAGAAAAGAATATAAAATGAACTTTTTGTTTGCTTTATAGACTAATTGTTAAATTATCAGCCACTCTTTAGTGCTTTTGCACTGAAAATAGGAATTATATCAGCTTTATGGAGAAGGATTTTCATCCCAAACTCAGAAGAAAATATTCTTTTATGTTGGATTTGGGATTGGTAAATATTGAGTAACAGAAAAACCAATAGACAATTATTCTTTAGTTTAATTAAACAAAAAATATTTCTTGCCTCACATAGTTGAGGCTTAATGCTTAGATGTTCATAATTATACCACTTCTTCCACAGTCCTTTAAATGCTTGAGTTTATTTTTAGCAGCTAGGTTGCTAATCTCAAACAGCATCCAAGGAGAATAAGAAAAAAATGGTTACTACTATGGGGATAATATCTCTTTGCATTCCTGACTTTTCTTATAAACCGGAACCATCTTAATGTTCCACTGTTGCAAAAGAAAGGGAATGTTTGCATATAAAAGAATCTAGAGTTCTTTTAGCTGTCACTTAGGAAGACCTAAACATTTTATACAGCATGATTTTAGAGAACTTTTGACCTTTTAAAATTTTATTTTATTTTTTAAATTTATTCCAAATGCCAGGAACCATCAAGGCACTTGCTTGTCTTAAGGAAAAAGGTCACCCCAAAGAAGAAAGCCCTGGGGTGAGTGACAGTGTTTCTCTGTTGTCTAATACAGGATGTTGAGTACTAATTGCAGCGTGCCTGAAATGATAGCTTATTCTCTACACCGATCTCAGATTCACAAGGTTTCAGGAACTTCTGCAGCTATTTCCAACGCAAATCTGGTGAAATGTGACAATTATCCAAATCCAACTGTCGTGGTAAATGTAAGTCAGTGTCTTGAAGTGCACATTTCTTTGTGAAAGCCAGTTCTATATTCTCCAAATAGAGTCCGTATTTATTTGAAAGTTATTCATCACGGGCCCAGGTTATCAACATGGAAGTACCACTGTGAAATAAGTGCCATGTAGGAGTACAATTTTTCCTTATAACAATATATACTTGATTGAATATCATTCTTACTGCAATTATATGATAGAATAAGTATATAAATGCACGTTTGTTGCAATGAAATAGAATCACATTCAAGACTTTTCTTAAATAGCCAATTCTAAAAGTAAATGAGGCTATGATTAAATATCATGAAATTACTGTAAGTGTTATAAAATGCTATGGTTGTGATGAACCTTCTCATCTATTATTAAAGAACAGTTTTGTTCTTCAAAACAAAGCATGAAGACCAAAGGAAGCTGAAGCGAAGCACCTTGCTGAGGAACTACCACTCATTACTGACAAACTTAGGGCTAGAAACCCGTTTCATATCACTTCTACAGTACATTCTGTCGCTACACAGTTTGTGCCTACTACAATACACAGGCAAACCAGACTTTCAACTTTGCTATTTGTATGAATTGTAATGATCTACTGGTTTCAGGAAATGTTGATATCAAACCAACTTATACGTCTAGGCATTATGGTCATACAAGAATAAGAAAAATAAATAAAAATTGTAACAAAATTTATAATTCAGTTTAATATTTGAAATTTAAAGAATTTATGATTTGTGATCTCAAAACATGTACTATTTTACTAAATCCATGTTGTCAGGTTTAGAAAGTAAGATGTCAGTATTATTTGCAATGGACTCCATAGTCAAATATATGACAAAAATAAAGTCTGAAAGATTTTTTTTTTAAAGAAGGCTTGTAATAACCACTGGAATGGAGACTCTGCTCATGTTCAGGAATTAAGGAAAGCAGGAACTTGCCATCCAAATAATAGCCAGGAGTCATCTAAGCTGCCTGAAGTAGCAAACTGGGTAAAAACAGGAAATCACTAACAAAACCTTACTCCTGCCTTCAGTCAAAGCCCACCGCCAACCCCGTATCAAAATCTCCATGTCTGTTCTCTGTGGGCCAGACAGCTGCCTTCCACTGTCTGGAACGTAATGACTTCCCTTCTTACCTGCCTTCCAACCCTTGTGCAAATGCTTCCCATTGGTGCATTTTCCTGTAATGCAATCTGCCATGCAGGAAAAGGGGAGTCTGTGGAACACCCCCGCCACTGACGATACAGAGAAGACTGCAAAAATTAGGTGGATTCACACCTAGATGCCAACAAGCAATATAACATGGGTTCTGTCCTAAAGAAGACATCACTGAGTGTAAGCATTTGTATTCTTTATTAGCTTTATCCCATCTTTTTGGGAATGTTTTTGTTACATAAATAGAATTCAGTCTTATATTGTCAGAAGTTGATTTGGTTGATTTGTACAAAGGGGATCTTCATCTTGGATTCATTACTTTCTCATTAGACACAGAGGAGCATGAGCTTGAGCAAAGACAGGTAGTAGGAAGTGGTTACTGGAATCTATTTTTTATTTGTGAAGACAGTAGTCTAGGATTGAATAAATTGTGCCTCTTAAAGTATTCTGGCTGAGATTTGCATGTTGTGACTTTATTTTAGAAAATGCAGGCTTGTCTGGGGGAACTGGACAAATAGGCCATTCTTCAGAAATGTAACTTTTCGTCAAAGTTGTGAGTGGTGATATTTCTATTTTATAGCAAAAGTCAAAGGTTACCCTATAGCGGTCATCCTTCAAGTGAGGTTCCAGGATCAGTAACATCAGTATCACATGAGGATATGTTAGAAATTCAAACTCTCATGTCCCATCACATATCTAGCAGACTAGGTCTCTGAGTTTGGACCCAGATATCTGTATTTTAAAATGCTCTTCAAATAATTCTAAACCAAGATAAATTTGATGACTACTGACTTACATGTTGAGGAATTGGGAACATTGCTTTAGGAGCTGAGTTTAAGAGAGCAGGCCATTGCTATTGCCAAGTTTGCTATGAGCCCAACGGAGGTAACTATGTAAGAGGATACCACAATGAATCAGCACTGGAGATGTAACTGTTATCACAATCCAAACTAAAAAACTCCACTAAGATCCTTCTTTCTTTCTCCTTCTCTTTCTTCAATCTCTTTCAGTCTTCAGATGCTGGCATTTACATTGAGGTGATTTTGTGGTTAATATTTTCCAACGGGCTGCTATTGATGTACCCCTTTAATCCAAATTTCCAGGATATACAGATATCTGGGAAGAATGATGATAGTGTGCAGATAAGCATAACAATATTGTTTGACATCCTTGATTTCTAAATGATTGAAGATATTCATTGGGAGACAATTCTTCATATGTCTTTCAGGATTCTGGACATCACACACATATATAAATTGATTCTTTGTTCTAGACTATTTTTTTTTTTTTTTTTTGAGACAGAGTCTTGCTCCGTCTCCAGGTGCCAGTCTAGAGTGTAGTGGCGCGATCTCGGCTCACTGTAACCTCCGCCTCCCGGGTTCAAGCAATTCTCCTGCCTTAGCCTCGGAGTAGCTGGGACTACAGGTGCGCGCCACCATGCCCAGCTAATTTTTGTATTTTTTTTAGTAGAGATGGGGTTTCACCATTTTGGCCAGGATGGTCTCCATTTCTTGACCTGGTGATCCTCACACCTTGGCCTCCCAAAGTGCTGGGATTATAGGCGTGAGCCACCGCGCCCAGCCTGGACTATCTGTTTAAAAAAATGGTTACATAGTAAAAAGTTTTGGGAGATACAGTGTCTCTATCTAGATCAAAATGCAGGTTTTCTTACAGTTTATGATGAAACAGATTGTGTCTCCCTTCAAAGAAAATCGTAGGTCAGCATATTCTCCTTTATAAAAACTTGAATTCCCTAAATTAATTAATCCTCTCCTGTAATACAACCCACTGCACATGCAGGCATTACCTGACCCTCTTTCTATCGCCCCGTCGGAATTGAGGTCCAAGGAACCGATGCGATCACTGAGCACTCTGGCTACTGATATTGCCGTGAATAATAAATCATGCTTTATCTCTAATGCAGAAGTCTATTATCTTGTTTTGGCACCCATAAACAATTTAACTTGCAATTAGGTGAAAAACTCTTAACAGTTCTTGGAAATGTTCTGTAATTTCAACATTCATATGGACCAGTGACTACTTTGTGCTTTCCAATTTTTCCCCTTTTGAATACGGGTATCTAGAGTCATCATCCTAGGTCTGTCGCATCATTTCCTGTTGGGTGTGTGGGGACAAATATCTGTGTATTTCACAAATCTCTGTACAGGAAAAAAAAAAAGAGTGCAAGGTGTTGTGCCTGATAAAATGCACCTAAGGAGTCTCATATTCACCTGGACTTAATTGAGTGAACATAATCCTGGAACTGGAGACCCTGATGCCTACTAGGATAAGATGGGGGAGGGGATAAATATGTTCTATATTGGGGGAGGGCAGTTTTGATTTGCTGTGGCTGGAGGGCAGACTCTCACAGGATGTATTTAACAAAGAAGGATATCACCATATCTCCCATTCCACATGCTCTTCATGAAGCTTGGCTGAGGATAATGAGCTCTACAGGCATTATTGTTAAAGGTCCTAATAGTTTTCATTTCAAACCTGTAGTACCAATGACCTTAACTGCTTATTACATATATATTTATAATCAATTCAGTAACAGTGTTGTCTCCAAAAATGAACAAAACTTTCTTTCCATCAGGGTGACTCAAGGCCCTTATATTATTATTTGAAATACCAATTTGTATTTCCGTATATAAGCCACTTAATTAGTCTTAGTGATTGAATTAGTGAAAACAGTTTCTGCCATTAAAATAAATATTAGGGAAATATGACAACAAGTTAAATGTGCCTTATTTCAAGACCTTGCACATAAATTCCATAAATATATAACATACTGCTATTAATGACAGCTCATCAAAGAGCAAGATAAACACTGGCTGGAATTGTCAGGGAAGAGATATCACTTGATGTGTGGAGATTAGGTGAGATCTTCAGTGATGATATATTATGAACAGTTTTCTAACTGTTAAACTCTTTCTTGGTCTTAATATATTGCATCACACTGATTAGAGAGGATTTTTCTGTTTTCTTTGATTCTCTAATGTCCACCATCCTTCCTGGCTTGGAGGGACTTCCTTCTACCCCAAACTTGACAGCAAAACTTGACTGAAATACTTACCTTCGCCACTCCCCCCTCGTTGGTACTTATTTCCACTTCTTTCCTAACCCTACAGAGTGGGAAGGCAGGCCTTTCTTATTTGCAAAATTCATCTCCAGTTACTGATGGTTGGTAGAGAAGAGAGTCTGAGAGTAATAAAATAAAAAATATGAGGGACATGTAAAACCTAATGTCCATTCTTCTTTTCTGTCTGTGTCAAGTGACACTTTTTTAGCAGTAGGGCTCAGAAGAATACTTTTTGATCTTTGTGTTACCTCTCTCTCTTTCCCTTCTCTCTCTCTCACACACACTGTGTGTTTCCTACAAATATACACATGTACCATCCTGAGGTGATCCTCCTGTCACTACTATTAATTGGGCAAAAAATTAAGAAGCATCACAGTGAGCACTTAATAAACACTGAATAAAATTGAATGTCACTTGTATGTTCACTGTGTATTTCCAAATAAATTGCAAGTTTCTTGAGAGCAGGGTTCACACATCATACATTATTGGTACCATTGCACATACTCTTGGTCCTCATACACGTTGGTCCAGCACAATGCTAGCAAATAAGGATAGTTCCTAAACACAAGCTGTGTTTCTGCTTATCTTCTGTCATGAAGGACCCCACCATTCATTTATGATCATCTCAGCATTAGATGAAACTAGTTCTCTCTGTGTAGCTCTGTCCTTTACTTGAGTGACTAGTTTGAAAATAAGATATCCTTATTTGCATTGCACTGCTGGAGCAAATAAACACATCTGTGAAATTTTACACAGAGAGCAAACTGAGCCAGAAATAATCATGAAAATGTAATATACATTATGGTTAACTCTATCATGATTTTTCTTTCATTCTCTAAATATATACGTGCGTGTGTGTGTGTGTGTGTGTGTGTGTGTGTGTGTGTGTATTTGGTGATTTTATGCTTCTGAAGTTTTGGAGATTTTGCTTGATTAGCTCAAAATATTTATTAGCTAATACTTCAATTATTTTACTTATTAAGTAAATCAATTTTGATTCTGTTTTGAGTTATTCAGGAGTATGTAAAAAAGCTTGCTAGAACAGTGTAATAATTATTTCTCTGTGCTTATAGTCAATTATCAGTTATACTTGTTTTATTTGTATTGTACAATCCATGTTGAAATACCATCCAATTATTTTCATGCACAACCTACATCTTAAATAAGTGTATGTACATGTGTGTGTATGTTTTGTGTGTGTCTGGAGCCTAGACACTAGTCATTGCATCAGTGATGTTTTGTTTATCTAAATAACTGAACAAACATTTGTAATGTTTTTTATATTTTACATACTTTGGCAATTATAAAATGAATGAGGTTTCCAGCATCATATAAAAAGTCATTACATACCCATTAAATTAAAACAAGAATAAGTGGTTTGGGATTTTGCAATCTTTCAAAAATTGTTAGGGTTTTGATAGGTGGAAAATAAAATGTTGGAAAAGAGCACCCTGAAGTTAAAGATATTAAACAATTAAGCTTTATTGCTTAGTCAATGAAGAGTAAAATTACTAGACTATCAGTGTTTGACAGTGAAATATATTTGTATTACAGTAAAGCTGGAAATACATATCAGGAACCCAAAAAAATAAAAACATAGCTAGAGACAGATGAAAATGAAGTGGCCATGGGAGAAACATAAACAAGGAGGAGAGAGAATATTAGCAGAAGCTGGGGAACTGAAAAGGAAGCAGCTGCAGCAGAGCACAGTTAAAAGATGTCCAGATGCAAAACGCAAGGGAAGGAAAACTGATTTTCAGGAAGAAGTGTGAGATTAAATGAAGTCAACAGGGGAAAAGAGGGGGAATTGCATTTGTAAATTTCCATGTCATCAGGACACTTTGAGGAACAGTCTGAGTGCAGAAAATGGGAATGAAGCTAGATATCAACAAATCTAGGTGGGGGAGGTATAAGTAAAGAATGAGAAATGCCATCATGGGGAGTTATTTTTCAGGAACAGGAAACCTTGACTGTATTTTAAATATGTTGAGAAAATAAACCATGAGAGAGAAATTGAAGATAAGATGGAGAGGATGACTGAGGCAACACATTTTCAGAGATGATGAGAAGTATGTACAATAATATCAAGGGGTCAGGTGGTGAATTTTCCAAAAAAGAACAGAGATAATTATTCTGAGACAATGGAAAATAAGTAGATATGATGAACATTCTGAGAAATATTGAAATAAAAAGAAGGAAAGGTAGTTTTTAAATAGAGAATTACTATTAAAGCTTTCCAGATTATTTTTAGTTTCTGGGGGAAAACTGGGAGTACTGGGAAGAGCTGTGAAGTAGAATCAACAATACGTGTTGTAATTTCCAGATCCATAACTTTCTATGAGGCCTTGAACACATTTACTTCTCCTTACCTCTCTAGTTTTCTTATTCCTCTATTTTAGAATGAAGTTATGATGGATACAGAGACAGGATGCTCAGATTCCTTGTCAAAAAGAAACAAACAAAAACTTGAGGCCCTAATTAGTGATAGTAACATCTGCAGGCAGCATTCAGCTGTCAGCTCCTTCAAAGATTGCCTCAGTTGCTGAAAACTACCTTATTCAAGGCCAAGGACTTCGGGGAATAGCCCTATGTGCAGTGACGGATGGAAATGGACATAAAGGCCTACACATTCTGAGCCAAATGTGAACCAATCTGATGGGACATTTTTATTGCAGAGCTACCTTAGGGTTGACCAACATTGCTGTTTGGGTCCACTGTGCAGCTGGACTTCTTACAAACCTTGCTACCTCCTCCTCTCTTCCAGATGTGTTAATTCCATGGCAACCCTGTAATAAAACTTCTATCCTTTAAACTCTGCCTTAAAGTAATTTATAAAAAACTCAACTTGTCACCAAGTTTGCTGAGAGGATTCAGGTTGGTCATGGTGAATATGGAACTGTTTTATACTGATTGATTAGATGCTCATAAATACTACAGATGATAGTTTATTTATAGCTCTTATTTCTTAAAAGGCAGATCATATTCTTCTGAATATTCCAAAATAATTTATTTTAACTAATCCTTTTATGAACACAGTTATTTTTTAATATCTATTTTGTAACATTTGCTAACACTAGACAAATGTTACAAAATAGATATCATAAAATAACATAGCAGACATTATATAACAAAATAATGTAACATTTTATAACAAATTTGTTACAAAATAATATAACAAAACATGCTCAGTGCTGTTCAAGCAATTCTTTTTCAGGAGTCTGAATGAGTAGTTTTGGAGGTATTCCTACATATTTACTCTTTGAGCATAGCTATCATATGGAAGGGGACATTATACTAGTGTGTGGACACGTTTTAGGTTCAGTCTGTAGCTATAATAAGAGATCAGTCTCTACTAAGAGTTAGAAACCATTGTGTACCTGGGATGTGGAGCTTTTCTGAGACATGACAAGGAATGTTCAGAGCTAGATATATGGGGGCAGCTTATGTCTAACGACATGGGCAAGGAACACAGGGAAGTTTCAGCCAAGTGTCAGTGACTGTATCCCTTCTGGAAGGGAATGGTGAGATGCTAATTACTCAGCCTTCTCTACTGATTTCAATATCATACTTAGTATAAGCTGTAATTATTAAAACTTGTGGAGTTTTCTTTCTTTCACTCCTATTGCTAAAGGTTTGTTGTCAATAGCAATCCATTCAGTGGCGGTGTCTAGTGCTTCAAGAACTACGGCTTCTCTGAAGTGAATGGAGATTCAAAGGTGATAGCAAATCATTGTCGAGAATGAGTTCACACCAGCAAAGCTATAACTCCATTCAAAGGACCAGCAGTTCAGTCTGATAGTGTCCTCCCGAGAAGAATAGTTCCCATTTAAGTACCAGAATGTGATAAAAGGGTAGGAAATCATTGATTTGTCAATATTTCTCAATGGATTTACTTTGGATAGCTCTGACCTACCTCTGCTTTATTAATCATCTCAAAAGTTAACTTTTGAGTTCATGCCGAAATACGTCTCTGCCGGGAATAATCTGCCATTGACGGAAGAATTAACACAAAACATTTTTTTTTCATCCTTAGTCAGGACCATCTCACTTCTCTTTAATATTTCCAACTATCTTTCTTGCCTTGGTCTGATTTCACCAAATGGACAAAGGAGTCGAGAAAAGCACCAGGTCAGGTAATGAATGTATTAGAGTATAAAACATCACTTGGTTTTGTGTGACTTATCCACAAAAGCCATCTGTAAGGATTAAATGAAGCAGCAACTTTCCCTGGAGATGAAAGCTTGAATTTTACTTTCCCCTGGAGATGAAAGCTTGAATTATGTGTACACAATTATAGAACAATTTGTCAAGGGAATGAATTTAGTTAATTTTCAGAGGGGAAAAAAATTACCCAGATAGATCTGTTTAGTCTACTTAGGAAGTTCAGCAGTCCTGATAAAACTAAACCTTGAATAAACCTAAAATTCTTGCCAGCAACTGATAGAACCCCCAGTCTGATTCTGCTCAATAAAAATCTAAAAGTTTATCCATTAATATCAGATTTTCTCTTTTTCTGTTTTCATCATAATTTGGCTGACTATATCACGAACATTTACATACTAACAATTTAATTGTGTACACATTTACATAGAATAAAATTAATAGATTAAAAAAGAGTATACTATGAAAATTAAATCTCCCTTCTCTTCCTGGCCTAGGCCATACAATATTCCCATCAAAGGCACCCACTGTTATGGAGGTATTCTAGCACATACACATTATGTGTGCATGCCTACATTCAGACACACAATTCATTTTTGTAAAAATATTGGCACATTATATTTTCTATTCTACATATTGCTTTTTTTTTTAACTTACCAATACGTCTTTGATCACAAGATGGAAATTTTTAAAATGCTGCTACATTGTTCATAAACATATTAAAACCACTCGAGCAACTTTAAATTTGCAACTATTTCACCCAAAGTAAAGAATTTTGTCACAAATGGAATTACATCTTAGGTAGAGAAAAGTTTAACTATAACTGCTTATGTGCTTTGCAGATTTGTTGAACTACTTTGTTTAAACAATTGACTAATGAGTTTTACTCATCAAAGAGGCCTTTGCTAATACTTCTCCACTCCAGTCTTTCCTTTGTCTATGATGTCAGTCCATGTATTTATTCAATATCTGTTTGAAGAGTACCAGTCATGTATCAGGCATTTAACTAAGTGGTCAGGATTTGAAAAACATGATGGACCCAGTCAAAGTTGGTGCTACTTTGGTAGAAGTGATTCAAAGAACAGGAGGAAGGAGGATACCAGATTTTAAAAAGCACAGTACAATTCAAGGTGATACAGACACACACACTCCACCACACACACACACTCCACCACACACACACTTCACCACACACACACACACACACGTGTGTGTATATATACATACATTTTATATATTTATATATATATATGTAAAAGACACATTGATCTCACAAAAGGGAGGAGGGATTATTTTTCCTGAATAAGTCAGAGAAATTATGACAGGAAAAGCAATACTTGAATAGAGTTTTGGAGAAAGTTTTCTAACAATAAAAACAAACAAAAAAAATACGTAAGAGTGGCATTCTAAGTGAGTGAAGCCACATTCAAAGAGCACACAGTTAGAAGGAGGAAGAGAAGCAGGAGCAGGAGGGGGAGAACATTTAAAGAAATAAGAAAGAAAGAAAAATGTGCTGTATATGGAAATGTACACATATTTAGTTACGACTCCAGGTTAAAGTTTAAAGGTAAAACACTGGAGAAGCAGATGGAGAGATGAGGAGAGGACAGTTTATTTAGCTAACAGGAAGTGTGCACAAATGTCATTTGGTAGTGAAGTGTCCGACTGAAGTACTTTGAGCAATGGAGAAGGGATTGCTTTGTGTTTAAGTAAAGTAACTCATCTTGCTGAGTGGGGAACAGCCTGGAAGAAGAGACTTGAGCCAGAAAAAATATTTAGAGGATACTTGTCGTGGCTCCACGTAATGAAGCTCATAACCGTGGAAGCAGTGGGAGCATTATGAGAAATTATCTGCAGCAATATTTAACAAAAGCCACTGGGTTTGGTGGCAATTTACTGGTAATGGGAGTGAGTGAGTAGAAAGAAGTGGAAGATAACGCTCAGGTTTCGGCATAGGAAACCGGTGGATGGTGAAGGCAAAAGCTTCTACTGCGGAGAGGACCACATTAAGTCAAACACTCCATAGTTAGCATCAAGGTCAAACCGCATTTTGGAAGGGGCTCATTATATAAAACAGATTATATTTTAAAAAATATTCTTTAAGTATGTAAGATTTATTTTTATGCAAGGAATTGTCATTAGTAATTTTCTACACATCTGCCATATGAACTCAAAAATACATTTTAATTGAGTCAGGAAGAAAATACTATGCCTTATTTCATCCACTTATTTTATAGTAACAGGAAATTAAGACTCATAGATATTATAAATGACTTTACAACCACTATTAAATGAGTATATTCAATTGCTTACAGTCTTACAGTTACCAATCTTTGTATTGCATAAAATGCCTCAATACAAGCATATATTAGTTTATTGGATATTTGCCATAATTTTAATTTAGCTTTGCCATTGGCTAATCAGTTATATGTGACAAGTTGCCTAGCTAATCTATATTTCACTTTTTTTATTCTTTATGTAAAAGGAATAATAAAAACTTCCCAAGCTACATCAGGGCTCTGCAACAGCATAACTGATAATACCATGAGAAAGAAACAAAATATTTGAGAGAACATTATTTATGACTGGCAAGGCATGTTCTTCTGGTTATAGGTATGTTAACTATGGGTCAAACCTGACAATTATATAAACAAGGTGTTCAGTTAGCAGATTACTAAGATGTCATTTATTTTCAGTGTACAAAGTATCTGAACCAGGAGGTTGTAGAAATTTATTGGAAGGAACTACAGAGCAGGAAAAAAATAATTGATATTAGGAAAACAGCAAAATCAAATATTTAACTTGATGTAAGAAATTGCTTGTAACTGGAAGGGACTTAGGTAAAATGCAGAGATCAATGGAAATATTTCTTAAGATTTTGACAGTGGTTTCAGGGTTAGTAGCAGACTCAGCTAAGATTCAAGGTCAGTCTCTAGTCCCAGAGGGTGTTTTGAATGTAAGTATTTCAGGTAGTAGGTATATTAAACAGATTGTGTATACACAAAGAGAGTTCTGTAAGGAGGCTGCAAGTCAGTGTTCACATAGCTATCTCTCCTAGCATTTGCATTCAGCTGCATGTAATAGAAAGTGAAAACACCAGAGACTTCAACAAGATAGGAGGTTTATCTTTTACTCAGATAACAAGATAAGAGATTTATCTTTTACTCAGATAAGAAGATACTTGGGAAATAGATAACATAGGACTATGTAATGACTTAGGTATATAAAAGCTGGGACTATCAGCAGTGATATTCGACATTTGAAACCACCAGTATGGCATGGACATAGAACTAATCAGAATGGATACCTGGCCAATCAAAATGGGATGTGGGCAAAAGCAACCAGTAAAACTCTGCTAGGATATAGGAACCAACTGTCATCTTTGTGATTCAAATTTTATATCAATGCTTCTCATAGAAAAAAATAAAATAAAATAAAAGGACATGTGTTAACTGAATCAGTATCCTTTCTAAGAAATTTCCCCAAAACCTTACCCAATGACTTCTGCAGACACTTCATGTGCCAAACTGTATTCCAGCAAGAAACCCAACTGCAAAAGAGACTAGAACATATACAGCTATTTTTGTTTCTGTTTAATTTCCTTGTTTATTTACTTGTTTGTTTACTTTTAAATTGGGCACATTGCTTCCCCCCACCCCCAAAATCAGAAGTCTCTTAATAAAGAAGAAATGGAGAAACAGATATTGGGCAAAGACTTCTGAAATTTAGCCTTTTTTTTTCCTCCTGTGATGACTAGAGCAGAATGAGTCATCTTGACAAAATGACAGAACATCCAAGAAACATTCAAACTTTAGGCCCGACTCCCTTGAGTCACTGAATTAACGCCAGCCATCACTTTTATGGGGATTTAGAGTAATACAAAAATAAAATAAATTCTAATTAATTGCTGTTATTTTGTTTATCCATGTTATGAAGCAGAACACAGTCTCTAAGTAACAAACAAACTGTCCAAGGGTGTGGTCAATTCCAAGAGTCTATAACTGGGCTTCAGTATGCACATAATACCTAACTCCACCAACTGATACAATGCTAGACTGGGTTTTCATTGTCTCAGGACAAAAGTCTGAGTCTTATAAACTAGGTTTTTGTTGTTGGCTGCTAGGTGAAGTTTGAACAGGCAGAAGATGAAAAAAACAAAAGTTTAAAACTTGAAATTAAGGTGTAATCATGCACCACAGACTGATATTTTGGTCAATGATGGACTGCACATATGACAGTGATCACATATGTTTATAATAAAGGTAAAAAAATTCCTATTGCCTAGTGACATCGTAGCCACTTTAATGTAGTAGCACAACACATTTCTCATGAGTTTGTGGTGATGCTGGTGTAAACTGCACTGCCAGTCATATAAAAGTGTGGCACATATAATTCTGTACAGTTTATAAAACCTCATAATGAAATGAACAACTATGTTACTAGTTTATGTATTTATATACTGTACTTTAAACTGTCATTTTAGAGTGTAGTCTTTATACTATATATAAGAAAAGGTTAACTGTAAAAGTCTCAGGCAGGTCCTTCCGGGAATACTCCAGAAGAAGGCACTGTTATCACACATGAAAGATCCATTTATGTTATTGCCTCTGAAGACCTTCTAATGGGGCAGGAAGTGGAGGTGGAAGAGGATGATATTAATGATGATGACCCTGTGCGGACTTAGGCTAATGTGTGTGTTTGTATCTTAGTTTCTAGCAAAGAAAGTTTAAGAAGTAAAAAATAAATTAATAAATAAATAGAAATAAAAGTGGAAAAATGCTTACAGAATAAGGACATGAAGAAAGAAAATATTTTTGTGTAGCTGTACAATGTGTTTGTTTTAAGCTAAGTGTTACTACTAAAAAGTCTAATGATTTTCTTAAAAAGTATACATGATAAAAATATTACAATAAGCTAAGGTTAACTTATGACTCAAGAAATAATTTTTTAAAACACCTAAGTGTTTTAGTGTCACCTAAGTGTTCAGTGTTTATAAAGTCTACAGTAGCATACAGTAATGTCCTAGACCTTCACATTCACTCACCACTTATTCACTGGCTCATTCAGACCAACTTCAAGCCCTGCAAGCTCCATTCATGGTAAGTGCCCTATACCTGTGTACCACTTTGTATCTTTTATACAATATTTTTTACTGTACCTTTTTTAATGTTTAGAAACACTAATATCATGGTGTAACAATTGCCTACACTATTCAGGACAGTAGCATCCACAGGTTTATACCATAGAGGCAATAGGCCATAACATATAGCCTAGGTATATAGTAGACTATCCCATCTAGATTTGTGTAAGTACACTCTGTGATGTTTGCATAATGGTGAAATCGCCTCCTCACATAGTTCTCAGAATGCACTTCCATCATTAAGGGAAACATGACTGTATATTCTAAGGTCAGAGAACTGAAATTAGAAGCAAAAGATTCTATTGATTTGAAGGAATACAATATGCAGTAAAACAGTTGAGGTAAAATATGAACTTCTAACTTATAAATCAATTAATCATCAAAGATAAAAATAGGGTGCTATATTTAGAGTATCAGTCTAGCAAAAAAAAAAAAAAAATTGGTACTTGTGCAGTAAAAAGGACATTTAAAATTGAGAGGGAAATTGGATTTTGGGAAGTAAGAGACAGGAAAACTGGAATCCGGTGGTAGAATTTCCACCATTGAGAGAGTTGAGCTGCAGGAGTAAAATTTCAAATGACTAAATATAAGCCAGGAATTCATAGGCCAACTGAAGGAAGAAAAGAAAAGAAATGTATTGAAAAATATGAGAATTAAAACAGAACCCAGTCGGTGTGGACTGGGTTGCTGGGTTATAAGATTTAATACCAAATACTTCTTAAGTTTACATCATAGAACTCCTTGGAATCATTTTTGAGTACCAGGGCAGACTCAAGAATTTCAAACAGAAAAGAAAGAAACCTTTCGATAGAGGTTAAATGGCTTAGTAATGTGAATGTGAGCAATTGAGTATAGGAATTTCAAGTAGGTCATTACGACTTAAGCATGATTTTATGACTTTCAAGATATTCAGATACAGAATAACCAAACATTTTGTAACGCCTATAACAAGTGCTATTTTAGGTTAGCAGAGGAAGCAGTTGTATGTAAATTAAAAGATGCAGGAATTCATATTAGGATGAGAAACCTTAATGAGAAAGTGCTATACTATGTTGCTATTATCACTGAATTCCAATTTAATTTGATTTTTAATACCATTTTAGCAGTATTTATTAAGGCAAATAAAGCAGTAGAAATTGAACCTGTTAAGGTGTAATCAGAATTGGTAACAGCATCAAACATAGGTCAAGAAAGAATATGCCATGGCATGTTTCTATGCCCTTGTCTTAGAGCAGTGGAAGAAATTATTGGGAATGAAGAAAGTTAAAAGAGACAGGAATTTAACTATGGCTACAGAGAGATTTGTGTAAACAAATATGAGATTGAGTGAATATGAAACAAGTATGTCATCCCCCACCAACTTTATAGTTCTAGTCTTTGTTATCTATAAGCATATTCTTTAAAGGTGGAAATGACCTTGAAAGTTTCACACTTTAAATTACAAGCCACTAATAGATCTGTGTGAAAAAATACTTCAATTAAATTCAGCCAACATAAATTTAACAGTATTAAGTCATCTAGATACGCAGTTCCACCTCAGACCTCTATGGTAGGCAGACTTCTAAGGTGGCCCGCAACAAGAACCATCTCTTAGTATTTAAGGCAGTCTCTGTGTGTCGGCTGGCCCAAGTAACTCACTTTTAACCAATAGAATGAAGCAAAGGTAATGGATAGTCACCTCCACAATTACGCTACCAAAGCACTCTCTCTCTACTACCTTCTTGGCCTATGCTCTTTGATAAGCTAGTTGCCATGTTGGAGAGACTCACGTGACAAGGAACTGAGGGCATTCTCTAGTCCAATAGCCCTTGACAAACCAAATTCTGCCAACAATTAAAGCTCTTGGAAATAGATACTTAGCCAGTTCAATCTTCAGATGACTGCAGGCCAGCAGGTACTTGGATTGCAGCTTTGTGAGAAACCTTGAGCAAAGGACCCAGCTAAGCCAGGCCCAGACTCCTGCCCCACAGAAACTGTAGATAATAAATGTATGTTGGTTTAAGCTGCTACATTGGGATACTTTGTTTGCAACATTAGATAACTAACACAGACTTTGAGGGGTAGAAAAAAGGATGAGATAATGTCATCCAGAAATTCTCAGTGTAGGTGACATTACTAGAACATCGATAACCAAAGTTCTAGCTAGAATGTGTAGATCTGGGCCTATATAGATGTATATACATATTTACATATGCGTATATGTGTATGTCTATGGGTTTATATGTTTAGTGCTTTTGGAAGCATTAAAAAGTGAGAATAGGCAAAAATAAGAAAATATATCAAGGGTTAGGGTTTCATCAAGTGTATTTAGATTTGTTGTAGAGTGAATAATTAAGAACTTGTCAAATCGGTAGAAGTATAGAAGAAAGGGAAAGCACTTTTGGCTCAAGTGTGGGTACTTAGTGAATGGGATGGTGGCATGTAGGCTAGAAAAGTAGGTCATGAAAGAAAAATGGAACATCTTAAAGGCAAAATTGAATGGGTTGAGTCATACTTCTTAGGTGAAGATTGCTTTCCTTCTTGCTTGGTGTCTGCAATCAGGCCAGGAAAAGAGGAATAAACAAATAACTGGCATTGTCTAGGCTTGACAAAATTCATCCATATCAGTATGTGGAAATGAATGGCTCTTAACAGTTCCTCAGTTGAAACTGAGAAACTAGAAACTGGAATAAAAGGACAATATAGTCACCAAAAAAGAACACAGGTACCTTAAGGGATAAAAAGTTTGTATGGCCAGGCACGGTGGCTCATGCCTATAATCCCAACACTTTGGGAGGCCAAGGCAGGCAGATCACCGGAGGTTGGGAGTTCGAGACCAGCCTGATCAACATGGAGAAACACCGTCTTTATTAAAAATACAAAATTAGCTGGGCATGGTAGCACATATCTGTAATCCCAGCTACTAAGGAGGCTGAGATAGGAGAATCGCTTGAACCCGGGAGGCGGAGGTTGAGGTGAGCCAAGATTGCACCATTGCACCCAGCCTGGGCAATAAGAGTGAAACTCCATCTCAAAAAAAAAAAAAGTTTGTAATCTATAATAAAATAATTCAGTAAAACAAATAGAAAGAACATGTCTTCTCATGAAAATATTTAACTTTGCAATCTGCTTGTTGGAAACAACTACCAATACCTAAGACAACAGACCAACACATTTATGGGAAAGAGAATGTAATTGATGGCACATCCCTTCCCAGTTATCCTTCCCCATTAGGGCACACACTTTTAGAGTGATACTAAAAAATACCATCAACATGATGAATAAACTCGAAACTCTTCCATCAGAAAAATTCATGAAATAGTATGAGATGGAGGGGCTGAAAAACAAATGATCAGTAAAATGGGGGACATTTTAAGTGTCCTTAAATATTCCAAAAGTTGTCATGTGTAAAACAGGTTAGCACTGGTTATGGGAATCCAATGGACAATGTCAGATCCAATGACACATATGTGACAATTCAATTTACAAACAATTAAAAGACATTTATGGCATATCAGGCCCTCGATAGATAGGAGAGTATAAAGATGAATGAGGTAAAATTCTTGGCCTCAAGGAATTTACAACATAGCTGGATAAATGGCTAATTTGAATACGTAATAAATGAGAAGAGAGATTTAAATATTTACTGAAAGGAGAGAATAGGGTTGGGGTTAGATGTCATATTCCCACATACAGTAGACTAAAATGTAAAGGAAAGGTTAGAAGCAGAGTTACTGCTTTGCAAAGCACAGAATCTGAGGAAGTAGCAGTATTCATGGTTTAATCATTGTCAGTGTGCTGAGACTTCTTTTAGAGCAAAAGCTGTGAACGAAATTGAAGAAATGTGGGAGAAGCCTGGAGACCCCTTTTCTCCCGTTGGCATCAGAAACACAGATCATAAACAATGTGATGGTTCAACTTCTTGCTGTAACAACCAGATAAAAGATTAGTCATCTATAAAGACTTCAGCAGTAGTGAGAAAGGAGTATGATGTATCATTTATGTGTATCTCTCAAAGAGGCAACCAATGTAAGGTGTGATTTATCTGACTTAGCAAATGACCACTCTTTTCTCTCAGAAAGGTTGAATATATTAATAGCACTATTTATATTCGGTGTGTATCTTAATCCCTTTTGTGTTGGTATAACAGAACACCTGAGACTGGGTAATTTATAAATAATAGAAGTTAATTTGGGTCATGTGTCTAGAGGCTGGGAAGTCCAAGGACATGTCACTGACATCTGGCTCTTGGTAGAAGACAGAAGGCATCACATGGTAAGAAAGAGTGAGAGCGTGCAAGTCAGAGGAAAAAGAGAAGGGCAAACTCCACTCCTGTGATAACAGCATTAGTCCTTCATAAGGTTAATACCCTCATGACATAATCACCTCTTAAAAGTCTTACCTGTTAATACCATCACAATTGCAATTAAATTTCAACATCAGTTTGGAAAAGAATATTCTAACCATAGCAGTATGTATAGAAAGTTTTACCTAGGCTTCATGCTGAGATGACCTGCCAATTCAACTTTTTCCCAAGGCTCTTTTCTCTAAGTCAAAAAGTACTTACTATTACTAAAATGCTACATTTTAATCAGTATCCCTCTATTATTTCCCAGAATGAATAATTGGCAGCAAAATACTAAAACATCAGTGATATATGATAAAATTAATTTCAAAATGTCACTTTGATACCTATTACCTAACCCTCCTAACTCCATATCTGTTATCTACTTTTGAGAGTTAATACTAAGTAGACTCCTACCCCAAATCTGATATTATTATCAGCTTCCAAGGTCACTGTCAACCCATTCCACAACTCTACTATGCCTTGTCTCGACTCCATTTTATTGCTTCCGCTTTGGAATCCTGAATCTATTCCCTTTCTCCACTGTCTGCCTGCCTGTCATCCAGAAACTGTCATATTGATCTACTATAGGCACAGGAAACACACTGGACTCTACAATCAGACCAACACTGATTTTAATCTCAACTTTTCCATTTCTGTGCGGTGCCACATTGAGCAAGCTATGTAATTTTTAAACCTCCACTTTCTCCTGGGGAAATATCAAACATAGTGCACCACAGAGTACCTAGTAAATAGTAGGCACTTTATAAACGTGGATTATTTTCCTTCCTCATTTCTACAATCTTATATAATCTGAAGAAAATGCTTAATGTGAGGAAGAAAAAGAGAGAGTAGTATTAAACAATTTCTGAAGAGAACTCACCATTCTCTTGAACAATTTATCTGTCAGAATAAAAAAATTGTGTTCACCACATTCTTTCATTCTGTGAAGTGGTTGCCCTCCAGATGTGGTGATGAAAGAAACAATCCTTCTTCTTCACTTGCACAGAACAGCATGCTGCTGTCTGGTGAATGTTTCCATAGAAACAGCAGAATGGCTGCCCAGGCAGGAGGTATGTTGGAATTCTTTATGGAGTGTTTTTCTTCCCTTTAGCAGCCAGTGGCAGTCCTGGTTTGGTTGAGCTTATGAGCAGACAGACATTGATCTGAAGCTGCATGTTCAAGAAGAACCAAGCTCAAAGCAAACTTTCAACATGTAGTCTTATAAGTTCAGGCAGAAAGGGGAGAGTTTTGGACATATGTTCTGCTGACACTAAATCAAAGAAAGTGTCAATCACCCATTATTCAGTCAAATTGATACTTGAGGCTAGTAAAACCAGCAGAACTGGCTGTGCATTTGTGGTCAAATCATTGATTTAAATACTTTCGTACTTTCACAGGTCTACCAGTCTATGAAAGTGTCATCTCTGCATTCTTACCAATAGATGATTGTATGAACTTTATCATTTCCAGGACTGAAGAGATCTCATTGTTAAAATAGTCCATTCCACAGTTGGACAGCTTTAAGTCTGTTCTTCAATTTCACTGAACTTAGTTTTTCCCTCTATTTTTC
The DNA here is from genome assembly GCA_036589455.1 of Ateles fusciceps. Taxonomy (NCBI): domain Eukaryota; kingdom Metazoa; phylum Chordata; class Mammalia; order Primates; family Atelidae; genus Ateles; species Ateles fusciceps. The sequence continues at coordinate 4,179,977 of JAZHEH010002077.1, forward strand.
AAGCAGAAGGATAACAGTAAAAATTATACCTATGGCCATGCTGAATTTAGAGGTAGGCCTAGGTATGGAGTAGGAATTCTATTAATCTTAAATAGAGGATGTTTCTCACATTCTTTTTGTTAGTTTCTATCATGAAAGAGGACTTTAATGTTTTGCATTCTTAGAAATAGTTAGGCTCTTCTGTGTCCTACAATGTTGCTTTGCAATTTATGTAGCTCATTTCTTAAACGGCTTACTTGAACATAAACTGGGTTCTATCAGATTTGTGGCAGTTTCTTATTTCTCACAGTCTCACTAGACTTTAGTAAAGAGAGATATAATGCAGAAATATTTTGGGGGGGGTGTGTGAGAATCAGTTATGGATCAAGTGATTTGAAGAGTTTGAAAGATTTATTTGGGTAATCAAAGATAAATTAATTTTTGGAAGAAAGTGTCTCAATCAAGTGTTTTTGTACTCACTTGTCTATATCAACTGAACATGGAAAATTCTAAGGGTTTTATTTCTCTAAAGCTGTGTATAAAAATATAGCAATGTGTATGTGTGTGGAGGGCAGCTTTCGAATCCCTTATTACAGAGAAAACAAGTTGAGTTACTTAGGAAAATGATACACTTCAAGTAATTATATTGACTTTTCCTCTAAATTTTTACTTTAGTCACTGAAAAGGTCTTTTAACTGAAGAGTGGCCTGATTTAAAAAAAAAAAAAAAAGGAAAAAAAAAGCTTTGACTACTTTTAAAAGTTAAATAGAAAGGCACAGATAATGTGTTTAGAACATGCAATATTGCTAAGAAAAATATAGGGAGATTTATTACATGGTTACTGGATTAGTCCATTCTCATATTGCTACAAAGATATACCTGAGACTGGGTATTTTATAAAGAAAAGAGGTTTATATTCACAGTTCCAGAGGCTGTGCAGGAAGCATCTGTTTCTGGGGAGACCTCAGGGAGCTTTTACTCATGGTGGAGGGCATTTTTTACTCATGGTGGAGGGCATTTTTTACCCATGGTGGGGGGACATTGGAGAATAGGCATCTTACACGGCAGGACCCAGAAAGAGAGGGGGAGGTGCCAGAAAGTTTTTAAACAACCATATCTCATAACTCACTATTACAGTAACAGAATCAAAGGGGATGGTGTTGAACCATGAGAAACGACCCTCATTTCCAATCGCCTCTCATCAGGCCCCATATCCAACACTGGGTATTGTACTTGAACATGAGATTTGGGTGGGTTCAAACTGTATCAGTTAGTTATTTGCAATTTTCAGATGAGATGAAAACATAAAAAGGAATAAACAGTTGAAATGGCAAAAAACAAAAGCAAAAACATAATCACAGGATAAGGTTTATGTTTCACTTTCAATACATTTTCAATGTAGCTTTCTTTCTTTCATATAAATTTGTGTAGTATTTAAATTGCAACTTCAGTTAGAGTATCCTTTTATTACTCTACCTTAGTTTCCATAGGCCTTTTGGTTATTCATCATCCCCTGAAATTTCAGTTACCTGATGACATACAGAATCTTATTAGTTCTGCTGATCCTACCACACCCTTTCTTCCTAAATTCTTCACTTATGATGATGTGTGCATATAAAACTCCCTAATATTCTCACCTTTTTTCCTGTCCAACATTTTCCCAATCATCTTACACTAGCTGAAATCGAACTCTCTTCTGATGTCATTAAATCCCCTCTCCAACTTCACATTTCCTCACACCTTAATATCTCATGGTGGGGGAGCTAGGGAATGGAATTATCTTCATGAATCAGAATCAATGCTAGATTATTACTTCCCCTCTCTTTCTAACACTGTCAGCTCTTAAAGTTCATGCCATTCACCTAAAACCTTCTCTTTTGCATCTGGTTGCTGACATCCATAGACATTTAGACATTCTTCATTAAAATTGTGTTTATGCTCAGTGATTGACAACCTCATCTCCAAATTCCTTTTCATCTTCTCTGTTTTAGCCACACAATCCCAAGGTTGTACCATAGATTTTGTTAACAAACACTGCAAATTGCCAACACAATAAATTCAAACTGGCTACAGTTTTTTAGATTTTCAGCTCATCTAATTTATGACATAGAAAGCAATCTGTGTGGCAAAGAAAGTATTTGCCAAATACCCCAAATGAAATGAGCTTCTGTTTACTTTTAAAACTCCCTTGGAGCACATTCAATTCATGTGGCTAATTCCAGTTAAAGTATACCAAATGAAAGAGGATGTACGTCTATCCCATGCTTCTTCTGCTTCAACAACTTTGGAAGCCATGCATTAAAATGACAGCATGACAACATGGATGAAGGCTAAATCAACCCCTAGCTAGATGGAATGAGTCCTCACTAACACATTTCAAAATGGTCTTGCCTAAGCAATTTCTTTTTGTTGTGCTAGCCAATGAAAATTTGAGGATTTGTTTCTTGTGCAATGAATGTTAATTATCCGGAAGAAAAGTCAGCTGTCCCAATCCATTGACTTCCTTTCCCTTTATGTACTGAACCTCCCTTTCTGCCTCTACTTTCCTTTTCATCTAGCTTGTATTCTGTGGTCCATACTTCTATTCAGCATTTTGCTAATTAAATCTATCATTCTGTATACTCCCTCCTGTCAAAACCTCACCCTTAGATCAATAAATCATCTGTGTTCTCCAGTCTCACACCCAAGCAACTCAATGTTGTCATATCTACAATGCCATGATTACCTCCTTACAAGAGTACTCTACACGGGAAGATGTTTGATTATACTATTGTAGTATGTTTACTCCACAAAATGCTTATTACATACTTTTAGCATAATACTTAAACAGTCTCTCTCTTCTTCTTTTATTTTCAGTTAATTAATATGCCTCACATCTTATTGAGAAAACAGAAACAACTTAAAAAGAAATCTCTTCTTCTGCCATCAAAACTCTTTTAAAACTATCATCCTCTTCATTTGTCATTGTCTTCTTTTTTCCACTCACTTCTCCATTCCTTCGTTCTAATGAAGGAAGTATTTCTTTTTGTATGAAGGACTCATTCATTCCCATATATTCAATTTCCATTACCTCTTGTCTTCTCAAGGAACCTAGTATTCTCCTGCATATCTCTATTAATAATTCTGTCTGGGAAAGTCACAAGTTTATTTCATGTCTCCATCCAGCTACTGCCCTAATTCTTGTTCCACTTCACACCCAACTTGTGAAAGAAATGTTTTAACGTTTACTGTGTCCTCTTCCTGACCTAACTTCTGACCATGACTCTTCTGTCCTGACCTCTTCTGTCCATGACTCCCAGGCACTATTTTGCAAAGACTGTTCTATATATATGTGTATATATATATTTACAAAATGTATTATTTTACTACTTCTAATTTTAACATACATCAGTCAACGTCCCCAGGCCAAATGGAGGGAACGCCCTGGCACTCCCACTGTGCCACAGAGGCACCCAGGCCTGTTCAAACTCCAAGAAGCAAAGTTAGCCAACATTTCCTGAGCACGGACTGTGTGTGTCAAGGTTCTAAGGCAGTGCTGGGGAATCAGCAGAAGGGATGACACCTGTGCTCCCTGCTCTCATGCCACCACAACCTTGTCAAAGCTGGGGTGCAGGAACACGTGTGTCCTGGACATCCTCGGGCTGTCCTGACCTCTTTCTGTCCATGACTCCCAGGCACTATTTTGCAAAGACTGTTCTATATATATACATATATATATATATTTACAAAATGTATTATTTTACTACCTCTAATTTTAACATACATCAGGCACTTCAGAACATCTAGAAAGACTAGACATTACAAAAGTTTAGCATGGTCAACAATATATACAGTAGTGAGAATAAAATACACACAAAACAATGGATAGAGTATGAAAATGTCTTCCAAATATGACCAGTCTGGCACAGAACCTTCTCTTCCCTCTTAGGTCTTCTGCTCCATGTTCTCTAGCCTATTGAACAAACGTGGATGTGTTGCTTCCAGAGGTAGTCTAATAACTCCATTTCAAAAAGTCAACTCCAGAAGACATTTTCTATGATTTCTTTTTAAACAAATGAGAATTGGCAAGGTGTGTGACTTTCTAACTCTGTATGACGGCAACCTCTTTACTCTAGAAGGGCTGGATGTGGCAAGTGTTTTCTTCCAAAATGTTTTGGGTGGGAGACGTTGAGAGCAGCTTTTTCATATTCCAAAGGCAGGCCTTCTATATATGGCCAGTATATCTTCCCAGAGGATGATAGATATTTCCAAGGGGCCAAATGCGGCATGTCATTCTGCCATTTCTCTCTCCTGACAGCAAAGATCTGGTACAACAAAGAGCAAGCACCACTAACCATTCCACTTCGTGTTGCAAGGACACTCCTCACCTTCTAGGCCCTTTAAGGCCATTGTCCCTTGTCATTAGTTAATGGTGCACTCTCTATATTGGTCTATATGTAGACTGCTTCTTGTTTTTAGTTAGAGATATACATCACTATTTTAAATAGCATAATACGCACCTATAAGTCTACTGTTGAAGTAAAGGTTGGGCATTTAAAAATTATCTACATGTAGCCATATGTGTCTCCTGCCCACCCAAGCTTGTGCCATCCCACAACCCATAATCATCAAATCATTGCCTGAATTCTGTTTATCATTTCATTTCTTTCTTTTTTATATTGTTTTATTTTATCTATATGCACATTAAGATGGTATGTGTTCAACAAAAATGAAAATTTTAGGCCAATATCCCTGATGAACATCAATGCAAAAATGCTCAGTAAAATACTGGCAAACCGAATCCAGCAGCACATCAAGAAGTTTATCCATCAAGATCAAGTTGGCTTCATCCCTGGGATGCAAGGCTGGTTCAACATACTCAAATCAATAAACATAATCCACCAAGTAAAGAGAACCAATGACAAAAACCACAAGATTATCTCAATAGATGCAGAAAAAAAAAAAAGACTTTGACAAAATTCAACAGCCCTTCATGCCAAAAACTCTCAATAAACTAAGTATTGATAGAACTTATCTCAAAATAATAAGAGCTATTTATGACAAATCTACAGCCAATATCATACTGAATGGGCAAAAACTGGAAGCATTCCCTTTAAAAATCAGCACAAGACCATTCAGGACACAGGCGTAGGCAAGGACTTCATGACCAAAACACCAAAAGCATTGGCAACAAAAGCCAAAATAGACAAATGGGACCTAGTCAAACTCCACAGCTTCTGCACAGCAAAAGAAACAGTCATTAGAGTGAATTGGCAACCAACAGAATGGGACAAAATTTTTGCAGTCTACCCATCTGACAAAGGGCTGATATCCAGAATCTACAAAGAACTGAAACAGATTTACAAGAAAAAAACAAACAAGCCCATTCAAAAGTGGGCAAAGGATATGAACAGACACTTTACAAAAGAAGACATACATGAAGCTAACAAACATATGAAAAAATGCTCATCATCACTGGTCATTAGAGAAATGTAAATCAAAACTACATTGAAATACCATTTCACGCCAGTTAGAATGGCGATCATTAAAAAATCTGGAGACAACAGATGCTGGAGAGGATGTGGAGAAATAGGAACGCTTTTACACTGTTGGTGGGAGTGTAAATTAGTTCAACCATTGTGGAAGACAGTGTGGCGATTCCTCAAGGACCTAGAAATAGAAATTCCATTTGATCTAGCAATCCCATTACTGTGTATATATCCAAAGGACTATAAATCGTTCTACTATAAGGACACATGCACACGAATGTTCACTGCGGCACTATTTACAATAGCAAAGACCTGGAACCAACCCAAATGCCCATCGATGATAGACTGGACAGGGAAAATGTGGCACATATACACCATGGAATATTATGCAGCCATCAAAAAACGATGAGTTCGTGTCCTTTGTAGGGACATGGATGAACCTGGAAACCATCATTCTCAGCAAACTGACACAAGAACAGAAAATCAAACACCGCATATTCTCACTCATAGGCAGGTGTTGAACAATGTGAACACATGGACACAGGGAGGGGAGCATCACACACTGGGGTCTGTTGGGGGGGGGGAAAAGGGGAGGGACAGTGGGGGGGTGGGGAGTTGGGGAGGGATAGCATGGGGGAGAAATGCCAGATATAGGTGATGGGGAGGAAGGCAGCAAATCACATTGCCATGTGTGTACCTATGCAACAATCTTGCATGTTCTTCACATGTACCCCCAAATCTAAAATGCAATAAAAAAAATATATATATATATATATATATTTAAAAAAATCAGCACAAGACAAGGATATCCTCTCTCACCACTTGTATTCCACATAGTATTGAAAATTCTGGCCAGGGTAACCAGGCAAAGAAAGAAATAAAGGCTATTCAATTAGGAAAAGAGGAAGTCAAATTGTCTCTGTCTGCAGATGACATGATTGTACACTTAGAAAACCACATCGTCTCAGCCCAGAGTCTCCTTAAGCTGATAAGGAGTGAAGGATATGAAGAGACACTTCTCAAAAGAAGTTTCAGCAAAGTCTCAGGATACAAAATCAATGTGCAAAAATCACAAGCATTCCTATACACCAATAACAGACAAACAGAGAGCCAAATTATGAGTGAACTCCTATTCACAATAGCTACAAAGAAAATAAAATACCTAGGAATACAATTTACAAGGGATGTGAAGGAGCTTTTCAAGGAGAACTGCAAACCACTGCTCAAGGAAATAAGAGAGGACACAAACAAATGGAAAAATATTCCATGCTGAAGGATAGGAAGAATCAATATTATGAAAATGGCCATACTGCCCAAAGTAACTTATAGATTCAATGCTATCTGCATGAAGCTACCAGTGACTGTTTTCACAGAATTGGAAAAAAACTACTTTAAATTTCATATGGAATCAAAAAAGAGCCCTCACAGCCAAGACAATTCTAAGCAAAAAGAACAAAACGGAAGGCATCATGCTACCTGACTTCAAACTATACTACAATGTTACAGTAAACAAAACAACATGGTATGGTACCAAAACAGACATATAGACCAATGGAACGGAGCAGAGGCCTGAGAAATAACACCACATATCTACAACCATCTGATCTTTGACAAACCTGACAAAAACAAGCAATGGGAAAATGATTAATAAATAGTGTTGGGAAAACTGGCTAGTCATATGCAGAAAGCTGAAACTGGATCCCTTCCTCACACCTTATACAAAAATTAAGATGGATTAAAGATTTAAACATAAGACCTAAAACCATGAAAACCCTAGAACAAAATCTAGGCAATGCCATTCAGGACATAGGCATGGACAAAAACTTCATGATTAAAACACCAAAAGCAGGGGCAACAAAAGCCAAAATAGACAAATGGAATCTAATTAAACTTAAGAGCTTCTGCACAACAAAAGAAACTTATCATCAATAAGTCTGTTCTATAGGTTGAACAGACAACCTATAGAATTGGAGAAAATTTTTGCAATCTATCCATCTGACAAAGGGCTAATAATATCCAGAATCTACAAAGAACTTAAACAAATTTACAAAGAAAAAAACAACCCCATCAAAAAGTGTGTGAAGGATATGAAGAGACACTTCTCAAAAGAAGACATTTATGCACCAACAAACAAAAGAAAAAAAAAGTCTCATCATCACTGGTCATTAGAGAAATGCAAATCAAAACCACATTGAGATACCATCTCACGTTAGTTAGAATGGTGATCATTAAAAAGTCCGGAAACAACAGATGCTGGAGGGGGATGTGGAGAAATTGGAACACTTTTACACTGTTGGTGGGAGTGTAAAATAGTTCAACCATTGTGGAAGACAGTGGCAATTCCTCAAGGATCTAGAACTAGAACTAGAAATACCATTTGACCCAGCAATCCCATTACTGGATATATACCCAAAGGATTATAAATCATTCTACTACAAAGACACATGCATAAGTATGTTTATTGTGGCACTGTTCACAATAGCAAAGACTTGAAACCAACCCAAATGCCAATCAATGAAAGACTGGATAAAGCAAATATAGCACATATACACAATGGAATACTATGCAGCCATAAAACACGATGAGTTCATGTCTTTTGCAGGGACATGGATGAGGCTGAAAACCATCATTCTCAGCAAACTAACACAAAAACAGAAAACCAAACAGCACATGTTCTCACTCATAAGTGGGAGTTGAACAATGAGAACGCATGGACACTGGGAGGGGAACATCACACACGGGAGCCAGTGCGGGGGTGATGGGCTAGGGGAGGGGATAGCATTAGGAGAAATACCTAATGTAGATGACGGGCAGCAAACCACCATGGCACGTGTATACCTATGTACCAAACCTGCACATTCTGCACATGTACTCCAGAACTTAAGGTATTAAAAAAATACCAGAACCCCTCTCCCCCCCAAAAAAGATGGTGTGTGTATGTAAGTACTCTGCTCTATGTAATAGCTTTAATATATTTATTTGTACTCTTTAAATATCTATGTACAATTCTAGTTGCTTTTACTTGTATAAAAATATATCTCATGCTACATATACAATTTTGAATCTTTACTTTTTAACCTAAAATTATAAATAAGATTCACTTGTGTTGTTGCAAGTCGCTACAGTCCAATCATTTTGTCTAATATGCATCATTCCACCATATAAGTAAAACCCAGACTATTCACTCATTTTCTTGCTGGATATCCAAGTTGTTTCCAGGTTTTTGTACAAAACCTACTGCTGTTATAAGCATTGTTATACATATCTCTAATTACAAAACTTTCTCTGGGTTATGATCAGAGTTGAATTATTGATTCATGTGGTATGTGAAAATTTAACCTTAGGAGTTAATAATAAAGGTGGGTTTTTTTTTTTTTTTTTTGGGATGGAGCATAGCTCTTGTTGCCCTGTCTGGAGTGCATATAATGGTGTGATCTCAGTTCACCGCAACCTCCGCCTGCCAGGTTCAAGCAATTCTCCTGCCTCAGCCTCCCAAGTAGCTGGGATTACAGGCATGTGGCACCAAGCCTTGCTATTTTTTTTTTTTGTATTTTTTTTGTATTTTTAGCAGAGATGAGGTTTCTCCATGTTGGTCAGGCTGCAGAAACCCAATCTCAGCCTACTACCTCGGCCTCCCAAAGTGCTGAGTGGCGTGAGCCCCCATGCTCGGCCACAAAGTGTTTTTTTTAAAAGGGGTTGTACCTAATACAACAAACCAGCAATGTATAAGTGTGGATCTATTTAGTACTCACCATTTATCACTGCATTTTTAATTTTTGCATGTTCCATGAGATATAAATGATATGTCATTGCAGTCTTTTCATTTTGTGGTCATCAATATTGTTGAACTTCTTGTTTAAAGTTTATTTGTAATAGGTTTGTCTCATATAAAATGCCATGCAAATTTCTTGTCCATTATTCATTTATATGTTTTGCCTAGTGATTTCTAGACTTTTTAATACTTTCTTCACCTTAGTTTTTGGTCAGTTCAATGTAGGGTGAACATTTTCTCATTTATATTTTTATTTTCACTGTTTAAGGCATGCTTTGTTAAATAAAAGTTCTTAAAGAATGTCATGTTTCTGAAGGTTTTCTTTTAAGTGTTTTGTATATCTTTTCTCATATGTTTTGTTACCACAGGTCTTAAGATGTATATTTCCATGTTCTAATATGACATTTGACATCTATTCTGATAGTTAAAAAACCTTAACTTATCTTGAATTGGATCAGGTAGAATTAAGTTTGGAATAATTTTCTATGGATTTCTAACTTCTAGAGCTCTACTTCAAGAAGAGTTCCTCCTTATTCCAGTAATCTGCAAACCAATTTTGTCATTTAACAAATTATCATACATCTGTGGGTCTCATTAATAGTTCTGTACCCATGCTACATTGTTGTTTATTATACCTGTGCGAATACAATTTCTTTATCTGCCAGGGAAAGTTCCTGGTCTTTGAGTTTCTTCCCCAGTAATGTGAACAGCACATTACTGGTACCTAAACACACAGGCCAATAGAACAGAATAGAGAACCCAGAAATAATACTTCAGGCCTACAACTATCTGATCTTTGACAAAGTTGATGAAAACAGCAATGGGAAAAGGACCCTCTATTCAATAAATGGTACTGGGACAACTGGATACCATACGCAGAAGGTCAAAACTGGATTCTTTCCTTCCACCATGTACAAAAATCCACTCAAGATAGATTAAAGACTTAAATGTAAAAGTAAGACAATAAAAATCCTGGAACACAACTTAGGAAATATTTTGGACATAGGACCAAAGACTTCATGACAAGGATGCCAAAAACAATTACAAGGAAAACAAAAAAAGACAAATCACAACTAATTAAACTAAGTAACTTCTGCAAAGCAAAAGCCACAACCAATAAAGAAAGCAATCTACAGAATAGGAGAAAATATTTGCAAACTCTGCATCTAACAAAGGTTTAATATCTAGATTCTATAAGGAACTTAATCAAATTTACAAGCAAAAAATAAACCCCATTAAACACAGGAACAGAAAACCAAATACTGCATGTTCTCACTCATAAGTGGGAGTTGAACAATAAGAACACATGGACACAGGGAGGGAAACATCACACACTGGGGCCTGTTGGGAGGTGGGAGGCAAGGGAAGGGAGAGCATTAGAACAAATACCTAATGCATGCAGGCCTTAAAACCTAGATGATGTGAAGTGTTGATAGGTGCAGCAAACCACCATGGCACATGTATACCTATGTATACACTTTTCAAAAGAAGACATACATTTGGCCAACAGGCACATGGGAAAATACTCAACATCACTAATTATTAGAGAAATGCAAATCCAAACCACCATGAGAAACCATCTCATATCAGTCAGAATGACTATTATTTTTATTTTTTTGAGATGGCATCTCACTATGTCACCCAGGCTGGAGTGCAGTGGTGTCATCTCGGCTCACTGCAACCTCTGCCTTCCCAGGTCAAGCAATTCTCCTGCCTCAGCCTCCTGTGTAGCTGGGACTACAGGCATGTGCCACCATGCCTGGCTAATTTTTGTAGAAATTAAATTTTGTAGAAATTTTGTATTTTTTTGTAGAAATGGGGTTTAGCCATGTTGCCAAGGCTGGTCTTGAACTCCTGGACTTAAGCAATCCATGCACCTGGGCCTCCCAAAGTGCTGGGTTTATAGGTGTGATTCACCACAGCCAGCCATGGCAATTAATAAAAAGTAAAAAAGTAAAAGTGCTACGAGGTTACGGAGAAAAGGGATTGCTTATACACTGCTAGTGGGCATGTAAATTAGTTTAGCTTTTGTAAAAAGCAGTGTGGCAGTTCCTCAAATAACTTAAAACAGAATTACCATTCAACTCAGCAATCCCATTATTGGAAATACACCCAAAGGAATACAAATTATTCTACCATAAAGACACATGCACGTGTATGTTCATTGCAGCACTATTCACAATGGCAGGCATGGAATCAACCTAGATGCCTAACAATGGTAGACTGGATAAAGAAAATATGATACATATATGCCATGAAATACGATGCAGCTATAAAAAAGAACTAGATTATGTCCTTTGCAGCAACATGGATGGAGCTGGAGGCTATAATCTTGAGTGAAATAACACAAGAACAGAAAACCAGATACCACATGTTCTCACTTACAAGTGAAAGCTAAATGCCAAGTACATATGGACACAAAGAAGGGAACAATAGACACTGGAGCCTGCCTGAGGGTGGAGAGTGATAGGAGGGTGAAGACTGAAACGCTAACTATTGGGTACTATGCTTAAATTAACTCATAGTTCTGCAGCACTGGAGTGGTCTCAAGAAACTTAAAATCATGGTGGAAGGGGAAGCACATGTATGTTTCCTCACATGGCAGCAGGAAGGAGAAGTGCAGCAGGAAGGGAGGAAAAGCCCCTTATAAAACCATCAGATCTTGTGAGCACTCACTCACCGCCCACATGCTCTAATCACCCCCCATGAAGTCCCTCCCCCAACATGTGAGTGTTAAAATTCAGATTCTCATTCAAGATGAGATTGGGGTGGAGACACAGAGCCAGACCACATCAGGTAGGATGATCAGTTCACACAGTTGCCTCTTTTTGCTTACGGATGAAATGACTGAAATCTGTTCTTGCTATGATAAGTGATCCTCCAAACCCTCATTTTGCATGTTGCATACTCTACTATCCCCTGTGTGGTCACTAGGAATAGAGGGGAACCCACCAGGTTACACATAAATTTGGGTTCAAATTAAGGGGCGTGTGTCAAGGAACTTCTCTTTATTCAATTTTTATGTATTGTATTGACACCTGAAGACTTACTTTCAGTTTAGTAGGACCATCTTTGACTTAAAAAAATATATTTTTCTAACTACCTATTGGGTAGTATGCTCACTACATGGGTGTAATATGTCCAGATAACAAATCTGTACATATACCTCCATATCTAAAATAAAAGTTAAAAATTAAAAGAAAAAACAATTAAAAAAATATTGTCCAGCTTTTGTAGATGTTGTGTTTCACTATTTTTGAGAACATATTGCTTTACGTTTCTAGAAACAAACAGTATTATTAATTTTATAGAATTATATCATCCTCATAAAGCTTTGAATTAAAAAAAAATCTTCATATTGTTGAATATATAAATGTCTACACCGGATGGGCTTGATTTGTTTCTTATAAATACGATTCTGAAGTCCAGGTGGAAAATTTCAAAGGAAATTAAAGACAGATGTTGGAACACACATATATTTATTTGCCTGGGTCTGTTGTGTGTTTGCTTCAACTAATCTATGTCTAGTCTCATCTTCTTTCATTTAATTTTCTTTTGTGGCCTCAGAGATATTTTCTTAAAAAAACTCAGGATGTCATTGCCATGTGTTAAAAATAATGTGTTTTTCTTCTCAATCACCTACATAATTAATAGTCAAGATTGCATAGTATAGCAAGTCAAGCAATTCAGTTTTGAATTCTCATTTTATCTCATCCCTCTGTAGGCTGCAAATCTTGCACACACTTTAGCCATTGTGAAACACAGGTTGGGTAAGAACCTGCAATTCTTAGTCATACATCTCTGTCTTTGTGCATTCTGTTCTGTCATTTGCAGTTTTTTGTTTTGTTTTGCTTTTGAGTTGAAACTACTGAGTTGTGTGAGTTTCCTACATATTTTGGATATTGATTCCTTATCAGATGAATGCTTTGCAAATATTTTCGCCTATTTCATGGGTTGCCTTTTTAATTTTATTATTATTATCATTATTTTGCTATGCAGAAACTTTAGTTTAATGTAATCCTACTTATTTATTTATTTTTGCTTTTAGTGCCTGTGCTTTTGGTGTCATGTCCAGAAAATTATTGTCAAGACCAACGTCATGGGGCTTCTATATGTTTTCTTCAAAGAATTTTAGAGTTTTAGGTAATACACTTATATCTTTAATCCATTTTGAGTTACTTTTGTGTATAATGTAAAATAACGAACCAATTTCATTTCTTCAGTGTGTGTGGACATCTGGATTTTTAAACACTATTTGTTGAAAAGAGTATCCTTTCTTCATTGCGTGTCCTTGGTGACTTTGTTGAAGATGAGTTGACTATGCATTCATGAGTATATTTCTAGGCTCTCTATTCTGTTCCATTAGTCTATAAGTATATTTTTACGCAAGAACCAAACTGTTTTGATTACTATGCTTGTAATATAATTTTAAATGAAGAAGTGTGATGCATCCAGTTTTTATCTTTTTTTTCTCAGAATTGTTTTAGCTATTTGAGGTCTTTTGTGGAGCCATATACATTTTAGGATTTTTCTTCTATTTCTAGGAGAAAATCTTTGAAATTTTGATAGGGATTGCATTAAATCTGCAGATCACTTTGTGTGGTATGACCATTTTTAATTATTGATACTTTATTGACACAGAATATATTTCTACTTATATCTTCTTCAGTTTCTTTGTGAATGCTTTATAGTTTTCAGTTTGCATAGCTTCGACCTCCTTGATGAAATTTAGTCTATAGTATTTTATCCCTTTTGAGGTTATTGTAAATTGAAGTTTTTTAGATAGCTTGTTAGTGCATCAAAACACAACTGATATTTGTATGTTCATTTTGTATCCTGCAACTTTACTGAATTAGACTACTAGTTCAATAGGGTTTTTTTGGTAGAATATTGAGAGTTTTTCATGTAAAAGATGATGTCACCTGCAGAGGCAATTTAACTTTTCTTTCTCTACTTAGCTGCTTTTTATTTACTTTGCATGTCACAGGATCCTTTGGGTGTCACTTCCCCAGCCTGAAACCACTGTGGCTGGCAGTGCCTCTACTTGAGTTTGCTTGTGCCCACTGGGCTCGTTCTGCCCACTTGGCCCAGCAAGCTGTGCTTGGCTCATGTAACTGGCCTGGATCCTGCGCCCAACAAGCGCGAGCCAGGTGCAGAGTGGCGAGCCGTGTGTGAGTGAGCGAGTGCAGGGTCAGGCCATGTGCACAACCAAGCAGGGCAGGAAGCCCCAGGCACTGACACAGACACTGGCTCTGTCTGAGGCTGCGGCTGGACCAGGCATACTACAAGCAGCTTTTGATGCAGGTGCCTGCATCTGGACTAAGGGAAGGTGGTGATGCCCCCAAACTCGGAGACATAGCAACCGGGGAGCCCCAAGGGGTGGGGGCACGTGCTACAGCTCTCTCATGCCTGCCGCCCACAGCTCAGCGAACCATGGGTGGGGGTTACATGTTTCAGCTAGCTCAGTCTTGCCACCTCGCTCTGGATCTCAGTTTTGGGCTGGCTCAGCCCTGCCGCCACTTCCAGTTACAAGGGGCAAATGCCGGACACCAACAGAGGGTGAAGGATCTATAGTGTTACAGTTCTGGCCCAGGGAGTCCTAGGGTCTGGGCTTCCAGAAGGGTCGCGGCTCTTCCCTGCCTCAGTCCAACGAACAGGAGCATGTCACCTCCCGCAGCTCGGGGAGCTGGCCAGAAAACGTGTTACAGCCCCTTTGGCTTCTCCGGCAGCTGGGCGAGGCAGCCAGGGAAACGTTACTGCCCTTCTCATGTCCGCCATTCAGCAGGTCCTGACTTCTGGGTCACATCCAGGAAGAATGAGGTTACATATACAACTGGAGGGTGAGCAAAGTGAAGCAGCCTCTCAGCAGAGAGGAGACTGGAGTGGTTTGCCCCACCCGCAGTTGGGTAATCCTGACGTGTGGCTGAGCCTGGAGTTTTCCCGGGCTCAGGATGGAGGAAGTGCATGCTGATTGGTCCATGGGCCGGCCTGGAAAAAACGTTATTTGATTGGCTGAAAGGTATCCCGGAAGTTCTCACTCCGGTTCCGGATTCTACTCCGAACTGGTGGCCTGGTTTTTAGGCTTCAGGCTGTCTTTGGCTGGAAGGTCGCGTTTCACCAGGGACTCACCCATTCCTCCTAAGAATTTATCTGCCTCCTGCTGCTATCACTAATTGCTTTCATTAAGACCTCAAGTACTACATTGAAAAAGAGTGGTGAGAGTGGACATCTTTATCTTGTTCTTAATCTTAGAGAAAAAGTTTTCAGCTTTGCATAATTGAGTATGATTTTAATTGTGGGCTTGTGATATATGGCCTTTATTGTGTTGAAATACATTCCTTCTATATCTTATTTATTCAATTTTTATGATGAGGGATAGCAAATTTTGTCAAATGCTTTTTCTGCATCTATTGTTATGATCGTATTATTTTATTATTGGTTATTTTGGTGTTCTGTATATATTTGTTGATTTGCATGTGTTGAAGCAGTCCTGTATTCCAGGAATACATCCCACTTGATCTTGGTGTATGATCCTCTTAATGTGATTGTGAATTTGGTTTGCTAGTATTTTGTTGAAGAATTTTGCATCTACGTTCATTTTATATTGGCATATAATTTCCTTTTCATGTTGTCTTGCTTTAGTATCTGGGTAATGCTGGCCCAAAAAGTGAGTTTGGAAGTATTTTCACCTTTTGAATTTTTTGAAAGAGTTTGAGAAATATTGGCCGTTATTCTTCCTTAAATGTTAGGATGTACAGTTTACCAGTGAAGCCCCTTGGTCCTGGTCTTTTCTTTGAGGGAAGTTTTTGATTACTAATTTATTTTATTTTTTAAATTTTTAAAAAACTTTTATTTTAGGTATTGGAGTGCATGTGAAGGTCTGTTACCTAGGTAAACACATGTCATGGGGGTTTGTTTTTTAAGCAACTTATTCATTTCATCTAGGTTATCCAATTTTTGGTGTACAATTGTTCGTAGTAGTTTCTTAAGATTCTGTATTAGTCCATTTCATGCTGCTGATAAAGATATACTTGAGACTAGGCAATTTATAAAAGAAAGAGGTTTATTGGACTTACAGTTCCACGTGGCTGGGAGGCCTCACAATCATGGCATAAGGTGAAAGGCACGTCTCACGTGGTGGCAGACAAGAGAAGAGAGTTTGTGCGAGGATATTCCAGTTTTTAAAACCATTAGACCTCAAGAGACTGACTTACCATCACAAGAACAGCACAGGAAAGACCCGCCCCCATGATTCAATCAACTCCCACCAGGTTCCTCCCACAACACATGGGAACTGTGGGAGTTACAAGATGAGATTTGGGTAGAGACGCAGAGCCAAGCCATATCATATTCTTTGCATTTCTGTGGTATCAATTATAATGTTTCTTCTTTCTCGCTTTTTCTCTTAGTCAGTATACCTAATAGTTTGTTGATTTTATCTTTTCAAAAATCCAACTCAGTTGTTTTTTTTTTCTATTAAAAAATCTTATTTCTGCTCTGATTTTTGTTATTTTCTTCCTTCTACTAATTTTGGGCTTATTTTATTTTTCTGGTTCCTTAACATGTAAAGATAGGGTTTTTTTTTTTTTTGAGACTTTTAATTTTCTTCATATAGGCATTTATTGCTCTGTGCAGCCCCTTTAGAATTGCTGTTTCTGCATCCCATATATGGTGGTATCTTATGTTTCCTGTTTTGTTTCAAATTGTTTTTCCATTTTCTTTTTGATATCTTCATTGACCCAGTGGTTGTTCAGAAGCATGGTATTAAATTTTCACATATTTGTGAATATATTAGTCTTTTTTCTGTTATTAATGTTTAGTTTCATAAAATTATGGTCAGAAAAGAAACTTGCTATGTTCTTAATCTTCTTAAATTTGTTAAAACTTGTTTTGTAGCCTAACACATGATCTGTCTTGGCGAATGTTCCATGTGTGCTTGAGAAGAGTGTGCATTCTGGTACTGTTGGATGAAATTATCTTTATTTGTCTGTTAGGTCCATTTGGTCTAAGGTGAAACCATGTCCAGTGTTTTCTTATTGATTTACATCTGGATAATGTACATATTGTTGAATGTGGCATATAGAAGTCTCTTACTACTATTGTATCATTCTCTATTTCTCCCTTCAGAACTGTTAATATTTACTTTTTATTTATAGGTCCTTCAAAGTTGCATGCATTTATAGTTTTAGTTGTTATATTCTTTTTATAAGTTGACTCCTTTATTATTATATAATGACCTTCTTTGTCTCTTTTCACAGTTTGTGACTTAAAGTCTGTTTTATCTAATCTAAAGGCTATGGTTTAAATGCTGTTGTTCCCCTAAAAATTCATGTGTTGAAATTCTGCCCCCAAGATGATGGTATTAGGAGGCTGGGCCACTTGAAAGTGATTACGTCATAAGAACAAATCCCTCACAAGTAGAATTATTACCCTTATGAGGACACAACTAGAAAGTATAATTCATGAGACAGAAAATAGTTTCTGTTGTGAGGAAAATGGTTTTGGGTTGTCAGGACAAAACTAGAAAGTATTATTCATGAAACAGAAAATAGTTCCTCATCAGACATTAAATCTGCTAGTGTTTTGACCTTGGACTTTCCAGCCTACAGAGCTGTGATAAATTAGCTCTTGTTACAAGCTTCCCTACTTACGGTATTTTATTATACCAGCCAAAATGTACTATAACAATAAGTATAGCTACTTCTATTCTCTTTTGGCTTCTATTTGCATGGAATATCATTTTTTGTCCCTTTATTTTTAGTGTACATGTATTCTCAAGGGGGAAGTGAGTCTCTTGAAGGCAGAATTTAGTTGGATTTTTAAAAATCCATTCAGTCACTCTATTTTTTTTTCACTGCAGAATTTAATTAAATTACTTCTAAGTAATTATCCATATCTTAGAGTTATTGAAAGTTCTGTGGATAAACTAGTTTTTAACAGACAACCTGTTATATTTCATAAATCTCAATGTGAACATTTCAAAATGAAGCTTAAGGTGTTTATTAAACATCTGACCTTATATTTGATGTGTCTTTCAATTATAATTTGTAACTTTTTGTTTTCTTTTTCTCTTTCTCTTTTTGTTTTCCTTTCTCTATTATAGTGGTATAATTTAAAATCAGTGGCTTCATAAGCTCAAAAAAATTTATAGTTTTCTATCAAATATATGTTTATATTTGTATATCTGTATATGTCCACAAAACCGGTAGATAATGCCTGCTTGAAGAATTAGTTTTCTAGAAAATTATTGCTTTCAGTTATATCCATGGGGTTATAACATTAAATGCCTGCATTATTAACAAAGTTATCATATGGCCCAAGACTTTGATTATAGGCTGTGGTAACCAGCCTTTCAAGGACCCCCGTGATCTCTGCCTCCTGGTATTCACATTCTCATGTATTCCTTCTCACATATTAACAGGCTTGATGGATGTGATCATTAGCATATGGTAGAATATAAATATAAGAAAATATTTTTATAACCTTGGAGATAGGAAAAGTTTTCAAAAGTTATAAGCAATACTCTGAAACAAAATAAAATATTTACTTGTCTAAATATAAAAGCATTACCAAATATTATGGCAAAACAAGATTAATAAACATATTTTCCATTAAAAGTTTAAAAAATAGCACCATAATTTGAAGAAAAATTTTAAAAATATGTAAAAGAAATATTCATAATATAGACAAATCTACAAAATATTGAGGTAAAATATAATAAAAACAACAGATGAACTAAAAGAAAATGAATAATTCCTTGAAGTAATAACAATAAGATTGTATCAACACATTAACATAAATGATCATTCAAAGTAAGGCAAAAATAATATGTCATTTTTGACCCTTTTCAATAAAAATTAAAAAATGAGAGATAGCAATTATCGAGTCAATTGGATGAGGGAAATGTTACATTATAAATAGCATAATTTTAAGGGCAATTTGGTAGGATATACCAAAATAACAAAGTGTATCTTCCCTTTAAAGCATCGATGTTCTTTCTATTAACATAGTAACTTATACATATGAAAAAAACGATAGTGATATATATTGCAGCAGAGTTTATAAAAATAAAATGTTAGAAATAATGCAAATGTTCATTGATAAAGGAATGCATAAATTATCTTGCATGTTGTTGAACCCCACATAGAATTAAAAACAGTGATACAGATCTATATGTAGTGACCAGAAATTATATCTAATATTGAAAAGTAGATTAAAGTAGATTATGTATTTGATACCAAATGTACAGGAAACTAAAGAAAAAATATACAAAGTGAACATCATGAAAATTGAAAACTTTTGGACAGATTTGGTGGCTCATGCCTGTAATAGCAGCACTTTGAGAGGCTGAGGTGGGCAGATCACTTGAGGCCAGGAGTTTGAGACCAGTCTGGCAAACGTGGTGAAACCTATCTCTACAAAAAATACAAAAAGTTAGCCTGGCATTGTGGGGCAAACCTATAATCCCAGCTCCTCGGGAGGCTGAGGCACCGGGATAGCGGAGGTTGCAGTGAGCTGGGATCGGGCCATTGCACTCCAGCCTGGGTGACAGAGCAACACACCATCTCAAAAATGAAAACTTTTGTTCATGACAGGACACTATGAATGGGATAAAAAAATGCAGCAGCATACAGAATGAAAGAAAATATTTGCAAATTATATAGCTAGTAAGAGGTAAATATCCAGGATGTACAGAGCATTCCTAAAACTCAACAACAGCAACACAAACTCAATTCAAAAATGAGATTGAATAGACATTTCTCCAAGGGAGATACACAAATGGCCAATAAGCACAAGAGAAGATGCTCAGTATCATTAATCATTAGGGAGTACAAAGCAAAACCACAATGAGATACTGTAATATCTCACAGTAATTAGAATGGCTACTACCAAAAGATTTAAAAAAAAAATTAAAAAAAGTAAAAGAAAAAACCAATCAAGTGTTGGCCTAGATGTGGAAAAATTGGAACCCTTGTACATTACTGATGGAAATGTAAAATAGATACAGCTGCTATAGAAAGAGTATGGTGGTTTCTCAAAAAAACAGAAAATTAAATTAGCATATGACCCAGCAATCCCACTTCTGGATTGGGGTACATTTCTTTCTTATTTTTAAATAAATTAAAAGCTGGGTCTCAAAGAGATAGTCATATATCCATGTTCATCAACATATTATAGAACGATAGCCAAAACATGGAAGTAACCCAAGTGTTCATTGACACATGAATGGATAAACAAATTGGGATATAAACACCAATGGGACATTACTCAATTTTAAAAAAGGAGCAAAATTTTGACAAATTCTGCAACATGGATGAACCCTAATGATATTATGCCAAGTGAAATATGCCAGCCACAAAAAAAAAAAAAATCAAATATTGTATGAGGTACTTAGAGTAATCAAATTCATAGTCCCATTTATTATTGTATCTAGATTAATCCTACACAATTACCCAGCAACACAGAAGCTAACTTCCAAGTTGGAGAGAAAGAAAGTAACTTCCTTTCCTACTCAAGCAACTGCCCAGTCCCTAATTTCCCTAGCCTTTTTTATGTCAACTACCAACTGTGTTTCGTCTGTAATCTTACTTTGAATAAGCAAGGTGTATGGGAGTCCCCCAAACACTGTTATTTGTATTCATGAAGCCCATCCTAGTCTCTCAAAGAGGGGAAGTCACTCTGAAGGCATTACTGTTGGTCCTCAGTGGGTGTCGGGGTTGGGGATAGCATTGAATTAATCTACAAAGTAAGTTCTGCACCTTGTTATAATGCTCATGCTTGTTCCTCTTCCACCTCATTTCAGTATAGTCTCAATAAAGCTTCTTTTTTATGGATTATGCTCCCCACAATAATTTGGACTTTTCTGTAAATAAAGTAACTGAGTTAAAAGGATATGAGCTAGGAGTGGCATATAAAATTTATCTGAGAATGAGTATGTTATTCATTTGAATTGAGCCTTCAGAACCCACAAATCGCAACAGCTGTGGCAGTCAGGTCTACCAATGTACATGGCCTGCTAGAGCCAGGCAAAAAACAGTACTGTATAGTATTTAAATAATATTGATAATATGTTAATATTTATGGAGAACTTGCTTTATATCTTGTATTGTTTTAGGTGCTGGGCTTTAGAATTAGAGAGATCTACATTCTAAATTTACTCTATCATTTCTAGTTGTGTGACTTGGGGTGGATTTCTAACTTCACTGATCTTTTGCTTATTTCTAAAGTAGAGGTATGGAAACACTTGCTTCGCAGAATTGTTGTGAGGATTAAACCTATCATGCATTTCAAGTGTTTAGCAGAGTACCTTACACAAAATAAACATTTGCTAGCATTTTAATTACTTCTCATAGACTGGCCTCACTATGATTTTTGATATTCTAGTTTATGACTCAGAAAATCCAGTTATTTTGCTTCACTTTGGTCAAAGCATATGTTAATGAATTTTTATTTTTACACTCTCTTTAAAGCAATTAGGTATAACTTCTATTTCTTCTTTCCTTCTTCCCATTCCCTGTATAATTCTTAGTGGCATAATGACTGACAGCCAGGTGATGAAATTTCCATTTCAAAATGGAAAAAGCCATACTACTGACAAAGCGACAAATAAAAACAAAGGCTTTTGATTCTGTTATATAAGATGTAATATAATTACTTCTTACTATTGTGTTTTTGATGAATATTGTGATTCCACAACTTTCATTATATAATAATCTCATCCTCCAACTCTCCTTTTATTAAAAAGTAAATAAATATGTGTATATATAAATGATGAGCACATATATACGTATACACATAATTTGTTTATTGATTTCCTAGTACCTGCACATTCAGACACAATCAGAGCAGAGCAAGAGAGATTACCTGTAACCCAAGGTCACTCCTGTCCCTGCCAGAGTGGGCTCTGTAAAATGGCAGACTAAGTGGCCACCTTCCTTGAGTGAAACAGATGGTGCTATTTAGCCTGAAAGACATCACCTCCCATTGTGCCTTGTAAGGTCATTGTTAGTACGCAAAACTACTTTGTAGGGGAAGGTGTCATGTAAAGAGAGTTAAATAAAATAAGGGAAAAGGAATTTCCAGGACATAAAAGCCTAAACATTGTGATACTTTCAATTTTAATATTTTAATGTAAGTGAGTCTTTTAGGGTCAGAAGGTGCATTTATGGCCTGAATAAAGACTGAGATGTTAAATGATAAAGGAGAGAATGCTCTGGGAACACATATTGTCTGTTTAAAATTAGTGCCCCCTCATTGCTTTAATATGAGTTATAAAGAGGGTTTAGGGTGGGATGGAGGTAGAGATTGGAGTGACCAACTGGAAATACATACAGTATTCATAGACATTTTCTTTTGTTTGAATGGAGATACTCTAGTTTGTGGCCTTCATTGACCTCCTTATCACAATGCTTTGGACTCTGGTCACTCAGTAAGGTCTGGAGCACTTGAGATGTTTAATTTTATAAATCTGAAAGCTAATTACATGGTTATGTGGCTAGCTGATTTAGAATTGATGGTGTCTCTTTTATATAATTTCTACCACCTCTCAAGTAAAGCAAAGACGTGTCACTTGACCCATTTTACTCAATTTATTTGATCTGCTTATGAGGATGCAACTGGGATCCTAAAAGCATATCTCAGGTTATTTTAGAAATGATATAGTATAACAAGGCAACAGACTAGATACAAGTAGAATAATGTTCACAGTTGGTACTAAATGCATCTTTGTTAAAAAAATGAATGAATAAACAAATATCACTGCTACTCAGTTCAATGGAATATTGTGTGGTATATTAGATGATATAATTCTATTTTTTCTTGATGTGCATTGTGTAATTTTAATAAAGACCAAACTTATATGAGACAGGGTAGGCAATTGCCCCATGATCTCTATTCTAAGGCTTTCAAGTAGTGCATCTACAAAAATCAAGAGCAAAAATAAGTTCTCTAAAATGATTCTTATGAATGACATTTTATCTCTAGAAGTTTGTATTCTTGGAATTCATAAACATCTCTTTCTAATAGTAACTTTACATTCATTCAGCCTCTTATGTTAAAGGTCTTGATTACATGTCTTGATAGATATTGAAAAATATTGTAAAAATGTAGTTTATGAAAATCATCAGCAAAAACAATATTGAAGTGATCATAACTTGTATAGGAAAATGAAAGCAAAAGGGAAATAATGTTCAGGTATTTGGTCATATAGGGCCCAGAGAGAGAAGAGACACTGTTTTATCAGAGTAGTCAAGTTGTGTTAGTCCATTCTGATACTGCTATAAAGATACTACCCAAAACTGGGTAATTTATAAAGAAAAGAAGTTTAATTGACCCAGAGTTCTGCATGGTTGGAGATGCCTCAGGAAACTTACAGTCATGGGGAATGGGGAGGTAGGCACCTTTCTTCCCATGGCGGCAGGAGAGAGGAGAGCCAAGGAGGAACCTCGAAACACTTATAAAACCATGAGTTCTCATGAGAATT
This sequence comes from Ateles fusciceps, assembly GCA_036589455.1. Classification (NCBI taxonomy): domain Eukaryota; kingdom Metazoa; phylum Chordata; class Mammalia; order Primates; family Atelidae; genus Ateles; species Ateles fusciceps. The sequence continues at coordinate 4,203,678 of JAZHEH010002077.1, forward strand.
CACTCACTATCACCAGAACAGTATGGGGAAAACCGCCCCCATGATCCAATCATCTCCCTCCCTCGACTTGTTGAGATTACAGGTCCCTCCCTCCACACGTAGGGATTACAATTCAAGATGAGATTTCAACGGAGACACAGAGCCAAACCGTATCACAGGCCTCATGAGTAATTTAGTAATGCATAAAGCTATAGATTTAACCGAATTCATAATTGCACACAAATTGTGACAGATCAATAATGAGTGCTGACAGCTGTGTACTTGGAACAATCCTAGAGTTACATTTGCATGTATCTTGAATGTCAATTATAACTAATTAATTAATGGGAAAATGGCAGCATAAAGGCTGTGTATTCACTGTTGTTATAACTATGCATTAAAAGAAATGAATATGTAGTGTTAAGAAAACGTTGACACAGCTCCAGGCAATGGAATTAAAATGGCATAAAAAGGACAGCATAGGAAAGCCCAGTCTACCTTTCTGTCAGCTTTAACCTGTGTACCCCTCCCCAGGCAAATGACAGTGCTACAGATGACACCAGCCAGCAGTCTTGAGGGATATTTTCTGTGATGAATTCGCAGCAGAGCAGCAGTGTTCTCTACATTTTTACTTCTGCCTTTTGTATTAAATTGCACAACCTGAGGACAAGAATTCAGCTTTTTATCTGGATGTGTATTGAGGTTTGCTATGTGAAACGTCTTCATTATTCTCAAATAACCTTTCCCTTGAATATAGAAACTGTCACCCTCCACAAAATATAGCAGTCCAAAGAGATCAATATTCAGTCTCCTTTCCAGATGTTGTAAAGAAATGAGTGAGTTCCCAGAATGCTTTAGACTAATTTCACAGTGAGATGTAAAAGGAATAAATTTTTTCTCACCCCAGCCAGCAATCTGTTAAAGCTCTGAAGCATGAGGCCAGGTATTTCTCACACAATGGTTTTTGTCCTATTGACTATACCTATGTACCATTTTTATTCAAGGCAATGACTGACTCCAACCAGCCAACCAATTTTCTCTATAGAACCTTGAAGCTGCTAATACCTGATGGTGAATTTAATGCTACTGGCAGGATACTTGCATTTATACATTTTAAATATGTCTGTAAAACATGTGGCAATTTTAGCTTGGTGAAGAAATTTATCTTTTCTTCATCTGTGACTAACTTAACAACATACTGAACCACCCTCATGGGTAGAGGTGGTACATCAATCCTGTTGTAAAATTAGTCTGTGCCAGAAAATCCCAGTGTTAGTGCCAACAAAGACCTCAGAATTCATCTTGTTGACTTACTGAAACCTGGAGAGGTTATGTTACTCATAGTCTCTTGTATAGCCGTACTAAATTTAATTGTAGACTAAGAATAATCTGTAATTATTCTTGATTTAATAACAGACTTACTTCCAGAAACCAAATCACCAAATCAAATATTCTTTCTATTATATACTCCCTGTTAACCAAAATCTCATCATCTAGTCTTTATTTTAAAATAGGGAAGTGGAAGGAAGAGGAGAAACTACAATTTTTAAAATATTTATGATGAATAAAATATTATGCTAAATATTATCACACATATCCACTCTAATCCCCAGAATGCCTCTGCAAGTTATGCATGACTATCACTAATTTTTAAATTCTAGCAAAATATAATCAGAATGTCTAATTACTATTGCCCAGTGCTCTACAGTTAACTAAACATCCATGAATCTACTTTGTACAAATCTGTTGCTAAAGTTCAACTACAAAAAAAAAAAAGAAAAAAGAATTGTCCTGGTTCTCTTTAGGGGCACCCTGCAGTGCCCTCACTAAATACCAAAGATAAATACTTAAGTTATGTTTTCTGCTGCTCTTATTAGTCTACCTCCTGCTTCCCTTGCCCATATCAGTCAGGGGCACAAAAAGGAAATTTAGGTGAAATAGTTATGAAGAATGAATGTGCTTTGCCTCTCTGTCAACTCTTCATGCTGTCACTGCAGAACCATGACTCTTCCATTTCAGTTCTCTCTCCTGTTTGTAATGGAACTCACCTCTCCTCCTTGCTGGTGCTATCCACTTGTTACAGGCTTTTCTCAGTTTGTATGGTTCTGTTGCAGAACCACACAGTTTCAGTAGTTGCCACTGCTCATGCCTTATAATCTTTCCCTGCCAAGTCACTGCTAATGTTATTCCTGCTTCCTGGTTCAAACCTTGCCAGAGTTACACCTTGTCTTTATGGTTCCCTTTGCTGTCATCACTCCTTCTGCCTCTACTGATGTTGTCCATTTTAATGGTAGTTCCATCAGAACTGCAGCAAGGCTCACAGACGTGCAAGAGCATTCTTCCTGAGTCCTTTCATTAGGATTCCACAAAGCCCTTCTCTTTCTCTTATGAATGCTCCAGGGTTACAAGTAATATATTAAGCTTGGTCCCTCACTTTTGAGTCAACCTTGCTGGTTACTTTTTTAATATGTATGCTTACCTTTGCTGCCATCACTCTTTCTGTCTCTGCTATTGTTGTTCATTTTAATACTAGCTTCATCAGAACTGCAACAGGGCTCACAGGAGCACAAGAGTGTTCTCTGTTTCTTGGGTCCTTTCATTAGGATTCCACAAAGCTCTTCTCTTTCTCTTTTCTTATGGATGCTCCAGGGTTACAAATAATATATTAAGCTTGGTCCCTCACTTTTGAGTCTACTTTACTGGTTACATTTTTAATATGTATGTCAACATGGCAGAGAACAGTAAATTGATACCATAAATTGTTTAAAAGAAACACTGTTTTATCTTGTTATTGTCAATCCATCTCTCAGTTCAATGTCGAGACCCTTCATCTCTTTTATTCCTCAGGATGAACATTAAGGGCACAATTTCTGAATACTGGAAAGAGATGTGTGTACCAGGTTTCAACAGGGAGAGACTGTCCAGAGACTCACTCCGCATTCCTGATATGATTCTTCAAAAGTTTTCCTAAAAGACTCGTTAAATGCGCATGCAAAGAAAACTCCTGTTATAACATCTGACTTCTCAGCATCTCTTTACAGTGTATGCCAGTTAGAATTCCTTCTGGAAGTCTCACAGTACTCATTCTGGCCAAAATGAAATAGAACCTGTCTTAGTAGGCTGTTTCTTCTTGTTATATATTTTACTAGAATTGTTCAGTTCAACCAGTGACTACAGTCACCACTTTAAGATAACACAGTGGTTTACCTCAGCAGTCACAATTACCCTGATGAGTAAATTTGAAGAGGCTGTTTAAATGAAGTTGTTAAGAAAATATTTCAATAATCAGAAGGGGCATGGTTCTCCAAAAAGCAGCTATTTAGGATGGATGTCATAATAATGAGACTGAGAAAAGCATCATATGAAAGGATTGATAGAGATGATAGAGTCATGATAGAGATGATAGAGTTAATGATAGAGAAATAAAAATGAAGTGAGAGATTGCAGGAAACTAAGAAAACAAACAAAAGAACCCTAGCATCCAGATTGCAATATGTGTGAATTTCAATGAAGAGATAATATTGCTCCAGATATGGGGACAGTAGTAGTCAAAGGTTACCACTTTCATGAATGGTCACCAATATTAATGAAGGCATAAGACGACAGATTATTTTCAATTAAAAGATGAAAATACTCCCAGGGTACATCAATTTCATTGATTATTTTTCCTCCTTATTCTTTGCTGTTTCTACTAGTAGTCATACTTCTCGAGTATTTTTATGACTGGCTTATCTCTTGCTATTGCTGTGGACTAGATGACAGTTGGCACCACCATATGGGCTCATTTACTTCCTGTTACTTTATTTTATTTTTTTCCAGGTATCCAGCTTCAAGCAGGGTCCAGTGTGTTCTAGATTATGAATATTTAATAATTATTCACTGGCAATGGTTCTCCTACCAAGCCGTAGAGAAGGCATGATCCCTGCCCATGTAGATATAAATTCAGCTCCCCTACTCCTACCTCCTTAAATGAATCAGCATATATTCATGCACCTGCCTGTAATGCTTGTTGTTTCTCTCCTGTCCTCAGGCTGGTAGAAACACAGTGACCACAGATATGGCCTAACAAAGCAGGGTTGAGTGTCAAAGCATGCACTTTTTTGCTTTTGTACATTTCTTACCCTTTGGTGAGAATGCTTATCATATCTACCACCTTCATACTCATCTCTTCTTCTGGAAAACTTAGTTCAATTTTGTCACTTATTGGAATCCTAGTCTGAAAAACCAGCTGGTTGACTGCTTACCTGTTAATAATTTAATGATATACTCAATCTCCATGGGAAAGCTCAAAGTCTTTAATAGTGAGCAAAGGAAGAGCTAATACCCTGGATAATGATGGGGTAAAAATCTAGGCCAGGCTATCATAATACAATGGTTGGAAATGAGTGAAGAAGTCAGAAAGCCATCAATTCAAATCTTGCTCTTCTGCCTTCTCAATGAATAATATGACTTAGCTTGTATGAGCTTCATTTTCCTGTTTGTAAATAGAGACATACCTGTGTATATGGCTGTTGTTAAGACTGAGTGAAAAAATGTATGTAAAGTTCTTTGCTCAGGCTCAGTACAAATGAGAACTCATTAAATCAAAGCTCTTATTATGATTAAGAATTAATAGCATACATTTTCAGGTTTTAGTGTTTCTCTGAATATTTGCTCTGCTTTTGCAAATACCCCCTTGAGTGTTGGTTTCTGCTCATGGTTGGTGCAATCTAATATGATTGAGGCTTTCTCCCAACTGGGAGAGTACTAGGCTTAGGAGTGACTGAGCTCCTGTCCACACATGAGAGAGAGAGAGAAGAGAAGGAGAGAGAGAGAAGAAAGAGAGAGAGACACACAGAGAGGGGAGAGAGAGAGAGAACGTGTGCCTTTTGGTGTTTTTTTTTTTTCCCCCATGTTCTTTTTTTTTATGTCTCCATTTTCTTCTAAGACCAAGAAAAACATGGATGGGTAAGATGAAAGGACCAAGGAATAATTCATCCTGGTTTATAGGCAAACCTCTTTATAGAGCTTCAGAAAGATGTTATGAGAATTATAGAGCTTTTACACAGCTTCCTAAACTACTCTGTTCTTCCTCTACGTCACACAGTTTTGGATTTAAGCCACAGTTCTCAGCATTATATGTGAGGATTACTTTTCATTCTCTCTTAGGACCCTTTTAAAATTGGGTGTGATATTGTGTGTGTTTCATCACAGATTCATATTTCTGAAAACTTGTTAGGATATAGTTCTACATTTTACGTTCAACAGATTGAAACAAAAGATTGTCACTGAGCAAAATCCACAATAGTGGATTAAGAACTTTGTAAGTTCCTCCATCACTGGAAGTAGTTGTGTTCCAAACATAAAATCAAAGAAGACATCATCATTGCCTCAAATTATGATTTTCACAGGTTTTTTCTTCAGTTCAATTTAGGCCGAAACATTTGAATTTGTGATAAGCTAAATGTCTTTGTGAAATTAACAGGCACTATGTAAGAAGATCTCACCAAAAGAAAAAAGAAAAGCACTTAAAACTTAGCATATGGCTTGAGATCCAGGAAGGAAAAAATCATTATCAGGGCACATAGAAAATATCAATTAAATTAAGGTTACCACCTGCCTGTTCTCAATCAGGATATTTCTCAATAAAAGGTCTGTGTCCAATATCTTGATTGACTTTATTTCTATACCAATCTTTTCCCTTGAGGTTTGAAACTTTAACTTTTATTATATCATTCAGCTTATCTGTATACTCACAGCCATGCCTATCTTCAAAGAAACTTACAATTTCTTTTTAGGATTGTTATAAAAAAATTCTTTTTTTTTTTTTTTTTTTGAGGCAGTTTTACTCTTATCACCCAGGATAGAGTGGAATGGTGAGATCTCAGGTTACTGCAAACTCCATCCTTCAGGTTCAAGCAATTCTCCTATCTCAGTCTCTTGAGTAGCTTGGATTACAGGCACCCACCACCATGCCCAGCTACTTTTTTTATTTTTTATGTTTTTTAGTAGAGATGGGGTTTCACCATATTGACCAGCTGGTCTCAAACTCCTGACCTCAGATGATCTGCCTGCCTTGGCCTCCCAAAGTGCTGGGATTACAGGCATGAGCCACCACTCCTGGCCAGGATTGTTATAATGAAATTCTAATAGGATACCTACTTACAGTCTAATAGGATACCTACTTATAGTCTTGTTCTCTTTCCGTCTATCTACTGCATTTTTTTACAGAACAGTTTTTCTACGTTGTATATATGATCATGCTATTCTTCTAAATCATTTTAATGAACCCGAATTTTCTTCATGAAAAACTTCTAAACCCTTTGACATATTGTTAGTACAAGGCCTCCACTGGTTTTCTCCATACGCTGCCCCTTCTCCCACATGTACCTGTAACCTTGACATTTCAGATCATCTGCAATTTATCACCCAGCGTGCAATTTCTCTTACTATTTTTGCTGAAAAGAATGTCACTCTTCTTTCTTCCCAAGTCTCTACTAATCCCATAGGTCACTAGGCTGTATGAGGGCAATGATAGTATGGGTTGGGCTTCCTATTTTATTTCCAGCACTCATTAGAATGACTACTAAGTAGTTGGAAGTCAATAAATAAATTTTCTGAACAAATGACAGATTACCGAATTTAACGATAACATCTTCCAGAAAATTATCTTTAGATTCTGGGCCTTACACATAGTGTTTTGGTAACAGATAATGAGTGTTTGTACTCACTGGTTGTAACTTCGTGTTGATTGCATACCCCCAGTCTCATGATTAAGAGCTCCTTCAGGATTGGGTACATTTATTTCTGTGACCCAAGTTTTAACACGTGATTTGATTTTGGTCCAAATATTCTCATTCCTTGTTCTGTACTTCATGTTTTTAGTTCTGTCAAAGTGCAGGGGGAGACAAAAGAATTGGAAGAGCTCTTACCACACTTGGCAGAGTAAAATCTGTAGATGAGAAGAATTGAAGAAATGGCTCAGAAATAAAGAAATCAGCTTACTCAGCCTGAGACAGAAGTCAAAGTCAGGAAATGAGTTCAGATAACTCTAATCATAAAAAAAAAAATGGACAAAAATGAATGGATAGTCACCTCACAAGCCCATTTATTCTTTCTGTGGTCATTTACTGAGCTCTATCACATGTTAGGCATTATTCTGGTGCTGGGACAAAGCAGTGATAAGCAGATAAAAATCTCTGCTGTGTTGGAGCTGACATTCTTGTTGGAGAGACTGATGGTAAAAAATAAATAAGTCAAAAATGTGGAGCACCAGATGGTAAAGATTGCTATTGGGAAAAAAAAAATACAATAAAATAAACCAAGGCAAAGGGAAATTTATTTCCAGAGAAAGAGGTTGCTTTTACATTTTTAAAAAAAAAATTTAAATGTTGTCAGGGAAGTTCTTTCTGAAGTGACACTTGACCGAAGAACTTAAGAAAATGTGTATAATTCACGGTGATAGTCTGTGCTCTAGTAACGAATTAACTCTGCAATTATCAGTGGGATAATGCAACCAAAGATGATTTCTTGCATTTGTTGCATGTTCAGCAAGGGTTGGTGAGGTGTTCTGCTCCCCCAGAGTCAGTGAGGCACCAAAGCAAGTGGCAGCTCCGACTACACAGGAGCATATGGCCCTAGATGTCTCTGTGCTGTGAGAGAGAACTAGAGAGTCACACATCAGTTTTTATTATACATGCCTCAGTCTCAGAGTCATACATATCCCTTCTGCTCACTGCCTAGTAATCAGAACTAATCCCATGACTCAATCCTACACAAAGGGACAATCAAAGAAAACTTGTATTAGTTTCCTCTGGCTGCTTTAACAAATTACCACAAACTTAGAGGCTTAAAACAAGACAAATTCATCATACTACATTTCAAAAGATCAGACATTCTAAAATGGGTGTTGGCCGCTGTGCTTTTCCAGAGGCCCCCAGGGACAATTTATTCTATTGCCTTTTCTAGTTTCTAAAGCTGTCTTCATTCCTTGGCCTATGGCTCCATTTGACATTATCTCTTCTCCCTCTGCTTTCCTCATTGCATTGCCTTTCTCTAACTTTGAACCTTTTGCCTTCCTCTTACTAGGATGTTTGTGATTGTATTGAGCACTCTTGGATGGTCTGAGATAGTCTCCCCATCTCAAGATCTTTAATCACTCTGCAAAGTCTCTTGTTATGCAAGGCAACACAGACACATGTTCTGACATGTTCTAGGGAGTAGAATGTGGACAACTTTGGAGGGAGAGCATTGTCCTCTCTACCACACTTGATGTGATACAACAAAATGATCTTTACTCTGTAATAAACCCAGTAATCTAGATCTGGGTCAAAAACAACATAGTTAATGGAGCAACAAATTCAAAAACCTCTGTGTTGAGAATACATTGAGGGGATCACCAAGGACATGAGTTCGGATAAGCGGGACAAGAGGGAGAATAGCAGGAGACAAGATCTGAAAGGTAAAGGAGGAGTGGGTGGAAGGAGGTCATGATGAGTCTTCCCTGTTGGCCTTTATTTTAAGTGGGTTAGGAAGCCATTAGAAAGTATTTACCAAATGAGGAACATAATTTTAGAATGGACTGCAAAGTTAAAGTAAAAAACTGGAAAGAACACTCCAAAGTGAGTCAAAACAGAACATTCAAAGTGACAACAGCAGCTGAGAGTGAGGTCCAATCCAACTGACAGTATTAACTGTGCCAGCTGATTTCTATTAAAATTCTGGTTTATCTTTCAAGAGCCCTGAGGATTCTGGCAGCAAGAAAATTGTGTATAGAATAATTGAGACAATTCATTCGCCTATCCAGTTATGTGGTAGAATATTAGGTCACAACTCTTCCCAAACTTTTTGTCATAATAATTATATATGCATAGTGATTTAGAACAGAATAAGTTTATTTAATGTTCTATGTATATACTTAGTCTAGAAGGTAGGTGAAGAAAGGTTAACACAACACTCTCAAGAGAAGGAATTTGTCTGTTATTTTTATTCACTAGACTCTAATTAATTAGAGACAACAGAAAGATTTTCTCCCCTTTGAGTTGATATTTAACCAACGGAGAACATAAGGGGGTTGGGGTATAAATAGCTTCACTAAAAGAGCTAACTTTTTTCGGGTGCTACTATTAGTGAGCACAAAATAGCTGCAGATTATTATGATGCTAAACAATAAATGGAAGAGGAGTAATCTTATCCTCAAATTTATAGATGAGGAAACTGAGTTCAGAGATTAAGAACTGTTTAAACTCAACATCAATCACAGTGACTAAGTTGTAAAGCCAGAGTTCCAAACAGGTAGGCTGACCCCTGCATCAACCTTCTCACCACTACATGTCTTCCATGATCTGAAGTCTGCCCCCATCTCAATCAAATATACACAAGTATTTTCAGAATATTCAACCAATTATCATATTCATTAAATTAATCAACAATCAAATGAATTAACTGGTAGTTTTTGAATTATCAAAGATATTTGATGTTCATATGTAATTCTGAGCCTTATAGAAAAGAACTCATTCAATAAATACCATATAATTCCTGGTGTTGTAGATAGCTAACGCTATAAAGCTCTCTGGTACACCACAATTGAAACAAAAACTGTTTTCAAATTAAAACTCATTGTAGCTGTTTATCCATAATTTTGTCTAAACTCTTTTTGAAGATATTTTTCTTTCTAGACTCTTTAACCTCTTGGGAGTAGCAAACATCTTAATTTTGCTTTTTACTGTATAAAATTTGTGATTTATTTGACCTAATTTAGAAATCATTCTGGTATCTTGGGATTTTTATGATCAAGCCTATGCTATATTTCTTTTTCTCTCTTTCTTAATTTTATCCAATTAATCATATCCCCCTGGACTTCTTGTTTTCAGAATTCAGATTGCAATGTTTCTTTGATCAAGTGTTGGCATTTTATGTGCATTTGTGGGAGTATATAGGCATACCTGTCAAAACCATTTAAAATACTTAGACCCTCTCCCCCAATTACTCATGCACACATCATACCTGCCCATTAACATGGCAAAAATATTTGAGTAAAACATATCTCAGTGGATGTGGTATTGAACCTAACAGTAAATTTTATTTCTTGCTCTCTGTCCAAATATTGGGGAAATAATTTAGTAAGAAACTCCAGAAAAATAATATAAGATTTTTCCAAGGATATAAAAAATCTTTTGGGTGTGCATGTGTGTGTCTGTGTGTGTGTGTTAATTCAGACCATTCTAAGTGTATAAATTGAAGATTTAGAAAACAAAACGTTTGATTTACATTTATGTTACAATAGGAAGTCTAATGAGAAAAAAAGAGTGTATATTCTGTTAATCAGAGAAATGTTTTCATAATTTTTTTTTTATTATACTTTAAGTTCTGGGGTACATGTGCAGATCTTGCAGAATTGTTACATAGGTATACACATGCCACGGTGTTTTGCTGCCTCCATCCCCCCATGTATTTCTCCCAATGTTATCCTTCCCCAATTACCCCACCCCCTGCTATCCCTCCCTTACCCCTCCACCCCCAAACAGACTCCAATGTGTGATGTTCCCCTCCCTGTGTCCATGTGTTCTCATTGTTCAACATCCACCTATGAGTAAGAACATAAGATGTTTGGTTTTCTGTTCTTGTGTCAGTTTGCTGAGAATGATGGTTTCCAGATTTATCCATGTCCCTGCAAAGGAAATGAACTCATCTTTTCTTATGGCTGCATAGTATTCCATGGTGTATATGTGTCTATATATCCATGGTGTATATATATATCCAGTCTATCATTGATGGGAATTTGGGTTGGTTCCAGGTCTTTGCTGTTGTAAACAGTGCCACAATGAACATGTGTGTGCATGTGTCTTTGTAATAGATTGGTTTATAATCCTTTGGGTATATACCCAGTAATGGGATTGCTGGGTCAAATGGTATTTCTAGTTCTAGATCCTTGAAGAATCGCCACACTGTCTTCCACAATGGTTGAACTAATTTACACTCCCACCAACAGTGTAAAAGTGTTCTTATTTCTCCACATCCTCTCCAGCATCTGTTGTCTCCAGATTTTTTAATGATCACCATTCTAACTGGTGTGAGATGGTATCTCAATGTGATTTTGATTGGCATTTCTCTAATGACCCGTGATGATGAGCATTTTTTTCTTGTTTATCGGCCACATAAATGTCTTCTTTTGACAAGTGTCTGTTCATATCCTTTGCCCACTTTTTGATGGGGTTGTTTTTCTTGTATATTTGTTTTAGTTCTCTGTAGATTCTTGATATTAGCCCTTTGTCAGATGGGTAGCTTGCAAAGAGTTTTTCCCATTCTGTTGGTTGCCAGTTCACTCTATTGCTTGTTTCTTTTGCTGTGCAGAAGCTCTTAAGTTTAGTTAGATCCCATTTGTCTATTTTGGCTTTTGTTGCCATTCCTTTTGGTGTTTTAGTCATGAAGTCCTTGCCTATGCCTATGTCTTGAATGGTATTGCCTAGGTTTTCTTGTAGGGTTTTTATGGTGTTAGGTCTTATGTATAAATCTTTAATCCATCTGGAGTTACTTTTTGTAATACGTGTAAAGAAAGGGTCCAGTTTCAGCTTTCTGCACATAGTTAGCCAGTTTTCCCCAACACATTTTTTTTTTTTCTCCCTCCCCTTTTTTTTTTATATAAGGGGGGGGTCCCCCCCCCCCCCCCCCCCCCATTTTTTAAACAGGGGAATCATTTCCCCACTGCTGTTCTTTTCTGGTTTGTCAAGATCAGATGGTTGTAAATGTGTGGCATTACTTATGAGGCCTCTGTTCTGTTCCTTTGGTCTATATCTCTGTGTTGGTACCAGTACCATGCTGCTTTGATCACTGTAGCCTTGTAGTGTAATTTGAAGTCAAGTAGTGTGATGCCTCCAGCTTTATTCTTTTTGCTTAGGGTTGTCTTGGCTATGTGGGCTCTTTTTTGGTTCCATATGAAGTTTAAGGTGGTTTTTTCCAGTTCTGTGAAGAAGGTCAATGGTAGCTTGATGGGGATAGCATGGAATCTATGGATTACTTTTAGCAATATTGTCATTTTCACAATATTGATTCTTTCTAACCGTGAGCATGAAATGTTTTTCCATTTGTTTGTGTCCTCTCTTATTTCCTTGAGCAGTGGTTTGTAGTTCTCCTTGAAGAGGTCCTTCATATCTCTTGTTACTTGTATTCCTAGGTATTTTATTCTCTTTGTAGCAATTGCAATGGGAGTTCACTCATGATTTGGCTCTTTATCTGTTATCAGTGTATGGGAATGCTTGTGATTTTTGCACATTGATTTTGTATCCTGAGTCTTTGCTGAAATTGCCTATCATCTTAAGGAGATTTTGGCTGAGATGATGGGGTTTTCTCAATATACAATCACATCATCTGCAAATAGAGACAGTTTGACTTCCTCTTTTTCTAGTTGAATACCTTTTATTTCTTTTTCTTGCCTGATTGCTTTGGCTAAAACTTCCAATACTATGTTGAATAGGAATGGTAAGAGAGGCACCCTTGTCTAGTGCCAGATTTCAAAATGAATGCTTCCAGTTTTTGCCCATACAGTATGATATTGGCTGTGGGTTTGTTATAAATAGCTTTCATTTTTTTGAGATACATTGCATCGATATCTAATTTATTAAGAGTTTTTAGCATAAAGGGCTGTTGAATTTTGTTGAAGGCCTTCTCTGCATTTATTGAGATAATCATGTGGTTTTTGTCATTGTATCCGTTTAAGCGATGGATTATGTTTATTGGTTTGTGTATGTTGAACCAGTCTTGCAACCCCAGGATGAAGTCTACTTGATCCTGATGGATAAGCTCTTTGATGTGCTGTTGCATTTGGTTTGCCAGTATTTTATTGAAGATTTTTGCATCAATGTTCATCATGGATATTGGCCTGAAATTTTCTTTTTTAGTTGTGTCTCTGTCAGGTTGTGGTACCCAGATGATGTTGGTCTCATAGAATGAGTTAGGGAGGATTCCCCTCTTTTTGTGTTGTTTACAATAGTTTCAGAATGATTGGTACCAGCTCCTCTTTTATGTCTGGTAGAATTTGGCTGTGAACCTGTTTGAACCTGGACTTTTTTTGGTTGGTAGGCTATTAATTGCTGCCTCAACTTCAGACCTTGTTATTAGTGTATTCAGGAATTCAACTTCTTCCTGGTTTAGTCTTGGGAGGGTGTAAGTGTCTATGAATTTATCCATTTCTTCTAGATTTATTGGTTTTTGTGCATAGAGTTGTTTGTAGTAATCTCTAATGGTAGTTTGTATTTCTGTGGGAATCCTTGGTGATATCACCTTTATCATTTATTACTACATCTATTTGATTCTTCTCTCTTTTCTTTTTTATTAATCTGGCTAGCCTTCTATTTTGTTGATCTTTTCATAAAACCAGCTCCTGGATTTATTGATTTTTTGAAGGTTTTTCGTGTCTCTGTCTCCTTCAGATCTGATCTGATGTTAGTTATTTCTTGTTTTCTGCTAGCTTTTGAATCTATTTGATCTTGCTTCTCTAGCTTCTTTTAATTGTGACTGTAGGGTGTCAATTTTAGATCTTTCCTCGATTCTCATATTGGCATTTAGTACTATAAATATCCATCTAGACACTGCATTATATGTGTCCCAGAGATTCTGGTACATTGTGTCTTTGTTCTCGTTGGTTTCAAAGAACATCTTTATTTCTGCCTTCATTTTGTTATTTATCCAGTAGTCACTCTGCAGCAGGTTGTTTAGGTTCCATGTAGTTGTGTGGCTTTGAGTGAGTTTCTTAATCCTGAGTTCTAATTTGATTGCACTGTGGTCTGAGAGACTGGTTATAATGATTTCTGTTCTTTTGCATCTGCTGAGGATTGATTTACTTCCAATTATGTGGTCAATTTTAGAGTAAATGTGATGTGGTGCTGAGAAGAATGTATATTCTATGGATTTGGCATGGAGAATTCTGTAGATGTGTATTAGATCCACTCAGTCCAGATCTGCATTCAAGTCCTGGATATCCTTGTTAATTTTCTCTCGTTGATCTGTCTAATAATGACAGTGGAGTGTTAAAGTCTCCCACTATTACTGTGTGGGAGTCTAAGTCTCTTTGTAGGTCATTAAGAACTTGCTTTATGTATCTGGGTGCTCCTGTATTGGGTGCATATATATTTAGGATCGTTAGCTCTTCTTGTTGCATTAATCCTTTTACCATTATGTAATGCTCTTGTCTCTTTTGATCTTTGTTGGTTTAAAGTATATTTTATCAGAGACTAGGATTGCAACTTCCCGATTATTTTTTGCTCTCCATTTGCTTGGCAAATCTTCCTCCATTCCTTTATTTTGAGCCTATGTGTAGCCTTGCATGTGAGATGGGTTTCCTGAATACAGCACACCAATGGGTCTTGACTTTTTATCCAATTTGCCAGTCTACGTCTTTTGATTGGGGCATTTAACCCATTTACATTTAAAGTTAATATTGTCATATGTGAATTTGATCCTGCCATTGTGATACTAGCTGATTGTTTTGCCTATTAGTTTATCCAGTTTCCTCATTGTGTCATTGGTCTTTACCATTTGGTACGTTTTACAGTGGCTGGTACTGGATGTTCCTTTCCTTGTTTAGTGCTTCCTTCAGGAGCTCTTGCAAGACAGGCCTGGTGGTGATGAAATCTCTAGCAATTGCTTGTCTGTAAAGAATTTTATTTCTCCTTCACTTATGAAGCTTAGTTTGGCTGGATATGAAATTCTGAGTTGAAAGTTCTTTTCTTTAAGGATGTTGAATATTGGCCCCCACTCTCTTCTGGATTGTAGGGTTTCCGCTGAGAGATCTGGTCTGAATCTGATGGGCTTCCCTTTGTGAATAACTGACCTTTCTCTCTGGCTGCCCTTAGCATTGTTTTCATTTTAACCCCGGAGATTCTGATGATTATGTGCCTTCGGGTTGCTGTTCTTGAGGAATATCTTTTGGTGTTCTCTGTATTTCCTGGATTTGAATGTTGGCTTGTCTTGCTAGATTGGGGAAAGATCTCCTGAAGAGTGTTTTCCAGCTTGGATTCATTCTCCCGGTTACATTCAGGTACACCAATCATACATAGATTAGGTCTTTTCACATAATCCCATATTTCTTGGAGGCTTTGTTCATTTCTTTTCACTCTTTTTTCTCTGATCTTGCCTTCTCATTTTATTTCATTGAGTTGATCTTCAATCTCTGGTATACTTTCTTCTGCTTGATCGATTTGGCTGTTGAAACTTGTGTATGCTTTGTGAAGTTCTCGTTCTATGTTTTTCAGCTCCATCAAGTCATTTATGTTCTTCTCTAAGCTGGTTATTCTAGTCAGCATTTCATCTACTCTTTTTTCAAGGTTCTTAGTTTCTTTGCATTGGGTTAGAACATGTTCCGTTAGCTCAGAGAAGTTTGTTATTACTCACCTTCTGAAGCCTGCTTCTGTCAATTTGTCAAACTCTTTCTCCATCCAGTTTTGTTCCCTTGCTGGTGAGGAGTTGTGATCCCCTTGGACGAGGGGGAAGCATTCTGGTTTTGGGTGATTTCATCCTTTTTGTGCTGCTTTCTTCCCATCTGCATGGATTTGTCTACCTTTGGTCTTTGAAGTTGATGACTTTCAGATGGGGTCTTTGAGTGGATGTCCTTTCTGCTGATGTTGAAGCTATTTCTTTTGGTTTTTTAAGTTTTCCTTCTTACAGCCAGGCCCCTCTGCTGCAGGACTGCTGGAGGTCCACTCCAGACCCTGCTTGCCTGGGAATCACCCATGGGGGTTGCAGCACAGCAAGGATTGCTGCCTGTTCTTTCCTCTGGTAGCTTCATCCTGGAAGGGTACCTTAGTTGGAAATGCAAAGATCACTTGCTTTCTGCATCGCTTTTGCTGGGAATTGCACTCCAGAGCTGTTTCTATTCAGTCATCTTGGCAGACACCCTTTTCATAATTTTTATAAAAGTATTTTTAAAGTTTTAGTATTTTCCAGGATAATATTATAGCACCTATGTTTTTATTGCACAAACTTTTTATTACACAGAATTCTCATCACCAATTCCATTTAATGGCACATATTCAAAACTACATTTTGCTTTTGTGGTTTTCTGTTTGTTTGTTTGGTGTGTGATAATCTTTAGTCTTACTTCAGTTTCTGTGCCTGTTTCTGATACTAGCAGCAGTTAGATCATAGATATACCCCTTTCTTGAATTCAATCCTATGATATGTGAAATGTAGATAGGCAATTGTATTCCATGCTGCAATTGGTAGTCAGTTGCCAGTTTGAATCAGAGCTTTGCTGTTTTGCAAATGTTTCAAAATTTTTTCTGAACAAAGAAATAAGGCCACATCAGGGCTGTGGAACTGTATATCTTTTGCCATATGACCTTCCTATCTTCCTTCAGAGGCTATACAATAGCAAATATGAATCACTGACTGTGAAGTCATAAAAAGAAAAGGGAGTTACAAATAAAATAGCTTTTTCTAAAGCTGTTCATATCCATATGTTTTCTTCAAATTGATATATCTTTCTTAGAGAAACAGGAACACAGGATTACATTTTCTTTTGACAAATTCAACATTGAGTAAATAAGGTAACAGTTCAAATTTAAATGTAATGAGGGGCCACAGCAGATGTACCTAAACTTCCCCCTCAGTGTTTTACATATGAGAAATATCAATGGACACTGGAATGAAAGGAAGAGAATTTTCCAGAATCACAGAATGACAGATCAGTTGCCCTTTGTTTGGACCTAAGTGATAGAAAGGGATGAATTGAGAAATGAAATAAAAATAAACCAGTTGCATACACTGAATTAACTGTGCAAAGCCTATAGCTTAGCATTAATAAATTGCATGATGAAAAGGAGAAGAAAATTGTTATATCTAAACTAAAGGCCAATTTTTCAAAGACATTAGAGAAAATTAAAAATAAGTAGGATGAGACAGTGAGAGACAATTGCCAGAATGCTGATAACTTGGAAGAAAAACAAACAATTCTGTGGTAAAGTAAAATCAAGGATTTATAGAATGCATCCCAATACATCTCTTATCTGGACAGAAATTCAAATAATTTAGTAGATTATGAAAATTTAGTTTTTTTTTAGTAAATTACCTTTCAGAATAGGGGCTGTAATTTATTTCATACTAAATAGTGTGTCTGTTATTTCAGAAACTGTTCTGTGGATTGTGAATTAGAAAGGATTAGACTTTGCTTTTGCTGTCCATTGGCTACTATCTATTATTTTTTACTTTATAGTTACTAATACATATCAAAGGAAAGCAACCCAATTCTACTGAAAATATCAAAGTGAATGTTAATTTAAAAAATACTGCTTCAGATTTTTCTATTTTTAAGCTTTCTTGGTGATGGAATTTTGTTTTCCTATCTAGAAAAATGTTTTGAACTGAACTTGTTTGGAATTTAATATACCCACACATCCATAAAACTGCAACTTTTAAGCACTTCTCACAGATGATCCAGCTGATGGCAGGATGACATTGATGATCTGTTTTTTTCAAATTAAACATTACCCCAGCTGCCACAGTTGTGCTGAATATAAGGGAAAACTGCAAACAGTGAACCCTGAGGGATATGAAAATTAAGTATCTGTCTGCTTGAAGAAGAGGCTGATAATGATCCTTCTTAGCAGTTAGCTATGTGGACCATTCGTCACTATATATATAGTAGAATAAGCAGTGCTTTTACTATTATTTATATTTTCACATGCATGAATGGCCTAGACAACTAGACCAAAGGCTTGCAAAAGTAGAGAGAATATTCCAATGTTTATATGTTCAATGTTTGGCAAAGTTGGCCTACATTTAGTAATAGTGAGGTAGTATCAAACTCAAATACAGAGATGAATCATTGAAATTAAAATGTTGTATTTGGGAGGGAAGAAATGCAATTCAAGGCATACACACAAACCAGGTGGTCTTCTGTACATCTACAGAAAAAGCAGGAGGTTAAAGATTTTATAAAAAGAGGAAACTTTCAAGATGAAAACATCTGTTGAAATATCCAGGGGAACTATACAATTCTGCTTTTGTTTCTTTAAATATATTAATATATATTTTTTGTGATGTATATTTCCTAAAACTAATACCTGAATTCCTTAAATTCTAATTTTATTTTGTGCTTTTTAAAATAGCTAAACATAAAATATAAAGTATGTGAAGTTTGAAAATAAGACTATAGCAAAAGGAATAACGTGTATATTACTCACCCCACATTAATGTGGTATATTGATAGCAAAGTAATAGACTTTGTGGCAATAAAAGATGTATTAAGAAAAAAAAGTGATTGATGCATAAAAATAAACGGTTGCCAAAAAATCCTCCAAATTCTTTTATACCTAATAATATAGCTTCAAAAGATATAAAGTAAAAATATATCTAATAGCCAGGAGAAATTTCAAGAAAATATTATCGAATTTGTCAACACAATGGAGAACAGTTTTCTAAGAAAGAAAAAAAAACCATTAAATACAAAAAGTAGTAAGGATATACAGAAGTTTTGAACAGACATTCTAGAACACAGAACTTGTAAATTAGAAAGTTAACATTTTTTTCTAACTCATACATGACACATTTTCCTTAAAATGGAATACGTGGTACTTTATTATTGCTCAATAAATTTGAAGGTCCATATGTCATAAACTCATACTCTCTATAACTCATTTAAATGCTCAGAAACCAAAGATATTTTACAAAAGCTTTTATATTTGAGAATTATTAAAATTCCTTCTAAATAGGTTTTGGATTCAATAATAAATATTTTACTAAATGTATTAGTCTATTCTTACACTGCTAATAAAGTCATATCCAAGACTGGGTAATTTATAAAGGAAAGAGGTTTAATGAACTCACAGTTCCACATGGCTGGGGGAGACCTCACAATCATGGCAAAGACAAAGGCCAAAGGAACCTTTTAAATGGCGACAGGCAAGAGAGCTTGTGCAGGGGAACTCCCATTTATAAAGCCATCAGCTCTCCTTAGACTCATTCACTACCCTGAGAATAGTATGGAGGAAACCAGCCCCATGATTCAATTATCTCCACCTGGCTCTGCCCTTGACATGTGGGGATTAATACAATTCAAGGTGAGACTGGGGAGTGGGAAGGACCAGCCCAACCACATCACTAAAACATTTATAAATTTATTCAAAAGAAAAAGAAATGAAAATTCTACATAACATATCATGTGGGTGCAGCTAAAATAGTCCTGGGAGATAATTTTATCTTAAATGCTTATTGGGATAATCATCTAAATTAAGAAGTTAGAATAAGGAAAAACATCATAAAAACTGCAATAAGAAAATAAAGAAAGTGGTAGATATCAACTAAATAAAGAAAACATTCATACACTAAAGAGGGAGACACTGGCTCTAAGTATATTATTTAAAAGAAAAAAGTACATAGATAAGCCTCTGGAAGACTGACCAGGAAAAATAAGAAAAACCCAAGTGATCATTATTAGAAAGGTCATATTTAGTTAGAAAAGAGAAGAGTTAGGTACTATAAGAGGATAGTAATTAAAAAAAATCTTTGAAAACATGGATAGAGTAATGCTCAGTAATTAAGGTGAGAGTGTTTTCCAGAATGTCCATTTCTATCATATTGGCATCTAAAGAAAATGAAAAAGTTTTTAAAGAATACACAGGGCCTAAATTGCTCTATTCACAGTGTCACACAAATTTTAGGTAGAAATAATTCCTATATTATGCAAACTATTCCACTGAGTGAAAATAGAGTAAAAATTCTTTTCAAATAGCTTTATAAGACTAGAATAAACTTATACCCAAAATAGATAAGGACGGTAGATTTATTAGCCAGGGTTTTTTAAAGAAACAAAACCAACAGGATGTATATATAGAAATAAATGTATTAAAAGGAATTCACTGTCATAATTATGAAGACTGGAAAATCCCAATATCTGCAGGGTGCGTCAACAAGTGGGAGCCCCAGGAAAGCCAATGTTACAAATCCTAGTTGAGCTGAAAAGCTTGAAGAACAGGTGAATACATGGTTTAGTTCCTGTCCTGTTGGCTCAAGACCTGGGTTGAGCTGATGTTTCAGCTCAAGTTCGAAGGTAAGAAAAAGCCAATGTCCCAGTTTGAAAGCAGTAAGGCAGGAGGCATTCTCTCTTTAGTCAGAAGAGGATCAGCATTTAGTTCTACTCAGGTCTTCAGCTGGCTCACTGAGGCTCATCCATATTAGGGAGAGTAATCTGCATTACTCAGTCTACAGATTTAAATGTTAATCACATCCAAAACACCCTCACAGATTGAAACACTCAGGATAATATGTGGCCAACGATCTCAGCAACCAGTGCCCCAGTCAAGTTTATACATAAAGTTAGCCATTACAGTATACCAAAAAATTAGTGAACAATATTACTTATAAATATACACGTAGCCACTGGGCATGGTGGCTCACACATATAATCCCAACACTTTGGGAGGCCGAGGCAGGAGGATCACTTGAGATGAGAAGTTCGAGACCAGCCTAGCCAACATGGTGACATGCCCATCTCTACTAAAAATAAAAACTTAGCTGGGCATGGTGGGGTGTGCTGTAATCCCAGCTAGTCAGGAGGCTGAGCCACAAGACTCACTTGAACCTGGAAGAAAGAGGTTGCAGTGAGCAGAGAGGGCACTTCTGCACTCCAACCTGGGCAGCAAAGCGAGACTCCATCTCAAAAAAAAAAAAAAAAAAAATACACAGACACACACACACACATACACACACACACACAACCCTAAATTTGTAATCATCAAATCAAATCCATGAGGATCTATTACTGTATGTGTATATGTATATATACATATAAATTTAACTTATTTTATTTGCAAACAGTAGACAAGCATATTATCATAAAATGCAGAGTGATATCATTTATTTAACATAGTTAAATATATGTATAAATCTTTAACATTTTAATTAGAAGAAAATATACACAGCCTGATGAAATATAAAATTAATCATCAATTTTTATCTTTATGGTGAAATATTAAAGACTTTAAGAATCAGGAATAAGATAATAATAGCCACTATTAATGTTCTTTTTAACTTGTACTTTCCTAGATGTTCCTTAAGTGAACCGAAGCAAGAAAAATGAATGAAATATATAAAGATTAGAAAAATAGAAAGTTCAACATTACTATCTGTTGGCATGATAATTATTTCTTCTACAAATTTAAACTAAGAGAATTTACCAATATTGAGCATGTAATTAGAAAACAAAATTATATTTTAAAAGATCTAAAACTATGTAATTGGACTCAAAGTTAAAATAAATATGAAACTAACATAAACCTGAATGGACTTATGAAGAAAATTAATACTACTAAAAAAGGATTAAGATAAAAGAACAGATACCCCACATTCATGAGCATATATATTTTAGAAATGTCCATTATTTCTAAATTCTCTATAAATTTAATGCTATTACAACCAAAGAAAACTGAAAAACTAGTTCTAAGTGACATGTGGAAAAGTGCTAATAATATAGTGATTTTGAATAAGAGTAAGGTTCTTGTGTCCTACTTTATTAGAGATAAAAATGTATCATTAAATGATAGAAATTAAAGGGAAATGACAGATACAAACTCATGTAACAAAGTCAAATACAGAAACATTTTGCATGCCTAAAACTTAATGTATAAATGAGCTGGTAATGTAGAAGATTGTAGAAAGAACATTGTTCAACAAGCAGTGCTAACATAATTGGTTTCCACATAAAAAATAATATTAAATTAAGTCATTCCCAACATACAGTAAAAATTCCATGTGAATTAAATAATAAATACAAAAATAAACTTCAAAATATGAGAGAATATCTATATATATTTGGGACGTGAAAGAGTTTCTCAAAAAGAGACAAAAACAGTATAAAATAAAACTGATTGCATTTAACATTAATAGAAAATAATCCAAATACAACAGAAAAAATGAAAAGACAGCTCATAACAGGGAGAAAATATTTACCACTTACTGCTATGAGGAAGACAAAATTCAGACTATGTTAATACTGCCTATGAATCAATCAGACACACAAACAACCCAATAGAAAATACTCAAAAGATAGCAACAGGCCAGGCACGGTGGCTCACGCCTGTAATCCCAGCACTTTGGGAGGCCGAGGCAGGTGGATCATGAGGTCAGGAGATCGAGACCATCCTGGCCAACATGGTGAAACTCCATCTCTACTGAAAAATACAAAAATTAGCTGGGCATGGTGGCACGTGCCTGTAGTCCCAGCTCCTTGGGAGGCTGAGGCAGGAGAATTGCTTGAACCCAGGAGACGGAGGTTGCAGTGAGCCAAGATCATGCCACTGCACTTCAGCCTGGCACCTGGCAACAGAGAGAGATTCTGTCTCAAAAAAAAAAAAAAAAAAAAAAAAAAGATAGCAACAAGCAATTTATAGAAGCAACATAATTGGCTAATAAACACTTGTCAAGATTCAGAACTTTAACAGTAATCATGGTAATGGAAAATAATAAAATCCTTCATAAAAATAAAACATAACATGGAATACAATTTTATTATTATTAGATTTATAGTTTTTTTTTTTTTTTAAACTATGCCAATTCCAAGGTTAGGGGAGATGTAAAGCACTCTTTTGCACTGCTGAAGGGTAAATATAAAGAAATCCTCACATAAACACTTCAGAAGATATAGAAATAAATGTTCATACCCACATTGTTTTTAAAAGAAAAATGAAAACATCTAAAAGCATCTCCCTAGGAGCATGGAAAAAAATAAACTGTTGTTTATTTTTGTAATGAAATGCTCTAGCATGGATTTTTTTTTTTTTACAATATTTTATCTCTTAGTCTGAGTTTAGTTACTATATTAATTTTACATATTTTATATATTTTATAGTGATTATATTATGCTGGAAAAACAGAAAAAAAACAGTACTATTTATGGGAAATCAGCACTTGTATTGCACTTTTGAAGAGGCATGTCCTTCAGCTGGAGATCACTACCCCCATCAGTGTAGCTACTCTAAACAACTCTTTGTTCTCTGAATTCCATAATTCCCAGAAAACAGCCATCCTAGAAGTACAATTCTCATTTAGTCATGTTTGTTTTTCTCCTGAATGGTGCCTGAAGTCTGCTCATTCTTTTGATCTCTGCAGTCATCAGCTGCCGTCGTTTTTCACCTGGATAACTAGAAAAGTTTCCTACTTGGTCTCTATGTATCTATTTATGGTCATTTCTAATCTGTTCTCTACATTGCATTGCAGCTGAAGGGATAGTGTAGTTTAAAAGTCGACAGTTAGACTTTTATATGGCTTTCTGTTTCTCTGATAATAAAATATGTAATCTGATTTTACATGACTTTGTAATTGTATATGATCTTGTCTAGCTCTTGTTCACAGTACCACAGTCACCACCAGTATTTTAATTGTTAGTCTGCCATGTTTCCTTCTAAATCAGGACCTTCACATGTGCTGTTTTTTTTTACTTCAAGACTTTCATCTCTCTCTTTGCTTCATAAACGTCTCATATTTCTTCATTTCTTTACTCAGATTCACTGCCGAAGAAAGCCTTCTGTGAATCTACAGACAACATCTTTCCCTCTGTAATATCCTTTCATGGTTTCTTATCACTTTTCTTCATTGCACTAATTCTCTGTTTGTGATAATGATCCAAATACCTAATTGATCATTTGATTGATATCTCCTTTTCCCACTATGTGGAATAACGATTATGTCTACTACAGGCCTCCTGATATCAATATCTGCTAGTACAGCACTAATAGAGCTGGTACTCAGTAGATAATTGCTGTGTAAGAGATATAAAAAGTTGACTTCATAATAATTCCATTTAGGGGAAGCCCTGAATTAAATAAAAAATAGAAAAATCTTTGAAAGGCCAAGGTGGTCGGATCACAAGGTCAAGAGATCGAGACCACTCTGGCCGACACGGTGAAACCCTGTGTCTACTAAAAATACAAAAATTAGCTGGGCGTGGTGGTGCGTGCCTGTAGTCCCAGCTACTTGGGAGTCTGAGGCAAGAGAATCACTTGAACCCAGGAGGTGGAGTTTGCAGTGAGCTGAGATCGTGCCACTGCACTACAGCCTGCTGGCAAAACAAGACTCCATTTCAAAAAAAAAAAAAAAAAAAAAGCAAAATTTGATAAGTGTTCTGGGGTGAAAGTCTAGGGGTGCCTGAACATAGAAGATATTTCTATGAAAGAGGAGAAGACAGAGGAGAAAGAGAAGGAAAGAGAAGAGAAAGAACGGGAGAGAGAAAGGAGGGGGCAAAGATGAAATGTAGGAATGAAAGAAGGAATTTTAAAAATTGATAAGAAGATCAGTGAGGAAAAGACTAAAGAGGTGAAATATATGTACTATTATTCACTTATTCATTAGTTCATGTATTTATTGACTACTCATTTAACTATTATTTATTGTACATTTATCATATACTAGCACAAGAGCTACAGCGATAAGGAAAACAGAATGATATTGTTCCCCCAGTTTATAATATAATGAATATAAATAATTTTAAAAATGAATACATAAGCAAGAGCATTTTAGACAGTTTTATACTCTGTAGAGCCAAACAGGTTGTATTGCCATAAGGCTACATGGATGATGGAGAAAGAGTGTGGGATGTACTCCCCCTCTCAATACTGACTAAACTTCTTTAAGGAAGCCAATAATAACAATGTAAAAGCAGATTTCTGCACTTAAGTTATTATCAGTGAAACTGAAACTGTGCTAAATAAAGACACATGAAGTAAAAAGGAAGAGAGAGCAGCAAGTCATGGGAATGGATAGAAACTGTGGCCAATTTTCTAGATTGACAAGGGGTTAGAAAATGGAATTTGGCCAAGGTCATACATATTTGTAAGCAAAAAGCTAGCCTCAGCTGATGTGAGTTCAACATTTGGTTAAAAAATAATATGTTTAAATTATCTAAAATAACTTAAATCAAAATATTGTAATTCATCACTGAAGCTCACAGAAAAAAGGATATGGGCACATGTGATAGAGGTTATGATCTTATGCCTTTTATGAAACAATATAACATTTAAAAGCTGGATTTTGAGATCAGAGTTAAAGTACAATGTATTTAATCTAAAAGAAATAAGTTTTAGAGAACATCTTATTATCTTGATCCTGTCTGTATTTCATAAATAGAAGAAAAAAAAAAACCTCTGTGGAAATTTAGAAGTAAATAATTTGTTAGCTGGGGAAAAAAGAAATACGATCTATTGAAGATTCTATAGAAGAAGAAATGAAGTAATGGATTAAGAAACAAATGAATTCATTGCTTCCTTATTTTTCTTTGAAATCAGTGAAGAAAACAAACGTTAGATATAACGAACAGCTTCCGTTTGCCACTTCGGATGCAGTTTTCCCACTTCTCTACCTTGCTTTGTGTCCGTTCTAGTTGGCCCATATGAATTACGTCTAGAGTTCATATGCCGGTAGGATTTCAGAAGGATTTGGATAATAAGGACCCTTCCATAAGATGAGAAAGAAGGAGGAGAGTGAGGTCAGAAATTTTTCTCTAGCTCTCTTGCTGCAACACAACCTTGTTTGTGATTACCACACAATTTCCCTTCCAAATGGGAACATACTTGAAAGTGAAAGAGGCACTACTAATGGTTCTACTTGCACAAGGGATAAACCTCAACTAGCACAGGCAAGTCTGTGCATATGTTCACCTTAGCTTACTTGGGCTATAATCCTCAGTAAGTCACATTGTTCTATACAATTCCCTCCTCTTCTGGGCACCACCTACCTCTGCTTCCTCTAGTCCACTGTTTCTCAAACATTATCATACATTGGAGCCACCTGTGAAAACAGAGTGCCACACACCAGTCTTAATTAGAGTGTCTACTTCGGAGGTGGATTCTTCAAATTTGCATGTCTAATAAATTCCCAGGTGAAGCTAATGCTGATGGTCCATGTTGCAAGCTTTGAGCACCACTGTCCTCATTCTTTCAGCTTTGGTGCTACTAGCTATTCGTCTCCGCACGGTCACAAGGAGCCCTCTTATACTTGTTCATATGACCTCTTTTCCATATGACTTCTCTTTATTTGTTTAGGTTACTATGCAGTGATGAAAATCAGAGCTTCATCATTATAGATTCTTAAAGTTTCTTTGAATGAAATGTATTCACAGCTAACCCTCACCCCAGAGTGAAAAGGATGGTTGGTTGTGCAGGGCCTCATGGGATTCATAGGCTTCAAGTATGTCCTCAGTGTGCTTGCTTCTGTGGAATAGACACTACTGGAGAATCTATAGTTTTTGGTCTGTCTGAGTATATCTAGCAAGTCAAGGTTTATGACACTATGATTAGGAATGATGGGAAAAACAGAGAGCTGTGGAAATAGATCCACATTGAGGAAAGGACTCATAGCTTTTGTATTATTATCACTAATTCTGCAAAGTTCATCCTCTTCAAACATCATATTCATCTAAGAAGAAACATATAGTACTATCAGTTTTTATCTGGTTATTTCAGTCACCTTAATGATCACCAGAACACCTCATTAAATGTTTCATTGATGTCTACTCAAATGAATCACTAAAACTTGAAAATGCCTGTAGCTGAACCAGGGCTTTTTTATCTACTCAGAGAAGGGTTTGCAAATTTAAGCCCAACTACAGGGAAAGAGGAATACAAAATAAAAGGACACACAATAATTTGTGTCTTCTAAGGGGCCCTGCTAATAGCCACTTCACAAATGTAATTTGCATATCAGCCATAACCAGCACCAGTCTAAAATCACTTTGGGGTTAAAGGTTGGCTAGAATGGGAAAAGGAATTTAAATAATTCTACTTTATGTTGTTAAGGGAAAAAACAAGCTCAAGAGCAATACTCAAATTTAATGATGCCAAATGAACTAAACCTAAATGTTCATGTGTATAGGCCTAAATTATTTTAACATTATGTTTGCATCTCTGAGTGATGGGAATATCTTAATTTGCCATATAATCCGTAGATTGTCATAGATTTTGCTAGCACTAACATTTGCCTGGTTTTCTGAAACTTACTGTGCAATTTTTTATTTTATTTATTTTTATTTTTTATTGCATTTTAGGTTTTGGGGTACATGTAAGGAACATGCAGGATTGTTGCATAGGTACACATACAGCAGTATGATTTGCTATCTTCCTCCCCATCACCTATATCTGGCATTTCTCCCCATGCTCTCTCTCCCCAACTCCCCCACCCCCCCGCTGTCCCTCCCCTATTTCCCCCCCCAACAGACCCCAATGTGTGATACTCCCCTCCCTGTGTCCATGTGTTCTCATTGTTCAACACCTGCCTATGAGTGAGAACATGTGGTGTTTGATTTTCTGTTCTTGTGTCAGTTTGCTGAGAATGATGGTTTCCAGGTTCATCCATGTCCCTACAAAAGACACAAACTCCTCGTTTTTTTTATGGCTGCATAGTATTCCATGGTGTATATGTGCCACATTTTTCCCAGTCCAGTCTATCATTGATGGGCATTTGGGTTGGTTCCAGGTCTTTGCTATTGTAAACAGTGCCGCAGTGAACATTCGTGTGCATGTTTCCTTATAATAGAACGATTTATAATCCTTTGGATATATACCCAGTAATAGGATTGCTGGGTCAAATGGAATTTCTATTTCTAGGTCCTTGAGGAATCACCACATTGTCTTCCACAATGGTTGAACTAATTTACACTCCCACCAAGAGTGTAAAAGTGTTCCTATTTCTCCACATCCTCCCCAGCATCTGTTGTCTCCAGACTTTTTAATGATCATCATTCTAAGTGGCGTGAGATGGTATTTCAATGTAGTTTTGATTTGCATTTCTCTAATGACCAGTGATGATGAGCATTTTTTTCATATGTTTGTTGGCCTCATATATGTCTTCTTTTGTAAAGTGTCTGTTCATATCCTTTGCCCACTTTTGAATGGGCTTGTTTGTTTTTTTCTTGTAAATCTGTTTTAGTTCTTTGTAGATTCTGGATATTAGCCCTTTGTCAGATGGGTAGACTGCAAAAATTTTTTCCCATTCTGTTGGTTGCCGATTCACTCTAACGACTGTTTCTTTTGCTGTGCAGAAGCTGTGGTGTTTGATTAGGTCCCATTTGTCTATTTTGGCTTTTGTTGCCAATGCTTTTGGTGTTTTGGTCATGAAGTCCTTGCCTACGCCTATGTCTTAAATGGTTTTGCCTAGATTTTCATCTAGGGTTTTTATGGTGTTAGGCCTTATGTTTAAGTCTTTAATCCATCTGGAGTTAATTTTAGTGTAAGGTGTCAGGAAGCGGTCCAGTTTCTGCTTTCTGCACATGACTAGCCAGTTTTCCCAACACCATTTATTAAACAGGGGAATCCTTTCCCCCATTGCTTGTTTTTGTCAGGTTTGTCAAAGATCAGATGATTGTAGATGTGTGCTGTTGCCTCCGAGGCCTCTGTTCTGTTCCATTGGTCTATATCTCTGTTTTAGTACCAGTACCATGCTGTTTTGATTACTGTAGCCTTGTAGTATAGTTTGAAGTCTGGTAGTGTGATGCTTCTGGCTTTGTTCTTTTTGCTTAGAATTGACTTGGCTCTGCGGGCTCTCTTTTGGTTCCATATGAAGTTTAAGGTGGTTTTTTCCAGTTCCGTGAAGAAGGTCATTGGTAGCTTGATGTGGATAGCATTGAATCTTTAAATTACTTTGGGCAATATGGCCATTTTCACAATATTGATTCTTCTTAACCATGAGCATGGAATGTTTCTCCATCTGTTTGTGACCTCTCTTATTTCGTTGAGCAGTGGTTTGTAGTTCTCCTTGAAGAAGTCCTTTACGTTCCTTGTTACTTGTATTCCTAGGTATTTTATTCTCTTTGTAGCAATTGCGAATGGCAGTTCGTTCTTGATTTGGCTCTCTTCAAGTCTGTTATTGGTGTATAGGAATGCTTGTGATTTTTGCACATTGATTTTTTATCCTGAGACTTTGCTTAAGTTGCTTATCAGTTTCAGGAAATTTTGGGCTGAGACGATGGTGTATTCTAGATATACAATCATGTCGTCTGCAAATAGAGACAATTTGACTCCCTCCTTTCCTGTTTGAATACCCTTTATTTCCTTTTCTTGCCTGATTGCTCTGGCTAGAACTTCCAGTACTATATTGAATAGGAGTGGTGAGAGAGGGCATCCTTGTCTAGTGCCGGATTTCAAAGGGAATGCTTCCAGTTTTTGCCCATTCAGTATGATATTGGCTGTTGGTTTGTCATAAATAGCTTTTATCATTTTGAGATACGTTCTGTCAATACCTAATTTATGGAGGGTTTTTACCATAAAGGGCTGTTGAGTTTTGTCAAAGGCCTTCTCTGCATCAATTAAGATAATCATATGGTTTTTGTCTTTGGTTCTGTTTATGTGATGAATTATATTTATAGACTTGTGTATATTGAACCAGCCTTACATCCCCGGGATGAATCCTACTTGATTATGGTGGGGTAAGCTTATTGATATGCTGTTGCAATCAGTTTGCCAGTATTTTATTGAATAGTTTTGCATTTATGTTCATCATGGATATTGGCCTGAAGTTTTCTTTTTTTGCTGAGTCTCTGCCAGGTTTTGGTATCAGGATGATGTTGGTCTCATAAAATGATTTGGGAAGGATTCCCTCTTTTGGATTGTTTGGAATAGTTTCATAAGGCATGGTACCAGCTCCTGTTTGTATGTCTGGTAGAATTTGGCTGTGAACCCATCTGGACCTGGGCTTTTTTTGGTTGGTAGGCTCTTAATTGCTGCCTCAACTTCAGCCCTTGTTATTGTTCTATTCAGGGTTTCGACTTCTTCCTGTTTTAGACTTGGGAGGATGCAAGTGTCCAGGAATTTATCCATTTCTTCCAGGTTTACTAGTTTATGTGCATAGAGTTGTTTGTAATAATCTCTGATGATGGTTTGAATTTCTGTGGAATCTGTTTTGATATCCCCTTTATCATTTTTTATTGCATCTATTTGATTATTCTCTCTTATCTTTTTTATTAATCTGGTTAGTGGTCTATTTTGTTGATCTTTTCAAAAAACCAGATCCTGGCTTTATTGATTTTTTGAACGGTTTTTCATGTCTCTATCTCCTTCAGTTCTGCTCTGATCTTAGTTATTTCTTGTCTTCTGCTAGGTTTTGAGTTTTTTTGATCTTGCTTCTCTAGCTCTTTCAATTTTGATGATAGGGTGTCGATTTTAGATCTCTCCTTCTTCTCATGTGGTCATTTATTGCTATATATTTTTCTCTAGAGACTGCTTTAAATGTGTCCCAGAGATTCTGATATGTTGTGTCTTCGTTCTCCTTGGTTTCAAAGAACATCTTTATTTCTTCCTTCATTTCATTGTTTATCCAGTCGACATTCAAGAGCCAGTTGTTCAGTTTCCATGAAGCTGTGCAGTTCTGAGTTAGTTTCTGAATTCTGAGTTCTAACTTGATTGCACTGTGATCTGAGAGACTGTTTGTTATGATTTCCATTCTTTTGCATTTGCTGAGGAGAGGTTTACTTCCAATTATGTGGTCAATTTTAGAGTAGGTATGATGTGGTGCTGAGAAGAATGTATATTCTGTGGATTTGAGGTGGAGAGTTCTGTAAATGTGTATTAGGTTTGCTTGGTCCAGGTCTGAGTTCAAGTCCTGGATATCCTTGTTAATTTTCTGTCTCGTTGATCTGTCTAATATTGACAATGGGGTGTTAAAGTCTCCCACTATTATTGTGTGGGAGTCTAAGCCTCTTTGTAAGTCATTAAGAACTTGCCTTATGTATCTGGGTGCTCCTGTATTGGGTGCATATGTATTTAGGATCGTTAGCTCTTCTCCTTGCATTGATCCTTTTACCATTATGTAATGTTCTTCTTTGTCTCTCTTGATCTTTGTTGGTTTAAAGTCTATTTTATCAGAGATGAGAATTGCAACTCCTGCTTTTTTTTGCTCTCCATTTGCTTGGTAAATCTTCCTCCATCCGTTTATTTTGAGTCTTTGTGTATCCTTGCATATGAGATGGGTTTCCTGGATACAGCACACTGATGGATTTTGGCTTTTTATCCAATTTGCCAGTCTGTGTCTTTTGATTGGGGCATTTAGCCCATTTACCTTTAGGGTTAATGTAAGGCCAGTTGCCTCCCCGGGAGCTCGGAAACACCCATTCCTCCTAGCGTCTGGGGAGTTACGTCACCACTCGGCGATCAACATTTAACTCCTCCACATAGCCTCCCCAACACCCACCCCTGAAGCAAACTCCACACCCGACACCTAGCCCGCCACTGAAAACCCCCGCCCAAAAATTTTCGGGAAGCCCTGACAAGCCTTGCCCAATAGCACTTTCTTGCCCGATAGCACTTTCTTGCCTGATAACACTTTCTTGCCTGATAGCACTCCCTTGCCCGATAAGCACTTTGCCCTGTCAAGGTCATTTTTCCTCAAGGCAGCCTGCTCACCAAGAATCCTGCCTGCCCACTAATAGTAGCTTGCCTCCTCCACATCCTGTGTTCCAATATCCAATCAAGTGCCTTATGCTTTATCTCCTCAGTTCCCAATTAAACGCCTTCACTCCCTATAAAACCCCTTGCCCTAAAAAGTTAGGCATGACTTCTCTGGCCCCCTCCCGGACAATAGAACCTCGCCTGATACCTAAATAAATTGTTTTTGTTATTTTCTTATACTGGTCTCAGTTTCCTCATTTTAAACTCAGCAGTAACCCTTACAGTTAATATTGTTAGGTGTGAATTTGATTCTGCAATTTTGATGCTAGCTGACTGTTTTGCCCATTAGTTGATGCAGTTTCTTCATTGTGTTGTTGGTTTTTACCATTTGGCATGTTTTTGGAGTGGCTGGTACTGGTTGTTCCTTCCTATGTTTAGTGTTTCTTCCAGGAGCTCTTATAAAGCAGGCCTGGTGGTGATGAAATCTCTGAGTACTTACTTGTTCACAAAGGATTTTATTTTTCCTTCACTTATGAAACTTAGTTTGGCTGGATATGAAATTCTGGGTTGAAAGTTCTTTTCTTTAAGGATGTTGAATATTGGCCCCCACTCTCTTCTGGCTTGTAGGGTTTCTGCTGAGAGATCTGCTGTGAGTCTGATGGGCTTCCCTTTGTGGGTAACCCGACCTTTCTCTCTGGCTGCCCTTAGCATTTTCTCCTTCATTTCAACCCTGGTGAATCTGACAATTATGTGCCTTGGGGTTGCTCTTCTTGAGAAATAGCTTTGTGGTGTTTCTGTATTTCCTGGACTTGAATATTAGCCTGCCTTGCTAGGTTGAGGAAGTGTTCCTGGATAATATTCTGAAGAGTATTTACCAGCTTGGATTCATTCTCTTCATCACATTCAGGTACACCTATCAAATGTAGATTAGGTCTTTCACATAGTCCCATATTTCTTGGAGATTTGTTTATTCCTTTTACCCTTTTTTCTCTAATCTTGCCTTCTCATTTTGTTCCGTTGAGTTGATCTTCGATCTCTGATATCCTTTCTTCTGCTTGGTCAGTTTGGTTGCTGAAACTTGTGTGTGCTTCGCAAAGTTCTCGTGTTGTGCTTTTCAGCTCCATCAATTCACTTATATTCCTCTCTAAGTTGTTTATTCTCGTTAGCATTTCGTCAAATCTTTTTTCAAGGTTCTCAGTTTCTTTGCATTGGGTTAGAACATGTCTTTTAGCTCACAGAAGTTTCTTATTACCCACCTTCTGAAGTCTGATTCTGTCAATTCTTCACACTCATTCTCCATCCAGCCTTGTTTCCTTGCTGGTGAGGAGTTGTGATCCCTTGTAGGAGGAGAGGCGTTCTGGTTTCAGGTGTTTTAATCCTTTTTGCGCTGGTTTCTTCCCATGTTTGTGGATTTATCCACCTGTTGTGTTTGTAGTTGTTGACTTTCAGATTGGGTCTCTGAGCGGACGTCCAGTTTGTTGATGATGAAGTTATTTCTTTCTGTTTCTTAGTTTTCCTTCTAATAGTCAGGCCCCTCTGCTGTAGGACTGCTGAGGTCCACTCCAGGCCCTGCTTGCCTGGGGATCACCTGCAGCACCTGCAGAACAGTAAGGGTTGCTGCTGGTTTCTTCTTCTGCTATCTTTGTCCCAGAAGGATACCTGCCAGATGTCAGTCTGAGTTCTCCTTTATGAGGTGACTCTTTGGATATACGGGGGTCAGGGAACTGCTTGAGGAGACAGTCTGTCCTTTATAGGAGCTCAAGTGCTGAGCTGTGAGCTCCATTGTTCATTCAGAGCTGCTGGGCATGTATGTTTAAGTCTGCTGCAGCAGAACTCATAAACTCCTTTTTTTTCCCCCGGTGCTCTGTCCCAGGAGTTAGAGCTTTATTTATGAGTATCTGTTGTGCTGCTGCCTTTTTTCAGGGCTGCCCTGCCCAGCGAGGAGGCAGCCTAGTCAGTGTCTGCCTGCAGAGGCTTTGCTGAGCTGCTGTGGGCTCTGCCCAGCTGCCATGTGAACTTCCCTGCAGTCCTGTTTATACAGGTGTAGTTAGAACTGCCTCAGCAATGGCGGCCCACCTCTATAATGGCAGACTCTCTCTGTAATGGCGGGCTGCCTCGGCAATGGTGGGCTGCCTCAGCAATGGCAAACTACCTCTGTAGTGATGGACTGCCTCGGTAATGGCGGACGCCCCCCCCCCACAGAGCTGGACCATCCCGGGTTCAGCTGTGCTTGCTGTGAAACTCTCAATCCAGAGCATTTCCGATTGCTGTTTTGTTGTGGGGGGTGGGTCCAGCCAAGCCTGATCACCTGGCTCTCTGCCTCAGAGCCTTTTTTTTTTTTTAGTTGAAGAGTCAACTGTCTCCCAGGTGTTCCAGTCACCTGTCAAAAAGGTGCCAGGATCTGTGTGATTTCCTGTGTGGTGACCCACTGAACCAGCTGAAACAGCGGCACTGAGATTCGTGGTGGGAATTTGTCCAGGAATCTCCTGGCCTGGCTCCCTGTTTCAGTCCCCTTTTTAATAAGATTAAAAGGGTGACTCTGCCTTCCCAGAGCTCCAATCACCAGCTAAAACAGCACCAGGACCCGTGTATTTTGTACGGAGAACTGCTGATCAGGGCGCTGATAAAACAGCCGCGCCAGCCAAAACAGCTGCGCTGGGCAAATCGGCCGTGCTGGCAACGTGTGGGGCTCCTCCGCCTGGTAATCTCCTGGTCTGTGGGCAATAAAAATCCGTCTGGGAATGCGGCGTCCACTCACCCTCTGTGCTTTCACTGGGAGCTGCAATCCTGAGCTGCTCCTAATCGGCCATCTTGGATCCCTCTCTCTTACTGTGCAATTTGATTGCATCAATGTAGTCTTTTCAGTGCTATCTTATACCTGTAATTCTTTCTAATACTCCTGTGCAGCTAAGTTCTCACAGCTAGCAGTAAATGTCAGAACTGGAATTCACACCTGGGTATGTGCAACTCCAAAGTCAGAACTCCTAATCATCAAATGATTCTGTGTAACCATCAAATGATTCAGCCCCTATGATTTTCCAGACCTCTTTCTTTCTCTTGTTTACATAGAATATCCATTCTATGTAATATACTCATTCACCTATTGACATAAAATTTGTGAAAATCATTCTAATGCCAGGTAACATGTTATGACCACATGATCCAGTATTGTGAGCAAACAGAAAGACGACACCAGTTTTGAGGCCACAGATTCCTTGGGGGCAGAGATGGGTCTTTTTTCTCTCTAAATCCCAGGGATCAATAGGACCCTCATAAAACTGTGGTCTAATCTCCATGAAACCCAGGCAGAGGCATCTTTGATGGGAGTAAGTCTCACAGAGGATGTGAGCTGTGAGTTGCAAACATGAATCAGGAAGGATACTGTGAGACTAAAACAAGAGAACTGACCATAAACACCGTGCTCTAGTTGTTACATTGTTTTCTCACAGGGATATAGGTTAGGAATTCCAAAATCATTTTATTTGTATACTGGGGTTGAATAAATAAATCATAAATAATGAAAGTAATGTTTCTCAGTGCTGGAGAAAGAATCTACAATGAAGGAAGAAATAGGAACTAGAATAAAACTTGTATTTTTAGACTGGAGCTTAAGATATCAGTATAGACTGCATGAAAACATACAAACACAGATAGATAGATAGATACAGATGTAAATATAGATATGTATAGGCATGAGCTTATGTGTGCATATACATACAAATGAAAGTCCTTGTGGATACATTTCTGTTTCTCTAAAATGCCTTCCTGTGCTTCAGAAATGTAGTACTATCCACCGAGAGAGACTATAATCAGTGATATCCATTAGCAATGAGCACAGCCACCACCCAGATCTTGACTTCTAGTACCATTAGAAATAAGAATGTACTCAAAACAAACATCCATAAGTTCATACTTATATGAATAAATATTTAATAAATAAATAAAAGTGGACAGGAAGGCCGGGTGTGGTAACACCTGTAATCCCAGCACTTTGGGAGGCCAAGGCCAGCAGATGATGTGAGGTCAGGAGTTTGAAACCAGCCTGGCCAACACGATGAAACCCCGTCCCCACTAAAGAAACAAAAATTAGCTGGGTGTGGGGGCAGGTGCCTGTAATCCCAGCTATTGGGAGACAAAGGCAGGAGAATCTCTGGAACCTGGGAGGTGGAGGTTGCAGCAAGCTGAGATCATGCTACTGCATTCCAGCCTGGGCGACAGAGTGAGACTTTGACTCAAAAAAAAAAAAAAAAAAAAAAGTGGACAAGGAGATATGACAAGTGTTTCT
Source organism: Ateles fusciceps (assembly GCA_036589455.1). Taxonomy (NCBI): domain Eukaryota; kingdom Metazoa; phylum Chordata; class Mammalia; order Primates; family Atelidae; genus Ateles; species Ateles fusciceps. The sequence goes on from JAZHEH010002077.1 coordinate 4,239,279, forward strand.
TGCAAGAAATTACAATTAAATATATAAATAATGAGGAAAATTGAAAATCACCATGAATACATCACAGTAATAAATTCCTGGACAAGATCCACCAACAAATGCTAAAAATAAGTACGTGAAAGTTTCAGCAGAAACAGAATGTTTGCGTAACCTCAAAGTATGTTCCCCCAAATGTTTAGTAATTACAAAGGGAAGAAGTATCTTAAGGTGGAGAACCCTGGCAGCCTTCGCCTTAGTCAAATGCTTGGGGTTCGTATTGCCAGTAAAACACAACATCACATACTCCCTGAAATGATGTGCACTGCACATCAGCTCTGTTATATTCTTCCCACTAATGCGTATCTTTAAACTCATCTTAAAAATATGTTAAGCAATTTAAAATTGAAGGACATTCAGCATGCTAACTGACCTTTCAAAAGTGACTTGTAAAATATCAAAGAAGAAACGTAAAAAAATGTTATGAAAGACAAGAAAGACTGATGAATTGTTATGAATGGGAGACAGGACCACTAAATTCATGTGAGATTTTGGATTGAGTTTTGAAACACACAAACAGTAACAAATAAAAAATTGATAGAAATAATGGACGTTACAAATCTAATGACTATGAGACACTACCTCACACCTGTTAGGATGGCTATTATCAAAAGTCAAAAGAGTGATGGGGGAAAGAAGAAAAGAAGAAAAGTCAAAAGATAGCAAATGTTGACTAGAGTGTAGAGAAAAGGGAACTCTTGTACTCTATTAGTAGGAATGTAGATTGGTACGCCCATTATGAAATAGAATGGAGGTTTCTAAAGAAATTAAAAACAGAATTATCATATGACCCAGCAATCTCTCTTCTGCACATACATTCAAAGCAAATGAAGTCACCACCTTTTAAAATAACTGCACACTCCCACATTCATTGCACTGCACATCAGCATTACTCACAATAACCAAGATTAACAACCTAGGTGTCCATTGATGAACAAGTGGATAAAGAAACTGTGGTACATATATTTAGTGAAATATTATACAGCCCAAAAACGAATGAGATCTTGCCACTTCTCACAACATAAATAAGCTTGGAGGACATTATTCTAAGTGAAATAAGCCAGACATAGAAAGAAAAATATTACATGATCTCACTAATATGTGAAATCTAAAAAAAAAAATCAAACATACATAGAAAATGAAACAGTAGGTACCCTTGTGAGGGTGGGGGAGAGCAGAATTGGAGATGTGGGGTAAGAGAATGTAAAGTAGCAGATATGTAAAATGAACAAGTCTAGAGATCCAATGTTCAACATGAGAACTATAGGTAATTAAATTGTACTGTATAAGGAATTCATGCTAGATGAATTTGACACACACACACACACACACACACACACACACAGAAACACACACACAAATGAGTAACAATGTAAGGTGATGGATATGTCAATTTCCTTTACTATAGTAACATTTCACGTATAGTATCCCGTTGTGTACTTTAATTATACACAATAACATTTACTTTTTTAAAAAAGAATATAAAAAAGAAAGAATGGACAGTAGTTAACAGATTTCACCAAGTTTAATAAGGTAAATAAACATCCTGTGGTAATGTAAGTGGTTGAGTAAGAGAAAGTGAATGAGAGATAATGGGGCACTCTTTCTCATACATTTGTAATTTATTTGTAACTGCCCCACAGGCAGGACTATAGCTAAGAACTATAGGACACAGAAAATTTAGAATTCAGATTTTCTCTTTAAAGGATACCAAGGGAGCATAAACAAACCTTTCCATGGGAAGATAAATGTACAGGGAGATGGGAATACCCTTAATGCTCAGAGATCTCTGTAAGCCTGTTTGGACAGTCAACAGGGGGAAATGAAATCATAAGACACTGTTTTCAAAGCCCTTATGATAGAACAGAGAAATACTCAAGCTAATGTTACAAGAAAACAAAAATAAAATATACGCCATAATAACTGTGTGAAAAACAAATTTACTCAGCGAGAGGGGAAGATGAAATTAACAACCACTGTTAACATTTCCTTATACAACTAGATGATGGGAATGGATGATTTATTTTGATTTATTTTCTTGTTTCAACTGTTCTGCATTTTATTTATAATTTTACCTTGTTCAAAAAATAAAATATTTAAGGCAGCTTTATCTGAGTTTTTCATTAATAAACATGGAATTTTTAAAAAATGCAAAAAACAGATTGAGGATTCTTGAGGCACAGGAAGGCATTTTAGACAAAACTTCATCAACAAAGATATGAAAACACACACTGCACATTTGAGAAGTGGTAAACCAGTGTGATTGGAGCGCAGGGTGAAAACAGGGTAAATAAAAATAGGCTCACAGTGTAGGCTGACAAAAACTTGTGGCAAAATGTTCACAGACATATAGAAAAGCTCCTGGACAGATGTATTGGATGAATTTTACAGTGGAGAAGTGATAGAGTCTATATATCAGAAAAGAAAACCAAGGTGAGGGGAAGGAGGGAGTAAATGATGTCGGGTAGGAATATGACTCATAGGCTGAGACCAGGAAGGGGTCTAGTGGCCTAGAATTGCCCTCTGAGACCTAGGATTCCAGCTTGAGTGTGCCTCTGAACTTGAACTCATGAGTCTGACGCAAATGATACCATGCTAGAAAATATCTGATAAATTCACATAAGGGCATTCAGGCATTCATTATGGTGAAATTAAGTTATCACTTTCAATGACATTTCTTTCAGACTGACTTGAGTACCAGGATAACGGCACAAAATCTATTAAAAATATCTTAAAATATAAGTTGTCAATATCAACATCAAGATATTCAAAAATGTTATCATTATTCTTCATAAAAAACAAAATAGAATTACTATCATTTTTTAATTGGGAAAGATATAAGCTAGATGATTTATTTTGTTTACTCACCATAATAATTTCTATTGCCTCTGGCATATTAACAGCATTTAATCTTAAAAAAAAAATTAGGAGAGGTTTTAAAAATGGGTTCTTATTTTAAGTATTGTAGATTGCTTGAATTAAATGAAACTGTCATCACTGTGAATAAATATGGCTAATGTCAGGAAAGAAATATGACTTGTAAAATGAATTAAAAAATAGAATTAGTATGATTATATATTTTTCTACATTAAAAACATACCAATGATGAATTGAGGTCAGTGTCTTATGTATTATGTATTTGAAGTAGCTTATTTGCATAAATAAGAAGCTCTCAGTCTCGATATATGCGGGAAGTGAAATATACTTCACATCTATAAAGGGCAAGTCAATATGCCATTTATGTACACAAGTGAGAATGATTTTCTCCTCTAAAGCCAACACATACTATTGCTAAATAGACAATCAAATGCCAGAAAAAGAAATAAAATACAAATTGAATCTAGCTCTAAGAAAGGGGCTGGATTAGGAAAAGAAGTGCCATTACCTAACTATATTTTGCTAGGCTAGCTCTAGCTGCAGTTTTAAGAATAATCAGTGTTGGTCTGGGTAAAGAGTTAGGGCTTTTGTAATAAGTCAGGTGAGAGGTGATGGAAGCTTGGACCAGACAGTGTATCGAGGTGATTCTGAGAAGTAGTAAAAAGATGAGAGGTTTTTTTAGATAAATATGGCAAGATTTTCTTATAGATTGTATGTGAAATGTGAAAGAAAATAATGAGTCATTACTGAATGCATCTGGTTAAATTAAGAGACTTTGGCGTGAAATAATCTACATTAGAGAAACCGTGTACAGGTGTTTTCCCTAGGAGTCAAAATTAATAAAATTTTGTTCTAAAGAACTGCATGAGATTAAAATAATAAGGAAACTTGCTATTAATAGGCAAAGATGGACACAAAAGTTTGACGTTTTCTGATTCAAAATTTGACCTATGACTGGCTTGATTAAAGATGATATAGATCTTGGAAAATGAACCAATAATAAAAAAATTTCAAGTATTCAATGTCCAACAGTTGATAATGTTAAAAACAGTTGTCTGTTTTTACCTTAATTATAAACAGACATTTAAGTTATTACTATTATTTTGAGACAGAGTCTTTTTCTGTTTCCTAGGTTGGAGTGCAGTGGCATGATCTCAGCTGATGGAAACCTCTGCCTCCTAAGTTCAAGTGATCCTTGAGCCTCAGCCACCTGAGAAGGGATTACAGACACCTACCACCACGCCTGGCTAACTTTTTTTGTATTTTTTAGTAGAGGCAGGGTTTTCCCATGTTGGCTGGGCTGTTCTTGAACTCCTGGCCTCAACTGATCCATCCACCTCAGCCACCCAAAGTACTGAATTACAGGCGTGAACCACTGCACCCAGCCATTTAAGTTACTTTTCATGTTGATTATAATTACCTATTTTTTAAATTAATATTTCTTAGATGTTTCTGTTATTTCTTATTATTTGCTAAGTTTAAACCTGAATCCTATTGCCTATTTCTTTTTTATAAAGGTCTTGCCTGATTCCCAATTTTTCTATGTTTCAGACTTCTCCATGACCATAAATCTTAAAAGAAATAACTCCCAATCCCTGCTTCAGGCATAGCTTACCTTGTTTTCTCTTAGTTCATTTTGCCTGAAAACTCAGAGCAGATTCACAGGTTTCCCCCGTCCATTGTGCGGGTGTTGAACTCTACTAGATGTTTGCTACATGAGATCCCTTTACCTGTGAGCCCCTGCCTCTTTCACCAGCCCACCCTTAAGTTTTGTTCAAGTTTTTCCAAGATACGTACACTGAACTACCCTGAAAACTACACCTAAATAAAAGCAGATAACTCACAAATTACTGCCTCTTATTCCTCCTTTGGCCTGTTGCCATTGCAAAAATACAGTCCTCCCATGAAAGGTTAGATGTGGTGGAGGTTAAAGGTCAGCATTCTCCTTGAGGAGCCCTTTTAAACCAAGCTGCAGCTTTCTTTATATATATATATATATTTTTTTTCTTTTCTTTATGTATAAATTATATATATAATTGCACTTTAGATTCTGGGGTACATGTAAAGAACATGCAGGATTGTTGTATAGGTACATACATGGCAATGTGGTTTGCTGCCTCCATCCCCATCACCTATATCTGGCATTTCTTCCCATGTTATCTCTCCCTAACTCCCGACCCCCCCACTGTCCCTCCGCTAGTCCCCACCCCCCACAGACTTCAGTGTGTGACGCTCCCCTCCCTGTGTCCATGTGTTCTCATCATTCAACACCCGCCTATGAGTGAGAACATGAGGTGCTTGATTCTCTGTACCTGTGTCAGTTTGCTGAGAATGATGGTTTCCAGGATCATCCATGTCCCAACAAGGACACAAACTCATCGTTTTTTATGGCTGCATAGTATTCCATGGTGTATATGTGCCACATTTTCCCCAGTCTATCATCAGTGGGCATTTGGGATGGTTCCAAGTCTTCGCTATTGTAAACAGTGCTGCAGTGAACATACATGTGCATGTCAACTTATAATAGAATGATTTATAATCCTTTGGATATATACCCAGTGATGGGATTGCTGGGTCAAATGGAATTTCTATTTTTAGGTCCTTGAGGAATCGCCACACTGTCTTCCACAATGGTTGAACGAATTTACACTCCCACCAACAGTGTAAAAATGTTCCTATTTCTCCACATCCTCTCCAGCATCTGTCTCCAGATTTTTTAATGATCGCCATTCTAACTGGCATGAGATGGTATCTCAATGTAGTTTTGATTTGCATTTCTCTAATGATCAATGATGATGAGGATTTTTTCATATGTTTGTTGGCCTCATATATGTCTTCTTTTGAAAAGTGTCTGTTCATATCCTTTGCCCACCTTTGAATGGGTTTGTTTTTTCTTGTAAATCTGTTTTAATTATTTGCATATTTTGGATATAAGTCCTTTGTCAGATGGGTAGATTGCAAACATTTTTTCCCATTCTCTTGGTTGCTGGTTCACTCTAATGATTGTTTCTTTTGCTGTACAGAAGCTCTGGAGTTTAATTAGATCCATTTGTCTATTTTGGCTTTTGTTGCCAATGCTTTTGGTGTTTTAGTCATGAAATCGTTGCCTATGCATATGTCCTGAATGGTTTTGCCTAGGTTTTCTTCTAAGATTTTATGGTGTTAGGTCTTATGTTTAAGTCTTTAATCCATCTGGAGCAATTTTAGTGTAAGGTGTCAGAAAGGGGTCCAGTTTCTGCTTTCTGCACATGACTAGCCAGTTTTCCCAACACCGTTTATTAAACAGGGGAATCCTTTCCCCATTGCTTGTTTTTGTCAGGTTTGTCAAAGATCAGATGGTTGTAGATGTGTGCTGTTGCCTCCGAGGCCTCTGTTCTGTTCCATTGGTCTGTATCTCTGTTTTGGTACCAGTACCTTGCTGTTTTGATTGCTGTAGTCTTGCAGTATAGTTTGAAGTCAGGTAGTGTGATGCCTCCAGCTTTGTTGTTTTTGCTTAGAATTGACTTGGCTATGCAGACTCTGTTTTGGTTCCATATGAATTGTTTAAGGTGGTTTTTTCCAGTTCTGTGAAGAAGGTCATTGGTAGCTTGATGTGGATAGCATTGAATCTGTAAATTACTTTGGGCAGTGTGGTCATTTTCACGATATTGATTCTTCCTAACCATGAGCATGGAATGTTTCTCCATCTGTTAGTGTTCTCTCTTATTTCATTGAGCGGTGGTTTGTACTTCTCCTTGAAGATGTCCTTTACATCCTTTGATAGTTGTATTCCTAGGTATTTTATTTCTCTTTGTAGCAATTGTGAATGGCAATTCATTCTTGATTTGGCTCTCTTTAAGTCTGTTATGGGTGTATTGGAATGCTTGTGATTTTTGCACATTGATTTTGTATCCTGAGACTTTGCTGAAGTTGCTTATCAGTTTAAGGAGATTTTGGGCTGAGACAACAGGGTCTTCTAAGTACACAATCATGTCATCTGCAAATAGAGACAATTGACTTTCTCCTTTTATAATTGAATACCGTTTGTTTCCTTTTCTTGCCTGATTGCTCTGGCTAGAACTTAGAATACTATATTGAATAGGAGTGGTGAGAGAGGGCATCCTTGTCTAGTGCCAGATTTCAAAGGGAATGCTTCCAGTTTTTGCCCATTCAGTATGATATTGGCTGTTGGTTTGTCATAAATAGCTTTTATTATTTTGAGATATGTTCCATCAATACCTAGTTTATTGAGAGTCTTTAGCATAAAGTGCTGTTGAATTTTGTCGAAGGCCTTCTCTGCATCTATTGAGATAATCATGTGGTTTTTGTCTTTGGTTCTGTTTATGTGGTGAATTGCATTTATAGACTTGTGTATGTTGAACCAGCCTTGCATCTCCAGGATGAAGCCTACTTGATTGTGATGGATAAGCTTTTCGATGTGCTGTTACAATTGATTTGCCAGTATATTATTGAAGATTTTTGCATCTATGTTCATCATGGATATTGGCCTGAAGTTTTCTTTTCTTGTTCAGTCTCTGCCAGGTTTTGGTATCAGGATGATGTTGGTCCCATAAAAAGATTTGGGAAGGATTCCCTCTTTTTGGATTGTTTGGAATAGTTTCAGAAGGAATGGTACCAGCTCCTCTTTGTATGTCTGGTAGAATTCGGCTGTGAACCCATCTGGACCTGGGCTTTTTTTGGTTGATAAGGTATTAATTGCTGCCTCAACTTCAGCCCTTGTTAATGTTCTATTCAGGCTTTCGACTTCTTCCTAGTTTAGGCTTGGGAGGGTGTAAGTGTCCAGGAATTTATCCATTTTTTCCAGGTTTACTGATTTATGTGCCTAGAGTTGTTTGTAGTAATCTCTCTTGGTGGTTTGTATTTCTGTGGAATCTGTGGTGATATCCCCTTTATCGTTTTTTATTGCGTCTATTTGATTATTCTCTCTTTCCTTTTTTATTAATCTGGCTAGTGGTCTATTTTGTTGATCTTTTCAAAAAACCAGCTCCTGGATTTATTGATTTTTTGAAGGGTTTTTTGTGTCTCTATCTCCTTCAGTTCTGCTCTGATTTTAGTTATTTTTTGTCTTCTGCTAGCTGTTAAGTTTTTTGATCTTGCTCCTCTAGCTCTTTCAATTTTGATGATAGGGTGTCGATTTTATATCTTTCCTTGCTTCTCATGTGGACATTTATTGCTGTACATTTTCCTTGAGACACTGCTTTAAATGTGCCCCAGAGATTCTTGTACATTGTCTCTTTGTTCTCATTGGTTTCGAAGAACATCTTTATTTCTGCCTTCATTTCATTGTTTATCCAATCAACACTCAAGAGCCAGTTGTTCAGTTTCCATGAAGTTGTGCGGTTCTAAGTTAGTTTCTGAATTCTGAGTTCTAATTTGATTGCACTGTGGTCTGAGAGACTGTTTGTTATGATTTCCGTTATTTTTCATTTGCTGAGGAGTGATCTACTTCCAATTATGTGGTCAATTTTATAGTAGGTGTGATGTGGTGCTTAGAAGAATGTATATTCTGTGCATTTGGGGTCCAGAGTTCTGTGGCAGGTGCCTGTAGTCCCAGCTACTTGTGAGGCTGAGGCAGGAGAATCACTTGAACCTGGGAGGCAGAGGTTGTAGTGAAAACCTCAGGTTTTCTCAAGAACAAGGGCTGGCTTTGTGCATGGATTGTCCTTTAGAACACAAAACAAGAACAAAACAAAACACAAGGACTTCCATGAGCCAGAATATGTCTCGGCATTTATCGTCATTGAATCCAGCAATTGTTGAGCTTCTACTAGAGGTCAGATACTGTGATATCCACTTAAAGTCTAAAAACATAAAAGGAGATAGCCACTTCCTTCAACTCACTATCTTCTAGTAGGGCATAGAGTGATGCAAGCAATTACAATATAAAATACATTCTGATAGGTTCCATAATATGTGAGAACCATGAAAGTGGGCAGGAAAAATGGGCTTCTTTTCTTTTTTCTGTTTTATTTTATTTTATTAAAATAATATAGAGGCTGGAGTGCAGTGGCACAGTCTCGGCTCACTACAACCTCTGCTCCCAAGTTCAAGTGATTCTCTTGCCTCAGCCTCCCAAGTTGCTGGGACTACAGGCACCCGCCACCATGCCCAGCTAATCTTTTGTATTTTTAGTAGAGATAGGGTTTCACCATGTTAGCCAGGATGGTCTCAATCCCCTGACCTTGTGATACACCCGCCTCATCCTCCTAAAGTACTGGGACTACAGGCGTGAACCACTGCGCCTGGCCTGGGCTTCTTTTCGTTGAGAAAATCTGTCATGAATTTAATGAAGAGTAAGGAAAGGGAAGGTTGTGGTAAACCAAGAAAACATAGCAGGAAAATAGCATTCCAAGGAGAGTGAAAAGAATAAATAGAAATACAAACACTTATAAGTACATATTTGAGGAACTGAGAACAGTCTATAGTGGCTGATTTATGGAAGAAAATAAAGAGAAATGACTATAGGTCATTTGGCACCTAAAGGAAACTTGTGTTCCACACTCGACATCCCTTTTCCTTTATCTTCAACCAATGGCGTGGGCTCAAGAGTTTGGAAACAAGTTTCTTTCAGAATTACTGGTTAAGTATGTTTTATCTAGCTTTTTTTGAGGTGGGTGGCTCACTACGAAGTGGCCCTGGCTAAGTGAATCCTGGAGTTTCTCTCATCTGCAGCTTAATTGATTATGTAAGGGACATGGTGGGTAGAAAACAGTAAGACAATTTGCTTTTTTTTTATAATCGATGCTTTTTTTTTTTTTTTTTTGATGATCTTGTTCTTCTGCATTACTTTCTTAGAAGAACCGAGGCAGATTTATAGTCCAAAGAATCTATGCACTAAAGATTATGTTAAACAATAATTTACTCCTGAAATATTTAACTCTACATACCAGAAAATGCTCTAGGTTATAGTGGTATGCAAAATAATAAGACAGGTGTATCTCCTGCCTTGAGATGGCTTACACTGCATGCTTCTTATAAAAAACAGAATGATTATTAGATATTAGCATGAGTTCACTAAAATGTTATTTTTATGTAGCCTCCATCTGAAATACTCTGAAGCTTAGCCTCCTGAGTTATAAAATGTATTTAATAAAGTTTGCTTAAAACATAAGGTTTTATTGTTTTATATTCATTATATACACAAAATATTTTACATGCTATAGAGTGTTATATAAATATAAGATATAATTAATAACAAGACTACTGTTTATTTTTATTTTTCATAATTTTATATTTTGACAAGTCATGGGCATATCATGTAAAGTGTATCTTAAGTTCAGATAGGTAATTATTTTAATAAAAGGGACTTCATCTTTGCCATTATGGAAGAGAAAAATCACAAATAAAACAACTGAAGTCGAAAGCATTTGAGTGAAAGTAGAGCCATAGTATATGCTGAATAAAACTAAGAAGAATGTTCCAAAAAACAAGAGTAGATTCCATGAGTTCAACTAGTAGAAAACTCACCAGAAAAAATTTAATTAATATGTGTTTGGACGGATTCTGTACCAAAACGGTCATTTCCATACCCACAAGTTCAGCAACAAGGTTTCCTTAAAATGCTTTCTCACCATGGTGAATCCCCGTCTCTACTAAAAAATACAAAAATTAGCTGGGCATGGTGGTGCGCACCTGTGGTCCCAACTACTCGGGAGGCTGAGGCAGGAGAATTGCTTGAACCTGGGAGGCGGAGGTTACAGTGAGCCAAGATTGTGCCACTGCCCTCCAGCCTGGCACCTGGCAACAGAGCAAGACTCTGTCTCAAGAAAGAAAAAGAAATGCTTTCTGTTTCTGTATCCATCGTCTTAAGTGTTTTCCTATGTAAAACTTGCAAATGTCTCTTACTTCACCTCATGTCTTTTTTGTAGCCACTCGTGCCCTCTTCCCTGGGTCCAGAGGCACTCACTAATATAGATAATTTTCTATTCATCAAGGCAACCCTACTGTTAAATTGAATATTGTTTTGTCTATTACGTGCTCCAAATCACCTTTTCCTTTTATGTACAGTCCATGGTTCATTCTGAGGAATTTAGACAAGAATTACAATGTCTAACTTCAAATCTGCTATCTTCTAGAAAGGGGGAGATGGGCAACACGCAACACTGCGTTTTCTTACATTCAAATTAGTGCTTGCTCAGTGCTTCTGGATTAGGTTTGTGTGCATAGACTCTTCAGTAAGCTTAATTTCTTCCTCATATACCTACCCTGGGAATTTAAGTTATGCTGATTTTTTCCAAAACTGCTTTCCAAGCCCAGAGGCCAGATTTCAACTCCAGTGTAGGTACTTGTGCCCTTTTCTGGGCTGTGGTGAGAAGCCTGTACAGCATCCCCTGCCCCAAAACCAGGAGCAAACACCATGATGTTTAAATGTGCTCAGACCATCATTTATCTGGGACTGTGCTTTAATGCTTTAACTTGAGTGCATAAGATGCTTTACATGTATTCATTTTCTCCCTGTCATGTCAGGTATACACATTAATGCATGCCATACATCTAGAATAACATGGGGCCTTGGAATCAGATTCTCTGGTTCATTGCCCAGCGTTGCCACTTACTAGTCTACGATCTTACATAAATGAGCTCACTTTTCTGTATCCAATCCTGTGTCTTCTAAGGTGTGGTGGGGAAGGGCAGAAATTCAGCCAACAATTTAGGTCCCTCTAGATGAGTGAAAAGGTAGGGAAAGAAATGAACTACAGGAAAGGGTAGCATAGGCACAGTGCAGAAGAGAACCTGTGGTCAAGGGCTCACCTTAAACTCCCTGGAAACAGCATATTGGCAGGAGGTAAATAGGTCATAATCTACCCGACCTCCTTAAAATCTGAAGGCTTTCTTGACACAGGCTGTATGTTTGGAAGGGAGCGGGTGGAAAGGGTGACACCGTGAGTGGCTGACATTGATTTCTCAGTAGGCTTTTGGCTTTTGCTAACAATCTTTGTGTGGAAAAAGGGCCTGCACTGGCTCTTTTAGGATAACCCTAGGAAGTGGGGTAAAAGCTGAACCTAACAACACCTCCAATCCCCTCTACTTTTTCCACCAGACCTCACCTGCAATCACCTACTACCCACCTCATCTCTAAAATACATACAAATCCAAGACAGCCATTAGTACCTTTCCTGCCTTGTTTTCTTTGTCATTCTTTCTTTCTTTCCCTGTTTCTCTCTTTCTTTTTTCTTCTTTCTTTGCCCTTCCCTTCCCTTTTCCCTTCCCTTTTCCCTTCCCTTTCCCTTCCCTTCCCTTCCCTTCCCTTCCCTTCCCTTCCCTTCCTTCCCTTCCCTTCCTTCTTTCCTTCTTCTTGTCCTTTCTTTCATATAGTTCCTCAAATCCATACTTCTCTTTTTCTCTTTAGTTTTACTGGAGTTGATTGTGGGAGGAGGAGCCAGCCACATGTATGATTTCCTCAACAAGAAAGTGTCACTTGCTTTTCTAATTCTATGCACATGCTGCCCTGTCTATTTTATCTGACTCCTTCTTTTTGTTTGGAAAATTGCTTCTGATTTTTGCATCTCAGTTTATTTGTGATGTAGTCTTGGAAAGTTTTTCACTGCAGATAAGTCTGTTTCTTCCTTGTGCTACTCTAGCACTTGATGGAAGACTGCATCACTGCCCTTTTGAATTGTATTGCCATTTTTTCTTCATTTGTGTCTCACCAAGGTAAGGAAGCATTCATATTTATCTTAGTATCCTGAATTAAGTATAGGACCTGACTCATGATAGGTATTTAGTGTTGAAGTGAATTTGAGATGAAAACCTACATTAAAGTGTTTTATAATAGAAAAGCTTGGACTAGAACCTAGGTCTCCTGCTTCTCCTGTCCATCCTCCTCAGAATAATTTATAAAGCCTCCAAAATGCTGTCTTGAAACAACGCCAGTTCAGTTACAAGGGATAAAGCAATGCCACAAGAGCATTTGGGTCTAAACAGGCAAGCTGTGCCACACATTTTGATTTGACAGACCTTCTTCAATATAAACAAGTATTCCAAGAATGTTAACAATTCACAGATAATGGAATTACAAGTATAAATAATTTACACAGAAGTGATAAAGAAATTAAAAGGATAACAACCAATATGAAAGGGACAGGGTAATTGACTTTAGAATTCAAATTCAAAACATATTGGAAAGGTAGATGGGACCCAGGGTCATAGACAGGCTGTTACAGAGTCTAAAGACTTTAGAGGAAAAGGCTGCTACTCTAAGTATGAAGAACATTTGTGGGCAGATGGAAAAGAGGCGAGTGCAAAGCAAACAGTCGAGACAAGAAATATCCTTCGGAGGCGAAACCAGTGAGCTAAATTCAATCTGGTTTTAATCTCTTTCTATTTTAACATCAAGTTTAATATCAAGTATTTGGAAGCCAGTTTAAGCAGCAAAAAAAAAATCCAGTGTATAGTTTTCTGCAAGTTTGTTAGAGGATAGAATTATGTAGTCACACTCTAAACTCAAGAAAACAGAGAATAGGCAATATGTTTCTCTGACTCTCCTCTAGGGTAATGAGTGGCCTTGCTCCTCTGGGCCTGAATCACTCCATTTATTATTAATCATTAAAAACTTGCATTCTATTCAGATTCAGTTGTATTAGTTCCCTGTAGGTTCTGCAATCAAGCTGGTCAGGAAAGGATTAAAGATTAATCCTTACTTTATAGGTGAGGATGCTGAGCTGTGGAGAGTAAAAGGATTTTGAATGGTCTTGAACTTAGACAATTTTGATATGACTTGGTTTTCTGGCATTGTGTTCATTCATAACATAAATCTATCTCTTAGCATATTTTGACATTGATGAGCTATATGTTCAATGGCCAAAGCCTAAATCCATTAAGAGAAATTTAGGTCTATAAGTCATCGTAAGGTATAGCTGTACTTAAGTCATCAGTTAGAGATGAGGAAACTGAGACTCCAAAAGGTTTAATGACTTAATTGTAATCTAATAAGAGTTGGATTGTAGTGCAATCAGGCCTAGAACTCAAATCTGCTGATTTTCAGTTCTGTTTTCTTAGAAACAGTACTGCCTCCTATGTCCTGATTAGAAAAGCATAAGTCACGCTCCAAAGTGACCCTCTATCATGACAAAGATGACAATAATCTGCTTAGATTGCTGTGAAGTAAGTGGTGCTAAAAGATCTGTCAATGGAATGAAATAAATTATAAAATAAACCTTAAAACATAACTTGGCGTGCTTGGATTTTTGTTTAATATTTTAAAAAACTACTTCAAAATAGCCCTTTCGAAGGAAAACACTTTTTTTTCTAAAAAAGGAACCCATTAATAACTTAGAAAAAAATTAATTTATTGCATCTCAGTCATTGGCTCCAAAGAAGACTAAGGAGATGAGCTTTGGCATTTGGAGGAGTGGAATCAAGAAGAGACACAGAATTTGAAACATTGATGAAGAGGAACAATATTTTACTAGTAGCAAAGGACTGTGACAGTTCTCCTACTTATGTGATAAATAGACCCAATATTCTGATTTTTCCCCATATTTTAAATTTAAGTAAATACCAATATTCTTATTTTCTAGCAATATTAATATCTTGAGTATCTTTCACTTAAAAATTATTTCATGTGTCCTTAATCTTAGCCTGTACAGAGAAAGACTATAATGTTGGGAATTGTAGTAGTCAGCTTCCAAGATGGCCCCCAATAATGCTAACTCCTGCTTTCTCTTCTCTTGTATAATCCTCTTCCAACTTGTACCTCACAGGGTTAGCCTGTATGACTGATAGCATGTGGCAGAAGTGAAAATACTTCTGAGATTAGGGTGTAAGAGAGCATGGCTTTTATCTTAGGCTATTTCTCCTCTTCCTTCACTTCTTCTCCTCCTCTTTCTTTCTGCTTCTTATTTTTCTTGTTCTTTGTCTTCTTCTTCTCCTATCTATCCCTCTCCCTTTCACACATTCACTCCAAGGAAGACAGCTTCCCTGTCTTGAGGACACACAAGAAGCTCTGTGGAGAGGCTCATGTTGACAGGAACTGAGATTTCTAGCCACAGCCAGTGAAGAACTGAGAACTCCAGCCAACTGCAATGTGAGTGTGTTAGCCTAGAAGCATATGCTACCTGAGTAAAGGTTTTAGGAACCTCATGAGAAGCCTTGAGTCAGAACCATCCAGTCTCTGAATTCCTGATGCTCGGAAATTGTTAGTTAATTAATGTTGTTTTTTAAGGCATCATATTCCAGAGTATCTTCTTAAATGCAGCAATAGATGACTACTACATAGACATATTGGGTTTGAAGAACTCATTAATATGTCACTCTCTACATAAATAAACATATTGTAAGGACTACTTATTGGCCAAGGAATGCCTTCTACCTCAACCTATAGCAATAGATTTGTAGCCTGAAACATAAGTGCAATGGACTAAATGTTTGTGCCCCGTCCCCCGCCGTGTTCTGTGTTCAAATCTTAACCCCCATGTAGTGATGATAGCAGGTAAGACCTTTGAGAGTTAATTAGATCATTAAGGTGGTACCCTCTTGAATGAGATTAGCACCCTTAAAAGAGACACCAGAGGGCCAGGCGCGGTGGCTCACACCTGTAATCCCAGCACTTTGGGAGGCCGAGGTGGGTGGATTTCAAGGTCAAGAGGTCGAGACCATCCTGGCCAACATGGTGAAACTAAAAAATACAAAAATTAGCCAGGCGTTGGCACGCGCCTGTAGTCCCAGCTACTCGGGAGGCTGAGGCGGAAGAATCCCTTGAACCCAGGAGAGGGAGGTTGCAGTGAGCCAAGCCTGCGCCACTGTGCTGCAGCCTGGCAACAGAGCAAGACTCCATCTCAAAAAAAAAAAAAAAAAAAAAAAAAGACACCAGAGAGCTCTCTCATCTTCTTACCACAAGTAAAGATACAATGAGGAATCAGAGGACTTTCACCAGAACTCAACCATGCTCCCTGCTCCTGGACTTTTAGCCTCCAGAATGGTAAGAAATAAATTTGTATTTTTTATAAGCCACTCAGTCTATGGTACTTTGTTATAGCTGCCTGAACTGACTAAGCCAGTGCCTTCTCAGAAAAACACAATATTTCTTTGACTTCCCTTGCATTTAGATTTGGTATTTGACTAAATGTCGGGCAATGGGATATAAGCCGATATATATATATAACTTCTGACTCATCTTTAAAGTTTTGAATGTGGCCTGGACCAGTCTTCTCTTTCTTTCCCATAAGAATCAACACACCAGGCGATAGCAGAGTTTGTAAATTAATAGAAACTGAGTCCCAGGATGACAATTAGGATCAGGACCAGCCTTGAGATTGTTTGTGAGAAGGGAACAAATTGCTTTTCTTTTTAAATTTACTCATAGTATTGTCGGGTACTTATTTATAGCAGGGTGGTCTTTCCCCTTATTAATAGAAGGTATTGAAAAGTTACCTAATGCATAAATCATTGTAATCTGTAGATATGAAAATGACAGGGAGAGCAGAACTAAAAGAGAAATGAGAAAACTGGTTAAGGTGGTCAATTGAGGAAGGGAAACTACAAATAAGAGTGAAATTCAAACTAACTGGGGACCTGGCGTACCGTATTCAAATGCAGGACAAAGATCATTTAAAGTATATACTTCGAAGTACCACTTCCAGACAAGGTGACTTCCTCTGGAAATTTACTTGTAGAATAATCATTAACTGTTTCTTGCCACCAAATGCAAATAAGACCCTGAAATAGTCTCTTTTAAGTCACTTCATTTGAGAAATTCCTAATTCTCTTAAAGCTTCTGTCCTTTTCCCTTTCTTTGCCAACTTATTTTTACCTCCTTTATGCATCTAAAATGTTATGTCTAATTGTAATCAGCTCTCAGTTTAACACTGAGGCTGGCTAGTCCAGTGGCTAGATTCCATGGGTTAGCCTAGAATAAAACTGCAAAGTAGGTTTCTGTCTTCATGAACTACCACTTTTTGCTCTGTTTTTTTGTGTGTGTGTGTGTGTGTGTGACTGAAGTGGGAGTATGGGAGTGAGTAAGGGTATTTTGGTCATCTTTAATGACAAACAGGTTAAATTAATTTAAGAAAAAACTAAAAGATGCTAGAAAAGAAAATGATAATAGCAACTTGAGGTGCTGTAATTGGACAGTAAAAGGCATCAGTCTGACATAACCGCAAGACTAATTGTTATTTTTCCCCTGAAATCATGCCTCCATAACTAAAGTCTGTTTATAAGGCACATAACCCCAGGATTCGTTTCATCATAATATGTTCAGGAAGTACTGTAGTCTTCTTATTCGTTGAAACAATGAGAATCAAATCTCCAACTGTTACTGACTAGTAAAATGTACTAGGTTAATTAGTTTTTTTAATTGCCTTCATCAGATAACCCATTATTTTTCTGGCTAATTTGGAATTCAAAAGTAACCTTTGTTTCCTGTTTAGCAATTCTTAACATTTCCTTTTTTGTTGTTTGTTTTGATTTTAATATAGCAGTAGAATAGAACACAATTACTTCACACAGAGTGGCTCACCGTCACAGTGCTCTTGAGTAAATACAGAGAGCACTGTAACAGTCATGTCTGTCTCTGCTCATGTCTGTCGCTATTGAGAATCATTGTTCTATGACTTCCAGTCAGCTCTGTTCGTGGATAATTAAGAGCATCTCGGGCTAGTAGAATCTCTTCCTTCATAGTTTAAATTTCCCCCCAGCTATTCAGAGCTTGCCTATTTTTTTGTGTTTTGGCACAGGCTATGCAAAGTCTGTAAAGTTTATCCCAGCTCCTCTTTTTTCCCATTTGCATTTCCCATGTCCAGATGAGTTTTGTTTTTGACCAGTGGTGTCGATGGCATGCTTTATGAGCTCTATGCTGCTTCTTATTTTCTTCTCATCAATTCTATGACCCAAGGTGACAACATCCTATCGCACATTTAACCTTTATTTATTTATTATTATTATTTTTTTCTGGCAGGCTTTAAGGATAGTTGACCAGGGTGAGGAATACAAATATAATGTGGTACAGGGTTAAGTTAACTAGCTCACATTCAGGTGGGAGAGGAGAGTTCATTAGAACCAAATAACAGCTTTTGGCTCTGCTTTTTAAGTAATAACTCACCTGGTCGCAGGCATAGTACTTACTAGTTGAATCTATAGGGCAGTGTCTCTCTAACTAAGATGTTCTTAAAAGCTTTTTTTAATTCCTGAGAATTAGGTGACTCCATTTTTCTGGTGGGTTTTTTTTTTTTTTTTTTTTTTAGATAAAGGGATAGTGTATCAATTTTCTGATCCCTTATATGCCCTGGACTGTGTGATGTTCACTGTCTGCTCTCTGACACTCCTACCTAGAATCATGAACCTTTAGTAAAAAAGGACCCATGATATACCCTGTCGCTTAGCTGATTCTACATCCATTGATAAATGTTGTAAATTGCTCTTTCAAATTTGGAGAGATTATGATTAACACGCCCATCCATTCACTCTAACATCATTTCTGTGACTATCAAGAAGACGTATTTAATCTGTTTGATTAGGGTGAGATGGTCAGCCCACCTAAGCAGGTAAACATGAGAAAGTCATTTTAATCAGGAGCACATTAAAAGCAAAAAACACAAATTATTGACGGGCTAATGTCTCAAGCATCAGCAGACTCCATGAATGACAGCAGAGCTACTCAGACTCCAGTCATTCTTGTCTTTAGCTACAGCTTATTTTATTTTTCAGAACCATCTCTAATTAGACTTTTGAAATGAGACCCTATAAACAAACTCTAAATTATATTTGACAAACTAGAGATTCAATTCCTAATATTCTGCATGTTCTAATACACAGCGAGAGTCCAGAAAACATGACCAGCATAGCAAGTGAATCAGGAAACATGAACAGAATGCGTAATGCAAAATCCATACTCAGTAGTTAACTATTTTGTTTTTGTTTTATAATTAATGTATACTGGAAAATTCTGTTTGGGAAGAAGTTGGATTAAAATCATAAATTATTATTGAAGCAGCCAGGTAGAGGTTTGACATTATTATGCACAGTGAGAGATGTTTAAGCATTAACTGTTTGAGGCAAAATTATCAGATAATTTTCATTTGAATTTGTTATATTTTAAAGATCCAGACTAACCCATGTATCTCTTTGAAGGCCATCCTTACATAATATTTTATATTTTCCTTAATAATTTCAAATATTATGCTTATATTACTCGAAGTCTTATCTTCAAGGACTCTTCTTCTAAGAGTATAGTAGGACTTCACCCGCAGTCAATAGCTGCTTTAAGACTTTGGTATTGTAGAGACTTTTTGGAGACATTTAGTATTGTAGAAACTAGGTTTCAAGTCTGCAAGTAACATGGTTGAGGTAGATTTCAGTATTTTTTTTTCTTTTCTTTTCTTCTCTTTTTTCCTTGAGAAGGAGTCTTGGTCTTGTTGCCCAGGCTGGAGTGCAATGGCACAATCTTGGCTCACTGCAACCTCGGCCTCCTGGGTTCAAGCAATTCTCCTGCCTCAGCCTCCCGAGTAGCTGGGATTACAGGCATGTGCCACCATGCCTGGCTAATTTTTGTATTTCTAGTAGAGATGAGGTTTCACCATGTTGGCCAGGCTGGTCTTGATCTCCTGACCTTGTGGTCCACCCACAAAGTGCTGGGATTACAGGCATGAGCCACTGCACCTGGTGTAGATTTCAGTATGTTTCATATCATATCATATAAACAAGCAGATTCTTCAGTTGCTCACGTACTCTTTTGAAGAAATGAAATTTGATCAGGATGGGAAAAATATTACCTGAGCCACGGGATTTTTGTGATTTTTTTCGTATATTTCATAAACCCAGCACTTAGTGGAATATTGACTAGGAAGCAAAAATCACTAAAATTTTTACAGCTGGATTTTGGAACTTCCAGTTCCTCTCTTTCATTTTACAAGTGTTTGTTATGTACTTATTATACACTAAGCAATGTTCCTTGAACTAGGAATAAAATGATGAGCAAGAAAGGCCAAGCCCTTGGGCTCATACAACTGACATTTAGGAGAGTTAAGCATATGATAAATAAGTAAACAATAAAATATTGTCTAAGTTCTACTTCTAGTGAATGCTATGACAAAAAATGAAACAAGTGAAGAGAATGAAAAGGGTGAGTAGTGTCTATTTTATAAAGTGGACAGAGGAGATCTTGTAAAGGTGAGAGTTAAGTGGTCTGACAATCGAGGAGGGGACATTGCATGACAAGATAACAATGACAAACAGTATTCTGCCACTTTCTCTACTTAGCCACCTTCTAAGTATCTTACACAAATAAAGTCATTTGATCCCCCATCACATCTCTCTGAAGTAGATGCAACTACTATCTTCATTTGACTGACAGACTGAGAGTCACAGGCACTAGGCAATTTTCCAAGGTCATGTACTTAGCTGGTGTCAAAGCTAGGCCTTTAACCCAGCAAGTCAGGATTCAGCATCTGTATTATTAACTACTGCACTGCCTTGCTGAGAGAACATGTCTCTAGACAGAGAAAACAGTCGATGTAAGGTTGTAAATATATCAGAGTCATAAAAGGTCAGGATACTCAATGAATGACAGGCATCCCAGTGTGGCTGAGAAAGGTGAGAAGAGAAGTATCAGATGAAATTGCAATACAATGCAGCAGGGTAAGTCTTTGGTATTTATTTTGGGCGCCATGAAAAACTGCAGTCTTTTTTTGTAGAGAAGCGACATTACTTGTTCAAAGTTTTGAGCAAGTCACTTTGGCTGCTTCCTGATAGATGGATTTTAGGTTAGTATGTCTGAGAAGAATGAGGGGTGTACGGCTGCAGGACACAGATGTTAGTGATTTGGGCTAGCGTAGCTGCATTAATGAAATGTGATGAGACTGAGATACATACGAAGGATGAGCTATCACGATTGCACACATTGTATGTGGGAGAAAGGCAGGTAAAAATACATCCAAGTGAGGAGTTTACACATGTTGAACATACAAATTAAAGATTAAGACCATGGCCTAATTTGATCCATTAGTATACCAAAATGCATATTTAACAAAAGTCCAGCACAAATATTAACATATCATATTTCATCCTTCTAATATGCAACTTTTTCACACTTTAGTATATCTGGAATTGCTATTCTCTTATTACTGATAAGAGTTTAGATTCAATAGGAGAAATATCTAATGTAGATGATGGGGTGATGGTTGCAGCAAACCACCATGACACGTGTATACCTATGTACACGTGTACCCCAGAACATAAAGTATAATAATAATAATGAGTTTCGGTTCAATAAAATGTTATTAATTGCACTTTCGTTTCACATAGGAGAAGCTGTTAGCATTTGCTAAGTTATACCTTTCCTTGATATTTCCACATTAACATTTCTCTTTTCTGAGAGTCTCTACCAGAATATATGGCAATTTGTTCAACTCGTTTACACTGTTTTTAAACATGTGTTGCATGTATGTTATGCTTTCAATATTAAAAAAGAAACCATTTTGGAGCAGGAGTTTCTCTTCTGCGCATTTTGGAATTCCATAAGTTGTACCCAGGCCTAAGTTAGAAACGAAGTAACAAGCTCAATAAATTACTCTTGAGTTGACTTGACAGGTGTGAGTGGGGTGCTATGCTATTCAGAATTTCCTTTTCTACTGACAAAATTCAGCTAAATGTCTATTTCTTGAGTCTCTCTGTTTTGTTGACTAATTGGCTATTAAACAGAAATATCATCTGTATAATAAAAATTCTAACAGGACAGGAAGGGACAGGGAAAATGTTCTTAAGGAAATGATGAATTAAGAGTGAAAAGGTTACTGAAGAAGAGACACGGAGAAGAAATGTCTTCACTACAAACACAGAGTGTTAATAGACATGAGCAGGGAGTGAGCTGCCTAAATAATGTTTATTGCATTTCCTTTTCCAGATGAGCTCTTACCTTTTTCTTTTCCTTTTCATACTAACTTATTGTATACCATGACGAAATAGGTAGAAAAATAACATCAGAAACATGTGAGGAGGTTCAGAAGACCCACATTATATAATAAGATGAGTTAAAAAATACATTTTGAAATCTGCACATGTAAAACAAACTTACCAAAATTCTACACTGAGTTTTCTTTTGAATACATGATAAAATATGCATATATATTTTACATTGTCCAGATTATAATATCAGTATACTAAAACTACCATTAGGGAGAGAACTTTTGGGAAAGTGAGTATATGATTATTGAGAATGTGAGTACAGTGATTTTTCCATAGTGGCATGGTAATCAACTAAGGTAGTATTGTGAAAGAAGTTGAAATAGACAGAAATTAATAAATCAAGAAAAAGCAGAACGTGGTCTCAGTGAAACAGCAGTAAAAAATTTATAGGCATGAGACAACAACAGAGTTCATTAGTCTGCATACTTAGCAAGTTGATTTAAAAATTTAGATTCTCAAGACTTTGATCTGCAGAAGAGTGTCCCGGTCCTGGACATTCAGAGGTAGCCAGACCTCGGTGCTTTCTGGACTTGGGTAGTAACAGACAGCTGGAAACTAACCCTTCCCTAGAAGAATTATGTCTGCAGTTCCCTTAACACTTCTAATGTGTATACAAATCACATGAATTATCTTAAACTAATGGCCACAACTTGTATAAATGAAATGCCAGAAATGAAAATCAGAGACTTTTCTCATAAATTTATTCCTGTTAAATCATTACATCTTTGGTTCAAAAACCACTGGGAAATTTCAAGAATGTATCATGTAACATAGTCAGTACTATTTATAGTAATTTATAAAATATCATACCTAAGCATATAATATGGGAGATTACAATGCAGAGGAACACATCACAATGTTTGCCATGATTCAAAGCAAAAGGAATAAATGGAAAGTCATAGTTTTTCCTTGTGCAGAATTTGTCTTTCAAAGTCTCAGCGAAGACACAAACTGGTCTAACTCATGATAGTGTCTGGAATTTTTCTGGAATATTTATGTATGGCACAGTTTATTCCAGAGACTATCACATGGAGCAAAATACAAAATAAATGGGGAAGCTACTCTGCACAGGGCTCTGTAAATTCGGGAATGCTGCACTAAAGAAATTCCAAGACAACCTCTGATATCCTGCCCCAAGAACGCCCAATTCAATCTGCTAAATGCAAATTTCACTCATAAAGGCTATATGGGGGAAATAAGACGAGATTAAGACAACATCCAAAAGGAAACCAAAAGACTGGGGAAGGAAATTAACCAAGTTCCAGAACAATTTGCAAACCAATGATTTAGGAAGAGCTGCTACATAATTGGGTAGATATAAAAGCACAAGCTCTCTTGAAGTCAAAGAGAGACAAGGTTCAGAAATAAGGTGTGTGGAGACTCCCGGAAGGAGCACCTTTGAATTACTTCTTTTACTTTTTTTTTGAAATGGAGTCTTGCTTTGTTGCCCAGGCTGGAGTGCAGTGGATGATCTCAGATCACTGCAACCTCTGCCTCCTGAGTTCAAGCGATTTTCAGCTAATTTTTGTGTGTTTAGTAGAGACAGGGTTTCACCATGTTGACCAGGCTGGTCTTGAACTCCTGAACTCAACCGATCCGCCTGCCTCGACCTCCCAAAGTGCTAGGATTACAGGCCTGAGTCACCGCACCTGGCCTTAATTACTTCTTTTATTTTGCTTTTCTTACTTTCTGAAGCCCACTGAAATGAGTAAAAATTAAAGACACACACACAAAAATCTGTATTCATCTTTAAAATGTCCACAATTGCATTCCATATATTCTGAAAAATATTGCCTGGCAGATACAAAAAAATAAAATAAAGGAGTTAAAACATCTTTAAAAGCATCCATGTAGGCAAGTCCACGCTATGGTATTGTGAACTGTTTAGCACTCAGGACGCTCTCAATCTCTCTTTATTGCGTGAAGAACAGCATGATTTGATTTGGAGTATCTATAATTCCAGAACAATGTAGCATTCTGAAAGTTAGTTCTAAGAGGTCTCATAAACATCTTAACATAGGGTGCGAGAGACAGCTGTGGAGTCACATCAACGCAAAATGATGTTACTCAGAGTGAGACAGTTTCCACTAAGTCTAACTGCAGACAAAATGGGACTGAAGATGAGATCAGGCCATTTTTCTCCACCCACCGCCCAAGTCAGTTAGGAGAGTCACCAGAGAAGGCTGGGGTAGAGGAGGTAGGAAAGAATAAGCCAAAGCTAGTTGGGTGGCTGCTCACAGTTGACTAGGCACAGCTAAATGTCTCCTGACATTCAAACAAAAGGCTGATGAGGCAACTTTCAAAGAAAGACCTTCCAAAAAGAGCTATGTTGGCTAAATTATTTTAAAGTTTCAAGAAACAGATAACTTTCTTGCTATTTAAACTATGTCGATGCTAAAATAGAAAGAAAAGTGTTCCTAGTTGGCTTCTTTACAAAAACGTATCATGTTAGTAAACCCCAAGCACAGTGATATTAACTCAATACCTAACAAAAAGCACTTAAGAAAATTAGCAGTCTTTTCTAGTGACAAACAAAATAGTACCTTTAGTGATGGAGATGGGGAAGATGTCAGGGTGGGGGTGAGGGTGGACATTTTCTTAAAAGAAAATAATATGGGTTAAAAAAAAAGTTATCTTCATTGAGAAGCATTACCACCAAAGTGAAGTATAAGTATCCACTGTCATTAATACTATTTAACATTATTTTGAAAGTGTTACCAATGGCAATTAAGATACTTTGTAAAAATATATTAGTTGTGTGCTGATGACTACATATGCATCCTTGGAAAAGCTAAGAGATTCAACTAAGACGGCTGTTTATAAAATTAATATGACTATTAGTATTGTTTCTCTCTATATTTAACTGCTCCTATATAAGATCAAGTCACTTTTGTACTACCAAAAATAGTGTAAAATGCCTATGATAAATTCTTAAAAGAAAAGCATATACATATGTTATACAACGCTTCTAGGGACATTTAAAAAAAGATGAATAAATGAAGGATCGCACTTCATTCTTCAGTAATAATCTATAAATCAAAAATTTTGTTAGCATATATTACATTTTTCTCTAAACTAATTTATACCAATGATAACATCTACAAAATGCTACTGTGTGCAGGGTGGGTAGTTTAGTGATACAGGGGAATAATTAACAATATAATCCCCATATAATTATTCTGTAATCTAATTAAGATGTAGGTATTTTAATGCCAAATGTTACAAAAATCAACTTATGAAAAGTAACACGTTGTTCCAAGCATCTTTCTCTAATGTTGTGTTCTACAAATAATCATTGCTGTTTATATTTTTAATTTCTATGTTTAGAAAATAAACCCTTTAAACAAGGAGCTTTTACTATTATAAATGGACTCATCTGCTGAATAAACTATTGCCTTTTTACAATGAGGGTGAGAATTTAGCTCACTTGCTCAATATCACTAAAATCCTATTTGTACTTATTATATTGGTTATCAATCTGTGGCTTGGACAACTAGTTTCTACCTAACATCCATTTTTCTCTCTTCCTTAGGGAAGAAAGAATCCCTTTTGTGATAA
Source organism: Ateles fusciceps (assembly GCA_036589455.1). Lineage (NCBI taxonomy): Eukaryota > Metazoa > Chordata > Mammalia > Primates > Atelidae > Ateles > Ateles fusciceps. The sequence continues at coordinate 4,264,647 of JAZHEH010002077.1, forward strand.
GAAAGTTTTACTCCAGTCTGGTGACAGAGTAAGGCTCAGCCTCAAAAATAAAAAGAAAGTTTTATGCTTTTTGTAACAAGAGAGTTTTATTCTTGTGACCTCTCCTTACCTTCTCCATTTTGACCTCCCAGCCTCGGTAACTTGAATATTTATTTTCATATGTCAAGGTTGATTATACTTACATTCAGTTTGCCACCCAAAGTACTCTATATTTCATCTATAGTTTTATTTTAAGAGAATAGAATCAATAATTAGTACTTATATTTTTATACTTCTGCACATATTGTTTACTGTGGTTAAATAGAACTTTGTAATTACCTGTCATTTTCTTGGGTAATTTTTAATTTTTCTTTTTTCTTTTTATTTTTTTGCACATCTGTCTTCATAACCCAAGTCACTTCAAAATTCTCAAACATATCTGTACCTCAGAGGACCCCCAGCTTTTGGCATCTGGAACCAGTTTCATGGAAGAAAATTTTTCCAGGGACGGTGAGTGGTGGGCGTCGGGATGGTTTCAGGATGAAACTGTTCCACCTCAGATCATCAAACAGGCATTAGTTAGATTCTTACAAGGAGCACACAGCCTAGATTCCTGCACACTCAAGGAATCTAGGCTGTGTGCTCCTTATGAGAATCCAAGGAGCTCCTGTGAAAATATATGTCACTGCTGAATCAACAGGAGGCGGTGCTTGGGTGGTAACACTCCCTCCCTGCCACTTACCTCCTGCTGAGTGGCCAGGTTTTTAATGGGCCACAGACCAGTACCAGTCTGGGCCAGGGACTGAGGACCCCTGCTCTAGCTCATAGCATGCCTTATTCTTCCAAGACCTTCCTTCTGAAGTCACTCTCAGTGTGCCTGGATTTAATGCTCTCAAGTCCAGCTGCACAGGTGGCATCCTGGGTCTTCACTTATACGTGTCTAAATTCACCCTTCCCTGGATCATTTACAGTCATTGTCTTGATTTACTCTCTTCTTTCAATGACTTCCTATGACTAAGCAAATCTGTTAGATAAACTTTATGAGAATTTGCATATTGCTAAATTTCATGATATTACTCTCACACGTCTAATTGTAGATTCAAACATTACTCTCAAAATTGTAAGGAAATTTCCCCCATATATTCTACAACCAAAATACTCAATTAAATATCTAATCCGTGTCTTTATTTTATTTTTATTTATTAAAGATATTATCTATTTTCATCAGTATGAGAAATTTTAAAATATATCTAAGTTTGGAATATGGTTTTTTATTATTTGTCTTGCTTGAAATTTGTATAATTTTTCAAATTTTTTGTGTGTTCTCCATTTCACTTTGAAAAATAATTTCACATTGATTCTTTGATAAATTCTCTTTTTTTTCTGTTTCTCCTTCTGAAACATCAATAAATCCAATTTTGTGAATCCTGAATTAATGTTCTTTTCTATTATCTGTTCTATATGTTCATTCTCCTTGATATTTGATCCACATTTTGGGAAGTATCCCCAAGTTTGCTTTTCAGGTTTTTATCGTTATGACTATTTTGAAAATTGTATTCAAATTTCTAGACTCTTATTTTTTCTCTACTTTACTTATAACATTATATTTTTGTTTTAACAATAGTCTGTATTTTTCTACTTTCTCTGAAGATAAAATCAGAACTTTTAAAAGACCTTTTATTCCCTCAGTTTTCTGTTTCTTCTGAGAAACTTTATTTATCTTGGTCTTTTTCTTTCAAATGTCAGATTATACTCAAATATTTGCTAACTATTTATTGTGTGTAAGATGATGCAAAGAAAGAATAGGAAATAACTTGACAAATTACATTTTTTTAGGTGAAAAAGGAAAAGCTAATCAAGTTGTGTGGTTCCACAAATTCTAGAATATACGAGATTTTACTATAAGATTTATTGATTCACTTGGTATCAGAGACAAGTTATGAAATTTATATAGAAAGTAATATTTTGTTGCTGTTATCTCATAGATTAAACTATATTTATTTGTTTTGTTTTGTTTTTAATATGCTAGCCTCTGATCTAGGCATTAGAGATAACACTGTGATCATTAATAGACCAAATTTTCTGCTCTTATAAATAATAAAGAAAATAAATAAGAATATATATAACACATTTGCTATATCAAACTGAAAAGGAAAGGAAAGAGTATAAGAAATGTGTGTGGGTATGTACATTGGGGAAGTCAGGCAAAAGCTTTGGTTTGTTGTGTTTTACTTTTGCTTCTCATTGTTTGACAGATAGTCTTTGCTTAGGGAGTAAACATTTGCCTATAGAAATTACTTCCTGAAGCTCAGGTGGACAGTTTTTCATTAAAATAGATGTCAACTTGAAAAAATGGCAGTAGTAAAAATAACTAGCCCATAAAAGATTTACCATGAGTCAGATGCTATTTTAATAACTTTACATTTTCCTGCAATTTGCTATGTAAGTCATTTAATATTCATATTAACCCTATGATATAAGTACTATTAATTATTACTACCTGTTAACTGAGATAAACCTTAGATTGAAAACTAGCTCTATCAAGGGGGGATAAGTACTTGAGTATTCTACATTAGTCATACTCCCCTACAAATAAAAAATAACTCATCCTCATAAATATATATTAGTTTACAGATTGCATACCTATGCTACTGTAATTAATCTACATGTTAAATGTTTCTAGTTTCATTAGATACTAAATAAAATAGAAGGTTTTATTCCTCTTCATTAAGTCCACTTGTTTAATTTGTACACACACCTGCTGCTATCTAGTACTTTAGAAAAAAGGAGAAATATATTCAGGAAAAGTACAACTGAATGAATCCCTGTAATCAGAATTTTTTCAGCTGGATCTTGAAGAATTAGTAGTATTTCAATGCAGGGACATGATCAAAATGCCTTCTGCATTAGAAATATATCAGCAAAACACTGATACAGAAAAATGAAAGAATTATTTGAGAAACGCTAACTCAACCTGAACAGAACAGTATTCATAGAAGAGAATAATGGGAAAAACCTGAAAAACAGATTAGAAAAATAGTACTGAGGTTTCAGTTCAAGAGTATATGGATCTTATCCTTTAATAATGAAAGTTAAAGAAATGTTTTGTAAATGACTAGTGAGAGAATCAAATGATATATTTAAAATGCCACCTCATTTTTCATGGTAAAAGCTGAGTTATAAACCAACAAGGTAGAAAGAGATCTTTATTTGTTTTTCATGAAAGCAGCAAAAATGTATTCTAGACACCATGGGAGGGACTCCTCTTCCTCCCTTGATTCCATTCCATCTATCATAATAGTTTACTTTAGTAACTCCTAAGGAAAAATTTTCACATCCTAGATAAACATGTTTAATAATTGAAAGATGTGCCTAATCCCCTGCAGTGACAGACACATTCTGGAAGTCTGGTTACCTGACTCCTAGTCCGGGACTCATCACATATTGTTTCTGACTACCTTTACCCAGTTAAATAGTAAATGCAGAGGCCAATTTGATATATAATAACGAAGCCCCTGTATGGTTGCCCAGATCTGTCCATTTTATTTCTCCCTCCCCAGAAATCTCAACCCTAATATTTGACAAAAATATGTATTTTGATAAAGGATTTGAAGTAATTTATATTTTTTCCATATAATTTCCATACATTTGAATTGCAGAAATAAAAAATATGATTTTTTTAATATATTGCTACATATAACTGGCTAATTTTGCTTAAGATTTTTCTTTCATGTTAATGGATGTTTTTCCTTGTACTATCAATGGTTTTGGTGTCAACATTTTACAAGCATCATAACATACATTGAGTAGTATTACTTCTCTCTTCATTTCTTCTCATTTTCATACATTGAGTAGTATTTCTTTTTTCATTTCATTTCTCTCCTATTTTCCTCTGTGATTTTATTTAAAACTGGAATTACCTGAGAATATATAGTTAAACTTAATTATAAAGCAACTGGTCCTGTTGTTAATTTGTAAGACTATTTTCTTTTCAGAGCATGTTTTATTTTTTTTTTCTTGTGTCAGTTGTAATAAGTTGTATTTTTCTCAGAATTTATGGATTTTATCTAGATTTTCAAGTGAATCACCATAAGGCTTTTTATAGTATTTTATGGTTTTTAAAATTGCTAGTATTGTTTATGCCTCAATCTAGCTGACTGCTGTTCATTTTACTACTATTTTTTATGAAACTTTTGAATGTATTAGTTTCTCATTTGATTTTTATTTCAGTAAATTCTAAAAACTTTTTATTTTCTTTCCTTCTCCCCTGTTTTGCTTCTTTGAAATGATTCCAGATTTTCTCTTTTTCATATTTGAAATCGGTTACTTAGTTTAATCATTTGACTTTTTCATCATTTTGAATGCACATACTTGAGACTATAAATTTCATACAATTGCTACCTGAGCATTATTCCTACGTTGTAACTATACTAATTTTCTTATCCCATTGCAAGTATCTTTCATATGTATTATAATCATTTAATTCATGAATTATTAGAATTATGTTTTTAAATTGCTAACCATAATTTGTGTAATTATTAATCAAAATACATTGTGGTTGGACTTCTGATATATAGAATTTCAAACCATTGAAATTTGTCAGACTTACTGTATAGCCTAGCCTATGGTAGATTTTTAATAAAGTTTATGAATTCTACAATTGTTGGTTACAATATTTGTATTCATCCACTAGTTAGGTTAGTTAAAATAATTGTTTAAATATTCCAAATTTCTTTTCGTATTCTTTTTTGTTGAATCTATTAATTAGGAAAAGAGCTAAAACATTTATCAATTTCTCCTTATAGTTTTATCAGTTTGTGTCCCAGGCATTTTGATATGTGTTCTTTGTGTAGATGAGTTTGATTCATTGTTTCTAATCATCCAGGGAAGTTGAAGATTTAACATTATAAAGTAATATTCTTTATCACTACTATTTTAGCTTCTTAAAGTTAATTATCTAAAGTTAATTTAGTTAAATAATTCAGTTACTTGGTTAATTAACTAAAGCTTAATAAACAAGTTTATTAAAATAAAGTTAATTTATTTTTGTTAAATAAAATACATTCTCTTTTACTTGTTATTTATACATATTTGTTTAATGACACCAACTTTTTTAAGTTAGTATTTGCCTAATAAATCTTTTTCATTATTTTTCTTATTTCTCTCTTTTTTTTTAATGTTTTAGGTTAATTTCAGCTGATTGCATAAAACTGTATTTTTAGAACCTAGCCTGCTGTTCTTATCTTTTAAACTAAGATTTTAGTTGAAGTACATTATTACTTCGTAAAGGCAGTCAGAATATAGAAGTTCTGAATTCTCAATCTTCCTCTTATTAGCAGGTGCATGTCTTTGTGCAAAACACGAAGACTTTCTGTGTCTCTTCATTATTTGTTAATTTAGATTTATAGTACCAGTTCTCTCATGAAGATATTGTGAAAACTAAATATATTAATATTTGTAAATTCTTTTTAACATTCTCTGGAATATAGTAGGCTCCATACGATGGTGTGTTATTGTGTTTCAATTAAATTTCTCAACTTCTTTTGCTCATTATTTGCAGTAATTTTATACTTCTTTATTTCTACCAATGATTTTCTCCTTTTTACCTTTTTGTTGATTTATTTTAAAATATTTTAATCACATTTAACTTTTAAAATCTCTCCTTGCTTTATGGTCTTTTTTCAAAGTTCATCATGGTTTTCCCAGCAAACAGTAAAAAAGTCTATTCAAGAGTGAAGGCCAGGCATGGTGGCTTGTGCCTATAATCCCAGCACTTTAGGAGGCCAAGGCAGGATGATTATTTGAAGTCAGGAGTTAGAGACCAGCTTGGGCAACACAGCAAGACGTTGTCTGTACAAAAAATTTAAAAAATTAGTCAGGCATGGTGGTATGCACCTGTAGTCCTAGCTACTTGGGGAACTGAGTTGAGAATTGCCTAAGCCCAGAGGTCGAGGCTACAGTGAGCTATGACTGCACCACTGCACTCTAGCTTAGGCAGCAGAGTGAGATTCTGTATCTAAAAAAAAAAAAAAAAAAAAAAAAAAAAAAAAAAAAAAAAACTTAAATATTTCCCGCAGATAAGATAGGAAATCAACTAAAGTACTCATTAAAATCCAACACAAATTATGGAAAGCAAATATCTTGTTTGGCAGTTTTCAAAGACTATATGTATAGTCATTTCTGTTTACTAAAATTCAGGTATAACTTTTTTCTTCAACTGAATATTAGAATAGATATTTAAAATATAAGCTGGAGAAAGGGAAAGACATACTTCATGATGGGGGAGATACAATGATTCAAGTCAGAATTGGCTGATAAGGAATTTTAAAAAACTTTAGTTAGGCAATCTATTAGAGGTTGCCTTTTTGACAGAAATATTTTAGTTATAATACATTAATGTAGGAAAGAAAGGACATTGATAGTATTCCAAAGCTATCAGTGAAAAGGGGTAGTATTTTCATTGATTTATGTACTGGGATTTTTTGATTTTCAGATCAAAGGATTTTCTTTCTCATTTTTAACATGCCATTAATAAATTCAGTGAATCAAGTCTTCATCAGTCTGGGAAGCCTCACTGCTATCTCCTGTGCCTTGGGTTGCCTGTAAGCATAGGTCACTTTCTATCTAGGTGTTCTCAACATCCAGGCATTAAATGGTAATCCTGTTTAAGCATCACAGAATGCTGGAAGGCTCTGAGTGAATGTACATTTACCTTTGATGTCTAAAACCAAATGCTGAATGTGTCCAGACTCAGAGCTAATACTTGGGTATATTGCCTCCTAAAATGACAAAATTAAGACTGAGAAACATCATTGCTGTGGATAGAATGAACAACTTCTAAAGATAGGTATATCAGTACTATCATGTGCTTTGTAATTCTGAATTATAGTTTTCCAGAGTTTGTGGGAACCTTGGATATTATTTGGTCCAATCTCTCGTTTTACAGACATGGAGCCTAAGACACCAAGAGAGAATAAGTGACTCACTTATTGCCTTAGAAATATAAATGCTAGTTCAGAGAAACAGCATTCCATGCAGTTTCTTATTTGGCAGTATTATAGGTTTGACATGGTTAGATATATTAATTGCTGTTTTGTGTTTGGCTATTTTTTGTGGAGAGGGGTATTTATTACACACAGCTTTGCTGTCTAACTGGATTGTAAACTATTGAAGAGAAAGATTATATCTTGTTAAAATCTGTACGATAGTATCAAATACTTTCTTAAATTGATGCCTAATCCCAAGTCTAATACTTATTAAGAATATATTGCTGAATAATTCATTTCTGGAAGAGCAATTGTAGAAATTTTATCTTTTTAAAACAGAAAACCAATAGAAATAGATAGTAATGTCATAAGTGCTGGTGATAGAGGTGAGAGAGTAGCAAAACCATTTCAGGGAATACTGCAGAATTCATCCATAGTGCCATTTTGTATACAGAGCTGCCTAACAGCAAATATGCCCAGATTTAAGGAAAGAACATGTAAGGCTCATTTTATGACTAATTAAGGAGAATTCTGCCTAAGGAAAACTGAGGCTTCGGTTAATTTCTTTTCTGAGAAGATGATATCAAATTAAACTTGTGTTTGAAAGTTGTTTTATTTTGTCTTTTTGTTTTTTTAAATATATATTTTATTGCATTTTAGGTTTTGGGGTACATGTGAAGAACATGCAAGATTGTTGCATAGGTACGTACATGGCAATGTGGTTTGCTGCCTTCTTCCCCATCACCTATATCTGGCATTTCTAATTCTTGATTTTCATGTATCTTCTCATGAATCAGCTACTTTAGAACTGTAGCATATATATATATATATATATATATATATAAACAGCTGGATACACTTAGTTTGAAAGTTTGAGTCATTGATCACCTTTCTCAAAAAAACACTGATAGGCAGGAGGATACTCTGGAAGCTACTGGAGAAGGTGATTATATAAGTCAGGATTTGTTTGCTTGTACCATGTAAACAAATGAGCTTCCAAATCTAAATGATTTAAAGACAAAAGGCTTATATTTTGTACATTCTTACTGTCCAGGTCAATTGTCCAGGTTGGAAAAGTACTGCTTTCCACCTCCATATCAGCCTGGGCTTTTACAATCCCAGGAGCCCTTGCATTAATCACTTAGAACTGGAATATCACTCCATATCCACTCACTCACATTTTACTAGTCAAAGCAAGCCATATGATTCTACTTAACTTAAAGCTGGTAGGGAGGTACCTTTCCTTTTTATGCCCTGAAATAGAGGAAAACTGAATATTAGTGAATAATGTATTGTCTGTGATAGAGATGCATGTATATTACTGATTTTATGTTTGCTTAGGCTTGAGATGGGAGATGAAGGCAACTATTATTCTCCTTAAAGGTAACACATGCCCTTACATGGTTAGAGAACAGTGACCTCAGATTTATTTTGAAATGAAGATAGCCTTTCGTTTCTCAGTTACAGTTCAAGCCTGTTTATAATTTTATGGCATTTCCCATGAAGATAAAAATTACTTTTTGCATGTCAAAGGCAAAGATTGTTGGTCCTCCTTTGGTCTAGAAATGCTAAATTCTTAGAAAATGGCAAAAGTAGGTTCTTAGCAATTTTTATGACTCTAGTTTCTCAGGTTTTCTAATGTAATGTCACGATTGCTAGAAAGCAATCAACTACTAGAAATCATCAGATGAACTGAGAGTTTTAATATCGATATCTGTGAGTGTGTGTGTGTTAAACATGAACACAACCCCAGAATCAATAAGGTTAAAAAAAGTGGAAAGAAAGAAGATCTCTCTCTTTTTTTTTTTAAACCACCTCATTAAAAAAACTTGTCTTACACTAATACAATCAATATTTACATCCAATTGTTAATAAATGAAACATATGGTACACCTAGAACTTTTCATTTTTCTTCGTTTTTGCCATGGTTTTCTCCTATCACTTTCCCAGTTGTGTCTCTATGTGCTATTAAATCCTTGCTATGATCTCAAATATTAATGTAGTACCTATAAAATAATAGAGTATATTATAGAGTGTCTCTTTTGGGTCTGTGATCAAAATTCACAGTACAAATTTGCAAAAAATATATGCCAAGTATTCATAAAAATAGTATGTGAAATATGCAGCTCTGAGAAATTACATAACTTGGCAAAAGTCCCTTGAGAAGTAAGTGGCAGAGTTAGGGTTTGAACTCCGATCTACGGCTGTATCTGGGAAACATACATTTAAGAAATACTGACTTTAGCTTGTTTAAATATTTTTTCCTGTTACTTTCCTAAGACATGTTATACCTTTCTTTTCTAAAAGTGAAATGACATATTTTAAAATCTTTAAAAGATAATTTCCTTGTATAATCAAATGGTTATTTTTTGAGCTGCATAATTTCAGCTTTCTTGTCTTCATAAGAAAAGTAGCTCTCACGTTATGCTAAGAATAAATGCCTCCAAAGGACATATAGAAGAAATTTATATGACATGAATTTCTTTATATTTGCTACTTGTAGCCATCAGGGATTTTTGAATTTGTGGAATGAATATTCTGAATTCCAGCCATTCATAAAGTAATGAAATTGTCAATCTGGTTGAATAATTCTCCTAAAGGGTCATAACATAATAATTTCTTTCAAATATTATATTTTACTTACTTCACTTACTTCAGTTAGGTAAAAATGTGATATGAAATTTATTTACTTGCTCTTGTCCAATCACTATATATTGAAGTATATATTTAAGTAATTAAAAGAGACTTTAATTGAAGTTTTAAGTTACTGTGTGAAAAGAAAATATCATGACTATTTTTGGATGACAAAATCAATTTGACAAAGAAAAGGAACATTGCTTCATAAGGTTGTTTTGTGTGTTCTTCTCTGAGTAAAGACTTTGCAGGCAGAACTTATTTATGTGTTTGAACTTGCATCCCATTTCTTACCAGGTGTCTCTCCATAGGCACCAACTGTAATACATCAGTAGGTGAACAGCTCACTGCCCTAAAGCATTCTTACTCATGCCTGGCCGAGTTACTGAAGAAATTGCTCAAATCTCTAGCCCTTGTAGATCAAATGGTTATTTGAAGAATAGAAATCATAACAACCAGTCTCTCAGACCACAGTGTAATCAAATTAGAATTCAGGATTAAGAAACTCACTCAAAACCACACAACTACATGGAAACTAAACAACCTGCTTCTGAGTGACTACTGGTCCTGGTATGGTACTGCATACTGGTCCTGGTAGATATTGTAAGTTTGGTTTCTTCTCAGCTCCTGTTTCTTCCATCAAAAAGCCACTGTTAGTTGATGCAATAAAAGATGGTAAATCAGTCAATTAACAATCTTTAATGTCTACCTAAGAGAAAAAAAAAACTCATTATTATTCCAGTATGGAAATCCCTACCATCTTTTTGAATAGAATGATTCAAGATCCCGAGTACCTATTTTGTTGATCTCAAAAAACCAACTCAGGGATTTATTGATTTTTTGAAGTTTTTGTTGTGTCTCTTTCAATTCTGCTCTGATCTTAGGTATTTCTTATCTTCTGCTAGCTTTTGAATTTGTTTGATCTTGCTCCTCTAGCTCTTTTAATTTTGACAATAGGGTGTCTATTTTAGATCTTTCCTAGCTTCTCATATGGGCATTTAGTGCTATAAATTTCCATCTAGACCCTGCTTTAAATGTGTCCCAGAGATTCTGGTATGTTGGTCTTCAGTCTCATTGGTTTCAAAGAACATCTTTATCTCTGCCTTCATTTCATTGTTTATCCAGTAGTCACTGAGAAGCAGGTTGTTTAGTTTCCATGTATTTGTGTGGTTTTGAGTGAGTTTCTTAATCCTGAGTTCCAATTTGATTACACTGTGGTCTGAGAGACTGATTGTTATGGTTTCTATTGTTTTACATTTGCTAAGGAGTGATTTACTTCCAATTATGTGGTTAATTTTAGAATAAGTGCAATGTGGTGCTGAGAAGAATATATATTCTGTGGATTTGGGGTGGAGAGTTCTGTAGATGTCTATTAGGTCTGCTCAGTCCAGATCTGAGTTCAAGTGCTGGATATTCTTGTTAATTTTCTGTCTCATTGATCTGTCTAATATTGACAGTCGAGTATTAAACTCTCTCACTATTATGGTGTGGGAGTCTAAGTCTCTTTGTAGGTCGTTAAGAACTTGCTTTATGTATCTGGGTGCTCCTGTATTGGTTGCATATATATATGTATGATAGTTAGCTTTTCTTGAAACATTGATCCTTTTACCATTATGTAATGCCCTTCTTTGTCTCTTGTGATCTTTGTTGGTTTAAAGTCCGTTTTATCAGAGACTAGGATTGCAACCCCTGCTTTTTTATTTTTTGCTTTCCATCTGCTTGGTAAATCTTTCTCCATTCCTTTATTTCGAGTCTATATGTGTCTTTGCGTGTGAGATAGGTCTCCTGAATACAGCACACCAATGGGTTTTGACATTTTATCCATTTTGCCAGTCTGTGTCTTTTGATTGGGGCGTTTAGCCCATTTACATTTAAGGTTAAAATTGTTGTGTGTGAATTTGACCCTATTATTTTGATACTAGCTGGTTGTTTTGCCTATTAGTAGATGTAGTTTCTTCATTGTGTCAATGGACTTTACCATTTGGTACATTTTTGCAGCAACTGGTAGTGGTTGTTCCTTTCCATGTTTAGTGCTTCCTTCAGGAGCTCTTCTAAGGCAGGCCTGGTGGTGATGAAATCTCTCAGCAATTGCTTGTCCATAAAGAATTTTACTTATCCTTCACTTATGAAGCTTAGTTTCGCTGGATGTGAAATTCTGAGTTAAAAGTTCTTTTCTTTAAGGATGTTGAATATTGCCCCCCCCCCCACCACCACTTCTGGCTTGTAGGGTTTCTACTGAGAGATCTGCTGTGAGTCTAATGGGTTTCCCTTTGTGGGTGACCCGACCTTTCTCTCTGGCTGCCCTTAGCATTTTTTCCTTCATTTCAACCCTGGTGAATCTGATGATTATGTGCCTTGATGTTATGCTTCTTGAGAAATATCTTTGTGGTATTCTTTGTGTATCCTGGATTTGAATGTTGTCCTGTCTTGCTAGGTTGGGGAAATTCTCCTGGGTATCCTGAAGAGTGTATTCCAGCTTGGATTTATTAGCCCTGTCACATTCAGGTATGCTGATCAAATGTAGATTAGGTCTTGTCACTTAATCCCATATTTCTTGAAGGGTTTGTTTATTTCTTTTCACTCTTTTTTCTCTAATTTTGCTTTCATGTTTTATTTCATTGAGTTGGTCTTCAAGTCTCTGATATCCTTTCTCCTGCTTGATCAATTTGGCTATTGAAACTTGTATACGCTTTGTGAAGTTCTCGTGCTGTGTTTCTCAGCTCCAAGACCACTAGCCAGACTAATAAAAAATGAAAAGAGTGAAAATTGAATATATGCAATAATAAATGAGAAAGGGGATATCACCACTGATTCCACAGAAATACAAACTACCATCAGAGATTACTATAAACAACTCTATACACATAAACCAGTAAACCTAGAAGAAATGGATAAATTCCTGGACACTTACACCCTCCCAAGACCAAACCAGGAGAAGTTGAAATCCAGAATAGATCACAAGGTCTGAAGTTGAGGCAGCAATTAATAGCCTACCAATCAAAAAAATTCTAGGGTTCACAGCCAAGTTCTACCAGATGTACAAAGAGGAGCTGGTACCAATCCTTCTGAAACTATTCCAAACAATACAAAAAGAGGGAATACTCCCTAACTCATTTTATGAGACCAACATCATCCAGATATCAAAACCTGGTAGAGATACAACTAAAAAAGAAAATTTCAGGCCAATATCCATTATGAAAATGATGCAAAAATCTTCAATTATATACTGGCAAGTCAAATACAACAGCACATCAAAAAGCTTATCCATGATGATCAAGTAGGCTTCATCCTGGGGATGCAAGGCTGGTTCAACATATGCAAAAGTATAAACGTAATCCACCGCATAAACAGAACCAAAGACAAAAACAACATGATTATCTCAATAGATGCAGAGAAGGCATTCAACAAAATTCAACAGCCCTTTATGATAAAAACTGATAATAAATAGATATCATAATAAACTAGATATCAATGGAATGTATCGTAAAATAATAAAAGCTATTTATGACAAACCCACAGCCGATATCATACTGAATGGGCAAAAATTGGAAGCATTCCCTTTGAAAACCGGCGCTAGACAAGTGTGTCCTCTCTCACCATTCCCATTCAATATAGTATTGGAAGTTTTAGCCAGAGCAATTAGTCAAGAAAAAGAAATAAGGAGTATTCAATTAGGAAAAAAGGAAGTCAAATTGTCTCTATTTGCAGATGGCATGAGTGTATATTTAGAAGACGTTGTTGTCTCAGCCCAAAATCTCCTTAAACTGATAAGCAACTTCAGCAAAGTGTCAGGATACAAAATCAATATGCAAAAATCACAGGCATTCCTATATACCAATAACAGACAAACAGAGAGCCAAATCATGAGTGAACTCCTATTCACAATTGCTACAAAGAGAAATAAAATACCTAGGAATACAACTAACAAGGGATGTGAAGGGCCTCTTCAAGGAGAACTACAAACCACTGCTCAAGACAACAAGAGAGGACACAAACAGATGAAAAAACATTTCATGCTCATGGTTAGGAAGAATCATATTGTGAAAATGGCCATACTGTCCAAAGTAATTTATAGGTTCAATGGTATCCCCATCAAACTACCACTGCCATTCTTCACAAAACTGAAAAAAGAAACCAACCTTAAACTTCATATGTAAGCAAAAAAGAGCCTGCATAGGAAAGACAATCCTAAGCAAAAAGAACAAAGCTGGAGGCATCACACTACCTAACTTCAAACTATACTACAAGACTACAGTAATCAAAACAGCATGGTACTGGTTCAAAAACAGAGATATAGACCAATGGAACAGAACAGAGGCCTCAGAAGTAACGTCACACATCTGCAACCATCTGATCTTTGACAAACCTAACAAAAACAAGCAATAGGAAAAGGATTCCCTGATTAATAAATGGTGTTGTGAAAACTGGCTAGCCATGTGCGGAAAGCTGAAACTGGACCCCTTCCTTACACATTATTCAAAAATTAACTATAGATGGATTAAAGATTTAAACATAAGACCTATCACCATAAAAACCCTAGAAGAAAACATAGGCAATACCATTCAGGACATAGGCATAGGCAAGAACTTCATGACTACAGCACCAAAAGAAATGCCAACAAAAGCCAAAGCAGACAAATGGATCTAATTAAACTCCGGAGCTTCTACACAGCAAAAGAAACAATCATTAGAGTGAACTGGCAACCAAAAGAATGGGAAAAAATATTTGCAAGCTACCCATCTGATACAGTGCTAATATCCAGAATCTACAAAGAACCAAAACAGATTTACAAGAAAAAACAACCCCATCAAAAAGTGGGCAAAAGATATGAATAGACACTTTTTAAAAGAAAACATTTATGTGGCCAAAAAACATAGAAAAAATGCTCATCATCACTGGTCATTAGAGAAGTGCCAATCAAAACCACATTGAGATACCATCTCATGCCAGTTAGAATAGCGATCATTAAAAAATCTGGAGACAACAGATGCTGGAGACAATGCAGAGAAATAAGAATGCTTTTACACAGTTGCTGGGAGTGTAAATTAGTTCAGCTTCAGCCATTGTGTAAGACAGTGTGGCAATTCCTCAAGGATCTAAAAATAGAAATATTATTTGACCCAGCAATCCCATTACTGGGTATATACCCAAAGGATTATAAACGGATCTATTATAAAGACACATGCACACGTATGTTCAATGCAGCACTGTTTACAGTAGCAACGACCTGGAACCAACCCAAATGCCCATGAAAAATAGACTGGATAAGAAAATATGGCACATGTATACCATGGAATACTATGCAGCCATAAAAAGGGGTGAGTTCATGTCCTTTGCAGGGACATGGATGAATCTGGAAACCATTATTCTCAGCAAACTGACACAAAAACAGAAAACCAAACACTGCATGTTCTCACTCATAAGTGGGTGTTGAACATGAGTAGACGTGGACACAGGGAGGGGATCATCACACACTAGGGTCTTTTGGGAGGTGGGGGGCTAGGGGAGGGATAGCAGGGGGTGGGAAGATAGGGGAGGGATAATATTAGGAGAAATAACTAATGTAGGTGATAGGGGGATGGAGGCAGCAAACCACCATGGCATGTGTATACCTATGTAACAATCCTGCAAGA
This sequence comes from Ateles fusciceps, assembly GCA_036589455.1. NCBI lineage: Eukaryota > Metazoa > Chordata > Mammalia > Primates > Atelidae > Ateles > Ateles fusciceps. Next base: position 4,279,879 of record JAZHEH010002077.1, read on the forward strand.
TCTGCACATGTACCCCAGAACTTAAAGTAAAATTAAAGAAAAAAAAAAAGACTCTAAAAAAATACTGATGAGAGCTGCAAAAATGAAAAACAACTGAATAAATTGATTACAATGTATTAGAGAAGATATTACATGTAGAAATGATATAAAACATCAAAATAAGTTTTTTACAGTTTTTTAAAATTAAAAAAAGACTCCCAATACATTATAATATGTTATTTCTGAAAGGAAACCCATTAAGTTATGATATCTAGAATAAACTCAATTTCTGACCCATTTTTAATGCCTGATTGTCTGAGAAATGGCCACAAAATCTCCAGGGCTTTTGTGTCCTACTTACTCTGTGTGTGGAAGACATTTGTATCATTGACCATATATTTCCAAGCATTAGAGCATTTCACTTCCCTGCCCCCTTGGAAGGTAGGCATGACCATCTGACTTCCTTTGGCCAAAAGAAATTGTGGGTCTCCTTCCTAGATGGAAGCTTTTAAGAGGTAGTATGCAATTCTCCATAGTTTATCCTCCTAGTTCAATAGTCTTGTAAATATATTTCAAAATGAAGCCTCTAATATTCTAGATTCCAGAGTAACTATGATGAGTAAAACCCCCAGCTCATCCAAGTCAGATGTGAGTGTGTGCTAGAAATATATTTCTGTTGTGTTCATGCACCCACCTCAGCGTAACCTGCTGTTTTGCCTGATAAACTGTGTTCTCCCAGAGTTTGCACTATAACCAAATGAGCTAAAGAATTCTGGAGATGCACTGGGACTGTACTGAAATGTAGCACTGCATCTGCATCAGGTTTTGTTTATGTGAAGTTAAGCTCAGAGACATTGGTTGTTTTCATTTGCAACTTGCTGCTTATTAACCTCCCAAATGATATTAAAAATCCAAAGTATGCTTCCTAGTCAGAGAGCTAGAAAGTCAATTGAATATTCATGATGTTCCTTTCTTCTCCAAGTCCACCTATACCCTTGACCACCCTTCTTCAGGAAATGCTTCATAGAGCTGGAGATTGCTTGTTCCTTCTTCAAGCAGCATCGATGTTTTCCTGATGATGCCCAGTGGATTCTGACCCCACTCTCTGGAATCTTACTTCTTCATGACCTTAGCTGTCTCATCTCAAGAAAGCCTGGGTGGCTTTCTCTTGATCTTTTATTATACATTCTCTTATTCCTTAAAATATAACTTAAATGCGGTTTCGTAACAGCGACTCTGAAGCAAGATTAGGTGGATCCCAATTTTGGCTCTTGTATTTGTTAACTTTAGGACACTAGACAATTTTATTAAGCTTCTATGTTTTTCATTTTTATATAAGAATAAAAGAACAGCATTTTCTAACTCAGAGGAGAGCTACGTTAAAGATTAAATGAGTTAATCAGCATTAAGAGCTTTACACAATAAATGCTGTAATTACCACCTGTGTCAACACTTTGGAATACATGAGGCTGGCTATTGTCTTTGCATTTTGTTCTAGAACTGTACATGATATAATCCACACTATTATATAATCCACATTATTACAAACATACATTAACTTTTTTCTTTCATAATATTTAAGTAGGAGCTCCTTAAGCATAGCAAATAGTGCTTTTTCGACTCTGCTTACCAGCCTTTGTCAAAGGCCGCCCCTTTTTTTTTGAAAAAGGCCCTTTTTTTCATAGTTTACTGACTAAATATTGGACACATGTTGCTTTGCTAAGGATATGTGTCAAAGACTGCTTTCATTCAAGAAATTCAAACCTGATTGCATAATCTTGCCTTTTTGACCAACCTTTAAATAATTAATGAAAATCAATTATATCATTATACTATTAAGGTCTCTCACTTGGCAGAATAATGTCTTCAAAGCTTTGATTATCTAATCACAACTCTGCATTTTAGTGGAGCAAGCCTGGCATGCACCACTACAGGGATTTTTAAAGACTTCGCTGTGATGTCCTTCCAAAGGAGAAATTTTTTTTATTTTTTTATTTTTCTGGTTTTATTTTTGTAATTCCTAATTCATTACTCATTTGAATTTTGTACATAATAATTTCTTACTATGTGGGTTATTTTGTTCAATTAAAATCATTTATGTCTCTGCTTTGGAATGAGCTTCAACAAAAGGTAGAGGGAACATTTACCATTAATTTTACAATTTGTGTCTTTGAAAATATAATTTCCTAAATGGTTTGGTTTTAAAATTCCTATGTGTTCGATGCACAGAAAATATTTTCATATTTATACATATACATATACAAGTTTTGTTTTATATTTATAAATGTTTTTGAAATAAAATAAGAGACATCAGCAAAACACAAGAATCTGACATAAATTGTAGAAGTCTTTTGTCTGAATAAGAAAGAACATTTTGATTTAGCAGTCAATTTAAAAATAAAAGTCTACTTTCCGTTCACAGAATAATTATAATAAAGTTACATAAAGAGTCTCATGTCAAAATCATAGTGGCAATGTTAGATTGGTGGAATGTCTCTTGCACAAATCATTATCTTCTCAAAAAATAAATGGAGATGTAACAAGTAGTGAAATCTATCTAAAGTAAGACACTAAGATATTTTATTCATCCCCACAGGTCATATGCTTGACAGCCTTTAGATTATCATTACTGTGAGAAAAATTGGAAATTGTGGGATCTTTGGTAGTTTGTCTTCTTCCCCAGCTCCAGTGATTATGCTGGTATCCCATCAGTCAATATAATTCCATTCAAATATGTGTTCTAGGTACAGGCTTCAGAATCAACAGGGTTTAGTAGAAGAGTGTGTAAGGTTTTATTTGTTCATGTATCTGTTTGTTTTAATTTCCAAAGCTATCAGGCCAAGATTAAGCAGAAGGCAGAAGAGAAACACCCAGATTAGTAATCCATGACTTTTGTGGCTACTGTTGCTCTTCACTATTTGCCAATGCAGAAGTAGAACTGAGAGATTGGATTTTTACAATGTCAGTTGTTTAAGGTATAAATGTTGGCATTCAAGGCACACCTCTGTGGTGTCTTAGTAAAATCCTCATACCTTGTGTAGAGATCCAAATGATTACATTATTGGGACAGGATTAAATAGCAATAAGCAGGCACTTGTGCAAACTTCAGCTTAATATTGAGTAATTTGTTTCTAGGACACCATAGAAATAGCTCAATCTTCAAAACTATATTAAGGTATTCTGTAAGATTTTAGCACATCTGGGCACCAAAAAGGAGCAAATAAAAGTTCTCAAAAAACAATATCATAGGTCACATCTGTTTTGTCACAAGTTTTCAAATTTAACCAAACATAACTAGAGACACAGAAAGGCAAGGCAACATGAATAAGAATCATTATATACAATAGACAATAACTATAGGTAGCCAGAAATTAGAACTATACTACACAGAATTTGGAAAAACTATGCTTCCTATGTTTGCAAAATAAAATACAAACCTAAAGCAAGTTTTAGGGAGTGATAAACAATTTTTTGAATACTTATCAGATATTTTAAAGAACCAAGTAAGATTTCTAGAATAATAAACAAAATAATAACTGAAATAAAGAATAAAACCTGATTGAAAACAATAGATATTTCTGAAAAAGGACTAGTGAACTGAAATATAAATGAGGGGAAAATATCCAAAATAAAGCCAAAGGAAATAAATGCATGAAGCAGAGAGCTGTTACAAGGATAAGGCGTACAATAGGAAGCTCAAGTATCTAATTATTCAAAATGCTAAAATGAGAAAAGAGAATGGAAGAGAAGTAATATATGAAGAAGTAACATCTGAAGTTTTCAAAATTTGTTAAATCTAAGCACATATTGAATAAACCAAACAAGAATAAAAACAAACAAAACTAAACAAAAAAATCCTCAAGGCAAAAAAATAGAAACTACATGCGTAAACATCACTAAAAATTTGTAGAACATCTAAGAAAAGGAAAAAATGTCGACTATCTTCAAAGGATAAATATTTAGACTTTGTAACAGAGAATATAAACCATAAAGCTACAATGTGCTGAAAGAAAATGATTGCCAACCCAGGACTTGTATATTTATGGATAACATCCCTCCAGAACAAAGGTGGCACACAAAAGTTAACAGGACTTTGCCACAAGAAAAACTTCATTAAAAACAAAATAATAAAATTTTCTTTAAGTGGAAGAAAAATGACACCAAATGGCAGTTCAGAGATGAAGAGTGAAATTAACAGCAATGAAATTGCAAATAAACATGTACACACATACATACACATACATACATATCTGCATACATGTGTAAACATATATGTTTTATATACATTTTTGTTTATATACATGCTACTGAAACTACAAAATTATCTCATAAACACACGTATGTATGTTTGCACATGTGGTGTTTGTGTAAATACATAAATTTATTTAATTTTGTAGAAAGGTAGTAAATAAAGTCCTTCTTATCAGACAGAAATTTAAAATAACTATAATTACGATGCCAAGAGCCGTAGTGGGTAAAGGAGGCAACATGCAAAACCAGACGGATATACATAGAGATTAAAAATTTTAGAAATAACAAAAGTAAATTTTAGAGATCAAAAGCACTCTATGAGAAATGAAGAATGTTTTTGATGGGTTTAGTGGTAGACTGGGAATGGCTGAAGAATGAATTTCTGAGCTTGGAGATATCTTAATAGAAATCATCAATATTGAAAAGCAAAGGGAAAAAATTCTGAAAAAGAGACAAGGAAGATGCCTCACACTTTTAAACAAACATATCTCACTAGAACTCAATCACTATCTTAAGTACAGTTCTAAGTGGGTGGTACTGAAACAATTCATGAGAAATCTGCTCCCATGATCCAATCACCTTCCACCAGGTTTCACTTCCAACATTGGGGATTACATTTCAACATGAAATTTGGGCAGGGACAGCATCCCAACTATATCGGACACTGAACCAATAAATAAGAACATGTGAAAACAGAAAGCACAAGACTCATTTGGGTTCACTTGTGAACTCTACCAAATGTGTTAGGAAGAAATTATACCAATTTCCTACAATCTCTTTCAAAAATAAAAGTAAAGGAAATATTTCCTAACTCATTTTAAGAGGCAAGCATTGCTGTTATATCAAAACCAAAGATATTACAAGAAATGAAAACTAAAAGACTGATGTCTACTATAAACATAGATGCAAAATCTTCAACAAATATTAGCAAATTGAATCTAACATGTATACAAAGACTTGAACACCGCTACCAAGTGGGATTTATTCCTTTTATGCAAAGTTTGTTCAACATTAAAAAATTTGACTAATGTAATCCATCATATCTGTTGATATAATGTAGCTAAACTACGGTTTAGTGATGTGAATAAATTTAAAAATTATGTAATCATGTCAATAGATGCAGAAAAGTATTTAACAAAATGCAATTTAATTCATAATAAAAACTGTCAGTAAAATAGAAATAGAAGAGACTTTCCTTAACTTGTTAATGACTACAAAAACCTGAATCTGACAAAATTCCTACTGTAAGAAACTCAAAACTTTCCTGCTAAGATCAGAAACAAGGCAAAAGTCCCCTTTCGTCACTGCTTTTCAACGTTATATTGGTCATTCTCGCTACTGAAATAAGCCAAAAAAATAAAATTTAAAAGTAAATAGATTGTGGAAAAAAGAAATGAAACTGATTTTTTCAAAAATGAAATAACTGTTTATGTAGAAGATAAAAGAATTTACCAAAAAAAAAAAAAAGAGAGAAAAACAGTCCTGGAAATAAAAAATTACTTTTCTATACACTAGCAATAGATGAAGAGAATTTGAAATTAAAAAAACCCACAATGTCATTTACATTATTAACCCCCAAAATTAAATGTTTAAGTATAAATCTTGGAAAATATGTACAAGATATGAGAAAAACTATAAAACTTTGATGAAAGAAAGTAAAGAAAAACCAAATAAGTGGGACTATATTTTATATTCCCACTATAGATAGGATTCAAAATTGTCAAGACACTGGTTCTTCTCAACTGGACCTATAAATAAACTAAATTATTAATACATTAAATACAGTTAAGTCCCAAAAGAGTTAAAAATCCTATGGAGTTATTTTGCAGATACCGATGAACTTATACTGAAGTTTATATATAGAGAAAAAAGACCCACAAAAACCAATATAAGATTGAAGTAAAACAAAGTTGAAGAACCGATGGTATCTGACTTCAAAACAGACTATACAGCTGTAGCAATCAAGAGAATATAGTTTTAGTGAAAGAGTAGACAGATAAATGGAACAGAACAGAATTTTCAGAAATAGACCCACAGACATATAGTCAACTGATTTTTCACAAAGGGGGAAAAGCAATACAAGGGAAATAAGATAAATCTTCAACAAAGAATGCTGAAACAACTGGCATCCACATGCACACACACACACAAAAATGAATCTACAAACAGACCTTTCACCCTTCACAACAGTGAACTCCAAATGAATCACAGATCTAAATTTTTATATATACATATATAAGCATATGTATATTTATATATACAATATATAAAGTTGTATATATAAAATATATAAAATTATATACAATTTACAAATATATATTATATACTTACATGCAACACCAATGGCATAATCTATAAAGAATTGATAAGCTGGTGATTGTTAACATTTCTAAAAAATCTGCTAAGAGAATCAAAAGACTGGACAAAGACTGGGGAAAATATTTGCAAAAAACATATCAGATAAAGGACTGCTAGCCAAAATATATAAAAAATTGTTAAAACTCAACAATAAGGAAACACAGAGACCGATTCTATAATGGGCCAAAATTATCATATGAAGAGACTCTCGACATTGTCTTCAGAAAAATACAAATTAAACTAACAATGAAATATCACCACAGGCCTGTTAAAATGGCCCAAATCTAGAACACCAGAAACAACCAAAAATGCTGGCAGAGATGTTGGACAGCAGGAGCTCTCATTTATGGCTGGCGAGAATTCAGTTATGGCTGGTGAGCTCTCATTTATGGCTGGTACAACCACTTTGGAAGACACTTTGACAGTTTCTTACAAAACTAAATGTATTTTTACCACATGATACGGCCATCACATTCCTTTGACATATAACTAAAGGAGCTGAAAACTATGTCCACACAAAAATCTGTTCGCAGATGTTTATAGAAGCTTTATTCTTCTATTTTGGCAAAATTTGAAAGTAACCAAGATACCCTTTAGGAAGTGAATAGATAAACAAACCTGCATATTCTGTCAATAAAATATTATTCAGTATTAAAATGATACGAGATATGAAGACATGAGGGGAAACTTACAGGAATATTACTGAGTGAAAGAAGCAAATTTGAAATGAGTACATACTGTATAATTCCAACCATATGACATTCTACAAAAAGAGAAAACAATGAAGACAGTGAAAAAGATCGGTGGTTTCCAGGAATTAGTAGGAGAGTTAGATGAATAAGTGAAGCACATATGCTTTTGAGGGCAGTAAAACTGCTGTTTATGATACTACAATGGTAGATACATGTTTTTATACATTTGTCCAACACCAAGAATTATCGCTAATATGAACTATAGACTCTGGTTGACAATGATGTATATTCATCAGTTGTAACAAATATATCACCTTGGTGGGGAAGGTTGATAATGGGGAAGCTATGCATATGTGGAGGCAATAGGTGTATGGAAAAATTTTTCCTTCACTCAATTTCATTGTAAACCTAAAACTTCTCTGAAAAATAAAATCTCTTACACACATATAAACACACAATCTTAAACAGGTCAAGAAAGTAAATGTATATAGATCTGAACGTAGAAATAGAAAGTACATATTGAGGTAATAGATTCAAAATCATAATTTTGGCAATCACCTTAATGTTGATGGACTAAGTTGTTCCAATTAAAAATCAAATATTATCAGATTGGATAAAATAATAAAACTCAACTCAAATGTTTCCTGTGAGAGCTATATGAAACATTAGCCTGTTAAAGCATAAAAATACAGGACAGAAAATTTTATCCCAACCAGCAAAAGATAGCAGGGGTATAGCTATATTAATCTAATAAGATAAACATTAAGTCATAAAGCATTGTTAGAAATAAAAAGGGAATCTTGTTCATTATAAAAATATTTTACTAGTAAGCTAAAGTAAGCTTAAATGTGAATGCACTTAATAACCTAAATTGAAATGTGTGACGCGTAACTTCAAGAATTTTTAAAAAAAGGAAAAGAGGCAAAACTATAATGAAGAATTTTAACATGTGTCTTAGCTGCTGATAGAACAGAAAAACAATATCAATTAGGTTAGAGAAGATGTGAATCAGGAAATTAGCATAATTGACCTTACAGAAAAATTCAGAGAAACATTTTTACAAATTTGGGAGAAATGGGATTTAATGTACATAGGGAATGTTTACAAAAGTTATCTATTTAATGGGAAATAGAATAAATCTTAACATATATCAAATGATTTCAACTGCAAAAAAATTTTTGAGGCCATAATGCTATTAACTCAGAAATCAAACAAATTGCAAGTTTTCCTACCTTCCTAAATGTTTGGAAGTTAAGAAATGTCCACAAAATAATGCCCCTTAAAGACAATGTGACAATGAAATTCAAAGAAATGTTTGAGCTTTAGGAAAAGGAAAAGTTAGAAAACAAGAACAAATTAGATGAAATAATTATAAGAAATTGAATTCATTGGTGAAATGAAGATACAGAAAATAGAAGATAAGCATGTAATAGGAATCATCAACAAAGGCAAATTATCTTCACTTGAAAAAAATAAATAACAAAACTGACAAACAATGATGAGACTGATCAAGGGAAAAAGAGAGGAGGCCCAAATCACCAGTGTTAGGAATGAAAATGAGAACATCACCATGAAATCTTGTAGATAGGATAATTATAAGTAAATTTATGCCAATAATTTAAATAAATAGAACTGACAATTGTCTATATAAATAAATTTATTAAAACTGACAGAAAAAAATCAGAAAACCTCTTTAAAATAAATAGACATTGACTGCATAGTAAAATATCCACTAGAAATATTAATAATCAGATGGCTTCTCTGTTAAATTCTATGAAGCATATATAAAGAGTATAAAATAGACAACATTCTCTACATTATTTTCTGATGCTATGGTCTTAATACCAAAACTTAACTAAAGAAAATATAAACAATGAAGTTGCATGACAATCTCTATATAAATACGTATTTTAAATTCTTAAATAAAAAATTAGCAAACCAAATTAGGAACTAAAGGTAAATAGCAATGTAGATGTTATATAATAATCTGCTTAGTTTTTTGTTTCCATAAATGCAAATTTTATTTTACACTTGAAAATAACTGTCTCTTCTCATTCAAAAATTTATTTTCTTTCATCATACTTTAAGTTCTGGAATACATGTGCAGAACGTGCAGGTTTGTTACATAGGTATATATGAGCCATGCTGGTTTGCTGCACCCATCAACCCATCATCCACATTAGTCATTTCTCCTAATGCTATACCTCCCCTAACCCCCAACTGTGACGTTTTAAAAAAATCTATTTCAAAAAAATCTAGAAAAAATTAAAAGACATTTAACATCTATTCACTTTAAGTATTTGTCAAATTTGATATTGAAGTTATTTATCATATATATATGTATATATATAGTCTTGTTTATATAAAATGTAGAGAAAACAAAACCAGCAAATATTCTAGTCAATTTTTCAATTGCTGAAAGCTCTCTTTTTGGAAACGTCTGAGGAATAATCTTTGTTTCCACTTCTTGGACTTGGAGAAGAAAGGAATAGCATGAATTGATATTTTACAATATTAAATCATCCAATCAAAGGACATATTATATTTCTGCATTACTTTGGTCACCATACTTGTTTAATTATAGTTTTCTGTATAATTCTGTCACATAACTTTGCTAGGTTTTGGTTCTATGTGGTTTATAATTCTGATCTTATTTTAAATGGCAACATTGTTTTAATTTTTAGTATGTTTTAGTGTATAAAATATGGTTTATTTTTATATTGAAACTGTCTTCCTCGATTGTGCTAAATGTACTTATTAACTCTCTTATGGGTAGATTTTGATTTTTCTACATTATAATTTCATGTGAAAATAATAGCAGGTTTATTTCTTCCCAATCCTCATAGTTATTCCCCTCTTTTTAGCTGTGCTGTGCTGGCTATAACCTATTTATAGGTTTTCCATTGTTTAACAGAAGTGGAAATAATGAGTATTCTGTTTTTTTCAACTGCAAATGGTACTTCTCCAGTATAGATCACATGTTAAGTCACAAAATAATTTTAACAAATTAAAGAAGGTTAAAAACCTACCACATCTTTCCTGGACACACTGTAGTAATACTGGAGATGACGAGTAGAAGGAAAACTGGAAAATTCACTTCACACATGTGTAAATTAAACAACACATTCCTGAACAATTCGGTGAAAAAATTAATTAAAAAGGAAATTAGAAATCTCCCCCAGACAGTAAAAAATAACTTCTATCAAAACTTATGGGATATAGCAAAAGTAGTACTAGGAAAAATTCATAATGCTAAACACCTAAAGTAAAAGAAAAGAGATCTCTTACAAACAATCTAATATTACAATTCAAGGAGCTAATAAAACAGGAACAAATGAAGCCTAACGTTTGTAGAGGCATAAAATAATAAACATTGGAGCAGAATTATTATTTTTTTATTTTTTACCATTTTTAGTATACAATTTAATGGTTTTTAGTATATTCATAGGGCTGTGTGACCATAATCACAACATTCAGTTTTCAAACATTTTCATCATCCCCCAAAGAAGTCCTAAAAGGCTTAGTTATCATCCTCCAATCCCCACATTTTTCCTGTGCTCCACCCTAGGCAATCACTAATTTGCTTTCTGTCTCTATAGATTTGCCTTTTTCAGACATTTCATATAAATGGAATTCCACAATATGTTGCCTTTTGTGTCTGGCTTATTTCACTTAACACGATGTTTTTAAAGTTCTCATATGCTGCAGCAAGTACTGTAGCATGAATCAGTACTTTATTTCTTTGTAGGGTGAGTTATATTCCATTATATAGATATACCACATTTTCTTAATCCATTCATCAGTTGAAGAGCATTTAGCTTGTTTCCACTTTTTGGCTATTGTAAATAATGCTGCTATTAACAGTTGTATACAAGTTTTTGTGTAAACCTATGTTTTCATTTCTCTTGGCGATATAACTGAGAATGGAATTGTTGAGTCAAACTGTAATTTTATGTATAACGTTTTTAAAAACTGACAAATTGTTTTCCAAAGCAGTTCCTCTAATTTACATTTTATTAGCAAATTGAATGATTCTAATTTCTCCAAATTCTCATCAACATTTGTTATTGTCTATCTTTTTTATATTATTTCAGCAGGTCTTTGGGGAACAAGTGGTGTTTGGTTACATGACTAAATTCTTTAGTGGTAATTTCTGTGATTTTGGTACACCCATCACTCAAGCAGTGTACACTGTACCCAATGCGTAGTCTTTTATCCCTCACTCATGTTCCACCCTTCCCTAAATCCCCAAAGTCCATCATATCATTCTTATGCCTTTGCATCCTCATTGCTTAGCAACTACTTATGAGTGAGAACATACAATATTTGATTTCTCATTCCTGAGTACTTAACTTAGAATAACGGTCTCATATACCATCTTGCTTGCTGCAAATGCCATTATTTCTTTCCTTTTTATGGCTGAGTAGTATTCCTTGTTTTGTGTGTGTGTGTGTGTGTGTGTGTGTGTGTGTGTGTGTAATCACAATTTTTTATACACTCATTGACTAATGGGCATTTGAGCTGGTTCCATATTTTTGCAATCACGAATTGTGATGCCATAAACATGCATGTGCAAGTATCTTTATTGTATGATGACTTATTTTCCTCTGGGTAGATACCCAGGCATGGGATTACTGAATCAAATTGTATTTCTGCCTTTAGCTCTTTAAGGAATCTCTCCACTGTGTTCCATAAGTGGGATAACTGTTTACATTCCCTCCAAATGTGTAAAAGTGTTTCCTTTTTACCACATCCACACCAACATCTATTATTTTTTAATTTTTTGTAATGGCCATTCTTGCAGAAGTAAGGTGGCATTGCATTGTGGTTTTGATTGGCGTTTTCCTGATCGTTAGTGATGTTGAGCATTTTTTCATATGTTTCTTGGCCACTTGTGTATCTTCTTTTGAGAAGAAGGTATACAAGTCTTCTCGTATATTGTCTACTCATGTCCTTAGCCCACTTTTTGATTTTTTTTTTTTTTTTTTTTTTTCTGATTTGTAGGAATTCCTTACAGATTCTGGATCTTAGTCCTTTGTTGGATGAATAGTTTATGGATATTTTCTCCCACTCCCTGGGTAGTCTGTTTACTCTGCTGATTGTTTATTTCACTGTGCAGAAGCTTTTAGTTTAATTAAATCTTATCTATATACCTTGTTTTTGTTGCATTTGCTTTTGGGTTCTTGGTAATGAAGTCTTTGTCTTAGCCAATGTCTAGAAGGACTTTTCCAATGTTATCTTCTAGAATTTTATGGTTTCAGGTCTTGGATTCAAGTCCTTGATCCATCTTGAGTTGATTTTGATATATGTTGAAATACGAGGATCCAGTCTCATTTTTCTACATGTGGCTTTGCAAATTATCCCAGCACCTTTTGTTGAATAAGATGTCCTTTCCCCACTTTATGTTTTTGTTTGCTTTGTTGAAGATCAGTTGGCTGCAAGTATTTGACTTTATTTCCAAGTTCTCTATTCTGTTCCATTGATCTATGTCCTTAATTTTATACCAGTACAATGATTGTTTTGGTGACGAAGGCCATATAGAATAGTTTGAATTCAGGTAACATGATGCCTCCAGTTTTGTCCTTTTTGTACAGTCTTGCTTTGGCTATGTGGGCTCTTTTTTGAGTCCATATGAATTTTAGGATTTTTTTCCCCCTAATTCCATGAAGACTGATGGTGGTATTTTGAGGGGAATTGCATTGAATTTATAGACTGCTTTTGGCAATATGCTCATTTTCACAATATTGATTTCCCATCCTTGAACATGGGATGTGTTTCCATTTGTTCGTGCCATCTATGATTTCTTTCCGCAGTTTTGTAGTTTTCTTGTAGAGGTCTTCCACCTCCTTAATTAAGTATATTACTAAGTATTTTATTTTCCTTTTTTTTTTTTTTTTTGCAGCTATTGTGAAAGGTGTTGTGTTCTTGATTTGATTTTCAGCTTGGTTGCTGTTGGTGTATAGCAGAGCTACTGATTTGTATACATTAATTTTGTATCCTGAAACTTTGATGAATTCAATTATCAGTTCTAGGAGCTTTTTGAATGTGTCTTTAAGATTTTCTAGGTATATGATCATATCACCAGCAAATAGTACAGTTTGACTTCCTCTTTACTCATTTTGATGCCTTTTATTTTTTTCTCTTGTTTGATTGTGCTGGCTAGGACTTCCAATACTATGTTGAATACAAGTTCTGAGAGTAGGCATACTTGTCTTGCTCCAGTTCTCATGGGTGATACTTTCAACTAACTTTTCCCCTGTTCGGTTATTATGATGGCTATGAGTTTGTCATAGATAGCTTTTATTACATTAAGATGTATCCCTTCTATGCTTATTTTGCTGAGGGTTTTAGTAAATGCTCAGTGATGCTGATTTTGTCTAATGCCTTTTCTGCATCTGTTGAGATGATCATGTAATTTTTGTTTTAAATTCTGTTTTATGTGGTGCATCACATTTAATGACTTGCATATGTTAAACCATCACTGCATCTCTGATATGAGACCCACTTGATCGCGGTGGATCTTAGATTGTCTGTTTGCGTTCTTTCATACTTTTTGATGTAGGCATTTAATGCTATGAACTTTCCTCTTATCACTGCCTTTGCTGTATCCAGAGGTTTTGATATATTGCATCACTATTATTGTTTAGTTAAAAGAATTTTTAATTTCAGTCTTGATTTCATTGTTTGCCCAATGATCATTCAAGAGCAGGTTATTTAATTTCCATGTATTTGTATGGTTTTGATGGTTCCTTTTGGAGTTGATTTCCAATTTTATTCCACTGTGGTCTGAAAGAGTATATCATATAATTTCAATTTTCTTAAATTACTCGAGACTTGTTTTGTGGAATATCTTATGGTCTATCTTGGATAATGTTCCATATGCTGATGAATAGAATGTATATACTACAGTTATTGGGTAAAATGCTCTGTAAATATCTATTAAGTCCATTTGTTCTAGGATATAGTTGATTTATTTATATATTGAGATGGAGTCTCACTCTTGCTGCCCAGGCTAGAGTGCAGTGGTGCAATCTCGGCTCACTGCAACCTCTGCCTCCCAGGTTCAAGTAATTCTCCTGTCTCAGCATCTCGAGTAGCTGGGATTACAGGCACCTGCCACCATGACCAGATAATTGTTTTGTAATTTTAGTAGAGACAGGTTTCACCATGTTGACCAGGCTGGTCTAGAACTCCTGATCTCAGGTGATCTACCCACCTTGGCTTCCCAAAGTGCTGAGATTACAAGAGTGAACCACCATGCCCATCTGGGTATAGTTTAAATTCATTGTTTATTTGTTGGCTTTCTGTTTTGATGACTTGTCTAGTGCTGTCAGTGGAGTATCGAAGTTCCCCACTATTATTGTGTTGCTGTTTTTCTCATTTCTCAGGTCTAGTAGTAATTGTTTTATAAATTTGGGGAGCTCCAGTGTTAGGTGCACATATATTTAGGATTGTAATATTTTCCTGTTAAACGAGTCCTTTTATCATTATATAATGTCCCTCTTTGTTTTTTTAACTGCTATTGCTTCATGGTTTGTTTTGTCTGATATAAGAATAACTACTTCTGCTTGCTTTTAGTATCCATTTGCATGGAATATCTTTTTCCACCCCTTACTTTTACTTTATGTGAGTCTTTATGTGTTAAGCAAGTCTCTTGAAGACAAAAGATACTTGATGGTAAATTCTTATTCTTTCTGCCATTATGTATCTTTTAAGTGGAGCATTTAGGCCATTTATATTCAATGTTAGTATTGAGATATGAGGTACTATTCTATTTATGGTACTATTTGTTGCCTGAATACCTTGTGGGTTTTTTTAATTGTACTTGTGTTTTATATGTCCTGTGAGATTTAAGCTTGAAGAAGGTTCTATTTTGGTGGATTTAATTCAAGATTTCAAGCTCCTTTTAGCAGTTCTTGTAGTTCTGGCTTGGTAGTGACAAATTCTCTCAGCATTTGTTTATCTGAAAAAGACTATTTTTTTCTTCATTTATGAAGCTTAGTTTCACTGGTTACAAAAGTCTTGACTGATAATTGTTTTGTTTAAGGAGTCTGAAGACGGTAGAGTTTCTGCTGAGAAATCTGCTGAGCAGAAGTAAATAAAATGAAAAATAAAACAACATGAATAAAACCACAAAGCTAATTTTTTTTTGTAAAAAAAAAGAGACAAACTGTTTGTTAGACTAATTAAGAAAAAAAGATAACTATAATCCCAACAGTTTGGAAAGCCAAGGTTGGAGGATGACTTGAGGCCAGAGTTTGAGACCAGCATAGGCAAGAGAAAGATCAGCTCTCTGAAAAAATAATAATCTGATGAAATAACAAAAATAAAGCCTATAAATCAAAAATGCTGTAAGAGAAATAAAGAATGCTTTCTGTGGGTGTAGTTGTAGACTGGGAATGGCTGAGGAAAGAATTTTTGAGCTTGAACATATCTCAATAGAAACCATGAACATTGAAAAGCAGAAGGAAAAAAAAAGCCTGAAAAAATAAAACAGAGCAGAATATCCAAGAATTAGGACACAACTACAAAAGGTATATACAGAATGGAAGTTTAAGAAAAAGAAGAAAGACAGAAAGGGACAGAAAAAATATTTGAAACATTAATGATTGACTTTTACCTAAATTAATGTCAGACACCAAACAATATATTCAGGAAATTCAGAAAACTCCAAGCAGGATAAATGCCAAAACAAACAAAATAAAACAAAAACACTACATCTGAGCATGTTATTTTCAAATTACAGAAAATCAAATATAAAAAAATATTGTAAATAAGCCAGAGTAGGGGAGAATCATACTTATAGAGGAGCAAAGATAAATAATAATATCTGATTTTTCTTCAGAGGTCATGCATGTCAAAAAGTAGAGTGAATTGTGATGAAAGGGGGTGAAAAATTCTAGAATTCTATACCCTGCAAAATCCAAAAATGCACTTGGATTAGTTCAAATGTATGTCACAAACTATATGATCAAATGGCTTTACTAGTGAATTCTACCAAACATTAAAGAAAAATAAATTCTACTCCTTCTGAAACTCTTCCAAAAAATTAAAGGGTTGGAAGAACTTCCAAATTAATTTTATGAGGTCAAGAATATTCTGAAACACAAACCAGCCAGACACCACCAAAAAAGAAAACTATAGGTCAATATCCTTGATACAAATACATTTTTAAAAATCATCAACAAACTGTTAGCAAACAGAATCCAACAGTGCATTTAAATAATCAATGCACCAAACGAGGTGGGTTTATTCCTGGAATAACAGGATGGTTCAACATACAAAATTAGCTAATGTGATTAAGCCATTGGCATAACAAAGAATAAAAGTCACATAATTTTATCAAAAGATGTAGGATGATCTTTGACAAAAATGTAAACAATTTTATCATTAAAATTGTCAACAAACAGCACAGAAGGAAAATACTTCTACATAATAAAGACATATATGAAAAGCCTACAGCTAACATCATATTCAATGATGAAAATCAGGAAGATTTTCTTTTAAAATGAGGACCAAGGCAAAGATGCTCACACTTACCACTTCTATTCAACATAGTCCTGGAAGCCCTAACTAGAGCAATGATGCAAATACAAGAAAAAAGAAAAGCATCCGAAATGTAAAGGAAAAAAAAAAGGACATTGTTTATATTTTCAGATGACATAATCTTATATATTGAAAACCCTGAAGACTAAATTAAAGACAAAAATAAAACTGTAAGATCTGGTAAATGACTTTAGTAAAGCTGCAGGTTACAAAATCAATGCACAAAAAGTCATTGTGTTTCTGTACATTAACAACAAGCAATCTGAAAAACAAGGTGAGGAAAACAATCCCACTAATGAAGGAATAAAGAATAAACTATGTAGGAATAAATACTTAAGAATAAACTTGCCTAAGGAGATGTAGCTCTCTATACTAAAAAGTGTAAATGTTGATGAAAGAAATTTAAAACTACACAAATAAAAGACATCCTGTGAACATGGATTGGAAGACTTAATATTGTTAAAATATCTATGCTACTCAAAATGATTGACAGTTTCAATGGAGTCCTTGTTAAATCTCAATGGCATATTTTGTAGTAATGAAAAGAAAACAATTCTCCAATTCGTATGGAATCTCAAGGAATTATGACTATCCAAATGAATCTTTAGAACGAAAAATGAAGCTGAAGGCATCACGCGTCCTAATTTTAAAATATATTAAATGCTACAGTAATTAAAACTGTATGATACTGGCATAAAAACAGATATATAGAGCAGTAGAACAGAATAGAGATATAGTCAGCTGATCTTCAACAAGGGAGTTAATAATGCACAATGTAAAAATTAAGTTATTTTAATAAATCATGATGGGAAAATTGGATATCCATATGAAGAAGAAAAATATGAGATCCTCATCTTACACCATATGAATAATCAAATCGAAATGAATTAAGTATGTAAATGTAAAATCTGAAATTTTAAAACTCCTAGGAGAAAATATATGGAAAATGCTTCAGAATATTTGTTTTGACAATTATTTTATGCATATGATGCAATAAGCATAGGCAACAACAAAATTAAACAAGTAGGACAACATCAAATGGAGAAGATTCTGCATAAAACGGAAATAACAGAGGGAAAAGGCAACCTACATCATGGAATAAAATATTTGCAAAATACATATTTGATAAGGAATCAGTTTCCAAAATGTATAAGAAACTCCTACAACTAAATACCAAAACCAAAACAAAACAGAACTAATAACCCAATTTACAAATGAGGAAAGAAATTAAATAGATGTTTCTCCAAAGACATAGAAACAGCCAATAGGTTTATAAAAAAAATGCTCAATGTCGCAAATCATCAGTACAGTCTAAATCAATGAGATATTATTTCACACCCATGACCACAGCATTTTTTTTTATTTCAACAGGTGTAGAATATGAAAAAAGGGAACTCTGTGCACTGTTAATGGGAATTATAATGATGCATCTACTATGTTGATATGGTTTGGATCTGTGTCCCCACCCAAATCTCATGTGAAATTATAATATGCAATGTTGGAGGAAGAGCCTGGTGGGAAGTGATTTGATCATGGGGGAGGATTTTCCCCTTGCTGTTCTCATGGCAGTGAGTGAGTTCTCAGGAGATCTGGTTGTTAAAAGTGTGAAGCACCTCTTCCTTATTTCTCTTCCTACTTCTCTGGCCATGTAAAATGTGCCTGCTCCCCTTTCCCCTTCTGCTGTGAATATAAGTTTCCTGAGGCCTCCCTAGCCATGCTTCATGTACAGTCTGTGGAAACATGAGCCAATTAAACCTCTTTTATTTATAAATTACCCAGTCTTAGGTATTTCTTTATAGCAGTGTAAGAACAAACTACTATATATGGAAAACTGTATGGAGGTTTCACGAAGTTCTCGTGCTGATTTTCAGCTCCATTGGGTCATTTATGTTCTCTAAACTGGTTATTGTAGTTAATATTTCATCTAACCTTTTTTCAAGGTTCTTAGCTTCCTTGCATTGGGTTAGAACATGCTCCTTTAGCTCAGAGAAGTTTGGTATTAACCACCTTTTGAAGCCTGCTTCTGTCAATTCTTCAAACTCACTCTCTGTCCAGTTTTGTACCCTTGCTGGCGAGGAGTTGTGATCCTTTGGAGAAGAGGTGTTCTGAATTTTGAAATTTTCAGCGTTTTTGTGCTGGTTTCTTCCCATCTTCGTGGATTTATCTATCTTTGGTCTTTGAGGTCAGTGACCTTGGGATGGGGTCTCTGAGTGGACATCCTTTTGTTGATGCTGAAACTGTTTCTATTTATTAGTTTTCTGTCTAACAGTCAGGCCCCTCTGCTGCAAGTCTGCTGGAGTTTGCTGGAAGTCCACTCCAGACCCCGCTTGCCTGGGAATCACCAGCGGAGGCTTCAGAACAGCAAAGATTGCTGTCTGTTCCTTCCTCTGTTAGCTTCATCCTAGATGGGTACCTGCCAGATGCCAGCCAAAGCTCTCCTGTATGAGGTGTCTTTTGGCCCCTACTAGGAGATGTCTCCCAGTTAGGACTTATGAGGCTCAAGGAGCCACTTGGAGAGGCAGTCTATCCCTTATCAGAGCTCAAACACTGCTGGGAGATCCGCTACTCTTTTCAGAG
This sequence comes from Ateles fusciceps, assembly GCA_036589455.1. NCBI lineage: Eukaryota > Metazoa > Chordata > Mammalia > Primates > Atelidae > Ateles > Ateles fusciceps. The sequence goes on from JAZHEH010002077.1 coordinate 4,299,282, forward strand.
CTGCCAGCCAGGAATGTTTAGGTTTACTGAAGCTGTACCCACAATTGCCCTTTTTCCCCAGGTGTTCTGTCCCAGAATGGTAGGGGCTTTGTTTATAAGTCCCTGACAGTCTGCTACAGTTTTCAGAGATGCCCTACCCAATGAGGACATCTAGTAAGACAGTCTGCCTGCAGCTGCCGAGCTCCACCCAGTTCAAACTTCCTGGTAGCTTTCTCTACACTGTGAGGTTGAAACCACCTACTCAAGCCTCAGCAATGGCAGTCACCCCTTTCCCCACCGAACTCAAATGTCCCAGGTTGAGCTCAGACTTCTGTGCTGGCTGCGAGAATTTCAAGCCAGTGGGTCTTAGCTTGCTGGTCTCCGTGGGGGTGGGGCCCAACATGCCAGACAACATGGCTCCCTGGCTTCATCCCCCTTTCCAGGGGAGTGATCAGTTCTTTCTCACTGGTGTTTCTGGTGCCAATGGGGTATGAAATAAAAAACTGCTGTGGCTATCTCGGTTTCTGCCCAAACAACTGCCTAGTTTTGTGCTTGTGCTGGAAACCCAGAGCCCTGTGGTTGTGTAGATACCAGAGGGAATCTCCTTGTCTGTGGGTTGTGAAGACCATGGGAAAAGTGCAGTATCTGGGCTGGAGTTCAGGGAACAGTCCCTACTGGCTTCCCTTGGCTAGGAGAGGCAGTTCCTCGGCCCCTTGCGCTTCCCTGGTGTAGCAACGCCACACCCTGCTTTGGCTTACCCTCCTTGGGCTGCACCCACTGTCCAACAAGTTGCAGTGATATAAACCAGGAACCTCAGTTGGAAATGTGGGAAATCACCCACCATCTGCCTCAATCTCGCTGGGAGCTGTGTAATGGAGCTCTTCCTATTCAGCCATCTTGCCCAGGGATCCTGAAGTTACTTTTCTATTCATACTATATTCCCAACATCCAAAACTGATGTAATTAACAAAGATAAAGTTTTGGAAATAGCTCCAGCTGAGGTTCCAGAGAGAAGGGGGTAGATAGCATAATTATGCTGGGTTCTTAAAGACAAAGGAGGCTGATACCTGCTGGCTCGCACTAGGGAGTCTCTACTTACCACATTTTGTCTGCACTCAGTAACCAGACAGTCTTACCAGGACTTTAATTTTTTGTGGGGGAGAAAAGAGATAAAAATATCTTTTTTCTTCAAGTACTCTGAACTGCCATACTGGAAGGCAAAGAATCATGGCATGTTTCTTTGGACTACCTAAGTCTCAGCTTTTTAAAACATTGATAAGCTTTCCTTTCTGAATATAAAATGTTATGATGAAAACCTCCCGTATTATTATATCTCCTTCAGAAAACAGTTTGGCACATAATGTTTATACAGTTCCAAATATATATATATATATATATATATATATATATTATATATATGCAATTTGTAAAATGTTTTGTTTGGAACTCTTAGGGAAAACCACTATATTTAAATGTTAGTTATAGGCCATAAGAAACTAAATAGTCTTGGAAAGGGGGATGAGAAATGTTTTCTAAAACATCTCTTTCTCCAAGAAAGCTTTACTTTTATATGAGAGAGGAAATACTATAAATTATTCTTGAGATTTACTGGAACAATCTTGTTTCCTCATAGCTAACTGACCTAGAATTCAGTAGGTATTCTCATCATCAGTTATATGAGCATTCGATACATATAGCCCTAATTGTTTATACAAATAGACAATTACCAAATAATTAACTGGATTCTTCTGTAATGAGTGGTAAGAGTCAGAAATACATAACTGTATTAATTTATAAAATCTCTATAAAGAAAAACAAGTATATACAGAGAAAAAATTATTCATGAAAATGTTTCCAGGATAAATTATAATGGAAAAAAATAAAAGGAGAAAAACAACTGAAATACTAGTATAATAATGAATATAATAAAATATATTAATAATCCAACATTAACAACTAAAATCGTATTATATAGAATTTCAATAAAATGCCAGTAAACATTATATTTACCTGAATAAATTGTATAGAAATATATAACTATATCAAAACTCTTTTCAATAGTCTTGTATAAATACTTTAGAAATATAACCATTAACTACATTCACATCTTATGAAAGTTGTAATTAGATACAGAGGACTTTTTTTTATGTTTGTTCCAAAAACATTCATGACATTCTCATGTGTCTCAGCTAAAAATACAAGTTAGAAAATTGATTGTTTAATTATTGCTTCTCAGTCTCTATCATAACATTATTTTAGGCATCAGCAACTCTTAAGTGGATAAAGCAAAAGGTGTAACATATTCTGTTTTCAGTCCTTTCCATCTTCCTTCAACTGGACATTTTTTCACATTGCAGACCTTGTGCTCTTCCTAAAATAAAAATGTCAACTTATTTTCTGAACGTTGCAGTAGACAGTATTACTTATCCACTTTCCATTTACCCTCTCCCACGTCCTAGCAATTACCTTCTAAATGTCTATTTCTTCTATCTGAATATTATGATATTTGAGGAAACTAATATTATTTTCCTTCATCACTTTGCTGGCCAATCAATAGGTTTACCTGATTAGTCCAAAGTTAATTCTATTCCCTTTATCATAATCATTAGTTCACCTAACCAACAACTTGACTGACCAACAAGATACTTCCCTGTGTTGTATAATAAAAAGATTGGCTTATGTATGGAGATAGAATCATATTTAAGTCAATGAAATATGGGGGATACTATGAGGGAAATATATCTGGATGTCGTGGAATTCTAGACCCATTTATTACCCTTTGAAGAATCTAGCATCAGTTGGAACAAAACCTAGACAGAAGAGTATAAAACAAGGAGTCTTAGAAAAATAGGACCAGAGACACTGGGTTGAGTCACCCTGAAGCCCTTTCAACATCAGCATTCATACTTACACATGTTCACGAGTTTTGTTAATGGATTTACCAGTTTGAATGGAGTTCCCAGCTTCTCGCTGGTAATAGCATCTAAACTGAATTATAACTCTTCTGACTTTCTTTGATTTTAAATAAGTTTTGAAAGATAGTATGCCGTTATCTCTCTCTCTCTCTTTCTATTTTTTTTTTTTTTTTTTTTTTTTTTGCAGTTTTCCAAATTTCACGGGTTCCCTCTTAATTCAAGGTGTTTGCAAATACCACGATTTTGGCCTGAAATCCCCTTTCCAATCCCTCTATTCTTAATTAAGTCCTACATCACCTTTTTGTTTAATCTAAGATTGTTTTTCTAATGCCTTATCTAACTCCTACTTTTCTACAGACTCTCATGGTACACTAATACCACAGCATACATGGTACACTAATAATAAAGGAACATAAATGTTCCTTATTGAATCATTTAACAGGAAACATCATATGGAACTGCATTTTTACTGCAATGAGCTAACATCAAGCACTGTCATTCATTATCCTAGTAGTCCTCGTTTCAACTATTGGATTTAGAATATAATGTCTGAATAAATAATATGGAGTCAAATGTTTGTAAGTGAATGAATGAATAAATATATGCACATTAAATATTAACTTAGGTAAGTTGTTGAAGCATGATGTCATTGTTAACTCAGAAGAATAATTACTTCCTTGACATAGATTTATATACCCTACTCTCTTTGTCAGTGCTGGATAATACCTCAGATAGCAAAGAAATCAGTGCCATACTCCCTTCTCAGCCTTTTGTCAATTAAGTCTCCAATGGCAATAAAAGCACTTCAAAATTTTTAGGACAGTGATCAATATTGTCTGCTGATAGAAGCTCAGGACAATATTACCAATAACATCTCCTGAATCTTCAATAGTGATAGACAACTGCTCAAAACACAAAATGAGTTGTGTGTACAATTTATATATGTGTATGTGATTTATGGTAGATATCTTTAAATAGCAATTTTATTCATTCTGTAATGAATGCTTTCATTGAATGAATTTATATACTATAGGTTGATTTGTAGATGTTTATTAGGGGAAAATAGTATAAACTGAATAGAACATAAGAAACAGACTTGGGAATTTCTGAATAGGAGCTGCCTGCTCTCTAGCATTTCTATTCTGCATACCCTTGGGCATATGAATCTGTTTCTTCTAAATTATGAGCTTATGATCACTGTATGATTTTTGTAAGTATTAGAGATAATCTATGTAAAATATTTAGGACAGTTCCTTCTACATAATGAGCTTTCGATAAATAGTAGAGTTTATGATTGTTTTTATTGCTGCTGTTGTTATTATTAAAGATCACCAATATGTTTAAAATTATTGCCAGGCTTACACTCTTTAATTTAATTATTCTAGATGTTTTTAAAGAAAAAATATATAATGGAATTAAACATCCTTGGCTGTAAATTGAAACCAACATTTATCTCTGTTTAGTTTCAGCTGTTTTGAAAACATGTGAGGTTACAGGTTGGGGGGTGAGCAGTTTGCCAAAAGAGTATGAAGATAGGGTGACAGGAGTTTGAGGTTGCAGTGAGCTATGATCATGCCACTGTACTCCAGCCTTGGTGACAGTGAGACCCTGTATCTGAAAAAAAGAAAAGGCGAGATGTAGGTGTGAGAGAGAAAGAAATAAGCATTTAATTTGCATTGCCATGCATTTTACTTGTGCTTTTTCATAACATACTTCAAAATAAGAATTATCATCATGAAGAAACTAAGTCTCAAGCAATTAAAATAACTTTTCTAGATCACTCAGATAGTAAGTGTTGAAATTGTAAGTTAAACCGGGACTTTTATAAACCCCTAAAGCTGTGCTCTCCTACCATTACATTTGTCTTCAAACTAAATATTAGCAGTCATTGTCCATTAAACTTTAATAGTAAATGGAGATAAATGTATCAGAAATATTAATATTTTCAGAAGTTAAATGGAGAAAGCAGTGCTAGCAGCCATCTTGACTAACTGCCCGCCTAATGTAAAACTAATATAACTTAGCAAAAATAAAACTAATTTTCTTGATACCAAACTTTTCATGAATGTGTCTCTTACATAAAGAAAACAAAATTTTCATGGAATAATTATTTTCTCAAATGAAAACACAAAACTATAAAACAAACTTATTTGTATATTATAATTACAAAAATGTAAGCATATTGAATTACAAAAAAAATGATGAAATTGATGGAGTAGGACAAGAGAGCTATGATTTATACCTTTTTCTTCCAAATTGAAGTAAAGTTAAGATATTTCTTGCATGATAAAAAGTAAAAGTAAAAACAAAAATATTATAGAACTTTTTAAAAAAGAAACAGAAGAAAACTTACCAAACAAATCAAATTTCATGGAAAAAAATAGTATCTAACCCTCATATGGTAGCATATTTGCAGATGTCATAAAAGGTGTCACATGATGGTCTTAATTCTTCTCTTTTATCTTTAAAATTCTGAAACAATGAAAGATAAATGTGTTCAGGAATTTTCTCATTCTTACCTTAGAGAACATTGAAACTAACTGCTTGCAAATTGTTCATTCATTCACTTATTCATGTATGTTATGATCACTGATTATTTTCTATGCACACAGCACAGTGCTAGTCTCTGTTAGGACACAAAACAAATGCAAACTTGGACCAAATTCCAGAAGTCTAGGAGCCCATTGGAGCTGATATATAGGGGCTTGATTACATAAATCTAAGTGTATTCTTGGTAATTAGATGGGGTAGAATATTATCAGTGCTTAGGAGGAATAATGCAGATAATAAATTCTAGAGTAAGTCAGAGAATCAAGATGCTGTTTTGGGCTAGCATCTTCAGAGACGGCATCACAGAAGTAATCACCATAAAAAACAAGCTAGACATCCTTAGAGGAATATCAGTACTCTCTTAACCAAAAATTAAAAGTAAGAGCTTTTTTATCTTCATTCCACAAAAAAATGCAAACCTAGTAATGATCTTTCTGATACTATTCAAAAGTGAATTATTCAATTAATCATACTGTTAGCCATCCAGTAAGCCATTTAATCATTCATTTCTTTCTACACATCTTTATTGGCACTAGTTTGGTTTAGGGTATTCTTCTAGGAGATGAAGATTCTGTAGTGGGCTACACAGATTAGTTTTAGATTTAATAAAGCTAATAGTCTATTGAGAAATATAAGATTTAAATAAATTATCAGCCCAAAATATTACTTCCAATAGTATAAGGATTAGGAAGGAGAGTTACAGGTTGATAAAATGAAACATTATAAGGAAGTTCTATCTCCTCAGCATAACCTATGCAGGCGGTGCACTGCACAACTCTAGGGGCATCTTTCACAGAAATTACAGCATAAATGTACTTGAACTTTATTTAAACTGAATGGGAAATGACTGCTAGGAGTGACATAATCAGCTATGCAGTTATGAAAGATGCTCTGGCCAAAGTGTGAAGAATGGATTTGAAATTGCAAACAAGAGTTGGTATGGAAAGACTAACAGCTTTTTTAATGATCCATGAGAAAAATGGTAATGGTGAAGAGAAGGGAGCCAGAGAGAATGGATGAATATATTTTTAAGACAGAATTGACAGGACTTCCTGCAGGTTGCATATGCGGGCTGAAAACAAGGAGGATGCAAACTTTTCTGAGTGTTATTTACTGACAAAGGTCATGGTGTTAAAGACACTAATCTGGTGGAAATATTAAATAATTCTTTCTATTTACTTCGTATAATTTGTCATGAAACCCCTAAGTGGATAGATCTATTGGCATGTGGACACATACAAAATGGGCTGGAGATTTTTGAGACTTTTTTTTTTTTCCTTAAGACTGTATAAGATATTCTGAAGAGAAGTAATATTGACAAGAGAAACTAGGATTAATTTCACCTCCATATATTGCAGTGGATGGGTGAACTTCATCTGTCTTAGCACGTTAGATTGACTCCTTAGTTTACATTCATTAACCTCATGGCTCATGTGGAAATCTTTTTCTGTTCTCAAGCCTGTAGCTCAATTCCTGAGACAGCCTCAGGGCTAGGCCTCTTGCACAATCTCAGCAGTCACTCATCATCCTTGAGTGCCTTGGTTCTCCCTCAGGAAGTCCTTGTCAGTATCTGGGGAATCTTCTTACTTTCCTGTATATTTAGCTCAAGAAAGTACCCAGGAGCTGCTGCTCTCTAGCTCCTTGCTTTGATTTTATTTATCTGCGCTGATAAACAGACAGACCCAGTTTAAATTCTGGCTCTACTTGCTTTGGATGAGTGACTCCAGCTATCTTACTCATCTACTTTGTGAATGTTAAATGTTAAAATGTATGTAACTGTGCCTAACATATAGAAGGTACACAATGTCTATTACTTACCACTTTTCCAAAATGAACAATTCTTACTCCGCTTTTATTTTTTTCTCGTCTGTATTTCTGGTACCTGCCTTCTTTTTCTCCAGAAGGTTGCTCATGTTTGTGCTATAGTCTCAGACTCAGGATATCTATGGCTCCATCATGATACATTTCCTACATCTATTTCTAAGTGATCCTGGTTTGGGGAAAATGTGTGGCGGTAACAGTGCATACACATAGATTTTTTGTTTACCATGTAAAGAGATCTAATTGCTATGTATGAAAAATTGGGGAGCGCTCAGTAATAAAAACCCAGTTTAAGAAAATAGAGTGAAATAAGGAGAGTCTTTGATTCCACAGAAAGAAGAGGGCTCTGGGAGGTCATCCAATAAATATATTTCATATTAGTATGGATACTTTTATTTATCAAAGGCTTCTCATCATGATTTTTGAGATTACTTACAATAAATTAATGAGGTAAGAATGGATGATGTAATTCTCATGTTAAAGAAGAGAAAACAAAGCTCAGGAAATTGAATAGATTCAGTGGTAACCCATGGTGACTCCAAGATATCTGAATTATCGACCAGACTTATTAAACTAGCTGTGGTAGCATATCACTTATACTTTCTGAAGTGCTGAGTCTTCAGTGGTAACAGAGAAACAGGATTTCTCTAAGATCTATTCCAAACTTAAAAGCATGAGATGCTGTATCTTATCTAATATAAAAGGATCATTGGCAGAACTGAAATTAAGGGATTCTATTCCTTAATTCAAATCATCTCCAATACACTGCTTTGCTTAAGGTACTATTCTGGGCTCTGAATGGATAAGAATGGCAATTTGATCCAAATAAAACAAAGGGCTACATGTGGAAAATGGAGAAGAGCAAACAAAGGAGTATTAAAATCTTTTCATGGTCAAGTGTAAGAGCAAGTGATCAAGATATTGTGTCAGTAAGATTAAAATTAAAAGTAAAAGACTGGCATGCATACAAATTATAGTGGATAAAATATAAGAGTGGTCTATATCAGTAGTTTTGGGATAGCTGAGACTAGTGTCAGGAAGTTGAGTTAATATGGCCTTTTAAATAATCTAGGTGGATTAGAAAGAGGAGTATGGGTGGCTAGGAGAAAGTGTGTGGAGATGAAGTGAAAGGATTGAAGTCTTGACTAGATGTGGAGGCATTACAGGCTGAGCCTCAGTTTTCTGGATTGATGTCATTCTCCACAGTGTTCTAAGAAGGCACCATGTCAGTATCTTCTAACTGGGAATCTGTTGAAACTAAGTAACACTTTTGTTCACAAATTTGAATTACTGGGGTGAGGGGGAGACATCAAGTTATGAGTAATATATTTGCCAGGAAGCTAGTCAGCATGTATAAATCATCATGTTTGTTTACTTTTATGCAGATTCTAAGATATTTTCATCTCAGAGTCAATAAATACAGGAAGGGTTGTTTGGGTAATACAAATGGGTTCAGTTATGATAGAATACATTTTAAAAGATTATCTGCTGAAAACCTGTCATAGTAACAGAAGATATATATGATTTTATCAAAAATTTGTTTTGGTTAACAAAAAACAAAAACTGGGGTCTTTGAGGAAAGTGTCAATGCTGAGAATCATTTGCAGAAAATCAAATGTGTTATGTAATTCATTTAGCAAATATTTAAGTGCTTATTATATCACAAACATTTAGTTTGATATTAGATATGGATATAGATATGGATATAAATAGATCAATATAGATATAGACTAAAGTATCATAGTATAATGAAGGGACAGATATGTAAAGCATAAGAGAAAATAATTCTGTAAGAAATTTTCAGATGCAAATTTTCCCTTAAAATGCAGGCATAAAAGGATTTAACTCTTCCTGGGGAAATCAGGGAAGAGCTCATGAAGTGCATACTTCACATAAATATTTCCGAATGACTAAGAATGATCAGAGATACACATGTGTATCTAAAACACTACTGAAAGAAAGAACATGTATTGGAGATTGTTCAAAAATCTCCAAAGAGTTTAATATTTCTGAAGGCTTGCACAAGAGATACATTGGTAGAAGAGAATTCTTAAAAGGCATAGAGGTTAGAGCAGAACATAAAGTGTCTTATAACTTGTGAAAATAAATTCAAATTATATCTTGGAAGTCATGAGAAGACTGATGAAATTTAAGAACAGGAATAACATCTGAGGTGTCTTGCAAAGTGCTCTTCTATAATGCTGAAATCCAATTAATTTTCAGATGAGGAAAGCATCTTAGAGGTAGTGATCAAGTTAAGAGATCTTTTATTCTAACCCAGATAAATAAAAAGAAAAGCCTGAACTAGGGAAGTGACCATGAAACTAAAAAGGAGAAAGTATATGCAAGTGACACAATGTGTATATTCTGACTTCCTATGTCCTGCCTTGGGAAATAGAGAGGTAAATGATACTATTCAACAGAGTCTTGATACCTGAGGCAGTGATGTGGGGGAGATGAGGCATTTGGAGTTGTGGCTGTCTGAGTATTGCCTGGAATTTCTTCCCTGATTTTCACAGCCTTAAGTTAAAAGTTAAGAACCAGAGGAAAGAGGTCACTGAAGGAAAAAAGTCAGATTTATTATTTACTACAGATATGTGCTAATTTTAGATAAGGGCAATCAATTCAGCAACTTAAATGTAATTTGAATTACTTTGGTATAAGATATCATTGTTAATGCAAGGCTCCATTGCATAGTTTGGCAATCACATGACTGTGTCCAAATATAAAATTATATTGTTTTCAGTATTTTGATAAAAATTCTTTATTTCAGGGGACCTATTATATATTACTATCATTAACTATTATTGGGATGTCATCCAAGATATGCATAATGTATACAACTATTACATTCAGGGACGGAAAACATAAACAAAATCCATGATGTAAAGCCTCTTATGTGGATCAAATATCATCATGTTCTGAAAGTTTCTTAAGAGCAGAACCAGAGAAGAGAGTTAACAAGCTGCCCTGAAGTTAAACAAACTTTCATTCCAGGACCCCTTGCTTGCCTTCCTCTCTTATGAGGAGCCCTAGCAATGTATTTACTTGGTCATCTATTGTAGTAAAATTTGGCCAAGTGTCATATTTTAACCACAATCAGTTAAGTGTAGGCTATCGCAATACCAGTGGCCCCATCACACTTGTCCTCCAGTCAGGTGTTGTGATGGCTACTGGCATAAAGAGATGGGCTAAAGAGAGATTGCCAGGAAATTCAGAGGCCAGTGAAGGCAACATAAGATATATAATACACAACCACAGTAAGACATCAGCAAGAAGCTTGTTAACAAGTGACAGCAATTGAGAGTATTTAGATTAGTCACTGGAATAAAACTTGCAATGTCAAAAAACTCAGAGCTCATCTGTAAATGAAGCTCAATAGACATTTTCCTAAATTTGACAAGCATTCCAAAAATGTTCATGATATCACCAAGGATGACTTGTGAAGTAGAAATAAATAGACTACAGTGAATAAATAAACAAATACTGTGGTAAAAATAACTCATTATTTTCTTTTATTCTGTATAGAACTTGGTTTAAATGTCTTGTCCTATAAAGGGGTGATTTCATGGCCAAAAATGTAGGACAGGATAGGAGGAATGTAATAGAGCATGGTCAGGCTATTAATGAATGCAAATATTATGTCATTGTGTGTGTGTGTGTGTGTGTGTGTGTGTGTGTGTGTGTGTGTGTGTTTTAAGTTGTTGGTGGCACTGGTTAGCTTTTTTTGTTTTTTGACACTCAGGCTGGAGTGCAGTGGTGTGATCTCAGCTTACCGCAACCTCAGCCTCCTGAGTTCAAGAGATTCTCCTGCCTCAGCCTCCTGAGTAGCTGGGACTACAGGCGTGTGCCATCACGCCCATTTAATTTTGGTATTTTTAGTAGAGAAAGGATTTCACCATATTGGCCAGGCTGGTCTCAAACTCCTGACCTCATAACCCACCCACCTCAACCTCCCAAAGTAGTGGGATTACAGACGTGAGCCACCACATCCGGCTGGTTAGCTTTTTAAAATATGTAGTTTGTTGTGATTACTAATTATAAATATTTAATTTCATATCTGTTTATAGTAATCATTTTGTATTTAAAAAAAGCCTCTAAAATTATTTAAACTTCATGCCACAAAAGCACTGTAATATTTTTCTCAAGATCCCTAGCACCAAGCTAAAAACTGTAGAGAAAATTGCTCAGTAAAGTTGACTGTTAAATAAACAAGAGAGTGTCTGGAGTAATTAAATGTTAAGCAAAGAACAATGGGGAACATAGCCTCTTGATCCTGCTATAAAAGTAAGGCAAAGTGAATTCAGGGAAAGAGAAATCTCAGAATAAAAGTTTATTCTCAGCTCTATTCATGAACTTTGGACTGTTTACAGTTGATAAAATTACCTTCATAAATTACATGGGCATGGAGAAAAACAGACATCAAGATCTTGGAGATGAAGGATGCTAACTCTTATAAGACAATCAACAACAACAGAATGATCTTTGCTCCTGATTTTAAAGGGCTAAAGGAAGACGAGAAGGGGAAGATGAAGGGAGGACACATGCATAGAAAAAATGAGAAGAAATAAACAAAGATAAATTGTGTAAGGTGGGAAATGATAGTAAAATTCCCCTACAACATGGAGGCTGAAAACTATTTTAAAAATGGTGAAAACTTCTATTCAATTTGAAAAATATTTTGCTACATTAAAAGTATTGTAGCCATCACTCATCCATCCCAATTCTTTCCTGACTGAAATGTCAGTGAATTCTACTCTACTCATAATGTATTGCAAAAAAAATGTGTTTTTCCCCTTTAACTACAAAACTTAACTGAATTTTACATATGAGCCAGAACGGATAATTCTACAAGAAAGCAGAAAACTAACAGAAAGAAGAGTAAATGACACAAGGTGAAACTTGCAAATTGATAGAAATGATAGAACAAGATGTATATTTCTGCAGGTCATTGAAGTGAAGAGCTTGACGTTCTTTCTAGATCTTCAGAGACATGGAATTGCCTGTGTAATATCCTTACCTCACTAGTCTGTCCTGTCTTCCTTCTTACTAGATGAGAAATAAAGAAAACAACAAAAACAAGGGAAGAGAGAGAGAAAGAAGGAATGCAGCAAGAGAGAAATAAAAGGAGGAGAAAATGAAAGAAGCTACTAAAGGGAGAAAAGAAAAGAGAAAAGAGAAAGCAGAGAAGAAGTTAATCCCCTAGTGAATTTTTCCCAAGCTATCTGGAACTCGGAAGTTCAATCTTTATCCATCTGTCACTAAGTCAACTTCTGGAACCTCTTCTTCTAGAAACAATTAGGGAAGCCATCGAAGGAGGGTTATAGGACAAAATACATTTTGGTGTGAACTTTAAAGAAAGAATTTGTGTTTAAGGATGAAACTGTAATGGTTTTGAAATTGCGCTAATCACATTTGATTTGAGCCTAATCAAAGTAGAAAAATCAGCAACTTCTACATAAAAAAACTAAGGATGAGGAAGAATATCCAATTCAGAAAATCTAGTGGAGTAATAATTTGATTAGTAAGATAAAGATATAGAGAGATGATGATATTGGAGTTTTCAGAGCGCATTGAGGCTATACGTAGCTGTGGAATTTGAAAAAAATGGTTCATTTTTGGAAGATTACTCTGACAGTCATGTTAGATTAATTGAAATGAAAGTTGGTGTTATAAGGCTTTAAAAATAATCCAACTGGAAATTATGAAAGCTTGAAAAGCAGCTTTGAAAAACAAAGACAGAGGGAAAAGGGATGAAGAGAAATATAACTGAAATTTAAGATATAAAATAACTGAAATCTGGAAGTAATCAGCTGTGAAAATCAAGCAACGAGAAAGAGTTGTAAGTTATTTTAAAATATCTGGCTTGATCAACTTTGCCAATTTTAGAGCCAGTCTTTGTAAAAAGGGAAAGCCAAAACAGATTAGGCAGGAAAGGGACATCCAGCATGCTCTGAACCCTCTAGACTGGCCATGATCTCAAAGAGTCAAGGTCCATCCAGGGAACCTTTTCTGAATCATAGTGTCAGACCTCCTGCTCTTTTCAACTCCCCCTGGTTTTATTATCTCTACTGTATTTCAGCAATCTACTCCCATGGCCACATATTGAATGTTGACAATACCCTAAATTGTACCATTTATAAGATCTCTGACACGTCATACGCTCTCTTACGGCTCTCAATAATGTATATGACCTCTGCTTTTTCTAATATGCTTACAGATTATACACCCCTGATATTGATGGCAGTGGCTGCTGCTATCATGGCCTGCTGCAGCAGGGAGGTGCGACTGGGGCTGCACATTCCACGGTGCTGTTGGGAGCCCTGCCCCTTCTGAGGCGGGAAAGAGCTCCCTGGGTGCCCCTTCATCTGCCCAAACTGCAGCTGTGAATTGGAGGCTCTGGGTTGACAGTTTGGGAGCTTCCGGGTGCTGCTGCGACTGTCCTCCCAGGGGCCCTCCCAGGTGCAAGACCCAGGCATCTCTGCAGCTTTGCACCCTCAGGGGCCCCAGGAAAGACCCCTATCCCTGCAGGCTCTGAGGTGTCTGCTCCTGCTGCCTGGCCTCTCTTGGCTCCCAGTGCCTGCTCTGATCTCTGAGTGGGGTTGGTGCAGAGTCCCCGGGCCAAGAATGGCAGCGGGGAGGCAGATTGATTCCTGGGCAGAAGAGGTGGGTCCCCCAGTAAGGCCCCACCTTCAAGCCAGGGAGGGCCTGAAGGCTGGGGTCCCAGGCTGCTAGTCCCACCGACCAGAGTGGGGATTTGTGGACCTCTTTGGGCCACCCATGGCCACCCATGGACCAGTCAGCATGCACTTTCTCCCCTTTGAGTTCCATAAAAGCCCTGGGGTCAGCCTAAGCAGGGCAGAGGTTGGCGGGGGAGAAGAGGTCAGAGAAACAATAGGACAGCCAGCTGCGAAGAGAAGTACTCCCTCTCTGCTGACAGCTAGAGATGGTGGGAAGGCCGGATGCAGAGAGGAGCTACCCTCTCTGCTGAGAGCTGCAGGGAGGAGCTACCTACCTTCTCTGCTGAGAGCTGCAGAGATGACCTGCTGGCAGAGAGGAGCTAGTTACTGTGGGTCTCCTCTGAGCTGGTTTAAGACTGAATAAAGCTCCTCTTCGTCTTGTTCACCTTCCATTTGTCTGTATACCTCATTTTTCCTGTATGCAGGCCAGGACTCGAGCAAAGGAACCACCAGCCACAGAGGTTTCTGGCCAGAAAATCGACACCCCAAAAATCCCGTAACAATATGACTCTAAAAGCAACACCATCTTTTTTTTCTTCAGTGTAATTCTAAAAGAATTTGGGATTATTATATTTAATATCAGGATCCCCCCCTGAAGAAAATCAACTTACAAACAGAGGCAGGTCTTAAGAAAGGTACTTAGCAAGTGCTGGTACATTCTAGGAAATCAATATTTGTCAATGTTGACTAATTGTAAAATTGTACTAGAGAAAACAATTCCAAGAGCTTAAAATTATCTTATACAAGAATCCACTTTATTTTTTTTCTTTCTGTTTGTTTTGGATAAATTACTGACTCCATATCTCATTTATGCTGTGTGTTAAATGTTCGCAATGTAATTTTTTTCTCTCAAGGGCTTTCGTTAGGGTTTTCAATGAGATACCTTAAAACCTCTGAAAAGAAAATGAGTGTTAAAAGTAAATAAAAATAAGTCTGAATGGCAAAAATATGTATCTGTTTGTTCTTATTATTTATCACCAAGGACACCAGTTCATTGGTCTTTTTTTAATAGTAATGTGTAACTCAAACTGCTGGTTTATTTGCTTTAGATCTGAAAGACATGAATTTATTTTTCCATTTACACAGCAAGTTGAAGTTGTAAGGACAAATACATTAGAATGTGTTGATTTCTACAGTCTCTAGAAACTGGCATTTCTGTTATTTCTCAGTTCAGAGATTTTTAATTCACAGTATTTCATATTAATGTTAGACTTGCTATATGGTTATTTCTTAAAATACCTTATGCCTTCAGGAAAATATTAGCTTGCTAGCTTTCTGAGGTATTACTCATTTATACACTCAAAATGATGACCAATGAATATATCAGAATGGAGACCCACCTAGAGGCAGCATGCCATAATTCTCTAGTGCCAGAAATGTGTGACTAGCCAGCTGCCTTTCTTACTTATTGTTCTATAGCAAATTTTAAAGGCACTTGTGAGAATGATTTTTTTCAGATGACTCGCATTTGTGTATGAGCAAATGGAATTTGTCTCAAGTGATCTAGGCACATGAAATCAAATTATGTTTTAAATTACCTATTGAAAATGTCATTCTATTCTTACATGTAAAAAAATACATATAACTACATAATAATGTATCCCGTAGAACATTTTGAAGGTTATAAGGCTCTGGGATTGTAATATCTCATTATATTCTAAAAATAAGTTCAGTTAGGCAGGGATAGAATTGTAGGTCTCCTTCCAAGAGACTTGCTTAAGATGAGTTGAATATGTAGTAGAGGACAATCATGGATGTTCAGTGTTATCACTAAATCCATTTGAGATTAAGTAGGATCTGTCAATAAAGAGTTCTGTCAAGGCTTTGGTGTAGCCCTTTGGGGTAATGTGAAGAACATAATCACTGTAGGTGTTTTTATGATGCACAACACAATATTATGCCGTGATATTGATGAATTTGTGATTACTCTTTATTTATTTCTTTGAAATGAAATCTCGCCCTGTTGCCAGGCTGAAGTGCAGTGGTGTGATCTTGGCTCACTGCGACCTCCGCCTCCCAGGTTCAAGCAATTCTCTGACTCAGCCTGCCGAGTAGCTGAGATTACAGGCACCTACCACCTTGCCTAACTAATTATTTCTTTTTTTTTGTATTTTTAGTAGAAATGGTGTTTCATCACCTTGGTCAGACTGGTCTTGAACTCCTGACCTCGTGATCCACCTTCCTCAGCCTCCCAAACTGCTGGGATTACAGGCTTGAGCCACCGCGCTTGGCCTGAATTTGTCATCATAATTGGCTGTCTTTTGTATTTTTTCATCATTTCAATTATACATCAAATAAAATATCTGCAATGAATGGAAAAGTGTTGTACCTGCTGGTATAAAAAATGTTGTGAATATTGGGATTAGACAAAACTGGACATAAATCTCCAGGCCATCACTTACTAGCTTTGTGTTCTTCAGCAAGGTACATTCTCTCACTGAGACTCCATTTCTTATTCTTAAAATAAGGTTAACAATGATTTCATCATATGTTGGCTATGAAAATTAATTGAAATAGCATGTATAAAGGGCAAATACAGGTTAAGAAATGTTATTCTTCTTTTCCTCTGCTATCTTCATGCTAGAGAGCAGCAGGCATGAAAATCACATGCAGTTTAACTACATGTCTGAAGTTTCTATCCCTGTATTACATGGCCCATATTAGGCAACTCTTGTATACAGAAAATCTAAAACATTGCAAATTGCAAAGAGAAACTGTGCAGTAAAAGCCTACAAATATCAAATACATCATTCAGTTAACATTAACATTTTAGGTGAATCAGAGAGAAAACTTGTTATTGTGCTGAGCGGTAAAAACTCTACCCTCTCTAAGCCTATATGGAACTGTAATAAAGTATTTCATTACAGTAGTCCATCTAGATTTGCTTTCTTCTCATGAAAACAGTGGGTCAATGTTTTTGACACTGTATAATGTAATTCAACCGTTAGTTAACTTTTAATAAAGCAAAAGAACCGTTTTTTCCCCAGTGCAACTGACTTTAGGTGAAGCAACACATAATATTTTGTAACAACTGTTATACATTTGTCTCTGATATTTGGACATTACTTGATAATAATCATGACTTTTATAAAAGAAGTTAAAGATGTGTTGGTTCTGGAAAACAAGGCAAAAATGCTGAATAATATCTAAAACTAAATTATTTAATATATTTAAAAATATTTCAAAATGCAGGCAGCTCTCTGTTTATATAATTCCAATTTGCATACATATCTGTTACAATGCTTTAATTAAATAACACCAGTTCCCAACATGGTTTCAGTAAACATGCGATGTGCACTGTAATTGAATAGAAGTACAAACTTCACTCCTTTAGCTCTTCAGTCCATGGATCACTACACAAATGGCAGATGCACGTCATGAAGACTGACCAATCATATAATTTCTTTCAAAGTCTGTTGGTTATCGGTCACTGAACATCTGTTATGTGGTTTTCACATAGACAGCAAAGTTTGCGCTTGTGTAAAAAATGCATTTGAAAATATTTTATGACATTGAAATTACAAGAAGTTAAATATTAGAAGCTGATCGAAACTTACAAAGGAATATGACACTTTGCCAAGGCATAGAAGAGATACCTGTCCTTTATCATGCTGTACAACAACAGGCAGGGAAGCAAAGTTCAAACTATTCTCTTTATTTTCTTTCTTTCTTTCTTTCTTTTTTTTTTTTTTTTGAGATGGAATTTCGCTTTGTCACCAGGCTGGAGTGCAGTGGTGCTACCGGGTTTTTCTTGGGTGCTGGCAAGGCACAACTCCCCCGAGAGAATGCTGTGGGTTCTTGGCCTCCTATCTCTTAAAGAACAAGCGATGGGACCACTGCAGGTGCACCGTATGCTCATAAAAGTAAATATCGGACCCAAGAAGTGTTGCGGAAAAGTGATTTTATTTAGGTAGAGAAAGAGAAGGAAAGGAAAAGAAGAGAAAGACTTCCACGAATAATGTGGAAGGGTATTCCAAGGGGAAATCCCGGAGGGAGCTCCCACCACGTGGAAGGGGATTCCAGAAAGCTGGAAATCCAGCTTGGGCTGAAGGAGCAGGGGAATTTATCCTGGGAGAGATTCTCACCTTTCCAACTTCCTCTGGCCAATGAAAGGAGTTCCTTAGAACTTCCGCTGCAGTGATTGACTTTTAGTTTCTTCCCGTGCCCGTGAAATTCAAACATAAACCGTTAAATCTCCTGGATGGAGAGAGATAGGAGAGGGGCATGGTGCTGGGAAGTTCTTGCCCTTAAAACTGCGCCCCATCATGGACCCAGAAATAATTCCCTCAGTGGCACCATCTCAGCTCACTGCAATCTCTGCCTCCCAGGTTCAAGTGATTCTCCTGCCCAGCCTCCCAAGCAGCTGGGACTACTGGTATGTACCACCACTCCAAGCTAATTCTTGTGTTTTTAGTAGAGACTGAGTTTCACTACGTTGACCAGGATGTTCTTGATCTCTTGACCTCATGATCTGCCTACCTTGGCCTCTCAAAGTGCTGGGATTATAGGCATGAGCCACCACACCCAGCCTCAAATTATTCTTAAACTTTAATTCTCATATTTCTAATATTTTAAAATATAATGTTCAAAAATATTAGTTCTAGTTTAAAATGTTTTCTATAAATGTATAACTGACAGTGATTTAATGTTTTGATAAAAGTTGTAAAGGTCATGGAATAATCAGAATATTTCACGTTGATTATTAAGATCATTTTATAGATTTCAGGTTTTATTAGCATTTTTACAGTCCCATACTACTGTGCCAAGTGATGACTACTTGTATTTAAAACATTAAAATTATAAAACAGAACCTATGCCTTGGTTTCATGTTTTAGATAAAAGAGATGACTAAATCTAGGATTTTTTTTCTTCCATGAGTTATGAGAAATCCAAAAATATACTTGGGTATACTCATATGTTTTTATTTCTTCATGGTTATCAAATGGCTTAACTGAGGCAAAAGTTCAATGCTAATTTTTCTTTTTATCTACAACAATCTTGGAACTTAGAAATAAAACAACAATAATGACTTTCATCTGTGAATGTGGCCATTTTCATTGTAATTCTCTGACAGCCAGAGTTCAACCTTTTAGCAACACATCTGTCCATGAATAAAGTTGAATATGTAAGGAGCTGAAAGCCCAGACAAGGCTAACTACTTTTGTAAGTTCAAGACTTTTCATGGAACCTATTGATCTGGAATATTTCCTTCTCTTTACTCCAAGTTCATAGATTGAAATTTTAATTGGACGCTATGAAAACAATTGATGAGTCACTTTCTTATATAAGTCCTGGAGGTTTTGTTTTAACTTTCCAAGTCATATGCAGAAATAACACTTTCCCTGCTCCCTCTCTATCATATCTATATCTGTTGCCATCCTGCTTTTCTGGATTTGATCTGAAGCCTACATCCCAAGGTTAAGTGAGGTACCTTTTTTCTTCTTCTTCTTTTTTTAAAGACATATCAAGACAAGAGAAGAAGAGAAGGTAAAGTTTACATGATTTTTTCATGGTACAATTTTCATAATATGTGCAACTCATACCGTAAGGCTTCCAAAAGGCTTTCATTCCAAAAAGATTTCAAAAGTAATTTAAGACAGAGCTTTTGTGTTTTGGTTATAAGTAGAGCCAGATAAGTACTGCTTGGTGACTGTTTTCCTGATTTGTATTGAGTTGAAGTAGGGTAATTCAGTAACAAATATCTCTCAAAGTTAAATTGTTTAGCATAAGTATAATCTATTTTCCACTGAATTTGGTGTCTATTGGGTCCCTGGGGATTGAGAAGGGTTGGGGTGAGGTCCTGCATCATGTAGTCATTGAGGGTCCCGGGTCCATCAATCTGGAAACTCAGTCTCCTGTGTAACCAGAAGGTGGACCAAGCCAAAGAGAAGGCCCACCTGTACATTGTCTTCACTTGTAGGTGACCACCTCACTTCCAATCATGTTCTGTTCATGAGAATTCAATAAAAACTTTTCTGCATGCAAGGGGCTAGAATATAGTCTATTGATATACCCAATAAAGAAAAGGACCAAATATTGGCAAGCACATGAATTTTGCCATATAG
Organism: Ateles fusciceps; assembly: GCA_036589455.1. Lineage (NCBI taxonomy): Eukaryota > Metazoa > Chordata > Mammalia > Primates > Atelidae > Ateles > Ateles fusciceps. The sequence goes on from JAZHEH010002077.1 coordinate 4,319,352, forward strand.
CCTTATTTAGACCCAGGCTACTTAGATAAAAGCAATCATACATCCAGGCCTAGCCATATAATTTGGGCAGCCTAGTACAAATGAAACTTCAAGGTTTCTTGTTGTAAGAGTGGGAAAAATGGTGATAATGCTGTTTTTTTTGGAGGGTGTTTATAATGTATTTGTATACTAAAAAAAACATAAAAAGTACTAAAATACAAAACTTTTTTTCTTCTAACAACTCTTTTTTGATATTGCATTAAAAGAAAAAGTTCCCATTTACTATAACCCTCTTTGCAGCATACAGATACTTGCGGAATTATGTAGAGTCTCCCATGTACCCAGAACACTGGCCCATGAATCCATGTCCATGTATGCCTTACCAACTGCTGAGTTCCCCTTCCTTCCAGCTGCTGAACTGAGATTTTTATTGGCCATGAATGGGGAACTCAGTCTCCCTTTCCCTGAGCTTATCATCCCAGCCCATGGTAGATAGTTGATCCTCAAGGGATTACAAACCAGACATGCTCAGTACCTGCATCTGGAATGGGTCAGGCCAGAGTCTCATCCCAAGTCACTTTCCCAACAGCTATGAGGCTGCTAGCTTGGGACAGGGATCATGTCACCCTGAGGCACTGTGGAGTGTGCATATCCAACCCTGAGTTTCCTTATGACTTTGCCCAGGCCTCTGCTAGGGTTGAAGGACCATGACTGCATGCAGATCTTCTCCTGAATCCAATACCTGCTCTAGGAGGAGAGCTGTATTAATCCTTGGGCAGGGGAGAAAGGGTCAAGGCTTGGCAAGCCCAGACCTCAGGGTGCTGGAAGCCAGTGGTTGAGAATCTGTGCTGGAGAGGCAGGGAGATGATGAGAGATGGCCTTGCCCATGAGCGAAGATTAAAAGCCAACATCTGTTCCATTGTCCCATTGGATTTCACTTGCACACCACAAATTTCAAAGATGAAATCATTAATACTTCCAAGACAATGGCAGAGCATTAACTTGTTGAGTGTAAGTCCCGTAGAACTGCACTGGTCACGCACCCATGAAGCTGGCTCTGCACATACCACATTAGTTTAACCATACCAGTGTCTCTTACAGATGCCCTCAGTAAAAAGGTGGCTGTGCGTGATCTCTCTTCTCCTTTCCCATTTATTACGCTAAAGTGTCACTGTATAGGAGGTACATTGACAAGGTCTTTTAAAGTAGGTGACCTCTCAAAATCAGTGATCCTGAACTTTCTGCCCTATGCTTTTGAAATTGTCATTTATTCTTGTGAAATATATACTTTTTTTTCTTTTCAAAGTTTGCTTTGTTTGAAATACTTTAAGGAATTATTTCCAAGTTACCCCTTTCTGAAGATCTTCTATGATCACCCCAGACAAAAACAACTCTTCTTTCCTTTAATTGGGTGGTTTACTACAGGTGAGAGTGCACTTATCAGAATCACTGTGGGATCATTTTAAAAACTATCTTTCCTTACTCCTCTTATTCTCCACAATGAGAATTTAGGCACAAGAGGCATTTATAAATTGAAAATGTTCTCTAGATTTTTATAATATAGTTTCTACCTCCATTGAAGTATTTACTTTAAATCCGAGGCTTTATGCAGACATCTTTTTTAAAAAACTAAAGTATCCCTTATGTTTTCTTTTATGTTTGTGAACATGCCAATCTCCCCTAGATTGAACACAAAATTTGCACAGGAGAAGGTCTTATTTGTCTTTATTTTCCCGACACAAGTAACCTTAACTAGTATATAATGGGTACTCAATAAATTTTTGTTATTTGAATCACTGGATTTAGATTACTGTATATTTTTGTATATGAAACCTCAAAAGAGTGCCTACATAGGAGGTTACCACAATCTACCACGTTAAATGACTGGTGTTGTTTCAGGGTGACTATAGGTTTCTATGTCCTGTCTTAAATAAAATAAGATACTCTTTCTGTATGAGAAAAAAGCCAATGTGGACATCAGTGTTTGGGGCTTGAAGCTCTTCATAACCTACCTTTTTAGAGAGGTATAAAAGCTGAATCCTGTGGGATCTTTCTGGGTGCCCTGTTAATTTTTTTTCTTTCAAACAAGTATTTTATTATTGCTCTTGTAGGAATTAAAAGAGAATGCATCCACTTGACTGGAATGGTGACCTTGAAGTTGTTGAGATCCCCAAAGCCAGACTACAAATATTTGCACATTTTCTTAACTCAGAGTATTTAGCCAAATGACTGTAGCTTCTACTTTGGAGCTGGTAAAATCCCTGGGGATAGCACTGACTCTTGCAATTCCCATAGAAGCCAATATGGTTTCTTCACTTTTCATTGCATTATGTCCACATGCATAAACCAAGGACAGCTTTGGGCTGATACCACTTTGCCTTTTACTTTATCAACTAACTAAAATATGCACATGAATGAAACTCTTAATGATATAAGATGGTTCTCAAAAAGCATTGCTCAAACATGTTAAATTACAATATCATAATACATTGTCATAAAGCTGGAACTCTTATAAGAATAACAAGGTGATTTGGCCAATACTATATATGATGTTCTCACATATAGTAAAATATCATTTTTCTGAAAAGGAGTAATTGCTATTTTTTTTTCTATTTGTTCAAGGCCCTTTAAAACTACCAATATAATGAAGAATTATTTAATTAACTCTATCTGACTGACCTCTTGTCTGCATCTCCTCACTTGTTATATTTTAAGCTTCTTTACTCAGAATGTTTTGCATTCTTTTATAATATAAAATAATCTAACACAATACTGTATGACTTGACATATAACATGTAACTTGGCTGTCATTTATATATCTAGCACTGATACATGCTTTTCATAAATGATATAATTCAGTTACCATAAAAAGTTGGTGGTATTAATATTGCTATTTTATATGTAAGCACATTGAGACTTAGAAAGTTGTTTATAGCATAATTATTAAAGCAGATTGATAAACCTGGAAATTACAGGAAAACACAAAGGAACTACTTAACGCTAAATTTTAAAAATAATGCCCAGGGATCTACATTTTTCTAGCATGCTGGATGGTTCATAGTCATTCTAAAAATTGAGAATCACTAAAGTACCTTTAAGTGTATGTTTGGCTTCCTCAACTGGACTTGAAATTTCTGAATGGAAAGGAACACAAGTTATTTTCTCTTCTCAATTTCACAATTACTACTATGAGATGTTGTGAACCATGAGATAACACTTTGTAAAGACTTTGAGGTAAGACAATTTTTAAAAACCTCAATTTTTCTGGGCTCTAGTAAAGGAGAATCATCAAGTCAACTGCTGGTTGGACTGATGAAATCACATGGCTCTTGAAGATATTTGACAGTTGGATTCCATTTATTGACTACTAAAAGGAAAAACTGATTACTTACCTAGAAAAAATTGTCTAGAGTTAGGTCCATGTAACCAAATTTGGGACATGTCACCTTTTAATAATTCCCCACATGATTTGCAATGTTCTTTAAAGCCAAATCAGTGAAGGGACTAGGGCAGAGCTAAAGAGACAGAAAATACCTGATCAGATATCAATTCTGCAATCAGTAGTCACCTAGTCTCAGTACAGATGTAAGCCCATTAGAGGATGGTAGAGGGAAGAGTTAAAAATACTCTGCTTTACCCTCCCATCACGGCCAAACACCAAAGCCAGAATATAAAAAAGTTTGCGTTGTTCTCTGAAAAGTTCTGCTGTTATTAGCAGAGTGGTTCCCATAATAGGATGCATATTGGAACCACCTGGAAAGATTTAAAGAACACTAATGCCTTAGCCTCAGCCTACTTCTGATTTAATTAACATGGAATTTAATGGACATGGTGATTTTATAAGTGCCCAGTGAAGAGAATTTGCCTGTAAGTTTGGAAACCATTGCTGGGGATTGTCCTTTCCTTTTTGCATTTTTATTTCAGTGAATAGGCAAAGCCAAGTCTATTCACTCAGACTTGCCAACATTGAGCAGATGTTGGCAGTAGGTGAAAGGTGTTTTCTCACTGTCATTGCCCTCATTATCACTCTCTGAGTTTACCCACTTTTCTGGGGGCTGGTCCAGAGATTCTGTACTTCCTCTTATACCTATTGCCATTTGAGTTATCTCCCTAAGGAGCAGCTCTGCTTATACTCTTTTCCTGCTGAAATTTTTCCAGTGAATTGAGAGAATGAGTGAATGCACCTCCTAGGCAAGGAAAAATATCTGTCAGTAGACTAAAAGTACTGAATCTGCACACACATAACCTTGGTTTATACTGTGGATGGACCCTGCCATGATCACGTAATGACTACTTTTACCCATAATCACCAAATTCCTGTCCTGCTTCAATCTGCTAATGGATGCTTGGAAAGGGAGATGAATAAAAATTAAATAATTCTTCAGGGCTATGGGATGAAAGCTCTACACAGCGATTCTCCACTCTATCTGTATATTGGCATCACCTGAGGAGCTTAGAAACTTGTCAAGGCGTCACCTCTGCAGGTTCTGATTTAATTTAATGTCACCAGGTCCAGATATAGGCCTTTGTATAACCTCTCTGGGTTATTTCACTAGACAGCCAAGTTTGAGAATCGTAACTCTAATGAGAAACTCTTTTAACATAAAGTGATTTAGTCTAACAAAATAAAAATTAAGGTAGGAGGCAGTCAGAAACAACTGATGTGAAATGTGAATATTTAGCAGGAGGAAAGGACATTGCTAGGCAGTGGGATAACCTAGGCTGGGAAAGGAATAGTAGGGTGACTGAGGAGAGAAAACAAAAGCCGTACAAAAAAGACACAGGTTGTCAGACATAATCAAGAACATTCAAATCCTAAATTGTGTAGTTTGTGGGACATTGGGAAAAACCCCTAACACTTCCAACTGAATATTCAAATCTGCCAAACCAGAAATTACTTTTTCTTCCTGCTAAGATAATTATGGAAATAAATAATTTGGGAAGAGTAATGTTTTCAGCTGCTATTATTTTTTCAAATTTTCTGAATGATGTTTTCAAGACCTATGGAGGCTGTGGGAAAATATCAAAGAAGAGAACCTGCTGGTGTGACATGGGTAAAGTCAATTTTTTATTTTAAAGAAGGGGGGATAAATTAGACAAAGGGGTCTAAAACTTAAGATACACGCAGACACAGACACATAATATAAATGTTGCAGAAATTCTTTGCTTAGGATAGCACATAATAATTTAAAATACGTTGTGTATTAAATTGGACAATTGCTGTCCAATTTAATACATGTATTTTAAATTATTCAGTAAAACAATGTTCAAAGTAGTATTTGATCACTTTCTAGCCATTTAATATTTTATTTTACTCATATAATTAATCAATATTAGATATTGGCTATTTGATTCCTTTCTATCTTTATAGTACTTTTTATTCATAGGACATATAGAGAAGCAAAGAAAAGTAATTCGTTGTTAAGTTAAACAAGCTAACTTTTTTTCCTCATGTGAAATTTATGATTTTGTGTGAAGAGCTTAAAGGTCTATTCACACTTTTGGTTCCATGACTTAGGATATATCAACTGCTAATTCTCCATCAGAAAACAAAATTTTGTTTCCTTCTCCTTGGTGTCTGCCCTAGCCATTATTGGATTAAATCTTAGTTGTTTTTTGTAAGTTTTCTTGTTTTTGTTTCAAAACTTGTCCATTTAACTCCTTGTCTTTGACTTGAATACCTCTTCAATAATTTAGATGCCCCAAGCTTACCTAGTTTCCAAAAGACTGTGCCCAAACTGGCTGCGGTATAAGTCTCAAAGAGCTGTCAGCTGAGATTATAAAAAGAAAGGAAGAAAGTAAAAATATTATATTTCTTCTTAGGTATTTCAATGTTCTAAATTGCTTTAAAAGATGTACTAGGTAAGAAATCAGTGAAGCTGTAATAGTGGAAATTGAAACATTATTCTGAATGTATGAGAAGGAATATCTGGGGAGCTGGAGGCTTCTCTATGCATTTTTAAAGTTTACCATGTATGTGGCCATGCCTTTGTTCATAAAAGCAATTCTGTTTTCCTCCCCAGAATGGTGAATGGCTGCTGTTAATTTTAGGATGCATCTCTTGTTTTCTTGATTAATTTAAAAATCTGTTTGTTTTTAACTTGGTTATTCTTCATTATTTTAGAATGTATCTAGCCCTATGAAAAGGAAAACTTAGACTGAGGACTAGCTCATATGCTTTGAGATGGGAGGGGTTTTCAGCAAGCTAGACAATTTTTAAATTAAATTAAGGGAGAGTATGTCTTCAAAAAGATCCTTGCAGACAGATCATGGACCAGTTCCAAAGTTTTGGTTCGGTAGAAAGCCTCATGCAAAAAGACAATGGGTCACACTCCTTGTTCTGGTTATATATATATATTGTAGACCTTATACATTATCATACAATCCTCAATTGGGTGAAAAAAAATCTGAATGAATTAGGTATCAATTCTAATAATAACAGCAAAGATATATAGTTTTGATTATGTGAAAGGTATTATCTTAAATACTTTCCACATGTTAACTTATTTTATCTTGACAGTTACTTTATGAAATGGGTAATAGAATATTCTTCACTTTATATATGAGGAAAAATATGTAAATAGAGAGAGGTTAAATTACTTGCCCAAAGTCACAGAGCTGGAGAGTGGGAAAAAATTCTAACACAGGTAATTGAAACTGTACTTTTTTGTAAATCACTATGATTGCCATCACTTTTAATAAGATTATGTATTTGAATGAATTGGTAACTATAATATGCATACATATTATACAATTAAGCAAAATTAAATTTAAAGGATTTGAATTTCTAGAGGTTTTATTACAGTCAAACAAAACCTTTAAAAATAGCTTTTTAAATAGGGTTGTCATATCCGTTGAACATTTATAAATTAAATAAAAATGTAATATTTCAAACTTTTATATCAGTGTACCCACTGTCAAAGTATCTTCCTACCTACCAACGAAATGATCAGAAAAAGAGATTATATTCAAAAGATAATTTGGAGAAAGTGACAACTGGTATTTCTCTGCACTTTATAGGTATGTCACTACCCAACAATTCATCTATCCAAGGATTAGGTCCTGTGAGAGGAGGACAGAATTTCAATGTCAGAATTAAAACCTAGAACCTATTTCCAATGAAAGAACCCTAGAGTGAATTCCAGAGTGTAGGTTTGTGCTCCCAAGCAGCCATTTTCAGCTCTGGAATCCTTGCCAAATCAACTGAACAACAGCCATCAACAAACAAACAAAATCCATTTGGGCTGAACTAATTTGTTATACTAATATGCAATTATCTAAATTTACAGAAAAGTAGACCTTCATTTTATCCAAATCTGGTGCTTAGAATAGTGCCTAAACAGAAGTCAATCATAAGCATGCTCAGCTGTCTGGAACAAAGAAAATCCTGGGGAAAAAAACAAAAAAAAAAGGAACATAACCATCCAAGCAGTCAAAGTGATATCTAGTTACCGGCATGCCATTGTAGATTTAGTAAGACCTTTGGTCACATTCAATTAAATTTCATTCATATAAATAAAATAAGTTTTCTGCTTGTCTGATACTATATTGGATGAAATAAACACAATATATTTTGGCCAACATCAGAGATTATGTTTGAGAGAGCACAATTAAAATAAGAGTATGTGCTAGGTAGAATAATGCCTCCCCACCCCAAGGTACCCACGCCCAAATCCCCCCAAAACTGTGTTAGATTACGCCACAAGACAAAGTGGAATGAAGGTAAAAGATGGAATGAAGGTTGCTAATTAACTAATCATGAACTATCCAGGTGGCCCAAAGTAATCACTAGCGTTCTTGAATGGGTGGGGCCTTAACTGGTCTTTAAAAGGCAAGCAGCAGCGGCAAGTCAGGTGGTTAGATAGTATGACAGAGATTCGTTGGCTTGGAAGACAGAAGAGGCTCATGAGCCAAGGAATTCAGACGGTGTCAGGAAGAGGGAACAGGCAAGGAAATAGATTCTCCTCTACAACCTCTAGAAAGGAACCCAGTCCTGCCCACATCTTGATTTTTAGTCCAGTGAGACCCGTCTCAGACTTCCAACCTCCAGAACTGTAAGTAATACATATGCTGTAATTTGATACAGCAGTGATATGGAACTAATACAGGTTATTTGGTTCGTGAAAAATTCAGTTTAGGTGATTTGATGATGGGGTCGCCTCCATTCAAAATGGCAGCTTTCATTCGAAGTTTGTTGTGTCACTTATTCTGCTTGTCGTTGGACCCTCTTCTCACCGTTTCCCTGCTCTGCTCGGTGGGGCAAGGTGGGTAAACCACGGGTTTAATTCCCCAGGATACTGTGTCGGCTGGTTTCCTGATAATGCAGTAGTTTGCTGCTTTGCTCTTGAGGTCAGGAGGAAGGGGGAAAATGGAGACTCACTTCTCAACACTCCTCCCCACAGCACGAGGAACTACTTTTTATTGTGCTTCAGCTATAACTATGAGATGATGCTTGGCAGTTTGATGTACCTTTCTGCAGTACCAGCTTTCACTAATGTCCCTGGCCCTGGTTTCAGCCCTTGTTAGATCGCCTCAAGTTTTTAGCTACAGAAACCACACACACTCTCTCACCATTGTCTTTTAGTCCTTTCAGTTGTTGCTTATCATAGAGAAGCCTCATTTTCACCTGCTAGTCTCCCTAGCTTACTCATCACCTTTGTAACCAAGTATTTTGCTTAAATTTCCTTTGTTTGGGATACCTAGGGAGCTTTTGTTTTTCTTACTGGCACTTGTAATGAGTAATAAGTATCCCAGCAGCATAAGGTTCTTTAGATAAATTGAGATATAATTCTAACGGCCGTAGTTCTTGGTGAGGAACATTATGTTTTGGATGACTATCAGGAATAGAAACCTTGAACAGCAAATAAATCAGGGAACAGTATCTGTGTAATAAGATTAAGATGAAGTTACTGCTGCCGCTGCTGCTATTCATTGTATTGATAACAGTATCAACAACGATGAAAGAATCAAAGAAGTGGAAAACTGCTATTTAATGGTTTTGAGCTGAGCCTTTATCAAAACAAGTTACACCTGGATAGGCTATTTGCTGCTTAGGAGCTATGACCCTTGTATAAGCCACCTCACTGCTCTGTCTTGGTTGCTGCATCTGTAATGTGAGAATGATAGTAATATATATGTATTACTGATACTAAGGGGACATGTCGCAAAAGCTAATAAACTGGCACATGGAGCACTCACATGTTGGCAATAATCTTGCTCTCTTATGTTGAACTTCAGCATTAAAAAAGAATTTTGCCTTTTTTGAAGATGAATGCTCACTTTTTAATCTAAATCCTCTAAAATTTATCTAGGATTCACCTTTTCAGTTATTTTTACTTATGTTTCAAATATGCTGCTCGCAAGGAACTCCAAATATTGCCTCTCCCTAATTCTTAGCTTGCCCTCTTCCATCTGCCTGATGGATTGCACTTTGTAAATTCAGACCTGAAGCTGCTCATGCCACCTGTCACCAGATACTCTCAATACCAAGCTCTACCTGGTTTGCCTGTTTCCAATTACTTGAGGCTGGGCTGCCCCTATACCAGGGAAGCACGTGACTCATTTAACCCTTCTGTGCGCAGCTATAGAAGAAGACATAACAGGAGTCACTTTACATATTATTTGTGAGCACTCATGTGCTGCAGGACAATGATAATACTCCTCATTTAGGATAAAAAGAGATACTTCTCTAGGACACTTAATACTACTGAACAAATTGTTGTTCCCCCTCATTCTATAAAATAATGACTAAAAGCCATTTTCTGAAAATGAATATTGTTAATCATTGCATCATTAACCTTTACAATGTCAATGTGTTCTCCGTATCAAATTCAGTTAAATAACTGCCGGAGGTAACAGTTAAAGGAGCATTTCACATAGAGCAACATACTAATGCTTTATTTAGTTCTAAATGCACTGCGAAGGATTTAGGTGAGAGCTAATCTGTTAAGAAAGCAAAATACCAGAAAGAATAATTTTGCAGCAAGAACGTGGAAATCTGACAGATAAAATGTAGCCTGCCTTCTCATCTTTCACATTTCTTTGTTCCCTAGTTTCCATTGTTTTTTATGTTACTTTCTTACTTCCTTTCGATAGATAACACACACTATCAAAATTGCATACGAAGTATAGATATAAAAGAATACCTTGTGTGTTCATGGCGTGAAAGGGTGTGTGTTTGTGCGTGCACATTCTGTGCACACAAAGTCCATTTGTGTGAGTGGCTTCTCCTCCATTGTGGCTGGAAGCAATTTGTCTCCTCATGCCTTCCACTTGTGGGCAGGTGGCTCAGAACTTCATTTTATACCTTTTGTTTATTCATGGTTCCAAGGCTCCACTGGTTCAGATCACATTGGAATGCATGACTTAAATTTAAGAAAGTCTTCTGTAAGAACAAGTTGTTTCTTGGATTAGCTCCTTACATTTAAATTTTATCAGAATAATTTTGTAGTAACTTCTGTAAATTTTAATTTTACCAAAAGGGTCCAGGTTGAAAATCAAAATTGTGTTTACTAAGTATCTAGTGTGTGGCTAGCTTCCTATCAGGTAGGGACAGAACATTAGGAGAAGTCAGTCGATACGTTAAACTTGCTCGGAAAGTAGAGAAATATTTTCTATATTGGCAAACCAGCCACATTCACAGAAGGCAACTACTAAATAATTTGGTCATGGTGAGTTAAGACCTACAAAGCAGTGTAAATTGTTAGTCTTCTAGGGTGTTTTCAACGTGTCTTCACAGGAGGCTCTTAAATTGATGTAACAAGATTATGGACACCTATGGGCTTTCGTCTCCCTCAAGAAAAATATATGTAAAACAAAGAACAGATATTATCTTTTATAAGGGATAATTTGAATCCAGATTTAATTTTGTGATGGTAAGTCATCTGCATACTTACGTATTTTTAACTAATATTAGTAACGAATTACTTAGGGCATGGCTCCCAACAGTTATTTGACACTTGGTGTGTCTAATCCCTCAGAGAATCTTGGCTCCAATACCTAATAAACATGGAAACGTTGAAGATTGGGATCTGTGAGTGAGGCTTCTGAGATTTTCTATTTCAAGAGTCAATCATCAAAGACTTTCACTTGGTGAATACCATCAATCAGCTTCAATTTCTCCTGCCATATCCCCATCATTGATGTTAGGTTGCTTCTATGCACTGCCAGATTAACCAGTCAGATTCATCAAGTGAATAAAAATGTCTGTCAAACCAATCATTCCAGGCCATTTAGACAACTTACTGATTAATTTAATATTTCACTCTTCAAAACACTGCACTGATATCATAAAGACAAAAGCTTTTGCACCTTGGTTTGAATGTCTTTTTATGTAAAGCTGTTTCCAGCCGCATGGGTGTGTGTGGACAATTTGTCTTCAGTTAATTTCACTTCATATTTGTGCCCTGTTGGCTTTCTGTGGGGACACCTGGGCCTCTTTTTTTAATTTAAAATCCAATCTAAAAATTAATCATCTTTATGATAGTTATATCACACTGATCAAAATGTATGCTAATGTACCTGCAACTGAAATTTGAATATGGCTTCTGCATGATGTACGCCAATAAATGCCTTAATTTTAACATTCTGTCTCAGATATCAGATTAGGAGAGGTATTTTGAGGACTGAACATTCTGTCTGGTGGCCCTGAAATCACTCTGTGAAGAGAGCAGCCAATGTCACCTACCTGGAAACTCTTCCATACTAGTAGATTGATGTGATCTGGTTTATCATTCAAGGCATTTCCTTATTTGAACCTCTGCAGTGCTCTAAACTTAGTACTGTTAAGTAGCCTGTGGTGAAGGAAAACAAAGTATTGGAAAAATGATGTGATTGTCAATCTCTGACTATCTAGCTAGTGACTAAGCTTGGGCTGGAATTTAGACGTTGTAGCCTCTAGCACAGATTTATTTCAATTATTTTAAACTTTCTGTATTGTTTTGGGACAGATTGGAACATAAAGGCATAGTTATATGATCAGGTTTAAGTAAGGTTCTCATACATCTCAGTTTGCTGGGATGCGTCTACTTTATATCACTGTTGAGTGTTATTGTCTCCACCTTTCATTCACAAACGTGCCAGGGTTTCACTATTAAAGTAAATAACTGCCTTCAAGTTTTTTGAAAAGATTTTTCTTGGAGAATGAGGCCTCAGTTCTTTAATTCTATTTTCACCAAACTTTCAGCAAGTGTAAAACCTAGCTTTACTTTTTATTTATGACTAAAATCTTTGACCTAAGGTTTTTTTTTCTTTTTCTTTCTTTCTTTCTTTCTTTTTTTTTTTTTTTTTTTTTTTTACAAATCGTGAATGTTAAACTTTTCATCTTGGACTTGGAATGTACAGTTGTGAAAAATGGACCACTATGCCTGGATATGACCCTGACTCTGTTTTCACGTGCGAGTTCTGACATTCTCTCTTTTCTGGTTCTAAAACTGCTCCATCTCAGGGTTTGGTTTACCAGGGCACTGATAGCAGGAAATTATGCAAGTCAGCATGCTGTTTTATTGTCCTAACTCTTAAATGACTGTTTGAGAATTTCAGAGGATTTGGAAAATTTCCTATCACTTTTAGAGGTATGGCCTCAATTCTATAGCTTCATGATTCAGCTTGTTATGAGCAATAGTCTAGTCCATGAGATTGACATTTCCAATAAATTTCTGCATGCAGCAGCTGAGGGATTTGAATATGTAAATATTAGTGATCAAAATGCTGTCAGAACTTTCCAATTGGACTTCATCAGTTCATTTGGCAATTAGAAAAGGAAAAATAAATAAACCAAGCCCTTTCCCAAATTGTAATCTCATCAGTACATACATTATACTTTCTCGTCATCTTTTCAATGATCTGGAGGATGATTGCTTTTTTCTTTTGAGACAGAGTCTTACTCTGTCATCTGGGCTGGATACAGTGGTGTGATCTCGGCTCATTGCAATCTTTGCTTCCCAGGTTCAAGTGATTTTTATGCTTCAGCCTCTTGAGTGGTTGGGATTACAGGCACATGTCACCATCCCTGGCTAATTTTTGTATTTTTTAGTGGAGACAGGGTTTCACCATGTTGGCCAGGCTGGTCTTGAACTCCTGGCCTCATGTGATCCTCTGAACTCAGCCTCCCAAAGTGCTGGGATTACAGGCGTGAGCCACAACACCTGACCATGGAGGATGCCATCTGGATCAATTTTAAGATGAGCTGGAAACTAACAAATGTTTGGTATCTGAAGCCTCACTGTTTAAGCCCAAACTGCATTTCCAATACTAGCTATGTAATCTTCAATACAATGCTGAATGTCACTATGCCTCAGTTTCCCCATCTGTAAATTGGACATTGTTACAATAATCTGTGTCACAGTTATTGGGAGGATTGAATGAATTACAATATGTGAAGCACAAAGTATATACTACCTATTAATATTTCAGCCTAGATGAATTTGCTTGGTTGGAAGTAGCTAACATTCTATCAGTACTGGTCAGATCGTATCTTTGCTTTCAGGCCAAGTTTAATACATGCCCAAGTTTAATACATGCCCAAGGTTAATGTAGCATAAACTCTGCTTTTTGAAATTGCCATGCTTTCTGCTTTTAAGTTATGTGTTCTTTCTGCTCGTAGAGAAATGGACATAGGGCCAAAGGAGAAAAGGCTAAATTTATATTGTAGAAAAGATGGCCACTATTTGATGTCCTTCTCTTATTAGAGAAACTAAGAAGACTGAGCACGCTTGCATGAATCTAGAGATTAAAATAATAGGAGAGATTATCTGTTACCCAAAAACAATGCACCAAAGTCGTGAGAATGTAAGGAACCAAGAGGAAAATGAGAGGGCCCCGAAAGCTGTAGGACACAGCCCAGGAATAAAAAAGTATGTGCATTTGCAGGTTGCAGGTAAATGCACATATCTCTGAACAGTTAGGAATAAAGAAGGAAGCTTTTTAGGATGGGCAACCTCATTTAGGAAACTGCTGTTGCCTTCTACTAAGGAGACTACTGGAATAGCCTTTGAGACTGATAACCCCACATCCACATATAATATCTTGAAAAAGGAAATGGAGAATTCACTCACTGATTCTTTTATCTGTTTCTTGCTTGGAGGTCTCTTGTGAACATAGACATGCAATAAAACACAATCAGATGCATTTATATAAGCAATATAAATAAATCATGTGAATTAAATGTTAACATATAAACAGAAGAAAGGGCAATGTAAATACTGTGTCAGATCATGTTGGATGTTGGTTTGATGAACCATTTATGACTACAGTTGACAAAATGGAATATGTGGCACTGCATGTCTGAAATAACAGCACAGATGGCTAATAGAAGCCTTTCTTACAGAAAGTTATACTTAATCACACTCTAATGGCTTAGAAGGACAGATCAGCAGAAAGAAATCCTGTCTGGAAAAGGGAAAGGCCATCCTATTCAAGGTACAAAGTAGCAAATAGAAAAATGTTTACAGGAACGAAGACTGGAGAAGACCTGGAAAATTTTTGATTTAGGTCTGTGAGTGGCAGAAATACTTTGCAGCTAATATCTGCATTAGCTCCACCAAAATAATATCTAAGACAAGTAGAAGTCCACTCAAACTAGTTCAAATAGGGGTAGTATTGCAAAGACACAGGAATTCTGTGGTATACAGTAATGTAAGTAAAGGCACATGAAAGAAAATGAGGAATCATTAGGGAACTATTCCCTCTGTGTTTTAAGGCACAGAGACATTTTATATATTTGTTCACTTTTCCTTTCAGCATGATTTCCTCTTTTGCCTCTGGGACTCTCAGCTTGCATATCACATTAAATTTCTGTAATGCCCATTCTGGACTTATCTCCAATGATCTTGGAATTTAGCTCCCAGAACAACTTAATTCAAATCGTTTGGGGTTTCATATCTAAATTCCCTGGAAAGTGGATTAGAACATTTTTATTTTTTCTTCTTTTCTTTCTATAAATTGGTTTTCCCTAGGTCACTCATCTGATCAACTATAAATCAACCCTTTCGTTACACTGTACCAAAGATACCCAATATACATAGGGTATGTTGGACCATGACATTCCAAAGAAAGGGAATGTGAACTGTGTGGGTAAGCTAACTTAGATCCTTTACTTATCAAACTCAATAACCTCTTCTCATTCTTCTCAAGTTCTCCATAAAATTAATATGACCAATTCCCTTTTCTTTCTAAAGTATATTAAAATATTCCATAAATTTTAATTTCATGCATTTTCCTGACTCTGTTCCAGGCATTGTTTTCTTGGATTTCAACTTATTCTCCCCCTAGTAAGGGCAATATCATTGTCAGTTTTAATGGCTACCTTTTCAAGGGTGATTCTTGCTTCTCTACTCTCACTCCTAATGCTCCTAAAATTCAAGCCAACTGTCCATTTATCCACATCAAATACCTTTGAACATGTTCTCCTGAGTGTTTTCTCAGTCAATTCAATGTGTCCAAAATGTACCTATATCATTCCAACTTGTTTTTATTTCATATTGAATGTGGAATACAGATGAGGATCTTAAATTTCTGAATCTTAAACATTTCCCAAATATAAATCTCATTGATGGGCAGTAGAGCATCAGAGTTATTAAACACTTAGATGTCTAGAGCCAAACTTTCCTACTTCTAATCTCAGTCCTTCTACTTGTTGGATTTTCTTAGGAAGAACCTAACTTTTCAGTTTCTAAATTTTCTCCTCAGTAAAATATGAATAATTATAGAAACTACAGACTTATTGTCAGGATTGGCTGGCTTGCAAGATATGATCTGCTAACCTTCCTATTTCTATTGTAATGAATTAGTTTCGATAGGTTTGGTAAATAGGAAAGTGTATAAAAGTTTCCCATTTTTTATATCTTATATAATATGTAACAGCTCATTGGAAAGTACACTAGCACAGCTGAGCACACCAAGCTGTACAAAAACTGGAGTAAACAAAAACTCCATTCCTTCCTCTTAGATCAATTTTGCCACAGGCTTTGTCTTAGAAGTTCTCAATTCTTCCCAAACTCTGAACATTTTGGTCTTCATGATTCAGATTCAAACCTGCTTTTCACCCTTTTTCATCAGCTGCATTCAGCATTTTTTTAAAAAGACAAATTCTGTGTTTACTATGGTATTTTTTGGTTTTTTTAGAAATTTAATATTTCTTTTCAGTAGTTCTTGGGTATTTGAAGATTTTTACCATTTTTGTTTCACTGGTTACAAAATCTCAAATGTTAAGTGATCATTCCAGCTTTATTTTCCACCGTAGACTCTGTTGTATTTGTGCATATGATTTTTAGGAATGCAAACACCTGTACGATAAAGTGTTTAGAATAGGACATGGCCACTAAGTATATTTTAGAAAATTGCTACTTTGTCAATAGCTAGGATTTCTACCCTAAAATGTTCTTATTAAACAGTGGGATGGGCCACATTTTCCCTAAAGAGACTCTTTACCTAGATTATCAGCAGGGCAATACCCTTGTTGCTTGCTTCTTGCTTCTTAGCTTTTAAAAGATGTTGACAAACTAATGATAAAAGGAAATGATAAAGGCAAAAATAAATTCAAAGTAATACAGAAAGAATTTTTCCTAAAACTTAGCCCTGAATCACCTGTTCCTTGACTCTTTTACCTAGGCACCAGTTCCCTACCCCAACTCCAGACATACAGTTCTTTTGTCTTTTTTTAGGAATTCAGGGAAGTCTATTAACCTTAATATGCCATTTGTATGAATGATGAAAGAAAGAATCATAACATATTAACAAATACAGTCAAGAGAACACATGCAGCACACTAGTATTCATTCCTCCTCTGGGAATCTTCAAATCAGCAACATTATCTTTGGAATACCCACTTACCCACTGCCATATTAGATTTTCTCTACCTACCAGGGACATACAGATGTAATGACAAAAGGAAAATCTAAATCCCTCCAATGATTCCAGTGGGGTTTGAACATTCTTCATCTAAATTCAAGAACTCTCCCAAGGTGCTTACTGATTTATGGTATCTGCTCTGGGGTCTGGACTTAACTGAAGCAAGATTGTTCTCAGTATTTTGATACTCTCTGTTGAGAAACTCTACTTATCTCTAATCAATATTTTGTGTAAATCTCCTTCCTTTCCCATATTTTCTACTTCAGCAAATGACATCTCATAATTTCAGGAACTCAACCTTAAAATTTATTTATCTTCATTCCGTGCCTTTCTCTCAATCCCCCATCTCCAGTCAGTTGGTAAATCCATAGTTTCATTCTGCAAAATTGCTTAAATTATCCCATTTTCCCTCAGTCATTCTATACTGACTGCATTCAAAATTTAGTCACTTCTTATCTAAAAGATATTTTTGTTTCAAATCATCCTTTCTTCCTGGCTCTCAACAATCAGTTTTCAGTTCCTTTTCTAGAATTCTAATGATGATTAGAGTTATATTATATTTCAAAGCACTTACACAGTCAATGTATTCCCTTTATTAAAATGCACATATGGGGTAAAAAATTCTAAAACATGGGTATGGATTTCATATAACCCTAATACCCTGTGTATTAGGGTTCTCCCATGAAACAGAACTAGTAGGAGATATGTGTGTGTGTATGGGTGAGAGATTATGAGAAAGGGAGTGTCAGTGGGGGATGGGGATGAAGGAGATTGGGGGAAAGGAGAAGAGAGATTTATCGTAAGGAATTGGCTCATGCCATTATGCAGGCCGGGAAGGTCAGAATCTTCAGTGTGGGCAAGCAGGCTCTAGACACAAGCCAACCTATGGAACAGCTCCAGTTTGAAGTGCGTGTTGCTCTGGAGGTTGGTCTTTTTCTATTCATTCCTTTAACTGATTAGATGAGGTTCACTGACTCACATTATGAGAGACAGTCTTCTTTACCCAAAGTTCACAGATTTAAATGTTAATTCCATCAATGAAACACCCCTCAAATTGACACATAAAACTAACCGTCACACCTCCTGAAACTTACAAGTGGCCGCTCAGGCTTTTTATGCCCTACTTTGACGGCAATTTACCCTGTACTCTAAGTACACTAAGTGCTTTCTTTTTCTCTTTTAATTTTGACACATATTTGGTAAGCATGTACTTTATTCTAAACACTGAAGACAATATGGGACAAGATATAGCCTTTATTTATTTACTTTTTTACCTCTGTTCATATTTTCCTTTCCTTGGAATTTCTCCCATTTCTCTACCCAAGATCAGTGCTGGCAAGTAAAACTGCTCAGCAATGGAATGTGCCCACTTCTGTCTTTAAATCTTTTAAAATTATTACCATATTATAATGCCTCTTTTGCAATTGCATACGGAAGCTATTGTTCCAAAAATTCTTTAGTTGTTGTTGTTGTGTATGTCTGAATACACACACTTCTATTTAAGTGTTTTCTTTTCCTATCACATCATGGATAGCTGAGGAAAGAAAGTTTACACTCCAAGTAACCAACCCAGCCCTTGGTATATGAGAAATGTTGAAAAGATACAAATAGATATAATACTAGAGAAGAGGGCCTTTGTAACATTGCTTTTGCCTTATTAAGAAAATCTACAAATTCAGGGCTTTTGCACCCATGAGGAACAAGTAGTTCATGCACTACAACAGAGGAGTTATATTATGTTGTTTGCACAATTTTGTTTCATTAAGTCTATGACCCTTAAATAGCAACTCCAGCCATCTCAACACACGGAAGATTAGATGCAATTTTTTTTTAAAGAGGATTTTTTTTTTTCCTGAGGATCACGCTTAAGAGGAAACAATACTCTCCATTTTTTGTAAAATTTTCTTATGACATGGTACAAAGATTTCATTGCCTCCTCTTGTGACCATTCATCTCTTTATATTGTCTACATCATACATTTTTTTTCCCTTGTTTTTGGTAGGAGGTGATCAATAAAGCTGAGAGTAAAACTGAATGAGGAATCCTTATTCAGATAA
This sequence comes from Ateles fusciceps, assembly GCA_036589455.1. Classification (NCBI taxonomy): domain Eukaryota; kingdom Metazoa; phylum Chordata; class Mammalia; order Primates; family Atelidae; genus Ateles; species Ateles fusciceps. The sequence goes on from JAZHEH010002077.1 coordinate 4,338,236, forward strand.
TTTTTCTCTCTTCCCCAGTCAAGCTCTTAGACTACATAATTTTATTGGGTTGTAGATATATTCCAAATTTTACTGGCTTTCAGAACTGGATGCATTATAATGTTTTGAGAAGTTGATGAGCTCTATATCTACATATTTTTTTTTAAATTATACTTTTAAGTTCTGAGGTACATGTGCAGATCATGCAGGATTGTTACATAGGTATACACATGCCATGGTGGTTTGCTGCCTCCATCCCCCCTGTCACCTACATTAGGTATTTCTCCTAAGGTTACCCCTCCCCATTCCCCCCACCCCCTGCTATCTCTCCCCTTGCCTTCTCACCCCCCCAACAGGCCCCAGTGTGTGATGTTCCCCCTCCCCTGTGTCCACGTGTTCTCATTGTTCAACATCTACTTATGAGTGAGAACATGTGGTGGTTGGTTTTCTGTTCTTGTGTAAGTTTGCTGAAAATGATGGTTTCCAGATTCATTCATGTCCCTGCAAAGGACATGAACTTGTCCTTTGTTATGGCTGCATAGTATTGTATGGTGTATATGTGCCACTTTTTTATCCAGTCTATCCATTTGGGTTGGTTCCAAGTCTTTGCTATTGTAAACAGTGCCACAATGAACATACGTGTGCATGTGTTTTTATACCTACATATTGTTTAATAGTACTTAATGATTCTACAACTTAACACATGTCCCTGATCTGCTGTATTTTCTGGCATTTGACAACTACTGATGGAGTTAAATTTCTTACCTTTCAAATGACGAGACAATGGAGTAAGTTAAACAGTGTTAACAGTTACATTTGAACTCAGCTCTCCTGATTGCTGGTCTGAGAGTCTGCTGGTTAACATTATCTCTTCTATTAAATAGATGCCTCATTTTATTTTATTTTATTTTATTTTTATTATTTTTTTAAATATATATATATTTTATTGCATTTTAGGTTTTGGGGTACATGTGAAGAACATGCAAGATTGTTGCATAGATACACACATGGCAGTGTGATTTTCTGCCTTTCCCTCCCCCATCACCTATATCTGGCACTTCTCCCCATGCTATCCCTCCCCCAACTCCCCCACCCCCCTGCTGTCCCTCCCCCTTCCCCCCCCCCAACAGACCCCAGTGTGTGATGCTCCCCCTCCCTGTGTCCATGTGTTTGCATTGTTCAACACCCGCCTATGAGTGAGAATATGCGGTGTTTGATTTTCTGTTCTTGTGTCAGTTTGCTGAGAATGATGGTTTCCAGGTTCATCCATGTCCCTACAAAGGACACGAACTCATCATTTTTGATGGCCACATAATATTCCATGGTGTATATGTGCCACATTTTCCCTGTCCAGTCTATCATCGATGGGCATTTGGGTTGGTTCCAGGTCTTTGCTATTGTAAACTGTGCTGCAATGAACGTTCGTGTGCATGTGTCCTTATAGTAGAACGATTTATAATCCTTTGGATATATACCCAGTAATGGGATTGCTGGGTCAAATGGAATTTCTATTTCTAGGTCCTTGAGGAATCGCCACACCGTCTTCCACAATGGTTGAACTAATTTACACTCCCACCAACAGTGTAAAAGCATTCCTATTTCTCCACATCCTCTCCAGCATCTGTTGTCTCCAGATTTTTTAATGATCGCCATTCTAACTGGCGTGAGATGGTATCTCAATGTAGTTTTGATTTGCATTTCTCTAATGACCAGTGATGATGAGCATTTTTTCATATGTTTGTTGGCTTCATGTATGTCTTCTTTTGTAAAGTGTCTGTTCATATCCTTCGCCCACTTTTGAATGGGCTTGTTTGTTTTTTTCTTGTAAATCTGTTTCAGTTCTTTGTAGATTCTGGATATCAGCCCTTTGTCAGATGGGTAGACTGCAAAAATTTTGTCCCATTCTGTTGGTTGCTGATTCACTCTAATGACTGTTTCTTTTGCTGTGCAGAAGCTGTGGAGTTTGATTAGGTCCCATTTGTCTATTTCTGGCTTTTGTTGCCAATGCTTTTGGTGTTTTGGTCATGAAGTCCTTGCCTATGCCTATGTCCTGAATGGTTTGCCTAGATTTTCTTCTAGGGTTTTTATGGTGTTAGGTTTTATGTTTAAGTCTTTAATCCATCTGGAGTTAATTTTAGTGTAAGGTGTCAGGAAGCGGTCCAGTTTCTGCTTTCTGCACATGGCTAGCCAGTTTTCCCAACACCATTTATTAAACAGGGACTCATTTCCACATTGCTTGTTTTTGTAAGGTTTGTCAAAGATCAGATGGTTGTAGATGTGTTGTGTTGCCTCGGAGGCCTCTGTTCTGTTCCATTGGTCTATATCTCTGTTTTGGTACCAGTACCATGCTGTTTTGATTACTGTAGCTTTGTAGTATAGTTTGAAGTCCGGTAGTGTGATGCCTCCAGCTTTGTTCTTTTTGCTTAGAATTGACTTGGCTATGCGGGCTCTCTTCTGGTTCCATATGAAGTTTAAGGTGGTTTTTTCCAGTTCTGTGAAGAAGGTCATTGGTAGCTTGATGTGGATAGCATTGAATTTGTAAATTACTTTGGGCAGTATGGCCATTTTGACAATCTTGATTCTTCCTAGCCATGAACATGGAATGTTTCTCTATCTGTTTGTGTCCTCTCTTATTTCGTTGAGCAGTGGTTTGTAGTTCTCCTTGAAGAGGTCCATTATGATCCTTGTTAGTTGTATTCCTAGGTATTTTATTCTCTTTGTAGCAATTATGAATGGCAGTTGGTTCTTGATTTGGCTGTCTTTAAGTCTGTTATTGGTGTATAGGAATGCTTGTGATTTTTGCACATTGATTTTGTATCCTGAGACTTTGCTGAAGTTGCTTATCAGTTTCAGGAGATTTTGGGCTGAGATAATGGGATCTTCTAGATATACAATCATGTTGTCTGCAAATAGAGACAATTTGACTTCCTCCTTTCCTATTTGAATACCCTTTATTTCTTTTTCTTGCCTGATTGCTCTGGCTAGAACTTCCAGTACTATATTGAATAGGAGTGGTGAGAGAGGACATCCTTGTCTAGTGCCAGATTTCAAAGGGAATGCTTCCAGTTTTTGCCCATTCAGTATGATATTGGCTGTTGGTTTGTCATAAATAGCTTTTATTATTTTGCCATACATTCTGTCAATACCTAATTTATGGAGGGTTTTTACCATAAAGGGCTGTTGAGTTTTGTCAAAGGCCTTCTCTGCATCAATTAAGATAATCATATGGTTTTTGTCTTTGGTTCTGTTTATGTGATGAATTATATTTATAGACTTGCGTATATTGAACCAGCCTTACATCCCTGGGATGAATCCTACTTGATTATGGTGGATAAGCTTATTGATATGCTGTTGCAATCGGTTTGCCAGTATTTTATTGAAGATTTTTGCATCTATGTTCATCATGGATATTGGCCTGAAGTTTTCTTTTCTTGCTGAGTCTCTGCCGGGTTTTGGTATCAGGATGATGTTGGTCTCGTAAAATGATTTGGGAAAGATTCCCTCTTTTGGGATTGTTTGGAATAGTTTCAGAAGGCATGGTACCAGCTCCTCTTTGTATGTCTGGTAGAATTCGGCTGTGAACCCATCTGGACGTGGGCTTTTTTTGGGTGGTAGGCTCTTAATTGCTGCCTCAACTTCAGACCTTGTTATTATTGTTCTATTCAGGGTTTCGACTTCTTCCTGGTTTAGGCTTGGGAGGATGCAAGTGTCCAGGAATTTATCCATTTCTTCCAGGTTTACTAGTTTATGTGCATAGAGTTGTTTGTAATAATCTCTGATGATGATTTGAATTTCTGTGGAATCTGTGGTGATATCCCCTTTATCATTTTTTATTGCATCTATTTGATTATTCTCTTTTCTTTTTTATTAATCTGGCTAGTGGTCTGTCTATTTTGTTGACCTTTTTGAAAAACCAGCTCCTGGATTTATTGATTTTTTTGAAGGGTTTTTTATGTCTCTATCTCCTTCAGTTCTGCTCTGATCTTAGTTATTTCTTGTCTTCTGCTAGGTTTTGAGTTTTTTTGATCTTGCTCCTCTAGCTCTTTCAATTTTGACGATAGGGTGTCAATTTTAGATCTCTCCTTGCTTCTCATGTGGGCATTTATTGCTATATATTTTCCTCTAGAGACTGCTTTAAATGTGTCCCAAAGATTCTGGTATGTTGTGTCTTCGTTCTCGTTGGTTTCAAAGAACATCTTTATTTCTGCCTTCGTTTCATTGTTTATCCAGTCAACATTCAAGAGCCAGTTGTTCAGTTTCCATGAAGCTGTGCAGTTCTGAGTTAGTTTCTGAATTTCTGATTTCTAACTTGATTGCACTGTGTTCTGAGAGACTGTTTGTTATGATTTCCGTTCTTTTGCATTTGCTGAGGAGTGATTTACTTCCAATTATGTGGTCAATTTTAGAGTAGGTGTGATGTAGTGCTGAGAAGAATGTATATTCTGTGGATTTGGGGTGGAGAGTTCTGTAAATGTCTATTAGGTTTGCTTGATCCAGGTCTGAGTTCAAGTCCTGGATATCCTTGTTAATTTTCTGTCTTGTTGATCTGTCTAATATTGACAATAGGGTGTTAAAGTCTCCTACTATTATTGTGTGGGAGTCTAAGTCTCTTTGTAAATCATTAAGAACTTGCCTTATGTATCTGGGTGCTCCTGTATTGGGTGAGTATATATTTAGGATCGTTAGCTCTTCTTGTTGCATTGATCCTTTTGCCATTATGTAATGTCCTTCTTTGTCTCTTTTGATCTTTGTTGGTTTAAAGTCTGTTTTATCAGAGACAAGAATTCCAACTCCTGCTTTTTTTTTGCTCTCCATTTGCTTGGTAAGTCTTCCTCCATCCCTTGATTTTGAGCCTTTGTGTATCCTTGTATGTGAGATGGGTTTCCTGGCTATAGCACACCAGTGGATTTTGGGTTTTTATCCAATTTGCCAGTCTATGTCTTTTCATTGGGGCATTTAGCCCATTTACATTTAGGGTTAACATTGTTATGTGTGAATTTGATCCTGCCATTTTGATGCTAGGTGGCTGTTTTGCCCGTTAGTTGATGCAGTTTCTTCATTGTGTTGATGCTCTTTGCCATTTGGTATGTTTTTGGAGTGACTGGTACTGGTTGTTCCTTTCTATGTTTAGTGCCTCTTTCAGGAGCTCTTGTAAAGCAGGCCTGGTGGTGATGAAATCTCTGAGTACTTGCTTGTTCGCAAAGGATTTTATTTTTCCTTCACTTGTGAAGCTTAGTTTGGCTGGATATGAAATTCTGGGTTGAAAGTTCTTTTCTTTAAGGATGTTGAATATTGGCCCCCACTCTCTTCTGGCCTGTAGGGTTTCTGCTGAGAGATCTGCTGTGAGTCTGATGGGCTTCCCTTTGTGAGTAACCCGACCTTTCTCTCTGGCTGCCCTTAGCATTTTCTCCTTCATTTCAACCCTGGTGAATCTGACGATTATGTGCCTTGGGGTTGCTCTCTTGAGGAATATCTTTGTGGTTTTCTCTGTATTTCCTGGACTTGAATATTGGCCTGCCTTCCTAGGTTGGGGAAGTTCTCCTGGATAATATCCTGAAGAGTATTTTCCAGCTTGGATTCATTCTCTCCATCACATTGAGGTACACCCATCAAACGTAGATTAAGTCTTTTCACATAGTCCCATATTTCTTGGAGACTTTGTTCATTCCTTTTTACCCTTTTTTCTCTACTCTTGCCTTCTCATTTTATTTCATTGAGTTGATCTTCGACCTGTGATATCTTTTCTTCTGCTTGATCAATTCGGCTGTTGAAACTTGTGTATGCTTTGCAAAGTTCTTGTGTTGTGTTTTTCAGCTCCATCAATTCACTTACATTCCTCTCTAAATTGGTTATTCTCGTTAGCATTTCGTCAAATCTTTTTTCAAAGTTCTTAGTTTCTTTGCATTGGGTTAGAACATGTTCTTTTAGCTCACAGAAGTTTTCTTATTACCCACCTTCTGAAGCCTGATTCTGTCATTTCATGACACTCATTGTCCATCCAGCCTTGTTCCCTTGCTGGTGAGGAGTTGTGATCCCTTGTAGGAGGAGAGGCGTTCTGGTTTCGGGTGTTTTCATCCTTTTTGCGCTGGTTTCTTCCCCATCTTTGTGGATTTATCTATGTGTGGTCTTTGTGGTTGGTGATTTTCAGATGAGTCTCTCAGTGGACGTCCAGTTTGTTGATGATGAAGTTACTTCTTTCTGTTTCTTAGTTTTCCTTCTAACAGTCTGGCCCCCCCCTGCTATAGGACTGCTGAGGTCCACTCCCGACCCTACTTGCCTGGGGATCACCTGCAGCGGCCTCTGTGCTTTCACTGGGAGCTGCAATCCTCAGCTGCTCCTAATCGGACATGTTGGATCCGAATCCCGAGGATGAGCTCGCCTCGTTTTATTAACCTGACTAATAAAGAGCCAAACTTATTGAACCTCAGCTTGACAAAAACTATGGGTCCTGAGATCCAAATATTTCACAGAAACCACCTGTGTTTGCATTTTCCTGGGCAAATCATTAGCATGATAAAAATGCAGTTTCTGTATAGGGAACAGAGTGATCAATTTAAAATAAAGCCAGAATAATTAGCCTCATATACACGGTGTTGTAATCAGCTTAATTAGGAGATAAGCCAGGATGTGTAGCAATCTCATCTTTGTGCAAATACTCAAAAAGCAGCAGGAGGAAGGAAATAGTGTCACAATCTGGAAGGACCAATAGAGCCAATAAAATTTAACTGACACCAAAGGCACACATCAGGTATAATTTGCTAATGTACTGACACATTGAGCACCTTGAAGATAAAATTAGGAACCAAATCCCTTTGCATTCAAAAGGTACAAGGAATTAGCAGAGTTAATAGGTTTTATGGAAGCATTTGCTGCTACTTTGCTCTGGCTGAATGTAAAGGCTAACCCTGTAATTGCAGAATAATGAAGCACAAGCCAAGGCAGGGATGATAATGTCTATGAATGGCAATAACTTTATCAGCCACGAAGGGATTTTCTAGAGCTACTTGATCCAACAAGATGATTTAGCTAAAGGTGCACATATTTTCTGATTATGACGGCCTCCCGATATCAATGAAGAGAGTAAGATAGGAAAAAAATGTGCAGATGAACAATAAGATACCAGGTGTTATAGCTGAGAATGTACTAATAATGACCAAAGGAATATTGTATCTATTCAATTAACAAATCAGGTTAATGTTGTTATCCTTTGGATATTTCCAGGGTTTTTTTTTTAAAGATTACACAGCATGTTTTTTTGTCTTTCTAAATTACTTTTGGTTTATAGGACAACAATGAAATACAGGTTATACCCTTTGTGCAAGTTATCTTGCCTTCTTCCCCTAGGTGGAGGATTTCTAATTATCAAACATTAGACTTGAAAGAGACCTGAGTCATCTAAAGATGTGGTTCCCAAGTGCTGTAATAGGAAGCAGAGCTTAATGGAAAGTTTCAGATTCAGCTAGGGAATTGAGAACACACAGAAACCTGGGACCCATTAATAAAATTATTGATTAAGTAGGATTGAGATTGGTCTAGAAATCTGAATCTCTTCAGTTGATTCAGATTTACAGCCATTTTAGAAACTTTTGTTGGATAAAATGGAGACTTCACGGTATCTTTAAGAAAAGTTTTTTCACTCTGTTTTGGAAACTTCCCATGAAAAGGAATTAACACGTAAGTCACACTTCAGAGACAAAGTCTCTATATTAAGTCACTAGTTTGCTCCGTAATAACAAATCAACCTTTGTTCTGACCTCTAAATCAATTTATACATTCTTTTCCCAATACAATTGTATCTATGTGTCACTTAATTCAGGTAGACAAACACAAAAATGCAATTGAGCCCTGTTTGCATTCATTCTCATTTATACCATTTCTAACATTGTTTACAGTAAAAGATATATATGGATATTTGCCACATAAGCTGTCTTAGCGCACCCAAGTATCAGGATATGGCCAAGTTTTTGCCTATACATAGTACCACATCACATAAACTATGGTGATTCACCAAGGCACATATTTTTTTCTATGAAAATTAATGGTTTTTTTCTGCATGGGAGAGAGAATCCAGATATTTAGATTGAGAAAAATGTCACTAACACCTTCATTATCCCACAAATAAACTGAGACCATAGGAAAACAATATCCAAAATAATCACATTTAATTGAAATAAAACAGTAAAACTATAGCATTTGAAAAGCTGTCTTTATGCATATGTGTGAATGTGTATCTAGGGTACATGGAATAGAGAAGAGTTGCTGAGAGTTGTCTCAGATGGTTTTATGTATCCCTTTTTAGTCAAGTGAAATTAAGGAATTAATCTAGAGGAAAACATTGTATCACACTGACATTCAATGTATTACACTCTAAAATATTCAGTTGGCTGTTTTGAAAGAGAAGAGAAAATAAAAAAAATATGAAAAGTCTCATTGTCAATTAGAATTTGATCATTTTTAGATCTGTAGTTTAAAAATTACCCCAAAACTTTTTCCCCTAGTGGTGAATAGTATCAAGTAAACTTTGGTTAAATTCATGTAGCATAAAATTCAAATAAGATTTCTGTGCCAAAAAATGAGCAAATATGAAACCAGGTTTAAAAGGGACAGTGATGATGATGATAAAAAGACAAGGAATGTCAATATCTAGTCACATATACTTTTTCTTCTACTTCTCCATATGGATCTCTGAGCAAGATAAATCTTTGCAAAATTATGAAAAGTTTTGGCATCTTCCTTTCACTGTGTCCTCATTCTGTATAAATACTGTCCTTTTTCTTTGTCCATTCTCCCCCCTACCTCCTGCTTTTTATGAGCACCTAAAACTGTAGGCATCATTCTGACTCAAGCCTAATTGATTGAAAAAAGCAAAAATAATATACTTTTCATGTGGTTTTCTGCATTTTAACAAGAATGAAGTTTCCTTAAATGGATTACAGTTCATAGAATTTTAGGCCCCTTGCTCTTCGTTGATTTACCAGTCATTTACTGATGTCTTATGTGCCAGGACATGGTCTAGAACTTTAGACTATGGAAATGAATAATAATGCTAAGTGTGCCTGCCATTAAGGTATCCACAATCATGTATGGTAGACAGATAAGTAAACAATTACAAATTGCACATAGTATAAGTTGATCTGGGAGCAGAGAGAAGGCAAGTTTAACTCGGTATGGAAAGTGTTTGTCCCATGTCCAGGGCTGGGAGATTTTTTTTTTTTTTAATAGAATGAAGACATGAGTTTGTCTTAAGGATCAAGAAGTAGTTATCTAGGTGACTGTGATTGATGGAGAAAGGATAAGATAGCAATATTCCAGATAGAACCAAGATGTGTGCAAAATATGGAGGGAGTAGAAAGAGGGTTTTGAGAAATAGTACGTTAACTGAAGGGCCAAATGAATGGGCTAAGAGATAAAGGAGCGTATTAGTTTGCTTTCACACTGCTATAAAGAACTACCTGCGACTGGGTTATTTATGAAGAAAAGAGGCTTAATTGACTGTCACAGTTCCACAGATTTAATAGGAAGCATGACTGGGAGGCCTCAGGGAACTTACAATTGTGGCAGAAGTTAAAGGGGGAAGCAAGGACCTTCTTCACGTGGTGGCAGGAGAGAGAGAATGAAGGGAGTCACACTTTTAAACCATCAGATCTCGTGAACTTGTTCACTATCATGAGAACAGCAAAGGGGAAATCCACTCCTATGATCCAATCACCTGCTACTAGGCCCCTCCCCTGACACATGGGGATTACAATTCGACGTGACATTTGGGTGGGAACCCAGAGCAGAATGATATCATTGAGGAAAAGTGAACTACAAATGAAAACCACCAAGGGTTTTAGCTCGTGAAAACAAACACACACATGCGATGGCATGAACAGTTTTTTTTGCTTTCCTTTGTGCTACTAAGTACCAAAGCAACGTATTCCTTTTTTGCAGATCAACTGATAAAACAGACCAAATGATAAAATATGTATGGTATTGGACCATATTCTAAGCCCTTCATCTGATTAAGTTTCTAACATTATCCCCCACTCCTAGATATTATTTTTGATTGTTTGCTTTTGTATTTCATTATAGCAGTAAAATATTAAATGCTTTAGGGGCCAGATGGGTAACACAAGTGATCAAATTGTTGGCAAATGAATTGTGGGATCAAGCCACCCTACTATGGGAGACCACTATTTATGTCTTAGACACTGCTATGAAGGCAGGCCTTTTCTAATATAAGCCATAAGTCCTGTTTATAATATAAAATCTTATTTTCTTATGATCAGGTCATTTGGGTTTGGTGAAAAATAGACTGTATTGACCAAATAAACCACATCTTTGAACAGGCTTCACCCTGAAGATGGCCAGTTTATGATCTGAGTTACAGCTACTCTCAGTCTTAGAAAAACAACGTATATATCTGTCCAAGCAGCCTGAAATTGTCACATTTGAAACCGTTGATTTTCAAAATAGATACACATAAAGGAAACAAATAATTTGGCTGATTTAGTTGTGGTGAGTAGATGTGATAGAACAGAGGAAAAAGTGAGTTCTTCTTTTCACACAGTAGAGGTGGAAGAAAAATCAATCCTGTTGACACTTAAAAAAAATGCTATTTAACCTTTTTTAAAGGTAACTGACAACTTGAGTCATCTTTTTTTTTCCTACTGCCTTCTGCCATAGTATACTATATAATTAAGTAGAATTCAATTATTGGAACATGTAGCTATATCTTCATAATTTCTGGAAGAAAAACTGAGAGTAGGGGTGGAAATAAAATCACATTTTGGTATTTGAGATAAACGGTAATTTGAAACATATATAAGCTTTCTCTCAATGATCCGTCCTGGTAAACTGTTGTCCCAGAACAATTTTGAATAGTCTTTAAGTTTTGAGAATAATGTAGCTATGTGGGCATAGATTGAGGTATGTGACTAATTAGCCTATTTCAGTTCTCCAAACAAAGAAATCACCATTAACCCATGCTAATCATCAAGTTTGACATTATGCACTATCCCAAGGAGCAAAGATTGCAAATAATCAGAGCTCTAGAAACATGTCAAGTCTCACATCTGAATAAATCAAATGGGTGCACTTAATATTCTTAGATCAAGGCAGGTCTGTAGAAATATCATATGCTGCATTTGATTCCCACTAAGTGTTCTGTATGCATATATAATAAGTCATTGATTCATTCTCTCTGACTTCAAACAAAGCTAGAGCACAATTCATAGTAGACAGCATTGTATTTGCCAGAGATCTAGTCATGTATTCGCTGGTTTCAGGCCCAAGTATCACTTCAATATTAATGAGAATTTTTTATGTTTTTAATTAAGTCAAAAGTATACATGTACACATTTTGAAACAATTAGTACTAAGGTGTGTATTACCAAGTACAACAGTCTCTGCTGTGATTTTTTTTTTTTTTTTTTTTTTTTGCAACACCTGTCTTGGTCTTCTGGAGGCTACCATATTCAGTTTAACCTCCAAAGCTTTGTCTTCATATTTGCAAATAATTTGCTTACAATTGATAATCTTTATTGATACACCTAGATTATATTTACTGACTTTTATGATTGTTTAAAACTGACAATTTCATACAAATTCCAATCCTCCATCCTTAAGCTAAATATGTCCTAATTTTTGACTATAATTTCATAAACATTCTTCACCGATAAGCTTAGTAGTATTTTCATATAAGACTTACAAAATTTTTACAAATTGATACATTAATAGTTATTCCTAAGGTCAAAAATAGTACCAAATAATTTACTATTTTCCTTGTGTTCTTGAAACTTTCCCCTTCGGTCTGTTTGTCTTTTGAGTGGTTAGCTGAGAAACTTATGTCATATTATATTGTAGGCAAACATTTATTCTAGGACTAATATACATATATGATATATAATTGTATTAATTCATTGTGCCAGAACATTGAATTCATGGTTAGAATAAACTTTTCTCAGATTTTCAAGTTACTATCTCATTTTATTTGTCAAAATAATGTGCTATTGGTAAGAAATAAAGCTCTTCATAGTCTCCTTTCTTTTGTATGTGATCTGTTTCTTTTGCTACTCTGGATGCTTTGGGGATCTTTTTACTTATTGAAAATCTTCAATTTCATAAGGATTCGACTTGCTGTGAGCTTTTTAATCACTCCCTCAACATACAGTCTACTTACTAATACCTTGGTCAGAAAATACACGTAATTCAGTTCTTGCATGTTTATTTCTATTATATTGAAGTTTCTCTACCTTTATTTTTCCATCTCTAAAATTCCTATTATTTCTGGTAGTTGGACCTCCTTTTAATGATCTTCTTTTTTTCACTTGTTCTTTCTGTAAAGTTTCTAGGAGATCTCCTCGACTTTATATTCAAAACTTTTGACCTATTTTACTTTAATGTATTTCAAATGATCTTTTTATCCTTGATATATCTTAGTAGTAGTAGTATTGTCTTGCCTAAATGTTATAGCTTACTTTATATATCTGAAACTATTAATTGTATGTATTTTTATCAGCTTCCTATACTGTTTTCATTGTTTCATTTTTTAATGTCCTCCTTATCCTGTAAGCACTCAAACATCTGGTGATCATTGGCTCTTTATTATAATTAAGAATAAGACACTGGGAAGCTGACTGTGAGCGTAAGTTAACAGATGGGGCATGCTGACTGGAGGCCTTGATTGTAAGGTGATTGGGTGGAGAGCTTTTGTTTTTTTTTTTTATTTTTTGTTTTTTATTTAATGGAACACCACATATCAGCATCTCAGATTTTTAGTTATTTTAATCATGACATTGAGTTTCTCTAGAACCTGTCTTTCAGGCTTCAATTTGGGGGAGGATACAGGAAAACTTACTAGCAATTGAAGGTGCCTGAAAATATCTCATCCTTCAGTTTTCAGCTTCCAATTTATTCCTGAGTTTCCTTTGTCATTTTTTAGGTGTCCATGTCCCCCTCTCCTGCCACTGTAGCCAGAAACCCAGAGGCTCTGAACTTACTTTCAAAAAATACCAACAAGCTGGGTGGAGTTAGTTATATGGCTATCGACTGGGATGAAGTAAATGACTACAGGAGGCCACCAGTAGATGTTACTCCTGACAAGTTTTAACTAATCTCTCTGGTTATAGTTTGATGCCTTGTCACACCTTTTCTGGTACCCCATAGCATCAAATTCCAGGTTTACTCACTGTAGTCTCTTAAATTATATTCCGTTCCTTTGACCTTCTAAGTCAGTAATCCTCTACTGTTAACTGCTGGCTAATGTCTCATTTTTCTCAATCCTTATTGGTTGTACCTTCTTTTTTCTGTTGTCGTAATGAAATATTCAGAGAAATACGTTTCTGCTTTTAATTCATTAGGTTTCACTCAGTCAAAATTCAGTCTTTTTCTCTGCATTTCTAAGTAGGACTAAAGTGGCTAGGCACGGCGGCTCACACCTGTATTCCCAGCACTCTGGGAGGCCGAGGTGGGTGGATTACCTGAGGCCAGGAGTTCGAGACCAGCTTGGCCAACATGGTGAAACTCTGTCTCTACCAAATGTACAAAAAGGTAGCTGGGTGTGGTGGTGTGTGCCAGTAGTCCCAGCTACTCGGGAGCCTGAGGCATGAGAATCCCTTGAACCAGGGAGGTGGACGTTGCCGTAAGCCAAGATTGCACCATTTCACTCAAGCCTCGGTGACAGAGTGAGTGAAACTATGCCTCAAAAAAAAAAAAGGATTAAAGTACCATTGAACCAAGTAGCAATTAATTTTTCAATTAATACACTGTTTCAGTTTTACTACTGCTTGTTCAATTTTTTAAAAAATCACTATTTTTGTTTTCTGAAAGCAGTATTAAGGTGACTAACAGCAATTTATTTCTTGACTTTTAGTACAATCATTTCTCTCAGCATTAGAGCAGTCGCTAGATTGTTAGACTGTCTAAAATGACAGGGGAAAGTACCCAAAGGTAAAAATATCTAGTAGGAGAAAGGACCCTAGGATTTCTGCTTAACATAATGGCTTTTTATTTTCCCTCCCACTGACTATGTGGGAAAAAATCACCTCAAAACTGACAAAAAGGTATCAACAGTTTTCATTAAAAACACATTTATGTCAACATTAAGTAAGCTCCCATCAATTGTAATGGGACATTTATGAATGTGCAGAGTAAGGAAATAGAAACAGAACAATATAGGGCACATTATAATCCATTTGGAAGTTCATCATTTCCATAAGAAAATCATAAAGCATTTCAGATGCATGACTTATCACCAGATTACTGGAAAGATTTCCCCATTCTAATTTTCAAACTTTCTGTGCAGTGCTTTGGTGTACAAAATGCTTTCCCATTGAACATTTAGAGGCAGAACTTGTAGGAGAGAAAAAAAAAAAACATAGGCAGGAGGTGTTGCATGAGAATACATAAAACAATATTGATTAGAAACCTGCGGACACTTTCCAATATCTGTCCCAAAAGCACCATTCCTAAAAGTATTAAGATAAATAGTGACCTGTGGTTTGTGCCATGTGAGAAATCAATATATGAAATGAAAGTAGACTTTCCAAGCCTACTTATTCCCTCTGAAGTCTTTCCAGGCCTTTCTGGCACTTGAATTAGATCCCTGCTTTTGAGCCCGCTCATGCAGAGCCAGATAGATACTTACTTATCTGATCCAGGGACATCTAACACATCTTATCTTTGTGTCGTTAAGTAGTTTATTCTTATAGAAATTCCATTTGACCCAGCAATCCCATTACTGGGTATATATCCAAATGATTATAAATCATTCTATTAAAAGGACACATGCACACGAGTGTTCACTGTGGCACTGTTTACAATAGCAAAGACTTGGAACCAACCCAAATGCCCATCGATGATAGACTGGACAGGGAAAATGTGGCACATACACACCATGGAATACTATGCAGCCATAAAAAACGATGAGTTCGTGTCCTTTGTAGGGGACATGGATGAACCTGGAAACCGTCATTCTCAGCAAACTGACACAAGAACAGAAAATCAAACACTGTGTGTTCTCTCTCATAGGTGGGTGTTGAACAATGAGAACACATGGACACAGGGGAGGGGAGCCTCACACACTGAGGTCTGTAGGGGGCGGAACTAGGGGAGAGACAGCGGGGGGGTGGGGAGTTGGGGAGGGGATAACATGGGAAGAAATGCCAGATATGGTGATGGGGAGGAAGGCAGCAAACCACATTGCCATGTATGTACCTATGCAACAATCCTGCATGTTCTTCACATGTACCCCAAAACCTAAAATGCAATAATATATATATATACGTAATAAAATAAATAATGAAGTATGAAAACAAAATAGTTTATTCTTGATATACAGGACATTCCTCTCTTGGTTTAAAATAAAGGACCAGATGAACTAGTCACTGAGATGAAGAAGAAACTAATATTGAAATTTAGTAGCAAGCCTCTATTTCATTTCTTCCTTCGAAATCTTGACCCTTGGAAATAAATATTTGGAAACATGAGAAATGATAATAAAAATAAAAGCATTGATATATGTGGGAAAAGTACTTCATAACTTTATTGCTATTTTATATCCATTATCATATTTGATCCTCATCTTAGTTGTGTGGGGATAGAAAAGAGAGGGCCTGGGCTTATTTCCACTTTACCTAATTTTAATGAGAATAAGGGACCAAATAGTTGGAGACACACAGAGGAGCTATTTTGATAGAACATACCTCACACATTGCTTCAAGGATTTATTCCAATTTTGATTAGTCAAAATTTCTAATGCCCAAGTGATTACTTAACCCTAAACTTAGTTTCCACTTCCATTGACAAATTAATCATTTTTCTTTTATTAATATTGATGAAGAAGGTGGATCACCCATCTCTCTACTCACACTAGAAAATGTTCTCACACATTTTGATAATATATGACATGTCTTATTTAATGTCGGTCTTATTTCACAGTAGGGTATCATATAAATATAACATTCTTAAAATACAAGATGGTTTTATTATTTTATTGATGAGGGTATATGAACCTGAATACATTTAGCATTTGAATTTATTGAACCTTTCATCTAATATTGTCACCACACAAATATTTGGTTATTACTTGGTGTCCCACATAGGCGTGCCAATACTATTGTTGGTCTTTAAAACATCCCACTTTAAAGAGAAACTCCAGTATTTGTCAATTTTTCCAATGATTTCTTTTCATGTCATTTAAAGCTAAATGGCTCACTATTATGAGTTCTAAAACAATCATTGGGATGCCTGACTTCAGTTTGGCTTTGCTACTGACAAACTGCTTGACATCAGGCAATTTTTGTCACCTCTGTAAGTTTTATCTTTTCTCATTTGATAAAATGAGAGAATATTAGAGTAAACGAACTTAGTTTCTTTTCAGCTCTGATATTCAAGCACTTGCATCAAGTGCTGAAGTTTGTTCCAGGTTGTAAGATAAGCTAGCAAAGGAATTGGAAATAAAGCTCCTGGGATATATCTTTAGCTATAATCGGATGACCTAGAGAAAAGATAAATTTTTTAAGAAGAGAAGAATAAAGGAGTCATCAAAGGTAATATGGAAAGTAAGGTAAAACACAATAGAGAAGATTGACTGAAAAACAGCCAACGATAAAATAAACATATGACATGACTCTATAATTGTCTTCAGACTCCACCGGCTTACAAAACCCAGATTATTTAATTTTGTCATTCCTTTACCACTAAAATTATGCTATGCAAATATCTACCATGATCAGAAACTCTATTTTTCTTTTATTCCTGTGTTCCTTCCCCAGCATCCTCCTGAAAGATATTTACCTTTCTCAGTACCCTCATGTGCTATTGGCCACTCTAAGTGATACTTCTGTTCCATCCTGTGCCACCTGCTTCCTAAACCCTGGCTGGCTGGCATCTCTGCCCTGGGAGTATCAGTATATAATGTAACCACATCATGAAATCACTCACCTTTATTTATTTATTTATTTTGAGATGGAGACTTGCTCTGTTGCCCAGACTGGAGTGCAATGGAACGATCTCAGCTCACTGCAACCTCCGCCTCCCGGGTTCAAGTGATTGTCCTGCCTCAGCCTCCCGAGTAGCTGAGATTACAGGCATGTGCCACCACACCCGGCTGATTTTTGTATTTTTAGTAGAGACAGGGTTTCACCATGTTGATCAGGATGGTCTTGAACTCCTAACCTTGTGATCCGACACCCCACCTTGGCCCCCCAAAGTGCTGCGATTACAGGCATGAACCCCCATGCCGGGCAAAATAACTTTATTTTAATGTTAAATATTTTTTATTTCCTGACTGTGGCCTACCAGGGTCACAAAGACCTAAAGTCTCTTTGCAAAGACTGGAGCAACAGCATCTTTCAAGAAGACCACTTAGATGTGGCTAAATGAAGTCTGATAAGGTAGTGATTCAGGAAATAAAAGTGAAATAGATATATTACAGAAATAAATGCCTTACCTCTTTTTTTAAATATACTATGATGCACATTTAAAAAAAAAACCTGAAAAAGGTACATCCTGTGTGTTTTGAAATCTTCTAACTTGATTTAATCTAGCTGCAAAATAGTTCATAGTTATTAACAGTAAAATGATCAGTTATGTGAACAAATATATGATTTGCTAAGAACACAGAAGAATACTAAAAGCTATATGGACATTTCTTGAAGATATCACAGGTTTGGTTCCAGACCACAGCAATAAAGTGGGTCACTCAAATCTTTTGGTTTTTCCAGCACATGCGAAAGTTATGTTTAAATTATACTGTAGTCTACTGTTTAAACAGCATTATGTCTGAACAATGTACATAACTTATTTGAAAATTATTACTAAAAAATGCTAATCATCAAAGCCTTCAAAAAGTGATTGTGTGTGTGTGTGTGTGTGTGTGTGTGTGTGTGCAGGATTTTTTTTTAAATTTTCTTGGAAGCCCAGTTTATTGTGAGTGTTTTTACTCTTCAAGAGATTTGGATGGGATGGAATTGATCCAGAATGACCTGTTATTCTGAAAATGAGAAGTTTTCTGAATATATTTTCTTTGAAAAGTTTTTTTAAAATACTTTAAGTTCAGGGTCACATATTCATAACGTGCAGGTTTGTCACATAGGTATATGCTGAGACCAGCTTGGTCATGGGGGACCCAAACAGACACAGAAGTAAGTAAGAAACAGACACAAAGGTGACACAGAAGTAAGTAAGAAACAGACACAAAGATAAAGTGCAAAAGTGAGAAACAGAGTGGGATGTCAGGGGACTGACAGCATATCCCAGCTGAAAGCCCAGAGCAGATTCTGACCATGTATTTATTCTTTGTGAACAAGTGATTATTTTTAATAAGTAGGTATTCAGTGTTTCTTCATAGAATGAAGATAGACTAAACAGACAGATAGTGCCTGTTTTCTACTAAAATAAAAGTAATCTAGAAAGCACTCCTTTGTGAGTCAGCAATGGTTACAAGATTATGTATCCTGTGTTTTGGAAACTGGTTTAACTAGTGCATGACTGGTACATGTTGCTTACTATTCTTGCAGTTTTCTGCTTGGGGGATGGCCCAATGTTCCTTGCCATCATTTTTCAGTAAACAATATGTAATCCATCACACACACAACAAGACCTCTTCCCAGCAGGTATTCACATGCCATGGTGGTTTGCTGTACCCATCAACCCATCATCTACATTAGATATATCTCCTAATGCTATCCCTCCCCTCAGCCCCGACCCTCCACAGGCCCTAGTATGTGATGTTCCCCTCCCTGTGTCCATGTGTTCTCATTGTTCAATTCCTACTTATGAGTGATAATATGCATTGTTTGGTTTTCTGTTCTTGTGTAAGTTTGCTGAGAATGATGGTTTCCAGATTCATCCACGTCCCTGCAAAGGACATGAACTCACCCTTTTTTATGACTGCATAGTATTCCATGGTATATATGTGCCACATTTTCTTTATCCAGTCTATCATTGATGGACATTTGGGTTACTTCCAAGTCTGCTATTGTGAACAGTACTGCAATAAACATGTGTGCAGGTGTCTTTATAATAGAATTATTTATAATCTTTGGGTAATGAGATTGCTGTGTCAAATGGTATTTCTATTTCTAGATCCTTGAGCAATCACCACACTGTCTTCCACAATGGTTGAATTAATTTACACTCCCACCAACAGTGTAAAAGTGTTCCTATTTCTCCAAATCCTCTCCAGCATCTGTTGCTTCCTGACTTTTTAATGATTGCCATTCTAATTGGTGTGAGATGATACCTCATTGTGGTTTTGATTTGCATTTCTCTAATGACCAGTAATGATGAGCTTTTTTTCATGTTTGTTGGCTGCATAAATGTCTTTTGAGAAGTGTCTATTCATATCGTTTGCCCAGTTTATGATGGGGTTGTTTGTGTTTTTCTTGTATATTTGTTTTAGTTCTTTGTAGATTCTGGATATCAGCCCTTTGTCAGGTGGAGAGATTTCAAAATTTTTCTCCCCTTCTGTAGGTTGCCTGTTCACTCTGATAGGTTATTTTGCTGCGCAGAAGCTCTTTAGTTTAATTAGATCCCATTGATAAATTTTGGTTTTTGTTGCCATTGCTTTTGGTATTTTAGTCATAAAGTCCTCGCCTATGCCTGTGTCCCGAATGGTATTGTCTAGGTTTTCTTCTAGGGTTTTTATGGTTTTAGGTCTGACGCTTAAGTCCTTAATTCATCTTGAGTTAATTTTTGTATAAGGTGTAAGGAAGAGATTCAGTTTCAGCTTTCTGCATGTGGCCTGCCAGTTTTCCCATTTATTAAATAGAGAATCCTTTCCCCCATGGCTTGTTTTTGTCAGGTTTGTCAACGATCACATGGTTGTAGATGTGTGGCATTATGTCTGAGACCTCTGTTCTGTTCCATAGGTCTATATCTCTGATTTGGTACCAGTACCATACTTTTTGATTACTGCAGCCTTGTAGTACAGTTTTAAGTCAGGTAGCATGATGCCTCCAGCTTTGTTCTTTTTGCTTAGAATTGTCTTGGCTATGTGGACTCTTTTTGGGTTCCATATAAAATTGAAAGTAGTTTTTTCCAATTCTATGAAGAAAGTCAATGATAGCTTGATGGGGATGGCATTGAATCTATAAATTACTTTGGGCAGTATGGCTATTTTCATGATAATTGATTCTTTCTAACCATGAGCATGGAATGTTTTTCCATCTGTTTGTGTCTTTTCTTATTTCCTTGAGCAGTGGTTTGTAGTTCTCTTTGAAGAGGTCCTTCACATCCCTTGTTAGTTGTATTCCTAGGTGTTTTATTCTCTTTGTAGCAATTGTGCATGGGAGTTCACTCATGATTTGGCACTCTGTTTGTCTGTTATTGGCGTATAGCAATGCTTGTGATTTTTGCACATTGATTTTGTATCCTGAGACTTTACTGAAATTGCTCATTAGCTTTAGAGATTTTAGGCTGAAATGATGGGGTTTTCTAAATACAAAATCATTTCATCTGCAAACAGAGACAATTTGACTTCCTCTTTTCCTAATTGAATACCCTTTATTTCCTTCTCTTGCCTGATTGCCCTGGTCAGAACTTCCAATACTATATTGAATAGGAGTGATGAGAGAGGGCATCCTTGTCTTGTGCTGCTTTTCAAAGGGAATGCTTCCAGTTTTTGCCCATTCAGTATGATATTGGCTGCGGGTTTGTCATAAATAGGTCTTCTTATTTTTGATATGTTCATCAATACCTAGTTTATTGAGAGTTTTTAGCATGAAGGCTGTTGAATTTTGTCGAAGGCCTTCCCTGCATCTATTGAGATAATCATGTGGTTTTTGTCATTGGTTTTGTTTATGTGATAGATTACATTTATTGGTTTGTGTATGTTGAACCAGCCTTGCATCCCAGGGATTTGATCATGGTGAATAAGCTTTTTGATGTGCTGCTGAATTCTGTTTGCCAGTATTTTATTGAGGATTTTCACATTGATGTTCATCAGGGATATTGCCCTGAAATTTTCTTTTCCTGCTGTGTCTCTGCCAGGTTTGGTATCAGGATAATTCTGGCCTCATAAAATGAGTTAGAGAGGATTCCCTCCTTTTCAGTGGTTTGGAATAGTTTCAGAAGGAATGGTACCAGCTCCTCTTTGTACCTCTGGTAGAATTTGGCTGTCAATCTGTCTGGTCCTGGACTTTTTTTTGGTTGATAGGCTATTAATGGCTGCCTCAGTTTCAGGACCTGTTATTGGACTGTTCAGGGATTCACCTTCTTCCTGGTTTAGTCTTAGAAGGATGTATGTGTCTCAGATTTATCCACTTTGTGTAGTTTTTTTTTATTGCATAGAGTTGTTTATAGTAATCTCTGAGGGCAGTTTGTATTTCTGTGGGGTTGATGGTGCTATCCCCCTTATCATTTTTTATTGCATCTATTTGATTTTTCTCTTTTATTTTTTATTAGACTGGCTAGTGGTATATCTATTTTGTCGATCTTTTCAAAAAACCAGCTCCTGGATTTATTTATTTTTTTGAAGCATTTTTTTTGTGTCTCTATCTCCTTCAGTTCTGCTCTGATATTAGTTATTTCTTATCTTCTGCAAGCTTTTGAATTTGTTTGCTCTTGCTTCTCTAGTTCTTTTAGGTGTGATGTTAGGGTATCAATTTTAGATCTTTCCTGCTTTCTCTTGTGGGAATTTAGTGCTATAAATTTCCCTCTACACACTGCTTTAAATGTGTTCCAGAGACTCTGATACATTGTGTCTTCATTCTCATTGGTTTCAATGACCTTTTTCATTTCTGACTTAATTTCATCCTTTAGCCAGTAATCATTCAGGAGCAGGTAGTTCAGTTTCCATGTAGTTGTGCGGTTTTCACTGAGTTTCTTATTCCTGAGTTCTAATTTGATTGCACTGTGGTCTGAGAGCCTGTTTGTTATGATTTCCATTTTTTTCCATTTGCTGAGGAGTGTTTTACTTCCAATTATATGATCAATTTTAGAATAAGTGCGATGTGGTGCTAAGAAGAATGTATATTCTGTGGATTTGGGGTGGAGAGTTTTGTGGAAGTCTATTAGGTCCACTTGGTCCAGGGCTGAGTACAAGTCCTGGATATCCTTGTTTTTTTTTTCTGTCTCATTGATCTATCTAATACTGACAGTGAAGTGTTAAAGTTTCCCACTATTGCTGTGTGGGAGTCTAAGTCTCTTTGTAGGTCTCTAAGAACTTGCTTTATGAATCTGGGTGCTCCTGTGTTGGGTGCATATATATTTAAGATGGTTAGCTCTTCTTGTTGCATTGATCACTTTACCATTATGTAATGCCCTTCTTTGTCTCTTGTGATCTTTGTTGGTTTAAAGTCTGTGTTATCAGAGACTAGGATTGCAACACCTGCTTTTTTTTACTTCTTTCTGTTTGCTTGGTAAATATTTCCCCATCCCTTTATTTTGAGCGTATGTGTGTCTTTGCACGTGAGATGAGTCTTCTGAATACAGCACACCGATGAGTCTTAACTCTTTTTATCCAATTTGCCATTCTGTGTCTTTTAATTGTGGCATTTAGCCCATTTACATTTAAGATTATTATTGTTATTTGTGAATTTGATCCTGTCATTATGATGCTAGCTGGTTGTTTTGCCCATTAGTTGATGCAGTTTCTTCATAGCACTGATGGTCTTTACAATTTGGTATGTTTTTGCAGTGGCTGGTACTGGTTGTTTCTTTCCATGTTTAATGCTTCCTTCAGGAGCTCTTGTAAGGCAGGCCTGGTGGTGACAAAATCAGCATTTGCTTGTCTGTAAAGAATTTTATTTCTCCTTTGTTTATGAAGCTTAGTTTGACTGGATATGAAATTCTGGGTTGAAAATTTCTTAAGAATGTTGAATATTGTCCCTCTACTCTCTTCTGGCTTGTAAGGTTTCTGCCAAGAGATCTGCTGTTAGTCTGATGGGCTTCCCTTTGTGGGTAACCTGACCTTTTTCTCTGGCTGCCCTTAACATTTTTTCCTTCATTTCAACCTTGGTGAATCTGACAATTATGTGTCTTGGGGTTGCTATTCTCATGAAGTGTCTTTATGGTGCTCTCTGTATTTTCTGAATTTGAATGTTGGGCTAACTTGCAAGGTTGGGGAAGTTCTCCTGGATAATAACCTGAAGAGTGTTTTCCAACTTGGTTTCTTTCTCCGGTCACTTTCAGGTATACCAATTAAACATAGATTTTGTCTTTTCACATAGTCCCATATTTCTTGAAGGCTTTGTTTCTTTTCACTCTTTTTTCTCTGATCTTGTCTTTCACTTTATTTCATTGAGTTGATCTTCAATCTCTGATATCTTTTATTCTGCCTGATTGATTCAACTATTGATACTTGTGTATGTTTCATGAAATTCTCATGCTGTGCTTTTCAGCTCCGTCAGGTCATATATATTCTTCTCTAAACTGCTTATTCTAGTTCACAATTCATCTAACCTTTTTTTCAATGTTCTTAGCTTACTTGCATTAGGTTAGAACATGCTCTTTAGCTCAGAGTTTGTTATTAGCCACCTACTGAAGCCTACTTCTGTCAATTTGTCAAACTCATTCTCCATTGAGTTTTGTTCCCTTATTGACGAGGAGTTACAATCCTTTGGAAGAGAAGAGACACATTTGTTTTTGAAATTTTCAGCCTTTTTGTGCTAGTTTCTCCCCATATTCATGAATTTATTTACCTTTGATCTTTGAAGTCGGTGACCTTTGGAGGGAGTCTCTGAGTGCATGTCCTTTTTGTTGATGTTGATACTATTCCTTTCTGTTTGTTAGTTTTCCTTCTAACAGTCAGGCCCCTCTGCTGTAGTTCTGCTAAAGTTTGCTGGAAGTCCACTCCAGACCCTGTTTGCCTGGGTATCACCGGTGAAGCCTGCAGAACAGCAAAGATTGCTGCCTGAACCTTCCTCTGGAATCTTTGTCCCAGAGGGGTACCTGTCAGATGCCAGCCATAGCTCTTCTGTATGAAGTGTCTGTCAGCCCCTACTAGGAGCTGTCTCCTTGTCAGGATACACAGGGGTCATGGACCCACTTGAGGAGGCATTCTTTCCCTTATCAGAACTCGAACACTATGCTGGGAGATCTGCTGTTCTCTTCAGAGCTGTTAGGCAGGGACAATTAAGTCTGCTGAGGTTGTGCCCACAACCACCCCTCCCCCCAGGTGATCTGTCCCAGGGGGGGGTGGGGGGTTTATCTATAAGTCCCTGAGTGGGGCTGCTGCCATTTTTTCAGAGATGTCCTATCCAGAGAGAAGGGAATCTAAGAGAGGCAGTCTGGCCACAGCAGACTTGCTAAGTTCTGGTGGGCTTCCCCTGGTTTGAACTTCCTGGCAGCTTTGCTTACACTATGAGAGTAAAACTGCCTACCCAAGCCTCAGCATTGGCAGATGCTTCTCCTCCCACCAACCTCAAGTGTCCCAGGTGGAGCTCAGACTGCTTTGCTGGCAGTGAAAACTTCAAGCCAGTGGATCCTGGCTTGCTGGGCTCCATGAGGGTGGGAACTACTGAGTCATACCACTTGGTTCCCTGGCTTCAGCCCCCTTTCCAGGGGGAGTGAATGGTTCTGTCTCACTGGCTTTCCAGGTGCACTATGGTATGAAAACAAAAACTCCTATGGCTAGCTGAGTGTCTTGCCAAATGGCAGCCCAGTTTTGTGCTGGAAACCCAGGTCCCTGGTGGCATAGGCACCAGAGGGAATCTCCTGGTCTGCGGGTTGTGAAGACCATGGGAAAAGTGCAGTATTTGGGTTGGAATGAATGATACAGTCCCTAATGCCTTCCTTTGGCTAGGAGAGGGAGTTCCCCAACCCCTTGCACTTCTTGGGTGAGGTGGTGCCCTACCCTATTTTGGTTCACCCTCCTTAGTCCGCACCCACTGTCCAACCAGTCCCAGTGTGATGAATTGGGTACCTCAGTTGGAAATGCAGAAATCACCTGCCTTCTGCATCTGTCTCTCTGGGAGCTGCAGACTGGAGCTGTTCCTATTTGGCCATCTTGCCAGCAATCTTCCTGGAGGGTTTTTTGATGTTGATCACTGCTTGACTGATCAGGATAGTGATTAGTAAATCATGCAGTACACTGATCTGCTGTCATTTAGGCTTTGTTCCATTTATAGAGCACAGTAAGAGTAGATCTAGCATAATTCTGAAGGGCCCTAGGATTTTCAGAACAGTAACTTAGCACTGGCTTCAACTTAGTCACCAGCAACATTATCCCCTAAAAGAATCAGCCTGTTCTTCGAAGCTAGGCATTAACTTCTGTTTAGGTATAAAAGTCCCAGATGGCATCTTTTTTCCAATAGAAGTCTATTCTGTCTGTAATGAATCTATTTCATCCAGCCACTTTCATCAATTATCTTAGCTAAACTTTCTGGATGACTTGCTACAGCTTCTGCATCTGCACTTGCTGCTTCACCTTGCCCTTCATGGTTATAGAAATGGCTTCTTTTCTTAGACTTCAATAACCAACCTCTTCTAGTTTTAAACTCTTCTCTGCAGCTTCCTCCACCTCTCACAGTTTTCATAGCATTGAAGAGACCTAGGTCCTTGCTCCGGATTAGGCTTTGTCTTAAAAGAATGTTGTAGTTGGTGTTTTTTTTGTTTGTTTGGGTTTTTTTCTTTAATTTTTTTTTAAATCTAAATCACTCAAACTTTCTCCATCAAACATAAGACCATTACATTTTCTCATGATTCTTGTGTTTTCTGGAGCAGCACTTGTAATTTGCTTCAAAGACTTTTCCTTTGTATTCACAAGTTGGCTAACTGGTAGAAGAGTCTAAGCTTTCAGCCTCTCTCATTGTTTGAAATTCCTTCCTCACTAAACTTGATTGTTTTTAGCTTTTGATGTAAAGGGAGAAACATAGGATTCTTCAGCTGAACATTCAGAAGCCATCGTAGGGTTATTAAGTGGCCTAATTTTAATATGGTTTTGTTTCAGGCAGTAGAGAAACCCTAGGAAGAGTGAATAAGGGAACAGGCAGTTGATGGAGCAGTCAGAACATACAGTGTCTATGGATTAATTTTTCCATTTTATATGGGTGTGGTTTATTGCACTCCAAAACAATTGTAATAGTAAGACTACAGATCACCATAACAAATAATGATAATAATTTCAAATATTACAAGAATTACTGAAGTGTGAAACAAAGTGAGCACATTTTGTTGGCAAAATGGCAGCAGTAGACTGTTTAACACATGTTTGCAACAAACCTTCAATTTCTTAAAAGCCCACTGTCCGTGAAATACAATACAGCACATCATAATAAAATGAGTTATGCTAGTATTTGTATTTCAAAGGGAAATACCTAGAATAAACCAAAGTAGGTAAAGGCAAACTCTTCTTGTGTAACCAGAGTAGAATTGTGTGAAGCTCTCTTCTCCTGGCCCAAAAGGTTCAATCTGTGGCTCTAGTTTCTTCCAACCTGGAGCTATATGACAGCTTCCATGTATTTATACCTGCAAAATGTTAGGAAATATTTTATGTAATTTATATTAAGATTTAAAACTAATGCTCATAACCACTCTTCATTTCAGGTACTTTTATCCTCATTTAGGAAATAACTAAGTTAAGCAACTTCTCACAAGGTCTATTACTACTGCTAGGAGCTAAATTTGACTGACTTTAAAATCTAAATCCATAATCTGAACTCGATCTAGCATTGTCCCTTAAAGCACCTGGATTTCTCTCCTTCAGTAATTAGCACTCCTGATTTTATGAAGCTTGGGAGCTCTGAATACACATTATATAGATTCAAACTTGGGTTCAAATCCCAGCTCTACTACTCACTATTCATAAAACAGGGAATGATAATATTTATCTTGAGGATCATTGCAAATGAGAAGAAATATATATATGTGATTCTTCCTCACTGTCCAGCTTATTGTAGCTATTCAATTAATGGTGGTGGTGTTGATTTTTGTTTGATATTAAGTAACTTGGCATCACAAACATTTGCTGGAGTATTTCCTAAATTTCTCTAATATCAACCTACTGTCTCACCAGGAATAGTTTGAGCAGCTCTTCTAAACTCTAGAGTTGAGTATGTTTTTGTTTTTACACCCATGGTGCATTGGAAAGTGTCTCCCAAGGACCTTTTATAAGGATATAGTTCATAAGCTAGGAGCCCAGACACTTAGAATATACAAATCATAAAATTATTAGATATACCCCTGCTTGGGTGGGAGGATGTTAGGGATAGAACAATTTGAACATTTCAACTTACATCAATATTTGTAAGCACTATTTATAGAAGTTGTACTTATTAATAGAGTTAATAGAAGCATTTTATTACACACCACTGCAAAAAAAAAGTTATACTTGTTAAGTCTTGATATTCTTTTTCAGGATTAAGAAAAATACCTTAAATTGCGCACGGTGGCTCCTGCCTCTAATCCCAGCATTTTAGGAGGCCGAGGTGGGTGGATCACTTGAGGTCAGGAGTTTGAGACCAGCCTGGCCCACGTGGTGAAACCTTGTCTCTATTAAAAATATAAAAACTAACTAGGCATCATGGCACATGCCTGTAATCCCAGCTACTCAGGATGCTGAGGCAGAAGAATCACTTGAACCCAGGAGGCAGAGGTTGCAGTGGGTTGAGATGGCCACTGCACTCCAGCCTGGGGGGGAATAGAAGTAGACTCCATCCGAAAAAAAAAAAAAAAAGCCTGAGGCTGAGATTGAAATTATTTCATTAGTTCTTTAGTATACTTATGTTTGAGCATTTTATTTCCCTTTTTTAATGATTGGTCAGCTGAAAGAGCACTGATGTCTCTGAAATGTCATATTCCATTCAGCCATTTAAGAAGAAAACCCTGGGGTAGGTGTCATAACCATTAGAGTAGAATTTGTACTTTTTAATCAATCTTAGTAATCTTAAGAGTCTAAATTTCGTTATACTTTTCTTATGAAATGAAACCTTTAAAAAGAAAGTATTTATGTATGTAATAATACACTACATATATGTTAGATTTAATAGTGATATCCACATATATACTAGGTAAAATAAATTCTATAGAAACGTACATATGCATGTACCTAGTATGGCACATGAATCAAATTTGATATATCCTTTCTTATTTTATTCCATACAAGTTAAGATTTTTACATTTCTAAGTTGAAAACATCAAAATAATAGTGCCTTACACATTAAAATTACATAGAATTCCAATTTCAGTATCCACAAAATTAAATTTTATTAAAAGTTTGCCATGCTTTTTTATTTATGAATTGTTTATTACCACTTTTATGTTAGGACAAAGTTGAACATATCTTACATGTCTTATCTAATATGATCATCTGAACCTTTATGAAAAGTTTTGCCATTTGATTACTATAGCCTTGTAGTATAGTTTGAAGTCAGATAGCGTGATGCCTCCAGCTCTGTGTTTTGTTTTGTTTTTTGCTTAGGATTGTCTTGGCTATATGGGTTCTCTTTGGTTCCATATGAAGTTTAAGGTGATTTTTTTACAATTATGTGAAGAAAGTCATTGGTAGCTTGATGGGGATAACATTGAACCTAGAAATTACTTTGGAGAGTATGGCCATTTTCATGATATTGATTCTTCCTAACCATGAGCATGAAATGTTTTTCCATCTGTTTGTGTCCTCTCTTATTTTCTTGAGCACTGGTTTGTAGTTCTCCTTGAAGAGGTCCAGTACATGCTTTGTTAGTTGTGTTCCTAGATATTTTACTCTTTGTAGCAGTTGAGAAAGGGAGTTTACTCATGATTTGGTTCTGTGTTATTTGTGTATAGGAATGCTTGTGATTTTTGCACATTGATTTTGGATCCTGAGACTTAGCTGAAGCTGCTTATCAGCTTAAGAAGATTTTGGGCTGAGATGATGGGGTCTTCTAAATATACAATCATGTCATCTGCAAATAAGGAAAATTTGACTTCTTCTTTTCCTAATTGAATGCCCTTTATTTTATTTTCTTGCCTAATTGCTCTGGCTAGGACTTCCAATACTATATTCAATGGGAATGGTGAGAGAGGGCATCCTTGTCTAGCTCCAGTTTTTAAAGGGAATGCTTCCAGTTTTTGCCCATTCACTATGATATTGGCTGTGGGTTTGTCATAAATAGCTTTTATTATTTTGTGATACATTCCAACGATACCTAGTTTATTGAGAGTTTTTAGCATAAAGGGCTGTTGAATTTTGTCAAAGGCCTTCTCTGCATCTATTGAGATAATCATGTGGTTTTTGTCTTCGGTTCTGTTTATGTGGTGGATTACATTTATAGACTTGCATATGTTGAACCAGCCTTGCATCCCCGGGATGAAGCCTACTTGTTCATGATGGATAAGCTTTTTGATGCGCTGTTGAATTTTATTGAAGATTTCTGCATCTATGTTCATCATGGATATTGGCCTGAAGTTTCCTCTTTTTGTTGAGTCTCTGCCAGGTTTTGATATCAGGATGATGTTGGTCTCATAAAATGATTTGGGAAGGATTTCCTCTTTTGTATTGTTTGGAATAGTTTCAGGAGTGGTACCAGCTCCTCTTGGTACATCTGGTGGAATTTGGCTGTGAACCCATCTGGTCCTGAATTTTTTTTGGTTGATAGGCTATTAATTGCTGCCTCAACTTCAGCCCTTGTTATTGGTCTATTCAGGTTTCAACTTCTTCCTGGTTTGGTCTTGGGAGGGTGCAAGTGTCCAGGAATTTATCCATTTCTTCCAGGTTTGCTGGTTTATATGCATAGAGTTGTTTGTAATAATCTCTGATAGTAGTTTGCACTTCTGTGGAGTTGATGGTTACCTTTGTTAATTTTCTGTCTCACTGATCTGTCTAATATTGAGAGTGGAGTGTTAAAGTCTCCCACTATTGTGTATGAGTCGAAGTTTGTTTGTAAGTCATTAAGAACTTGCTTTATGTATCTGGGCGCTCCTGTATTGGGTGCATATATACTTGGCATTGTTAGCTCTTCTTGTTGCATTGATCCTTTTACCATTATGTAATGCCCTTGTTTGTCTCTTTTGATCTTTGTTGGTTTAAAGTCCACTGGTACTGATATCAAAACAGAGATATAGACCAATGGGACAGAGCAGAGGCCTCGGAGGCAATGCCATACATCTACAACCATCTGATCTTTGACAAACCTGACAAAAACAAGCAATGGGGAAAGGATTCCCTGTTTAATAAATGGTGTTGGTAACACTGGCTAGTCATGTGCAGAAAGCAGAAACTGGACCCCTTTCTGAAACCTTACACTAAAATTAACTCTAGATGGATTAAAGACTTAAACATAAGACCTAACACCATAAAAACCCTAGGGAAAAAACCTAGGCAAAACCATTCAGGACCTAAGCATAGTGAAGGACTTCATGACTAAAACACCAAAAGTACTGGTAACAAAAGCCAAAATAGACAAATGGGATCTAATTAAACTCCAGAGCTTCTGTACAGCAAAAGAAACAATCGTTAGAGTGAACCAGCAACCAACAGAATGGGAAAACATTTTTGCAATCTACCCATCTCACAAAGGGCTAATATCCAGAATCTACAAAGAACTAAAACAGATTTACAAAAAAAAAAAAAAAAAAAACCCATCCAAAAGTAGGAGAAGGATATGAGCAGACATTTTTCAAAAGAAGACATAAATGAGGCCAACAAACATATGAAAAAATGCTCATAATCACTGATAATTAGAGAAATGCAAATCAAAACCACACTGAGACACCGTCTCACACCAGTTAGAATGGCGATCATCAAAAAATCTGGACAATGGATGCTGGAGAGGATGTGGAGAAATAGGAACACTTTTACACTGTTGGTGGGAGTGTAAATTAGTTCAACCATTGTGAAAGACAGTGTGAGAATTCCTCAAGGGCCTAGAAATAGAAATTCCATTTGACCCAGCAATCCCATTTCAGGGTACATATCCAAAGGACTATAAATCATTCTATTACAAAGACACACACACACATATGTTCATTGTGGCACTGTTTACAATAGCAAAGACCTGGAACCAACCCACATGCCCATCGATGATCGACTGGACAAGGAAAATGTGGCACGTAGACACCATGGAATACTATGCAGCCATAAAAAATGATGAGTTTGTGCCCTTTGTAGGGACATGGATGAATGTGGAAACCATCATTCTCAGCCAACTGACACAAGAACAAAAAGCAGACACCGCATGTTCTCACTCATAGGCAGGTGTTCAACAATGAGAACACATGGACACAGGGAGGAGAAGAGCATCACACACTGGGGTTTGTTGGTGGGGAAGGCTGGCAGAGGTTAGTGGGGGTGGTGAGTTTGGGGTGGGATAACATGGGGAGAAATGCCAGATATTGGTGACGGGGGGAATGGAGGCAGAAAACCACCTTGCCATGTAAGTACCTATGTGGCAACCCTACATGATCTGCAGATGTACCCCAGAATCTAAAGTACAATAATAATAATAATAATAAATTTAGTATAGCAGACAGGACAGAAAATAACATTTTGCCAATGTCTAATATTGAAAAAATGCTAATTGTAGCTATTCATCGCTTGCTTTGCTGTACTTCTGTTCCTGTTGCCCACTGTGGGATTTCTTCCTTTCATCCCACTTACCCACACCTACTTTTTTGTGCATAAGTTACACCTATATCCTCCCAAGCTTCTTTAAATCCAGTTCAACTACATTCCTTATCCCATTCACTTTCTTTCAGTAGACTGTTCCATGATGGTAATTACTCCTATCTTTTATATAAACACTGTTCTCAGCTTTTACCTTTCCTCATAGCAAAGGAAACAGTCAACAAAATGAAGACACAACCCACAAATGAGAGAAAATATTTGCAATCTGTCCTCCTGATGAGGGATTAATAACTAAAATATATAAGGTGCTCCAATAACCCAACAGCAAAAAACAATTTGATTAAAAAAGGGATAAAATATCTGAATAGACATTTCTGAAAGACATACAAATAGCTAACAGGCATATGAAAAAAATGTTTAACATCACATTAGTGATTACAGAGAAATACAAATCAAAACCACAACAAAAGAGCACTTCACCCCAGTTAAAATGTCTTCTATCAAAAAGATAGGCAATAACAGATGCTAGCAAGGATGTGGAGTAAAGAGAACACTCATACACTGTTGGTGGGAATGTAAATTAGCACAACCACCATGGATAACACTTCAGAGGCTTCTCAAAAACTAAAAGTAGATCTACCATATGCTCCAGCAATTCCACAACTGGATGTATCCAAAAGAAAATAAATTGATATAGCAAACAGGTATGTGTGCTCTCCTGTTTATTGCAGCATTATTCACAATAGCCAAAATATGGACTCAAGTGCACATTAGTGGATGAATAGATAAAGAAAATGTGGTGTATATACACAGTGGAATATTATTCAGCCATGAAAAATAAAATTGTGTCAATTGCAGCAATGTGATTGGATCTGGAGGTTATTATATTAAGTGAAATAAGCCAAGCACAGAAAAATATCACATTCTTGCTCACACATGGGAACTGAAAAAGTGGATTTCATGAATGTAGAGAATGTATTAGGTTAATGCTTATCAGAGACCAGGCAAGGTAGGGTGGAGGGAAGTGATGAAGAGAGGTTGATTAATGGGTATGAATGTATAATTTGATAGGGGGAATAAAAACTAATGTTTGATAGATTAGTATGGCTATAGTTTATAGCAATCTATTATATATTTCAAAATGGCCAGAAGAGAATTATTTGATTGTGGCATAAAGAAAAGACAAATATTTAAGGTGGTGGATATCCGAATTACACTGATACTAACTTTAGAAATTATATAAATGTATTAAATTATCAAATGTACCCCTAAAATATGTACATATTCTATATATCAACTGAATTAATATTTTTAAAAATCAGAAGAATGGAAAATATTTTATACAACTTTAAAAATACCTTTCTTCAGCACCCTTTCCCCTAAAAGCATTTCTTCTCAATAGTAGACAATCATTTTTATTTCTCCAACTCTTTGAAGAATATTTTACTACACAATGGAATTTCCAATGACAACTTTACATCATTGTAATTCCGTGTATAAGTAACATTTTTCCTGTAGAATCCATACCTGTGACATATACTTACTAATGTATTCATCTATTCATTCTTTTATCCATCCTAACATTTTGTCGATTCCCACAAATGTGTATTTACACATCAGACATGAAAGAAGATGAAATGTATCTTCTGCCCCTGCAGATCTCACCTTCTGATATGGAACAAATACGTATTCAGCCAGAGCTGAAATGAATAAGCTAGTGAGGGTTATGAGGAACAAAGATTAAAACTTCTGTATTAGAATTGCCTACTAACCTTTACAACAACCTTTCCAATTTGATGTTTTATCATTGCTTTTCCTAGTATTCACTTTCTAAGCGTAATTATGATCTTAGTTTCTTAAGCTCTTCTACTCCTCTAGTTTGATATTCACTTCATGACCTACAGATGTTCAGAATGATTCTGAAGTTCTTTATGTAATAGTGTTATTAGGACTGCTATTCCTGCTCTTACTGAAACTGCTTTCGACCCGTGTTTTGGTCTTCAGTTCTTCCACATGCACTACCAACCCTGACTTGACTGTATTTGCCACTTCTTCTAAACAAAAACATCCCCTAATTTGTCATATCAAGAATGTCTTACTAGATCATATGCCCTAAAAATTTTGGGTTTTATTTGTACTCATAGGGCTAACCCTGATCCTTTAGTAACTTACCAATGTTTCCTCTTCAGCCATTTTCTACATTTAAATGACTGCTGCAGACAACCAATCATAAAGGAGTGCTCAATTGTTAAACATTCTTGTTCTGTAACATCGCATGGGCTTCAAAGCTATGTAATATTTTTTAAGTGGCTATTTAAAGTACTTAAGCTCTCTTCCAGAAACTCCCAAACCTTCCTTCATTTTATTCACTCACTGCCACTAAGATACAGTCTTTGAATTTTACTTTCTTTAAAAATATAAAGCTTGTACCTCAATTTCACCCCCACATCTATTGACAGTCTAGGCTACTAGAATACATGTTTTGGTATAGCCTCCTGGGTCTTTGGCCAAATTGGAAGTCTAATCCCTTCCATCAAAAATGATAGAAGAGAAGCTTCCACATTTCTTCCAGATCAGCAAAAATCATGGGTTCAGTTTGACACAAAGGTAGCAATAGGGACTATTCATAGTGAGATGGCAACCTGCACCATAGATAGGAGAAAAACCCACTCTTACTAGTATGCTCAATAACTAATGAGGGAGCCACACTCCTGCCTTCAATGCCATCCAGATTCAGTGGCAAGTAGGGACGCTACAGGAACCACATCTCCGCCTGTTACCACATTTAAATGATGTTTAAGGAAGTCCATAGACTTAAGAATGTGGCAGTGCTGTCTGTTGGTTTCATATATATTATATATGTAATATATTTTCCATAAATCTGTATTAGAAGTATTCAATCCTTACTCTACCACTTATCAAGTGTTAGAAATCAGGTACATAACATGACTTCATCTAGCTTCATGATCCTATTGTGTATAATAAGGAATAGAGTATAGCCCATCTTCCCTAAGACTGTTCTTATACTCAAAATGAGACATTCCATGTAAAGCATGTAGCAAACTTCTGGAACATAATAAATGCTCAATAAATTATCTTAAAGCCATAGAGAATGATCATCATGTCAAAAGAAAACCATATCCTATAGTGATGTTGGATATATAGGTGACCACATCCAGAAGAGAGCTTATTGTTTTGGTCATTATAAGACATAAGCTATTTGCCAGTAGCTCTTAGAAGATTAATGAATAAGTTTGTGCATATATATACATATATATACGTGCAAGCACAGACACACATATTAGGCCTATATTAACTCTTTTTTTTTTTTTTTTTTTTTGAGATGGAGTCTCACTGTTGTTGCGCAGGCTGGAGTGCAATGGTGTGATCTTGGCTCACTGCAACCTCCACCTCCTGGGTTCCAGCAATTCTCCTGCCTCAGCCTCCTGGGTAGCTGAGATTCTAGGGACCCTCCACCACGCCCGGCTAATATTTACATTTTTAGCATAGATAGGGTTTCACCATGTTGGCCAGGCTGGTCTCAAACTCCTGACCTCAGGTGATCCACCTGCTTTGGCCTCCCAAAGTGCTGAGATTACAGGCATGAGCCACTGCACCCAGCTTATCGTAGCTCTTAATACATGCCAACACTAGAACTGTGTCAGTAGTCTTGTCTGACACTGAATTTACTGTTTCATAGCCAAATTCCAAAATAAATACTGACGTTCCATTTCTATTGTGATGGCCCTTTAGTGCATCAAACTGGGTGCATTTACAACTGTATACAATCTCAGACATCCCAATTCTCTCAACCACACGTCTCATTTTATTTCACCTTATAATTTTTAATTTTTCTAAGATCACCAAAGTTCTTGTAACACAAGAATCATGTCATCTTCCAAACCCCGCTCCCCACCTCTCAATCCGATTTATTTGTTCCTACATGATAACTTATTCCTCTGCAACCCTTTCCATTTTTTATTTTGTATTAACAGAAAATATTATTGTTGCCTTCTATTAAATGCACATGCCCACAGTTTCTGAACACCAGTCTTTTCACAGGCAGAAGGAAGCTCTGTCAGAGCATACTTCTGACTGGATAGATTGTTTTGAAAAATACATTTTAAGAAAGGCCATCTCTTTGATTAGAAGAAAACAAATGATTTCCATGGGCATGTTTCTGACATCCTCTAATCACAAAAGACCGTATGCTCATTTAGGGTGAGGTTCATGCCTTATTTACTTTTGAAAATCCTGTACTACCTGACATGCGGGCTGGTCCAAAATAAAAGCTTAAAATGTGTTTTCAG
This sequence comes from Ateles fusciceps, assembly GCA_036589455.1. Lineage (NCBI taxonomy): Eukaryota > Metazoa > Chordata > Mammalia > Primates > Atelidae > Ateles > Ateles fusciceps. The sequence continues at coordinate 4,373,996 of JAZHEH010002077.1, forward strand.
TAAGCATTGAATGGGATCCTTGATCTACATTCTTACTCAAGTCCCTGCTCCTGTATAATCACCAAATATTTTCCTTCATCCCTACCTGTTTTAACAACCAACATTTAGCAAAGTGCATGGCTAGAAGAAATTAGAAGAAATGAAGAGAAAAGTGAGCCTTAGAAACAAGAGAAGTTAAGACACTTCAGAATCTCTTCTCCCCATGTCTTAGAAATGAGGACACCTCATTTGTGCAATTCATTATTGTTCTCAGTAGTATTCAGAACTTCAGTATTGCATTTATGGAATCTAACAAAGCTTAAGAAAGTAATAGGGTAAAAATGGACAGGGTCTGGCAGAATCTACTAGGTAAAATCTAAAGAAAACGCAAAGAAATCATTGGTTTTGTGTCATATTTTATGGCATAATGCTATACAATAAGTCTAACTTTCTTTTTTTCTTCCAGGCACACAAACTTTATTACCCCTAATATGAGGCAGGTAGGTAAAGTGATAGTTAACACTATAGTTAGTGATAGGAAATCTGCAACTGATAGGCGTTGTTCATTGTGCAGGTGTATAAATTGTACCTCTCGAACATTTCCTTGCTGTTTTCTCCACTCTGACTACCTTAGTGCAGACCACTTTTATCCTAAACTATTGTATCAGATCAGTAACCTAAATATCTACCTACCTATACAACTAACTATGCATTTTTCCCTCAGATTTTCAGCGTGTCTCTTTCCTGGAATCTTTCACAGACATACTTTTTTTCTACTGGAATAAAGGAAAATAACTTGTAGTGGGCATACAGCCCTTCAAGATTGATCCCCATGTTCCTGGCTAATTGTCGAGTGCTAAGAAAATTATTCTTCCCCAAAGAAAGGCAATTAAAAAATAAATCCCTTAGTTTAAAAACCACAGAAGAGTTTGGAATTGAAAGCAAGGAGCTAAGACATTGTTTTTTGCTTGTTGTCATTTTTTACCTAACTCCTCTTGGGGCAGGAGGTCCTTAAGACCACCTTCATATGTGGGTATTCACTAGAAAGATGCCCAGGGCTGAGCTTGTAGTTATCTGATGGCCAAGATTTATTATAGTAGTGTAAGAATATACAGCCATATAATAAGGGAAAAGACATAGGTTGAGCCTGGGTCATGCTGGCTTCCTTCTTTTCTCTCTCTCATGAGGATTTACATGAAGCATACTCCTCCAAGCAACAAATGCAATAACATGGATATGATTTTCTACCCAGGGAAACGAATTACTGACTTACTATCCAATTACTGTCCAAAATATGTATGGGGCTTGGTCATGCAGGCACCTTCTAACATACATGTACCAAAATTTCAGACCCCAGAAGGAAAGCAAGTATTTAGGAGACAGGAGAAATTACGTTGTTTGCATGAATAGTCTAAGAATAAGTGAATCATCTTTATCTATTAGCTATTGACTGGGAACATTCCAAGTGTTCTCAAAAGCCAAAGGATCACCTTGCAAGCAGATAATTTTAAGAACAGCTATCTCAGTCTTGCTTTGTTAACTGTTTTCTGTACAATCTCTGAGTCCTTTATCTGAATAAGATGTGTAGAAAAGTGAGAACCTGAATGTATCAGTCATGGTGATGTAAAACTCAAGAAGCATGAGGTAAGTTGCTGTCCACATTTAATATAGCACAGAAGAGGTGACAACTGAAAGAAACCAGATGCATGAATATAATTTAGTATAGCTAGTCCTTCATGAAAATAAAGTCAGCATCTCTTAATGACAAAGATATGTTATAAAAAAATTTGTCATTAGACAATGTCATCATTGCTTGGACATCATAAACTGTATTTGTAGAAACCTAGATGGCATAGCCTGTTGCTGTTGGACCATAAAACTGTACAGCATGTTATTGTACTGAATATTGTAGGCAATTTTAATACAATGGTAAATATGTTCATATCTAAGCATATCTAAATGTGTAAAAGGTACAGTAATAAGGTATCATAACCTTAAGGGACCACCTTTTATACACTATGCAGCACACAACTGTACATGAAAATTTACACACCTGGCATTGATATGTGACAACTGTGATTGAAAACATAGACCATAATATGCCTGGCAACAGGACAAAGATGCTATCATGTACAGATGTACCTATGGACATAGTAAAGACCACATATTTCACTGGTTGTTTCTAAACCCTACTTTAAACATCCAAAAAGATCAACTACATCTAACAGATATTATCATCTATTTCACCCCCAGATAATTTAATGCCACAATAACAGAGCAAACCTCCCTTGTGCATTTAGACTCCACCTTGAAATTTGACAGGACAGGGTGCAGAGTAGTGAATGAGCATTTAAAAACAAACTAGATCACCCAAGTCTCTCTGTTTCCTGATGTCTAATATGAATGAAGACGGAATATTGAATCTGGCAAGAGTGCATTCTTGATAAAAGGAGATGTTAAGTGGCTAGTCTAAGTTGCAGTGCTATTGAATAGGGAAGGTCAGGAAGTTCATAAAAAATGGATTTTATGAAGTTCATTAAATAAACATTCTTTATAGGCCAGGTGCAGTGGCTCATGCCTGTAATCCCAGCACTTTGGGAGGCCGAGGTGGGTGGATCATGAGGTCAAGAGATCAAGACTATCCTGGCCAACATGGTGAAACCTTGTCTCTACTAAAAATACAAAAATTAGCTGGGCATGGTGGTGCGCACCTATAGTCCCAGCTGCTTGGGAAGCTGAGGTGGGAGAATCACTTGAAGCTGGGAGGTGGAGGTTGCAGTGAGCTGAGATTGCACCACTGCACTCTAGCCTAGTGACAGAGTGAGACTCCGTCTCAAAAAACTAACAAACAAACTTCTTTATCTTGGTATGATCTTGTTCTACAATTCTTTTCAAACTCAATACAAATAGTTGAAAAATATAATTTTGGCAATACCTCTTTCTATAAACATAAAAGTGGGGTAATATGATAGTGACTTGGGTGGGCAACTTTCATGAAAATTAGTTGATTGGGAAGGGCCTCATTAATGAATGAGAATTACTTTGAGACTTGATGGCAAAGAGGGCCTCATAATTTAAAGTTCTCCATTCAAAGTGTTCAGGTGTAGGACACAATTAGTGCTAAATATCCAAGTATGGAACAACTTTTACAAGATTGAGGAAATAAAATATGTAAACAATGTATAGTTTAGATGAGATGCATTGGTGGCAGTAGTTGGATCAGTTTGGCACGTGGAATGAACTAAATATGAAATAGAGAAAGGGAAAGAAAGAAGGGGTCCATAGTGCTTTCCAAATCTCTTCTCTACTTTATATGTTAAAGCTCATTTAAGATGACAATCAAATAATTAAATCTACCTGGCTAGTTCAAGTACATAAGAAATGTAATCATTTAATAAAATGATAGTGGTATTACTTTAAGTAAAAGAATTGCAAAGCAATGCTTAGTTCTCTTATTTCTTATGGTCAGGATTTTTATTGCTATAAAAATGCTTTTAAGCTTTCAGGTGAAGAGTAGAGCAGAACATCTTATGTTTTTTTATGTTCTCTTATGTATTCACATTTGTCATGGCCAAGGCAGATAAAACAATTGCCTTAGTGAGAATAAGCAGATGTTTATAAACTCAAGGCAGATAAAATAGCCGCTTTAGCAAGAATAAGCAAACTGTATAAATTCCACTAGGGTCTGAATTACTGACTACTTTATAATGTTTATAATAATGAAGGTATAATGAACAGATACCTGGATGAAATGCACTTCCGACTTCAAGAACATCCTCTTCACTGAGATGCAATATGTAGTGGGCATTGGTATGCAGAAAAATAAAAAACAATCTTTATCTTATTAAAATCATGACACGTATTTAAATTTATAAGCCTTTGATCTTGGGATATCTAGGTTCATTTTCGCTCAGTCTGTTTCAGTGTACTTTGTATATGACTCAGATGACTTGCTCAGTATTTTCAATAAGATAACTTAAAACACCCTAACCTGATCTTTAATTTCATTGTCAACAAAAATAAAAATTATCTGAGATAGGAGGCAGAGCAAGATGGCAGAATAGAAGGCTCCACCAATCATCCTCTTCACAAGGTCACCAATTTAACAACTGTCTACACGAGAAAAACACCTCATAAGAACAAAAATAAAGTGAGCACTCATAGTGCTTAGGTTTTAACTTTGTATCACTGAAAGAGATGCTGGAGAGGTAAAAGAAAAGTCTTGAACTGCTGGCCACCTCCCCAGTTTGGCCTCAACAAGATAGGGTACTGGTCAGAGTTGCGAGGCCCTCTTTCCAGGCCCTCACTCCTGGATGACCTTTTTAGACATGCCCTGGACCAGAAGAGAACATGCTGCCTTGAAGGAAAGGACCCAGTCCTGGTAACTTTTATTATCTGTTAATTGAGGAGCCTTTGGGCATGGAATATCCAGCAGTGATACCCAGTTACTCTGTTGAGGGCCATGGGTGAGACTCAGACTTACTGGCTTCAGGTGAGACTGAGCACATTCCCAGATGTGGTGGATATAGGGGAAGACTTCTTCTGCTTAGAAGAGCAGAAGGAAGACTAAAGGGAACGTTGTCTTGCACCTTAGGACCAGCATGGCCACAAGAGGATAGCATACCAAGCAGGCTCTTGGGTTCCCTAATTTTAAGACATGGCTCTTGGATGGCATTTCTGGACATACTCTTGGCCAGAGGGGAACCTGCTGCCCAGCAGGGTGAGTCCCAGGCCAGACAGTATTCACCACAAGTTGACTGAAGAGGCCTTGGAACTTAAGGGAACATTGGCAATAGGCAGGCAATACTCTGCATGAGTCTGTAGTGGTGGTGGCCATAGAGTGAGCGCCTCTGCCTTTGGAAAGGAAAAGGAAGAGTGGGAAGGACTGCATCTTTTGGTTTGACTGCCAGCTCAGCCACAGTACAATAGAATACCAGATAGACTTCTAAGCCTTTTGACTCTAGTCTCTGGCTCCTAGGTAGTACCTCTGGACCCACTCAGGACCTGGGGGTATTCACTGGATGGAAAGGAAGGACACAAGTCTGGCTGGATTTGCTACCTGCTGAATGTAGGGCCCCAGAGCCTTGAGTGGAAATAAGCAATAGCCAGGGAGTGTTTACAGCAGGACTTGGGTAGGACCCAGAACTGTACTGGCTTCAAGTCTGACCCACTGCAAGCATAGTAATGATGGCCGCAGGGTTGCTTGTGTCATTTCACCACTAGCTTCAGGTGGTTTTAAACAGAGAAACTGACTGTGTTTGTTTGAAAGAAAATAAGGGAAGAATATAAGTCTTTTCCTGGTCATCCAGAGAATTCTCCTGGATTATGATTAAGACACTCAAAGTGGTAGAAGTCTATAAGAACAAGTCTACAAGAACCATGGCATTACTGGGCTTGGGGTACCCAGATACAGCTTAGATCACAACACTTAAATCCTTTTGAATATTTGGAAATCCTTCCCAAGAAAGACACGTACAAACAAGCCCAGACAGCAAAGACTAAAATAATTAACTCTTCAATGCTTAGACACAGACAAATATCTACAAGTATCAAGACATCGCAGGACAACAAGATTTCACCAAAAGAACTAAAGACATCAGGGACCAGTCCTAGAGAAACAGGTATGTGACCCTTTAGAGAGAGAATTCACACTGGCTATTTTGAGGCAACTCAAATTCAAGATAACACAGAGAAAGAGTTCAGGATTCTATCAAAGACACTGAAATGATTAAAAAGAAACAAGCAGAAGTTCTTTAGTTGAAAAATACAATTGACATGCTGAAGGAATGCATCAGTGTCTTTTAATATCAAAATTGATTAAGCAGAAGAAAGAATTGTGAGTTTAAACACAGGCTGTTTGAAAACATGGGGTCAAGAAGAGATAAAAGAAAAAATAATGAAACGTGCCTATATGATCTAGAAAATATCCTCAAAATGTCAAATCTAAGAGTTATTGGCCATAAAGTGGAAGTAGAGACAGAGATAGCAATAGAGATTATTTAAAGGGATAATATCAGAACTTGTTAAACCTTGAGAAATACATTAACATTTTAATACCCGAAGGTTATAGAAAACCAAGCAGATTTAACCCAAAGAAAGTTACCTCAAGGGATTTAACAATCAAGTTCCCAAAGATCAAGGATAAAGAAAGGATCACAAAAACGGCAAGAAGAAACAAAAACACGCAATGACACTTCGATACTACTGACATCAGACTTTTCAGTAGAAACCTTACAGGCCAGTAGAGAGTGGCATGACATATTTAACATACTGAGGGAAAAACCTTTTACCCAAGACTAGTATATCTGGTGAAAATATCCATCAAGCATAAAGGAGAAATAAAAACTTTATCTCAAAACAAAAGCTAAGGAATTACATCAACATCTCACCTATCCTGCAAGAAATGCTAAAAGGAGTTCTTCAATCTGGAAAGAATGAATGTTGATGAGCAAGAAATTATCTTACAGTACAAAACTCATTGGTAATAGTAGACAGAAAAACAGAATATTAGAACACTGTAGCTCTGGTATAAAAACTACTCTTATCCTAAGTAGAAACGAAACTAAAGAATGAACCAGTCAAAAATTACTACAACTTTTCAAGACATAGAAAATACAATAACAAATAGAAACAGTGAAAAGTTACAAAGTGGGAGGATGAAGTTAAGGCATAGTTTTTTTATTAGTTTTCCTTTCGTTTATTTAGGCAAACAGTCTTGTTACCAGACTAAAATAAGGGTTATAATATAGTATTTGAATGTTTCTTAGTAACCATAAACCAAAAAAAAAAAAAAAAAAAAAAAAAAAAAATACAATGGATAAACAAAATTAAAAGGAAAATAAATCATGTCACTAGAGAAAATCACATTCACTAAAGGAAGATAGGAAAGAAAGAAGAAATCAAAACAAATAACAAAAATGACAGGAGTAAGTCCTTATCAATGATAACATTAAATGTAAATGTTAATGAACTAAACCCACCACCAGAAGACAGAGTGACTGAATAGATTTTTTTTTAAAGGAACCAATGATCTGTTGCCTTTAAGAAACATGTTTCACCTATAAAGACACATACTGATATGATTTGGCTGTGTCCCCCTCCTACATCTTATCTTGAATTGTAACTCCCACAATTCCCACTTGTGGGATGAATGTGGCAGGGGCTAATTGAATCATGGGGTAGGTCTTTCCTGTGCTGTTCTCATGATAGTGAATAAGTCTCAAAAGATCTGCTAGTTCTAAAAATGGAAGTTTCCCTGTAAAAGTTATCTTTCATCTGCCGCCATTTGATATATGCCTTTCACCTTCTGCCATGATTGTGAGGCCTTCTTATCCATATTGAACTATAAGTCTGGAAGGAATTAATGCTGATGAGCAAGAAAGTATCTTACAGTACCAATTTAACCTCTTTCTTTTATAAATTGCCCAGCCTTGGGTATGTCTTTATCAGCAACATTAAAACAAACTGATACACTATATTGGTATCAGTAGAGTGGGGGTGCTGCTGAAAAGATACTCCAAAATGTGGAAGCAACTTTGGAACTGGGTAACAAGCAGAGGTTGGAACAATTTGGATGGCTCAGAAGACATGAAAATGTGGGAAAGTTTGGAACTTCCTAGAGACTTGTTGAATGGCTTTGACTAAATTGCTGATAATGATATGGACAATGAAATCCAGGCTGAGGTGGTCTCAGATGGAGATGAGGAACTTGGGAACTGGAGTAAAGGTGACTCTTGCTATGTTATAACAAACAGACTGGTGGCATTTTGTTCCTGCCTTAGAGATTTGTAGAACTTTGAACTTGAGAGAGATGATTTGAGGTATCTGGTGGAAGAAATTTACTAAGCAGGAAAGCATTCAAAAGGTAACTTGGGATTCTATTTTAAAAGGGAAGCAGCATAAAAGTTTAAAAAATGTGCAGCCTGACAATGCAATAGAAAAGAAAACCCCATTTTCTGAGGAGAAAATCAGCTGGTTGCAGAAATTTGCGGAAAATAACAAGGAGGTGAATATCAATACCCAAGACAATGGGGAAAATGTCTCCAAGGCATGTCAGAGGACATTATGGCAGCCTCTTCCATCACAGGCCTGAAGGCCTAGAAGGAAAAAATGGCTTCCAGGGCCAGGCCCAGGGTCCCCATGCTGTGGGCAGCTTAGGGACTTGGTGTCCTGTGCCCTGGCCACTCCAGCCATGTCTGAAAGGGGCCAACATAAAGCTCAGGCCATGGCTTCAGAGGGTGCAACCCCAAGCCTTGGCTGCTTCCATGTGGTATTTAGCCTGTGGATACACAAAAGTCAGAAACTGAGGTTTGGAAACCTCCACCTAGATTTCAGAAGATGTATCAAAACACCTGTATGTCCAGGCAGAAGTTTGCTGCAGAGGCGAGGCCCTCCTGGGAAACCTCTGCTGGGGCAGTGTGGAAGGGAAATGTAAGGTTGGAGTCTTCACTTAGAGTCTCTACTGTGGCACCATGTAATAAAGGTATGAGAAGAGGGCCACCATCCTTCAGAGCCCAAAATGGTAGAGCCACTGAAAGCTTGCACCGTTTGCCTGGAATAGCTGCAGATACTCATCACCAGCCTGTGAAGGCAGCTGGGAGGGAGGCTGGACCCTTCAAAACCACAAGGGTGAAGCTGTCCAAGACCATGGGAACCCACTTCTTGCATCAGTGTGACCTGGATATGAGATACGGAGTCAAAGCAGATCATTTTGGAGCCTTAAGATTTGACTGCCCCACTGGATTTCAGACTTGCATGGGGTCTTTAGCCCCTTTGTTTCAGACAATTTCTACCATTTGGAGCAGCTGTATTTACCCAATTCCTGTACCCACATTGTATCTAGGAAGTTACCAACTTGCTTTTAATTTTACAGGCTCACAGGCAGAAGGGACCTGCCTCGTTTCAGATGAAACTTTGGACTGTGGACATTTGAGTTAATGCTGAAATGAGTTAAGACTTTGGAGGACTGTTGGGAAGGCATGACTGGTTTTGAAATGTGAGGACATGAGATTTGGGAGGGGACAGGAGTGGAATGACATGGTTTGACTGTTTCCCTCCCAAATCTCATCTTGAATTGTAAATCCCACAATTGCCATGCATTGTGGGAGGAAGCTGGTGGGAGGTAATAGAATCATAGAGGTGGGCCTTTCCAGTTCTGTTCTTGTGATGGTAAGTAAGTCTTATGAGATCTGATGGTTTTAAAAATGGGAGTTTCTCTGCACAAGCTCTCTTCTCTTGTCTACCACCATGTGAGATGTGCCTTTTACCTTCTGCCATAATTATGAGGCCTCTGCATCCACATGGAACTGTATGTCCACTAAACCTTTCTTTTGTAAATTGCCCAGTCTGGGCTATGTCTTTATCAGCAGTGTGAAAACAAACTAATACATAGACTAAAACAAAGGGATGGGAAAACATACTCCATTTCAGTGGAAATCTAAAAAGGGTCAAGAGTAGCTATACTTATATCAGACAAAGTAGATTTCAAGGCAAAAACTATAAAAGGAAAGGTCACTATATAATGAGAAATGAGTTAATTCAGGAAGAGGATATCACAACTTTATATATACTTAAGACTGGAGCATCCAGATATATGAAGCAAATATGTTAGAGATAAAGAGAGAGATAGGCCCCAATACAATAATATCTGGTGACTTCAACACTACACTTTCAGCATTGGAAAGATCTTCCAGACAGAAAATCAATAAAGAAACGTCAGATTTAATCTGCACTATAGACCACAGGGACCTGATGGATATTTACAGAACATTTTATCCAAGGGCTGAAGAATACACATTCTTCTCAGCTCATGGATCATTCTCGAGGATAGGCCATATATTAGGCCACAAAACAAGCCTTAAGATACTCATAAAAACTGAAATAATATCAAGCATCTTCTCTGATCATAAAAGAATAAAACTAGAAGTGAAGAACTGGAGAAATTATGAAAACTGTTTATATACATGAAAATTAAACATTATGCTCTTCTCTTGAATGACTGGTGGGTCAATGAAGCCATTAAGACAGAAATCTAAAAATGTCTTGAAATAAATGATAATGGAAACATAACATACCAAAACCTATGGGATACAGCAAAAATGGTACAAAGAGGGAACTTTATAGCTACAAGTGTCTACATAAAGAGAAAAAACATCAAATAAACAACCTAGCAGTGCATCTTAAAGAGCTAGAAAAGCAAGCACAAACCAAACCCAAAATTAGAACAGAAATAATAAAGATCAGAGAATAAACAAATGAATATGAAATAAAGAAAATAATACAAAAGGTCAATGAAATAAAGTCCATTTGTTTGAGAAGTTAAACCAAATTGACAAAACCTTAGACTGAGGAAAAAAAAATCCAAATGAATAAAATTAGAAATGAAAAAGAAATAATTACAACTAATACAGAAATTTAAATAATTATAAATGGCTACTATAAGCAGCTATATGTCAACAAATGTGAAAACCTAGAAGAAATGAACAAATTCTTAGAAACATACAGCCTACCAAGATTGAACCATGAACAAATCCAAAACTTAATCTTAACCAATAACAAATAACAAGATCAAAGTAGCAGTAAATTGTGTCCAAGTAAAGAAAAACCCAGGAACCAATAGCTTCACTGCTGAATTATTTCAAAAATTGTAAAAAGAACTAATACCAATCCTACTCCAAATAAAGAAGGAGAGAATACTTTCAAACTCATTATATGATACCAAAATCAGACAAAGACTAATTTAAAAAAAAAAAAAACACTACGGCCATTATCCCTAAATATTGATGCAAAATACCTCAACAAAATACTAGCAAACTGAATGGAACAATACATTAAAAAGATCATTCGTCATGACCAAGTAGGTTTTATGCCAGGGATGCGTGGAGGGTTCAACATACGCAAATCCATCAGTGTGATACATCCTATCAATAGAAGGAAGGACAAAAATTATATCATTTCAATTGATACTGAAAAAGCACTTAATATTCAACATCCCTTTATGATAAAAAGCAAAAAATAATGGGTATAGAAGGAACATACCTTAACATAATCAGTTCAGTCAACACAATCATGCAATATCTGACAGACATACAGCTAGTACCACACTGAATGAGGAAAAATGGAAAGCCTTTCCTCCAAGATCTGCAACATGACAAGGATGTCCACTTTCACTACTGTTACTCAAAATAGTACTGGAAGTTCTCACCAGAGCAATCAGACAAGTGAAAGAAATAAAGGATATCCAAAGTGGAAAGAAGTCAAATTATCCTTGTTTGCGGATGATATAGTGACATATTTCAAAATACGTAAAAACTCCACCTACAATCTATTAGAACTGATAAACAAATTAGCTGAAATTGTAGGGTACTGATTCAACATACAAAAATCAGTAGCATTTCTGTATACCAAGGGTGAAAAGGAAATCAAAAAAGTAATCCCATTTAAGATAGCTAGAAAAAAATGAAATACCTAGAAATTAACCAAAGAAGTGAAAGATATCTATAATTAATAATATAAAACCTTGATTGAAGAAATTGAAGAGAACAACAAAAAATAGATACTCCATATTCATGTTTAGGAAGAATCAATATTGTTAAAATGATCACACTACCCAAAACAATCTACAGATTCAATGCTGTCCCTATCAAAACAAAATAAAATTTTCAAAGAAGCAGAAAAAAAGTCCTAAAATTTATATAGAACCACAAAACAGAACATTCAAAGCAATTCTAAGCAAAAGAACAAAACTGGAGGAATCACATTATCTGACTTGAGTTTATACTACAGAGCTATAATAACCAAAACAGAATGGTACTGGCATAAAAACAGATGCACAGACCAATGGAACAGAATATAGAACCGGACAAATCCGCACACCTACAGTGGATACATTTTTTAAAAATATTTTATTGCGTTTTAGGTTTTGGGGTACATGTGAAGAACATGCAGGACTGTTGCACAGGTACATACATGGCAATGTGGTTTGCTGCCTTCCTCCTCATCACTTATATCTGGCATTTCTCCCCACGTTATCCATCCCCACTCCCCCACCCCCCCGCTGTCCCTCCCCTAGTTCCCCCCGACAGACCTCAGTGTGTGATGCTCCCCCTCCCTGTGTCCATGTGTTCTCATTGTTCATCACCCACCTATGAGTGAGAACATGTGGTATTTGATTTTCTGTTCTTGTGTCAGTTTGCTGAGAATGATGGTTTCCAGGTTCATCCATGTCCCTACAAAGGACACAAACTCATCGTTTTTGATGGCTGCATAATATTCCATGGTGTATATGTGCCACATTTTCCCTGTCCAGTCTATCATCGATGGGCATTTGGGTTGGTTCCAAGTCTTTGCTATTGTAAACAGTGCTGCAGTGAACATTCGTGTGCATGTGTCCTTATAATAGAATGATTTATAATCCTTTGGATATATGCCCAAAGGATTATATATACAGGCGTGAGCCACCAGGATTGCTGGGTCAAATGGAATTTCCATTTCTACGTCCTTGAGGAATTGCCACACTGTCTTCCACAATGGTTGAACTAATTTACACTCCCACCAAGAGTGTAAAAGTGTTCCTATTTCTCCACATCCTCTCCAGCATCTGTTGTCTCCAGATTTTTTAATGATCGCCATTCTAACTGGTATGAGATGGTATCTCAATGTAGTTTTGATTTGCATTTCTCTAATGACCAGTGATGATGAGCATTTTTTCATATGTTTGTTGGCCTCATAGATGTATTCTTTTGAAAAGTGTCCATATCCTTTGCCCACTTTTGAATGGGCTTGTTAGTTTTTTCTTGTAAACCTGTTTTAGTTCTTTGTAGATTCTGGTTATTAGCATTTTGTCAGATGGGCAGATTACCAAATTTTTTCCCATTCTATTGGTTGCAAATTCACTCTAATGATTGTTTCTTTTGCTGTGCAGATGCTCTGGAGTTTAGTTAGATCCCATTTGTCTATTTTGGCTTTTGTTGCCAATGCTTTTCGTGTTTTAGTCATGAAGTCCTTGCCTATGCCTATGTCCTGAATGGTTTTGCCTAGGTTTTCTTCTAGGGTTTTTATGGTGTTAGGTCTTATGTTTAAGTCTTTAATCCATCTGGAATTAATTTTAGTGTAAGGTGTCAGGAAGGGGTCCAGTTTCTGCTTTCTGCACATGGCTAGCGGATACATTTTCAACAAGGCTACCAAGATCATACATTGGGGGAAACACAGTTATTCAATAAACGGTCCTGGGAAAACTGGATATTCATATGCATAAAAATGAAATTAGACCCCTATCTCTCACCTCATACAAAAACATAACAAAATGAATAAATGACTTAAGTCTAAGATTTCAGACTGTGAAACAACAACAAGAAAACACTGGGGGAAATCTCCAGAGTATTGATCTGAGCAAACATTTTGTGAATAATACCCCACAAGCACAGGCAATCAAGACAAAAATAGAGAAATGGGATCACATAAAGGTAAAAAGCATTTGCACAACAAAGGAAGCAGACAACAAAACAAAGAGACAACCCATATAATGGGGGTACATATTTGCAAGTCACCCATCTGACAAAGCATTAATAACTGGAATATATTAGGAGCTCAAACAATGCTATAAAAAAATCAAACCAATTAAAAATTGGGCTAAAGATTTAAATAGACATTTCTCAAAAGAACACATACAAAGAGCAAATAGCTGTCTGAAAAGGTACTTGAGATCATTGAACAGCAGAGAAATGTAAGTCAGAACCACAATGAGGTATCGTCTCACCCCAGTTATCCAAAAGACAGGCAATAACAAATGCTGACGAGAATGTGGAGAAAAGGAAACCCTTATACACTCTTAGTGGGAATGTAAATTAGTACAACTAACATGAATAACAACTTTCAGATTCCTCAAAAAACTAAAAATATAGCTACCATATGATATAGCAACCTCACTGCTGGTATATACCCGAAAGGAAGGAAATAATATATTGAAGAGAGATTTGCATTCCCAGGTTTGTTGCAGCACTGCTCACAGTAGCAAGACTTTGAAAGCATTCATATATGAACGGATAAAGAAAATGTGACACATATACAAAATGGAGTACTATTCACCCATTAAAAGGGATATCCTGTAATTTTCAATAACATGGACAGAACTGGAGATCTTATGTTAAGTGAAGTAAGCCAAACACAGACAAACATTGTATGTTCTTATTTGTGAGATATCAAAACAATTGAATTCATGGAGATAGAGTATAAGGATGGTTACTGGAGTCTGGGGAGGGGTTTGGGAATAGTTGGGGATGGTTAATAGGCACGAAAAATAGAAGAGATTGAGATCATCCTGGCCAACATGGTGAAACCCCGTCTCTACTAAAAACACAAAATTAGCTGGGTGTGGTGGCGTGCACCTGTAGTCCCAGCGACTTGGGAGGCTGAGGCAGGAGAATTGCTTGAACCCGGGAGGCGGAGATTGCAGTGAGCCAAGGTTGCGCCCCTGCACTCCAGCCTGGCGCCTGGTGACGGAGTGAGACTCTGTCTCAAAAAAAAAAAAAAAAAAAAAAAAATAGAATAATACCTAGGCCAAGCCTGGTGGCTCACGCCTGTAATCCCAGCACTTTGGGAGGCCGAGGTGGGCGGATCACCTTAGGTCGGGAGTTCAAGACCAGCCTGACCAACATGAAGAAACCCCATCTCTACTAAAAATACAAAATTAGCTGGGCATGGTGGCGTGCGCCTGTAGTCCCAGCGACTTGGGAGGCTGAGGCAGGAGAATAGTTTGAACCCAGCAGAGATTGCAGTGAGCCAAAATCACGCCATTGTACTCCAGCCTGGGCAACAAGAGGGAAACTCCATCTCAAAAAAAAAAAAAAAAAAAGAAGAAAAATGCCTAGTATTTGATTGCACAACAGAGTGACTATAGTCAATAACTCAATTGTACATTTGAAAATAACAGTATAATTGAATTGTTTTTAACACAAAAGATAAATGCTTGAGGAGACAGATAACCCCTTCTCCATGATGGATTATTATGCATTGCATGCCTGTATTAAAATATTTCCTTTACCCCATAAATACATATATACCTATTATGTAGCCATATAAATTAGAAAGAAAGAATATTATATAAAGTAATGTAATAACATAAGGTTTGCTCTTCATTAGCAAAGTCAAAGTATGAAAATCCAGACATGTAAAACTGCTAAACTGTGCTTGAAATCTTCTCAGTAAAAAACACACAAACAACTTAATTTCTTACTCTTGTTTTCCAAATCGATTAGACTCCTTTTCTTTTTTAACATAAATGTCTAATTGCTTCTAATGGGAACCCAAATTCACATTTATTTATCAGTTCGTGAGTGGTGGTGTGCTGGGTGTTGTAAATATAGGGAAGATGATTTCTAGCCACAAGGTAACAAACATGGGGACTTGAGGGAGAGACTCAGAATATATTGACTCATCTTTTAATGCACAGCCACTCCTCCCAGGGGAATTTCTAGCCATTAGCTTCCATAACAGAGGAAGTTTGGGGGAGGGTTGTATACCTATTTCAGTTCCTCAAGGGAGGCTCAAATAGCACTGTACCTGGAGGATGGTTTCTTTCCACTAAATACTTACATCATTGTAATACAGCGTGAAGGTGTTCACAGTCAGAGGCAGAAGGCATGTGTTGTGATGGAATTCTTACATCTGAATATGTTTTCCAAGTTGGAACCTGGGACACTGTCATGTCTCAATGTGGGACTCACTAACAGAATATTCAGGAGAAAATGCAAAAGTGTTATCATTTCACTCATTTTTTTCTCTAAAATGCTATATGTATATTGCTTTGACATAGTTAAAAATATTCACACATATTGACTGTGTTGAATGCTGTGCAAAGTGGGTTTCATTGGTTACCTGACGAAAATTTATTCTTTTCCTATTTTCTGAAACTCCCAAAGTACCCCAGAAATATTAGGCTTTTTGAATCCAAAAGCCTAATATTTCATAATTTCCTATGCAAGTAGAGGATAGCAGAAAAAAGAAGGGGGTGACAGCGAACGCATGAGAGCTCCTGGAAAGTTCCATAAAATAATCCACTGTCAGGGATTATCTTGCTCTACTGAATTTTTCATGAAGACTGGTGCTACAGAAGCTATCACTAGCTAACTCGTGTCCCATCTGAACCTTGGTTTTGACACAAACTATATGAAACTTTTCCAACAACTTCTGCTTTAACTTGACATTTACTTTGTGGCTAAGGATCTCTTCAGGTACTGAAGAAGATCTTAACCCCCTGTCTCTGCTTCCAATTCTAAATTATCCCAGTCTCTCTTCAGGTTTCAGCTTCTTTCTCAGCATTCTCTCTTCTCCAGCTTTGGAAGAGAGTTGTATTATTCAGGGACTGGGTACAGACTGTAAATGCTGGTCCTTTAAACACGTGAGCCAGAGGTTGGAGGAGTGGAAAGGAAAGTACAAATGGTTGTTCCTGTCCGTGTTCCAAGACCAGTGGTCTGAGGTTTTATTATTTGTCTTAGATGCTATCAAATGAGTAATGGTGTAACCTGCACAGATCACCTTAGTGTTCAGCTCAGCCATTGATGCAGTGTGGATAGAGAGGAGGTACACTAGAAAGGCAATAGGCAATATGTGTAACTGTCCAAATGTGTATTATTTGAACCCAAGAATTTTGAAAATTTAATCCGTTAAAAAAAATCATTGATGTCTATGTAGATTTGTACAAAAGTATTTTTGTCATAGGGGGAAATCTGACATACCTAATGAGAGAAAGATTTATGTAACTTAAATTTGTAAGTTGAAATAATTTAGAAAGTTATGTCAAATTATGCCCCCAGTGACTCAGAAGTTAAAAAGCAGAACCAGGCAGCCATAGCTGGTGGGAGAGTGGTCACGTGCCCTGTGTGCTGGCAGCATGATGTAGTGTTCTTTGAAAGATGTTGTGAAAGTGTCACAAGACCACCCTTTCTGCAATCAACCCAAAGCAGTTCTTATTGTTGGTGCTGAGACAGACTACACCAACAACCAGAAAAATGCAGGTGGAAATTCCCCAACTGACCATCAACAGACCACGTGATGTCAACCGACTGACCACCAGAAACCATTCAATAGAGACTGGTGATTTGAGAATACCTGGATTTCTCTCTTCCCCCTGTGGTTTATTTCCTTTATAATTTCCTACTCCTGGACTCCTTTTCATGGAGGACACTTTAGTTTTGCACCAAAGGCTGTCTCTCCCCTAATCTGCAGATTGCTATTAGAAAATGAAGTTCTTTTTTTTCTTCTGCAGGTCTCATTTTACAAGTAAAAGTATTAATAACTTGATGGAATAATTTCGTGTTGTCAAGAGAAGTAATGATATAATGCTGACAAACAATAAGCTCTCATTTAAACAGACATATAGGCAAATGTTTAAATATAAAAATCATATATAAAAAAAGACACTCATCTCTAACTGATAGTATTATTCCTCCCTACTCTTAGTTCTCACTACTTTAACATTTAAAAAAAACATATAAAGGTCACCTCCAGAACCCAAAGTACAATAATAATAATAATAATAATACTTTTCTCCTTTTCAACAGCTGTCTTCCTTATTCACTTTCACCTGGGGCAGGGAATGAAGAGAACAGGTGGAAGGGTGTGGCCCATGTACTTTGAAAGGGAAGTGAGAAGCAGGAGACAAGGGTTCACAGTAACCCAGGATTAGGCAATCACCAGGGGGGTGTGATCTATTTATATTTTAGGGATCTCAAAAGCAGCTTCCAGCTAGAAATTCCTGTTGGGATCAGGATTGTGCCATATTTTTGATTTTGAAATGAAATAACTTACTGTTTTGAAAAATCCTTTTCAGTTCCTGTTTGTAAAATATATATATATATATACATACACACACATACATGTCTTAACATGCCATTTCTGTGGGTTTTAGTAAAATTAGGTATTTTTTTTCCTTTTGGGCCACTGGAGAAATAGATGTTAAAGCAGGGCATAACTAAAAAACTCATTTTTTTATGGCTTTAAAAATTCCCATTGCAATATGTCTTCTTTTTCTCTCAACTTGATATTTTTTGTAGGCTATTTTATGGTGCCATGTCTTCACCTACTTTTAAGTGACCTGATAATGCTTGTTGACCAGTAGCCTCTCATCTAAGTTCTATATCCATTTCCTATGGCGAGGACATTTCCTGGACTTGTCATATTTTAAAGTCTTTTCTAATCTGCCTGTAATTAATCTTGTATAATTCCTTAGTACTCCTTCTGCTTGCTTTCACTAATTCTTTGCTGTGTCCTTTCATTGTACTTTAGCAAGGATAACAAACTAGAACAGCTCCCAAATAACTAGTTAATTCGTTGTCGCCTTGTTTATTCTGTTTCCTTCATCAATGATTTATATTTCCTCAGGAGGATAGAACTGCTTAGGCTGCAACAGGCCTGACTGATACTTCCTTTGGAAGATACACTCATGTAAAATAGTTATTTTCCTGAAATAGTTTTTTCAAGTTTAATCACACTGGAAAGCTCTTATCTTGAAACAAGTTTCACTTTTTTTGCTGAATTGGACTCTCAGTAGGAAATGCAGCTGGTAAAACAACTTGAGTTTAAGCTGCAACCCAGCAGAGTTTTTTTTTTCCTTCAACTCCCCAATTCCTAGAAGAAGAAAAATCTCTTAACTTTCCTATTGTTTTATTATAGAATCAAAATTTATGATCTACAAGAAGTAGGAAACTCATTAAATTGCTTTAAAAGCAAACTATAATTAAAATTTTTGAATTCCACTAGTAAGATTCACAGGATTTAGGGTCTTAAATTATTTTCACTACGTAGACTTCAATTTCCTACTCTGAAATTAAGAATCCCTACCCCACTGCATTCTTGCAAAATAAACTAATTTGGGCAATATGACTGAAAATATGTAGATAATAACAATTATTTTCTTAACATGTGTTATATACAAAAAGAGTACATAACACAGATCTTAATCAATTTAGAGGTTAGTTTTGTCAAGGTTGTCCATGACACAGCCTCAGGAGGTCCTGAGAACATGTGCCCAAGGTGGTTGGCTTACAGCATGATTTTATACATTTTAGGGAGACAGAAGTTACAGGCAGATGTCAGTCAATACATGTAAGGCATACATTGGTTTGGTGTGGAAAGGGGGGACAACTCAAAGTAGGGAGCTTCCAGATCACAGGTGGATTTAAAGATTTTATAATTGGCAATTTGGTTGAGAGGGTTAAGTTATTATCTAAAGACCTGGCAGCAATGGAATGCAATGTCTGAGTTAAGATTGGGGGTTGTGGATACCAAGCTGCTTCTATGCAGATGAAGCTGCCAGGAATCAGGCTTCAGAGAGAATAGATGGCTAATGTTTCTGATGAGACTTAAAAAGGTTCCAAGTTTTTAGTTAATCTCTCCTAGATCAGAAAAATACATGGAAAGGGAAGGGGATTATCTACAGAATGTAGATTTTTTTTCCTGTAAAAGACAGCTTTGCAAGGGCATTTTAAAATACATCAAAGAAATATATTTCAGGGTAAAAGTAATTTTTTTCAGGGTCTGCTGTCTGTCATATGATTTATCTTATTGCTATAAAGAGTCTGTTTGGTCAGTCTTGAGATATCTGTTTTTTATTTTTTTTTTCAGATAGAGTCTTGTTCTGTTGCCTAGACTAGAGTGCAGTGGTACGATCTTGGCTCATGGCAACCTGTGCCTTCCAGGTTCAAGCAATTCTGTCTTGGCCTCCCTAGTAGCTGGGATTACAGGCTTCTGCCACCATGCCTGGCTAATTTTTGTATTTTTAGTAGAGAATGGGTTTCACCATGTTAGCCAGGCTGGTCTTGTTAAATGTAAAATTTTTGGTGCCGCAAAAGAAGTAGTACTCAAATATAAATTCTCTCAGCAAGGCAATTTACTGCTATAGCAGGGTGTGTCACACAGATGAAGCAATTGCGAGTGCATACCTGGACAAGGGAAGGAAAGGAGTTCTTATACCCGATGCAGGTAGCCCCTACTGCTGTGTCATTCGCCTATTGGCTAGGGTTAGACTACACAGTCTAAGCTAACTTTGACTGTCTGTTTTAAAGAGAGAAGGGGTACAAGCCAGAGTGGTGGGGTGGGTAGTTTGGCAGGAAGGATGGTTATGGAACAGGTCAAAGCAGGTGACTGGAGCAGGTGACCAGGATAAGTCAGGACAGAGCAGGGGACCAGGGGAACAGATGTGAACTACTGATGAGAACTGATAGGAAAAGGCTGTTTACTGAAACTACAAGGAAGTTAAACTTTAAAATAGAATTAAAGAATAAGAGAGCTGAACATACTGACATACTGATTCTTTGAAGAGAAACTTGGAGTTCACTATATCTAGAAGTCTCAAACTCCTGACCTCAAGTGATTCACTGGCCTGGGGCTCCCAAAGTTCTTGGATTACAGGCATGAGCAACCACATGACTGGCCTAAGATATCTGTTTTAATATGAATGCTGGTCAGTTGTGCCTGAATTCCAAAGGTGGAAGGGTATAATAAAGCGGTCTGGACTCCCCATATTCCTGTCATGGCCTGAACTAGTTTTTCAAGTTTACCTTGGAATGCCCTTGGCCAAGAGAGGAGTCCATTCAATTTGTTGGGTGTGTTTGGAATTATATTTTTGGTCCATAATACTATAACATAGATGTTCCTGTAAAAAAGATTCTGTGGCATAAGAATTCTTTATAGAGCTGAAGTGCAGGTTTTCCTTCCACCCTCTGAAGTTTCACTAAAAACTAACTGACAATAAGCAGATTAATAGGAAAAGGCATATAAATGTATTGTGCATACATATAGGGGAATTGCAGAAAATGATTACCCAATTATTCAATGAGATCCAGTTGCTTATATATCTTTTGCAGGGGAAGGGGAGATGAGGGAAACGTGACAATTTTTAGCAGTATAGAAAATGACTTTAGGGAAGATAAATGAACCTGGAAAACAGAAATTAGCTTGTAAATGATTGTCTTTGAAATTTGAATGAGTCCTAGAGACAGAAATAGCTTATAACAAAGTCCATCTTGGTGTGGTTATATTCCTTAGACTGTTTTCCTGGATAGATAATAAAACTTCAGGGAGGGGATAGAAGGCCAGTGTCTTCTCTTTGGAGGGTTTGATCATTAGATAAGAGAACACCAAAGTAAAATTCACCCTGTGCTGGTGTGGAGAGATAGGAGAGGTCAGAAAGTTCTTGATTCTGAGACAGTTCCTAAGGCCTTCTCATTTTTAGTTCAACGTGCTCAGCATGCCAAATGCCATACTTTTGAGGTGTCGTTTTTCTGAGCCCCAACATCTTCAAGTTATAAGCACAGGTCCAGTAAGTCAGTAAGACTGTAGGAATATGTGTGAGAAATAATGGAGAAAAACAGTCTTGTGAGAGTGTTACATTTCATGCAGAATAACTTGTAATCAGTAATAATAATTATTCCTTATTCACTTTTTTATTATTAAGACTGTATGTATCATAGCTTCCATATACACTACTAAGTAATTACAGTATGATGTTATACAAGACATACCTGTCACTGCCTTAGTGAATTTTGCATTCTAGGAAGAGTAGAGGCAAGTGAAAAAAACATAAAGATGTAACCTCCCAACAGGTTCATTTTGCCCACCCACTGCCCACATATAGCTGATTTATCAAGACAGAGAAATTGTGATAGAGAAAGTTTAATTCACACAAAGCCAGCTGAACAGGAAAGCAGAGATTTTTTGTTACTCAAATCAGTCTCCCCCAAATATTTTGAGACTGGGGTTTTTTGAGAATAAGTTGGTGAAGAATGTCAGACCCTGAAAAACATGCAGTGGCTGAAATATATTTTGAGCACCATTCTGAGGTTTTATAGGGATGTTATCCCTATGAGCAATTAGGGGAGAATTAGAATCTTGGGGTCTCTAGCTGCATGACTCCCAAGTTATAATTTCTAATTTTGTGGCTAATTTGTTAGTCTAAAAAGGCAATCTGGCCTCAGATAAGAAAGGGGTTTATTTTGAAAAAGGGCAGTTATTATCTTTGTTTCAAAGTTAAACGATAAGTTTCTCTCAAAGTTATTTTGGCATTTGCCCAGGAATGAACAAGGACAGCTTAGAGGTTAGAAGCAACAAGGAGTTGGTAAGGTTAGATCCCTTTCACTGTAATAATTTTCTCACTGTTAAAATTTTTGAAAAGGTAGTTTTAAGCAAACAAAAAACAGTTTATCTTAGGCGTAATGAAGAAAACAAGGTTTGGAGTATGATATTGAAAAAAAAAGTGGCAGCAACTTGTCAAAGATTATTTTATTAAACATGTTAAATCTTTGAGCTACATAATCATATTCATAGTTCCATCCTCTAGATAATAATGAAAAAACTTTGTTCACATATATCTTTACAAATCCGTAAGGTTTTGGGGTTGTTGGAAGTTTTAGACACCATGTTGTGTTGATCATATACTGACAGCTATCAAATCTCAGTGTTACAATCAGGGAACTTAGAAGACAGGGCAGTGTTTTGACTGTTGACAATCCCTGTATGAGACAACAAATATCTTTATTTGTATATTTCATTCAACAGATATTAAGCATACTTTGTTTCATATACTTTATAACAAGTAAAGGAGTTTTAATGATAAATATAACACAATTTTTATGTTTAAACTGAGTTTATTTGAAGAAGAAAAACACAGTTTGTGGATTACCAACATTATCGCAGGCAGATAGTTAGACATGAACAGGAAAGGGAGCCCCTCACGGAGAAAGCTCTGAAAAATCTCACACCACAGAGACCACCTGAAATATGCATGCTAAATATGAGCAGAGAGGAGGGGAAATACCTGTGCAGAAGGGAATGTTCTGAAATGCCCCTAAGATGGCACAAAATCACTTATTATACAGTTAACCTGTCTGAATGTGGCAGCATACTAACAAGAAAGAAAGAATGGCAAAAGGGAAATTCCTAAGAGATATGCAGGCACAATAAGTACAGATTTAACTGTTACATGACCTACCTGGGGTGGTGGTCAGGAGCAATGCTGCCATGAGGGAGAATTCATATTGATCGTGGGGCCCCATGCACACGCATCAGCCGACAGCAAGCTGTCAGTAAGCTGTCTTAAGATAGAAGAAACTAGACAAAGACAAAGCAGAGACCTAAGGCAGAGGTGGGAACTTAAAGACTCTGACATAATAAAAACCACAATGCAGAACTCTTATAATTCCCAGCCAGATCAGCTGCTTTTCTCTTGGAGTATATGCTTTTTTCCTTAATAAACCTTTTGCTTACTATACTAATTCATCTCTTTGCTGAATTCTTCTAAGAAGACTAAGAACTGAGGACCCCACACTTCCCAGTAATGTAAATATAATAAAATAAGATTATCTATTCATATTCTCTCTCTCTCTCTCTCTCTCTCTCTCCCCTCTTTCCCTCCTCTCTCTCTCTCTCTCTCTCTCTCATATGATGAGAGCCTAGCTGTGGCCATGGTGAGGGGGATGTCATGGGGAGGGTTTGACCCTGAAATTCTATTTAGGGGAGAAAATGTTTTCTCTTTACCCTTTAAAATTTAGTAAGTAGGGACAGTAAACATTAAAATTACAAAAGACAGATTCACAGGAGGAAAAATAAAGATGTGATTATGTTTGTATGGAAGTTGATGAGGAAATGTGATTCAAAGTGATTAGAATTGGGGACTTATATCTTAATAAGGGATGGAGAGGGCCAAGAGGCACTGCTGGAAGAACACACGACTTGGAAGAGAGAAGAAAGGCCACCTATGGAAAAACAAATGACGTTTTGTAAAAGTAAATGGGCCCTTAGGAGAATAGATGAGAGATATGATAGTTTTGTGACAATGTCTCTTTGAGAGTGGTGCTGAATAAATTCTCAGCTTGAGAAGAGAAGATTATAGTTGCTCCAATGGAGGAGATTTAGGATTGTTGTGTTCTTTTGCAGGATCCGCTTTTAGGCAGATAAGAATTTTCAGGAACTCTAATGCCTTCAGCTCAAATGATTTTTATGCCATGGTGGCTTATTCTGGACTCCTTCACTATCTTTAGGAACAGAGAATTTTAAATTGAATTTGGAGATAGAGGGGAAGATTATAAATGGGTAGTACATGCTGGGGGCTGTTTAGTTCCACTGACCGGGGGAAAAGCAAGGATGCACTAGATGGCAAAAGAAACTCAGAGAAGTATTATAGTTAGACAGTAAAAACAGATTTTACTCAGGGATTATTACAATATTCCAGAAAAGTCCTCAGTATAGGAATGGGCTCAATTCTAAATACTGTAAGAAAAAACAAAGATTTATAGCCAGCGATCAGAGTGGGGGTCAGCAGATGGACAATCACTAAGAGCAAATAATGGGAGTCAGGGGGGATTCTGGCTAAAGATAGTCCAGAGTGATCAGATATTAAGGGTGGGAGCTGAGGAATTTTATTAGATATCTAGGGGGATGAGACATCAAGAATGGGGGATTCTCTTCTCCCTAAACTGACTTAGCAGGATTCTTGCCTTCAAACAAAAAACAAGAAACAAGCCCAAAGTGCAGGGCTTGGTGGAATATAGGGCTCACAGGAGCCTGGCTAAACTTGACTCAAGGAAAGAATCACAGTATAAAACCTGGGAGTGGTAATGAATGGTGATAGTGATAGAAGCAAATGGCAAGTAGGATGATCTCCTGGAATTCTTCATTTATAAGAAACTTAACTGCCTCTGATTTCATTTAAAAATTTTTAGATTTAGCTTGAATATCACCCACCATTCTATGTAACTAGTGATGTTTACTGGCAGAGATGTTATACCTTTAGACAGCAAATAATTAAAATTCAAACAATTGTTTGGAAAAAAGTTTCCAATCAAGCGGGACTAACTACTCTGATGAGGTCAGGGCCTTAGTGGAGAACAATATTGATCATTAAGAGAAAGCTTTGTTGTGGTTGATCTTGAATGGACTGAATTGCTCAGTGAGAACATTTTCTATTGAAAAGAAGTTGTCAGAGTTCTTGAAATTCTTCTTTCCTAATTAAGCTTTTGAATTTGAACTATAATTTCAAACAAACAAAAAAAATGTGTATGTGTTTGGGGGTTGGGAGGGTAATGAAATTCTGTAGCCAGCAAAGAACTGTGAATGGAATAAAAGGATATTTTCAAAACCTTAATGAAAACAGAAAATAACAGCAATTTAGGGAGCTCATTGACATCATATTACTGTTTGTAATTGGCAGGCAATTAGCATTCAATTGTCCCATCTCAGCTGGTTTTCAGAAAGTTTTCTTTTTTGCCATACACATACAAATTCTTCTTATTTTTTTCTTATCCAGACTCTGTTGGCCGTCTCTTACAGGGCTTATTGTTTTCACACTCTTTAAGCATATATGCCTTAGTAACTACATGCATTTTCCATAATAGTGTTGCTAAACACTTAAATTCATGTGTCTAAAGATACAACCTCTTTGTGCCTTTTTCTTGGGAATCATAACTTTTGTCAGTGGAGTAATGCTTGCCAAATTGTTTAATTTTAAGGGTAATGAAACTTTTTTTTGCTCCAGAATACTTTTTGGATGAATGCTTGAAATCCCCTCATTAAATAATAATTCCTGGCATTTAGTATAAATTTCTCCAGCAGTATGTCTTTTTTTGGTGAGATACATTAAATAAAATCTGTACTTAGAAAATAACTAGTTTTTTTCATGTAAATATATTTTCAAAAATGTCCTCTTCTACTATAATATATCTGTTCTGAACATAACAAAAATATGCACTTAAACCCAAGGCAAAACATACAGATGGATATGCACTTACCACATTCTACACCAAGACCTGAATTTATAATCCAGATTTATTCTACATGATTTTGCTATCAATGGAGCAATGATCATTGAAATTACAACAAAATTCTAAGTAAGTAATAATGGAGGGAAAAGAGGATAACTTAAATAAGTCTTCTCTATTGCCATGTTTATATTGTATGATACAGATAGCCTCTTTCTCTTACTTTAGTGACGATGCTATTGTCAAACTTGGGTTTTGTTGGTCAACCCAACACTGAAAGCACTGTAGCTGCTTTATGTGTCAATTCTAGTGTACTCCATTGGTTCATAACCAGAAATCCTTTTGAATAATGGTCCTTAAACATATATACTACTTTTTGCAATTTTAGTCTCTTGTCAATGGTAGGTGGCTTAGATCTCAACCAAATGTCTCTGTGCTTGTTCTTTGCTCAGACACAAAGTGAAGGAAGCATTTGGCTAGAGCAGCAAGGCACTGGCAAATTCTCTGCTATTCTTCTGCCCCCCAAGGAAAGGCACTTTCAGTTGAATCACTACCTTTTTAGATCATTTGATGCTCTGCAGGAGATATTTGGGAGGACTCAGAGAAATCAGGTTCCTCTTTTTCTCTGGCTCCTCAAATGTCCATGTCTTATCAAAACTCT
The DNA here is from genome assembly GCA_036589455.1 of Ateles fusciceps. Classification (NCBI taxonomy): domain Eukaryota; kingdom Metazoa; phylum Chordata; class Mammalia; order Primates; family Atelidae; genus Ateles; species Ateles fusciceps. The sequence continues at coordinate 4,400,384 of JAZHEH010002077.1, forward strand.
GTTCCTCCCTGTTGTTCCCAAATGTGTTCACTTAGAATCTTTTTTTCTGTTGGATATTTTGCAAGGATGTGAGAGGCAGCCTACAGACTCCAAATATATGGCTATTATAACTCAAGCATCTCTGATGATGTCTTTGAAAGCTCAAGGGTTGATAGTTCAAACATGATTCAATAACAAGCATCATTATGATCATCACTTCTTAAAAGAAAGTTTTGTTTCCCGCCATAAACACAGTTAATACTCTTCACCACTGGCAGCATGGCGTTAGTACAAGCAGCATATGAAGGAAATCTATTCCAAGGAAACTAAGGGGAAAAAAGTTGAAAATGCATTAACTCACTTACCTGAGGAGAAAGGGGTTGAGTTGGCCTCTGAAATATCACAAATATAAAATACATAATTAAAAAAAATTATTCTGTCATTCATTTGCTCTCCAAGATCCTCTTGACTTTTGCTCTTATTTTTTCATTGTTTTATAAAGGGAAACTTGACTACCAAGAAATAAAGGGTTGTGTTGTCTGAGTTTTATAAACTAGGAGAAAAGGGGAAGACTTTCAGGGTGTCAGTGGATAATGAACCCATCCCTTTATCAATCAGTGTGAAAGTAGAAACAAGGGAGAAGGATGTAATGATTAGCAATTATTAGGTTGCATTCCAATTTCTGCAGAAAAAGCACTCAAATGGTAACCTCCTCAGACCTACATGGAAATGAGGAAGGTAAATCTCCCAAAGGAATAAGTGTTTTGCTTTGAGAAGAGACTGGTATGATTAGCAGAAAAATACAATAAAATAGAACAGATGTCCACACCGTATAGCTTTTCTCTATTTCCCTTGAGATACATACATTTAGTTTCAGATTCTTGAACCAAAACAGTCACTTTCAGAAACAGTTGCCTTCCCTTTTGTTAACTGTAACATAAACATATCTCCGGGGGGTACAGGCTTTATATTTTAATAGTTTTGCCAGGGAAAAAATAAAAAAAAAAAGGAGCAGTTGGTTGGAACCACTCACGCTCCAAAATATTTTTCTTGCCATCCTGAGATTCCACCATCTGTAACTCCATTGTACAGGCCATTAAAATGTTCTACAAAAAGCCTCATAGAATTGTGATTTTATGACTGAGAAGAACTATAAGACCATTAAGTCTGTCTTCCAATCCATTCAAGAAATACTGCTTTTTAAATGATTAACCACTGTTTACACCTGACCTTCGGTAATGATGAATCCACTATGTGCTAAGACAGCCCATTCTGATGTTGGACATTTCTGATTATTGGAGAGCAATCTGAATACATTATGAGAAGAGTCAAAGAATAAATACTCTTTAAATGCTACAAAGTGTTTTTTTCTAATATTGGGATGAAGGCTACCATTCTGCAATCTCTTTTCATTTAGGTTGGAGTGAAATTAAACAAGTATAATTTCTCTTTCCTGAGACAGCCATTCACATATGTTTAGAGACAGCTGCATGCTCCTTATTCATCACTCCTTCTTCAAGGCAAATATTGCTTCTTCCTCAGCTTTTTCTCATTTAAACAAGTCTAACTCATACCTGTTCAAAAATAATTTCAATTTTTAAGAACTTCTGAGACTTAAGAGGAAAAAAGCACAAATATCTTTTTTTAAAAATAAACAACAGAGATTATGGCAGTAGCAGAATTTTGAATTTTTTGAAAGAGTGAAAGAAACTGATAGAAACTAGAGAAGATATAAATAGACGTAGAAGGGAAATTGCTGTCTAAATTGCTCACTACATTTTGTTTTTGGTCCTCTTGGCAGATAATTCTGGTACAAAGGTCTCTTCACAAATCCTATTCAAAACATAGTTAAAACTTTCATTACTTAAGAACAGACTGAGGCTTAATTTTGCTGAATAGTCACAACAATCCTGAAAGTCAGGTGTAATTTTCTCCATTTTGTTGATGAAGAAATTCTGTGCTTAAAAAAAGCCAACGCGGCCGAGTGTCGTGGCTCACGCCTGTAATCCTAGCACTTTGGGAGGCTGAGGCAGGTGGATCACCAGTTCAGGAGTTCGAGATCAGCCTGGCCAACATGGTGAAACCCCTTCTTTAATAAAAATACAAAAATTAGCTGGGCATGGTGGCACCTGTAATCCCAGCTATTCCAGAGGTTGAGACAGGAGAATAGCTTGAACCTGGGAGGCGGAAGTTGCAGTGAGGCAAGATCATGCCATTGCACTTCAGCCTGGGAAAGAGCTAGACTCTATCTCAAAAAAAAAAGTTAAAAAATGCATTTTCCAGGAGCCAAAGTTCAAACGCAATTACTTCTAATTGTGAAACCTCTGCTCTTTCCACCTGTTCTTGGGGCATGGAAGCCTGACAAGCTGTCACAGAATGGTGTGGTGCTAATTATCCCAGTTGTGGAGGTACGCATTGATTCTAATAGAAGCTATAAAAGGAACCTCACTATTATGCTAAGTGAAAGAGTTTGGACATGAAAGACCATTTATTTTAGTACTCTACATATGGAGTTAACAGAAAAGACAAGTCTAGTAGTTTTCTACGTTTCTGTAGGAGACTAGGAATCAGCCACAAACACACACACATTTTCTCCGAGTGGTGAAAATATCTTTTAAGTAAAGTTTGATATCTATAATTTTTAAAATGTATGATAAATTGAATTGTACACTTGAAAAGGAGAAATTTTATGTTATGTAAAGTATGCCTCAAGGAAGCTGTTAACTGAAAGGCAAGGAATAAAAATAAGAAAAGTGCTGAAGGAAGCAAATTGTCGAGTTTGTACCTTAATAGTGCTGTTCATTGTATACTGAAATGTTATAGATTATTTCATATCATTGTTTTGTGTATATCAAGAAAAAGTTTTGCAAATTAATTTATGACAACATTTTCTTACCATGTTATTTAAATTTATTTTAAAAGTGCTTTTAATTAATTTAGATCTTAAATCTATACTATATCACAATATGCACAACTATGAAAAAGTTCACATGTGTGCTGATAACTAAATCATTACTGCTGTGTAGCTGATTTTAAGACGTTACCGATTGAAAGGTGCATATTGATTTTAAAAATGTTAAAACATGAAAAACCTCCACATCTTAGACTCTGTGATGAACCACAGAATAGAAAGAAAACCAAAGGCCCGGAGTAACCAATATCTGGGCCATCCACAAGAGTTGCTTGGGTTAAGATGGGGAAAAGTGATGCTTTACTTGGGAAAAACTTGGTGACGAATGGTCCTGGATGCAACCAGCTACAGAGAGGCAGGTACAGAAACTGTTTGAGGCTGAGACAACACGTAATATCACTTGTCCCTCATCATTTAAGGATTCATTTCTTGCATCTCCATGAAGGAGTTATATCCACTGGGTAGCCTCTCTATCAATATGTGTTAATACAGATGTTAGTAATAGTAATAGGTTATAACCTGTTAATAACAGTTTAATTTACAGAAGAGTGGCCTGCTTATTCCTTGAATGTTGCTGAGCCCCATGTATATTCGTGTGGTTGCTTCTCTTAACAATGATTCAGAATACTCATAGTTACTCACCCCCGAAACAAAATATGGGGTCCCTGCTACTCAGAGAGATGGTCTTGGTGTAAAAGGAAGAGTCTAGTTCGTGTGCAGAAAATACTCACCTTTCTTTCATTTATTCTTTGTTTTAAGGGAAAAAGTGACAACTGGGTTTTATTGTGACTAATGCCAGCTTTAGACAACATACTAAGTATGCTGTAATAAAAGAGCATGACTTTTGAAAGCCAACAGATTCAAGTGTGAATCTTACCTTTGACATTTATCAGCAGCTAAATAGTGCACAAGTTATTTCAGTTTTTACAGCCTCAAGTTCCTTCGTTTAAATTAGAGGTGATGATTATGTTTTTAGAATTTCTGTAATAAATGAGACTGAGTATGTATAGTACGCATAATACCTTGAGTACAGGAAACTCCCAAGTTTATCGCTATGATCACCATCACCATTCCCACCATCATCATTATATCAGCATCATCTTCATGATTAATTTTGTTGCTCGGGGTCAATTTGGAAAGCATGCATTTGTATGTAGAATTGTTTTTCTAATGTTAGGCAGTTTCATGTAAGGGGGAAGATACTTTGACTCTGAAGACTATCCTTGATTAGACAAGTGACTATGATCAGCTTTAATGTAATTACTGAAAGTATACATATATCTAACCATTGCCAAAGTGACCTGATTTAGTAAACAGTATAGGTATAACATAATATCTTCAGAGTTGTGAAATATTCAGTGTATTCCATCTGGGTTCTAAACATTAGGATATTTCTCTGGGACCTTAGCATAAACTCAGTTGATAATTTCACTCTGAACCACAGACATAAGGTACATTATAGCTGAAACCTAGTGTACTTAAAGTTCATTGCTGGTTATATCTTAAGTACCCTTACCTGCAATATTTTCAGCTATCATGCTGATATTTCACGTGACTCATCATTACATCTAGATTGGGCACCTCATTGCAAAAGTTCTCTGTTTTTAGGATTGTAGCACCATCCCTCAGCCTCAGCTTTTCTACACCTTGGTTCAGCAAATATGGACCTGATTATGAGTTCTCCCTTGTGAGGTTGGTTTCTGGCAACATTGGTGCACTGAAGCTAATACATGTTTAAGAAACTGACATTACAAGATGTGCAAAGTGTTAATTATGTGTATGTGTATGTGTGAATATATGTCTCTATCTCCTCTCTCTTTGCATGTATATCTCAGCCACAGAGAAACTGAATTGAAGTATAAGGGGGCATTTGAGCTGAGATTTCTGTCTTACTGAGATTTCAGGTTGAATTACAAATTTCTAGGTAAATAATATGCAGTGTGGGCAAAAGACTGAGGAGGTTTGATACAGGGATATTTTAGTTAGAATAAAGCAGTTCTCAAAGGCAATAGATCTCAAAAACAGTTCACTAATTGTTTCCATTGTGGAATATAAAATGCTCTATTGTGCTACTTCAGAAATCATACTAAACATATCTGCATATAATTATTCCATGTTAATTATTTTAGTCACATAATTTATTTCTATTCTGACAACACTCTTAATTACCAGCATAAGTTAAATTTTTCATTTTTAACAAATGAAATGGGAATACATATAGCAAGTCATATTAAAAAATCAAGTGTACCTTAATGACTTAATTTGAGTTAACATGTTTACATTTATTAGTCCAAATATCAGTGGCAATTGATAAAGAACTGACAAAATACGAAAAAGTTAATAATTCTTAGATAATATTTTGCTAATCTTTCAGTTTTCACAATTTTCTTCTCAGCTTTATAAGAAATAAAGAAGTTAGATTTATTTTTCCAAGTGTACTATTATTATCTAAACATTATTTAATAGTTCATTCTTACCCAGCTGACCAATAGAAGTTCTGATAGGCAGTTTGGGAACTCTTAATCCTATTCCCTTAATCTCTTTGTATATCCCTTCACTATTAATGTACTTTTAAATTTGCTATGGCTTTAAAGTATGTCTTAATTCTACACCTACCTGGTTCTTCTTTAAAAGACTTTGATTCTTTGACCTTCTAAAATTCTGGAATAGATTGCAAAATAAAATAAAGAATGAGGTGGAAAAAATGAATCTCAAGTTAGGCAGGATTATTGTATAAATCCTTCACAGTATCATAAATAGGTACATTAAAATTTGTCATTTCTGGGAGTATATTCTTAGTCTTCTATAATTGGAAAGAAAATTTTTAGAAAAAAAATGCTTCACAACACAGATCAGGAAGTAGATTCTCTCTCTCTCTCTCTCTCTCTCTCTCTCTCTGTGTGTTTGTGTTTGTGTGTGTATTTGTGTGTGTGTGTGTGTGAAAGAGAGAGAGAGATTGCACAGAAACACTCATGGTGTTTTTGTTTGCTCCTTGGTCTAGGATGTTATAGGTACACCCTAACCCTAATTTCCTTCTGCTTTACTTCCACTGAAAGTGACTGAGCAAAGAAAAGTAAGATGTAAGTCCTCACTAGTAGGTGCCAAAACAACATTTCTTAAAACAAAAATGACCCTCATCACAACTCAGTCCACCTACCTTATTCTCTACATCTCCAGAGACCAACACTTGGATGCTTGGTAAAGAGAGCAGCATGAATAAGAAGAGATGATCATCAACACAATGATTTAGTAAACGTATTTTATGTCTTCATCCGATCTGTTATATAGACCTTTATTTTTTGCAATAGTACTCTCTGAGAGGTAACATTGAGGCTAAAATTATATTTAAAAACTTGAGTAACTGTTTTCAAAATAGTAAGATGTTTGACATAGACTTTCTCCTTACTATGTGGTCTCTCTCTCAGTAGAATGTGGCCCTGCTGCTTATGAGACAAGTCACTAATCCTCTTGAGATCTCAGTTTTTATGTTTGGAAAATGTGATAATGTATTTCTTCCGGGACTGTAGGGGTTAAATAAGATGATAAATGTACAGGTTTAGCTCTATGTGACACACATAGTGGGTAAAAACATGATAGAAGATTAAGTAACTAATCATCCAAAATGTTCTAATTATCAATCAAATAAAGATAGATAACTTTTATTCATGCTTCCACAACACTATTATTTTGCAAAATTTCAAACCTATAAAAAAGTTGAAAGTGTCTCAGTAAATATTTGCACATTCTTTTTTAATGTTTTGTCGTAAATATTTTGCCACATGGGCTTTATTTACTGATGACTCGATAGGTAGGTAGGTAGATGTTTTTTGCTAAACTATTTGATAACTTGTAGACTTGAGATTTGAAATCTAAATATTTTAACATGCATCTCTTAGGAACCATTATTTATGTTTTTAAGATGATAACAGAATTATTTTTTATAAAGTCAGTAGCTTTTATGATTAAGTTTGAACCAAAGCTCAGTGAAAAATAAAATATTATCAGTCACTTTCCATATGAGTACAACATTGTACTTTTCTGAAGTCATGTACATCCACTGTCTCATTGATTCAACTCTAGTGCCATGAGGGATTAGGGAAGAGCAGGCACTATTGTATCGTCCATGTTTACAATAGAGAAAATCAAATCTGAAAGCATTAAGTGAGTTGGTGAATATCAAACTTGTTTTTAAAAGCCAGCTCCATAACTCTGATTTACCCATTTTCCAAGTGAATAAAAGGAAAGTGCTTCATGTTAGGCAGCGTGCTAGATATTTAGAATCATTGTCAACTTTTATTAATTGAGTATCTCTATAAGGTAGGAATCATCTTCTTCAGTTTAAAGATGATGATTCAGAAACTCGGAGGAAACACATTCTTTACCCAAGGTAATAGAAGTAGGAATTAAAGCTTACTCTTTCTGGCTCGAAACCTATGTTACTTATATCTGCAAATTGAGAGCCCCTGAGTACCTTGCACTGCTCAGTGTTTGACTCTTGTCACGAAGAGTTGCCAGTTTTAGTTAGAAAGTATAGTAGTATCATGGATGCCTTTTTCTCTGTCCTTGGCAAAAATAACATAAGTGGAAAAACAAAATTTGCCTGAGAAATAAATTTAAAGTATGGAAGGAAATAGCACTTGGATACATACTAACTGACATGCACTGAGCTAGTATCTGTAAGAGTAATCCTTTCAAGAACCCAATTAGAAAGTATTTCCATCATCACATATGAGATACAACTGATAAATAAGAGATAAAGTAGACGTTCAACTTTGGAATTGTGGAATGTGTGTACATGCTGTTTTACTTGAATGTTATAGTTCAAAGGCAAAATTCAGCCGCGGGTATGTTTAGAATGTTATTGTGTGATAAACCGTGGATAAAGCAAATTCAGAAGCGTAGTCACTATGTGGAAGCTCTCTTCCCCCTTTATATGCTTCTAATTTTCTTCCTTATACTCTGTGCCCTCTTGCTCCCTATGTGGCATTTTAGTTCTCCTGATAATGGTTTAATAGTAGTATTATTGCAACTTTCTTCTCCAAGGAAACAATTGTCTTTGTATGAAATCTCCAATTTGGCAAAATGTTTATCTTAATGGAAAACCGGTAGGGCTGGGCCATGTACGGCTGGTGAGATATAATTCACAAGCAATTCTTTGATAACCTCTTATAGTATACAATATCACTGACAATTATGATCTAAAGGACTATGCTGAATTAATATTTGAGATTTCAAAGAGAAAATAATTCCAGTCCACATTTTTCATTTACTATTTACTTAAAAAGCTGGCATCCAGGATCAGATTAAATAAAATCTGCTAGCATCTCATGGATGCTCTTGTTCTCCGCCCATTTCTTCCTAGATGCCCATCCTCCCCATCCCCTCTTTAGAGATCTGATAAGCCCCTAGGCTGCCTTTCCTTACCTTCTACAAAATTCGATCTTAGATATAACCTAATTTAATAGTAATTTACCTCTTTATGTGAATGTAATCACAGCAACATTAGTAGTATTGTTATATTTATATGTAATAATTTACCTAAGACAAGTCATCAATTTTTCTATCCATTTAAAACATTAACTCAAATGTTAGTGCAAAAATAATTGTCCCCATTATACAAATCTCTGGCATCACTAAGTTTGTGTATCTAGTTGCTTCTTAGAGATTCTATAATAATATCTCACAAAGGGGTCACCTACTCTGCTTACATATAAGCCAACTTTGATTGTTATCCAATCTCTGGTTGGAAATAAACTAGATTGTGTGTAAATGAAATAAATTATGTTTGGTTAAGTCTAATCAACCACATGTCTCTAATAGGGAAATACAAAGAAATACTATACATTCACATCCTAGAGACACTGAAAAAGAATCATCTTCCTTAATCTCTAAAAACATTCCCCTGTCGAATCAACCACCCCTAGGATACTTCAGGTCTCACTTAAATAGGAAGAAGCTCTTCTTTATCTCTAGCTGCACATTTCTTTACTCAACATGTTTATGCATTGGTGTCAGTTTTTAGTGTGCTCAAGATTATATATAAACACAAGAAAGAGACAAGAGACAAATACATTACTAAAATTAGAAATAGCTACATGTTAACCTCAATTCACTTTCCAGGGAGAATATGCTTAATGTTCTAGAAATATATATATTTAGATTGATACAATTTCTGTCTCACCTTGCTTGCACAGTCTAAGTTTCCACCTTACTTTGAGGTGTAAGGCTTATTCTGAAGCTTACACTATAGAGCTAGAAACATAATCCAAGTCCATAAATGCAAAAGATAATCAGGATTTAGTATTTAAATAGGTGTTTTTATTAATATCACCATATGTTTTTAAATTAACTTTGCTTGGCACTTCCATAAATTTCTTCTCAAATAAAAAAGAAAAATGTCACTCAATTGCAGCAACCTGACGTGTAGATAACAGATGGCTATGGGGAATTTTTAGAGTAAAAAAGCAGTAAGAATGAGGCATATCATCTATTATTTCGCCTTGGCCTCTTTATCACTTTCAATCTAAACAGAAAAATGATGTATTACAGGAAAATGGTCTGTTTTGTGACATTTCTGATGTGACTATGCAGTTTCAACACCAGGGTGGTTCATTTTCTGAAATAAATGAGACATACTTTAACATTTCACGAATTTCATGTTTTGGAAATGAATCCTACAGAAATTCATTAAGCTACCCGCATAAACTCTACATATCAGGAATTATCCTATTTCAATGATAAAAATATCCTAAGAAATACCCTAAAATATACATGTGTGGAGGATAATGGTTATAGCATGAAGACTCATTAGACAATAAATACTTCCATGTTCTGCTAATTGCTAAAATAAAAGAATTGTTTCTTATGCAAAGTTGACATCTGTCTCTGTGGTAAGATTTCAAAGTATCTAAAGATGCCTTTTTAAAATTGTCCCACCCAGATTGCCTCAGTGAAGACTTGGTTTTCTTTTTCAGTACAAAATAGCAATTACTATGACTTATTTTATGCTTATTAAATTAATCGTAGAATTAAATGTTTTTTTTTTTTAATTTGCTTCATAACAGTTATCTCCATTATATAGATAAGACATAGAAGGATTAAAACATATGTTCCAAAAAACATACTTAATAAATTACGTGGCTGAGGGTAGAATGCAGATCAACCACAGGCCAAAATTTTAGAAGTTTATCCAGCCTTGCTGTTTCAGGATTTGGGGTAAAAAATGTCACCTTTAAAGCAACACCCCTTATGATATATTGTAGTTTATGACAGAGAGAAGCAGTGGTTATCCACGAAAATACCAGGGTTGACAAAATTGTTTTAAAAACTTCCAGTTTTCCAAACGTTCTTATTCTTAGAAGCAAATAGATTATTGTCATCATTTTCAAAGGAAACCACTTTTTCTAGTCTTCAAAAATTATATAAAGTCACAGAGCAATACAGCACCTTTGATCATTACGTTCAACCAGAACATTCTTAGGCCTCATTAGCCTGTAGAGGAAAAAAGGAAGATGGCATTAATTAGTGTTTTATTTCTCACACAGGAACACCCTCATTGCTTGGTAAATACTCCCTGAACACATCTGCCCATCTTCAGGCTGATTCTTCTGCTGGCGGTCACTCTCATCAGCCACTGACCACAGCACAGTACTGCCTTGCTTTAAATCTCTGTGGACGATGCATCTGTGAAATGCTTTCTCTGCCCCACTTCTTCAGGCTATGCTCTGTATCTTGGCATTGTTGAAATTGGGGGAAATGGCCACAACCCAGATTGTTGTTTAAATGCAAAATTGCTAATTTCTTCCTTTGAGGCCATTTTAGTGACATCTCATAGCAAAGACTTATATGGGTCCTGAGACTGATAAAATATGTTAGTGTTATGTATACATACTCCTCTTTCCTCTAGAAAACACAGATACCCCCAGAGTGACTGGATTACAAAGTTATAATAACAATTGATAGGCTTTAATAAAGACTATTTCTCACCTCCAATAATTAGGCCCTGTTTTATACATAAACTAGATAAAAATATATCTGCTCCGGGTGAAATGGGGATTGAAAAAACCTAGCCGTAATTAACCCCCCAATCTTGCTCCCTGCAGTAACATCCACCCATATTAAACACAATTTATTAACTGCTAGTCTATAATACCAGTTACTTAGTTTTTTAAAATATGTACTTTCTTTCTATATGCAATTAAGTGATATTCTTATAGAATCAAGGATCATGAGTTATAAGCTCATGATATGAAGCACTACATAGAGGCATAATATATAGCTGATTATCTGATCTAAATGTATGATTAGCATGATTCTGAAATAACTTCCTATTTATAGTTTGCATACATATACAAAACTTAAATCATTTTTGCTAAAAAGCACTTAGATATCTTGTGAATAAGGTATTTTAAAAACCATAAACATTCAGTTAAACAATGTAAAATATTTCTACTGTGTCCTAATTAATTAGAGTGGCACACTTACGTTAAGGTCATTTCAAAATTAGGTGCTGTTATTTCAAAAGTAGCATGTTATAAACAATTCTCATTTCATAGTTGAACTAAAGAGCAGAAATGAATAACCTGTGGCCCGTGGCCAAGCACCCATAGGAGAGATGAACAGTTCTGCCATCTGGCATCCCAGGGGGGCCTTCATAAATAGCACTGGTCTGTCAAATTTAAACTGAGTTTAAAGAGGGACAGCATGGCAAAAACAGGAGAACATACTGGGGGCTTGGGTATAACTGGAAAAAAAGGCCAAAAAGATAACTTTTTCCATAAATTCTCAAATGAGACATAAATGCGCATGTCATCTATGCTCTGAGAACAGGGCTCAGCCTATTTCACAAGGATAACAAGCCCTGATCTAAAATTTTTAGGCTTGACTCTGCTACTAATCATCCATACAAAATGAGAAGCATATGAATTTCCTAGACTTCCATTTATTTATTGTTAAATACATAAATACAAATATGTGTGTGTGAGCACTGTCCTCAGATCTCTTCTAGAAATACTGTTTTCTGATAATAAATGAAAATCCTTTTCCTAGAAGATATTTCACTAACGTTCCTACCTGCCCAAAACCCATTGTCTTTTTTTTGTTTGTTGCGTATCGTTATGTTGCCCTGTTGTGCTTATATTTTATTAAAAGGTGATACCGCTTACTGGAATGGAAAAAGTGCATTTATAAATTATTCTAATCTGGAAAAGATGGGCATTCAGCATCTCTTCTTGGATAATTATTCAATTGAATGTGATATTGCAAAATCGTTAGTCGAATAAAACCATCATGTGAACAAGCAATTTCATTGCGAGTCTAGGGAGATTTAAATTTGGTCCAGCACTAGCAAGCAATATTGCTCACAGGAAGGACCTTCTGGGTATGTTATGTGTTCTGCAAATGATAAGTCCTGTGGCAAAAGCCATAATTTAATGCTCAGGGATTGACATATATCATAGAGTCATTCGTTATACAAGACTCTGTTGTTAAACATGAAGAGGGGGGAAAATGTTTTCATGTGAGGAGGGAACATTCAGGTACAGCCTGTCATTTTCAATTCCTCAAGTCAGCTTAACTGTGGTTATTACCCTTCTGGCCACGTCAGGAGGACTGAGGGAGCGTTCTCTGCCGAAGGGTTTCAAAAATCACATGGAAATGTTGAGTTTGAAAAAAATGATCATATTCCTGGAGTTCAAGGTGATTTGTTGTCTCTGGAAAGCCCATAAATTAGAAAGCTCACCATTTCTGAATGTGTTCAAGAGGAAGCTGAATATATGTGTGGTCTACGATAGTGTGGGTTCATCAAGAGATAAGCTTTGAAGACCCTTGCCATTTGGGAGGATCTATAGTTCTGCAAAACTTTAATTCTATGGAGTAAGATATTTTTGGCAAATTTATCATCTTACAGATATTTTCCCTCACTTTTTAGTTTGCATTCTCTGAGCACACATCAACAAATGCATAGAACAAAATTGTAATTAATATTAATTGGAGAATAGAAAAAAAACACCAGGATTATTAAAAGTTTGTTATTCTCTCTTAGTGAAATGTAACTAAAAGCATACACAAAAACACACATACACACACAACATAATTGTGGTGATAAGCGTAAAAAGGTTTTGAATGCATATTTATCATACGATTTTGGACTTGAAAGCATCTTGGAAATCCTTTCAATATCTTCCCCTAAAGGGATTTTTTAAATGAACTCAAGCTTTAGAAATTGTATATTATTGTCATTATAAATGTTTCTTTTCATCTTTATACTATTCTTAATGGTTTAAAATATATGGATAAACTATATTTTTATTATTTTTATTTCATGATAAGGCAATTTCACCATAAATTTGAGGCAAAAAAGAGTGTGTTAGGACCTGTTAGGTTAGAATCAATGAAGTATCCCAAACTTTTTCCCTATAAATGAAGAAGCTGAAGTTCCAAAAAACAAATGACTTGCCTCTTATCACAGGAAAAATATTAGGAACACGGCCACAGTTAGAAATTGGGCATCTTGTCTCTTAGTTCAGCACTTTTGTAACTAAGCTACCCTCTTAGTAAACTGACAGAAAATAAGATGTAACGTTTAAAAGAGTCTCCCGAAGTTGTATTAGAGAAGAATGAAAAGTTGCAATTAATAATATGTTTTTATTCTGTTATTGGGGGAAATCAAAATAATTGGCTGATTTCAGTTCAATTGTTCACAGGATCTGCCTTTTCCTACCTATTTTTACCCACTGCTTATTTTCATCCCAACCTCAAATTGCTCTCTGGACATCTCCGAAAGGAATCTGAATATAATACAATAATTTAATTACCTAAAAATATCCACAGCTTGTTTTCACCATGTTAACCTTTGTACATAACAATTTAACAGGGTCACTTTGGTGCTTGCCTTAAAATAATAACTCTAAAAATTTTTTAAATTGTAATGTATACTTTGGATAAGATTTTAGCCCTACCTAGAATTCCTCAAACATTTTATTTAAGCAAATACTATCTAAAAAAAAAGAAAAAAAAAAACCCTTTCATTACTCAAAATGAAAAATTGTTGCACATTTTCTTCTGAATGCTTTTAAGTTTCGTTTTTTACATGCATATGTTACTTTCACTATAATGGGGGATATATATGTTTATGTCTTTATCTGATATATTATCTGATTTATTAACTGCTTTATAGATGTACTGAATAACTCAGAACCATTAAATGGCTACTCCATCCTTTTCCCATTTCCTTGTATGCAGTCTCTGTAATATGCCAAACAATTCATAGTTTCCTGGGCTTCTATTCTATTCTATTTCATGAGATTAGTCCCTCCTTTTATGAATATAATATCACTGTAATTACTATAAATCTTTTAACTCTTAATATATCATCAGACAACTCTTCTTATTGGCCTAGTGATCTTCCACATGATTTTTAAAATCACATTATCAAGTTTATTGAATCCCAATTGTTGATGTGATTTTATTACTATAAATTAGAAATTAATGCGAAAATACTTCTTAATGATATTGACATTGTCTTTCCATTAGACATCCATGGAGAAATAGCATACAGTTTTTCTGCTGTGGGCTTTGATAATATTTTGAAATATTCTCAGAAAGTTCTTTTTAAAAATAGATTTATTTTCTCATTTTGTATAAACTTTGTAGCTATTTTGAATGAGTGTCAGTTTCTGTTATATAAGAATTCTATTTTTTAGTTAAACTTTTATTTTGAGACAATTGCAGATTCACATACAGTTATATGAAATAGAAAGGATCCTATGTGCCCTGTATTCAGATTCTCACAATGGTAACTTCTTGCAAAGATAGAGTACAATGTTAAAACCGGGACACTGACATCAATACAGTCAAGATAACATTTCCATCACCACGAGGATTCCTCCTTTTGCCTTTGTATAGATATACCTAGTAAGAAACATTGCTTACCTGTACCCTCCTTCTCCTTAACACTTGTCAGCTGCTAATCAGTTGTCCATTTCTTTTTTTTTCTTTCTTTTTTTTTTTTTTTTTGAGACAGAGTCTCACTCTGTCACCAGGCGCCAGGCTGGAGTGCAGTGGCACGACCTCGGCTCACTGCAACCTCCGCCGCCCGGGTTCAAGCAATTCTCCTGCCTCAGCCTCCTGAGGAGCTGGGACTACAGGCGCGCGCCACCACGCCCAGCTAATTTTTTTGTATTTTTAGTAGAGACAGGGTTTCACCATGTTGACCAGGGTGGTCTCGATCTCTTGACCTCGTGATCTGCCCGCCTCGGCCTCCCAAAGTGCTGGGATTACAGACGTGAGCCACCGCGCCTGGCTGTTTCTATAATTTTGTCA
Source organism: Ateles fusciceps (assembly GCA_036589455.1). NCBI lineage: Eukaryota > Metazoa > Chordata > Mammalia > Primates > Atelidae > Ateles > Ateles fusciceps. Next base: position 4,415,595 of record JAZHEH010002077.1, read on the forward strand.
TTTCAAGAATGTTATATAAATAGAATAACAAAATATATTCTATCTTGGGATAGATATTTTTTCTACTTCACATGATTCTTTAAACATTCATCTACATTGTCAAGTGTATCTGTAGTTCCATTTCATCTATCAGTAGTATTTCATGGAACAAATGCTCATAATTATAATTGCTGGGTTGTATGGTGGTTTCATGTTTAGTTTCTTTTGTTACTGTTTTATTTAAGAAATTACTATTTTCTGAAGTTGCTACACTCTGGCATTTTTATGAGCAATGTATAAGTGATCCAGTTTTGCCACACCCTTGTCAGCATTTGGTACTGACACTTTTTTTTCTTTTTTACAATTTTAGCCATTATGTGTGTGGTGGCATTTCACTGTGGTTTTAATTTCCATTTTCCTAATGACAGACATTGAAAATATTTTCATATAATTATTTGCCATTTGTATAGCACCCTCAGTGAAATGTCTCCTTACAAGGTCTTTGCTCATAATTGTACTGTGTGATTTTTTTACTGTTCGGTTTTGAGTGTTGTCTTAGCTCTGGTTACTGTAAAAAAATGCCATGGACTGGGTGGCTTATACAATGTTTCCATTTGGTTCATTTTCATTTAGTTTGACACATAAACATATCTACATGTATATTTGTATTTCCCTTGAGGTTTTCTCTTTAGCCCATGAATTATTTATTAGTGCATTGTTTTGTTTCCAAGCATTTGGAGGTTTTCATGTTATCTTTTCATTATTGATCTCTGTTGAGAGTCTATCCTGGTCAAAGAAGATTTGCTTTGTGGCCCAGAATGTAGTCCGTCTTGGAAGATATTCAGTGGGCACTTGAAAAAAATGTGTATTCTGCTTTTGTTGGGTGCTCTATAAATACATTTTCATTTATGGTTATGCAGAAAAGTATAACTTAGCAGTTCTAGGTTGTTCAAACCATGCACATTTCTAATTAAGGCCTATGTTCAGGACTGGCTTTGCTTATTTCCTGGGAATGAGCTCTAAGTCCTTGAATATTCTGACTGACAAGGAGGTTTTTGTATTTCTGAAGCGTTGGGTCATGATATATATTTTCGATCAGATACATTCTTCTAACAATAAAGTTTGTAGTGAATGCCTATTTTGCTCTGGGTAACTGATCTGCCAGTAAAAACTGCAAATACCATGATTCACTGAGCTTCCCTGATTGATAACATTTGCCAATGTTTTTGCCTACCATAGTTAGATGATTTAAGCATAACTGCAGTTATTCTAAGAGAGCTACCTACAAACTTGCACCTGGCCTCTCATGGGCTTTATTTTGTGCATCTTTTTCCTTACCTCTGTAAGCATTAAGATTTATTTTCTTTTGAATTACATATTTAATAATATGTACTCTCACAATAGGAAAGGCTTTTATTTTTTTCTCTCTAAAGAAAAGCTGAAAACTAGCAAACTTAAAAAAAAAACGGATAATTGGCAAAAGCATTTCTAATTATGATAAATATAAAATCAAAAATGTTAAAACATAGAACCTAAAAAAATTGCTCAACAAAAAGTAGCTTTCTATATAAATTACACCATAAGCATGAGTTAAAATATGGAAAACAATCTGAAAAATGTTACAAAACAGGCTTCTAAAAGGTATTATAGATACTAAAATAAAATTTTCCTAGTCAATTTATATATAAAAACAATTATGCAGCTGTTCACTGTTTTTACATAAATAAAGGTGCAATAATTTGCAATGCCTTTTGATAAGGATTTGTTTTTGTTTTGTTTTAGTGGTAAGAATACTTAAGATCTACCCTTTTAATAAAATTTTAAGTGTACAATGCAATATTGTTAACTGTAAGCCCAATGTTGTATAGAACATCTCTAAAACTTATCCATCTTGTTTAACTGAAACTTTATTCTTATTTATTCTTTTTTCCCTTCTTACATCCTCTGGCAGCCACTATCTAATAATTTATAATGTCCATACTACCAAAATTAATCTACAGATTCAATATGATAGCTGTCAAAATCTCAGTTTTTTTTTTTTAACAAATAGAAACAACATCCTAAAATTTATATGGACCCTGAAAGAAACCCAAATAGCCAGATCAAGCTTAAAAAGAACTAATATGGAGGCATCATACTTCTTAATTTCAAAATATATTACAAAGCTACAGTAATGAAAACAGTATAGTACTCGCATAAAGATAGATATGTGAAACAATCAAACAGAATAGAGCCGAGAAACAACTTCAGGAATATATGATCAATTGATCTTCAAAACGGGAGCCAAGAATGCACAATAAAGGACAGACTCTTCAAGAAATGTTTATGGAAAAACTGGATCTCCACATGCAAAAGAATGAAATTGAATCCTTTCCTATATTGTTCAAAAATGTAACTCAAAATAGAGTGAAAACTTAATGTAAGGCCTGAGACCATTTAAAACTTCCAGAAGACAACATAGAGAGAAAGACTTGTGACACTGTTCTTGACAATGTTTTTCTGAATATGACAATGAAAGCACAGGGAGCAAAAGGAAAAACAGACAAGTCAGCCTACCTCAAATTACAAAAGCTTCTGCATAGCAATGGAAAAAAATCAACACAGTGAAAGCAAAACCTACAGAGTAAGAGAAAATATTTGCAAGCCATATATGTGATAAATGGTTCTAAAATATATAGACACTCAAACCCTCAATACTAAAGCAAAAAACCCAAAACATTAAAATAAAACCTTATAATGTAATTTTAAAATGGACTAAAGACTTGAACAGACATATCTCCAAAGAAGATGTACAAATTGCCAATAGGCATATGAAAAGATATTTAATGTCACTAATCATCATAAATGTTAGAAAGACTGTTATCAAAGAAAAGAAAACAAAGCCAACGACAACAAATGGTGGTGGGGATGTGGAAGAATTTGGAGCCCTTTTATAATATTGGTGATCAGTGAAAAATGCTGCAGCCAATATGGAAAACAGTATTGAGGTTTATTTTAAAAATTAAAATAGAAGTTACATATAATACAGCAATGCAGTCATCAGCATTTTGGATAAATTTGGGCATTTATCCCCAAAATTGGAATCAGGATCTCAAAGAGATGTTAGCACCTCCATGTTCTTTGCAGTGCTATTCACAGTTGTCAAGACGTGAACAAAATACCTTGCATATTTAATACATATTATTTCACTGAAAATACAAACATGAGTATAACAGCTTTTTTAGTCTGTCAAGTCCTTCTAGAGAATCATCAAGCCTGAGAGTTGTCTTTGTGGACCCTGATATTATAGTGTTTTTGTTTCATTCTTCTATACCTTTGCTGATTTTCTATTTGTTCTATCAATTACTGAGAGAGAGGGTGTCGGAGTCTCCAACTATAATTGTGAATTAGTCTATTTCTTCTTTCAGTTCTATCATTTTTTGCTTGATATATTTTGTGGCACTGTTATTTGGATATATGTTTTTTATTGACCTGTGTTCTTGGTGAAACATTTTACATTACATAATGTAACTCTGACTCTGGCATTTTTTGTTTGTTTGTTTTTGCTGTAATGTGTACTTCTTCTGATATTAAAATAGCTTTCCTGCTTTATTTTGAATAATTAGTGTATGGTTACTTTCCATTTACTTGTAACCTTTCTATATCAATATTTTGGAGTTAATTTCTTAGAGACAACATGCATTAGTTTCCTATACCTGCTATAAGAAATTACCATGAACTCAGTGGCATAATGAATACAATTCTAATATCGTAGAGTTCAAGGAGGCAGTAGTCTAAAATGAGTCAGCAGGGTTGTGTTTCTTCTTGACGTTCTACAAAAAAATATATTCCTTTTCCTTTTTCACTTCTTAGAGGCTTTCTACCTTCCTTGGCTTGTGAGGGCTTTCCTCCACTTTCAAAGCAACTGCACAGAATCTGTGAATCTTTCTCTCTTATCACTTTCATCATCAGATCTCTGACTTTCCTGCCTAATCCTTGATATAATTAAGACATAATGATTGACTGCCCTTCATCCCCCAGGTTTAAAAGCAATGATATCCATGTATATCCATTAGATAAGAAATATTTTTTTTGTATAAATTTTAAGTAAGATTCATCAGGGTAAGAAACTACAAAACAGTTTATATAGTAAAACAGTGATGACAATGTATTTTAGTACATTTCCAAAAGTATTGATAAAGAGCTTTAAAAATGATAAACCAAAAAAAAGAAAAACAAAAATGATAAACCAGTTGACATAGTGTTTTTGCCTTTATGATATACCTTAAATAAACTATCAGATATATTCATAGATATTTACATTCTGTAACAAACAGCATCCTTATACAAAAATGTTCAATTGAATGATGTACTAGAGCCAATCTGCACATCTGTACGAAGCTGCGCATTTAGTTATGTCACACTGGTAGAATGAAATCAGCTATGGTGAAACATTTATACTACTAAAATGAGAAAACTCTACAAATCATCTACAGCTCTCTTTGACAGTATGTTTTTTAAAGTTTATAAAAACATTACCAATAAAAATAAGTTATAAAATATCTCTAGAAACAGTGTACTGAAAAACAAAGAATTTTTTCAAGCAATATGTAATTTAAAGAAAACTTCGTAATAAAATTATTGAAGACACGAAACTATAGGTATTCGTATTTATAATAACACATTACAGACCTGATACAGTACATTAAAATTTTGACTATACAAATAAAACTTGAAATTATAAGAGAGCAAAATGTCTTTAATTTTTAACATATTGGAAAATAATAAAGGCCATTTGCTCTAAACATAACTTAGGTTGTTTACATTTAGGAGAGAAAAATTTGTAGACGTATTAATAAATTTTCAAATTGTGAAATAACTAATGAGTAAATTGATCAGCTTTTAGTTCTTATAAAGTGTCCCAGATTGTAACTGCCTACCCTATGCTGTTATTTATCTGTGGCATAAATATAGCAGAGATTTATGAAACTAAGAAAAAAAATAATTTCGCAAGAGAGATGATCTTGCTATATTGCCCAGGCTGGTCTTGAACTCCTAGGCTCAAGTGGTCCTCCTGCCTCAGTTTCCCAATAAGCTGGAACTTTGGGTGCACTACCACAAAATATCTGACATAACTGAAATAAATATACAATGAAGAAATTACAAATAGCTAAAGCTTAGATCCATATACCAGTGGTGTAAGCTCAAATACAAAACTAAATAAAACATTCTTCACCATCAGACTTTAAATAACTAAAGCATGTTTTTATTCATTTATTTATTCATTTATTTTAGGACAGGGTCTCACTCTCACTCAGGCTGCCGTTCAGTGGTGTGATCACAGCTCACTGCAGGCTCAACCTCCCAAGCTCAAGCCATTCTCCCACCTTAGCCTCCTGAGTAGCTGGGATGGCAGGCATACACTACCACGCCTACCTAGCTAATTTTTGTTTTTGCAAATTTTGTAGAGAGAGAAACTTCTGTCATGTTGCCCAGGGTTGCCTTAAACTCTTAGGCTCAAGCGATCTGCCTGCTTTGGCTTCCCAAAATGCTCTTATCACGAATGTGAGCCAACATGCCTGGCCTTTACATTTTTATAAAAGAACAATAAAGAACACTACACACAAGGAACAGAACTGTGCTTTGCTGAATCAAAAACTTAAAAATTGCCATAGAAGAAAGTACATTCAAGATTTTTAATATCTTAGAATTGTTTTCTTTCATGAGAACAAAACAAAAATATTAAAATATTACCTCCTTGGTTTGCTGATAGGATCCTTCTTGCTAAAAAAAAAAAAAAAAAACAAATCTCACTTCAAATTAAATTTTAAGTTTCTTGGCTGCCTCTGACTATGTTTACCAGATCTACTCACTGCGTTTTTGCCTTTTTCTTTTTAAGGTGATCATGTGGTCACTTGCTTTTCCCTTTCTTCTGATTTTGAATAGTTTCTTTTCTCTAATCTGAACTTCTGGTTCGTTGTATAGTCATCACAAAATCTAGATCTGAGTCTGGTGCAATACATCTGTTGCCTGTGGTGGATGCAGATTCCAAAGTTGTCACTGGTATGTCGCACTTTGCAGATCAGCATGCAGTGTGAAGCCTGAGTTCTAATGACCTATATTGGTGACCTATAGCTGTACAGCTGGTTCGATTTTCTCTCATTTCACATCCCTCTGTCTTTTCCCCCAGTAGTATCCTTTAGTGTCAAAATTTTAATCTGCCCACTTTACAGACAACAATTTCTCTTTGGCATAAGAAACCCATTTGGGAAAAAAAAAAAAAGAATTTATTACAAGTGAATATTGGTGTACGCCAACATAAAATGATTAAAAAATAACAAGAAAATGTTCTTTTATGATTTTCAGTTGGTTAATGGTCCATCTGATATATAAATATAAGCTTTGACGTATGTGTTTTTGTGTTTCTACCCCACTTTACATGCTTCACTATGTGTTTAGTAAAGTAAAATGTACTAATTTTTCTCATTGAGTAACATGTTTTGTGAAACTCCCTGAAGTGAGCAGATAGAGAAATATTAATAGCATTTAGTTTTATTGTAGGCAAATAACATTATTTAGTCTTTCTTTTACATGAAAAGGTATAAGAAAATATCAAAATAAATGAGAATAAGATAATTTACAGCAATAAAGAAAAAAATTTACAATGATGGATAACATCACTAAGACATAAACTTTTGTATGTGTGTATATTTAGTAAAACTATCATCTGAGAAATAAAGACATGAAAAGGGGAAAAATTTGAAAATAGGCTGTATGGCAGATGAGCTAACCGGATTAAGGAAAGAACCCTGCAAGACCCATCGTCCCTGCAGTTTCCCCTCTGACATTTTTTTAATCAATATTTTAAGAGGTTCATTTAACTCTGTTCACAAAATAGAAAACCAAAATAGTTACTAAACAAACATTTGGTAAAACCAATCAACATAGGGGTATATACTTATTTGACTGTCTTCCAGTCAACCAACAGTTTGATATTAAATACCTACTATGTGCATAATAGTATGCTATTCCCTGGCAACATTGTATTATACGGGCCCTGGTCCTTTCCCTCAAGAAGTTTACAATCTAGATTTATTTTTGACTTAGTCCCTTCAAATATTATAAAACAAAAGGTTAAATAACAGTACAAAATCATAATGCCAGAAATGATACATGATGTCAAACATAATAAGCCACTTATGCACACAGAACAAATACGCAATAAATATTTGAGTATTTCATCAATATTTGTAGTCTTGTATGCTTTCTTTCTTTCCTATTAGGAAAACATACAAGGCTATAAATATTGAAAGAAAGAAGAGATCAGTATTGGCTGGGATGATTAGAGAAGGCACCGTGGAAAGGTAGGGCATGTGTTGGACCTGGAAAAACGAGTATGTAGATAGCGTATTCCTTATCCAAAATGCTTGGGGGACCAAATGTGTTTTGGATTTCAAGGTTTCTTTTTCTCTTTATGTTTTGGAATATTTGCCTATATATAATGAGATATCATAGAGATAGGACTCAAGTCTGAACATGAAATTCATTTATGTTTTACATATACTTTATACACATAGCCTGAATGTAATTTTATATAATGTTTTAAATTTTATGAATAAAATGAAATTTTGACTGCATTTTACCTGCAACCCAACACATGAGGTCAGATGCAAAATTTTACACTCAAAGGTCATGTTAGCACTCAAAAGTTTCAAATTTTGGAGCACTTTGGATTTTCACATTAGCAATGCACAGTCTGTAATGTGGATAGTTTAGGAATATAAGATGTGTACATGGGGGTAGGGGAGTGTATATATTGTTATATAACATTAATTTCCAGAATAGCATTGTGAAAAGAAAGACCACAACCAGCCTGGTTTATTTATAGGAATTATAGGAAATATTCAAGTAGAGGAATAGGAGTAAGACAGTTACTTCTAGAGTTGAGAGGGATATGAAAAACATCTCGGTAAATAAATAATTTTCCAAGATGTTTCACTGTCCCTCTGTTTCTTTACATGAGAAACAAGGAAGTTTAAATATATGTAATCTATAACATACTCTATTGCCTCTTATTGTATAAAGCTGTGATTAAGTTCTGGAGGAATTCTAATAGTAGTACATAGTTGGTATTATGTAAGAGCCTTCTTGGGGTTTGTGAGTACTAAGTCATTTCAGATTTATAAGAATAGAATAGGAAACCTCTACCTTGAAGACATGGCCTTAAAAATCATTTTTATTCATAAGATGAGAAGAGATACTACAATACATACTTTTACCCCCTAATTTGCCTCTGGGAAAAAGTCCTAATAATTTTCTAGTTAACAAATCAAATAAAAGACAATGACTAACTCTTAATGGCTTTTTAAATGGTTGCCCACAACTCTAATGAGTAATTATACCATTCGCTGTAATGGCATTCATAAAATTAATTACAGATTTTTGAAGGAAAATATATATGACATTACTCTGAAGAAAAAAATGTGATAGGAGTGCTAGGCTAATGATGGGAAATTGTATACATTTTGTATAATTACACCTTCATGCAGCTTGCAAACATCTTTTACATTTATTGGCTCTATTTTAGTTTTTTAAAGCACTAAAAAAATTCATTCTCAACATAGTTTATTGAATGTGTATACTATAAAAACTGTATTCCGGTGTGGATCCAAGATGGCCGATTAGGAGCAGCTGAGGATTGCAGCTCCTAGTGAAAGCGCGGAGGGTGAGTGGACGCCGCATTGGCAGACAGATTTTTATTGCCCACAGACCAGGAGATTCCCAGGGGGAGGAAGCCCCACGGGTCGCCAGCGCGGCTGGTTTGGCCGGCGCAGCAGTTTTTGCCGGCGCGACTGTTTTCGCCGGCGCTGCTGTTTTGGGCGGCGTCCTGGCGCAGCGGTTCCCCATACAAAATACGTGGGTCCGGGTGCCGTTTTAGCTGGCAATTGGAGCTCCGGGAAGGCAGAGCCGCCCATTCATCTGATTAAAAAAGGGGACTGAAACAGGCAGCCAGGCCAGGAGATTTCCCGGGAAAAAAACGCCACGAATCTCCGCGCCCGCGGTTTCAGCCGGCGCAGTGGGTCACCGCACGGGAAATCACACAGATCCCGGCGCCTTTTCAACAGGCGGCTGGAACACCTGGGAGACTCTGAGGCAGGGAGCCAGGTGATCAGGCTCGGCTGGTCCCACCCCCCACAAAAAAACAGCCATCGGAAACGCTCTGGATCGAGAGTTTCACAGCAAGCACAGCTGAGCCCGGGACGGCCCAGCTCTGTGGGGGAGGGGCGTCCGCCATTACTGAGGCAGTCTGCCGCTACAGAGGTAGTTTGCCATTGCCGAGGCAGTTCTCACTACACTGGTATAAACAGGACTGCAGGGAAGTTCATACGGCAGCTGGGCGGAGCCCACAGCAGCTCAGCAAAGCCTCTGTAGGCAAACAGTGACTAGGCTGCCTCATCGCTGGGCAAGGCAGCCCTGAGAAAAAGGCAGCAGCACCAGGGAAACTCATAAATAAAGCCCTAACTCCCCGGGACAGAGCACCTGGGGAAAAAGGGGTTTATGAGTTCTGCTGCAGCAGACTTAAACGTACCTGCCCAGCAACTCTGAATGAACAACGGAGCTCACAGCTCAGCACTTGAGCTCCTATAAAGGAAACTCTGTCTCCTCAAGCAGCTCCCTGATCCCCCACATATCCAACGAGTCACCTCACAAAGGATTGCTCAGACGGACATCTGGCGGGTATTCTTCTGGGACAAAGATAGCAGAAGAAGAGACTGGCAGCAACCGTTACTGTTCTGCAGCTGCTGCAGGTGATCCCCCAGGCAAGCAGGGCCGGGAGTGGACCTCAGCAGTCCTACAGCAGAGGGGCCAGACTGTTAGAAGGAAAACTAAGAAACAGAAATAAATAACTTCATCATCAACAAACGGGACGTCCACTGAGAGACCCCATCTGAAAATCACCAACCACAAAGACCACACATAGATAAATCCACAAAGATGGGAAGAAACCAGCGCAAAAAGGAGGTAAACACCCGAAACCAGAACGCCTCTCCTCCTACAAGGGATCACAACTCCTCACCAGCAAGGGAACAAGGCTGGATGGACAATGAGTGTGATGAAATGACTGAATCAAGCCTTCAGAAGGTGGGTAGTAAGAAACTTCTGTGAGCTAAAAGAACATGTTCTAACCCAATGCAAACAAACTAACAACCTTGAAAAAAGATTTGACGAAATGCTAATGAGAATAACCAACTTAGAGAGGAATGTAAGTGAATTGATGGAGCTGAAAAACACAACACAAGAACTTTGCGAAGCATACACAAGTTTCAACAGCCGAATTGACCAAGCAGAAGAAAGGATATCAGAGGTCGAAGATCAACTCAATGAAATAAAACGAGAAGGAAAGAGTAGAGAAAAAAGGGTAAAAAGGAATGAACAAAGTCTCCAAGAAATATGGGACTATGTGAAAGACCTAATCTACGTTTGATAGGTGTACCTGAATGTGAAGGAGAGAATGAATCCAAGCTGGAAAATACTCTTCAGGATATTATCCAGGAGAACTTCCCCAACATAGGAAAGCAGGCCAATATTCAAGTCCAGGAAATACAGAGAACACCACAAAGATATTCCTCAAGAAGAGCAACCCCAAGGCACATAATCGTCAGATTCACCAGGGTTGAAATGAAGGAGAAAATGCTAAGGGCAGCCAGAGAGAAAGGTCGGGTTACCCACAAAGGGAAGCCCATCAGACTCACAGCAGATCTCTCAGCAGAAACCCTACAAGCCAGAAGAGAGTGGGGGCCAATATTCAACATCCTTAAAGAAAAGAACTTTCAACCCAGAATTTCATATCCAGCCAAACTGAGCTTCATAAGTGAAGGAAAAATAAAATCCTTTGCGAACAAGCAAGTACTCAGAGATTTCATCACCACCAGGCCTGCTTTACAAGAGCTCCTGAAAGAGGCACTAAACATAGAAAGGAACAACCAGTACCAGCCACTCCAAAAACATACCAAACAGTAAAGACCATCAACACAATGAAGAAACTGCATCAACTAACAGGCAAAACAGCCACCTAGCATCAAAATGGCAGGATCAAATTCACACATAACAATATTAACCCTAAATGTAAATGGACTAAATGCCCCAATTAAAAGACATAGACTGGCAAACTGGATAAAAAGCCAAAACCCATCGCTGTGCTGTATCCAGGAAACCCATCTCACATGCAGAGATACACAAAGGCTCAAAATAAAGGGATGGAGGAAGATTTACCAAGCAAATGGAGAGCAAAAAAAAAGCAGGAGTTGCAATTCTCATCTCTGATAAAATAGACTTTAAACCAACAAAGATCAAAAGAGACAAAGAAGGACATTACATAATGGTAAAAGGATCAATGCAACAAGAAGAGCTAACGATCCTAAATATATACGCACCCAATACAGGAGCACCCAGATACATAAGGCAAGTTCTCAATGACTTACAAAGAGACTTAGATTCCCACACAATAATAGTGGGAGACTTGAACACCCCGTTGTCAATGTTAGACAGATCAACAAGACAGAAAATTAACAAGGATATCCAGGACTTGAACTCACACCTGGATCAAGCAAACCTAATAGACATTTACAGAACTCTCCACCCCAAATCCACAGAATATACATTCTTCTCAGCACCACATCACACCTACTCTAAAATTGACCACATAATTGGAAGTAAATCACTCCTCAGCAAATGCAAAAGAACAGAAATCATAACAAACAGTCTCTCAGACCACAGTGCAATCAAGTTAGAACTCAGAACTCAGAAACTGACTCAGAACCACACAGCTTCATGGAAACTGAACAACTGGCTCTTGAATATTGACTGGATAAACAATGAAATGAAGGCAGAAATGAAGATGTTCTTTGAAACCAATGAGAACGAAGACACAACATACCAGAATCTCTGGGACACATTTAAAGCAGTCTCTAGAGGAAAGTATATAGCAATAAATGCCCACATGAGAAGCAAGGAGAGATCTAAAATTGACACCCTATCATCAAAATTGAAAGAGCTAGAGGAGCAAGATCAAAAACTCAAAACCTAGCAGAAGACAAGAAATAACTAAGATCAGAGCAGAACTGAAGGAGATAGAGACACGAAAAACTCTTCAAAAAATCAACAAATCCAGGAGCTGGTTTTTTGAAAAGGTCAACAAAATAGACAGACCACTAGCCAGATTAATAAAAAAGAAAAGAGAAAATAATCAAATAAATGCAATAAAAAACGATAAAGGGGATATCACCACAGATTCCACAGAAATTCAAACCATCATCAGAGATTATTACAAACAACTCTATGCACATAAACTAGTAAACCTGGAAGAAATGGATAAATTCCTGGACACATGCATCCTCCCAAGCCTAAACCAGGAAGAAGTCGAAACCCTGAATAGACCAATAACAAGGTCTGAAGTTGAGGCAGCAATTAAGAGCCTACCACCCAAAAAAAGCCCAGGTCCAGATGGGTTCACAGCCGAATTCTACCAGACATACAAAGAGGAGCTGGTACCATTCCTTCTGAAACTATTCCAAACAATCCAAAGAGAGGGAATCCTTCCTAAATCATTTTATGAGACCAACATCATCCTGATACCAAAACCTGGCAGAGACTCAGCAAGAAAAGAAAACTTCAGGCCAATATCCATGATGAACATAGATGCAAAAATCTTCAATAAAATACTGGCAAACCGATTGCAACAGCACATCAAAAAGCTTATCCACCATGATCAAGTAGGCTTCATCCCGGGGATGCAAGGCTGGTTCAACATACGCAAATCTATAAACATAATCCACCACATAAACAGAACCAAAGACAAAAACCACATGATAATCTCAATTGATGCAGAGAAGGCCTTTGACAAAATTCAACAGCCCTTTATGCTAAAAACTCTCAATAAACTAGGTATTGATGGAACGTATCTCAAAATGATAAAAGCTATTTATGACAAACCAACAGCCAATATCATACTGAATGGGCAAAAACTAGAAGCATTCCCTTTGAAATCTGGCACTAGACAAGGATGTCCTCTCTCACCACTCCTATTCAATATAGTACTGGAAGTTCTAGCCAGAGCAATCAGGCAAGAAAAAGAAATAAAGGGTATTCAAATAGGAAAGGAGGAAGTCAAATTGGCTCTATTTGCAGACGATATGATTGTATATCTAGAAACCCCATCGTCTCAGCCCAAAATCTCCTGAAACTGATAAGCAACTTCAGCAAAGTCTCAGGATATAAAATCAATGTGCAAAAATCACAAGCATTCCTATACACCAATAACAGACTTAAAGACAGCCAAATCAAGAACCAACTGCCATTCACAATCGCTACAAAGAGAATAAAATACCTAGGAATACAACTAACAAGGAACGTAAAGGACCTCTTCAAGGAGAACTACAAACCACTGCTCAATGAAATAAGAGAGGACACAAACAGATGGAGAAATATTCCATGTTCATGGCTAGGAAGAATCAATATTGTCAAAATGGCCATACTGCCCAAAGTAATTTACAGATTCAACGCTATCCCTATCAAGCTACCAATGACCTTCTTTGAAGAACTGGAAAAAACCACCTTAAACTTCATATGGAACCAAAAGAGAGCCCGCATAGCCAAGTCAATTCTAAGCAAAAAGAACAAAGCTGGAGGCATCACACTCCCGGACTTCAAACTATACTACAAAGCTACAGTAATCAAAACAGCATGGTACTGGTACCAAAACAGAGATATAGACCAATGGAACAGGACAGAGACCTCCGACGCAACACAACACATCTACAACCACCCGACCTTTGACAAACCTGACAAAAACAAACAATGTGGAAGCGAGTCCCCTGTTTAATAAATGGTGTTGGGAAAACTGGCTAGTCATGTGCAGAAAGCAGAAGCTGGACCCCTTCCTGACACCTTACACTAAAATTAACTCCAGATGGATTAAAGACTTAAACATAAGACCTAACACCATAAAAACCCTAGAAGAAAATCTAGGCAAAACCATTCAGGACATAGGCGTAGGCAAGGACTTCATGACCAAAACACCAAAAGCAGTGGCAACAAAAGCCAAAATAGACAAATGGGACCTAATCAAACTCCACAGCTTCTGCACAGCAAAAGAAACAGTCATTAGAGTGAATCGGCAACCAACAGAATGGGAAAAAATTTTTGCAGTCTACCCATCTGACAAAGGGCTGATAACCAGAATCTACAAAGAACTGAAACAGATTTACAAGAAAAAAACAAACAAGCCCATTCAAAAGTGGGCGAAGGATATGAACAGACACTTTACAAAAGAAGACATACATGAAGCCAACAAACATATGAAAAAATGCTCATCATCACTGGTCATTAGAGAAATGCAAATCAAAACTACATTGAGATACCATCTCACGCCAGTTAGAATGGCGATCATTAAAAAATCTGGAGACAACAGATGCTGGAGAGGATGTGGAGAAATAGGAACGCTTTTACACTGTTGGTGGGAGTGTAAATTAGTTCAACCATTGTGGAAGACGGTGTGGCGATTCCTCAAGGACCTAGAAATAGAAATTCCATTTGATCCAGCAATCCCATTACTGGGTATATATCCAAAAGACTATAAATCGTTCTACTATAAGGACACATGCACACGAATGTTCATTGCAGCACAGTTTACAATAGCAAAGACCTGGAACCAACCCAAATGCCCATCGATGATAGACTGGACAGGGAAAATGTGGCACATATACACCATGGAATATTATGCAGCCATCAAAAACGATGAGTTCGTGTCCTTTGTAGGGACATGGATGAACCTGGAAACCATCATTCTCAGCAAACTGACACAGGAACAGAAAATCAAACACCGCATGTTCTCACTCATAGGCGGGTGTTGAACAATGGGAACCCATGGACACAGGGAGGGGAGTATCACACACTGGGGTCTGTCGGGGGGAAAAAGGGGAGGGATAGTGGGGGGGTGGGGAGTTGGGGGAGGGATAGCATGGGGAGAAATGCCAGATATAGGTGATGGGGAGGAAGGCAGCAAATCACACGGCCATGTGTGTACCTATGCAACAATCTTCCATGTTCTTCACATGTACCCCCAAACCTAAAATGCAATAAAAAAAAAAAAAATAAAAAAAAAAAAAAAAGAAATAAAATCCTAAGACCCCATGGGAAAAAAAAAAAAAAAAACTGTATTCCATTCGTAATATAGATGAGAACAATGGTTCTCATTAAGCTAAGGGACTTACCTGAGGACAAAAAGTGAATCAGTGGTTTTGTTGTTTTTTTGTTTTTTGTTTTTTTTCCAAAAGAAAAAGACCACCCATATGATTTTATTTCTATCCACATTTTTGAAATTCTATTTGTCATATGTAAGTTAATAGAATTTCTATGTTGGGGACATTGGAAACAATTCAAAAAATGTGTAAATGGAATTATTTTACTGTCTGTTCTAACATTTTATTAAGCATTTGCTGCTCATCAATATAATGCTACAGATAATCAAATATGAACAAGACTAGCCACACAAATCCAATGTGGTTCAACTTTTATGTAACAAAGTTTTCAGTTGTTTTTTTAGTTGCTGTGAACCCTAAGATCATGTAACCTGAGCATGCCCAGAGGAAGCAAGGGTGCAATCCCAGGGGGGAGCCTAAATGCTCAGTCTGAGAACTGGAGACTGAATTAAGAGCAGACACCACATGGCAGGATCCAGGATCCAATGAGATGGAGCTCTGGCATCACTCCATGGCAGAATCTAGTCAGATCATGTCACCTGACATTACCTCATTGCAAGATCAAATCAGATCATGCCTCATCACCCTATAAAACCTGACCTAGTCCCCAGGTCCAGGAGACACTCCTTTGGGAACTACCCCTGGGATATTCCCCTTACTTATTATAAGTAATAAAATCCCCTTGCTAAATTCTCCTTAGTTGTGGTCATCGGGTTGACACCTGCCAAACTACCAAACTCACCTGTTGTGTAACAAGACTGCTTGGTAAACAGTAATGAATGTGCATTGCCATAGTAACCTTTACTTTTTGGTAATATTATGTTTCCAATGACACATCTAAATTATAGTACACAATCTCAGAGAATGCATTTCTAACACTGCCATGTGTATCCTTCATGTTGGTCAGTCTGGTTTTGCTCTAGCTGTAGGGGCAATGGCAGAGCATTGCCAAGTTTTTAGATCATTTAATCTCAAATGCTCTTAATGTCTTCTCAAATGGAAATTGCTTCCCCCATTACCAGGTCATCTCCTCCAATCCTGTCACCCACTCATAGCATGAACAGAAAAAGTTGGCAAAGTTAGTTCTTTATCTGGAAGGATAATCTTCATGAACCTACCTCTGAAGAAAAAGTAATTTCTCTCTCTGTAGCTTTTGTTGATTCGTTATACTTCTCATGCCAAGTGCCTCCTTAGTATTACAAAGAACTTGAGTTTCAGTCAAGTTTTCACTGTTTTTCGGTGGGAAAACAAAATAAGTATAGACTTGTTTCTACTTTCTTCCAAAGACATCAAAAGGAAAAAGAACATCTTGAGAATCTAAAATTCTTTTTCCAAAGTCATCATGTTTGTTCAGTGCCATCCCTTACATATAAGTTCTATAAGACAAATGTCTGATAGTAACACATGAAAGGTAAGAAGAAAGTTTTTGTTTTTTTTTTTTTGTTTTTTTTTTGTTTGATATGCTTTTATTTTATTTTTTTATTTATTTTTTTTTTTAATTTTATTGCATTTTAGGTTTGGGGTACATGTGAAGAACGTGGAAGATTGTTGCATAGGTACACACATGGCAGTGTGATTTGCTGCCTTCCTCCCCCATCACCTATATCTGGCATTTCTCCCCCATGCTATCCCTCCCCCAACTCCCCACCCCCCACTATCCCTCCCCTTTTTCCCCCCACAGACCCCAGTGTGTGATACTCCCCTCCCTGTGTCCATGTGTTCCCATTGTTCAACACCCGCCTATGAGTGAGAACATGCGGTGTTTGATTTTCTGTTCTTGTGTCAGTTTGCTGAGAATGATGGTTTCCACGCTCATCCATGTCCCTACAAAGGACGTGAACTCATCGTTTTTAATGGCTGCATAATATTCCATGGTGTATATGTGCCACATTTTCCCTGTCCAGTCTATCATCGATGGGCATTTGGGTTGGTTCCAGGTCTTTGCTATTGTAAACTGTGCTGCAATGAACATTCGTGTGCATGTGTCCTTATAGTAGAACATTTTTTGTTTTTCTTTACGAGAAGAAAAACAACTTTTGTGTAGAATCCTAGTAAAAAACCTTAGTTAACACATCACTCATAGTCTTTAGTTTTATGTCTAAGACCCTTAAAGCTTTGCTAGAGCTCTTTAATCATCTGTTTTATATTGATGCTAATTTATTTTAAATCATAGTTCTTTACAGAATTATTTTAAAACTAATAATTACCAAAAAAATTGTGAGAAGTAGAGAGGTACAAATGATTATTGGAACAAGTTCTTCAGGATACCCCTGTAACATAAACTAGCAATACCCATATTCAGATGTAAGAAGGGCTTTTATAATTCGAGAAAAATTTACCAAAATCTAGATGAAAAATAAAGCCAATTCAAGTAAGAATTTGATTTGGAAAAGAATTGACTTTACAGTGAAGAATTCTCAATGAATGTGACTTTGAAAACTATTTCTGTGGGTGGGATTAGGCACAACTCATACATACAAACATAAGGATCAGGGTCATGTAATATTAGGAAATTCTGCGTTAAACACTTACTAAGTTAATCCCTGAGTTTCATGTGTAACTATAAATCATTAAAAACAAGACTTAGTGTGCTATGTCTAATGTTATTTGATCAGAGACCTCTTTTGCTTAGTCTTAAGACTCCGAAGTATGGAAACCACATCTTAGAACATTCTACTAAAGAAAAAGTAATAGAAGACTAGGCTTCTGAAGCCTTTTTTCCCTCAAGTTTTCTAAGTTTATAAAGCTATTCATGTTATCTTAAGTATAATTCTATGAGCTTTACATATTGATGTAAAAAACATTGTTGAATGCCTGTTGTGTGACAGATGCGGTGATATAACCTGGGAGACACGGAAAATTAAAGACAATTCTCTTTTTTATAATTCTGTAATACAGAAATAGGGGAAAGTTATTAAAACTGATTTCAATAGTGAGACAATTGTTATGTTACAATTAGTAATAAGTCATTTATTGAAGTATTTCTAATATCCCATATTTAATGTTCGCAAAGTGCCTGATATATTGATGATTGTTATAGACAAGATAAAGAACCAGGATAATAAAGCCAAATCTCACAGTTGGTAAGTAGAATATATTTAAATGTGGTTCTGTCCAAATATAAAGTCAGTTTTCTAAATCAGGAATGCTGCTTCTGAGGACACAGAGTAGAAACTGGTTCAACTTAATTGAATTAAGATTTTATGAATAAAGACATTAAAACATTAGAAAAAGCATTTGATCTGAATGTTTCAAGATGTGTGAAGGGGAGGGGAGGGGAGGTTTTGATAGACCAAAGAAAAGAAAATTGGAAAGACAAAAATTCATGAAAAGAATGACATCAGGAAATATACTAATTTAGTGTGTATTTAGCTTATAGCTCTTAACAAGAAATGACGACAGAGAATTTTTTTTGAAGTAGTAAATAATCTCACAGGGCATGCCAAGGGTGATGAATTTCATTCAGCAGGCAATGAAGCTGAAGCAAAAATAATATGCCTAATTTGGGAAGTAACATCATCTGATCTGGGGTTTCGGAAGATAATTTTGATGAACAGGTCAGAACAGAAAACCATTAGGGAGCCTATTTTAGTAACAGAGGGATTAGAAGTTATGACATAAATACTTTCAAGGTGCTATTGTTGGCCATGGAACCTAGAAACAAGCAAATGTCTATGCCAGTTCATGCCAAACTTTTCAGCTAAATCCAGGAGCTTCAATCAATGAGAACATTGGGCCAGGGGTATAATTGCTTCCAGACTAGATCTGAAATGGTTAAGAAACCATCTCAGCTTGTTGCTCTGTTTTTAGTCTTCCTCCATACCTTTCCAATCTGTTCATTCTTTGCCTGAGAAATATTTTTATCTACTTAAGAAAACAGTGACTGTCTCTTAAATCAGTAAAAATTTCTGTAATTACCTTGTATATCTGGCCCTATGCATAAATCCCATCTTTTCCCCCAGGAGGCTATAATGCAGCATTCAGAAAATATTTGTAGTCCCACATCATGCATGTGTCCATGCTGATTGTACAAACGGCATTATCTTTTCCCTGACATTCACACATCTAATCTCTACTTATTTGGGCTGAAGCTGCAGCCCTATCAAGTCTATGAAATCACCTCCTACTACCCACATGCATGAGTGTTCTGATGCTGAAGTTCCACTGTACACTACTAACAGATTATCACAATTTAGCACTGAAAAATTACAAGTGCACTTATTATGCAGAACAATTGAAATGGAACCTCACATTTATTTCCATCTCTAGAATGAATTTTATTTGTTTGTAATATTGTCAGTTGGTAGAGAAAAATATGGCTTTGTACCAGGATATACAATTTAAAAGATCTTTACAAAAATTTATCCTTTAGCTTTTGCTGCATAATAGCTTTGGCTTCACATGGTCTCAGCCTTGCAGAACAGATTTTGGAATTCACAGGGCAATCCAGACTTTCCCTAGATATTTCCTTTGAGCAGAACATAAAATTCACCCCCACAGGATTAGGGATTGCAGACAAGATACCTTTGATTGGAGATAATCAATAAGCAGCTTTGACTGCTATCTAGTCTCTGGAAACGTGATATAAACAGGCAATCGGGAAGCCCCAAGGGGCTAGGCATGAAAGCTACGAGAATCCACAGATTGACAGAATATTTTCACACATTCCTAACATTGTCATAGCCATTCTTATGCTACATGTAGGCAGCTGGTATTAGTATTACCTTTACGTATGAACAGAAAAAATGATGGTCATGGCTCCTTACAATGTTGGCTTCTTATAGGTAGATCTCAAGGCTGCAACTGCAAATATTTGGCAATGTGAAACATTTTGATAGAAATACATTAGAGGGGACAGGGTTGGTAGGAAGGAAAGCTTGAGATGACAGAAGATACACTACTGATATACAAAAAATTGAAAGTGGAGAATGCATACAAGTCCAAGGACCTCAGGAGTGCTGTAGGTCTTTATACCCACTGCCATGAAGGCAGGCTGATGTGCTACAGGCAGGACGTACTTGATGACTGTTGTCAGAATCACCTTCAGCCCATCTTTAACTTGGTGCTGAAGCCCCTGAAGATCTTGAGATTGCTCTTTAAATTTGACTTTCATTTACTGCATTCTTCTTGTATGTTTCTTAGTTCACATTTGCCTGCCCATCTTTAATGAACTCAGACTATAACATTCATTTTGCTTTTGGGCCTCACACATATATTTATGTATCTATACAGCATATATGTGGCACATATATAATTTTATTTTCTGGCTAAAACTAGAATTTATTTTTGTTATAATCATCCACAGTGTAATGAAAAGAAGACCAAAACCAAAGCTACCAAAAATGTAGACAATTAATGTAACTGTAATGTGTAATCAATTCTGGTTATTTGCAATACTTATGTTCCATAAAGTCACCGTGATCACTGAATTTTCAAATACTAGGACATTGTTCCTAGTGGAAATAGTTATATTGCTTGATCATCTATTCACCACATTTAAAATGACCGGTAAGTACATAATCTTATTGTATGTGTGTTTTTGTTTAAAGACACCTTGTTAACTGTATAGTTTTGATTCATTAACATTGAACTTAAAGGCAACAGCACTGTAACTCATGGCTCAACATAGCTTATCTAACACAATCCTTTTCTGTTAGGCACATCACAGTTGTCTTGTGCTGAGCATACTCAGACAGCACTCTAGCACTACAACTGGGGGCCAATTTAAACAACAACATCAACAAACAGCATGAAAATGTGAAAACTGTGAGGCTAAACAGACCACAATAAAGGATACATTTATATTATGAGAGCTGAAATAAGAAAGCAGAGTGTTGCCTTTTTGACACCAGCTAAGAACTTGTACACTAGGTGACTCAAGTTTCTTGGCACTCTGTGCATGCCCACGAATGATGAAAGTGCCAGGAGAATGGACTTGGGGGATATAAATAAATTTTAGTGAGTAGGCAAATTCACAGATGTAGAATTCATGAATAATGAGGATCAACTGTATGTGAAAAAAGTCAGCGGTTTCGTCTTGTCATATTTAGACTTGCAGAAAATCTGTTGGGCATTTATAATTATGCAAGAAGTTCCCAAGTAAGAGACTAAAGGAGAAAAGTGTTGAGGTCAGTTGTTACAGCCAGAGATAATTGATGCTGTTCCAAGTTATATAGGAAAGTCACTTGGAAGAAAAGAGTGAAATTTAGGAAAGCAGAAGATGTTGTACCAAGAATTGAAAACGCTAATTGATAAAGCATCCAGATTACTTTCTTGAAGAGGGTATATCACATTTTAGACTGTGATATGATAGGATTTAATGTTAAATATTCCCAGAAAGAGTTATCCTAATGCCGAAATCAGAAGCTCCCTTAAGCTTGGTGATTTCTCCATACTGACAGGAAGTTACCTACTTCAGAGTTCCAGATCCCAAATCTCAAACCTTGAATTTCTGGTTGTGCTTCTGATTCTCGTAATTGCTCTGCTTAACTGCATTATGTCCCTATTTCTCTCTGGTCATGTTATCTCTGTGTCACATTGTCCAATGATAGAACAGGAAGCTTGCACTACACTTTTGCCATTATATCTAATATTTCCACCCCCCCACACCCAACTGCAGTTCCTTCACTGTCATTAAGCCCACCGGGGGGACTTTCCATTACTTTAAGATGCTAGGTTCTTAGTCCTTCATACTTTGATTGAAGACTGCTATAACTTTTAAACACAGAATTTAGGCTGCTCACTAAAATTTGTATTTTCATCCCAAGCAGCCCTCACAAGTCTCTTGGTGCCTTTTTCCTGTATTGGTTAAACCAGTGCCAGCCTTTTACCACCCCCCCACTAAAATCCTAAGATAGAAATATGTAAAAGACTTTTGAATTCTGTATTACAATTCCAAACAGTAAAAAAATCTAATGCTGATTTTTGCACCTATGAGATCAATGACAGTTATATAGCATATTAGTTTGGTAAAGGTTGTAAACTCTTAACAACCATTTATTCTCCATGCCTCCTAGAGTCCCCTCTTATGGTAATGTTCTTCACACTTGCCTATCTCACTTTCCTTTTATTTTTTTTTTAATCCTTGTGAGCTAAGATACTCATTCATTTCTAACTTCCTGATCATTTTTGGCCTTTCTCAGTATGAATGCTGACCAAGCCATGTTTCATGGTCCCCCCTGATGAGCTAAATATTTCCATGCAGCTTTGCTTTCCTTTGCCTCTTCAACTATTTATTGCCTCCATCACAGCCGTTTACTATAACTATACTGCATCCATTTTCAACAGCACTGCCCTAAATATGTGCATCCAACCAATCATCAGAGTTTTGCTAGCAGCATCCCATCCTTATTGATCCAATATATGAAAATGATACATTCCTAACAAAGAGTTTGCTTACGCCAGTTAGCACTCTTTTTCGTCAGGTCAAATATTGTATTCAAAAGACCAACAATGTATTAGCTCCTTATTGCTGCACTTTATTTAGCACCTAATCCTTAAATTCCTACTACCAGCCCAACTCCTGTTCTTTGCATCTCTCAATAATCATACAGCACCACTTGTTTAATGTATTTCATACATGTTTGGTACTTTGTGTTTGTGGTCTGAACTTTCCAGATTATTTACTGAAACATATTCAGTGTAATCTCATGCTGTCTTGAATTTCATACCATCACTAACACTAATTCTTATTTTTGCCTGGTCCTGCCCTATTAAAATAGGCAGCATAATGAATAGCAAAAAAACATCCTGCTTGAGGATTATTTTCCTCAATTAATCTCTCTGGGTGCTGACAAAATTAGAAGAGTTTTATTAGCTCATTCCAAGTTTGGATAAGCTATGGATCTAGAAGCATTCCTTTTATATTTCAAAACATTTGGGAGCAAATGTTACCTATTATCTGAAGTATAAATGAAACCAAACGTAAGTATACATTCAGAACCTATAATGCATCTGACACTGCATAGAAACAGTGTGTTTTAATACCCTCAAAAAATTGCTATAATTATTTTTATCAGTTCTTGCATATTAGAAAATTTGTACCCAGAGAAGTTAAATAATGCAATGGTTAAATACGTAAGCCACACCTGGTCTGTATAAATCCAAACCTCATGCTTTTTAAGATTCTCCATACTTTTGTGCTAATTCAGGCTTGATGAGCAAGACTCTGAATATTTATACATTGTTGCTTATAAGTCTTAAGTTCATACTCAAATCTAACCAGTGCAATATTTGTAGAATGGTAGCATATATATGGCTGCTGCAAATAAATTCCAAAACATACAAATGTTTAATTTATCAAAGCTTCCATGATAAAATTAAAATAACTTATTATCTTTATACTCTATAACAAATTAGTCTATATTAATAAGTTAATAGTATGAAGTTTTGGCCCTATGGACTTGCCATTAATTAATTGACACTCTTTTGGAATATTCACTCCTTTATCTTTGCGATAAGTTCAAATATTCCAGTGTTACAGCCTCACCTTTTAGACATGGTGACAGATAACTAAGTTGAAGATACCAGTCTTTTGCAGTTGCTAAAAGTTTCCTCTGCTATACTTTATAAGACCTTATAGATACTCAATATTTTGAATCAAGTTTTGGTAAACCTACTGAACATCTCAATAGGGTATCTTATAAGCATCTCTATTCTAATTTATACATCAAACATTTCTGGTATCTGTGTATGCCAGAAACAGTAGAGAAAGATCTGCATTGGATTCATGCTTCCTTTGTCCAGGTCATTCTGTGTTGCCAATTCTCTTTCTCATGTAATAGTGAATAGTGAGTGATAGATTACCAGAAATGAAAATCATCAAAGCTGTGACAAATTCTTCCCTTTTTTCTGAGTCCATTTAAAATCACTCTCGACTCTGCTGCTATTGAAACTATTAATTTGTTTCACCAGAGAGAATATAAGTTCCTCAAGACTAGAAATATATCCTATGTATTTAGTAATATATGTGGCAACAATGGATGCTTAATATAATCATTGAACTAAATGAGTAATTTTCTTTTCCCAAACCCAATGACATATTAATAATTATACACTCATCATCTGTTGTAAAAGCCATAGCAACTGTCTTTATTCTCTTTTTCTTAATTTTTTTCACTATGTTTCTCACACGTTTAAAATTGCAGATATGATTGGGATGGTTCAAAGACTGCTAGTTTCCAACTGGTTAGCCATACCTACCCGCCAATTTTCTTATAAATATTAGGTTGGTGCAAAAGTAATTTCAGTTTTTGCCTTTTTTAAAAATGTCAAAAACCAGAATTACTTTTGCACCAACCTAATAAAACTTTATTACAATTATGCTAATAATTCCCAGCAGAAAAAAAATGTTTGCCAGATTCTCATACAGTTATGAAAGACCATGTGACTGTCCTACACAATGAGATGTAAGCAAACTTATTCTAGGAAAGAGCCTTAAAAGTGTTACCATTTTTTGTAACATTTAGAGCTCTGGCAGCAATAATGAATCATGAGGTATCTTAGTGATTGGAAGTCACTACTAAACTCAAAGGAATCTCAGTCTATGAATATCATCCATTGCTATGTTAGTTTTGGCCTACATGAGAGAAAAATAAACTTGACTTACTTAAAACAGTATTCAATAGTATTTTACCTCAAGTGTAGATGTGCCTAATTCTGAGTAGGTACAATAAAACAAAATTAATAATCTTGTAATAGTAATTGTTAACAAGAACATGTAAGAGAATGCTTTAGAAATAAATAAGGAATATGTATGACTACAGACAATTTTATAAACAGTAAATGTAGGCTTTTGTTTGACATGTACAGAGAGGATAATGTGGGAGGACAGCTAAAGAAACATAGCTAGGATTTTGATTTACATGTATACATAGTTGTTTGAAGACCCTGGCTAATAGCCTAATTAGATTTATAAAGTAACAGTACACTAAAGCTAAAGTGAATCTTCAGAATGTTAGTTTTGTTTCATAAGACCATCTTACTTTGTAGCGCAGCAGGAAAAGCTGCGGGAAATGGATCTCCCAACACCAAATACAGGAGGAAAGGGTTTATTACAGCTGGGAGCTGAGGCAATGATTTGTCCAAATTCAGCTCATCTAACAAAGGAAGGTTCTGCTTTTATATAGGCTTATACTTTAGACATTACACATCGAAGAATCTTAGGTTTATAGCTTTAGAAATCACATATGAAAAGGGTCTCGGTTTACAGCTTCAGGAATCACAGGCGAAAGGGTTCTGGTTTACAGTTTTAGGACTCACATGTGAAAAGGTCTCTGTTTACAGTTTCAAGAATCACATATGAAAGGGCTCTGGTTTACAGTTTTAGGACTCACATGTGAAAAGGTTTCTGGTTTGATCTTGTTTTAAGTAAAAATAGTGTCTTCCAGAGAGTTTCCCCAAGACCAAGCATGTTATTTTCAGGAAGGAGATTCAGGAGGCGCCAGCTGGCCTGCTCTCTCTTCTATTGAGATGTACAGTGGATGACAGAGGGGGAGGCAATCCTAGATGCCTGGGTCTCCTTCCTCAGTAGGGCTTAGCACATCATCAATCCAAACAAACTAATATTGTGAAGATTCATAGAAGAAACATTCTGAGCTTTTTGGCTATCAACAATCTAAAAAGATTACAAATATCCTGACTGTCTCATAAGAATCTTCTAAGATTATGCATATGAATTACAAAGATACGAGGAGATACTATAATACACACATATGAAAATAAATGTTACGGCAAAAATTAAAGGTAAAAAGTGGACAATATATAATGCCCTTCCTTGTCTTTCTTGATCTTCATTGGTTTAAAGTCTGTTTTGTCAGAAACTAGGATTGCAACCCTTGCTTTTTTTTCTGTTATTTCATTGGTAGAATTTTCTCCATCCCTTTATCTTGAATCTATGTGCATCACTGTGTGTGACTGATCTCTTCGAGACAGCATACCAGTGAGTCTTGGTTCTTTATCCAGCTTGCCACTCTGTGTCTTTTAATTGGAGCATTGAGCCTGTTTACATTTAACATTAGTATTGATATGTGTGCATTTGATTCTGTCCTCATAATATTAGCTGGTTATTTTGTAGACTTGTTTATGTGGTTGCTTTATAGTGTCGCTGGTCTGTTTACTTCAGTGTGTTTCTGTAACAGCTGGTAATGATCTTTCCTTTCCATATTTAGTGTTTCCTTCAGGATCTCTTGTAAGGTATGTCTGGTGATAACAAATTTCCTCAGCATTGCCTGAAGAGGATCTCAGTTCTTCACTTATGAACCATAGTTTAGCCAGATAAGGGTTTATGGGTTGAAATTTCCTTAAGAATGTCAAATATTGGCCCCCCAATCTCTTCTGGCTTATAGGATTTCAGCTGAGAGGTCCACTGTTAGTCTAATGTTCTTCCCTTTGTAGGTGACCTGCCTTTTCTTTCTATGTGCCTTTAACATTTTTTCTTTCACTTCAACCTTGAAGAATATGATGGTTGTATGTCTTGGGGGGTAATTTTCTATTGAAATATCTTGCTGGGGTTGTCTGCATTTCCTGAATTTGAATGTTGGTCTCTCTAGCTGGGTTAGGGATGTTTTCATGGATGATATCCTGAAATATGTTTTCCAAGTTGGTTCACAATTGCAACAAAAGCAAAAATTGACACGTGGGGTCTAATTACACTAAAGAGTTTCTGCAAAGCTTCTACACTCAAAGAAACTATCAACAGAGTAAACAACCTAAAAAATGGAAGAATAGTTTAGCAAACTATGCCCCTGACAAAGTGCTAATATATAGCAGCTATAAGGAACTTAAACAGATTTACAAGAAAAAGCAACCCCATAAAAAAGTGGGCAAAGGAACTTTTCAAAAGAAGACAGACATGAGGCCAACAGTCATAAGAAAGATAAACATCACTGAACATTAGAGAAATGCAAATCAAAACCACAATTAGATACTATCTCACACCAGTCAGAATGGCTTCTATTAAAAAGTCAAAACGTAACAGGCGCTAGCAGGGTTGTAGAGAAAAAGGAATGTTTATACATTGCTGGTGGAGTGTAAATTAGTTCAACCATTGTGGAAGACAGTGTGGCAATTCCTCAAAGACACAGAGATGGAAGTACCATTCAACCCAGCAGTCCCATTATTTGTCTTCTCTTGGTTCTCTGGTTCTTTCAGTTGTGATGTTACGTTGTTAACTTGAGAATAGATATTGTCAAAATGGCCATATGGCCCAAAGCAATTTATAGATTCAGTGCTATTCCTATTAAACTATCATTGACATTCTTTTCAGAACTGGAGAAAAACTATTTTAAAATTCATATGGAACCAAAATTGCCCAAATAGCCAAGGCAATCTTAAGCAAAAAGAACAAAGCTGACAGCATCATGCTACCTTACTTTAAATTATACTACAGTGCTACAGTAGCATAGAATGGTACTGTTAGAAAAAAAAAAAAAAAAAGACACATAAATTAACGTAACAGAATAGAGAACCCAAAAGAGGACCACACACATATAACTATCTGATCTTCAAAATTCCTGAAAAAAATCAAGCAATAGAGAAAGGATTCCGTATTCCATAAATGGTGCTGGGATAACTAGCTAGCCATATGCAAAAGATTGAAACAAGACCCCTTTCTTGTGCCATATACAAAATTAATTCAGGATGGATTAAAGATTTTAAACCTCAAGCTATAAAAACCCTAAAAGACAACCTAGGCAATACCATTCAGGGCATAGGAACAGGAAAATATTTTATGACAAAAATACAAAAAGCCATTGCAACAAAAGCAAAAATTGACAAATAGAATCTAATTAAGCTAAAGAGCTTCTGCGAAGCAAAAGAAACTATCCATTATTGGTGGGAATGTAAATTAGTTCAACCGTTGTGGAAGATAGTGGGGGGATTCCTCAAAGACCTAGAGGCAGAAATAACATTAAACCTAGCAATCCCATTACTGGATACATACTCAAAGGAATATAAATGGTTCTGTTATAAAGACACATGCACACATATGTTTATTGCAACACTATTCACAATAGCAAAGACATGGAATCCACCTAAATGCCCACCAATACTATGCAGCCATTAAAAAAAAAAGAGAGATCATGTCCTTTGCAGGGATGTGGATGGAGCTGGAGGCCATTATCCTTAAAAGAGTAATACAGAACAGAAAACCAAGTACCACATGTTCTCGCTTATAAGTGGGAGCTAAATGATGAGAACACACACTGGGGCTTTTTGGATGGTAAAGGGTGGTGGAAAGAGAGGGTCAGGAAAAATAACTAATGCATACTAGGTTTAACAGCTAGGTGATGAAATAATCTGTGAAATAAATTCCAATGACACAAGTTAATCTATGTAACAAACCTGTATTTGTACCCACAAACTTAAAACAAAAGTTAAAAATTTTTTAAAAATAATAAAAATAAGTCAACGAATATTTTTGGATGAAGAGGAAAAATTTTAAGACTGAAACTTATGGAAGTATTCTGTTTCTGTCACAGTAAGGTTATAATTACCTTGTTTTATGAATAAGAACAGAAGAGAAGCTGAAATTCAATGAGTTAAGCATTTACCACAATAAGTTAGAAACATAATAAAAAATAAGTAGAACATAGAAAGTTTAAAAGAGACTAAGTTAACAGAAAAGATATTCCTAATGTAATCGAAATTAATAGCAAAACCAAAAACTTATTCTTGGGCAAGATTATTAAAACTGATAGACCTTCACATTTGATTAAGAAAAATACATTGTATAATATAAATAAAAATAATCTTACATATCCTGAAGACAAATCAAATATTATTTTGAATAAATGTTAACAATTGTAACTTTGAAAAAAATTCTAGAAAATAAAACTGTTCAAAAATTTACATAGGCAGAATTTGAAAACTTGTGCTTAGCTGACATCATCACTGAGTTGTATTTAATATTCATATAAAAATAAATTCAGTATTTGCCATAAAATTCCAGGTGACTACATATGAGTGTATATTTCAGAATTCATTTTATGAAGCCAGGATATTCTATAAAACATTGTCAAAAATGACAGTAGAAAAATGGAAAATATCTGTTTAATCTTACTCATAAACATAGTTGCAAAATTCTTAAGCAAAATATTAACTATGGATCAAGTAATACATAAATAGCATAACCTATTGCATAAATATGGATTTTACCATAGTTTGATTTATTATTAAAAATTAGTCAATGTAATATATAAAAAGACACATACAACATGACAATGTCAAATTATGTAGGAAAAACACCTATTGAAAAAGATCAACATAATTTTAAAGCAAACTCTTAAAATTTGGAGAACAAAACAAATTTTTGGAAACTTGAAGTTAAGAGACATCCTTTATTTGATAGTTTAACAAGAAAATTCTAACTTGGAGTTAGGAGATATCCTTTATTATAATCATAATTAATATTGAGACATTAAAAGATTCGATTAACATCAGTAAAACAATAAAATTTTGTCTTGTTTTAGTTAAATATTAAATAGTAAATCAAGAAGAAATAATAGAATTTAAAATTCAGCTTTTATCTGCCAACATAGTAAAAACTTATTTCCATCAAAAAATATCAATACAGTTCATCCTCCCTTAGCCACTGCTTTTACATCTGGAGATAGATTCATCCGACCACAGGTGGAAGATATTTAAAATAAAAACAAGTAAAATTATAATACAAAGAAACTACAAGTGTAAAAAAGCATACAGTGTAAGAACTACATAGCATTTACACTGTATTTGATATTTTAAGTAATCTGGAGATGATTTAAAAGATATAAGAAGATGCAAATAGGTTATATACATATACTATGACATTTTGCATCGTGGACTCGAGCATCAGAGGGTTTTGGCATTGGGACAGGAGTGCTGGAACCAATCTTCCAGGAGTACCAAGAGATAACTGTAGATGCAAAAAATAGTGGGTGAAAGTTTCATGAAGAACAGAGTATTTTCATAGTCTTAAAGTACTTCCTCACAAAACGCCTTTTAGTTATAAAGGGAAAAGAAGGGTAATTTTTTTTGCTTGAAAATCCGGCATATATCTTCTTAATCAAGTCACCAATTAACTTCAGCAGGTAATGAGCAAATCAAAACTGTAGACCACATAATGTGATGCCATGAGAAGAGTATAACAACACTTCTGGGATGTTCTTTCAAAAAACATATTATCTGAATGGTAATCATGAGAAAACATGAGGAACATCATTCAATACAACTTGCCTATCTTCAAAAGTGTCAGTATCAAAAAAAGTGTCAGTATTATAAATGTCAAGTAAAGATTGAGGAATTCTTCCAAATCAAAGAAGTCTAAATAAATATAACAGTTCAGTGTAGCTTTTGATCCCAGGTTGGATCTTTTTACATAAATGACATTAATGTGATAACTGGCAAAATTTTCCTACAGTCTATGGATTACATACCAGTAATGAACCATTGTCAACTTCTTCATTTAGATGGTTGTATTACGGTTATATAGGAGAACATCCTTGGTTATAGAAAAAATAAACTGAAATACTTGGGAATGATGGGCTATTGTGTCAATAAGATACTTCTCAATGGATCATGACTGAAAAAGGTCCTTATACTAGTCTCCCAACTTTTCTGGGAAGTTGAAAACATTTTAAATAAAAATAAATAGTTGTCAAATGGTCCCCCAAATTTAACATGATATGTCTGCCAATTTGGCTGGCAATAATTGTAAACTATAATAATATCAAGTACTAACGACGCTATAGAGAAATAGAAAGACTCAAATATTGTCTTTGGATGTGTACATTGGTTAATCATGTTAGAAAACAAATTGGAATTATGTGGTAAATTTGAAGATAGGCAAACTACCCAGCTGCAGTAGGCAGAATTCTAGATGTAGAATTCATGACTTAGAACTCCTGACCTTTGGTGCCTACTGTTACTCCCATGATTATGTTAACTTACATGGCAAAAGGGATTTTATAGATGCATTTATATTTACTAGTCAGTGTTCTTAAGGAGATTATCTAGGTAGGTCATGAAATCACATGTGACCCCATTAGAGTAGAGTTTTCTCCAGCAGGTGTCAGAAAAAGAAATCAGGGATTCAGAACATGACAGTAATTCAAAACAGGGATGTTCTTTGCTGTGGAAATAGATAAATGTCTTGGCATGGTCTCCGGGACCTGAAAGAGGCTCCTGACTGATTGCCAATAAAGAGCCTTAGGAACTTTAGTCGTACCACCACCAGGAACTAAATCAAAATCTTCGTGAGCGCTTCCAGATAAAAGTCAAGCTCATTGAAAACCTTGATTATGGCTTTATAATATCCTGAGTAGAAAACCCAGGTAAGTGCATGGAGGCTGTAGAATTGTGGACTAAGAAATATTTATTGATTTAAACCACTAAGTTTATGATAATTTTGACATAGAAATAGAACATTAATGTATTAGGCTTCCTACCTGTAACTATATACCAAAAAGAAATTTCATAGCATGAAAATAATTGTACTTTGTAGTATATGTGTGTGTATACATGTATATACATGAATTACATGTTCTAATATCTAAAAATAGAAAAAACATCTATAGATTCATATATTCATATAAACCCATATATTCATTCAATGTAATACTTCTGCAGAAAGTAAATAAACTGATTTTACAAAAAAAGTGGATAATCTTACAATATTAGGTGAAAAAAGAAAGATAAAATATAAATAATATGACTCTATTTTCATAAAGTTAAATAACACACAAAACCAAGCTATGTTTTTAGGGATGTTTATATAGGTGTTTAACACTCTAAACTAAAGCAAGGAAATGATATACATTAAAATCTGCATAGTGATTTTTTAATTGTGGCATATATAGTCCTTTGTGTTTGCAGATAATGTAACAAACACAAAGAAAATTATAACTGTTTCAAGGAATTGTTTTTAAAGTCTAGTATTTTTTAAATTGTTTTTAAAGGAGCATACTAGCCTCAAATAAAAAAAAATTAAGGACGTTTTGATTTAAGGAATTCCATACTTGGGATATTAGGCAGGTCATTGGGACTCAGTGTATTTCTCTATCCCCAACTGCTACTTGCCAGTGGTGAAAATTCTACCATTGTTGCCTTTTCATTTAGAATTTCCCTTTCTGTGATTTTAAAACAGGAATGCTTGTAATAATCAAATATTAAACTAATCTTTCTGTATCCAGAATAACACAACCACTTTTTTGAAGATGAATTGTTGAAACTCAAATACTAAATACTTATGGAGACAGATG
The DNA here is from genome assembly GCA_036589455.1 of Ateles fusciceps. Classification (NCBI taxonomy): domain Eukaryota; kingdom Metazoa; phylum Chordata; class Mammalia; order Primates; family Atelidae; genus Ateles; species Ateles fusciceps. The sequence continues at coordinate 4,448,053 of JAZHEH010002077.1, forward strand.
TTACAGTGGCAGCAAACTGAAAAAATACAGGTTTCACCAAAGTAAAGAAAGAAAATAGACTTAAAAGGGCCACTGATCCCATTAAGGAAGTATTTTACAGCATGATATTCTAATTTTTATTTATTTCCCTTTAATACACATACAAAGTTTTGGTGAGAATAGTTCTTGTAATAGTGTAAAAAATACTGGATGGAAGAAATACTGATAAAGGTAATTGACTATTTGGCTATATGTCAACATGGGCCTCAAATGTAAACTTACTTTTGGAAAAGGAAATGAATGACAACAAAACAGAGAATACAGACTTTAAATTTTCTTTTATAAAGAATTATTATTTTTTTTTATTGCATTTTAGGTTTCGGGGTACATGTGAAGAACATGGAAGATTGTTGCATAGGTACACACATGGCAGTGTGATTTGCTGCCTTCCTCCCCATCACCTATATCTGGCATTTCTCCCCATGCTATCCCTCCCCCAACTCCCCACCCCCCCACTATCCCTCCCCTTTTCCCCCGACAGACCCCAGTGTGTGATACTCCCCTCCCTGTGTCCATGTGTTCGCATTGTTCAACACCCGCCTATGAGTGAGAACATGCGGTGTTTGATTTTCTGTTCTTGTGTCAGTTTGCTGAGAATGATGGTTTCCAGGTTCATCCATGTCAATGACAATTTTCTTAAAAATTTCAAGGGGGCCTTTTAGACAAGGCACTGTAAATCCCCCAGGGCCAGAATAACAAGATGGGCAGATGTTTACAGGAGGAAGACGAGTTTGCAACCCCCAGCCTCTCTATTAATCCAATTCTCAGAGCAGCTCCTCCTTTCATTGCAATATATATTGAGATTATACAGAGAAACAGTCTGGTGAAGCAATTAAAACATCAAGACATAGTGGCATAAGCCTGTAGTCTTAGCTACTTGGGAGGCTGAAGTGAGAGGATTGTTTGAGCCCAGGAGTTCGAGGCTTCAGTGAGTTACGATGATGACACTGCACTCCTACACTCCTTACTCCAACAGAGTAAGACCCTGTCTCTAAAAATAAATAAATACTATAACTTTTTTTAAATAACTTTTTTTAAAGGTCAAGATATAATGCTTTTCAAAAAGGAGTTAAAGTTTTCTTCTCTAGTAATTACCCACTCTAAGTTATCATATGAAGTCTCTGGCTATGACATGCAAACTGAAAAAAGCTGCGATTCATGGGCTAATTCTTCCCAGGTGAAGCACAGGGCTGTGTCTCAACTTTGAGTTGAGAAACATGATACTGTCCTTGTACTCACAGATGATGAATGTTAGGTAATATTTCTTGAAAAACGGAGTCTCATGGTCTTGACTCAACCTGTTTTCTTTTAATCTGGGAAATCTATCAGCAAAATGAAATTGAGATTCTGAGGGTGTTTTGGGAGTGGGTGGATGAGTCATGGATATTAGTGAACTTGGTGGCCCAGCAAAGTCAGGAGGAAGGAGGACTTAGTTTTTAGCATTCTCAGGACACACTGTTTCCTTGTGGCCAAACCTACTGTCTGTTCTACCTCTGTGTGAGTCTAAGAAGACTAGCAGGGTAATTAGAAGATCTGTCAGCGCCTCAAGGCTCTGGGCTAGGTGGACAGTGATCTCAGCCTGGAAGAATCTGCTGTAATCCTAGGACAACTCTGTTTCTCAATTCTCTTTTTTCTCAAGTTACTCTCTTTCTGACTTCTGTCATGCCTTTCCCTTCAATGCTAAAGACTGCTGAAAATGAAAGCTAGGACACTATCCTGTTATTTGTACTTTCAGCCTTTCCCTAAGGCAATTAGGCATAGGTCCTACGTGAATGTGGGAAAATCAGAGAATATATATGGAACATTGAGAAAAAATAAAACAACGTAAATTAATTAGTTCAGTGGACAGGTCTGATGCCTAGAATTCATGTTAGGGCCCACAGCCAAATGCAGATTACTCCACATTCTAAAGTGAACTCTAAACGTAACGTGTCTTCTCCCCCCTGTGCTGCAAGAGCCCTGCCATAGCATCATCAAACACAGTGATTACAAAATAATAATTAATAAATTTTGTAGTCAGACTGCACTGAGTGGAAACTGCCCAATAAATCAGTAACAGATCTGTCCAGTTAACAAAGAGCCAAATATTTCATTTCATCCCCTCCTGTAACTTATTCTTGTTTATGAGATCATTTCACATCCAAAATACAGAATCTACACACAACTTCCTCAGATAGTTATGTAATACTGTGGCAAGATCTGCCTTAATTGGTTATACTTAAACTGATTTAAACAGTGGAACTCTCCAGCTGATGAACTGCAAGATGAGGATTCTTCCCCAGGTTTGGCCAAATACTAATGGTGGGCTTATCATTTATTAACTTCTGTAAATGCCAAAAGGAAAGGGAGAGTGTTTGGCATGTAAATAACATTGCCAGATTTAGCAAATAAAAATGCAGAATGCCTAGTTAAATTCAAATTTCAGATAAACAGCTTTTTATTTTAAAATAAGTATACCACAAATACTGCCTGGAATTCACTTATGCCACCAAATTAAATTTTATTTGAAACTTTAACAGGATATCTTATATTATATCTAGCAATCTTACATGTCAGATATCGCTTGCCATCAAACATTTTCTTATAAGATGTATCTACAAGTGGAACCAACTGTATCAATAAGAAGCAAAGCATAAATTGCCTTTTGAATATGTTTAATGGAGCTGGATAGAAGAAACATAAGAAATGTTGTACTCATCGAAACCATGATATAGTATGATCTGATGTTACAACTTCTACCAATAATAGTGGATTTCTTTGTTGCTTTTATTAGGATTCCTTTCTAAATATAAACTGGGGTAGGTAGCACGTAAATGAATTCCTGGTGCAACTGAATGTCAGAATTCTCTTTTGTATCAATTTCAGCTGAGTTCCACAGATGGCAAAACAGAGTGAATACTTATATAGATGTACGGTGATCATCATCTATGTGGGTTGAGTAAAACAGCCTAAAATCAGTTCAGTAACAATTAACTGAATCCCCACCTTCAAAAAATAAAATTATTAAGCTCAAGTAGTTGGGGGAAGAGAATATTTTTGTTGGGAGAGTTCTAAATATGCAGTAAGTCTTTTCTCCCATGGAAAATGTGGGGATTTGCTTTCTCTCATTTCAGCCTTTGTGAAAAGACTGCAGGAAGACTTTTTCAAGAGCATAACGTATTCTCTTGGAGTGGACTTCCATGAGATGTGAGCATTACAAAATAAATACAGTGAAACTAAAAAGAATACCATTGTGAGGCCAACTAAAGTGGTCTGTGGAAGAAGGGTGTAAGATTATTTGGGGAAAATAAATACTCTTTAACTGAAAGCAGGACATAGTTTCATGTTTCCAGGGAACCAGATGTGGTAGTTGTATTAGCCAGAGGAAGTTTTTAATGCTTCAGAGGTTTGAGGCTTATTCGTTCATTAGAGACTGAGGAAAGATAGCAGGTAGACAAACTTAAAAAGAGACTGGCCATTTTCTAGGTGGCTCCAGCTAGAGGTGTTCAAAGCAGGACTCTAAGACATCCAGGAAAGCATTAGGAAAGGCAGACACAGCTTTAAGCAGTGGCCAAGGGGAAAGCCAGCTCAAAGATTATCAGTCTCGCATGATATTTTCTGCACTTACCTCTGAGTATTTCCTCTCTCAAACCTGCAGAAATAGGACCACTTAGTGAATGGGAGAAGGTAAAAAACGGATGCCGTAGGTAGTGAAATAGAAAATAAAGTAATCGTAGCTCATCCCCAAAGTCAGTTACCACCTGATGCAGGCCCAAAAGGTCAGAGAACCTTCAAGTGCAATTCTGAGCTCCTCACTGTTCTACAGGAATAAGTATTTCAAATACTGATTGAGTCCATTCTTGGATAAAAGTAGCCAAAATACTTTTTATTATCTGAATAACTGGAGATATTCTGCCACCTGCCCAAGATACATTATGCTAATTGATGAGGAGGAAACGGCAGGTTTAGTACATTTGTAAGATACGAGACATTTCTGTTTGATAGCTAGAGCAGGGATCAACTAACTTTTTCTGTATAAGGCCAGATAGTAAATTAATGTTTACCATCTGTAGGCTTTAGGGACCAGAGAAATACAAAAAACGAGGCTATTCTGTAGGTGTTTGTAACAACAGTTAAACCAAATTTTTACTAAATTTTCATTAACAAATTCAGAATGTAACAAGAATTGAGTAATTTTTTGGTAATACAGATCTGTAAGTGAAAAGAAATTGAATTCTCTTGGGGTTGATAACATTTTGCTTAATTGGGTTTTAATGTTAGTGTTCTTTACTATCAAATAGATTACAGAGGTTCATCTGTAAAATCAATTCTTAGCTCATGAGCTGTACATAAACTGGCAGTGGACTAGATTTGACCTGCAGGCTATTTGCTTATCCCTCTTATAAAGCCCCAGTGCTTTCATCAGAATGGTTACAATTGGACATGTGTGATTTCTCCAGGTTTCCCCTAGGTGAGGGTTTGAATGCAAATGAAGCCATCAGGCACCGGGGGCTGAGTAAGCCAAGTGAAAAGGTAAGAGGAAGTGTTCAGCTCTCTTGGAGAGAGGGAAAAACTGTGGACATGAAGGTCATCTCATTTTCCCTGCTTCTGGTGATTTCACTCGTGATACTAGTGATACTAACCCCCTCATAGTGATCTTTATGCATTAGCACCTACCCAAAGTACCGACACCAAAATCAATCAAAGAAAAAGAATTTTCCAGAAGGGAAGAGAAGAGCTATCACAAAGTTGATCTTCTTATAAAGAAAGCAGCCAAGTCACTTGTTCCATAGATATTTTTCCTCCTGTCTCCTTTCTCCTTGAAAGAATTAGTCAAGTTAAATTGATGCCATTTGTAAAGACACTGACCTAAGTAAATGAGAAACTTTGCAACAGTGTTGATCGATAGCTGAAATTATGTTAATTTTTCTCTGAAATGGAGATGAGATTTCTTCAGCAGAAAACACGCTACTCCATATAATAATCCATTTAGTTCTGTGATAGTTTAGCATTTTCAATACTTTACTCTGGAGTTGGGTACCTAACACTGAAAATTCCACAATTTAGTGGTACAATTTGATTCAGTGCTAATCCAGCAAGGCAGTAGTCATTGCTGTGCGGAGATAAAAGGATTTTGTTATTGTTTTCTGGAATAGAAAATGAGAAAAAAAAATAGCATAAACTCAACAGGAGCTCTAAGAAATACCGACATGTTATTATAAATCATTATGTGAGACAGAAAGCAAGGCATAGCCATGAAATCTTCCATGGATTCCTTCATTTGGGTTGAGAAGCTATTTGGCTTGCTTTGATACATTCCTAATGTAGGGTGAAAATGCATTTACTAGATATATAGGACATCATCTGGTTACCTGTAAAACGGAAGAAAATTCTCTGGGAATCACTTCAGAGTCCTTTGGGAAACCCTATATGATGCTCAGTACCAGTTACTTGAAGAAGTTAAGGAGACAATCCCTACCTTTTGGCAGTTTTACACATTCAGAATTTCTCAGATTTCCTTGACCCTTTCAAACCAGAGATGCTATTATCCTATTAGATTTTAGCAAGGATCCAAATCACAGGGAGCAGAGTGGGAGACAGAAGCTTCTATGTCATCTGTCTAGCCTGGTTGAAGGAAGCTAAAGGTCATTTGTAAACCTCTTGTCAACTTCTAGAAGACCTGAGGATGGTTGTAATCTCTGGATTCACAAGGGCCTTTTTCACAGATGACCTACTGGTTAAAACAAAAAACATAAAGAGAAATGTTTTTAGCTTTTTACATTATAATGTAATGAGGCTTGGCGAGACAGGAAGCAACTCTAATGTGTCTATAGTAGAGAATAATTTAAATAAAAATTAATCAGAAATGTACTAAAACCCCCTTAAAAATTAAAATCTGAGAAATTTTGACAAATATGAATTCAAAGATATTTTCTTAGGAAACAGAATAATTCACTGAACTTTATACTTTCCATTTTGCAAATGCTTTCTGAATGTCTATCATTTATACATATTAAGAATCAATTTACTCACAGAAAGCTATAGTCAAGAAGGGAACATTGAGGTCATTGGGGTCAGAATTTCTCTGGCCTCTGTGAAACAAATGTCAGTGGCATTCCCCAGTCACATGTTAAACAAAAACCTTCACCCATATTATCCCTAATTTTACAGATCAGGGAACTAAGTTGAGAGGAATTGGATTATAGCAGAGATATCACAGCATACCTCTTAGTTCAATACATAGTATTAGACTGACTCAAATCCTAGTTCCACCACTTACCAACTGACAGATCTTGAGAATTTTTTAAAATCTCCATCAGCATCTATTTGGTCTCCTGTTGAAAAGAAAAACACACATAGCTCTATTTACTACCAATAGATACTGTGGGATCAATAGATGAACTTACATCCTGTGCATGTTTTTGCTTGCTTTTCTAATTGATTTTTTTGTTTTTGTTTTTGAATTGTACTTTAGGTTCTGGGGTACATGTGCAGATCATGCAGGATTGTTGCATAGGTATACACATGGCAATGTGGTTTGCTGCCTCTATCCCCCCCGTCATCTACATCTGTCATTTCTCTCAATGTTATCCCTCCCTGACATCCCCATCCCCCTGCTGTCCCTCCCTTGCCCCCTAAACAGACCACAGTGTGTGATGCTCCCCTCCCTATGTCCTTGTGTTCTCATTGTTCAACACCAGCCTGTGAGTGAGAACATGCGGTGTTTGATTTTCTGTTTTTGCTTCAGTTTGCTGAGAATGATGGTTTCCAGATTCATCCATGTTCCTACAAAGGGCACAAACTCATCATTTTTTATGGATGCATAGTATTCCATGGTGCATACGTGCCACATTTTCTTTGTCTAGTCTATCATTGATGGACATTTGGGTTGGTTCCAGGTCTTTGCTATTGTAAACAGTGCCGCTATGAACATACATGTGCATGTGTCTTTACAATAGAATGATTTATATTCCTTTGGATATATACCCAGAAATGGCATTGCTGGGTCAAATGAAATTTCTCTTTCTAGGTCCTTGAGGAAGCGCCACACAATCTTCCACAATGGTTGAACTAGTTTACACTCCCACCAACAGTGTAAAAGTGTTCCTATGTTTCCACATCCTCTCCAGCATCTGTTGTCTCCAGATTTTTTAATGATCGCCATTCTAACTGGTGTGAGGTGGTATCTCAATGTGATTTTGATTTGAATTTCTCTAATGACCAGTGATGATGAGCACTTTTTCATGTTTGTTGGCCTCACATATGTTTTCTTTTGAAAAGTGTCTGTTCATATCCTTCACCCACTTTTGGATGGGTTTGTTTGTTTGGTTCTTGTAAATCTGTTTTAGTTCTTTGTAGATTCTGGATGGCAGCCCTTTGTCAGATGGGTAGATTGTAAAATACTTTTCCCATTCTGTTGGTTGCCAGTTTACTTAATGATTGTTTCTTTTGCTGTGCAGAAGCTCTGGAATTTAATTAGATCCCATTTGTCTATTTTGGCTTTTGCTGACAATGCTTTTGGTGTTTTAGTCATGAAGTCCGTGCCTATGCCTATGTCCTGGATGGTTTTGCCTAGGTTTTCTTCTAGGGTTTGTATGGTGTTAGGTCTTATGTTTAAGTCTTTAATCCATCTGGAGTTAAGTTTCATATAAGGTGTCAGGAAGGGGTCCAGTTTCTGCTTTCTGCACATTGCTAGCCAGTTTTCCCAACACCATTTATTAAACAAGGAATCCTTTCTCCATTGCTTGTTTTTGTCAGGTTTTCAAAGATCAGATAGTTGTAGATGTGTGGCGTTGCCTCCAAGGCCTCTGTTCTGTTCCATTGGTCTATACCTCTGTTTTGGTACCAGTACCATGCTGTTTTGATTACTGTAGCCTTATAGTATAGTTTGAAATCAGGTAGCATGATGCCTCCGGATTTGTGCTTTTTGCTTAGGATTATCTTGTCTATGCAGGTTCTGTTTTGATTTTATATGAAGTTTAAGGTTGTTTTTTCCAGTTCTATGAAGAAGGTCATTGGTAGCTTGATGGGGATAGTGTTGAATCTGTACATTACTTTGGGCATTATGGCTATTTTCACCATATTGATTCTTCCTAACCATGAGCATGGAATGTTTGGTGAGCCAGTTGCACGATAAAAGCATGTGTCTTTTTTGTTTTCCACAATTCTGCTCTTTCTCTACAGGAGATAAGACTATCATTCAGGGCAATCTTAGCAGATTTGAGACTGAATAATGCTTCTGAAGTCAGGAGACAGGATTCCTGAGTTCACTTTCTTTCATCACTTTGTTCACTGAACTTAGGAACAACCAACCAGTTTCATTATGTATCCTTATTTCTCCACATATGGTCAAAAGTATTATGTATAGAGTCACTAAACTCTTTGCCTCTTACAAGTGGTGAATCAGAAGTGTCAAATGCATATATTTTGCATAACTCTCTAAACAGTTCACATCAAGGACTATCAGTGTTCTCCATACTATTAGAAATGGAGTCCTTAGCATTTTCTTGCCTAATCATATTAAGCAGCCAACTCTAGAAACCATATATATCTATATATATAGATATATATGTATGAGAATATATATAGATATATATGTATGAGGAGATATATATATACATATATATATATCATATTTGTTAATAAACTCCCATATATATGGGTGTTTATTAAGTATTAACTTACAGGATCATAGCGTCCCACAATAGGCTGTCTGCAAGCTGAGAAACAAGGAGAGCCTGTCCAAGCTCCAAAACTGAAGAACTTGAATTCTGATGTTTGAAGGCAGAAAGCATCCAGCATAGGAGAAAGATGTCGGCTGTGGGGAGGCTAGGCCCATTTTGGTTCTTCACATTTATTTGCCTGCTTTTTTTCACTGGTGACTGGTTAGATGGTGCCCACCCAATTAAGGGTGGGTCTGCCTTCCCCAGACCACTGACTCAAATGTTAATCTCCTTTGGCAACACCCTCAAAGACATCCAGGATTAATATTGCATTCTTAAATCCAATCAAGTTGACAGTATTAACCATCACATATCCTCAGCACTGTGAAACTGTGAGTTAATTAAACGCCTTTCTTCAATAAATTGCCCAGTCTTAGGTATTTTTTTCACAGCAGCGTAAGAATAAGCTAATACAGTCATTATCAAATTAATTACTTGCCAAGAAACTTCATTACTGATGCTCAAAATTCCTTTACTGGGATCAGAAGACTTCCTTTATATTCTGAAATAAAATTTAAAAAAAACTAGAAATTCAAATATTCCTAAGATTAAAATTCAGATAGAAGGGTGGAAATAAAAGTAGGTTGTACTAGAGGAAGAAAAGGGAATTGTAGCATAAAAGTCTCTCTGTGTTTAACATTGCTGGTGAAGGACTAAGCAAGATTATTGAGATATATTGCCACCTCCTCCATTAAGCATTTTCAAAAGTAGCAGCAATTTTTTTGAGCTCTAGGGAAATGGGGTCAAGTAATTTAAATGTAATATTTCTATAATAACTGTATTCTTTGAAGAAAATACCTGTATCCTCATATTAGAGATGCAGAAATTAAGATAGATTTCTGCCCTGGAAATGAACCTTCTGGACTTTGGAGGCTTCCAATCTTGCCTGGATATCCTTAGCAGATGCACTCAACTCCCATTTCAAGCTTCTAGGGAGCATTCATCCTCTCAACTGTAAATATTCTCAGATGTCTTTTGGTAAATTCTTTTTTTGTGTTCTCTACTTTGCAATATTAGTTCTCTATTGCTGCTCTAACAAATTACCATAAATTCCGAGACATAAGCAACACAAATTTATTATGTAGTTCTGGATGTCAGAATTCCAAAATGTTACTTGCTGGACTAAACCAAGGTGTCAGTAGGGCTGCAATTTCTTGAAAGACTCTAGAGGATAATCCATTTCCTTGTCTATTCCAGATTCTAGAGCCCGCTTTGTTCCTTGGCTTGAGGCTCTCTTCATTGATTTACAAAGTTAACAGTCACATCTTCAAATCTCATTCTCTCACATTCCTGCTTTCCTCTTTCACTTATAAGGACAGTTGTGATAACATTGGGCCCACCAGAATAATCCAGGATAATCTTTCCTTTTCAAAATTCTTAATCATATTTACATAATCCTTTTTTTTTTTTATTTGAACTTTAAATTTAACTTGGCATTCTCTATTTTTCTTTTTTTTTTTTTTTTTAGAAAAAGAGAAAGAAGGAAGAAAAAAAGAATGAAATAAAGAGAAGAAGAAAAAGAAAAAGGAAGAGAGAACGGGAATCTTGCTCTATTGCCCAGGCTAGAATGCAGTCTACAAATGGATATTAAAAGCTTTTTTTAATACTAATAATTGTGTTATACAATGGAGACAGGAAGGAATAAGGGAGGCAAATAAAAACAAACAGCCAACCAATATTTCATTTAAACCTATGAAATGCTATGCAATTGCTAGGGGAGTGATTTACTCCCAACCATGTGGTCACTTTTAGAATAAATGTGATGCGTTACTGAAAAAAAAATGTATATTTTGTGGATTTGGAGTAGAGAGTTCTGTAAATGTTTATTAAGTTTACTTGTTTGAGGTTTAAGTTCAAGTCCCGGGTATCCTTCTTAACCTTCTGTCTCATTAATTTGTCCAATATTGACAATGTAATGTTAAAGTCTCCCACTATTATCGTGTGGGAGTCCAAGTCTCTTTGTAAGTCACCAAGAAGTTGCCCTGTGTATCTGGGTGCTCCTATATTGGGTGCGCATAGGCTTAGGGTCATTAGCTCTTCCCGTTACATTGATCCCTCTACCGTTATACAATGTCCTTCTTATCTCTTTCGGTTTCTATTACTTTAAAGTCTATTTTATCAGAGATGAGAATTGCAACTACTGCTTTTTTTTTTTTTTTTGCTCTCCATTTGGTTGGCAAATCTTCCTCCATCCCTTTGTTTTGAGTCTCTGTATATCCTTGCATGTAAGATGGATCTGGATGCAGCTTACTGATGGGGTCCTTTGAAGTGGCTGATACTGGTTGTTCCCCTCTATACATAGTGCCTCCTTCAGAAGCTCTTGTAAAGCAGGCCTGGTGGTAATGAAATCTCTGAGTACTTGCTTGTTTGCAAAAAAATTTATTTTTCCTTCACTTATGAAACTTAGTTTGGCTGGATATGAAATTCTGGGTTGAAAAGTTCTTTTCTTTAAGTATGTTGAATATTGGCCCCCACTCTCTTCTGGCTTGTAGGGTTTCTGCTGAGAGATCAGCTGTGAGTCTGATAGGCTTCCCCTTGTGGGTAACCTGACCTTTCTCTCTGGCTGCCCGTAGTATTTTCTCCTTCGTTTCAACCCTGATGAATCTAATGATTATGTGCCTTGGGGTTGCTCTTTTTGAGGAATATCTTTGTGGTGTTCTCTGGATTTTCTGGACTTGAATATTAGTCTGCCTTGCTAGGTTAGGAAAGTTTTCCTGGATAATATCCTGAAAAATATTTTCCAGCTTGGATTCATTCTCTTCGTCACATTCAGGTACACCTATCAAACGTAGATTAGGTCTTTTCACATAGTCCCATATTTCTTGGAGACTTTGCTCATTCCTTTTTACCCTTTTTCTCTAATCTTGTCTTCTCGTTTTATTTCGTTAAGTTGGTCTTCGACCTCTGAAATCCTTTCTTCTGCTTGATCAATTCGACTGTTAAAACTTGTGCATACTTCGTGAAGTTCTCGTATTGTGTTTTTCAACTCCATTAATTCACTTATATTCCTCTTTAAATTGTCCATTCTCATGAAGATTTCGTGAAACCTTTTTTCAAGGTTCTTAGTTTCCTTGCATTGGGCTAGAACATGTTCTTTTAGCTCACAGAAGTTTCTCATTATCCACCTTTTGAAGCCTGATTCCGTTGATTCCTCACATTCATTTTCTATCAGGCCTTGTTCAATTGGTGATGAGGCACTGCAATCCTCTGTAGGAGGAGAGGCATTCTGATTGCGGGTGTTTTCAGCCTTTTTGCGCTGGTTTCTTCCCATCTTTGTGGATTTATCCACCTGTCGTCTGTGTAATTGCTGACTTTCAGATTAGGTCTCTGAGTGGACGTCCAGCTTGTTGGTTATAAAGTTTTTTCTATTTCTAATTTTCCTTCGGCGGATGCCCCTCCCCCACAAAGCTGGACCTTCCCGGGTTCAGCTGTACTTGGTGTGAAACGCTTAATCCTCAGCAGTTCCAACTGCTGTTTCTTTTGTTATTGTTGTTGGGTGGGGACCAGCTTTCCCCTGCGGCGACCCACTACGCCGGCTGAAACAGCGGCATTAAGATTCGTGGCGCTTTCTGCCCGGGAATCTCCTGGTCTGGTTCCCCACTTCAATCTGCTTTTTAATCAGCTGAATGGGAGACTCTGCTTTCCCGGAGCTCCAAACACCAACCAAAAGGGCACTCAGTCCCGTATACTCCGGACTGAGGACCGCCGCGTCAGGGCGCCTGCAAAACGGCCGCGCCCTCCAAAAGGGTCGCACTGGTGACCCGTGGGGCTCCTCCGCCAAGAATCTCTTGGTCCGTAGGCTATGAAAATTCGTCTGAAAATGTGGCGTCCACTCACTCTCTGCGCTTTCAGTGGGAGCTACAATCCTGAGCTGCTGCTAATCGGCCATCTTGGATCTCTCTACATAATCCTTTTCCCAAAGGATGTAAAATATTGACAGGTTCAAAGGGTTAGCATATGGACCAATAATAGGCCCTGGAAGACTACTGTTCTGCCTACACACTTCCTCTATCATGCAAAGTAAAATTGCTTTGAGATTGTCTGTTTCCCCAACTAGGCTCTGAGTTCCTGCCAACAGAGGTATTTTTTATTCATCTTTGTCTTCCCCAGGGTCTACAGTCATATCTGCCACAGTCAAGATACTCAGTCAACATTAACTGAAAAAAAGTCTGAAGAAAATTAATTTTTCTCTATCATTAATGAAAAAATGTAAATCATAGAAAAAATACTGTCAATTTTACCTCCCAGATTAGCAAGGGTTTTAAAAGGCCATTACTCTATGTTAGTAACACATAGTGAGTCATGTTCACATATAAATTGATGAAGAGAATGTAAACTAAAATAACTTACCTGAGATGGAAAATAATAATACCTATCAGAATCACTTAAAATGCTGAGAAATTTTCTACTTCATAAATCGTAAGTATTTTCAACCATAATTAATTAAAATTTGAAACTGACTAAAAGACTAAGAGAGGCTGACTTAATAAATTAGCATATAGTTAAATGAATGGAATATTGTCTAAACATTGAATAATCTATTTTAAGTCTATGACAAAAATATTTCAGATTTAATGTTAACATAAAGTTAAACAAAATTTTGCACATATAATAGGATTCCAAATTATAAATCTTATTTATAATATACTACTTATATGTATAATATAAATATTCATATTGTAATATTATGAATAATATGTATATTATAATATAAACATTATAATTTGGGATCTTTATATGTATCATGAAGGTTTTACTGAATATATTCAATAAATACCTACATAGGTTTTACTGAATGTATGTATTAGTAAATACACAAGTACATTATACAGATTGATGCATGATCATAAGCTAAAACTATGCCTTTAATCACTACTGAGGTCTGAAGTAGATTCAAAAATAGATTCAAAGGCCACAAAAACACACCCCCTAATCTAGTAACTAAACTAAGTCAGATTTTTCCTCATTCCCAAAGGAGAAACCTTACTTCTTTCTACCTCCACAAATTGGCCTGTTTTTGAATTATATAAATCAAATTGTACAATGGATCATCTTTTGTGTCTGTATTCTTTTGCTCAGTATAATTTTTTGAGATTTATTCATATTTTGAGTTGCAGCATCTCAGTTATTTTCATTGCTATATAGTATTTTATTGGATGAGTATATCACAATGTATTCACTGTATTTCTGTTTTAAATTTACAATGTTTTGAACACTCTCGCACATTTTCTATTAGTGTACATAAATGCACAATCTTGTTTGGTTATTACCTAGAAGTTGAAATGCTAGACCATAAGAAATGTATAACTATAATTTTAGTATATATTGCCAAATAATTTTCAAATGGATTATACTAAGATATACTATTACTGAAAATGTTTAGAAGTTCTAGTTGTTTCATATCTTCACCAAAACCTATTTTTGTTTCATTTTATATTTTTTCTGGTGCATTGTGATACCTTCATTGTCTTTCTACTTAGCATTTCCCTGAGAACTTGTGAGATTGAGCACTTCTTCATCTATATACTCAATAGTTGGATATACTTTTTGATAGAAGATCTATTCAAGCCTTTTCTCACTTTTAAATATCATGTTTTATTTTTATTTAATTTATTTGAGTTATTTATGCTGTATATGAATATTTTGTGGATTTTTTGTGCTGCAGATATTTTCTCCCATTCTGTGGCTTGCATTTTCAACCCAAAAGTCCTTTGAAGAGCCTGAGGTTTTGTATTCATGCAGTGAAATGTGAAGACAGTAGGGAGGACAAAACTGGAACACTGGAAAAATTTGAATTATTGGATACCTACAACTACAGCAAACATTTAACACATTACAACTTTTAGCCACATTATCATAAAGCTCACACTAAAAACCTACCTACTTTCCTTCTAATTACCAGATAACATCATCTTTTCTTTCGACCCTCTCACACAAAAAAATTACAAAACATGCTAAGAAATAAAAATACATCCTAGAGAAGCAAAGTAAACATCAGGACCCAACTCAGAAATGTCACGTATTTGGGGATTATTAGGTAGGAAATATAAAATGATGATTAATATGTTAAGAACTATAATGGAAAAAAAGGTGGGCAATATACAAAGACATGAGTAATGTAAACAAAGAGATGTAAATTCTAAGAAAAATAAAATAACATTTGTATTAGAAACAAAACCAATTGTGTATCCTACATTTATCTAAATGTATTTATTAGGGAAAATCAACTCACATGATTACACAGTAAAGTCCCACGATAGGCCATCTGCAACCCGCAGAAAATAGAGAAGCTGGTAGTGGCTTAGTCCAAGTCCAAAAGCCTGAAAATTAAGAAAGTTGACAGTGCAGATCAAAGGCCTTTGAGCACCTGGGAAGCTTCTAGTGCAAGTCCCAGAGTCAAAAGGCTGAAGAACTGGAGTCTGATGCCTCAGGGAAGGGAGAGAGCAAGCAAATGTGTGACACAAAAAGAGAGATAGCCAGCTGAGCTTAGCTATCAAGCTTATCCCCCACTTATTTGCCTGCTTTGTTCTAGCTGGAGTAAACCAAGAATAAGATTCTAGGCCCACCAACCAATTGAATGAATCCCCTTCTCTCAGCCAAGGGCATTCCAAATTAACCTGAAAAACTAGTTAAAGTCATGATGGGAAGGGAGGGTCAGAGCTGCCTCATTATACATTCTGCCCCTGGAATTCAGGCACAGCTGACTAGCATTAACATTAAAATAGAGACATTAAGACTGACAAAACAGACTCTTTGCAGCAATAAGATACCAACAAGACAGGTAACAGGCCCTGAAAGAAATTGAAGTATTTCATACCAAAATATATATCTTCAACATACTTTGAAATGGCCCTGCAAAGCTGTCTCTTGTGGGGAAAAGCTACAGTCTGTAGAGCAGTGGTCCCCAACATTTTTGGCACCAGAAGACAAGTTTTCCATGGACCAGGGGCAAGGGGGATGGTTTCAGGATGAAATTGATCTATCTCAGACCATCCGGCATTAGTTATTCTCATAAGGAGCATGCAACCTAGATCCCTCATGTGCACAATTTACAAAAGAGTACATGCTTCCATGAGAATCTTATGCTGCCATTGATCTGACAGGAGGCACCGTTCAGGTGGTAATGCTTGCTCATTGGTCCCACGCCTCCTGCTGTGCCACTGGTTCCTAACAGGCCACCCACTGGTACCTACTGGTGGCCCAGGGGTTGGGGACCTGTGCTGTAGAGAAACTCCTTCCCTTTCTGGGTCTTCTTCTTGATCTCAAAGAGAATTAAGAGACTGGCACCTTTTATAGTTTCTGATAACATTTACCATCTATTCTGTGTGAAGCCTGCTACGTGGAGGCCTCATATGCATAATAAGAACTTTGGTCTCTACGACCCCTTTATTTTAACCGAAATACTCTCTTCTGTATTTGGATATTACTTGTCTTTGGATAAACTCTTTCAACCAATTGCCAGTAAGAAAATCTTTTAATCTACTATGACCTGAAAGAACCCATTTCAAATTGTCTGCCCTTTCTGGACCAAACCAATGTATACCTGTCATATATTGATTGAAGTCATATGTCTCTCTAAAACTTATAAATCCAAACTGTAGCCAAAACACCTTGGACACATGTTCTCAGGATTTTCTGGGGCTGTGTCACACACAGGTCATGGTCCTCATATTTGGCTAAGAATAAATCTCTTGAAATATTTTATAAAGTTTGACTTTTATCATCAACACCATGCTGGAAGCTAATTGGATAGTGCCTATCCATATTGAGGGGATTTTTCTGTCTCAGGCTACTGACTTGAAATGTCAGTCTCTTCTAGCAACACTCTCACAGATACACCCAAAACAACAATGTAGGCAACGTCAATCCAGTCTAGTTGACATCTATTAACCATTACAATATTCTAGGATTTTTTTAAAAAAACACGAAGTATGCTTTTGGACTGTTTAGTTAACTGAATCCTGAGGATAGAATCAACTAGCATAAAAATACGTCAAAAGAAACTTCCCAGATTGAAATGCAAGAAGAATTTAAAAAAAAAAAAAAGCAGTATACCAATAACTGTGGAATAATTTTAGTCAGAAAAACCTGAGTGTAACTCAGATATTAGAAGAGAATCTAAAAAGGCAAGATTTGAAGTAATAATGACCAAGAGTTTTCCAATTAATGATAAATACAAAACCATAAATCTTTGAAGCACTGAGAACTACAAACAGGATAAATGTACATTTTAAAAAATTAGCCTTACTTAGTTCACATTTAGACTGCAGGATACCAAAGACAAAGAACAAATCTTTAAAGAAGCTGAGAAAGTGGGCAACCTTACCTGGAGATAAACAAGGGTAAAAGTTAGAGCTCACTGCTCTGAAGAAACCATTCAAGCAAAAAGAACAGGGTAAAATATTTAAAGTGTTGAAAAAAAAAATAAGCCAACCAACGTAGAATTCCATATTCAATGAAATTACTATTCAGAAGTGAAGAATAAATTATATTTGTTGGACAAATCAAAACTGAAAATATTTATTGACAGAAAACCCTATCCTGTAAGAAATGTTTAAACTTCTTTAGAGAGAAAAGGGAATCAGAAAAGTTAAATAACTGTGAGTTTTAAAAAATTTTCTTATTCTAAATTGACCTAAGGATACTCATTCACAGTATTAGAAATAATGTATTGGGTGACTATAGCATATGGATAAATGGAATTAATAGCAGTGATGATGTTCAGGGCACACTAATACAGGAGTTAAGAGGAAATTACTTAGGCAGACAGTGAGGGTACGAAAGTCCTTGGCAAGGTTTCTCTTTTAATGAAAAGCAGCCCCAAATCATTTTCCTTTCTAACAATTGAGCTGCAGACATAGATGTCAGCAGCTGCACCAATCATGTTCAAAATGGCACCTTCCTCTTCCTGCTCTGCCAGTTATGTGTGCAATAAGGAGTACACAAGATGGGTTGGCCAAGGGAAAAGTTTATTTTCATAATAAGATTAGGGTGGGGTGGCCAGGCTTCCCCACATGCTATGTAAACATCATACCTGATTGAACCAATCTGTGAGCCCTATGTAAATCAAACACATGTCTCCTTAATCCTGACTATAAAATCCAGTGTATCTGCCAGTGGCCAATCTTTTCCCCCTCAGAAGGCCCTCCTTCTCACTAAAGACAGAGGTGTTTTCCTTTCTGTTTCTCTTTCTTTTGCCTAATAAGCCTTTTCTCCTAAACTCCTCATGTGTGTCCGTGTCCTAAATATTCCTGAAGTGAGACAATGAACCCCAGGTATTTACCCCAGACAATGTAGCCACTTCATGTTGGAGTCTCATTCAGGATACCAAGGTACAACATTCGTCAAAATGGTGAATAGAGGAGTGGACTCCAACTCTGTCCCTTTATGTAGGGGCTTTTGGCCTCCATTTTAGAACCAAATCAAATCAACAATGGGCATCCATCAGCCAGTTAAAAACACGGTTAGCATGGCTGCTGCTCTTAAAGACTCAGATATGAGGCTTACTGGAGAGAACATGGAGAATTCCCCAGCACCCACAGATTGCTAGGCATACAGGGCATGTTTGAAATAGTTTCCTTTCACAAAGGAACTAGCTGTTATGTGGTACTGGAAGGGGTTCTGGAGCAACTGAGGATTTCTGACTGGGGCTACCCTCCAGTGTTATCCGAAGGCTTCTGGACTGACTCCAGCCTCCAACCACCTGATGGGGTGACTGCAACAGAATCTCCAACTTTTCTATCACTATTTCCTCCCTTCCTGTCTGTGACTGCCATGTCTCCTATCCTCTCTGTGTATGCGATGTGTGGAAAATTTCAGTTCAGGGAAGTAATCTTGTTTGGCAAGATCAGGGAATGTCATAGTAACTGGGGATATAGCTCAAGGGAAGGTATCTTTATGATTTTTTAGGAACAGAGGCTTCAGCCCCAACAGTGAGTGTCACTCTCTGCCCTTAGTCCAGAGAGCATGTGGTATTTGTAGGCCTCTCTCTGCCCTTGGTCTGGAGAACATATGGCATTTCCAGGTTACTCTGTCCTTAGTCTGGAGAGCACATGGAATGTCAAGGTCAACAGTACCACCTAGTGAAATAAGGATCCTCTCCATGAGGCACATTGTCAGTCGTTTACTGAGACACCCTAGCGTCCCAATTCTCTTCTCTTTCTGTGCCTCTCTACTAGAAACCAGGCTTCATGCTGCTTCTGTGAACTGTAACATTCTGCCTTTAACAATTAGAAGTAAAATATCATTCAAAGCCAAATTTTAGTCTCTTTAGTCCTGTCCTATCAGCAGGAAAACAGCCATTTTATCTCTTTATTTTTTTAAGGTACATAGCTTCCTCCAGTTAAAATGGTACTTAGTAAGAGTATTTTAAGTTTGGAAATTAACTGGAACATTCTCTAAGGGTAATGCTTTAGCACAGTTTATAATAGCAGAATATAAAGCTCAAACTAGCACACTTCCTCCATTAAGAAAGGAAATGGAACTAGTGCATAGTTTCCCCCAAGAACCATTTTTCAGGGAGCCAGACAGGTCACACAAGTGTAGGAAGTCAAAGGGGAATGACAGAGAACTAAAGCTGTGTGGGTGAGCATGACTAATTCCAATCACTTAGTTTCTCTGGTTCCATGGCTGGGGGTCATGCCTGCAACCATGGGCAACATATTCAACAAGGTGCCAGGACCCAGGGACCACAGAAGGAAAACAGTAGAGGGGGATGTGCCCACTGTCTTCCTCTTTGCCCTGGGTCACACCAAAAGGAAGGAGACAACAGGGATGCCTTTTTCTCACTTGTCTTACTAGATGGGTAACAGATCACCGTCAGCTTGCACTCCTCTGTAGTGCATTCTGAAGCACAGGGACTCCTTTGACCCTAAGAATTTATAAAACAAAATGGCTCATTTTCTTTTGCACAAGGGCATGGCCTTCTTACTAGACATTTGCAGGGGTTACAAAATCAATGGTTAGTGGTCATATCAGGTAGGCATATAGAGAATGATTCTTCAAAGTTAGAGAAGCAACTTCCAGGGGAATAATCTGAGGATCCCCCCATATTCAGGGACCCCTGAAGTTTCTTTCTTATTACAGGACCTTAAGTGAATAAAGGGAAACTTAGGCCTATTTTCAGTATATAGAAGCTTTCCAAAATTTAACTCAGGTGTTTGACCTCTCATGAAGGGGTGTTATGCCGCTTCTAAGCCAAACCCTAACTGCAACTGAAAAACAGGCAGCTCTGTAGGCAGTAGAACACTTTGGAGATGAGCAATATGCCTCCTATAATAGGCAAAAAGAGAAAAGAGAAAATAGGAAGGTGAAGAAATAGGGGAAACACCATTGTCAACAGGAAGGGAAGTAATACCTCTTGACAACCCTAATTGGAAACCTCAGACTTTTCTATGGTATTTTTTCTTCTTTCATGGTGTAAAATGTCTCTTATCTTCTTTTATAATGTTCTCACCAGGGAAAAGTTAATTTTCCAAATTTTAAAATGCTTGCATAGCATTGATCTATGGGGAAGGGAACCCAGAAGCTTGACATACCAGCAAAAGTATAAACATTTTTTATCAGTCAGGCTTTTGGTCTCTCTCTCCCTGTGTAAACTGGTAAAAGGGATCATTGTTTTTATTCTCTGTAAAGTTTTAACTAAAGAAAAAGGATTTGCAAGGTTGATCATAAGCTGTAGCCAATCTGGTGTGCTTTGTGTGTCTTTCTGTTTGGTTCTGTCAAACGAAAAGGTACCTCAGATTAGAATGCAGACACAGGACCCCATAACCCTGCTGTTTAAGATAGCCCAACAAAATGATCAGTAACAAACTTGGCTACAGGCCTCCATCTTGTTTCATGTCCTTGGGAACATGACCTGTAACCACAGGGGTACATTTTAGTCTCCACCGTTTTACAATGGTGGTTGTCTTGTGCTAAATCAGTTCCTGGGTGAGGGCCACAAAATCTGATAAACCAGTTTATCAATCTGGGTGGTGCCAGTTGATCCATCAAGGGCAAGGTTTACAAAAGATGTTAATCAGTGATCTTGAGAGCAGTTTAAGGAGGGTCAAAATCTTGTAGCCTCTGGCTGTGTGACTACTAAGGCATGTTTTCTAATCTTGTGACTAGTTTCTTGGTCTGGTCCCCCAGGCAAGAGGGAAGTATATCATAGGAAAGGGCTGTTACCATATTTGTTTTAAACTATAAACTGTAAGCAGGCTCCCCCACAAGATTGGTTTGGCCTATACCCAGGGATGGACAAGGACAGCTTGGGGGCTGGAAACAAAATGGAGTTGGTTTTGTCAGAACTCTTTCATTATCTCAGTCATAATTTTGCAATGACGATTTCAAAAGGTGTTTATCATCCCTTCTAAAATACCTTATACACTTGCAGTTAAGTCATAACTTAATTAAGGCTTGTTAGTTTCATCTGTGAGGGTTTTTTGTGGCATTCAAAAGCTGAAAATCTTAACTGTTTGGAGTGGCTAACGTTGAGTAACAAGGGATTTAAAGGGATTTTCTTAAAGAGAGCTCAGCTTAATTAAAAGTGGATATCCAACTTATAGGTATATTTAAAAGGCCTTTATGATTTTCTTGTCTTGCATTTTGTTTTCTGGAAAAGGTTTTCCTTTTTAATCAACTGAATTACTTTTATCCATTGTTATGTCTTTCTACTCTTAATGCACATGAGAGGCCTTAAGATAACTTTTGATAACCTGGGAATCCTTGGGAAAAACAGAGGAAATGGCACAGACCTTATTTTAGAGAGAAAGACAAAAAAACCTCTGTTTTCCTCATAAAACCTCGGGAATTAAAACCAGATAAATTTCTCTCAAAATCAAAGGATCTGTTCTATTTTGCATTGTGAGTTTTGGGGGCATCAAATTACTTCACATTATGAGAGAGCTTTGGTGTGTAATAACTAGGTAGGAAATATACTTTAGGGGATGGCTAATAGTAGTAATGGAGGGATACTAAACTCTTTGTACCTTTAAATCAGAGAAGCATGCTCTCACTCTCAATCACCTGAAAAATATGGAAATGTCCCCACCCCACCCTGAGAAATGAGATTCTCATGGGGGATGGGCTGATTACAAAATAAGCCAATTGGCTTTGTGTTGCCTTGCAATGAAATGCATGGTAAGCACTGCACTGTGTTCTCCCATATCATCTCACTCCTCCCTCTGAGCATCCATAGTCCAGTATAAAGTGGCACACTTAATTTTGGGGATTGTCTTTGCCTTCAGCTGCACTTGCTTATTAGGCCCCCCCAAATACATGCAGGCACTGCCTTTAAAGTGACAACGTGTTATTTGACTGTAGAATTAGGTTAGTTATAAATGTATGTTGCAAAGTTCAGGGCAATGACACAACTAAAGAAAGAAATATAATTGATATGCTGATGTATGAGAGAAAATAAAATTCTTAACTAAAAATAGTGAAGGCAGAAATAAAAGAGGGAAAGGAGGAAAAGAATGTTTTCTCCTAAGAAAGAGGGAAAACAGTTGCAAACATGGTAGATATGATCAAAATATACAAATAATCACTTTTAATGTGAATTGTCTAAATGTACCAATTAAAAGAATTTGTCCGTGTGAATTTTTAAAACAGACCCAACAATAATGTCTACAAGACAAACATTAAAGAAATAAATGAAATAATTTTTTTACAATTATCCCAAGAGAATAGAAGAAAAACACTTCTAAATTTCTTATATAAGGCCAGCACTATTCTCCCATTCAAACCAGATAAATACATTACAAGAAATAAAAACTACAGACCAATATTTTCCATGGACTCAAATGCAAATATTCTAGCACAGTGTTAGCAAATCAAATTCAACTATGTGTAAAAAGAATTATAGGCTGAATGCAGTGGTGTACTCCTGTAATGCCAGCTACTGAGGAGGCTGAGGTGGGAGGATTGCTTGAACCCAGGACTCTACCAGCTTGTCTCAAATTTTAAAAAAATAATAAAATTTAAAAAAAATTATGTCACAACGAAGAGGGTTAAATTTCATGTGTGCAAGAATGGTTTTAATTTTGAAAGTCAATCGATTAATATAATCTATCCCATTATCAGTTAAAGAAGAAAAATCATGTTATTTTACCAATTGATACAGAAAAAGGATTTGATAAAATTCATCACCTTTCATGATAAAAAATCATCAACTAGAAATAGAGGAGAACTTCTTCAACTTCACAAGGAACATCTAAAATACCTACAGTTAGCATCACATTAAATGTTAAGTATAAGATTTATCCACATTTTTCATAGGTCACTAGCTTGTTTTTTTTGTTTGTTTGTTTTTTTTTATTGCAGAATAATAGCTTATTGAATAAATGTAGAACAGTGTGCCTATTCCCCTGAGTTACATCTTGGTTTGCTTCTAGTATTTTAACTATAAATGTGTTGTGTATTTGAATGAATAAAATTTAAATATATAATTATAAAGGTTCGATAAACATTCACTTCTATTTAACTTCATATAGGAAATACTAGCTATTGCAATAAGACAAGAAAAAAATAAAAGCTATAAGTATTAAGAAAAAAATACAGTTGTCTTTGTGGAAGACATGATTGTCTATGTAAAAAAGTAACAATAATAAAATAGCCTCCTGGAATTTATAAATGACTATAATGAATTATCAGGATAAAAGTTAACATATAAAAGTTAAATGCTTTTCTATATGCCAACAATAAGTGATTACAATTAGATTTTTAAAAAATCATATAATACCATTTACACCAAAAAGATATCTTAAATACAAAGTCTGTACAGAATGTGTGTGAAAAAAAATTACAAAACAGATTAGCTAAATCAAAGATGATACAGTAAATGGAGACATTATCCGTGTTCAGAGATTGGATGTCTCAAAATTTGAGACAATTTTATCCAAATTGATTTGTAGATTCAACATAACCCCAATTAAAACCTCAGCAAACTATTTTGTACATATTTATAAACTTATTGTCAAGCTTATATGAAAAGGCAAAAGACCCAGAATATGCCACACAATAAAAAAGAAAGAAAAAAATACTTTGATACTTTGAAAAATGATACCATCTTACTTCATGACTTACTCTAATGCTCCATAATCAGTGTAGAATGAAACTGGTGAAAGAATAGACACATAGATCAATAGAAAAGAACAGAGAATACCTATCACAAAAATTAGTTAAATGTATCATAGACCTAAAACTGAAAACTATAAAACCTCTAGTAAAAGGAGAAAATGTATGTTTTGTTGGCTTTTAAATGAGTTTTAAAATATAATGCCAAACGAACAATCCTTGGAAAAAAATTTATGTTAAACATTATTAGAAGTAAAAACTTCCTCTTTGCAAAAGATTCTGTTAAGAGAATAAAAATATAGGCCACAGACTGGGAGAAAATCTTTGCAAAACACATATTTAATAAATGTTTTGCATGCAAAATACATATTTAATAAATGTTTTGCATGCAAAATATACAAAAAAATGCTCAAACTTCAGATAACCAGATTTAAAAAGGAATAAGTAAAATATCTTCTTTCACGACATCTCAGGAAAGAAGATTTACTGGTGGCAATTAAGCTTATGAAAACAGACTGCATGTAATTTGTCTTTAGGAAAATGCCAATCAAAAAATAATGATACATCCCTATACATCCATTATAATATTCAAATCCAAAAACTGACAATACCAACTGCTGCCAGAATGTAGTATGTTATGACTTCTCATTATCTCTTGGTAGGAATTGCTAAATAATGTAGCCATTGTAGGCCAGAACTACAGTAGTTTTGTTTTTTTTTTAACAGAATTATGCCTTATCTTAGTATGATCTAGCAATCATACTATTAAATATTGTATCCATCTGATTTCAAAAGTTATGTCCACACACATGAAAAAATTCACATGGTTGTTTATGACACATTTATAATTACATATTTAAGTTATATTTATTCAAATACACAACATAATTATAATTAAAATACTAGAAGCAAACCAAAGTGTAACTCAGTAGGTGAATGAGCATATTTTGGTACAGTCATTCAATAAACTATTATTCTGCAATTAAAAAAAAAGCAACCTATGAAAAATGTAGATAAATCTTATGCCTATTGATAAGTGAAGTAAGACAGTCTGAGAAATTTTGTATTGTATGATTATATGACATTCTTGAAAAGACAAAACTACGAAAAAGTGCAAACCCATCAATAGTTGCCAGAGGTTCAGTGGAGGTAGGGGTTAGAGAGTTAAATGACAAAGCACAAAAATATTTTGTATAATTATGAAACTATTGTATTATATCACAGTGGTAAATACAACATATTAAATATTTGTCAAAACGTGTAGAACTTTATGGCACAGCATAAAACTTAATATATATAATTTAAAAAATAATGTAAGATATTAGATGACCCCACAATATTATGCATAATGCAATTAAAGAATCCGAATATGTTAAAAATGTAAGGAACAACTACACTAAAGGATGATAGGAATAAAAGGCTCACCTAAGTAACTATGGTGATAAATGGAGCCTTTAAGATTAAAGCAGATGGAATGACATGTAAACAATGTAGTTTAGTTGATAAAATTATTTTCCATGGGGGTACAGGGTAACAATTCTGGAACCATTCTGCAAGCCTACTGGAACTGGAAAATTAAATGAATGGCAAATGGTGGGAGCCAGGTTTCTCGATACTTGAAGCGGAATTTTACAGATAAGCAAACAATGAGAGGAGACTGGAATGATCCATGTGGTGATGGATTAGAGGTGGAAATAGTATATACTCATGTTTACTTTAATATGGTTGGTTACATATGGAAATATTTGTACATATTTGTACCAACATGGATTAATATACACACATCACACATTTTCTTACTGTGTCACCTGATATGATAAGGCCTACAAAATAAAACACACTGGTAGTAATGAGAACCTTGAATAACATTTTCCAGTGAAAGTAACTGTGGCCCTTGGAGAAATGTCTTTAAGTGAACATGCATAATGGCCAGGCAGAACCTCCCATGAACTGGTGGTGGTGGTGGTCACAGAAAGAAACTCCTGTTCCCATGGAAAGAAGAAGGAAGAGAAGAAATAATTTTATATTGTGGGGTGAGTGCCAGCTTAGCTGGAGTAGAATGGAAGGAACATCAGGTACATTGCTTAAGTTCTCTTCCTAATCTCTGGTTCCCAGCCAGGTAGCATCCCTGAACTCTCCTGGATTCTGGAAGAACTCACTGCTCTGAAGGGAAGGACCTTGATCAAGCCTTAGTATTACGCTGGCTTTAGGTCTGACTCAGCACAGTCCCAGTGGTGGTGGCCACAAGGTTGCTTACATCCCCACACCTCCAGTTCCAGGTGGCTCAGCACAGAGACAGAGAATTCATTTGTTTGAAAGATAGTAAGGAAAAAGAACAAAGGTCTCTGCCTGATAATCTAGAGAATTGTTCTGGAACATATCTAAGACCACCAAGTTTGTATCTCTAAGAATCTGCAAAAATCGCAGTGTTACTGGGCTTGAGGTCCAAGTCCCTTCGAATACCTAGAAATCATTCCCCAAATGGACAGCCACAGAAAAGCCCAGACTGTGGAGAACACAATAAATACCTAACTCTTAATGCCCAGACACTGATGAATATCTACATCACCACCATCCAGAAAAACATGACCTCACCAAATGAACTAAATAAGGTACCAGGAACCAATCCTGGAGAAACAGGGATACATGACCTTTCAGATAGATAATTCAGAATAACTGTTTTGAGGAAATTCAAGAAATTCAAGATAACACAGAAAAGAATTCTGATAGAATTCAGAATTCTATCAGATAAATTGAATGGAGATTAAAATAATTAAGAACCAAGCAGAAATTCTAAAGTTGAAAAATGAAATTGATATGTTGAAGAGTGCATCCATCTGTTAATAACAGAATTGGTCAAGCAGAAGAATGAGCTTGAAAACAGGCTATTTGAAAGTACACAGAAGAGACAAAAGAAAAAAATAATAAAGCACACCTACCAGACCAAAAAAATAGTCTCAAAAGGACAAATCTAAGTTATTGGCCTTAAAGAGTGGGTAGAGAAAGAGATAGGGGTAGAAAGTTTATTCAAAGGGAAATTCTCTGATACTATCTAGAGAAAGAGAAAGAAAGACCTAGAGAAAAACATCAATATTTTAGTACAAGAAGGTTAGAGGACACCAAGCAGATTTAACCCAAAGAACACTACCTCAAGGCATTTAATAATTAAACGCCAAGGAGGATAAAGAAAGGATCACAAAAGCAGCAAGAGGAAAGAAACAAATAACATTCAATACAGCTCCATTACATCTGACAGGAGACTTTTCAGAGGAAACCTTACAGGCCAGGAGAAAGTGGCATGACATATTTTAAGTGCTGAAGGAAAAATCGTTTACCCAAGAATAGTATATCCAGTGAAAATATTCTTTAAGCATGAAAGAGAATTAAAGATCTTTTCAACAAGCAAAAGCTGAGGGATTTCATCAATTCCAGACTTGTTCTTCAAGAAATGCTAAAGGGAGATCTTGAATCTGAAAGAAAAGGACGTTAATGAGCAACAAAAAATAGTCTGAAGGTATAAAACTCACTGGTAATTGTAAGAACACCGAATAGTATTACACTGTAAATGTAGTGTGGAAACTAATCTTAAATAGAAAGACTAAATGATGAACCAATCAAAAATAATAACTACAACAATTTTTTAAAACATAGATAGTATAATACATAAAGAGAAACAATAAAATGTTAAAAAGCAAGGGACCAAGTGTTACTGTAGAGTTTTCATGAGTTTCTTTTTGCATGTTTGTTTATGCAATCAGTGTTAAGTTGCCAATAGTTTAAGAAATGAATTTTAAGATAGTATTTGTAAGGCTCATGGTAACCTTAAAAAATATACAACAGATACACAAAAACTAAAAAGCAAGAAATTAAAGCATACCACCAGAGACAAACACCTTCACTAAAAGAAAAACAGGAAAGAAGAGTAGACCAGAAAACAATCGGAAAACAAATAACAAAATGACAGAAGGCTCTGCTTATCAATAATAACATTTAATGCAAATAGTCTAAAACTCTTCAATCAAAAGACCCAGTGGTTGAATCCATGAAAAAATAAGACCCAATGATCTGTTCCCTACGGGGAAATCATAATTCTAACCAGTATCAGTGGGTTTGATTACCAAGACAACTTCTTGCAGGAGGCACCCTGTTTTGTTTTTTGTTGTTTGTTTGTTTATTTTTGAGATGGAGTCTCCCTCTGTCACCCAGGCTGGAGTGGTGCAGTGACGTGATCTTGGCTCACTGCAATCTCAGCCTCCCAGGTTCAAGCAATTCTCTTGCCTCAACCTCCTGAGTAGCTAGAATTACAGGTGTGCTCCACCACTACATCCCACTAATTTTTTGTATTTTTAGTAGAGACGGGATTTAGCCATGTTTGCCAGCCTGGTCTCAAACTCCTCACCTTGTGATCTGTCCGCTTCAGCCTCCCAAAGTATTGGAATTACAGGCATGAGCTACTGTGTCCAGCACTGGCATGCTATTTTTTAAAGATAAGCATAGTTAAAGCAGTATAGAAATTTAGTTTTGTCATGTAGCCATCCCACTGAGAAACGTTTTGAGACAAGTATGAGTCTACCTGCAAAATAAATAAAGCAGGTGTGTTTGACATGTCTACTAAGATGAATTTTGTTAAAAATATACGATAAAGATGTTGTACATACAACCTGTCTTTTCTATCAATTTTTTTCCATCTCTTCTTCCAAGAATATAGAAAATGAAATCCTAATAGAATTTGCTAAGCTAATGCATGCCAGCAGTCTTTAGGTATTCACCAAGTCACAACATTAGTTTTTACTTTCTGTTGCTTATTCATTCATCTATTAATAGAACATTTTAAACACAAAGTGGGACATAAAGTTGACATGGTCAGATGTAGTTTTTGAAAGTATTAGAGATAAGCGAATAGGTCAAGTAACTGACATTTAGAGTTTATAGTTTATTCATTAGGGAATGGGTTGTCATTTAAATTCTATTAGAAGCAGAGTCGTACTTTAAAATCTATACTTTAGTTCTCTGCTTCCCAGGATAGACTTTTAAGAAAGAGTGTGTGAAAAAGAGAAAAAGACAAAATTGCTGTCACAAACTATGATGTATACATATTATAAAGCTTTTTAAAAGCCCCTTCTGTGAAATGAGGTGCCTATCTTTCCAACACTTGTAAATAATTTTAGGCTCAGCAGTGCCCTCCAGGGTAAATACGCAGCAGGCAGCATTGCAGCCTTCTGGAGGCCAAAGGAGAGCAATTTATCACTTATTTACTTATCCAAGAGGTAAATAGAAGTTATAATCAAATCTGTACCTTTCAGTACACTTCAGGATATTAGAATTCATCCCCCATAGAGAATACTCTGTATGCAGAATGCTTTTTGAAAAAAAACAAACAAACAATTATGGGGTAGAATTCCATCTAGAAATAAAGGCAAAAAAAAGGGGTGGTTATTGTAAAGACAAATTTATTTCAATTATTATAGCTTGTATGTATTTATGTGTCTGCATATATGTATGCTATAGTATATTTCACAGAGAAGTTGGTTTAACTGCCTGAAAAATAAGGTAATTTTATAATCAATAACAAAGTCTAACAGGAGGGGGAAATTTGTATGGCATTCACAAGTATCTTCAAATTTTGGTGTGCTCTTCCACTATAGTTACATATACACATTGAAAGTATGACTCTTTGTGGGCTCTGTTGAAAACTTATCTTGTCTTCCCCATCCTATTTTTAAAAATCTTCTCAGATTCTCAAAAAATAAAAAGATATGGAGGGTAAAGATCAGAATGAATCAAAGTGGTTAATTAGTATGAGGAAGGGCCAGAGATGGAAGCATCTGAAGAGTGTGCAATGCAGGCCTGCCTATGGAATAACAATACCTGTAATATTTTTGTGAGAAATACCTTACTCAGACAATGGAGACCAATGCAGAGCCTTGAATGTCAGACCAGAATGCAAAATAAATAGGAATAGAAAATAAAGAGCTCACAAGAACAACTGTTCTTGGAAGACATCATGAAGAAGTATTAGCAAATGAGATTGAACCTGATGTTTCATCTCAACAATTCTGGTTTTGAGTTGGGTGCATTCTTCATTTCTGCTTTAAAGTTGCCTTCAAGAAGGTAAACAGTTGAATGACTTTTAAAAATAGGTGCATCTCAAACTTTAATGTGCATGTTAAATCTCTTGAAGATTTTAGTTAAATGGATATTCTGATTCGTTGTCAGTAGGGCCTGAAATTCTAAATAACTAACAATGTCTCAAGCCAATACCCTTAAACTAAATATTGAGTAATGAGGCTCTAAGAAAATGAATTTTCTTCTCAGGAATCTAGTAAAGAAGTGAGAAATATGCCCAAAGCCCAGATCATCAAATAATTTCTCAAAATTAAAAAAAAAAAAAAGTAAGGCCAGGCATGGTGGCTCATGCCTGTAATTACAGCACTTTGGGAGGCCAAGGTGGGTGGATCAGTTGAGGTCAGAAGTACAAGACCAGCCTGGCCAACATGAACAAATTCTTTCTCTACTAAAAATATAAAAATTAGCTGAGCGTGGTGGCGCACACCTGTAATCCCAGCTACTTGGGTGACTGAGGCATGAGAATTGCTTGAACCCAGGAGGCAGAGGCTGCAGTGAGCTGAGATCCCATCACTGCACTCCAGTCTGGGCAACAGAGCAAGACTCTGTCTCAAAAAAAAAAACAATCAAAAATGGAATTGCAAATCTATTTAAGTATTTATTCACCGTCAGTGTATTCAAAGAGAAGGAGAATTAATATTGATAGATAACATGGTCCATAGTGACTATAAACACACTATATGTCCTACATAAAATATACAATAACCTATGAAGGCTTACTTATTTTCATGGTGAAGAAACTAGAGACTCAGTCATTAATATTCTGACAACAGACAAAGCAACTGAGGGATACCTATCAGGAGAATCTTGCTAGTCCCTTTAAACCACATCATTTTGATGCCATACTCAAGTGTCCACAATAACCAGTTTCTGCTCAGAGCATTTATAGCAGATGAAAGGCCAACTGAGAATTTGGGTAAAAAGAACATCTTTTAAACTTCAGAACTAGGCACATTTAGAATCAGCCTGTTAGTTAGGACTATAATATTCCATATCCCTATTCTGAGTTCATTAAATGTTCTTTCAAATGGAAGGAGAAGAGTTTGCTGAGCAATAGAATGTTGTCATTTAAGACGTATTTACAGATGTAAATCTTGTAGTTAATTATGCAGTATGCCATGGATCTGTCCCCCCTCATTTATTTAACATAGTAAAGACAGAAAATAGAGGCAATTGCTAAGAATGTAACTTTAATTTTATAATTTATCCATTTTGTGCCACTATCACAAGCCACATTGAAGTCATCGGGATCTTTTTTTAATTCCTCCAGTGTTCCTAACTCCTTCCTGGCCTCAGGCCTTTGTTCACTGTTGTTTCTTCTGGAAAGTTCTCATCTTCTTGCCTACTATCACTTTCCTAAGTTTAAATATTTTATGTATTTTTTTCTCATTCATCAGAACTCAGCTCTCATTTTACTTTCTTAAGAAAGACGATCCTGGTATTTTATACTAAAAAAGGGCCATAATGATATCCTACAGTTTAGACTTAGATCTTTTTCAGTTACATTAGGGTATTGATTCCTTATAAATTTACTAAATTATCTAAAATATGAGTAAAAGTATTCACTTGAGTCAGATTTTTTAAAAAATACATCTGCTTTAATATAAAAATAGCCTTCAGAACAATGGCTATTAATTAGTGGTCCATAGTCCAAATGCACCGTGTATTCATATTTCTTGGGCAGCTTACACAGTGTTAAAAAAATGTAGTTGCCAGCTATGTAAATAACTGAGGACTTCACATAAAAAATTATTTTCTCTCTAGACTCGGATTTGCTGAATTACAATAATCGACTAGAAATATGTGGCTTCTGTGCAGTTTTGGATAGGACACTTATAAAAATATGTTTCTTACTCACCACTACTGGCTGGTTTTGTATCCAACTTTCTTCTCACATTTGCTTTTACTCCCTGGCCAGTGTAGGTATTTGAATAACCAGCTTCATCTTTGGAAGTTTATATCTGAAATTATTATCTACCACTAACACTCCTGGTCCAGTGCCTCTCAATCTTTAATGTACATTTGAAACCCATGGGATCTTATTAAAATGTAGATTCTGATTCAGTAGGTGGGTACAGAAGGTTCTGAGAATCTGGAGTTCTCACAGGCTCCCAGTTGATGCAGAAGCAATTGCTATGTGGATCACACATTGAAAACCAAGGTTGAAATACATATACTTAGGTAAAAAAAGACAGTCCACATGAAATCACTCATAGAACAGGTTAATTTTGGTACAAGACAAGATAATGACATTGGGTTTATGGCTCCCTGCCCTGACTCAGGGAGATTGATTTGAAGAATGCATTGGATTAAGGAGCCCTAAGCTATGTGAATAGAATCATGAAGTGAATGGTATGGAAGGAAAGCTATGCTCTTTGGCACTTATGGTAGACAGTCTAGTCCACAGGTTTATATCCCCCTGGAGACAGCAGATTGAGGGCGCCAAGAGGTACGGGTTTTTAAGAAAGCTCTAAAATCCATGCCACAGGTACATTAGATATGGTAAATTGTGCCTCCAATTGCATAACTAGATTCCATTGATAGAGAAATAGAGAAAGTAGATGAATATGTTTTCTCTGTTTATCTCACAGATTATTTGATAATTTGGAATTATTAGTCTTTTGATTACTATTTTATATTGTAAATAATCTGGAGTCTAGTTAGCAGTGGTATGGTTTAGATTCCATGTTTTGAGAAACCTCTATAAAAGACCACATTTGTGGTGGTTACTCCTGTGTCCTATCGTGCCATGGAGTGTAGTGAGAGAGAGAGTTGGGGGTGGGGGTAGACCTTAGCAATAGGGTATGCACCATTGATGGGAAAGCCTCAGGCAACAACCCAATTGTGAAAACACAATACTCACACTGGAGGATTCCCTTTCCACAGTCTCCCCACCTCATTTGTTTGTTGCCTAAGAGATTTACGTTAAAAAAAAAAAATTGGGAAATAATACATACAGAAGATAGTTTAGTAATGGTGGTAGGTGGAAAAAAGACGGGGGAAATAAGAACAAATGGCTGCATTAAGTTGAGGATTAACTGTTGTGATTAGTAGAGCATTAGGACAGAGATGTCTAATGTCCATTATTAAACGTGTTTCAGAGAATAATCGATAATTGATGCCCTCGCTTTGCTCTTCAGAGAAATTCAGTAGACTTAACCAAGCTCTTCAATGCTTAAAATTAGAATAGTTTTTCTTTGTATTATAATTAGGGCACAATTGTACTTAGAAGAGAAGCAATAGAGCATTATTTTACTAATTTTACATAAAAGCATATTTTCATATATTTCAAATGTAAAATGTATTAGTCACTAACCCAGGTGAGTAATATTTTTTCATAGCTCTGACAGGATTGTGCAATAGCTAATTATTTCCTGCAATCTGGGGTATGATGTTAAAGTTTGAAAAACATATGCTTAAAGCTAGAGACCCTTGGTCTCAAGATACACACGGTATTATTACCATCACAGGAGATTTTGTATGCCTGATATTGACAAAGTTAATCTCAAATTGTCATGGAATTTAAGAGCTGATGTTCATTTTGCCATGTACAGTAATATTAAGTGTTTCATTTCATATAGGAAGTGTTTCGAGATAACATATTAAATCAGTTTATAATTGTTCTAAATAATAGAACACGTAGAAAGTGATCTATTTTTGAAATACAAAAAGATAAAAAGCAAGAAAGCTGTGAATTTCATGTGCAGATTCTAGACAAATCAAGTCCTGAGTCTTTCTGATAATGAGAGAAAAACACACACACGTATATACCCACGATGTTTGAAAGAGCAACAGCTAGAAAGTAAAATAGGGTCTATAGTGCAATATTATATTTTTATTCTATGTATCCTCCCAGAAAATTATGAACAGAGATTTCAAGAATACTGAAGGAAAGTTTACCTCAATAATTGCTAGAATATCTAAAGGACTATTTCCTGCTGCGCTTAAATGCCCCATCCCTATTTACTTTCTCTGTTGGCTTCTTTACCTCTTCCTCCAAGTCCATTAATGACCTTTACCTACAAGTTGGTGTAGAAATCAGCCTTGACAGAGACAAGAAGTGTATACAGACTCCTCAGCTTCCCACTGCATAGAATTTAGAACTCAGCTACTTATCCTGCCTTTTGGGAGCCTGATACATAGTAAACACATAAATATTTCCTGAAAGAATAAATGAACAAATAAGTGAATTTTTATAGCATCATTTTATTCTTGAGTAGGCTTTGCTGACAATTAGATGTGAAGTCCTCTGATGCTCTGGTATTGAGTTCTGCATACGATATTGCTCCCAAATCAAATTTGTTCTCTTGGTAAGATGCAGATAAAACTCATGATCAGATACATCAAGACCAATGGCTCTCTCAATACAAGATAGCAACTGCTGAATTAATCCCTTAATCTTCTTCTAGATTTTGTAGTTCTTTTACCTTTAACATTAGAGTCATCCCCCAAATCTTAATCTATTACATTTCTTTTTCCAACATGATGGTAAGGATGCATTTTGTAAATTCAGATCTATGCTGGTAAGCTAGTCATCCAGTCTCATTAATAAGCCAAAGACCTAGGAGAAATGGGCAAAGTAAATTACATCATAACATCCACAGATTCACATTTGAAGTCTAGATATGTGAATATTGTCTGTGTTTCCTTTTCCTTAATTGAATAACTGATTAATTTTATTTGAAACAATTCACCGTTAGAGACAGCTGGGAAAGTGTGACAAACTCTATGAAAAGTAAAAAGGTAAAGAACTCGAAAAAAGGGTCAGAGGTAATTCAATCATTAGTGAAGTTTTGAGAAGCTCATCCAAGAAATTATAGTCCTAACTCTTATTCAAGTAGAAACTAAATGTGCCATCAGTAAAATATCTGAATAGAAGTTACTAATATTTTCCTTGACCAACTCTCATTTTGTTATAGTTCATCTGCTGTTTGTTAAGTGATAAGTGTGTATGCAGGTACCTGTGTGGGAGTGGGGATTTGTGATTATATGAATGAAATTGGCAAATAAATGATAAATGGACAAAAACACACCAAAAGCTTTATTTGTGGGGAAATATATTTCAATTAAATGTATTAACTCCTTTTGAAAATTTGATTAAATATTTTTAAGTGCAGAGAACTTCATGAGGCAGGAGAGAGACATGACAATCTATAAGAAGCATTAGCTCACACCTGTAAGCCCAGCACTTTGGGAGGCTGGGAGGCTGAGGCAGGCAGATCACCTGAGGTCAGGAGTTGGAGACCAGCCTGGCCAATATGGCGAAACCCCATTTCCACTAAAAAAAAAAAAACAAAAAACAAAAAACAAAAATTAGCCAGGCGTGGTGGAGGGTGCCTGTAATAATTTCAGCTACTTGGGGGCTGAGGCAGGAGAACTGCTTCAACCCGGGAGGTGAAGGTTTCAGTGAGCCGAGATCATGCCATTGCACTCCAGCCTGGGCAACAAAAGCAAAACTCCACCTCAAAAAAAAAAAAAAAAGAAGTGTGTGGTTCTTTGTCATTTGTTTTGGTGGAGGCTGACCAGTCTCTTTCTGGAATATTCAAGCTCTTTAGGATGACTGTTACTGAATGTTTCCTACAAAAGACAGGCCAAGGTTTCCATCATTGCCGTTTATTCAATGATCATTTGTTTTCCAGCTTGTCCACTATCTCAGTTTTAGTGTTATCACTGCTGAGTAAATTGTCCTAACCCAGCAATCTGTCATTCTCCAAAGACAACTCAACCCTCTCAGAACTTTATAGGGCATAGCTGTAGCACTCAAGAATGTAATTTGCAAAATGACAACCTGGGATCCTAAAATCTTTGATTTTTTTCACATGATAAGTCATTTCTCTGAAGTGGTTATGTCATCATTGCACTGTGGCAGAAGGCCAAGGGCAGGCCATTTTAGTTAGTTGAGGTCACTTGGTAAGTCTGCTCACAATTCTTGGCCCTGGTGAGATTCATTCCAGTGATGAAGTAAGTCTTCATTCGACAAAATAAAAATATCAAGTCCCGTGGACTAGAATTTATTAAAATAGTCAAATATTCTCTGCAAATTTCTATGATAAGGAAAAGAATTTGTTCAATATCCAAATAAATTACCATAAAATATATAAAAATTGAATGAATAATTGATTCATTAAACATTTATACTCCAAACTAAATTTATAGGCTGCCATAGCACTGCATTTGTTATAAAAGGAGAAGATTAATGAATTAATAAGATTTCTTGCCTGTCAGAATTGAGATATTCGGAGGAATATTTAGAAAGAAACACAAAATAATTTCTATGAAACTAAGTATACATCAGTGAGGATATATGGTCCAGAATTTTTGAATATCTGCTTAATGGGATATTTGGAAGAATCAAGTTATAAGAGAGGAGACAGAGGGGAAGATGTACTGGGAGAGACAATGACATTTGCCAAGGCCTATAGGCCCACTAGACTAGTAAGCGCATGAGAGAGAGTGGGAAAATGGGAGGAGACTACCAGTCTACTTAGACATCTTCTATTCCGATTACCAGAAGATATAAATACTCTCATGAAAGATGGTAGAGAAAACTTCACTTGGTTGGAAGTTAGACATATCTTGATATGTCTGTACCACTTACCATTTGAGAAAGTTGTTTCACCTTCATGAATTTCAGTTGTCCAGTGTTTAAAACAGTAATAAGTTGTCATGAGGATCAAATAAGATGGTACATGTAGAGATCTGTGTCTGCAACAGATCCCAGGGGAAATGTTAGAACCCTTCCTAAGTCCCCCTTAATTTAGAGGGGTTGCTATTTTTGTTTAATTCTGAGACAACAATCACCACACAGCCTACCAAAAGATTCCTATTAATTTGTCTCTTAGAAACTAAATATATAGAATTGTGAGCTGAGGTCACCCTGGGAATATTTCCCATCCTTGTACCTAATATAATAACTTCTAATTGTATCTTCATGAATCTATATATATATTTTTTGAGATGGAGTCTCACTCTGTCACCCAAGCTGGAGTGCAGTAGTGTGATCTCAGCTCACTGCAACCACCACCTCCTGGATTCAAGTGATTCTCCTGCCTCCGCCTCCCAAGTAGCTGGGGCTACAGGTGCACACCACCATACCTGGCTAGTTTTTAATTTTTAGTAGAGATAGGGCTTCACCATGTTGGCCAGGCTGGTCTCGAACTCCTGACCTCAGGTGATCTGCCCGCCTTGGCCTCCCAAAGGGCTGGGATTATAGGAATGAGCCACCATGCCCAAACGAATCAAGATTTTCTTATATTTTCTATGTTTCTATTGGGATCAAGGATGTGAAAAGACTTTGGAACCTGGAAAAAGAAAAAAATCAATTATACTAACCTATGTCTACACTTTAAAATTTACTGTTCATTGTAATTTTTCTAATTTTCATTTTTGATTTTTGATTTTTTAAAATTTATTTGACAAATATTTACAAAGCAACTATAATGTCGTGGGCACTGCCCTAGGCTCTGGGGCTACAGAGACAACCATAGCCTCAGCCTCATGCTGTGAGTCCTCTTGTCAGGAGACATAGAAAACATATCCCAGGCTGGTCGTGGTGGCTCACACCTGTAATCTTGGCATTTTGGGAGGCT
Organism: Ateles fusciceps; assembly: GCA_036589455.1. Classification (NCBI taxonomy): domain Eukaryota; kingdom Metazoa; phylum Chordata; class Mammalia; order Primates; family Atelidae; genus Ateles; species Ateles fusciceps. The sequence continues at coordinate 4,485,566 of JAZHEH010002077.1, forward strand.
GTGGCAGGAGCATCGCTTGAAGCCAGGAGTTTGAGGCCAGCCTGAGAAACATAGTGAAATCCTGTCTCTACACAAAATAAAAAATAAGTCGGCTGTGGTGTTATGTGTCTGTAGTCCCAGCTACTTGGGAGGCTGAGGTGGGAGAATCACTCAAACCTAGGAGTTCAAGGCTACAGTGAACTATGATCGCACCACTGCACTCTAGCTGGGCAACCCTGTCTCAAAAATAAATAAATAAATAAATAAAATAAAATAAAATATACATACATCTCACCAGTGTGGCCATGGGTCAGTTACTCAACTATACTTTGCCTCAGTTTCCTCATCTGTCAAATGGGGTTTATTAGGATACCTACTCTGTAGGGTTTTTCTTTTGAGAATTTAATTAAATAGTCTTTCTTTATAAAGCAATAATGTGATCCAAAGCACAAAACAAACACTCGCAAAGGGTTTACCTATCAGCATTTGCACTGCTGGGTCTTGAAGGAGAAGGCATTTGCCAAACGAGAGCAGAATGGGAATAGCTTTCCAGGCAGAGGCCACAGAGACAGTAAGAAGGAGGGGGTGGTGAGGATGATTGTCAGCTTAATGAGAGTGGTGGGCATGAGGATTACCTTCAGCAGCAGCACCCTCTGGGGAGGGAGGTCTTGCTAAATATTCAGATTCCTGGGCCCCTCCTCAGGATCTATGAGATCTAGGTCTCTGGACAAAGCCTGGGAATGTGGAAATATATATATATTTCATTGCACTTTAGGTTCTGGGGTACATGGCAGAACATGCAAGATTGTTGCATAGGTACATACGTGGCAATGTGGTTTGCTGCCTCCATCCCCCTGTCACCTATATCTGGCATTTCTCCCCATGTTATCCCTCCCCAACCTCCTTACTCCTCACTGTCTCTTCCCTATTCTCCCCCAACAGACCCCAGTGTGTGATGCTCCCCTCCCTGTGTCCATGTGTGCTCACTGTTCAACACCTGCCTATGAGTGAGAACATGCAGTGTTTGATTTTCTGTTCTTGTGTCAGTTTGCTGAGAATGATGATTTCCAGATTCATTCAAGTCCCTACAAAGGACACAAACTCATCCTTTTTTATGGCTGCATAGTATTCCATGGTGTATAGGTGCCACATTTTCCTTGTCCAGTGTATCATTGACGGACATTTGGGTTGGTTTCCAGGTCTTTGCTATTGTAAACAGTGCCACAGTGAACATACATGTGCATGTGTCTTTACAATAGAAAAATTTATAATCCTTTGGATATATACCCAGTAATGGGATTGGTGGGTCAAATGGAATTTCTATTTCTAGGTCCTTGAGGAATCGCCTCACTGTCTTCCACAATGGTTGAACTAATTTGCACTCCCACCAACAGTGTAAAATTGTTCCTATTTCTCCACATCCTCTCCATCATCTGTTGTCTCCAGATTTTTTAATGATCGCCATTCTAACTGGCATGAGATGGTATCTCAATGTGGTTTTGATTTGAATTTCTCTAATGACCAGTGATGATAAGCATTTTTTCATATGTTTGTTGACTTCATATATGTCTTCTTTTGAAAAGTGTTTGTTCATGTCCTTCGCCCACTTTTGAATGGGTTTGTTTGTATTTTTTCTTGTAAATCTGTTTTAGTTCTTTGTAGATTCTGCATATTAGCCCTTTCTCAGATGGGTAAATTGCAAAACTTTTTTCCCATTCTATTGGTCACTGGTTCAATCTGATGATTGTTTCTTTTGCTGTATAGAAGCTCCAGAGATTAATTAGATCCCATTTGTCTATTTTGGCTTTTGTTGACAATGCTTTTGGTGTTTTAGTCATGAAGTCCGTGCCTATGCCTATGTGCTGAATGGTTTTGCCTAGGTTTTCTTCTAGGGTTTTTATGGTGTTAGGTCTTATGTTTAAGTCTTTAATCCATCTGGAGTTGATTTTAGTGTACAGTGTCAGGAAGTGGTCCAGTTTCTGCTTTCTGCCCACTGCTAGCCAGTTTTCCCAACACCATTTATTAAACAGGGAATCCTTTCTCCATTGCTTGTTTTTGTTAGGTTTGTCCAAGATCAGATGGTTGTAATATGTGAGGAGTTGCCTCCAAGGCATTTATTCTGTTTCATTGGTCTATATCTCTGTTTTGGTACCAATACCATGCTGTTTTGATTACTGTAGACTTGTAGTATAGTTTGGAGTCAGGTAGCATGATGCCTCCAGCTTTGTTCTTTTAATTTAGGATTGTCTTGGCTATGCAGGCTCTCTTTTGGTTCCATATCAAGTTTAAGGTGTTTTTTTCCAGTTCTGTGAAGAGGATCATAGGTAGCTTGATGGGGATAGCACTGAATCTATAAATTACTTTGGGCAGTATAGCCATTTTCATGATATTGATTCTTCCTAACTATGAGCACAGAATGTTTTTCCATCTGTTTGTGTTCTCTCTTACTTCCTTGAGCAGTTGTTTGTAGTTCTCCTTGAAGAGGTCCTTCACGTCCTTTGTTAGTTGTAGTCCTAGGTATTTTATTCTCTTTGTGACAGTTGTGAATGGCAGTTCATTCTGGATTTGGCTCTCTTTAAGTCTGTTGTTGGTGTATAGGAAAGCTTGTGATTTCTGCACATTGATTTTGTATCCTGAGACTTTGCTGAAGTTGTTTGTCAGTTTCAAGAGATTTTTAGCTGAGACGATGGGATCTCCTAAATATACAATCATGTTGTCTGCAAATAGAGACAATTTGACTTCCTCTTTTCCTAATTGAATACCCTTTAATTATTTTTCTTGCCTGATTGCTCTGGCTAGAACTTCCAATACTATGTTGAATAGGAGTGGTGAGAGAGGGCATCCTTGTCTAGTGCCAGATTTCAAAGGGAATGCCTCCAGTTTTTGCCCATTCAGTATGATATTGGCTGTAGATTTGTCATAAATAGGTTTTATTGTTTTGAGATACACTCTGTCCATATCTAGTTTATTGAGAGTTTTTGGCATAAAGCACTGTTGAATTTTGTCAGATGCCTTCTCTGCATCTATTGAGATAAGAATGTGGTTTTGTCTTTGGTTCTGTTTATGTGGTAGATTACATTTATAGACTTGTGTATGTTGAACCAGCCTTGCATCCCTGGGATTAAGCCTACTTGATTGTGATGGATAAGCTTTTTGATGTGCAGTTGCAATCAGTTTCCCACTATTTTATAGAAGATTTTTGCATCAGTGTTCATCATGGATATTGACCTGAAGTATTTTTTCTTGTTGAGTCTCTGCTGGGTTTTGGTATCAGGATGATGTTGGTCTCATGAAATGATTTGAGAAGGATTCCTTCTTTTTGGATTGTTTGGAATAGTTTCAGAAGGAATGGTACCAGCTCCTCTTTGTATGTCTGGTAGAATTCAGCTGTGAACCCATCTGGACCTGGGCTTTTTTTGGTTGGTAGGCTATTAATTGCTGCCTCAACTTCAGCCCATGTTATTGGTCTATTCAGGGTTTTGACTTCTTCCTGGTTTAGGCTTGGGAGGGTGTAAGTGTCTGGGAATTCATCCATTTTTTCCAGGTTTACTGGTTTATGTGCATAGAGTTATTTGTAGTAATCTCTGATGGTGGTTTGTATTTCTGTGGAATCTGTGGTGATAGCCCCTTTATCGTTTTTTATTGCATCTATTTGATTATTCTTTATTTTCCTTTTTATTAATCTAGCTAGCAGTCTGTCTATTTTGTTCATCTTTCCAAAAAACCAGCTCTTGGATTTACTAATTTTTTTGAAGTGTTTTTTTGTGTTTCTGTCTCCTTCAGTTCTGCTCTGATCTTAGTTGTTTCTTATCTTCTGCTGGCTTTTGAGTTTTTTGATCTTGCTCCCCCTAGCTCTATCAATTTTGATGATAGGTTGTCAATTTTAGATCTTTCCATGCTTCTCATGTGGGCATTTATTGATATAAATTTAGCACTGGACACTGCTTTAAATATGTTCCAGAGATTCTGGTATGTTGTGTCTTCATTCTCTTTGGTTTTGAAGAACATCATTATTTCTGCCTGCATTTCATTGTTTATTCAGTCAACATTCAAGAGTCAGTTGTTCAGATTCCGTGAAGTTGTGCAGTTCTGAGTCAGTTTCTGAATCCTGAATTCTGATTTGATTGCACTGTGGTCTGAGAGACTGTTGGTTATGATTTCTGTTCTTTTGCATTTGCTGAGGAGATGTTTACTTCAAATTATGTGGTCAATATTAGAGTAGGTGTGATGTAGTGCTGAGAAGAATGTATATTCTATGGGCTTGGGGTGGAGAGTTCTGTAGATGTCTGTTAGGTTTGCTTGATCCAGATCTGAATTCAAGTCCTGGGTATCCTTGTTAATTTTCTGTCTCATTCACCTGTCTAATACTGTCAGTGGAGTGTTAAAGTCTCCCACTGTTATTGTGTGGGAGTCTAAATCTCTTTGTAGGTCATTAAGAACTTGTTTATGTATCTGGGTGCTCCTGTATTGGGTGCACATATATTTAGGATCCTTAGCTCTTCTTGTTGCATTGATCTTTTTACCATTATGTAATACCCTTCTTTGTCTCTTTTGATCTTTGTTGGTTTAAAGTCTATTTTATCAGTGACTAAGATTGCAACTCCTGCTTTTTTTGCTCTCCATTTGCTTGTTAAATCTTCCTCCATCCCTTTATTTTGAGCCTATGTGCGTCCTTGCATGTGAGATGGGTTTCTGGTATACAGCACACTAATTGGTCTTGACTTTTTATCCAGTTTTCCAGTCTGTGTCTTTTGATTGGAGCATTTAGCCCATTTACATTTAAGGTTAATATTGTTATCTGTGAATTTGATCCTGCCATTTTGATACTAGCTGGTTGTTTTGCCTGTTAGTTTATGCAGTTTCTTCATTGAGTTGATGCTGTTTACCATTTCGTTTCTTTTTGGAGTGGCTGGTACTGGTTGTTCCTTTCTGTGTTTAGTGCTTCTTTCAGGAGCTTTTGTAAAGCAGGCCTGGTGGTGATGAAATGTCTCAGTAGTTGCTTGTTTGGAAAGGATTTTATTTCTCCTTTGCTTATGAAGCTTAATTTGGCTGGATATGAAATTCTAGGTTGAAAGTTCTTTTCTTTAAGGTTGTTGAATATTGGCCCCCACTCTCTTTTGGCTTGCAGGGTTTCTGTCGAGAGATCTGCTGTGATTCTGATGGGCTTCCCTTTGTGGGTAACTCGAACTTTCTCTCTGGCTGCCCTTAGCATTTTTTCCTTCATTTCATCCCTGATAAATCTAATGATTAGGTGCCTTGGGGTTGCTCTTCTTGAGGAGTATCTTTGTGCTGTTCTCTGTATTTCCTGGGCTTGAATATTGGCCTGCCTTGCTAGATTGGGGAAGTTTTCCTGGATAATATCCTGAAGAGTGTTTTCCAGCTTGGATACATTTTCTCCGTCACATTCAGGTACATCTATCAAATGTAGATTATGTCTTTTCACATAATCCCATATTTCTTGGAGGCTTTGTTCATTTCTTTTTACTCTTTTTTCTCTAATCTTGCCTTCTCATTTTATTTCATTAAGTTGATCTTCAGTCTCTGATATCCTTTCTTCTGCTTGGTCAATTTGGCTATTGAAACTTGTGTATGCTTCACGAAGTTCTTGTGTTGTGTTTTTCTGCTCCGTTAAGTCATTTCTATTCTTCCCTAAACTGTTTAATCTCATTAGCATTTTGTCAAACCTTTTTTCAAGGTTCTTAGTTTCTTTGTGTTGGGTTAGAATATGTTCTTTTAGCTTTGAAAAGTTTGTTATTACCCACCTTCTGAAGCCTGTTTCTGTCAATTCATCAGACTCATTCTCCATCCAGCTTTGTTCCCTTGCTGGTGAGTAGTTCTTATCCCTTGGAGTAGGAGAGGTGTTCTGGTTTGGGTGTTTTCATCCTTTTTGCGCTGGCTTCTTCTCATCTTTGTGGTCTTTGTAGTTGGTGACTTTTGGATGGGGTCTCTGAGTGGACAGCCTTTTTGTTGATGTTGAAGTTATTTGTTTCTGGTTTTTAGTTTTCCTTCTTACAGTCAGGACCCTCTGCTGTAGGACTGCTGGAGGTCCACTCCAGACCCTACTTGCCTGGGGGATCACCTGCCACAGCTACAGAACTGTAAGGGTTACCGCCAGTTTCTTCTTCTGTTATCTTTGTCCCAGAAGGATACTTGCCAGATGTCAGCCTGAGCTCTCCTTTATGAGATGTCTCTTTGGATATACGGGAGTTGGGGAGCTGCTTGAGGAGACAGTCTGTCCCTTATAGGAGCTGAAACGCTGAGCTGTGAGCTCTTCTGTTCAGAGCTGCTGGGCAGGTACATTTATGTCTGCCTCTGCAGAACTCATAAACACCTTTTTTCCCAGGTGCTCTGTCCTGGGAAGGTGGGGCTTTATTTATAAGTTCCTGATGTACTGCTGCCTTTTTTCAGAGATGCTCTTTCCAGCAAGGAAGTAGCCTAGTCACAGTCTGCCAGCAGAGGTGTTGCTGAGCTACCATGGACCCTGCCCAGCTGCCGTGTGAAATTCCATGTGGTTTTGTTTACAGAGGTATAGTTAGAACTGCCTCAGTGATGGCGTTCTGCCTCAGTAATGATGGTCTGCCTCAGTAATGGCAGACTGCCCCTGTAATGGCGGTCTGCCTCAGTAATGATGGTCTGCCTCAGTAATGGCAGACTGCCCCTGTAATGGCGGACTGCCTCAGTAATGGCAGATTGCCTCAGTAATGGCAGATTGCCTCAGTAATGGCGGACTACCTTAGTAATTGTGGACTGCCTCAATAATGGTGGACTGCCTTGGTAATGGCGCACATCCTTCCCACCACAGAGCTGGACAGTCCTGGGTCCAGCTGCGCTTGCTGTGAAACTCTCAATCTAGAGTGTTTCAGATTGCTGGTCTTTGTTGGGGTGGGACCTGCCCAGCCAGATCACCTAGCCTCGTTTCAGTCCCCTTTTTTGAGTTGAATGGGCAGCTCTGTCTCCCAGGCATTCCAGGTGCCAGTTCAAATGGCCACCCAGATTTGTGTGAGTTTTTCTATGGAGACCCACTGCGCCAGCTGAAACAGCTGTGTTGGAAACTCATGGCACTTTTCAGCCCGGGAATCTCCTGGTCTGTAGGCAGTAATAACTCATTTGGAAATGCGGCGATCACTCACCCTCTGCATTGTTCTCACTGGGAACTGCACTCCAGAGCTATTCCTATTTGGCCATCATGGATCCTCCCCTCGTAATTTTGATTTTTTAAAAAATTGTTTTAAATATTATTTGATTACTGATTTGGGGGCACATTTTAAAATTTTGTGCCTGAGGCAAGTATCTTACTTGTCTTACCCTAGTCCTGGGTCTGTAGGAGGTATTTTCAGATGTCTATTGAGAAATTTTGTTGTTTTTTTGTCACCTTGCAATAGAATTCATGGTCAACTTCATCATAATGTGTTATGTCAAACCAAAAAGAAGAATTGACATGAACAAAAATCATCAGCAGAGTGAGCATGAGATTACTCCAACCAAGGAGATGGGATTTATTGACTACTTTCCCTCCCATTTCATTATCATAAATGTGGCTCCCTCATGGCCTCTGTAGTCTAGTGCTCAAAAGCCACTTCAAGGTATTTGGCATGAAGTCAGTGTCACCGGAAAACTAGGCATTTCTCTTTGTGCTAATGACACCTCTGCTGATTTATACTTTTCTAATTATAAATTATAATTCACTGAGAACTTATAGCATGCCAGACATTGAAATATGCATTTATATCTCTCCACCGGTTTTAATTCTCTTAAAGGAGCCCAGGGAAAGTTTTTATTAACATTCTACAGATGATGAATCTGAAACTGAGAGATATTGACCAATCTGTTGAAAGCCTTTTCTTAGAATTAAGTTCCAAATATGGCAGCCTTTCTCAAGAGATAAGAACATGAAAGAGATAATACAGATTAGAGTTGGAACTCTGAACTCTAGAAATAAATATAAATTAGACTAAAGATTACCAAATCCATAGTTGAAAGATCTTTATGATTGGCATAATGCCAAAAATAATATCCTGATTGGAGTCATATAAAATTGAAAAAAAAAATCAACAAAGCTGCAACAATACACACACATACACATATTTCCTGGAAATATGGAAAAGATATGAAGCTTTGTTATTACTGTGGAAGCAAACAAAAAAAAAGAACCAGCCTCTGGGAAAATTTCAGCAGTTCATATTGGCAGAGTTTGGAATACAGAATACAATATTATGATTAGTCTAGAAAAGTAAGATAGAAGTTATGAATCAAATAGCATTTGGTAAGCACTCAGCTGATAAAAGCCACATCAGGAAAAGGGCATAATTATTCCATTAAAAAAAAAGCAGCAAACCATCCTAGTTTACCTGGGACTAAGAAAGTTTCTCCAGACATAATCATGTAGGGCTAACATGAGGACAATCCCAGGAAAATTGTATAGTCCCAGGAAAGCCAAGATAGTTTATCACACTATAGAGTGAACTAGGAGTCCATAGTCTAAGCAGTCAATACTCATAATGACCTAACTGGATGAGGCAAGCATAGTCAAGTGGTGGGGAATGCTAACCGTAGAGCTGGAAGGTAGACAGTCAGGTGGTCAGATGAGCTAGATTCAGAAATGTAAGTGTAGGCAGGAGAGTTAAATTTCTCAGTTTTTTAACACTCTGCCAGGCCAATGGATTAAATTATACATGTGCAAGGAGTTTCAAAGTAAATGATATACATTTCATAACTGAAAAATAGAACAAGTTTCACGGGGAGTTAGAGGGTAGAAAATTGCCAGTTGCAGTGAGATAAGTGAGGAGAGATTGAAAATGATTTTTTAAGTGTGATTGATTTGTCATTAAGCATATTTGGAAGAAAGCAGATGGAAGATGTGACATCAGAAAGTGCAGGAGATGTGCTAAGTACCTACAAGATGTCCACATGATATGCCCTTCCGTTTGAATGGAATTTGGAGCAGAAATGGTGTTGTAGAAAACTGAATCTAGAATTGATATTAGGATTGGTCTTAATATTAAGGTAAACATTTTAAATTGTATTCACCAAATATCAGTGAACCAACCACTTAAAAACTTTTTATTAGGAAAACGGGAAATGAAGCTGAACTGTGCTTTAGAGAAATTGCCCAGACAATGGTAAGCTTTGGAATAGTGAATCGCTGGATACATAGACTCCCGCAAGGTGTAATGATAACTGCCCAGAAATGGTAGGAGACAAAAGCTTGAGACAATGAGAGGAGGATGGAAAGAATAGGATAGTGAAAAGATGAGAATTCAAGACAGTGTGGCAAAGTGGGATAAGTTCAGGTTTTAGAGATAGACAGACCTCAGGTGATTCCCCCTAATCCTTGACTTGGTGGCAGTATGAACTCAGGAAGAAATCTCAACCCTTCCAAGCCTCAGATTCTCACCTGGAAAATGAGAATAATATTACTTACATCAGAAGCCTGCTTTAAATTATCAAATATGACAACAGATGTAATATCCATATTATAGTGCCCAGCACCTAGACCTTCAGTAAATGGGGACTATAATACCATTTTTTAACAGAAATTGGCAGTTGATTGCAGATGGGAGTCAAGGGTAAAGTATAAAAATATTGTCACAATTTTATAGCAGAGTTATGCAAGAGTTTCCCAAAAGTTAATGAGATAGCTATTAGGTTTCTCCCTCTGAAGTTATAGTTTATTTGCCTTCAAGTCCCATCTTTGCTAGCCCTGTAAACTTGAAAATTTACCCAGTTTCTCCTGAAATTATATTTGAGGGGGTAGAAGAGATGTATGAGCACACAGACAATTATATATCATTTACTAGTTAGTAAATTGCCTATAGAATGCTTACATTCTTAAACATTTCTTTAGAATTAGATTTTAGCGTTGGGCGTGCCAAAGAAACACATGAATTTTCCTCTAAAGAAATTGATTCAACTATTTCCAACATGAAACAGATGATTAGATTAGGATCAAGCATCCTGAACGTAAATTTAGGAGCTGCTCAGATAAGAAAGATTGTGCTGTAGATAGATATTCTCATGGGCAGGTTCACAAGGAATGCAGAATTTGAGCAGCAATGAGTAGGATTTGTTTAATGGGATTCTTCAAAAGGAATCTGGAACTGTTTTTGGAATACTCGAACCTGTTCCATTAGAGTACAAGTGCCTTGTTCTGTGATAAAAGCCCCTAGAGTGTCTTCCTTTTCCAAATTCATGAGCTGATTCTTCTTACTGCTTGAAGATCTTGATGATTGGAATTTGCATATTAAGGTGTAAAGTGGGACCAAGAGTTTTCCAGGAGCAGCCACCTGGTACCAAGTTATAAAAATGTCTTGAATGACGGCAACTTAAAAGACCTAATGATCCAGCCTAAATGGAAAATAAACGTAAATGTAGTACAGAACCATTTCCAGGAAATTTTGGCATTAAAAGGAGTTCATTTTGCATGCTACATTGGTCCTTTCTGAAGATAATTTAAAAAAAAAAAGACAAATTGAGGACATTTTATGCTTCTCATGTAGCCCATAGTAAGATTTGAGAATACCAGTGCTCACATTGGAATTTCCATAATGACTAGAGAATATATGTCCATATGGCTTGGGAATGTCCCTCAGCCAATAACTCTTAGAAGGAAATTGTAAGTGCACTAAGGGGCATCGTTAACAATGATATTCTCTTAACCTTACAGCAATGTATTTCAGTTTAGGGAACTTATACCGACATTTACAGACCTTTGGGGAAAGTACTGAATGTGGGTTTAATCACCATGGTTAGATATGTGACTGTCCAGGCTGGCAAAACTGTTTTTGAAAGCATGCTCCTTCTTTCAGTTTCAACAGGTGTTAGAAAAATAGATCAGTCTGGAATATTCATGCCCTTGTATGCATGCCTGTATCTATCTAGTGAAGAAAATGAAAGGTACTGCTGTAAGAATTCATTACCAATATGAGTATATTAAGAAAACCAAATTGTTGGTTGGTAGCATAAAATCAATTGTGCTTTGTTACAGAAAGTTGAATCCACAAAAAAATTGCGAAGACATTCACAACACTGTAGGCACTTATTGGCTTGAACAGCTCAAACTAACACATTTTTATTAAAGGTAGATATGATTCAATCATTGGCTGGTAAGTAACGTTTTCTTCCCTCCCTCTGTGTAGAAAACTGTTGCCTTAGCAACACAGGTGGCCAGATGACTTATGCATATTGTTTTGTCTTTTCTTCTGCTTTGATCTGCTTTCTAATATGTGAAGTTAAAAAAAAAAAAAAAAAAAAAACTTAGAAAAAAAGACTTAAAAAATACTTTGGGAATATTAATCAAGAAAATACACTAGGAAAAGGGAGTTTTTGACATTATTTTTCTCCACTGCTGGGCATTTGATCATGTCATCAGTGCCGTCAGGTGTATCCTCTCTGCTTCATCCGCTGTCCATCCTCCATGCTTAGTTTAACTGGCACTTTGGTGAAGTTTCCCTGATACCATATTTATTCAAATTTCTGCCTCTCCAAAGTTTTGTAACAATTCATATTTGAATCATTTACTTGGCTGCCTTGTTCTGTGGCTATTATTTTTTGTATTATAATGCTGAATTGTTAAGGATATGATAGAAACAAGAAAAGTTTGCAGTTATAGCACAAAGGAGTAAAACCTGACTCAGTAGATTCAAAACTTGCTCTGTGCTTGGAGGATAAGGAACAGTTATCCCAGGAGGAAACAAGCCATTATTGTGTGTGACTATTGCTCACTTACATAAGTAAAAGATTATCTTTTTCATAATTCTCCTTGCTAGCTGACAGAAATGGGATCTGAATTGTAGGTACACATTTCTAAAATAATTTTAGCAGAGGTTATTTCTAAATAGGACTAATGGAGACTGAATTTTACCTATGCTTGATACTTACATAGATTGAATTAACTGTTTCTAATTAATTGCCTGTACATACAGTATACAGACACTATCCTTAACAAAGATATAAGATGGATAAATGCCATTTTCAGCCCAGTTCTATCCTATCTCCCTTTCGGTGATCACTTCTTCCCCACAAAGCTGCTGTAGTAATTTCAGTGTTTTCCACTGTGACAACTTCCTATGCATTTTCTCATCAGCAGCATCTCAGGCTAACCATGTCTCTTACTTCCCATGCTTGTTCAGTGACTGCATCATCCCCAGAGTGGCTAATTTTTCCATGACAGTGTGCTGTTTGCTGGTAATGCTCAGTGCATTGTATCTCAGATGCTACACTTTTATATTAGTAAATGTCTAAAGGCACAACTGTAAGGTGTGTTTGATATACACCAAAAGAACATTTTATATAATATAATTTGGTATATATCAAGTTATACAAGGTAAGCAGCCTTCTCTGTCACCAAGCTATTCTCTTTGCCTGGCCTCATATCACAACTAATAAAATATCAGTTGTTTAAGGCCAATTCTCCTTAGGAAGATGAAAATTTGCATTTTTCTGTCTTTTTTCCCCCCCCCCTAGAAATAATTGCTTCTTTCACATGAACCATATAGGGTGCTTTTCTTCTCTGGAGACTGCAATACCACTTGGGATTATGATTTAGGATGCACTGCAAATTCTCTTTTTCAGAATAGACAGAAGCAATGAGGCCTTTTGAATACGTTTTCTTTCCTCACTAGTAAATCTAACTCTGTGATAATGTTACAGGCATGATACTGACCTAGATTCACATCTTCGCAGTTCGGGGCCCTTGTGATTCATAAATCTTACATGAATATATTCTAATGATATTTATAAAGAAACATAAACACTTTGCATAAACCAGAATACACAGACATTTTTATAGGAATTACTTAAAAATATAAAAGGAGGAGGTGGGAGAATTCTATTACATCACTTCAGAATGCTTGAGAATGATTTCCTTGTTCAATTGGTAAACTATCTCCCCAGTGCTCATTTTTTGGTATAAGAAAATCCATACAGTTGTTACTGAGGTTCTCTTTTGTTACTCTTTATAAGTTCCCGTATACTTTATTTTCCTTCTGCTTCCTGAGGAATGTGAACTCTAGAGCAATAGAAGTATAGAGTTACTCATGCTGTCTGTCCTTGCTTCCCTACACCCACTCATAGGAATGTGTTTATACCTCAAATATGATGCCACTCTTAGTCTCACAAAAAGATAGGATGTTATAACGTTAGTGGTGTAACACCACCCTTAATGCTCCCAATTATGAAGGAGGTGCCACTGGTAAGAGGACTGATTAAAGTGTTGAGACATCTATCCAAAGGAATTCTCTGGGCACAACATTAAATGTTGTGGCTGTAAGGTCGGCTCCTTTCTTAGGTTCTTTTCAACTGTTTTAGTTGACGGAGTAGAAAGACTTAGTTAATGGCTAGTACATCTTTAACATTTTTCCATTTACCACTTACAAACTCTTCATTTTACAGTTTCCTTATCCTTAAAAAAGGGGTAATAAAAGCTCCTACCTCAGGCAGTTGTTATGATCAAATGTGGCATTACACATGCATAAAGCACTCAAGAAACAGTCATTCTCATATGATAAATTCTCAAATTCTATTACCCATTATTGCCATCATTATTATTTTCCATTAAATTAAGAGGAAAAGCAAACTCCAGACTCAGAATCTTAGACTGGCGGGCATTAATATCTTGCTAGAATTCAAAAACTTGCTTTGCTTTCAGTTTATTTTATGGCTTCCTACTATTAAAGCATGTTTCTGTTTGTGGATATGCTACAGTGTTTATGAATAAATCTATTAAAGTTCAAAAAGGTGTCAATTTAAAGAAAATACTAATCATATTTTAGTTCATGTACCAATATATTAAAATCTAACAAAAATCAGGTGAATGACTCACTCTTGGGACTGCGTATTATTCCGTGTGCATGTTACCCCAAGTCTTATTGTTAGCATTCCACACCCCTGCCTCTCCTAATCATGCTGCTTTCCTGTCTAAAACATCCTGCTTTCCCTCACAATTTGGGTCATTTTCTCCAGGAAACCATCCCAAAGTACACTGACCTATAATAGTCTTTATTAACAGTTGTTTTTTTTTGAAATCAATTATTTTAAAAGGGCTTTGCAGTGAAACACACTATAGTCACTCCTGACTCTGCCACTTGCTGGATATATGACTCTGAAAGAGGTTCTTTACTTCACAATTTCATCATCTTTATTATGAAAAAATTGTGAATAACGACTACTGGTGTGTTAGTGTGAGGATATAATAAGGTAATTGGAATACCTCCTCAAAGTCAATAAAAGTTCTGGGGTATGAAGGCTATACTTGCATTTAGAACAGCATCTGTTTTTACTATCTCTTCTTTCCCTCCCTTTCACAACTACTCTTTGAGCACGTTCTTAGATGAGGACCTTTTCTATTTTTTTCTTTTAAATTTCAGTTCTTTTTTTTTCTTTTTATTTCATTTTAGGTTTTGGGGTACATGTGAAGAACATGCAAGATTGTTGCACAGGTACACACATAGCAGTGTGATTTGCTAGCATTTCTCCCCATGCTATCTCTCCCCAACTCCCCCACCCCCCCGTCCCTCCCCTAATCCCCCCGACAGACCCCTGTGTGTGATGCTCCCCCTCCCTGTGTCCATGTGTTCTCATTGTTCAACACCACCTATGAGTGAAAACATGTGGTGTTTGATTTTCTGTTCTTGTGTCAGTTTGCTGAGAATGATGGTTTCCATGTTCATCCATGTCCCTACAGAGGACCTTTTCTAACTACTACTGTATATGATTGTAATAAAGACAGGTCTGGTCTCTCTCCTGGAAACGGTATTTACTCATTTAATTTTTGTTTATTGAAGTTTTAATTGAAGTTAAGACCACTTACATGTAAATATTGAATTCAAATATATAGAGGGAAAGAGATGTAAATATGCCAAATGCTTTGGCTAATAGTTACTATAATTGAACATAAATTTAGTTGTGCAGTCTTGGCAGTCAGGGCTTAAGGGGATTGTGACGGGTTATAAGGAGGCTGATGAGCATTTCAAAGTTGGGTTATGTCTGACTCCCCGCCCTGAAGGCTAAAAGTTGCCTTCAACAAGTTTGATCAAGGACAGTTGAGCTATAAATCTATTTCCGTAAGTGTTTTCTGTTGGGGAATATTTGTCAAATAAGCATGGTAGAATTTCATTAAATATGACTAAGTCAGGCTATGTATTTTGCAAGACAATATTCCAGTTTGCCACTATTTTTGTGCATTTTTTAAAATGTAACATTCAACTATAAATTGGAATTTGATATATTGCCCACCAAGTGACCAAACTGAATGCATAATGCAGTGTTTGGAGCTAAGGGATTATTTTTGGAGAACTGGTATGTCAACAAACTAATTCTGTGGATTTGGTTAGTACTTTACAGTTTACAAAATGCCATGAAATATATTATCACTTTTAGATACACCAATAAAATATATTGGAAAGAGCTCTGGGCTTGAAGTTAGATGATTTGCATTCAGTTCTGTCCACCACAACCTTATGATGGCTTCACCTACTTTCAGTAACCTTTTCTTCCTGATTGTGATTCTGAAGATAGGCATCTCCAGGTTAGCAGAAATTTTGATTTTTAATTCTTTGATAATTTTTTATACCTAGACAGAAATGTTGGTATAAGCCATTACAAAAGGAAACAAGTTAGTAGCCAACCATAAAATGACAGAAAATGTGTCTTACTTCCCTGAGATTCTTTTCAGTCAGTGCAGACAGTTTTTGGAAGTCCCTTCTTCATCTTCTGCCTTTCTTTGCTCATTTCTCTGTGACCCCTACCCCCTCTGCACTCCTGGCTCTACTCTACAGGCAAGTAGAAAACTTCCATAAGGGTTGATGTTCATTGTTTAAAAAAAAAAAAAAAAAATCAACCACCTCTGGTCTTTCAGATAATTTTGATTACTTCCTTTTCTATAACTTCAATATTTTAATTTATTAAAATGTTCCTATCTGGTTTTGCTGTATCACCAGTGATAACTTCCCTTCCTCCCCAAAATTAAAGGAGGGAAACCAAATAATAACAAAGAGCAAAGATATGCACGTGCCCCCAAAAGTGGGAGAGAGCTTGGACTAAGAACTAATGCTATTTTAAAGTGGTGGTTTTATCATCTAAGTAGCCCCATTTGAAGTGGATTGTCTGTAGTGTCTGTCACCAAAAACTCGAAATAAAGAACCAGTGATAGGAATCATGTGTTTCATCAGAGGAAAAATAGTTTTTTTGGCTATAAATAATCTGAAATTTCATAGATATGAAATTTTTATATTTCTGATTAGGCAATCAGAAATATAAATAGGTAATCAGAAATAAAAAACATTTTCATTTTTATCTTTGAAATTTGCTTTTCAGTGGCCAATAACTAAACTTACAACTTTGGACTATCTGTTCCTATATTACATTCTTCCAACTCCACAAACTTCAAATCTTTGAAAAACTGATTTTACCACTTCCCTTGATAATATCAAGATTGCACTAAAAGTTTAAAAGCCTTGTCAGCCTGTGATCCTTCCTTCTAGGCAGGAATTCTAAAGAAGAAAACATACTGATCTCAAAAATTAATGGCGTTATATCTGCATGATGCCAAAATAATAGATTGATCTGATCAATATTGGTGAAGAGCCTGCCAACCTGGGTTTTAGTGTCATATGAAACCCAGGAAAATGTTAATAATAAATATCTAGAGAGTGAGACTTATGGGAAAACATGGCAGTTCCATCAATTATTTGAAAAACTCTCAAGTACAAGGATTTAACTTGTTCTGAATTGCCTCAGAGGAAAAGAGTAGAGAGTCAAATTTTCTCTTAATTTAAGAAATAGTATTCCAAAGCTAGAGTAGTTCAACAGAAATGTGGACTGACTCAAAAGACAATGAGTCTGTAATAAAAGTCAAGCTGATCCTGGAATCTTAGCATTAGGGTCTGGAAAGGAGAAGAGCAAAATGGTAAATGGAAAAGAACCGAAGAAAAAATAATTGGTAATTTTATTTTCATAGAATGAGCTTGTCTTTTAGTGAGATCAAGAGGTAGGAGGATTAGGTCTTGTTGATAATAATGTATAGTGCCATGAACTCCATTTTCTGCCTCTTCTCCCCATCCACTTTCTCCAGAGTATTAAGATAGCCAGTGGCCAGGCATGGTGGCTCACACCTGTAATCCCAGCACTTTAGGAAGCGGAGGTGGGTGGATCACAAGGTCAGGAGTTCGAGACCAGCCTGGCCAATATGGTAAAACCCCGTCTGTACTAAAA
This sequence comes from Ateles fusciceps, assembly GCA_036589455.1. Classification (NCBI taxonomy): domain Eukaryota; kingdom Metazoa; phylum Chordata; class Mammalia; order Primates; family Atelidae; genus Ateles; species Ateles fusciceps. The sequence goes on from JAZHEH010002077.1 coordinate 4,502,753, forward strand.
ATATGAAATTAGCCGAGTGTGATGGTGGGCACCTGTAGTCCCAGCTACTTAGGACTCAGGAGAATCACTTGAACTCAGGAGGCAAAGGTTGCCACGAGCCGAGATCACACCAGTGCACTTCAGCCTGGTAAACAGAATGAGACTCCTTCTAAAAAAAAAAAAAAAAAAAAGATAGCCAGTGTACTTATTCAGCTTTGTTCTCACTTCTCTTCTCCTACTTTCAGTAAATCTCATGCACATAAAATAATCTGGAATTAAATATATGAATAATTTTTTAAAAATATATGCATTTTAACCAAGATGTAAGTATCACATGAATTTAGAATAATATAATGTTGAACTTTCTGGCATTGTTCATTGAAGTTGGAGCTATTAGAGGGAACCCAATACCCACAAGTAAACCCTAGGTTATTTTAATAATGGGAACATAGTTTTAATGTTTAACAAATTTAACCACAATAAAACTGTATCTTTCCTTATGAGGTCATGCTTATGCACTCAGTCCCTGACACGCACATACATACCACCCTCATTCTCACAGAAACATTCTTTTCTTCATATCTAATATGTAATTACCATAGAATTGAAAATAATAACTGGGCAAAACTGCCTGTTGAAAGTTCTAAATTTCAGGAATTCTTTAGAGTCAATACATACCATTTATCCAGATCTCTTAACTAGAAAAAGCTGAATCATGTCAAAATCCTCACTAAACCTGAATTGATGATTTATTGTTTTATTTTCAAATATTGATACTTCTGGAAAGCTTTAGAGCAAATCCTTTGATTCCTTTGGCTCCATGGTGACTTGCCATTTAATGTGATTATGTTTCCAGAAAATTCAGAGCAGTGGTGTAGAAAAATGTTCATTTATGTGAAATACTTTTGACTCTTTTTTATCTAACTCTAATTTCCAGTATTAAATGCTGAGGATAGCTTTTGCTTAATGGGCTTCAGAAGAACATCCTCAGAGTGATAGGGATCAAATTGAACAGGAGGGGGAGCTAATGAGAACTTGGGAGGTGGGTGGGGACTTTTAGGGGCTGAGTGAAATAGCTCTCAAATACTTAAAAATTTTGCCGTGTCCAAATATGAACCTAGATAACTTGAACATAGTTTAAAAAAAAAGCCAAATAAAAAGATTAAGCCAAAGATTGTCCTTGCAATCTAAGGGCAAGGGAAAATACAGCTTTGGAAACGCCAGGTTGATGGGAATATCAAGGTCCAACCCAAGACAATTTCTAGAAAATAAAGCACCATATAATAAACATGGAGCTCAATCCATAGCAAAGAACCAGAAAAGACAAGGCGAGAGAACAGCACACAGCCATTTAACTGGATATAGAGGAGCATCTCCATGGTGCTGGGTTACAGAATGGGAAGAAACAGGCAAAAGAACCTACCTTTCTAAGAGACACAGATATAAAAAGAGAGGTGATAAGATCTGACTTCAATAAGAGATGCTCAGGAGGGACTTCCAGGACACATTTCTTGACACATTCAACACAGCTGCCTGGTAGGATTTTCTAATCAAATACTATCACTATGTGGGCTAATTATCACTATTTGTTCCTAGAGTGGAAGGGTACTCTGCAGGTGTGTGGGTGTTCATTAGACAAAAGCAGACGAATTCTAGGTCAAGGCAAGAATTTATATTCTCTTTGTGCTACTTTATACAGACCTTTTTTTCACCATTCTTATAAACCCATTTTGTTTACGTATATGTTATTATACCGTATTTTTTGTCTGTACAATGAGAGTAATTGTAGCTTTATCTGTTAATTTGTAGCTTTTACAACTCAGACTCCACATAATCTCATATAGGAAGAAGCTTAAGCTTTGCCATTAAGTCTTCCTATGTGTTTAACAGGTCTCGATTATAATTTTGACTCACAGTGATTCCCTTCCTTTGGCCCAGGGAAGTATAAACTAATCAAGTGAATTTGGCCACTAACATGTGGCTAAGTATCACTTGATTTTTAATTAGTCATAAAGTTATAGAAACATAGATTTCAGATTTTTTCCCCTCGAGACTATAAAGAGTGTTGTATTGTTATGTTTTTAAAACTGTTATCTAAATTACCATCTATTTAATTATGGTCAGGAGTCCCTAATATTTAATTCTTTAGGACATATTAATCAACAAAATACCTTTGAGAAGGAATATTTTGGAATCGAATGTGCAAAGCCTGGGAATTTAACAGGTTAGAAATGAATAATAAGAAAAGTAAAAACGCGGATACAAATAATTTGCAAAAAATAATAATAATACAAATGACTTTTGTTGACTTCATTAATGGATGTGGACTTGACTCTAAAACAAAGTCACTCAGCATAATTTTGTTGGCCTGCTGTCATGCTCTCTTCCTACATCAGTGAGGTCTGAGTTCCCTGTTGGGGATAGGTGGACCTGAAAACGAGTTAATAAAAGGCTGAATCCAAATCATCTTCTTTGCATTTTGTTAGTTAGATTGCCAGGAGACGGCTTAAGGAGCAGGAATCACTGTGGTTCTCATGTTTATTAATGATTCGGTCTTTCCCCTTTACCCAGAATCAATATTTTAAAGTCACATTGACACCTCCTTCTTCCACTTCTCTTCACATCCAGGCAAGTTTTATTTTTTTGTTCTACATATATAATGTCTCTAATATACGTATTCTTCTTCCCCTAACACTAAACAATGAAATGATAGTGCAGTTGTATTAATAATAAGCAATTATTGAAAACTTGGTAATTGCCAATCACTTTAAGTAATTCATAGGAATCATCACAGTAACACTGTGAGGGAGGTGATGGTATCTTCATTCTACCAGTAAAGGAAATAAAGCTCAGAAAAGTTTCAAATGCTCCCTATTACACAGCAGCAAAGTATGTTAGGATTTGAAATAAGACAAATCTGAGTTTCTGACTCTACTCCATACCACCTCTTCCCAGGTCACACCTCCCAGGCTACATCTTCTTCAGCACTGACTCCTGACTAATCTTCCTGATAGGCATGTCCAGTCATGTCAGTCACCTTCTCAAGGATACCCAAGTACTAATGGAGGCAAGGGAGTGATTTTGACTGTGGCTTGTGGCAACTGACTGTCTTGATTTGAAACTATTTTCAGCATATCAAATCCTCCAAACTCTCCTTTGTTCAATTTTAAGCTCTTTAAGAGTGAGACTGAGGCTTATTGATCCACATATCTGTGATAAGTACCTGGTTCATGGTCTTACCCACAGTACTCCCCATGTAGATATTTATAGGAAGAAGCTTAACTGAATAAGTGATCACTATTTTAAAGATAATTTTGATTACATAATTAAAGGAGGCTAATATTGCTGCATTTTTGAATAATGATAGAATTAGTGAGATGAGAAAATCAAACCTTTTGTTAAGTAGTGTCAGAGAATAATATAAATAAATATACAGTAATGCAGTATGGTGATCACAAAGACAAAATGAAGTCTATCTGTTAATTTTGTTGTGAAAGGATACAATCTGTTAGATAAATTGAGTTCGTTTGTCTAAATCAAGATCATTCTAGCAGAACATTCTCATTTGAATATCCTGTATTCTAGCACTCTCTCATTCTATTCTACGTTCCTTTGCATTCACTTCATTACTTCATGATTTGTAGGATCCTCTAAATCATAAAACCTATTTTATGTCTTCCAGAAGCTCCATCATCTATTTTTGGGTTCTGGTAGTAGAAAGAGAATTGTGTTCTCTCTGTGCTTTGGCCAAACTAGAAATTCTGTTCAAGAACCAGGGGTCATGGACATAGTCTCGCCTCACAGATGTGTTACACTGGACTGCCACTTGACTGAGAAGCCTCACAATGTGCAGTCGGGAGAAGGCATCCCTTTTACGCAGAATGTAGGGGAAATTACTTCTTGAGGGAAATCTACTTTAAATTCAAGGATACATAATTTTCCTGGGAACCTTGCAAATATTGAAACAAGTTAATCTGCAAGGGTGGAATTCAAACACATGTCTGCAGAGATAATGGTCCTTTCATCCAGGGTACTAAAATTAGACCATTTTATCCGGTATCACCCTTTGCCCTTTACTCTCTGAATGATATTGAAAACCTTAGTTTCTCCATCCCTCCATGTGTAATATGGAACTAACAATAGTACTCATATGCTAACATTATTTTGAAGATTTGGGAGCTATAAATTGTGATATCTCCAAACACATAAAACATTCTCAATGGAATGATAGCTAACAAATTTGCTATTATTATAAAGTATTACCATATCATTATTCTGAGCTTGATTCTACATGGGGTATAGCTAATATCATTATTCTGAGCTTGATTCTACATGGGGTATAGCCAAGACCCTTCTAATGGGATTTTGAAGGCTATGAAAAAGTCCTCTGCCCCTATACCTAGTGCTAGTATAATGCATTGGTTTAAGTTTTATAGAGGAAGCGTTTAGAAGAAAGGGAAGATCTGGCCCACAGAGCCAAGCTGGGATAAATTGTTACAATGGAGGACATAATTGTTTATACAGAGAGAGCATCTAAAAAGTGCCAGGTAAAAAGCTATGTAGACCTAGATTGACAATAAAACCATCAATACCAGCACATTAAAGGAATACATAATCCCTTCCTAGAGAAAGACAAGTCGGAGAATGACTGCAACACAATGGCATAATTGTGCTAACATATGTAAATAGAACTGCAGAGAATGAAGTATCTAATATTTTCAGGCTAAGTGTGAATGGTTTACAGGAAAGGTGACACTGTCTATGCACACCAATGCCTGAGAGCCAGTTAATCATGCAGACAAAATAAATCAGCATGTGTAGAGACAACAGAAAGACCAAGCAAGGAGTCTCTAGAGATTTGAAATTAGTTTGGTGTTAATTTACAGTGTATGACAGACAGGGTCGGAGGGCATCAGTAGTAGGAGAGACTAGAACAAGATGCTGGGATTTATTATTAGACATCCTATATGGGAAGCAGTGTGTTCTGAATTCTGCCTTAGGAGTGTGATCAGGGGCTGATGCCATCAGAATTTAAAGGTTGTTTCTGACAGCAAAGTAAAAGGAATGTGGGAGAAGGCAGCGAACACAGCCTGAAGGTCTACAGCAGTACCTCTCCCACTGTAGTCTCCAGACCAGCAGTATCAGCGTAACCTGGAAACTCAACTGAGAAATGAGAAATCCAAATTCTCATTTTTGTTTTTAATCCCAGAAATCCTGAATCAGAAACTCTGGGGCCCAGTCACTGGTGTTTGAACAAACTCTCTGGAAAATTCAGATGTTTGCTAGACAAATCTTTTCCCTTTATTCAAGTAATGATGTGCTATTTCCTTCCAGCGGAGTCAGTGAAGATAAACAGGAGAAACAAGCTTGGAAATAGTTATGAGTTTGAAGTGGGCCATAAGCGAATGATCAGGTGTGGGCAGTTGGTGAGAAGGAGATGCTAAGAATAAATTTGTTAAGACAATCAAGTCTATAAAGCCTAAAACGCAGATACAGAATAAAGGATAATGCAATTAGATGATTTGGAGGAGGAAAGTGATTTTAGAGACCTGTAGAAGCAAAACATTACAATTAGAACATGGCACATTTGTCAGGAAGAAGTACCTACAGTGGGAATGCAGAGAGAAAAGAGAAAAACAATTTTATTTACATCCTGGGTTTGATCTAATCTTGTCTACAATTCTCATGAGCTTCAATGGTTTTGAAATTGGTCCATATGAAAATAACTGATTTAGTAGGGAAGGACCAGAGCTGGAGAGAAATTGGTAGAGAAACCTAGTCCTTGAAATACTGATATGCAATAAATATAACACATTCTCTTCCATAAATCACTACTAAAATATATCTGAATCCCATCCTCCATCAATGTACACAAGGCCAGATATTTGTGAACCCCACACAGTTCAGACCAAAGTTCTTTGTTTCTGCCTCTCAGGCCCTTGCCAATTCTCAGTATGACACTGTTCTTTTCCCAAGTTATTTGAAGTAATTTTATATATAAAGCATCATAAGACCCTTCATCAAATTCTTTGCTTTATTCCAGATACGTAGCATCCACTGCACACTCTCAGGCACTAATCCTGTAATTCTCAGTGAATTTTACTGTTGTGATGTTCTTTATCCTCCAGCTTCACTTCAAGTCCCTATGAAATTCCTAGGCTCAGAACAGCTGGGCAGTAGGGTGGGAAACGGGCAAGAATAGGAGCAGTAATTAGGGTGAGCAACTGGGAGACACGGGAATTTGGAGTATCTGTAAAGGAAAACAACCCTAATGAAGGAGTATGAAGAGAGGAAAGGACACAGCATTGCTTCCACAAGATGAATACCAAAGATAGAAGTAGTTTTAAATTGTCAGCCTTAGGGATTATAATGAAAAGGTAGTCCCTCATTTTCAGTAATCTCCCTTAAGCCACAGGAAGTCCAGAAACATTTTTGTCTTCTTCACCATGCTACCCTTAATACCCACTGCAAACTTTGCCAAAAATTAGGCACTCCTTAAAAATTTGTTGTAATGTATGAATGAATGCAACTTCACTGATTCCCAGGTCCATCTCCCTCTATACCTGGTGTTCTACCTGGTATCTGCAAAATCACTGTGATGTGAGTATCACCTGCTGGATAATTCTAATAATCCTCTACCCCACCTGGGTCTAAAAATCTTTCACTACATTTGAAACCTAGAATGTGAAAAGCTTTTCATCCTCAAGTGCAAAAGGTTTATACTTCAAGTGATTCAAGATAGCAATAAAGTCCATAAGAGTCATTAAATGTTTATAAAGGCCCAGATAGTAAATATTTTATTTTGTGGTCCAGTCTCTGTTACAACTCCCAGTTCTGTGACTGTAACACAAAAGCAACCCTAGGTAACATGTAAACAAAAGAGCATGGCTATAGTCTAATAAAACTTTATTTCCAATAGACGGTGGGCCAGATTTGTCCCCTGGGTCTAAACTTTGCTAGCTTCCTGAGACATAAGTCTTTCCCTGTGTACCTGAGTAGTTCTGGTATTATTGCAAGATACCTAGACAAAATATTGTCATCCATGGTCCAGCTGAATATTGAAACAAACAGAAATCTTTGAGCCTAATATAATGGTAGTGAAAACAAATTCTAAAGTCAGACTGCCTAGAATCATCTCAGCTTATCTATTTACTCTAAGTTCTTAGCCAATAGACATGTTTTCTTTAGCTTCCATTATCTTTTCGTAAACTGGGAAAATACTACATACCTGTAATTTTGGGTTCTTGTGAAAACAATCCATGTGAAACATGACGGTGACTAGCACAGAGTAAGAACTCAAGGACAAGAGTGCTCGCAAAAAAAAAAAAAAAGGGGAAGCTCAAGATAAGTGATTTGCTCAAGTTTTAACAGTTTTTGACAATGTTCCATAAATATATAATGCTCTGACATACTGAAATGGTGCCACCAATATTAACCAACGATGCCCTGCAGTTTGACGTCAGAGAAATGTGTTTGCCCTTCTTATGTGACATGTACCAATGAAATGGAATCTATTCCAGGGATATTAGAGTGCTGATTGATGAAGATACCAATTTAATCACTTACAGCAATCTGCTTAGATATTGTGCTGTCTTTCTAGGTAATGATCAATGGTAGGCAGGATATTCTTTGGCTTTTTTAACATCTGCTTTCATACTGGTTAAGTATATATCTCTAGCGTTAAATCATTTTCTGAAAAAAGTTCAGGGAACATGAGTAGGGATAAACAAAATTGCTGATTCATATGCAGGATACAATCTGCATGCATTACACTGCTTCCTGCATCACAATTAGTCAGAATTCGTCATTTAGTTCATTTCCAACCTGACCTTCCAAGACATCTGCTAACAGATACTAAGTTCAAGTTGATTTTTGAACATATAATAACATTTTCCAGTGTGTGCATGGCCATATCATAAAAATGTCAGATGGAGCTGCCCATTTGTTGACGTAAGTAGGTAGGTAATGCTATGTGCAACAAAACTGATGCAAGCCTGGAATTAGTGAGACAAGACTTGACTTATTGATAAATGAAAGCAAGTTTATTCTCATAAGCACATATTAAAGCTTTTTAAAGCAATGTTTTATGGAATTATTAACTATCAAATTTAGCAGTTTTGCCTTTAAAGACATCTGCAAAGCAGAAACAAACCCAGAAAGCAGATCACATAACTCTTAGTTTGTTTTGTTTTGTTTTTGTTTTCCATTAAATTATGCTATCTTATGAATCATGCACAACTATATAATTATCAGGTATAATAATTTCAAGCTCTTTTTTTATTTTTCATTTAATTATACTCTATAAAAAGCCATGTGAATTATTCAAGATCATTTTATATGTGCAAAATTGTTTAGTATCATGAAAATACCACTGCAGATCTACAGATTGTTTACTCCCTTTATTTCGCAATTGAATCAGTTTTCTAAGAACATTATGCTCTTAAGGCTGAGTTATTACACTATCACCCCAGGAAAGAGAAGGAGAAGATAGAGTCCCTGAAGGAAAAGAGATTACTACTCCATTGACTTAGTTGACGGCTTTTCATCTGCACAGCAAAAGAAACAGTCATTAGAGTGAATCGGCAACCAACAGAATGGGAAAAAAACTTTGCAATCGACCCATCTGACAAAGGGCTAATATCCAGAATCTACAAAGAACTGAAACAGATTTACAAGAAAAAAACAAATAAGCCCATTCGAAAGTGGGCGAAGGATATGAACAGACACTTTACAAAAGAAGACATATATGAGGCCAACAAACATATGAAAAAATGCTCATCATCACTGGTCATTAGAGAAATGCAAATCAAAACTACATTGAGATACCATCTCACGCCAGGTAGAATGGCAATCATTAAAAAATCTGAAGACAACAGATGCTGGAGAGGATGTGGAGAAATAGGAACACTTTTACACTCTTGGTGGGAGTGTAAATTAGTTCAACCATTGTGGAAGACAATGTGGCGATTACTCAAAGACCTAGAAATAGAAATTCCATTTGACCCAGCAATCCCATCACTGGGTATATATCCAAAGGATTATAAATCGTTCTACTATAAGGACACATGCACACGAACGTTCATTGCAGCACAGTTTACAATAGCAAAGACCTGGAACCAACCCAAATGCCCGTCGATGATAGACTGGACAGGGAAAATGTGGCACATATATGCCATGGAATACTATGCAGCCATAAAAAATGAGGAGTTTGTGTCCTTTGTAGGGACATGGATGAACCTGGAAACCATCATTCTCAACAAACTGACACAAGAACAGAAAATCAAACACCACATGTTCTCACTCATAGGTGGGTGTGGAACAATGAGAACACATGGACACAGGGGAGGGGAGCATCACACACTGGGGTCTGTTGGGGGAAAATGGGGTGGAACAGTGGGGGGTGGGGAGTTGGGGGAGATATAGCATGGGGGAGAAATGCCAGATATAGGTGATGGGGAGGAAGGCAGCAAATCATACTGCCATGTATGTACCTATGCAACAATCTTGCATGTTCTTCACATGTACCCCAAAACCTAAAATGCATTTTAAAAAAATAAAAATTAAAAAAAAGATAGTTTTCTTCTTTTTTTCAGCCAACATGAAAGTGTAAGATAAGACATACTAAGTTTGAAATCTAATTAATGGCATACATGTAAGGCCATATTACATCTTGGAGATGGACACCTGCCGGAAAAGACAAGTCCCTGGAGAAAACTTGGTGTGTGTAAAGAATTTGCCCCTGCTAGATCAGAGATCTGAGGGAAGCAGAAAGAGACTGGCACATATGAGCAGACATGTCTTCCCTTTTTCTTGGGATGGTAGGGAAATAAGAGAGAGATTCCGGTGATAGTGGGATGTCTGAGACCTTTGCAGATCAAGGCACCCAAGCCTTAAGAGAAACTGTGCAATTACCATTTCTAATAGAGTTGAGAAGCCTAGACACTGCTGTAGGTGTGAAATGTTTGTATAAATGAAACTGAAACCTTGTCCCTGGCTTTTCCTCAGCTATGTGTGGAATGCTGGGCACCACAGGGTCCTGCATCTTTGATGAATTTGCTAAAGAGGCTCAGCTTCTGGTCCAGTAGGCCAGGATGTGCTTAGCAATCATGAAGAATTCCTTGGACTAAGTAATCCAGCTGGTGACAACAGATTACTCAATATGCAGTAGAGAACAGTGAAAATCAAGAAAAACGGAATCCTTATAAAAGCCTGTTTTCCCCAAAACTACAGAATATGTTAAGTCCCTATACATTAATGTGTCCAGATACCATGAAGGGGACTAAAAAAGATAACAGAACTCAGAGATGAGTAATTTCTCTAAATACACTGAATCATCCATGCAAGCCTTTTTATGATAATTATGTGAGGGATAAAACTTTCAATAGGCTAAGTATGTAAACTTCAAAGAGATTAAAAGGGAATTGGGATGCTTTTGACTGGGGAAAATAACTCTCTCATCTATTCAAGATAGAGATTCAAAAGGAAGGTAAGATCAGCTACAGAGATTAATAGGGAAATATGATAAGTTCAAGTAACACAAAGGAAGTACATGAGCTAGATACAGCTCTTTTGAAAGGCTCTGAAAATTTCATAAGGCATAACTGGATCCACAAACTAAACTAGCTTAATTTAGGGAAGGATAAAACGGATAAAAATCACAATGTAATTCTATGAAATAAATTTGTTAGACTGTATCTAGGTATTCAGATTTACCAGTTCTATTTTAAAAATGAGGGAACCGAATCTCAAAGAGTTTTTAACAGTGTTATTGGGACCACCTATCCAAGACTGTGGGAGACCTGAGATGACTGTAGAACATCTGATAGTATAAACCTCAAGAATCTCTCTGCAGACTACATTTATTGGGGGAAAATAAAGTACCCACATCAACCAAACTAATCACATACATGTATGTTGTACCTATATTTCAAAATCAGATAGATTTTAGATGATTCACTCTGAATTAATTTAAGGGAAATATTAATATTTACCAAATTATAATATTGTTCCAATTTCTGAAAAATTATTCATATTAAAATATGATATTTAGTTAATGCTCAAGAAAATGAATGGAAAAAGATAAAAGAACTCATCAATCAGCCTTCAGATGTAGCTCTACAGCCTATAAGCTAGCACTCTATTTATGGACCTCAGAAGTTTACTGATGCTTTCTTTATTTGGAAGTTCTGGGGATGCCTAAAGATGCCCACAAGCTTCCCTGAAAACTTCCTAGAAGTACTTGGAAATAGAAAACATGATAATGTAATGATGAATACAGCTTTGGGTCTTTCCTCATAAACAAAATTTGGAGAGGAGGATAAACTTACTTCAGAACAGTAAAAGATAATCTACCAAATTTGACAGGAGGCATGCCACTTTAATTTATGAATTGTTTCCAGAATCAAAACACTACAATCTTTATTAAGATCTGTATCTCTTCAACCTTACATTTAGTTTTCAATCACAGGACATATTAATTTGTCTTAAATAATTTTTTTCTTTTTGATGGGGGAAGGTACCTCAAGCCTAGTTATTTGTAATTTCTGTATGTTTATTAATGAGTTCTGTTCTTGACCTCTGTAGTAATAATAAATTCTTTATAGAATTTCTAATGCAAGCTCAAATATCCAGGGAACACATCTTTTTCATTTAATTTTTATCTCTTTTATGAAATATTTTTGGCTACCTTTTTATTGTACTGCCGTCTTTGAATCAGGATTTTACCAGGCTATTTTACTATCGTAGCATGAATAACATAGAAGATGCTTCTCACAGGTAAAGGCAAAATCTTTGGAAAGCATGTAACTGACTAATACAGAGAGGGAAATTGTTAATCTTATAAAGAGTGTCCACATGTATTCGTAGGATTTTAATAATCTCATATCATTCCATAAAGGCAAAAAATAGTCAATTCCATAGACACCAAAAGAAAAAGGTCAATATCTGCTTTAATTTTATATTTGTGAAGAAATCAAGTTAGTTATAATTACAAAATGCTAAAGTTTATCAATGCTTTAACTTCTCAGGATATAAAAAGTGAATTGAGATACTTTAGAAATTCAGCTTAAAGAGTTAATATCTATAGATCAGAAGACTATATAGATTAGATACATCGGGTTCTCTAGTTCACACCAAAAAAATGTGTATTTAAGAGATATGAAATAGAAACCCAGTTATGTTCTTAATTATGCAGCTAGAAGGAGAATTATATTCTCCATGGGCAGAGAGTTCATCTATCTTTCAGGACTTTAAAGCATGAAACAAAAATAACCTATTTCTTTCAAACTGAAATTGAAGTCAGAAAAATCAAGTAAAAATGCAATGGTGTACTACCAGAAAATATGCAAGGTCTGGAAACACACATTTTCATGGGCCTAATATTTTTCTCCTACTTAGCTGTGTGGCATTAAAAAATTGTATTAAGCCCTCTGGCCGTCAGCTTCACCACAGATAAAGCCCTTGTTATATAAAACATATAATTCATGTAACAGAGGGGAACAATTTTAAATGCTTCTTTAAAGTGATTTATAGTTTTCAATTACTTTTATATAAATTATTTTATATAATTAATATGGATACATAAATCAATTTTCAAAAAAGTTCATAATTCCAAATTTATTAAAAAATTAGAATAACAAATAATAAAAACATTTAACCCACCGTCTGCTCAATCAGACTTTTTCTATTTAGAGGTTGTTACCCCTACAGACTAAAATTTTAAGTAAGTCTATTAGAGTAGAAATATTGTGGATTTTTTGACCACTGTTCTTTCCTTAGCACAGATTGACCTACAAAATACTAATTTTGAGTGAAATATATCATTCACAATTCCCTAGATTATTCTGCAGTAAGTAAAACATCCAGATATTAGTATGTACAAAAAAGTGTTAAAGTTTTGTTGACATTACTTATCTGTGGTGGGTCAGCAATGAGTTTCCCTAATGGTAGTGTGATGGATGGAACTGTATTCCACCAAATTTATATTTATATAAATGTGTATATTTATATTTAATATCTCAAAGTGAGACTGTATTTGAAGATAGGGCCTTTACACAAGTAATTAAGGTAAAATGAGGCCACATAGATGGACTTTAATTCAATATGCCCGTAGTCCTTATAAGCAGAAGAGATTAGGACACAGACAGATGCAAAAAGATCATGTGGAGAAGACAGCCATGTACAAGCCAAGGAGAGAAGTGTTAGATAAAACAACTTTGCCAAAACCTTGATGGGAGACTTCTAGCCTCCAAAACTGTGAGAAAAAATATGTTTTTGTTGTTTAAGCTGACCAGTCTGTGGTAATTATTATGACAACCCTAAGAAACTAATATGAGTTGCTCAGAAATATGGGCTAAATGGGGTTTCCCCTGACAAGGTAAAGAACAAAAATGTGGAGGATTGCACTCTGATTCACAAATCTTCTGTTCAGAAGTGCCTCCTACATTTAATTGTGCAAAACAAATCTTACAGCCACAGTCAACTTCAAAAAGGGCTTTCCTAACAAATCTCCAAAAGAAGAAACAGGATATTCATGCACATTTAGGGTCTCAAATTGAGGAGGTTTTTAATTTGGGGGTAAATCCAGTGGAGGCTGGATTAAGCTATCCCCTTCTCCTATTTATGTAAGTTATATACTTTGAAAAACTGCTTAATTTATCCACCTGTCCCCAAATCTTAGCTTTGTTTTATGTCTGTGTTTCAATTTGCAATGTTCTCTCTCCCTGGATAGTCTCCTTATGCTCTCTGCAAAATATTCCAAATTGATAACCAAATTAATCTTCTTTCTACCATAAATCTTTACAAATACAAAACAAAATCAAATCATGTCTGTTCACTGTTGTGAATTCCTATAGGATTTGGCTCTATCGTTGGTTTAGCACTTGAAATACACTGCCATGAATTACATAAAGTACCATGGAGTCAAGAATATATGAGAAACATCTGGATGACACACTGCCCTTCAAAACACACACAGTATATACTATATGACTTTTTAGCAGTCCGTGATATTGCAAACCCTTAATCAAGAATAAGTGTCATGCAGTGCTCTCTCTTTCAGTTCATTACTTATTACTGTATAGAGAAAGTATTGTTATTACTGTATATCGAAGTTACAAAGAAAATATTTGGTTGACTTCTGACTTTAAAACTCAACTATTATTTTATTCCTCATTAGTATAGTGGTGAGTGTCCCCGCCTGTCAACTATCATTTTACATCGATATGAAATGATACACTTATATTGCAATGTATATTAGTATATTAGTATGTTTGTAAAATAATTCAGCAGTATATGTCAAGGGTTTTAAATACTATTACCCTCTGGCTAAGTAATTTCATTTCAATGTAAGTATTCTAAGAAAATAAGCTTAAATTCTCCAAAATAAAATAAAATGCAAAATATGCTTTTAACAGCATCATTATACTAACAAATTGTAAACAATATAAATGCCAAACTGAAGGGAAAGAATTAAACTATGTTATATACACTTGAAAACCAACAAAAATAAGGTAGAAATTTTATATAATGATATGAAACAAGTTTAAGTGAAAGTTTGTTTTTGAAAGAAAGCATATAAAAGAATTATATCACTTCAATCATATAAAAATATCAAACTATCTGTATAAAATAATATGTAAATTAAATATATGTTATCATATCAGGTTATGGAACTGCAGATATTTTTTCTTTTACATATTTTTTATAATTATAAAATATCATTTTAATAAAGGGAATATTCTATGATGCACACATTTTAAGATAAGCATTTTTTTATTACTTAGCATCCTAGAAATTTGTGTGTATTTTATAATTAATGGTTTTAATAGTCTAGTTAACAGTATATTTTATTTGAAATTTGCATATTGAATAATGATGTATCTCATGATAGATAGCACCTTACACTAAATAAAATAATGATTTTAAAGGAAATATATCATAAAGGAATATTTAAAGAGTGACATACCTTGGATGGATGTGGATAGCTGTGCTTCACAGCATTTCCCATCTTCTCCAACCACCTCATTTAGTATATGAACCAAAATTCCTGTTCCATAGTTGTATTTACCTGTTCATGTTTGAATCCCATCAGAAAAATATGGCACATTTAAAAGAAGAATCTGAGGACATTTTAATTTTCAGAACATTTCTAAAGGTTTGGAATAGGACGAGGAGAGAAGAGATGACTTACACAACAGGAATACCCATAGTCAAAATTACTTATTAGTCCTAAGCTTAGAAGGGTCAGAGAAGTTGACAAATATGTGGGAATTAACACATTACTAAATAGTGAATCAAATAAGAAATCATGAGAGAAATTAGAAAATGTTTGAGATACAAAAATGAAAGTACAGCATAACAAAACTTATGGGATGTAACTAGAGTAGTGGTTAGCGGGAAATTTATAGCTATAAGTGTTGGTAGTAAAAATAAGAATAATCTCAAATCAACAACCTAGCTTTCCATCTAAAGAAACCAGAAAAACAACATTATAAACAGAAAGTAACCAGAAAGAAATAATAAATATTAGATTGAAGAATAATGGCAAATGGAAATAAATAGCTAATAGAAAATCAGCAAAATCTAGTGTTTTTTTTTTTAATCAACAAAATAAACAAAATTCTAGCTAGACCGACCAAGACAAATAGATAGACCAAATTACTACAATAAAGAATGAAAGAAGGCGGGTGTGGTGGCTCACGCCTGTAATCCTAGCACTTTGGGAAGCAGAGGCGGGCAGATCAGGAGGTCAGCAGTTCAAGACCAGCCTGACCAATATGGTGAAACCCTGTCTCTACCAAAAATACAAAAATTAGCCAGGTGTGGTGGTGCGTGCCTATAATTCCAGCTACTCAGGAGGCTGAGGCAGGAGAATTGCTTGTACCTGGGAGGCAGAGGTTGCAGTAAGCCGAGATCCTGTCACTGCACTCCAGCCTGGTGACAGAGTGAGACTCCGTCTCAAAAATATAAATAAAAATAAATTTTTAAAAATTAAAAAAAATATACAAGAGAAGATGTTGTTGCCAAACATACAGAAATAAAAAAAGATTATAAAGGAATACAATTGATTCTTGACCAACACAGGTTTAAACTGTATGGGTTCACTTACATGTAGATTTTTTTCAACCAAACATGGATTAAAAACACAGTATTTTCAGGATGTTAAACCTCAATATATACGATGGGCAAACTTTTTGTATAAGCAGGTTCCCTAGGGCCTACTTCAGGACTTGAGCATATGTGAATTTTGGTATATGGGGTAGGGAGAGGTATGTGTCCTAGAAACAATTCCCAGTGTTTATTAAAGGATGACTGTACTATAAACGTTAGTACAGCAAGCATGTTAGCAAGCACGTTATCTAAAAAATAAATAACTTGGATTGAATCAAAAAATTTCTGGAAAGACACAAACTACTGAAACTCAGAAAGAAATAGAAAATGTGGATACATGTGTAAAAGTTAAATTGATTGAAGTAAAAATCAAGAAAATTCCCTTACAGAAACATCCATGACCAGATGGTTTCTCTCTATGAAAAGGTCACCAAATAATTGGCACCAATCCTTCATGAACTTTACCAAATATGAAAGACAAGATTACACTTCTAAAATCATTCTGAGGCCAGTATTAGCTAATAACCTAAACCAGGCAAAGAAACCAAGAAAACTAGAGACCAATATCCTTTATGAATATAAACACAAATATCTTTAACAAAATACTAGCAAATAGAATCTAGCAACTTATAAAAATGATTATACACAATAACCAAGTGGATATATTTCAGAAATTCAGGGTAAGTTCAACATATAAAGTTAATGTAAAATACCATATTAATAAAATAAAAGTTAAAAAAAAAAAACATGATTCTCTCAACTGAGACTTAAAAAGATTTGGTAAAATCAACAGTTTTTCATAACAAAACACTTGACATGCCAGAAACTTTCTCAGCTTGATGAGGGGCATATTTAGTGATGACTTGCCCCCTAAGATCAGAAACAGGGCAAGATGTCCACTTACCATTTTTATTTGACATCGAGTTTCTAGTCAGAGTAATAAAGCAAGTATGGAAATGAAACAAAAAACATCCATAGTGAAAAGAAGTGAAATTATCTCTACTTGCAAAGAGCATGAGATACACGTGGAAAATTGTATGAAATACACGTATAACTATCAGACCAAATAAACAAGTTCAGCAATGTTGCTAGATACAAGATCAATATAAAAAAATAAAAATTTTCTATATATTAGCAATGAACCATCAAAAAGTGAAATTAAATATATATATATAACATAAAAAAAATACTAGGTAGAAATTTAACCAAGAAAATGCAAAATGTGTACACTGAAAACCACAAAACACTATTGAAGGAAATTGAAGACCTAAATAAATGGAAAACCATTCTAAATTCATGGATTGAAAGTTTTCATTTTTAAGACGGTGTGTTACCTAGTTTTTTTTTAAATCATAGATTCATGGAGGGGGTACTTGTGCAGGCACAATTGTTACATGGATATATCGCACAACATTGGTAGTTTGGGATTCTAGTGAACCCATCACCCAAACTGTAAACATAAAACACAATAGGTAGTTTTTCAGCCCTTGTCCCCCTTCCTCCCTCCCTCATTTTGCAGCCCCATGTCTACTGTTTCCATCTTTACATCCATGTTTATCCATTGTTTAACTTCAACTTATAAGTGAGAACATGTGATATTTGATTTTCTGTTTCTGCATTATTTCACTTAGGATAATGACTTCCAGCTGCACCAATGTGGCTACAAAGGACATAATTTCATTTTTTATAACTGCATAGTATATTTTGTGGTGTGTGTGTGTGTGTGTGTGTCACATTTTCTTAATCTAATCCACTGATGGACACTTAGGTTGGTATTAATAGTGCTGTTATAAATGCACGAATACTCGTGTTTTTCTGTTTGTTTTTTTGTTTGTTTTATTTTTATTTAATTTTTTGAGATGGAGTCTTACTCTGTCACCCAGGCTGGAGTGCAGTGGCGCCATCTCAGCTCACTGCAACCTCTGCCTCCTGGGTTCAAGCAGTTCTCCTGCCTCAGCCTCCCAATTAGCAGGGATTACAGGCACATGCCATCATGCCTGGTTTTTTTTTTTTTTTTTTTAGTAGAGACAGGGTTTCACCACATTGGCCAGGCTGGTCTTGAACTCCTGACCTTGTGATCTGCCCTCCTCTACCTCCCATAGTGTTGGGATTAGAGGCGTGAGCCACCACGCCTGGCCAAGTGCAGGTGTTTTTTGATCAAACAATTTCTTTTCCTTTGGGTAGACCCCCAATAGTATGATTGCTGGGTTGAATGGTAGTTCTGTTTTTAGTTTTTAAAGAAATCTCCATACTGTTTTCCCTAGTGGTTGAATTAATATACATTCACACAATAATGTGCAAGCATTCCCTTTTCTCATTTTGGCAAACATTTGTTATTTTCTGATATTTTAATCATAGCCATTGTGACTGGTGTGAGATGGTATCTCATTGTGTTTTGGATTTGCATTTCTCTGATGATTAGTGATCCTGAGCATGATTTCATGTCTGTTCACAACTTGTATGTCATCTTTTGAGAATTGTCTGTTCATGTTTTTTGCCCACTTTTTAATGTGGTTGTTTTGTCTTACTGATTAAACTCCTTATAGATTTGCAAAATATTCTCCCATTCTATCAGTTATATGTTTACTCTGTTGATTGTGTCTTATGCTGTGCAAACCTCTTTAAGTCACATTTGTCTATTTTTGTTTGCATTTGCTTTCTAAGTCTTACTCATTGCCTAGGTCAATGTCCAGAAGAGTTTTCCTATTATCTTATCTTAGGATTTTTATAGTTTCAAGTCTTACATTTAAGTATTTAATTCATCACGAGTTAATTTTTGTATATGGTGAAATATAGAGGTCTATTTACATTCTGCTGAATGTGGCTAGCCAGTTTTCCCAGCACTGTTTATTTAATAGGGTATCCTTTCCCCATTGTTTATTTTTGTTGAATTTGTTGAACATCGGTTGTAGGTGCTTGAGGTTTGGTTTTATTTCTGGGTTCTCTATCCTATTACCTTGATCTGTGTTCCTATTTTTGTGCCAGTACCTTGCTGTTTTGGTTACCATAGACTTGTGGTATAGTTTGAAGTTGGGTAATGTGATGCTTTCAGATGGCTCTGTTCTTTTTGCTTAGGAATGCTTTAGCAATTCTGGCTCTTCTTTGGTTCTATATGAATTTTAGAATTTTTTAATGATACTGGGAAAAATGATGTCGGTAATTTGATAGGAATTGTGTTGAATCTGTAGATTGCTTTGAGCATCATGGTCATTTTAACAATATTCATTCTTCTAATCCATGAGCATGAAATGTATTTCCATTTGTTTATGTCATCTATGCTTTCTTTCATCAGTGTTTTGTAATTCTCTTCATAGACACCTTTCACATCCCTGGTTAAATGTATTGCTGGATTTTTAATCATTGTGTATGGCTATTATAAACTGAGTTCCTGTTTTGGTTCTCAGCTTGAACATTATTAGTGTATAGAAAACTACTTATTTTTCCACATTGATTTTGTATACTAAAACTTAACTAAAGTTGTATATCAGGTCTAGCAGTCTTTTAGAAGAATTTTTGGAATTTTCTAGATATAGAATCATGTCATCATTGAGCAGAGATAACATGACTTTCTTTTTCCTACTTGGATGCCCAGTAGTTCCTTTTCTTGCCTGATGGCTCTGACTAGGACTCCAGTACTATGGTGAATAGGAATGGTGAGAATTGAGTATCCTTGTCTTGTTCCAGTACTTAGGGGAAATGTTTTCAACTTTTGCCCACTCAGTATGATGTTAGCTCTGGGTTTGTCACAGATGGTTCAGGTATATTCCATTGATGCCTAGTTTATTGAAGGGTTTTTTTATTTTTTTATCATGAAGGGATGTTAGATTTTATCAAATATTTTTTTCTGCATCTATTGAGACAGTCATATAGTTTTTGTTTTTAATTCTATTTGTGTGGTGAATCACTTTTATTGATTAGTGTATGTTCAACCACCTTTGCATTTCAGGAATGACGCCCAACTGATTTTGATAAATTATCTTTTTATGTACTATTGCATTTGGTTTGCTAGAATTTTGTCGAGGATTTTTGCATTCCTACACATCAGGAGCATAGGTCTATTTTTGTTTGTTTGTTTGTTTTCATTGCCATATTTTGGTATCAGAATAATACTGGTTTCATAAAATTAGTTAAGAATAAATCTCTCATCAATATTTTGTAATAGTTTTAGGAAGATTGATAAAAATCTTCTTTGTATCTTCTGAGAGAATTTGGCTGTGAATTCATCTGGTTCTGGGCTTTATTTTTGGGGGAGATTATTTTTATTACTGAGTCAATTTTACTACTCATTATTAGTATGTTCAGGATTTCTGTTCTTCCTGGTTTAATGCTGAGAGGTTGTATATTTCCAGAAATTTATCCATAGAGATGTTTATAGTAGTCTCCAAAGATCTGTTGTATTGCTTTGGTATCAGCTGAAATGTCACCTTTATAACTTCTGACTATGATGGTTTGAATCATCTGTCTTGGTTAACCTAGCTATCATCCGTCTACCAAATTTATTTATCCTTTCAAAGATTAAGCTTATCATTTTGTTTCCTTTTTGTATAGTATTTGTGGTCTCAATTTCAGTTAGTCTAGTTGTAATCTTTTTCATTTCTTTTCTTCTTCCAGCTTTGTTTTTTTTTTTTCTTCCTGGTTTTTTTTTTGAGTTCCTTTAGGTGTGACGTTAGGTTGTTAATTTGAGAGTTTTCTATCTTTTTGATGTAGACATTTATGCTATAAACTCTTCTCTTAACACTTTTTTTCTGTATCCCAGGGGTTTTGGTATGTTTTCTCTATTTTCATTTATTTCAATTTTCTTATGTCTGTCTCACTTTCTCCATTTATCAAAAGTCAATTCAGAGAAAGTTGTTTACTTTTTATATACTTGTGTGGTTGTGAAATTTCCTCTTTTCATCAATTTTAAAATTTTATTCCACAGTAGTCTGAGAAGATGCTTTATAATTTGATTTTTTTGAATTTACTGATACTTACTTTATGACTAGAAAGTAGTCAATTTTAGAGAATGTTCCATGCACAGATGAGAAGAATATACTTTGTGTGGTTGTGTGTTGGAGTATTTTGTAGGTGTTTTTTAGGTCCATTTGTTCAAAAATCCAGTTTAAGTCCAGAGTTTGTTAATTTTCTGTCTTGATGATAGTGGGATGTGGAAATTCCCCACTATTATCATACATCTTTTGATCTCTTTTCTAGGTCTAGTAATATTTGTTATAGGAATCTGGGTGCTCTAAAGTTGGATGCATATATATTCAGAAGAATTAAATACTCTGGTTCAATTGAACCCTTTATCAATATATAATCACCCTTCTCTGTTTTTTTTTTCACTTTATTTAAAGTTTGTTTTATATGATATTAGAATAGCAACACCTGCTCTTTTTGTTTACCACTTGCACGATGTTTCTCTATCCCTTTACTTTGAGCCTATTGTGTCATTACATGTGTGATGGGTCTCTTAAAGGCAGCAGAAGATTAGGCATCATTTTTTGTAATCCAGTTTCCCACTCTGTATCTTTTAAGTGGAGCATTTAAGCCTATTATGTTCAAGGTTAATATTGATATGTGGAATTTTGTTTCTGTCATAATTTGGTTAGCTACTTTGTAGTTTTATTTATGTAACTGCTTTATAAGATTTCTTAGCTTTCTATTTATGTGAACTTTTATGGTGGCAAGTATTGTTCTTTTGTTTCAGTGTTTAGAACTCCTTTGAGCACCTCTTGTAAGGTCAGTCTGGTGGTGACAGACTCCCTTAGTGTATCCTTGCCTGGGAAATACTTTATTACTCCTTGGTTTATGAGGCTTAGTTTGGCAAGATATGAAATTCTTGGCAGGCATTTTTTTTTTTTTTCCTGTATGAAGGCTAAAATAAGGCCCCCAGTCTCTTCTGGCTTGTAATGCTATTATTTAAATTAATCTATACATTCGGTTTGATCCCCTCAAAATCCTAACTGCCTTTTTTGTGGAAATTTGCAAGCTGATCCTAACAGTTATACAGATATGCAAAGAACCAGAAAAGCATAAATAATAATCTTGAAAATAACAAAAAGACACACTTTTCCATTTCAAGACTTACCTTGAAACTACTGTCTTTAAAACAGTGTGATACTGACATAAAGACAGACATATAGACAGAAAAGAATAGAATTGAAAGTCCAGAAATAAACTAATATATTTTTGGTAAATTTATTTTCAAAAAGTTTTTCAAGACAAGTAAATGAGGAAGAAATACTCTTTTTAGTAAATAATGCAGGGATTATTTACTAAATAATATCTGGATATCCAATTGCAAAATCATTCTACCTCATAACATGTACAAAATTTAACTCAAAATTGATCAAAGAATTACATTTTAAGAGCTAACACAATAATACTCTTAGCACATGTAGATATCTCAATGAACATGGATTATATAATTATTTCTTAGATATGACACAACCATCAAACAAAAATAAATTAGACTTCATAAGGATAAAATTTTTGTTCTTCAAAGATACTATTAAAAGTGAAAATATAAGTCCAAGAATAGTAGGAATATTTACAAATGATTTTTCAAATAAGAATCTAATACCTATTGTATATTAAAGAACTTGTAACTCAATAATACAAAGACAAATAACCTTATTTAAAATGGATATGAATAGACATTTCTATAAAGAAAATATATGGATGGCCAATAAGCTCATAAAAAAGATACCCAGTGTTATCAATTAATAGGGAAATACATGTCAAAACCATGTTATACCACTTTACTCACAATAGGATCAAAAAATAGACAATACCAAATCCTGGCAGGAGTGAAGAAAAACTGGAATCTTTTGCTAGTGAAAATTTAAAATGATGCAGCCCCTTTACAAAACAGTCCGATAATTGTTCCCTAGGCTAAACTCACCCTATGATTCAGGATTTCTCCTGGATACACACCCAAGAATTTAAAACATATTTCCACACAAAAACTTGTACATGAATGTTTATAGGAGCATTACTCATAATACCCAAAACGTGGAAACAATGCAAATGTTTGTCAACTGTTGAATGGTTAAAATATGGTATAGCCATAAAATGGAATATCATTCACACATAAAAAAAGAGAATACTGACTCAGGCTATAATATGAATGAACATTAAAAAATGTGTGCACAGCGAAAGAAGCCAGACACAAAAGGCCATATACCATATGCTTTTGTTTATATGAAATGCATAGAATAGAAAATCTATAAAATAAGAATGACTGAGCAGAGTGCCTCATGCCTATAACCTCAGCACTTTGGGAGGCCGAGGCGGACAGATCACATGAGGTCAGGAGTTTGTGACTAGCCTGGCTAACATGGCAAAACTCTGTCTCGACTTAAAAAAAAAAAAAAAAAAAAGTAGCCAGGCATGGTGTTTCAGGTGCACACCTGTAATCTCAGCTACTCAGGAGGCTGAGAGAAGAGACTTGCTTAAACCCAGGAGGCGGAGGTTTCAGTGAACCGATATTGCACCACTGCACTGCAGCCTGGGGAACAGAGGGAGATTCCTTTTCAAAAAAAAAACATAAATTAGATTAATAGTTGAAAGAGGATGGGGCAAGAAAGAATGAGTGACTGCTGAGAAATGTGAAATTCTCTTAAGGATGATAAAAATGCTCTGTGATTAGAGAGTGGTATTGGGTGTACAACTTTGTGAATATACTATAATTCATTGAATTATAATTTTTAAAAAGGTGAAGATTGCTACATGAATTACATATATTAATATTAAAATGATGAAAGGGTAGTACTGGCTAGATTCCCAGGGAAACCACAAGTGTAGGAGAGCAGCTATGACCTATAGTAGGACTAGTCATCAATCCACAGTGTGACAGGGAAGGAAGAATAAATAGTAAGTCCTTTCCTCCTCCGTCTGATCTCATGCCAATGTTCCCAATCAGTTAACTTCAACCAGAATCTGGAATTGAAAGCCTTAAAGATGCAGTCAGGCTTCCAAACATGGAGAAGAAACAGAAGTGTAGTGCTTAGACATGGAAAGGCAATAGAGAATATCTACACCAACTCTCAAAGTCTGGATAGTCTTCCCTCTGTCAAGATGCCCATTAAAATTACTTGCAAGTCAGAATATTCCCAAATTTTGTATTCTCACTGCATTTTATGACCTTATTATAGTACAATTAGTCCTGTGTTCAGCACTAATTACTTCTATATATATCTTTCCCAATTAGAGAATAAAAAATGATGATCAGGAAATGTTGAAGATTGTGATCTGAGGAGTCATAAGAAATGATAGATAAGTTGATTTTTTATGTTATGTAGGCTACGAAAAACTGGAGGGAATCACTTCAGGTATAGCTAATAGTACATTTAGAGAATTAAAATGGAATTAGATTAAATAAGCTTTCTCAATTTTTAGCTAACAGTTACAACACATATGAGAATTTTTAAAAAACATTGCTGGTCCCACCAGGCACGGTGGCTCATGCTTATAACTCTAGCAGTTTGGGAAGCTAAGGCAGGAAACTTGCTTGAGCCCAGGAGTTCGAGGCCAGCATGGGCAATAGAGTGAGACCTCATCGCTATTAAAAAAAAAAATGCAGATGCCTAAATCTAACTCAAGTTAATGAGTTAGAACGTGTGTAGGAATCATTGTTATAACTAGTGTCCTGGATAACAGAGACCATGCCTTACTCATATATGTATCTTTCAGACCAAGTACAGAGTAATTTTCCAATATAATATGAAATGAAGCTCTCTCCATAATTGTATGTATACATAAAACAGTAAAAGTAACTATTTTGCTCACTCTGTGACCACCATGGCCAAATTGTATCAAAGATGCAGAAATTAATCCTTAATATTCAAGACGAACAGGTAGCCAATTGCAAAATTTTTAGGAATCTTGTCAAATGACTCAATGTTTATAGGCAAACTCTATTGATTTGGCCTCTTTCTGCAGCTCTGAGTATGAGCATCTATAAATCTTATGCATCAGCTTCGATATTTCAATATATTTTATGGGAACCTGTCATTAACAGTGTAAAAACTAATTGCAAGTTGCATGCTACATTAATTTTTCCCATAAACAAACATCTGAGAAGTAAAACATATGCTAATAAAAAACTGATAATTTTATCCACATACCTGCCAAGACAGATGGTGGGCACCGCAGACTCAGAATTTTGATAAGCAAAGGATTGCAAAGCAACACACGCTTTTGTAAGGTCTTGCCAGGTTTCGTGATCTGGTGTCACATGTGTACCTGTAGGTACCATTTTCCTACATCAGCTTGCTGTTAATTTTGAACTCATATTTTTGATAAAATATGAGTATTGAAAGTGAGACAGTCCTGTGTGATTACTGTAATTTAAATCAAGCATATGGCTTTGAGTATTGTACTCCTGAGCTAATATTTGTCTGAAGAAATACCTAGTCCTTCCTGTGGCTTCATACTTCAGGATGTCTAGATCAGCTAAGACAGATGGCTCTCTTTCTCTTCAGTTAACTAATATACTTTCTTTGATTAATCTTTTCAGAGGATTCTCTAGGGATTAAATCTCATGTACAATCTGATTCAAATAAAGGGGTTTGTGACAAGTGAGTGCCCTACAAATATTTTCTAGGTCATATTAAAGCAAACAAAAGCTATATCCATTTTCAGTTGATAAAAAAAGACCTATAATTAGGCATGTCATTATTTTCCTTATCACTGGAAACCTAAAGAATGTATATAAATGACATGAGGAATGTGGCAGATAGGAGGCAGGACGAAACTGCAGCTCCCCCCTCGAACAGACAGAGCGGTGTGTGGAGACTCACATTGTGAAATTTGCTCCAAGAACTGCTGCAGGAACATACCAGGAAAGCTGAGAGAATCCACAGACCCTTAGAAGGAAGTGGATTGCTCCTACAGTACCCAGGAGACAGCCCAAATACTGAGAGAAATTTGCATAAGTAGCAAGCAGGAGCAGCTATTCTTACATGAGACAAAACAAACTTTAAAACTTTAAAGGAACAACAGTTAAAAAAGACAAAAGAGGACATTATATAATGGTAAAAGGCCTTGTCCAACAGGAAAGTGCTGCAATCCTAAATATATACACACCAAAGACCGGGCCTCCCAAATTACTACTAGATCTAAGAAATGAAATGAGATAGACAGCAATACAATAATAGTTGGGGGACTCCAATACTCCCCTGACAACACTAGACAGTTCATCAAGACAGAAAGTCAACAAGATTCAATGAATTTAAACTCTACCCTAAAACAAATGAATTTAACAGATATTAACAAAACATTCTACTCAACAACTGCAGAATATACATTGTATTCATCAGTACATAAAATATTCTCCAAAGTAGACCATGTGGTAGGCCATGAAACAAGTCTCAATAAATTTAAGAAAACTGAAATTATATCAAGTACTCTCTCCAACCACAGTGGAATAAAATTGGAAATCAATTTTACAATGAACCTTTAAAATCATGCAAATACATGGAAATTAAATAACCCACTCCTGAATGATCACTGGGTTAATAATGGAATCAAGATGGAAATTAAAAAATTCTTTGGACTGAACAATAATAATGCAATCTATCAAAACCTCTGGGATACAGCAATGATAGTGCTAAGAGGAAAGTTCATAGCCTTAAATGCTTACATCAGAAAGTCTGAAAGAGCACAAATAGACAATCTAAGGTCACACTTTAAGGAATTAGAGATATAAGAACAAACAAAATCCAATCTCAGTAGAAGAAAAGAAATAACGAAGATCAGAGCAGAACTAAATGACATTGAAACAAATAAACAACAACAACAAAAATGAAAAAGGAGGATATATGAAACAGAAAGTTGGTTCTTTGAAAAAATAAACTGATAAACCATCAGCAAGATTAACCTTGAAAAGAAGAGAGAAGACCCAAATAAGCTAAATTAAAGGTGAAACAGGAGATATTACAACCAACATCACAGAAATACAAAAGCTCATTCAAGGCTACTATGATCTCCTTTACATATATAAATTAGAAAACCTAGAGGAGATGGATAAATTCCTGAAAATATACAACTCTCCTAGCTTAAACCAGGAAGAACAGACCAATAACAAGCAGTGACATTAAAATGGTAATAACAAAATCGCCAACACACAAAAAATGTCGAGGACCAGATGAATTTATAGCTAAATTCTATTAGACATTCAAAAGAGAATTGGTACCAATCCTATTGACACTATTTCAGAAGATAGAGAGGGAACCCTCCCTAAATCATTTTATGAAGCCAGCATCACCCTAAAACCAAAACCAGAAAAGCACATAACAAAAACAACACACTACAGACCAATATCCCTGATGAATATAGATGTGAAAATCCTTAACAAAATACTAGCTAATGAAATCCAACAGCATATCAAAAACATAATCCACCGTGATCAAGTGGGTTTCATACCAAGGATGTAGGGATGGTTTAACATACAAAAGTCAATAAATGTGATACTCCACATAAACAGAATTAAAAACAAAATTTACATGACCATCTCAATAGATGCACAAAAAGCATTTGACAGAATCCAGCATCTTTTATGATTAAAACCCTCAGCAAAATCAGCATAGAAGAGACATACCTTAATATAATAAAATCCATCTATGACAAACCCACAGCCAATGTAATACTGAAGAGAGAAAAGGTGAAAGCATTCCCTGTGAGAACTAGAGCAAATGGACACATTTGTCTGTTTGTCTTTTAAATAACCTGATAGTTTTGACTGATGCTATTTTTTTTTCTACTGGATTGAACAGTTTAGGGAAAATGAATGAATTGGCCATTGGTTACAGTCACCCAGTTTCAGGAATCAAATATAAGGGATCAAGTTGACAATTTCCAAATTTCATCCAACCATTCCACATAGCTGCAACTAAAAAGGTAGAAATATCCAAACTGTAATTATTGAGAGCCAATTTTAGTTGAACAGTATTCAGTGTACATGTATCTATATACTGTTCATGAGACATACGTGTGCTTTTCCTCAATGCCCAGTCCCCTAAAGCTGTGGGTCTATGTGACAGATCTTGCCAATTACCTCAGATGTGGCAAGTATCACATCTGCGACAGAATACAGAAGATGGGTATAACTTCTCCAGGCACTCTCCTCTCTTGCCTTTGTCATCATGGAAAACTCAAACCAAGATGGCCCAGTCACAAAATGGAGGATTTTTACGTATTAAGTTCCTGAGATTTAAGGATCAGTTTCTTACTTCAGCATAACCTAATATACCCTGATTGATACAAATATATACTAAATTTTGAATTCAAAAAATCCAATTTTTAATCTCAGTGCCTTCATTAGCTTTCAGATCTTGATTGTATCAGGTAAATTAGATTAATGACTCCTCCATAAATTTAGTGCTCACCAAATATCCATATTCCTTCCTATGTTTCTCACTTTTAATTGTACTTAGATTGGAATCATATGATCAATTCTGGTTAATGCACTAACGACAATAGTGATTTGCATGCCTTACAGTAAAAGGCAGTTGAGAACTAGTATCTCCTCCATCTTTCTTTCCTCTATCATGAGGATGGGAGGCCAAGTATCCAAAGTGGTTTAAGCTATAAGATAGAAGACCACAGCCTTGAATGATGCATCTATTAGTTTAAGCCACTAAGATTTTTTTTAGCCTCAGCATTTTAACTAGATGTACTTTAAAAAATATCATCCTTTAGTTCTTACAACTACTCTATTTTCTAGAACAGTGGTACTCAAAAGTGTAGTCTACAGACGTGTGCTGAACTATATGTTACCAGTTGGCAAGTGGTAGCAAATTAAAATTTTAGAAACTTTTTAAAGCAATTCAATATTTCCATAATGTCTATATATGTGATATTCTTAATAGTTTATTATTTATCCTATTTCACATGTTTACTATTATCTTATTCTATTGCATTGTTCCGTGACAGATCTGAGGGGAGAAAGAGAAACTGGCCTTTATGACATATCAGGCACGTAAACATGTTGAGTGAATGAGCTATGATGGTTTTCTTCATTTAGACATATGTAGTTTGGCATGACATCAAAATGAGATTTATTATTTTTGGTAAATATAACATACTTATTTTAAATAATGTAAATATGTGAAAAATACAAAGAATAGATCAAGTCACTAACATTTTTTATCATTAACATTTTGGTGATTTCTAGATAGCTCACACATGAGTTAGACTTTTATATCAGTTGGATTATAATAGACAAATCATGCAATATGTTTTTTCAGTAAAATATATATCATGGAAAAATTTATATGCCAATAACTTTACTTGTACTCATTTTTAATGGACCTCTAGGTATTTCATTGTATGCACGTATCAGTTCATTTATCCTGCCTTGATACATTTTTTATTTCAAATCGTTTTGCATCACAATGAATTTTCCATACTTGCAAATATATGTTTTCAGATGTGTACGATGTTTCTTAGAGTAAATTATAAAACATGGGATCCCTGTAGCAATTAGTATGCCTGACGTCTGAGAGTGACCCTTTTCTCAAACTAAGACTTAAAAAAAAAGGTTCCTTATGGTTTCTGTATTAGAGATGTACCTTCTTTTTGCACCCATAAAAGTGATCACTTCTTAGCGCCCACATATGTGTAATATCTGATGCTGAGCAATTAATATAATTACTGGGAGAAAAGCCGAGGACAAACCCAGCTCATCAGCACGGCCTGCAGAACTGTTCTCTTGGATGGTTATAAGTATACGAATTGGATAGTGACTACTTTGCATCTCTCCCTTGGCCATCAGATGTAATGTGATGAGACTAAATTTTCCTTGGTGAGCCCACACTTTTATGATCCATCTGTTCAAGTAGGAGAGAATGAGGCAGGTGGGATTCCTCATGCAACAGGGCCTAGATAGAAGCAAATGGAAACCGTGATTTTAATCATCTTTGCGGAGCTATAATTCATATTTTCTAATTCATATTAAGACTCTGCATTTACACTGCTATGAAAGCTATGACTAATACAAGGTAAATTCTAAAACAAAATTTTCTCTTATATTTAACATATGAAACTTTTTTAATGAAACTTTCCAACAGTAAGCTTTCACGTAGCCTAGTTAGTTCATTCCAAAAGCATGCTATATGTTAGAATCGTAATAATACAATGGACTTCAGAGACTTGGGGGGAAAGGCTGGGAGACGGTGAGAAGTAAAAGACTACACACTGGGTGCAGTGCACACTGCTTGGGTGAGGGGTACAGCAGAATCTCAGAAATCACCACTAAATAACTTATTAATGTAACCAAACACCACCTGTTCCCCCAAAACCTATTGAAACAAAAATCAAATTTTAAAAAATGAGGTATGATTGCTATCCTCTTTCAATGCAAGAGGTGGTAAATTGTCTTTCCTTAGGTTCCGTAGCACTTAAGGAGGTACTCCAGGTTTTTTCCTTTAAATTTCAGGGGGCTCTTTGCTACTACTTTCATTCTATCAATCCCGTTGCTTCCAGTGGTAACTGGAGTAAAAAAGACAACGCCTTGACAGGAAACACCAGAAACATGGACTTCATTCCATAGGAAGGAAGCATTTAATGGCTCAGTAAGTCACCATATGTAAGTTTCGTAGCTTACATGTGTATGTTAAGTAAAAGGGAGGTCATTGATACAGGAGTGCCGGGAAAGGAAGCACGTGGTCCCTTTAAATGATACAGAAGAGGGGAAGGGAAGTGCTGGGTAGAGGAAGGCGTGGTCCCTGGTTAGGGCTCTACCCCCATGGACCTAGGTGAGGACAGGAACTTCTGCCTTGGAGCCCAAATGTTGCATTTTCCAAGACCTGTCCTGCCATGCCCCCATCCTGGGCCTGTACAAACCCAAGACCCTAGCAAGGCAGAGACAGAGGCTACTGGATGGAGAGAGGAACACATCAGTGGAAGAAGACAGCAGCTGGACATCAAGAGGACACTGAGGGGAGCATGCCTGCAGAACAGTACACAGACAGACACCAGCATGCCTGCAGGCCATTGACTGGCAGAAGGAGGCGGAGTTTGGCCAGAGCAGCATGAGGAGAGCCAGGGCCGCCTAGGGGTCCAACTCCAGGGAAAAACCATCTTCCTTCTGGCTCCTACATCAGTGAGAGCTACTTCCACTCAAGAAAACTTTGCACTCATTCTCCAAACCCACGTGTAATCCAATTCTTCCAGTACACCAAGGCAAGATCCCAGGATACAGAAAGCCCTCTATCCTTGATAAAAGGTAGAGGGTCTAACTGAGCTGGTTAACACAAGCCGCCTATAGAGGGCAAACTGAAAGAGCACCCTGTGACGCACAGCCACTGGAGCTTCAGCTGTAAATATTCATCCGAGACACTGCTGTGGGTTCAGAGCCCCACAGCCTGCTCGTCTATACGCTCCCCTAGAGGTTTGAGCAGGAGGTCACTGAAGAAGCTAGTCACACCCCATTATATCCCCTGCAAGAGGGACAAGGGAACCTTTCCTGTTTTATTATCCCTTTGGCGGAAATAAAAATACTTAGATATGGACTTTACATTGGGCTAAGAGTATACCAGGTATGACTAAATCTTTAGGATTGGTTATATCTAAAATACTGTTTTACAAAGCATCAAAGAAAAGAAATGTCCCATTTTGTAGCTGTGAAGATGATGATGATGGGAGGAATATTTTTAAAGGAAGGAGGTTCCCAGCAGTTATAATTGGAATGGTTAAAGGCTCTTATCTGGAGACTAGAATCCTATTGTTGGGACTGTCTATTAGGAAAACATTAATCAGAAATGAATTTGGTTGATTTTAATGGGTGAAAACAATGGGCAGCATGGAAACAAAAAGACAAACAGGATCTAGCTCCAAAATGGTTATTTTCAACATGGATTACACAAGAAAGAGAAAGCAAAGCACTCTCTTTTCCAATAATTCTTGTTTAAGGTGTTTGGGGGGGCGGGGGATGTATGTGTGGGCACATGTGCATGTGAGAGAGAGAGATGGAGAGAGTTCCATACCTTTAGCATTAGGGATAGGGCTTGGGTGGAGACTATAGGGCTTTAGAGATTGGACAAGTTTTCAGGAAGGGCAGAAGTCAGTTTTTCATTGGGAGTTCTGTGTTTCAGATATACTTCTGATAAATGTATCATTATACCATTTGGAAAAACCTAAGGAATATTATTTAACCACAATAGAAATTTTGGGCACCACTACTTGACACTTCTTAATAGCAGCAACTGTGTTTGTGTAGGTAGGTAGAGGACAATGGAAAATGAGTACTGACTGAATTGTGTAGCATTGACTTGAGGAAAAATACGTTCAATAGAATTTCTAGGGGAAATAGAAACCAATGAAAGTCATTCTTAAAAATTGTCAGTGTCATCCTAAACTGCCTTTATGTTAAATTTTAGGTATGCAACTGCTGGTTAAAAGGACCTATAGTTAGGTCAAATCTACATTCTTTAAGTGTGGATAGCCATGCTTCTCTCTCTGACTCCCTAACGCATCTTCCAGACCTTGATGATGCTGTCTAACTTTTCATCTCCTTCATAACTGTATCAACTTTGACTTTTTAATCCTTCTCAGCATGGGTAGTAACAAGTTTTTAGTCTTTTCTAAGCAAAAATCTGTCCTCTGTCTTCACCAATAATCTCACTCCAGCGTTATCTATTTTCATAGGTTCTTACAGTTTTGGAGAGTTCCTGTGAATGGCAAACAAAGGGCAAGTGTCCTTAGTAACTTCCTTGCTTTGAATAACAAAAGAAAAAAATCATGAATTGAACCTCTACCCTAGCATGTGGCTGAAAAATGACTAAGCGTGGACTGAATTCTGAGGTTTCTGAAAAGAATTCAGGCTGGAATTCTGATGAAGTCAGACTAAGCATTAAAACAAGAGCATTCTTCAATTCAACTTCAGCTTTCTGTTTCCCAGGAATAGCTTTCCTGACAAAATGGTGCTGCTTTGGATTCTGCATCCAGATGGTAATGCAAAATGAGGAGAATGTGTCAGATAATCTCAGAATCTTCCAAAATGTTTGTTTTGAGTACTAAGAAATAAATTTGTAAGGCTGAACATGTGGTAGTGAAGGCACGGGTAGCTTTTCTAAATTGATTCTCACTTGCATAAGACAAATCTGTTTGGCGTGTGACTTTTCAAACCATTCAATGATTTTATGAAGCAAATATTTATCTCACTGCAGAAGGATTGTTCATCATGCTGTGACCCGAATATATAATCCCAAATTACACTCCCTCTCCTGAATTTTGGGGTTACAGACACACAGTAGCATGACATATTAAAATCAATTCTAAAAAGCTTTAAATTGAGAAAGCCCCCCTACCGTGTCTTAATTTGAATAACCCCATACCTGTCCATACCTGTATATCTCTTAATATGTAACCACAAGGCTTATGTCCTAAAGTCCTAAAGAAAAAAAAAATTATCAAGCTCCATAGACTCTACTAGATTAGCAAATGTATCAATGCTTATTTGTAAACTGTGCTACAAACACCAAAAAATGTTGGCCTATATCTCTTAGTTATTCAAACTCAAGTGTGAATCTATCTTTACCCCATTAGTTTTTTTCCCAAATTATAAGACCAAGTCATTGAATATAAATATATATCTAGTGATAAGTTGTTTCTCCTTCAAAAATATAGTTGTGCAGTTCAGTCCAGCAAGCAGCAAGAATTCTGTCTTTGAATTGCAATTACAAATACGATGCTTGCTGTAACTGGAATCTCATACTCAATGAACCTAACTAAATACCAGAGTAACAGTGGAAGATTGAGTAGATTTAGTTGAATAATAACAGAAATCTTTGATAGAAAGGAAGAAGACACTCATATGCAATATATGCCTGTGGGATTGGGTTATGGTGGTACATATTTGTGTGCACACACACGTGGTAGATTCTATTATGATATAGCAAATAAATATTCACCTCCCTGCTGACCACAATGGTACTTTCCTTTGTCACTGATACTGGGAGTTACTTTGCCAGTAACCTACTTTAGCCAATGAAGTGTAGAACTTGCTTAAAATGGCTGTGCAGCTGTGTTTACTTTTCTAAGATCCTGAATTTTGCCATAAGAACATGTTTCAAATAAAGGCTGGTCTCATTAAGATTAGAGTTACATAAAGCAGAACTTGATCTACCATGCAGCTTGGAACCTAGTACAGTAGAGGCTTAAACCAGCCATACCCCAGCTTATCCACAGACACGTAAGTGGAATGATGATTATTACATATCAAGATATTTTGGGAATTTTTTTATTATACAGAATTATTGTGAAAAAGCTAATAAATATGCTGCAGGTGTGTTTACTTTCAATAATCCTCTTCCAGTACCATTTGCTCTAATGGCATGTAATAGTTGTGAACATGAATATTTGAGTCAAATAAACTGTGCATAAATTCTTGCTCAACTGCTTATTGCTTAGTCTCTGTGGAACTTTAGGGCAATCTAAGCCTTAGAGTTCTAATTCACAAAATTCTGATAGTGATATCTACCCCATGGCATTTTCATAAATATAAAGTATGACAATATATGTCAAGTGTGAGTAAAATATCTGATACATAGTTAGGACTCAAAACATAGTAATTATTATTATTTTAATTACATATATTCTATGCATAAAGATACAGAATTAAAATATATTTTAATACAGTACTGCATTCAATACCAAATGCTCTGAAATCTTGGTTAGTTACCTGTCTATTGAGTAATCCATTTGTGTGTCACATATGCAATGTCTACCAGCAGCTACTTCAATTGCCAGAATAAGGCCCAAGAGGGATTAATCTGCATTAAGGACCACTTCTAACAAGTTTAATACATCTACAAAGCAGCAAACTTGCCAGCCACTTTTACAATCATAAAATTTAGACTCTGCATCTCTTCAAGGGAATAATAAGTGATATCACTGTATCTCAAGACTCATTAATGCATTAGAATTTTATTAGAATATATATTTTCTTACTGGGAGAGGCAAATCAATATCAATTATTTTTCTTTTGATAATTTGTTAATAACTGTTGAACAGATAATGCATAACATTTTGTTTATACTTATGGAATTTCTAATTTTAAATTCCGGAAGTAGTTTAAAGGGAAAGCTTACTTAGAGTGCCACAGTAAAGTAGAAATTTTAAAAAATCAGATTCTAATTCCAAGTACCATTTTGTCTTCATAATGCTAAAACCTGTTCTAATATTTCATTATTTAACTATTAGAACTTACAGTGGAAACAGAGGGGGATAATGGTTAGGTAACCATCAACTATTAGATATATGAAATACAGCAAATGAAATTTGAGGATTTAGAAACTGAAGCAGGGTGGTGGTGAGTAGGTGCAATAATAACATTCTGAATAATAGGCACTCATTCTTCCACATGCTTTATCCCTCAGGCTACATAAACAAAGTCATGCATAAGTTAGTTCTGAGATAATTGATTCATGTATGAAACTGTATAGGCAGTTTTGAAAATAAAATTCATAATAAAAAGTTTATTTTCATAACAAAAAGTAATAAAAATCCCATCTGTTCATTTATTCTAATAACTTTTTAAAAAGTTTTTAATGGACTGTATTTTTCTTTTCCGAGACAGAGTCCCACTCTGTTGCCCAGGCTGGAGTGCAGTGGTGTCTTCTCAGCTCGCTTGGCTCACTGCAACCTCCACCTCCCGGGTTCCAGCAATTCTCCTGCCTCAGCCTCCTGGGTAGCTGGGGCTGCAGGTACAGGCCACCACGCCCAGCTAATTTTTTGTATTTTTAGTAGAGATGGGATTTCACTATGTTGGCCAGGCTGGTCTCGAAGTCCTGACCTCTGGATCCCCCTGCTTCCGCCTCCCAAAGTGCTGGGATTACAGTTGTGAGCCACCAGTTTTATGTTTACAGAAAAATTGTGCAAAAAGTATAGTGTCGTCATACACACCCCTCTCCATAAACACAGTGATGTACCCTGTTTCTCTATTATTATCATCTTGCAATAGAGTAGTATATGTACCAATATTGATTTATTAACTAAATTACATGGTTTACATTACAGCTCTTTTGTTGTTCTATGGGTTTTCAGAAATGCACATTGTTATGTGTTCACCATTACAATATGATACAGTATAGTTTCATTGCTCCAAAAATGCTGTGTTCCACGTGTTCATTCCTGCTTCCCTTGCCCTGAACCCCTGATCTTTTCACTTTTCCACTTTTACCTTTTCAAAATGTCATGTAGCGTAATCATTTAGTATGTTGTTTTCCATACTTGCTGCTTTCACTAAGCAACATGCATTTCAATTCCTTCCTTGATAGCTCTTTTGTTGGTGCTGAATACCTCCTTGGTATGGATGTACCACAGTTTACTTATTCATTCCCTTTTGAACGTTCTGAACAAAGATAGTCTTCCAAAGTGACAGTATCATTTTTCATTTCCACCAGCAATATATGCATTGCTTCGCATTTCTGCCAGCATTTGGCACTGTCAGTGTTTTGGATTTTAACCATTCGGTAGGTGTGTAGTAGTATCTGCATGATGTTTTAATGTACGATTCCCTTTGACTTACAATGTTCAGCATCTTTTTCTATGCTTGCTTTCCATGTGTGTATCTTCCTTAGAGGTGTCTATTCAGATCTATTGCACATTTGTTTATTATTTGTTTTCTCATTGTTAAGTATTTAGAGCTCTTAATACTAATAGCAGTTATCAGATATGTTATTTGAAACATTTTCTCTCAGTCTGTTGCAATTCTTTTTATTTTCATCTGTTCTTTTGCAAAGTGGGAGTTTTTTAATTTTAATGAAGTAAAACATCATTTTTTTCTCTGAGAAATTATGTTTTTGGTGTTGTATCTAAAAAGTCATTGTCCAATCCAACATCAGCTAGATTTCATCCTATCTTCTAGAAATTGAACAGTTTGAATTTTAAAGTTAGATCTACGGATCATTTTGAGTTAATTTTCTTTTATGGAAGGTTCTCTCTCTCTGTACACACACAGACACGCATACATATAAAATGCAGATTTTTCACTTGTTTCCACGTTTGTTAAAATGACAATTTTATCTCCATAAAATTACCTTTGTCAAAAATCAGTTTACTATATATGTGTAGGTCTATTTCTGGGCTCTCTATTCTGTTCCATTTATGTATTTGTGTATTTCATGATTGACATACTATATTGCTCATTACAGATTTATAGCAAGTCTTGAAGTCATGTAGTCAATATTGCCTTGGCTTTTCTGCCTCTTATCTTTTCATGTTCACTTTAGAATCAGTTTGTTGATATCCATAAACTAAATTGCTGTGATATTTATTGGGATTGTGTTAAATGTATAGATCAAGCTAGGAAGAACTGTCATCTTAATATAAAGTCTTCCTATCTAAGAATATGAAATAACTGTCCATTTGTATAAAGTCTTCATTTCTTACATCATAGTTTTATACTTTTCCTCATATAGCACTATACATTTTTAAGTTATATGGAAGTGTTTCATTTTTTGTTGCTAATTATTGCCACATAAGAAACCCATTGACTTTTGTGTGTTAACTTTGTATTCTTCAACTTTGCTATATCATTTTTATTTATTTATTTTGTTTTAGCTCCAGGAAATTTTTGTGTGTCACTTATTTAGGATTTTCTATGTAAACAATACCATATGTCAAAAAGACTATTTCTTTTTTCTTTCTTTTCCTTCCTTCCTTCCCTTCCCTTCTTCCTTTCTTCCTTCCCTTCTTCCTTTCTTTCTTTCCTTTCTTCCTTCCTTTCTTTACTCCCTCCCTGCCTCACCTCTACCCTTGCCCCTCACCCCTTCCATCCCCTCTCTTCTCTCCTCCCCTCTCCTCTCCTTCCCTCTCCTCTCCTTTCTTTACCTTTTCTTTCCTTTCTCCTTTCCTTCCATTTCTCCTTTTTCCTCTTTTCTTTCTTTTCCTTTTCTCTTTCTTCCTTTCTTTTCTCATTCTTCTTTCTCTTCCTTCTTTCCATCTGTATGTCTTTTATTTACTTTTCTTGTCTTATTGAACTAGCTAGAATGCTCAGCTCTTTGTAGAATAGGAGTGGTGAGTGTATAGATTCTTATGTTTTTTATTGTAGGGGGAAAACATTTAGTTTCTCAATATTAGGTACTATGTTAGCTATAGGGCTTTTTGAAGATATTATTTATCTAGCTGAGGAAGTGCCTTCCATTCCTGATTTGCTGAGAATTCTGATTACTTACAGATATTTGACTTGTCAAATACTTTTTCTGTATTTTTTGACATTATTGTATGATTTTTCTTCTTTAGCCTATGAATATGATATGTTATGGTAATTGACTTTTGAATGTTGAACCAGTTTTGTATACCTTGGTTAAATTCCACTTGTCTATGGTGTATAATTATTTATGTATATAAAGTATGTATACTTATTTTGATTCAATTTGCTAATATTTTGTTGATGTTTATATGTATATTTATGAAAGATATTGTCTAGAATTATTTTCCCAATTAGTGTATTTCTTTGCTTTTTATATTAGAGTAATTTTGGTGTCATAGAATGTGTTACAAAGTATTCCCTCGGCTGCTTTTTTCCTGGAAGAAACTGTAGATAACTAGTAGTGTCATGCAAATGTTTGATAGAATTCAGTGAAACCAATTGGCCTGGTGTTTTTTGTTGTTGTTTTGGAAAGTCACTGATTGTGGGTTCAATTTCTTTAATAGACATAGGCCTATTCAAATTATCTTTCTCTTTGTGTCAGTTTCAGTAAGTCGTTTGTTTCAAAGAAGTTGTCTATTTCATCTAACTTGTCAAATGTCAAGATGTAGAGTTGTTAATAATAACATTTATTATTCTTTTAACAACCATGGGATCAGTTGTATTGGCTCTGCTTCATTTATGGTATTAATAATCATTGTCTTTTTCTTCCTGTTTGGCTCGGCAAACGAATTATCAATTTTATTGATATTTTCTGAGAGCTAGCTTTTGGTTTAATTGGCTTCCTATATTGACTTCCTATTTAAAATTTCACCACTTTTTGCTGTAATTTTTATTGTTTCTTTTTTCTGCTTATTTTGAATTCAAATTTATTTTCATTTTCAAGTTGATATTGAAGCATAGATTGATTTTAGATTTTTCATCTTTTCTATATCTATTCAACATGATTATACATTCTAAGCATTACTTTTTATATATCACACAAAATTTGAAAATTTCTGATGCCATTTTTTCAAAATATATTTTTTAAATTCTTAATACATCTCCTTTGACCCATGTATTACTTTGAAGTCTATTCCTTACATATCCACATAGCAAAACACTTTGGAATTTTCTAGTTTTTATCTGTTACATATTTCTATTTAATTTCATTATGGTCTAAGAATGTACTTTATATAATTTTTATTTTGAATTTTCTAAGCTGTGTTTTATGGTCTAGAATGTGTTCTATTTAAGTGAATGCTCCATGTAAACTTAAGAAGAATATATATTCCATGTTGTTGGGTGAAATATTTTACAAAGACAGGTATGGTGGTGCATGCCTGTAGTCTCAAGTACTTAGGAGCCTGAGGAAGGAAGATCACTTGAGCCCAGGAGTTCGAGTTCAACCTGAGCAAAATAGCAAGACACCGTCTCAAAATAAAAAATTAAAATTAAATATTCTATAAATTTTTGTTAGATCGGTTGCTGCTCATTTGAACTATATAATTCCTAGTATTCTGCCTGGTAAAATCTGTCAATTACTGATGTAAAGGCTTAAATTGTCCAACTATAATAGTGCATTTACCTATTTATCCTTTCATTTCTATCAGTTTGTCAACACTCATTTTGATGGACTATTGTTACGTGTAAACACAAACGATCCCTTTATCATTATGTAATGTTTCTCTTTATCCCTAATCATTTTACTTGCTCTGAAATATGCTATGTCTGAAATTGATGTAGCTCCCCTAGATTTCTTTTTATTTATTTTAGCATGGTATATTCTCTATGTCTTTATTTTTAATCTATATGCATCTTTATAATTAAAGTAGGTTCCTGGAGATAGCATATATTTGTTATCCATTTTGATGGTCTGTGTTCTATATATCAAGAACATTTAAATTTAAACGAATTATTGACACTGTTGCATTAATAGCTACCATATTTGTAACTGTTTCTTCTTTGTTCTCTATGTCATTTCTGTCTTTTTCCTGCCATATTTTTCATTCTCTGGTTTTAATTAAGCATTTTATGTAATTTATCTTTTAGTTGTTTCTCCAAAGCAGGCAATACACCTTTACAA
This sequence comes from Ateles fusciceps, assembly GCA_036589455.1. Lineage (NCBI taxonomy): Eukaryota > Metazoa > Chordata > Mammalia > Primates > Atelidae > Ateles > Ateles fusciceps. Next base: position 4,543,045 of record JAZHEH010002077.1, read on the forward strand.
CTACTCTCAGTCTATTTTCAAATAACATTATACTATGTCGTAGGTTGTTCAGGAAAATTATAGCTGAGTATTTCCAATTCCTCCCTTCTGTCCCTCACAACATTGTTGTCATACATTTCACTTGACCATAAATGATAATTGTTCAAAATAATAATGGCAACAAAATATTGAACAAACTATTATCTGTTCAAAATAGGAATTAAAAAATAAAATGATTTTATTTTACCTTTTTTTTTTTCTTTTCAAATGGTCTTCCTTTAGAAGATTTCAGTTTCTAAGCTACATAATTACCCTTCTCTGTGAAAAACTTTAACATTTCATGCAAGGCAGACTTACTAGTGAAAAATTCTCTCAATTGGTAGATCTGAGAAAATTTTTATCTCTTCTGCACTTTTAAAGAATAATTTTGCTGCTTATGGAATTCTAGGTGGTGGGGTTTCTGTTTGCCTTTAACATTTTAAACATTCCACACCACTCTCTTCTTGCTTTCATGGTTTCTGAAGAGAAGCTTGATGTTAACTTTTAAACTTGTTACTCTATAGGTAAGATTTTTTCACCTTATCCCACCCCTGCCCTCTTTAAAGATTTTCTCTTTGTCTTTAACTTTCTACAGTTTGAATAAGATACGACTAGGTGCAGATTTTTTGATATTTATCCTGCTTAGTATTCTCTGAACTTCCTTGATATATGGTTTTGTGTCTGTCAATAATTTTGGACAGTTTTCAGCCACTACAGTTTCAAATATTTCTTCTGTTGCATTCTGTTTTTACATTCTCATTGCATGTATGGTACACCTTTTGTAATTGTTTCAAAGTAGTTAGGTATTGTGTTTCATATTTTTCATTATTTTCTTTGGGAAGTTTCTGTTGCTGTCTGCTCAAGCTCACTGATCCTTTTCCTGTCTGTGTCTGATGTCTATGTTATCTTTCATCTCTGTTACGGTGTTTACAATTTCTATCAGTTTCTTCTGATTACCTCTTAGTCAATCTGTCTGCTTACATTTTCCATCTTTTTGGGTGTTGTACACATTTTAAGATTAAATTCTTTAGTATATAATACTTATTTTAATTTCCTGGTCTCATAATTTCAAAATCACTGTCATACCCGACTTTGGTTTTAATGCTCGTCCTGTGTTTTCAGACTGTTATTTTCACCTGTTAGCATGCCTTATACATTTTTGTTGAATGCCAAAAATGATATATTGCCTAAATGATCTGAGGTAAGTAGGACTTTACAGTGATGCTTTATGTTTACCTACTAGGAGTTAGGCTCATTTCACTATTTGCTGTATCTGCAGATGTCAGAGGCTAAAATTTACTCTAGTGTTCTTTTTGTTACCCTGTTGATTTTGTTTCCATAGGGATTTCTTAAAAACAGTCTGAGTCTTGCAATTATTTTCAGCTGTAATCTCCTGTTATTATACAGGAATCCTATATTTGTGGTGGTAAAAATGTGGGGGAGAGGAAACAGTCTATAATTCTATTATTATCAGTCTTATAACCGAGTGCAATGACCCTTCTAAATGTTTCTCTTCTTTTTAATTTTACCCTGTAAGTGAGAGAAAAACTGGAGAGAGCTGGAGATGGCTATTATAAAGTTAGAGCAAACTGGAGTTGGGTATTTCTCTTCCCTCATGCTGAAGGTTAGTGCAGTCTAGAGTTGGGTATTTCAATTCCCCACATTGTTTAGGCTCTGTGGAATAGGTTCTTTTGAGCAGACCTTTTTAAAGGAGTATCAACTGTTTTGGTTTTATTTCTAAATTAGCTACTTTTCTCCTTTCCTGCTGAAAGCAGAGAGGGTTCTTTCTCACATCTTTATAGCTAGAACCTGGTGGAGTTCCTGAAGGTAAAACTCAAAAAAGTATGGGAAAGCTCCCAAGGTCAGGGATCCACGAGTTTTTTATCTCTTGAGATAGCCCACAGTCCATCACCATCAGTTAGTCAACTATCCTTTAAGCATTCATACCCGAGGCTGGCACTGCCTTTTGCACAGGTTTCTACTCTGGTAATATGTGCTTCTCTATATATGGCTGTTACAGGTTTCAGGGCACTTACTTGACTTGTAACCTCAGTTCTCTTACAGATCTAAGAAGTTGCAATATTCAGTTCTTCATTTTTTTTCTTGTTGTAAGGATTAGAGTGATACATTTCAATCTCTTCACTTCTCAGATTGAGAAGCAGAAATCCATTTAAAAAAATCTTCAAAGAAACAAAACAAGAGTGAAAATTGTAGAACAACATTTTAGAGGGGAAAATGAAAAACACTAAAACTTACAATTCTATACCCAGCAAAAATATCACTTTAAAAGAAAGCAAAAATAGAAGCATTATCAGACATACAAAAGCTGAAAATATATATTACCAGCAAACATCAATTTCAAAAAATATTAAAGTCTTCTAGGCAAAAAACTGTTACTAGATAAACAAAATGGAATAAAGTACATGTGAAATGGTAACAACATGGATAATTATTTAGTTTTTGACGTATGAGGTAAATATCTTTGAAGTATAATTGAACAAAAATAACAGTGTACTCTGGAATTTATAACATATATATTATAAAAAGCTATGACAACAACAATAATATAAAGGCTAAGAATTGAGACACATCAGTGCATTATTGTAAGATTCTCTTAATGGGATGTATCACATTTACTAATTTGCATGAGTTAAAACATCCTTGCATCCCTGGGATGAATTCCTCTTGATTATGATGAATGATCTTTTTAATGTGTTGTTGAATTTGGTTTGCTAGTATTTTATTTTGTATTTGTGCATCTGTGTTCATCAAAGATACTGTCCTGTAATTTTGTTGTTGTGTCTCTATCTGGTTTTGACATCAGGGTAATATTGACCTCGTAGAGTAAGTTTGGAAGTATGCTCTCCTTTTAATTCTTTGAGAATTTGAGAAGAATCACTATTAGTTCTTTAAATGTTTGTAGCATTCAGCAGTGAAGCCATAGGTCCTGTAGTTTTCTTTGATGGGAGAGTTTACTACTGATTCAATCTTGTTACTCAATATTGGTATGTTCAATTTTTCTATTTCTTTGTGATTCAAGCTTGGTATGTTTGTATGTCCAAAAATTTAACAATTTAATCTAGATTTTGAAATTTATTAGTGTATAGTTGTTCATAATATTCTCTTATTATCTTTTGTATTTCTATAGTATCTGTTGTATTCTTTTTCTTAGTCTAGCAATGGGTTTGTTGATGATTTTATCATTTTAGAAAATCAACTTTTTGTTTTGTTGATCTTTCATATTGTTTTTTCATCTATTTATTTCTGCTCCAGTTTTTTCTTCCACTAATTTTGTGGGGATTTTGTTGTTGTTCTTCTTCTTCTTGGTTTCCTAGTTTGTTGAAATGCAATAATCAATTTCTTTGTCTGAGATATTTCTTTTGATATAAATATTTGTTGTTATAAACTTCACTCTTAAAACTGCTTTTTTGTATCACAGTGGTTTTTGTATGTTGTGTTTCTATTTGCATTTATTTTGAGGAATTTTTAAAATTTACCTTTAAAGTTCTTTGTTGATTCATCTGTTCAGGAGAATGTTGTTTAATATCCATAAATTTGCTTAGTTTCCAATATTCCTTCTATATTTTGCATTTTATTTCAGTCACAAAAGCTACCTGACACAATTTAAATATTTTAAAATTTACTGACTTGTTTTGTGACTTAATATATGGAATATTCTGGAGAATATTCTATGCATTACTGAGAAAAATGTATATTCTACAGCTGTTGGAGGAAATGTTTTGTAAACATCTAATAAAACCATTCAGTCTAGAGTACAGTTTAACTGATAATTCTTTGTTGATATTCTCTCTGAATCATTTGTCTATTGCTGAAAGTGAGGTATTGAAGTCCCCTACTTTTTGTGTTATATGCAGTCTCTCCATCTAGGTCTCTTAATATTTGTTTTACATATTAATTGTCCCAGTGTTGAGTATACATATGTGTAAAATTGTTATATCCTTTTTCTATACTGATTTCTTTATCATGATATATTGGCCTGGTCTGTTTTTTAAATATCTTTCTTGGCTTAAAGTCTATTATATCTACTATAATCCTATTCCTTTTTGGTTTCCATTTGCATGGAATACCTTTCTCTAATCCTTCACTTTCAGCCAATATGCATCTTTTTAGGTGAAATGAATTTCTTCTAGACAACATTTAGTTGGAACTTGGTTATTTTGTTTTGTTTCAATCAATTCAGCTACTTTATTTCTTCTAATTAAATAATTCAATTCATTTGCACTAAATTTGTTATCATTAAAAGGTAATGATTTAGTACTGCCATTTTGATCATTGTTTTCTGGTTGTTTTGTAGGTCCTTTCTTTTTTCTTTTTGTCTTTTTGAGGAGTCTCTACTTGTATGTTTTGATTCTATACCATTTACTGTGTGTGTCTATTACTGGTTTGTGCTTTGTGATTACTACAAGGTTTATAAAAAATTATTGTAGTTATAACGTTATTTGGACCTTATAATAACAACTTTTATCACAAAGAAAAGTAAAATGTGTATACCTTAACACCACTTCCCCATTTGGACTTTTGATGTATCAGTTTATATTTTTTAATAACACCCTTCTTTTAACCAATTATTTTAAGTATTGTCTTGAATAATTTTGTCTTTTGGTCTTCACATTTAAAATGTAGTAATGTATATACCCCAATTATACTATTAGAGTATTTTCAATTTGTTTGTATTATGTTTACCACTGAGTTTTATACCTTCAGATTTTTTTTGTTATATGTTTGCATTCTTTTCTTTCATATTGTAAAATTCCCTTTACCATTTCTAAGATAGGACTGGTGTTGATGAACTCCTTCAGCTTTTGTTTGACTGAGAGTCTTTATCTATTTTACAATTTGGGAAGATAGATTTGCGGGGTACATTATTCTTGGAGGGGGAGTTTATTTGTCGTTTTTCTGCCTTCAGCGTTTTACCATATCATCCCACTCTCTCCTGGCCTATTGTAGTTTCTGCTGGGAAGTCTGCTAAAAGCCATATTGGGGATCTTTTGAATGTGATATGTTTATTTTCTCTTGCTGCCATGAATATTTTTTATTGTATTTGATTTCTCGTAATTTGAGTTAGATGTGCCTTCAAGCATTTCTAAGCAACCTATTCCTGGGTTGAATTTACTGGTGACTTATGAGCTTTCTATACTTAGCTGCTGTTGTCTTCCACCAGATTTGAGAATTTTTCAGCCATTTATTTTCTTAAATATGCTTTCTAAGACTTTTTCTCTCTCATCTCCTTTGGGAACTTCTATTATGCAGAGGTTAGTGTCCCATAATTCTCATACGTCTTCTTTACTCTTTTTTGTCTCTGTTCTGCTAATTGGGTTATTTCATATGTTTGTCATTGTTCTCACTGAATCATTCCTCTGCTTAATCAAATCTACTGTTGAAATTTTTTAATGAGTTTTTCAGATTAGATACTATATTCTTTATTTGTAAAATTTCTATTTGGTTGTTTAAATTGTTTCTATTTATTTTTCAAGTTTCTGTTTTTGTTCATGGATTGTTTTCCAAATTTCTTTTAGTGTTATTCATATATTCTTGTGATTTTCTGAAGTTCTTTAAAAGAATTATTCTGAAATCTGTTAGACAGTTCATATATCATTAAGTTTTATGGGTCCATTACTGGACCTTGGTTGGTTTCTTTTGGTGATATAATATTTCCCTTATTTTTCATCATTCTTGCATTTTCACATTGATACCTGCAAATCTGTGGAGAAAGACACCTTTTCCAGCTTTTGCAGGTATTCTTTTTCATGGTGTTAGGCTTGTACTACTTAATATTAGAACTTAATTTCTAGCTTGCTGTTGTTTCCAGGCTTGGTAAGATTTATAGTGAGAATCAGAACTTAAAAGCTGCATTGAATTACATAGTAGTGCTGCTGTTATTTCTTGCCTAGGGGAAGTTATAGTAAGAACCAGAACTTGAATGTTGCCTTGCCATTGTTTCCCCCATTGTGTGGGGAATATTTATGCAAGTACTGAAACTCAATTGCAAACTTTTTAGTTGTTTCTGGGTCAGAGATGGTTTCCACATGAGATGGTTTCCACAAGGATGGTTTCCATGAATTCAGGTCTTCCTGAAGATCATGTTCCCTGAAGAATGATGGCAGCTACCAGACCCCTTAGAATGGCTGATAAGAACACAGAGCAGTCATCAACACACCAGTTGCTATGATCATTGCTTTTTGTCCTCAATTTCCCTCAGGTGGCTTTTGTGAAATGAAACTTAAATGGGCTTCTCTCAAAAATTCCCAGACTGATAGGGATATTGAGCATCCACCTCCAATTTTCTTCTCCCACCTTAGAAAACATGGGTCCAGAAAAATTCTCTGTTAGTGTCATTATGCCTGGTTGGGAGAGAAAGTGATGCAATTGGAAATGGCCATTCCTTTTACTAATTCTGGCCTCTCGTGATTCTGAGCTCCCAGTGGATTTCTCTACTTCTTTCCTGAGTTCTGGTGAATTCAGGGTGGCATTCTTGTCTTGGAATAAATTTGACTTTTACTTTGGTGGTGGGGGAGTGATACCAGGAGATCGTCTATTCTTCCATTTTCTAGAGAGTTTTAAACTTTAAGTGCTGGAATAACTTATCATTGATAACACAGCTCAGGTCAACATATAGCATTTGTGAGAAATGACTGGCTAATTTCTGCTTTAATACTCCCAGGACCTAAAACCTAAGGATATGCAGCTGTGACATCAAAAAATCTATGTTCAACTAATGTAGCACTATAATTTACTAAAAGTACATTTTATTTTGAATTAAAATTTATCTCTGTGTAAAGTTTATACATCAATCTTAATTATATTCCCTTGAAATATCACAAAATATAATATGGATTAAAAAGTGTGGCCTCTGGTTTCAAATCTCAAGTCAACTATTTCCTGGTATTTTGACCTGAGGCAACATGTTGAACTTTGCTTTGCTTGAATTTCGGGGTTGTTCTGATAATTAAAAGGCATGATTGGGTAATTTATTTAGAACAATTGGTTTATAAGCACTATTCTCTGATTCAGATTGATAATCAGAAGTGGGTTTTTTTTTTTTTGGTAGTTTGTTTTAAGAAAAGCTATTATTTTAATAACTATCACTTGATGGCTGGCTTAAGAAAACAATCCTGGGATTTTTCTTCTACAGCAGAGGCCGATAATCTTCATTTTCTATGGAAATCTTGTTTTGCACCTCCAGAAGCATATGCAAGTGACCTTTTGCACTGAGTAGGACAACTTTTTAGAAACTGTTTGTCTAAGCTGGTAACTGCAATGTGAGCCTGAATGATTTCTAGTTTACAATTGTTGGTGTCTCCCATTGTGTGACCTCTCCTATCTCAGCTAGGCCTCCACTGGGACTTGAATGGGACACTTGCTTAGGAAGAAGCTGAGACAGCCTATATAAGTTAAGGAGCACACTCACTATTAGAACTGGCTCAAATGACTTTCCTTCTAGACTGGACTCTGTAACCTCACCTACTGGGATCTCACTGGGCATTCAGGAAGGATTTGACAAATGTATGACTGAATGACTGAATAAATATAAGTCAGCAACAAAGATTCATTTTGGTAAAGAAGTAGGCCTGTGCCAAGAAGTATTTTTGAGTATTTATTATACTTTTTGTTATCTATTTGAATAAATATGGGCCTCTTATTTTGGAACAACAAAATCATAACTGAATAATATTGAGTTTTCGTCAGTCAGGCCAGTCAGCATCATTTATAATCTAGACCATCAGAACTAAGAATTATAATGTTTATGATATTTAGACTTTGTAAAGCTTAGAACAGGTATTTTTTCAAATTATTATTTTAAATTTATTTATTATACTTTAAGTTCTGGGGTACATGTATTGATCGTGCAGGACTGTTACATAGGTATACACGTGCCATGGTGGTGATTTGCTGCATCCATCACCCCATCATCTACATTAGGTATTTCTCCTAATGCTATCCCTCCCCAATCCCCTCACCCCCAGCTATCCTTCCCCTAGTCCCCCCATTCCGCAGGCCCCAATATGTGATGTTCCCCCTCCCTGTGTCCGTGAGAACAGGTATATTTTTTTAGAAAGAGGAAATGTTACTAAGGATTTTATTAAAAGTGATTCCAATTGGCCTTCTCCTGTTATGAGGAGTTTCTTATTTGTCACCAGAGCATTTTCACAATAATTTTTGTTTTGTCCTGGCAAAATAACCACATGGTTGTTTGAACCATATTTCATTTTAATCCAGCTCTTCTGGTGGGTGTTTTATGAACCCATCACTATCATAAGAAATGCCACCATCTGGAAGAGATTCTCCCAAATTTAAGTACAAAGTGTAAGTGAAGATTTATTATATCCCATAAATAAGTAGTTGATTGTCTACATAGAATCCCCCTGACATGAAAGAGATCATTTATATTTAAATCTGTAAAGCACATCTACTCCATTCTTTACTAAATATAGCAACCCATTTGTTTCATTTATTATACCTAAATAGTTTCTTTTTGCATTTCTTGTGTGAATAATAAAATGGATAATCTGTAGTGAAACAGTGCTGACCAGAATTTTTACCACATACCTTTCTGGATGTCTTGTTATGTAAGAGTTGAATCACTGAACAGTTTTAAATTTCATTTAATTTTATTGCTTTCCAATCTAGAATTTAGACATTCAAAACTGCACTGTCTGAGCTAAAGATGGCTACTTCAGTAGTCACAGCATAGTTATAAATTCCTTAGTATCTGGAGGAATTTGTTATAAAACTTGGTGTTAGGTGATTTTGAGAATGGATCAAAGAAGTGGATCTTGTTTTCTACAGCATCCAAACCGAAGACAAGGGTAAGTTTATGATTAGGTACATCATTTTTTAATTTAGAAACTGTAGGTGCAGTGTAGAACTAAGGCCATAATTGATAAAGACAAGCAGTCACTTATATTCAGTGGAACGAAGAGACGCTTGTTCACTTTTGTCATTGTTCAATGCTAGTTTTTGGCTGTGCTCCCATATAATAATGTGTCATCCTGTTTGGTCTCAATGCATCACAATCACAGAGTTATTCTGTCTGAGGTTGATGTTCTGTGACTTATTGCTGTTGAATAGTGACCACCATGGCCAAGCTCTTAGGGCCAGGCTAGGTACCAGCTGGCAGATCAGAAAATTGGACAAATCTGGTGGAGAAACCATAATAGTAACCTCAGGAACTGAAGTTAAGAAGAGAGCTGAGTCAATTATATGGGCTAAAACAAGAAACACAAACAGATTAGAACATTTCTAACTTCCAGGAGGATTCTGATTTAACAGTAAATCAAGTATTTTCAAACTGCTTTAGTTTAGTAAATAATTAAGAATAGGGCTTGTGGGATCTATTGCTAAATCTTTCAGTGAGTCCGTGCTACTTTGAATACCTGAGCTATCAAGCAACATACTTATTTTGTGATACGTAGTCAAAGTAAGGCTTTCAGGTGGGAGAAAAATCTAATCCTTAAAACATCCAAGTATCTAGTCAATTTTATTTTGGGTACACAAGACACCTACTATCCCATATGTTGGGAAACAAAAAATATCTAAATTACAGACAAAATATCAGTTTCTCATTTAGTTACTAGGTCTACATTTGAGTAAAGTCATGATCCACCCCGAAATTATAATATCTATTTAAAATATCCTTTGTCACTAAACCTTTAAACAAATTAATGTAATATTCCTACTCTTGTCTGATCTGTAGAAGAATGAAAGATGAAATTGGTTGATGTTTCTTGATTTTATAACCATTTGGCAGCTAATCCAAAATGCAATCTGTGTCTATTATACTGTTCTTCTAAATCTATTCACACCTTTCAAAATGTCACAACTAATCACCCTGCATCTCCAGCCTCCAGAGAACAGAAACTTCACACCCTCTATTACTTCAGTCATAGAGCTCTGTACAGTCAAGCATATAATCAGCCATTTGTTATATACTTTGGAAATTTCATAATCAAAACAAAAAGGGCTAGACAACTGAAAGATTGTTAAAAAGAATGAAGTTTCTATTCAAATGGATTATCACATTCTACATGTCCTTTCAACCTCACACTTTCCCTTTCTCTAATTAAATGTCTCAAATCAACACACAACTATGTTCATTTGTTTTTAGCAGCATCCCTTGATCTACTTTGACATTGATGTTCACCCAGTCTATAGTAGGATGGAGTAAATGGCGAAAGAAATCCACCAGTGACTTCAGCAGAGGGACCGTGTGCATAAATATTAGACCATGATCCAAATAAGGTTTAAACAAATAAATATTAGCTACTGACGCCTGTAGTGTTCATGTCTGAATTATGCAAGTCCTTAGTATAATGGGATCTTAGATGGTCAGAAAAAAAATTTTATATCTTAATAAACTTAAGGTTGAATAAAATTATCTATTAATACCAAATTCTTTATTTCTACAATTGTAGTAACAAATTATACTTATTGTGACTTCAACTGAGTTAGGTAATTAGGAAAATATAAAAGATCCTAACCTAGACTTTTAAAGATTTCCCAAATCTGTTCATGTCAGATCTTGTTTCCTCTGTCTCCTTAGAACTTAGGAATTACTTACCTACCTGATGTCCCAGAATAGCACATGAGTTACCCTGATGTGAACCAGGAGGTCTGAATCAGGGGTACTCCCAATCAGTCTTTCATTTCTTGGAATTTTTTGTAGGTCTATCTGTTATTCACAACCTAGAAGTTGACTATATGGCAATCAGGAAAAGATTTATTTCCTGTTCTGTATCTTGCTATCTAGATGGTCTTGGGTATATCTTTCACAGTGATACAGTTGGGTCCACAGTCTGGTTTTTCTTTTCTTTAAATTGAAAATGATATAGTAGAATCATATTGATTATTCTAAAACTAGGGGTAGAGGAAATGTCCTGGAACAGACGAGCTGTGATATGAGAATTTCAGGAAAGCTTGTGTATGGTAAAAATAAAGCAGGGAAGAGATGCTTTGTTTGATTTATTCTAGAAACATTTAAATTTCAAATGTTAAGTAAAGCCATAGGGTATTTGTATTTAACAAGGCTAGAACTGTACATAGATTGAGAACCACTGGACTAGGGAAACTTTAGGATATCTTCTGGTTCTCTCTCTCTCTCCTCTTTTGGTAGTTTGTATAATTTACTTCTTCTAATCTACATATTTGGTTTCTTATTTGTAGTTTTTTTTGACTAATTTTTTTGAAGGCAAGGATTCATCCTTCTTCTTTTGCACACACTAATTATATCTTGCACACTGCTGGGATTCAGAAAATGATACCCAAGTATATTGCTTTGACATGCTGAGTACTTTAAGCAGAAAAATATTGAGGCTGGGCTCGGTAACTCCTGTCTGTAATCTCAGCACTTGGGCAGTCCAAGGTGGGAAGATCACTTGAGCCCAGGAGTTTAAGACCAGGCTGGGCAAAGTGAGACTATTTCTACAAAAAAAAAAAAAAAAAAAAAAAATTAAAAATTAGCAAGGCATGATGGTACATGCCTGTAGTCCCAGCTAATCAGAAGGCTGAGGTAGAAGAATCACTTCTCTCACCTTTCTGTGTAAAAGCTGGCCATAAAAAAATTCTCTGACCTACCTTATCTAACAGTAGGTCATAAACCTTCATTCTGAAACAGTCCTGCCATATACCCAAGAGGAAGGAATTTCACAAAGAAAGACCAAGAAAAATCTGAACAGAGGCCTTGTTGAATGTCCTCATGCAACCTGTCACATGAGGACATTAGATTATTTACCTCTTTTCAATTGCATTCCTACATGGATGTCCATTCTTCATCAAACCTATGCATAAAAATAGACAATTTTCTCTGAGTCTTGATTAAATACATCTATTATGCTTTTCTCTTGTTAACCTGTCTTTTGTTTTAGGAGTGTGAGCTGTTACTTCTATAATGGTAAGAAAAGGAATCACACCTTTTCTATTCCTAAAAACTGATCACTTGGTAAGGTTCCTTGGAGGTCCCCTGGTGTGTTCCTCTGACAGGGAAGCAAGATTTTCTCAAGGATGAAGGATGAAAACCCTGCGGGGCAGAGTATTTGCCTTGACTCTCTTATCTTTTTCTATTTTCCCTTAACTTGATTATTCATGGTATCTATGTTTAATTCTTTCCACCCTTTTTCTGCTTCAGCAAATTTTCAGTGTCTTCACTTGTCCTTAATTACTTAACACTTAATCTAAGGAAATAACTGATAAATTCATTAGCACTGAATTTTAAAAACTAGTAAAAAAGCAAAGTGCTAACTCTTTCATGGGATATTTTAGCTTTCTAATGAAAAATTATTCACACTAATTGAGAAAATGTTCCAGTGGTGAGATTTCAAGTATAAGTAAGGTCAAAGGAAAGAAAGTTTTGCAAATACAGAGGTCTTGCTGAAAATTCAGAAGTGATAGGCTATAAAAAATGAAAAAAATATGGGATATTCTAGGACAATTTATTGTTAATCATACATTTAATCGTTATTAGTGAAAATAGCTTTTTATTTCTACTCCAGAAATCCCTAAGAAACTGGAATTTGTGCTAGAAATCTTAAAGTCTTAAGAGAAATATTAAGTGAAATTAGAATTTCTCACAGTTTGGACACCCTTAACAAAAATGTAAGTGATTTTAATAATTTTTATGAACCAAAGTTACGTTATGTTTAACTCTTTCAAACATGTATTTGATATCAGAAAGCAGATTTGGAGAGCTACATGTGTTTATTTTGAAATTGTGATGGGCATTAAGCCAGAAAAAAATTGTATAATATAGTATTTGTAGACATTTTCATCGCTTTTTAAAAACGTTTTTATAAAATCTACCTAATTTTATGAAATTAACATTTAAAAAGCTTAAGATTTCTAAATGATCTGTTAAAAATGTATAAGTTCATTTGGGAGAGTCTCTGTATTAAATATCACTAAGGACTTAGTGTGCATAATTTATCAGATTAGTTGGGTTTGAGCTCTTGTGAACCTTAATGAGCATGGAAAATTGAAATAGTAAAAGAAAAATAAATGTATTGATTGAGATGTTTTAGTTACCTGCAACGTAATAATAATAATAATGATCATCATCATCACTCCAAATGGCTTAAGCAACAATGTAAGTTTCAGCTTCTGAAACAGTAAACACTGGGGTCAGGCTGGCTATCCTCTAATAGCTGGCTTCCCTCTTAGTGGCATTTGCAGGATCTGTCCATATACATAGCAATGCCCAGAAACAGAGATCTATTCTCCTCTGAAAACTACTGAAAAACTGCTGCACTCTCCTCTGATCCCTACCTATGACCAGGGGAATATCAAATTATCACCTCCCCCCTGAACCATGCACTGAGTAAAATATTTATTTATTTGGCTTAGCAAATCAAAATTCTTGCCAAAACTAGGTAGATGTGAAGACTGAGCTTTAACTGGAAGACATGAGACACAGATGTGTGGTAGGCAATCTCATGTCTACTACACACAGTATAGATTTCTACTGAAGATTGCAGCTGATAGAAGGTGGTAAGAAATAGAAGCAAAAAAAAAAAAAAAAAAAAAACAACCAAAGCCCTGGGAAAATGGAGAAGGTATCCTTTTCTTGGTCTCTGGGCTACAGGCTTGGGAACACTGAAAGAAAGATTGTCCCTGAGAAGCAAGCAAGATTTTTCATCATTTTAATTCTTCTCATGATGATCTCATTTGTTACTAAAATTCATGTGCAGCATCAGTAAGTAAATTTGTCTTGGAAACACAGCCCTGAGAGTATTGTGATTATCTTTAATGTGTTAGCAACAGGTTGGTCTCACTGTAAACAAATGTATTAGTAAACAAAAAGCCCTTCATTTTCATAAGACATAATCAAAGAGTGACTTTTTATTTTGAACTAATTTTCACTTGAAAAATATTAACCATTATGATTATGAAGGACTTGTGATAACATCTGTTGAGTGCTTAATATGTCAGATACTATTGATAGGTTTTTAATTTTTATATTTATATATATATATTTTATTGTTTTAGGTTTTAGGGTACATGTGAAGAACATGCAAGATTGTTGCATAGGTACATGCATGGCAATGTGGTTTGCTGCCTTCCTCCCCCATCGCCTATATCTGGCATTTCTCCCCATGTTATCCCTCCCCCTAGTTCCCACCCACAGACCTCAATGTGTGATGCTCCCCCTCTCTGTGTCCATGTGTTCTCATTGTTCAACACCTGCCTATGAGTGAGAACATGTGGTGTTTGATTTTCTGTTCTTGTGTCAGTTTGCTGAGAATGATGGTTTCCAGTTTCATCCATGTCCCTACAAAGGACACAAACTCATCCTTTTTTATGTCTGCATAGTATTCCATGGTGTATATGTGCCACATTTTCCTTGTCCAGTCTATCGTCGATGGGCATTTAGGTTGGTTCCACGTCTTTGCTATTGTAAACAGTGCTGCAATGAACATTCGTGTGCATGTGTCCTTATAACAGAACAATTAATAATCCTTTGGATATATACCCAGTAATGGGATTGCTGGGTCAAATGGAATTTCTATTTCTAGGTCCTTGAGGAATTGCCACACTGTCTTCCACAATGGTTGAACTAATTTTTCCACATCCTCTCTAGCATCTGTTGTCTCCAGGTTTTTTAATGATCACCATTCTAACTGGCATAAGATGGTATCTCAATGTAGTTTTGATTTGCCGTTCTCTGATGACCAGTGATGATGAGCATTTTTTCATATGTTTTTTGGCCTCATATATGTCTTCTTTTGCAAAGTGTCTGTTCATATCCTTTGCCCACTTTTGAATGGGTTTGTTTTTTCTTGTAAATCTGTTTTAGTTCTTTGTAGTTTCTGGATATTAGCCCTTTGTCAGATGGGTCGATTGCAAAAATTCTTTTCCCATTCTGTTGGTTGCCAGTTCACTCTAATGATTGTTTCTTTTGCTGTACAGAAGCTCTGGAGTTTAATTAGATCCCATTTGTCTCTTTTGGCTTTTGTTGCCAATGCTTTTGGTGTTTTAGTCATGAAGTCTTGCCTATGCCTATGTCCTGAATGGTTGTGCCTAGGTTTACTTCTAGTGTTTGTATGGTGTTAGGTTTTATGTTCAAGTCTTTAATCCATCTAGAGTTAATTTTAGTGTAAGGTGTCAGGAAGGGGTCCAGTTTCTGCTTTTTGCACATGGCTAGCCAGTTTTCCCAATACCGTTTATTAAACAGGGGAATCCTTTCCCCATTGCTTGTTTCTGTGAGGTTTCATTATTTTTCTTAATCCTCACGACTATTTGATCAAGTAAGTCTAGTATGTCTCTCTTTTCCAGGTGTTTTGAAGCATAATTCATTGTCATATAATTCATGCTTTGTTGGGGTACAGTTTTATGACCTTTGACAAATGCATAAAGTCATATAATCACACTCCAATCACCAGTCTCATTACCCAAAATCGTTCTCTGATATCTCTTTGGAATTAATCCTTTCTCCTCTTTAGAGCTTATAACCACTGATTTGCTTTGTGTCCTTCTGCTTTTGTATTTTCCATACCATATAGTTGGAATCACATAACCTTTTTAGTGTTTTTTTCATTTTGCATAATGCATTTGATATTTATCCATGCTTTTATTAATCCAAACATATTTGGATATTATTGGTAATTCATTTTTTAAGAAATTCTTAAAAAACATCACAGCATATGGACACATCAGAGTTTCTCACAAAGTAATGGATATATATATATATATATCCATTACTTTGTGAGAACTCATATATATATATACACACGCACACACACAATATATACTATAAACATATATTGTATATATACTTACATATTATATATATTGTGTATATATACATGTACATATACAATATATATGTACTATATACAATATGTACATATACAATATATATGTACATATTGTATATATTGTGTATCACAATATATACAATAAACATCCCATATATATGTGTGTGTGTGTATATATATATATATATATTTGGTGATTAAGAATAAAGTCAGAGTAAAATATTGTGTCAGACTTTTATATAAATATGTATTTACTGAGATTTTTTTCATTTATCTTCAGATATTACCTATAAGTAGGATCACTGTGTTGCATAGTAGGTATATTCTTCATTTAATATTAAGGAAATCAAACAATTTATAAGTTAAATAACTAGGACAGTTTCACATAGTAATTAGCAGAACTCAAATGTAAACAAAAGCAGTTTGGCCCCCAAATTATGCCGTTTTAACCATGACCTCCACATACATGATCTAATATATCATTGTAAAGAATAATTGTTTTAGTTTTTAGATTGAATGCAGTGTTCCCTCTGGTAACATATACCATAAACATGGCTATATATAAGAAAGGACCACCAAAGATCAGGGTTTGCTCCTTTGTGGCAGATGCTGCTCTAGGTCCTTTTTTTCTATACTAGAGTTGATTACCTTAATGTTAATGTTTCAAATCTTTCCCCCACATCTGGAATTACACATTTTCTTTGTTTATATATAAGGTTAACATCTTCTCAAGATGAAAATACATACACACACCCTTCCATGTGAAATTTTTCATTCTAGTGGCCACCCCAAGTTTAAGAAGGACCTCATGCCCAAAATAAACTAATTTAAAAAAAAATTCTTAGATATCTTGGGGTCCAAACTGTTTGCCATACAAATAGGAATGAGTGTCTTTTGTAAGGTTACTGAGCAAGTCCATAGCAGAACTGACATTGAACTGAGGATTTTGCATGTCCCCCACCCCAGATTATTCTCCAAACTTATAGTCATTTCCCTTATTAAATTCAGCATAAGCCAATAATCAAATGTTTATTAATGTCTACTAATATATTAGATTGGTTATTTTGAAAAATACCACCAATATCATCGTTATCACCATCTCCTGATAATGTTAATTCAGTAACTGTCATTATAACAAGATTCATTATTTACATTTTCTTGAGCCTGTCACCTCTGAAGAGGGCAATTTCAGCTTCATAGTAGGTGTCATTAAGGTCTCCAAAATTCCTGAGTTACATTCTTTTTCTTTGCCTGATCACAATACCTCAGAGGAACTAATTATGAGATGATGTGGCCAGTCTGTTTATACAACAGCCTACATCTACTTACAATGGTCACAATTCTGCTTTTCAACTGACTTTAAATGTGTCCTAATAAACATTTGAAAAGACAAAGATTATCAATTTCTAATCTTCTTTTTCAATACATCTTTCCTCTTTCTTGTTTTTTCTATTATTATTCCAGTACTAACCATCTGCTTTTGTGGCGGCTTTTGGCTCATGGACGCTATTGAAGATTTAATCATTCTCAAATTTTATCCAGTGAAAACGTAATTGCTAACTATTTCTCATTCTAAGAGAACTTGTATATTATTTAATAATCTTGAAACCAGAAAAAAACTCAACATTTTCTAAAGCACTAAGAAAATAATTAAATTTAGAAGTAAATTATAGGTAGCCTTGACAAATGTTCCCTCAGTAGAAATCTTTACATTATAAAGATAAGTGGATATTTGGCTTTTTAAATTTCATGCTTTTTATGTTTCAGAATACATGTACACAAGTACAAGTTTGTTACATAGGTAAACATGTGCAATGGTGGTTTGCGGCACCTATCAACCCATTACCTAGGTATTAAGCCCAGCATGCTTTATCTATTTGTCCTGATGCTCTCTCCCTGATGCCACTCCTTCCGAAACGACCCAGTGGGTGTTTTTCCCCCTCCTCGTGTTCATGTGTTCTCATTGTTCAGATCCCACTTACAAGTGAGAGCTCGTGGCGTTTGCATATTTGGCTTTTAAGGCTAGTTCTACTCCTGTTCACTTTTGTTATCCACCTCTTTGTGGAAGATCTGTGGGAAAATTTAAACAGCTTAGCTTATTTTCCTATTTACCTGCAGTCTAAACTGTCTCTTCTCCTTTACTTTTGTGCATTTTAAAGTATTCTGGTATAGTTCTTCAGTAAATTAGAAAATATATAAACTAAGCTACCACTATCTGATTTAGGAAAAATTTTTGATAATATTTTTTTATTTATTTGTTTTTTTGAGACAGTCTTGCTGTGTCGCCAGGCGCCAGGCTGGAGTGCAGTGGCGCGATCTCCGCTCACTGCAACATCCGTCTCCCTGGTTCAACCAATTCTCCTGCCTCAGCCTCCTGAGTAACTGGGACTACAGGCGCATGCCACACCCAGCTAACTTTTGTATTTTTAGTAGACACGGGGTTTCACCATGTTGGCCAGAATGGTCTCGATCTTTTGACCTTGTGATCTGCCTGCCTCGGCCTCCCAGAGTGCTGTGATTACAGGCATGAGCCACTGCGTCCAGCCGATAATATTTATTTTTAAATGTTTACCTTATGATTGTGTTAAAAGCAATTATAAAAAACAATCACACATAACCATAGTTCAGAGTTCAGCAGATTAGGATTTTTTTTTTTTTTTTTGGATCTGGGTTCACTAGTCAGGTCAGTGGAAGTTTCTGCTCCAGAAACATTTTAACAACTTTTGCGAGGCTAATGTAGGGATCAAACAAAGCTATTTTATCTTCATGCCTTTCTGTTCTTCTAGGGTGATACTTTCTCAGTTTGACTTCTCATTTAGGGGTCAAGGCAGTGCACCTTAATTGGTGGTGAGTAGAAAATGTCTTGAGAAGATTATAACCTTCAGCTTGCTTAGGAATTTGGTAACTGATGTTTGCTAAACTTCATTTACTTTACTCCCCACCCGGCACCTTAAGCTCTACGTCTGTGAACAAAGTGGAGCTGGTTTATTACACCAACCTTCTTATCCCCCATAACTGAATTACAAATCTATAAATTAGTATATAATATACTAGTGTATATAATATGTGATATTACTAGTATATATTTTATAGTACTAGTATATATAATATATAATGTTATATATTAGTATATATAATATTCAGTGCTATATGGTCCGCACTGAATAGATCATAGTAAGTGACTTGCTAGCTAGCATGGAAGATCATATTAATTTAAGTCATAGGAGCACTGCACTATAAGTAACAGACCCTTAGGTAATGCCCGGCAGGTCTAAGATGATTAAGTGATTACAAAGCATTCATAAAACTACTGCTACTATTTATAACAATGAGAAAAACAGTAAATGATTTTTATGTGCCCCTGTCTAGTCATCAGGCTAAATTTTTTTCTATTTCTGTAAAACATGCCATTAGAATTTTTATAGGAATTGCGCTGAATGTACTGATTACTTTGGGTAGTATGGCTGTTTTTACCGTATTATGTCTTCCAATTCATGAACAGAGTATTTTTCCATTTATTTGTATCTTCATATTTCATCAGTTCTATAAACTTCAGCTTAAAGTTTTTAACCCACTTAAATTCGTTCCTAAATGTTTTTATTGTTTTTGGTGCTATTGTAAATGAGATTTCTAAAAAATTATTTTTCAGATAATTCATTGTTAGTAATATAAGGGAACTAATTTTTACAGCTGATTTTGTATCCTGCAATTTTAGTTAATTTGCTTATTAGTTATAGTGTTTTGGTGGCATCTAAGATTTTCTATACATAAACATGTCATCTGCAAACAGAAAATTTTATTTATTTACTTATAATTTAGATGCCTTTTTTCTTTCTTGCCTCATTGTTCTGACTTGTATTTCAAGTACTATATTGAATAAATGTAGTGAGAGTGGGCATCCTTGTCTTACTTTTGATCTTAAAAAAGACCAGCTTTTAGTTGTTGAGTATGATGTTAGCTGTGGGTTGGTCATACATGACTTTCATTATGTTGAGCTACATTCCATCTGTATCTAATTTGTTGAAAGTTTTTTCAAAATCATGAAAAAAATTTGGATTTTGCCAAATGCTCTTTCTGTTTCTATTAAGATAATCTTAATAGATTAAGGATATTATCATTAATCTTAATTAATATTAATATATTAATATATTATCTTTATCATTCATCTTGTTAATGTGGTATATAATATTTGATTGGCATGTATTGAATCATCCTTGTCTTCTAGGCATAAATCCCACTTGATGGTATTGTGTAATTCTCTTTATGTGTGGCTGAATTAAGTTTGCTAGTATTTTTCTGAGGATGTTGCATCTATGTTCATCAGGGATATTGGCCTGTAACTTAATTTTCTTGTGCTGTCCTTGTCAGGCTTTGGTAGCAGGGGAAACACTGGCCTTGTAAAAAGACTTGGAAGTTTTCCCTTTTTTTTCAATCTTTTTGAGGAGTTTGAGAATAATTGGTGCTAATTATTCTTTAAATGTTTAAAATAATTTACCAGTGAAGCCATCAGGCCCTGGGGTTTTTGTTGTTGTTGTTGTTAAGTTTTTGCTTTCTGATCCAATCTATTTACTAGTTATTGTTTCATTCAGATTTACTAATTCTTCATAATTTTGGCTTGGTAAGTTGTAGGTTTCTATTAATATGAATATATCCATTTCTTCTTGGTCACTTAATTGGTTGGTATATAATTATCCGTTGTATCTTATGATCTCTTGCATTTCTGTTGTGTCAATTGCAAAGTCATGTATAATTTTTAGGTCTTTTCTTAGTACAACTAAAAGTTTATATATTTTGCTTATCTTTTCAAAAAAGGCCTTAGTTTCCTTGATGTTTTCTATTGTTTTTCTAGTCTTTTTAAAAAATTTCTGCTCTGATTTTTATTAGACTTATTGTACTAAATTTTGTTTAATTTGTTTTGTTTTCTAGTTATTGTTTTGTTTCTTTTGAGACCGTTTCTCGCTCTGTTGCCATGCTGTAGTGCAGTGGTACCATCTCAGCTCACTGCAACCTCTGCCTCCTGGGTGTAAGGCCGGTTGCCTCGCCGGGAGCTCAGACACGCCCACCCCTCCCTAAGCCTGGAGACTACCTCACCATTCCGCGCTTACCTGAGCTCCGTCACGTAGCTTCCCTAGCGCCCACTCCTGCACCCCCCACCCAAATCTGCACTCGGCACCTAGCCCGCCAAAAACCCCGCCGAAATTTGAAAAACCCTGCTTCCCAATATCCAATCGATTCCCCATGCTTTGTTTCCCAATATCCAATCAATTACCTCTAATGCCCGCGCACCAATAATCCCGCCTACCTACCAGTAGCAGCTCGCCCCATCCAAAATTGATTTCCCAATACCCAATCAATTACCCTATGCTTTGTCTCCTAATGTCACCCAATGGCCCCTAGCCCTATAAACTCCTTGCCCCGGGAAGTTGAGGCGCGACTTCTCTGGCCCCCTTCCCGGACCACAAACCTCGCCCGGGAGCTCAATAAATTGGCATTTAATTTTCCTCGGCTAATTTCAGCTTCCTCATTTTAAACTCGGCGATATTCCTTACACTGGGTTCAAGTGATTCTCCTCTCTCAGCCTCCTGAGTAGCTGGGACTACAGTCACACGCCACAACGCCCAGCTAATTTTTGTATTTTTAGTAGAAACAGGGTTTTGCCATGTTGACCAGGATAGTATCAATCTCTTGACCTTATGATCTGCTTGCCTCGGCCTCCCAAAGTGCTGGAATTACATGTGTGAGCCATCGTGCCCGGCCTCTAGTTTTTCATTTTATAAAGTTAGGCTGCTTATTTGAGATCATTGTCTTTTTCTTAATTTATGCATTTGTTACTATACACTTCTCTTAGAGCTGCTTTTGCTGCATCCAGTAAGTTTTAATATGTCACATTTTCATTTTTGTATGTCTCAACATTTTTCTTAATTTCTTCTTTGACCCACTGGTTGTTCAGAAGTATATTGTTTAATTTCCACATAGTTGAGAATTTTCCAGTTTTCCTCTTATTTATTTCCAGTTTAATACTACTGTGGTCAGAAACTGTATTCAATATTATTTTAATTATCTTAAATGTGTTAAGACTTGTTTATTGGCCTCACATATGATGTATCCTGGAGACTTCTGTGTGCACTTTGATTTTGTGTTATTTTGTTTCTATTTACAGATACTTTTTCTTTTAATTTTTCACTGTATGCACTTGAAAAGAATGTGTATTCTGCTGCTGTTGAAGAGAACACTCAGTATGTATCCAGTAGGCCCATTTAGTCTAGACTGTTTAAATCTGCTCTTTTAGATTTTCTCCCTGAGTAATCTGTCTATTGTTTAAAGTGGGAGTATTGAAGTTCTCTACTATTATTGTACTGCTATTTGTTCCCTTCAGCTCTGTTTATATTTGCTTTATATATTTAGTTGCTCTGATAAGCTTTTTTAACATCTTAGGTTTGTGAGTACATGTGAAGGTTTGTTGTGCATATTATCACATCACCCAAGTATTAAGCCTAGTACTCAGTAGTTTATCTTTTCTGCTCCTCTCCCCTCCTCCCATCTCAAGTAGACCCCAGTGTCTGTTTCCTTCTTTGTGTTAATAAGTTCTTATTTAGCTTCCACTTACAAGTCAGAATAGGTGGTATCTGGTTTCCTGTTCCTGCGTTAGTTTGCTAGGGATGATAGTCTCCAGCTCAATTCACATTCTTGCAAAAACATGATCTTCTTTTTTATGGTTGCATAATACTTCATGGTGTATATGAACCACATTTGCTTTATCCAGTCTGTCATTGATGGGCATTTAGGTGCATTCTATGTCTTTGCTATTGTGAACAGTGCTGCAGTAAACATTTGTGTGCATGTGTCTTTATGGTAGAATGACTTATATTCCTCTAGATACATATCCAGTAATGGGATTGCTGGGTTGAATGGTAGTTCTGCTTTTAGTTCTTTGGGGGAATTACTGTACTGCTTCCCACAATGCCTGAACTAATTTACAGTCCCACCAACAGTGGATGTGGGTTTCTTTTTCTCCACAATCTTGCCAGCCACTGTTATTTTTTGACTTTTTAATAATAGCCATTCTGACTGGTGTAAGATGGTATCTGATTGCAGTTTTGATTTGTATTTGTCTAATGATCAGTGATATTGAGCTTTTTTTTTCCATATATTTGTTAGCTGCATGTATGTCTTTTGAGAAGTGCCTGTTCATGTCCTTTGACCACTTTTTGTTTTACTCCTATATATTTAAGTTCTTTATAGATGCTGAATATGAGATCTTTGTCAGATGCTTAGTTTGCAAGTAATTTTCCAACATTCTACAGGTTGTCTGTTTAGTCTGACCATCAAAAGAAACTATCAAGTTTAATTAGATTTCATTTGTCAATTTTGCTTTTGTTGTGATTGCTTTTGGTGTCTTTGTCATGAAATTTTTGCCCATTCCTAGGACCAGGATAATATGGCCTATGTTGTCTTCCAGGGTTTTTATAGTTTTGGGTTTTGCATGTAAGTCTTTAATGCATCTTGAGTTGATTTTTGTATATGGTATAAGGAAAGAGTCCAGCTTCAATCTTCTGCATATGGCTAGCCAATTATCCCAGTGCTATTTATTGAATAAGGAGTCTTTTCCCCATTGCTTGATTTTAGCAGCTTTGGCAAAGATCAGATGGTTGTAGATTGATGGCCTTATTTCTGAGCTCTCTATTCTATTCCATTGGTCTATGTGCCTGTTTTTGTACCAATATCACAATGTTTTGATCATTGTAGCCTTGTAGTATAAAGTTGAGTAATGTGATTCCTCCAGCTTTGCTCTTTTTGCTTTGGATTGCCTTGGCTATTAGGCTTTTTTTGTTCCATATAAATTTTAAAATAATTTATTCAAGTTCTATGAAAAATATCATTGGTAGTTTGATAGGAATAGTATTTAATCTGTACATTTCTTTGGGCAGTATAGCCATTTTAATAATATTGCTCCTTCCAAGGAATACAGCTTCTTAAGAATACAGGGAGGTAAAAGATCTCTATAATGAGAATTATAAGACACAAACAAATGATAAGTTTGTTAAATGACCATTTTGTCTGTATTGTGCATAATGGGTTGGAAAAATACTGGTTTCTAAGCCATTAGAATAGTCCCTAGAAACAGTGGTAGTAGTTGGTTAAGCACACTGATAATGGGGATAGAAAGAAAGACATTTGAAGATATTCAGTGAAATATCTAATTAATGATAAAATCTGCACTTAACAAATTCTGTGCAGAATGTAAGGAGAAAGGCATCAAGAAGGACTTCGGTTTTTTTATGAGTTTATAGCAAGGGAAAGGAAAATGAGTAAATTAGATGAATGGATCTAATTAATATGAAATATGAGGTATGGAAGTTCTGTGAGTCGAGGATCTGAGAAAAGCCTAGTGCTGCTGTAGTCCAAAATTTTAATTTGGAGATTGTAAAGAAAGACAACTATGTGACTAACTTTGAAAGTGTTCCATTTCAGTTGAGAAGGCATACAGCACACTTACTGGAAAAAAATGGCAAAATTACACTGAAATATGTCATTATTACAAAGGTAATAATAAATTCTTACTATTTATATAAACGGTCATATATTAAAAAAAACATAAGGAGAGTGAGACTACCTTCTGTTTGGATGGTCAGAAAATTGTAGCTAGAAGAGGAAAAGCCTTGGTCAGACCAAGATTTCAGAAATAAGTATAGAATATTGTGAAAGAGCAATTTTGTTATAAAAACAAATCAGATTCTGCAGAGTCAATGAGTTGATTTAATGTGTGTAAAGATTTTAGACTGGAATTAATGAGAGAGAAAGTTGGAAAGATGTTTTAAGACCTCACAGTGAAGAAATCAGTATGCCAGACACTAGGCAAGATTTTGTCCATGAAGAAAGGGTGAGTCAATGACAAATGGAGGAGTCTAATAAGAATTACAATATTGGTCAGTCTGAAAGACTATATATACAGGGATGTCAAGCCAGTACAGATTGAGCCACATCATACCTACTGATGAAAACACATGCCTTCTAGAAAGAAGGATAAATGAGTCATTATATGTACCTCACTAAAGTTTTGCCTCACTGATATGGTTCAGCTGTGTCCCCCATTCAAATCTCAACTTGAATTGTATCTCCCAGAATTCCCATGTGTCATGGGAGGGACCCAGTTGGAGGTAATTGAATCATGGGGCCCGGTCTTCCCCATGTTACTCTCGTGATAGTGATAGTGATAGTATGGAGAGATCTGATGGTTTATCAGGAGTTTCCGTTTTTGCTTCCTGCTCATTTTCTCTTGTCACTGCTATGTAAGAAATGCCTTTTGCCCTCTGCCATGATTCTGAGGCCTCCCCAGCCACATGGACCTGTAAGTCCAATTAGACCTCTTTTTGTTCCCAGTTTTAGGTATGTCTTTTTAGCTATGTCTTTTTCAGCTGTGTGAAAACAGACTAATACACTCAGCATCCCAGGATCTACTTCAGATAGCAGTTGAATTCAGATGGTACTTATGTATGTTTTTTAAAAAATAATTGTATCACCAATGCATAGGTCAGTAAGAATGTCTACATTTGGGGAAGTTTTATCTTTAGGTCTTTCCACATATGGGATTTTAGACATGTCAGCATCTCAGTCAGGGCCAACATTAGGGTGATTCAAATGAGGACAAGGTATTACATTAAAATATTATTTATCTCGATCACAGTTTTCCACACATCCTTTTAAGCATAGTGTACAGTACCTTCTATATTGACATCATAGTATTGATAGATCCAGGAGAATTTGTGAAGTTTTGTGAAACAGTCTTTGACCAAGACATGCAGCAATAATATTTGCTTATTCTGCCTCTTGTGTGTGGTCATTTATGGCATGATCACTGCTGGTAAAATAAGCCTCTTCTTAACAATCACCTATCTTATCAAAGTCCTCTGGATCTATTGGCTGGGGACTCACAACTCCACCGTGTAACAGTAAACTCTATCCTATTTTTCACTTCTAAATACTGCTCTCTTAGATTTCTAGAAACACTCAGGCTTCATCTCACCTATATTTTCTACTCTAGAAAATTAAGAACAAAGGCTTTTAGGAAAAATTTTTAAAAGAAGATTTACTTCTTATACTGAAAATGTTAACAGTGTGGTAAACCTGGTATCTAAAATTGTTTCTTTGCTGAATCATTAAATAATACATTTTTAAATCCAGTGTCTACTATACATGAAGATTCAAATGCATTATGTGGAGAATGTTTGTTAGATTTTCACTAGCAAAAATGGAGAAGTGACAGCAGAGTTTACTATTGTATTTACAATTTTTTTATTGCATTTTAGGTTTTGGGGTACATGTGAAGAACATGCAAGATTGTTGCATAGGTACACACATTGCAGTGTGATGTGCTGCCTTCGTCCCCATCATCTGTATCTGGCATTTCTCCCCATGCTATCTCTCCTCGATTATTTTTAAAAACACCAATGCATAGGTCAGTAAGAATGTCCACATTCGTGGAAGTTTTTATCTTTAGGTCTTTCCACAAATGAGATTTTAGACATGTCAGCATCTCAGTCAGGACCAAAATTAGGGCGATTCAAGTGAGGACAAGGTATTACCTAAAAATATTGCTTATCTGAATCTCAGTTTTCCACACTTCCTTTTAATTTGATGCCCCAGGCAACTGACTCAATTCACTTCAGTCCAAAACAAAGAGGTTAAGAAAATGGCTTTTTAAGTTTGTCTGTGACGAGCTCTCATACCTGGTGATTCTCTCTAGTCCACTGAGTTACATGAACATCTTCTAGCAATTAGTGAGAGAAATCCCATTCTACATTCAGTCATCATGCTTCTTTAGGAACACATTGGCCTCCGGTCTGAGAGTGGCACCTCCAAGCCAACATTTAGAACATTAGCCTTGAATCTTGGAATCAAAGTATCTGGTTTTCTTGTATCTGGTTTTGTGTGGCTGAATGCATTTATAATGTACATAGTAATCACTTGGGGGATTTGGTTAAAGTACAGATTCTGAGTATGTAAGTTTGGTGTGTGATATGGTTTAGATATTTGTCTCCTCCAAATCTCATGTTGAAAGGTGATTCTAAATGCTAGAGGTGGGACCTGAGGGGAGGTGATTGGAACATAGGGACAGATGCCTCATGAATGACTTAACACTATCTCCTTGGTAAGTGAGTTCTTGCTGGGTTAGTTCACATGAGATCTGGTTGTTTAATATAATATAGCACCTTCCCCCACCCTCTTGGCCAGGCTCTTGCCATGTGACTCACCTGCTACCCATTCACCTTTTGCCATGACTGGAATCTTTCTGACCAGAAGCAGATGGTGGTGCCATGCTTCCCATACAGCCTGCAAAACCATGAGCCAATCAAACCTCTTTTCTTTATAAATTACCCAATCTCAGGTGTTTCTTTATAGTGATTCAAGAGCACACTAACAGTATAAGATTTAAATGTATTTTCGTATTTCTAACAAGCTTCCATGTAGCGATGTCCCTCTATGGCTCATGCTTTGGGTAGCAAATCCCCAAAATCTCAAAGTATTAGAGATATTCAAAGATTTTGATTTTTTATTCCAAGTTAGTATATCTCAAGCAGCATCTTTTTAAACTCAAAATGCTGATGGATAGGGGACACATGATATTGAACACAGACTATAGAATAACACTGGACTTTGGCTACAACTGAACAATATCCATATATGAAAAATATCATCGTCTCCATTAAAATCTTTCTCTACCCTAACTCATGGCTGCACCATGACAGATAATCTTTCCAACAACTAAGAGTGGCCAACCTATCGTTAAAAATCACCATGGCACATGTTTACCTATGTAATAAACCTGCACGTATACCCTGAAACTTAAGAAAAAAAAAAACTCCGGCAAAGGTGATCCCTGCCTATGGGACTTGTACTCTAGAGAATAAGCCCTAACAGTACTGGAAACTGAAGGCATCATTATGGCATTACAACCCTATATTGCCCTCACTGAAAATAAAATCGCCCACTCCTAATGAAGCAAAACGAAAAATTCTGCTCACATAAGAGCTTGTCTTGCTCAGTCAACAATTTGAATTCTGTTCGCAATGTATGGTAAACAGAAAGAACCAGCAACTAAACACCATAGCAAAAAAATGTGATAGAGCCTAATCTATGTCACTTTTTTTTTTAATGCGGCCTTTTAACTGCAATTGAAAAAAATCTAGTAGGAAAGAAAATACTGAGCCTAAGAGATTGTGTGTACTTCTCTAAAACAATTATACATGGAGTCCCCCAAAATATGTTGAGAACCTACAGTGAGCCAGGCAATTATATACTCTGGCGAATACACCTACACACATGTACTATGTTCTCAGTACCAGCATCCCTGTGGTGGGTTACTGCATCTTACTCAAAACACTAGACAAGGACAGTTGTGTGCTTTACTGGCATGGCACACCATACTCTAATATTTTCCTACCAAAAAGAGATTAAAGACTATCTAAAGATGATCAAAGAGCTACTAACACTAATGTTTATCCTCTAATAACTATAAAAATAAGATTTGGTTTGATTGAAAAATACATCTACTCCTTAAACACAGACTGTCTTGGTGGCATTAGTGGTCGCCTCACCAAGGTAGCTTATTCCATCTCTTTCTTGGCCTCTTAATTATCCAGCTGCTTTGACTAAAATCTTTAAATTTAGTATTGAGGACGTCAGTACTCTCTCATCTCTATTTGCTTTCCTTGATTTTTCATCATGGTCCTGGAAAGTACGTTCTGGATCTGTGTCTTTGCATGATGTTCCACCACGCTTAGAAACTTGTCAAGAAAGAACAAATCAGATTACACAAATATACTATCTTACATTTCTGGAGGTTAGAAGGTCTACATGGATCTTACAGGACTAAAATCAGTGCTTCATTTTTACTAGAGTTTGAATATTTGAATGTTTTACTGGAGTTTGAAGGGTGAGAATGTTCTAGGTTTTTTTTTTTCTAGTTGCTAGATGTTGCATACATTCCTAGGCTTGTGCCCCGTTCTTCCATTTTCAAAGAGCATCGTGTCAACCTCTGCATTTTTCATGATATTTCCCTTCTAATTTTTACCCCTATTTTCTTTCTATAAACCCCGCTTCTGATTACATTGGGACTACCTGGATAATCCAGGATAATCTCCCCGTCTCAAGACACTTCACTTGATCATATCCAGAGTCTTTTGCCCTGCAAGGTAATATATGTGCAGGTTCTGAGGATTTGAACACTGTCAGCTTTAGGGGGCTATAAATTTTTCTACTACTCTATGAAGCATTTGCCTTGTACCGAATAAGCCCCATTATTTCTAACTATATATAAATAATAACTACCTCTTTTAACATTTATTTCAATGGAAATTAAATGATCTAGTTGAATTCAACTCTGTGAGGCAGGAGGTAGAGTGGGATAGAAGGCAGGCTTAGGAGTCTGTTTCTATCTCTATCAATTAGATATTAGAAATTATATCTTATACAGTATCTGCTTCCCAAGTAAAGACAAACAATAGTTTTGACAAACGCTTTGCCTCTTCAAAACATGGAGAGCATTATTCCAGCCTCAAAAATCAGTTTTCTTTTTTAATTCTTCACTCTGAGTCTCAGGCTGATGGAGCACCTGCTATCTGTGAGTTTACCAAGAGACTTCAAGAGAAAGAGCTCTGGGTGATTTTATACTGAAAAATAAAGGTCTCATATATGACACACATGACTCCTGTTCACAAATTATTGACCATGACCAGTCTCATGGATTTACACTACCACAAGAGTGCTAGAAAGTGTAATATGTCCACATGTTTCCAGAAAAGAGAAACAAACATAAATACTAACAACATCAACATTAATCCCTCCAGAAAGTAAGTGTTTTATTCCCTTATAGGTATCTTTCAATCTCAATGCAATGTTTAACCTATTAATAAGTGATTTCTCTTAATTTGTTAAAATTTTACAGGCCATAAGCTCTAGAAAACTGGCATAGGTGCATATACCAGAAAATGTAAACAAAATGTTTCTTAGTCTACTCTTGAATCTTGGAGTCTTACTTTCTTTGGCAATGAAAAGCATAAATTGGATTTGACTAAGTACTGGCTTGAAGGAAAGTCATTTCTTTTAGGGTAACTGCTCTAAGGTCTATCAGTTGTTGAAATTTAGGTGCAATAATGTGTTAATCTTGTATGCCTTTAAATATTTAGACTTTTTAAATAGCATGAATATGCAATTTGTTCAACTTGACAGGTGCTGAAATGGACAAAAACTTGAAGTTTAACTTTGAGTATCTAGTAAGACTAGACTATACTAGACTATATTAATTGATGCATAATATAATAAATATTGAACTTTTTGTACTTTTAGATTTCACCTTCCAAGATAAATTTTTGATAGTTTTTACTTTTATAAATTTGATATAATTTCTCCTTTGAATTTGATAAAATTAGAAGGTTCATGCTCAAATAAATGGCATGTTTCTATAGCTGACATTGTAGCTTGGGATTTCTGCCACTTAATGTAGTAAGATTATATACGAGCTTTGCGCAGTGGCAGTATCGTAGCCAACGAGGTTTATCCGAGGCGCGATTATTGCTAATTGAAAACTTTTCCCAATACCCCACCATGATGATTTGAAATATAGTCGGCATTGGCAATTTTTGACAGTCTCTACGGAGACTGAATTATAACAAAAAAAAATTATATACATATATAATCTTATATAAGATTATATAATCACATCATATATAATATGTATTAGCCAATATGGATAAAAATGAGTAAAGATGGAAATATGGTCTAATATAAAGTGAGAGCTTACAGTTAATTTAAATAATGTATTTTATTAGTTTTTTTTAGAACTTTTTAGCCCAAAAACCAAACTGCTAACCCATGATTCCAGGAAGATTCATAAGGAGCAGTGGTTGAAATTGGAGATATTAACTCATTAAGGTGGAAGTAGTCTCTAAAATTGATGACCTCCTCCTATATAGGGGAAGATCTATCCCTGTTTGTTTTTAAAGTAAAGTAAAAAAATTGAAGGAAATTTAGGGAAGTATTTATCCTTAATTCCTTCTTTTTCCTAGAAGACACTTTTTGCTTATGGAGAGTCTGTATCTTCCGCATTCTGTGTTATTGAAGATAAAAGAGGCTGGGCAGGATTCAAGCTTTGTGGAATCTCTTATACATAAACTAATTTTTAAGTCATAGACTTTTGAATTCTTTTTTCTGCTTCTCTTTAAACTGGGACAAAGAAAGTATTTCATTTGTATTTGCCTAAATCTATTTTTTTTCAGACACCTGAAAAAACTCCTGATCTAATATTTTCAAAAGTCTTTTTCAAGCATAGATCTGTTTGTCTTTGTTAAATCTGATCTGTCTTCATAGAAAGTTTTTATATCTGCTGTCAGATTTTATTCACCTACTTTTCATTCATAGAGATGCTGAGAGCAAAGGCAATAGTGAGTAAGAAACAGAAGGACTTCTTCCTGATTCGCTACAACTAAAACTTCTTACACTGCCTATATTTCTGGAAGGCTGATGTCACCTAAATATTAAGTATTTTTAAAAAAATAAGTGCCATAAGACAACAGTAGTTTTTAGAAACCAACTAAGCAAAATTTCAATGACTTCTTAAGTCTTTTGGTTATGATTGCAGGCAATGGTACCATCCTCAACCTGAATTTCTGTCTTCCTTACAATTATTTTCAAAATGTTCAGTTTATTATCAAATCATAAGAAAATGTGTTCTTTTCCCCATTTCTCATTTCTAATATGGACCATCTATTTGATAGAGATAGAAACAGACTCCTAAGCCTGCCTTCTATCCCACTTATCTCCTGCCTCACACTATTATAGAGTTGAACTCAACTAGATCATTTAATTTCCATTGAAATAAACGTTAAAAGAGGCAGTTATTATTTATATGTAGTTAGAAATAATGGGGCTTATTCAGTACAAAGCAAATGCTTCATAGAGTAAATAACTACTTAGTACCGGGTAGTAGTAATGTTAGCACTGCTAAGACCCTGGTAGTTGGCCGTGAGAGGGTGTTCTGCTATCCAATAGCTATTCTGCCTTCTACCCACTAAATGCTAGTAGGACTGACACAGTTGTGATAATGAAAAATATCTGTAGACATTGCCAAATATCCCTGGAGAAGGGGGAGAAAAATCATCCCTGATTGAGATCCAGTAATGCAATAGGTTTTGTGTCTTTCCCATTGTACTAAGCAACTGAGATTCTTAAAAAATCTTATATTCTTTTGACCTCATTTGTAAATAAAACCAGTCCTAACATTATACCACTGCACCAATGCATCAAATTGAAATGTAACTAGCAAGTCTTAAGCATATGGGGAGGAGGCAGAGATTTAATTAAGTGTCCACATATGGAGGAAAAATTTAATTAAAGCTGCAGTAGTGTGTCATTAAAAATCTCTCTGACATGTTAAATCACTGAAACTGCTCCTAAGGAATGTGAAGGTAAGATGTCTTTGCTAATTCTTTGGCATACAATACCACACTTAGAGACTTGCTTTGCTCCTTCCTCTGTTTCAGATTGTTTTCCTGGAGCTCATTAAACAATCTTCTGACTGCCTTCATAAACATTATTTGTACCATTTTATTTATTTTAATAATCAACTCATTCTAGTTTTCTCAGACTTTCTAATGCTCAGCCATATTAAGTTCTGGCTGCCCTCCTAATTTCCTCATCAATTTCTTATAGATTTGTCATATCTACAATTTGTGAAGCTAAAATTCCAGAGGGGAAAAAAGGGCATTGAACCAGTTCAGAAAATCTCCAGCCATCTTAAAAGAGCACAATCTAAGAAATTAATGCAGAAAAGCTTTGCTATTGAATAGACACTTTAGACAGATGTGTTGTGTTTCACAAAGCCAAAGTCAGTAACTGGAAACCAGGGTATTAATACCATTGATCAAATCTTAGTAATTTAAAAAATATGAGGATTGAACTCATATTGATGTCACTCTTTTATGACTATTGATCATAAGGTGAGGAGGTTAAAAGACTCAAAAATTATAGAAAACAGGCTTAAACAATTTATGACAATAAACCTAAATGTTATTGAGAATTTCCTATTTACTAGACACTATTATTGAGTTACATATATTAAATTTTTTTCAAGAATCCTAGAAAGTAATTCTTATCTCTCAGATACAGATGACAAAAATTGAGGCAAGGAAATATTAAGTAGATTATACAAGAGTAAATGGTAGGAACGAGATTCAAATTTACCCAACCTAACTTCTGAATCAATGCTCCTAAGATAGGATGGGGTTGATGTTAATATTCTTGTCTTCTGAGCCCTTATAATTGCATAATTATGGAGATAGTTTCAACACATGGTGTAGACATTTAAGTCTTACACCAGAATCTGTAAGGATAAAGTCAAGTTTCTTATGTTGAGTCAGTGAATTTTCTGGCAGGAAGTGAAAGAGGCTAGAGAACCAACAAGTTCACCAGGATTTTCAAAGTAAATATTTTTTGTGTTGTTTTATTTTCTTGGATTTGATTTGCATGTTAGAGAAGATGGATATATACTTTAGAATAATAGATATAATAGTTTTTTAAAAACCTTAATGTGTTTTACACTTTGCAAAGCACACATACAGACTTCTCTAACTTTTAATGTGAATACATGACACTGGTTTTAATGAAAAAACTAAGTGAGGTTAAGATCTATGACTTCATCAAGATTTCAGCCACCTTGAAATTCTACTGGAAACCTTAATGATGGAATTATTATTCAGTGCCCAATTTAGGCTTATTTTCCTAAAATTGCCTGCCTTCCCAAACACAAATAACCATGCAAACATCCCAATGCTCACATCTCCCTTTACATACACAGTTCCTGCTGAATATATCTCCTTTCTCTTAGATCCTCTGCATACAAGTAGTATATATGTGTTAGGACATTCTTGCATTGTGATTAATAAGTATCTGAGACTGAGTAATTTACAAAGAAAAGAGGTTTAATTGGCTCATTGTTCTTCTCCCTTTACAGGAAGTATGGTGCTGGCCTCTGCTCTGCTTCTAGGGTGCCTAAGGAAGTTTACAATTTTGATGGAAGGCACAAGGGAAGTAGGCACATCACGTGGTAGAGCAGGAGCAAGTGAGAGAGAGGGCGGGTGGGGAGGTGTCACATGCTTTTAAATGACCAGATCTTGTGATAACTCACTATGGAAGATAGCACCATGAGTGATCTGCTCCCATGAACCAAACACCTCCCACCAGGCCCCACCTCCCCCATGAGA
Source organism: Ateles fusciceps (assembly GCA_036589455.1). Classification (NCBI taxonomy): domain Eukaryota; kingdom Metazoa; phylum Chordata; class Mammalia; order Primates; family Atelidae; genus Ateles; species Ateles fusciceps. Next base: position 4,577,084 of record JAZHEH010002077.1, read on the forward strand.
TTTAGGTGGGCATAAATATCCAAACAATATCAAGATTCATAAGTAAGTCTTCAGTTAACAAAGGTGCACTTAGGCACCTAAGGGTTCCTGGGATCTTTTTTGTTTACTCCCAGAAAGCCTAGGTTAGGGGATCATCTGAGCTGATGTTTGGGTAATAGTTTTTTATCATCAATACTCAAAGGTAAACTATGAAAATAATGGACAAAATAATCTGGAAGTATACTGATTGGGAATATGTCTGAAACTTTTGTAGACTAGATATATTTGGCCTTCTTTCCCCTCAAGAGCCTTTTAAGGAAGAGTGGGGGAGGGAGAAAAGAAAACTCTTGTTATAGTCGATTGAAATGTCATAGCTAACAAACACTACCACTGCTAACAACAACATGCAGCCTACACCATTGCTCTTCGAACATAGAACTGCCATTTCTCATTAAGAAGTTTCATTCTACAAAGGGTTGCCTGATTAAAGTGAAGGGGATTATATCAGGGCTTGCCCAGGACTGGGGCTGGGGGAAGGGTGATGAGGATGGGTGGGGGAGTAGAAGGGTAGGAGAGAGGGGGAGAAAAGACAAAACCTGTAAGTACTATTTTAACAGATATTCATGACAAAGGCCCTCTTCCCTTATTACCAAACCTCTAGTTACAAATCACTTGTCCAATTCCACTGCTGTTGCTAATATGGTTACCAGTATCAAATATGATATAAAGTATTATATTTAAAATAATAGGGGTTGGCTTAAAGGGGACTTAGGAAAGGTAGTCAAAGATGAGTTAGGACATTTTTCAAATTGAATTCTTTTTCTTATTGATGTTAAAAGCCCTCATTACTCCTAACTACTCCCCCATTACTCTCTATTTGTCAAGCATTGCATGTCACATTCTACAACCAGATGATTTAAGCAAAATGTCATTAGGCTTCTACTTAGCTACTTCCTCCTCTTTGCCCCCAGGATTCTGGGGGACAGATTGGCTGCTGCCAGGTACCTGAAAGCTCCAAGGAGGTAAGCCTATTGCCATCCCACTCTCTGTCCTCACAGCTGGAGAGGTGTCACCATGACAGCTGCACTGGTTTGCCAGCAGCCTTGGATCATTCCTATCGAGCTCTACACACATGTGAAATACTGCTTTAGTGGCTAATCAAAGAAGTATGGTTATTTTATACTTTCAAAGGGCTCTTTCAAATGAATTTCAATGAGACCTTGCATCATGTTTATCAAACATTTCATGCTTTAGCAAAGTTTTTAAAAAATAAAAAAATCACATTTGATATGTTAAATATAGAAAAATAGAGAACATTTTTAGGTTTATGGAAGAGACTGAGTCTGAAATCTGACACCCAGAACTAGGAAAATTGAAGGCTACTTGAATCCTAGAAAATAGCCAGGGTTAGGAAAACAGAGAAATCATACTGGAGTTGCAAGAATATCAAGGATTTATGCTGGAGGTGCAAGAATACTGAGGTTTTGAGTCAGTCAAACCTAGTGTTGAAGACTGACCACATAATAGCTGTATGATAGTAAGATTTCCACAGGTGATAGAAGGAAACGCTAATAATGCTTCTCTCTGTCTCACAATACGTACATGCCCACTTGGCTTACTACTGTTGTATAGGTTAGTGCTCACCATACATCATTATCTTGCATTTCCTGGGTTCCAGACGTGTCTTGAGGATCAGCACAGTTATGCTGTTAACCTAATTGTACCTAACCAACTTCACCAGGATCTGGACTACCTGAAGAGCTGTGGTAAAACAGTAAGTGCCCCATTTTTTCTGGTCTCTTTTAAAGCTACCATTCTTATGTGTTTCCAGCAAGACACTGATGACACTTGAGAACAGCAATAGAAAATTTATGACAGGCTGGAGAGGCTTCCTTCTCCCTCTCATTGATTCCATCTCTAATCATTGCATTTTATTTTTCTCTGAATGTTAAGTGTAGCTTCAACCTTTTCTACATATCTTCCCAGGCAGATGGTGCCAATTAATCAAAAATAGAGTAAGATACTGAGACATTTCCCTCATGAAACATGCATCTTTCTGAATGCTGGCTAAAGGCCTGTTTCTCTTCACAGGCAGCTCTCCATGTCACTCCTTAAGGATTCTCATGCCATGTTTTCAGGCTTTCCCTGAGCCAGTGATCTAAGATACCAACAGGAAGGTACAATGCCTTTTATGACCTAGACTCAGAAGTCACATTGTATCATTCTACTCTATACTATAGATCACCCAAGGCTAGCCTTAATTCAGTGTAGATGGGACTAAACAAAAGAGTGAGTAAGAGCAGGGAGGAAAATTAAAGACCATCTTGGAGACTGACTGCCTCTTGCCTAATATGAGAAAAAAATATATAAAATACCACTTAAATTAGCATTTCAGGATCTTTATGATCTTGTTCAACCTTTATCTTTCAATATCGTCTTCTAATCTACTCTACCACGTATCTCCTACAGACAAAAAACATGAAATATTTTGCTGTTTTCCCCTTACCTCCAAGGCTTTCTCTCCTCTAAGTCTTTTTTATGCTGCTATGATTTGAATGTGTTTGTCCTCTCTAAAGTTCATGTTGAAATTTAATCCCCAATGAAACAGTATTAGAAAGTGTGAATTTTAGCAGGGGATTGAGCATCGAAGGCTCCACCCTCATGAATTGTTAGGTGCTCTTATAAAAGAGCCTGATGGAAAGCTGATCCTTTTTTGCCCCTCTCTCCTCTGCCACATTAAGGGCACAGTGTTTTTCTCCTGCAGGACAGACAGGGTTCGAGGAACCACCTTGTACGCAAACACTAAAACCTCACAGACAACAGAACTGCTGGCACCCCGATCTTGGACTTCCCAGCCTCCATAACTACGTGAGAAATAAATTTCTGTAAATTTGTAGATTACCCAGTCTGTAGTATTGTCTTAAAGCAGCAAAAATAGACTAAGACATCTACCCTTCTCTATAATTACAATTTCCCATATATATGTTCTCTGTATTCATGCCTATATGCCTCCAGAAACTTTTCTAACTTTCATATTTATTCATGGCTGTAATTAATCTCTTTTCACTTTTTAAGTTTTATGTCTCTCTTTTACTATAAATAAAAATTGCTATTAAAAAAGCAAAAGCATTTATGAATAGTTATATTTCATATTGAATTCTATTTTAAGAGATAGGGTCTTCCACCATCACCCAGGCTGGTGTACAAGTGGCACAATCACAGTTCACTGAATCCTCAAATTATTTATGAGCTCAAGTGATCCTCTCACCTCACACTCCCAAGTAGCTAAAACCGCAAATGTTTGCCACCATTCCGGCTAATAGGTTTTGTAAGGCTGGTTGCCTCACTGGGAGCTCGGACATGCGCATCCCTCTCTGTGCCTGGAAACTCCACACCAGGATCTGCACTCAACACTAACCTCTGCCCTCGACACCCGGCTCTGCACTCTGCACCAGAATCTGCACTCACTCAACACTAAACTCCTCTGCACTCGGCACCTAGCTCTGCACACAGCCCTCTGCACAGCCCCGGCTGCTGCAACCCTGGCCGGATCTTACATTAGGAAAACCCGCCCCACAACCTACCCACCAATAACAGCCTGCCCCGTCTCCATCCCACTCCCCCGCAGCCAATTAGAACACCTAGCCACTCCTTGCTCTCCCAAAGCTATAAAAACCCCTCGTTCCAGGAAGCCAGCGTTACTTCTCTGGCCCCCCCTCCCTCGGACCATAGAACCTCACCCGGGAGCTTAATAAATTGGCGTGTAATTTTCCTAGGCTGGTCTCAGTTTCCTCATTTTGAACTCGGCAATAACCCTTACAGGTTTATTTTATTTTATCTTTGTAGAGAAGGGGTCTTGCTATGTTGCCCAGGCTGATTTCAAATTCTTGGCCTCAAGGGATATCCAGCCTTTGCCTCTCAAAATTTTGGAATTACAGGTGTGAGCCACTACACCTGGTCATGACAATTTAAAATAATCATTTTCCAGTTCATCTGTTTAATGTTTACAGTAACTAGCATCACTGTATTTAGCCTCATCATAGACTTTCAATAAATATTTGCTGAAGAAATCGATTTAAACTACCAGAATAGATCAAATAGAAAAAAAAAAGGTAGTAGACAGCTCATTAAAATTTTACTTCAAAGGTTATCTTGCCTTGTGCTAGATACTTTAAAATAAATCTAAAAATAAGAATATTAAGAGTTAATATTTGATTAGCTATCTTATACACACACACAAGCACATAATCTTTTAATCTAATTCTCACAACACATCTGTGAAAAGTGCCAAATTTCCTTTGCATTATTAATGAATTAATTGAGACTATAAGAGTTAGTAGGTGATAAAGTCCAAATGTGACCCTAAGTCACTTTGGATCTGTCTCATGAAATCTGTGCAAGAAAGCAGAACCTCACATTATTCTCATAATATTCAAATACCTCAAATACAATGAGAAACTGATTAATGTTAAGTAATTACAAAATCACATTAGTTTTGATTAAAAGAGGCAGATTATTTAATTGATTAAATTAGGTCAAGCTCTTGCTTCCAGTACATAAAACATTTAGAGGTGTTAGCCTTATAATTTTCAAAACCTGTTAAAAAGATTTTACTTACACAAACCAAATACTCTGTCATTATAAACTTTTAGAAGGGAACATATGTCTTAACCTTTATAGTAATAACATGACCTTTGTAGTCAAGAAACCTTCCTTCTCTTTAAAATAGGTATTGTGTAGATTTCATAGCAAGGTAATTTATAGTCCCTCCTCTGTTAACCAGAGTCACTAGTCAGTACAACACCAGCAGTTGCTCAGGCCATATATTTGTGTTTTGTTTGCAGACCTACCAGGATCTGATTGTATTCCCCCATTTTCAGAGATGAAAATGTATTATATGCGTATCCTAATGGCTGAGTGCCAGCTTTCCAACACTATTTAAAAACTGACAAACTGACATTCACAAAGCAATAAGGAGTCAACAGTGGACCCATGGCTTTTATGACCACCAGAAAGCCTCTGAAATGCCTTCCTGGCTGCCCTCTGGAAGTTGCTGCACCAACCACTGTACAATGGCAGGAAGATGTTTTCTTGGTGATCATGAAAGTCTTTCTTTAAGGATCACTCTATCTGCGACATAGGTTTACTGCCATTGTGAATGTGTCATACTGGTAATAAACCTCCACTTGCTTAAGGGACAACAGTGGAGATTACTGCTTTTGCATTTGACAAACTTATAAATATGAGAAATGCGTACACATAGTGTGGAAAGGAAAAAATAGGGCAAATACTAATTTCAGGAATGAATTCCTAAGCAGTTGGGTGGGAGTAATGAGATAAGGTTAAATTATTGATCAGGTATAACATTACGGATTATAAAACAATATGGCTATATCCTGAAGTAAAATCTTAAAAAGCATACTTTCTGAAATAAAAATAAAACTAATCTAGTTTGATTGGTGTTAAGTTACATGAAAAACACACTTTACGGTCAGTTATTTGGGGGGATATTTGCTCTGATAAATGATTCAAAATATATTTTGTCTAGTATTTGTTATTCTTTCACCTTTCTGCCATTGTTGTCTGCTCTAGCCAGATTTGTGGTAATCAGAGTTCATAGGGGAAGCAGGTCAAAATTTCTATTGTCAGACTTCTCTGGTGGACATAAGAGCCATGGGTCCACTGTTGACTCCTTATTGCTTTGTGAATATCAGTTTGTCAGTTTTTTTTAATAGTGTTGGAAAGCTGGCATTCAGCCATTAGGATTAGCATATAATACATTTTCATCTCAGAAAATGGGGGAATATAATGAGATCCTGGTAGATCTGCAAACCAAATGCAAATATATAGCCTGGGCTACTGCTGGTGTTGTACTGACTAGTTATGCATCTATAAATATATATATATATATTTATATACGCATAACTTTTGCCAATTTGTCCCTTTTTACTTCCTAATGACCTTAGAAAGATCTATTTTTTTTTTAATCCAGTGAGTAAAATGCCCATCTTTTTAATTTTGCAAGCACACCATGTCTTTGAGCAATTCTCTTAGCAACATCTACTTTACTTGATTTGTGAATGGGGGAGCATTCACAAATCGATTGGTGAATTGATTTTGGAGAAGAGAAAATCCAAAAGAAAATTTAGTCCTGCAAATTCCTTTCAAAATAGCTTTTGTTTTTTATGTAGGCTCAAGATAGGTCAGGAGAGAGGACAGTCAAACCACCAATTGCAGCTATTCTTACTGTGTCCCATAGGATATGTTTGTAGCGCTATTTAGAATACTTAATGTATTGATTTTAGCTTTGTAACTTTAACTAACATTCCAAGACAAGATTAAAAATAAATCACACATTTAAAGTCCTGTTTTTCTAGTTTAAAATAATCCATTCATGTTCTAATATTTTCATTTACTTTAGGTTTCCTGCTTCTGTATGATTGAGAGTTACTTCAATTAAAGTGCTTTTCATCTTCAAAGTCTTTTACAAACAGTCATTAATTACAGCTACATATGTAGTCAGGTAATGATTTTGGATTTCTCAGGGGCTTCTTGATTTATGTTTCAAAAGACATAATAATTAGCAATTCTAATTCAGGATAGAAGGTGACTCTTGCCTAAATCAGTATGCCAGAAATAAGTTAGTTTGGATGTCAAATACATAGGTTATTTTATCTTTTTTATTCCCCCCTTCCTCCCTCCCTTTCTTCTTTACTTTTTCTGTGTAATCATAGAAAATGACAGAAAACAATTTGGGTTTTTCTCTTCCAGCAATAAAGAGAATATTTGATTTCAGAGTATAAAGGTGGGAGTGAAGACAATGTATGTTTCTCCTCACACACAGCCCACAGTGGTCAAAACAGAAAATCAAGCACTTAATAAAAGGAGTTGCTTTTATAACCCAGATATTTCCTAATATATCTATCCCAATATTTCCTGTATATCTGTTCATCTCATCAGAAAGATGGTGACCATAAATAGTTGTGAAAATCATTGAGTTGTCTTTTTCAAACCAGACAACCTGGTTCTAAGATACTCTGTTGGTCCAAAGCAGAACATAGATCATGGGCAATTCTACTTGATATTATTTCTTAGGAAATTTGATTATCTAATAAGAGTAAAAAATAGTAGTGTAACTACTAAAAAGTCAGGCTACTCAGTCAACCTAATGCAAAAGCCTGAGGGTGTTGCCATGATGGAGGGCAATCGACTATTATCACAGAAAATCATATGCTTATGTACATCACTCTGTACATGTTTTATGAAAACTGTGGAGTGTTGCCATATCAGTTGTAAATTACCATATCTAATAAGTAATCAAGTGATTCAATCGTTAGTTTATTGCTTAGAATCTGGGCATTTTGAAACTACATCATTGTGGTAACAATGACAGTAACACAGGAATACATTTGGCATCCGTTTTCTCTGATCATCACTCTTCTCCCTCAGTCCTACTTGTCAAACCTCTTTATCCATGCATAATAAAGCTACTAAAATATGTTACTGTATAAGGAAAAAAAAAGTAAAAACCTTAGAAACTATTCAGAATTCTTAAATGTGGATGAAGTTAAATGACAACGTTTTATAACATACACTATGGAGTGTGTCGAAAGTTGATAAACTATGTTCCATGATATAGTATGGCTATGTGTCCCACCCAAACCTCATATTGAGCTATAATCCTCAGTATTGGAGGCGGGGCCTGGTGGGAGGTGATTGGATTATGGGGGTGGATTTCTCATAATGGTTTAGCACCGTCCCTTGGGGCTATCTTTGTGATAGTAAATTACTTCTCATGAGATCTGGCTGCTTAAAAGTATATTGCACCTTGTTCTCTCTCTCTTGATCCTACTGTATGAGACACCTACTCTCCCTTCTGCCTCTACCCTCCACCAATTGTAGGTTTCCTGAGGCCTCCCAGAAACTGAGCAAATGCCCAAGCCATACTTCCTACACAGCTTGCAGAATCATGAGCCAATTAAACCTCTTTTCTTTATAAATTACTCAATATCTTGAGTATATCTTTTTAGCAATGAGAATTAACTAATACACTCCATTACCTATTAGATGTGTAACCTGTGGAAGTTGACTTGACATTCCTTAGTCAAATTTTTTGTCTATCAAATGAGAAAAATAATCTTTATCTCATAGTATTTTTGTGGACATTAATAAAGTAGAAGTCTTGAGGTAACATCAGCAACATGGTAGAATAAAAGGCTCCTGACTCTGTCTCCACCAGTAGGCACTCTAAATAAACATTTATTCACAGATTAATTCCATCTAGGGGAAAGTCAGAAATGAGTTAAGAGGCTTCTACTTAGCAACTAAGAAAACATTGGTATCAAACCAGCAAAAAAAAGCCGGTACACTCAGGCATGGACCAGGGACCCGAATATGTGACATAAAATCAGGAAGGAATCCCAAACACCTGGCTTCTCTCTGTGGAGAGGAGGGTTTGGACAACACATACAGCATTCTAACTATAGTTTGGCTCTTAATTCACCAACTTCAAGAGCAGAAGAAATTAGGCATATGTGAGTCTCTCCAGACTACAGATAAAAAAGTGGCAGTTTTTTATGGGCATGCAAACATGTTCAGGAGCTTTGTCCCCTAAAAGCAATGCAGGGGACAGGGCTTGAAAACAACTTCCTGTTGCTTTCCAGCAGGGGTTTATGATAGAATCTTCTAGTGGCTATTTGATGGCTTGGCTTCTAACTTGCTTTAGGAAGCTATACAGGGACACGACAGTAGCCCTCAAGCAGCCTGAGCGGGAGCTCAGCACTTGCTAAGCCTGTTCTCTGGCTCACTCCAGTGGTAAATCCATCTCTAGCCATTCTATCTGGAAACACTTCATGCAGGCACCAAGGCCAAGACTTTAGATTCCACCCATGAAACTGCTTAAATATCCAACTCTGTGAGTCTAAGGGACTTTGTCTTTCTGAGTCTCCTTACACCACAGAAAACAAAGGGTTGAACATACAATAGAACAATTTCCAGTAGCTGTCCCCTCAGGATCACATGGTACAATCTGAGTACAGGCCTTCCCCCACATGTTTTTCCCAGCTTAGTACAAAGTGAGAAACAAACACCTGTGTTTAGCTTCACCATGAACATAGAAGGAACTAGGAAAATTTTATACTCCAACCTTTCCAGCTATATTTAGAGAACCTGGTTTCTACCTTATCAGTCTTTGGGTGCTGATAGGACACTGCACATCTTAATCTTCTGAGGACCACCAAAACCAGAAAAAGCAATTCAGAGAAACACAAAGATTAAAGAGGCATCTTAAAATTTCTGGTCAGATAGATTGCTGAGACCATTCTCCTATACAACTACAATCCGAAAAGATTGAGAGAGCCACATTTCTTGTACAATGTGCAGAAACAACACAGGAAAATGAAGAAAAATAAAGAAACATGAAATATATTCCAAATAAAAGAAAAAAATGAATTTCTAAAAACCGCTACCCAACAGGGAACTCAAAATAATGGTCGTAAAGATGACAAAAGAAAAACTTCGGCCAAATTAAATTGAAAGGAGTTTAACTGAGCAATGAATGATTCACAAATTGGGCAACACTCAGAATCACAGTAGATTCAGAGAGACTCCAGGGAAGCCATGTGGTGGAAGAAGATTTGTAGACACAAAAACAGGAAATGATGTTCAGAAATCGACAGTGAGGTCCAGAAACAGCTGGACTGATTACAAGTTGGCATTGCCTTATATGAACACAGTTTGAACACTTAGCAGTCTGTGAGTGGTTGAAGTATTGCTGCTGGGATTGGCCAATACTCAATTATTGTTATAGGCGCATACTCCTAAGTTAGATTTTCAATTTTGTCATTAAGCTAGGTTACAGTTTATCCACAGGGACTCAAATATAGAAGTACAGAGTCTTTCTCAGGCCATATTTAGTTTGCTTCAACAAAGATGACCTCCGAAGACAGCAAAGCAATGCAAGGCAAAAAATCCAAGAATTTCAACAAGATAGAAAGTACAAAAAATACCAGTCAGATACCACAGAACTGAAGAAAACTATAACAACTAGAAAATTCAGTAGAGGGTTTCAGCAGAGGAGGATCAAGAACCTCTAACCTGAATCAGCAGAAATAAAGAATGAGTAAAGACAGCTTCAGAGATACATGAGACATCATCAAGTGAAACAACATACATGTATTTGTTTTCAGGAGAAGGAGAAGAAGATACAGAAAACACAATGAAAGAAATAATGGCAATGACCAAAACCAGGACACTTCATAATTGAATTGTCAAAATTTAAAGACACAGAGTTTTGAAAGCAGCAAGGGAAAACTGAAATGTTATGCACAAGGGAAACGTCATTGTATTATGAGAAGATTTTTCATATGGATAAAAACATTCTCAGACAAATGAAGGTGAGAGTATATCACCATTAGACCTACATTATAGGAAATGCTAAAGGGGATTGTTTAAGCTGAAGAAAGGACAGTATAATATAAAAATATGAAAGTAGAAAAACAACTGATAAAAATATATTGTCAAATCCAAAACAGTCTAATACCACAATGGTGGTGAGTAAAACCACCAATAAATATCTAGAATTAAGGTCAAAACTAGCTAAAAGCAACCAAAACTACAACAATTTATGAAAACATACAAATTATAAAAAATAGGTAATTGTAACATCAAAAACACAAAACATGAGGGGGTGGGGAGTATAGAATCTATATATACAATCACAATTGTTATCAGCATAAAGTAGCCTGTTAAGTATATGGTAATTATCTAATACTCTAGGTAACTGCAAAACAAAAGCATATGATACACAGAAAAGAAGATCTAAAGCATATTATGGCAGAAAGCTATCAGACTATAAAGACAGAAGAATAAAGAAACAAAAGATACACATGATAATCAGGAAACACTTAACAAAATGACAGGAACAAGTCCTTACCTGTCAGTCATACAAACTGATATTCCCCAATAGGAACTCTTTTACACTGTTGGTGGGAGTGTAAATTAGTTCAACCATTGTGGAAGACAGTGTGGCGATTCCTCAAAGATCTAGACATAGAAATTCCATTTGACCCAGCAATCCCATTACTGGGTATATATCCAAAGGATTATAAATCTTTCTATTATAAAGACACATGCACATGTATGTTCATCATGGCACTGTTTACAATAGCAAAGACCTGGGAACTAACCCAAATGCCCATCAATGATAGACTGAATAAAGAAAATGTGGCACATAAACACCATGGAATACTATGCAGCCATAAAAAATGTTGAATTCGTGTCCTTTGTAAGGACTTGGATAAATCTAGAAACCGTCATTCTCAGAAAACTGACACAAGAACAGAAAATCAGACGCCACATGTTCTCACTCATAAGCGGGTATTGAACAGTGAGAACACCTGGACACAGGGAGGGGGAGCATCACACACCGGGATCAGTTGGGGTACGGCTAGCAGAGGGACAGTGGGAGGGGGGGAAGGGATAATGTGGGGGGGGAGAAATGCCAGATATAGATGAAGGGGAAATAGAGGCAGCAAACCACCTTGCCATGTATGTACCTATGCAACAATCCTGTATGCTCTGCACATGTACCCCAGAACCTAAAGTACAATTTTTTTAAAAAAGCAGCTATTAAAACAAAAAACAATGTAAGTATAAGTTGCTGCCGACAAGAGATTCACTTTACCTTAATGAATGCTTATAGACTGAAGGTGAAGGGATAGAACAAAATATTCACGCAAATAGATACCAAAGGAGGGCAGGAGGGGGACACCTCCTCCTGCCATACTTATAAACAGGCAAAATAAATATTAGGTCAAAATCTATTGAAAAAAAAAAGAAAGAAAAATAAGATAATTACATAGTGATAGTTTATCAAGAAAATATAACAGCTGTAAATAGATATGCACCCAACACTGGAGCACTTAAATATCTGAAATGAACATTAAAGGGTCTGGCTGGGCATAGTGGTAATCCCAGTGCCTTGCGAGGCCAAGGTGGGCAGATCACAAGGTCAGGAGTTCAAGACCAGCCTGACCAACATGGTGAAACCCCATCTCTACTAAAAGTAGAAAAATTAGCAGGGCCTGTAATACCAGCTACTCAGGAGGCTGTGGCAGGAGAACTGCTTGAACTCAGGAGGCAGAACCCAGGATAATGAGCTGAGAATCCGGAAGGCAATGACCTGAGATCACACCACTGCACTTCAGCCTCAGTGACAAAGTGAGACTCTGTCTCAAAAAAGGAGAAAAAAAGATCTGAAGTGAGACCTAGACTGCAGCATAATGATAGTAGGGGATTTAGATTTAAGTAACCCACTTTCAACTTATAGACAGATCATTCAGACAGAACATCAGTATAGAAACACTGGACTTAAAGCATACTTTAGGTGAAATGAATCTAGCAAACACAGGCAGAATATTTCATCTAACAGTAACCGAATATACATTTTTATCAAGTTCTTTTATCAAGTTCAGAAGAAATATTCCCCAAAATAGATTATATGTTTGGCCAAAAAAAAAAAAAAAAGTTTTTACACATTTAAAAAAATTGAAGTATTTCAAGGTTTTTTTTTTTCTGACCACAATGGTATAAAACAAATCAATCACAGGAGGAATTATAGAAAACAAATTCAACAATATTCTTCTGAACAACTATTGAGTCAAAGAAGAAATTAGAGAGAAATGTTGAAAATACTTTGAGACAAATGAAAATGGAAACACAATTTACCAAAATATCTGGGAAGCAGCAAAGCATTTCTAGAATGAAAATTCATGGCACTAAAAACCTTTATTAAGAAATAAATATCTCAAATAAGAAACTAGGGGAAAAGGAAAAAAGGCCAACTGCAATCATCCCTTGACATACAGAGAATATAGGTCCGGGACCCCCTATGTATACAAAAATCTGCATACTCAAATCCTGCAGTCAGACCTGCAGGACCCTTGGTTACAAAATACTGTCCTCTGAATACACAGGTTTTATGTCCCACAAATACTGTATTTTTTTATCTGTATTAAATTTAAAAATTCTGTACATTATTGGATCCATGCAATTCAACCCCATGCTGTTTAAGGGTCAAGTGTAAATCAAAAGTTAGCAGAAAGAAAATAAAGTTCAGAGTAGAATTAACTAAAATAAGGACATTACAAAAACCTGAAAAAGATCAACAAACTAAAATGATTTTTTGAAAAGCTAAACAAAGTTGATGAACCCTTAGCAGACTAACTCTTTGCAGAAATACAAAGAATCATAAGAAATTACTAGCAACAATTGTGTCAACAAATTGGATGACCTAGAAAAAAAATGGATAAATTGCTAGAAATATAGAACCTAAAAAGATTAAATCATGAATACCTTGCAAATCTGAAAAGAATAATAACAAGCAAGAACAATGAATTAGTAATTAAATGTTTCTCATCAAAGAAAACCCCAGGACCAGATGGCTTTATGGCTGATTACTACTAAGTATTTAAGAACTAATACCAAATCTTCTCAAACTCTTTTGAAAATTGTAGTCCAGGCGTGGTGGCTCACGTCTGTAATCCAAGCACTTTGGAGGCCAAGGTGGGTGAATCACCTGAGGTTGGGAGTTCAAGACCAGCCTGACCAACATGGTGAAACCCCGTCTTAAAAAAGAAAAAAAAAAAAGAAAATTGTAGACAGGGAAAACTTGCTAATTCATTTTACAAAGCCAGCATTAACCTGATATGAATGCCAGACAAAGACACTACAAGAAAATAATGCTACAAGCCAACATCACTGATGAACATAGATGCAAAAATATTCATCAAAATACTGACAAACTGAGGTCAATAGTACATTAAAACTATTCTTCACCATGATCAAGAAGAATTTATTCATGGCTTGCAAGAATCAATAAACATGATACTGTCAGTGGGAATGTAAATTAGTTCAACTCCTATGGAAAACAATATGGAGATTTCTCAAAGAACTAACAACAGTACCACCATTCAATTCAGCAATTTCACTTCTGACAAATAAAATAAAAATAAATCATTATAAACAAAATACATAAAAAGAAATTATTATGTTAGAAGACACTTGTACTCATGTTTATCACAGCACTATTTGCAATAGCAGATATATGGAATCAACCTATGTGTCTGTCAATGGTTAATTGGATTTTTAAAAGAGGTATATATACATAATAATATGATACTCAGCCAAAAAACTAAAATTGTGTTTTGCAGCAATAAGGAAAAAATTGGAGGCCATTATCCTAACATCACTCAGAAATAAAGTGAAATGCCACATATTCTCAATATTTGTTTTTTAAATTTTTTTTTTTTTTTTTTTGAGACAGAGTCTCACTCCATCACCAGGCACCAGGCTGGAGTGCAGTGGTGCAACCTCAGCTCACTGCAACCTCCGTCTCCCGGGTTCAAGCAATTCTCCTGCCTCAGCCTCCCGAGTAGCTGGGACTACAGGCGCACACCACCACGCCCACCTAATTTTTTTGTATTTTTAGTAGAGACGGGGTTTCACCATGTTGGCCAGGATGATCTTGATGTCTTGACCTCGTGATCCGCCCGCCTCGGCCTCCCAAAGTGCTGGGATTACAGGCATGAGTCACCGTGCCCAGCCTTAATTTTTTTTTTTTTTTTTTTTTTATGGAGACAGGGTCTCATTCTCACCCAGGCTGGAGTGCAGTGGTGTGATCTCAACTCATTGAAGCCTCCACCTCCTGGGCTGAAGCAATCCTTCCACTTCAGCCTCCTGAGTAGCTGGGACCACAGGCATGTGCCACCATATCTGATTTTTGTTTGTTTATTTTTGTATTTTTGGTGGAGACAGGGTTTCGCCATGTTGTCTAGGCTGCTCTCAAACTCCTGAGCTTAACTGATCCACCTATCTTGGCCTCCTAAAGTGCTAAGATTACAGGCATGAACCACTGCATCCAGCCTGCATATTCTCACTTTTAAGTAGGGGCTAAACAATAAGTGTACTGATGGCCATACACAATGAAATAATGAACACCGGAAACTACAAAAGGTAGGAGGGTAAGAGGAAAGTAAGCACTGAAAAATTACCTACTGGGTACAATGTTCACTATTTAGGTGATGGGTGCACTAAAATACCAGACTTCACCACTACACAATATATGCACATAAGAAACTTGCATTTGTAACCATTAAATATGCTAAAAATTTAAAATAAATTTTAAAAAAACAACAAATGAGATCTATCAAATCTACAGAATCAGGGACAAAAACCTATAATCATTTCAATTACTGCAAATAAGCATTTGATAAAGTTCAAAAACACTTCATAATAAAAACTATCAATATATTGGGTACAGAAAAAAAAATATTCAAAACCAAGAAGGCCATTTATGACAAACCCATGGCCAATATCATACTAAATAAAGAAATGTAAAGCTTCTAAGAGTTGGAACAAGACAAAGATTTCCATTTTTAACACTTTTATTCAACATAGTACTGAAAGCACTATTCAGAGGAATCAGACAAGCAAAATATATAGAGCATTCAAATTGGGAAGGACAAAGTAAACTTTGCAGATAGCATAATCTAATATATAGAAAAACCTAAAGACATCACCAAAAATCTCCAAACTAATAAATTCAGCATAATAGCAGGATACAAAAATAGGTGTTACCACATACCAAATAAAATAGCTAAAAAGGAAATAAAAAAACAATTCTATTTACAATAGTTACAAAAATAAAAAAGATCCTAGGAATGAATTTAACAAAGAAGGTAAAAGAACTGTACAATAAAAAACTATAAAACATTTGGGGGAAAAAAAAGGACACCAAAAACTGAAATGATATCCCATGTTCATGGATTGGAAAAAATATTGTAAAAATGACCATACTATAATACCCAAAGTGAATAACAGATTTAATGCAATTCTATAAAATGACTAATGTCATTCTTCACAGAAATAAAACCCTAAAATCTGTATGGAACCACAAAAGACCCTGAATAGTCAAAGCAATCTTTTCCAAAAAGAACAAAGCTAAAGACATCATACTACTAAATTTCAAAATATATTACAAAGCTATAATCAAAATAGTGTGGTACTGGCACAAAGGCACAGTGACTAATCAAAGAGAGTTCCCAGAAACATACTTACACATCTATGCTCAACTGATTTTTGACAAGTCAAGAACATACAATCTCTTGAATAAATGATATTGGGAAAACTGGATATCCACATGCAGAGAGTGAAAATGGACTCTTACCCTTTATATATGAATAAATTAAAATAAATTAAAGATATAAATGTAAAATCTGATACTGTAAAACTACTAGAAGAAAACATACCATACAAAACTCCATGACATTGGTCTGGGTAGTGATTTTTTATACATGATCACAAAAGCACAGACAACAAAATCAAAAATAGACAAATGAGATTGCATCAAACTAGAGAACTGTCTCACAGTAGAGGCAATAACTGACTGAAGAGATAACACCTATAGATACATAGAAAATAATTTTAGAAATCATACATTGAATAAGAGCCTAATATTCAAAAGATACAAGACACTCAAGTTACTCAATAAAAAGTAAACCACTATTAAAATTGAGTCAACATACTTAATAGACACCTCAGAATATGACATACAAATAACCAACAGATAAATGAAAAAAATAGTAAAAATCTCTAGTAGAGAAATGCAAAATAAAACCACAATGAGATACTACTTCCCACCTGTTGGTTTGACTATTCTCGAAAAGATGAACAACACAAGTATTGGCAAAGATGTAAAGAAAAGGAAAACCCTGTATACTGTTGGTGGAAATGTAAATTAATATAGCCATTTTGGAAGAATATGAAGATTTCTCAAAACATTTAAAATTAATTTATTATATGATCCAATGATTGTACTTCTGTGTATCTATGTAAAGCATTAAAATCTGTATGTCAAAAAGATGTTTGTGCTCCCATACTCTTTGAAGCATTATTCCTAGTGAAATATATGAAAACAAAGTGCCCATCAATGGATGAATGGATTAAAAATGTGATATTTAGATACAAAGAAATACCTTTGTCCTAAACGTACAAGAAATTCTGTCATTTTCAACAACATGGATGAAACTGGGTAGATATAACACTGAATAAAATAAGCTAGGCACAGAAAGACAAATACCACATGATCTCACTTACATGTGGAAAGTTAAAAAAAATTGAACCCATAGAAGGAGAGAGTAGAAGAGTGGTTACTTAAGGCTGGGGAAATAGGTGGTCAGGACAAGTGGAAACATTGTTTAAAAGCTACATAAGTTCAGTTAGAGTGGAAGAATTAGGTTCTGGTGATCCATTGCACACCATGGTATCTACAGTAAAAAAATAACGTACAGTAGTGCTCCTTTATGTGTGGTTTCACTTTCCTTGGTTTCAGTTATTCGTGGTCAACCATGGTTAAAAAATATTAAATAAATTCAGACACAATTCATAAGTTTTAAATTACAAGATGTTTTGAGCAGCATAATGAAATCTCTTATTCCACTCTCTTGCCCAGGACATGAATCATGATTTTGTCCAGCATATCCATGCTACATATGCTACTCACCCATGAGTCACTTAGTAGCTGTCTGGATTATCAGACCGCTTGTGATACTGTAGACCAAGTAACACTTACAGCTCCAAAGTGCAAGAGTAGTTGATGGTAGCACTTCAGATATGCAAAAGAAAAGTCACAAAGCTTGTCCTTTAAGAGAAAAGGTTACAGTTTAATGTAGGTATTTATTTATAGGGAAAAAAAGGCGTGTGGCATATGTACAGTTTTGTATTACAGGAGGTTTCAGGCATCCACTGAGGGTCTTTAAAATTATCTCCTGTGAATGAGGGGGGCCTACTATATTGCGTATTTTAAAACATTACTAAAAGAATGAATTTTAAATGTTCTCACCAAAAAACAGCAGTATTTGAGATGAGTGATATGTTAATCCACAATCTATACATTTATAGAAATATCACATTGTACTTCACAAATATGTACAACTTTTGTCTATTAAAAATAAAACTTAAAAAATGTAAAAGGCTTTAAGATATTTCAATAAATGTATTATATAATAAGTTTACTTTGTAGTTCAAATTATAAAGTATACCTATTCCTCAAAAACAAACTAAACCCAAAGCTGGAAGAAAAGAAATAAGAAAGATTAGAGTAGAACTAAATAATATTGAAACCAATAAGCAATACAAAGTATCAATGAAATGAAAAGTTGATTCTGAAAAGAAACAAAATTTACCTTGATGGATTGATTGCTTTTGGTGTCACATCTTAAGAATTCATTACCAAGGCCTAGGTCACACATGCTAATTTTTTTTCCCTCAACTTTTAAGTTCTGGGGTATGTGTGCAGGATGTGCAGGTCTGTTACACAGGTAAACATATATCATGGTGGTTTGCTGCACATATCATCCCATCACCTAGGTATTAAGCCCAGTATCCATTAGCTATTCTTCCTGATGCTCTCCCTCCCGGTCTCCTCATTCTGACATGCCCCAGTGTGTGTTGATCCCCTCAATGTGTCCATGTGTTCTCATCATTCAGATCTCACTTAGAAGTGGGAACATGAGGTGTTTGCTTTTTCAGTTCCTGTGTTAGTTTGCTGAGGATAATGGCTTCCAGATTCATCCATGTCTCTGCAAAGGACATGATCTCGTTCTTTTTATGGCTGCATAGTACTTCATGGTGTATATATTCCACATTTTCTTTATCCAGTCTTTCACTGATGGACATTTTGGTTGATTCCATGTCTTTGCTCTTGTGAATAGTGCTGCAATGAACATATGTATGCATGTGTTTTTATAATAGAATGATTTATGTTTCTTTGGGTATAGATCCAGAAATTGTATGGCTGGGTAAAATGGTATTTCTGCCCCTAGATCTTTGAGGAATTTCCACACTGTCTTCCACATTAATTGAACTAATTTACACTCCCACAAACATTGTAAAAGCATTTCTTTGTCTCTGCAATCTTACATCTGTTGCTTCCCGACTTTTTAATAGTTGCTATTCTGGCCTGAGATAGTATCTCATTGTGGTTTTGCTTTGCATTTATCTAATGATCAGTGATTTTGAGCTTTTTGTCATTTTTTGTTGGCCGCATGAATGTCTTCTTTTAAGAAGTGTCTGTTCATGTCCTTTGTCCTCTTTTTTAATAGGGTTTGGTTTTTTCTTGTAAATTTGTTTAAGTTTCTCATAGACTCAGATATCAGACCTTTGTCAGATGAAAAGACTGCAAAACTTTTCTCCTATTCT
The DNA here is from genome assembly GCA_036589455.1 of Ateles fusciceps. NCBI lineage: Eukaryota > Metazoa > Chordata > Mammalia > Primates > Atelidae > Ateles > Ateles fusciceps. Next base: position 4,596,320 of record JAZHEH010002077.1, read on the forward strand.
GTAAGTTATGTGTTCACTCTGATGACAGTTTCTTTTGCTGTGCAGAAGACCTTCGGCTTAATTAGATCTCATTTGTCAATTTTGGCTTTTGTTGCAATTGTTTTCAGCATTTTCATCATGAAATCTTTGCCCGTGTCTATGTCTTGATTGCCTAGATTTTCTTCTAGGGTTTTTACAGTTTTAGGTTCTGCATTTAATTCCTTAATTCATCTTGAGTTAATTTTTGTATAAGATACAAGGAAGGAGTCCAGTTTCAATCATTTGCATGTGGATATCCAGTTCTCCCAGCACCATCTATTGCATAGGGAGGATCCTTTCTCCATTGTGTTTGTCTGGTTTGTCAAAGATCAAATGGATGTAAGTGTGTAGTCTTATTTCTAAGTTCTCTGATCTGTTCCATTGGTCTATGTGTCTGTTTTTGTACAAGTATCATGCTGTTTTGGTTACTAGAGTCTTATAGTACAGTTTGAAGTTGGGTAGCATGATGTCTCTATTTTATTCGTTTTGGTTAGGATTGTCTTGGCTATACTGGCTCTTTTATGGTTACAAGCGAATTTTAAAACAGTTTCTTTTAAATTCTATGAAGAATGGTCAAAAGTAGTTTATTGGGAAGAACATGGAATCTATAAATTGCTTTGGGCAGTATGGCCATTTTCAAGATATTGTTTCCTTCAGTCCATGAACATGAAATGTTTTTCCATTTGTCTCTGTCCTCTCTTATTTCCTTGAGCAGTGGTTTGTAGTTCTTTTTGAAGAGGTCCTTCACTTCCTTTTTTAGCTGTATTCTTAGGTATTTTATTCTTTTTGGAGCAATTGTGAATTGGAGTTCATTCATGATTTGGCTCTCCGCTTGCCTGTTTTTAGTGTACATAAATGCTAGCAAATTTTGCACGTTGATTTTGTATCCTGAGATTTTGCTGAAGTTGCTTATCAGCTTAAGAAGGCTTTGGGCTGAGACAATGAGGTTTTCTATATATAAGGTCATGTCATCTGTAAACAAAGATAATTTTACTTCCTCTCCTCCTATTTGAATAGCTTTTATTTCTTTGTCTTTTGTGATTGCCCTGGCCAGAACTTCCAACACTGTGTAGAATAGGAGTGGTGAGAGAGGGCATCTTTATCTTGTGCTGGTTTTTAAGGAGAATACTTCCAGCTTTTTTCCATTTAGTATGATGTTGGCTGTGGGTTTGTCATATATGGCTCTTATTATTTTGAGGTACGTTCCTTGAATATCTACTTTATTGGGAGATTTTAACATTAAGAGATGTTGCATTTTATTGAGGCCCTTTCTGCATCTATTGAGATAATCATATGGTTTTTGTCTTTAGTTCTCTGTTTATGTGATGAATTACATTTATTGATCTGTATATGCCGAACCTTCTTGCATTTTTGGGATAAAGCCAACTTGACGGTGGTGGATAAGCTTTTTGATGTGCTGCTGGATTCAGGTTACCAGTGTTTTATTGAAAAATTTTGCATTGATGTTCATCAGGGATAATGGCATGAAGTTTTCTTTTTGTTGTATAGCGGCCAGGTTTTGATGTCAGGATGATGCTGGCCTCATCAAATGAGTTATGGAGGTGTCCCCCCTTTACATTTTTGGATTATTTTCAGTAGAAATACTACCAGCTCTTCTTTGCACTTCTGGTAGAGGTACAAAGAGGAATAATAGCCTGTCAACCAAGAAAAGCCCATCTGGTCCTGTTTTTTTTTTAACTGGCAGGCTATTTATTACTGCCTCAATTTCTTTCTTAAAATAATAAAAAAAAACCTTTATTGTGCAAAATACACTGTTAAGGAAATAATAAAAAAAGGCACAGACTTGAGAAAGCACTTGCACATCAAATATTGAAGAATTTGTGTCCAGAATGTGTAAAGAATTCTCAGAACTCAATAGGAAAAGATAAAATTGGCAGACCATTAGCCAAGAAAAACAGAAAATTCAAATAAGCACATTCAGAAATGATAATGATGACATTACAACTGATACCACAGAAATACCAAAGATTAGACATTTCTATGCCTCTCCAAGACAAACATAGAAAACCTAGAGGAAATGGAAAAATCCCTGGAAACATACAACCTCCCAAAATAAAACCAGGAAGAAAGAGAAGTCATGAACAAACCAATAATTAGTCATAAAATTGAATCAGCAATAAAAACTCTCCCATCCCCACCCAGAAAAAACAGCCCAGGATCAGACAGATTCATAGCTGTATTTTAACGGGTGTACAAAGACTAACTGATACCAATCCTAATGAAACTGTTCAAAAATATTGAGAAGGGATTCATCTCTAACTCATTCTATGAAGCTGATATTACTCTAATCAGGCAAGAACTCAACAACACAAAGCAAACTATAGGTTAATATCCTCAATCTAGAATACTAGCAAACAAAATCCAACAACACATCAAAAAGAATGTGCCACAATCAAATGGGTTTTATTCCATGGATACAAGGATGCTTCAACATACACAAATCAATAAATGTGATGTGCAATATAAATATAATCAGAAAAACCATTCATCATTTCAATAGATGCAGAAAAAGCATTTGACGATTTCGGTATCCCTTTAAGATAAAAGCCCTTAACAAATTATTCATAGAGGAAACATACCTCAAAGTAATGAAAACCATATATAACACACTCACAGCCAACATTGTACTGAGTAAGAAAAAGTTAAAAGCATTTCTCTTAAGAACTGGAACAAGACAAGGATGCTGACTTTTGCTACTCCTATTCAGCATAGTACTGGAAGTTCTAGCTAGAGCAACAGTCTAGAATTAGGATTTAAAATTTGGCTTTATAGGAAATTATTTATATATGTAACCACCTATGTAATATACATTTACATGAGAATGTGGATCAAGTCACATCACTGAAATACAGATGGTCAATACAGATGAGGAAAAGCTCAAACGTGCTAGGCAAATAAATGTAAATTACCCACCCAATTAATTATATATTTGTAAGTGCAATACTTATTGGTGACTATGAAGGGGAAACAGACAATTTCATCTTTTTCTGAGCAATGCAAGGTGGTAGTCATTCCCTACAAGATAATTTGACTTTATTAACTATTGGTAAAGTGATCATTTCTTTTGATTCTAAGAATTTATCCTCAAGAAAAAAATATATTTTATATAAATATTTACATTTATATAAAACAATTGGAAGTGACATTGACATCCAGTGAAAAAGAATACTGATGATTAATTAGCTGTATTTTAACAGAGCAAGAAATCTCAAAACGATACCACAGAATAATTTTATGTGTCACTGGAAACAAAAAGGCATTACACATTCTTAACTAGAAGAATGGCAGTTACAAAATACATGTGTAAAGTGATCTTGTTTTATTACACATTTATATGAATATATATGCTTTTTATTAGGTATATTTTATAAGAACATATTGTATATTCAGTAAGAAAAAAAGGTTTTATAAAAATTATGAAATATCCAGCTCAATATTTACTTCTAGAAAAGTCTGTTTATTACAGAGGATCCTGCTATTATAATACTCTAGTCATTTGTTCCTACATATTTCTTGCTCAATTTTATTTAAAAATGTGTTTTTACTTGCCTATCTCCTTCTTGTTCATCTATAATACTTCATATGTTAGTCTTCCCTCAATATGCCTGGAGGATTGGTTCCAGGGACCTGCGCCCCATTCCAAAATCCACAGACACTTAATTCTCTAATGTAGGTTTGTATAGTGTTTGCATATGAACCATGCATATCCTACTGTATATTTGAAATGATTTTTAGATTACTGTGTTTATAATTCCTAATACCATGTAAATGCTATGTAAATAGTTGTTATATTATTTTTTATTTGTATTATTTTTAATTATATTGGATTTATGTTTGCTTCCCCATGGACACTTTAAATCTGCAGTTGAATTTGTGAATGCAGAACCCATGGATACAGAACCTGTAGATATGGAGGGTTGACTGTATGAGACGCCCTGGAGAGGCTGGATTAGCCGAAACCATTCTCCTTTTTCCTTCCTTTTCCTTTTCGCATTTCTATCTTAGGTGACTAGGTGCCACTAAGACAGGAAAAAAATCCAAAAGTAATATAAATTTTAGCAGGAAAGGTGATTTTAATTTTGGAAATGTAAATAGAACTGTTTATGACATACCAGGGTTGTAATGTCTATTAAATAAGGTTTAGCCTAAAGATGCCCTCTTCCATATTTTAAGTTTGGCCAAAAGTTTTCCCCACACATAATGAACTGTAACAACTGGATGTGTAAACAGACTGTAACCTACCCTTGTACTAATCACAGAGTGGTCAAATTACAGGCAGCCAACTGTTCAAACCAAACCATGTTCAAAAGGGCAGCCACTGAGCTGTAACCAATCTGACTGCTTTTGTACCCCGTTTCCATTTTCTGTACATCATACATCACTCCCCTTTTCCTGTCCATAAATCTTATTTGACCATGTGGCAGCCCTGGAGTTGCTCTGCATCTATCCTGGTTCTTCTGAAAGCTGCCGGATTTATGAATCATTCTTTACTTAAACTGTTAAAAAATAAATTTGTATTATGTTTTTAACATGTCTTTCTGACATACTTAGGCATATCTGCAAATCATGTTTTGAATTAGACATTGTTGAAACTGACCCAAACTCTGTGATCCTGAAAAGCAGAAGGTCAAAAAACCTTTTCACCTTTTAGGTTTTCAGAAATGGCTTACTGACATGTACCACCCTTCCCATGTGACTTGGATGAGACTCAAACATGCTTCCTTATTTACCTATGAGAAGATCAGGCAAGGGTGCTCCAAATTCCCATCCTTTGCCCAGTGAAGAATTAGCAAATTCTTTGTCCCCATGATCAATCTAAACAAAATGTTAACCAACCTTTGCTTAAGATTCTCTTTCCTTCAAGTCCTTTATCTTTGAGTAACCTTAGTCTATGACAACATACAACCCATCTTTAACAGTCACTCTCAATTGGCCTCAGGAAAACACTCCCTCATCTGCTAAATCATGACACTATTACACACTTACACAACTGGTTCTTTCTATTTTTTTTACTCTTTCCCATTGAAAAAACGAACAAAACCCTTTTGCTTAACTTTTAATAAACTTCCATTTTCTGGTTTTAATGTTCTCTCTACTGAAATAGCCCTTATTTTTCTATGACAATAGTCCCTTCCCCAACCCCTTTCAAAAATCCTTTTGAATGAAGTATCTTACTGAGTTCATATTTATTGTATATTTAACAGCATATTTAACATAAAATTGGTATGAGAAAACAAAAAAGAGAAGAGAATTTTACTAAATATGTAATCCCGAATATCATCAATATTTGCAAGATAGAATAAGGATCCAAAGTCTAGGAAATGGTTTGGAAAACAAAACACACACACACACACACACACACACACACACACACACACACACACACACAAAGAATACAATGGAAATTGAAGAAATTTATAGAAAAACTTTAAAGAGAGATGTGCAGCCCTCACCAAATCCAAGATTTTGTTCTCTTGTCAGCTAGAAGGGAAAAATAAAAAGGGCCTGGGAGGGAATCGGAAAGTATTTAGCACCTAATAACTGCTGAGATTTCCACTAATTGCTCTAGTGCTTAACCCTCAACAAGAACACTCACCAATGAGTATGGCATGGGCTTTGAAGGCCAATGGACCTAGATTTAAATTTAGATGTTTCTGAGATGCTGAGTAATTCAGCATAAAAATAGTAACTATAATAAAGTACTAAAACAATTAACATACTCAACAGTTATGTTCTAGGAATGAAACAAAAAAACACTTCGCAGCTACTTCCATAGACATCATATGATGCAGCTATTTTCAACACATGCATTTATCCATGAAGACACTGTGGTACAACGAGGTGGTTTAAAAAACGTCCAATCTGAAATGATGAATCTGGGATTTGAACTCAGGCACGTATTTCCAGTCACTCAATCACCTAACTTCTACATTTGATTGCTGACTTTTATAAGTTCGTTAAACTCTTTAAATTATCTTCTATCTTACTTTCCTTTATAGAAGCCAGCTAAGAGTACACAGGACAAACATTTTTTAGAAGGATTAAATGGTACAGTAAAACAATTTGATCAGCATAATGTCCAGCACAAAGTAAGGCCTCAATAAATGTGAGCTCTTAATCGTTTGTAAGTGAGAATATCAAGTTCAAAAAGGAAAAAGAATTCCCTCAAGGTCATTCAGGTAGCAATTAAAATAATTAGAATTCAAAGCCATATCTCTGTAACCCAAAGTCTGTTCTTTTCCACCACAGCTTGCTGTCTCAAATAAGTGAGATAAATCGAATCTTGATTAATAAATGAAGCAGTGCATTTACTTTTATCATTATGCTGCTTTGTGAAAGTATTTTTAACTAGTTCTCTTGTGATAAGGGCAGTGAGACCAACAGGACCTTATGTCTTAGTGATTGCTTCTCCATCTGGCATGATTAAGGAAGGATGCAAGACATTGGAAGAAAATGAATTCACTCTCAGCTTTCGCCTTTCTTTCCTTCTTACCAGTGTTTTACAACATCTGCTGCTGCCGTTTTTTTTTCTCGCACCCATGGATCTTAATCATTTTTTTCCCAGTTTAAAATTACATTCTTCTCTAGGGGTGTCCTCAACACTCATTGCTAAATAATGCAGTTCATGATGTCACACCATGTTCTGCTTCCGTCCCCGTTGAGTGGGCAAAAACTGAGCATATGTGGGACACTGAAAGAGAGATGTCAGAAGCTCTCCAAAGCTGTCTCCAGTAAAGGCCTGATTCCTTGGCCTTGTGTAAAAGGAGATTTGATCCAGGATAATAAGAATAGGAGCTATTGAGGCTTGGAACAGATTACATGCCCGTCCTCTGTGGAATAATGAAGAACACAGCAAACAGAGCTGCAAGGGCCCTTCTCAGTTGACAAGCTGCCATCTCAGGCAAGATGTAGAAATTGGATAAAAATCATAATAATGTATTTATGGGCTGGTGGTACAAAATTATCAGCAATCAATGGAATTTTTAAAGAGAATCATACTTATCCTATTTTTTGAGTCCATTAGAAGACAGAACCTATGAAAAACATTTAATTTGCCATGTGTGTGAGTTGTGTCAGAGACAGAGAAAGTAAAACATGGCATCAATTTGGATTTACTTATTTAATGTTTATATTTCTCATTAGTCTACAATTTGCATAGTACAGAAAATATTTGGAAGTTGTCTTTATTGCTGTTCTATTGCCAGATAATAGCAAAATGCCTTGCATTGTTCTTGGAGCATACTAGGTGCTCAATAAATGTTTATAGAATAAATCGATGAATAAATGCATGAGCATGAGGAAGGAAGACTGAAATCAAACAGTAAAGCTATATTTTGATTAAGTCCACTGACTACTGAAAAATACAGGTAAAGAGATTAAAAAAGATGTTGTGAGTAAAATCTAATGGTTTACCCAGTTTCCCACATTTAATATATGTTTGCTTCCTTTACAGGATCTTGGAGGTGGGGAAGCAGCCCAAGTGAAGAGGCAGCAGAAGTGGTATCCTTGTTTTACCAATTACTTATCTGTAGGAGACAGTGCATTAAATGAAATATTCTCCGCTCTCTCCTAACATCTACTCCTCACCAAAGAGGAAGGCATGGCACCTGAACCTTTGCAGTATTCAATTAAAGTTCTTTGGGCATGGTGTTGCAGTTGATTGCTTATCTTTCTTTCTTATTAGACTTAAAATTCTGGCAACTAGAAGGCTGTATTACGTATTTGCCTCAGAGTCCTAGAAGCCTATCAAATGTCAGATCTTCAATCCATGAATGAATGACATGTGAAGAAAAAAATGCAAGTTGTTTATTTTTGTTAAATTTATTTTTTCAAAATATTTACTGAGAAAATGACTCCAGGAAGATGGCAGAGTAGAAAGCCCCAGAAATGTGTTTCCCCAACTAGACAACAACTCTACGGGCAGAATCTGTTTGATGTGACAATTTTTGAAGCTCTGAATGGAATAAATATGAAGAAAATGCAAAGTGCAAGTCTTGTTACTTCCAAGGGATGGCTTGTATAGCAAATTGTTAATTTTGTTGAGTTTCAGCTTTTGATTTGGAAGTGAGTACTCATTCCCAATCCTGGCCATGTTGAGAAGCTGTGTGCATGTTCCAGGAGCAGCTTGCACATGGTGTGTGGGAGCCAGGGTGAACAATAAGGATTCTAATCTCCAAACACCAGGTATCTGTTCTCTGATTACTAATTGCTTCTTCTGATTGAAGAGATACAGACACAGGTGAGAAGCCGTTGTTGAAATCCTCACCAAAACTGTCATTATTCACAATAGCCAAAGGTAGAAACAACCCAAATGTTCATCAACAGATGACTGGATAATCAAATTGTGGTATAAACATATCATGAAATATTATTCAGTCTTAAAGAGGAGGAAATAATTTTGACACCCGCTGTAACATGAACAAGCTTTGAGGACATTTTTCTTAGTCAATCTTTCTAAAAAGCAAACCGTATAACGGTTTCAGAATTTCACTACAGGCCTCCTAGAGGTGCCTTGGATACCCAGGGGAGAAGACACAATACTGCCCATGATAACAACCATCCCGTAACTGACTGCATCAATATTTATTCGTGCTAAAGGAATTCAGACATAAGCTACAACATACTTCCATCTCTAACCTTTCTGTGGAAAATTTTCAGGAGCAGCACTGGAAATGAGAGTTTGGGAGGAAATATAGATATACATTATGACCTTCAATCCTGGTAAACATCCCCTCTGAGTATGGAAACATTTCCTGATAGAGCCTCTTCCTCAATACAAAAGGACATGTTTTATAGCCACTGCAATAACCCAAAGGACAAAGAAACTAGTCACTTAGTATCTTTAACAAAACCTTACTCAATGAAAAGCATTAATTTAAATAAAGAGATTGACGTATATAGAGTTCACATCCTTAAAGTTATAGGGGCACACATTAGGCTAAAGGAATTCCACTTAAAGGAGGTATCAAGAGTAGTCAGATTTATAGAGAAATAAAGTATAATGATTGGCAGGAGTTTGGGGAAGGAGGGTGTATAAGGCCATTCTTACATTGCTGTAAAGAAATACCAGAGATTGGGTAATTTATAAAGAAAAGAGGCTCTTGATTCTGCTGTACAGGAAGCATGGTGCCGGAATCTGCTAAGGCCTCATAAAGCTTTGAATAATGGCAGAAGGAGCCTTGCGCAGTGGCTCACCCCTGTAATCCCAGCACTTTGGGAGGCTGAAGCAGGTAGATCACTTGAGGTCAGGAGTTTGAGACCAGCCTGACCAACATGGTGAAACCCCGTCTCTACTAAATACAAAATAAATTAGTCAGGTGTGGTGGTACATGCCTATAATCCCCACTACTTGGGAGGCTGAGACAGGAGAATAGCTAGAACCCAGGAGGCAGAGGTTGCAATGAGCCAAGATTGCACCATTGCACTCTAGCCTGGGCAACAGAGCAAAAGTTCATCTCAAATAAATAAATAAAAAGAAAAAGAAAGAAAAAAATAATAATGGCAGGAGGCAATGGGGGAAGCCAGTGTCTCACATGGTGAGAAGGTGGGGGAGGTGCTATATACTTTTAAAAAACCAGGTCTTCTGGTAACTCACTCACTGTTGTGAGGACAGCATCAAGAAATGAGGGATCCACCCTCATGACCCATGACACAAACACCTCCCACCAGGCCACATCTCCAACAATGGGGATTACAATTCAACCTGAGATTTGGCAGGGGCATATAGTTGAACTATGTCGGAAGGCATGAGGAGTTAATGTTCAATGGGTATAGAGAGTTCAGCTTTTGCAAGATGAAGTTAGTTCTGCAAATTAATGCAAGTGATTGTACAAAAATATGAATGTATTTAACACTATCTGTACACTTAAAATTGATTAAGATGGTAAATCTTATGTGTATTTTACCAAATTAAAGAAATTAAAAATATTTACTAAGCAAAGATTAAACACATAAGGATATTTAAAATTTTATAACTATATTGATTAGATTTTAATAAGCTTAATATATACTAAAATATGAGATTATACTAGGTTACATACTTATACTTTCTTCATACTAAATACATATAGTCTATATTCTTCACAATAAGCAGAGGTAAATACTGTTTCATTTTGCAAATAAAACAGACCAGAATATCAAGATATCTCAATAAAGATAATACTGAAGAAGTATCAGGATATGAACCAGTTTTTTCCCTAACATCCATTTACCAATAGAAATGAAACTCAAGTTTAAGTCAAGCCATTAAATTGCCTATAGTCATTTATATCTCCATTTGCTGGCATCTTGCCAGCACTTCTATAAAACCTTACTCTTGAAAACAAGTGAGAGGTAAAAGGTAATATTCAGAGTCAAGAAGAGCATCATCAGCTACCCAACACAACACATGGGTGCCATTTTAACACCATTCTCCAAAAGACAAACTGGATATAACTTCTGCTTAGAGAGACAGTTGAATACTTGTCAAGCAGCTGCCATCTACCCATGGGGTCTGCTACACTGAGCAGTGTCATCCCCTGAACATGACTTTCATTGATATCTTTGTATTAAGGCAAAATATGTCATCTGGAAATAACATTTTCACCTTGTTTGAATCCAGATGTCAATATGTTTACATATTCTCTGCTCTTAGCTATGTCGTTGGGGTCTCAGTGCATGAGCTGACATATTTTGTGGTCACGCGCCATGCTACATCAAGGTCCTATGATGGGCAGTTCTAAAATCAAACTTAGAAAATATTGGTGTTTAAAAACTTTTCTATTAGTCCAGAGAATATGTTCTTAAATACAGAAGAAAAGGAAAAGAACCACAATAAATTAAGTATCCTTTTCTCTAAGAAAAGCAAAAAATAGCTATAGACTCAAGGCAGGGAAATAAATGTTTGCCTCAGGTCAATTTAGTAAAATTACAGACCAAAAAATAATGGCAAAAGAAAATTTCATGTATTTTTGAAATTTTACTAAGAATAGGTGATATGCTTAGCCATCACCTAGACTTCTCACCTAAAGCTACGAATTCCTGTACCATCTCCACCCCGCTCCTTCTACCCCATTATCTTAACATTATACTATTAGAAAGAAAAAAAAAAGGCAAACAGTAGACCCAAAGAGTAAGAACAAATGTAACAGTACACAGAAGGAGAAACTGAGGTTAAAGGCAGAGATGCTAGAGCTTGTTTATTTGCCAGTGGAAATGGTTTAATAGAGAAGAATGTGATAATGCAAAAAAAAAAAAAAGAAGAAGAAGAAGGATGTCGTCAAGGTTTCCCTGAGAAACAGAATCAACAGAGCAAGGAATTGACTTACATTAGGGAAGCTGAGTCCCAAGATCTGCAGTTAGTGAGCTGTAAACCTAGGAGAGCTGATGTATTTTTTCAGTCCTGGTCAAAGACAGGTGAACTAGGAGACCTGACTGCTTAAGTGCCAGACGGAAAACCAGCAGGATAGAGATCCAAGAAGAGCCAGTGTTTCAGTTAGAATCTGAAGCCTGGAGAAAACCAAAGTCCAGCTAAAGTAGTCAGGCAGCAGGAGACTCCTCTTATTCTTTTTTGTTCTATTCAGGTCTTCAGTGGATTGTAGAAGACCCACTCACAGTAGAAAGGGCAATCTGCTTTACTCAGTCTACTGATTTTGATGTCAATCTCATTCAGCAAAAACCTCACAAACACACCCAGAAGCATATTTATCAAATATCTAGGCATCCATGGCCCAGTCAAGTTGACACATAAAATTAATCATTGCAGGAGATAGTTGAAGGATGTGAGAAGATAAAATTCAAATAAAATTCAGAACACTAATACACAGATTGGCCTTTCCTAGGAAGAGGAAGAGTTTTTCCATTTTAATTGGTGGAAACTAGTGATGACTGAAAGGGCAGGTAATGTATAATGTGGAGTTTTACAGACTGGAGAAACAAGGCAGAAAAACCAAACACAGTCTGAAAATTGCATATTAAGCAAAACTTTGTATTTTTTAGGTTTTATAATTGTATTAGGATTCTATTTAAAATAAGCTCTTTTCTATTGATTGTATACTATATTAACAAATACATTTTATAGATAAAATATGTCTTCAATTCGATTTAAGATATTCTAAAAAACTTAAGTCTGCTAAAATTTAGAGAATGTGTTGAATGTAAAACTGAAATGTAAAAGAAGATATTAATATATTCTAAGAGCTCATTTAAGGAATTTGACTGTTCTGCTTGGTACTCAACCCATAATGATTCCTGCCTCCTGGAACTTACACCTTGTGTGTCCCTTTCTATATTATACCAGTGTTGGTCTACGTGACCAGTAACATATTGCAGACGTGAAGACACCTCGCCTCTCAGATTAGGCTACAGATGTCTTAGGTGTTCTCATGTTTGTTTTCCTCTCTTGTCATTTGCTTTGTGGGAAACAGCTTCAACACATAATGTTGCTGTTGTGGCCCAGTTGGTAAGAAACTGAATTCTCTAAGAGCTATGGAGAAGAGCAAAGTCCTGCCAACAATTTTATGAATGAGTTCCAAGTTGATCCTCCAGTTCCAGGGATGACTGTAGTTCCAGCCTAGAGTCTGATGGCACCTCAGAGACCCTAAGACAGTTTAACTAAACTAGACAGAGTTCAATTAAAATTCAGTAGTCAAAAATATCTGGAGTGCGAAAAAGTTCTAATGGAAAAAACAAAGAAATGTGATATTCAGTTTTGTCTTAACACAGTACCCACAACTTATAAGGAAATTAGCCTACATCTCTATACTTGATCATTGACTATTTCCAGCCAAATATACTCAAATTTATGTAGAGAATTAAATATTTATTTTTAAAATTTACTTGAAAACACATTTTCTTACAATATTTATATCTTAGTTCTAGCTGTCTCTTAGTTCTAGTAGCTTGTCTCAAATTATATTGTCAGGCACCAAGATCACTTTTAAAAAAATTCAATATGTACTCAATAATGATTTGGATGGATATGCAAACAAACAAACAACCTTCTTTGTTGTGAAAATGTCAAAATTTATAGCAAGAAAACATCTGCTACAATCCTATGTGCATAAATTTCTGAGCCCATAACCTTAGGCCTTGCATTCTGAGCTTCAAATTTTTACTTACAAAATGAAGAAAATGGTGATATCCATATCACTAATTGCTTCATTTGCTGCTGAGCAGACTAATGGAAAAGAAATATTTGAATAAATGGTGATTACACACAGAAACTAAAGTATTAAAATGGGAGCACAATAAAAGAAATTGCATTATAGCATGTGATATGTGTTGGCTAAGTTTTAATGTCTTCCTTAGTTAAAAATTGGTTTTTATAATAACTTTGACTTTCAATAACGAGCTGTTTGTTTTTTAATCTGTGTCTTAAAACCAAAGTATATTTCATCTCATTATAGTCTTGGGTTCTCATGACCAGCTCTTCAACACTATTTCTTTTTTAGTTAAGATACTTGCTATGCAGATTACTCTCCACAAGGGGATATGATTGCTTTAATGCACCATCCAGAGTTTTTATAACCATAGCTTCCCACAAACAAGCTCAATATTTATCTACATAATTATTCTTTAACAATAGAGTTCTTTCTGAAACTAATGAACTGCAGTTTATTTAAACATCATATAGAGTAAAATGTAAAGAAATACTAACATATACAATTAGGTGTCCTAATTGTATATGACAACATGGATCTTAATGATTTATCTCTTTTCATTAAAGGTGTTAATTATTTCTAGAAAAATCTATTTCTTAGATTATCAGACACTACAGGGGATAATCTATGATTCTCATAACATATCAGAGTGATATATACCACTTTCTAAGACTTGTAGCCAGAGTCCACTGTTGTTAATCCCCAGAGAAAAACATCTTCCCATTAAAATCTTAAAATGAAAATATGTGAGTCTTCTCTTTGGAAAGGAGTAGCATTCTAAGCTTTTTAGTCTGTTGTCTAAATAGACTAAATTTAGCATTTCTTCTGCCCAATTTTAATGTGTGTGTCTTGTCTTTGCTTTTTAGCAGTTTTAATGTGATAGTCCCACTGTTTTTGTTTGTTTATATTTTGCTTAAGGTTTATAGTGCTTTTTGAATCTAGCTCATTATGTTTCTATTTATAAAATTCATATCTAATGTCCTCAAGGATTGCTTCTGTCCTGTTACATATTTCTTCTTCTTCCGAGAATTTGATTCCACATTTTTGAGACAAATTTTGTTTTTTTCTAAATGACGTCTGTAATTGATTGCCTTTTTATTCTTTGTCATTCCATTATCTCTTTATGCTTCAACTTAGGTATTACTTTCTGACATGTTTTCCAGTTTAATTTTGTCTTTAGTTGTCTTTAATTTTTACTCATATTTTTAAAATTCTAGATATCCTATTTGATCTTTCTCTACAGTCATTCCATTATCTCATGAACTTATTCATCTTGTATTTTATTTCCTAGAACATAATACTCATTTGTTTTTTTGTGTCTGATCATTCTTTTATCTAGGTCCGCTTTGTTTGTTGATGTTGTTCTTATTTTAAAATGCCACGGTAGGCTGTGAACTATAATTTTTGTACCATCAGCCCCACAAATCCAAATGCCCTGCTCATCTTCTTAGCAACCATCCTCAGTATTAACAATTATGTCCTGGAAAAATGCAAAAAGTTAAGGGCAGCTATGCAAGTTTCCCTCTGTTGATCTTGGCATCACAATTTCTTACTACTGTGGATACATTTTGAATGTTTTAAAGCATGTTTGTTTTAATTTTTGTCTAGTGGTTCCCTCTGGGAAGGTTGGTCAAACCAACCTCATCTGCTCCTGCTAGAAATGGAATCTCCTCCACATCATTTAAAGAGCTGATCTGTCTGCATCTACGGTCTTAGTCAAATATGAACTTAAAAGATTTTACACATTTATTTCAAAACATAGATCAAAAATTTAATAATATAAAGGAGGAAAAATAATCTGCAAAAGCAGTATTAAAAATTCTAATGTTAACTTCTTATCTAATTACAGATTTTCCACTTTTTTATGGTCTTTTAAATATAGTTTTCTTCTAGAAGTTAAAACCTCACTTTTGACAAAGCCATTAAAATTTTTTATAGGTTTTGGAGTCTAATAATGCAGAGTGAGTTTTTAAACAGAGCTAAAGTGAAATGGCAAAGTTGGTTCCAATTTGTCATAGCAAATGTAGAGCTATAAATATGCTTGTTAAGTAGCCAAGATATAAGGGAAGATTATAAAAAACTTGAAGCCTAATTAACTTTCTATAGAAATATACTCTATCTTTTCTATCTACAGATTTATAATTTTGACTGTCGATTTTAAATAACAATTTCAAGAAAGCGAAAGTAAAGTTGTTCAGTAGTAATTTTGCTAAGTCTGCATGACAATTACTTAAATATTTGGAAAGTAAATAGATACGCTCACAGACACACAAACACATACATATATTCACAAGAAAATTTCTCAAAGCAAAAGATTTTATAAACCCCAAATTCTTTTAGTGGACAACACTGATAACCTAATTGTGTTGGCCATATTTTAACTCATAAGTTTGCAACCTAAGAGATGCTAAATCACCTCTCCTGACCACGCACCAGCAGTAACCAATGATTAATTATAAACATCATTAAGATTCACAACTGACTCAGATTTATAATGCAAACATTTTCAGAATCTGTGAAGAAAGAGTCCTTGTATCTGTCACTTAATCATATTGTGGTCTATTGTATTTTCCAAGGATATTTGCAGGAACATCTCTATTCCTTCTTTTCCTTCTGTAATGTGACCTTACAACTCTCTCGTTGAGAGGTGAAGTTTTAACTTCATAGAATCTAAGTGGCCAATAGAATAAAGAGAAAGTGACACTGGCAATCCTATGTATAGCGCTAAACTGGCCTAGAATCTTCTGTTTCCTGGCTTTTGAAAACCCAGTAGCAATATGTGAGAACTCCTAGCCACATAGAGAGAACTTCAGTGTATTATTGGCTGCTCTGAACTCCAGCTAGTGACAGGAAAACCTTCTCCTATGAGCTGTGTAGGCAAACCTTCAGATCTAACTCCAATCAAATAACCTCATCTGAATTCACTAATCCATAGAACCATATGAGAGAATAATTTTTTGAGTCAAACATTTTTAGGTATATTTTGTTCTATGGTATATACATATTTATACCCAGCAATACATCAAAGGCTAAATGGAAACAACCAGTATTATTTTTTTAAGAAATAATCTGTCATGATCCAGGTGCACTTACCTTAAATGTTTTCTTCCCCCTTCTTGCAGCTCAACTCTGAAAATATTAGAGCTGGAAAAAAATATCAGTGTACTCTATCTTGGTTTATAGGTGAGGAAACTGAGGATTTTACGGGAAAAAAAAATATATATGACTTGTCCAAGATCTTACCAAAGAAGTGGCAAATGTTTGATAGTGTTAAATCAAATTTTGAAAAGAGCTGCTTTCATACTTAGCAGAACTGAAACCTAACTTACAACTATATTGTTGTAGCAGACAGCGAAGTCTCAGCCAATCATGTCAATTGAGTTTCAGCCAATCACAGATTTCCAACTGATAGAACATGTCCATATAAGGCAAATGCCTCATCACATCACACCCACATAAGGAAATGCTAACTGTTACCAATCAAGCTGTTTCTGTATATCACTTCCTTTTTCTGTCTATAAATAGTACCTGCCTCTGTTGCTGTATGGAGCTGCCTGAACTTCTACCAGTTCAGGGTGCTGCTCAATATATGAATCATTCTTTGTTCAAATAAACCTTGCTAAACTTAACTTGTGTAAAGTTCTCTTTTTAAAGGAAAAAAACAGTAACCTATAGCTTCTACCACCAATCTCAGTGTCAGTATGTGAATGTGATCCCGACCCCTACCACAAACACAGTGAATGAACTATTCTTAGATATCCTTGTTATTATAACATTTAGTCTCATCTTCCCTTTTCCTCCTCTCTTACTTTGTATTTTAAATCATGCATATTGTAATAGATAGGAATGTTTACCCTTCTTGACTATGGACTAAGTGATTTGTTTCTAATGCGTAGTATGAAGCATATGTAACAGAGGGTGACTTCCCAGGCTAGGTTATAAAAAGGTTCTATGGCATCTGTCTTGGTTACTATTTTTCTCCTGGGTCACCTTTACCAGGAAACATAGCTTCTGAACCTTGAAACCACAGGCATCCCTGAGGAGAGGTCCATATCACAAGGAATTGGGACCACCAGCTAAGTGCCAAGTGAGTAACCCATCGGAAAGCAGGCCTTCCAACCTCAGCCAAGTCTTTAGATGACTGCAGCCCAGTGGACAGCTTATTGGAAATTATATGAGATACTCCGAGCTACAGAGAAACTGAGATAGTAAATGTTTCCAGTTTAAGCCACTACATTTTGACATAATTTGTTATGTAGCAATACATAACTAATTTAGCTTTTCCAGTTTTTCAGGGTTAACAAAATTACAAGGTTAAAAAGAACATTTTCCTAGCATATGTATCTACTTACTACTTGCTGAGCAAGCCTAGTGAATTCTGAGGAAACTACATGTGACCTTTTAATTTTTTTTCATATGGTTTATTTTTCTATCCAGATATTACTATAGCTATTACATAGTGCTCCATACATATTGTTATTAGAGTTTCTGCTATACACAGTTCAGCATGTAAATTCTGAATTTCTATCTGTGAAATTTTACCATTTGAACCTCTATAGCCAAGGCAACATAGCTGGCAAGTATGTATAAGTGCTGGTTCAGCAGCAAGTTGTGTCTAGAAGTAATAATTTTATTTTCATGTGTCACAGTCCAGTTGTTTAGAGTTCTGTCTTTTCATTCTTCCCACTCCATTGTACCCTACTGGATAAAGCACTTCATGTTGGATCCTGGGAGAGCTCTCCTACTCTCTCACCTGCCTGATTACACTTAGCTTTAGTTCCCCTGTATCTCCAGGTGTGGGCTTACGTCTGTAACAAAGTGAATCAGTTTTCTAATATTATAACATAGTAACACAAGCATGCTTTGAAGAGAGAGAGGGTAGCAAGAAGATCTCAGCTATTTCCTCAAAAGCCAGACATACAGGAAGCACCTTTGGATTTCCATTATTTTTAATTAATTATTATTGTAGTAATAGTGGTACTTAGTAAAAGAAAAGGTTCTCTGAGCATCTCAGTGTGAGGGGATGGTGAGTACAATTCTGAAGGATAATTTGTCATAACAGATCAAATGAAAATACATGAGAAAGAGGAGCACAGAATGAAGAGGAAGCATGGAAATTAACATTTATTAAGCACCTGCTAAATATCAATTACTTTGAAAGTTCATATTATTTCAAATATTTCTTTTAAAAATCGGAGAGTAAATTGCAATTATTTTAACTTTGTGGCTAAGGAGCGAGAATATTGGAAGTTCGAAATGGCACTTACTAGTTTGTACAACTAATACCTAAACTGGAAACTGAGAACCACAACAGTTTGCTCCCAGTATTTGCTTATTTGAATATACCTTGATGATGAGATCAGAAACCAGGCCACAAGAAGAATATTGAAGGTGCTAGAAATATTTAACATAATAAAGAGAAAATTTTGTATGGGCTTCTCACAATATCCTAAGGAAACCAAATGATTATCATTTGTAACAGACATAAAATCCTCACAACAGGAGGGTTTCTAGGCTGGTAAAATATCAATAAGGACATTGATAAAAAAATTCTTATGAAGAGGTTGGGCCAGAAATTTGTGGAGGCATATTTCAACTCAAATAGTTTCCATTTTTTCCACATAATGACTTTACACAGATTCAGCATTTTCATCGTTACATAGATCTCCTATTTGTATAACCCAGCCACAACTGAAGAAACAGAGATGGTGATTATGTTCTCTGTGCATTCATTAAGTATGAGTCAGTCCAAATTTTAGTTCCTCCCACCTGGGGTCTTTAACTCCTTTCTCCTCTGATTATCAGATATTTTACTTACTGTGCCACTATATTCCAAATATGTATCTAATTTTCCAATTTCTTTAAGTTACACATTACATAAGAAAGATGAATCTTATATTGATTTATTTTCTCAGTAATTTTTTTCAGTCAGCTTGTCCACAACACTTACATCAGTCTTTCTGCATAAACAGTTGACTAAGAAATATTCCTTGACCTTAAGGCGCTCTCTGTCTAAAAAATAAGGCAGGCATGTTAAAAAAAATTGCAATGCAGTATGGTAACCTCTATGAACAGTAAAGATATGAGTAAGAAAAAAGCAGACAGCTAATTGAAACTGGCAACACAGGGATAGTTTTGGGAGGAACTGGGACCTGAGCTGAATTGTAATAGACATGTGGAAAGGGAAAAGAGGAGGGGATATACCTTTCTTATGGTACAAAGGCAGTAAAAGGAATCTGTATGTGGCAGTGATTTGAGATCTACTGTGCTTTCTTCTGCCATATAATTAATATGCTTTTGAGGCGGAAAGGATATGAATGAATCTTAGTTCAGCAGTTTTCCACTGGGAGTAATTTTGCCTTCTCAGGGATAATGTCTGGAGACATTATGTGACTGGAGGGTGGAAATGCTGCTGGCATTTAGTGAGTTGAGACCAAGGATGCTGCTAACTCTAATACACAGTACAGGCCCTGATAAACAATTAACTGGGCCCAAATATGCATAGTGCCAAGGCTGAGAAATTCTGCCTCAGACGCTTGAAAAAGTTTGAAAACCTCTGCTTTAGTCACAAGTTACCACCGGAGACTTTTAAGCAAGAGATTAACATGGTATATCCTTTTCTCTCTTCCCCCAACCTCCCCCCTACCCCGCCCCCAGCCAACCTGAGCACTGCTCTGGAAACAGTAGGCATCGCATACTGTTCTGCCCAGCTTGCCATTTTTATAAAGTGCCTTGGGATTGCTCTGACCTTTCTGCATGGGAGACAACCTTGCATTCCTAATTCTCTTGGATTCTTTTCTTAATCTAAGGAAATGTGTTTCTCAATTAAGTGCAAGATCAAGTGTATCTTCTTCCTAAATTAATGGTTCTCTTGACCAGACTGCTCAGTCATTTGTTAATGCTCCAAAAGGAAATGTGCATTTCTCAGACTTCATAAATCATATAAACAGGATTTTATATTCACCATTTAAATGGAGATAAATCATAACTTGTCTGCAGTATCTGTGTGGTACTGCAAATATGTATTTCTGGATATTATCCAGGGCTTTGGTAACTCTATCATTTCCTCAGAGTCCCAGTCCACTATCACTCTTCTTTATCTTAAATAGGATTATCAGTTGTTCATGCAATTATACCTTAGAATATCAACATCATCTATTAAACATGTATCCAAATATTATAAGCACACTGGGCCTATATAACTCAAAGTCTGTATTTTGTTAGTTCTTACAACTTAAGATTTACATTGAACTTTCATATTTAATTTACCTAGAAATTAAAGTCAATTTGTATTTTATTCTATTTGGTCATCTTAGCACAAAATTACATTTAGCATACGATTAGTAGGTGTTTATGCATGAATATATACACACACACACATGCTCCTCAACTTTCAATGGGATTACATCCTGATAAACCCATTGTAAGTTGAAAACATGGTAAGTTGAAAATGCATTTAATACACCTAACCTAACAAATATCATTGTTCAGCCTACCTTAAAAAACATGTTCAAAACATATTAGCTTATAAGTTGGGCAAAACCATTCAACACAAAGCTTGTTTTATAATAAAATATTGTATATCTTATATAGTTTATTTAAAACTGTGTGTCATGCCAAAATTTTGATGGTTTGGCACTTTAATGAAGTCTAAACATCTTAGGAACCATCCTAAGAGACTATCTATATATGTTCTTCTATCTCATCCTGTTCCCGTGTGCCCCTTTTGTTATTAGACTTTTAACTCCTAACTGATTGGGGCTAAAATAAGAAGATCAAATATGCTTAGGATGTAAAGGAAAATGCCTTGTCTCCAGAAGCTACTGCATCTATAAATAGCATATCTTCACTGCCATTACTATTAAGCCTTTCTTGAGGGAATGTAGTTAAGGGTTGTAAATATGTTTTAACTCATATGCCAACTTGGGTCACATTCTAACTAAGGCTCTATCTACACTCAGTAGGAAGGAGTGAAACAATTGATTAGCAAGATCTACTGTGGACTCCTGAATGCTGAACACAACAAGAATGGCCGACAGTTGTCAAGCTGTTATTAGCCTATCAGGTGAGCCAATTGAGTGCTTCAGAACAGATAAAAATGTTAACTAAGTATTTCAGTTATGACAATGAGGTAATTGAAATGGTAGAAAAATGAACACATTTCTGGGGCAGGTTCTATACATTTTGTATAAGCATTATCTTATTTAATATTACCATAAGCCCTTTAGATTGCCATTACCTACATTGCAAAGATGAGGGAAACTGAACTTTGAGGAGCAGACGTTTATTCGTCTAGTAAAGGGTAGGCTTTGAACTCAAACCTGGGTTTAATTGGCTTTGAAACCTATGCTGTCTTAACTTTTACAGGGCTTTGGTCAACCACAAATATTTTAGCATTTGTGTTTGGTTAGAAGTAAAAAGAAAATTGAGAATCATTCACTAAGAAAGAAGATCATGGATCTGTACTAAGTTTAGCAAATACAAGGTATCTGTCACTATTGCTACCATCGATTTTGTAACATTTTATTTCAAATTCTTTGTTCTGAACCAACTGTCATTATACACATGTCCCAGTCCTCTTGGGCCTGTTCAGATTGGACATTTTACTGGGTGCCCCAGAAGCTGAGTTAAAACGTTCTTCTTTGGCTTCTAATACTATGTCCCCATCTGCAGTGATTTCCTTTCATCTACAATCCAAATTACCTATTTTAGGAAAACTCAAATTCAATATATTTCATATCGACTTCCCTAATAATTTAATCCACAAAAGTCATAAAACCTATTTAACAAAAGCTTGATATTTTATTAGGTATCAGATATGAGAAAAAGGCAAATAAAACATTATGACTGTTATATCAATGTAAGGGATAAACTTGCAGGAAGTGTGAAAGTTGAGATAATGTATTGGTACTAGAATGAAGTGGAAGGTCAGATACATTTTATGCTCAATGAAGGCAAATATCTATGCCTGCCTTATTTAGCCTTATATTAGCAATGCCTACATAGTGTCTGGCAGAAAGCAGTGGTTGAAATAAGCTCATTTTGATTTAAATTTTTAAAAAAATCTATTGGTGAGAAAGGGGATTGATGCTGATGAATTTGGATTTAATAGCAAAGAAGCGATTTTGGAGCATGAAAGGTAGAAAAAGGTAAGGACGTGTCACAAAAGTGGACACTCAAAATAGTGAATGTGTGACCCTATATGGTTTTGAATGACAGCTATGGCAAAAAATATTTGGGCTGAACAGTTAGAGATAAGACTGCACAAGGTGTCCAGGTTCAATTGAGGAAGAGACTTAGGTTTTAGTTTTAGGGGATCACTTTCATCCCGAAAGCATGGGGAATCGCTGAAGTGCTTAAAGCAGTAAACAATGAAATAAAATATTCAGGGGAGAAAACTCTGCAGTAATTATATCAGCTTGCTCAAACTGTGCTAACAAAATACTACAGACTAGGTGGCTAAAACAGGTTATTTTTTAAAATCTGGAGCCTGGGAAGTCTAAGATCAAGGTGCCAGATATTTTAGTTCTTGGTGAGTGTCCCCATCCTGGGTTGCAGATGGCTACATTTTCACTGCATCTTCGCATGACTTAAAGAGGAAGATCTGGTGTCTCTTCCTCTTTTTATAAGGCCCCATCATGGGCCCCATCCTCATGACCTCATCTAAATCTAATTTCTTCCCAAAAGTTTTACCTCCTAATATCACATTGGGGGTTAGAGACTCAACATGTGCATTTTTGGGAAGACACAAATAACAGTCCATAACTGGGATTTTTTAACACTGCTTCAGGTTAAAAATTAATAAAGGCCCAAACATAAAAAGAATGATAAAGAACAAAGACTAAAAAAAATGGGTGACTGATCATATAGAAGTTTTTGTTAAGGTTTCTGGCTTACTTGTTAATGCTATTAACATTTACCAAGGGAGATCATACTATGAAATTCTGTATTTTGTTTTTTGGGGATGAGAATCCTTGTAAAGGCCAGGCGTGGTGGCTCACGCCTGTAACCCTAGCACTTTGGGAGGCCAAGGTGGGTGGATCACCTTGAGGTCAGAAGTTCAAGACCTTTCTAACATGGTGAAACCCCATCTCTACTAAAAGTGCAAAATTAGCTGCCTCATGCCTGTAATCCCAGCTACACAGGAGGGCAGGAGAATCACTTGAATCCAGGAGGTGAACTGCGTCTTGCCCTCCAGCCTGGGCAACAAGAGTGAAACTCTGTCTCAAAAAAAAAATAATAAAATAAAAAAATTCTTGTAAAGATATAATGAGTTTAGCTGTAGAGTTTAAGCTTCTTGTGGAACACAGAGATATGTAGCACAATTCAATATTTTTCTAATCACTTAATGAACTACTGTGGATTTGAGGCTTACACTCACGCTCCTACTCAGACTTGTTTCAGTATACTATACATTTTATGATTGTATGTATTGACTTCTCAAATAGTATGAAATTTTCTTAAGGGAAGGGAAACAAGTTATACTTGTTTTCTGCATTTCTTGTGATCTATTAGAGCAGGAAAATCAACATAGTCTCAGAAATCCCTACGGAGTTGTGAAAGCCCGAGTCTTGAGTGCAAATGATAGTAAGATATTGATTGGTCACATTTGTGCAATGCTTTGTGGTTATAAAGCACCTTCAACATTTAGAATCCAATCTTTGCAACAATCTCTTGTGTTAGGTGGACCAGGTATTATATCCTATTTTGAAAGAAAAAAGATGTAGGCATTGAAAATTTCAAGGTTTTATGCCAGATTAGAGAGGCATAGCAAAATCATAATACCATGTCTTCTGCTTCTCATGTAGCTTCTGCCTCATTGGGATTCTTGAAATTAATTTCTTCCCCTCCCTTGACCCCACTCAGATGCTCTTCTCCTTATCTAGTCACTTCAGGTCCTATTACTTCCAATTAATTTATATGCTTGCACCTAAACTAAGATTCAAACCCCTAAGGATTAAACTGATTTTTGAGGGCAGGACCTTCACAATTTACATTAAAACTTTATAAAAATGATTTTATTTTTGGAGTTTTTATTCCCCTGTTGAATGGACTGAGAGAAAACTTCATTTCTTAGGAGAAGTAGAAAAGTCTGTCAAGATAGTTGTACCTTGACTTAACCTATTGGTTCCCTCTTAAAAAACCATCCAGCTGCTAGGTCGATTTTTATTCTTCTTTTTGGTCAACAACAGCATAGAACCTGTTTTCCTATAAATTCCCCAAGTCTGGGTGTTATTAACCTTTAAATTCTTAATTTTATTTTGTTGGCTTCTTCCCCACCCCCACCCTCACCCCTGCCCAGCATTATTAGGTATTTCCAAATGCATACAGGGTAAATTCACAAGCATGATTATGTAACAATAGTCATTAGAGATTTTTCCTGGGCAGCATCACTAATTTCACAATTAAATACGTGAAGGCCTAGAGGGACTTTGTCCCAGAGGGACAAAATAACTAGCCCTAATCCAGTTGAAGCAACACAGCTGACATCATAACAACTATTGGAATAACTTTTTAAAACATTCTGATAAAATAAATTGGGGGTGCAATATTGAGATGCACAGAAGGGCATCTTTGTCTCACCGAAGGTGTGAGGCAACACTTTATAAGAGAGAAAAAAGAAAACAGTAACTTTTGACTGTCCCTTATTTTTATATACATATACATATATAATATATATATACATATATATTATATATATTATATATATATACATATATATATTATATACATATATATTATAATATATATACTTATAGTATACATATATATATTATAAATATATATTATAATATATATATACGTATATATATATTATAATATATATATTATTCCCCCACCCAGATTGAGCTCACCCAGCTCTCAGTATGTAAGTCTACTCCTTCAACAGCCTTCACATGTGTGATGGTTTGGCAATGCAGTAACAGTCTCCACTATAGCAGAAACACTTGTCTCTTTGTTCTTCCTCTAAATAAACATTTGTTTTAAACTCCATTTGTTCTTATTGGTCAGGTAGACATCATTATATTTCTTTAAATACTTTGCTCCAATGTAACTACAGACATTCACAAGTTCTTTACATGCAGCTATCTAATATTCTTTAAACAAATGAATAGAGAACATGTGTATAAATTGAGTCTCTGTTTTCCACTCCATGAGCACTCCTCTTCCCTGCAACAACACATTTACTTAGATTTTTTTTCTGCATCTTTTTGAGTTTTTTTTTTTGCCAATTTAAAAATATTCCTATTATATTTTCTAAGATTTCCTGATCCAGTGACAATTTTTATATCCACAATTTATACACTAATTTCTTCAATTCTTGATTATCTAATCAGGACTATGCTTACACAAGAAAACGTGCTAGAAACGATACCTGACTCTGAACTAGACAAGACAATTAAGGATTGTTGTCTGGCTGTTTCCAGAGTGAGTAAACAAGTCAAGAGGAATATAGGGAAGATGTCTAGGATACAAACATAGGAAAATATTTTCATCAGAAACTTGATTGGTGACACACTTTATAGGGTGATTGATTTTTTTGATGGGAGAAAGTAAGAATTTGATAAAGGTAAAATAAGTCAATGAATGACAAAAAATAAACATGGTAAATATGAACAATTAATAATTCTCAGAAGCTTTTTAAAAAGTTGATAATATAGAATGTAAGAAACAAAAAAATCCACAATTCCTAAAAAAATAAATAAATAAAAGGGAAAGGACTCTAGACTATTATAGAACCCAACGGTGAGTTTTTCAGTTTGTGTCTCTGTATTATTTGTACTCTGTATTTTGGTTTCTTTATGTGAACTTAAATATAAATAGTATAAGCTAGAAACAATATATTCTTTATACATACAGATGAGATAAGGATTTCTAGAACCAACAGTTGGAAACACGTTTCAAAAATTGTGGCTACTGAATGATTTTCAGGAGAAGAAAAAAGATAATGATTTACACATTCATGTATATACTACAGGTTTTATTCTCCCTAAGTTGACATTAGCAAGTCACTTTAAGGTTACCTTTAGGTTAATTAATTTCATTAATTTTACCACTCAGTTGATTATAAGACTCATCACTAATTTACGTATGATTATGAACAAAAAAATTTTCTGAATTTAACCATAAAGGAATATGGCTGCTTTGTTTCTGAACCCTCATGCATAATCAGAAACATTTTATTTTAAAAATGACTGTGTAATCTTTCTGATGCCATTTTAAAGAGCAATTAAACTCAACATATATAATAACAATGCAGCACACAGAACAATTGCAATGAAGGATAAAATAGCAATTAAGTCTGTGAACATGAAAGCAATGACAACAGCTTCATGACTCCTTATTGGCTGACAAAGACTGTAAGACATCAATAAGATAAAAATCCATTTTATGTTTGATATTTGAAGGAGAATATGCATCTAAAAAAAAAATCAATGAAATACAGTACATCATATTATACTTCCAGCCCACTGCCATCTTCAGGACTTACTCCTTCCAGTTAAAAAGGTTGATCCAAAGAAAGGAGAAAAATAAAAAAAAGAATAGATTGTATTTATGTTGTGTCGTCCGTCAGATGATACACATGTATAAAATATAGAAATGCCTAAATTCAACTGTTTGTGGATTTAATTGTAGATTATTTTACACATTGCTCCCAGACCCCAATTGTCACCTTTATTCTTTATATTTGACAGTGAGAAATTTTGTCATTCATTGGCAAGTTACAGCCCCTCTTCCTCTACTTGTTTCTGTATAGTTGGAGAGCTACACAGAAAATTTTAAATTAAAAGTTTTATTAAAAGAATTTAAAGCTACATTTAAATAGCTTTAAAAAGGTAAAATAAGAATATCAGATGTGAACATTTTGCAAAACTGAAATCTTAGTGTCCACAAGTAAAGCTTCATTAGGGTGGGCATGGTGGTGCATGCCTATAATCCTAGCTACTCAGGAGGCTGAGGCACCAGAATCACTTGAACCTGGAAGCTGAAGGTTCTAGTCAGCCAAGATTGAGCCCCTGAACTCCAGCCTGGGAGACAGAACAAGACTCTGTCTCAAAAACAAAAACAAAAACAAAAACAAACAAACAAACAAAAAACAGAAAAAAAGAAAAGCTTTCTCAGAACCAAGCCCCACCCATGTATTTACTTATTTTCTGGCTGCTTTAGCACTACAACAGCAGCATTTAGTTGCTACAATAAAGAGCATATATGGCCTGTAAAATCTAATCATTTTTAGAACAAGCGTTTGGATATCTGCTCTATGTAAGTTTCTCATGACCTCTGTTAATTTGGTGCAGATTATATTACATCAGGATGACAGTTTGGAATTTTAGTAATTTTCTCTTTTCTAGTTAACAAAGGTATCCTCCCTTCAATTTTTTTTGTGTTCAATTTTGCTCCTTTCAGTATATTGAAATATACCAATGTGCTCTTTTTCCTGTATCTTTCTTGGAACTCATATTTGTAATTTTCTAAATAGACTAGAATTAGCATCATCACCTCTTTTTGACCCATGAGATATTTAGAAGAGCATTTTGTCTTTCTAGGTATTTCTAGGTTTAATTTTTTTTTTTTGCCTTTTCTTCTGTTGTTTTTAATCTTGCATATTTTGCCCTGAATTCAGAAAATGTGGTGTGTATAGTTTCTAACCCTGTAAAAATGATATATAATCATTTGAAAACCAATGAGAAATTTTAAAAAGAATGTGCATTTTTAGTCAGGTACAGAGTCTCAATGTGTAAGTCATTTTTAAATGTTAAAATAGATTCATATTCATTATATATGTATTATGATTACCAAATACTTTTAATCTTAATTTTTGCATAATTCATCTGTCAAAAGTGGAGGATGCTGTCTTAACACTTCTGACTAAACTCATTTTAATAATAGAGGTTTAGATACATAAATGATTTTTAAAATTCATTCAGCAAATATTTCAGGAGCACCTAATATGTACCACTTAAAAAAGACAGAATACCTGCTATTATGAAGTGCTCATGATGGGAAATATTTTATGAAAACAAAAAGGAAGTGAAATAAACTCTTTATATAATATATAATTTTATTTCAATTCATTCAAGGGTTGCGAAGGAGACAGAGGGTACTTTGGATGTGCAATAATGGAATTTATCTGAAAAGTCAGAACATTCTCCCTCTGTGTTTTTGTGTTAGGTGCTGTATTTTTGTGTTAGGTGCTATATTATAAGTTTCCTAGGACTTGTGTGCATTGAGGAAAAGATGGTGGCAGAGTAAGAATTACAGGACAAGAAAAAGCAAAACCTTGAGCAGGGAGGAACATGGAACTTCAGAGGTGACAGAAGTGAACGGAGGTAAAGAGGGCTGGAGTGGAGAGAAAGAGGGGAGAATGACAGCACACAAGGCTAATTCTCTGCCTGGCAGACAGACTAAAGATTCTGGATTGTTTCCCAAGAATAAGTGAACAATTTTAAGAAAAAATATGATCCCCTTTCCCCCCCTATTTCAAATAGATCTATTTGCAATGTGCAGGGTAGTTTGGAGAAGACAGGCAAGATTAGATGTCAGAAGAATATTCAGGGGGCTAAAGCTCTACTACCATTAGGTAAATTTTTAAAAGGTTAAATTACATCAAATGAATTTCTGATTTTCATTAGAAAATAGGTAAATCTTCATGTTGTCTAGAAAATTTCTCTAATTTGAAATTAAAGATTTCACTAAAAATAAATAAAAATAAAAGTAAAAATAAAATAAAATAAAAACATAAATGAAGGGAGCTATTCTTATTTATGCCTCTGAAATTGAGATGTACTATGTAAAAGTTAATATTGTGATCCCTCTTATTTTTCTGTGGTTGTGAAACAACTTTTGCAAAGATCATGACAGTGAGAAATACAGCATGACTGACTCCTTTTTGCTTCTAGCCTCACAGGTTTCCTGTCCTTGCTCATTCCTGGGTGTAGGCCAAGCTAACCGCAGGAGGAATTTAGTTTATAGTTTAACTTTGAAGCAAGGGTGACAATAGTTTCTTCCTAAAATGAACCCCCTCCTTGGGGGACTGAAATCACTTTTGTAAAACTAATTTAAAAACACTTAATTAGAATTATGGTGAGACCTAAATTTTGCTAAGATGTGGCATAGTTTCTGTAATTCCATACTAGTCATGAGTCATGTGGCCAGAAGTCACAAAATTTGTGATTTCCTCAAGTGAGTGTTCCTATAAATAAAATCACTATTGTAGAACCTAGTATTGACATTTTAAGATGTTTTTCATACTTTTGCTTTCTAAGAACTGACTGACCTCACCTAGACCCATGACTCATAACTCAACTGGTCCTCTGGCCACCCCACACAGAGGTGGACTAAACACAAGATAACCTTTTCTCACACATCTATGATTTCATACCAAACCAATCAGCAGTACCCATTCTTTAGGTCACTGCCTACCAAATTATTAAAACTTTAGCCTCTGAGTTCTTGAGAGGTAGATTTGAATAATAATAAACCCTTATGCTCCCACTTGGTCAGTCTTGCATTAATTAAACTCTTTCTCTACTGCAATACTAGGGTCTCAGTCAATTGGTTTTGTCTGTGCACTAGGCAGGAAAAATCTGTTGGGCAGTTACAGATCCCTAATGAGTTTACCCTAAATTTTCTGTTATTTTTCTATGCCTTCAGATATATCATGATTTCCTTAAAAAGCATATTGTTTATGAGTGCATACTTTTATGTAAATAACATTGTATGATTTATCTCATTTTGTATTGTTGCACCTAACTACTGTTTTCCTCTATATGAATCAGTTCTACTTTAGTTATTTATTCTGCTAATAATGGACAACCAATCCACTGAGCCCAATCATAGAAAATACCTCAGTAACCACAGTCATTCATACCCTTGAAAGGAGTTGTGTGAGATTTGCTTCACAATATATATCCAGAATCAAATTTCTATTACATACTCTATTTGCTTATCTCCTGACTGCCTACCATGGCCTACGCTCCATGAGAAATGGATAACGATGAGATGGATGAGCTCACCAACACTTCGGTATTATTTAGTTTCCCAACTTTTTTTTTTTTTTTTTTTGAGATGTAGTCTCACTCTGTTGCCCAGGCTACAGTGCAGTGGTGCAATCTCAGCTCACTGCAGTCTCCACCTCCCAGGTTCAAGCAAATCTCTTGTCTCAGCCTTCCAAGTAGCTGGGACTATAGGAGCACACCACCATGCCAGGCTAATTTTTTGTATTTTTTTTAGTAGAGACAGGGTTTCACTGTGTTACCCAGGCTGGTGTTGAACTCCTGAGCTTAGTTTTCCAAATTTTATATTTTATATAATTGATAACTTTAATAGAAGTTGTATATTTTCAAACATACCTGACAATACAAAGACTAAAATTGACCTACATCATTTAATAATTCCTTATGTTTGCTTTATTTAAATTTTTAAAATTATTTTGCTAAAATATTTAATCCAAATATCAAGGTACTAGTTTTCTATTGCTAGTGTGAAATATTATCACAAATTTAGAGGCTTAAACTAGCAAGGATTTATTACCTTTTAATTCTGGAGGCCAGAAGTTCAAAATGACTCTCCCAAGGATAAAATCAAGATGTTGACAGGACTATACCACATCACCCTGACACTACAGGTTTTTCCCTCTTTTACATTTAAAGGACCTTGCGATTACCTTTGAGCCCAGTCAAATAATCCAGAATAATCTTTTAACTTTAAAGTGATCTCATTAGCAATCTTAATTTCACATGTAGTCTTAATTATCCTTTTTCAATGTAGCACAACATATTCATGGTTGAGAAAGGGACATTTGGGATACAGACAACTTTGGAAGGCCATTCTTCCACCTGCCACAGAGAGATATCATCTATCAGGGACTCATCTCCAAAAATTAAAGGCATGTTGTTATGTACCCACAATACTAGCAATTTTTTTAAAAATTGGGATCTAAATAAGATCTATGTACTACTGTTTGGTTGTTATGTCACATGAGTAATTTTTGATGTAGATAAGGCTTATCGTGTCCACTTTTTCTCATGCAACAGATTTGTTGGAAATGTCTAGTCTACCCGTACAGAATATCACACTTTATGAATTGTTGGTCTCATGCTTTCTTATGTTGAGATTTAAGATGCACTATTCTTTGTATTTTTTTAACCTCAAGCTAGAACTAAAAGCCAAAGGTGATTCAAGATTAATGTATCTGAGGAAAATACTCATCAGATGATCCAACATATTTTACATATCATATTAGGAGGCTCATAACATATTCCTGCTCCATTGTGTTGAAGTAAGGTTTTGTCATTTATTTATATGGTTGAAACTTTCTCACTAACAATAGCCATTTTATTACCTCCATCTTGCTACTGCTAGAAATCTTGGTGAATTTCTAATGCATGACCCACCCACCAATTATCCAAGTGTTTTCCCTACCACCCATTTAATAACTCCTAGGCAATTCCTTTCCTTAATTTGGTCTAATCTGAACTGTATTTTTATAAGTCTTGTTTGAAATTTTTGCTTGGAAGATGGTGTCCTTGCCAGTTTCCCAGTACTGATATAGAATCTTATATATGTATTACATATATGAGAACACACACACAACACACACACACACACTTTTACCATTTTGAGGGAAGATGACTAAATTTGAAGTCTTTCTTTAATGATTTGTAAAGACAGAAATGACAGCACTTCTGATTTTAGTAGATATTAAGAGAATATAGAAAAAAGACAGTATGATTAATAAATCTTTTAAATATATGTGAATCTATTTCACACATAACATTCACAAGCATTTTAAAAACGGCAATTCATGTATACTAGACATTTTAATATTCTAAAAATGTTTGATGCCTGCATGGATTTATGAACTTCTTGCAACAACTGATGACCCCTGCTCTTCAGAAAACTGTAAACTTCTGAGTAGAGAACATGACTTTAAGGAATATGACTTCCAATTTGGAATTTCAGTGGGAGTTATTATCTGAATTAATTCTTAATCTCTAGGCTATGGAAGTACAATTGAATATTTGCACATTAATACTTAAGTGAGTCATAAAATGAATTAGTTTTTCAGTAACAAAATGTTACCCTAGAGGTGTAAAATATTTACCATATTTTTTTTTCAAATTATCCATGTTTTATTCATAAAGGACTATATATTCAAAGGGGATTCATTATTCAATAAGTGTTTTATTTTTCTTTGACTATATATCTTATTGTTACATGTTAGGGATACAGTTGTGAGAAAAAAATAGATGCGGTTATATTGTTCTTAAATATAGAACTTATAATTAATTCTATAAAATTGCATTTGATTTTCTATACATTAGCCAGGATAAAATAGGAATAATTCTGGCATTAAGGGAAATTCTGTTATTTGGAAGTTTTAGAGAGCCTGCATATTACCTTTGACCATTGTCTGTGAGTAACAGACAACAGTAAATAAACAGTAGCTTAAAGTTTAAAAAATGTTTATTTTTGTCATCTGGAGGTAGTCAGTCCAGTTGCTGGTGTGGCTCCCTACCATCTAAGAAACAAACAGTAATGTTTAATGAGGGGTTCAAGTGTTCATGCACAAAAAACTATCAGTTTGAGCAAAGGATATACATTGAAAATTAGTTACTATATAATTTTGGAAAGAACTGGGAAGTAAATGTCTAGGAGAGGGTTGAGATAGCATAGAAAAAGTAGGTAGAGAAGCCTATGAAAAACCTTGTTTCTGGGTAGCTACCATCTTTGTGAGTCTATTGCCAAACTTCTGAGAGGGCCTAGAGCAGCTGCTGGTTAATTGGGCTGGGATTTAAGAAGCAGCTAGATACACAGAAGAGGGGGAGTGGGACAGGAGCCCACTGACACCTCTGCATCTGCCTGTTACAGCGAGTGACCCTGATGACCATCCGGGGACAACAGCTGCTGCCTAAATGCCCTCAAATGTATTGATAATTCTTTCGGATAACTCTAACCCAGAATCATGCAGAAAAGATGATTCTGGGAAACTAAACCGAGAAAACATAATGCAAAAAAATCAGAGGTAGAAAAACCTAGTCAGGTACGTAAAAGCAAAACACAAAGGCAGAGAATATTCATTGGGATGGTTAAAAAGTAACTTAAACAGTTTGTCTGTGCAGGTTCACTATTGTGAGAAAAATTGGAACATAAGATTAAGAAGGAAAATTGTCAAAACTCTTGTGAAACATTAGCAAAAAAGGAGAGAGTATTGAATATATAGGTAAAATGTAAAGAAAATGTTGAGTATCATGATAATATTATGAATCAATTTATAAAATTTAGCTAGTGACCTCTGGGTTCCTTTTCTTTTTTAATCTTCAGTTTAAATTATTGAAAAACCTGAATACACAACTGTTTTGCCCTTTTTAAATGCATATGCTATCTGGATGAGTTTAGGGAATGAGAACTGAAGAGTGTATTGGGCAGAGATGGAGTATGTGTTCCTACGGCATTTGGCAAATGCTCTGAGGGAAATTACTTTGTTCTTATTCAGACAGATACCATCGTGTTCTCCCTAAATAAAATGTCTATAACAAGCCGTTTGTGTGTGAAGAAAAGGGATTGTCAGTATTGAATAGGAAGCAAACAGTGTCTAGATTTACTAAAATAATGGTTAAACTGTCAAGAGACACACAGTGGCGCAGTATTTTCCTGGTAGCGCAGATGAATTTTGCATGCAGAGAACCAATTGGATGTACTCATATCTATCCAAGAATACCACATAATTAGGAAAATGCCTCAGCTCCTAGGAGAGGACTGATGGGAGCTTGCAATCCAGAAACTAGGTTTATAAAAAGCAGGTTCTCACTGGGTATGCCACTGAAAGAAAATACCCTCCAGTAAAATTGCCTTCCTTTCCATAGCCATCTGGCACTATTCCATATTGCAGTTTCTGAAGAAGATCCTACAGAGAAGGCAGTAATGAAACAGACACAGCCTCTACCTGTGGACATTAAGAAAAACATAAAATTTAAACATGACTAAGTTTTGTGACAGAAACTTCTAGTTGTCCAAAAATATCTAATACCCTTCCTCAATAGAAAAATAGTCACAGCTTTGATAGCTGGGTACATGTCTGCTTGAATACTATATTTTTCAACTTCCTTTAGAGCTAGATGTGGTCATGCAAGTAAGTTCTGCTAACAAAAGGAAAGCAGAAGTGGTTAGGAGAACTTTCAATGTGCCCTTTGAGGAAAGGGTGTTCCCTTTTCCTTTTATTTCACCTTCTAGTCAGGTGCAAATACAGATATCTTATACCAAGAGGTTACATTAGGATGGATACCAATTATACAGCTACAGTCATGTGTCATATAACAACGTTTTTGGTTGGTGATGGATTCTATATATGATGATCATCCCATATGATTGTAATGCCGTATTTTTACTTTATTTTTTCTATATATAGAAATATTTAGATACACAACTACTGTCTACTGTGTTAGAATTGCCTACAATATATGGTACAGTAACATGCTGTAGAAGTATATAGCCTAGGAACAATAGGTTGTACCATATGCCTTAGGCATGTAGTAGGCTATACATCTAGGTTTGGGTAAATACATTATTCTCTTATGTTGGCACAATGATGAGATCCCCCCCAACAATGCCTTTCTCAGAAGGTATTTCCAGCTTTAAGTGATGCATAACTATAATACGATAAAAAGAGCCTAGATTTCTGTGGCAGATGACTGCAACTATGTTACCACTGCTCCCATCAATAAATGAACTCTATTTTCCTCTCCCTTGAGTGTGAGCTGGGCTTAGAGCTTCCTTTAACCAAGCAAATGTGGTGAAGGTGACTTTAACCTCCATCATCAAGCTCTAAAAGACTTGTAACTTTCAGCTTCTGCCCTTCTGCAAAACTCCTTTTTGGAATGTAGCTGTCATGTAAACATCTTATTACCCTGCGATTACTATTCTTTTAGAGAGCTCAAGATAACCATGTTAGAGGCAACATAGAAGAGAGAGATGACCTGCCAGCAAACCCCTAGCTGCTTGAGTGAGCTACACACATGAGGCACAAAACATGCCAGTGTGAAATATCCCTGGGACATTCTATCCCTAGCATACACCATAAGTTGCAGAACCACCAACAAACAGAATCTAGTCCAGGATAAAGAATTATAAAAAATAATAAAATGGTTGTGACGTTAAGCCACTAAATGTTGGAGTGGTTTGTTATGCAGGATAGATTACAGAGATACTGTCTATACTGTTTTCTACTCATCTGATGGAAGTCCACTTTCCTCTTTGAACACTACTCAGAGCAGCTCTGCCTAAATTACAGTTTGACTACAGCATTCAGTAATTTACATGCGATATTCAAAACTTAATTATAAGATAAACTTTGCCCAGTTGTAGGCTAATATAAGTTTTCGGAGTACATTTGGGGTAGACTAGGGTAAGTCATGAGTTTTTGGTATGATTTTTGGTATGACTTACTTAAATATTTCAGGCAAAATTATATTTAGTAAAGATAAAATCTTACTAAAGATTATATTGGGAATTTTAGAGAGAAGTTTTTATTGTTAATGATTTCACTGTTGTTTACTAAGTTCACATTTATTTAATTAGTTAGAAGCAAAGATATAGATCACATAAATCTTTTTAATAGTTCTGACATGGTCTACAGAAATGCCCAAAATATAGTATTTTGCTATGACCCAAAGCTTGAAAATTATCTCTTTTATCTTTACATATTTGATGAATGAAAGTCACACAAGTATAATTATTACTATCGCTGTTATTTTAGTCTTTGTTATTGCATTTTTTCCATCTTATAAATTCTTTTCTATATCCCTTTGAGTTTTGTGGTGCTTTGATAACTCTGTCCCATTCTAAGGACAGTCTCTTCGTGCATGGAACTTCCGTGTCTACCCCATTGAGAAGCAAGAATATTAAGGCATTAACAGCAATTTCTTGCCTAGCTCTATGGGAGGTATGAAAACATCACATATGGAGAAAAGAACCACATATCAAGTTAATGTTCAACAATATATCATGGTAAAATGCAACCAGTGTCTTAAAGGAAGGAATATCTAGTCCATTTATGAAATGACATTCATAATGTAATAGTTAATGGCCCCAAGCCTTTAAATATTCTATTTCTGATTCTAAATCCCCTCCTACCTCTTCTTTACTGAAATAAAAAATAATTCTAAGCCATTTATTCAAATAACATTTAAGATTCAAATACTATGTGAAATATTTCCTATATAATATTACTGAATAATTTTTTTCTTTGTGTAGACTTGAGTATTAGCATTTAACAACTCACAAGGACTACAGAGAGAATTTTTCTCAAACCTCTTGATTTATGACCTCAAATACTTTTAAAGCTTAATAAAAATGGTGATCATATATATATATACACACACACACACACAATCTTCTACTTGACCACTATAGAAGTCTAGAATCTCATTTAATTTTTGAAATATTTCATCGTATTTAATTGCAGCTCCTTAGTACTATATGTGTCACACCATATCCGCTCAAAACCTACTTTCCATTTTGTTATCCCCCTATTCCCAACTAAATTCCACAATGCCAAGGTCATGGGAATTATTCTAATATTAAAGATGATATAATAACTATATCAAGTTTGAAACATTTCTACTCATTCCAATGGAATCTCTCTGATCAAAAATGGTTCACGCAATGCCTTAAACACTAACTCCATTTTAAAATTTTTTAGTCCCTTGAAAGGTTTGGATTATTCTCATTTTTATTTATTAGTAACCATAATAGATTATGAAATAATTCTTTTGACCACTCCAAATGCCTATCCTTATGACTCAGTTAATGATAAATTTATTATCATAAATCCCTCACTGATCATGATAACCCCATTTATTTTCCTTCCTAGCAACTCCTAGAGATGTTATTATTCACTAATCACTTGGAACTGACTTTCTACTGCCTTGATATGTAATTTTTTTAACCTATTTTAAGCTTAAGCTTATGTCCTCAACTAGACTTTGAACTTATTTATTGGAAGAAGTATTAAGTTAAATCTTTGTTTTCTTACACAGAATCTAAGATAGTTTCATAAAGTCTTAAATTAATAAATTTTCTATTTGAGAAAAATATAGAGTTTAAGAAAAGAAGCAAACAAAAAGTAACCCTGAACAGTCAACTTGGAGCTAAAACTCAGCTTGAAGAAAAATAATAACAATGCTTATTGAGCATATGCTATGAGCTGAAGTAATGTGTATGGTATTTCACATAGTTTTTCATTCAGCTACTTAAATATTTACTTGAAATAAACTCTTGGTATTCAAAATAGCCTGGAATCTAGATATTTGAAATTATGAAATATAAATTATTAGATTCCTATATTTTATGAAAAGAAATTACTTCTTATCTGAATTTTTTTCCTAGAGAACTTTTAAGGATATATTACAGATTGTACTAATATTAGGAAGGTAGGTGTATTATACACACTGGCAAAGGGTATGGTGGCAGGAGGGAGAGATAGGTGGGTGGTGGTGGGGGAGATGCTACAAACTTTTCAAACAAGCAGATCTTGTGAGAATTCCATCACAAGACAGCAGTAGGGGGTTGGTGCTAAACCATTAGAAACTGTCTTTATGATCCAATCACCAGGCCCCACCTTCAACACTCTAGATCACTATTCAACATGAGATCTGGATGGGAACACAGAGTCAAACCATAATCAGTAGGCACATGAGAAGATAACCAAACCAATATGATAATTTTGCTATTTGGATTGTGAAATAAGACATGCAAACCTGCTCCTTAAATTCTGTTTGCTTGTTGTGGCCTCTCCAAGCACCAAGTGAAAGTAGAATTTCTGTTTAATTTGTCTGTTTCTTAAAGCCAAGATATCTCTAAATTTTGCCAGAAGCACTCACTTGCAAGTAATGGTATCCTTATGCTCCTTGTTTCTTAACTTCCATGTCTCATGATGAAATTCTTAAAAGTTATTTTAATGTTACTTTATATCATGCTATTTGCTTCATTTAAATCCAGTTTGGTTTCCCAATAGCCCTTCTCTATCCATAGGCAATATATTTTCCTAAAAGAGCACAATAGCAAACATTTTCTAACCCTTTTGTGGGCTTTTCAGGACTACAAATTCATTATAATAGAGTAAGTGAACTCCTGCATTTTGTGTCCATATTTACCCCACCAAAATTTAGATGTTCTGATTAACACATAATACAAATGCTTTATGCTCCAAATAGCCACCCAGAGGTAAGAATGCACATTTGATTATATTGCTCATCATTATGCAAGATGAAAGGGACATGTGTGCATAATTAAGCTACAAATGTCACTGACTCTGGTCAAAAGTCTAGCTTAAAATAAAAAAAACAAAATTGAGGCACTTGTGAAGTTTGTGACCTTGTCTACTTGCCAAAATGGAGGAGATTCAAACAGAAACTGCTGAGCTGCGGACAGACAAATCTAAGCCAGTGATTTCTTCCTGGCACAGAAAGATCAAAGCAGTACTCCTTTTAGGGTTATGGAATGATGTTGCCTATTCCAAATTTTGTCTATTTTTATGTTGGTACACTAGATTCTGAGAGAATCATCTATTAAGAAAGGTAAAATTCTGAGGTTTGGGTCCTTTAGACAGTGAGACAACTTAGTATAGTGATTCAGAGCACAGCCATAGGACCCACTCTGCCAGGGTCCAAATTTCAGCTCCACTGCTTCCTATACCTAAAAACTTGGGAGGATATTAAACCTTTCTGTGTTTCATTTCCCCAGGAGTAAATGATAAATGATAATGGCACCTACTTCGTGGGATTGAGGATGAAATGGGTAGATATATAAAACCGTTGTTTAGGAGAATGTCAGGTATATAGTAAGTCCCTATGTGTTAGCTATTGTCATTCTTGTGTGCCCTGATTCCACCCCAAGAATCTTACTTTTCTTTTTAAGTATTCAGATTCACCTTTTGCTTTCTTTAGTTCCTCATTAAAACTATAGAGAAAGTCCTGCATATTAAAGGGAGAAAACAAGTAAAGAATTAGCACCAGCATCCAAGATGGCCAAATAGGAACAGCTCTGGGTTGCAGTTCCCAACAAAAACACAGAGGGTGAGTGGTCACATTTCCAAATGAAATTTTACTGCCCACAGACCAGGAGATTCCCCGGGCAAAAAAGCACCATGAGTCTCCAGCGCAGCTATCTCAGCTGGCGCAGCAGGTCTCTGCACAAAAACTCACACAAATCTGGGCGCCGTTTCAACTGGCGACTGGAACACATGGCAGACAGAGTTGCCTGTTCAACTGAAAAAAAGAGGGGGCTGACACAGGGAACCAGGTGATCTGGCTCCACCAGTCCCACCCCGACAAAGACCAGCAATCTGAAATGCTCTGGATTGAGAGTTTCACAGTAAGCACAGCTGGACCCGGGACGGTCCAGCTCTGTGGGGGGAGAGGTGCCAGCCAGTTCTGAGGCAGTCCATCATTATTGAGGCAGACCGCCATTACCGAGGCAGACCGCCATTACGAGGCAGTTCTAACTATACCTCTATAAATAAAACTGCAAGGAAGTTCACACAGCAGATGGGCAGAGCCCACGGCAGCTCAGCAACACTTCTGCTGGCAGACTGTGATTAGGCTACCTCCTCGTTGGGCAGGGCATCTCTAAAAAAAGGCAGAAGCAAGGGAAGGATCCAAGATGGCCGATTAAGAGCAGCTCAGGATTGCAGCTCCCAGCAAAAGCATGGAGGGTGAGTGGACGCTGCATTTCCAGATGGATTTTTATTACCTACAGACCAGGAGATTCCCAAGTGGAGGAGCCCCCCCAGGTTGCCGGTGCAGCTGTTTTGGCCGGCACGGCTGTTTGGCCGGCTCAGCTGTTTTCGCCATGGCTGTTTTGGCCGGTGCCCTGGCGCAGCGGTTCTCTGTACAAAATACATGGGTCTGGGTGTCACTTTAGCTGGCAATTGGAGCTCCTGGGAGACAGAGTCACCCAATCAACTGATAAAAAAGGGGACAGAAACAGGGATCCAGGTCAGGAGATTCCTGGGCAAAAAAGCAACATGAATCTCAGTGCGGTTGTTTCAGCTGGCTCAGTGGATCTCTGCATGGGAAATCACACAGATCTCAGTGCCTTTTCAACAGGTGACTGGAACACCTGGGAGATAGAGTTGGCCGTTCAACAACAACAACAACAACAACAACAAAAGCCTCTGAGGTAGGGAGCCAGGTGATCAGGCTCAGCTGGTCCCACCCCTACAAAAAAAACAGCAATTGGAAACGCTCTGGATTGAGTTTCACAGCAAGTACAGTTGAACCCAGGATGGTCCAGCTCTGTAGGGGAGGGGCGTCTGCCATTACCGAGGCAGTCCACCACTATGGAGGTAGTTTGCCATTGCTGAGGCAGCCCGCCATTACAGAGAGAGTCCGCTATTATAGAGGTGGGCCGCCATTGCTGAGGCAGTTCTAACTATACCCTTATAAACAGGACTGCAGGGAAGTTCACATGGCAGCTGGGCGGAGCCCACAGCCGCTCAGGAAAGCCTCTGCAGGCAGACAGTGACTAGGCTGCCTCCTCGCTGGGCAGGGCAGCCTTGAAAAAAGGCAGCAGCACAACAGAAACTCATAAATAAAGCCCTAACACCCCAGGACAGAGCACCTGGGGAAAAAAAAAGGGGGGAGTTTATGAGTTCTGCTGCAGCAGACTTAACCATACCTGCCCAGCAGCTCTGAATGAACAATGGAGCTCACAGCTCAGCACTTGAGCTCCTATGAAGGACAGGCCATCTCCTCAAGCAGCTCCCCTGACCCCCCGTATATCCAAAAAGTCACCTCATAAAGGAGATCTCAGACTGACATCTGGCAGGTATCCTTCTGGGACAAAGATAACAGAAGAAGAAACTGGCAGCAATTTTTACTGTTCTGCAGCCGCTGCAGGTGATCCCCAGGCAAGCAGGGCCTGGAGTAGACCTCAGCAGTCCTACAGCAGAGGGGCCTGACTGTTAGAAGGAAAACTAAGAAACAGAAATAAATAACCTCATCAACAAACTGGATGTTCACTCAGAGACCCAATCTGAAAGTCAACAACTACAAAGATGACAGGTGGATAAATCCACAAAGATGGGAAGAAACCAGCACAAAAAGGACAAAAACACCTAAAACCAGAACGCCTCTCCTCCTACAAGGGATCACAACTCCTCACCAGCAGGGGAACAAGGCTGGATGGAGAATGAATGTGATGAATTGACAGAATCAGGCTTCAGAAAGCGGGCAATAAGAAACTTTTGTGAGCTAAAAGAACATGTTCTAATCCAAGGCAAAGAAACTAAGAACCTTGAAAAAAGATCTGATGAAATGCTAATGAGAATAAACAACATAGAGAGGAATATAACTGAATTGATGGAGCTGAAAAACACAACACGAGAACTTCGCAGAGCATACACAAGTTTCAACAGCCGAATTGACCAAGCAGAAGAAAGGATATCAGAGGTCGAAGATCAACTCAATTAAATAAAACAAGAAGGAAAGAGTAGAGAAAAAAGGGTAAAACAGTATGAACAAAGTTTCCAAGAAATATGGGACTATGTGAAAAGACCTAATCTACGTTTGATAGGTGTACCTGAATGTGATGGAGAGAATGAATCCAAGCTGGAAAATACTCTTCAGGATATTATCCAGGAGAACTTCCCCCAACCTAGGAAGGCAGGCCAATATTCAAGTCCAGGAAATACAGAGAACACCACAAAGATATTCTTCAAGAAGAGCAATCCCAAGGCACATAATCGTCAGATTCACCAGGGTTGAAATGAAGGAGAAAATGCTAAGGGCAGCCAGAGAGAAAGGTTGGGTTACCCACAAAAGGAAGCCCATCAGACTCACAGCAGATCTCTCAGCAGAAACCCTACAAGCCAGAAGAGAGTGGGGGCCAATATTCAACATCCTTAAGAAAAGAACTTTCAACCCAGAATTTCATATCCAGCCAAACTCAGCTTCATAAGTAAAGGAAAAATAAAATCCTTTACGAACAAGCAAGTATTCAGAGATTTCATCACCACCAGGCCTGCTTTACAAGAGCTCCTGAGGCACTAAATATAGAAAGGAACAACCAGTACCAGCCACTCCAAAAATGTACCAAATGTAAAGGGCATCAACACAATGAAGAAACTGCATCAACTAATGGGCAAAACAACCAGCTAGCATCAAAATGGCAGGATCAAATTCACACATAACAATATTAACCCTAAATGTAAATGGACTAAATGCCCCAATCAAAAGACACAGACTGGCAAATTGGATAGAAAGCCAAAAACCATCAGTGTGTTGTATCCAGAAAACCCATTTCACATGAAAGGATACACAAAGGCTCAAAATAAAGGGATGGAGGAAGATTTACCAAGCAAATGGAGAGCAAAAAAAAAAAAAAAAAAAAAAGCAGGAGTTGCAATTCTCCTCTCTGATAAAATAGACTTTAAACCAACAAAGATCAAAAGAGACAAAAGGGCATTACATAATGGTAAAAGGATCAATGCAACAAGAAGCGCCAACAATCCTAAATATATATACACCC
The DNA here is from genome assembly GCA_036589455.1 of Ateles fusciceps. Lineage (NCBI taxonomy): Eukaryota > Metazoa > Chordata > Mammalia > Primates > Atelidae > Ateles > Ateles fusciceps. The sequence goes on from JAZHEH010002077.1 coordinate 4,639,030, forward strand.
AATACAGGAGCACCCAGATGCATAAAGCAAGTTCTTAATGATTTACAAAGAGACTTAGACTCCCACACAATAATAATGGGAGACTTTAACACCCCATTGTAATATTAGACAGATCAAGGAGACAGAAAATTAACAAGGATATCCAGGACTTGAACTCAGACCTGGACCAAGCAAACCTAACAGACATTTACAGAATTCTCCACCCCAAATCCACAGAATATACATTCTTCTCAGTACCACATTGCACCTACTCTAAAATTGACCACATAATTGGAAGTAAATCACTCCTCAGCAAATGCAAAAGAACGGAAATCATAACAGTCTCTTAGACCACAGGGCAATCAAGTTAGAACTCAGAATTGAGAGACTAACTCAGAACCACACAGCTTCATGGAAACTGAACAACTGGCTCTTGAATGTTGACTGGATAAACAATGAAATGAAGGCAAAAATAAAGATGTTCTTCGAAACCAACAAGAACACAACATACCAGAATCTCTGGGACACATTTAAAGCAATGTCTAGAGGAAAATATATAGCAATAAATGCCCACATGAGAAGCAAGGAGAGATCAAACATCGACACCCTGTCATCAAAATTGAAAGAGCTAGAGGAGCAAGATCAAAAAAACTCAAAACCTAGCAGAAGACAAGAAATAACTAAGATCAGAGCAGAACTGAAGGAGATAGAGACACAAAAATCCCTTCAAAAAATCAATAAATCCAGGAGCTGGTTTTTCGAAAAGATCAACAAAATAGAAAGACCACTAGCCAGATTAATAAAAAGAAAAGAGAATAATCAAATAGATGCAATAAAAAATGATAAAGGGGATATCACCACAGATTCCACAGAAATACAAACGATCATCAGAGATTATTACAAACAACTCTATGCACATAAACTTGTAAACCTGAAAGAAATGGATAAATTCCTGGACACTTGCATCCTCCCAAACCTAAACCAGGAAGAAAGCAAAACCCTGAATGACCAATAACAAGGTCTGAAGTTGAGGCAGCAATTAAGAGCCTACCACCCAACAAAAGCCCAGGTTCAGATGGATTTACAGCCGAATTCTACCAGACATACAAAGAGGAGTTGGTACCATTCCTTCTGAAACTATTCCAAACAATCCAAAAAAAGGGAATCCTTCCCAAATCATTTTAAGAGACCAACATCATCCTGATACCAAAACCTGGCAGAGACTCAGCAAGAAAAGAAAACTTCAGGCCAATATCCATGATGAACATAGATGCAAAAATCTTCAATAAAATACTGGCAAACCGATTGCAACAGCACATCAAAAAGCTTATCCACCATGATCAAGTAGGCTTCATCCTGGGGATGCAAGGGTGGTTCAACATATGCAAATCTATAAACGTAATTCACCACATAAACAGAACCAAAGAGAAAAACCACATGATAATCTCAATTGATGCAGAGAAGGCCTTTGACAAATTCAACAGCCCTTTATGCTAAAAACCCTCAATAAACTAGGTATTGATGGAACGTATCTCAAAATAATAAAAGCTATTTATGACAAACCAACAACCAATATCATACTGAATGGGCAAAAACTGGAAGCATTCCCTTTGAAATCTGGCACCACACAAGGATGCCCTCTCTCACCACTCCTATTCAATATAGTACTGGAAGTTCTAGCCAGAGCAATCAGGCAAGAAAAAGAAATAAATGATATTCAATTAGGAAAGGAGAAAGTCCAAACATCTCTATTTGCAGACGGCATGATTGTATATCTAGAAGACCCCATCGTCTCAGCCCCAAATCTCCTGAAACTGGTAAGCAACTTCAGTAAAGTCTCAGGATAAAAAAAAATTGATGTGCAAAAATCACAAGCATTCCTATACACCAATGACAGACTTAAAGAGAGCCAAATCAAGAACAAACTGCCATTCACAATTGCTACAAAGAGAATAAAATACCTAGGAATACAACTAACAAAGGATATAAAGGACCTCTTCAAGAAGAACTACAAATCACTGCTCAATGAAATAAGAGAGGACACAAACAGATGGATAAACATTCCATGCTCATGGTTAGGAAGAATCAAGAACATGAAAATTGCCATGTTGCCCAAAATAATTTATAGATTCAATGCTATCCCCCATCAAGCTAAAATGACCTTCTTCACAGAACTGGAAAATACCACCTTAAACTTCATATGGAACCAAAAGAGAACCCACATAGCCATTACAATTCTAAGCCAAAAGAAAAAAGCTGGAGGCATCATGCTACCTGACTTCAAACTATACTACAAGGCTACACTAATCAAAACAGCATGGTACTGGTATCAAAACAGAAATATAGACCAATGGCACAGAACAGAGGCCTGGGAGACAACACCACACATCTGCAGCCATCTGATCTCTGACAAACCTGACAAAAACAAGCAACGGGGAAAGGATTCCCTGTTTAATAAATGGTATTGGGAAAACTGGCTAGCAGTGTGCAGAAAGCAGCAACTGGAACCCTTCCTGACACCTTACACTTAAATTAACTCCAGATGGATTGAAGACTTAAACATAAGACCTAACACCATAAAAACCCTGGAAGAAAACCTAGGCAAAACCATTCAGGACATAGGCATAGGCAAGGACTTCATGACTAAAACTTTTAAAAGCCTTGACAACAAAAGCCAAAATAGACAAATGGCATCTATTTAAACTCCAGAGCTTCTTCACAGCAAAAGAAACAATCATTAGAGTGAACTGGCAACCAACAGAATGGGAAAAAATTTTTGCAATCTACCCATCTGACAAAGGACTTATATCCAGAATCTACAAAGAACTAAAACAGATTTACAAGAAACAAACAAACAAACAAACAAACCCATTCAAAAGTAGGCGAAGGATAGGAACAGACAATTTTCCAAAGAGGACATATATGAGGCCAACAAACCTATGAAAAAATGCTCATCATCACTGGTCATTACAGAAATGCAAATCAAAACTACATTGAGATACCATCTTATGCCAGTTAGTATGACAATCATTAAAAAATCTGGAGACAACAGATGCTGGAGAGGATATATAGAAATAGCAACACTTTTACATTGTTGATGGGAGTGTAAATTAGTTCAACCATTGTGTAAGACAGTGTGGTGGTTCCTCAGGGACCTAGAAATTTAAATTCTGGTTGACCCAGCAATCCCATTACTCGGTACATATACAAAGGATTATAAATTGTTCTATTACAAAGTTACATGCACCTCTATGTTCACTGCGGCACTGTTTACAATAGCAAAGACTTGGAACCAACCCAAATGCCCATATATGATTGACTGGACAGGGAAAATGTGGTACATATACACCATGGCATACTGTGCAGCCATAAAAAATGATGAGTTCATGTCCTTTGTAGGGACATGAATGAACCTGGAAACCATCATTCTTAGCAAACTGACACAAGAACAGAAAATCAAACACCGCATGTTCTCACTCATAGGTAGGTGTCAAACAATGAGAACACATGGACACGGGGAGGGGAGCATCACACACTGGGGTCTGTAGGTAGGGACTAGGGGGAGGGACAGAAGGGGGTAGGGAGTTGAGAAGGGATAACATGGGGAGTAATGTCAGATATAGGTGATGGAGATCCAGGAAGCAAACCACATTGCCGTGTATGTACCTGTGCAAGAATCCAGCATGTTCTGCACATGTACCCCAGAACCTAAAGTGCAATTATATATATATATATAGAATTTGTACCACATGTGACAGGCACTATATTAGATGACTTTAATAAACTTTCAGAAGTAACTATTGGGGAGGGTTAACATTAGGAAAATAGCTAATGTAGATGATAGGGGGTTAGATCCTGCAAACTACCATGGCACGTGTATACCTATGTAACAAACCTGCACGTTTGGCACATATAACCTAGAACTTAAAGTATAATAATAAAAAGGTTAAAAAAAATGTAATTACTATAATGACCCTAGTGTTCAAACCCCAGAGACTCCATCTTGAATAGGAGCTGGGTAAAATGAGGCTGAGGCCTTCTGGGCTGCATTCCCAGGAAGTTTGGCATTCTAAGTCACAGAGTAAGATAGAAGGTGAGCAGGACTGGTACCACAAGATACAAGTCATGAAGACTACGCTGATAAAACAGGATGCAATAAAGTTGGAAAAAACCCTCCTAAAGCAACATGTCATTAAAAGTGACCTCTGGTCATCCTCAGTGCTTACTATACACTAATTATAATGTATTAGCATGGTAAAAGACACTCCCACCAGCACCATGACAGGGTACAAATGCCATGGCAATGTCCAGAAGCTTCCCCATATGGTCTAAAAAGAAGAGAAATCCTTTGTTCTGGGAATTCCCCTCCTCCTTCCTGGAAAACTCATGAAGGATCCACCCCCTTGATTAGCATATTGTCAAGAAATAACCATAAAAATAGTAAATCAGCAGCCCTTAGGGCTGCTCTGCTTATGGCATAGTGATTTTATTCCTTTGCTTTTTTTTTTTTTTTTTTTTGAGTCAGAGTCTCATTCTGTCACCAGGCACCAGGCTGGAGTGCAGTGGCACAATCTTGGCTCACTGCAACCTCCACCTCCCAGGTTCAAGCAATTCTTCTGCCTCAGCCTCCCGAGTAGCTGGGACTATAGGCGCATGCCACCACGCCCAGCTAATTTTTGTATTTTTAGTAGAGACGGGGTTTCACCATGTTGACCAGGATGGTCTCAATCTCTTGATCTCGTGATCCATCCGCCTCGGCCTCCCAAAGTGCTGGGATTACAGGCTTGAGCCACTGTGCCTGGCGTTCCCTTACTTTCTTAATAAACTTGTTTTCACTTTACTCTGTGGACTCGCCCTGAATTCTTTTTTTGCATGAGATCTAAGAACCCTCCCTCTCTTGGGGTCTGGATTGGGACCACTTTCTGTTAACAATATTTCCTATGTATGAATGTGGCATCCTTTTCAGATGAGAAAACTGGGTTTTGCGGGGGAAAAGTTACTTGGACAGGATCACACAGCTAGCATGTGGTGTGACCACATCAGCCTTATGTGCCAAGTTTAAGATAAATCACCTTTGACAAGAATAAAAACTTCATCTGCTGGTACACTAAGGGGACAAAGAATGAAAATGAAAGAACCAAAACTTCAAGTCAACTCTGAAGTTCTAGATAGAGAACTGTAGGATACTCGTGAATAGATGATATTTTCACCTCTTTTTGTGTGTGGAGTTTTCTCCTCCTAGATCTCCAAGTATAATGCTAGAAATTGCTTTCCTCCATCACATGGATTTCATGACCAGAATGACAGTCTCATGAAAAGAATCCAAAGTTCATTTCTCCAAATGAAAGACCTAGTTTTACGAATGACTTGATCTGATACAGCAAAAGCAGTATTTCAGTAGAATATTTCTTTTTGACAGTGGCGATCAAGATATTCTTATCTAATATAGAATATACTGCCCACATATAAACAGGATTTGTAATAATTAGAGAACTGAAATCTTCGTAAGTCTACTGAAAATTCAATTTATCAGAGCATCTCAACTAACAAATGTTGGCAAATTCACGTTTCAGAAAAAGAATAGGAAAACTGTTGATCTATATCTAATTCACATCAATAGGAATAAATAATAGCAATCGCAAAAGACAACTATTACATCACATCTTGAGGTTTTTAGTAAAATACAAAATACACATGCACAAAATGAAGTAACTGAGATGTAGTTCACATATTCTTTATAGCAGAGAAATAATTTTTAAAATTATAAAGATATAATCTCATGACTGTCATCTTATGTTTATTGAACACCGAATTTGTCTAAGAATATTGTAGAAATATTAGTTCAAACAAAAATACTAACAAATTTCAAGGTGCACATTATTTTCATCATATAGAGAAAGACTCCCTGACTCAGAGAGATTATAAGGCATGTCCAAGTTTATAAGTATGAGAGCTAGTAGGAATTGAACCTAGATCCAGATTACAAGCCTGCTTTTGGAATACAATAGCAAATGGGCTTTTTAACTGAAAAAAAAAAATGGAATAAGAGGGATACTGAAAGTACTAAAGAATAAAATTTACATTATCTGGTAGCAAATAATTCCAGCAAAAAAAAGCCGGGGCAGGGGGTGGGGGGGGGGGTTGGAATTTGACCAAAGCAAACACTCAAGCTGTGTGGCAGTTCTGCAGATTACGAAATGGATTTTATCCACGGAAGAAGAAGTAGATAAATGATTCCAGAATGCTGAAAAAGACTTGACCCAGAATGAATCAAAGTTTATGAAGTATTAGAAACACTGTTCATATATATTGTTTTTTATTTTGTTAAGGAGAAAGAGATAGGTTCATTGTTTGAGAAAAAGCAGCAATGTAGCATCAATAGAATATGGCATAATGACATAATGATTGAGCTCAACCTTGTTTTACTTTTGCAAGAAGAACATAATGAAAGTTCAAAAAGGTAAAAAAAAAAAATAGAAAATTGAAATTCCATGTAATTTGGGTATAATAAAACAGTTCCAACTTGTTTTAGTATGCAGACTCAGACAAAGCTTTGTCAGACTACTAAATGAATTTAAAAATGAAAAGCTAAAAATACAATTTCTATTTAAAAGTGATGAGAAAATACAGTAAGAAATGACAACATATTTTATTTCTAAAGCATACATAGTTAGAAGACGGTAAAAAAGAGGGGCATTGTTTTTGGAAAAAGAAGACAAAGTGAGGCAATGTTTTAAATGCCTGAAGGACAATTTTATGGAAGAAAATGGTGTATTTTAAATGATTATCTCAGTTAGAAAAATGGTTTTTAGAGAGCAATATTTTATCAAAGGCTTTAGTCATAAATATTTTGGAGAAGTTTATAGATTGAAATGATTAACTCTTGTGGAATGAGTCTATATGTGTTTGGTATAAACTTACTCTTTTTACTTTGTGTTCTCCTAAGTAATTTCTACTTTTTTTATGTGTGAACAAAACTTAGTGGTTTTTTAAAAAAATAGAATAATCAGCAAAGTAATGATTGACAAGTAACATTTAATTAAAGATCTGGTACAATGTAGCAGCACTGAAGGAAATAAATAGATGGATATCTGGAGAGATTTCCTGGCAAAACAAATAAACTTTGAGGTATGATTGAAAAAAACTGTATATTTAAGCTGGTCAGTATAATTTGATATACATATATGTTGCATGATGATTACCACAATTAAATTAATCAACACATTTATCATCACGCTGTTACTGTTACCGTGTGTGTGTGTGCGTGTGTGTGTGTGTGTGTTGTGTGTGATGAGGAAACATAAGATCTACTCTTCTAGCAAATTTCAAACAATGTAGCATTAGTAACTATAGTCACTGTTCTGTACATTAGATCTCTAGAACATATTCAGCATATAGCTGACTCACTTTTTGGAACTAAAGATAAAGATAGATCCTTAAATGTTTTTTCATCAAAAAAGAAATTCATACTGATCAAAGATGTAAATGAGAAAGAAAAATCAAAAAGGGAAAAAACAGTTGTCTAAAGAAAATATAGAATTTTATATAATATATAGAGAAATACTTTAATCAATATTATTTTATCAAATCAATGCTATCTATTTAATTAATATCTAAAACAAAAATCAGACCACCATGTTAGCTGCTTTTTCTGATCTGTACCTATATATTTCTATATAGTATTAATATACTGGCTGAGCATGACTTATTTGAAATGCTTGGGACCAGAAATGTTTCTAATTTCAATTTTCTTTGGAATTTGGAGTATTTGCATATAGATAATACGGTATCTTGGAGATGGGGAGCCAAGTCTAAACACAAAATTAGCTTATGTGTCATATATATGATATATATAGCCTGAATATAATTTTATACAATATTTTCAGTAATATACATTATCTGTCACATGAAAGCAGGTTTGGGAATTTTCTTCTACTGGCATCATGTTGCTACTCAAAAAGCTTCAAATTTTAGAGCATTTCAGATTAGAGATGTTCAACCTGTATTATCATATGTTATTTTATCAAATATAAACACTTATCTATTTGCTTTCATTTAAAGTAGAATAGATTTATCTCTGACAAATCTTTTCGTAATACCTGTATAGACCATAACCCTCCCCATCTTCACAATTATGATTTTCCCCCTACATGTGGTATTTTGAAGATCTTCCTGATAAAGCCAGTATGTAAGCAGTACTTCCTTTCGACATCAGGTGAAGATACCAAGTTAAAAAATAGCTTTTTATTAAGAAATACCTAAATATTTGTATGGCAAGGTCTTTTTCTAAAGCAATTTAGTTTTTCATAGATGACTCCCCCAACTTCCTGTCTGGGAGATTAGGATAGTTGCCTTGCTTCTAAAACCAAGGCAGAAAGCCTGGGGGGAGAAAGCCTGGGTGGCCTCAGTGTTCAGATTCTCACATATACACCATACACGTAGTTATCACTTTGAGGCTGTTTTTCTATTACTGGGCTGATACTCCTGAGTATAGGTCTTTCTAGTTTCAATTCTCTTGAGAATAAACTGTTTTTCCTTCCTGACTTTTTAGGGTTAGGGCTAAAGGTATATCGCTGTTTGGGTCTAGGTATAATAGGTCTGAACTACCCAATCCTTCTATTTCTCAATTCTTCAGGCTTTATTTTAGGTTGGTGCAAAAGTAATTGTGATTTTTGTCATTAAAAGAAATGACAAAACCCGCAATTACTTTTGCACTAACGTAATCCATTTCCAAGAATATTATCATATAGTCTACTCTATCCTGCTAAACCAATTATCCTAATTTATCTGAATTCAGTCTCCAAAATTTATTGAAATGCTTGTTTGCTGAAGTTTTTATTTCTATTTTTTTGGACTTCATTTATAGTCTTTTCAAGTAAGATTTGAGGAAAGATAGAAGAAGAACATAAATTATTTTAAACGAAATGATTTAGATTTTTTAAGCATGACACTAAGGCATATTCTGTAAAATGGCAGATAGCCAGATCATATTTATAAGAAATGAAAACCATTTGTAAATGCTAAAAATCACCAGTAAAGTCAAAATTAAGAAGACATATATGAAAAAATAACTTGTAAGCTTAAAAAGTGTTGTCAAGTCACATACATACATTGTTGTAAATAAAAACATGAATACACCAATAAAGCAAAAAGTAGGCAAAGTGTATTAGCAGGAAGTTCAAAGAAAAAAGTTGCTAACATATGGAAGATGATTAGATAATCAATGAGAGCCAAATCTATAGAATAAGATTTCACAATTATTTAACTGCCACAGTGACTCAGAAGAAAATGTTTGACAATCTCTGATCTAGATAAGGGTATGAAGACACAGCCCCTCTATTTTGCCACTGGAAAAAGTGTAAATTGACTCAAGGTATATGGAGAGTTCATTGGTACCATATATCAAAATCCAAAATGCCTTTTAACACAGCAACTCGTTTCTATAAAGTATTCAGATATATAAAAGAAAGCAAAATTGTATATATAAGAAATATTTATAAGAAATTAAAACCATTTGTAAATGCTAAAAAATCATCAATAAAGTCAAAATTAAGGAGACATGTCAGGAAAAATAACTTATGAGATTAAAGTGTTGTCAAGCCACATACATACATTGTTGTAAATAAAAATACGAGTACACTAATAGAACAAAAAGTAGGCAAAGTATATTCAAAGAAAAAAGTTACTAACATATGAAAGATGATTAGATACTCGATAAGAGCCAAATCTATAGAACAGAATTTGGTTATTATTTGTAGCATTCTGAAAGTAACAAAATAAGATGTACCTAAATACGAAGAAACATGATTATAAAAATGTAATTTATCCATATGATCCATACAATATAATAATCAGTAATTGAGAAGGAAGTGGAAGATACACACACACACACACACAGAGACACAAATACGTTAAAATATCTAGGATTTTTAAATTATATTTTTTAGCTACTTCATTTTGTCAAAATCTAGGCTTTTTTACATGTAAATTCATGTTGTTTATACTATGCACCAACTTGTTCACATAAAAGAATATGTAATTATACAGATAAATGCACTTAAAATTACTGGAATCATACCAAGAAATTATTATTGACTTTGGAAGAAAGGACTGGAGGATAAGAGGTATGACAGTAAGTTCTGTTTACACTTTATTATTTTATACTTTTTGTAATAATATAAGAAAATGTATTTATAATTGATATTTAAAAGTTAATAGGAAAAGCGTGTTACATTTTGCTAACAGAAACCAAAACATCTGTAATTATAAGCCCATTTTGTTTAAAACTAAGCATATAAAAGTACTAAAAACTTGGTGAATATGTGAATGTGCATAAATATTCAGAGAGAAACATACAGAGAATATTTGTTCCATTTGGTTCTTTTTTTTAAAGTATCTTATTTGCTACATAAAGTAATAATACCATAAAACAAAGGAAAATTTAACAATAGAAGAAGGGAGGATGAAAAAGTGTTTTTCCTCTTAGTAAAAATGCTAAGAATCTCCTGCACCACTATAGGAAGCTGAAGTAAATAACTTCTAAACTGTAACTATACTGTAAATTGCTATGCTGTGTTTTTTAGTATTTTGTGTTTATTTTTGTTTAATGCAATTCCTAATACTTATGTCCTTATTTTGAAATAAAATGGCCTTAGTTTGAACCATAAAAAGTAGTGGCACTTTAACCCCGAATTATGAATAATATACTCAATAGCTTTTTGGTTGAGGGTTTTTTATTTTACTCTAAGTCTGGGACACATGTGCTGATCATACATGTTTGTTACATAGGTATACATGTGCCATGGTGGTTTACTGCACCTATGAATTCATCATCTAGGTCTTAAGCCCTGCATGCGTTAGGTATTTGTCCCAATGCTCTCCCTCCCCTTTCCCTCCAACCCCCAACAAGCCCTGGTGTGAGATGTTCTCCTCCCTGTGTTCACATATTCTCATTGTTCAACTCTCACTTAGGAATGAGAACATGTGGTGTTCGCTTTTCTGTTCCTTAGTTTGCTGAGGATGATGGCTTTCCTCTTATAGTTTTAACTAGTAAATTTGTCATTAAAAACAAATCAACATTTATTTTAAACAGAAGGAGCATGTGAGTAGATTTGTTACCTGGAAATATTGTGTGATGCTGAGATTTGGAGTACAGATTCTATCACCATGATAGTGAGCATAGTACTGAATAGATACATATTTTTTTATAACCCCCCTTCCCTCCACTCTCTTCTAGTCCAGTGTCTATTGTTTCCTTATATGTCTATGTGTGCCCAATACTTAACTCCTACTTACAACCCTATTAAAATGAGAAAATGACATGAACAGACTTCTCAAAAGGAGGCATACAAATGGCCCACAAATGTGAAAAAAAATGCTCAGCATCACTAATCAGACAAATGCAAATCAAAACAATGAGATGTCATCTCATACTGGTCAGAATGGCGAGTATTTAAAAGTCAAACAACAAATGCTGGTAAGGCTGCAGAGAGGAACGCATGCTTACGTATTGCTGCTGGAAATGTGAATTAGTTCAACCACTGTAGAAAGCAGTCTGGTGATTTCTCAAAAAACTTAAAACACAGCTACCATTCGATTCAGCAAACCCATTACTGGGTATGTACCCAAAAGAAAATAAATCATTCTACCAAAAAGACATATACACTCTTATGTTCATTGTTGCACAGTTCACAATAGCAAAGCCATGGAATCAACCAAAGTTCCCATCAGTGTTGACTGGAAAAGGAAAATGTGGTTCATATATACCACAAAATACTACACAGTCATGAAAAAGAATAAAATCATGTCCTCTACAGTAACAAGAATAGAGCTGGAAACTTTAATCCTAAGCAAATTAACACAGGAAGAGGAAAACATTCCTTGAATTGCTACCTGTCTTCAGATTCTTTCCAAGTTCCCCTGAGGCCCAGACTAATGGTATGGTACAGACAAAACTCCAAAATTGACTTCACCGACTGCCTCAGCAGCCTCATCTTCTGCTCAGCATCCTGTAATGCTCCATCAGTACCACTGTTGGTACAGCAAGGCAAGGTTCTGCTTGGCACCCTTCTGCCTTTTTTCAGTGTTGCTGTGGCCTGAAAGGCTTTTCCTCTCTTACTCCTGCCCCCCTCACTCACCCTGTTTCTCAGGTGAGTTCCATTTCCATATTCAAACTCTGCAAAGGTGTCCCATTTGATACAACCCTTACTTGCATCAGCCTACTTCTCATGACTAGGTGGAAAGTCAATAACTGCCCTCTGACACCACTTCTTTTCAATATTATACATTTCAAATGTTTGCTGACAAGTACATTTTTTCAAAGTCTTTAATCTTATTGAAATTAGAGTCTATGTTTGCTTACTATTATATATAAAGGTTTTTTTTTTTTAGCATACTATTAGGTAAAAACAGGTCTTTCTAAACATTAGCACGTTGAATATAGTTATTTAGTATCCCATGTAAATGAGGTCATAAGCTCAAATTTATATTTCTATTTCTACAAACACATATTGTGCTTTTTTATAGTTTATTAACTTATGTTTTCATTTGCTTGCCAGCAAATAAAAAGAATCTCAAATTGGAAATTTAATGAGCAACTAGAACAATTTGGACTAAATGAAATATTAAATTCTAAAAAAATCTGAGTATATAAAATATAACACTTCTTTTTGTACTACCATTATGTTACTGTAGTCAACTTTAACATGTTGGAACTATTTTCAATCATTTCGTTATATTAGATAAGAGTGTCTCTTAAAATGCTCCAGATGCTATGTGAAATTAAATGTGAGATATTAAAAACTATCCTCATGGGGCATTTTACTTAATTTCTGTGCTGATCACACCAGGCAAATCCTTAACACATGGCAGAAGGAGAAGCATCCACAGAATATACTAAGGAAGAAATAATTTTTATGACAAGCACTGTGGCAAATACACACACCATCAGGCCAAACAGAGTGCACACAAGAATGAAGGACTGGGAGCCTACACTGCTTGGAGACCCAGTAAGTATTGCCAGGCCATGCACATTTGACACCTGATAACAGTAGGAGAAGCTAGGAAAAAGTTATTTCCAGGGAGCAGTAGCAAGAACTATGAAGAAACTGACTTGTCTTCCAATGAAAAGCTGAAGGGACATGCATTATATTTTCCCCTAAGAGAAAAAGTTTAATTCTGCCAACAATGATTTGCTTGCACATAAAGGGCCTCAGAAATGTTGGGATCCTTCATCTGCATCTATTCAAAAGCAGATAAATTAAAATGAGATAGTTCAAGCACACTGTGGTATGGGAGACAGCTTCAAAGGCTGTCTTGAATAACTTGTCTGGTCACTAGTAAACCAGATTTAATGAAAATGAGAAAAGATTTCCTCACCAAAGCTGCAGCATAATTATCCTGAATTGCTGAAAGAAAACCTATCAATTGATTTTGAATCTTAGGATTTACTTACAAGTAATTTTTCTCATTACAAAATAATAGACAAAAGGTGTTGGATGTTGACTACATTCTGGCCAGTTATTTGTTTTGTTTAAATGTTCGTTCTTCACTTGTAGTGATTACCACTTAGTACATTGTTTAGTATCTATGGTTTACATTATATTTCTTATATCTCCCTCCAAATATTGTGACATTCTAGATGGTAGGTAATATTATCCATTTATCCTAGAGATAGGTGATGAATATTTTATGTCTATTGAAATCTGCATATTGAGATTCTGCCTGGGCCAACAAATACAGCAAGAAAATGGCTAACAAACTTAACTCCAACAAGCACTAATTGTTTAAATTTTGCCAAGTTTTTATTAGCACAGTTTAGTTAGATAAAACCAGTCCCCTACCTTCACAATTCAAATCTTAGTTATCAAGGAATATTCAATACAAGTACTTGCAAAAAGTGCAAAGTTTTCTGATAGCTCTTCAGTCCACAGATACCTAAAAAACAGGTAAGAATTATAATCAAAGCCCGATCATATCACTTCTTTCAAAGACTGTTGGTTTTGAGACCTGTACATCTATTACTCAGTTTCCATACAGATAACAAATCATACAGTTGTGATTTGTTTCCTAGTTATAAATTCATATGCCCTCTTACAAAAATCAAAAGAAAACAGGCCAAGAAAAATGAAAATGTAGGAAAGATAAGGGTGATACTATAGTAACTGAAATTTTAATCAAACATAAATGCCGTTATAGAAGCAATGGCTAACTGTGAAAAAAATTGACATTGCTGCTTTAGATATGTAGCTAGAACTTCCTGAAGGCTCCCTTTTCAGCATAAATGAAGTAGATGTGACAAAGAATGAAGATGTCCTGGAAAAAATGATACTAGCAAAAAAACAACAACCAAACAAAAACAACTTCACATTTTTAAAACCTCTTGAAAATATATCATAACATTGAAAGCACAAATGGTAAAATGTTAAAAGCCGATCCTAATATAAGAAGCATGCTAATTCACCAAGGCATAGAAAGAGTGTTCATTCCATCTCAGATGTCAATACAATGCAAAGGAAGGAAATCATTGCTAAAACTATTCTTGATTTTTTTTTTTTTTGCAAATAACTCATTTATTTTTCATCAAAAAAAAATATGCTAAATAAATTAGTTTCACTATTTAAAAAAATCTCCCTATGTATATACAACTGATAGTATGGAGTTTTTGATGTTTTGTCAAATGGTTTTTAAAGGTCATGGAACAATCATAATTTTTTTTCCATTGACTATAATCAGCTTGCACAGGCTAAATGCATGGGTATGTTTATGATCTGGCACTACCATAGAAGTGAGAACTGCCTGGATATATTATCACCATTACTCTTGACAACAATCATTTTTTTAAATGTGCTATACCATAAAATTAAGTAGCATGTATCAATAGTATTCTCAATGAACTACTAGTAATAATTTTAATTTTGTTTATAAGATTGGAAGAATACACAGTTTCATATTTTAAAGTGATATTTCTGGCCATGTAAAACTACAAGGCAGGAAAATCCTTTGAATAGGATTTCTGAAAAAAAAATTGTATGTGTATATTCACTATATTGCTGTATATTTAATTTAGAAACACATCATTGTGATTTTTCTTGTTGTGGTTTTAAATTTGCATTATGAACCAATTTGGTCAATCAACTACAATACTTTCTAGCAGCCACATAGTAAAAACATCCTGGCAGTGAACTTCTCAGAGATTCCGTGATCTCTTGACCATATCATCCCATTATGTTCTAGTTCCCCGCCACCTGTTCCCACCTTCTCTACAACCAGTCTGTAAATCACATCCATGTTCCTCAAACTGATATCAGAATTTTTACTTCTTCCAGTCATGCCCATGTAACTCCTGCAGCAGCATTCCCCTATAAATAGCTTTAAAATGCATGAAGTTACAGAAACATCCTCATGTATACTCTCTCATTTCATATTCTAATAGCAGTGGATAGATAGCTATGACTTTGGAAATCACTATACCTAACAAAACATTTGGAAAGGAGGTCAAGTCTAACATTTAAAATCACTGGGGAAGAATTGTAGTTGAAAAGGGAAAAGGAACATTTCGTGTATTCAGGCAAGTCTGAAGTTTAAACCAAGAAAATGAAAAAAGTTTAAACAAAGCAAGGTCAGTTCAATTTGAAGAGAGACAAAGAATATGAGATCAGCATAATTGGGCTTTTTGTCTGATATACCACCACCAACAGCAATGATTAAAGATCATCAACAGCAATAATAATATTTATTGAGAACTTCCCATGTTCCTGACAATATTCTTCACATGTTAATGACTCATTTAATGCCTCCCCACCGGCCATGCCGGTTCCAGAGTCCTATGAAATAAGAACTATCAATAACCCAGTTTAAAAACAGAAAAAACAGGCCAGGCATGGTGGCTCACACCTGTAATCTCAGCACTTTGGAAGGCTGAGGCGAGAGGATTATTTGATTCCAGGAGTTCAACACCAGCCTGGACAACATAGGGAGACTCTATCTCTACAAAAAACTTAATAAATTATCCAGGAATGATAGTGTGCATCTGCAGTCCCAAATACTTTGGAGGCTGAGATAGTAAGTCAAGGTTGCAGTGAGCAGTGATTGTGCCACTGCACTCCAGCCTAGGTGTCAGTGTGAGACTCTGTCTCAAAAAAAGAAAAAAAGAAAGAACAGAGAGATCAAGTACATTCCCCCAAGGCCACACAACTAGAATCTGGATGGAGTCAAAGTCTTTCAATCCAGAGCCCATATTCAATAACCATTACAATATACTTAACATACAGATTCAGAAATTGGGCAAATGCTTGAAGTCTCCTTAGCTACTATCTTATTCCAATCACAGATGATAAAAAAAAGAAAAAGTTAAATAAACTAGCATTTAGGATTCAAGAGTTGAAGATTTGCACAGCACTGCCAGCTCTCACTTTCCGTTGCCTGACATTTTTAAAAACTATTTCTACAGAATGCAACATGGGAGAAGCACATCAGTCAATTCAAGTCGTTATTGCAGACTTACCAGACATACAAGTTCCAGTAGAGTTTAAGTCATTCTGGGTGACAGAAATATGAGTATAATATTTTAAAGATCTGAATAATCTGTGAATTTGCTCCAGTTCTTTGAGTTTAAAATCTGGATAAGAAAAGCCTGTAGAGATCATAGGGTACCCTGCGTATAGCATTTTGCTCCATTTCAGTCCAGCTAAGCATAAAACGGTTCAATTGTACAGTACCAAAATGCCTGCTTGAGGTTTTGGCCTGAGTTTGTCTTTAAAAGAGCTTCATTGTTCATCCAATTTGAATTCATTGACTGACAACCATTTATAGATTCCATTTACCCATTTCACAGGGTCCTAAAATCATAGAATTTTACAATCAGAAGTGCTTTGGAGTGAGGAGTTCTTTTCCTTTCAGACTCTGCTTTCTTTCATACTTGATTAAAAGACCAAAATGTGTAGACAATTTTACTTGCTAAATACATGACCAAGATTGATTTCATTTTGAGAAGAATTGGACAAATTATTGACACTTGCATTGTTTAGAAACTATCACAGTTAACCTGCCCAGGAGCCTAATAAAATGCCTTATTCTTTTGTAAATTGAATCAGCATGTGCAAAAGTCATTTTCATGTTAAGTAAATGTGAAGGTCAATGGATGAATAGACACCAAGGGGAAAAAAATGGATTTTGTTTTCTTCTATGCTGTTGCTATTAGATTTTGCATTTATCAAAGATAGTTCATTTTGAAGCTTGCAATTGGGAGGAAACTGTAATTCAAGAAACAGTAAAAGAACACTCTGTACTCTCCTTGAACTTCTCTGCCCCAGTCTCTACATATATTTTCATTTTGTCCTCAGCCTTTTGAGATTGCTTTTGAGGAATTATATGGGCTCCCTCTGGTGACTAATTTCACATGTAAACATTCCCCTGGCAGTTAATTAAGAAGCTGCAACCTCAGGATCCTGTACTCATCTTACACAAAAAAGTATGTAAGGTTATAGGCTTGTGGGAAAGCTTTTTCATTTAGTTTTTGTATTTTTAAGAAAAAACACATCTCAGAATTTGGCATGGGTTTTCCATTGGATGCACAGAGTAAATTTTTATCACTTCATTATCACATTAAATTCCCCAATTGTGTGTTATTTTTTTCTTTTTCTTTTAGCTACCATTATTTGGGATGAAAAGATCTTGATAGTTTCTGAAAAAAATACTTCTGACATTTAGACAAAGTTAAAATGTATAAAAATAGCCCAAATAGATGTTTTTAAATGTGTTTTGTGCACATGGAAAATGGAGCTGAGCCAGGAAAAATAAGAAATTGATGTTATGGATAAAGAAGACTTGTCCTGGTCTCATTTCTCCAAGTAAAACAACTCCTCAGCAGCTCAAGAGACTAGGTAGGGCCTCCTACCCATCATTTTGTGGCAGATTTTAGATTGCTTATTCAGGCATCCTTTTTCCTACTTCTATTTCATCCTTCTCCACTCTCTCCTTCCTACAAAGAAATAAAATGTATTCCAAGATATATAATTAAAGCTTTCAACCATTGTTCTCATCTCATGATCATTCTTTTAAAACCAGAAGTAACCTTCATTTTGAAATTCCTGTGCATCTTTGTCTTTCAGAAGTTATAAATTTATTACATGTCTATAGAAACTATCTTTAAGGATGAATGTTGTCCTTAACCATTTCATAATTTACTTATGTTAATATCATTGTGTGTATATTTTCCTGCAACTGGTGTCTTCATCAGCATGAAATTTTAGAGATTTGTATATAATGACACATGTAAATGTACATTATTCTCTTTACCTGCTTTCAACTACACTATACTACTACAATACTGTTTATTTATTCAGGCCAATAATTGCCTTTTATGATGTTTTTCATTTTTCAGTAATCCTAAGGGTTCAGAAAAACATGTTCAGGGCCTGTTTTCTCTTTTACCTGTAGAAGGGTTTCTCAGGACTGTGAATTTTGATTGACAGGTCTCAGAGAATGAACGTGTTTATTAACACAAAATTGTTCTTTAAAAGTGATTGTTTCCATTTGTGTTTCTACCTGTGGCAAGCCAGGTTCCCATTAGCAACCAGAACAATCAGTTTCCACTAACACTTTAGTATAGTTTTGATAAAGGCATAAGTTAAACATTAAAGAACTGGAGAAACTGGTGCCTCAGTATTAAGGCTGGAATGTGAAAACAAACCCATTGGAGCCTTTCCTGGGTTTTCTCAGACCCTCAAGTCTGATAGAATAATAAAAACGTTCTTACACCTACACCTTGTACCAGGGCCCACTTATTATATCAAAACTTTCCAAGACTTTAGAGAAAGCTTTCCAGGCCCCAGATCCTAGTTAAAAATTAGATATAGATTGAATGAAACAATCCCATTTGTAGTTACACTCCCACACATAGGCATCAGGCTTAGAATATATATATAAGCACTGAAAAAACCAAACCTGTAACTTTGAGTTCATTGGTGAGTTACTCTGACTTTCTCCCTATAACTGTTTGTAGAAATTAACTCCCTTCTTTCCCTGTCCGGCTGCATTTCATTATTGGACCACAAGAACAAGCAGCTGGAAGTCTTTCTGTCCAGGAGCAAGCCCACTTCTTACTTATTCTATGAGATTGTTGTGCCTAATCAGTAAGAATATGTCCTCAGTTTAATTTCTGTCATGCTATGTTATACATTTAAAGCTGGTCTTCAGAAGTGACTTCACTTAATGATCATCTACTAATGTTACAAATTTCCCCTAGTCACCAATCATTTCCTGTATGAGTCAATAAATATACACACTTTTTTGCTCCAAAGTACAAATATCAGAGAGAGAGAAAAAAAAACCATGAACATTTACACCACTGCTACTTCTAAAGCAAAACAAAAAATGCTAGCACCATATTCTAATGCCCTCTCTGCTTTTGAGGTATTAGCTGACTAAACCACTCTACTCCCCTTCTTATCAATATCATCTAACTAGGTCGTTTTTTTTTAATTTTGCAAGATATCTTACTAAGGTGGTTCAGTTTTCTTCTATAGGCTTTCTCTGCCAGCTCTTTTGAAAGTAATAGCAATGTCCATACAATTGGTTTTATTACTTTCATGACCTTCACCACAGTACCTGAAGAATTCTCATATATTCCTATATCCTGGTATTTTGGCTGTCACCCCAAACACATTTACCTTTAAATTCTTTCATGGTGTACAGATTTAACCCAGATTGATAACTTTTCATCTATACAATACCAGAAACATCTTATCTAAATGTAAATGGAGAAAAATAGACAAGCATAGCACACATCATTTTTAGCTTTTAAGTATTAGCTTTGAGTTCTTACTGCTGCTGAGGAAACCCACTCATTCTCGCTAGCCATTTTTTCCTATATTAGAAACAATAATTTCTATTCTCAAACTTTCGAATCTACTTCCCAACTCTTGACACTTCACAAATATATATGTTTCTCATGTCACCAAAAAAGCAGCAAACTAAAATAACTTTCAGGCTCTTCCAAAGCCACATCTATCATTCAGACTATACTTGGCCATTATGGTAGTCAAATTATCCCACTTCTCTTTAAGCGAACCTCCATACTTGCACACTGAATCTCATCTACTCAAAGAATACACCTTCTGCAAACTTGATTAATATAAATCTTCATATGAGAAGTCTACTTTAGTTCTTATAAGCTGAAAACACATATTTGTTATTTTTCAAAAAGTACAAGAAGGCAAGAAAAAACAATCTACCATTTGAAGAGACAAAGCAAACATCAGAATCAGATTAGATATAACACAGATGTTAAAATAATCAGACAGGGAATTGACAAAGACCAATTAATATTTTAAGGGCTATAATGGGAAAAAAGCAGATAATGTAAGAACAATGGATGATAAAGTTAAAATATCTGGGAAATGCTAGAAATCAAATACTGTAACAGAAATGAAGAATGCTTTAGATAGACTTATCTGTAGACACAAGTCCAAAGAATCATTGAGCCTGAAAATAGTTCAATAGAAATTCTCCAAATTAAAATACAAATAGTAAAAAGAATAAATTAAAAAACCCAGAATATCCAAAAACTGTGGGACAATTCAAAGGTAACACATGCAGTAGGGGCAATGGCTCACACCTGTAATCCCAGCACTTTGGGAGGCCAAGGCAGGCAGATCACTTGAGGCCAATAGTTTAGACCAGCCTGGCCAACATGGATAAGCCCTGTCTCTACTAAAGGTACAAAAATGAGCTGGGCGTGCTGGTATGCACCTATAATCCCAGCTACTCATGGGGCTGAGGTAAAGAATCTCTTGAACCGAGGAGGCGGAGGTTGCAGTGAGCTGAGATCTTGCCATTGCACTATAGCCTGGGAGACAGAGTGAGAGTCCTCAAAAAAAAAAAAAAAAAAAAAACAGTGACATATGTGTAATTGGAATATCAGAAAGACAAAGAACAGAGCAGAAGAAATATTTGAGGTAATAAACATCTTCTTTCTAAAATTAATGCACATATCAAGGAATGTTAGAGGATAACAAGCAGAAGAAATGCCAAACTAAACCTATAAATAATATTTTAAACTGCAGTAAACCAAAAATAAAGAAAGGATCATGAAATAAGACCGAGGAAAGAGCACTTTAGCTAGAAAGGAACAAGAATAATTATTACTACACCAAACTTCTAATCAGAATTCATGCAAGAAAACGCAAGTAGAGTAAAATATTTGGAATTCTGAAAGAAAAACAGACTAGTATTTTATATCCAGCAAAATTTTCCTATCAAAGTCAAGAGGGTAAAAAAAAACTTTCTTTAGATAACAAAAAATATTTTCTTTTGTTGAAAAAAAATAATATAGACCAGAAACAAATAAAACTATTGTCTTTTTAACTCTTTTAAAAACAAGTAAAAATACAACTGATCTAAAAGACACTTAAATGTAAATGATTATAACATATGGGTAAGTTAGAGGATCAATAGTACTGCTAGAGTAAATGAAAGAGGAATTAAGAATTCTGTTATAATATACCAGCACTATACACGTAATGGAATAGTGTTATTTGAAGATGCAGTTAGATCAGTTAGAATGTAAACTGAGAAAAGTCACTAATTTTTTAAAGAGTAAAATTGATAAACAGAGGAAATAAAATATAAATATCTTGTTTTCAATTAAAACAAGACCAAAAAAGAAATCTTTAGCAACAAATAGTAGCTACTAAATAATTGATACAAACATACCAATAATAACTCTGAACATTAATTGTCTATACACACAAATTAAAAAGATTGTCAGAGTATACAAAAATAAACATGATCATGTGGGAGGCCAAGGTGGGCAGATAACTTGAGGTCAGGCGTTCAAGACCAGCCTGGCCAACATGGTGAAACACCATCTCTACTAAAAATACAAAAAGTCATCAAAAGAAACTATCATTAGAGTGAACCGGCAACCAACATAATGGGAAAACATTTTTGCAATCTACCCATCTGACAAAGGGCTAATATCCAGAATCTACAAAGAACTAAAACAGATATACAAGAAAAAAAACAAACCCATTTAAAAGTGGGCAAAGGACATGAACAGACACTTTACAAAAGAAGACATACATAAGGCCAACAAACATATTAAAAAATGCTCATCATCACTGGTCATTAGAGAAATGCAAATCAAAACCACATTGAGATACAATCTCACTCCAGTTAGAATAGCGATCATTAAAAAATCTGGAGACAACAGATGCTGGAGAGGATGTGGAGAAATAGCAACACTTTTACACTATTGGTGGGAGTGTAAATTAGCTAGACCATTGTTGAATACAATGTGGCTCTTCCTCAAGGACCTAGAAATAGAAATTCCATTTGACCCAGCAATCCCATTACTGGGTATATATCCAAAGGATTATAAATCATTCTATTATAAAGACACATGCACATGTATGTTCATTGTGGCACTGTTTATAATAGCAAAGACCTGGAACCAACCCAAATGCCCATCGATGATAGACTGGATAAGGAAAATATGGCACATATACACAAAGGAATACTATACAGCCATAAAAAGCAATGAATTTGTGTACTTTGTAGGGACATGGATGAATCTGGAAACCATCATTCTCAGCAAACTGACACAGGAACAGAAAATCAAGCACTGCATGTTCTCACTCATAGGTGGGTGTTGAACAATGAGAACACATGTACACAGGGAGGGGGAGCATCACATAGTGGGGTCTGTTGGGGAGGACTGGGGGAGAGACAGTGGGTGGTAGGGAGTTGTGGAGGTATAACATGGGGAGAAATGCCAGATATAGGTGATGGGGGATGGAGGAAGCAAACCACATTGCCAAGTATGCACCTACGCAACAATACTGCATGTTCTGCACATGTACCCCAGAACCTAAAGTGCAATAAATTTAAAAAAAAAAAAAAGCAAATAAAATGTGGGTATAGATCTGGAGCTGGAGGAACTTGCATTTATTGCTGGTGGAAAAGCAAACTGGTACGGCCACTCTGGAAAATTGTTTGGCAGTTGCTTACAAAGCTAAAGGTAGTCTCATTATATGATGCCCCTAGCATACTCCTAGGTATTTACTAAATTGAATCAGAAGGTTGTGTCCACATAATAATTTGCAAATAACTGATTAGAGCAATTTATTTTACAATTGCCTAAAACGGAAGCAACCAATATGCCCTACAATAGGTGAATAGATAAAGTAGCTGTGGGGCATCCATGCCATAAAATATTTTTGGCAATAAAATTAGATGAGCTATCATGCCACAAAAGACATGGATGCAGTTAAATGAATATCATTATGTGAAAGAAGCCAGAATGAAAAGCTTATATACTACATGGCTCAAGTTATATGGAATTTATTAAAAGAAAAAATTATAGAGGGTAAACTAATTAGTGGTTAATTGAAGAGTTTGGCAGGAGTTGAAGGGTGAAGGTTGAATAAGTGTAGCATGTGAGATTTTTTGCAGGGTGATGAAGTTTATCCTGTATGATACTGTAATGGTGAATTCAAGACATTGAACATGTATTAAAACCCACAGAAATTAACACAAACAATAAATCTGAATGTACTCAAATTACAACATACTTTACAGATCAGATGACCCTCAATGAAATGCAGAACATAACAAAATAATCTAAATATATTAAAAATATATGCAACAACTTCACTGAAGGGAAAAATATAATAAGGCGCTGACCTAAGTAACTTCAGAAGAGAGTGGAGTCTGTAGGACAAAAGGCAAATGGAATTGTACAAAGAACTGCACTTTAGTTAATAAAGTTGTTTTTCCTTATCCCATGGAGGTAACATGCTAAAACCATTACACATGTATACTGGAACTGAGCAATTAAGTGAATGAACGGCAACTGGTAGAAGCCAGTTATCACAGTCTAGGGAGTGGGAGCTTACAGATAAGGAAGCAGGCTAGAATGATCCAAGTAGTAGTGAATTAAAGTAGAAAGCATCAGCGTGAACTCATTTTTAGCTTAATAGACATGCCAATAATTACATATGAAAATATAGACAAAGATGTGTAACTACAAGGGTCCATATACACACATTTCCTCGTTTTATCAGTTCAGAGACAGTGACACATCAGTAACAATGAGCACAGCTAGTACGTAAGTCTTGGTCTCTAATCCTTAAATAGAACAAACCAGTATTGCTTCTTGGAGAAATAACTTATTCTAGAACTTGGAAAAGAGGCATACGAGACAGGAGTATCACATAGTCCCAGAAAATAGAGTGTTAAAACAAAATCAAACAGAACACAATGATGAGAGTGTGCCAATGGATTCAGGAGAAAACTGAAAGAGGTCCAATGGCCAAAGCTGGAATAATTTGGGCAAAACTCTAAAGTGGTTTTGGATTATAACCCAAAATATAAAATAAAGATCCATAAGTCTATGATAACTTGTGATTGTGTTCTAATTTGGTCTTGAGTGTCTCTCTTGAGAGTGGCCCTAAGCCATAATAGTGACTTTCTAAGAGAGCTTTCCTAGGAATGAGAGAAACAGAGGATGAGTGTGCCTGTTAGGTGAAACACAGAGGAGGCAGCATAACAAAACATATGAAATAGCTGAAGTACTTAATACTCACAGTTCCGCAAGAGCAGAGCGTTGCCCGTGAGAGAAGGCCGGAAACAGCAGGGTGCTCAAACAATCTGTAGAGAGCAAGAGAGAGCACAAGTGAACACACTGGGGACTGCGCCTTTATTAAGGTCCACGGGGCCATGGTTACCACTTAGGGTGTGGATTGGCTAGTTTAAAAAAAACACGTGAAAAAGGTGGAACCTATTTACATGCCTGGTGTTGACCATTAAGTTTCATCATGATCAGCAGCTGTGGGATGTGTTGAGCCTGAGATCAGTAAAATGAGGAACAAGTGGGTTGTATCTCCCCAAACAACTATATGGCGAGGGGAAGTTTTAACTAGGCTAAAGGTGACATGGTAACTGGGTTTCAAACAACTTATGTCTAAAAATGGATGCCACAGCAGCAACTGTATTAAACAATTTTATGACACTGACATAAATAAATGCTTGAATAAATAATAGATGGGGGGAGAATAAATCTGCCTTGCAAAACTCCAAGTAGTTTTTGTAGATTCACCATCAAAGAGGTAGGGCATAAATTCCCACTCCTTAATTGTAAATTCATATAATGATTTTTATTAAAAGGATATAGTATAGAAGAAAGTGGGAATAAGAGTAAATTTATGCCATAGAAACTTGAAAAATACAGTTTTAAGCCAGGTGATCAAGATTAACATCAACAGAATCATCACAGATATAAGTATCTCTGATATAAGAATGGTACTTTACTGCCGGGATCTTCATCCCAAAAATATATCACCAGAGTTTAACCATGCGAAATGCATCAGATACATCTCAAATGAGTATTATTCTACAGAATACCAGTACTCCTCAAACCTATCAAGGTCATCAAAAACAAGAAAAGTCTGAGAAACCAACACCTGAGTGGCCTACGCTTGGGTCCTGAAAGAGAGAAAAGGAACATTAGGGATAAACTAAGGAAATCTGAAGACAGTACACATTTTAGTTAACAATAAGTTATCAGTAATCTTTCATCAGCTGTGACAAATATGCCATACTAAAATGCTAATAATTTGGTAAATTTGGTGTGGAGTATATAAGAAACATTTTGTGTTATCTTTGCAATTATTCTGTAAATCTAAATTTATTCTAAAATCAAAGGTTTACTAATATCTGTTAGCTAAGGTGTTTTCTAAGTGGTAACTTTTCCAGATGAGTCTCATTAACAATTCCAGGGTCTTAAGAATGGGGGGAAATCAGAGGGAAGGTACTAATGTACTTATAACTTTCATCTTTGTTATTTAGGTAATTTAAGCTTGCAGATTTCCAAGTCAGTATAAGTATTACGTTAAAAAAAATCAGATAGGAAAATAAAAACTTTCAAAATTTATTTTATTTTACATGAACAACAGCTTTGGACAACAGAAATGTCAAGTAACTCAAAATTGACATAGAAAGTGAGTCACTGCTATTTACAATATTGACTGTTTTTGTATAATTGACTATTTTTATTTCTTTATTTTTTTTTTTAAGTAAATACTTCCTGTAACTCCAGATTTGGCCACTCTTTTTCCTTATTTTCTTCTTCTGGGAGATATATAAATACGATATTAATTCTTATATTAAAATGGTCAAAACAGACCCTCACTTGGGATAGTACAGAAAGGCATATATGAAATCTCTATATTAAATACATTATTTGATTCTATTGTGCAAATCTATGTGCTTTCTAATTTCAGAATTGTCATAATGATTCTGGGTCAAGTAAGGTAATATAGTCCACATTGATAAAGTTTAGATTGTAGCAGGATCCAGAATAAACGTGTGACTCTGGGAAAAGGGTACATGTGTTTGCTTAATAGGTTCAACAACAAAGAAGCTTGTCTGCAACTAACTGCAAAGAATATTGCAAAAGACCTCTTGAGACATATATTAAAAATGTCTTCTCCATTTCCCTATTCTGGTTTCCCAATGTGATTCTTTGAAATTTGAGAGGTCATGGATAAAACTGAAAATCCTTCCAAAAACCCAAAGTGCCATCTATGGAGGATTACTGAGTCAAGAGAACATTTATGGAGAAAGGAGGGAGGTGGAAAAGAGATTCAGAGTGAAAGAGCCCTTTATGTAATAGAGGTGGGGGATTATCCAATGTGCAGAAGAGTTGATCAGACACTAAAAGGTTTTTGAGGTGTTTGAGAAAGTTGACCATTAATACAAAGCTAGAAAGTATTACTCCCCACCCTACACCATAAGACGGAACTCTGAAGAGTAGAGTCCTTAAGCGGTTTTCCTTTGCAGTCTCATTTCATAATAATCTTCCAATACTGTACTTCTTACATTGGCTCAATTTCTCAGAAATAACTTCATGGTTATTTGCAATTTTGGGTGTGATATTTCTTAAAAGGCTGAAGAAAAACAGTATTAAAACAAAATCAGATTTGCCCTCCCTATGTCTCTACTGTAGTCCTTGAAGAAGGTGTGTCAATCTTCCTAAGTTATAGCCTTGTGCTTTAGGTACCAAAGGGCAGTGCATTGAGGTCAAGGGAGACTGAAAACCTTACTTTTTGCTTACCTTCCTACTCATATACAAGAGGAGACCAGCCAATTAAATGAAAATAGAGGATGAAATGTGTGTTATATCTATGTTTGAATCTTCATTAGTGTTTTAGCTATTTATTGAAGCAAAACAATGCACCCCCAAAACTTTGTGTCTTTAAACAATGACATTAACTATCCCAATTCAGTATGTGGTTCTGCTTCACAGTATTTCCAGAAGTCACTCATGGGGTTATATTCAAATATGAATTTAACTGGTACTGAAATTTTCAAGATGACCTCTTGTCTTTCAAAGTCTCTCTCTTTCTGTATCTCCTATGGCTATTCATGTAATCTAATTTGAATTCTTTAAAGGTTGGTGGCTGACTTTCAGGAGGGAGGGATTTGAAGATGATAACGCCAAACATGCAATTATTTTTCAAATCTGTGCTTTCTCTACGCTTGCAAATGCCCCATTATCAAAGCAAGTTGAATGGCCAAGCTCAGAACTAGTGCTGGAGATGACTATTTAAGTGTCTGAATGCCAGAAGACAGGGCTTTTAGAAGGTACAAATTTAACAACTTCTCATAATTACAATTTCAAAATAAAAACCAAAATCAACAAATTACAGTTAATTTATTATACATGCTGGATGATGGAAAGGATATATGGGAAACAGGGGATTTGGCAATGTTCCAGAATGTGTTTTAACAAAGAATATTGGTTTCTAGTAATTATTTTCTGGGGTGCAAGTACCACTTTAACTGTCCAAATCAATAACTGTAATTAAATTTTGTTCCTTGATGTATTCATAACTGATTTTTGCAGAACTAATATCTTTCTTAGGTATTTTGTCTGCTAATGTGGTTATTTCTAGACATCAAACTATTCCTCTCCCCACCCAGCCCACTTGGTCAACACAATAAACACACACACACATACACAACACATACCCACCCACCTCTGAAATTCAATTTTTTAAAAATCACCAGAATGGATTAAATATCTTATAGGGCTCCTTCCTAAAATAGAAAGTGGGTCACTGCTATTTCCAGTATTGACTGTTTTTGTACAATTGACTTTTTTTTTCAGGGTTTTTTTTTTTTTTAAGTAAATACTTTCTGTAACTCCAGAAATGGCCATTCCTTGGATTAGATATTCCATTCACACTTTAAATAAATGTGACTATTATGCTTTTGCCCATGGTAGGCCAGAGGCCCAGATTGTCCCCTTTTCACTTAGATGAAAAGGACATGGAGTCAATGATAGCTCTTTTCAAGATTCCACAACTTAGAATAACGAATTGTGCGGAATTCTTTTGCTGCTGTTCTCTAAAGTTCAACATTCTGTGAGTCAATCCCCGAGGGCCATACAGCCTCCATCTCCCAAGGCGAAGTTTGCATCGTGTCTCTCATGATAGGAAGAGAACTTAGTGCTCCTTGGAAACTTAACAGGATGCAATGAAGTCAGGCATTTCCAAGATCTGTCTCATCAGTTCACCCTTACTCATCCCCAAGTGGATGTATGGTGGTATTGTGGGGGGACCCTTACTGGACACTCTGCCAAATAATTGGAGCAGCACTTGTGCTCTAGTCCAACTGGCATTTCATCAACCAGAGAAAGAGAAATTATGACACTGGCAAATAAGAGAAGTTCCTTATAGGTTCTTTGATTCTCACATCTATTTAGAGGCAATTGGAGTTCCTTGAGGAGTACCAGATAAGCATGAAATCAGACAGCTGCAAGATTTAAGTCAATGTTGTTCTGGTAGGTAACAAATAATAAAAATATATTATAAATTAGATAAACTACATTTATTACAACCAACAGCGGTTTATTAACTATACTAAAGATGCTGTCAAGGGAATAGCTGAACAATTAAGATCCACTAGCTAAGTGGCCTAAGAAACAGAATAGTCCTAGATATGATATTAATGGAGAAAGGTGGTGTTTCCATTATGATTAAAACCCAGTGTTGTACCTTTATTCCAAACACTACTCCCAATGGGAAAATAACAAAAGCCCTCCAAGGACATCTGGCTTTATCAAATAAGCTAGCTAAAAATTCTGGCATCAATAACCCTACTTCAAATCGTCTCAAAACGGGGTTCGTTCAATGGAAAGAAACCATAATCTTAATTCTTACCTCTCTAGCAACTGTGGTAAGTATACTTCTCATTGGATGTGTCATGCCATGCATCTAAGGACTCATGCAAAAGCTAGTAGACACAACTCTTACTAAAATATTCCCAACCCCTCCTTCACCCTATTCAGACAGATGATTACTTCTTTTAGAATAACAAACAGAACAACTGAGTCAAGACACGTTAAATAAGTTTGAAGAGGAATTATAAATAGAAAAAGGGAGGAATTGTAGGAAATAAGAATAAATAAAAGGTTCCTCTTCAATGCTTTCCTCTTAGTTCATTACGAATACATAATAGTTTCTTCAAATGTTAGTTTAAAGCTTTTGCTAATAATCTTTAAGTAGCTGTTAGTCATAATAAAAACATAAGTGCATCCAATGTTCTTAATTCTTACACTTTAACGTAAATATTTGCCCTGACACACCTGGACAAGCCCAGGCAAGTCTTAGGTCATTGCTTATTCCCCTTGTTTATTTGGAAATGTTATCGCTTCTCTAAGCATTCCTCAAGTTACTTCCTCATTTCCTTTGTTCTCCTCTGCCTTTACTTGTTTAGAAAATTTCCAAGTTTTTTGCCAGTGGGGTCAAGCATAGAATGTGAGGTCCCGTTCCAGCCAATGGAAACTGGACAATAGTAGTAGGGCAATTGTGTCAGGTTATGAAAGTTATAAATGTCCCTGTCTCCCTTCAGGTGTGCTTTCATGGCAAGACTGCCGGTGAGTTGCAGCCTTCCTCCATGAAGTAAAACTAGCCTTGCTAAGTAATCCATTGTCTCGGTGTGGATTTTTCCCGATGTTATAAACCCATTTCCAACAGAAATCAAAACACCTCAAAACCCAAATAGTACTTAAAAGTTAGACACATTCAGACGCAGCAAAAAGCAAGAAGCAGTGGAAATTGGACTGACCATGTCTGAAGCAGTGACCCTGGTGACGGACTCCAAGGCAGGACTGCTTACTTATGAGACAGCCAAACTGGGCTGTGCAAAAGTACCTTTCCTTGTGGTGGTAGAATTTTTTCTTATCACTTAAGTTGGACTTCAATTTGAGTTTCATTTGGGTTAATAAATATTATATTTCCTAAAAAAAAAAAAAAAATGTAAATATATCTGGCATGAGTAAAGAATTGTGACTCATTAAAAAAAGGAATTGGCCCTTCTTTTTCCTTATTTTCCTCTTCTTATTCAGTATTTCAAATTCTCTGGGTAATATATAAATAAAATATTCAATTCTTTACATTAAAATAGTCAATACAGACCCTCACTTGCAGTAGTACAGAAACTATTGCAATCAATATTGTACTAGGTACTAGGTGAAGGGTATGTTCAAAAGAAGATATGTGATATCATATTTTAATCTATATAATAAATTTTTACATTTATTCACAGCTTATGATTTTGTTGAAAATTCAACTATATGAAGAGGTTTTCAAAAGAGCTATCATATATACATATTATGGATGATAAAAAGTGAGGCTGATAAAGAGGAAGTGAGTGTCTACAGTTGTACAACTAGAAGGGGGTTGAATTCAGGCTAGAACTCAATACAAGTAACTAGAATTTCAGAGTTTCTTTATGGTAGAATAATTGTAAGCTGCAGGATTTTATAAATATAAGTGTAAATTTTAATGTCAACATTTGAACAAATTTTATAAACACATGAAAATCTAGATTATGTTTTAAATATTACAATATTGATACCTTATACAATTAATATAGTTCTATTAACATTATTCTATCACATTACTTGATCTTTTTAAGGATATGGCTGCTGTCCTTAAAATCTTTCAAGTTGGTTGAGGAGTAAGGTATGATTACCTAAACTAATAGCATTAGATATTCCAAAGTGTTGAAAAGAAGAATAAGCATACAAAGAAAATACTTAACTATTCAATTGTGTCATATTGAAGGAAGCAATACATAAATTCATTGAAGAGGAAGAGCAGGGAGATCTGATATAGTCAGAGAGGACTTGACGGAAAAGGTGACACTTAAACTTGGCCTTCAATCTATTATACTTGTATTTTGCATCCTTTGTATCCTCAGCAGAGTTCATATTCATTCCTCCTGTAATGACCGTTCAGAGACATGAAGTCTGTTATCAATCACATCTCGCCATGAAGGCTTGACCCTTTTATCACATTGATTAGGCATCACACTGATCTGCTATGCATTATGTCAGTTCGCTTTTCTTCCCTCTTTCCTCCCTCTCTATTTTATAAGTGCCTGGCATTGCCCTTTCAGGGTCAAAGTACCCACTTCCAGCTTATTGTGCCGGGATTCCTTACACTGAAAGGCACCAGGTTCTCTATGATAAGCACATATATTTGCTAAAATATTCTCTCTAAAATATAAGTGTGACTACCCTAAGTACCTGAGGTAAAGAACAATTGTGAAATTTAATAAAGAAGAAATGAAATGTTCAATTGGAGACCAAAATTGCTTTACAGCAGTACAATAAAATAAAACCAAACCAGTTTTCCTCAGCACCAGACTATTTTTCACATACAGAAAAATAGAAAGTAGCCCTCATGGTTGGTTGATCAGAAATGTATGAGTAGTGAGAGTTTTATTTCTTTATTTTTATCCTCCAAGGAACTATGAAGGAAGTGTAGAATGACTCACACGCAAGTAAAAGGGAAAAATACTTTCTGAACTTTTTTCTTTTTTTTTATTTTTGAGACAGAGTCTCACTCTGTCATCCAAGCTGGAGTGTAGTGGCGCGATCTTGAGAATTGCTTGAACATCTCCACCTCCTGCATTCAAGCAATTCTCCCGCCTTAGCCTCCCAAGTAGCTGGGACTACAGGTACGTGCCACCACACCTGGCTAATTTTTTATATTTTTAGTAGAGGCAGGGTTTTACCATATTGGGCAGGCTGGTCTCGAACTCTTGGCCTCATGATCTGCCTGCCTTGGCCTCCCAAAGTGCTGGGATTACAGGCATGAGTCAACCTCCCGGCCCTCTGTCCTTTTCTTCTGTCATCTCTTCCATGCATTACTCTGATAAGCTGGTACCAGACTGAACAGAATATGTACCCTCTTTAGTCTTTTAGATAATCCTACCAATGGGGGGGTAGAAAAGTGCACAGTTCATTAAAGATGACAAAAATGGTTTCTGATCCATATTGAGATGGGATAATAATTCTAGGCTTTTGAAGAATTATTATCAAAAGCCTTTTTGACTACCCATGCTCTGGACTTACAGACAATTAGGTTATATCCTGATAAACCTATAACATTAACATACTATAATTTACAAATGTATTTAATACAGAAATGGGAGAGTTTCCTGATCCCCTCACAGGATGTGTAACAGGGGGTGTGACTTGCCTGTTTAAACCCCTGATGGGAGGAAGAGCATGCAGATGGGCAGGTGCAGGAGTCTGGGTGAGTGCTTTGGGCTCTATACCTGTGGTAGTGTCTAGAGGGTGGGTGCCTAAGGCCCCAGTGTTACAATGTTTTACCCATACCATCTGCAATGGCTTAAGTGTTAACCAGCTCAATGGACCCTTTGCCTTTTCCCAAGGTCAGAGGGCCAGTGTGACAGCTTTCTGTATCATGAGCTCTTTCCCAGTGTCTCAGAAAAATCAGATCACACACAGACTTTAGGGTGAATGTGTGGGGTTTTATTGAGTGGTGGAGGTGGCTCTCAGTGGGATGGATGGAAAGCTGGAAGGGGGTTAGAGTGGGAAGATGATCTTCTTCCAGAGTTTGGTCATTCAGCAGCTGAACTCCACTCCCACCACCTGTAGCCAAACTTCTCTTGGCATTCAGATGTCCCTTCCCTTCTCTCATTCTCTATCACACTGTTCATCTACTTGTGTTTTTTTGTCTCCTTGTCTCCTTACCTGCTTCTGGAGCCTGGGGTTTGGGATTTATATGGGTACAGAATAAGGGGGCCTGAGGGGCCAAAAGGCAACTTTTGGGATGCAAAAACAGAAATGTCTCTTCCCACTTAGGGTCATGGGCCTTCAGGCTTGAGGGTGGAACCTCTGCTGGGGAACTGCCCTCGTATACTCAGTATTTCCCTATCTCCTGTTCATATTAATACACCTAACCTACATTTTTAGAACATTTGCATTAGCCTAGAGGTGAACAAAATCATCTCTCAACGTAGTACACTGTAGAGATCTGGTGTTTACCCTTGTGACTGTGGAGGCGACTGGGAGCTGCACTTGCTGTCTCAGCTCAGCATAGGGAGAGAGTAGCTTGCCGCACATCACTATCCCAAGAAAAGGTCAAGGTTCAAAATTTAAAGTATAGTTTCTATTGAATGTGTATTGCTTTCACAACATTATTAAGTAAAAAAATAATCATAAGTCAAACTAGCAAAAGTAAAGGACTATCTATAGGGGCCAAACTGAATTTCTTACTTCAAAATTCATATCCGATACCAGTGACTTATAATAGCAATCAAGATCTTTTGTTGATTTAACAGACAAAACATTTATATAAAAATGACAATTTTTGTAGCAGGTGAAGAGTAACTGTAAGGAATTTCTCTTGAAGCTGTTTGTTCAGGGAAACACACCAATTTTACACAAAGACTGTTTTTTATTAGAGTAGCTTAAAAAGAGAGCTGATGGAAAATCATTTTTTATTCTTCTGTCTAGTTAAATCTGTTCATTTCTTCAACCTTAACACACTTTTTCCTCATCTTAGACTTTTTCTGTGACTGTTTCTGTTTTTCTAGAAGAGCAGAAGAGAGGAATTTGATATGAAAATAAAATAAGTATAAATGACTCTATTATTGACACTAAAAATCTTATGTGCTCTCTCACTGAATATACGTATTTGGTTATCAACATTCTGTTTCTACACGTATAAAATTTTAAACCTGAACAGAACTTTACAGGCCTTAGCAATTTTATCTTCTTTTGCAGTTTTTCTTTTCTTTAATCTTTACCAGCCTCTAATCAAATCTATTTAAATGGGTAATATTCCCAATTTTTTGAATTTTCACTTTTCCCAAGCCCCTGTGCTAGTATATTACAAGTTATCTACTAAAAAAAGGACCAAAAATTTAAGCAGGAGGTAGTAAATATCCCTCCATGTTTAGAAAATATATACAGTAGTTGCTTGAACAACATGAGTTTGAACAACCCAGGACCAATTATGTACAGATTTGTTTCCAGCTCTGCCACCCCTGAGACAATAAGACTAAGCCGTCCTCTTCCTTCCTTTCTTCAGCCTACTGAACATGAAGACAATGAAAGGATCTACATCAATTTAATGAATAGTAAACATCCTTTCTCTTCCTGATGATTTTAACATTTTCTTTTCTCTAGCTTACATTATTGTAAGAATTATATGTATGTAATACATATATAAAATATGTGTTAATTGGCCATTTATGTAAATGGTAAGGCTTCTGGTCGACAATACGCTATTAAGTCTTTGTTGAATTAAAGATTATACTGGAATTTCTGACTGTGCATGGTGTCAGCACCTTAACCCCATACTGCTCAAGGGTCACCTGTATGTATTAACCAAACCCCAACTCTCAGAGATTGAGCTGATGTAACATAGGAGCTATTTTGGAAAAATAGAGGTGAGGAGACAGTGAAGATCTTGTTTTCTTATCACTCTGCAAACCACCTTGAAAATGTAAATTGAATTCCTCTAAGATGTAACTTCTAAATTTCCACGTAAGATTTTAAAGGAATAAATGAAAACTGTGAAAACTGCAGCTTTTTATAACATAATAAATTGACATGTAAAAGAATACAAGAGGATCATTCCCAAAAAGAAAAGGGATTTTAATCATAACGTGCCTTTTATAGGCAATGGTTCCATTATTTCCCAGCTAAACCATTTATAATTAGCACAGTAGGAATGTGAAGGGAAATAAAGATGACACACAATATAAGGCCAATAAGGAGAATGTTTTCAGGTAGAATCAATGGCATCAAACCAACTGTAACCCTAAGAAACACTTAGCCATATAGTAAATTATATAATGGCAAATTAGGGAAAAGGCACTATTTGAATCACCTATCCCACACCCTGGCACTTCAGGAAAAGAAGAGGGTCTTTCCTTTGTTTTGTTTTGTTTTGTTTTATTTCTAGGCTAATCTTACCCATGACCTTAGGGGAACTCAAGAGTCAAATCTTGCAAACAGCCAGGCTTGTCTGTTCAAAATCACTTCATTATTTTCTACCCTTAAATTCAGTTTATTTCTCTTCCTGATAGTCTGATCTTCACGTGATTTCAAATCTTTCTCTTTCTTTGCAATACCAAATTTTTGCCTCCCTGATAGTGTCAGTATATAATAGCAATCAGACACTGGTGGGCTTCTGTGCTTCCTCAATTCCTTCTGTAGCTGAAATTTCTCACTGCCCTCATTTCTATTAATATTCTAAATTGTATATCTCATTTGTCCTTTTTCTCAGTCATTCAGATTTCATATTTTTTTTATTGTACTTTAAGTTATGAGGTACATGTGCAGA
The DNA here is from genome assembly GCA_036589455.1 of Ateles fusciceps. NCBI lineage: Eukaryota > Metazoa > Chordata > Mammalia > Primates > Atelidae > Ateles > Ateles fusciceps. The sequence continues at coordinate 4,674,684 of JAZHEH010002077.1, forward strand.
TCTTGCAGAATTGTTGCATAGGTACACACATGCCATGGTGGTTATGCCAACAAACGTATGAAAAAAGCTCATCATCACTGGTCATTAGAGAAATGCAAATCAAAACCACATTGAGATACCATCTCACACCAGTTAGAATGGCGGTCATTAAAAAATCTGGACACAACAGATGCTGGAGAGGATGTGGAGAAATAGGAACACTTTAACACTGTTGGTGGGAGTGTAAATTAGCTAGACCATTGTGGAAGACAGTGTGGTGATTCTTCAAGGATCTAGAAATAGAATTTCCATTTGATCCAGCAATCTCATTACTGAGTATATACCCAAAGGATTAGCAATCATTCTATTATAAAGACACAAGCACATGTATATTCATTGCGGCACTGTGTACAATAGCAAAGACCTGGAACCAACCCAAATGCCCATCGATGATAGACTGGACAAGGAAAATGTGGCACATATACACCATGGAATACTATGCAGCCATAAAAAAGGATGAGTTCACGTCCTTTGTAGGGACATGGATGAATCTGGAAACCATCATTCTCAGCAAACTGACACAAGAACAGAAAACCAAACACTGCATGTTCTCACTCATAGGTGGGTGTTGAACAATGAGAACACATGGGCACAGGGAGGGAACATAACACACTGGGATCTGTTAGGGTTGGGGGCTAGGGGAAGGACAGCGGGAGGTCGATAGGTCAGACTTCATAATTATTTCTATTTACTATTACAAAAGCAGCTGCCTTAGTATTCTTCAAGTAGAGAATAAATCTTTATCTGTTTATGATGTGAGTTTAAAAAGATTCTACCTATGCTTTCCTCATTTAACTAGAGAGGTCAAATATGTTGCTTATCATTCTCAGCAGCAGGAGCAGTGCAGACCTTAATACTTGTTTAGCATTAGAGAAATAACTGACAGCAGAAGGTTAATTCTGCTTTAGAGACAAATGGAAGGAAAACAAGAGAGAAAGAAATAATATTGACAATGGGAGGAAGAACGATGTTAAAAATACAAGATAATAATTTGAAAGAATAAATGAGAGGAAATGAAGAGAAAAAAGACTAGAGGAAGAGAGTTAAGAGGATTTTTTTTAAGCGACACAAGGTGAGGAGACAGGAAACAACATCTTTTTATGACTCTGTCTCTTAAACACAAAGCTAGATATTATATTTGAACTTACAATTATAATATATATATATATATATATATATATATATGTGTGTGTGTGTGTTCTCATTTGACAAGTGTAATTAAACAAAAAGGAAGAAACAAACAAATAGCAACAACAACAACAGCAAAAATAGAGAACCCTGAAGCTCAGAGAGGTTGAGGTTTCATAAAGAGATGAGGGAACAAGTGAATACAGTCATATGTCCTTTGGTGTTGGGAATGTGTTCTGCGAAATTCATTGCTGGGTGATTTCATGATTATGAGAACATTACAGAGTACACTTACACAAACCCAGGTGTGATACACTACTGGTCCCCAATCTTTCTGGCACCAGGGATTGGTTTCATGGAAGATCATTTTTCCACAGACTTGGAGTGGGGCATCGTTTCAGGATGATTCAAGTGAATTACATTTATTATGTACTTTATTTCTGTTAGTATTACATTGTAATATATAATGAAATAATTATACAACTCAACATAATGTAGAATCAGTGGGACCTTTGTGCTTGTTTTCCTGCAACTAGAAGGTCTCATCTCAGGGTGATGGGAGACAGTGATAGATCATCAGGCAAGAGATTCTTATAAGGAGCACGCAATGTAGATCCCTTGCATGCACGGATCACATTAGGGTCCACACTTCTATGAGAGTTAATGCCACCACTGATCTGACAAGAAGCAGCACAGGTGATAATGTGAACAATGAGGAGGAGCTGTAAATATAGATAAAGCTTTGCCCCCTCGCGGGCTGCTCACCTCCTGCTGTGTGGTCCCATTTTTAACAGGTCACAGACCAGTACCGGAGGTTAGAGACCCCTGTTACACACTACTATGAACCTAGGCTATATAATATAGTCTGTTGCTCCTAGGTTACAAACCTGAACAACATGTTACTGTTCTGAATACTGTAGGCAACTGTAACACCATAGTATTTGTGTTTCTAAACATATCTAAACATAGAAAAGGTACAGTAAAAATATAATATAAAAGATAAAAAAATGGCACACCTGTGTAGGGAACTTACCAGGAATGAAGTTTGCAAAACTGGAAGTTGTTGTGGTGAGTAAGTGAGTGAGTGATGAGTAAATGTGAAGGCCTAGACGTTCCTGTACACTACCGTAGATTTTAAAAACCCTGAACACTTAGGTGACCCCAAACTTTTAAAAACAATCGTCCTTTCTTCAATCAAAAACTAAACTTAGCTTCCTGTATTTTTTTATTTTGTAAACTTTTAATTTTTTAACTGTTTCACTCTTATACTAACACTTAGCTTAAAACACAAACACAGCTACAGCTGTGTATAGGCACTAGAAATGTTTTATTTATATCCCTACAGCTACATTGTACAGCTACACAGAAATATTTTATTTATATCCCTATTATGTGCCTTTTTTATTATTTGTTTTTTTACTTTCTAAACTTTTTTGTTAAAAATTGAGACACAAACACACACGTTAGCCTAGGTCTACACAGGGTCAGGATTATCAATATTACTGTCTTCCACCTCCACATTTTATCCCACTGAACAGTCTTCAGGGGCAATAATGTGTGGAGCTGTCATCTCCTATGATAACAATGCTTTCTTCTGGAATACTTCCTGAAGGGTTTGCCTGAGGCTGTTTTATAGTTAACTTTAAAAAAAATATGTAAGTAGGAGTACAGTGTAAAATAAGATAAAAACAATAGTAACTACATAAACTAGTAATGTATTTATTATCCAATATATATACCATACATAATTGTATGTGCCATACTTTTCTAAGACTTGCAGTGCAGTAGGTTTGTTTATCCCAGCATCACCACAACCGAGTAATACATTGGGGATGTTGCCACAGCTACAATGTCACTAGACGATGGGAAATTTTAAGCTCCATTATAAACTTATGGGACCACCCTTGTACTTGCAGTTCGTCATTGCCTGAAATGTTTCATGTGGCACGTGACAGTACCAAGTCATCATTCCAGCAACGTTTTTCAGATTCCAAGACAGATTTTCTAAAAGATGAGAAGGAAAACCAAGGATCTCTCCAGAAAGGAAGAGATGAATCTTCTCTAACGTGGTGTTAACCCATGCTAAGACAACTCAATCACACTGACTTTTTAAGTTGGCCCATACTTTAAATATAACTTCATTAACTTTTTGCAAAAACAATAGTAATTTTTAAATTATCAATCAATTTCTTTTTCATTTTTATTTTTATTTTTGATATGGTGTCTCTGTCACCTAGGCTGGAGTGTAATGGCACAATTTCAACTCACCGCAACCTCCACCTCCCAGGTTCAAGTGATTCACCTGCCTCAGCCTCCTGAATAGCTGGGACTATGGCACGCACCACCATGCCCAGCTAATTTTTGTATTTTTAGTAGAGATGGGGCTTCACCATGTTGTCCAGGCTAGTCTCGAACTCTTGACCTCATGATTCACCCACCTCACCCTCTCAAAGTTCAAATACTTTCTTAAAGTAAGCATTAACATTCCTTCAAAAGGTTTTATTTAAAACAACAAAACAAACAAAAAAACGTAGCCTGGCCTGGTTACTCATGCCTATAATCTTGGCAGTTGTGAGCCTAAAGCGAGAGGATTGCTTTGGAGTTAGAGATAACTCAGAAATTCAAAACCAGGTTAGGCACCATAGTGAGATTTCCTCACTACAGAAAAAATTTTAAAAAATTATCTGGGCATAGTTGGGCATGACTGTAGTCCTAGTTACTCTGGTGGCTAAGGTGAGAAGATCACTTGAACCAGAAAGGCCGAGGCTGCAATGAGCTACAATTGAACCAGTGCTCTCCAGCTTGGGCAACAGAGATCATGTCTCAAAAAATAAGTAAATAAATACAATTGAAAAGGAAACTGAAATTATCCTTTTGTTTTTTTAAAGAAAACATGTAAGAGCTAATTCTTAAAGATGCCAACATTCCTACTCCCCTAAAAGATATATTCCCTCATACTATGAAAAAAGGTTGAAGTTCTCTCTCAAATTGATTTCAAATAGGAAGAGGGCTCATAAACTTAGAGTGAAATAAAAGATATAATATATCTGGTGTAAACAGAAGAAAGCATAGATACAAGCTTTCCCAATTCAATATCCTTCCCATATAAATAATACTCATGGGACAGAAAAGAAACTGAGCTGTTATCAGTTAACACATGAATTTATCCATTATTTTCAAAGAGACTGAATTGCATTTGCAGCTGGAAACAGAAAGGTGGGGGTTCAGATCATAGAACAGGATCTGTGAATATAGTCTGGCGGATATAGAAACTATAAAAAACCTAGGAAACTATGGTGTATTAGTCTGTTCTCACACTGCAATAAGATACTACCAGAGACTGGGTAATTTATAAAGAAAAAAGGTTTAATTAACTCACAGTTTGGCATAGCTAAGGAGGCCTCAGGAACATAGGATCATGGCAGAAGGCAAACAGGAAGTAGGTACCTTCTTTACAAGGGACAGAAAGAGAGAGTGTGTAAAGAAGGAACTGTGAAACATTTATAAAACCATCAGATCTCATGAGAAGTCACTATCATGAGAACAGAATAAGGGAAACAGCATGGGGGAAGCTGCCTCCCACCGGGTCTCTCCCTCAACATGTGAGATAATGGGGATTACAACTCAAGATAAGATTTGGGATGGGGACACAGAGCCAAAGCATATAATTCCATTCCTAGACACTCTTAAATCTCACATTCTTTTTTACATTGTAAATCCAATCATGCCTTCCCAACAGTCCCTAAAATCTTAACTCATTCCAACATTAACCCAAAACTCCAAGTCCAAAGTTTCATCTGAGACAAGGCAGTCTCTTTCATCTATGAGCCGCTAAAATCAAAAACAAGTTAGTTACTTCCAAGATACAATGGGGTTACAGGCACTGGGATGCTGTATTTCAGATGGGATAAATTGGCCAAAACAAAGGGGCTACAGGCCTCATACAAGTCCAAAAGCCAACAGGGCAGTGATTAAATCTTAAAGTTCCAAAATGATCTCTTCTGACTCCATGTCTCACATCCAGGGCAAACTGATGTGAAGGATAGGCTCCCACAGGCTTGGGAAGCTTTTACATGCACTGGCATTGATTATGTGTAGCTTTTCTAGGCACATGGTGCAAGCTGTCAGTGAATCTATCATCCTGGAGTTTGGAGGATGGTGGCCCTCTTCTCATAGCTCCACTAGACAGTACCCCAGTGGGGGACTTTGTGTGGGGGCTCCAATCCCACATTTCCCTTCTGTACAGCCCTAGCAGAGATTCTCCAAGAGTGTTCAGCCCCTGCAGTAGACTTCTGCCTGAACATCCAGACATTTCATACATCCTCTGAAATCTAGGTAGAGGTTCCCAAACCTCAGTTTTTGAATTCTGTGTGTTCACAGGCCTGACACCACGTGGAAGCTGCCAAGGCTTGGGGCTTACACCCTCTCAAGCAACAACCTGAGCTATACCTTGGCCCCTTTTAGCCACTGCTGGAGCTGAAGCAGATAGGATGGAGCACTCCATGTCCTAAGGCTACACAGAGCAGCGGGTAGCCTGGGCCCAACCCAGGAAACCATGTTTTCTCCTTTTAGGCTTCTGGGTCTGTGATAAGAGGGGCTGGCATGAAGATCTCTAACATGCCTTGGAGACATTTTCTCCATTGTCTTGGTGATTTGGCAATTAACGTGCAGCTCCTCATTACTTATGCAAATTTCTGCAGCCAACTTGAATTTCTCCCCCAGGAAATGGGGTTTTCTTTTCTACTACATAGTCAGGCTGTAAATTTTCCAAATTTCCTAGGCTCTGCTTCCCTCTTAAACATAGGTCCAATTTCAAATCATCTCTCTCAATTTAGAAGTTTCACGGATCTCCAGGGCAGGGGCGAAATGCCATCATTCTCTTTACTAAAGCATAGTGAGTGACCTTTGCTCCAGTTCCCCAAGTTCCTCATCTCCATCTGAGACCACCTTAGCCTGGACTTCATTGTTCATATTAATATCAGCATTTTGGGCAAAACCATTCAACAAGTCTCTAGGAAGTTCCAAACTTTCTCACACCTTCCTGTCTTCTGAGCCCTCCAAACTGTTCCAACTTTTGTTTCTTGCCCAGTTCCAAAGTCCCTGTCATATTTTCAGATTATTTTTAGAGTAGTATCCCACTTCTGGTACCAATTTCCTATATCAGTCCATTCTCACACTGCTGTAAAGATATACAAAATACTGGGTAATTTATAAAGAAAAGAGGTTTAATTAACTCAAAGCTCCATATGGCTGGGAAAGCCTTAGGAAACTTACAATCATGGCAGAAGGTGAAGGGGAAGCAAGCACCTTCTTCACAAGGTGCCAGGAGAGAGATTGTGTGTGAATAAGGAACTCTCAAACACTTATATAACCAGCAGATCTCATGAGAACTCACTCACTCATGAGAACAACATGAAAGAAACCACCCCCATGATCCAATCACCTCCCACCAGGTCTCTCCCTTGACACATGAGGATTATAAGAATTACAATTTGAAATGAAATTTGGGGTAGGGACACAGAGCCAAACCATATCATATGGGAAAAAAGATGTTAGATATTTGGAGGTAGGCATGAAGTTGCTTACAGGAAAGTCAGAGCAGGTTGTGAGTTTGCAAAGCCTAAAATTAGACTTTGCAGTGGTGCTGTCATTGGAAAACAAATCTAGTTTCAAATATAAGGGGTCACACCATAAAACTGACAGACCATGTCACAGAACAATGGAGAACCACTCACACTGTTACCAAATGCCAGTGCATTCAACTGAGTTTTTAAACAACTCTAACCCCAGGTCCCAAACCTGAGTAGTGCTGAGTTGCAGGAAAGGAGCCTGAGAGCGCTGGGGGATATGTAGAGCCTGACAATGAGTGTTGAAGCCTTTGACCTTTACCATAGTCTCACCTAGAGGAGACACTTTCTCTGTATAAGCCTAATCATTCAACCCAAATCTTCTGTACATCAAAGGTATTTTCTAATCCAGTTAAATTATGGGCAAAGTCAGTACATTTATTTTGCAGTCTTTTTTTCAAGTTGTAGTTTCTAGAAACAGAAGAATAAAACATTTTCTCCCACAAAAAATAGAGAAAAAAACTAAAGTATGCATTCATAGTCACATATGACTATGAAAATAGAGACTCTTTTATCTACATTTTTCTAATACCACTTGGGAACTTATCAAAGACGAAATGTCTCTCAATCTTTTAGTCTTACTTAGAAAGAATAAAGAAGTTTTCATCCATTCAGAAAAAAAAATATTTTAATGTTAAATGTAATTCATGTCTAAATATTAATTATCTTAATTTTGGTACTAACAGTTCAGAGGTTGAGCTCTATATAAAACTTTCTCTCTGTAATAAGGGGTTTTGATTTTTTTAGAAAACCTCCCTACATTCTGTAATTTAAGGCAATAATCTCTCAGAACATGTATTTACTATTTATTGTTCTATTATTTCTCAGAGCATTATTACTGGACAACTTATAAGTGAGCCCTCCTGATTTTATTTATTCATGAAGATGCTACATACACAAATTCTATTTTATAATGTGGATAAAAGAAGACATGGCAAACTGTATTATAAAATAAGTCTCCATTTTACGAAAAGTTTTATCTAAAATTCTTCATGCCATGATTCTCTACATGGTCATCTTTTGTTCACACTCAGATAAACAGCTGCAGTCAAGGGCTGAGAGGCTTAGATAATTACATGGAGGATATATGAAATATAATCCATCCAAAATGAAGATAAGGCAATCTGAAATGAGAGGCTTTTGTCTCCAGAGACAACAATTTATACAAGAAAAACAACTTTTTTTGGTTGTTTTCTGGAATATATCTAATTGTGAAAATAAAATCCACTAGCCAATGATATGAATATCATTTCACAGTATGACAACAAATGCTCTGTCTATACACTATTTAGGGAATCCCTAACTGATCCTCTGCCCCCTGAACCTTGTCCATTATATCCCTTAGATGAAATAAAAGCAGGAAGTCTATACTATTCACAAAGAGTTTTCATTTTGGTTGTGAGAAACTCAAGCCTATGCTTGAGTTTATTCTCCCCCTCTTAGAATGTGAGCCTTATATAATTAAGGAATTTTTTTTTTTTTTTTTACCCATTTTGTTCCCTACTATATCACTGAGAACAATTCTTGGTTATACACTACATGTTGATATACTTATTTAAAGTGTTTTATTTATGTGAGGTAGAATAAGTAAGCTAGCTTAAAACCAGCTTAAATGATGTCAGTGTGCATTATGGATTAAGGGTGGCAAACAAGGCCACAAACGTTCTTGCTAAGCCTTGGATGTCTTGACTCAACTCTGCCGGACTTTGTCATTTGTTCCTGTTTATTTACATCTTTTTTGATAATGGCTTACTGCCCCACAGGGAAGGGGAAGACAGCCACTGACAACCCAAGCCTTTTCTCTTTCATTTATAACCCAGTGAATGTTTATAAAATAGATTGAGCAACTCCAATGGGTCTCTTTGAATTTCATACCAACACATATTGCAAAGAAGCAGATGAGGTCACATGAGGGGGCAGTGCCACCAGAAAGAACCACATGACATTGAAAACAGCAGCTCCCCCAGGGAAAAGAAGAGGTTGGGAAGAGAAAAACAAAATAGGCCCACTAATTCTGTCTTCCTAGTGAGTATGACAGTCAAAGTTAAATCAACGCAAGAAGTGTCCCCTTGTCTTAAGAAAACACTTTTCATTCATATATCTGGAGGTAAAGCATGGTGGCTCACCATTCCTGGCACTCTGGGAGGCTGAGACAGGAAGACTGCTTGAGGTCAGGAGTTCAAGACCAGCCCAAATAACACAGCAAGACCCATTTCCACAAAAAAATACAAAAATTAAAAAAAAAGAAAAATGAAAAAGAATATTAGCCAGTAGTGTTGGTGTGCCTATAGTCCTAGCTACACAAGAATCTGAGGTGAGATCACATGAGTCCAGGAGTTTGAGGCTTCAGTGAACCAAGATTATGCCAGCCTGAATGATAGAATGAGACCCTGACTCAAAACAAAACATATGTCTAGATTTCCACTCTGGTAATAATAGACTCCATCAGTTTGGTGACTTATTTCTCACATGGATAACTTTCCTTTTGGCCCTTCCTATTATCATTAGGCTCAGGACATGTTGGGTTCAGGAAACTCGTCATCACTTTCTCACTTTGAAGTAAATCCTCAGGTCAGAGAACACTCAAAATTTACAGCATGGAAATGGGAGAGAACTTAGTTCTCAGCCTTTTTGTCTTCCTTCCAAAGGCTATCTGCTGTAGAACCAGAAGAGCCTGTGTGGTGAGTGAAGTTGACAGCATTCTGCTGGAGAATTCCCTTTTGCTTGGGTGGTGGGTGTGTGTGTGAAGGGGGAAAGGGGTGTCTTTTTGTTCTATTCAGGCCTTCACCTGATTGGATAAAAGACACCCACAATATGGGGAGCCATCTGTTTTGCCCCAAGTCCACTGATGTAAATCTCATACAAAAACACTCCACAGAAACACCTAGAGTGATTTTTGACCAAATATCTGGGCACCCCGTTACTCAGCCAAATTCACAAATAAAATTAACCATTACAAGTTCACACTGCTATTTATCTCCTTAAACTATACTTTATCTCCAAATAAAGACAATATCAAGGCAATACTTCTACCTAACATAACATAGCTATCTTGTATATAACCCAAAACATAGTAACCATTTTCTCAGAAGAGAAATAGTATGATATAAAGTCAATTCTTCTTATGTTATATCATAAGAGAGGGAAGAAAATGAAGATTTTAAGCACACAAACACACACACATATTCATAGCAAAATAAGGAGGAAATGCTCATGACAATTACAGTCCTCATTTCCATAACTGATCATGTGGCAGTAGCTGGGATTTATGACTACTTTCTTCCACTGCGCATTCCATATTTCTTTGACTTAAGCACCTCAGCTGGTCATGGTTATTTACTCATTGAGGGGAACTAAATGTTCATTCCTGAAGGGTCTAGGATATAAGCAGTTTTGTGTGGATTAGGTTGTAATTTTTCAGACTTTAATCACAGAGCAATGCAAACCAACACCTTAAGGGATCTCCTTATTCAAGACATACTTCTCCTTACCTTTATTGAGGAGTAGTAGTGTGATATCCTCTTGGTAGTCAAAATGAATTATCCTTGCCAACATAGTAACTACATTTTTTGCTTAATGGTTCAAAATCACGAGAAGTCTAAAGTGACCAGTGGCGTCTTCACTTACAGTTTGATAAAATTTTATTGTTGTGTTCCCTGATAGAATTCTTCTCTTTGGAACTATAACGCCGGAGCTACAATAGCATATGGTTGTGAGAACAGGAAGAAAAACAAATAGTAGTGAGTCACTAGGGATAGTGACTCTCCCATTTCTATCTCTTGGGAATGCCACTCCCATTTCTATCTCTTGATTCCTGAAGGAGTGACCCCAGTTACGAGAGTTAATGACACCACATTTTATGTACCACTTATTTGGCTCATATACAGTCTCCTGGAGATGTTGTCCCATCCTGTACTGGAAGACTGAGCATTCATCATTGGCTTTAGCCAGGTCAACCTTGGTAAGTAAAAGTTCATGTTGTCGAACCCGTGAATAATATCTATTCCTGCTACCATGGCCACTTCGTTCATAAGCCTATTGGGTAATGACAGTAGTGGCTGGGGAAAGAGGCTGAGTGGCATTCACAAAATTGATCATCCTGTACAATTGATTTATTACAACCATCTTCTGCAGATGTCACCTTTAGGTGGGTATTCGAATGGAACATAAGTATTCTCACTTTTTGTTCATTCAAAGAAGTCTATCCTCATACCTCTTCCATGGACTTCTTTGTTATCAGTTTTCTAATTATGCTTTTTCCAAGTCCCTGGTCATCTAGCCAAACCATTGGCCACCTGGTAGATAAATGTACATCTGGCTATGTTTTCCTTCTAAACAAAATGAACAACCATGTGAACTGCCCAAAATTCTTCTCTTTGGAGAATTTCTTTCACCTCTGTCCTTCAGGGATGTCCCAGAAAGGGGCTGTAGTGCTATAGCACTCTTCTTTGAGCATAGTCTGCATCTTATGCAGGACCCTCTTTAAACCAGGCCTGAGTTTTCTCTTCCTGTGTCATCTAATCATAGGAAATTTTTCTGTGAAATCACAGGTGCAAGCTAGTGTAAAGAAGGTAGAGGGGAACACATGCATTTGAGCTACTTATTCGTGTAATTAACTTGTGTTTTCAAGGTCTGCTTGGGTCCAGTTCTGTACATATGATGTCCATTTGATGAAGGAGCACTGCTATGCATGCCCAACTTTATGTTGTAGGTCAAGCAGTTTATAACAGGCAGGTCAGGTTGCATAGTAACTTTGAAGCCCATGGTTAACATCCAGTCTCTTCCAAGGCTGAGTAGCAACCTAAAAACTGTTTCTCAAAAGAAGAGTAGTTTTCCAGAAAGGATGGAAAGGTTTCACTTCAAAATTCTAAGGGCTTATGCTGTGATTCACTTGCGATATAGGAGCCTGTCAAAGGCTCTAGAAAGTATATCCCTATCTGCCATGCACACCTTAGGCACCATGGGATCTCCTGGAACATATTGCCGAAGTGTCAGAGCACCATTTATAGCCACTTGGAACGACTAAAAAACCTTCTTGCATTCTGTGCCTCCTCAAAACTGGAAGATTTTTGGGTCACTTGGTAAATGAGTTATAATAAGACACCCAAATGAGAAATACATTGCCTTCAAAATCCAAAGAAGTCTACTCAGTATTGGACCTCTTTGTTTCTTTCATCTTCTTTCTCTCCTCTTCTCTTCCTCTTCTTTCACCTTTCCTCCTTCTTTTCTTCCTCTTCCTCCTCCTCCTTCTCCTTCTCCTCCTCCTCTTTTTTTGGTTGTCACAGGGGCCAGATTCAACAACTTATCCATCACCTTAGAAGGAATATCTCAATATGACCCACACCACTAGACTCCTAGAAATTTCACTGAAGTAAAAAGCCCCACTCCATGATATGTAAATATCTTACCAATAAGTATACAGTAGTTCATACTTCTTGCTCACTAAATCCAATCACCATAATGTCATCCATGTAAAGAACTAGTGTGATATCATACACGGATAAAAGACAATTCAGATTCATGCAAATTAAATGATGACACAGGGCTAAACAGTTGATATACTCCTTAGGTAAGAGAGTGAAGGTCTATTGCTGGCCCTAGCAGAATGTGAACTACGTCTGGTTGTGGTTATTCACAAGAATAGAAGAAAAGACATTTGCCAGAACAATAACTTCATACCATAGAATTTGTTAATTTTCTCAATCAATAAAATCACATCTGGAACAACGCATGTAATTGGAGTCACCGGTTGACTAAAACTATGAAAATCTGAGGACTAGCTTGCAGCTCCTACTTGGATGAACAGAGACCAGTGTGTAGAAACTCATATCATCAACTTTTGCTCCAAGAACTACTACAGGAACGTACCAGGAAAGCCAAGAGAATCTACAGACCCTTTGAAGGAACTGGATTGCCACTGTAGGCTCCCAGAGACACTAAAAAGCTGTGAGTCTGCTTGCTTTCTCAGTGGGGGAGGCTTGTGGTCTGGGGCAAGTTCTCAGCCCTGGGTACTGGCTGCCTGGAAATAGACTTGGTACTATTGTGGGGGCACAGTGCGAGTGAGACCAATCTTTAGGACTGCCGGCTGTGTGGGAGTGGGTTGAAGCCTGTGACTGCTGGCTTTCCCCCACTTCCCTGATGACCTGTATGACACAGCAGAGGCAGCCATAATCCCCCTGAAAACATAACTCCATTGGCCTGGGAACCACAGCCCCAAGCCCCTCAACAGCCACAGCAAGCCCTGCTCAAAAAAAAGTGTGAGCTCAGACACACGTCTCCCTGTCCCCACCTGGTGATCTTTTTCTACCTGCCCTGGTAGCTAAAGAAAGAGGTTATAATCTCATGGGAGCTTTATGGTTCTGGCCACCACCTGAGAATCCTGAACACTTAACCAGGTGTCCGTAGGGCAAGTGTACAACCTCCCTATGGGACCACAGTTGATGCTCTCTCAAAAGCACCACCTCATAACTCTAATTTTAATGTCAACAAAATTAGTTGCAATCAAATTTTAAAATAATCATAATTTGCCCCCACCTTTTAAACATAAAGCGCCACCTCCTGGTTGAAGGCCAACTAACACAAACCCAGTACACTAAACAAAAATACAACCAAGGACCTCAACAATCCATGCCATTTCCCCTGACACCTCAATGGGAGCAGGTGCTGCTATCCATGGAGGAAAGACATGAATATGGATCAAATCACAGGACTCTCTGAAGACACTCCCCAGTACCAGCCTGGAGCCTGGTACCCCATTGGGTAGCTAGACCCAGAAGAGCAAAAACAATCACAGCAGTTTGGCTCTCAGGAAGCCCCATTTCTAGGGAACGGGGGCAATACCACATCAAGGAAGCACCTTGTGGTACAAAAGAACCTGAGCAGCAGCCTCGAGTGTAAGATCCTCCCTTTGACACAGTCTATCCAAATGAAAATGAACCAGAAAAACAATTTTAATAATATGATAAAACAAGGTTATTTAACACCACCAAAACATCATACCATCTCATTAGCAATGAATCCAAACCAAGACAAAAATCTCTGAATTGCTTGAAAAAGAATTCAGAAGGTCAATGATTAAGCTAATCAAGGAGGTACCAGAAAAAGGTGAAGTTCAACTTAAATAGAAAACATCATGCAGAATATGAAAGAAAAAAATCTTCAGTGAAATGAGTAGCATAAATGAAAAACAATCACAACTTCTGGAAATCAAGGACACACTTTGAGAAATGCAAAATGCACTCAGAAGTCTCAGCAATAGAATCAAACAAGCAGAAGAAAGAACTTCAGAGCTCGAAGACAAGGCTTTTGAATTAACCCAATCCATCAAAGACAAAGACAAAGGAATGAAAATAATGAACAAGGCCTCCGAGAAGTGTGGGAACTCTGTTAAATGTTCAAACCTAAGAATTATTGACGTGCCAGAGTAAGACAAGAAATCTAAAAGTGTGGAAAACATACCCTGAGGGAATAATTGAGTTAAACTTACCCAACCTAGCTAGAAATCTAGATATTCAAATAAAAGAAGCTCAAAGAGCACCTAGGAAATTCACTGCAAAAATATCATTGCCTAGGCACACAGTCATCAGGTTATCTAAAGTCAAGATGAAGGAAGGCATCTTAAGAGCTGTGAGGCAAAAACATCAGGTAACCTATAAAGAAAAACTTATCAGATTAACAGCAATTTTCTCAGTAGAAACTCTACAAGCTAGAAGGGATTGGGGTCTTATTTTTAGCCTCTCTAAACAAAACAATTATCAGTCAACAAGTTTGTATACAGCAAAACTAAGCTCATAAAAGAAGGAAACAGAAAATCAAACACCGCATGTTCTCACTCATAGGGGGGTGTTGAACAATGGGAACACATGGACACAGGGAGGGACTATTACACACTGGGGTCTGTCGGGGGAAGAAGGGGAGGGATAGTGGGGGGGGGTGGGGAGTTGGGGGAGGGATAGCATGGGGAGAAATGCCAGATATAGGTGAGGGGGAGGACGGCAGCAAATCACACTGCCATGTGTGTACCTATGCAACAATCTTCCATGTTCTTCACATGTACCCCCAAACCTAAAATGCAATAAAAAAAAATAATAATAATAAAAAAAAAAAAAAGAAGGAAAGATACGGTCTTTCCAGACAAACAAATGCTGAAAGACTTCACCACTAGCAAGCTGGAAATAGAAGAACTGACAAAAAAAGCTCTAAATCTCAAAAAAGAATCCTCCAGATGTACCAAAGTAGAACCTCTTTAAGCATAAATCTCAAAGGACCTATATAACAATATATAACAATAACACAATGAAAAAAACAAGGTATTCAGGCAACAAATACTACAATGAATAGAATAGAATCTCACATCTTAATACTAACATTGAATGTAAATGGCCTAAATGCTCCACTTAAAAGATATGGCAGAATGGATAAGAATTCACCAACCAAGTTTCTGCTCTCTTAGGAGACTCATCTAACACATAGGGATTCACATAAACTTCAGGCAAAGTGGTAGAAAAAGATATTGCATGCAAATGGACATCAAAAGTGAGTAGGAGTAGCTATTCTTATATCAGATAAAACAAACTTTAAAGCAATAGCAGCTTAAAAAGACAAGGGGATACATTATATAATGATAAATACTTTGTCCAACAGGAAATATCACAATCCTAAATATACATGCACCTAACACTGAAGCTCTCAAATTTATAAAACAATTACTACCAGACCTAAGAAATGAGATAGAATGCAACACAATAATAGTAGGGGATTCTATGACTTCATTGACATCACTAGACAAGTTATTAAGACAGAAAGTCACCAAAAAAATGTAATTAAACTATACTTTAGAACAAATGTACTCAACAGATATTTACAGAACATTCTACCCAACAACTGCAGAATATACATTCTATCCATCAGTACATGGAAAATTCTCCAAGAGAGACCATATGACAGGCCACAAAACAAATCTCAACAAATTTAAGAAAACTGAAATTATAGCAAGTACTCCCTCAGACCACAGTGGAATAAAATTGGAAATCAACTCCAAAAGGAACCTTCAAAACCATGCGAATACATGGGAATTAAATAAGCTGCTCCTGAATGATCATTGGACCAAAAATGAAATCAAGATGAAAATTTAAAAACTCTTTGAAGTGAACAATAATAGTGACACAACCTGTCAAAACATCTGGGATACCACAAAAGCAGTGCGAAGAAGAAAGTTCATAGCATTAAATGCCTACATTAAAAAGCCTGAAAGAGCACACATAGAACAATCTAAGGTCACATCTCATAAAACTAGAGAAATGAGAACATTCCAAACCCAAATTCAGCAGAAGAAAAGAAATAACAAGATTAGAGCAGAACTAAATAAAGTTGAAAAAAACAAATGAACAACAACAACAAAAACAATACAAAAGATAAATGAAACAAAAAGCTGGTTCTTTGAAAAGATAAATAAAATTGATAGACCATCATCAAGATTAACCAAGAAAAGGAAAGAACATCCAATTAAGCTCAATTGGAAACAAAATGGGAGGGTTGGGCATTGTGGCACATGCCTGTAATCCCAGCACTTTGAGAGGCCATGGTGGGCAGATCACCTGAGGTAAGGAGTTTGAGGCCAGCCTGGCCAAAATGGTGAAATCTCATCTTACTAAAAATACAAAAAGTTAGCCAGCATGATGGTGTACCTGTAATCTCAGCTACTCGGAGGCTGAGGCAAGAGAATAAGTTGAACCCAGGAGGCAGAGGTTGCATTGAGCTGAGATTGCACCACTGCACTCTAGCCTGGGTGACAGAGTGAAACATTACTTAATTCCATGTTCTTCACATGTACCCCCAAACCTAAAATGCAATAAAAAAAAAAAAGAGAGAAAAAAAAAGAAAGAAAGAAAAGGAAAAGAAAAAGAAACAACATGGGAAATACTACAACCGACACCACAGAAATACTAAAGATCATTCAAAGCTGCAATGAACAACTTTATGTGCATAAACTAGAAAAGCTAGAGAACACTGATAGATTCCTGGAAATATACAACCCTACTAGCTTAAAACAGGAAGAACTAGAAACCCCGAACAGGCCAATAACAAGCAGCAAGATTGAAATGGTAATAACAAAATTGCCAGCAAACAATACCACAAAAAAGTCCAGAGCCAGACAGATTCACAGCTGAATTCTTACCATACATTCAAAGAAGAATTGGTACCAATCCTATTGACACTATTCCACAAAGAGAGAAAGCTGGAAACCTCCCTAAACCATTCTACAAAGCCAGTATTACCCTAATACCAAAACCAGGGAAGGACATAGAAAAAAGAGAAAACTATAGACCAATATCCCTGACAAACACAGATGCAAAAATCCTCAACAAAATACTAGTAAACCAAATCCAACAGCATAACAAAAAGATAATCCACCATAACCAAGTGGGTTTTATACCACAGATGGTTTAAAATATGCAAATCTATAAATGCGACATACTATATAAACAGGATTAAAAACAAAAATCGCATGATCATCTCAATAGATACAGAAAAAGCACTTGACAAAATTCAGTAATTCTTTATGATTAAAACCCTCAACAAAATCAGCATAGAAGGGATATACTTTAATGTAACAAAAGCCAACTGTGACAAAACCACAGCTAACATAATACTGAACGGGGAAAAGTTGAAAGAATTTCCATTGAGAACTAAAATAAGACAAGGATGGCCACTCTCACCACTTCTGTTTGACATAGTTCAGCTCACCTATTTGTCCTCTAAAGAAAACAGATCTTGGAGAATGACAGTGTATTTTTACAATCTTTTGAAAAAATTCTATTTTTTTTATTTCAGTAGGTTTTTAGGAAGCAGGTGGTGTTTGGTAACAAGAACTCACCAAATAAGTGAGCTGAATAGAGCTGTGATGGGAATCACCACCTTGCATCTTTCAAATACTTGATGGTGGTATTAATTTCTGCAATCCCTCTAGGAGAGAGGAGGGGAGAGAGGGGGGAGAGAGAGAGGGGGAGGAGAGGAAGAGAGAGAGAGAGAGAGAGAGAGAGAGAGAGAGAGTGTGTGTGTGTGTGTGTGTGTGTGTGTGTGTTTCTATTTTACCAGGTAGATGCAATTCTACTTTCTGTCACTGGCCTTTTCCACTGTAACAGACCTTATTCCATAGGTCAGGAAACCGGTGTGAGGATTCTGCCAGCTGCTGAGTATGTCTACTCCAGTGATTCATTCTAGAACTAGAGAAATAACCACAGAATGGATATAGGAACCCACCGTGAGCCTCACTGAGCCTACTAGGAGACAGACCTGAGCTAAAGCACCATTGATCACTGAGCACCATAAGCCCCTCATCAAACCCACAGCTAACATAATATTGAATGGGGGAAAAGTTGAAAGCATTTCCATTGAGAACTAAAACTTTTCCCCATTCAGATGATCATGTGATTTATTTCAACTGGTGGGCCACCGTGACATTTGGGTCTCCTGAAATTAGTGTCAGTTCAGAACCACTGTCCAGTAGTTCCAAGATGGCCTGATTATTTTCTTTTCCCCCAACAGACAGTCACCCTGGCAAAAAGACATAGGTTCCATTGGGGAAGGCTGGAAGAAAGATCTTGGCTGAAAAATTTAAGACCTTAGCACAACTCTCAAGGCCCCAAAATTGCCCAAATTGTTATTGCATACCTCGGTTTCCATTTTTACCATGGTCTTAGTTTGTTCCTTATGCTATAACAAAATTTCACAGACTAGGTAAGTAATAAATAATAGGAATTTATTTTTCACATTTCTGGGGTTTGAGAAGACCAAGATCAAGGTGCCAGAAGATTCAGTGTCTGGTAAGGACAATTCTCTGCTTCCAAGATGGGACTTTCTGCTGTGTCCTCACATAGTAGAAGGGCACAACAGATAAACAGATCCATCCCATCTCTTTTATAAGGTCCATAATCTCATTCACGAAGGGAAAGTTCTCAACACTTAATCACCTCCACAAAGCAGGGCCAATTAAGTTTCAACATACATGTTTTAGGGGACACATTCAGACCATAAAAACCAACTAGGTCCCAGAGATTATTGTCCTTCGAGCTCTCCTTCAATCACTAAGCACTAACAGCAACTGACGATATAGCTTATTTAAATTATTTTCAATCTCATTTAATATCTTAACACTGTACAATTGAAAAAGTGCTTTGGCATCATTTATTTCAGTTGGTCAACGAAATATTTTTCAGAGAGGTTTGAATAGATATTAGCATTAAGATGAAAAAAATGACCTGGGGCTCATGTCATTAATGTTATTTCATCCAAATCAATGTCAGAGGCAATATTTGCTGAGGACACTAAAGTCAGTATTTATCTGGATTATAACTTCATTGTCCAATATTTCTAAATCAGACTACAATGAACAACTGTAAACAGTGTGATAAGACTGTCAGGTTAAAATTAATTATATATACTCATTTCATGGAAAATAAAAACCTGAAGCATATGTTGAATTAATTTTTACAGAGTCAAACTGTAAAATTTCTTTGCATTATTTAGAAATTTCATTAATTAAACAAATAATTGAAGTAACGGATGATTACAAAAGAAAATAATGGCTAATGCAAATTATGGTTAATGACCTTACATAGACCCCCTAGGCAGAAAAAATATATTTATTACTTTCTTAATTGTGACATCACAAAATTTTTATTAGTATCAATATAAAAAAGATACATGAACATGACTTGCTTTATTAGCAAATTCTTTTATTTGTATCTTTCATTTAAAAACATTGTAAACAAATGGAATATGCTATTTTATGTCTTCTATATCTTCAAATAATAAATGTAGACTAGAGATCTGATTCAGTACAGCTTAATAGAAAAAACTCATTTAAAAAAATACAGAAGGCATTCACACATTTAGGTTTAATCAAATAAAAGATAACCACCTAGAGAATGACATTGAACTAGTAGTCCACTGAAATTACAGAATAAAAGAACTGGATGAAATTTCAAGATCATATAGTTCATCCTTTCATATTTTACAAATGAGGCAATAATTTATAAGAGCACATAACTCCTTTAAGGTCATGGGATAACTAAATGGAAAACTGAAATTTCATTTAGTTCTACTTTTCTTTCAGTGAAAAACATATAAACTTCCTCTGACAATTCTTCATTAAATTGTACATTCTTGGTCCTATTATTGTAAACTTTAGTTAAAATAAAATAGTCACCTTCTAATCAGCTTGCAGAAATGCTGGTATATATGACCATAAATTTAAATATTAACAATAATAAAAACAAAAAAGCTATGTTCTCTGAAAAAGCAAATGTTTGCAATAGATATAATTGAAATTCACAAAATCATTAACAAGATAGTAAATCAAGGAAATAGTGCATGTTCACCAAGTTATTGCATGAGAGGGTATAAGAAGTTAACATTATATGTCTAGCATTGTACCTATAACATATCAATCATTACCATAAAGTTTTAGCTCTATTTTAAAAATTAATTAAGATAATATATATATATATATATATATATATACTATGCTAATTGCTCAAATTCAAACATCTAGTAAATAACGGAAGATTTAGGCATGGTTTTGCCAAATTACATATATATATGGTACATATATATACATATATATATATATATATATATATATATATATTTTTTTTTTTTTTTTTTTTTTTTGAGATGGAGTCTCACTCTTGTTGCCCAGGCTGAAATGCAATGGCACAATCTCGGCTCACTGCAACCTCTGCCTCCAGGGTTCAAGTGATTCTCATGCCTCAGCCTCCTGAGTAGCTGGGATTACAGGTCCACACACCACACCTGGGTAATTTATATTTTTAGTAGAGATGATGTTTCTCCATGTTTGTCAGGCTTGTCAGACATTGCACCTGGACATTGATTTTAAATTGTTATAGTTTTTAAAACTTGGATTAAATTAACTTGAATTAAGAAATAAGGCATATCAAGGCTGGGTGCAGTGGCTCATGCCTGTTATCCCAGAAGTTTGGGAGGCCGAAGTGGGTGGATCACTGGAGGTCAGGAGTTTGAGACCAGCCTGGCCAATATGGTGAAATCACATCTCTACTAAAACTATAAAAATTAGCCAGGCATGATGGCGCCCGGCAGTAATCCCAGCTACTAGGGAGGCTGAGGTGGCAGGATCTCTTGAATCCAGAAGGCAAAGCTTGCAGTGAGCTGAGATAGTGCCATTGTACTACAGTCTGGGAGACAGAGCAAGACTCTGTCTCAAACAAAAAAAGAAAAGAAGAAATAAGGCATATTGCTATACATTTATGAAATCTGTGGGGTTTCGACTGATAACTAATAAGCAATTTTCAATGATATTAAAAATACTTTATATCCTCATGCTTGATCCATTTAAGACTTTTAGCTTGTCTGTTTTATTGTTATTTTTATTATTTCAAAATTGAAATCATACTAACCAAAATTTCAATTTAAAAAATTATATATCAAATCACTTATTTAATGAATATTATGTTAGCTACTTAAGATTTTTCTTGCTTTTGTATATTTTCCTTTTCTAGTTGGCTTTTACATATTTATTAGTAGAAGATTCCTGTTACCTTTATTAAAAAAGAGATTCCAATCACCTTTATTAGAAAGGGTATTCTTCCAGAAATATCTGCTAGAAATTAGTATTTACGTAGGAATTTTTTTTACCAATGCCCTTTTCACCTCTGTAGACAATCTCATGCATGTATACCTTCAAAATATAAATATCTTGCAAATCTCTTGTGGTAGATATTAGTAATACTCATTAATATTTTCAATTATCTTGACATTCTAGGAAGATCAGAGGATTATACTTGATAGTCTAAATTAGAACTGGCTATGTGTCTTACTTTGGCTCACAAAATCTTACTCACTTCCAGGTGGAAACGTTTAAGAGTCAGTGAAAGATCTGGTTCTCTTTCTATGCTCAAAGACCTTTACTGAGGTGATGGGAGTATAAAATGGCTGACCTTCTGTCAGCCAGTGTCTATGGCAATGATAAGCAGAGCCTTCCTGCCAAACAACATGGGACATGCTTCTAAGAGTGGGGAGTGGTTTGTTACTGCACCATAAAATAACCTAACTTGAAGACATCTTTACAAAAGGCCTATTTTCCCAGAGCCTTTACTATTACATCCAAATTCAAACAAAACATTTTTAGCTACATAATTCAGAGCCCTATATAGTTCTTTCTCTATTATTTACAACTGCCACCAACATGCTTTGGAATTTAACTGTAGTTCCTCGCTTTGATCTATATTAATATAGTCTACATCAATCTAAATAGATCCAACTATGACAAAAATACTGGTGTCATATTATGTGGTTGTTACACATTTTGGAGTAAAGCCGTCAATGTGTTGATTATTACTACCCCTTATTCAGAATGTACTGACCACAACATGATAAACATTTATGTCTACAAATCCAGAATTAATGAAGGATAGCATCATGCCACACTGAATCAGGCTCTAGTTTGGTTTTGTTTTTGGAATAATAAGTTAATGTCTCCATCAAGATAGTCTTCTTCCTCACTCCCCAAAGTCATTATCATAAAGCCATTTATATTATTTTTATACATATTTTATTATTTTAATGGAAGTATGTAATGCATTAAAGTGATGTAACTCCATGAATTTTTGCAACATATTTTTGAGACAAAATAATATATTTCAGATTTATCTATAAGTAGAAAATGAGTTTACTTGTTTTAGCTTTAGTATAGTGTTAATCTTGTGATTATACCATAATTCACACATTAATTCATTTACTGTTAGATATTTAGATTAGTTTCTGCCTTCACGTTTATTAATAATAGTGAAACAAATATCTTTGTACATTTCTACAAGTGTATATTTTTAACAGCTTCTCTCCAGAATAAATGTAAAAGTGAGATTGCTAAGTCATAGGATAATTTTATCTCCAATTTTTCCAGATTTTGCCAATTTATTTTTTAGAAATGACTGTGGCAATTTGCACTCTCAAAAGCAATTTATGAGAGCTCATATTTCTCATTTCTTCACCAACATGTTGACTTAAGTGATACAAATATGAATGGCATGAAAATCAATTTATACTCACTTTACATTTTCATCAAAGTGGCTTATATGAAATATTACTAAAATTAATTTTTCTTTTATTTATTAGTTTCAATGTCCAGTAATATTTTGGTTTTCTACTTTCATGAGTTGCCCTTCACATCTTTTGCTTTTTACTTGTTGGAATGTGTTATTATTTTTATATGTTAATTTCTTATTAATTACCTGCTTTGCAGGTGCTTTCTGCAAGTCAGTCACAAAAATTTTTACCTTGTCAAGGTATCTTTTTTATACAGACATTCAAATTTTAGCATAATTATATACTTTATGAGTTATGTTTTCTACATTTTACAAAATATTCTACCCACTCCTTGTTATAAAAATTGTCACCTGTATGTATACTAAAGGCTTTACATTTTATTATTTCTCACATTTAGATCTTGAATTTTTTTTAAATTTAATGTGAAAGGAAAAAACACATTTTATTTTTTATTTTTCCATATGGATAACCATGAGTTGTGGCTATTCTGGAATCATTTATTGACTAGCTTTATTAAACCACATATTTTTCAACATTTCCTTTAGATATATCCCATATTTTAGAAATTTTGTTCATAGCTAAGCTGATATCACACATTACCTAAAATCAGTTACTTCACTCAGTAATTCTATAAACCTCATTTTAAAACATGTATTAAAATGAAATAAAAGAATGTTCTACATAATTCTTATTAGAATAGCTTGCTATCATTCATCATCCATCTAATTTATTGAACCAAATGTAAAAAAATGGCATATGATTGATCTACTTATGCACCAATCTCTATAAGTGATATATGATATGTAAATTAGGTTTCGTCATGCCTCAGCTTCCAAGTCCACAGCCAATGAGTTTAGAATAATTTTAACCACTCACCATGGCTTCTAACATATCTAGACTCCACCTAGTTATCAAGATCTCATTTTATATAAATTTTTTATATTCACCATACCCCTAACAAATGGATCTTCATTTATTGTTTGATCAAACCAATTTCTTTCCCTTCCTAGGGTCACTGTGCAATTCATTTTGTCTGACTGGATAACCCTGCTCAGATTTCTAAATAATTTTTTTTAATTCAGCTTTCAAATTAAATGTAACACTTCAAATAGAGTCTTTCTTGATCAACAAATAAAAGCTCACTCTTTTATCATATCAAATTATCTACTGCATAGCATTTTTAAATCAAAACTATATGAAAATGTGTATATTGTCTATTAGTTCATGTTTCTGTCCTCCAAACACTACAATTTTTATAAAATCTGTGGTTTGATTTCTAAATTTCTCATTGTTCAATCCGTAACACATAGAAGAGTATCTAGCATGTTGTAGCCACTTATTTGATATTCACTCAATAAAGACTGAAGAAAGTAATAAAACTGTGCTTTTATTTATCAATTGTTTTACACTGTATAATCTTCAAAATTATTTATCAATTTACTTTTCTTATTTATTTTGGAAAAATATCAAGACTATTTCAGTTATAAACTCTAAGCAATGTGAACTAAAAATAACAAATCCAATTGGAAAATGGCCCTCCCAAAATAGAATTTTAATTAAGTAAATGGTAAGACTGAACAATTAAAATCAAATCCCTACCTTTCCAATTGTATTCACTAGACTTTTCAATATAGATAATAAGAATTAATCTTATTGTCAGTATAAAATATTTCCCCTAATATATTAATGTTAAAACCTACTTCAGTGTCTTTTGCCCTATTCTTTAAAGATCTCTTTATAATCTTCTTTATCTAGATTATCAATACAAAGTTTAATAATGATGTTATATTAGATAAACAAAGAATTTGGTCTAGATTTGTGGCTCTACCAGGGAAACAGAACACATGACATAAATACAGAAAGGAACAACCAGTACCAGCCACTCCAAAAATGTACCAAATGGTAAAGAGCATTGACACAATGAAGAAACTGCGTCAACTAATGGGCAAAACAACCAGCTAGCATCAAAATGTCAGGATCGAATTCACACATAACAATATTAACCTTAAATTTAAATGGGCTAAATGTCCCAATCAAAAGACACAGATTGGCTAATTGGATAAAAAGTCGAAACCCATTGGTGTGCTGTATTCAGGAAACCTATCTCACATGCAAGGATATACATAGGCTAAAAATAAAGGGATGGAGGAAGATTTAGCAAGCAAATCAAGAGCAAAATAAAGCAGGAGTTGCAATCCTAGTGTCTGATAAAATAGACTTTAAACCAACAAAGATCAAAAGAGACAAAGAGGGATATTACGTAATGGTAAAAGGATCAATGCAACGAGAAGAGCTAACAATCCTAATATATATGCACCCAATACAGGAGCACCCAGATACATAAAGCAAGTTCTTAATGACTTAAAAGAGACTTAGACTCCCACACAATAGTAGTGGGAGACTTTAACATTACACTGTCAATATTAGACAGATCAACAAGACAGAAAATTAACAAGGATATCCAGGACTTGAACTCGGATCTGGACCAAGCAAACCTAATAGACATCTACAGAACTCTCCATCCCAAATCCACAGAATATACATTCTTCTCAGCACCACATCACACTTACTCTAAAATTGACCACATAATTGGAAGTAAATCACTCCTCAGCACAGGCAAAAGAACGGAAATCATAACAAACAGTCTCTCAGACCACAGTGCAATCAAATTAGAACTCAGGATTAAGAAACTAACTCAGAACCGTACAACTTCATGGAAACTGAACAACTGGCTGTTGAATGTTGACTGGATAAACAATGGAATGAAGGCAGAAATAAAGATGTTCTTTGAAACCAACAAGAATGAAGACACAACATACCAGAATCTCTGGGACACATTTAAAGCAGTGTCTAGAGGGAAATTTATAGCAATAAATGACCACATAAGAAGTAAGGAAAGGTCAAAAATCAACACCCTATCATCAAAATTGAAAGAGCTAGAGGAGCAAGATCAAAAATATTCAAAAGCTATCAGAAGACAAAAATACCTAAGATCAGAACAGAACTAAAGGAGATAGAGACACAAAAAAATCCTTCAAAAATTAATAAATCCAGGAGCTGGTTTTTTGAAAAGATCAACAAAATAGATGGACCACTAGCCAGATTAATAAAAAAAGAAAAAAAGAGAAGAATCAAATAGATGCAATAAAAAATGATAAAGTGGATATCACCACAGATTCCACAGAAATATAAACTACCATCAGAGATTACTACAAAAAACTCTATGATCATAAACCAGTAAACCTGGAAGACATGGATAAATTCCTGGACACTTGCACTCTACCAAGCCTAAACCAGGAGGAAGTTGAAACCCTGAATACACTAATAACAAAGGCTGAAGTTGAGGCAGCAATTAATAGCCTACTAACCAAAAAAAGCCCAAGTTCAGATGGATTCACAGCTGAATTCTACCAGACATTCAAAGAGGAGCTGGCACCACTACTTCTGAAACTATTCCAAACAATTCAAAAGAGGGAATCCTTCCCAAATCATTTCAGGGAACCAACATCATCCTGATACCAAAACCTGGCAGACACTCAAGAAGAAAAGAAAACTTCAGGCCAATATCCATGATGCAAAATCTTCAATAAAATACTTGCAAACTAATTGCAATAGCACATCAAAAACTTATCCATCACTATCAAGCAGGCTTCATCCCGAGGATGCAAGGCTGGTTCAACATACTCAAGTTGATAAATGTAATCTACCACACAAACAGAACCAAAGACAAAAACCACATGATTATCTCAATAAATGCAGAGAAGGCCTTTGACAAAATTCAACAGCCCTTTATGCTAAAAACTCTCAATAAACTAGGTATCAATGGAATGTATCTCAAAATAATAAAGCTATTTACAATAAACCCACAGCCAATATCATACTGAATGGGCCAAAACTGGAAGCATTCCCTTTGAAATATGGCACTAGACAAGGATGTCCTCTCTCACCACTCCTATTCAATATAGTATTGGAAGTTCTTACCAGAGCAATCATGCAAGAAAAAGAAATAAATGGTATTCAATTTGGAAAGGAGGAAGTCAAATTGTCTCTATTTGCAGATGGCATGATTGTATATTTAGAAGACCCCATCGTCTCAGCTTAAAATCTCCTGAAACTGATAAGCAACTTCAGCAAAGTCTCAGGATAAAAAAATCAATGTGCAGAAATCATGCATTCCTATACACCAATAACAGACTTAAAGAGAGCCAAATCAAGAATGAACTGGCATTCACAATTGCTACAAAGAGAATAAAACACCTAGGAATACAACTAACAAAGGATGTAAAGGACCTCTTCAAGGAGAAATACAAACCACTGCTCAAGGAAATAAAAGAGGACACAAACAGATGGAAAAACATTCCATACTCATGGTTAGGAAGAATCAATATTGTGAAAATGGCCATACTTCTCAAAGTAATTTATAGATTCAGTGCTATCCCCCACCAAGCTACCTATGACCCTCTTCACAGAACTGGAAAAAAAACACCTTAAACTTCATATGGAACCAAAACAGAGCTCACATAGCCAAGACAATTTTAAGCAAAAAGAACGAAGCTGGAGGCATCATGCTACCTAACTTCAAACTATACTACAAGGCTAAAGTAATGAAAGCAGCATGGTGCTGGTACCATAACAGAGATACAGACCAATGGAACAGAACAGAGGCCTCTGAGGTAATGCCACACATCTGCAACCATCTGATCTTTGACAAACCTGACAAAAACAAGCAATGGGGAAAGGATTCCCTGTTTAATAAATGATGTTGAGAAAACAGGTTAGCTATGTGAAGAAAGCAGAATCTGGATCTCTTCCTGACACCTTACACTAAAATTAACTCCAGATGGATTAAAGACTTAAACATAAGACCTAACACCATAAAAACCCTGGAAGAAAACCTAGGCAAAACCATTCAGGACATAGGCATAGGCAAGGACTTCATGACTAAAACACCAAAAGCATCGGCAACAAAAGCCAAAATAGACAAATGGAATCTAATTAAACTCCAGAGTTTCTGCACAGCAAAAGATACCATCATTAGAGTGAACCAGCAACCAACAGAATGAGAAAAAATTATTTGCAATGTACCCATCTGACAAAGGGCTAATATCCAGAATCTACATAGAACTAAAACAGATTTACAAGGAAAAAAAGAAACAAACCCATTTAAAAGTGGGCAAAGGATATGAACAGACACTTTTCAAAAGAAGTCATATATGAGGCCAACAAACATGTGAAAAAATGTTCATCATCACTGGTCATTAGAGAAATGCAAATCAAAACCACATTGAGATACCATCTCACGCCAATTAGAATGGTGATCATTAAATAATCTGGAGACAACAGATGCTGGAGAGGATGTGGAGAAATACAAAAACTTTTACACTGTTGGTGGGAGTATAAATTAGTTCAACCATTGTGGAAGACAGTGTGGTGGATCCTCAAGGACCTAGAAATAGAAATTCCATTTGACCCAGCAATCCCATTTCTGGGTATATATCCACAGGATTATAAATCGTTCTATTATAAAGACATATGCACACATATGTTCATTGTGGCACTGTTTACTATAGCAAAGACCTGGAACCAACCCACATGCCCATCAATGATAGACTGGACAAGGAAAATTGGTACATATACACCATGAAATAATATACAGCCATAAAAAATGATGAGTTCGTGTCCTTTGTAGGGACATGGATGAACCTGGAAACCATCATTCTCAGCAAACTGACACAAGAACAGAAAACCAAACACCACATGTTCTCACTCATAGGCTAGTGTTGAACAATGAGAACACATGGACACAGGGAGGGGAGCATCACACACTGGGGTCTGTTGGTGGGGACTAGGGGAGGGACAGCAGGGGGCTAGGGAGTTGGGGAAGGATAACATGGGGAGAAATGTCTGATATAGGTGACAGAGGTGGATGCAGCAAACCACATTGCCATGTATGTACCTATGCAACAATCCTGCATGCTCTGCACATGTACCCAGAACCTAAAGTGCAATAAACTACATTCAAAAAAAAGACATTTTTCTGACTTATGGTTTAAATGGCATACTATGTAATCTAGCTGGATATAGAAGAAACTCTAGACAGAAAGTAGTTTATATATTGATGGATGGATGGATGGTTAGGTGATAGATAAATAGATAGGCAGATAGATAACAGAGAGATGATAAAATGTTAACTATAGTCTTGATATAATAGAAAAAAACAGATTGAGGTGTCAGGATAAAAATATAAGATATTATATTAGAAATTAGAATTTTAACAAGAAAACATTTTGCTCTCCAAGATATAGGGTAGTACTATAAACATTTGAGGCCAACTTAACATGGAGATGAGTATCATGACTTTATAGATTAGTATTATGAGAATCCATGGATCTGAAAGGCAATAATGTTGGAAATGTGAGTCATATGGCCAGTGAAGTCAAATAGGGTAATGACATAACCTGAGGTATAGGGAAGAATCTATCCAGGTGCAAAAGTCTTCAAAGAATCCTGGATGATTCAATAATCATTTTGACTAGATGAAAAATTGATAACATTGAGTTTAGGAAGAGATAGTGCCCTTTATTGAATGACAATGACTTCAGTGTGGTAGAGTTTTTTTTCTGAGAGTGAAAGATTAACACACTAAACAATGAAGTATGTAAAAACCAACACTACTCCCACAAAAAGCTCAGAGGTACATGTAGAATAAAAAAAAAATAAGTAGAATTTTCTTGAGAGTACATTAGAGGCAGCAGGATCTTTGAAGGGAAAACACTTTTTGATCGAGGCAGGTAGGATAAAATATTTAGCGAATTACTTGAGGATACAAATGACAAGTTTGTTTTTATCCAACTCATGTCATGAACTTGTATTTATAAAATGGATTATTTGGAAGAGTAAATAGCACTGTGAGTCATTGTTATTAATATTATCCATTTTCTTACTATAATTTATTAATTTACTATATCATGAAAATTAAGAATTTGGGGGAACATATCTGAAAAGTTTGTCATTTGAAGAAATATACAGACATAGATATCCTGTATAGATCAGAATGTAGAAAAGATTAGATGGAAGACCACAAACATTTATTAATTTATTTTTACCACAACCTAGTATGATAGCATTATATAATATGGTAGTAATAATGGCTGGAAAAATTCCCTGAAGTCTCTTGAGGTTTATAGAGTCTCATATCTCTCCACAACTAAACAGCTACTGCCTATATTATTTGTAATTCTGAGGGATCTAGCCACCAACAGTAAGTATAGCTTACTGGAAACTCACTAAAGTTATAAAATTTTCAGCAACAGATAGATGGTGTTATCTAGGGCTTCCTGGAAACAATAGTCAAAAACTGCTTTGGACATCTTCACTTCTCTATTTTGATTGTCTCTGCAGTTGAGACAAATTTGTTCTTGGAGAGGTCATTTTTATAACATGAAAAAACTATTAATTACTTCTTAAGTATTGCCCTATACTTAATTTCACATGGATAACAGCAAATAACAAAGCCAGGTTTAGGTGTAGATGCTATATTTCTGGTGTTTTTCCAGTGAGTCAAACACAATTGAAATTATGAGGACATTATTTTCCCCCCCCCATTGTTTCCCAATATATTTCTAATGATTTTTTTTTGAACTGGAATAAATGGTCTCAAGTAGTACCAAGTGTGCAATAGTTTATAAAAGTCATTGAAATTCTTGACTGGTGCATAGACTTCTAAGTTTCCTACACATTCTGATATTTCTGAAATATTTACTGCTAAGATTTATACACTTAATGCATAGCAGTGCTTTGTAAGTACTATTGTTTGGACGATTGGTTGGTTAAATAAAAAGAAGAAAACTCAGGAGCCGGAGATATAAATAATATGTTCACAGAGTTCTGCTCACTGAGAGGTCAACACAAATTAACCAAGCTTGATTATCCCTCAAGAGTAGGAAAAATACTGCTATGTAAGTTATGATCCTTTGGCTGAGAATTCCCAGATATAAAGAGTAGTTTCTTTCTTCCATTCTTATATCTTCTGAGCGTACAATTATAGAACTAGTAGAGAACTCTCGGTGGAAGTTTAATAATCACACAAGCCTCCTCTCAGTCCTAGATCCTTGAGATGAGATTCATCAATCCTGTTTGCTTGCTAGCTTTCTTTCTTTCTTTCCATCTTTCTTCTTCCTGTATTTCTTTCATAAAAACTCATGAATGCTTACTCATGGCAAGCGATGTTCTAGATATTGGCTATATTACAGTGAACGAAACTACTGAGTCTTATTTTATGGGGAAGAGACAAAAATATACATTAAATAATACAAATATGCATATATATATGTTGAGAATAATCTGTATTCTAGGGTTCACAAATAGTGATCTGTGATTTGTGCCAGATTAAATTGGGAAAACCTGCCAATTACAGACTAAATGGGCTTGTTTGATAGTTCATACATATCCTATGGGGAAATTTTTAGATGGAGCACATTATGACATAATAGAGTTAAAACCAATCCGCCAAATGATTTAAGCAAAACAATTAACTTTACAAACATACATCATAGGTCATCCTTGATACTTGAATTGTCTGCCTACATTGATCAGAGTAATTAAATTTCAAATAAAGTAGGTGATGATTTTTGCTCTATTTTGACCCAGATGACCAACATAGGCTGTAAACTGAAAATAATTTTTAACTGTGATCCCAACTATCATTCCTACTCATCTATATGTAGTTCAAATAAATCACTTCTCACATATAAATGAGTAAAACAGCTATACAAACTTAAAATTCATATACACACTCAAAAGTTTCCTGGAAAAAAATTATTATAAGCAAACAAATGTTCCAGGTTTTAAACATTTAAGTCCACTGAATTATAACATCGATTGTAGACACCATTTTCAAACCAAGCGAGGTTATTCACTTAAGCATATCTTATAAAATTTGTAAGATTTTTATATTCCTAATGGAAAAGGTAACTGCAAATATTTTTATGCTGGGAAATTCTTATGCAAATGTCTTTCTGGTATTCACTCCATATTTAATGAGAGTTTATGATACTAAGCAAAGGGTAGAAAAAATATTTATGCATTTTAATTTTTTCAGAGTTCATTCTATGCAGTACTTTTCCAACTTATGTCATCTGGTGCTACCTCAGAGAAAAAGAAGTATTATATGAACCACATCTGATTTTATTTCTACAAAAACAAAATAGCAGTCACAGTGAGTGAAAGGAAATACTTTGCTTTTGAATGTGCACAAATAAAATATGGAATTTAAAACAGGAATCAAATGAACCAGTGCTATTGTGTCTCAATCATGAAATCTATTTCATACTAGGTATTATTAGGTCAGATTTTTATACCATGTGCCTAATACTGTCTTTGGAACATAAAATATTCAATATATCTTTATTGAAATAAATAATTTTGATAGAGAAAGTGGGTAGGCAAGGACTTATGTTAGCCATGGGTTTCTTGGTGGAAAAAGAGACAGAGAGAGAGAGATGCATTTCATTCACCAAAAGACAATGAATGGAATGACTATGAACATTAAATCCTAGCTTTCCTGGATTTACAATTTTTCTCAAGGCCTGTCTGGGTTTATTTACTGCAAAATAGAAATAGAAAGGAAACACTTTGGTGTATACTAGAGACAGCATAACGTTATTTTTAGTACACTCTCCTGATAAATTAGTGGTGGACTTGAACGAACATGTGGTTTTATATCTATATATTTTAAACCCACAAAAATATATATTAAGCAACTCACACTTCAACTTTTTTGCCACAACCATACAATAGTTGGGAAGTTGAGTAAAACAAAGTTCCTTTCCAGTCTTCAGAAACTCAATGTCTAGGAGTGGGAGAAAAAACCAAGAGGTACCTGAAAGTTCACAAGTTTATATTTTGCTGGGAGATTAGATTGCGTTTTGACAGCCTGTGGAAGCTTTGTGGAAATCATCATAGAGTAATTAAATTGTGTCCCAATGCTTGGATTCTGTCTTTTTATATATATTGCTTTCCCCAAGGAATGGCACTTCACATAAGAACAAAACAGAGTTTTAAGTTATATTTCTTTTTTAAAAATATAGCAGTTGCTGTTTATTAGTGTTACCAGGAAGAGCAATGCAAATGAAACATCAAGGGCATATTCATCAAAAAGTGTTTGTACACTGATGGAGAGATTTGAAGGAAAGGCCTGATAATATCCAATCATGACTAGAAGAAATCAAGCATAAAGTATGGGCAAAGCAGATATTATTCTTTTAACCACCTTTCATCACTTGAATCTCCTTTTCTTTGGCATTAGTAGAAAGCACATAAAAGGAGTCTTTGTGCATATCTCTTGATATTTCTTCAAGAATTAATGATCAATTTTAATTAAGTCATGTTAATATTTGTAGTTGGCTTGTTCTGACCCTTTTAATGTCTGAATAATCAATAATAGTGCACATTAATTAGCCAATATATTTGAACGATATCATATTTTTTCTTTGCCCAACTTGATCTTGTCCACTTAAAGAAATTACTTCAGTAAAGTTTAATAAATTAAAACTCCGTCTACTCTTAACGCCTCCACACATATGTACACACAAATGCACAAGCACACATGCATATATGTATCTCCTGACCAACTTAATCCTAAACCCCAGTTAGTTCTCAGAGATTCAAAATAACTTGTTTGCTTGAAAAGGCAAGTCTATGCAAATATTTATTTAAACTTATTCAGGGAAATATTGTCTACAAAGAACTCTGAAATTATAATCCATCATTTCCTAGTATAATAAATTTTTCTATCATAGCTTTTGTTATTTAGTCTATGGAAGTTTTTGCCCATGATCCCAACCCTAGTGATCCATGTAGATTAAGCAGAGAAATAGGTTTATGCATGACATTATAGAGGACAATTTTAATGAATGAATACACCTTTACGGGAGCATGCCTTCAAAAGTGAAGCTTGTGAATTCCCTGGTGGTGTAGTGGTTAGAAAACAAATCAAAACAAGGATAACAAAAGTAAAGCTTGTAAAAAGATTAGAATTTAAACTGCTGTCACTCAACTGTATTTTCTATTTATTTAGACCTTCACTCATCAACGTCTTCATCATTTCATAAGTCTTTAGATTATAGGCCATGATCTCCCACAGAAAGAGAGAGCTGAGGGCTGGGCCAAGATTCACCATCCTTAAAATTAATTAGACATGGTAGTGTACTCACGCTTGGGACACTGGAGACCAATGTGAGCGGGAATATCTCAGGGATATAAAGGCAGCCAAGCTCTCTCAGTGAGTGTCCATCCAAAAATAGTGAAAAGAGAAGACAAACATAGTTATATAGCTAAGAGACAAAATTGGGATAACAGATATGACAGAAAGTTTGAAGTTGGATCAGACATATGTTTGTATATCTCTCCAGTATTCCATTGGAGAGCCAGCTCTCTCTTATTTGTAGGCTATAATGCTCTGATGAGCCTGATTCTTCCTTCTCACTGCAGGTGTAAGTAGATATGTGACTC
Organism: Ateles fusciceps; assembly: GCA_036589455.1. Lineage (NCBI taxonomy): Eukaryota > Metazoa > Chordata > Mammalia > Primates > Atelidae > Ateles > Ateles fusciceps. The sequence goes on from JAZHEH010002077.1 coordinate 4,709,075, forward strand.
GGGATAACCTCTGAGCATTTAACTCTCCCAGCTACAGTGATTGGTATAAGATGGGCATGTAAATCAAGAAAATCTAGAGTCCTATTCCTCTACATTTTCTGTTATCACTAACAGGAAATATAAGCTTTATTTTATGGTGTTGATGTACTAGAAGGATGTTAAACAAACAAGAAATAGACATGAAGGCAAATGGGGCACATATACACCATGGAATACTATGGAGTCATAAAAAATGATGAGTTTGTGTCCTTTGTAGGGACATGGATGAATCTGGAAACCATCATTCTCAGCAAACTGACACAAGAACAGAAAATCAAACACCACATATTCTCACTCATAGATGCGTGTTGAATAATGAGAATATATGGACACAGGGAGGGAGCATCACACACTGGGGTCTGTTGTGGGTGGTTAAGGGAGGGACAGCAGTGGGTGGGGGAGGTTGGGGAAGGGATAACATGGGGAGAAATGCCAGATACAGGTGACGGGGGGATGGAGGCAGCAAAACACATTGCCATGTTTGTACCTATGCAACAATCCTGCATGATCTTTACATGTACCCCAGTACCTAAAGTACAATTAAAAAATTAAAATAAAAATAAATTTTAAAAACGTTAAAAAAAGAAAAAAAATAGACATGAAGTAGGAAGGAATGATGCCAGCACAAAAAGAGAAATAGAGCTGTCACCAGGAGGTACAGGAATCCTCAATTCTTAGTTTTATTGGGGAGAAAGATTTTGCCAAGCAACTAAGTATCATTCTATGCCCCTCTAAGAATGATAATTTATTGAGCAGAGGGATTATTTAGAGAGAGAGAGTATACTCTGAAATATGAGGCAGAGTAGGCTGCTAAAAGGGAGTCAGCCAGCAGCAATCGGAGACTTCTGCATTGGGTTTTTATGGTGTCAGATTTTTTCTTGAAGTTCCTGCCTCTATCTTAAGTCTCAGCATTTTCCTTTGTCTACTTTTCCCACTTCTCCCTTAAGTCCTCAACTTCCCCCCACCCCACCCCATTCTCCTCCGCCACTGCCTAGTTCCAACTCCAGGCTTGTGGAACCCTCCCTTACTATTAGGTGGTGAGCATGTGTTGCCCAGGAGTTGGACACAAATTTCACCTGCATTATCTCTCAGGAATTTCCTCCCTCCTTTGTCCTCTTCCCCTTATCAGCATGCACCTACTGACATTCTGACATGTTAACTGCAATGTGAATGATTACTGAATATCTTAAGGAGCATTCTTTTCTGCATAGGTATTTTCCCTCTCCTCTGCTTACATCTAGCATGCATGTTTTGGGTCATCCTGGGTGTGACATTTTCCAGACCTCCCATTTCTCAGGGACTCCCCTCCCCTGCTCATGTCTAGCTATCTGCCTACTCTAACAGAGCTACGATAGAGGTACAAAATCACTGAAGCCACAGAATGAGTGCTTTCTGGAAACAGATCTACCTCCATTCTTTCAAGTTTGTGTGCCATTTTGTAAGCAATTTTGAACCATTGTAAGCAATACATGCACAAAGATGTATGCACGCTTAAAAGCAGGCAAATTCTAAAAGCACTGTATATTTTGGAAAAATTATGAGGACTCCTATTCCAGAAGTCTTCATGTTTTTTTCATCTTCTGGGTACTCAATAAATACAGCATGTGTATTTTAGGATTTAAACATATATGCTTCATAAAATAATTTTGGAGACTTGGGAGCAAGAGAAAACCCAAGATTGCCAAAGTTAGAAACTACTAGAATGCCAGCTCCTCGAATTACATTAGAAAACAGCTACAAAGCAACAGAGGTGATAAGGCATTACAGTGTTTCCTTACTGAAGGGGGTAAAATTTGAAGACCAACTGCTGTAAAATAAAGAGATTTCAGGTCCCTAGAAGGTATTTACCACAAATGTAGTTTTATGGACAGAGTAAAAGTAATATTTGAGATAGTAAAAATATTGTAACAATGCTAATCCTAGCAAAGTGATAGCTGTGGTTCTGTTTGTGGAGGCCCTAAAGGAATCTTCATCCCTTTTTTAGCCTCTCCAGAGTTTGCTCACCATTTTTTCAGCTATACTCACAGTTTTCTTTGCTGCTTTTGTAGCCACGTAGCCATCTCCAACAGCTTCTTGATTGCTTTTTTATCCTTTGCTCACTTACAGATCCCAAACCAATACCATACACTTGAGATTTTGTCATAAAAGCACCATGCCTCTAGGTATCAATTACCGTATCATCCTTTGGTGCATAGCAAGCCTCTCAAAATGCAGAGGTTTGAAACAGCCATCATGTATCAGCTTACAGTATGCTAGGTTGGCAACCTGGCCTGGGCTCAGCTGAATCAATCTGAACACTGGTGTCTTTTATGGGCTCACTTAAGGCTCTGAAGTCAGCTGGCCAGTAAGTTGGGGCTGGACAGTCTAGGGTAGTTGGGTAGATTGTATTTTCCAAACACAACCACACCAATATGTCATCCGGTAAGCTGTCCTTACCTTGTGATATCAATATTCCTACACTGAGGATACATTTTTTCCTCCTATTGAATTTGGGTAGGTCTGTCTGAAATGCATGATTTTCAAGATTAGGTTAAGAAAAGGCTTCACAGTTTCTTCCTGGCTTTGTTTCTTAGGACATCTGTTTTCCACACAGAGAGGAAATCCATACGGGCTCACCCAGAGAAATAAGACAGAGTCCCCCCCCCCTGAAGAGGAACTGACACACCCAGTCTAAAGTCAGCATCAACCACCAGAGATATGTGAATCTTCAGATTATTTTCGCCTGCAGCCTTTAAACTGTCCCAGCTGACAACAAGTGAAGCAGAGTTGAGCTATTCCTGCCAAGCCTTACTCAAATATCATATTCTGGAGAGAAAAAAAAAAGAGTGCTGTTTTAAGCCACTTAGTTTGGGGATAATTTATTATGCAGCATGAAATGACTAAAACAGATGGCCTCATTCATATGTATGGCAGTTTGCAGGCTGTTGGCGGGGGAGGCTTTAATTCTATTCAAAATGGTTTCTTTGAGTGGAGTCTAACTCAGGCTCATTCACATTTTGATTTCATACATCCAAGCAAAGAGAAAGAGGACAAGCCTCAAATGTACAGCCACTCTTTAAGCCACAGCTTGTATCATACCTACTGATGTCCTGTTGACAAAACTGCTAATCTAGAATCTACATCTCAACAGAATGCCTTGGTCATGGGCCCTGAAAGGTCCAATACACATTCTGAAGGCATATGACTTGTCACATCAAATCAAATGTGACACACAGTTACCCACATATGCAGTTTTCAGTTTTCTTTCTGGGTAACTACCACAGATTTCCTGGGACCTAGGAGAAGCTGTAAATTTGGAAATCTTTAGATGATGAATTAGTGCTGATAGCTTAAGCAGATATAAAGATGGGAGATTTTTCCAGAGACAATCAGAGTGTAAGTTGCACTCTCAAGTAGGGCAAAGTGTCTTATGAAAAACTCCAGACTGTTGTCATTTTCCCATCACAAGGTTTTTATATGCCAGAGTAGAACGTTATGAATGCTAGCCTAAGACTGGTGCTATGACATATTCTGACACTTCTTTTTCTAATATTGTCTCAACTGAAAGGCAGGAAAACTGCCACCAACTTATATAAAAAGAGACATTAAAAACTTTTCTGGAGTTCAAAAACGGAAGTGGGAATTAAGATGTTATTCCACAGTTCCCCCACAGAGTAAGGAACTTCATATAGAGGTAGGTCTCTGTGAAGTAAAGAGCCTTTAAACTTTAATAAAGGCACAGTCACCAAACCTGACTTACAAAAGCCCGGGCTGTTTTCATTAGAGTATTTCAAAAATGAGATTTTGAAATAGATATTTACAGCTCAGAAGTGAGTCTGATTGACCTGAGGGTGAGAGCTGAGCCTCACAGAGATGAAATCAGAATGATATTCTATTTACCATGAGAGATTACAGATCTCAGATTGTCTTCTAGAAGAGGAGAATGGGAAGGGGATAATCGATTTGTGCAAACGGCAGAGGAAATAAAATATCTGGAGTACAGGAGAAGCAGAGATAGAAGATGATTGTGAGACGTTGCAGTAGCATGTTCTGAGCATCTGGAGTATAACTGAAGGACATTAGATCGAGCCATGTGAAATTACCGCTTTTGTAGAATAAAAATGTTTAAATATTTTATCTGGTTCAACTTAATGACTAGGAAAAAGAAGGCATTCATACATATTCTTTCCTCCATCTCTGTTGTGTGAAGAGCAATTACCCTCAACATCTGTGGAGTTGCACTATTCTCTTCTTAGTGTTTCTGATTTATCCATATGGGTTGCTAGGCAGGTTCTTGGGTGTCTGTCTATAATATATAGTCACATCGTGATAGTTCCTTTGCTAAGCCAAGTATGCATTACTCAGTCAATGCAAAGAAAGTGAAAGGAATTATGGAGCCTGAATAATTAAACAGAAAAAAAAATCTTGACAGCTTCCAAACGTTCTAGAAATATTCCTACATTAGGAACAAGGTATACTGCAGAATATGGTAAGCAGGTCTTAGTATTGCATTAATTTCTACTGCATGGTACTAAAAAAAATTCATCATGACAGGTGTGGGAAGAAAAGACATACTCATAAGAAGGAACAGAGAAAGTTTTGATTAAAAATCCATCTCATCTCTGCATGAAACGCATACATGCACATATGCACATATACATATATATAATATATATATATATATATAAACCTATAGCATTGAGATATGAATGAAATGATTCTGTAGCAGGAGCGGCCATGAGAAACAGAGCTCTTGAACACTGAACGGGGAAGGAAGGAGTTTATTATTACAGCTGGGAGCCAGGTGATGATTTGTCTAAAAAACCCAGCTCATCTAACAAAGAGAGGCTCTGTCTTTATGTAGACTTACACTCTAGATATTACACGTGAAAGAATCTTAGGTTTACAGCCTTAGAAATTACAGGTGAAAGTGTTTTGGGTTTACAGCTCTAGTCTTGGGTTTACAGTTTTAGAAATCACATATGAAAGGGTTTTGGGTTTACAGCTTTAGGATCTACATGTGAAAGGTTTCTGGTCTCCGGATTGAGGAGTGGGGTGGGAGTTTGATCTTGCTTAAGTAAAAACAGTGTCTTCCAGAGAGATTCCACAATACCAAGCGTGCTATTTACAGAAAGATGATTCAGAAGGCGCCAGTCAGCTGGCCTTTTCTATTGAAATGCAGTGTGGAAGTCAAGGGGGAGGTTATCCCAAATGTCTGGGTCTCCTTCCTCAATTTGACTTGAGTCAACTCGATTGTGGTAGATAAGCTTTTTGATATGCTGCTGGATTCGGTTTGCCAGTATTTTATTGAGGATTTTTGCATCAATGTTCATCAGGGATATTGGCCTGAAATTTTCTTTTGTGTGTGTGTGTCTCTGCCAGATTTTGGTATCAAGATGATGCTGGCCTCATAAAATGAGTTAGGGAGGACTCCCTCTTTTTCTATTTGTTTGCAGTAGTTTCAGAAGGAATGGTACCAGCTCTTCTTTGTACCTCTGGTAGAATTCAGCTGTGAATCTGTCTGGTCCTGGGCTGTTTTTGGTTGTAGGCTATTAATTGCTGCCTCAATTTCAGAACTGATTATTGGTCCATTTAGGGATTGTCTCCTTCCTGGTTTAGTCTTGGCAGGGTATATGAGTCCAGGAATTTATCCATTTCTTCTAGATTTTCTAGTTTATTTGCAAAGAGGTGTTCTTAGTATTCTCTGATGGTAGTTTGTATTTCTGTGGGATCCGTGATGATATCCCCTTTATCATTTTTTATTGTGTCTATTTGATTCTTCTCTCTTTTCTTCTTTATTAGTCTGGCTAGCAGTCTATTAATCTTAAAAAAAAAAAAAAAAAAAAAAACAAAAACAAAAAACACAACCCCCAGATTCATTCATTTTTTTTTGAAGAGTTTTTAGTTCTCTATCTCCTTCAGTTCTGCTCTGATCTTAGTTATTTCTTGTCTTCTGCTAGCTTTTAAATTTGTTTCATCTTGCTTCTGTAGTTCTTTTAATTTTGACATTAGGGTGTCAATTTTAGATCTTTCCTGCTTTCTCTTGTGGACATTTAGTGGTATACATTTCCCTCTAAGCACTGCTTTAAATGTGTTCCAGAGATTCTGGTACATTGTGTCTTTGTTCTCATTGGTTTCAAATAACATTTTTATTTCTGCCTTAATTTATTTATTTAACCAGTAGTCATTCAGGAGCAGGTTGTTTAGTTTCCATGTAGTTATGCAGTTTTGAGTGTTTCTTAAATCTGAGTTCTAATTTTATTATACTGTGATCTGAGAGACTGTTATTATTTCCATTCCTTTGCATTTGCTGAGGAGTGTTTCACTTCCAATTATGTGGTCAATTTTAGTATAACTGCAATGTGATGCTGAGAAGAATGTATATTCTGTTGACTTAGGGTAGAGAGTTATGTAGATGTCTATTAGTTCCACTTGGTCCAGATCTGAGTTCAAGTCCTGAATATCCTGTTAATTTTCTGTCTCGTTGATCTAATATTGACAGTAGGGTGATAAAGTCTCCCACTATTATTGTGTGGGAGTCTAAGTCCCTTTTTAGGAGTCTAAGAACTTGCTTTATTAATCTGGGTGCTCCTGTATTTGGTGCATATATATTTAGGATAGTTAGCTCTTCTTGTTGTGTAATACCTTTACCATTATGTAATTCCTTTCTTTGTCTTTTTTTATCTTTGTTGATTTGAAGTCTGTTTTATCAGATACTAGGATTGCAACCTCTGCTTTTTTTGTTGCTTTGTTTTGTTTTTGTTTTTATTTTGCTTTCCATTTGCTTTTCAAACATTCCTTCATCTCTTTATTTTGAGCCTATATGTGTCTTTGCACATGGGATGAGTCTCCTGAGTACAGCATACAAAAGAGTCTTGATTCTACCCAATTTGCTAGTCTGTGTCTTTTAATTGGGGCATTTAGCCCATTTGCATTTAAGGTTAATATTTTTATGTGTGAATTTTATGATGCTAGCTGGTTATTTTGCCCATTAGTTGATGCAGTTTCTTCATAATGTCAATAGTCTTTACACTTTGGTATGTTTTTGCAGTGGCTGATACCAGTTGTTCCTGTCCATGTTTAGTGCTTCCTTTGGGAGCTCTCATGAGGCAGGCCTGGTGGTGACAAAATCTCTCAGCATTTGCTTGTCTGTAAAGGATTTTATTTCTCCTTTGCTTATGAAGCTTAGTTTGGCTGGATATGAAATTCTGGGTTGAAAATTCTTTTAAGAATGTTGAACATTGGGGCCTGCCCTCTTCCGGCTTATAGGGTTTCTGCAGAGAGAGCAACTGTTAGTCTGATGGGCTTCCCTTTGTGGGCAGCCCAGCCTTTCTCTCCGGCTTAACATTTTTGTCTTCATTTCAACTTTGGTGAATCTGACAATGATGTGTCTTTGGGTTGCTCTTCTCAAGGAATATCTTTATGGTATTCTCTGTATTTTCTGGATTTGAATGCTGGCCCATCTTGCTAGGTTGGAGAAGTTCTCCTGGATAATATCCTGAAGACTGTTTTCCAACTTGGTTCAATTCTCCCAGTCACTTTCAGGTACACCAATCAAACATAGGTTTGGGGGTCTTTTCACATAGTCCCATATTTTTTGGAGACTTTGTTTGTTCCTTTTCATTCTTTTTTCTCTAATCTTGTCTTCACACTTTATTTTATTAAGTTGATCTTCAATGTCTGATATCCTTTCTTCCACTTGCAATTCGGCTATTGCTACTTGTGTATGCTTCATGCAGTTCTCATGCTATAGTTTTCAGTTCCATCAGGTCATTTATGTTCTTCTCTAAAGTGATTATTCTAGTTAGTAATTAATTCCTCTAACCTCTTTTCAAGGTTCGTAGCTTTTTTGCATTGGGTTAGAACATGCTCCTTTAGCTTGGAGGAGTTTGTTAATGCCCATCTTTTGAAGCCTACTTCTGTCAATTCATCAAACTCATTCTCCATCCAGTTTTGTTCCCTTGCTGGCGAGGAGTTGTGATCCTTTGGAGGAGCAGTGATGCTTTGGAGGCACTCTGGTTTTTGGAATTTTCAGCCCTTTTGCACTGTTTTTTCCTCATTTTTGTGGATTTATCTACCTTTGATCTTTGATGTTGATGACCTTTGGAATGGGTTTTTGTGTGGACTCTTTTTTGTTAATGTTAACGCTATTCCTTTCTGTTTGCTCATTTTTCTTCTAGCAGTCAGGCCCCTCTGCTGCAAGTCTGCTGGACTTTGCTGAAGGTACACTCCAGACCCTGTTTACCTGAGTATCACTAGCAGAGGCTGCAGAACAGCAAAGATTGCTGCCTGTTCCTTCCTCTGGAAGCTTTGCCTCAGAGGGGCACCTGCAAGATACCAGCTGGAGCTCTCCTATATGAGGTGTCTGTCAACTGCTGCTCAACTCCTGCTGGGAGGTGTCTCCCAGTCTGAAGGCAAGGGGATCAGGGACTCATTTGAAGAGGAATTCTGTCCTTCAGCACCGCTTGAGCACTTTGCTGGGAGATCCACTGCTCTCTTCAGAGCTGGCAGGCAGGAAAATTTAAGTCTGCTTAAGCCACACCCACAGCCACCCCTTCCCCTAGATGCTCTGTCCCAGGGAGATGGGAATTTTATCTATAAGCCCTTGACTTGTGCTGATGCCTTTCTGGCAGAAATGGCCTGCCCAGAGAGGAGGAGAGAGACAGTCTGGCTACAGTGGCTTTGCCAAGCTGTGGTGGGCTCCACCCAGTTTGAACTTCCTGCCAGTTTTGTTTACACTGTGAGGGGAAAAATGACTACTCAAGCCTCAGTAATGGCAGATGCCCCTCCCCTACCAAGCTCAAGCATTCTAGGTTGACTCTAGACTTCTATGCTGGCAGCAACAATTTCAAGCCAGTGGATCTTACCTTGCTGTGCTCCGTGAGGGTGGGATTTGCTGAGCTAGACCACTTGGATCCCTGGCTTCAGCCCCCTTTCCAGGGGAGTGAACAGTTCTGTCTTGCTGGCATTCCAGCCACTGGGGTATGAAAAAGAAAACCTCCTTCAGCTAGCTCAGTGTCTACCCAAATGGCCACACAGTTTTGTGCTTGAAACCCAGGGTCCTGGTGGCACAGGCACCTGAGGGAATCTCCTGGTCTATGGGTTGTGAAAACTGTGGGAAAACCATAGTATCTGGGCTGGATAGCACCATCCCTCATGGCTTCCCATGACTAGGGAAGGGAGCTCCCCACCCCTTGCACTTCCTGAGTGAGGCAGTACCCCACCCTGCTTTGGCTTGCCCTCCATGGGCTGCACCCACTGTCTAACCAGTCCCAGTGAGATGAGCCAGATATCTCAGTTTGAAATGCATTAATCATGCACCTTCTGCATTGATCTCGCTGAGAGTTGCAGACCAAAGCTGTTCCTATTTGACCATGTTGTTTGAATTGACAACAAATATTTTGAAAGTAAAAATCAATTATAATTAAAACATGCTGAGCTCTACTTTAGGAAGTGATTGTTTTCTTGAACCTGTTTAGAAATGAGAAATTTCCATACACGGTTGTCATAGAAACAAGAAAACTTTTCTTTTTGTCTATTCTGGCTGCTGATATTACAATAATTGATCCATATCACAGGTCTTTTATTTTCCACCAGTCATAAGTATATCAATTTCATATCAAAGATTATAAGGAGGCTATACGCCCCAAAATACCTAAATCTCAAGATGGAATATATTTAAAAGATGAACACACTATGCTTCATGAATAACAGAACCAACGAATAACCTGTGGACCTTCTATCTTTTCAGTAATATGAAAAATAGAAACATATAAAGAATATATGTTTTTAAAAAAATCACAGAAATTTCAACATTGGCATCTGAATTTGTTTGGGAAAAATTACTAATATAGATCGTATTCACCATTGCAACTACAAAACATTAATGGTTCTTACTTTCTTGTGTTAGTTATCCTCCATGGACCCTGATACACTTTTATCAGCATGCATTGAATATTTTCTGTGTGCTGCATACTGTTAATGATACAGGAATAGCCAAAGTACCCATCAAGAACTCTCCATCCAGTGGGGATCCCAAACTCATATATGACCAAGTCTCATTCAAGACCAAATCCAACAGGTGTCTGAAGAATAAACAACAAAAATGCAACATGTGAAATATTGAGTATTGAGATGATTTTGCAGGGAGGAAATTCTTCTAGTTATGAGGAAAATATAGTTTTAATTGAAAAGTGGTAGGCAAATGATTCAGCCATTCCACTCCTGGGTATTTACCCAAAATAAATGAAATAAATGTCCATGAAAAGACTTGTACATGGATGTCCCTAGCAGCTTTATTTACAATAGACAAAACTGTAAGCAACCCAAATGTTCACCAATGAATAAGTGGATAAGCAAATTATGATATATCTATAGAATGAAATACAACTTAGCAACTGGAAGAACTGATATATGTAATGATAATGATGAATCTCAAACTAAGAAAGAAACCAGGCCTAAAAAGAACACATACTGTACAAGTCCATTTATATTAAATTTTAGAAAATGCAAACTAATCCATAGCAACAGAAAATAGATTAGTGGTTGCTTGAGAATGGAGGGAAAGAGGAATGACAAAGCAAATGGAGGAAACTGTTGAAGGTAAAACAATCTTTATTAACTATCTTGGTTAACTAGGTTGTCAAAGGTTAACTTGGTTATCAAAGGTTATCTTGATTGTGCTGGTAGTTACATAAAAATATCCGAATTTAATAAGTTATACACTTTAAATGGTATGTCAGTTATGTATCAATAAACCTGTGTTATAAAACTCAAATTTTCTTTGTAAGGATATATAGACCAATTGAATAGAACTGAGAGTCTAAAATTAAACCCTTACATTTACAGTCAATCAATTTTTCACAAAGGCGCCAAAACAATTCAATGGGAAAGAACTGTCTTTTCAACAATAATGCTGAGACAGCTAGATATCCATATGTAAAATTTGCCGTTATTACATAAGGTCAGAATGTGATTTTATCACACGTCTTAGAAGATAATTTCACTTGGATTCCAGCAGTTCTATTGCTTTTAAAAAAATTCCTTAATTAATTAATTATTCTTTGTGAGTTATTACATAATTTCAGGTAATAATTTTATCCAGCCGAGAGAAAAATTGTATTACTTACACTTTTCTGTATGCCATTGGTATTATAAAACAAGTCACCATTCAAGCATGCTGTAGTAAAGTCATCTTCATCATTTTCTACTACTAAATAAAATACACTTAAGCAAATTTGGATAAAAATAGAAGTTAATCAGTTTAGTCAATTTACTCTGGATTGTGTGAGAACAAGGTCTCACTAATCTTTGAATTATCACTGGTAATCAAGGTGTGCTCAATAAATATGCCATGAGATGTCCAAAAAGAAAAAAAAAAAAAGAAGAAGGTGGTAGGGAAATGTCTTGAAGAAAAGAGGATTCAAGCAGTATGTTAGCAAGCTGGTAGGAAATAGATTAGTATACATATTTTTATCACAAAACATCTCAATTCCTTTTGAAATTATATTTTTATATTTTATTCTGTATATTGTCTCAAGTAAATAAATCTAAAAGTTCTAGTGCAAAGAGTTAAACTTTTACTTATGCTCAACTATCTATGACTAGCAGCAGTTTTCAAAGGGGAGACACCTGGTTTTCCAAAATCTGGGGTTTACTGAGCAAATATGTAAACTCCCATTTCATTCTCTTTCTAGTCCACTATCCTCCTGTCTTCACCTTTGTCCAAGGATAAAAAATATTTTCCCTTTTTGCAATCCACCCATCTGACCAAGGTCCAATATCCAGAATTTACAGGAAACTTAAACATATTTACAAGAAGAAAACAAACAACCCTATTCAAAAGTGGGCAAAGGATATGAACAGACACTTCTTAAAAGAAGACATTTATGAACAAAAGCTCAACATCACTGATCATCAGAGAAATGTGAATCAAAACCATAATATGATATAATCTCATGCCAGTCAGAATGGTGATTATTAAAAATTCAGGAAACAATAGATGCTGGTGAAGCGGTGGAGAAATAGGAAAGCTTTTATGCTATTGATGGGAATGTAAATTAGCTCAACCATTGTGGAAGACAGTATGGTGATTCCTCAAAGAGGTAGAACCAGAAATACCATACAACCCGGCAATCCCATTACTGGGTATACACCCAAAGGAATGTAAATCATTCTACTATAAAGACACATGCACAAGTATGTGTATTGCAGTACTATTTACCATAGCAAAGACATGGAACCAACCCAAATGATAGACTGGATAAAGAAAATCAATAATAGACTGGATAAAGAAAACATGGTACTTATACATCATGGAATACTAAGCAGCCATAAAAAGAAATGAGATCATGTCCTTTGCTGGGACATGGATGAAGCTGGGAGCCATCATTCTCAGCAAACTAACACAGGAACAGAAAACAAAACATCATGTGTTCTCACCCATAAGTGGGAGTTGAACATTGAGAACACATAGACACAAAGAGGGGGAACATCACACGCCAGGGCCTATAGGGGGTGGGGGTGAGGAAAGGGAATTTAGAAGATGGGTTAATAGGTCCAGCAAACCACTATGGCACACATATGCCTACATAACAAACCTGCATGTTTTGCACATGTATCCCGTTTTTTTGTTGTTGTTGTTTTGGATTAAAAAAATATCTTTTCCCCTTCATTCCTTATTTACTCTTCCACCATTCTACTCCCCTGCCACAATTATTACCTTCCACATGACACATGTCTAATGTGATCCTTGAATATGCCATCAAGCCATCAAAATCAAAATGATTCCAATTTAAATTACATAAACAAAAATCCATCTGTGTAAACAAGTGTGTTTCTGCTTCCTGCAGGTGGGAATAGCATCTTTTTCATAGTTATATTTCCAATCCCATCACCTAGTTACTCAATAAATCTTTACTGAGTTCAGCTGACTGGCATTATTCATTATACAAAAGGATTTATTACCAGTGATGTCTCTTCTAGTGAACTTATAATTTGTAAAAATGCATATGCTCACATTAAGAAAAAAAGCTTTTACCCATAATTCCCTTCACACCAATAATATATAAAAACTTATAAAATCTCATAGGGAAAATTAATAAGTTTATTTAGTTTATTTTGTATCACTCATTTTTAAGAACCACCAAGTTGTTATCGTGGGTGGTTGTGATTCATTCATTTGCACAATGAGTGGTACTACACTGTATAATAAAGTTAATCTATTTCACTTTTATAAAAATCTGTATCATTACCAGTTTTTGCCTGTTAGGATAAATGTTGCTGATAATATTTAGATCCATATCACCTGGTGCATGTAAAAACACACTTACACTTAGGAATTAAATGAGCCGGTCATAGAATAATTATCTTTAATTTTATTGGATAATTATCCAATTATCACATGGTTTCCCAGGATTGAACAAATTTAAACTCTCACTAACAACATGTAATACTTATCATCTTTCCAAAGAGTCTTTAATATTTGGTTTTAAGTGACTTTAAACATACTTGCTGGCTGGGCATGGTGGTTCATGCTTGTCATCACAACACTTTGGGAGATCAAGGTAGGAGGACTGCTTGAGGCCAGGAGTTCAACAGCACCCTGGACAACATAGCAAATAGCAAGACTGATTTCTATCAAAAAAAAAAAAAAAAAAAAAAGGTAAAACAGTGTTCATGGAGGCACACACATCTATGGTCCTAGCTACTTGGGAGGCTGAGGCGGGAAGACTGCTTAAGCCCAGGAGGCCTAGGCTGCAGTGAGCCATGCCATTGCACTCTAGTCTGGACAAAGAGCCAGACTCCAACTCAAATATATTTAGTATATATCACATTGTGAGGGGAAAAATGACTACTCAAGCCTCAGTAATGGCAGATGCCCTTCCCCTACCAAGCTCGAGCAAACTAGGTCGACTTCAGACTTCTACGCTGGCAGCAACAATTTCAAGCCAGTGGATCTTAGCTTGCTGTGCTCCATGAGGGTGGGATTTGCTGAGCTACACCACTTGGATCCCTGGCTTCAGCCCCCTTTCCAGGGGAGTGAACAGTTCTGTCTTGTTGGCATTCCAGGAGCCACTGGGATATGAAAAAACAACAACAACAATGAAAAGAAAACCTCCTTCAGCTAGCTCAGTGTCTACCCAAATGGCCACACAGTTTTGTGCTTGAAACCCAGGGTCCTGGTGGCACAAGTACCTGAGGGAATCTCCTGGTCTGTGGGTTGTGAAAACTGTGGGAAAACCATAGTATCTGGGCTGGATAGCACTGTCCCTCATGGCATAGTCCCTCACGGCTTACCATGGTTAGGGAAGGGAGTTCCCCACTGTGTGTGTGTATATATATATATAGTGTGTGTGTGTGTGTGTGTGTGTGTGTGTGTATGTACACTAAATATATATACATACTACATCGCACTCTAGTCTGGACAACAGAGCCAGACTCCAATTCAAAATATATATATATATATATATATATATATATATATATATATATACTAAAATAAAACGTTTAAAAAATACTTGTCAATCTAAAGTAAATATAGTGCTAACATATTTTGGTTCATTTTGAAGTTTCTCATAAATTAATAAGGTTGATAGCTTTTTAAGAATAACCGATCTTCATGTGTCCACTCCATAGTAGCTGGGACTACAGGCACATGTCACCATGTTTGTATTGAGATAACTTTATGTTGACCATTTGTATTTTCTCTTACGTGAAATTCCTGTTTAATTATTTTGTCTATTTCACTGTGGGGTTGATTGTCATTTCAGGATTTATTTGTGGAATTTCCTTATGTATTCTATAAATGAGTGCTTTTCATTATATATGCCACAAATAATTTCCTTTTATCATGGTATGGCTTGCCTTTGTATTTAATGTTGTGGTTTTTAAATAGATGGTCTTAATTTTAATTAAATAAAATTCATAAAATTTTTCTTTATGAAATGTTTTCTATGTTGAAATAAAACATCCTTACTTAGTTTATAAAATAATCTATTCTATCATATACCAATACCTTCATTATTATACCATTTACAATCCAGCTAGACTGAATTTTTGTGTATGGTTTAAGATAAGGGTAAAGTTATATTATTTTTCATCATATGTAAATACAATTGTATCACAATAATTTATTGAAAACTAAGAGAATATAATGTCTTGTAATAAAAGAAGTGTGAAAAAGGTGAATAAGTCAATATATCAAATTATGTTGCTATGTAAGGTAACATGGAGACAGAATTTGTCATTTGTGGTTGACATCATGAAAAGAAAAATATCTCTGAACTAAGAACAAAGATCATATTTGCAAAGCTAGTTTCCTGTATTTTCATTTCTCTGATACACCATAAATGTTATATATGTGATTATGGTGTCAATGGTAGAAAACAAAGCCACTGATAATAAAAAATAAAAAAAAGAAGAAGATCATGAGACTTTTGGAGAGGCAGCATATGCTATATAAACTTTTGACAAAATGTAATATTTTTACCTGAACATGAATTTCTATCAGATACTCTTGAATCATCTGCAGGGACTGAAAGGTTAAGAAAGCTTTTTGCAAATCTGCAAACTAAAATGAGCAGTTGCCATTACTGTATATTACTTAGAGGCCTTGCTTACTAAAATGGGTGTGGGGAAAGGAGGCTCCAAGCACTGGGTAAAAACCAATACCTATAATTACCATTTGATTGGTAAATGTACTGACAATTATAAAGATATTCAGTCATTACATATTTTTAAGCTGTAAGGATCTATTGCTCAGGGAATAAATTATTTGGCATTATTTTGTTAGTATCTGTGACTATAACACTACAAGAGTGAGAAAAATATTTTAGGATAAAGACAAGACATGTTAAACCAGTGGGAGAGAATACTATTTGAAGGCAACCCCTGGAAAGCAAATACAATGAAAAAAAATAACCCTGAAGCTCAAGTTATTTTATGGCACTTGGCTTTTGCCAAAACCTACAGGGAACTACTGACTTTGACCCAATGATCTCTTGTGTTAAAATGCTGGCTGAAATGCAATACTGCTCAAACACCCACAGACAAGTAATATTATCCCCATTTTTCATCCTTCTATTCAGCCCTGTGTTATGTATGACCTACGCAATTTCTCTGCTTGAAGATTTCCTGTAGCATGGTGGAAAACAATGTACTTAGCTAATCTTAGACATCTTGTTCACTCTCTTCCCTCCATTATGAAATAAGGCCCCCAAGAAAGAACCTGTGAGCAATTTAATGGATGTGTCTCTCCAGAGTTTCAACTAGAAATCTGGGTTAAACAGATATGGGAGCTACCAGCCCTAAAAATTATTATAACTTCTGATAAGCTCTTCCAGGCAGAATAGAGAGTAAGACTAGAAGAGAATTAAGAATACTACTCTGAACAGGTAATATTTACTTTTAAGATTTTGGTAGGTTTTGAGTTATTAGCCCGGAGCTAGAGAACTAGAACAAAAAACAAGATAGTATGGTGTTAAAAAAGAAAACATATCAAACTGGTTTGGGTATTCCATAAGGAGTCAAAGAAAATGAGGAGGCAAAGTGTGAACTTGGAATGAGAAGTTTCAAGGAGGCAGTAGGATATAAGCCAGAAAGCAATGAATAAAAACGTAACTAGGACAGTAGTCATAAAGCAATGAGTAAAAACGTAGAATAGGAAAATATCAAGATAGGGAAGGTCAGAACGGCATCAAGGAAACAGGTTTAGCCCATCAATAGAAGTTATCTCATTGGGTGTATGTTGGTCTGGAAAAGAAGACACTCATATGGAGAGAAATAAAAATGGAGATAGAGGTGATAAAAAGAGAAAATATAATGACAGCTCTCATTTTGACTTCAGAGGTTAGAACACATCATCCTCATAATAAAGCCCATTCCTACATTATTTGCTACTATTCTTGGCATCTTATTTATAACCCAATTTAAGAGTAGGTAGTATATGAATGACTGTTAAGTTCAAGAATATCTCCTTTGCTCCATTGATTGGGTCATAAATTGAGGTTAGCATTTTTCTTGGCTGACAATCAGCCTTATTCATCCTTTTGCTAATTCTATAGAGAAAAGTATTATGGTGTAATGCATAACATATCCACAAAAAAATCCACAACATATTAATTCTTTCTAACTATAATAGGAGCTATTTTCAAAGTGTCTTTTTTCACAGTTTAGATTTGCTTGGGAGAGAAAAGATAGTAAAATAATTGATGAATACATTCTCAAATAGAAAAGCTTTATGTCTCTTACCAACTCAGTTTCTCAATATTATAACCACTTTATATTTACCTTTCCACTTTCTTCCAAAGTACTTGCTAACAAAATTTGTATTTGCATTAGAAACATCTATTAGATCTTAAAATAAGCATAAGTTCAATCAGGTATTTCATTAACTAGTAAATGAAGTTCAACAAATGTTCTTTCTTATGGTAATGCTTTAGTTAAGACAAGAGTACTTAGATTAAAATTAAAACTGAACAAATCCTTGAGTTCTAGGTTAACCTATTTCAGTTAAGAAAGCCTAATAAATGCAGCAAGACATCATGTTATCTCAATAGCAAACTAAGTTTAACACACACATTATTTCTGTGTTTTTGATATGGCATCTCTATTGCTCCTAACTCATATATATTTCCTGCTTTTTGAAAGTGGATCTGGGCCCTTTAAATATTTTTTCTTTGCCAAATGGCACAATTCCAAGCTTTGCCAGTAGAAGGTGATGGAAAGAATTTGCAGGAAGAAAAAATTTTGCTTTCTGTCTTTGCTTTTCACTCATTGAACTCCTGTTGTGCATAGCAATCAGTAGCCATGCTACTGGCTACTGGGGGACACCATCCCTTGGGAAAACTTGCGGGTAAGATGCCTCCAGTGAGACATCATAAACAACTTGCTACATATCCAAGAGGGTGGCTTTTGGAGTTTCACTGGTGTAGTACTGTCTTCAATGTCATTGCTTAGGCTATGGCTATTTATTCTGCAACAAGATCTAGATCTCAGCTCTGAAGGGCTGAGTTAATTTCCTGTATTTTCATTTCCCTGACATACAGGGAAACAATCCCTATATTGTATGATTCTTATACCTGATGTTCCTGTATTTTTTTAAGTTGTCTGTACTTATTACTAGTCTATCTTTTATGACTCCAATACCCTGTTATAATTAATTGTTCTTTATATTAAATTTCTTCTGTTCAAATTACTTTGTGGCTTCACTCTCTTGTTTAGATGCAGATTCTCAGATTTTCCATGCTATAATTATATAAAGTCTGCTGTGAACTGAGCAGTTTCTTTAGAGATGGTTTAGTGTCTCCTGAACAAAACCACTCATTGTCTTTATGTAGAGTGCACAGGTGTACAATCTGTTTTCCTTAGATAGATATGGAGTTTTTTAGGCTTCATTATTAGCTCTGGGCTTTACAACCCATTTCAATCCATTACTGGCTCTTCATTCAGAGGTAATGGAAGCCAAAGATTTTTCTTGAATTCTGACTCTGCTTTGCATAGTCTAGTACTGTACTAATGCAGTAATGGTTGCTTCCACCATTTAGATAAATACTGGTTTTTTTTCCTTAAGAAAAGTGTTTAGTGAAATAAAATGGCAGAAAAATTAATGGGTGAGAAATGTTAATTACCCTAAGTGGTAGCAATTTGGAAAATAACTGCCAAAAGAAAATTACCCAAATAAAATGAAAATAAATACTTATGAGTCATAATAGAAGAGGTGTTAGATAAAATTAAACAGCTGTGATTCTGTGTGGTTCAAGTCTGTACTTACTATCCTGATAATCAGCCATGCTAGTTAGAGGTTCAGAGGAATGCTATTTGGAGACTGAGAAACTTCATATTAGGCAAAGCAGATTAAAAGAAATGAAAACTTCTATACCTTGTTACACTCAAAACTATTAAAATCTCTCTCTTGAGTCACTAAGGTCAAGGTAATACATGATTGAAAATCAGTTATTTGCAAAACAGCAATGTTCAAGAAAATTAGGATTACAATTTAAGCAAATGAGAACTATCACACAAATATCTGGAGTCAGTTTGTGAAAAAATAGGGATCAATTTTCCTTGAAGGAGATACAGAGGATCATGAACCTAGAGTTACTTCCCTAATATTAGAGTCCATGGTATTATTAAACAGAGACATGCTACCTATATAAAAAAGGTACAGTTACGAATAGGTCCTTATCCATTATATTGTTTAGATTCTTGATGTTCTTTTCTTGTTTATTTCTTGTTTGGTTGTTTTTTTCAAATAGGATCTATCAAAGAGTAAAACTTTCATAAGATGATATTTAAATTTTCCTTCTGCCAGTTTCTGTCTGTGAATTTAACATATAGGATATTGGCTCACTATGGGGCTTTGAGATGTTACAAACCTAGCTTTGAATCCCAGCTCTGTAATTTCTTAGGTGTTTGAACTTGGTCAAATCACAAAACTTCTTTTTTTTTTTTTTTTTTTTTGCAAATAGAATAATAAAAACTACCTCTAGTTTTTGTTGCATAGATTCAATCAGAATATTTGTAAAACCTTTAATTTAGTTCAGTTGTACACTTAGTTCTACATCACAGAAACTCAACAAATGTCTTCTATTATTGACCACTTGGTTTTGACATGCTTTCTGTGCATTTTGCCTTTTGGTAATATAAATTGACAAAATATATATGTTTAATGTTCCTATCTAGTATAATAAGGGTATCCTACATTATCTCATTTTTTTGACAAATGTATTTTTGCATTACCAATTTTAGTTTTAATATTGCTGTACTATTTTGTTTTCATTATTACATAAAGCATTACATTAGGTAATTTCTTTCGTATTACTCTTATTGAGAGTTCCCAAAATAATTTTTATTACAACAGATCTGTTTGGCTCCAATTTAGTTATTTTGTTTTATGCTTTTTTTATTAATATGCTTCTAGCTGTTAAATTTTTATATTCTATTCATTTTTCAATTTAATGAGGTGTTTTCATTATATTTCCTCTTGTGATTTAAAAGTAATACTTTCTGTCTATCTAAAAGACCTATTATACTTAAAAGAAAAATATTTAAATCTTCTGTTCTCTAAATATTATTTATTAGTAAAACTGTACCTAGAATAAGAAATAGTAAAAAATAGCACAAATTTCTTCTTCTCACCCTTGCTTACCACCCCACACACACCTGAACAGAAATACACACATATTTAACATAATTTAAACTCAAATCTTTGCTAAAACATTGTATTATAGAAGCCATATTCTAGGTGATTTTTGTCTTACTGTATTTCTTGCCATAGCAATGGGAATCTTTGGAAAAAAAAATGTGATCCCTACGCACGTACTGTATTTATTACAGAAAAACCGTCCCATTAACCACTTTGTAAACTGATCTTCAAAACCCCATGAACAGAAAAAGAGTAACAGTCTAGAATATAACATTCAATTAATTAAAATCACCTTGGAATGAAAGCCTAGTTACAGCTGTTTGTATTCTGATTTGTATATTCTATTTGCACAATTATAAACTATTAACACACTTATAAATTGAATATTAGTATATTTCCCATTACTGCCCCTCTAACATTAGTAATTTCACTGTACTTTTGTTGGAATTAGACGGCAGTACATTCCTAATTGAACTATAGAATGAGTAGCTATACACCATCTTTGCATATTGTAGTGGACCTAATTTCAAAGATGTTCTACTATAAAAATCAAAACGATTTATTCCCCACATAGAGGGATCTGGACAAATGTGTGGAAGCTATTAGTGATGGTTGGATTTAAAGTCATAGCATTTGGTGAAATCACAGTTCAGGGTAAATTAAGAAAAATAATTTAGGAGAACTGTAAGTAGACACTTGAGGGACACATACATTTAGAGATTATAGACAAAAGAGTCGAATATGAATTAATCAGAGAGTTAATGCCATATGATGTCACAGAAACCACAGACCAGCACTTCAATATAGCAGAATTCAATAAGAGTTAACAGAGTGCTTAGAAAAAAAAAATAGAACTGAGAAAAAGGTATTTCTGATTATCCTACTGAGTTAATTCTCTAAAGAGTTAAAGTATAACTTTGGTAAACTCATGTTGGCAATGGGTATAGATTACACACTCTGAGCTTTTGGTCTTATAGGAAAGAATAAAAACTTATGGATTGCTTGAAATAGTGCTTGACTTACTAAGGTCTTTTATGAAAGCCATGGAGATTCCAAAATACTTAAAGATTTGTGCTAAGGGACATATTCAAGTTGTAAAGAAATTTGGAATAACAAAAAAAAATTACTTCAAATCACCAGTGGTATACTACGTATTCTTTATTACTCTTCTAGGTTATTTGATTCTAGAACTTTATTGCTTTTGTGAGATCATACTACTTTGCAAGTTATAGATATTAATAACTCAAAACATATAAAATTATTGTGTAAACAGAAAAATAATTTATTTCCAGTGGAGGTTCAATTAACTTTCCTTCCTCAATGTCAAAGAATCAAATTTTGCCTTAATTTACACATTCATTTTACTATTTCTGATTGAAAAATGTGATTTTGTTTAGGTTATCCATTGAATTGGTTATAACCTCATTAATAGTAAGTTAAATGAAATCTTTAATATGTTTATTTTATATCTGCCTGTCTCATCATTTTATGTTTGATTATTTAATAAAATGGAGAAGCAAATAATACTACTAAGGAAAATGGTTATTAAGAGCTGCTCACTATTATACATGAACATAATCCCTTAATTCCAAACTACATCCCATCCCACTGAATTTCTGTCATCTGGTGAATTTTAATGCAATTTTTCCAAGCCATTTTTCTCCGTATTTTTCCCTTGAGACCTAGAACCCACTCTAAAAAAGCAAAATTATTTTTCTTTGTACCAAACCCTCAAATTGGAACATCGAAAACTGACAGGGTTATAAATGTTTCCAAGAATAAAACACAGGCAGCCTAACGATGTAGTAAGCAAGAAAGAGAATGTGTAGATGAAAATAAGATTTGTATATATTCTTATTGTGATAATTTAATCAAAGTAAATATCTATCACCCCTAAAATGGAGCCTAAGAAAGGGCTATGTTAAAATTGTTTTGGCTAAATCATCACTCAAAATTTTTTGAAATAAGAGAAAGTTGTGTGAGGTCAGCAAAACATTGTTTTTGATTTAAATATTGTTATGTTACTCCTCCTATCTATGAATGATACTGGTTCCTTTAAATGTAGAAGTTATAGGACTACATTCCTATTTCAATTCTGTAAGTTACTTTTGAGATAGTAACAGATTGTTAAAAACAATATCATATAAAGCATGATAGAATTAATTACATGATATCTTCTCCTCATTTCCTTCAGAAGTCTGTATTGCCTTTCTAAAGTACCATTCATTATTTTATGAAAGTTGAAGAAAAATTCAAAATGTTTTATTATTCATTCTGATATGTGAATATGAAATACGCTTTATCTGTCTCATTATTTGTTAAATTGAAATCTTAAGGGGAAATACTCTCTAATACTTTTGAAATGAGAGTGTCTCACAGAGAAGTAGGAAAAGATACATTATGAACAGAAACTAAAGCATTTAGTTATACTTAGACTCAATGAAAGTTAAATACTATGCATATGCTCTAATAATATAGTCAATGTCTTCTTTAATTTCAATTTAAAAATGTGAATATTTACATATTGTACACTAGCACTTTTGCAAGTGTCATATACTAAGAATGACAGTGAAAACTACAATAGTACAGATGAACTAAAATAGAAGCCATATTATAGCAAAGCAGCTATGGAAATAAGGCACACATTGTTATACTGTATTTCACTTTATTGCATTTCACAGATAACTGCATTTATTCAAAGGCTCGCTGTAGCCCTGCATCGAGCAAGTCTACCAGTGCCAATTTTCCAATAGCATGTGCTCACTCTGTCTCTGTTTCACATTTTGTTAATTCTTGCAACATTTTAAACTTCATTATTATATCAGTTATGATGATTTGTGATCAGAAATCTTTGATACTACTATTGTAATTATTTTGGGATGCCATGGACTGTGCCCATATAAAAAGGTGAGTTTAATCAATTAATGTCCTATCTGTTCTCATTGCTCTACTAATCAGACATTCCTCCATCTCTCTCCTTCTCAGGTCCCCCTATTTTGTGATACATAACAATATTGAATTAAACCAAGTAACAAGTTTAAAATGGCCTCTAAATGTTCAAATAAAAGAAAAAGTCATACATGTCTCACTTCAAATCAAAAGCTTGAAATGATTAAGCTTCATGAGGAAGGCATGTCAAAAGCCAAAATAGGCCAAAAGCTGGGCCTCTTGTGCCAAACAGCCAAATTGTGAACGTAAAGGGAAAATTATTGACAAAAATGTAAAGTGCTACTCCAGGGAATGAATAAATAAGAATGTGAAACACCCTAATTACTGATATGGAGAAAGTTTGAGTGGTCTGGATAAAAGACCATACCAGCCCCATCACTGCCTTAAGCCACAGCCTAATCCAGAGAAAGCTCATAACTCTCTCTCATTCTATGAAGGCTGAGAAGTGAAGAAGCTGCAGAAGAAACGTCTGAAGCTAACAGAAGTTGGTTCATGAGGTTTAAGGAAAAAGCCATTTCCATAACATAAAAGTGCAAGGTAAAATAGCGAGTGCTGATGCAGAAACTGCAACAAGTTATCCAGAAGATTTAGCTAAAATCGTTGATGAAGGTACCTAGACTAAATACAAGATTTTCGATGTAGACAAAACAGCCTTATATTAGAAGATGCCATCTTGGACTTCCATAGCTAATATCTGGCTTTGAAGCTTCAAAGAACAGACAGATTCTCTTGTTAGGGCCAATGTGTCTGGTGACTGGAAATCAAGGCTCATTTTTCATTAAAAAATCATAGGGCTATTTTGAATTATGCCACATCTATTCTACCTGTGCTCCTTAAATGGAACAAAAAGCCTGGATAACAGCTAGCTCATCTGTTTACAGCATGATTTATTAAATATTTAAAACTCACTGCTAAGATCAACTGCTCAGGAAAAGAAAGAGAATTTCTTTCAAAATATTACTGTTCATTGACAGTGGACCTGGTCACCCAAAAGCTCTG
Organism: Ateles fusciceps; assembly: GCA_036589455.1. Taxonomy (NCBI): domain Eukaryota; kingdom Metazoa; phylum Chordata; class Mammalia; order Primates; family Atelidae; genus Ateles; species Ateles fusciceps. The sequence continues at coordinate 4,733,187 of JAZHEH010002077.1, forward strand.
ATGGAGATGTACAAAAGGATGAATGTTGTTCTCATGCCTGCTAACAAACCCATTCTGCAACCCAAGAATGAAGGAGTCATTGACTTTCAAGTCTTATTATTTAGAAAATACACTTTGTAAGGATATAGCTGCCCTTGAAAGTGATTCCTCTGATGGATCTGGGCAAATAAATTGAAAACCTTCTGGAATGGTTTTACCATTCTAGATATCATTCAGAACATTTGTGATTCATAGAAGGAGGTCAAAATATCAATATTTACAGGAGTTTGGAAGAAGCTGATTCCAGCCCTCATAGATGACTTTGAAGTGTTTAATACTTCAGTGGAGGAAGTAACTGCAGATATGTCAGAACAGCATGAGAACTAGAATTAGAAGTAGAGACTGAAGATGTGTCTGAATTGCTGAAATCTCATGATAAAATTCTTGAATGGATGAGGAATTACTTTTTATAGATAAGCAAAGAAACTGGTTTCCTGTGATGGAATCTATGTCTGGTGAAGATGCTCTGAATTTTGTGAGATAACAACCAAGAAATTGCAGTACTACATAAACTTAGTCGATAAAGCAGCAGTAGGGTTTGATAGGACTGACACAAATTTTGAAGGAAGTTCTATTATGGGCAAAATGCTATCAAACAACACTGAATGCCACAGAGAAATCTTCTGTGAAAGGAAAAGTCAATTCACGTGGCAAACTTTATTCTTGTCTTATTTCAACAAATTTCCGCAGCCACTCCTATTTTTAGCAACCACCATTCTGATAAGTCAGCAGTCAACAATATCAAGGCAGGACTGTCTACCAGCAAAGAGATTAGGACTTGCCAAGTGTGGCAGCACATGCCTGTAGTTCCAACTACTCAGGAGGCTGAGGCAGGAAAATCAATTGCGTCCAGGAGTCTTGTGCTGTGGTGCACTGTTCCAACCAGGTGTCTGCACTAAGTTCAGCATCAGTATGGAGACACTCTGGGAGTAGGGGACTAATTGACTAAGGAGGGATTAAATATCTCAGGAAATAAACACAGTAGGTTAAAACTCCCATGCTGATCAGTAGTAGGACTGTTTCTGTGAAAAGCCGCTATACTCAAGGGGCAGCATAGTGACATCCCGTATCTAAAAAAATATTTTTTAATAAAACAAAATTTTTAAAAACATTATGATTTGATGAAGGCTCAGATGATTGTTAGCATTTTTAGCTAACATTTAATTAAGGTATGTACATTGTCTTTTAGACATAATAGTATTACTTAAGAAACCAGCAGACATTGTAAACATAACTTTTATATGCACTGAGAAACCAAAACACTGAGTAACACATTATTGTGATATTAACTTTTATTATGGTGGTCTGGAATCAAACCTGCAATATCTCTAAGGTATGCCTATATGGTGCATATAATTCTACAAAAAATAAAATTTGAAAAAAAGATTTTCTGTGTCCAAAAACGTTTATGGATTCATGTTATAAAAACCAATGAAGCTTAGTATTTATTAATGAAGAGTGTTTGAAAAGTTTCTGCACATGCTCCTAAACAATGATAGAAGCTTGGTGCTTCGCCTAGTGACCATTTTAGATGGCATGTTGTAAACAGGAAGATGAGAAAAATCCAAACATAAATTAGGAGAAAACCTGATGTGGTCAGAGAACAATTTAAGAAGGAGTGACCAAGTGAAAAAAACTGAAAAGATAATTGGTTGTGACCAGACATTAGAAAGTTTAAAATTAAGAATTCAGGAAATGTTACAACCCTCCTTAATTTCCATTATCTCCATTAAACTTCTATCAATACCTTGATGCAAAACTGAAGTCTCATATTTCTTCATTTTAAACAAACCAAATGGAAAAACATTCCATCCTCATAGATTGAAAGAATCAGAATATCACTAAAATGGCTATGCTGCACAAAGCAATCTGCAGATTCAATGCTATTACTGTCAAGTTACCAATATCATTTTTCAAAGCATTAGAAAAAAAAAATTCTAAAATTCATATGGAAGCACTGAAGAATCCAAATAAGCAAAGCAATCCTAAGCAAAAGAAGGAAGCTGAAGGCATCACATTATCTGATTTCAAACTATTCTAGAAAGTTACAATAACCAAAACAGCATGGTACTGGTACAGAAACAGATCAATGGAAGATAATGAAGAACCCAGAAATAGAGCTTCATATCTACAGTTATCTGATCTTCAACAGAGTTGACAAGAAAATAAGCAATGGGTAAAGAACTTTCTATTCAATGAATGGTGCTGAGATAGATGGCCAGCCATGTGCAGAGGAATAAAACTGGACTTCTACTTTTCACTACATAGAGAAATTAACTCCAGATAGATTGAAGATTTAAATGTGATACCTCAAACAATAAGAATCCTATAACAAAACCTAGGAAATGCCATTCTGGATATCAGCCTTAGGAAAGAATTTATGACCAAGGCCTCAAAAGCAATTGCAACAAAACAAAAAATTGACAAGTGAGGCCTAATTAAACTAAAGAACTTCTGCTTAGCAAAAGAAACTATCAAAAGAATAAACAGAGACAGCGAGAAAATATTCAAAAACTATGCATCTGAAAGATGTTTAAGATCTAGATTCTGTAATGAACTTGCACACCTTAACAAGTAAAAAACAATCCCATTAAAAAGTGGACAAAAGACATGTACAGACACTTCTCAAAAGAAGACATACAAATGGCCAAAAATATATGAAAACAATGCTCAACATCACTAATTATCAGAGAAATTCAAATCAAAACCACAATGAGAAACCCTGTCCCATCAGTCAGAATGGCTACCATTAAAATGTCAAAAAACAATAGAGACTGGGGAGGCTTCAGAGAAAGGGAGATGCTTATGCACTGTTGGTAGGAATGTAAATTAGTCCAGCCACTGTGGAAAGGAGTTTGAAGATTTCTCAGAGTACTTAAAACAGAACTACCATTTGACCCAGCAATCCTATTACTGGTATATACTCAAAGGAAAATAAATTGTTCTACCAAAAAGATTCGCACACTTATATGTTCATTACAGCACTCTTAACAATGGCAAAGACATGGAATCAACCTAGGTGCCCATCAATGGTAGACTGGATAAAGAAAATGTAATACATGTACACCGTTGAATACTATGCAGCCGTAAAAAGGAAATCATGTCCTTTGCCATTATCCTATGCAAACTAGCACAGGAACAGAAAACTTAATATTGCATGTTCTCACTTACAAGTGGGATCTAAGCATTGTTTGCACATGAACATAAAGATGAGCACAATAGACAAGGACTACTAAATGGCGGAAAACAAAGAGGGAGAAAAGTACTGAAAAACTACCTATTGGGTACTATGCTAACAACCTGGGTGAGGTTCATTCATATCTCAAACCTCAGCATCAAACAATATGCTCATGTAACAAACTTGTACATGTACCCTCTGAATCTAAACTGAAAAATGAAATTATTTTTAAAAATTAAAAATAAATTTACAGAAGTCTTATATTTCTATTGTTTTACTTGGCCATGGCTTTTTATTTAGCCTAATTTGTATTTATTTCTGTCTTTTATATTTTTCTCTTATTTACAGAAAGTGCGTAATTGAGAATATAAGCTCTGGTTTGAACAGCCATATATTCGAATCTGAGCCCTATCACTCTCTAACTCTTAAACTTTCTCAGTTATCACATAGAGCACTTGGATATTTATTGTCTTGAGCCAAATGTCTCAAATTCTATTTTTAATATGTCTGCCATATTTTATTTATGCATTTATTTACTTATTTATTTTCTAGAGATAAGTTCTTGTTAATTTTTCCCAGCCTGGTTTTGAACTCCTGGAATCCAAGAATTCTCCGACTTCAGCTTTCCAAGGGGCTGGGATTACAGGTATGCACAACCGCACCCAGCTAAAGCCTTTTAAAAAAATGTCTATGTTCCTTTTGTTTTTAAAAACAGGGTCTCACTTTGTCACCCAGGCTGGAATACAGTTGCGCTGTCTTGGCTTACTGCAGCCTAGCCCTCCCGAGCTCAAGCAAACCACCAACCTCAGCCCCCCCACTTCAGCCCCCCCAAGTAGCTGGGACTACAGGTACATGTCACCAAGCCTGGCTAATTTCCACATTTTTTGTAGAGACAGTGTCTCACGATGTTGCCCAGGCTGGTCTCAAAGGATCTTCCTTCCTCGGCCTCTCAAAGTGCTGGGATTATAAGAGTGAGCCACTGCACCTGGCCTGTTTTCTTTAACTTTCTAATTGAACTGTTATAAGACTGCAGTTTGAAAAATGTTTAAGAAATATTCAGTTCCCAAATTAAATTTTAAAAGCCAAGAAATCTTTCATTTTCTTTTTCATTAATATTGGTTATGAAAGTATTGAACAAGTATTTACAGAAAGTGTTTTTTTGTTTTATTAGATCTATTCTGTCACTGAGGCTACCTCATGCATATACAGCCTTAAATAAATATTTAAATGTAATCTGAGCATGAAACAAGTATCTCAAAACAGCTGTTTAAAAATATGCATATAACAGTGGCAAATCTTCATATGACAGTTCTTTTATGATTAATTACAGGTAACTAAAACATAATATTAAAATATTATCTGTCTTGCGTTAGATGAGCGCTGATTTCTTTTGTGTGTGATAGAATGCAACAACATTCTGCATACCTGGTGTCCAGTTCCAGTTTTGCTCTTTGTTGGAAGTGCAACCTAATTCTTTTTACTTAACCTTGCTGGGCTTCAATTTTCTCATCTGAATTGTGATTAATGGAACTTCCGCCACCTCCCCAGTCTGAATTTGAGATTGAATAAAATAATTAACATGAAGTATTATTACAAAAATTAAACTGTTGTTAATATGAACTCATACACAAGGTTTTTAAATTCATGTATAGAAAGTTTGATCTAGGCTTAAGCTAAAGAAATACAGAGTAAATAAAAACAAGTGGACAACCAGCATGCTCAGTGGAGAGCATAATGTACGTGATTGTTATTTATATTCTTTTTATAGAAAATGACTTCTTTTAGAGAATTATTTCTTAAAATAACGGGAGTTTTTATATGTGACCATTAAAAATACTGTATAATTGTAGTCACAGTAGGATAGGTTGTAGGTTTCTAATTTCCTTCTTAATAACAACCACACACAGATATTGAGATCATTATTAGTAATGCAATATCCAAAATACTTTTTAATGAAGAACTAAAAAGAACATATGAAAAAAGAGATATATTATACTTGAATGGATTGACTAGATATCTGACTTCTACATAGGGTAATATTTTAAGGATATACCAATAAATATCTCCATGTGATTCTTTAATTTGTAGGTAAAAGCACACATCTCTATGAAAATGCTAAAAAAGAACTGTAATGAAGATTTGCTCAGCAGATAGTAAAATGTTTTAGAGCTACTGTGTGTGTGTCACTGTGTTGCTTGTACAAGAAACAAACAAACAAACAAAAAGTCTAAATACAACATGCACAGTTAATTAGGTACACAAAAACTTACATATTTATATAACAGCATGGAACAACATAAACATGTAAATTAAAAAGTTAAAAAATCAAAGAAAAATACAAGAAGCAAATATAAGGTAATACTATCTATAGTAAGAAACCAGCAAACTAAATAAAAATGAGAAAATGAGACTATTTTGACATAAAAACAAAAACATCTTAAATCAACATAATGGTAAGAAAATTAAAACACAAATGATAAACTAAAAAACACGTTTGTGACAAATTTGACTGTAAATCATCTTCAATATATTTATTAAAATATATTCTTCCATATTTTTATAACATTTTTAAAAATTAAATTTACTTTAAAAAATTTTATTGTGGTACAAACTTTTAAAAAATGACAAAGGGATATCACTGCTGATCCCACTGCCATCAGAGAATATCATAAACACCTCTAAGCAAATAAACTAGAAAATCTAGAAAAAGTAAATAAATTCCTGGACCCATACACCCTCCCAAGTCTCAATCAGAAAGGAGCCAAATCCCTGAATAGATCAATAACAAGTTCTGAAATTGAGGCAGTAATTAATAGCCTACCAACCAAAAAAGTCCAGGACCAGATGGATTCACAGCCGAATTCTACCAGAGGTACAAAGAGCTGGTACCATTCCTTCTGAAACTATTCCAAAAAAATAGAAAAAGTGGGATGGGCATTATTCTCAGCAAACTGACACAAGAACAGAAAATCAAACACCGCATATTCTCACTCATAGGCGAGTGTTGAACAATGAGAACACATGGACACAGGGAGGGGAAGCATCACACCCTGGGGTCTGTCGGGGGGAAAAAGGGGAGGGACAGTGGGGGGGTGGGGGAGTTAGGGGAGACATAGCATGGGGAGAAATGCCAGTTATAGGTGATGGGGAGGAAGGCAGCAAATCACACTGCCATGTGTGTACCTATGCAACAATCTTGCATGTTCTTCACATGTACCCCAAAACCTAAAATGCAATAAAAAATATATATTAAAAAAAGAAAAAAAAGAAAAAAGAAAAAGTGGGATGCCTCCCTAACTCATTTTATGAGGCCAGCATCATCCTGATAGCAAAACCTGGCAGAGACATAACAAAAAAAGAAAATTTCAGGCCAATATCTCTGATGAACATCAATGCAAAAATCAATGAGGACAGCATCATCCTGATACCAAACCTGGCAGAGACACAACACAAAAAGAAAGTTTCAGGACAATATCCCTCATGAACATCAATGCAAAATCCTCAATAAAATACTGGCAAACTGAATCCGGCAGCAGATCAAAAGCTTATCTACCACAATCAAGTTGGCTTCATCCCTGGGATGCAAGGCAGGTTCAACACATGCAAATCAATAAACGTAATCCATCACATAAACAGAACCAATGACAAAACCACATGATTATCCCAATAGATGCAGAAAAGGCCTTCAATAAAATTCAACACTGCTTCATGCTAAAAGCTCTCAATAAACTAAGTATTGATGGAACATATCTCAAAATAATAAAAGCTATTTATGACAAAACCACAGCCAATATCACACTGAATGGGCAAAAATTGGAAGCATTCCCTTTGAAAACTGGCACAAGACAAGGATGCCCTCTCTCACCACTCCTATTCAACATAGTATTGAAAGTTCTCACCAGAGCAATCAGGCAAGAGAAAGAAATCAAGTGTATTCACATAGGAAGACAGGAAGTCAAATTGTCTCTGTTTACAGATAACATGATTATACATTTAGAAAACCCCATTGTCTAGGCCCAAAATCTCCTTAAGCTGATAAGCAACTTCAGCTGAGTTTCAGGATACAAAATCAACATGCAAAAATCACAAGCATTCCTGTACACCAATAATAGACAAACAGAGACTCAAGTCATGAGGGAACTCCCATTGACAATTGCTACAAAGGGAATAAAATACCTGGGAATACAACTTATGAGGGATGTGAAGCACCTCTTCAAGGAGAACTACAAACCACTGCTCAAGGAAATGAGAGAGGAAACAAACAAATGGAAACACATTCCATGATCATGAATAGGAAGAATGAATATCATGAATATGGATGGCCATACTGCCCAAAGTAATTTATAGATTCAATGTGATCTACATCAAGCTACCACTGACTTTCTTCACAGAATTAGAAAAAACTACTTTAAATTTCACATGGAACCAAAAAAAAAAGCCTGCATAGCCAAGAAAATCCTAAGCAAAAAGAACAGAGCTGGAGGCATCATTCTACCTGACTTCAAACTATACTACAAAGCTACAGTAACCAAAACAGCGTACTGGTATCTAAACAGATATATAGACCAATGGAACAGAACAGAAGCCTCAGAAATAACTCCACACATCTACAACCATCTGGTCTCTGACAAACCTGACAAAAGCAAGCAATGGGGAAAGGATTCCCTATTTAATAAATGGTGCTGGGAAAACTGGCTAGCCAGATGCAGAAAACTGAAACTGGGACCCTTCCTAACACCTGATACAAAAATTAACTCAAGATGGATTAAAGACTTAAACATAAGACCGAAAACCATAAAAACTCTAGAAGAAAACCTAGGCAATACTATTCAGGACAAAGGCATGGGCAAAGACTTCATGACTAAAACACCAAAAGCAATGGCAACAAAAGCCAAAATTGACAAATGGGATCTAATTAAACTAAAGAGCTTCTGCACAACAAAGGAAATTGTCATCAGAGTGGACAGGCAACAATGGGAGAAAATGTTTGCTATTTATCCATCTGACAAAAGGCAAATATCCAGAATCTACAAATAAACAAATTTACAAGAAAAGAAACAAACAATCCCATCACAAAGTGAACAAAGGATATGAACAGACACTTCTCAAAAGAAGAGATTTATGCAGCCAACAAATGTGAAAAAAAGCTCATCATCACTGGTAATTACAGAAATGCAAATCAAAACCACAATGAGACCACATTACAGAAATGCAAAACAAAAACCACACATCTCAAGCCAGTTAGAATGACGATCATTGAAAAGTCAGGAAACAACAGATGCTGGAGAGGATGTGGAGAAAGAGGAATGCTTTTACACTGTTGGTGGGAGTGGAAATTAGTTCCACCACTGTGGAAGACAGTGTGGCGACACATCAAGAATCTAGAACCAGAGATACCATTTGATCGAGCAATCCCATTACTGGGTATATACACAAAGGATTATAAATTCTATTATAAAGACACCTGCACACATACATTTATTGTGGCACTGTTCACAATAGTAAAGACACGGAACCAACCCAAATGCCCGTCAGTGATAGACTGGATAAATAAATTTTTGGTACACATATACCATGAAATACTATGCAGCCACAAAAAAGGATGAGTTCATGTCTTTTGCAGGGACATGGATGAAGCTGGAAACCATCATTCTCAGCAAACTAACACAAGAACAGAAAACCAAACACCACATGTTCTCACTCATAAGTGGGAGTTGAACAATGAGAACACATGGACACAGGGAGGGGAACATCACACACTGGGGCCTGTTAGGGGCTGGGGAGCTAGGGGAGGTATAGCATTAGGAGAAATACCTAATATAGGTGAGGGGTTAATGGTTGCAGCAAACCACCATGGCACGTGCATTATTATGTAACAAACCTGCATGTTCTGCACATGTACTGCAGAACTTAAAGTATAATTTAAAAAAAAAGAACATTTAACAAAAGATCTACTTTCTTAACAAGTGCTTAAGTGTACAACACGGTATCGTTAACTCTGGCCACAATGTTGTACCTCAAATCTCTAGAATTTACTCATCTTGCATAACTAAACTGTGCCTGTTAAACAGAAGTTCTTCATTTCTCTAACCCTATAGCCCATGGTAAGCACTATTCTATTATCTGTTTCCATGAGTTTGACTATATTAGATATCTAGTATAAGTGGAATTATTCAGTATTTGTACTTCTATGACTAGCTTAGTGTCCTACGAATTCATTCATCTTGTCTCATATGGCAGAATTTCCTTCTTTTTCAAGCCTCAATTATATTCAATTGTGTATATATATATACCAAACTTTCTCCATTCATCTGTTGATAGACATTTAGTTTGTTTCCATATCTTGGCTATTTGAGTAATTCTGCAATGAACACGAGAGTGCGCGTACCTCCTTGAGATGCTGATTTCAGTTTTTTTGGATAAATATCTAGAAGGAGAATTGCTGGATCATATTTTAGATCTATTTCTAATTTTTTTTAGGAACCTCCATGCTATTTTCCATAAAGCCTGCCTCATTTTACATTCCTTGATGATAAGTTACAATGGTTCCGATTTCTCCGCATCCTTGCCAACACTAGTTACCTTTCGGTTTTTTGATAATAGTTATCCTGACTAGTGTGAGGTGATATATTATTGGTTTTGATTTGAATTTCTCCAATGATCAGTGATACTGTGTATCTTTTCATATAACTGTTGCCCATATTTATGTCTTCTTTAGATAACTGTCTACTTATTAGTCCATTTGTAAATCAGGTTACTGATAGGTTGTTTGCTTTTGCTATTCAGTTGTAGGAGTTCCTTGTATAGCAGCTTGGATACTAATCCCTCATGAAAAATTTGGTAAACTTTCTTCAGCAAAAATCAGGTTTCTTCAGCATAAGTCAAGGTAGAAACAATATAAACAGATAATTTAATTTTTTAAGGGAGAAAAAGGATAAAAAGAAAGATTAAGGGAAGAGAAGAAGGCACATAGCCAGTCACTGATAAAAATGTATCTTTATCAATAAATAAAATGCATGCAAATTTTTAAAATGACATTCTATCTTTGTCAGTTTAGCTAATATTTAGAAGTAATTATCTATGTAGGAATAAGAGATAGCAATAAACAATGTCATTTTCTGTTTCGGAGACTACATTATTACAAGGTTTCAGGGAAAGATGCAATTTGGAAATGTGTTAAACACATTTATAAGAGAGGTGAAAGTGACCCAGTAATTCTGATACAAAGAATTTTAGTCTCCAGTTACTAATCAGAAATCTATAATATATCAATGCTGTATATGAGTATTTGTTCAGGTTTTGTTTGTAACACATAAAAATAGATAGCAAACTAAATATTTAATGTGTAAGAAGTTGCATAATCCTTGATACAGCCATAGCTTGAAGATATATCAGAAAAAATAATATCTATATACAAAAATGTAAAATAATGTTGACAGAGAAAGTTGTAAGTAAGGGTATCAGAATCACTTTTTCAAATATGTCACAGTAAAATTGACTTGCAGTTACTAAGATAGGGTAGAAAGACAATTTATGTATAAGTAAATTGTAATGAACTGCTATGAAGCAGTATGAATTAAAATTGTTTCTGTATATTATTTATACATCAACAATAGAAAACTAACTTTATTGTTGTTCATACACAGTTTAGTTAATGTAATATTTAACTGTAGATCCACTGATGTTTGTATTAACTCTTTATTTCTATGATAGGTTTTTCCATCTTGATAATTAAAATTCTTGATATACATAGAATTTTTGATATACATAAAATTCTTGATATACACAGAATGTGACATGCTTCAATAAAAGAAAAATATCCCAGGCAAGAGAAAGTCAGCTGATGGAAATTTCATATCTAATTCATCCATCTGAGATGAGTTACCATCGCTAAAAATAAACCTAGCCTGTCTGCCATTGGTCTTGCAGTCTTGGAACCATTTATGATTGCAACATCTCCTTTACCAAATAAGGCTAATAGTAATCATTATGACATAATTCATGCAGCTACCGTACTTTACAGACGAATGTAGAAACAGGATTATTATCTATTGTCACAAAAACTCCTGTGAGGCAGGCAAGTTGACAATACTATCTCCAGTTTGCAGATGAAATCCATGAGACTCAGATGCATAATCAACAGCCTAACATCACACTGATAATAAATGGTAGAAAGGGTACCCTTTCCTTTTTCTAGTCCTGACTCCATTAAACACCCTTGTTGAGGATCAGTATATGAGAATTCCTAATTTTCTCCTGCATAAAACAAATCAATGAATAAAAATATTTTTGTGCATACTTGGGTGTGTGTGTTTTTATGTGTGTTTGTGTTTTTATGTATGTGTATGTATAGGCTAAGCTGCCATTAAGTGGTTTTAATGTAACTTAATTCACAAATTTTAATGGCTATAGAAATCACTTGGGGATAATGTTACAATTAGTATTCCATTCATTGAATGAATGAAGAATGTGATTTCCATTTCTAACAAGCTTTTTCCTGCTCATGAACACACTTTACAAAGCCTGATCTTAATTCTAATATTTTCTGTATTCAAGAACGTCAAAATAAGCAAAAAAAAAGTTCCTCGACTTGACCATTTATGTATTGTTTTTTATCTCACCTACTGCAAAGAAAGGTATATACCTTCATCATAATCAGAACACTAAAAAGGAACATTTAAATATTTGATTTCTTTCTACTTGTAAGCAATGCCATATCTCAGAAAAAAAAAAAAAAAAAAAAAGATTAAAGAGATAGAAAGCCTGCAGTAAAAATCAATGATTTAAGATGTAATTAAGTTCAGATTTTCAGGCTATCCCAGCCCGCCTAGTTTTTCAACTGCTGGTTTTGCATGGCGATGTCACCCCAGATTCTTGATTCTTTCCCACTTGCTTACAAAAATAAAGATGATAGTGGGTCTCTAAATCCATTTTGTTACAGAATTTATGCAAAAATTGTTGTTCTTGCCTTTAGGAGAAAGAATACTTTCACTTCTTTCTTGTCAGAGGAGAATGTAGTTTGGAATCCTAAATATTATATTTAGGTCATCTGACTTTAAAGCCCTTTATTAAAAATGGCATCTAGTAAAGTGTGTAACATTTGTATAAAGGAAACTTCCTCTGCAAAGCATTTGTATTTTACTGTGTGACTTTTTGACAGACTTCTTTTTGGTTATTTTGTTTTTTAAAAACTTTTTAATTTTAGCAAATGCCCATCGATGATAGACTGGACAGGGAAAATGTGGCACATATACACCATGGAATATTATGCAGCCATCAAAAACGATGAGTTCGTGTCCTTTGTAGGGACATGGATGAACCTGGAAACCATCATTCTCAGCAAACTGACACAAGAACAGAAAATCAAACACCGCATGTTCTCACTCATAGGCGGGTGTTGAACAATGCGAACACATGGACACAGGGAGGGGAGTATCACACACTGAGGTCTGTCGGGGGGGAAAAGGGGAGGGGATAGTGGGGGGTGGGGAGTTGGGGAGGGATAGCATGGGGAGAAATGCCAGATATAGGTGATGGGGGAGGAAGGCAGCAAATCACACTGCCATGTGTGTACCTATGCAACAATCTTCCATGTTCTTCACATGTACCCCCAAACCTAAAATGCAATAAAAAAAAAAAAGAAAATTTCTAGAAATGTGAAGATAGAACAGATAGCTCTCACATGCCCCTCACGAAGTTTTTCCCATTGGTGTTTTAAATTACTATATTTGTCACAATTAAAAAACGAATATTGCTATATCATTATTCATTAAAGCTTGGACTTACTCAGATTTCTTTAATTTTTATTACCTAAAATCCTATTTTCTTCAAAGATTTCATCTAGGATATCACATTACTTTGAGTCTTCATGTCGTCTAAGGCTCCTTTTAGTTGTAATAATGTTTCAGATTTTCTTGTTTTGAATGATCTTGAGAGTTTTGATGACTATGGATCAGGTATTTATACCCAATCCAATGAGTAGAATTTATCTGTTTTTTTTTTAATAATCAGAGTGAAGTTATGGGTTACCATAGTATGTTTTCTTGAACATTGTAAAATTACATTAAAGTGAACTACAATTGAATTAAAATTTTTGTATTTTGTAATAATGGTGTCTCTCTACGATTATGACACTGAAATACATAAGAGTGTTACTATCTTTTGAATCTGCCGCAAATTTTTTTTAGGGCAAATCAATAGTGTAGATCGCTATTACTCCTCCAGTAGTCAGTACTCATACATCCAGCAGACAGGCTTGGACTCTGCCTGAGTTGGGTGCTACTGATATTACCAGCTTATGTTAATTGGATTAAACCAATTGTATTGTAAATATACTTTTCAAGTTTTATGTGTATTATAATATTTTGACATCTTAAAACTCCTTTCTGGCTAGGGAGAGATTATCCCTTCCAGACGATATTTCTTAGAAATGACAAAGGGTCTACCTAGGAGTGTGCCTTTGCTATACAAACTAACCAGTCCAGAGCCATGCCTCCTCTGTCTGACCTGTACACACCAGGAGGCAAGATCCCTCTGCCTAAACCATCCCAGGCCAAGTATCATGCAATCAGAGTCTATGCTATAGGTTAGAGCCCACTGAAATTATTTAAACAATACATACTAAACTGTTTAACCTGCTCTGCCTTGACTTTCTTGCTGAAAAATCCCAGTAAAGGTGAAGGCCTAATCCTCCCCCCACCACCTACCATGCGTTAGCATGTTTGTGTCTTGCCTCTGGTCTGTAAAATCCGGGAGTATAATAAACTCTGTTTTCCTGAGCCTTTCCTGTGTTTCCTCTTGTGGCCGTACCTTACTGATCATCACATGAAAGAACACAAAACACCAACTGAAGTAGTTTTTGATGCCTACAGTGAATTTTTGAATAAAATATAATTCACCACCGTTCCATAAATATAAAACTTATAAAAGTTGCATTCTTTCTTCACATCTTTTTTTTAAAGTTTTTTGTCTGAGTTAGAGTTGGAAGTAGAAAAAGGCCAATATCCTTCTTATGTTAAGGAATATATATTCCTATGTTTTTTAATATGAATTAGTGGCAGGTTTCATCAGTCTCTCTCATTGTTCCTACCCTGCCTAATGAGGGGGATGCATGCCCACCTATCTGTTAAATTAATCTTTTTTAGACTTTGAGTCATATAAAGTGAGGCTTCATAGTATACTGCTGTTTTTTTTTTTTCCTTAACTATAAATAAGTATTACATTGGCCAACCGCTGCCAATATATTAGCATTAGGCTCTGTTCTTTGAGCTTTCATTGTTCTAATAGTCACCAGTCAGCTGAATTGGCATTTTTCCTAGGTTCTGCTTTCTGGATTATATCCCATCTGACAATAAATGGAAGAAATTGTATACGGGGCAGCCTAGAAACCTGACCCCTTTTTTTGTTTGCTTCTGCCAGTTTTCCTATGACTGGATCCTGTTTCTGCATTTGTATGTCACACCATACAGGAGCTCCATAGATCATTGAAAGTATTGTTATGTAGAAGCTCCACCTTTTCCATATCCTGTCATATCAGGATGGAAATTTCCACTATGGTGTCTAGATACATGGATGTGTTAAAAACAGGTGATATATATGACCAAGTCTTTTGTTTCTAGTAATATTTAATGTAATACATATGGCTAATATTTGGATTGACTACTTCAACACCTTATCCAACCTTTCTCCTGGTGTGCTGTGTAGCTAAAAGTGTATTTTCTAGACTCCTTTTTGGCTAGTGTTTCCACACATATTGGAGGTACACCAATCATAACACTCACTTGATACCTGACTTTACAACTCAATTAAATGGGTAGAGAGAAGATATTGCAATGGCATTCATTTTGCTGGTATAGATTTAGTGGTGATAGTTCAGGTGACATCATTCCCTAATGTGACTTCTGATACTGGATTAGCTAAAGTGGATTTTTTTTTTAATTTAATAGATTAAAATCTCATAGATTAAAAAAATGGCTAGAGTTTCCTTGCTTCTCTATGACGGCTAAGGTGGTATGATATTTGAATCAGTAGTTCCTACAGCAACTGAGAAGTTATATCAGAAGGATAGTTTCCTTGTGAACAAGCCAGTTTGGACCTATCAAGTCATTTTTGGAGGTTTTGTCTAGATCAGGTCTTCTGGCCCTTTAAATAATTTGTAAGTACGTAATTCCCTATAGCTTTCAATAAACTGCTGCTAAAACAATTCTGCATAACAACCAACCAAAAATCTTCAGTAACAATCAACAATAAGCATTTATTTTTTATGTCTGTCAGCCAGTGGTCTGCTGATTTGCCCTGGGCTCTAGTAAAGGCGACTCACATCCTTTTTGGTGTGTCAGGCTAGCCGGGCATGGCGATGGCAGATAGCTGAAAGATCAAATCTAACCTCTCAAGCATAATTCAACACTTGTGTTATATCTCTTAACATCCCATTGGCCAAAGCAAGTCACATGGTGAGCCCAACATTCAGGAGTGAAGAATTACTGCAGTAAGTACCATGCCACAGGGTAAGACTGCCCAATCCCACGATGAAGCAGAGTGTGAAGGGTGGAAACCATAATTCAGTCCATCATAAAATATAAATCTCTTTTTACTAAAATAGCTAAAGTGGTTTAAGTCATCTGCAACAGACATTGAACAATAAAGAATGTTTTATTACCTTATTTATAAGTTTAGTATATATTTAAGAACTCTATATTAACTCCATTCTAATTAATTTAAATGTAATATAATAAATTTTCTTTAGTAAGAGGAAAAGAGTGGATTTAACACCAAGAACAGAGAAAATAAACTTGGAGATGTCTTTTACATGTGGGAAAACATTTGGGAGTCCCTTAATCAGACCCCTTGGGTGACTATTGGGAGCAGGAACAGAATTGGCTACTAGGGGTTTTTCTTGATCATTTGAACTATTAACCCCTAACTGTCACCACCAAAACTTTGGGCTGCAAAGTTAGTTTTCTCCAGCCCTAACCCCATCTGGCTCTGGCTGTTTCCGATCTTCTTGCTGGAATGCTTGCAGCATATCATGCAGTCAGAAACACAGTGATTAAGGCAGGCTAATTAAATAGTAAAATGTCAAAAGCCATTTAAATGTCAGCCTTTATGGCTTTTAGAAGTTGTGGACTGCCGCTACTGATATGGTTTCATGTGTGTCCTGGGGTGAGGGGTTGAGTGGAGGGACAGGAGCAATTACTTCTAGGGAAAATGGTATTAACTTTCCTCTCTGAAACTATATAAAATGATATGAGCAGAGTAGCAAAGGGAAAATAATATAAAAGGGATAAACTTGATATAAAAATAGTGAGATTGTTTGTGTTTCACTACCTAGAAGTACTCAGAGATGACATCTATCACCATTCCCTCTCTCTTATCTTTGTTTCTAAGCTTTTTCTTTTCCAATTTTAAAAAGACATTGGAAAGAATGATAAAGCCTGCTGAACATCATGATACATAAATCTCTAAAGGTTCCAATCCTTTATTCTCTGCGGTTGCTTATAACAAATTATTTATGTTAAAATAACTGAAAATATTTATCAAAATATTTATTCTCTAAAGTTATTGGTTCATGTAAGTCATTTAAGTTTGATTTTGTGTGCTTGACTGGAAGTCTCTTTTTAAAATTTTTTTTATTACCTTAGAGGTTTAAAAATATTTTTTTTTCTGCATAATCCTTTTTTACTCTTTGCTTTCTGTGTCCTTTCTCCAACTTCTTTTCCATATGTTCTCAAGGAGTAGAAATGAATAGCACATCCTGTGTCTCCCTTTCCTACTTAACTATGGATTATTACACAATATTTGAATTGACAGTGTTTTGAGTTCTCTGCCTGTCTTATGCACAGATCAGTTTTGATGGACTTATTTTTTTTTGTAATTATCAATATATTGCCAGGAAGTATTTTCACTTCTTGAGCTAATGTGTCTAATAAAGTATTGAAGCACAAATTTCAAAATATATTATTGCTTTTCTAGAAGTATCACAACATCAGTTTGTAAACCTTAAAAATTAAAGTTTAGAATTTTCTAAAAAATTGTTGAACTAAAAATCCAACAACAAGGTAGTAACTTTAAAAAAAAGTTCTATTCAACAAGAATAGTAAATTCTATTGAATAGAATAACTACAAGAAATGCCAAGGTCAATTATTACAGTTTGACCCTAACCTAAAAGACATATATTTAAATCATGATCATCTCAAAAAATTATTTATAGATTTTTACTTATTATTACTTTTTTTCTTCCTATTCTGGTATTATGAAGGAGATGAGTGAGGCAGGGTCTTACTAGATAATTACCATTCTTCATAAATTTGCATATTTGCATGTGTGATTGTATGTGACCTTTTGCTAAACTGGCTAGTTCCCAGTCCAGTCCGTTCTCTGTCTCTTCCACCAACACTGCTGCCATGGAACTACCCATGAGTGATGTTGGTCGTGGCACTGGGTAAACAGGAATCACAGTTGATCTTGGACATAATGAATCTTCTCTTTTGGATTGGTATTCTCATTCAAGGTCAAATCCTCAAATGTTTTTCCAGGTTTTCCCCTTCTGAACAGTTAGGAATTTAAAGAAGACCTAGCCAAGGACTCAAGCACTTTGATTCTGTTATTTCATTTAAATATAGAACCTACATCAGGAAATGTAAGACAAATTACAATAAGAGAAGTAATATGAAGATACATATTAAAGAATAGATGGTAATAACACTAATAACTGCCACCATTTCCACCTTGTGTAGTCTGTGCCAGAAAAATGCTCACAATATCATCTCATGTAATAATCAGAACTGGCCTATAAAACTGGCCTGTTTTATAGAGGTGATATCATCTCTGCTTCACGTTTGAGAAAATGGAGGCTTAGATGGTTCACACGGCTAGTTAGTAGCACATCAGGGGTGAAAATTTGAAACACTTATTCCTAAATCATATACTCTTAGCCAGCGTGTTAATCTGCCTAGGTTGTACTTCCTCAACAGTAACTGTAGAACTCTACATTTATACCTAAATTGCAATTTTTCTTCCATCCTTTGATACTGCTTTTTAGCCACAGTTACTCTGACAGCATTCGTCAGACACGTTTGTATCTTTTCTGTTTTCTTGGGGGCAAGCAGGGAGAAGTCAATATTTTTCTTAAAGCAACACTTTAGAAAGGAGTGTTATTTTTCTCAGGTTTTAATTATTCACACATTTTTTATACAGCAAGCCTAAGGGAAAGAATTAATAAATGGAAAGAGATTACAGTTTGTCTAATTAAAATCCCTCTCTGGTACTAAGAAGGCTTTATAGCAAATATGCACGGGCATTAGATCACTGTGTAAGCAATGCAATAGCTGAACTAATAAAGAGTATTTTATCCTGTCAGTTCAGTTTCAGGTTGGGAGTTAGGGTAAAGTGAGTATATCCTACTTAGGCCCTCCGATGATTTTATAAAAATGCCTGTCTTCTTCTCTAATAATTTAACTAACCAGAGAGTGAACTTTTTCTTTCCCTTCTGGGCTCATAGAGTGCAAATCAGGTTTCTCTGCCTGAAAGCAATCACCTAAGCCAGTGGTTATGTGAGACTAGGGTAAAGAAAAAAAGTCATAAAAATTAATGAGTCTACCTGATGCCCAGGCTTTCAAGACCATAATTCTGGGCATGGGAGAATTGAAGTCTTACTTAGCACTGGCCCGAGTGGGTTAGACTGTACTGTATGCTCATGATTTGGAAACTTTTGCTACATGTGGACTACTTTTGAAAAACACTTCTATTCTACCTCTTCCTGCCACTATAAAAACAAAATTTAATGATGACCAAACAAAATACACCATTAGCAGAGTTAATGGTCTATAGTGAGAATCTGTTGGATATTTCTAGCAGAAGACTTTTTCAAACTGGCTGTGGCAATTCTGTTGACTTATGTAACTAAAAATTCCAGTTGTAGAAATTATTTAAGATTTGATTCAGAGTTGACACAAGGCTCAAGATGTCTCCACTTTTCTCTCCTCCCCTCACTCTCCCCTCTCATCTCTCCTCCACCCTCCTGCCCTGCCCTTTTCCAGCCTCTTCTTTCTGACTGCCATGGTATTTGTTTTACCAGAACTCTGGCTGGATCACCTTGAAAGACGACTTCCAAAAACTTCTGGGAGTTACAGGCTTACAAGCTTGCTTCTTCCCAGTAGTGCTTTCTGAATAACAAGGGAGTATTTCTTTTTATAAGAGTACACCAAACATTTATGAAAGCCCTCTGACTGAGTCAAAAGGCCTGAACAATCAAGTGGCGGTTTTCTTTTCTTTTTTTTTTTTTTTTTTTTTGAGACAGAATCTCACTCTGTCATGCAGGTTGGAGTGCACTGACACCATCTCAGCTCACTGCAACCTCGGCCTCCTGGTTTCAAGCAATTCTCCTGCTTCAGCCTCCAGAGTAGCTGGTGTAAGGCCAGTTGCCTCACTGGGAGCTCGGACATACCCATCCCTCTCCACGCCTGGAAACTGTGTACCAGGATCTGCACTCAACACTAACCTTGGTACTCGACACCCACCTCTGCACTTGACAGCCACCTCTGCACTCGACACCCACCTCTGCACTGGACACCTGCCTCTGCACTTGGCACCTAGCTCCACCACGTGGCTTCCCCAACGCCTACTTCTGCACTCCGCACCAGAATCTGCACTCGACACCTGCCTCTGCACTCGGCACCTAGCTCTGCACACAGCCCTCTGGACAGCCCTGGCTGATGCAACCCTGGCTGGCTCTTGCACCAGAAAAAAAACCCGCCCAATAACCTGCCAACAAATAGCAGACTGCCCCATCTCCATCCCGCTCCCCCGCAACCAGTTAGAACACCCAGCCACTCCTTGCTCTCCCAAAGCTATAAAAACCCCTCGTCCTGGGAGCCAGCATGACTTCTCTGGCCTCCCTTTCCCCAGACCACAGAACCTCACCCAGGAGCTTAATAAATTGGCATTTAATTTCCTGTGCTGGTCTCAGTTTCCTCATTTTAAACTTGGCAATAACCCTTACATTTGGTGTCGAGACCTGGGAGGAGTTGTAAGACCCCTCCTGGGGGGAAACTGACTCCTCTACCGTAAGCCGGACCAGGGAACTTCTCCACCACAAGGTAAGGTTTCTGTTGCCCAAAGCCCCTCCTGCTGCTTGCCTCGTGGACTCCCTGCTCGTAATCTTGGCTGCGTCAGGGACTCCTTCTCGTTTCTCGCCATGGGCCCGGGGCCCTGGCCTCGTCTCAAGGACCTGAGTGTAGAGGAGACGTCCCTACACTCTTGTCTTCTCCCCATGAGGGGTTTCTCAGGGTCATGATTCTGAGAGAGACCTCCCCACCTTCCTGAACCCTCTCATATCCTCTGGTGTTTGATGGCATGGCCTGGGATGCTGAGCCGCTCTTCCAACCATCTCCGCAGCAGCAACCGAGGTTTGGGTAAGAACCCCATTTAACCCGGGCCCTGCCTAATAGCAGGACCAAATCCCTGGCTTATGCTACTAAAACGTCTATCTCAAATCAGCCCTTTGGCATATAAGCTCCCGTTAATTAAGTAACTGTACTTTCAGTTTCTCTTCCTACCCCCGGCACAAGTGAGTGAGTGAGTGAATAAGTTTATGTGTAGTCCCATGGCCTAATGGCTACAGGGCTTGTGTGGGCCTCAACCCGCGGTTCCACAGGGACGTCATAAGGCATAATGGTGATTCACCTCAGGACTGACTGAAAGTTATGAGGTGACCAGGCCTGGGGGTTGTACGGGTACACCTTAGCCAAGACACCCTGAAACATCCCTTTGGGGACGTGGCTGGGAAGGCATCAGACTGGTCTCCCATCTGGGGGGCACCCATCCTTTGTCTGTCAATCCTATATGTGGTTCTGTCTTTATTGCAAATTTGCCAGTTTTGTTAGACTCCTATTAGCCGATGTACAGTGGTTTAGGCCTGCTTCCCTTGAAGTAACAGATATTCTACAGTGGGTAACAGACCACTGGATGCAGGGAACCTTTACTGCATTCAAGCCCCTAGAAATAACCCTTACATTTGGTGCCAGAAATCTCACCCAGACCCCAAGGATACCTAGCCAAAAATCTACCCAAACTGGGTCTCTCTATAAAAAAGAAAAGGCTACTCTTCCTCTCCATCATGGCCTGGCCACAGTATCCTTTAGGCAACCAGTCCAAGTGGCCTCCAGAGGGCACACTCAACTTTAATATCCTAACAGACTTAGACAACTTTTGCCAAAGGAACGGCAAGTGGGCGGAGGTTCCCCTACATTCAGGCTTTCTGGCATCTCTGCTCCCACCCTGAACTCTTCTCCTCCTGCGATACTGCCCAGGTACTCCTAGCAAAAAACTCCCCCCACACTCCCTTTGGCCCCTTCGCCAACCCCCTCCTCCTCCTCCTTCTCTGACCCCAATCTGGCTGAAGAGCTCTCCCTACCCCCCAGCCCGACCCACTAATCCCCCACCTTATGTGGGCCCCCAAACCCCTCCTGCTCCTCCTCTTCCAGATTCCAACCTGACCTCTCCTGTCAGTGCTCACACTCGCTCGCGCTGCGCTTCCAATGACGAAACCTCTCTCCTTTGTCCTCTCCGTGAGGTGGCTGGAGTGGAGGGCGTTGTCCAAGTGCACGTTCCCTTCTCCCTCTCTGATCTATCAGCCATTGAAAGACACCTAGGGTCATTCTCTACCAATCCTACTGCTTACACCAAAGAATTTTGTTACCTCACCCAGGCGTATTACCTTACCTGGCATGACACCTATGTGATCCTTTCACCCTTATTCCAGATGAGCGTGGCCGCATTCTCGCAGTGGCCCAAACACACGCTGATCAGGTACATCTCACAAACAATCAAATGCCGGTAGGCATGGCGGCGTTCCCTGAGGCTGACCCTAATTGGGACTATGAAGCTGGTCAAGATGGCCACCGCCGCTGAGACCAAATGCTACAGTGCCTCCTAGCAGGCATGCAGAGCACAGCTCAAAAGGTGGTTAATTATGACAAGTTAAGGGAAATAACTCAGGGTCCTGATGAAAACCCAGCCGCCTTCCTTGACCGATTAACTAATGCTATGATCCTCCATACCTGGCTGGATCCAGCCTCCTTAGTGGGGGCTACAGTCCTAGCCACCCACTTCATCTCCCAGTCAGTGGCTGATATAAGGAGGAAACTTTAAAAAGCTGAAGAAGGCCCCCAAACTCACATACAGGACCTGGTGAACATGGCATTTAAAGTTTTTAATAGCCGAGAGGAAAAGGCTGAGGTCACCCACCAGGCCCATTTAAAGCAAAAGGTAAGCCTCCAAACCCAAGCTCTTGTAGCAGCCCTAAGGCTGGCAGTCTACGGAGCATCCAGTGGAGGGGGTCTATTGAAATCCTCCCCCAAATTCTTCAAAGGCCCCGCCCGGGCCCTGTTTCAAATGTGGCCAAGAGGGACACTGGGCACGGCAGTGTCCCTGTCCTCACCTACCTCCCAGACCCTGCCCGAGCTGCAAGCAGACTGGACACTGGAAGGTTGACTGCCCGTCCCGGACTACAGGCTCACCCTCCACACCTCTATGTGAGGGGCAAGCCGGTCCACAGGAAGCAGTCCCTTCGCTTGAACTCCTCGGCCTTCTGCATGACTGATGCAGCCCGGACTCGAGGACCCCCATCACCCTTGCCGAGCCCAGGGTAACGCTACAGGTAGCAGGTAAGTCCATTTCCTTCTTAGTGGACACGGGGGCTACCTACTCTGTATTGCCTTCCTACTCAGGACCTAGCATACCTTCCCAGGTTTCAGTCATGGGAATTAATGGAAAGCCTTCCTGTCCTAATCAAACTCATCCTTTAGCCTGTGTCCTCGAAGGACACCTTTTTCCCACTCCTTTTTAATCATGCCCTCATGCCCAGTCCCCCTTTTAGGATGAGATATTCTCCAAACTGTGGGGGCCACTCTCCAATTCACTGGCCCCCCACACTCAAGTCGATCACCAGCCCACCTCCTCTTACCACTCTTGACCGATACCACGCCCTGTCTAACCCTTCACCTGAACCCCCATTCCTCCTGAGGTAGTTAATCCCTTGGTATGGGACACCTCCGAGCCTGTAGTGGCCAGACATCACATGCCACTTAAGATACTTCTAAAAAATCCTACCCACTTTCCCTCACGTCCCCAGTTTCCTATCTCAAAAACCCACTGCCAGGGCCTAAGGCCTATCATTACCTGACTCCTAGCCCAGGGACTCCTTATCCCCACCAGTTCCCCTTGTAACACTCCTATCTTGCCGGTCCAGAAGTCATCCAGGGACTACCGCCTAGTTCAGGATCTATGCCTTATCAATGAGGCAGTGGTACCCCTCCACCCTGTAGTCCCCAGCCCATACACCCTATTATCCAACACTCCCTCCACTACCTCCCATTTTACAGTTCTTGACCTCAAGGATGCCTTCTTTACCATTCCCCTACACCCTGAGTCTTACTTTCTGTTTGCCTTCACCTGGACCGATCCAGACACCAACCTGTCACAACAGTTCACCTGGACAGTCCTGCCCCAGGGATTCAAGACAGCCCCCATATTTTCAGACAAGCCTTAGCAGCTGACCTTAGCTCCTGCCCCTTCAACCCAGTCTCCTTCTTCAGTATGTGGATGACCTGTTACTTTGTAGCCCCTCCCTCTCTCTGTCTCAACAGCATATCGCCACTCTACTTAACTTTCTGGGATCTCAAGGGTACTGGGTATCTCCCTCCAAGGTGCAGTTGTCAGTCACCTCGGTAGTCTACTTAGGCATTCGCCTCACCCCCTACCACTAAAAGCCTAACAACACATCGCCAAAAGGCACTCCTTTCGCTGCAGCCTCCAGAGACAGCTGACCAAATTCTCTCCTTTTGGGGTTTGTAGGGTTCTCCACCACTGGATACCTAATTTTTCTTATCTAGCTAAACCTCCATATGCAGCTGCTAAAGACACACCCACGGGACCCATCTCCCATCCTGGGGTAGTGAAGCAGGCTTTTAAAACCCTACAAACTGCTGTTTCCACAGTGCCCCCACTCCAACTACCGGATTTCAATTTCCCCTTCCACGTGTTCACTAATGAAAAACAGGCGACTGCAGTTGGGGTCTTAACCCAACCCCTGGGCCCCGTGTATCATCCAGTAGCCTACTTATCAAAACAGCTCAACCCCACAGTCAGGGGGTGGCAGCCTTGCCTATGGGCCCTGGGAGCAGCAAAAGAACTCACCAAGGAATCCCTAAAACTTACCTTGGGCCAGCCCATCTCAGTGTTCTCCCTCCATCGGCTAACTGACCTTCTCTCTCTCACAAATCTCTCGCTCACCTAGGACCCTCTCGCCTACAGGAGTTTCATCTACTCTTTATTGAAAATCCTTCAGTCAGCCTTCATCCCACTTCTCCACTCAACCCGGCTACTTTAATTCCCCTTCCATTCCATTCCCCCTCCCCAGCCCATTCCTGTCCTGAACTAATAGAGGCACTTGCTAAACCTCAGGAGGGCCTGTCTGATCTTCCCCTGTCCAACCCAGACCTTACCTTTTATGTAGATGGAAGTTCAATAGTGACAGCTGAGGGGTGGTGAAAAGCAGCCTATGCAGTGGTTACAGATTCAGCCACCCTCGAGGCACGCCGCCTCCCCAATGGAACCACATCACAGAAGGCAGAGCTCATTGCCTTAACCTGAGCTCTCACGCTAGCACAGGAAAAGCGAGCAAATATCTATACTGACTCAAAGTATGCTTTTCTTATCACCCACTGCCACTCTGCCCTCTGGAGAGAGTGGGGATTCCTTACTACAAAAGGGTCCCCCATAATCAATGCTACCCAAATCTCTAATCTCCTGCAAGCTCTGTCACTGCCCAAAAAGGTTGCTGTCATCCACTGCCGAGGGCACCAGGCCCAGCAGGATGCCATTTCCCGGGGCAATGCAAGGGCAGACGCGGCAGCAAAATCCTTAGCCAGTACCAGGCTAGCCCCCCACTCTGATCCTGTTCCTCACCACGGCCACACCTCCAGTTTACTCGCCATCAGAAAAACAGGCCCTCATATTAAGAGGGGGAACCGAGTCTAATCAGGGCTGGATCTTCTTAAACAACAAAATCGCCCTCCCCCAGGAATAGGCCCCTAAAATTATTGTTGAAATCCACCAATCCTTACATAGTGGGCCCAAGGTGTTATATCGCTTTGTGCAGCCCCCCTCTTTCTCACCAGGTCTACAACAAACAATTGAGCAGGTACACAAAGCTTGTGTTACTTGTTCTAAGGTCTCACCTCAGGGAAGCTTAAAGCCACAGTTTCCCACCCACCAAATGTGTGGCAACCTGCCGGCCCAAGACTGGCAAATTTATTTTACTCATATGCCCACTCACAAGAAACTCCTCTACCTCCTAACCTTTGTAGATACCTTTTCTGGATGGATTGAAGCCTTTCCCCACCTCCAGGGAAACCGCAGACACGGTGGCCTCCCTCTTAATTCCAGAAATCATCCTTCATTTCAGCTTACCTGCAAACATCCAGTCACACAACGGTCCAGTGTTTACAGCTCAGGTGGTCCAGCTGGTCACCGAGTCTCTCAACATCTCCTGGAAACTACACATCCCCTACCACCCTCAGTCATCGGGTAAAGTGGAATGGGCTCACGGCATCCTCAAAGACCATTTAGCCAAACTCACCATCGAGGTAAAACTCTCTTGGCCCACACTCCTGCTCCTTGCCCTGGCCCGGGTCCGAGCCACCCCCACGGGGGCCAACGGGCCTCAGCCCCTGTGAATTGCTGTACAGATGGCCTTTTTCTGGTCTCTCATAATCTCCCCGTACAACCACCTCCTCTAGCCTCCTACCTCCCCTACCTCTCTCTTCTCCGCCACTTACTTAGGGAACACACAGATCGTACTCTCCCCCATTGTCCTGGGACCAGAGGACCCCCATCCAGTGGCACTCCTCCAGCCAGGCGACAGTGTTCTCCTCCGGGAGCTCAAACCAGGATCTCTGCAGCCTAGGTGGTCAGGACCCCATGTCATTATCCTAACCACCCCTATGGCCGCCAAGCTCCTGGGTCATACCCCATGGTATCATGTGTCCCACCTCAAACTGACCCTCCAAAATGATCAATGGAGATCCAAGCCCTTGAGCCCCACTCACCTCCGTCTCACCTGTGGTCCCTCCCCGTCGACTCCTAACCCTTCAAATTCTCCTCCTAACAATACTTCTAGTGTCCCCTCTTAAAGCCAACCCCTACTATGCCTGGCAGTTCTACCTTCAGGAATCCTGGACGGAAGGCCCCACACTAAAACCCAACGCATTGCTCAAGCAGATTGCCAGCCTGCAGGCTGCCAATTAGCCATAAAACTTGAATTCCCAAAATCCAAGGCCAACTACCTTTTTCCTCAGGTTTTTACAGGCCTGCATAAGGGAAATTTCCAGGGTGGCCGTAAACCAGATGCTGCTTCACCCATACATCCAACTCCCAACCGAGGCACCAGCCAGCTGACCCTTCCCCTCACTCCGCCCCTACTCAGCAGGAAGTAGCCAGAAAGAAGCGGCGTCCTATATCATCAAAAGGGTCGGAATGTAAGGCCGGTTGCCTCGCCGGGGAGCTCGGACATGCCCAGCCCTCTCCGCGCTTGGAAACTCCGCACCAGGATCTGCACTGAACACTAAACTCTGCACTCGACAGCCACCTCTGCACTCGACAGCCACCTCTGCACTCGACACCCACCTCTGCACTTGGCACCTAGCTCTGCACACAGCCCTCTGGACAGCCCCAGCTGATGCAACCCTGGCCGGCTTTTGCACCAGAAAAACCAGCCCAATAACCTGCCAACCAATAGCAGACTGCCCTGTCTCCATCCCGCTCCCCTGCAACCAATTAGAACACCCGGTCACTCCTTGCTCTCCTAAAGCTATAAAAACCCCTCATCCTGGAAAGCCAGTGCGACTTCTCTGGCCCCCCTATCCCAGACCACAGAACCTCACCCGGGAGCTTAATAAATTGGCATTTAATTTCCTGTGCTGGTCTCAGTTTCCTCATTTTAAACTCGGCAATAACCCTTACAGGTGGGATCACAGGTGCCCACTACCATGCCTGGTTAATTTTTGTATTTTTAGTAGAGACAGGGTTTCACCATTTTGGCCAGGTTGGTCTCAAACTCCCGACCTCAGGCGATCCACCCACCTCAGCCTCTGAAAGTGCTGCTATTACAGGCATAAGCCACTTAAGAGGAAGCTAATTACCACCCTCCTCAGAGGATGGACTGGGCATGGCAGGCGGTCTTAATGACAGAGGCACACATTCCCAAAAGAGAAGCAAATTAGTAATATGAAGATAAAGTGGGAATGGATGACAAGTGGTCAAAGATAGCCAGCATTCATTAGAAATTAGGAGACAAACTACTTTATAAATTAACTATCAGTAAGCAGTGTTGCATTTGCATAATTTTCTGCCAGAGTGTATGGCTTTGTCATTGTACAATTGCCTTCCTCTTGCTGACAAATGGCAAAAACTCCCTTGTTACCATTTGCCTTTCTCTTGAAAATCAAGCGAAAAACAAATATTGCATTGAATGTTCACTGTAACACTTTTAAGCTGCAAAATACAATTTTAAGTAATTTCTTATGTTCATAAGAAATATTTACCAGGATTAGAAAATGTGTGTAGCTTTTCTAATGTGAAAAGCATTTTTATCATCTCTTGCCAGGACAAATATATTTTTGACTAAAGCCAAACATGCATCAGATTCCTACTTAACAGAGTTTAATTAGCTAATATCAATAATTTAAGCTCAAATGAAAAGAGAAATCTATCATATCGGAGACTTACCACATGTATAATGTGGCAATAGCTGCGAAGGGCATCAACACATGAAACTAAAATCATTAGAATATGCCCTTCAAAAGCACGTATTTATTTAGGCAGACAACTTACTATGAATCTGGCATGATATTTGGAAGAGAAGCCTGGTAGAAGTCACAGATTCTCTTCTGACAGTGTAGTTGCATTGAGCAAAACATGGGATGGTTTGGAAAACAAGTATACTGACTTAGGTACACAAACCTGAACCCTCACTTTAGGTATTGGATTTGAGGGTTATAGTATGAGGAAATGTCAATAGGACAATTATAACAGGCCCACTGTTTGTGTATAATTTTATAATCCGCCCATATTTTCAATAACTCTTTTCCCTGCTTGGGTAATTTGTTTCAGTTTCTTATCACTGGAGAGGTATCACACAAAACAATCAGATGAGTTCATTTTCCATATCTTTATATCAGAAAGTCTAATGGTAACACTATAAAACACATCAACCATGCATTAAGGGGATACATATAGTATATAGGTCCTGAGACTTATCTTCATCATTTATTCATGCCCCACAGTTCCATAGGAAGATCTTAAGCAGCACTTGCTTGTGTGTTTAGCCTCTTACTTTCCCGGAACTCCACTTCATGTACTGAATGTTAGAAAAGTCTACAAATTATTTATTGGGTTTACTTCAACCAAATTTATTCTTTCTATCCTTCTAGATATTATAGTGTTGTTTTGAAAAATATACATCATCATTAAGTTGAGAGAAGATATGTTTTTCTTTACCTCTATGTATATTCTCTCCAGCTACCTACCCCTCCATTCCACCAAAACATTTCTCATATTTATAGAATCTTCTCCATTTAAGGCAGGTGCTTTTGCCCTTTAGTGTTTCAAGAAGAATCTAATAAACATTTGTAGGAATCACATACCTGGCTTTTTAAACATCATCAAATAACAAAATCAATATTTCTTAAAACTTTCATTATTAAATACTAAGTTTAGGCTCCTCTAAAATATTCATATTTAATCCACATAATAACAAAGTATTTTCAGCTATAATCTTTTGCTCATAGTTTATTTATCTATGCACAAGGGATTGCAATTGCAAGTTTGTCTGTTAGAAGGTAATAAATTATTTCTTTTGCTTTTCTGTCTATGTAGCTTTCCAACATTCTCTTAATTCTTCCTCATTTTGATCTGAAATAGCCAGTGGTTCTTAAACAGGAATAAACAACAAAATCATCTGGAATTATTTTGTAATTATGAAAATATTCAGTCACATTCTAGAAATTCTCATGTAATATCTATGTCAGAAAGAGGCAAAATTATGAAATGTACCTATAAGCCTGATGAAGAATCACTATTACTTTTTCTGTAGAGGGAGTGGACCCACTGCATAATACAATGTTCATCTGATTTCCTCTTGGTCAGAAGCCACATTTCAAGCTTTCATCCTTGCAGGAAAATTTATATTCTGTTGAACAATTTGGTCACTTAAGAGGGACATGACATTAATTTTACAAGACTTCTCAAGACCAAAAGAAAGCATGACTACAACACATATTGACAGGTTTTATATATCATTTGGTATTTGAATCAACATGAAAATGAGTAAAAGAGATGTGAAGGGCACCAGGAAGCTTAAGAGACACATTTAGTTTCAGCTTTAAAACATTCACCCAGGTACACAGTGGGAGAGAAGCTTTGTTGAAAAATAATGTTTGGAGATCTATAATGCAAATTGTAATATCATTCTTGATATTGATCATTTCTGTGCTCTCCTCTTTATTGTTCTAAGTAGGAGTTTTTTGTGCTGCTCAATTATAAAACGGTTTCTTGGCTTTGCTATTTTTTCTACTTTTTTGTTTTTTAACTTTCTCCATTGTTCCTCTTTATTATTTCCTTTCTTTTACCTACTTTGCATTAATCATGTTCCTCTTTTTTATCTTCTTAAGATAGACTCTTAGCTCATTGTATCTAAGCCTATTATTATCCTTTCTAACATATATTTAAATATATAGTTTCTCTCTAACCACTCTTTTAACTATACTGCATAGATTTTGATAGGTTATACTTTTATGTTTGTTCAATTAAAATATTTTCCATTTTTTATTTTTTGAACCTGAATTATTTAGAAATGTGTTTAATTTCCATATATTTTATGTTTTTTACATGTCTTAGTGTTATCGATTTCAAGTATAGTTTTGTTATATTTGGGAATATATTCTTTATTATTTTAATTGTTTTAGGCTTAATGAAACTTTTTGCATTATTATTGTTTTGGCTTAAGCTGTCTTGGTGAATGATTTCATGAAAAATAAAGTTTTAGTTCCAATTGTCGGCATAGTGCTTTCTATCAATTAGATCAGGGTAATTGACAGTGCTCAAGTTCTATCTGTTCTGTCTAGTTCTCTAGTTCAATTAGTTTTACCAGTTGCTCTACGGCTAATGTTATCATTTGTAGAAATGATATGAGGATATTTGTTTTTTGTTTTGCTTTTGTTTTGTTTTAGAAACGGGGTCTTGCTCTGTTGCCTAGACTGGAGTGCAGTGGTGTAGTCACAGCTTACTGTAGCCTGAATCTCCTAGACTGCAGCAATCCTTCCACTTCAGCTTCCCAAGTAGCCGAAATGATATTAATAATTAATTGGGCATGATATTGCATGCTCAGATAAGTATATTTTGGTAGAGATGGTGTCTATGTTTCTGTGTTGCCCATGAAGGTCTCGAACTCCTGAACTCAAGTGATTCTCTCACCTAAGCCTCCCAAAGCACTGGGTTTATAGACATGAGCCACCATACCTGGCCTAAAAACATGATTACTATGATTATATAATTATCTATTTTTCTAATTCTGTCAATTTTTTTCTTCATGTGTTTTGTGGCTATGTCATAGGGCAAATACAAATTTATGACTTATGCAGTCCCCTAATGGGTAGATAAAATATCTGTCTTATTTTCTGTTTCCATTACTGCTTTATGATTATAAATTTTCCTATTTATCTCTAATAATAATATTTGTCTTAAAATCTATCTTATCTGACATGAATATATCCATTCTGGATTACTATACTTGCTGTTTGCATGAAATGTGTTTTTAATCAATTTACATTTGTCCATCTCCATCTGTGTCTTTATATGTAAGGTGCATTTCTCACAGACCGCACTTCACTTGAGTCTTGCTGTTCCAGTCACCTCTGCCTTCTATTTGGAGTGTTTAGACCATTAATACTTAATGCAATTGTTGGCATAGTTGAATTTTGGTGCATTATTTTATAATTTCTTCTTTTGTTCTTTATGCATCCTATCTCTATCACTTTCTTTTTGATTATTTGACAATTAACTTATTTCTATCTCACCTCTATTTTTTTTGTTTAATCTCATTGTGTGCTCTGAGTGTACAATATGCAACCTTAGCTCTTCAGAGTATATTTAAAGTTAATATTGTACCACTTTACAGAAAAAAATGTAGAAATTTGCAGCCATATATCCATTTATTTCCCCCTTTGCCATTATTTTTACTGTAATTGTGTCATATGTATTTTATCTACATATAATATAGACACCTTAAGATGTTACATGTTTTCTTATTTATAATCATATATAAAGAGTTTAATAGAAAACTATTTTATATGTACCTGTATATAAAACATTTGCAGTGTTCTATATTGCTACCTAAAAATACATTTCCATTTTGCACCAATTTTTTTTAGCCCAAAGAACTTATTTAACATTTCTCGTAGTGTCAAGTCAACTGGTAATACATTCTTTTAGTTTTATTTTATTTGAACAAATCTTTACTTTTATTTTGGGGCATACTTTTACCAAATATAAAATTCTTGTTTGATAATTTCTCTTTTTATATCACCATAAAGATGTTGTCACACTCTCTCTGGTCTCAATTGTTTCTGATATAATGTACCTGTGTATTTAATGTGTTGTTTTTCCTTTGCTACTGTAGAGGGGGAAAGTACTACCTTTTCCTCATCCATCACAAGATTCATAGCTTAGGCCCATATAACAATAACAGCAACAAACCATATTAACCAAAAAGAAGCAGAAAAAATTTTTGTAACCAAAATTTTACATGGTACAGTAGCCTTCCAAAATGAAGACCCGAGGGTAGGCAAGGTGATTCATGTCTATAATCCCACTGTTTTGGAAGGCCAAAATGCAAGATTTACTTGAAATGAGGAGTTCAAGACCAGCCTATGCATCATAGTGAGACCTCCATCTCTACATAAATAACATTAACAATGAATGTTTAAAAATGAAGACTCGAAACCCATGAAAAAATTATATGGTTTTATGGATAGTCATACAAAAGTTTGATTGAGACAAAAGGGTATAATTTAATGGTAAGAAACTGTGAAACGCTTAGCAATACCTATTTGTTCAGATTCTTCTTAGCCTGTGTAACATTCCTTCCTCCCGGATATAGGAAACGACACCTGTTACACGCAGGTATTTAAAAGAGAGGGAGGGTGGGAGAAAGTCAAAGAGAACCTTTCACTTTTGTCGTTTATTCAGTTTCCTTTAACTTAAAATACTCAGTATGCCAACGTGCCATATGATGGGGTGCTGTTTTTTGCATTTCATCACTACTTCCAAGATATTCGATGATTGGTTTTAAGTCATTTGGGTTTGAAGTGTCTAGGCATGGCTTTCTTCATATTTATTCTCTTGGAGTGTGCTGAGTTTCATTACCCTGAAAATTTGTTTTTTATATAATCTGGGAAGTTTTTGTACATTATTTTTTCAATTTCTTTTTCTCTGTTTCACTGCCTTTTTAGTCTCTCCTTTTGGGACTCCTTAATATTCCCACATATTCCTGATGTTCCTGATGTGCTCTTAGTTTTGTTTTAAAACAATCCATTTTTCTCTTTGTTTTTTAGTTTGAATAATAATTTTATTTTTCTTCAAGTTCATGAAATCTTTTAATATCTATAATTATTCAAACTACTCTGAAAGTAAACATGTGGCTTCTGGAGCAGAGACTGGTTAATTATTAATCCTATCAGTTATGTCCAATTCTCTCTTTTCTTAGTAATTTATAGCATTTAATAGCAATAACCACATTGTTAGCCTTACCCATTTTCCCCCTTTTGGAAAAATGTCATGAAAGCCAGCTGAACAGGCACATCTGCACTGGAACACACTATGGTAGGAAAATATGAATCTAGAAACTTGTATGCATGCTGTTCCCTTTTCCTGTGAGAGATGAATAAAGAGAAACTTAATCTCCTTATTTCTCCTACAGAATAGAAGAAAAGGGAGAACGCTATTTTCTTACCTTTTGGAATGTAAATAAATACTTGGTATGGGGGAGGGGTGAATAAGATAAGCCACTCTTGTTTCCAGCTTCTAGAATATCTTCTTGGTTCCATACCTGATGTTTTTTTGAAATGTAAACATATGATTCCTGGATGGTCTCTCAGTATTTAAATCATAACTTCTATTCAAAATATTTTCCAATGGCCTAATTCATAGTAAAAATTTCCCAGAAAGTCCTAACCATGGAGAAATAAAAATGTTCATTTTTTGATAGTTTACTGACTCTTTATTATGTACGGTTTGCCTAACATTCTAAGACTTTTTGTTTAATTATTTTCATTCCAACTTTTTCATTATGTATTTAAAAATATATATTCTATTTCTCTGGAGAGATTTCTCTCTTGTTATGCATATTTTACTTTACCTCATTGCTCTTAAGTCTAAATCTGATCATTCCAACATCTGGATTACCTCAGGGTTAGCTTTCTTTTTCTTTGTAAGAATAAATATTTTTCTGTTTCTTTATTATTAGTACCTTTGAATTACGTTCTAGAAACTGTAAATGTTATATTGTGTGGTCTCTGGAAAACCTTGCATTTTAAAAAATAATGCTTTGGAAATCACCTTTGCAAAGATTATGGCAGTGAGAAAAATCTAACATAACTGATTCCACCTTGCTTCTAATCTCACAAGTTAACTTGCTTTGCTTATTCCTGGGTATAGGCTAAGCTAACTTGGGAGGAGTTAAGTTTATAGTTTAACTGTAAAACTTTAAAGATGATAATAGGCCATCCTGAAATTAACTTCTTCCTGGTTTGGGGACTAAAACTGCTTTTGTAAAACTAAAGAAAGGCCACAAGGTTTGAATTATGGTAGGGGCCTGAATTCTGCTGAGTTTAAGCATAACTCAGCAATAATCAGTCACCATTCCCTAATACACTACTGCTCAGGAGTCATGTAGCCATAGGTCACAAGCTTTGTAACTTTCCGAGTTGCTCCTATAGATGATATCACCATTGTCAAAACTTAAGGTATTTTTTAGACTTTTCCATTTGAAAAAGCCAACTGATCTATCCAGGCCCAGGATCCATAACAAGAAAGTGACTCAACCAGTCCTGTGACACCTACCCTTAAAACTGACTAGCGCGTAAAGGTAGTTTGAACAATCCTATGATTTCAACTCCAACCAATCAGTGGCACTCATTCTCTAGCTCCCTGACCACCAAATTATCTTTAACAACCCTTGCCTCCAAGCTCTCAAGGAGGCAGATTTGAGAAATATCTCTGATCCTTCCACTCAGCTGCCTTACAAAAATTAAACTGTTTCTCTACTGCACAACCTGCTGTCTCAAGTGTATTGGTTTTTTCTATGCAGCAAGCAAAAGAATTCAGTTGGGTGATTACACTTTTGTTTTTATTTTGGCAGATGATTAACTCTATTAGCCTGAAACTGCAAACTCTGCCTTGATTGAGATGAGTGGAATCTTGGATTCTAGTTCAGTTTCTTTATTTTCTACTTTATAGTTGTGCTGTTTGCACAATTTTCTATGAATGTATAGTTCAGGGATCGGCAAGAGACTTTAAGCAGCGGTTACACACATACCCCAGGATTATTGTTTTTAGGATTCCCTTCACTTGCCTGTGACTGTAGCCTCTTCAGGCTCTGTGTTCTTTCAGCTAGAAAAATGAAATATTTCTATTGGAGTTTCAGCAAACTCACATTACACTTGTCTTCAGCTTGTCCTCAGACCAACTCTATGAACACAAGACTCAACTTCCCTTCAAATATGTTTGCAATTATTTATTCTCCAAATAATTTATACAATGTCTTTGTTTTGTTTTATTACTGAGTTTAAATTTATACATGTGGAAGAATCTGCTGGTGATTTTACCTTCAGTACCAGAGATGAAATCTATACTTGGTGATGTTCAACATATTTCTGTATAAATACCTTTCACAATTTTCATTAAATTTATTCCTAGATACTTGATAATTTTGAATCTATAATTTAAATAAAGAATAATTTATCTAAAGTGAAACAGCACTCAATCTCTATCTCCAAGAAAGCCAGGTTGTTGGTAACCATGACATTTATTGTTTATTTTTCAAAACAGTCTCTGTCTTAATTTGAACTATACACCAAGTGAAGATTGAATGCCTGGCACACAC
Source organism: Ateles fusciceps (assembly GCA_036589455.1). Taxonomy (NCBI): domain Eukaryota; kingdom Metazoa; phylum Chordata; class Mammalia; order Primates; family Atelidae; genus Ateles; species Ateles fusciceps. The sequence continues at coordinate 4,768,623 of JAZHEH010002077.1, forward strand.
TGTGTTGTATTTAATATGTTTATTTAATTAAAATGTATGCTAATTCTGATGTCATTGAGAGGTAATATTTTTTCCTCACGAGTGAACTACGTTTGGACCCAACCAAAACTAACTTTGAAATAGGGCACAGTATTCACAGATACTCACATAAACTAAGTCTATTTTGCTCTATTTCAATAGTTTTGAACCTTTTCTATATAATAGAATCACCTAAGCTAAATAATACTGATGCCCTGTTTTCACTCCACTAATGACTCTGGCAATGGAACTAAAGCATCAGTGTTTTTTATTTCTTGTAGAGATGAGGTCTCTCCTTGTTGCCCAGGTTGGTCTTGAACTCCTTGCCTCAAAGCATCCTTCCACTTGGGCCTCCAAAAGTGCTGGGATTACAGGCATGAGCCACTGTTCCTGGCCGAGCATCAGTATTTTTAAAAATATTCCCAGGTAATTCTAATATGCACCCAGGTTATGTCCCTTTGTTCTATTCAAAGCCAAGCACACAAGTCTGGCTTGTTTAAAACTTCTAAGAGTACTCATGTAAGAAAATAGCCAAATAATAATAAATAAAAGATCAACTTCCTATCTTCTAGAACATTACAAAGTTTTTTCTGTCACGAACATTAGTTTCTGCCTTTTGACTTATTAAAAATGTAATTTGAAGGTTCCTTGAAATTTGGCTTAATAGTTAAGAGCAATAATGGGACAAGGATATGGAAGTGAAAGAGTCAGTGTAAGAGGGTTCCACATCTCAGGTCAGATTTTGAGACGAGACTGTACTGTGAAGTCCCTAAAAGATTCTGATCAGAGTAGTCACGCACTTACACACTCACACACGCACGCACGCAATCCCCGCAAAGATTTGGGGAAGAGTAAGTTGGCATTGATTTGCAGGATTTATCAGGGAAAGTCTACAGATAGTCCTACTGCAAACAAACTTGGAATTCTGGACTGTTACGTTATTAACAGTGATAAAGCTTATATCCAAACATGATTTTACACCAAAAACTTTCTACGTTGCCAAGCAAATCAGAGTGCAGTGTATGCTTCTGGAGTTTTACTATTCAGCCTCCTGGTTCTACAGTGTATCAACCTAAATAACATCTTGACAGCACCCTTCTCCCTGGAGAGCAGCCTCTGACACCTTGCTTCCTTATTTCAGGAGCTGAAAAGCATCTTAATCTCCTGGGGATGTATCTCAAGGGTAGAAACACTATGTAGTAGTTGAAGATTTGACCGGTTATATTGAAGTCTCATTGGAAAACCTATCTACCTACCCTTTCTCTTCTAAGTTTAAAACATTATTGCAAAAGGAATAATAAATTTAATTCTGTAGATTTAATACTAAGAATCTGTTCTACAAAATTATATTTTTGTTTCTGTCATCAAAGACATTTCCTCCTTTTAGTTAAAGCCTATATGCCCAGGAGGTGTTAAACCTTATCAGCTTTTGCTTGAGTTTTTAGATAACATCCTATCTTGTCAAATAGGATCAAGTTGACACCCTCCTTTAAAGTGTTGTGTGGTTCTCAAGAGCTTTCAAAAAAAAGAAAAGAAATAAATAAATAGGCCGGGCATGGTGGCTCATACCTGTAATCTCAGCACTTTGGGAGGCAGGTGGATCACTAGAGCCTAGGAGTTCAAGACAACTCTGGGCAACATGGTGAAACCCTGTCTCTGCCAAAAATTAGCTGGGTGTGGTGATGCATGCCTGTAGCCCCAGCTACTCAGGAGGCTGAGGCAGGAAGATCACTTGAGCCTGGGAGGTTGAGGCTGCAGTGAGCTATGATTGTGCCACTGCACTTCAGCCTGGGTGACAGAGTAAGATCTTGTCTCAATTAAAAAAAAAAAAAATCAGATAAATAGATTCCTTAGTTACCATGCATATAATTTTAACTTACTTCTTTTTGCCGAAAACCCTGACAACTTCTCAACACCTTCCTACCTTGACTCCCAATGCCTGGGCAGCTCCAGTTGTCTACCTGATGATGTTCTACACATTTGTGCCTTTGAACATGATGTTATCTAGGCCTGTAATTAGTTTTCATGCTTTTTTTCTTCTAGAATTCTATTTATTCTTCAAAACCCATTTCAAACCATCCTACTGATAGAAAGCATTTGTAGATTTTGATTTTTCTCCATTTTGCATCTATAATGCCCTCTGCTTGTACTGAACATGGTAATGAATATGTAGTTCTCTAAGTATTTTGACACTCCACTTTCACCAGTCAACCATAAACTCCCTGAAAAATAGATGGTATTCTATTTTTTTAATACCTGAACCTAGCAAAATGCCAGGATACAATAGTCACCTTTGGAAAAATGTTTAAATTAATTATTCAAAAGCGTTTTATTATTTAATTAAGTTTAATTATTTAAACTTTTCTCAACACATGAGGTCAATTTCTATAGGAACTGAATCTAAGGAAGGATGAGAAGGTGGCAAAGATAGGACTGGGTGAGAATACCAATATCAGCCTTTATCTATTTTATAATTTTGCTGGGGGCAAAACTGAGAGACAGCCACAGAATGAATGCTAGTTTTAGCTATTGTCAGGGCTCAGAAAGTGATATTCTAAAGACTAGTACTTTGACATGCTCAGAGGGCTTAGGAGCTGCCTGAGAATCAAGGTCACTCTAACCTTTACTTTCCGCTGTCAATCTCCAAGCACAGGAAGGAACTTTCTTACTTTTCATATCTGACCCAGGAAGTTTACTTCCAAAAGAAATGCAAATGCCTTAAGAACCTCTTCTTAGGGATTTCATCAGTTAATTAGGAAAGATCAACCACCAGAAAAGAGACCGGACAATCACCACACCCATACAAACTTTCCCTTTATTTATCGGAGGGTAACATTAAGAGATTACCTGGGAGGTTTTATCCATATAATAAGACAACCTTTTTGTTCCTTGTGCTTCTCCTCCCACCTAATGTCTGCCTCACCTCCTCCTCCCAGACCCCATTCATTCTCCTCATCCCCCATGAAAAAGGGTATATAGGCTTCTGTTCTCCTCTGGATTATTGAATTGTTATTCTGTGATTCTCTCTTGCTATGTACATTAAAATAAAATTTTGTATTTTTCTCCTATTAATCTGCCTTTTTTCAGTTTTCAGTGGACTTTCCAAGGGCAAAGGGAAGGTTTTCCCTTGGTCCCTATACTATCTTGAGCCTATAAAGAAAGTGATCAGAAATGCTATGACTAGCCACCTAAAATTAAGTTAGTGAAGTCATTAACATATCCTAAGACAACACAACCTATATTTTCTTGTAACAATTAAATTCTGATAGGTCAGGCTCCCATTAAGAGTATCATTTTCTTTTTTTTTCCAATTATTTTTGAATTTTCCAATGGATGGAGTTTGTGTTTTGGTGTTTATATTTTCTTCAGTCACTTGGAGGGAGGATGATGCTTCTACACGGAGAATTTAGAGAGCCTCACAACAGTTTTTATGAGAGACTTGTAATTCTCATTATGAGAGACTGAGTCTTTATGACAACGGCTTTTGGGCTCAGATGATAGGTACTGACTATGGATAGAAGCCATTGTCATCAATTCTGTATAGAATCCAGAAACAGTCTAACACTCTTTAAGAAAGAAATTCTCGTAACTGTCAGTTATAACACTGAGACTCCACTAAGTGGAATTAAGGGCAGCCAAACACTGAGATGAACAGGAAGAATAGAATGACTTTTCTTAGGTGATAACTGCTTCTGGGGTATGATGGGGTCCATGTAATTCATATTGGTGGACACACTAGACATAAGTGTTGTGGGAGTGGGGGGAGCAGTGAACTATTTCAGCAATTATGGTGGGGTGTTAAAAGCTATAAAAATGTTATTAATAATGAATTTTATAAAATTTCTAATTACCATATGAATGAGAATTGGAATATCAGTTATTATGACAAAAAAAAAGATGAATTCTCAGTTGTTCTACCCGAGTTTTATATGACTAATGCCACAAAATATTGGTAGATTTTACTTTATACTTTGTTCTTTTAATGTTTAAAAATGTTTCAGTTAAATTCAAAAAGTGTTTTTTTAATCATGAACAAGTTTACCTCTTACATATTTATTTTATATGTTTATTTAATAGAATACATGCTGATTATCTTTGGTACATATTATAATAGGAGGAAATTTTAGTGTCATCTGTCAGTGATATTAATGTACCTGATATGGAACTTCATAAAGGCCATGTGCAATTTTGAAAGGCTAATAACTTTTGTTGTTATAAGAATAGAAACAGTTAATATGTAGCATTAAAAATACATTACAATGTAGAAGATTGTTATTGCCAAACGTGTATATTCTGGCATTGAATTCTATGATTTGGGCAACTGCTATTTAGGCAGTGTGCAGGTAAACAGTCTCCTGTAGTAAAGACATGTACACACTGTTAGAAAATTCTACAGGAGTCTGGGATGTGAGGCTCCTCACTCCCTGGGAGTGGTTTTAGAAGGCATCTGTGATGGAGATAATCGCCTCACCACATAAAGAAATTCTGATAATTATACTATGTATACAGTCAATTCAAAGCGGAAGCCCTCTCCCCATGTTGTTAGTTAGCATCTGGAAAGCAGAGTGAAAATTTGGATAAGAAGTTATTTATACTAAGGGTTTAATAGGAGCTAAATACTCAAAAAGCAAGGTTTTTTTCAAGCAAGAATCAATGCACATCCCCCAAAACAAAGTCTTCAGCATCTCTGCTGTTTCTCCTGTTTCCCAAGCAACAACCTCCTATGATGGCAATCATGTCAATATATATTATTACCCTTGTCACAGGGGCACTTCATTTAGTAAGGTACTACTAAAACCAAGGGAAAGGCTTCCTCATTTTTATGTTTCTATTATTGAATATTTATTTTATATTTTAAATGCTGAATGGAAATATAGCAATAGTGTATATCAAGAAAGTAGAGATAAATGACTATGTCAAACCTAGGTATAACTACTCCTACTTATTTGATAGCTTTGTGTATTTATGCATATGCCAGAGCAGCAACTGAGATGTTTCCACAGTTTCAAACTTTGTATCCTGTTTTTCACACACACACCATGACCATACCCATGTGCCTAGACATAACTATTACATACCTATTACACACACCTAATCGTATGTATATATGTAGACAAATGTTTCCATAGTATTAATAATAATAAAGGTAATTTTTTAGCAGCACAGACTTAGGTAACAAGATGATGTAATATGACCTGGATGATTCAGCATCTCTTAAAACTAAAAGCATGACATGGCTTAGGTGAGCGTTCCCAGAAGCAGAGCCTTGGACTGAAATTATTTTCCTGTGATGTATTGGGAAAAGTCCTCTCAGAAGAAAGGATGTAAGGGAAATAGGATAGGGCATGGGAAAAAAAGTAAACAAGAATGGTGTTCATGATAAAACCATGAAGCACAAATTGCACCATAATGTATATTTTGTCCTCCTTTGCCAGGCAACCATTGGCCAGGGCCTGTGGGCACTGGGGCAGTGGTGAAGTTTTATGGCATTTGTCTGAATATAGTTCTTTAGAGAAGAGATATTTAGGAGTTATGAACCCACATTCAGGGTACCTGGGAAGTTCATGAGTCTGGCCAGTAGTAGGAATCAGAACAGGACCCAAACACTTTGTTAAAAACTTTTACGGAATGGTTATGTAATCTACTCCATGCTCTCACCATGGAGGTTTTGCCGAACACTTGAACTGCAGGATCTTGTAAAGTGGTGGCCAGGTAGTTGGAATTAATTAAATTGGACACCTTAAAGGTCCTCACTCACACTCTTTACAGTTCTTGTTAGTTCCTTGCCACACTGAGAACAGTTCAGTACACCAGCCAGAGAGGGGTTATTTTAATTAAAACAGGCTCGATACTGTGTTATTTTGTCATTGTTCCGCATGCCAAGAATGCTTTATTTTATCATCAACCATTTAATGCTTGCTTTCATGGTCAATTTCACTGACAGTGATATAATATGATAACAAACAACCAAGGAAACCAATTCAACCTCCCCCACCTTGTTTTTAGATTGTAGATGGAGGGGCGTAAAAATCAGAAATTTAATTATACCACAAATAAATAAATGCAGACTGTAAAGGAAAAATCTAAGTTAATTAACAACTCTGGCCTTCAAATAATTCTATCTCACCTTATTTTTTTGAAATTGGAGTAATTGGTGAAAGAAGGAACTGCTCAATGTTCTGACATTGATTTACCAGAAAATATTTTGTAAGTCTGAACATGCCTTGAGGTTAAAAAATATGTATTTTACCCTGAGCGCAGTGGCTCCCACCTGTAATCTCAGCACTTTGGGAGGCTGAGGCAAGCGGATCATGAGATCAGGAGATCGAGACCATCCTGGCTAACATAGTGAAGCCCCCGTTTCTACTAAAACTACAAAAATTATCTGTGTGTGGTGGTGCGCACCTGTAGTCCCAGCTACTCTGAAGGCTGAGGCAGGAGAATCACTTGAACCTGGGAGGTAGATGTTGCAGTAAGCCAGGATGGTGCCACTGCATTCCAGCCTGGTGACAGAGTGAGACTTCGTCTCAAAAAAAAATGACACACACACACACACATATATATATAGTGGGTGTGTGTGTGTGTGTGTGTGTGTGTATATATATATATATTGCATCTATGTATATAGTATATATATGCTATATAGTATATATAGAAATAGATATCTTTACTATATATATCTCTTTACTCTGTCTTGGTGACTAGGGAAGCACACAGCAATTAAGAAAAATGTAAAACAGCCAGAGTTTCTCCAAGACAAATCCCCAAAATACTGTGCTTATGGACCATAGAGTGAAACATCTCACATAGCTGAAATATAAGGACAAAGAAAATTAAGCAAATATTTTATTTACATTCCTTGAGGATGGCCAGGACGAAGTGCCTGGTAACTAAACGTTTCTTCCTGATAATTCCTACAAATTGCAACATTAGATAAATATTTTAACTGTGAAGTGCCAAAAAAAAGGTAAAGAACAGTAATTTTAATTCTGGTCCTGATTATGGATATTGTTCATTCTTACCTGGCTTGAAAGTCAAAACTCAATTCAGAATGATTTTAATATTAACAACTTTCCCATAAAGCAAGTGGTAGGGTAACAGTGTTCCTAAATATTGCAGGAAACCGCTCCATCTCTTATCCAAAACTGGCACTACCTAAAATGGATGAGATAGCTGATCATGCAGAATAATATTCTACATGGCTATTTAAGTCTTCATCTGTCCTCTAAATCTCTCTCTCTTTGTTTTTCTATAATAATTATCATAGTTAATATTTATTGGATTATTAAACACAGGACACTAGACTAAGTGTTTTATGGGTATTATTCTATTTAATTAAAAACTTCAGCAGGGTAATGCTTGCCTCCTTTTACAGATGAAGAACACAAGTTCAGAGTGATTAAATGGCCTGAGTACAGTCATTCAGCTAACAAATGCCAAAGTCATAATTCACAACTGAACCTATAAATCTGAATTTTTATGCTATACAGCTTCTCCAATGCTGCTGGCTGCCATAGCTTTTCATCTACTTTAAAACTCCTTCTGTTTAGATATATTAATTGGGCTATTTCTGACACTGGGGCAGTGAACAGCATTCATTTGGTAAAGTAGAGGTTTCTATTGCAGGTCAAACACGATATATCTTGAGCCACTTTCAATACTTATATTCATAAGAGTTGCATATCACTACCTAGGACATTCTACTATTGTCTTCAAAAACAATGGCTTAGAGTGCTTATTAGCATGTCCCCAGTGTCACTAGATGGCTTCAATGAAGATGCACATGTGACTTTATAGATGGCCTGTTCTTCTATTCACACAGTCACATGTTATCTTGCAAACTATTCTAGATACTTCCCCTTTTGGGCTCTAAAATAAGGAAAGACAAAGCTGACAAATATTCAGTAATAGGTAGATATGTAGGGTGTGGACTATATAAAAAAATCCCTTTGGGATATCGTCATGGGGGTCCATGAAGCCAGAATTGGATCGGGAGTTGGTGCAGAGGGTCTAAGTGTGATAGACATCAACCAACACTGACCTCCACTCTACTCTGGGTACCAACTGTGAGACCCTATGGCTCTCTACCTGGTTACCTTCTTCTTGTCTGAAGGGAGCTACCAGTATTGACTTATTGCATCAACTAGTAACAATGCTATCCAATGAAGCACATCCCAGGTGATTGATACAAAATGCTAGCCAAAATTTTACAATTGGTTGAAAGAACCTACACAGCTACACATCAGTTTGTGCCGCCAGTCTTTGCATTTCTTTCTGAAGTATAATGTTGCAAGAATAAATCTTTCTTTCCATGTGTTTGAAGTATTGACCCACTGAGGCATCAAGGATCTTGCATTCCTTGCCAGCTGTGCTGCTGTCTCTGCTGTAGTCTTTTGGGTCAAGTGTCAGTGTGTCTGGAGTGGCATTTTGTGTGAATGTCAGCACTGAAAGGAAGAGTCAGTGTCCTAGAGCACCTATTATAAGTTTCTCTGAGCTCTCATTTGACATTTGCTACCTAATATTGCTGTACATTGTTTTATTCACTTATGCTGTCACTCTGATTCCATCTATACCCCTGCAAAGAAAATGGTATGATCTTATTTTAAGACATCAAAGTGCTTTATTTTGGTACACATTTTTCCTTATAATTTATGATATAGAGAGATGATGAAATGAATTTCAGAGAAGAAAAAGCTTATTGGTCACTTTTTCGCATCCTATGCTAAGTAGGGTGCTACCAAAAAAACAAAAAAGAATGCATTTTTACACTGATAGTGATTACATCTGGCTCTATACACCTCTATAATAACCTTTTGATCTCTTCTTTGTTTCTCCAGTAAGTTTGGCCAGCTCCCATCTCAGGCCCTTTGTGTCTTCCTTTCCTTCTGGCTACGGGTATCTACTTCATCCTCTTACTCACCTCAGGCTATTCTCCAAGCATCATCTCAGTAAGGCTTTCTCTAATTTCCCTATATATTTTGTGAACCCCTCAGAACTATCTCCCACCAACACTTCAATTCTTCTGTTCCCAATTTATTTTTTTCTCCTAAGCATGTATCAATATTAAGCTACTTATTTATTTTTCTACTTATTTATCAATAAAATATAAACTTTGTAAGTAGAAAGATTTTTGCCTCTGGTTCACTCATTGCTGAATTCCAATTTCTTATAATAGATCCTGTCATCTGTTATATAGTAGGTAATCACACAATATTGAATATATGAGTGCATGCAAAGGGTTATTTTCCCAAAAACTACAAACGCACACGCATATATAGTGTTATGTGTCTGTCTTTTCCTCTACACCAGTGCCAAGCTGGCAAAAGCAAAAGTCTTTGGTGAAACAAAGGCTCTATATCTTTACTGTCCAATACAGTAACCATCGAATACATGTGGCTTTTAAGGACTTGAATAGGGATAGAGCCACTGAAAGACCGAATTTTTTATTTTCTTAAATTTGAATAGCCATATGTAGCTGATTACCACCTTTTTTTGGTACTTGTACTTTTCATATTGCAACTGGATGGTTCTACAAACACTGATGCATAATTTAAATAGCCATGAAAAAGTATTTCCAGCTGCTTATTAAAATACAGTGTTAAGTAAAGGCAGATGCGTATTATGCATGGACCATGTTCCTTTTATAGGGCCAGCTGGATCCCTTTTCCATGTTATATCCTTGCTCTTCTCTCTGCCTGGAATTTTCTTTATCCATAGCTTGAATTTCCTCTTTCAGCCTTCATCTCTAATCTCAAATGTGTTTTTCTCAAAGTAACATTGCCTGTCTACACTATCTACTACGGCCCTTCATACTCAAGAACATATTTCTTATTATCCTGCTTTATTTCATTTTTAGCATTTTGCAATATCTGTAATACAAACTTTGTTTATTTGCTCTATATATTTATACTGGTTCTAACCATTAAAAGAGAAGGTCCAAGAGAAAAGGGACTTTGTCTTTCATATGCATTACTATAAGCTCAGTACCAAGAATAATGCCTAATATTAGAAGTAGCCCAATAAGTAATGATAAGTAAATGACATAATTGAAATAAGTAAATGATATAAATGAAATAAGTAAATGATATAATTATTTTACCAACTCAGTGCCTGTAGTTGCAATTTTAGCTGGGACTCGACAGACCAATTGTGGCCTCATTTGTAGATTAATCTATTCAAGGCCCTCAAGTGTCTTGATGCTATTACATAATACTTATTATTCTCTGAATTTGCTTAAGAATTGTGTGTGTGTGTGTGTGTGTGTGTGCGCGCACGTGCGTGTGCATGTAATAGCTCTGCAGCATTGAGTTGTTAGACAACTTGCTTTCTGTGTTCAAATTTGCTAGTAATTTCCCGTGGTACTAGAGTTCAAGTCAAATCATGGCTCGGGGCTTTAATTTCTCCTTCAGTCAAATGTAACAATGATACCAGGTGATCTTTAAGAATCATTTCAGTATAAACTTTCTCACTAGCTATTATCACGTTAGTCCCCAATAAAATCAGGTCCTGTGGTGAGTGTGAAGTATAAGGAGCTAAGGAAGGATCCAGGCAGTGTTCCAACTCAAGTAAGAAAAATGAGGCATTTTCTCAAGGGACAAAATTAAAGTGGCCCTCCTTACTCAGTAACGAAAATAAATAATATTTTAATGTAAATTTCACTTCATCCCATATTTCATTTTCTTTTTTTTTTGAGATGGGAGTCTCATGATGTTGCCCTGGTGCATGCCACTGCACCTGGCAGTGCCACATTTTTAAAAGTTGGATAGAATCAGTTGCCATCCTGTACTGAGCCTTATTCAACCCTGGGGCAAAAGAAAAATCAGTAAGACTTACCTTGGCTTTATTTAAAAAGTCATGTTATTTTCATCATGGATTTTTTTGCATTAATTTTAACTTAAAAAAAATAGTGCATGAAAGTTAGAATTTCCACATTTAGCAAGTAAAAATATAGGACACGCAGTTAAATTTGAATACTAGATAAACAGCAAGAAAGCTTTTGGTGTAAGTATGTCCCATGTAATATTTAAGTTTTAGAAAAACTATTGTGTGAAACATTCTTATAATAAAAAATCTATTTTTTATCTGAAAATCGTATTTAACTGCTTATCTTGTATTTTATCTGTCAACCCTAATAAAAATACTATTTGTTTTCATTACATATTCTTTGGCACCCTGTTAATTTTGCAAACCTCTAAATTTTGCACCCAAAGAAAATAGTTTTCCCCATCCCTTTTCCAGGCATACGATGCTGTCCATAAAACAGCTAATAGCTGAGTAATAAAAAGGATTTATCAACAGCAAGGAAACACTAAGACTACCTACCAAGTTGTCAAAAGGGAAATTTCACATATTTTACAATCCTGAAATGGGCAAATCAGTCCTCAGTTTTAGCCAATTAACCAGAGGTCCATTAAATATTCTGACCTTGAAGTATTTTCTAAAATACAAAGATATGAAGAGGGCAAAAATAATCTGCCGTTTTGATAATTAAACAAAAATATATCTCACCTCATTGTCACACCAATCGTCATATTGAACAATTCAGATATTACATGAATCCCTCATAATTTTGCATAAACCCTCTTACTGCCATCTAATGTCTTCTTCGTGGAGTCAACAATGTGATTGTCAGTTGTTCTCACATGAGACATTTTTAGCAAATGGGAAAGGGAAGCAACATTTAAAAATTCCAAGATCATCACTTATAGATAGGCATGCTTATTTACATATGTTTATTCTTTTTTTTTAACATTTGCTCTCTTTACTTTAAAAGCTTCTGGGCATGAATGCATTAGCATATACCATTAAGTAACTTTTTGAGAGGGAAAGTGTATGCTGTAGAGATGTTAATTGAACAACATTAAGGGAAACATCTGTAAATAGCTCACAGAAAAAAACATCAGTGGATCATTTAGGTATAAGCTGTAAAGAAAATGGACTTTTAGATGGAAAAATAAACCCATTATAGATATCCAGTTACTTCTATAGTAGCCATGAAAGCAAATACAGTAGGTACAGAAAATGCAAGCAACAGCATTATGTTTTTGGAAAGTAACCATAAACAGTTGCATATGAAAAAGATTATTGGTTTCATAATTATTTAAGGAGAAGGATAAATCTTAAGAAAAGCTTATAAGGATTCCACAACCAAGTTTTACAGTTAGAAAGGTGTGTATGAGTAGGAGTGAGTGTGTGTGTGTGTCTGTGTGAGAGACAGAGAGAGAGAGGGAGAGAGAGAAAGAGAGAGAGAGAGAGAGAGAGAGAGAGAGAGAGAGAGAAAGCCATCACTTTATTTAGGCTTTACATTTGTTTAAATAGGGGAGTGATAGGCACAACAAACGCTAAAATTCATATCTTCATCAACAGGGATCACTCACCACGTCTGAATTCTGGAATAAAAGAGTGGTCATCATCATCTTATCTGCAATAAAAATAAATAAATAAAAAAGACTTACATCTGTGTTTTACACAAATGTCATGAGTTAAATGGTGCCCCCCCAACACCCCTCCCCCTGCCGCCTTAATTTATGTCCACCTGGAACCCCAGAATGCGACCTCATTTGGGTCTTTAAAGATGTAATTAGTTCAGAATTTTGATATGAATTCAACCTGGATTTAGGAATCTCTCTAAAAAAAAGTGACTGGTATCCTTATAAGAAGAGGAGAGGAAACAGAGACTTAGTGAAGAAGGCAATGTGAAAATGGAGGCAATGGTTGGAGTTATTTACAAACCAAGGAATGCCAAGAATTGCCAGAAAACACCAGGAACTATTAGGGAGGTGCTGAATACTTCACTCTCAGAGCCTACAGAAGGAGCCAACCTTGTAAACAACTTGATTTAAGACTTCAGCTCTCCTACTGTGAAAGAATACATTTCTGCTATTTTAAGTCACCAAGTTTAAGGTAATTTGTTATGGTAGTTGTAAGAATCTACTGTAACAACTGATAAACTAGTAACCTTTTAGCATTTACAAAAGTCTGATACATGTTAGAGCATTGCTTGAACTTATGTTCATTTTAATCACTGTTAAACTGCAGATTCTGATCCACTGTTTCTTGGGAGAGTTCCGATTATGTCTAACAAATTACGAGGTGATGCCTATTTAGCTTCTTCTAGAATGACATTTTCAGTAACAAAACTATAATAGGGCACAACAAAGAACTCTAATCTATAAACTTTTTTGTTTTATAGCCAAAATTTGGGTGAAAAGGCATATTTTACAACATGTAAAGTGACAAACACTTGAAGAAATATGTGATAAAGATTAAAAAATAAATGCCATCAGTGTGAGTTGGATTCATCAGGAGAAGTCTTTCAATTTACAACGTAAGTAACAAAAGGCAGAATATAATGTGCTATAAATAAAATTATTATTGCTATATAAAAATATCTATACAGGGTGAGAGACTGGATTTGCTAGGATGGGAACAATATCAAGTGTTTAGTTTCTTTTTTAAAATTTCTACTGTTATTTTTATTGTTCTAAATTTTGAGACTAGTATTTCAATAGCCAGAGCCTTTGAATCTTGTACTGAAATAAGTATAGAATATAGATGCCAATTTATTTCATAGATTTATAGGGGATTTTTTTCAAATATTATGATACTTGCCATTTAAGGCTAATGATGCTTCCAGAATGTTTCAAGGGATACATTTGACCAATAGTTACATAATAAACACATTTATCAGTGTAATATTTCACAGTCCTTTACATTTTCTGCTCTTACCAGAAATGCCATGACAGACAGCAGGAGTATTATGAATAGAGATGGGAAAAATAACTTTACTCCAAATTTAGTTTTAGAGATTTTTGTCTTCTGGTATATTTTCAGCAGCTCCTGATAGACTGACATTATCTATGAGACTTGAAAACATCTTCGATAAAGCTGAGCATTGCATCCTCCACTATGGTTAGCACCAATGCTACTACCCATATATCAAGTGGGTGAAGAGCAAGTGACAAGTTCTGTATAAAAATTAGGCATGACTGCCAGGCATGGTGGCTCACACTTGTAATCCCAGCACTTTGGGAGGCCTAGGCGGGTGATCACCTGAGGTCTTGAGTTCAAGACCAGCATGGCCAACATGGCAAAACCCCGTCTCTATTAAAAACACAAAATTAGCCAGGCATGGTGGCAGGTGCCTGTAATCTTAGCTGCTTGGGATACTGAGGTAGGAGAATCGCTTAAACCCGTGAGGCGGAGACTGCAGTGAGCCAAGATCCCGTCACTGCACTCCAGCCTGGGCGATAGAGCAAGACTCCATTCCCCCCAAAAAAAAGAAAAAAAAAAAGTTAGGTATGAGTTACCATTATTTTTAAAATATGGTATACTTTAATAGGTAAAGACATGCAACATGATAGAAGCTAGCAATGTCTAATCTTATTAAAAAATAGATTATATGAACGTTTCACTGTACGTTCTCATTATTAAATAATGCTTTGTGTACATATATTTCACAATTTCAGCTGAACATTTTCTCCTCCAGAAGTGATTATATTACTATTTTTACAATAGAAAATTTAAACCTAATAATTTCCTGCAAGATAAAGTTATGCTTAACCAATGAGTTTGTAAACAAAGTAATAAAGCACCTATAAAATTATGAGTTGCTTTTCAATGTAGCTATAGATATTTAAAAATATGAACTAATTCTGCAAATTTATTAGATCCTAGTCAAGTCAAAATCTATAGCCTAGTCATTGACCAGTGCCACTAGCTATCTAAGAGTATGTGAACATTTGTAACATTATTAAATCTTTCAGGGTTACACAAATAGTTGTGGATGTATTTTATGACCTTATGTATTACAAATATATACTTAAATTGTTTATGTTTAAAATTACATCATGTCTAATATGTAATTTTCTTCAAAATAATAAAAATAGAAGTGAATGGAGGTTAGAATGGGATGTTGTATTCTTTCCAATTTTTATGTATGTTCAAAATTCTCCATAATAAAAAAGGGAAAATATTATACTAAAAAGTCTGTCAATTCTACTGGTACTCCACAGTGCTTTGTGCATCTATCAAAAAAAAAATTTTTTTTCACAATTTATTACTGTTTGTCTTTCATGACAGACTGTAGGTTCCATAATGAAAATAACCATGTAATTGTATTCCCCAGTTAGCACAGTATCTAGCATGAAGTAGGGGTTTACTAAATATTTATGGAGTGAATAAAGTTATGAATAAATGAATATAAGTAGAACAATTGTTCTCTGTTTCCCGTAATGTTTAGAATTTAAAATATTTGGCCATATATTGGTGAGATAATGGGCGTTCATTGCCATGGAGACCAGCGTCACTTCTCTCCTAGGCTCACATTGTATTTGAGACCACATCAAATAAGAACAATTGGAACTAAAACAAACCAGGAGGTCACTGTGTTTGTACTGCACAGCTAAAGCTATTTCAAAATGACTCTTCTGTTAATATTTGTTGTTTATTATAGCAAATACTGCATTTCCAAATCAGATATCCCGCCTCCTTAAACATCCTTTGTCTTATAGATGAAAAAACCTGGCTAAATAGGCTAGGTTTTATATCACAAAGCAGGTAACTTAGAGGAGAACTGGCCCTGGGAATAGGCAAACTAAGGCATCTTTGAGGATTCTGAAATTCTGTGTACACCAAATAAATAAACATTTTAAAAAGTTTTTGCAATGATCTCAATACCTTGACAGAATTTCCTCCTTATGTTTCCACTTTTTCTTCCTTCCAGTAAAGTACCAGAGATGCTTTCCTGAAGTTAAATGGAAGCTTTAACACATTAAGGCCTCACTGCTCATTCCTACCAAGGAATAATTCAAAGATTTAGAAAGGAGACCTAGATTTTTCTCAGCTCTACCTCTCCTAGATGAGAGACCTTATTAGGCAAATCACTCAATCCTTTTAAGACTCATATTGTTCACCAAAGGGAGGGTATGATTCCAAATTTTCAAAATTGCAGGCAGTACATAAAAATCATGCTATGTAAAATAAAATGTGCTACATATTTATACACACGTAACCTCACATGTAATTTCAAAATTACGTACTTCAGCATTAAAATCCTAAAGGAACAGAACAAGTAATTCATACACTTTCCTGGGAAATGTGTCCAGGGTGTGTATTACACATCCCTCCCTCTGTTCCTTCCACAAGCAGAGGGTGGATTAAATTCTACTCTGTTTCATGGTACATTATTGACATTGGTTATTGAAGAGCCCCTTTCTTAATTTATTAATTTATTGATTTCCTTCACATTAATTCCATACTCCTGTTTCCTCCCTCCTCTGTATACATTCATTAATGTGTTTAATGTGCATCTTTTGTTTATATGTTTTTGCAAAATGTGCACTGTTGATTTATGTGCCTGCTGTTTATTTCAACTGATGGTGGATTCTAGGCCTCATTTTTTCTTTAATTAAAAATATATTTTCTACATTTTAAATAACGATATGTGCATGTCTAGACCTAGACTTCTAGTTGCTCCATAGTTCTCTATCCTCCTATGTCTCCAGTGTATTCTCATGGTATTGTGATACTATGAATCTCGGGGGCACTCCACATTTACCTATTCATTAGCCCAGTGAAGACCTCCAGATTCCACTAATGCCGGGAAACCTCAAATGATGTCACATGAGCATTTTCACACAAGTCCACCTCCACCCACATACCTATGTGAGTGGAGTGTGTGTGTGTGTGTGTGTGTGTGTGTGTGTGTGTAGACAGGCATTGGGAGAAGATGTGGTTGGGTCATAGGGTATCCCTACAATAAACAGAAATAAGTAGCCCCAAATTGGTCTCCAGATGTCCAAATTTTTTACAACATTCTAATTCCAAATTTTGGTGTTAGTTTTCTAATATTTGCCAATAGAATTATTGTAAACTGATATCACATTGTTTTTTTAATGGGTATTTAACTGATTACTTGTGAGTTTCATAATCTCTATATATATTAATAAGCCTAGATCTGTTATTATCCCAACTTTTTTTGGCCTACTTTTTTGGTTAGTGTTGTAGTTTTTCTATGGGAGTTGTAGGAATTGTGTATGTATTTGCTCTCCTTGATATTAATTCCATATTAGTTTTAGGTTTGGCAAAAATGCCTTCTCCCATTTTGTCATTAGTATGTTATGTTTGTGCAGAGTTTTAACTATTCAACAGATGTATTTAACTTTCATGTTATAGAGTTTACCCATTTTATGCCATATGCTTCATGGTTTCATAATTTTATTTAAGAAGCCCTTAACCAATCTTAAGTCACTATGCCTTTGATAGTCCTAATCCTGTTGAGTTACATTCTTGTAGGTGGTTTTAGGCAGATATCCAGCTTCACTTATCTCCATATAGTAAATCAACGTTCACATGCCATTTATTAAATAATCTGCCCTATCCCAATTGAATTACAGGACTCTATCTGCTGTATATTACCTTTCCATGTATATATGCAGAATTTTTCTAAATGAAATTGTGAAGAATTTACATTGTCACAATAGTTAATCATACATGAAAAACCATGGAGATATTCTAATTTTTAGATTGTTTTCAATGCCCTTGACTAGAAGTTTAAAGTTTTCTTCAAAGGATTGCAATAACACGAATGTTCGTGTCC
Source organism: Ateles fusciceps (assembly GCA_036589455.1). Lineage (NCBI taxonomy): Eukaryota > Metazoa > Chordata > Mammalia > Primates > Atelidae > Ateles > Ateles fusciceps. The sequence continues at coordinate 4,786,240 of JAZHEH010002077.1, forward strand.
TCTTAAAATTCATATGTTGAAATTCTTACCCCCCACTGTGATGATATTAGGATGGGACTTTTGGGAGATGTTTAGGTCTTAGCGGTGGAGCCCTTATGAATGGGATTAGTGCCTTTATAAAGAAGCTGGTGAGATGCTCCTTTCTCTTCCACCATGTGAGGATATAGCAAAAAAGTGCCATCTATGAATTAGAAAACTAATCTGCATCAGACAGCTGAATTTGCCAGCTGTTTCATATGGACTTCCCACCCTCCAGAACTGTGAAATACATTTATTTGGTTTATAAGAATAACAAGTTTATGATAGTTTCTTATGGAAGCCCGAACAGCCTAAGGCAGAGACCTTTCAGATTCATTGTTAATGTACTACTATACGCTTTATGTTTCCTGTTGCTATTCTTAATGGAGTCATATTTAATTTTATTTTTATTGCATTATTGTTGGTTTAGAAAAATGCCATACAATTTTATTTTATGTAGAAACTTGCTGAATTCTTCTTTAGTTTTAAAAATTTGTCAGTTTATTCTTTTAGATTTCTGATAAAAATGATTATTTCATTTTAGGTGTTTTCTTTAACTTGTCATATAAAAATCTCCCAAGAGCTTACTTACATAGAACAATAAAGATGACTCACAAATGTTAATCAGCAACTGAGACCTCTCTTCTGAGCTTCAGACTAGGCTAAGAGATCCTCAAATTCCACATAAATTTACAATATATTGCTTGAAAATTTGTCTTTTTCTGCTGTTTTTTACTAATGACTGATATAACTCTCAATCCAGTTGCACAAAGCAGAAAAATAGAAGTCATCCTGAAGGGCATACTTAACAGTCATATTTCAAACATTATCAAGTTGTGGCAATGCTATCTCCTTGGTTTTTTAGTTCTTATTAATGTGAATTCTCCTCTTCTTTTTTCTCTTCCTTCTTATCTACTACCATAAGTCTTGTAATTATTCTTCCTGTATCTTCACCCTTAGTTCTCTTCATATGGTAGTTAAATAATAACCTTTTTTTTGGAAAGCAAAGTTTTCAAAGTATTTGGTTTTTAAAATATTTTTATTACATTTTCATTATTTTGGCAAGAAAATTAAAAAGTATTCAAAATGACTTACAAAGTCCTTCCCAGACTGATGCTTTCTTAATTCTCTAAAACCTAATTAAGTACAATGATATCCTTGGTTTATGTTTATCCAATTGCTAGAATTTCTGCTCTTCTTCCAAGTCCTATAACTAATTATTACATTTCTAATGTTTCTCTTTAGTAATATTGTCCTAAATGCACACACAAGGTCTTTGAATCAGTGACAGATTTTTTCTATACTCACTGTATTTGCCTGGATTCTCTAGAGGGACAGGAATAAGAGGATAGGTGTATATATGAAGGGGAGTTTATTAAGGAGTATTGACTTACATAATCACAAAGTGAAGTCCCACAATAGGCTGTCTGCAAGCTGAGGAGCAAGGAAGTCAGTCTGAATCTGAAAACCTCAAAAGTAGGGAAGCCGACAGTGCAGCCTTCAGTCTGTGACCAAAGGCTTGACAGCCCCTGGCAAATCACTAGTTCAGTTCAAGAATCCAAAGTTCAAGAATCCAATAAATCATTCTACTACAAGGACACATGCACACGAATGTTCATTGCAGCACTGTTTACAATAGCAAAGACCTGGAACCAACCCAAATGCCCACTGATGATAGACTGGACAGGGAAAATGTGGCACATATACACCATGGAATACTATGCAGCCATAAAAAACGATGAGTTCATGTCTCAGCAAATTGACACAAGAACAGAAAATCAAACACCGCATGTTCTCACTCATAGGTGGGTGTTGAACAATGAGAACACATGGACACAGGGAGGGGGAGCATCACACCCTGGGGTCTGTCGGGGGGGGGGGAAATAGGGGAGGGACAGCGGGGGGTGGGGAGTTGTGGAGGGATAGCATGGGGAAAAATGCCAGATATAGGTGATGGGGGAGGAAGGCAGCAAATCACACTGCCATGTGTGTACCTATGCAACAATCTTCCATGTTCTTCACATGTACCCCCAAACCTAAAATGCAATAAAAAAAATGTAGAGAAGTAGAGAATTTATTTACAGTCTATCACATTCAGTATCTTGAAAAATGTTTCATGTGCACTTGGGAAGATGGTGTATTCTGCTGTTTTTAGGTGGAGTATTCTATAGATGATATTACATCTAATTGATTTATACTAATAGTAATGTGTTCAATTTTCTTATTGATCTTCTGCTTGTTTCATCCATTATTGAAAATGGGATATCAAAATCCCCAGCAATTATTGTTGAGTTGTCTATTACTTCAGTTCTGCCAGTTTTTCCTTCATGTAATTTTGGAGTCTGTTGTTAGCTACATATATGTATATAACTGCTGCATGCTTCCACTGGATAAAATTTTTATTGTTATATAATGTCTCTTTTGATCTCCAGCAACTTTATTTGTTTGTTTTAAAGTAAATATCCTGTGACACAATATAGTCGTTGTAGCTTTCTCGTGTTTGCTGGATGAATTATACTGTTTTCATTATCTTACTTTGAACACATTTTATCTTTAAATTTAAAGTGTATTGCCTATAGATAGAATAAAGTGGGATTTTTTTTTCTCTAGTCTGATGATCTCTGCCTTTTGACTTACTTTTTTAGTTGTTTCACGTTTGATTTTATCATTACCATTGAATTTACTCATTTTATTTTACTTTCCTCTATGTCTCATGTCTTTTTTCTTCCTCTATTTCTCCATTATTACTTTCTTTTTCATTAAGTAAATAAATTCTAGCGTAACATATTTATTCTGTTAAATATTTTACCATATTTTTGTTCTTGTTATTTCACTGTGTTGTTAGTGGCTTCTCTAGGGCTTTCCATATATACATCTTATATTCTGATTCTGATTTCCATTAACATAAATTTTAGAGAGATATAGAAGCATCATTTTCCTCTCTCCCCTTTTGAACTATCAGTTTTATACATATTGTATCTATAAGTGTTACAAACCCAATAGTAAATCACTTTAACTGTTACTATCTGTAATTTAGTGTCTTTTTAAGAAAGTAAGGAAAGAAAGAATAACTATAAACTTACAGGATTTGGTATATTAACATTCTCATTTACCCTAATTCTCTTCACTTAGTTATATTAATTTGGTTTCCCAAGTGATGTTTATTTTTTTTATTTCAATAGATCTCTGCTCCTACTCACAACTATTGAGCTCTTATGCCAAACATATTATATTAGCATGTATTACAGTCCCAACAATATAACTATATAGATATTGATGAATAAAAATGCTTTACAATGAATTGAGAAAAGAAAAGAGAAGAAATATGCACATACACATTCATTAGTTATTACATAACCATATTTACCAGTGCTCACTGTTTGCATATGTGGATTTCAATTATTTTCTTATATTACTTGCTTTCACCCCAAAGAACTTTCTTAGTATATCTTGCAAGGAAGTTCTACTAGCAATGAATTTTTTTTAGGTTTTGTTTATCTATAAGTGTATTTTACCTAAAATATACCATTGCAGGATTTAAGATTCTTGTTTCACAGTTGTTTTTTGTTGGGATGGGGGGCTTAGTTTTAGTACTTTCAATATGCTCTTTCACTATCTTCTGACTTCTCCTATTCTAAATTTATTGGGGTTCCTTTTTATATGAGAAATCATTTTTTTCTTACTGTTTTCAAGAGGTTTTTTTTTTTACTTCGGTTTTAAACATTTTTACTATGATGTGTTTGCTTGGAACATTTTGTATTCATGTTCCTCTTTCTGAGAGTTGTTGAGCTTCTTGGACGTGTTAATGAAAATTTTTCACTAAATTTATGGATTTTTCAGCCATTATTTCTTGAAATAATTTTTCTCCTTCTTATTTTCTCTCCTCTTCTCCTGATACTCCCAGTATATATATATATATATATATATTTGAGAATTTAGTCTTGTCCTCTGTTGGCTCTGCTGGTATTATACAAACTCTTTGGCTTCGCTAATTGATAACTAATTAATTTACTGTTATGACCTGGGGCATAAGTTGCTCCACAGTCTAACTTAATTAAAAATTTCAAGTGGGTAGTTGTTCAGACTCATAGCTGACAAAACCAAGGCTGACATTACACCACATAGAAATATAAGTGAAAATTTTTAAGATCTAAAAGAAGACAAAGATGTCTACTCTCACAATTTTTATTAACTATATTACTGGAATTCCTATCTAGAGCAACTAGACAAGAGAAGGAAATAAAGGGCATCCAAATTGGGAAGGAAGAAGTTACATTATTCTTGTTCACAGAAGACATACCATGCCATTGTATTTTGAAAAACCGTAAAAAAAAAAAAACTCTACCAAAGAAATTATTAGAATAAAAAACAAATCCAGTGAAGTTGCAGGATACAAAGTCAACACAGAAAAACTAGCAGCATTTATATATATAAACAACAAACATCTGAAAAAGAAATCAATAAAGCAATTCCATTTACAATAGCTATGTCTAATATATATATATATATATATATATATGAATAAATTTAACCAAAGAAGTGAAAGATCTGCACAAGAAAATCATAAAACAGTGATAAAAAAAATTGAAAAGGAAACCAAAAAATGGATAAATAGCTCATGCTCATGGTTTAGAAGAATTAATATAATTAAGGTCAAGTGCGGCAGCTCACACCTGCAATCCTAGCACTTTGGGAGGCTGTGGCAGGTGGATCACTTGAGGTCGGGAGCTCAAGACCAGCATGACCAATATGGCAAAACCCCACTTCCACTAATAATACAAAAATTAGCCTGGCATGGTGGTGTACTCCTATAATCCAGCTACTTGTGAGGCTGAGGTACAAGAATTGCTTGAACCTGGGAGGTGGTGGTTGCAGTGAGCTGTGATTGAGTCACTGCACTCCAGCCTGAGTGACAGAGTAAAACTGTGTCAAAAAAAAAATAAATAAATATAAAAAGAAAGAAAGAAAAGAAAGAATATAATTAAAATGTCAATTCTACTCATAGTGATCTATAGATTCGATGCAATCTCTACAAAACACCCAAACAAAAAACACAATTGACATTATTTCAAAATTAGAAAAAAAATCCTAAAATTTATCTGGAACCATAAAAAAAAAAAAACCCTGAGGCTGGGCGTGGTGGCTCACACCTATAATCCCAGCACTTTGGGAGGCCAAGCAGGTGGATCTCGAGGTCAAGAGATTGAGACCATCCTCGCCAACATGGCGAAACCCGGTCTTTACTAAAAATACAAAAATTAACTGGGCGTGGTGGCACACATCTGCCATCCCAGCTACTCAAGACATTGAGGTGAAATATTCACTTGAACCCGAGAGGCAGAGGTTGCAGTGAGCCAAGATTGCACCACTGCACTCCAGCCTGGCAACAGAGTGAGACTCCATCAAAACAAAAAAACAAACAAAAAAACCCTGAATAGCCAAAGCAATCCTGAGGCAGAGAGAGAAAGCTGGAGGCATGAAACAACCTGACTTCAGAATATATAAGAAATCCATAGTAACAACAACAAAAAAATGATACTACCATAAAAAAAAAGACACATAGACCAATGGAACATAATGGAGAATACAGAAATAAATCCACGCATTACAGCCAACACATTTTTAGCACAGATGAAGAACATACATTGGGAAAGGACAGTTTCCTCAGCAAATGATGCTGGGAAAACTGGATAACCATATGCAGAAGGATTAAGCTAGAGCCATAAATCTCATCATGTACAAATATTAAATCAAAATGTATTAAATGTAATAAATGAAACTTTAAACTGCTAAAATAAAGCATTAGGAAAATGCTTCAGGATACTGGGCTGCATAACGATTTTGGGGGGCAAGACCACAAAAGTGCAGGTAATAAAAATACAAATAGACAAAAGGGATCACATTGAGCTAAAATGCTACAAATCAAAGGAAACTAACAACAAAGTGAAGAGATAATCTATGGAATGAGAAAAAATATTTGCAAACTATCCAACTTAAAAGGGATTAATAACCACAATACAGAAGAATCTCCAACAACCCAACAGCAAAAAACAAAACAAATAATCTGAACTGTTACATGGTAAAGTATTTCAATAGACATTTCTCAAAGAAGACATACAAATGGCCAAGAAGTGTACTTTAAAAAGTTCATCATCACTAGTCATCAGGAAAATGCAAATCAAAACCACAATAAAATATTATCCCATCACTGTCAAAATTACTTTTATCAAAGAAAAAAAATTAACATATGCTAGTGAGGATATGGCAAAAGGAGAATGTTCATACACTGTTTTTTTTGATGGGAATGTAAATTAGTATAGCCAATATGAAAAACAGTAAGCAGGTCCCTGAAAAAATTTTAAACTACCATTTGGTCTACTAATCCCACTACTGGGTATATAGCCAAAGAAAATAAAATCAGCAAGTCAAATAGATATCTGCATTCTCATGTTTATTGCAGCACTCTTCACAATAGCAAATATATAGAGTCAACCTATATATTGTTCAATGGATGAAAGGATAACAAAAATGTGTTACATATACACAATGGAATATTATCAATTCATAAAAAGAATAACATCCTGTCATTTCCAGAAACATGGATGAAACTGGAGGTCATTATGTTAACTGAAATAAGCCAGGCAGAGGAAGACAGGTATTGCATATTCTCAATTATATGTATAATAGTTCAATTTCACACTGCTGATAAAGATATACCTATACCATAAAGATAAGGCCAATTTACAAAAAAAAAAAAAAAAAAGGTTTAATGGACTTACAGTTCCATGTGGTTGGGGGAGGCTTCACAATCATGGTGGAAGGTGAAAGGCAAGTCGTATCAAACATAGATGGCAGCAGGCAAAGAGATCTCATGCAAAGAAACCCCCATTTTTAAAACCACCAGATCTCATGAGACTTATTCACTATCACAAGAATACCAAGAGAAAGACCTGCTCCATGATTCAATCACCTCCCACCAGGTTACTCTCATAACACGTGGGAATTCTGTGAGATACAATTTAAGGTGAGATTTGGGTGGGAACACAGCCAAATGATGTCATTTCATCTTTTACCCCTCCCAAATCTCATGTCCTCACATTTCAAAACCCATCATGACTTCTCAACAATCCCCCAAAGTCTTAACTCATTTCAGCATTGACTCAAAAGTCCACAGTCCAAAGTCTCATCTGAGACAAAGCAAGTCCCTTCTGCCTATGAGCCTGTAGAATCAAAAGCAAGATAGTTACTTCCTAGATACCATGGGGGTACAGGCATTGGGTAAATACAGCCCTTACAAATAGGAGAGAGATGAGACAAAACAAAGGGGCTGCAGGTCCCATGCATGTCTGAAAGAAGGCAGTTAAATCTTAAAGCTCCAAAATGATCTCCTTGACTACATGTCTCACATCTAGGTCATGCTGAGGCAAGAGGTAGGTTCCCATAGTCTTGGGCAGCTCTGCCCATGTAGCTTTGCAGGATACCGTTGAGTGTCTGTGGCTTTTTCAGACACATGGTGCAAGATATCAGTGAATCTACCATTCTTGGGTCTGAAGGACAGTGACCCTCTTCTCACAGCTCCTCTAGGTAGTACCCAAGTAGGGACTTTGTGTGGGGGCGCCTCACATTTTCCTTCTGCACTGCCCTAGCAGAGGTTCTCCATAAGGACCCCACACCTATAGCAAACTTTTGCCTGGGTATCCAGGCATTTCCATACATCTTTTGAAATCTAGGCAGAGGTTTCCAAACCTCATTCCTGATTTCTGTGTACTCACAGGCTCAATACCATGTAGTAAACTGCCAAGGCTTGAGGCTTGCACCCTCTAAGGCCATGGCCCAAGCCTGAGATTGGCCCCTTTCAGCCATGGCTGGAGCGGCTGGGATACAAGGCACCCAGTCCCTAGGCTGCACACAGCATGGGGACCCTGGAAACCAGTTTTATTTCCCCTAGGCCTGCCGTGAAAACCTCTGACATGCCTTGGAGATATTTTCCCTATTGTCTTGGTGATTAACATTCAGCTCCTCATTGCTTCTGCAAATTTCTGCAGCTGATTTGAATTTCTCCTCAGAAAAGGGGATTTTCTTTTCTATTGTATTGTCAGGCTGCAAATTTTTCAAACTTTTACATTTTGTTTCCCTTTAGAAACTCAATGCCTTTAACAGCACCCAAGTCAGCTCTTGAATACTTTGCTGCTTAGAAATTTCTTCTACCAGATACCTTAAATCATCTCTCTCAAGTTCAAAGTTTCACAGATCTCTAGGGCAGGCGTAAAATGCTTCCATTCTCTTTACTAAAACATCATATAAGCTACCTTTGCTCCAGTTCCCCAAAACTTCCTCATCTCCATCTGAGACCACCTAAGCCTGGATTTCATTGTCCATATCATTCTCGGCATGTTGGTGAAAGCCATTCAAAAAGTCTCTAGGGAGTTTCAAAATTTCCTACATTTTCCTGTCTTCTTATGCACCCTCCAAGTTGTTCCAACCTCTGTCTGTTACCCAATTCCAAAGTCTTTTCCACATTTTTGGGTATCTTTTCAGCAGCACACCACTCTACTGGTACCAATTTACTGTATTCGTTTATTTTCATGCTACTGATAAAGACCTACCTGAAACTGGGCAATTTACAAAAAAAATAAATAAATAAAAATAAAAATTTTGAATGGACTCACAGTTCCATGTGGCTAGGGAGGCCTCACAATCATGGTGGAAGGTGAAAGGCAAGTCATATCTTACATGGATGGCAGCAGGCAAAGGGAGCTTGTGCTGGGAAACTCCCATTTTTAAAACCATTGGATTTCTTGAGACTTATTCACTATCATGAGAAAATCACAGGAAAGACCTGCCCTCATGATTCTATCACCTCGTGCTGGGTTCCTCCCATGACACTTGGGAATGGTGGCAGTTACAATTCAGAGTGAGATTTGGGTGGGGACACAGCCAAACCATATCAATGTGGGTGCTGAAAAAGTAGATCTCATGGAGGTAGAAAGTTAATTGATGGTTACCAGAGGTTGAGAAAGATACAAGGGAGAGGGTGAGAAGACAATTTGGTTACTGGGTACAAAAATTCACTTAGATAGAAAGAATAAGAACTAATGTTTGGTAGTTAATTAGGACAACTCTAGTTCCTAAAAATTTGTGTAGTTCAAAATTGCCGAAGGAAAGAAAATGGAATGTTCCCAGTATAAAAAAAGCGTGAATGTTGGGGGGAAAGGATGCTCAATTGCTCCTGTTTGATCTTTATAATTATATGTACATGTTCAAAATAGCACATGTACACCAAAAATATGTACAACTATACAATAACAAACATTAAATATATGTTTAAAATTATAGCAAATATACAAACTAGTAACATAGTACTTTATCATCATTATCAAGTATTATATAATGTACATAATTATAGGTGCTAGATTTTCATAGGACTAGTAGCACAGAAGGTTTATATCAGCATTATAACAAACCTACGAGTAATGCATTGTTCTACAATATTACAAGGGCTATGATATCACTAGGCAATAGGAATTTCTCAGCTCCATTATAAACTTATGGCACCATGTTGGTATCTGCAGTTCATCGTTGACCAAAAACATCATAATGTGGCATCTGACCGTATGTATTTTAATATTTTCACCAGTTATGATTTTTGGGGGAAACGATTCTGTGGAGTTCTTTACACTGCTTTATTCTGATAGTGGATTTCCAAAAAGTAGTGAATTTCATTCTCATGCTTAATATCTTAGTAATGTAACTTTATTAAAATTAGTTCATAAGACCTAAATATTCAGAAACATATTTTTTTCTATTTTCCCAAATTAGTTAACTCTATTTATTTATTCAATCTAAATAAAGTGTCACTTTTATCACAGAAGATTTTCCTGACTTCCCAGGATTGGTCAAATTACTATATGTACTTTTAGCACTTATGAGAGTGATAATTTTCTATATTTAGGTCATTAATATTTAATGTATCCATCCTCAACTAATTTAAAGATTTTTATAAAGGCAGATCTACAGAGTTATGGCTTGCTTGGTTTTCATGTCTTTTGTTGTTATTATTATTGCTGTCACCATGTTATCATTAGCGTACAGAACAATGTCTGGTGTCTAAAAAGCTCTTAATAAATATGTATTGAAACAATGAATGAAGAAAAAGAATTGAACAGGTTTCATATTTGACACAGTTCTTTAGAAGTAGCCCTGCAGAAGTTGCTTTACCCTATAAACATTTCTATGAGGTAGTTATTTCCTTCCATCTTTAAAGTCTGTTTAATCAGTCCTAAAATCCCAATAGTCAAATCTAACCAAGGGGTTATAAAAAGGGTGTGTTTAGAGTGTGAATGAGTATGAGAGAGAGAGAGTATGCGTCTGTGTGTCTGCATGTATAATGTTAAAGAAAATGGAAACTTAGCAGGAATTTGCCTTCCTCTAAGAGGCAAAAACACAAAATTATTTGAATCAAGTCAAAACTAGATCCTTTAAAAATGATCAGCATTTTCAAAGAATATAGAGACTTGTTTCCTTTTTGCTCACATTTGTCCTCTTCAATTTAGAGTCAGAAGGAGCTGCGTTATCCGTGTGAAACTATACGTGGGGAGGAGGATGAATGTAATGTCATGATTTTCTCAGAATGTTCAGTCCTTGGTCTCTGACTTCTCATCTGAAGATTATTGAAATAGTATATGTGATGTAGCTTTCAGATGTGATGGAGAGAAAAAAAATACATTGAAAATCTATGGTTAAGAATTGTCAAATAGGACAGTAATTATGAGAGAAATTGTATCCATAAAATTCATGTGAGAAATATATGAGTTTGAGAGGCTAAGTATATATTATGTGGTTAGGCTAATGTTTGAGAACAATTTGCAAGATATCCCAAGCTAGAATAGAGTTAGCTTTTTTTTTGTAATAAAGCCATGCTCAATGTTTGCAATTTCTTTCAATCCTGTTTACATGTTCAATATAAATGCTTTAGTGTTTTCTATATAAAGATCCAGTGATTTATTAAACACCATAGTTGTTTGTTTTGACTTTACTATTTTTAAAAAAATTAAATTTTATTGCCAGAATGTGCTTATTTAATATTTCTTTTATTCTAAAAATACAGATTTTTGCTCTACAACATCCATTGACTGAAACTTTTTTGGGGGAGGGGAAAAGAAGCATGATCTATTATTTTGTAAGAAGTAGGTTTTATTAATGCAAATTTACTAGCTGTTATCACTTTGAGTAGAACAGAAAATTTATAGAGACGAGAACTGGAGTGCTGGCCTCTGAATTTCTCTGCTGTGATTCTAGGTGTCTCCAATTAAGGAAACCACACTGAGGAAGAGAACAAAAGGTAACAAGCAGGTTGTTATTTCTTTTTTGAATTGAAATCATTATTTTTTTCTTTTCATTTTTTAAGAGGGCAATCATTTCTACTTCTTACAAAAGATTCTTTTGTTGGGAAAAAAAAGAATTGATTTTTCTTTTATTCACAATGAAATGGAGAAGCAAGTAGAATAAAAGCACAATTAAAATAAGTAAAATCTTGAATTCTTTCAGAGTAATTATAAAACCTAGAATTGCTATTAATCAAGGACAGAGTATGTTGAGATATGTTTCAATGTTTGTTTTAGTGTCTTAAACTTAGCTTTAACTCACCAGATTAGACCACAGAAATTTCTTATGGAGAAAACTTATAGTATTATCTCTGCCACATGCAAGTCAATTTACCATCCATAGTCAAGAGAGAATATCCTCACATTAGTATATAAAAAACATGGTTAAATATGAAATCTTCTCTGTTGATAATTTAAACCTGAATATTGATCATTCGCTTCTCTTTTTCAGCCATAATTTGGTGAAACTAACCTCAGAGAAACATCTTATTACCAATCTTTATTTGTTTTCAAATTTATAGGGATATATTTAGGAATAGCTCATTATAAAGTTTTAATAAATCCCTGAGAATAACATAATTACTACTGGTAAATTTCTTTCCTTCAAAATATATGGTACACACTGCAAAGTGCACATGTAAGCCAAATATTTATTAAAATGCAAAGAGTTAAATAGCTTAGGTTAAATTAACCATGCCATGTTTGGTAGTTACGTGTGTTAAAACTTGCAGTTTATGTGTACAGTGTACCTATCTCCTAATCAGAATCACTAAGAGCATTTTCCTAAATATTTAGATTTGTAAGTTCTACATGAAGATTGTAATTTAATACAATGATTACAAACCTTCATATTTACATTTTCAGGAAAAAACACAAGGGGCCTCTGGTCCAGAGAAGATGACATACAACCATTTTCTCTGCTCTTTTCCATTATATAGGTATATAAATTTTGAAAACAGTGTAAGAATTAACAATCTTGACACATAATAAATGAAGGAAAGCTAGCTTGGGACCTCAGCAATGGAGGAGACAAGTATAGCAGCCAATGGTAGTATCCCCCTGACCCAATGAATAAGAAGATGACTTCTCATGCCTAGCATTTACTGACCTCCAATCTAGCAAGAGAAGAAACTCCAGATTTGATTATTTCTGCCCTAAATTAAGAAAAGCCCTTAAACAATATCAGATGAGCCTTACAACATGTAAGAGAGATCACTGGAAGCCTTGCCAAAAATAAGCAAATGAGGGGGCATTCCTATCCTCTGCTGGGTCTGAGGCTATCCTTTTCAACCAAGAGAGTTGAGGTGGCCAGGCAAAGATGGCAAGAGAAAACCAGCAATAGCACTTGCCCTGGTACAGGAAGTCTCTTCATATCCATGGGACTGACATTCTGCCCCTACCCTCAGAAACACCAAAACTGGTGGGGGAGAACTAGAAAAAGGGAGTTGATTACAGTAAGTGGCTCAAGTAAAATGCAAAATGACACCACCAGCTTAAGCGTCCCATCTGGGAAGCCCTATTGTCCCACTGGCTGAATCCCCACACTCAAAGACACTGGAACATCAAGGGCAATGCTTGGTGAATCCCTTATATCCTTGGTAAGAGATTCACTAAGAGTTACCTGTTCTTGGGAAACTTCCTACACCTCATATACAATCTATCGTCCATCATACTAGGAACTAGAAGAATCATAATTTGAATGAGAAATGACAATCAACTGATGCAGACACTAAGGTAAACATATTAGAATTATATGAAAATAATTTCAAGGAAACTGTCATAGAAATTCTTTAAAGCAAATAAAATGTGTGAAAAAAACAGACTCTTTTCAAAGTGAATATTATAAAACTAAAAACCACAACAATAACAATTAAAATAAAAACTTTATCAAGAAATTTTTACCAATCAGGAAAAATTGTTACTGAATTCAGTAATAAAGCAGACATGACACAGGATAGCATTAGTGACTTTAAAGGACATAACTATAGAATTAGCCCTCAATAACTTATAAGACAACATGAAAGAGTTAACATGCATATAATTGTATTTCCAAAAGGAAAAGACAAAAAAGAAATGAAAAGAAAACGCACTCCAAGAAATAATGGCTGAAAATTTCTCAATTTTGCAAGACATAAAACTATAAGTCAAGAAGCCGAACAAATTTTAGATATGATAAATATAAAGATATTTACAACCAAACACATCATAGGTAAACTATTAAGAATTAAAGATAAAATATTCTGTCAACAGTCAGAGTAAAAAGATGAAATACCTATAGGGAAACACAGTAGCAATGATAGCAGATTTCTCATCTAAAAACATGAAAGCATGAAGGAAGCACTTTTCTTGCACTTAAAAT